>CM030798.1:27542121-30362121 GCA_018127125.1 Rhododendron griersonianum
CATGCAGAAACATAGGAAGCACCTGTCTCTCCACCCACCCAGGACCTCTTTTTGCTCTCTTACAGTTGATTTCTAGTGTGTTCTTCATTTTAAAGCTCAATCTATGTTTGAACACATGTTTCTCATCAACGAATCTGACTACAGGCTGTGGAACTTTCAATTTGTCAGTTCTATAAGTTTTCCCTCCTATATGAAGAGGTTTTGATGATATCTACAAAAAAAGTGATTGTTACAAATCACCATCTAGTCGTTCATATCGTGCTTTGACTAAGTTCTTGGTGATCTCTATGTGCAGAATTCACAGTTATCTCTATGGAATCAGTCAATGTTGCTCCATGAGTGAGAAATGGTGAGGTCCTTCGGCATACCTATGTTCCGTAATCCGCTTTTTGTTGTATTCATTTGAGTTGAAAACATATGAACTTAATCACACAGTATGGGCAAGCATTCATCATATTAGTTTTCGATAGAATTAATGATGGAAGTACACACCTAGGGGTTGTCCCAGTGGTTCGGGCGGATGCCTAGGCTTTGGGAGTACTCATGAAGTTCGATTCCCCCCAGGGTGAGTACCTTGCAGTAAGTGGGGGGGCCGTGACTAGTGTGGCCGTGCTAGTTCCCCCGGAGGTTTGGTTGCCCAGTCAAGTCTGTAGGACTGTTCCTCAGTTACCCAAAAAAAAAATATGATGGAGGTTGAAAAAGTTAACTTATCTCATGGGATTGGAGACTAGGATAGGCTTCAAAAATACGATATTTTAGTTAGTTCATACTCAAATGTTATACATACTATTACATCTTGTATTCAATTTAGTGAAAATGCTGTTGACCTTCACCCACTAACGTAGGCCATCATGTTGGAACAACCTAAACCTTGTGCATCTCCTCTCTCACGTCAATTACATGTTTCTTCATTATGTTTATAGTATACACATATTTGACAACTATCAACAGCAGGCAGAGGTTCGTGAGTATGTAATCTTACTCAAACAAAGCTGATAACAATTGTTCAACACCTAGCGAGAAAAGTTTACGTTAAAGACGCAGGTGTTGAAACTGAAATCTTCTGCACTCATTTTGGATCTCCTATCACTCACTCCTTAAGCAAAAAGCAACAAGGTGGAATTCTAATGCTGTGATTTCACAATACATCAAACTGAGGGCCATGAACCAGGACATACCGTGTCCCTGCAAAATGCCGAGAACGCCTTGACACCAAAGAAACACTGAAGTCTCGTCCAAATATTGACAGCCTAATCTGCAAGCACCGGAGCAACAGGGTGACTATAAAATTTTAGCAGACAATGTGCCAAATGTGAACAAACTTCACAATTATATCAAGCAAAATCATAATTCCGATGACTTACAGAAAGAAGAAATGACATTTTGTTGTGCTAGAAGAAAATTCAACATCAAGAACAAAAAATAACTTACTTCCTTGAGGTCAAGAGTTCAGAAAAATAATTTGCAGGCAAACCATAACATAACATATACGCGAGTCAAAATGAAAAGCAAAGGAGGTGTAAGAGCATTTTAGCCCCAAGGGGTTGCTGATGTATGGCCACAAAAATCCAAACGAAGATAGATGACACTTGAGATGAGGCTGAAACATAAACAAAACAATATCTGACAATCAAAAAATCAGCAGCTTTCAGCAATAAGCTCTAATTTCCCACGTTATACATTACTGATAACAGGAAAAAGTCAAACTATTAATAACCTCCAAGAATTTCTCTTTACTTCCTAACTACTTGGACCATGATCACAACATGTAGATAATGAAACAATCCATCACAACAAGTTTGGCCAGTTCTAAAAGTGTAATCAAATCTCCTAAAATAACCATAAACTTAAATAAATAACTCAAGCAACTATACATGCATGAATTTTCATACATGTAATTAAACAGATTCGTGTTGGAGTGCTTATTCTATTCAATTTCAGCGTCCCAAGTTTAAGACATCAAATACGATATGTCCTATAAAGTTCTTCACAATTCATGTAATGGACACCATAAGTACCATTAACACTCGCTACAACCCGTTTCCAACCAGTCTCGATCATGTAAGCCATTCATGACCACAAAAATTGTTCACTTGGTTTGAGTTTGTTCTCCCACCAACAAAAAGAGTTTCTTTTGAACAAGTAAAGTTATTTGATTTAACTTATAAAATGGCTGACATAACTCCTCAATTTCTTTCTACAAAAATTCATGAAATTGCAAGAGACCAATTTTGTACATGCCATAAAAGGCAGAAGAACCCAAACACTTACAGCTACATACATGTACACATCAGGTAATAAATGACACTTCATCAAACATTAACAATTCTAAATGGAAACTACGTAAATAAATCGACCCTCAAAGCATTAGTGGCAAATGGACCAAGAGGCAGTGCAACTTTGAATAAACATGTTTTTGGTTCAAGTATTGGCAGCTTCACGTGACAAAATGTCAATTCTTAATCCGGACAATGGGCACCTATGTCCAACCTGGCCCTACCCTCTTTCCAAGTGGATTGCTCAAGGTAACCCCATTACAACCTGCTAAACAATTGGCAGGTTAATTTGAGCTATCAAAAGGTTAATTGGAAAGATGAATTGGTTCGATTTGAGCCATCCAGCATTAACAGATATCTTAAAGGTCCTAGGTTATACCGGAAAATTTGGCAGTCTACCAATAGTGTTCAAGACGGCGTCAAGGTTGATGGGTACATTGGGGAAAGTATGCTGGTGCGGATGGCTGTCATGGATGAGGTATGTGTTGCTTGATTAGTCTTTACCAATGAAGTACTTGGACGTTCCTTGGGGTAGGCATCCTAGAAGTGAAGAATTGAGGGCACTAGTGTCAGAAAAGATTGGAGGGAGATTTGATGGGCGGAAAAATGCTGTTTATTCAAGGCTGTTTCATTGATATTTAGTATTTACTACCTTGTTGAAAGTACCAGTGGGATTGCCATTCAGATTGAGAAATGTTTGTGGATTTCTCCAGAAAGGAAGTGGAGACTCAAAACTGTAGGAAGATATTTGGGTAGTCAGGAAGTTGTTTTGCTTCCTAAGGGCAAGGGAGGACCTAGCATGAGCCATGTTATTGAGAAAGCTATTGCTTCGCTCGGTAAGTGGTTACGGAGATTTCTGAGGGAACGAGTGTTCATAGCATATGGTTATTAAGAGCAAAATTGGGCAATGCAGTTATAAGAGTACATACTTCCTTTAGCATTACCAGTTCTCGCAAAATAAAGCAAAGTTGTAATACACAACCCACACGAGCAGAAATAACCTACGAAAGAGACAAAGAGCAACGAAAGAGAGAAAAAACCCACCACGACTCCAACAGAAAGAAATCAAATACCTGTTTAAAATTTCCATGAACCAAAGCAATTGTCCAAATAGTATTCTTGCATCTTGAGCGTATTGATTCTGTCAGAAAGGCATTCCAGACAAAAATATTCTCATATGGCATCCCTTCCTCGCCCATAGATAGCACATTTTTTTGCAAACTTTGCATTATAGGATATGTATAACTAAAGAAAAAATCTTTCGTCAAATCTACACTTGACAGAAGCTTCTTGTACCTGCAGTTTCGCAGACCGTTACAAAACAAACCAATGGTAAAAATGATCAATTAGTAACAGAATAAATATGAAGGTAAAAATCAACGTTTTGCGGAAAAAAGTTACACTACCATCCAATTCTAACCAAACAATGAAGAACACTGTATTCCCTAACACTCCTAATGTTATGTTTGTTACTATCTATCTTAAGACTAATTGTCATAGCCTAAAACAGACATTAGAAGGACTATAAAAGTTTCAAGTGTTACATTTGACCATTTGATCCACACATTGACAGGATAAGGCCAGGATTTGTGAATCTAAAGAGCTCTAGAAATTCTGGATTCCATTTTTGGCTCCTTTTTCCCTTGTCACTTGTTCTCCCGTATCCTAACATTCCTTTGTTTCACTTCTCCAGTCAGTTTCTCTTATTCACCAACTGTTCTGCAGCTTAGTGGCAGTATCATCAGGTAGCAAAAACCTACCGACTTCTTGGGTTACTCCATATTTAGGCTTGGAGATGGAGTTTTATCACCCTCCTGTTGCAGCATTGTTTGGCAAAGGTAAGTTTGAAGGGCATGTGCAAGGCAACCAGTTGGCAAATCTTGTTAAGGCGTTAAGGAAAAAGGAGCGTCCTTTGAAGGCGGTAATTTTTAAGAAGGGCACATGGGAGTGGTCTTCCAATTCTGGATCTGCACGTCTTATTAAATCCAAAATCGGGCAAGTACTGGTTCAAAGTTTGTGGTTTGGGAGTTTTTATGTGCAGGATCCTCCTATGGGCGATGACAAATCTGCTGCTCCAGAACCTCAATCCCGCACTTCAAAGTAAGAACCTCACTCCCATCGAGAAGGAATTGCATCCAAACAGGGTTGGAATCAAGAACATGAATCCCAAAGAAACAAAAGAAGAGATACCAATGGAAAGAAAATTTGCAGCGTCCATATAAGAAACTAGAAAAAGAATTAAATCAAATTTACTCCAGTACTTCGTATTTAGGTAACTTCTACTTTAATTCACAGAACTTTATCTCCAACTGAGACCAATATCTAAAATTTGTTCATATTCAAACATATATTACAACTGCAAAACTTGTATTTTTTAGATTATAAAAAAATAGAATCTACAAAATAAGGGGGAGACTGCACTTCAAGGATGAGAACATAGCCTAGGCATGATGACTCTTCCAAAGAAAGAAACTAAACCTTTGATACTGCAGCAATATATATATTTTAAATACACATGCACATTATAGAAGCACAGTTGCTTCATTGAGAGTAGAAGCCTTGCAGAAACAGGGTCTTTGAAATCAGGGGCAGAGCCAAGATTGTTCGTTAGTGTGGTTAAAATCTTGATACATGACATCTTTCCTTGTATTAATCTATTCTTTCAGATAATAATCATCCTCATATGTACATAGATAGAATATCAATACGATTTAAAAGACGACACCGAATGTTTACATTTTGCAGCGAATAGCGATGCCCAACAGCCTCATTTGGATGAATGATAGTTTATCCATTGATCCCTCCCAAAAAGAATGAAGAAGAAATGAACATTATACGCCATTGATAATCAACATACCCACACTTCACTAACCTTATTAGGGTGAGTAATTTCATTGAAGAGGCACACCAAAAGAGGATTAAGGGGATAACCTTGAAAAATCCACAACACACCAAGCAATACTACAGAAAACAAACAGAAGATAGGCTCCTATGCTGCAATTCAGCAACAAACAGAAAACAACACGGACAAGACAAACAGGACTAAGCATGCATGACAGACCCAATAGTGCAGAAGGATGCACAAAGACATACATCATGAACTTGTTTAAGCGGTACCAATATGAAGCAGTTCAACTTTAACTCGTCATTTAAGGAAAAAGTAAGAAAGAAGCTTTTGAACAACATAAACTTCCTCCATATTAGCACACAAAGAGTTGTAACTGCAGGAAACAACAAAGTACAATGCCCTAGATCAGCTCTAGACCACAAAAGATCACACAGAAACCATATATAAGCAGATTAAGCAACAGAAAATCATCATACCACAGAAATGTAGTACCTCATCTCAGGTTTGGAATGAGCAATGTCGGTTTGAATTGAAGTGTGTGGAATGCTTATTAGCTGGCTCTCATCTATACTGTATATTGCATGGCCACAAATACATCCAATTTGGCGTCGCTTTGTTACAAGAATTAAGTAATATGACTCCAGAAATTTAACACAACCTAAGCACATAATAACATCCAAAATCATAAGCCATGGTACAAAATTTAAGTTAGACAAACAAAAGATAAAGGACAAACAAAACAATTTGAACATCCAAACTAAACACAGAAGTAGCAAAACGAACCAGCAATGCCATAAACCTTTGCAACAAAGGTTAATCCTCCAGTGGCCCGATTGCCTTCAGAAATTCGCTGAAGCAAGCTCTTGACTTCTTGTGGAGAATAAACCACAGGGTCTTCACTGAGATTGAGATCAGATGGCTCCATCCGATCAATCTTCAACACTCGGAAGAATCTCTTGTTCCGATCACTCCCAATAAGGTAAAACCTCTACACAATTTCAACAAAAAGGCCAGGATTATTAAAACCCTGCGTTTGGTGCCAAAACAGAGGAAAAAGATGAAGAAAATAAAGAACTTCAGATGTTATTTTGGCATCCGAATTTTTCATTTGCCTACGGCCTTGTTCAAAGAAAAGTACCCAAATGTGTGCATTTCCCATTTAAATTGTTTAGCTAGCACAAAATTTGTGGGTTATGCGCCTTCTAACTTTTGTGTGGATTATTTATTCTCAAAACTTACCCAGCAGGAAAAAAAAAACACAGACACACACACTCAAGATCTGCACAACACGCAATATTTTGTAAGAATTCACTTTTTAAATAGTTTTCTACGCAAATAACTAACTGTATCTTAATTTCCTTACAAAATTTGTATGTCAACTGAACACATAAAGGAAAATACAATCATCTAGTTCGATACACTTTTATTGGGTATGTTTTTTCCCTCAACAATGTCCTTGGAAACTCCACGTAGCCTTCACTCACAATTCAACTAAATAGGCTATCTCAAACAGGCAAAACCACTGCTGAAACAAATCTATAAACCCACGTGAATCGAACATAACGACCAATAGTAGCACTAAAAAGCTACGACTCTGATATCGAAGAATCCAATGAGTAGCTAATGAAATGAGAAACTCAAGTTTTATGTGGTTGAAATTTTTCCCAACTCCTTGTATAATGTATACCCTCTCTCGGCTATTTCTCCGTTGTATCCAGCTTCTTCACAAAAAACATCCAGAAACGGATAGCAGCAAAGCAATGACTGGTTTTCTTATGGGACAATTCGTGATGTTCGAATTTCCGTTTGACCGAAGAATAATAAAATCGTGATGTTCACATCGGTCTATTATGGGCCGCTACATCAAGTATTAGTTCAACCTCATAGCCTAATTATTCCATTTCTTCGTTCTACCCAGAAATCTGGAAACGGGTAGCCGCAATGACTGGTTTTCCTATGGGACAGTTCCTGATGTTCACATCGAACTATGCTGGGCCGCTACATCAAAAATTGGTTCAACCTCATAGCCTAATTATTCTATCTCTCCAGTTTTGATACTTTCATCATTTTCTCGACAACCCAACAGAATTTGAGAGAGAGAGAGAATTTGGCTCACAGCTTTGGTCTCGTAGAGTCTGAATTTCTCGAGCGAGTACGAGTTGGGGTCGAATTCGGGATCGTTCGCCGGGTGGATCTTGGCGGAGGGGCGGACCAACGGCGGTTGGTTCGACGGACCGGGCTTCGAGTGGTCTGGCTTCGCCATGGAAATCGACTGCTACCTGGATCGATCTACGACGTGGATTTACTGTTGTGCAGGGCAATGCTCCTGAAATTCTAGGGCAAATATGGGAATTCCATTGATAAGTTCCCCCACCTTTCAGTTGCTGGATTTCAGAGAGAGAGAGAGAGAGAGAGAGAAGGAGAAATAATAAACCGCGAAAAGGTCGGGTGTTGGTTTATGTTTCAGCAGAACGCAACGCACGCTTCTCTATTTCGGGGAAAAAAATTTCAGTGCTCGGAGCATCCCGAGCTGTCTATTGCGTTTTTTAGATTGCTCGGATTTGGAGAGAGAAAGTGTTGGGATGAGGAGAAAGAGAGATTTTCAATCCGAGCCATCCAAAAGTATAGTGGACGGCTCGGATGTGCTGAGCGATACCACGTAAAATATACTCACCCGGCACTGAAAAATTTCTCCCATTTCGGTCAAAATGAGCTCCAATATTCGGATCGGAAATGCTGCAAAGCAGCTCCGTGTAGAAGCGCTGCAGGGCGCACTTGGATTGCCTGAAAGTGTTTATAGCTGTACGGATTAAAATGGAATTCTCTCCGAAAAAAAAATAATTCTTTCTTTTTTGGATCAAACAGAAATTAGAAAGGAAAAAAAAAGTTCACCCTTCGCTAACTCTTTCTTGGAAGAATTTATTTTTAATCCGAACCATTAATTGTCGAGATGGACGATCCGAATGCGTTCTGTAGGGCTCTCTACATGGAGCAGCTTTACAGTATGTCCGAGTCCCCAATATTCATATTAACTTAGACTAGAGGCCCAGACTTACGCAATCTATATATATTCGCTAGTATATATTATAAAGTAGAGCGGTTTTTGTCTATCCATACAAAAACCCAACACCCTCTACAACAATCGGATCGAATTTTCAGTAGATCATATCCATCCAATTGAGAGCATACTTCCTAATATAAATCTCCTAACTTTATAATTGGTAAAAATTTTCAATTGATTGCTTTTATGTTGTTTCTTTAAAAAAAACTTGATTATCTTTTTGAATTTAAATCAACTCAATAATTGATTTCAATCTAGAGTTGATTCTCTTACATTCAATTCAATATTTGCTTTTAATTTGTTTCCTTTTAGGTTGATTTCCCTACGGTCATATACGAAAAGAAAATAACATGGTAATGTCGTATACACGGATTTGTTGGCTTGAATTTATGTGATTTAGATGATCATTGGTAATGTCGTATACTCCTACACGGATTATATGTTATTCTTCATATTATAAAATTGAAAATAGCGATGAGGGATCGAAAATAAAAACACTTTTTATGATTAAAAAAAAAAAGCCTTTTATGCTCAAAACGCATTGTTTCGGGGCAATCCCTAGTGCATGTACAAATCATGTTAAAGACGAAAATCTATAATAAAATCCGGTATATGAAATTGAAAATAGGGGATAAAGAAATTTGGGATGACTCTTTTCCCTTTTTCCGCAGTTTCTAGTACTACAAGTAGTTAAAGAATGAGTGACTGTGGATAAAATAGATCTATGTACCATCACAATTCCAAATAGGAAAAAAAAATTCAATCACTTTAGTCTTCCTTTTCCTTTGATAAAAACTTTCTTTCTAGTTTAAATTCATTGGTTATACCTATCCAATAATGTTGCTCGGGTTAAAATAGTGTAAGTCAGCCTCAAAACTGAGAGTGTTTTCTTTATAATAGTATCTATATAATGACCAAGCTCAGTTTTTAAATCTTATATACAAACATAAATTTAACGGTCTAGAGTGGTCCATTGAATCAAACGATAGAGATTCTAGGCTTGGCTATTATTAGGAAGACTCAAATCAATCTCTTTGTCATGTTTATTCCAAATCTGATTCCAAAACACACTCTCTCTCTCTAAAAAATGAATACCAAAACAAATTTCATAGATAATATAGACAAGACTCATATCCAATTTCAAGTGGTTCAAAATTCAAATTGGTTGGCAGGAGAACTTCTCATGGCATAATATCACTTAATGACAAGTTGGTTCAAACTCTCATTGTAACAAGCCCAATGTTTTACTGTACTTTTCATGCCATGAGTGGTTTATATGTTGGATTTGGCTTCTCTAATATCCCGGTTTAGACTTCATAGAGTAGTTTGTGCAATTTCGGTCGTCCAAAAGTGTCTTAATAATGATTAAAAACATTGCTTTTATTGGTTCAAATTTGTTAAAAGACTTTGACCAGTAAGAGCAATAATATTTAAACAAATGTGGACAACTAATTGTTGAGACTGGAGGCCGAAATGCAATTACTTTCTGCAATCTGTATTTGAAATATAAAGAAGTCATTTTTTTTTATGTTTGTCATTATAATAATGTTATTAATACAACATTTTTCACAAAAATATACACAATATGGTCAGGTAACATAGTTTTCCCATGGAATAAGATGATGTTTTACAATAAGTAATGAGATAGTGTCAAATATAGATATGTTGTGCTGATTGTTGTTTAAAATATTGTGTTATTAGACTTTTCCTAATTATTGTACTCCAACAAATAAGTGACTAACAAGAGTGTAAAGTGGTTTACTGATTAATAAAAGTGTTACAATGACAATTGGGATCGACCTCGTGATCAAGGCATGTGATTGATCTAAGGGTTTGTTGCATACTTTTGCGTCATGCTTGTAAACTTTTGTATACTGACTGTAAACTTTTACATTATAGCTGCGAATTTTTGCATCATGGCCGCAAACTTTTGTACTATGGTCGCAAACTTTTGCATACTAGCTTAGGGGTGTGTTTGAATAAAAGTTTTCCACATTATTACTGTATCACTTTATTTTGGTCATTTTTCTTGTAAATTTTTTGTTAAAAATTTTAAGAATTCATTACTCGTGTTGACAATTGGAATCTAAATTTTATAAAGTTACGAAAAAAACCCTAAAAAAGTTCAAAATAAAATAAAATAAAAAATAGCAGACATAAAATGGTACATATAAGTACATATTCTGTGCCGCCCTAAATACCAGCTTGTACTGGTCGATACCGGACGTACCAGCCTGTACTGGACGATACTGGGCGTACCAGCCTGTACAAGATGATACCAAGCTTGTAATAGATAACAAACAATAGATATACAGTAATGGAAGTAAAAGCTAAATTCTTTAAGACTCTGTTTGAAACTTGTGGAAAGGAAAATAAAAGAGAGGGGAAATGGGAAGAAAATGAATTTTTTTTCTCTTGTTTAGTTGTAGAAAGAAAAGGAAAAGAAACTATGAAGAAAATGATTTTCTCTCGTTTGATTCCAAGAGGAAAATGGAAAGAAAAGGAAAATTTTGGTTCAAATTTTAGTTCTTCAAAAGTTCAAATTCTGGTGCCTTTGGCCATGTTCGT
The DNA here is from genome assembly GCA_018127125.1 of Rhododendron griersonianum. Lineage (NCBI taxonomy): Eukaryota > Viridiplantae > Streptophyta > Magnoliopsida > Ericales > Ericaceae > Rhododendron > Rhododendron griersonianum. Next base: position 27,552,875 of record CM030798.1, read on the forward strand.
TTGGGTTATTTGGGTATTTTAGTTTTGGTAGTGGGTGGAGAGAGAAATAGGGTAATGATTGGAGAGAGGGGTAATGAGCGGGGAGAGATAGAGAAAGAAATGAAATTAATAATTGGAGAAATAGGATAATGATTGAGGAGAGATATAGAGTAATGATTGGAAAACAAAGTTAAAACAAAGTAAAATATGAAAACGAACAAGGCCTTTGTTTCTTCATTTTCTTCAGCATCTACTCTAAGCTTTCTTTTCTTTTCCTTCCTATTTTAAGGCTTTGTTTAAGGCTAAACTCTTTAAGGCTTTGGGCTTGTTTGATAACCTAAATTCAGCACTTAAAATTGAATCAATTAAGTAATAAGTGATTCAGTGGGTTTGATAACGACATTTTATATTGCTTAACAAATTAAGTGCTATTTAAAATGTAGGCTAAAAAATTGGAAAAAAATAAGTAGCTTTGAGTTACTTAATTCTGGCTGAATTCTTGTGTTCTTACATTTAATCACCATACCAACACCACAACCACCACCACTCCGCCACCACCACTTTGCCACCATCACCACCACTTCTACCACTCCATCACCACCACCACTTCTACCATTCCACCACCACCACCATCACCACCACTTCTACCACTCCATCACCACCACCACTTCTACCATTCCACCACCACCACCACCACCACCATCACCACCACCACCATTCCACAACTCCCACCAGCACCTCTACCACTCCATCACCACCACCACCACTCTCCTATCACTCCATCACCACCACTACCACCATTACCACACTGCCGCCACCACTACCACATTACCGCCGCCGCCACCATAATGTCACCATTGCACAACTATCACTCCACCGACACTACTTATTGCCACCATTATACCATCATCACTCCACCGCCACCACCACTCACTGCCACCATTACACCACCACCATCACTCCACCACCACCACCACTCCACCACTACAATCACCATTCCACCTTTACTATAAGTACATTTTGATCATTAGTAAATTAAAAGAGATCAATCGGAACTAAAATTATTTTATTATTTTTTTAATTCAGTACTTAATATATTTACCAAATAATTTTCAACTTAAAAAATTCAGTATTCAGTACTTAATTTTTCGGCATTCAGATTCAATTTTCAGTTTTATCAAACAAACAGGCCCTTTGTTTAGAACTTGTGGAAAGGAAATGAAAGCTAAATTATCTCTCTCTCTCTCTCTCCGTCCTTCAAACCACATCCTATCCCTCAATTTCACTTTCGCCCCCAATCCAAATGTATCCGGTAACTCCTTGCCCAACCCCCAAACTCCACAACCGAACGTCGGAGGAGAAAACGTCGTTTCGCTGCGGCCACCGCCGCCCCTACCTCGGCATTGCGCCGCGAATCCTCGAGAGGCGAGGCCGGCTACCGCGTGGCTCGAATTCGGTTCCCATTGCGATGCCGTCTAGTAGTTATGAGAGCAAATCGCATTCTCGCGAGCCAGAGAAGGTCCAGGGGCGGAGGATTTCGAGGCGGAGAGGTAAACTAAAGGAATTGTATCTAAACGTGATGATACTGTAATCTTCATTTGAACATGTTAAATCGTAATGCATGACGGTTGCATCACGAAGTTAATTCGGTGTCAATATGAAACACAAAATGTTATCACTATGGTAGAAATGAATGGGTAGTTTTACTTTAGTCCCTTTCGACAATGCACCCCACGATCACTCGTGTATCAACAGTCGTTTTTTTTTGTTTGGCATTGCTGTGTGTTCAATTATGTTAGAGCTTGTCCCACATTGGTTAATTATAACCTCCAAAACTAGTATCAGAGCCCGGGCGGCCTATGCACTCATTGGCCAATTGGTTTTGAGTTGGATGCTATTAGATAGTTTTATCATTAACATGTGCCCCCTATACTACAAAATCAAGGAATTAAAGAGACGTTACACCATGGAAGCATGCCCTGAATCCAAACCGGAAGGCATTGGAGAGGGCATATTAAGGGTAACGAAATTGCAAATTCGTTGAAGTGCCCAAATTAGTAAAATACTACACTTATCATACATCACAGGTTTGGCCTGCCAATTGGGCAATTCAAGAATTTTCATAGGTTCACCCAGATTAGGTTTTCTCCAATAAATTTTGTGAGGTCATGTTGGAGTTCCATACTTGCCCACAACCTTTGTTTCGATTGATCCTGCGCTGTCCTATTGTCAGTTTGTTGACTATCTTGTAATGACGTTTAACTTCATTAATTTTCCAGCACAACAACACCATGTTCGGAACACACAAGTACTGCACAGTGCATACTACAAATTTTGCGAGAGCTTTTCTATTCATCCTCACCTAAGGCGAGGTTAACCCTACACAAAATTGGTGAGGTAACAATTAATTTTCCAATAGTGCCTTTCTTCGATGATCACAACCATTAATTTTTAAGAATTGATTTGTTAGGAGAGACCATGCATTATGCAACAATTCCGCACAATTGGATATCGACGATAAGTACTTGATCGAAAATCTATTCTTGAGTTTAGAACTAAATTGAGTACAATTGGATTTTTGGAACAAATAATTACCGATATCCTATCGAACTGAATTTATGCATGGTCTCCTAATGGATGAGCTCTTGCAAAATGAATTATTCTGATCATTTCAGTGAGACCTGCACTATACTTCACAAAATGTGGGTAAGGTTACCCTGCCCTTGGTTAGGTGAACATAATTACTCTCCAAATTAGTCCTGTTGGATACTGCCTTTTTTTTTGGGACTCCAGGTTTTCAAGGGAGGAATAACCCAATTACTAATAGCAAAGACTAACAAAGAGGAAGCAAAAAGTATAAATCTGGGCCAATGAGGAACAAAATTGCTCTAAGGGCTCTACCAAGCCTTTCAAATTGCCAGATAATGCCTTACTCGCAAACCTAATTTATGAGTTAACTAAAAATAATTTAAGTTGTGGTACGATAGTTGTTTTTCCAACTTTGAAATCATTGTAAAGCACAAGGATTCCAATTACACAGAAGGGGTTAGCACAAAACGACCTTCCCTAATTACCATACTTGGCTATTAAAATTGACACGTTCAGCATAAAATCAAAGAAACGGACAGCCATGACCCTAGTAGGGTGTGGGATTTTCTAGAAGTGATCTCTCTCTCTCTCTGAGTGAGCCATGGCCACAGTCTCTGACATGTACGGAGTTGGTTGTTCGAGTTGATGAACTGTGGGCATATAGAATTAGATATAGGATGAGTATATAACAATGTGTGGAGTGGGCTTGTGTGCACGTATGGGCTATGAAGTTGAAACTTTCTAATCTACGTCCTCATATAGAAACATGAGATAAAAATATAGCTTTGCTAGATCGAGCTTCTTTTTTTCAAAGAAATATTCTTCCAAATCGTAAGAGATGATTCACTAGTAGAATGCGAAATTATATACTCCCTCCGTCCGTGTTTGTTGGTCCACAAACATACTTTTCTCCGTCCCTCAATGTTTGTCCAGGTTTGAAATTGTGTAACTTTTACTCTTTTACCCTTGGAAATTGTTTTAAATGAATTGTGGGTGGAGAATGAAATTTCAAATTGATTTGAGTTCCCCACTTCCTGAAATCTGAATTTTTGGCAGCATGTTATAGGAGTTTCAAAATTGGAATGCTCAATTTTTAGGAGAATGGCGGCAAATTCAAAAGAAAAATGACTTTGATTGGTTGAAGGGTAAAATTGGAAAGATAAAATTATCCAAAGCAATCATGATGTTTCCAAAAAAAAGTTGGAATCCCCAAAATGGACTAACAAACACGGACAGAGGGAGTAATATTTTGTGAAGCAAAGTCCCACATCACTTGGGTACCAAAGTAATATGAAGGATATACGCGTGAGGGCACCCTCACTTCAATAGCTAGCTTTTGGCCTTTGAGGTTGAGTTCTACCCAAGACCGTGTAACATGGTATCAGAGCCGGGTATGCCAAGGATGGGTAGGGTGCATGTCCTTGGCCTGCACTCGGTAGGTGCTGCGGAGTGAGCACGTTGGGCATGAGGGAGGGTGTGAAGCGAAATCTCACATCGCTTGGGTACCAAAATAATATGAAGAATATAAGCATGAGGGCACCCTCACTTTAATAGCTAGCTTTTGGGGTTGAGTTCTAGTTGTTCTACCTAAGACCGTGTAACATATTTATTCCCTCCCTACCGTCTTAGCAAAAGCGAGAACATAATTTAGTGATTTGATTGTACATATATTTTTGTATATGGAGGCACTGACAGCTATACTCATTAAATGGGATGGTCATTTGAACACCCTCAAGCATAAAGATTGTATTGTGGATGATTTATTTAGAGCTACCTACTTAATTGAACTCCTTATCCAAAAACGTTATGAACACCCACATCTCTTAAGATAGAAGGGAAAATTCTGCAGAAGGAAACATAATGCAATTGGTTCACTGGACAAATGGCCTCTCTCTCTCTCATTTTATAGATGCTTAAATTCCATCTATCTAAAAGAATTTTTCCTTTCAACTTTTATTCATAATTTGTTAACAATATCAAAACTAGCTACCTATTTTTGTGTTCTACTGTTCATCTAGCTAAACTATTGCACTATCGATTCACGATTTTCCAAAGTATAAAATAATAGTCGAAAACAAATGAAATCCTATGTGTTTGTACATTATATGGTGAAAATTTCAATGTCTACACATTATGTGAGACTGTTTTATAGGATTTGTAGAATGTAAGTTATTTAATGACCACCCTCAAGAAAATCCTAGAGCCGCCACTGTTTGGAGGTGTGAGTAACAAAGAGTGGTTCGTTGTATGATTTTTGGGAAAGCAAGTAGAGAGGCGAGTTAGTGATTGGATTGTTAAAGTATTGATGGGCGGCGGTAAAGGTGTCAGTGACTTGTTGAGATGACGTTTGTTGATATCATTGGCTCTTATGTCGGTTTTCAAGGTCTCTATGCAGACATGTTCAGAAGAGGAAACTAACTTCAACGAGATTTTGTTAAAAGAATTTCAGAAGAGGAAAATATGGACTTGTTGTTTCAGATGTCAACCTTAAGTGATGATATACTCGCGATATTAATGTAATACTAATGAAATTGTCCCAGTTATTCTTTACACCCTCAACTGTTTCTTACACCACAATGTCCGTTGGCAATATCTTAATGGAGTGTGTTCCAATTCGGGAGTTTATTTGGTAATGCCACATTGTTGTGAATTGTGATATATGATGTACTCTGATTTTTGGGGCTTTGGGTCTAACTACAGAGTGCGAACTCTTTGAAGACTATGATGAGTGTGGTCCTATTGGTTCTTTTGCTTTAAAGGAATGCAAGTTTTTTAAGAGAAGAGGGATGATGTGAGAATTATTTAGAAGATTTGTTATCTAGCTTCTTTTTTAGTTCTGTTATCTCCTCATTTCAAAGGTAACCAGGGTTCTTGATTGGTATTGAGTGGAGAGTTATTTGTAGAGTGCAGGGATTATTTAGTTTTCTTTTTCTTTAGTCGACTTCTTGTCCTTCCCTTTTGTGTTTTCCATGTTTATATTAATGAATCTTCCTTTGGCTGATACTTTTTCCCCAAATTCAATTTACTAAAAGAAAACCTCCGACAAAATATATATATATATATTTTTGATAAGTAAAGGATTATATTACCAAAAAGGCATTAAGGGAATGCCGCCCATATACAATTGAAGGCCACAAGACAAAAAGGCCCTATACACTTGCACTCCTATTCGATTGAAAAAGCTCAAACCAATCTAAAAATTGGTCAAGAGATGGAGAACAATCATACTTGTCCCAATTAGAAGCTATAAGATGAAAAAGTTTATAAAAACTAGTTACAGTAAAGTATCATTCTATGTAGCACCGACAGAGACACGGGACACCGACACGGACATGACACAGCCACGTAAATTTTAAAAATTGGAGGACATGACACATTAGTGGACACATTTTAAAAATATATACATATACTATTCCCTGAGTAGAAACTAAAAACATGAAGGCTCTAAATGTAACTATGCATCACCACATATACCTTAAATATATCCATCATTATATCCTTCACCAAAGTATTTTAATTTTTAACCACAAGCATTTCATCATTTGTATGTCTTTCTAACCAATAAAACATCATCCGTCACACAAGAAATAAGACTTCCTACTATGTCGTTTATCACCCCCAACTTGTTTCCCGAGTGTCCGAAGCATTTTTTGAAGTGTCCAAACGAAAAATAACGAGAAAAAATAGGACACTTTGAATTTGAGTGTCAGACGCGTGTTTGGAGAGGGTCGGTGTCCGACAAGTGTATGACACCGATACTTGGCCTCCAACGAAGTGTCCATGCTACAGAGGTATCATTTGTGAAAAATATTTGAATAAACTAATTCATCAATCTCTCTTGACATGTTTTACAATTTTTCTTTTGTTGGCACATGGTTGGGTCTTTGTTGAAGTTAATAAATTATTTTGGCCCTTTAGTACTATATATGCAGAGTACTTGCGTGTTTGGGCTTGGAATGCAAAGCTTAACCTAAGACCTATTGACTGTGTTCGCTTTGGGTCTCTAAAACCAACCCCTTTTTTTGTGCACTGTCCCCGATAAGTTTTCTTTAATTATTACTCTCATTTCTCTCTCTCTCTCTCTCCCAAAAAACCACCCTTAAAATCCAAACCAAACAAACCCAGTGGGGTTTTGGTATAAAAGAAAAGGTCAAAATATTGATGCCCAACGTTTGGTTTTGTACCATGAAGGATGTTAGGTGGGAGCCGTAATATTCTTTTCTTTTTTGTTGGAGGAAAAAACTATGGGTCCAAGACAGCCACGTTGCTACCAGTCCTCAGGGCCTTGTGTTGCGTCGATGAAGAGAGGTGGTTGATCATGGAAGTAAGGTGGTTGAGGAAATGAGAGAGAGGAAGAGCAGGTAAAGATTATTGGGATGGCAACTTAGCAAAATTATTATTGGTGAAGAATTATATTTGATATTAGAGTTAGTTTTGACACTGAATATATGTAAATAAATCCAGGGGCAAAATTTAATTCCATATTGTCGGTTTACTCTTCTTACCCTATCGTTACTAAAAGGAAGGCAAAAGTTCCAAACAAATTGGACTGGTTGTAATAAACCCGAAAGTCCAAGGAGACTATGTAATGCACCCAAATAAGAAAAGAAAAAAGTTAAGATAGTTTGTGTTTGTAGACCTGATTTATATCTTACCTTCTATGTCCAAAATGAATAATGTGTGTCACTTGTTGCCAGTAATGGTAAGGCAATTAAACTTTGTTACTGGGATTGAGTTCCATCGAATACCTTACTCATGCATCATTTTAAGGGCCCCACCTTTCACGTATTGTACGAATGTTGGTAGTATATCAAAAGATATTGAGTTCCCATATTTACTTAGAATGTCATTATTGTTTTCATTAAGAGTTGGATGCATTCACATTTGAAACGGATGAGCAAAGAAGACATTCACAAATGACAATGATTGTTCTGACACCCTACAGGTCATTTCCTATGCTACGGTGGAACTTTCCAAGAATCAATTTTCAAATATCTTCCAAGTTCCACCAATGTTGAAAGATTAGTAATGCCAGCGAAGGTCTATCTATTTGTCAATCTTCACAGGGCCACAAGTTCCCCTTCAAGATACTTATAATTCGCTTGGGACTAGGGGGGCATGTACTAAACCAGAGCATAGGAAAACTTTGGCCCGCAACCACAGGTTCTTGCTTTTTAGATCAGAAATCCAGGTTCTTTCTCTGTTTCTCCAACAGTTGTGCTAATCTCTCTCTCTCTCCCCCTCCCCTATTAAGTACGTATCTGCATAAGTTTGTATACATAACCTCATTGTGTGCTACTCCTCTTAAGGAAACAAGTTTTTCTAGTCATCTCTGCTAATCAACCATTTTGTAGCCAGATTTTATAGACTCCAAAAAGAATCTGCTGGATGTCTGAAAGGGGTGGATTCATGTCTGCTGATGAGAATGAAATCTCAAATTCTCTGAGAAGAAGGCGGCGACTTGCATCTTCCCAGACTCTAAGGCTTGAAGCGTAAGGCCACCGTTGAATTTTCGTCATCTTTTTTTGTGAAGCATTTTTTTGGCTCTGTATATGCTACTGGGAAGGGTGTTACCTTGTTATGTTCATTGCATCTTTCACATATTCGGAAAAAAATGGTTGGCTTGATTACGTTGAATGCTGATATCCTATCTTTTCTTCAATGTTTTCTTAGAATGACTTCATCCTTTTTCTCTGTGACTTTGTCCATGAACCTCTCTGTGCCTATGTTTCTTGCTTCCTGGTTGTGTTTAGGCTATTATCTGCTACACCTTGGTCCAATTACTTGGATCAGTCTTTGAATGTGAAAGGACTTTTTTGTGGTCATATATAGATTAACTAATATCTCTGTGTTGTCTGCTAATGGTTTTTTCTTCTTGCTGATGAAGGTATTTTGAGGAATGCCAACATCCAAATGAAAGGCAACGACTTCAACTGGGAAGGGAACTGGGACTCACACCTACACAGATCAAGTTCTGGTTTCAGAATAAGAGAACTCTAGTGAAGGTGCTCTACGAAATTCTTATTTCTGTTTGTGGAGGGTTCAATTTTTTTTTGTCCTTTGATTTCACTATTGCCCTTGATTATAGAATGTGTATCTTTATGTGGATGATTTCAGGCACAATATGAGAGGCTTGAAGGCAATGCTCTTCGGGCAGAGAACAATAGGCTCAAATGTGAGAACCTTGCCTTTGGAGATGCACTGAAGGTGAAGTCCTTATGCACACCGTGCAAGGGTTTGCCCTTTAGCAAAGAAAAGAATCATTCAATTCTGGAGGACCTACGGACGGAAAATGCCATACTAAACAAAAAGGTTGATTTCCCCCCCCTCTTTTGAACTTATGTCTTCTTCATTCTGATTTATAAGGCTCCCCATATTTGCAGTATGAAAAACTCAGCAAACTTGTTGTCAATATGGGCATTTCGGGTTCAAAAGTCCACCCACCTGCCACCGGACCTTCACGGGATGCATCGATAGGAGGTTTCCCGGGACCAAGGATGGGAATGCTTTCACTTGATCACAATATTTGCTCCAGAAACTTTAGAGATCCTAACATTTTGTGCGACTTGAAGGAGATGAAAGAATCTGACAAATTAGGAATGTTTCAAACTGTTGTCAATGCTGTTAATGAAGTGGTTAGCCTTTTGTCCATTGAGCCTCTATGGATTAAGGACCCTACTGATGGGAGATATGTGATTCACCATGACAACTATGGAAAGTCCTTTCCAAGGATTAATCACCTAAAAGGTTCACGTCCTCAATTCGAGTCATCAAAGGATGAGGGCATTGTAAGAATGCATGGATCACAATTGGTTGTCATATTAATGAACTTGGTTAGCTCCAATATCTCATTGTTAATATATCTCATATTCCATACCCAAGTCCCTGTTCTTTGTATACCAAACCACTGATCAAATTTTGCAGACTAAAAGAGCGAAATTTTTCCCTACAATCATCACAAAAGGAATGACAATTCGAGAACTTGACGCCCAATCAGGAAGCCTGAATGGTTCATTACAACTGGTAAGTAGTCCAAAGGGTTTATAATTCTCTCTTTTTCTTGAAGTACGTTGTTGGAAAATTTGTTAACGGGACCACAAGGGGTTGCTGTTGCAGGTACATGAACAACTGCATGTACTCTCACCTCTGGTGGCACCTCGAGAATTCTACTTGCTTCGTTACTGCGAGCAATTCAATGAAGGTGAATGGATAATAGTAGACGTATCGCATGACTTCTTCAATGAGAGCCAACAATCTTCCCCTTTCCGCTCTTGGAAGCTGCCTTCCGGATGCTTTATCAAAGATTTGTCAAATGGGTGTTCCAAGGTGTGGATTTTGTAACCTATTAATTTTGTTTTCTGATAGTTCATATACGGTATACTGAAAATAAGAATCCAGGAGATAATTTCACATATCTCCCATCAGTCATCTTTTCCAGCAATGTTTCTTTCCTTTCTTTAGACAGAATAAATTGGTTTCCATCACTAGGAAAATATTTTTTCCCATATGGTCAAGAACAAAATTTGTTTCACTACTGTCCTGCAGTGGCCTTTTATGTCAATTTGGTCTCCGTAGTTTCAAGTGCATCAATGTTGCCCTTCGTTTGTGCACATGTATTAATTTGGTAACGAGTGTGCTTTGTTCTGAATCAAGATACTCCAATGTGAAGATCCCTCGTGTAATGCAAAATGGACTTTACCACGGTCCTTTTCTTTATGATCCAAGTCATTCATTTTGTTGGCCTCCTTGTATATGTCATTCATTCAAAAAAATCAGGTTGATTGGAGCGGTATGCATCGAAATGGTCTAGAGAGAAATGGACGTTTAGAGTTCTTGTCACCAAGTTCTCTCGATGTGACCATGCAATAACTTACACATCGAGGCCTGCATAAAAGAAAAGCTCAGGGTCATAAAAAAGGACTGCAATGGGCCCCAATTTGCATCACATGAGGAATTACACGAGGGATCCTCAAATTAGGTCTTTATCTGTATGTTCTACATGTTTTGTTTACCTCTCCGCATTCTAATTGGATCACACTCGTGGGAGAATGTTACAGCCCCCGTATGGTGTTTTTTTTTTTTTTTGTATAGCCTCCATATCGGTTAATACACCTCCTAAACTAATGTATTAGCCTATATTACCTGTATTGTCAATTGTTTTTGAGTTTGATGCTTTTCCAAAAGAGCTGAAAGGAGAAGATAGGTCTAGGAATTCCATTAAATACCAAAACTGGCAAAGTATTTGAAGAGGTTGATAATTTCTTTATGCTCTAGCAGTTGGCAAACACTATCTCAAACTTCAAAATTTGGTTCTCACCCTTGTAATTTGAAGGGTAAGTAGAGCATCATACCAAACTAATATTATATATGTATTTTTTCTCCTCTTAGTTTTCTTATCTTTTGTGCTTTAACTTTTTGTGCTTCGTAGTGTTACTGATTTCTATTGATGAAGTAGAGTTTGAAGGGTTCACAAAATTTCATCATTCAAAATATTTTGTATAAAGATAGTTAAGTACACTTTGGGTGTTAAACTTTTAAGGGTTTGCTGAAGATGCTTGTAGCCAATAGCCATTACACCTTACAATCCATCAAATTCAAGTTTGAAATCTGTGAATATTTACCTAAATTATGCCTCTAGAGTGTAGTCATTTAGAAGCCTTTGAAGGCTTATCAACTAGCTAAGAAGTACATACAGGACACGATACAACACGAATACTTAGTTTCTCCCAAAATTAGGGCAGGAACATGGACACATTAAAGACACGTCGAATGTATCTTCGAAGCATACTAGATGCCAATGAGCTATTCCAGAAACATCCAGTGCAAACGAACAATTCTAGCAACATCCGGTCCGATTCATTCCGGTGGCGGATCCAATACCATGTTACAATGGAGAGAAACCACATAGAACAGTTGTATTACAAAACCCTTCTCTTCCTACACAAAACCCTTCTCTTGCTACAAGACCAAGAGATAACCATACAGGTCAACCCTAAGCAAATCGTAACACAACAAAAAGACTACACTACCCCTTAACTACACTACCCTTGACATAACAGATAAATGACAATAAATCAAAATTCACTGCATCAGGTGAGTGTTGCACTTGTGTCAGTTAGTGCTTCGCTTTAATGATTTTTAGATAATTCCCTCATTCACGGTTTGAGTGTGAGTTCGCTACCCAATACCCTCAAATTTTGTGACTAGGTCGTAGACATGTGTGTGCACCTTAGTCAACTAGGACTAGGATTTTGAAAAAGGAAACTACAAAATCTTCTGGCTATAGTGAATGAAGAAACACCTAACTTGATCCATATGACGACCCAGGAGTGACCCCTTCAGCTCGTGTCTAGAAGTACAAAAGTACCCTAGGAACTTTTAATTTGACAAGCAACATATTGATTTTATAGTGACATAGATAAGGACCTACTATGCCTATTTGCTTGAATTTGCATGCTTTCTTTAGGTTCCATCTCGAAATTATGTCAATTTCCATATGTTACCGTTTCTTAAATAAATTTCTCTTGAGCTCATAGACTGCATCAATGGTAGGCACCAATTTGCTTTACCCATATGGTATTGGAGCTGTAGTTATTCATTAACTTGAGCCATATTCTTTGCCCCATGTTCAACTTCTTTTTAAAGAGGGATTAAAACCTTTTATGTTCGTATTGCTCTCTGAATGATGCCAAATCTTCATTAAACCCAAACCTACCCCATATCAGGCGTAAGATATTTCTTCTCGTAAGGATGAAAACATGGGTTGGTCTTCCCTTTTTGCAAAAATATGCAATCCTATCCCCGGTGTGAAGTGTAGCTATGTGTGACAAATGCCTCGCTGCTCGTTGGTAACGTCAAAATTGGAGCTGTCACCAATCTCTCCTTAAATTCTTGGAAACTCCTCCTGGTCTTTATTTCCAATAGAAGGTGTGTTCTTCTGAGACAACTGGGTAAGCGGAACCGCAATTTTCGGAATGTCCTACCCAAATCTTTGGTGGAAATCAGCTAGCTCCATAAACCAATCTCAGTTGTGGTAGTTGGTCATTGTGAGGACCCAATTGTGATAAAGGGAGAAAAATATGGACCACGGTGTAATTTTTCTAAAACAACTTGGTTTTAGGAGTTTATCAATGCATACAGTAAGGGCCTTAGTACACCCTATAATTGTAGTTTTTTCTGTTTCTTCAACATTGAAGTTTTTTATACCAAATATCCTGTTCCTCCATAACGACAACCTTAACCCTAGTTCCCACCTTCTGACACCACTCTAACTCCGGCAACCCACCTCAATACCCCTCCTTTCCCAACATCCCGGACCTATCTGGCCACCGGCACCGCCCCTTCTCTCACAACCCTCAGCCGTGCCACAACGGCCGCCCAAAATCGTTAGACCAATAATCCTTTACCTTTCCATCCCCCCTTTTTGAGCAAACATCCTCCTCGCCCATTCCATTCGCCCTGTGATATCCACACACATGTTATCATACTGCTGACATGAGCTGTCACCAATAGAAGCACTCCGACCGGGAAAAATCCAGTGTGAAACTTCTGGAAAAAGGCATTTTATTCAAAAATCTGGAGCCGCACAAAGGATGAAAAAGTAGAGATATGAATTCCAAGGAGTTGTTTGGAGGATTATATGTGAATGGAGTTCGCTTGTTGGGAGATACCAAACCGAACAACCTTAAATTTTGTTCATATCTGGTTTATTGAACGCCTCGATCGGGTGCTTAGTTATAGGAATATCCTATTGGGGTGGCAAATTCACCTAAGAACCTCGCTCTTAGTTGCACGAAGCGGGAGCAGGGATGGGAACAGGAACGGGAGCGGGGGTGGGGGTGGGGGAGCAGATGATCATAGAAGTGTGGGAGCTCCCAACTTTAGGAAAAATGATTAAAGTTACAAATATTTTTTAATGTATTTTACTATAGTTATGTCAAAAAGAAAATATTATTCTACCACTTAAATTGCATATGTGATTCTAGTTGTTATCCATATCTTAGTTGCACGAAGCGGGGGCGGGATCGGTGGCGGAGGATTATAGGAGCTCCTCTTTCGGGATAGGGAGCGTTCAGGAGTAATACATGAAAATAAATAATGCAAGTAAATATTATTATGTATCATTCATGTCAATTGCAAAGATTGTCTTAGTGACTGTAAATATAATGGTTATATTAAGTAAATGAGCAAATTTAAGTTAATATCTTTATAATATCTTATCATTACTTTGTCTTTTCTCTTGCTTGGTGTCTTTTATTTTTGTTTCTTTTGGGATTTATATGCCTAAGAGGTTTCATCCTAGTTGGGAACGGGTTTCTTTCTCAATGGGAGCAAGGTTCCAAGGAAGGAGCGGGGGAGTGAGGTTCCGAGGTGGATTCACACCCACATAGGAGGTTCCTGCAACTAAGACCTCGCTCATGTGCTCCAAGTGAAACTCTCCTAGGAACCATGTCAGTGGCAGAGCTAGAAATTAAAGTTAGTGGGGGCAACATCTAAATATAATGCCCCCAGTGGCCATTGCTTCCCCCTGCCACTAAACCTCGGTTCCTATCGCGAAAGGAACCATATAGAACCTTTAAAGCATATAAATTACAAAAGAAACAAAAACAGAAGAATACTTGCTCAAATTTGCTCAAGCTTTTAGTATAAACATAGTATTTAAAAATACTCGCTAAACAATACTTGCAGTTGAACGAAGTACAAACTATAATATTTTCTGGTGTTACGTATTTGTTTGTATAGGGCGAAGAGGGCAGACTAGGGTTGCGTGGATATATGGTGGTCAAGGAGGGACTGGGGGAGGCTGGCGGTGGGCAGGAAAGGTAAAGGGAGGATGGCAACGGGGTTCCGACAGCGGGCGAGGGGTTGGGTGAGTTGCTATAGTATGAAGTGGTGGTGGAAGGTGCAACTAGGTTAATGGATTTGTGTTAGGAAGAAATTTATGGGATTTGGAATTATTGTAGAACCTTTCGTTCCAAACCCAAAAGTTTCAACATAGTACCATAGCACAGCTCATTTTCATTCGCATTTTACAAGATGGAAAATCCACCTCCATGATGATATACCCAGCTCCCAAAAAGACACTAAGTGTGACTCACCTCAAAATTGGCTGCACTGAGAGGGATGCTGGATAATATAGCCCCACATTGGTTGGATATGGAATGAGTGACCACTTAAATATAATTTGTGACCTCTTTACCCAGTATCTTAAGTTTCTGGTTTAGATCTAAAGATTTACAACTTTGATTATTTTGGAGAAATTGAAGAATATGGATGTGGAGGACCCTTTAGTGGTGTTAGAAGCACACCAAATGTTTTTCTTTGGTAATGAAAAGAGAAAAAAACATGGTTTCACTCCAGGCCAGAGTCTAACAATGTCATTAAGGTTCTTGTAAAGAGAAGAATGACTGGTGAACATTATTTCTCGAGTTCATGATAGTACCCTTTAGATGGGATGGACATTGGCACATGACTATTATTGGAAAATATGGTACTGCAGAAGACTAATTTCATGGTAATAACTATCTAGAATTCCTGATAAAAAAAAAAAAACTATCTAGAATTCTTTCCCGGTCCCCTTGATATCCACATCGTCTGGCATATTTATAGGTGTTGGAACTAGAGTAATCAGGTCTTTCTATTGCGGGACGGCATTTAGCCAAGATAGATTTTTCAATGTCGTAACATATAGTTTCAACAACAGAAACGCAATTTCATTCTCCTGTTGTTTGCCTCTCACAGCAGCTGTGCAGTACTTGTAGTTTCTAGTAACTTCTGAGTGTTAGTTCTCAGAACTTCCCGTTGTCATTGTACTGCAGTTGGAGCAGTATACCATTTTACTGTTACTAATATTGGGGAAAATTTCTTTTATATCCCTTCGACTTTTACCTAAAATTTATTTTGGTCCTTCACCTTTCAATTTGGACATAAAAATACTTCGACTTTCCAATTGATTTCAATGTCAACCTTTACACAGATGGTGTTATCTTTTTGGAACGAAAAAGAGCACGTGCCCAGCACATGACCTTTTTGAGGGGTATTATTGCCCATTCCCCTCCTCCTCCCCTTTAAAGTCGTCCCATTTCCACTGCAAACTGAAAACGCCATTTCCACTGCAAACTGAAAACGCCATTTTCTTGGCAAAAATCTGCCGCCCAACAATCTCATGATTCGGCACCAACTCCTCGTCGTCATCATCTTCGAAGAAATCCAGTTTCACGCACCGTACACAAATTATCCTCCGGTACATCCACCGGATTTGAATTCATCTTCTTCTATTTCCTCTTCGCCTCTTTGGGTTCTCATTCCTCAAAATTCGGCACTCGACGACGTCGTCTTCTCCGTTCACTACATTTTCCTGGAAAATGACTTCGGATTCCTGGAACTCTTCTGGGAGCTTTATAATGTGTTCCTTTTCTTCTTCTTTTTCTTCTTCTTTTCTGAACAGGGGATTTGAGAAGCATAGGAATTGGAAAATTGAGAACAAGGGAAGGTAATTTATGGGGAGGAAGTGGATGGATTGTGGAGAAATGGGTTTTGTGAGGGAGTCCGGTTTCTCTTTCTTGAAAGTTAGCTCTCTCCAAAACCCCTCAAAAGGACCATAATACCCTCCAATAAAGGTCACATGCTGGGCACATGCTCCTTTTTCCGTCCAAAAAGATAACGCCATCCATGTAAAGGTTGACATTGGAACCAATTTGAAAGTAGAAGTATTTTTATGTCCAAATTGAAAGGTGAAGGATCAAAATGAATTTTAGATAAAAGTCGAAGGGATATAAAAGAAATTTTCCCCTGATATTGTTACATACCTCGTTTCAAACCAACTATGATCTTCCATGATTTTCTTTCTATTTTTCACTTACCATAAATTTCTGCTGCTGTTTCTTTTTGGTAGGTTACTTGGGTGGAACATGTTCAAGTCGATGACAAGGCCCTGACTCATCCTCTTTATAGGGATTTGATTTTCCATGGTTTAGCATATGGAGCAGAGCGATGGCTTCTCACTCTTCAGAGAATGTGTGAAAGATTTGCATTTGGGATGGGCAGAACTGCTGTCAGTCAAGAAACTGGTGAGGGTAGTCTCGCTGACAACTTCAACTCCCATAACAGATTATTTCTTTCTTTTTCCCGTTCTTTATATGTTTATGATATATGTATGTTCATATTAACAGTCTTTTGGTACCTTTTTAATGCTATTTGTCCCAGTGGTAAGTACACCTGAAGGTAGGAGAAGCATAATGAACCTTACACATAGGATGGTCAAGTACTTGTGTGCAAATTTAACCATGAAACGCAAACTGGAAATCCCTCAGCTAGCCGAACTGAGTAGTGGTGGAATTCGATTCTCCAGTCGCAAGAGCTCAGGACTAGGTCAACCCAGTGGCTTGATTGTCAGTGCTGCTACCTCCCTTCGGCTCCCACTGCCATATCAAGCTTTGTTTGATTTCCTTAGTAATACAAAGACGCGATCCCAGGTTTGCGACACTTGAATTATTTCTCCTCATTTGAACGTTACATCTATCTCTTGTTAAAATGTGACAAACCATGAGAATTAACTTTGGGGGTTTATTTCCTTTTGTCAACCAGTGGGATACAATGTCTAATGGAAACCCGTTCCAAGAGAAGGCAAGAATCTCCTATGGAGATCATCCAGGAAACCACATATCCATCATCCAGGTAATACTCTTTTTGATTTCCATTTGTTACTGCATTGAGTATATAGAAGTCACTTGGCTTGAAAGGGTTTGTTGATTTGGCTCGTTGTGATTCCACTTTTTCAGAATCAACATTTATTGCTTAAAGCTCTTAATTTCAAGAAATGTCACTCATGTCATTTTGGATGAGACGTATATAGTGTGATCATTTTTATACATGAAATTTTCTGTACTGTTAATGCCGAAAATACAAAATATTAAGACATCGTAATCACTTGTAAGACAAAATATAGGAAGTGCTTTAAAAAAGTCATTTTCTAGATAATTCTGAGTAAGTGCTTTACAATTGTTGTTGTGGCTCATAATTCATGAAACGCCAGAGGCAGTGCCACTTCGTTCTGGAAGGTTTTGCCGCAGAAACATACCGAACGTAAAAGTCATTGTACTTGTTGAAATAGTATATCGTACTGTTGTTTCCTTGTGCGATGGAACGGTTACTAAGGTTCACTTAAATTTCATCTGCCATAGCAGCCTTTCTTTCCTTGTGAGGGCAATATGCTGGTGCTTCAGGAGAGCTGTGTCGATCCCCTGGGAGCAATGATTGTCTACGCTCCCATCGACATACAATCTGTACAAATGGCAGTAAGTGGTGCAGACTCCTCCGGCATACCTATTCTTCCATCAGGGTTCATAATCTGCAGTGATGGCCATCCTCACACCGGGGCTAATGGAGCTTCAAGCAGCACTTCTACTGCAAACCCCATGTCCAGTGGTTCACTTCTCACAGTGGCTTTCCAGATTTTAACAGGTGGTGATATGCAGTTGGTGACTGGTCTCAATGCTCTCGTGACCTCAACTATCCAGAATATTACCTCTGCTTTGAACTGCACCAGCTTGAAGTGACCTGCTAGCAGTTTTATGTGTTTTTGTGCATCTGCGAGAGTTTTTTGTCGTTTTCTTTTCCATTTTGTTTTTCTTTAGTCTGTGTTGGGATTGTTGAATGAAAGAGGTATTTAGGGAGGGAAAGGAAAGGTACGTTTTGAAGAAGACATTAATTTTATGAAACTAAATTATGTCTTCGGTTTCACAATCATTTTCCTTTCCCTCGGTAAATATCTCCACAAATCGATGATCCAAACTCATCCTAACAGAATGGTCGGTCATGTACTGTTGCTCAAAGTTTATTACAATGGGACATGGAATTGCTGCTTGTGGTTTAATAAGTTAATTATGGTTGCTTGGACAAAGGTTTTTATGTATTTCTTTGTCTTATTCCCTTTGCTGCTTGGTTTCTTTGTTATTTTTGTCACCATTTGGATCCTACCTTTGTTTTAAGGGAATTGTTTTTGGACCTTTAGCAGTCTTTTGCAGAAAAAGAAAGTTGTTTCACTGTGGGTGAAGGGTTTCTTTCTCTCTCTCTCTTTCTTGTTTGGGAGTTTGGATTACCAAAACTGGGTCACTCCATCCGAAGGTCAGATTTAGTCCCCATTTTTACTTGGTATTTACATGAAAATATTAAAGCTGTGCTTATCTGTCTTTTGATATGAACATGAGCTATGTAATTTTTAAACTGCACATTGTTGGGTTCTGTCTAGGTTTATAGTTATTTGCTTTTGTAATTGTGTTTAATCATGGATTGGTTAGTACTAATATGTATTGAGTTTAGGGTTCAGTTTGGGTCTTATTACATGGTTAAGTTTTTTTTTTTTTTTGGGGAACTAGATGGGTTCGGTTATTGTTATTGTTGTTGTTGTATTTATGTATGATATAAGTGCTCATCAACTAACACCCCGTTTCCGCTAATCTATAAGTTGTAGACTACAACTTTTTTATTTTTTCTTTATCCAATTTTTTTTCACAATTATTAGTTTTGCGCCGAAGTTTTATGTATCATTGGTTCGTATCGACGAGAGGAATTGAAAAAGTAAATTTTTTTGGAAAAATATCCAAGAAAAAAGCCCGAAGGCTAATTTTTTAAAATTTTTTTCTTGGATATCGTATGAAAAATACTTGTCTAAAAGTCAAATGTTTTTATTTTTTCGATTCCTCTCGTATCATTAATATATAGAAGTTTGACACAAAACTAACAAACGCGAAAAAAATTGAACACAAAACAAAAAAGTGTTGTCTACAATTTTTAGGTCAGTGGAAACATCCCTAAGATGTGAAGTATGTGGGAATGGGATTAAATATATCCGTCAATGGGTGGATAAGATTCTTTGAAAAAGAAGATAGAGATAAACAGTGGATAAAAAAAAGGTTACATCTTATCTTCTTATACGTGGTACTAGGCTGTTGTTATGTGCTCATGGTGCTGTGCAGTGGTGTGCGCAGCACCATACTGCGCATCTTTGAATCATCGGATCGTGCATTTTACAGCTTGGATCTCATCTCGGTAATGAACGGCTCTCGATCGTTGATTGTCGAGATGAGATCCAATAGCTCGGAGGTGCACAACATTGGATACAGAATAAGAATAAGAATCAAATCTTCATAAACAAAATCAAATCCTTGGTTGATTCATTTTTTTGCCTCCATCTCTCTCTTTAATGCTTGCTACTCTCTTCCTATTTAGACTCGCTCAACTGTGTTAAATTTATATATTTTCTGATTCTATTTTGAAAGAGTATCGCACAGTCGTCTCTCTGCCTGTTGTTATGTCTCTTGTTGTATCCCTTTCAAATGTCATGTGCAATAAGATTTTCTGCACATTGTTTAAATGACAATCACATGTTCTAGATGATGAGAAACTTGGAAGCATAAGTTAAGAACTTTTGGTGGAAGCAATCAAGTCTTGTGTATGAATTCAACTCTTTATTCTGTTGTCAAGAAAAGAAATGAAGTAGTTTGTAAATCCTTGAATGGAATGAAGCTTTAGGTGAGTTTTAGAATCACTTTATTCCTTTTTGAATTGAAAAATTCTTTTTGAATTGCAAACATGCAATACACTTTCATCTATATAGCATTCACTTTATTCCTTGTTTGGTAAATCCCATACTCTTCTAGTAACAAAATATTTTGTTAATACTCCGAAAATTCAAATACAGAGGCTTGTGAACACGCAGGTTTGTGAACATGCTTCTGGTGGGCGAATTCGAAATGACAATTGGCTTTACTTGAGTTTCTCCATTCTATGGAACACTATCACCCCCCACCCCCCGATCATTTTATCCCACATGGCTGGCGTCATCCTCCCGAATCTCCCCCTCTGAGAATCAGAGTTCTTGCAAAATCTTGGGAATATTTTGAAGATTTTCCAAGGATTCTCTGTCAGAGAATCACCCAGTGGTTCTCTCTCTCTCTCTCTCTCTCTCTGTCAGAGAATCACCCAGTGGTTCTCTCTCTCTCTCTCTCTCTCTCTCTCTCTCTCATTAATGATAATCCAAGCAAAATCTTGGAAGAAACACCTAGGCTCTGTTTAGTTATTAGAAATGCTGTATTGAAAAGTTATTCTCAGGAAAAGTTAAATACCGTGAAGTAGAGGAAAAATAAATCTATTTTCCTGTAAATCTTCATTTGACAATTTTTTTTTGCAGGAAAATTAAAGTTTAGTGGTTCATTTGTCGAGAAAAGACACTTATAAGAAACTTCTTTATTTTTATTCTCATGGCTATTTTTAAATAAAAGTAACTTTGAGAGCTAAATAATAGGCTATCATATTTCAAAAATTAACACATACGGAAAATGTATTTTATTTAATGCAAAGCCTTAACATGAAATGAAAAAATCGACTTGCAATTCCTTATTCAATTTACTATTTTCTGAATGGTCATGCAAATCCCTCATTTAAATTGACATCCTCTAATAATCAACCGTATAAATGAAGTTTAAAAAATAAGTAGATGATAACTAAATAAACAAATGTTAAACAACCATGCTTGGTTAGTTGCCGATACAAAAACTCACGGATAATTAGTTAGTACAAAACAAAATTGAACAGTACTAATGGTAAGATAAATAAATACTTCCAAAAAAAATAAACTACCAATATTTTTCCACAATAATTATCTCAGAAAGCATCATAATAGTCGAAATTATTGTTGCTCACGTAAATCTCAAAGTGTTTTTCTAAGAACCTAATTCGTATTTTTTTTTGGTATTGGAGTCATTCACTTTTTTTCTTACCCCCCACCAATTATTTTGGCCTCACAATGCATGGAGAAAACTTTTCCCGTGACGCAAAATCCTATGCTTTTGGCCGGATCACTTTTGCAAGAAAGTAAATCTTGCAGGAAAACTTAAAAACATGTTTCTCACTATTTTCCTGCAACACTACAAAAATTATAGGAAAGTTGATTCCCATCTTTTTCTGGCAATTAAACGGGGCCCTAGTGAGTCTCTCTCTCTCATTAATGAGAATCCTAGCAAAATCTTGAGGAGATTTTGCTAATTTTTGAAGATTTCCCAACATGAATTTACCAGAGTAACCTCGCGCAAAAAGATAAAAAAAAACGAGAAACTAAGAAGGAAAAAAGGACATAGAGGGAAATGGTGAAAAGTCGGAAATAGGGCCAGAACCTACGAAATAATGCCAATGCCCATAAATAACCATAATCAAAGGCAGCTTCATGGTTCAAAGAGCTAGGCAAGGATATTTTGGTCCCCTCAAGCCAAAATGGCCTCGTCGCTTACATGACCAAACAAGGCCAACGTTCCTCTTTAGAATAACATGCGTATTTTTTTAAAGCAGGGAATTGATCAATTATCTTTTAATGGTTCAACAACTTTGTAGTTTCGTCCGATATTATATATATATTTAGGCATGAAAACTGTCGAAAGTGTATTGCATGTTTGTTTTTTCGTTTTGGTTTTACTTGTACGGGCCGGTTCACTCTTGACAGTTGCATATTACTAACATATAGGCATTATAGCTAGGATGAGTGATTTTCGACAGAATTTTCTCTTGGGAGAAGCAAGAGAACAACACTTAATCTTGATGGAACACCAAGATTTGGAAAGATAGGAAGATTAGTTGCAGAAGATTTTGGGAAGATCTTCTTATTCAATGTGCCAGCTGCAGCTTGGGGATATAGCTAGGCGCTGTAGCGTTTATTCTAGCTCCTATATTGCGATTCTGATTCTCCATTAATGAATCTAAGCATGACTTTACCAAAAGACCCCCTCGCAAAAGACAAAACCAAACGAAACAAAGAAAGAAAAAAGGATACGGAGGGAAAACTTGAATAGTTAGAAAAACCTATTAAAGTAAAATGGAAAAAAACGATTGACAACCCATGTAACTATATATCCAAAAGTCCTCCCCACAGCCAACCATCAAACCTATCCAACTTGGCCACTAAAGGAAGACACAAGAGGGTGTTTTGGGAAGAACACTTCTTTGGTGGCTTACATTTCCTAAAAGAGCCATTAATCCTCCTCTAGGCCAGCAAGCATGGATAACATATGTTTTGTTCACTGGCTTTTGTAGCTTAGAATAGAACTGGTTCACATGCTCTAGGCTAGGGGTGTTGAATCTTGGCTCATGATCAGTCATTGTCAAAGATACAGCTAGCTAGCTAGCGCAAGTTGAAAGAGATATCAATCAAAGATTGGATATTGATGTCTCGGACTTTCGAGTTAGGGTTTACATACACAAGATTGAGAGAATGCTCTGCTCGTGTTTTATCCATAAAATTAATAGCTGTGCAGATGGGTTCCAAAAAATTTAGGGACACAATTTTTGGACACAACTTGATATATATATGTAGATGTGTTTAGAGACGTTTGATGTACGTGAGAGTACTATGTGCATAGAACGATTTTGTATGCAATTATGTCCGAAATTGTGTTCCTAGTATTCTCGATGGGTGTTAGGCGGAACAAGGGAGAGTTTTGCATTCTTCTGGTGAGAGAAAGTAGGCTATTTTTTTAAATCCTATTGTGAGTTGTTCTTTGGGTGGCAATTAGGGACTTGAGGGCTTTGCTAAATCTAACCGTCCAAAATCTGGATTTTAAAAAACTATTCTCCAGAAGAGTTCTTTTAAAATCCGGACCATTGATTGTCAAAACGGACAGTGAAATTGAGCGCTAGCTGATGAATGTTGCTATCCCCCCCTCACATCCGGCAATTAGAGTGTGTAATTTGCCCGAGTTCTGTACATGTGCTTGTTATTATTCTCGCATACTAAATAACAAATCACTCATGCGGATGTAGGTTACTTAAGCCGAACCACGTAAATTCTTGTGTATTCCTCTTTCGAGTTTCGTTTTCTATCCTCAATAAATTATATGGTGCCGTTGTAAATTACTACTCAGTATTTCTGAATCTCGGCCTTCAATGGCTTGTGCTAAAACCCCAACAAGGGAAAGAAGACAATCTAAGAAAAGTATTACAGTGTCATTCAGTCAATGAACGAATCTAGAATTTCTGACTTTGAGAGTGCATGCATGTGATCATCCCCCAACTAATTTCTGTTGGATCCAACATGCAGCCAAACCTGTTCGGTTTGGATTTTAACTTTTGAGAGTAATGAGTGAAGAGAGAGAGAAAAAAAAATTTATTGAACACCGTGTCCAAAAATTTTAAGACACCAAAACGAACAAAATCGCATGCCCTTAATTCTTACAGATACAATGAGATCATCTCTTTATTAATTGATTGTATTTCATCTATTACACCAAAGACAGCTAAAAAAGGATTTAGCTCATCCTTCATTACTAATTGTTGATTCATTTTCGATAATAATAGTACCAGTAATTGATTAAAAAAAAAGAATATTTCGTAAACAACTTCGTGGATTTTTTTTACACTGTTCAAGGGAGAATGAAGAACTTTTGAACATCGTAAAACAATTCAGTAAGTTATTTAGGAAAATGTTTCTTTTTAATCATATTACAAGTATGGCTATCGAAAAAAGGACCAAACAATTAGGGACGGCACGTTTATTGTATATTATGCTGCATATATATGGATGGATCTCTATTAATTGTCCATTGCTAAAAAGCTATGTTGGACAGGTTTGAGGTTTCCCACTTGAAAAATAAAGGGTGCAGCCCTTTCCGGCTTGGAAGCAACAGTTGGTGCATGCAGGCTGAAGCTTCTCATTCCCAGATGATTTGCATGTCATGTACTCCACTTCCAAGCAATATTGAGGGCAAGCTTTGGCATTCTGGCTGAAACACACTCTTTTTTTTTTTTATTGAATGTGAAAAATTTCATTAGTCAAACTGCACTTTATTTTCAACAAATTAAGTACAATGATACATTTTCAACAAATTAAGTACAATGATACAAAAGTCTAGGAAATTGCTACAACATACACTCTTTTTTTTTATCAGAAAAGAAAATTTTATTAATCAACGAACTGAAGTTACAAAGACTAAAAGGAAACAGGATAAAAAGCATCACAACTAACGATCTACATCCCAACTATGTTGGCACCTAGGCCAAGGACAATCATATGCCACCCGATATTTTAAAGGAAGGAGAAGTTTGCGAGAAACCAACTAAAAAAGTCCATAAAAACCAACCACCCACTCTTATTTGGATATGTATGGTATGCAGCTCTCGGAGACGCCTTTGAATTCATAAAATAGGTATGTTAAGCATTATGGATTTTAAGCAATTGTCATGAATCTCAATGCAAATGCTATGAATCTTTTAATCAATGCTGTGAATTCAACTTATAGTAGGAATCTCTGGACGAAAGGTCGTGAATTCAAAGCGGTTTAAGAGAGTGCATACTGCGCGCCCGGACACATCCAAGTATGGATGTCTATTAACAATTCTGACAATCTAAAGATTGGTTAGGAATTAGGATAATAGGCATTGGGTCAGGTCAAGGGCGAATATCGTTTTCCCTTATCCAAACTTGGGGAATTTTTGGGCGCCGAATCTCCCCTCTTAACGGGTTCTCACCAGGTCACCTATACCAAAAGGTGTTTGTTCCCTGTTCGTGGAATTTCAATCGCATGAATGATACGGGAATAGGGAAAGATACTTTCTGTGCAATTCTGCTACTGAAATTGCACAGGCAATGGCGGAGCTAGGACGGAACTAAGGGGGTGGCACTGTTTAATTGGAGTTCCCTGCAGCTCCTCCCATAATCGTGTTATACGCTTCGTGGAAGTGAGGTGGTCCCAAGAATTACTGGCCAGGAGAATCGAACCTGAGATCTTACGAAGGAGCAAACTCATAAGTCTCATGCCAACCTCCTTGGCCAACCTCTTGGGGTTTCACTAGCTAGTATACGTTACATGTTGTTAGTAGCAATACGAAGAGAAAAGGTTAAACGTAAAACTGGACTTTGTCTTGGATTTTTGTTTCTGTTAAAATGAATAAAGGTTTGATCCAACTATCTTGTTGTAGAGACCCGTATTTTCGGAAATCGTTTAAAGGTTTTATTAATGTTAGAATATCGAATAAATGTGAAATTTGTTAAATAAATTTGACCTGGGGTCAATGTGATAGAATTTGGAAGTTTGAGGTGCAATTGAAATTGATGTGTGTAGTGGTATAAATAGGGGAGAGTGAGTGGTAGAGAATCATTTTCTCCCACTCACGTCTCTCTCTCGCCCGATCCCTCACTCTCGGCTCCTCTTGCTCTCTCGCTCGCTCTCTCTCTCTCTCTTTCACACTCCAACACCCCAAAATACTCCGAACCTACCTCGATCCGCCGCAAAGTTTTCGCATTCAAGTGTTCTAGAGCTTGGAAATTCGTGGGTTTGAGCTCGGAGAGGAGTACTCGATTGATTCAAAGTTTTCGGAGCTAGGGCTTGCTTGGGAGTTGAGGGTTTTGCTCAAAACCCATTCGGTAGGGATTTCTCACTTCTAATATATGTTTATGTGTTGATTTGGTGTTTGAATCGTGCTCTAGATCGTTAGTTTCGTTGTTGGAAATGTTCTGGTGAAGTCTGAAAATCGTGCACTGAAAACCTAAGTCCTACCGGTAGAAGTTTTGGATCTACCGGTAGAAACGCTGTCCAGTGGTGTCATTTTGTGAAATTTTGGTCTTCTACCGGTAGGATATTAATGTCTACCGGTAGGTATTGAAAAATCAGCATTTTTGGAAAAACTTCGAACGAGTATAACTTTTTCATCCGGACTCCGTTTTGGGCAAATTTTATATCGAAATTCATTTGCCGGAGGTCTACTTTCCAATGGTGGTGGTCTCATCTCCCAA
This sequence comes from Rhododendron griersonianum, assembly GCA_018127125.1. Taxonomy (NCBI): domain Eukaryota; kingdom Viridiplantae; phylum Streptophyta; class Magnoliopsida; order Ericales; family Ericaceae; genus Rhododendron; species Rhododendron griersonianum. The sequence continues at coordinate 27,579,219 of CM030798.1, forward strand.
TTCTTAACCGTTAAGGTTTGGTAGCCAAAATAAGAAAGGTTCGTTCAAAAACGTGGAGTAATCCTTTTTCCTTAGGATTGTTTGGGGGAGACACGGATGTTCCTAGGTTCTCTTGAGTACTTAATTGAATGGTATGACGAGGCTAGTGGTATACTAGGGTTTGTAGTGGTCGTTGGATTCCGTATGAGTCCTTTGACACCGAAACGAGGGTTTAGAGAACATAAGGAATATAGGTGGGCGAAGGTTGTATGTGTTGACATGCGATGTGAGAAATAAATACGTGGGTCACTCTTTTGAGTTGAACAATGCTAGGCGTGAATACAAGGGACAATTTTCTTTATGTTTAATATGCGATACATTTCTTGCGTAACTTGTACGGTTTTATGAGTTGCAAGGTGGAAATCTATGAATCATCGTTAGAGAATATCTCTTGATATGTGAGTGCTTGTATGGTGATTGAGAAACTAATAACGTAATAAAAGTGAGTTGATTGAGGTGAAATTACCCATGTTACTTCTATGTGAATAAGTCTCCGTTGTGAATTCTTTATATGTGATTGAGATGAACAGCTGAGTTGTAAAGTACATAGGAGGAATTTCGGGTACGATGACCTATGATGTGTGACTTGAATTAGCTCCATCAGTGAGAGAGGTGCTAGTGGGGAGTATCGGGACTCCGTAAATAGCCCGGCAGGAGCTTTTGTTCATGACACAGGATGAAAAGGAAATGGTGACACGATGTGAATGGAAATGGGTTATCATTGTGAAAGTGTGAGTGATATGAAAGACATTGGCGTTGTGGTTCTTTGATTATGATAGTTTCATAAGTCAAGATATTGGATTGATGATTCAAAATAAGATGAGGGGAAGTGGCAGTCATGAGAAAATCGTATAGATAATAAGTTCTTGTGGTTAATTTAGAGTCTTGGTGTGTAGTCATGGTACTTCGATTATGTCGTCGACTTTAGGAAAATTGCTCGTCGTGTATTGTTTCTCCTTTGAAATACCGTACCTTGCTTCAGTTATTCACTCTACCTGTCACCCCATTTGCATATAATGGTTGTGTAGATTTCTCTACTGGGCTAGTGTAGCTCAACCTATCATTTTCAGGTGTGAACCCGGAGCGGTAGCATGGAGTGAAGTGCATGCATTCTAGTGCATATTTTCGGAAGAAGTGGTAAAGGAGACTCGTGGATATTTTGGTAAAACATGTTTCGGGAATGTTATACTCCCTCCGTCCCATAAAGTTTGGCATTTTCAGGAATGCGTTCCATTTTTAAATTGCATATATCTTTCAATTCATAATGTTTTAGGCAATTTTTTAAACTTTGTTTAATAGAACAAATTAAAATCTATCAAACAAGATCTATATTGGTCATAAAAAACATTACGGATTAAAAGATATAGTTAATTTTCTCATAGGGCTGGAATAGTGAAAGTGCCAAACTTTATGGGACGGAGGGAGTAGAACTTTAACTCTATTTCTTTTAAGGATGTAATATATTCAAACTCTTGGAGTTGGATTTGTAATTTAATGACCAAGACATGGTGAACTCTTTTGGGGTATTATGTATGATAATGTGAGAAGTTTTATTTATGAAAGGCTATCTTTATTTATGTTGAAAATCGAGGGCGTGACACTTGTGGTCTTTAAATGAAAATCATTGAAATATTACTTTTATGATCCGAGCCATTTATTTCTTCTGTTGCTATTTAATTATTTCATTATTCTAGTGAAAATTCAAATTATTCAGTTACTAACAAGTACCTAATCGACTACCTCTAGTGTAAAATTAATTTTTGCGGAACCGGGGATGGCACGTGCCACCCCCACCCTCCATATACCTCGACCCTGTGCATGCGTGCAGAAGTACTGACACTTTTTCGATATAGGTGATTTGATCAGGTTTTTTGCCCCACCCCAATCTCGAGAATTTGGTCACCAAAAGAATAAAACATCGGCACTATATGTATCACAATGCTCCCATAAGTATCCACAATGCTATAATCAAAAGTAAAAGGTTTTTAAAGTTAATAATGTTGCTCTAATCAAAATTAACAACCTCCTTAGAAATAATTAATCTATCCATCCTTGATTAACTTAGATACTGAAACCAAGTTTCTTCTAATAGAGGGAACATAAAGATAATCTCTCAAAATTAAACTCCTATTATTACTAAAATTTAAAAAGACATTTCCTACTGCAACTGCTGCCACTCTCGTAACATTTCCCATATATAGATTAATCTCTCCATCACTGAGACTTCAGGTTTCCTGGAACCCATGCAACAAATTGCAAACATAATTAGTGGCTTCCATAGCTACACACCAGGTACTGGTAGATAACACTACTAAACGTGATTCAACAACTAGTGAAAAAGATTTATCCTGATTGTTCACTTTATTGAGATAGAATGGACATTCCTACTTCCAGTGTTCTTTCTGCTTGTAGTGAAAACACTTGTCCGCAGGCTTTTTTCACTCCACCTTGATTCAAATTATCTAAGTCTTCCTCCTCGCCCATTCCATTCGCCCTGTGATATTCAAACACATGTCATCATACTGCTGACATGAGTTGTCACCAATAGAAGCACTCCGACCGGGAAAAATCCAGTGTGAAACTTCTGGAAAAAGGCATTTTATTCAAAAATCTGGAGCCGCACAAAGGATGAAAAAGTAGAGATATGAATTCCAAGGAGTTGTTTGGAGGATTATATGTGAATGGAGTTCACTTGTTGGGAGATACCAAACCGAACAACCTTAAATTTTGTTCATATCTGGTTTATTGAACGCCTCGATCGGGTGCTTAGTTATAGGAATATCCTATTGGGGTGGCAAATTCACCTAAGAACCTCGCTCTTAGTTGCACGAAGAGGGAGCGGGGACGGGAACGGGAGCGGGGGTGGGGGAGCGGATGATCATAGAAGTGTGTGAGCTCCCAACTTTAGGAAAAATTATTAAAGTTACAAATATTTTTTAATGTATTTTACTATAGTTAAATGTCAAAAAGAAAATATTATTCTTCCACTTAAATTGCATATGTGATTCTAGCTGTTCTCCATATCTTAGTTGCACTAAGCGGAGGCTGGAGCAGGATCGGTGGCTGAGGATTATAGGAGCTCCTCTTTTGGGATAGGGAGCGTTCAGGAGTAATACATGAAAATAAATAATGCAAGTAAATATTATTATGCATCATTCATGTCAATTGCAAAGATTGTCTTAGTGACTGTAAATATAATGGTTATATTAAGTAAATGAGCAAATTTAAGTTAATATCTTATCATTACTTTGTCTTTTCTCTTGCTTGGTGTCTTTTATTTTTGTTTCTTTTGGAATTTATATGCCTAAGAGGTTTCATCCTAGTTGGGAACGGGTTTCTTTCTCAATGGGAGCAAGATTCCAAGGAAGGAGCGGGGGAGTGAGGTTCCGAGGTGGATTCACACCCACATAGGAGGTTCCTACAACTAAGACCTCGCTCATGTGCTCCAAGTGAAACTCTCCTAGGAACCATGTCAGTGGCAGAGCTAGAAATTAAAGTTAGTGGGGGCAACATCTAAATATAATGCCCCCAGTGGCCATTGCTTCCCCCCGCCACTAAACCTCGGTTCCTATTGCGAAAGGAACCATATAGAACCTTTAAAGCATATAAATTACAAAAGAAACAAAAACAGAAGAATACTTGCTCAAGCTTTTAGTATAAACGTAGTATTTAAAAATACTCGCTAAACAATACTAGCAGTTGAACGAAGTACAAACTATAATATTTTCTGGTGTTACGTATTTGTTTGTATAGGGCGAAGAGGGAAGACTAGGGTTGCGTGGATATGTGGTGGTCAAGGAGGGACTGGGGGAGGCTGGCGGTGGGCAGGAAAGGTAAAGGGAGGATGGAAAAGGGGTTCTGACAGCGGGCGAGGGGTTGGGTGAGTTGCTATAGTATGAGGTGGTGGTGGAAGGTGCAACTAGGTTAATGGATTTGTGTTGGGAAGAAATTTATGGGATTTGGAATTATTGTAGAACCTTTCGTTCCAAACCCAAAAGTTTCAACATAGTACCATAGCGCAGCTCATTTTCATTCGCATTTTACAATATGGAAAATCCACCTCCATGATGATGTACCCAGCTCCCAAAAAGACACTAAGTGTGACTCACCTCAAAATTGGCTGCACTGAGAGGGATTCTGGATAATATAGCCCCACATTGGTTGGATATGGAATGAGTGACCACTTAATATAATTTTTGACCTCTTTACCCAGTATCTTAAGTTTCTGGTTTAGATCTAAAGATTTACAACTTTGATTATTTTGGAGAAATTGAAGAATATGGATGTGGAGGACCCTTTAGTGGTGTTAGAAGCACACCAAATGTTTTTCTTTGGTAATGAAAAGAGAAAAAAACATGGTTTCACTCCAGGCCAGAGTCTAACAATGTCATTAAGGTTCTTTTAAAGAGAAGAATGACTGGCGAACATTATTTCTCGAGTTCATGATAGTACCCTTTAGATGGGATGGACATTGGCACATGACTATTATTGGAAAATATGGTACTGCAGAAGACTAATTTCATGGTAATAACTATCTAGAATTCTTTCCCGGTCCCCTTGATATCCACATCGTCCAGCATATTTTTAGGTGTTGGAACTAGAGTAATCAGGTCTTTCTTTTGCGGGACGGACTTTAGCCAAGATATATCCACATCGTCCAGCATATTCTTTCCTGTTGTTTGCCTCTCGCAGCAGCTGTGCAGTACTTGTAGTTTCTAGTAACTTCTGAGTGTTAGTTCTCAGAACTTCCCATTGTCATTGTACTGCAGTTGGAGCAGTATACCATTTTACTGTTACTAATATTGGGGAAAATTTCTTTTATATCCCTTCGACTTTTACCTAAAATTTATTTTGGTCCTTCACCTTTTAATTTGGACATAAAAATACTTCGACTTTCCAATTGATTTCAATGTCAACCTTTACACGGATGGTGTTATCTTTTTGGAACGAAAAAGAGCACGTGCCCAACACATGACCTTTTTGAGGGGTATTATGGCCCATTCCCCTCCTCCTCCCCTTTAAAGTCCTCCCATTTCCACTGCAAACTGAAAATGCCATTTTCCTGGCAAAAATCCGCCGCCCAACAATCTCATGATTCGGCACCAACTCCTCGTCGTCATCGTCTTCAAAGAAATCCAGTTCCACGCACCGTACACAAATTATCCTCCGGTACATCCACCGGATTTGAATTCATCTTCTTCTTTTTCCTCTTCGCCTCTTCGGGTTCTCATTCCTCAAAATTTGGCACTCGACGACGTCGTCTTCTCCGTTCACTACATTTTCCTGGAAAATGACTTCGGATTCCTGGAACTCTTCTGGGAACTTTATAATGTGTTTTTTTTTCTTTTCTGAACAGGGGATTTGAGAAGCATAGTAATTGGAAAAATTGAGGACAAGGGAAGGTAATTTATGGGGAGGAAGTGGATGGATTGTGGAGAAATGGGTTTTGTGAGGTACTCCGGTTTCTCTCTCTAGAAATTCGGCACTCGACAACGTCGTCTTCTCCATTCACTACATTTTCCTGGAAAATGACTTCGGATTCCTGGAACTCTTCTGGGAACTTTACAATGTGTTTTTTTTCTTCTTTTTTTTTTTTTTTCTGAACAGGGGATTTGAGAAGCATAGGAATTGGAAAATCGAGGACAAGGGAAGGTAATTTATGGGGAGGAAGTGGATGGATTGTGGAGAAATGGGTTTTGTGAGGGAGTCCGGTTTCTCTTTCTTGAAAGTTAGCTCTCTCCAAAACCCCTCATAAGGACCATAATACCCTCCAATAAAGGTCACGTGCTGGGCACATGCTCTTTTTTCCGCCCAAAAAGATAACGCCATCTGTGTAAAGGTTGACATTGGAACCAATTTGAAAGCAGAAGTATTTTTATGTCCAAATTGAAAGGTGAAAGACCAAAATGAATTTTAGATAAAAGTCGAAGGGATATAAAAGAAATTTTCCCCTTATATTGTTACATACCTCGTTTCAAACCAACTATGCACTTCCATGATTTTCTTTCTAATTTTCATTTACCATAAATTTCTGCTGCTGTTTCTTTTTGGTAGGTTACTTGGGTGGAACATGTTCAAGTCGATGACAAGGCCCTGACTCATCCTCTTTATAGGGATTTGATTTTCCATGGTTTAGCATATGGAGCAGAGCGATGGCTTCTCACTCTTCAGAGAATGTGTGAAAGATTTGCATTTGGGATGGGCAGAACTGCTGTCAGTCAAGAAACTGGTGAGGGTAGTCTCGCTGACAACTTCAACTCCCATAACAGATTATTTCTTTCTTTTTCCCGTTCTTTATATGTTTATGATATATGTATGTTCATATTAACAGTCTTTTGGTACCTTTTTAATGCTATTTGTCCCAGTGGTAAGTACACCTGAAGGTAGGAGAAGCATAATGAACCTTACACATAGGATGGTCAAGTACTTGTGTGCAAATTTAACCATGAAACGCAAACTGGAAATCCCTCAGCTAGCCGAACTGAGTAGTGGTGGAATTCGATTCTCCAGTCGCAAGAGCTCAGGACTAGGTCAACCCAGTGGCTTGATTGTCAGTGCTGCTACCTCCCTTAGGCTCCCACTGCCATATCAAGCCTTGTTTGATTTCCTTAGTAATACAAAGACGCGATCCCAGGTTTGCGACACTTGGAATTATTTCTCCTCATTTGAACGTTACATCTATCTCTTGTTAAAATGTGACAAACCATGAGAATTAACTTTGGGGGTTTATTTCCTTTTGTCAACCAGTGGGATGCAATGTCTATGGAAACCCATTCCAAGAGAATGCAAGAATCTCCTATGGAGATCATCCAGGAAACCACATATCCATCATCCAGGTAATACTCTTTTGATTTCCATTTTTTACTGCATTGAGTATATAGAAGTCATTTGGCTTGAAAAAGATTTGTTGACTTGGCTCGTTGTGATTCCACTTTTTCAGAATCAACATTTATTGCTTAAAGCTCTTAATTTCAAGAAATGTCAGTCATGTCATTTTGGATGACACGTATACATTGTGATCATTTTTATACATGAAATTTTCTGTACTGTTAATGCCAAAAATACAAAATATTAAGACATCGTAATCACTTGTAAGACAAAATATAGGAAGTGCTTTAAAAAAGTCATTTTCTAGATAATTCTGAGTAAGTGCTTTACACTTGTTGTCTCATAATTCATGAAACGCCAGAGCCAGTGCCACTTCGTTCTGGAAGGTTTTGCCGCAGAAACATACTGAACTTAAAAGTCATTGTACTTGTTGAAATAGTATATCGTACTGTTGTTTCCTTGTGCGATGGAACGGTTACTAAGGTTCACTTAAATTTCATCTGCCAAGCAGCCTTTCTTTCCTTGTGAGGGCAATATGCTGGTGCTTCAGGAGAGCTGTGTCGATCCCCTGGGAGCAATGATTGTCTACGCTCCCATCGACATACAATCTGTACAAATGGCAGTAAGTGGTGCAGACTCCTCCGGCATACCTATTCTTCCATCAGGGTTCATAATCTGCAGTGATGGCCATCCTCACACCGGGGCTAATGGAGCTTCAAGCAGCACTTCTACTGCAAACCCCATGTCCAGTGGTTCACTTCTCACAGTGGCTTTCCAGATTTTAACAGGTGGTGATATGCAGTTGGTGACTGGTCTCAATGCTCTCGTGACCTCAACTATCCAGAATATTACCTCTGCTTTGAACTGCACCAGCTTGAAGTGACCTGCTAGCAGTTTTATGTGTTTTTGTGCATCTGCGAGAGTTTTTTGTTGTTTTCTTTTCCGTTTTGTTTTTCTTTAGTCTGTGTTGGGATTGTTGAATGAAAGAGGTATTTAGGGAGGGAAAGGAAAGGTACGTGTTGAAGAAGACATTAATTTTACGAAACTAAACTACGTCTTCGGTTTCACAATCATTTTCCTTTCCCTCGGTAAATATCTTCACAAATCGATGATCCAAACTCAGCCTAACAGAATGGTCGGTCATGTACTGTTGGTCAAAGTTTATTACAATGGGACATGGAATTACTGCTTGTGGTTTAATAAGTTAATTATGGTTGCTTGGACAAAGGTTTTTATGTATTTCTTTGTCTTATTCCCTTTGCTGCTTGGTTTCTTTGTTATTTTTGTCACCATTTGGATCCTACCTTTGTTTTAAGAACTGAGGAATTGTTTTTGGACCTTTAGCAGTCTTTTGCAGAAAAAGAAAGTTGTTTCACTGTGGGTGAAGGGTTTCTTTCTTTCTCTATTTCTTGTTTGGGAGTTTGGATTACCAAAACTGGGTCACTCCATCCGAAGGTCAGATTTAGTCTCCATTTTTACTTGGTATTTACATGAAAATATTAAAGCTGTGCTTATCTGTCTTTTGATATGAACATGAGCTATGTAATTTTTAAACTGCTGGGTTCTGTCGAGGTTTATAGTTATTTGCTTGTGTAATTGTGTTTAATCATGGATTGGCTAGTACTACGACCTCCGTCCCTTTATTACAGTCCAGTATTCTATTTTGGGCCGTCCCTTAATAAGTGTCCATTTTGTAAAGTTAGTGGGTAAAAGTTGAAGAATTGTCTATTTTGTCCCTAAAAGTATATTTCATTTTGAAAAGTTAGTGAGTAAAAGTGTAATGATGATGGGTAAGTAGGGAAAGTGGATGAAAAAGTTGATGTGAAAAGTATAATGATGATGTCTTTATAATAAGTTGGAATTACGAAGCAAGACATTTAAAAAGGGACGGAGGGAGTAATATGTATGAACCTTGCTCCTAGCAATCAGTGCACAGATTGTGCACAGATTTTTTTGTGGGGCCCACTAAGGGTCCCACACAAGTGATCCGAACCGTTAATTATGTTTAAAATATTTTTTTCAAGGGCCTCCGTGAAAAATTAGCTCAATCCGATACGTATAAGTGCTTGATCTAATCATCTAACTTTTCATTCTGGTTTTTAGAGAATGAAAAGTTAGACGATTAGATCAAGTATTTATAGGTGTTGGATTGAGCTGATTTTTAGTAGAGGCACTTGAAAAAATGTTTTAAACATAATGAACGGTTTGGATCACTTGTGTGGGACCCGTAGTGGGCCCCAAAAAAAAATCTGTGCACAATCTGTGCATAGATTACTGTACCAGTAGACTTTCTGAATATGTATTGAGTTTAGGGTTCAGTTTGGGTCTTATTACATGCATGGTTAAGTTTTTTTTTTTTTTTTTGGAACTAGATGGGTTCGGTTATTGTTATTGTTGTTTTATTTATGTATGATATAAGTGCTCATCAACTAACACCCCGTTTCCACTAATCTATAAGTTGTAGACTACAACTTTTTTATTTTTTCTTTATCCAATTTTTTTTCAACAATTATTAATTTTGCGCCAAAGTTTTATGTATCATTGGTTCGTATCGATGAAAGAATCGAAAACGGGAACAATGGGTGTTACCTCTGTAATTCTTCCCTCCAATGGTGTAGTCGAGATTTTGAGTTCAGAGTTGGAGAGAGAGAGAGAGAGAGAGAGAGAGAGAGAGAGAGAGAGAGAGAGAGAGAGAGAGAGAGAGAGAGAGAGAGAGAGAGAGAGAGAGAGAGAGAGAGATGCAGTCTCAAAATGGAAAAGAAAAGATTAAAACGGCTGTTTGGTTTGTGTTTTGAAAAGTTTTTTGAAAAATAGTAGGGGTAATAAGTGGAGAGAGATAGAGAGAGAAATGTTAGAAGTAGGGAGAATCTAGGAGGAATTTTTTGAAAAATTCTTTTTGAAAAGAGAAGAGAACAAGGCAAAAGAAAGAGGAGGGAAAAGAAAGTTACTTTTGAGGGAAAAGGAGGGACGGGAAACGAGGGAAGGGAAGAAGGTTATTTTTGTCATTTAAAGAGAAGAGCCTTCATCTGCTAGAACTCTGTCAGAAAATGTACAAAAATAAAAGCAATAGTCAGCCCAAAGGGCTGACGGTAGATTACTCCTATTTTTAATCCAAACCATTAATTGTCGAGATGGACGGTCCGAATGCGTTCCGTAGGGCGCTCTACATAGAGCTACTTTACAGTATGTCCGAGTGCCCAATATTCATATTAACTTAGACTAGAGGCCCAGACTTACACAATGAATGTACAAATCATGTTAAAGAGGAAAATCTATAATAAAATCCGGTATGTGAAATTGAAAATAGGGGAGAAAGAAATTTGGGAGGACTCTTTTCCCTTTTTCCGCAGTTTCTAGTACTACAAGTAGTTAAAAAATGAGTGAGGATAAAATAGATCTATGTACCATCACAATTCTAAATAGAAAAAAAAATTCAATCACTTTAGTCTTCCTTTTCCTTTGATAAAAACTTTCTTTCTAGTTTGAATTGATTGGTTATACCTATCCAATAATGTTACTCGGGTTAAAATAGTGTAAGTCGGTCTCAAAACTGAGAGTGTTTTCTTTATAATAGTATCTATATAATGACCAAGCTCAATTTTTAAATCTTATATACATATATAAATTTAACGGTCTAGAGTGGTCCATTGAATCAAACGATAGAGATTCTAGGCTTGGCTATTCTTAGGAAGACCTAAATCAATCTCTTTGTCATGTTTATTCCAAATCTGATTCCAACACACACACACACACTCTCTCTCTCTAAAAAATGAATACCAAAACAAATTTCATAGATAATATAGACGAGACGTATATCCAATTTCAAGTGGTTCAAAATTCAAATTGGTTGGCAGGAGAACTTCTCATGGCATAATATTGTTGAAAATGTGAATGGTCTGGGGGTTATTTGGCATGCCCAAGCCAATAACTTTTCCATATTCACTATGGGAGTTTTCCCCCTCTTCATTGTGGGGGTTACTCACCTATTCATTGTGGGAGTTTTTTTCCATCGTCATTGCTGCCATTCAATCCCGTAATCAAGTGGATGCAACATTACAAAGGTCCTTTGCTGCCTATATAAGGACCAGCTCTTTACACAATTCTGCACCAATTCATGCAAGAGTTCACTAGCATTCTGATATAGTGTGAGAGAGAGATAGACGCTGAGTTAGTTCGCCAAGATGTTCTTCAGTGGTGTTCCGACGTTCGTGGTCCGAGTCGGATCAATCCTGCAGGGAGACAGACGCCGAGTAACCTCAACACTCTCCGGTAGGCGGTGAATCTGTTTTAAGGACACCGTGTGAAACACGGGTTTCGGTTCACGAATCTATTATGTATTTCGGTTTGCATTTCAGTTTTTGTAATTTCATTATGTTGTAATTCTGTTCATGTGTAAATGTAATAGAATTCGTATTCTGAATTCCCGATTGAAGCATTTTGGGTAACAAATATCACTTAATGACAAGTTGGTTCAAACTGTCATTGTAACAAGCCCAATGTTTTTACTGTACTTTTCAAGCCATGAGCGGGTAACTTTATATGTTGGATTTGGCTTCTCTAATATCTCGGTTTAGACTTCATAGAGTAGTTTGTGCAATTTTGGTCGTCCAAAGTGTCTTAATAATGATTAAAAACATTGCTTTTATTGGTTCAAATTTGTTAAAAGACTTTGACCGGTAAGAGCAAGAATATTTAAACAAATGTGGACCACTAATTGTTGAGACCGGAGGCCAAGATGCAATTGCTTTCTGCAATCTGTATTTGAAATATAAAGAAGTCGTTTTTTTATGTTTGTCATTATAATAATGTTATTAATACAACATTTTTCACAAAAATATACACAATATGGTCACGTAACATAGTTTTTCCATGGAATAAGATGCTGTTTTACAATAAGTAATGAGATAGTATAAAATATAGATATGTTGTGCTGATTGTTGTTTAAAATATTGTGTTATTAGACTTTTCCTAATTATTGTACTCCAATAAATAAGTGACTAACAAGAGTGTAAAGTGGTTTACTTATTAATAAATAAATAAAAAGTGTTACAATGACAATTGGGATCGGCCTCGTGATCAAGGCATGTGATCGATCTAAGGGTTTGTTGCATACTTTTGCATTATGGCTACAAACTTTTGTATATTGACCACAAACTTTTATACTATAGCCGCGAATTTTTGCGTCATGGCCGCAAATTTTTGTACTATGGCCGCAAACATTTGCACACTGTAGGTGGAGAAAAATAGATAGTACCTAAAACAGCACTGAATCTCCTTCCTTCACGTGCTGCCCAACCGGAACCCTAATACCTTCGCCTGAACCCTAACCTGTAAAACAGACAAGGGGTGAGCGCACCTTTGCCTCTCGTGGCAAAGGCCCTCCGATGCCTAAGTTAGTATCTCGTACTGTATCAAAACCCTAAATTCAGTAGGAAAGTGTGGAATGAATGCAACTTATTGCGTACCTTTTTCTTCTAGGTTTACCTTGTATTTATAGATATCCACTTACTTGCTCTTCAAGCATCCTCATCGCCCCAGGTCTCCTACTTCGTATAGGAAACCTGGCTCTTCTGGGAATCTCTTACCCAATCAACTGAGACCCCTTACTTATAGGGTCTTTAAATTAGAGGGGTTCGTCCCATAATAGGACTGCCCCTTAACTTATCTTTACCGTATACTGGGCTCCTCTTTCAGAACACTCCTATCGCCTTATCTCTTAAGACATTGTTTCATCAGATGATTCTATCTGTTCGGCATATGCCCCTACCGAACAGACTGCACAAGTACATGACTTCTCATGTCACCGGCCCACCTAGGCCGAACAAATTGTACCAGTTAATGACTTCTCATGTCACTGGCTTATCCCAGCCGAACAGATCGTCTAATCTGGTGCCTCCTCGTAGCACTGGACCTTACCGCCGCCGCCCACCTTATATGGGCCCCCATATCACTTTCCTCATTACACTTTATCAAGAACACCACGTGTTCGGCAACTATTTGCACTTGTTCGGGAACACCTCCCTACAATTGCTCCCCAGCTTTTGCTTATCACCTATTTTTCGAAGGTGATGAGTAAAGCTCAAAGAACGAACTTGAGGCCGAACAGATCAGATCCCGTGCAGATATAGTCATTGGGTTCCCATTGATGTCTTTTGGCGGTTTAGTCATAATTTCTTGGAAATAATGACTCCACGTGGCGTATTTCGTACACCTCGCTTTAAATTTGAACTAACGTTTGGTGTAACGGTGTTTAGAACTTTGTTCTCGTTGATTCCTTTTCCGTTATCTCTCATATAACGGTTGTGAGGGGAGACGGTTCACCTCCGTCTCCTCGCTTTAATCCCAAGAAGGGATCTTTTTGGGTTTTCCACCCAAAGTTTCAAAAAGCGTCGGTTTTCTCTCTCTGAAACCAGACGAGAACTGTTCATCTTCAGTCCGCCATCGCCGCCGTCTGCGAAATCGATTTCATTCCTGTAAGACCTCTTATTCTTATCTTCTGTTTTTATTTCGTCTCGAGACTTCGTTCTCAGTCTCCTCTTCGTCTAGGGTTTCGATCCCATTTCCAGATTTCATTCTGTCTCAGTTTCCTGTGATTCATCCATGGCGGATGAAGCTGATAGTGGCGTTAAGCCAGGAAAATTCCGAAAACTCTGCGAGACACCCGCTGCAATGGCGGCGTTTAGGACTAAGTACAATATTCCAGAAACCATTGGTTTAGAACTCGCCCCTCTAGGTGCGACTAGAAATGCCTGTAAATGGGATAGAACATGTATCCCAATCGTAGCAATTGTCGAGGGTGGAGTTCGTTTCCCCCTCGATCCACTACTTCGTCGTGTTCTTAATTGGTACCGACTCAACCCCATGCAAGTATCCACCAATTTTTTCAGATTGGTTATGGGAGTCGTAGCTTTGAACAAAATCTTAGGGACCAATATAGGAATCTGGGAAATCCAGTGGTGGTATAGCATTGTATTGAATCGAGAATACAATACTTACTACCTTAAAGTGAGAAAAGCAGAGAAGCGTTTCGTGCTTAACCTGCCAGACTCTGCTCGGGACCACGAGATGGACTTCCTCTACATTACTGGAGCTTTCGAGCCCATGGGGGAAGATGGCCAGGTGGTGGGTGTCCACGTCCCCCACGAATGGGGTTTCCCACGTACGCCTCTGCTTTCTATTCTTTTAAGTTTAATCACTTTTTCCTCTTACATCGAAGTTCCTCACTGAGAGTTCCATTTTTTGTTGTTTCAGCCGAAAATGCTAATAGACGCCCGAGGAGGGAACCAAGCTATATTCGAGAAGGGGAGATCAACACAGTTTTAAGATACAAAGGTGTTGTAGGTACACGCACTGCTGGACGAGGGCGTGATGCAAATGTCTTACTAGGCTATGATCCAGCCTACAGGGGGTTTATTGATAGGAGACTTGCGAACCCAAGCACCAGCGGTGCATCAACCTCGATTGCACCCCCACCTAGGATTTCGAGGCCAGGTGCTGGAGTAACAATCGCCGGTCAGCCAGGAGAGGTTCCAATCTCTGAAGGGGTCCCTCTTCCTCGTTTAAATCTAAGAAGATCTTCTCGTCATCAGGAGCCCATTCAGCAACAGCCCGAGCAATTAGTTATTCAACAAGACACCAGTCAATCATCCTCGGCAGGATACTCTCCGTCCCCACCAGTTTCAGGTACCATGTCTCATCAACCTCTTAATCTCAGCACCTTACTTACCATCTCTCCCCGGGGACGCGGTGCCCCGGTCAGGGTGGCCTCTACTGGCCTTGCCCCCCTGCACCTCGACGCTCCAGAGGGCCAGGACCTCGATCGTCCTCCTCTCCTCAGGGACAAGATGGTTCCCAAGAGGCTTCTGATACCCATCGGGACAAACGCCTAAGGCATCAAGAAGCTGGTGCTTCGGACACACAAACCCCTATACCAACCCTGGAGACTCCTTCATCGGTTACCCAGGTTGTTCATGAGGCTTGGGCCCCTCGACTCGTGAGGGGGGACCGTCCAGTAAATGTTGGGGATAGTGCGAGCTCTTCGGAAACCGCATTGGCCCTTGCTCAAAGTCTGCTGCGTCCCGTGGATATGCAGAAGGAGTCCTCATCTACTTCTGATCGGCTTGTCTCCACTGGTCTTGTTAGCGGAATCAAGGTAATTCTCATTTATCTTTTCCACCTCTTGTTGCACCGTATTCGAGGTACATGATTTCTTTACCAGCACATTTAAAGAACTTGTTGGTTTGTCTTTCTAGTTTATCCAAAAGATGGTCACCCTGGGACAAAGGTTCCAGGAAGCAGACGCTGAAAGAATCAGACTGATGAACGAGAATACTCGTCTGATTCGATCAGTCACAAGGGTGGAAAGGGAGAGAGATAAAGCGAAGCTGGATTCTGATGAGATGAACGGGAAACTGGGTGCTGCTGAAGAAAACCTTCGCCAAGCGCTGTCTGAAATTGATAGCACCAAAAAGATAGCATATGATGACGGTTTTAAGAAAGGGTTTGATGCTGCTACAGCAAGTTATGTGGAGCAGATGCCTGGTATCCAGGATCACATCTGGGCTGCTGGATGGGAGGCGTGCTTGATTAAGATCAAGGCCCCTGATGATTGCACCCTTTGGGTTGACAATGATTTGCCTAGCAGACGTGCCCAGCCATCTCATGGCTCCGTGGAGCCTGCTCTTGATGATATTGAAGAGCAAATTGACGATTTTGCTGATGCGGATGAAGAGATAGAGATGGAGACACAGGCTGCCCATCTTGGATCCCAAGAAGCCCATGATGAACAGCCAACCATAGAGGGAGCCGCTGTGGAGACCGTCAACCTGGAAGAACAACCATTTGGAGATAGTAATGCTCCTGTTGATCCGAGCAACACTGCGCCTGAGGTCCAGAATCTGGACTAACTTGGTAAGCCTCGGCCTGTTCCCCTGACCACTTAGTAAAATTTTTGCTGGTCCTGCGTGACCACAATCTTTAGTCCTGCGTGGCATCAGTACTCTTTTGAATACTTTTAACACAGGTATTTTGGCCCTTCGTGGCAGTACATTGGTTTGCTCGGCCTTTTAGTGGCCTTTTTGATTTTGCAGGGGCCCTTCGTGGCCAAGCGTTTTTTATGCTAAGTCTTTCATACTTAGTTATTTGACATTCCTATCAAGTGTGTTCATACTTGATCATCGATCTAAGTGTGCATCCCAATTTTTCATAGGAATGTTTCTAAGTCTGTTTTGCATATCTGCGTATGTTCCCCAAGTCTCACGTACTTGGACAGATTTCTAAGTGTACTCATACTTAGCTATTGCTTCTAAGTCTTTTCATACTTAGGAGTAATAGGGAGTTTTAAGTTTTTCGTACTTAAAAGATTGGTTAAGTTTTTCGTACTTATTGATTTTTTCATACAATGTTCGTTTGTATGCTGTAAGGTATTTCGTACCTGTCCTGGTTTTTCGTACTAGGATATTTTAATGTAAACAAGTATCTCGTACTTTTAAGTTTCTCGTACTCAGCCGTTGGTGCAAACAAGTATTTCGTACTTTTGATAATCTAATTTTTCATACGTACGTTTTAAGGCGTTCATGCCAATCACATGCTCCCCAATACGAAGGAGGGTCAATTTGACCGTTATTCGGATTCATCAATCAAGAAAGAACTATATACTTTTCACAAAAACTATTTCTTTTATTTCTCAAACTTAAGGAGTTGTTACGCGTACACCTTGCAACTAAAAGGAGAAAACGATGGAATTTTCTTCGTAATCCCCGCAAAATAACAAAATTCTAAAACAGAATTCGAAAAACAAAGGAATTATCTTCGTAATTCCCACACAGTAACATAATCCTAAAACAGAATTAAAAAGCAAAAAAGTCTTTTAAACAAAGAACTTCCTCAAATTGTGGACATTCCAAGGCCTTGGTACCGGGTTCCCGTCCAGGTCAGCCAATCTATAAGCCCCAATGCCCGCAATTTCTATTACTCGATACGGTCCTTCCCAATTTGCTCCAAGCTTTCCCTCATTAGCCACTTTGGTGTTGCCAAGCACTTTTCGAAGCACAAGGTCTCCAATGCCAAATTCTCGAGGGTGGACGTGTTTATTGTAGCCTTTCGTTAGCTGTTCCTGATATGAGGCCAAATGGATCAAGGCCCTTTCCCTCCTCTCTTCGGCCAG
Organism: Rhododendron griersonianum; assembly: GCA_018127125.1. Taxonomy (NCBI): domain Eukaryota; kingdom Viridiplantae; phylum Streptophyta; class Magnoliopsida; order Ericales; family Ericaceae; genus Rhododendron; species Rhododendron griersonianum. The sequence continues at coordinate 27,596,251 of CM030798.1, forward strand.
ATCAAGCGCAATTTCTAGAGCCCTGTCATTACCCCCACTTTCAACCAATGCAGTCCTATTGGTTGGAAGTCCAATTTCCAGGGGTATGACTGCTTCTGTACCATATGCCAACGAATAGGGAGTCTCTCCCGTAGATCTCCTAGGTGTTGTTCGGTGGGCCCACAGGACCAGGGGCAGTTCATCAGGCCATTTGCCTTTTGCCTTGTCCAGCCTCTTCTTGATTCCATCAAGAATTATTTTGTTGGAAGCTTCTGCTTGCCCATTGCTCTGAGGGTAGGCAGGGGTTGAGTAATAGTTCCTTATCCCATATTGGGAACAAAAAGTTTTGAACTTTTTCTGGAACTGTGCCCCATTATCTGTAATCAAAGAGTAAGGGACCCCAAATCGAGTGATAATGCTTTTCCACACAAACCTTTCTATCATAGGTTCAGTGATCTTGGCCAAAGGTTCTGCCTCAATCCACTTGGTGAAGTAATCAGTGGCCACCAACAAGAACTTCCGATTTCCTGTTGCTTTGTGCAGTGGACCCACGATGTCCATACCCCACTGGGCAAATGGCCAAGGGCTAGTTAATGGCACCAAATCTTCGGCTGGTGTCTTTATCATGGGTGAGAATTTTTGGCACTTCTCACAAATTTTAACATAGACCTTGGCATCTTCCTGCATGTGTGGCCACCAATAACCTTGAGAAATTGCTCGGTGGGCAATGGATCTGCCTCTAGCATGGCTTTCACATGTTCCCTCGTGTATCTCATGTAAGAACTTCTGCACCATTTCGGGATGCACACATAGCAAATATGGCCCAGTGAAGGATTTCTTATATAACTTTCCATCAGGGGATAGCCAAAACCTTGCAGACTTGGTTTTGATTTTGTGTGCTTCCTTTTTATCCGTAGGGAGAGTTTCATCATGTAAAAACTCTACGATTGGATCCATCCAACTTGGTCCTTGGTTCACGTCCAGGATCAAATCCATACTTCTTCCGATGCTCGGCTCGGCCAAGTAGCCAACTGCTACCTTTCGCTTGAGCTCAGTTGGGACAGCTGCAGCCAGCCAAGCCAAGGAATCTGCATGAGAATTCTGGAGCTTATCTGTTCTATACTCACTCTTTCGAAGGTGTTAAGCAAACTTCTGGCCGCCTCCATGTAGGCTGCCATCTTCTCATTTCGAGCTTCATACTCGCCGGACAGTTGGTTTACGATCAATTGTGAATCACAATAAACTCTGATTCTCTTAACCTTTAGAGTTTTTGCACTGTTTAATCCTACCAGGAGAGCCTCGTACTCTGCTACATTATTCGATGCACTGAATCCTAGCCGAACAGATTGCTCAATCATAACCCCTCCGGGAGGGAACAAAACAATTCCAATGCCTGAACCAGTGTTACAGGCAGATCCATCAACAAATAGTTTCCATTCCCAAGGGTCCTGTTCGGCAGGTGCCTTACCCTTTCTTTTTGAAGGTTCAACCTTTTGCTCCTTTCTCATGGGTGGCTAGGGCGCTATTGCTGGTGAAAACTCTGCCACAAAATCAGCCAACACTGGCCCTTCATTGCAGTGCGCGGCTGGAAGTCAATATCATATTGGCTTAACTCGACGGACCAAGTTGAGATCCGAGAGAAATCTGCCTTTCGTAGCAGTGATCTTAAGGGAAACTCAGTATAAACCACAACTTTGTGGCTTTGGAAATAATGGGGCAGCTTTCATGTTGCTGTTCTTAACGCAAGGACTAGTTTCTCAAGGGGCAGATACCTTGTTTCTGCGTCTAGAAGCGTTTTACTAACATAATAAACTGGGATCTGTTCGGGACCCTTGTCCCTTAATAGAACCGCACTTACAGCATGTTCAGAAACTGCCAGATACAAAACCAAAATCTCACCTGGGTCTGGAGTTGACAAGAGAGGAGCTTGAGCCAAATACTTCTTCAAGTCTTTGAATGCCTGCTCACATTTTGCTCCCCATTCGAATCCTTCTCTTTTCTTGAGCAACTGGAAGAAAGGCCTACATTTATCACTTGAACGGCTGATAAACCTGTTTAGGGCCGCAGCCATCCCTGTCAGCCTCTGGACTTCTTTCGTAGTTTTAGGACTTTGGAGCTTTTGTAAGGCCGTTATCTGATCAGGATTTGCCTCGATTCCTCTTAGAGTCACTAGGTGGCCCAGGAATTTCCCAGAGCCAACTCCAAACGCACATTTCGAGGCGTTGAGTTTTAATTTGTACTTCCTCAGAATTCCAAAGGCTTCTTTCAAGTCCTGAATGTGCCCCTGCCTGGTCCTGCTTTTGACTACCATATCGTCTATGTATACTTCCATAGTCTGGCCAAGAAGTTTCCTAAACATGATTGTAGCCAGCCTTTGGTAAGTTGCTCCTGCATTTCTTAGCCCAAAAGGCATAACGCTGTAGCAGTACAATCCTCGTGGTGTAATGAAGGAAGTCTTCTCCTGATCAGGCCCAAACATGGCAATCTGATGGTATCCTCGATATGCATCGAGGAAACTCATTCGTTCATACCCAGCAGTGGCGTCAACCAGCTGATCAATCCTTGGGAGAGGGAAGCTATCCTTAGGACAAGCTTTATTCAAGTCTGTGAAGTCTACACAGACACGCCACTTCCCATTCTTCTTCTTCACAACCACTGTGTTGGACAGCCATTCTGGGTAATACACCTCTCGTATTGCTTTAGCCTCTAGCAAACGGTCCACCTCTTCAATAACAGCATCAACATGCTGTACTGCTGCCCTTCTTTTCTTCTGAATAACGGGCTTATTCTGCGGGTCGACATTTAGGTGGTGACAGATCACATCTGCATCCACTCCAGGCATCTCCTCTGGTACCCATGCAAACACATCAATATGTTCTTTCAAGAAACCTATCAATTCGGACTCCTCCTCATCCGGTAGTGACTCTCCAATCAGAAAATACCTTTCGGGATCAGTTTCGTTGATCTGTATTTTCTTTAGGCCTTCCACTACTTTGTCTGTTGGATTTCTTCCAACATCTTCAACAGTTGGTTGATCTGCCTCTACTGTATGGACTTGATGGGCCTTCGGAACTTTCTTGATGATTGAAATCAAGCACTGTTGTGCTGATTTTTGGTTCCCTTTTATCTTTTCGATCCCGTGGGACCCTGGGAATTTCACCATCTGGTGATAGGTGGAAGAAACAGCCCTCATCTTGTGTAACCAAGTCCTTCCTATGATTGCATTGTAGGAGGATGGTACATCTACAACTAAAAAATCCGTTCTCAAGACTACCGTCCCTGCCCGAACGGGCACTGTCACCTTTCCAAGGGGCCATACTGCACTTGCACCAAATCCAACCAAAGGCGTAATAGACTGTTCTAAATCTGTCTGCCTCAGCCCCAACTTCTTGAATGCATCGTAATACAATACCTCTGTACAGCTCCCAGAATCTACCAGGATTCTTTCAATGTCATATTCCCCAATTCGTAGGGTTATGACTAATGCATCGTTGTGGGGCACCTGGACCTCTTTCAGATCTTCATCTGTAAAGACTATAGCTTCATTGGGCACATCATTCTCTCGCCCCCTTTTGTTTCCCACTCGCATAACATACTGATCGTGCTTGACCTGCCTCTGCATCAATCTCACCTCATTCCTCGTATAAGGTGTGGCCAATCCATGTATCATATGGATCACCCCCCTAGGATTCTGCTCGTAATCCAACTCCATTGCTTTCCCTTTATCTTTGGGATCGTCCTGAATAAATTCCTTAAGGTTACCACGAGAGACCAAATCATCGAGATGTTTCTTGTACATCTCACAATCCTCTGTCATATGACCCCAATCCCTGTGGTAACTGCAGTGCTGATTCGTAGCACGTTTTGCCTCCTTATCTCCACCTAGACTTGGGGGCCATTTGAAGAAAGGCTGATTCTTTATTCGATAAAGAATCCTGTAAATTGGTTCTTTCCAAACCGTGGTTATCGAAAAGAACGACTTTGGATCAGGCGCCTGTTTTTCCTTGTAGGGCTCTTTCTTAGCCTGCCCGTACTCTTTCCTATAGGTCTTAGGTTCCGGCTTATCAGACTTCTTTGCTGGAGTTTTTGGCTATTCGGCAACAGCTCTGCCTTCCTCCCGGAGTATGTCATCCTCCATCCTGGCGTGTTGTTCGATACACTCCATTAGCCTGGCCAATGATGACACAGGATGCTTATTCAATGACCGGCGTAACTCTCCCCGAACAGGCAAGCCAGTTTTGAAGGTTGCAATAGCATACTCCTCACTGCAACTGTCTATCTCGTTAAAGGTCTCCCAGTATTTCTTTGCATAATCTCTGATTGGCTCGCCATCCTTCGCTTCATCATTGAGAGACTTTCGAATGTCTTGGGAGCCTTTCTACTGGTTAAGAACCGAGCAGTGAACTCTTCTGCTAACTGTGTCCATCCTCTTATGGATCGGGGTTCCAACTTATGAAACCAAGATAGAGCCACCTTTCCCAAGCTTGAAGGGAACATCTTGCACATGATGGCGTCATCTCCATCATGCATGAACATTGCCTGTTGGTAATGTTGCACATGAGCAACGGGATCTGCACTTGTCTCGTAAAGCACGAACGTCCCGTGCTTCACTCTGCTCGGCAGACGCGCATCCTGTAGCTTTTTTGAAAAGGGCGACGCTGCTATATTACTTAGGGCCCGCCTTGCTGCTTCTCGTGTAGTCATAGACCCATCCTCTCTCTTCTTGGATTCGTGGGTTACTGCCCTGTTCCAATCACTAGTAGTTCTCTCATACCTGTCTCTGGGGTGTTTTCTTATGCCCTCCTCGGGTGAGGAGCTTCTGCTCCTGCTTCTGTAACATGGGGGAGTCTTTTGCTTGCTTGGACTCCTGCTTCTTCTTTTTCGTGAAGAAGCTCTCTTTTTGGGAGGAGTGGGGGTTCTGGATCTGCTCCTCCTCCTTCGTGAAGGGGCCTTTCTGTACCGCACCATGACCAACCCATCTCCCTTGGACCCCCTTTCTGCTAACCCAGAATCCTCGGGATGTTCACGGATCCGCTCTAACTCTCGGATCTCGTGTTCCCTCTTCCGTATTAGTCGAGCATATTCCTCGACTTCCTGCCTCTTTTTATCGAGGATATCCTCGTTGCTGTGCACACTTCTCGAATATGCAACTGATTCCTCCCTGTGATGGGATTTGCTCCTTCTTGTGGAGGTTGTAGCCGTCTTACCCTCCCTATTCTTGGAGTTGTTATGGATGGTAAGAGGATCCCTGCTCGTGGTCCTCTTATCATGCCCGCTAGTTGGCTTTCTCGGGGCACCTGGTGGGGACTTATCCCCTCCGTCCACCAGCCTGGTTTTTATCGGTGATCGGTGTGACTGGATCTACCTCCACCATGGTCGTATTTCAAAAGGAAACTCTTTCGTTTCCCACAGACGGCGCCAATTGTAGGTGGAGAAAATAGATGGCACCTAGAACAGCACTGAATCTCCTTCCTTCACGTGTTGTCCAACCGAACCCTAGCCCTTCGCCGGAACCCTAACTGCAAAACAGACAAGGGTGAGCGCACCTTTGCCTCTCGTGGCAAAGGCCCTCCGATGCCTAAGTTAGTATCTCGTCCTGTATCAAAACCCTAGTCAGTAGGAAAGTGTGGAATGAATGCAACTTATTGCGTACCTTTTTCTTCTAGGTTTACCTTGTATTTATAGATATCCACTTACTTGCTCTTCAAGCATTCTCATCGCCCCAGGTCTCCTACTTCGTATAGGAAACCTGGCTCTTCTGGGAATCTCTTACCCAATCAACTGAGACCCCTTACTTATAGGGTCTTTAAATTAGAGGGGTTCGTCCCATAATAGGACTGCCCCTTAACTTATCTTTACCGTATACTGGGCTCCTCTTTCAGAACACTCCTATCGCCTTATCTCTTAAGACATTGTTTCATCAGATGATTCTATCTGTTCGGCATATGCCCCTACCGAACAGACTGCACAAGTACATGACTTCTCATGTCACCGGCCCACCTAGGCCGAACAAACTGTACCAGTTAATGACTTCTCATGTCACTGGCTTATCCCAGCCGAACAGATCGTCTAATCTGGTGCCTCCTCGTAGCACTGGACCTTACCGCCGCCGCCCACCTTATATGGGCCCCCATATCACTTTCCTCATTACACTTTATCAAGAACACCACGTGTTCGGCAACTATTTGCACCTGTTCGGGAACACCTCCCTACACACACTTACCGCAAACTTTTGTATACTAGCTTAAGGGTGTGTTTGAATAAAAGTTTTCCACATTATTACTGTATCACTTTATTTTGGTCATTTTTCTTGTAAATTTTTTGTTAAAAATTTTAATAATTCATTACTCATGTTGACAATTGGAATCTAAATTTTATAAAGTTACGAAAAAAAACCTTAAAAAGTTCAAAAAAAAAAACCAAAATAGTTGAAAAAAGACTGTGTGACATGGTATCAGAGCCGGGTATGCCAAGGATGGGTAGGGTGCGTGTCCTTGGCCTGCACGCGGTAGGTGCTGCGGAGTAAGCACGTTGGGCATGAGGGAGGGTGTGAAGCGAAGTCTCACATCGCTTGGGTACCAAAGTAATATGAATAATATAAGCATGAGAACACCCTCACTTCAATAGCTAGCTGTGGGTGGAAAGCGGGTTCTGTGAGGTCGCTTACGTGTGCAAGAGTGAGCTGGAGAGGTTCGATTGGTCGATAATCAGTACCGGGGGGAAAAGAGGAATAATCTCGTAGGGTGAGGGCTAGAGCAAGAGGTACGGAAAAGACAAAGGCAACGTGTCTCCTTTGTTCTCCGCGGGGGGTGAATGACGTCTGCCCTTTCTAGAATCTAGATGAGTGAAGTCACCTTTTCTCCGGGGAAGAATGTTCTCCTTCCTCAGAATCAGTGCTTTCTCTCTCTCTTTTTCCAGAAAGGTCAGCCTCTGGCAATCATTGGGAATGTCAGGGGTATTTATAGGGCGCATGGGCCTAGGTCAGGCCCAGGGCGGCGCTCCCATAAGACCCCAACACGTGTCCCTCCCGTACCTCCAGGTCGCGGAAGACTCGTCCTCCCGCGGAGGACTTCCGCAGGGGACCCGCACTTCCGCGACGCTACCTCCATCCCAAGCCACCAAGCCACAAGAGCTTCCCCAATTCCCGCAAGAGCAAGGTCGCGACCCGCGGCGATCGTTCGTCTTCCGCGGGATCCCTTCCGGGCCTGCCTTTTAGGCCAGAATAGGATCCCGGAGTCTCCTTACAGTTTTTTGCATCAATTCCAATCCCAGTATGTCTTTTAGCTCTCCCTGGCGGGGCCCGCGAGATCTTCACTTCCGCGGGCTACTTCCGCGGAGTATTCAGTTCCGCGGGCCGGCCCCGCGGATGTCCATTTTATCGTGCTACGTGTTTCCTTTCTATTGGTCAGTCAAACGTCTCCTTGGGATAAAGTTTGACTTTCCGCGTGGACCTGGTCGCCACGTGTCCTCAGCCGATAGGCTGGTCAACAGGTCTTCCCTGATGACCTGTCAATAATTTTGACCGCGCCTACATATGCCCCCCGCGCGCGTACGATAAGTGCACGTCGTCCGCGTGCGTACCATCCTCTTTGTAAGTTTCCGCGGTTACTCTGGGTCTGTTCCGCGGAGCATCGGGCATAATAACTGCTAATGTCTCTTCGTGTACCGACGTGACCCTTCGTGTACTGACGTCATAAATGTCCCCACCGTTTGACCACTATATAAACTCCTCGTCCATTATTTCCTTTTTTACCAAACCCCAAATTTTCGTCGAAGTGCTGTCAATTTCTCCTCTGACTTTCTAGCGATCGTCTTTCTTGTCTCTTTCCACCTCTCGCGGTCCACACCTTCCCTTTTCTCTTACTTTACTCACAAATGGCTGCGCTGGTCCAATCGTCGAGATCCCGGTACCCTCCGCGGACCAGTGGCAAAGGGCCCCATACTTGCATTCGTCTGGGGATCCATTCTGGGCCCTTGCTGAGGCGTATTCTGCTGCGGGTCCCCCCGTGATTGACCCAACTTTCTTCACGGCCCCCCCCGCCCCGGAGGATGCAGAGCCCGTCAATCCCTCTTCGGTGCTGCGTCTCCGTCTCGAGCGCGGGGATTTCCCCTTTGTGGAGTGCCGTTTCGGATCCCAAGCCTCCGTACCCACTGACTGGTCGGACTGGGTTGATGACGTCGTCGGTAATCCCCGCTGGAAGCAGGTGCTGCTGGCCAGTGGTGCTCTTGAGGCCGTCCAACTGTCGCGGCGCCTAAGCATTCCTCGACAGGTAGCTGCCATTAAGAACTTGGAGTTCGCGTGCTCACGCTGGAGCAGTGATTCCCATTCCTTTGCATGGGCATGGGGAGAGAGTGGACTCTCACTCGAGGATGTACATATCCTCACCCGCTTGTCACTACGCGGGGGCAACACCTTGGACTTCGCCAAGCTCTCGCGGGCGGAACGAGATGAGGTGGGGGCCCTGAGGGAATTTCACAAGAAGGCCCAAAATGGGCAAATCTTCACCCCTCAGGGGGTCCGCAAGGCTCACGCGGCAAATGCCAAGAAGACCTCCCTCGGCAGCTGGCTGCGTTATTTCTTCAAGGATCTCCAGCCCGCGAGGACTGTCGTTCCTGGTGCCGAGCGAGATTTTAATGAGGGCCCCGAGTACGGTCAGCACTTTTACATGGCGGGCTTCTTCTCCTACTTCCTCTCGTACTTCGTCCTGCCCGATTATCCTGCTGATGGGCTGTCTCAGGCGGTCTTCCCGCTGGCTGTCCTCCTCGCCCGCGGCCAACCAGTCCCCCTAGCGCCGCTGTTCCTCGGGACGCTCTACCGCCAACTGGACCTGGTTCAGGTGGACTACGCCAGGTCCCTCGGAAGGTGTGACCATTTTTCGATGGCTCACTCCACCTTCTTGCTCGCGTATTTCTTCGAGCATTTTCGAACTGTCGCCCCGGAACCACTGGCCCTTCAAGCCTCGGGGGTGCGTTCCCGCGCAGAACAATGGCACGGGACCAGTAGCGAGGCCTCGTGGTACGAGGCATGTGACGTCGAAGCCAATTTCATTCCTCGTCCTTACAACGTTCCCTACCCGGGTGTCATGGGCGTGGGCCAATGTCTTCTCCCAGTTGCTGCTTCCCTCAATGCAGCGAGCGACAACAATGCCACGGTGCGGACGGTGATCAACTCCGCGCTCATTGCCCTCCCGGGGTGGCTCCCGACCTTGTCCAGTGAGGGTACTGGGGTGGCGGTGTACCGCCCGGATCGCTTCGCGAGGCAGTTGGGTTTTGATCAAGGGGTTCCCGGTCTTGCCCCCTTGATGTCTTCTTTCGCGGGGTCGCAGCTCCGGTTCATGAGGGGGGAGCTTTCCCCAGTCCTGGTTCAACTTGGGAACTTGCTCATCCCCGAGAGGGATAGGGTTTCACGTTACACCCAGGAGTTCCGCGTATTCTGGAGGAGGAACCTTGACTCCTTCTTGACATTCGTCCGCGGGCAGGCCGTGGTCCCCGAAGTGCCTGAAGTTCGGACTCGGGATACCTCTCTGCGGGCCATAACTGCAGTACGGGCGACTGAGTGGCGCGGGCCCCGCAGTCAATGGGCCGTGATCCATGCCGTGCCCGTGAACAGGGTTTTTCCCGTGGAAGCGCCTGCACCTCCTCAAGCCGCTCCCGGGCGAACCCGCGCGCGGGGACCCCGGCGGACACAGCCTCCGCCTTCTCCACCGGCAAGACCATCTCAGCCGTCCTCTTCTCAGGCGCCCGCGGCGGGGGTGCCCCGCCGTCGAAAGCGTCTCCGCAATGTAAGTGTTCTCCATGTGGTCAATCGTTTCCTTGCAATACTTTGTCTTTTGCTTTCTGAGACTTACTCCTTCTGTCTTGCTTTCTTTCTTTTCTTCAGCAGCGAGAGCGAGATGCTAGCACCTTCGTGGCATACGAGCCAGAGGCAGCCGCGGCAGCGGCGGTGGCAAAAGAGGCAGCGGATGGGGCGGAAGACGATGCCCCAGACGCTCAAAGACGCCGCCTCGAGGGTAAGCTTTGTTTTGTTAGGATGCCATTTCTGTTGCTCCGCATTTTACAGCCTCCTGACTTGTATTTTGCCATGATTTCTCAACAGCTCTGACCGAGTCCGACGAGGAAGAGGACGACGGCGCGGGGGCAGGCGATGAGGATGATGGTGATGATGATGATGAAGACGCCCTTCCCATCAGCGCCTTGCAGGCCCGGGCATCCGCGTCCGCGAGGGAGCCTGTCGCGGAAGACGCCAGTATAGTGGAGATTTCTGACTCCCCCCCGGAGGAGCAGAGGGCAACGGAGGTGATTCAGCCTCGAGCGGGGCCCGTTCCTTTCCTTCACCCGGAACCTGAGTCCTCCGCGGTTATCGGAGGTATGTTGCCTGACGAGCCTTCTGTTGTTGACCTTGGGGGAGATCCCAACACAGTCTCCTCCGAGTCGTATTCTTCCTCGGAGGAATCCGGCAATGTGATAGTATATTCTGCTGATCGAGACCCTTCTCCATCCCATGCAGCAGCTTCAGAGGCTCGCGAGGCTCCGCCATCGACAAGTACCCGCGAATCTGTGGGCCAGGCCGAAATCGCCGCGGACCCTCTCAACGCGGCGGCTGCACGGTTGCTGAGGGAGGGAGACGAGGACAACCTCGGAGAGCTTCCTCGCCCTGCCGCCGGGGGGTCTGTCGCGGGGTAACCCGAGGTGGCTTCAGCTTCCACGCCTTCTGGCTCCCACCAACAGTCCACTAGTGCCCGCATCCGGTCAACGGAGAGTTATCTGGGCCGGGTTGCTGGTGGTTCTCCAGGGGTTTCCAATGCCTCGTTTTTGCAAGGCCCGGGCTCGAACGCGGAGCGGGATGCAGCCATGGACGCCGCCAGTCCTCATTCCCCGGCCTGTTCTACCTCGCAAACCCACTCTCCTCTCCAATCCGCGAGACGCCCGCCGACCCCGCCGGCCGAGCCTTCCGCTCAACCCTCAGACCGACAGCTGGAGGTAAATGAAGAACTTATTGGTGGCCCCACCTCCATTACTGACTCAGATTTCCATTCCTTATTTAAAGATATGGACTTCTTGCCAACTGACGATGTTTTGGGGGGACAGGGGAGCCAAGCACTTGGGGATTACGAGCTTGATTTGAATTTGGAGATGGGCGAGCAGAGGGAGGAGGTTGAGTCGAGAGAGCAGTCGCCGCCCCGGCAACCCGCGTTAGATTTGGGGAAGGGGCCCATGGATACTGAGACCGCGGAGCCCATCCGCCTCTTTCCTGCGGGCTATGATGTGCCTGTGGAACACTGGCCGCTGCTGAACGCCATAGCCCGGTCTCATCCGGAGACCTTCAGCTCCTTTAACCCGCGGTCTGCCCGGCTTGGGGTAATCTACCTCAGCAGCCTCCACAACGTGCTCATTCCTTGGGGGCAGCTTCGCTACAGGGACTTCAATCCTGGGACCGAGGCTGAACTGCTGGAGGTTGCCGCGGACATGCAAGTCTTCGGGTTTGACCTGGCTTGGCTGTGCGCGCGGAGTTCTGCTCTGCGGGCAGCGGGGGAGAGAGCCGCTCTGAGGCCTGAGATCCAGGACTTGGCTGCCCAGTTGGAGTCCACTCGCCAACAGCTGGAGTCTACCCGCCAACACTTGGCCAATCTAGAGGTCAGCTTTGCTCGGGTGTTGCAGCATGATGCGGAGCTGGCTGCTGCCTCGCTGAACCTAGCCGATCCTGACCCGGACGGGCTTGTATTCTTGGACTGGCAGGCCTAGAAAGTGCTGCTGTTGTACTTTTTCTTTCTTTGAACACATGTACTATTATATTTTTTTTTGATTGAATAAAACTTTGGGTCTTACCGTCAAAAATAAAACAGTCTTTGTATTGATAATATCATGGTAGCTGTTTTTTTTTTTTTTTGCTGGGGTCCGCGAGCCATGCTCTGACTTCTTGTGACCTGTTCATCATCTACTAAATTTGTCACTCGGGGGAGCCACGTTCTGGCCGCTCAAGACTTAAGTGTAAACCTCGCGGGTCATGTTCTAACCTCTCGCGACTTAGCATTATCTCTTCTAAATAATCGTTAATCTCGGAGAAATGAAACGGGGGCCATGTTCTGGCCATCTGAGGCTTAACATCGTCTCTTTCTGACAATCACTAAGTATAGAATCTCGCGGGTCATGTTCTGACTCCTCGCGACTTAGCATCATCTCTCTTTTACAATCGTTAAGTTTGAAGGAATGGACCGGGGGCCATGTTCTGGCCGCCTAAGGCTTAACATCATCTCTTTTTGACAATCACTAAGTATGAATCTCGCGGGTCATGTTCTGGCCTCTCGCGACTTAGCATCGTCTCTTTTTGATAATCGTTAAGTTAGAAGGAATGGACCGGGGGCCATGTTCTGGCCGCCTAAGGCTTAACATCATCTCTTTTTGACAATCACTAAGTATGAATCTCGCGGGTCATGTTCTGGCCTCTCGCGACTTAGCATCGTCTCTTTTTGATAATCGTTAAGTTAGAAAATGAAAGAGTCACGAAAGGGAGTTGGTAGTACCGCGGAAATGTTCTCTCCGCGGGGTTTTATCACTTCACCCCATCGTAAAAAAGGGAAGTTAAACAACAACATGAATTAGGAACAAGTGCCCATTTTTCATTAACGATAGATCCGATCAACTGTTTACAAGAGGGGAGAAAGAAAACAAACTGTTCTTAAAATAAAGGGAGGGTGAAGACCGGTAGGGCAGGAGAGCAGCCTGCTTGCTTCCAGCATTTCTCCTTACGGGTAGAATTTCTTGACATACTTAGCGTTTACTGCTCCTGTTTCGAAACCATCTTCGACGCGGGCTAGGTGGTAGTACCCGCTTGCAGAGGCACTGGCCACCTCATAGGGCCCCTCCCATCTAGGGGTGAATTTAGGCGTTTTCATATCCCTCATTACCGCCGTGGTTGCCTTCCAAACCAACTCCCCGACCTCAAATACCCGCGGCACCACGCCCTTGTTGTAGTAGCGTGCCACGGACTCCCAGTATTTCTCGTGGGCAAGGGCCGCCGTTGCTCTTCTCTCTTCCAGGGCTTCCAAGTCTGCTTTTCTTTCCTCCGTGGAACTCTCCATCGCGAGTATCATCCGCGCGGAGGGGACACTTAGTTCTGCCGGTAAGACCGTTTCCGCTCCGTATACCAAGCTGAAGGGGCTGGCGCGGGTAGATTTCCTTTTCGAAGTTCGGTAAGCCCAAAGAGCTATCGGTAAGTGATCTGCCCAAGTACCCCCGCGCTCGTCTAACAGTTTGCTCAAAATTCTGATCAGAGTCTTGTTCGTTGCTTTCGCTTGCCCGTTTCCCTGAGGGTAGTAGGCGCTAGATGTACGATGATCGACCGTGTATTCATCGAGGAAGCTTCCCACGTGGTGATTGATGAACGGAGTACCGTTATCAGAAAGGATCACTTTCGGTATGCCGAACCTGCAAATGATGTTTTCCCTGATGAATGCTGCTACTGCGTCTCCTGTTGCTTTCTTCAGCGGAACAGCCTCGACCCACTTGGTATAAACCTCCGTTGCAGCCAAGATCCATCTGTTCTTCCGCGACGCTGGTCTGATCGGTCCGACCAGATCCATTGCCCAAGTGTGGAAGGGATAAGGGGCGCGGACGGAATGTAACTCCACGGAGGGAGCATGAACCAAGTTCCCGAATTTCTGGCAGGCCTGGCATCTTCGCACGTGTCTTTTCGAATCTTTCTCCATGGTGGGCCAAAAATACCCCAGGTTAACCATCTGCTCATGAAGCTTCCTCCATCCTTGGTGCTCAGTTCCGTGGGTCTTGGCCAGAACCTCCTCCGCCTGCTCCTTGTCTACGCATACTTGCGGCATCCCATCCAGAGTTCTTCTGAACAGTAGTCCCTTTTCCATGAAGAAACGCCGCGCGCCGCGACAACCCTCGCGGACTCAGCTCGCTCGGTGGGTAGGGCTCCTTCTCGTAAGTAATCGACGTAGACTTGTCTCCAGTCCCCCTCCTGGTTGTCGGTGTTTGCCATCAGGCATTCTGGCTGGGCCATGTACAGGGAACACCGAGTGCAATTCTTCATAATCAAATCAGCCTCTTTCTTCATAGTAGGCCAGTAATAACCTTGCCTCTGAATTCTCTGTATAGGGCTATCTCGTTATCCGCGCAGTTGTCGATGTGGATCCTGTCCAATACTTCTTCTGCCTCCTTCGCGCCAATACACCGCGCGAGCCACCCCTGCGGGCCGCGATAATACAATTCTCCGCGTAAAACTATAAAACTTGACAGTTCCGCGGTGGATAGATGTCCCACGCCGGTGACTAACTGAATTTTAATAGATCCGCGCCAATCTTCGGTCGGCTCCGCGAAGTCTTCCACCACGGCTGGTTCAAACCTCTTCACAATTTCAATGCAGGCTCTGTCTTCCTTAAATTCCGTCTTTGCCCCCAGCGTTGCGAGAGCGTCCGGGAAACGGTTCTCTGATCTGGGTTTGTGAATGATACTGACACCTTTGAAGAATTTCATCAATTTCTGCACTGTTGTTCGGTATGGTGCCAGCGTTGGTTCCTTCAACGCGTAGATCCCTTCCGTTTGCAAAACTACCAGCTTTGAGTCTCCCGCTATCCTTAGGTGTTTGACCCCTCTCTCTTTTGCTGCTATTAGACCCAGGATTAACGCCTCATATTCCGCTTCATTGTTGGAGCATGGGAAATTCAGTTTGTATGCCAGGTGCACTCTGTCTCCCTCTTCTGCTTGTAGTACTATTCCCGCGCCTCCTGATCCACTACCCGCGGCCCCATCGAAGCTGAGCGTCCAGTGCTGTTCATCTGTGCTGGCCGCGAGAGCTTCGAAACCATCTCCGGGTAGGCAATCTTCTAGCGGCTCGCATTGTCCGCTTGGGAACTGAGCTAGCAAGTCGGCTAGAGCTTGACACTTGATTGCTTTTGGAGTTACGCACGAGATGTCGAATTCCGCGAGTGCCAGCAACCAACGGGCGACCCGTCCCGTAAGGGCGGGGCGCGACAGGAGGAACCTGACGGGGTCGCACTTAGTGATTATCTGGATGGGAAAAGAGAGGAAATAGTGCCGGAGCTTCTGCGCGGTAAAGACGAGGGCCAAGCAATGTCTTTCTATGGCGGTATATCTTTCCTCCGCCCCGTGTACCTTCCTGCTGATGTAGTAGACTGGGCGCTCTGTCCCATCCACCTCTTGCACCAGCAGGGCCCCAATGGATCTCGGGGTAGAGGTCAGATAAAGGATCAGCGGCTTCCCCGCGACTGGTGCCACCATTGTCTGAGGAGAAGTCAATGCCGCTTTGATTCGCTGGAACGCCTGCTGGTGGTCTTCCTTCCATTCAAACTTCGCATTTCCCTTTAACAGGTCCGCGAATGGTGCCGCGATCTCCGCCATCGCGGGAATAAAACGACGTAGGTATGATACCTTTCCCAGGAATCGCTTGAGTGTTTTCTGTGAGTGGGGCGGGGGCATTTCCGTGATAGACCTGATCTTGGCCTCGTCCGCGTCGATCCCGTGGCGATGTACCAGGAAACCCAAGAATTTTCCCGCGGTGACTCCAAATGCGCACTTCAGCGGATTCATCTTGAGATTGAACTTTCTGCATCTCGCGAAGACAGTGGCTAAGTCCGCGAGGTGGTCCTTGCGCTCCTTGGATTTCACCACCAAGTCATCCACGTAATCTTCAATTATCTTGTGCATGAGGTCGTGAAAAATTGCTGTCATGACCCGCTGGTACGTTGCCCCCGCATTCTTGAGCCCAAAAGGCATGACGATGTAGTAGAAATTACCCAATGGTGTTCGAAATGCCGTCTTCTCCGCGTCTTCGGGGGCCATCTTGATCTGGTTGTACCCGCTGAAACCGTCCATGAAAGAAAACATCTGGTGACCGGAAGTGGCATCCACCAATGTATCGATGTGTGGCAGCGGGAACTCATCTTTTGGGCACGCTTTGTTGAGGTCGCGGAAGTCGACACAGACTCGAATTTGGCCATTTTTCTTCTTTACAGGGACAATGTTTGCCAGCCACTCCGGGTACTGGATCGGGCGGATGAAACCTGCCTTCCGCAGCTTCTCGACTTCCTCTTTGATCTGTCCTTCTAAATCGGGGTGGTATTTCCGCTGGGACTGTTTCGCGGGCTTCGAATTTGGGAAGGTATCCAAGTGGTGCGTAACCAGCTCTGGATCCAACCCGGGCATCTCCTCGTAATGCCACGCGAACACGTCTGAGTTAGCGCGTAGTGGTGTTATCAGTTTCTCGCGGAATTCTCCGCTCAACTCCTTACTTACAAACACCGGCCTTTTGGGGCCTTCCCCGTCGTTAAGATCAACTTCTTCTAGAGCCTCTTGCTGTGGCCTGGGCTGGTCTTGCATGCACTCCGGAGCGGGCTCCGGCTTGTCTATTACTTCTTCTTCTTCCGCCGCGGCACATGTACCGCCGGGGCCAGCGGCTTCATGATCATCCGCTGCCTCGGTGGACCGTCACAAATAATACACTGTTTTACCCCCCTCCTTCGTCTTGGTAATCTTCCTGGGGGTTGCGGTGTCTGTCGTGGCAGGCTCTCTCCGGCGTGTCTCTGGCTTTTCATCTCTGATATCCTCCCACCTTGGGATCTTGACCGCGCGAGGCTGGCGGTGATCGCCTGAGATACCTCGCCCAACTCCGAGAAGTAGACTGCGTCTGATAGGTGTGTTTCGTTGGTATCAAATGGGTTTTCCGATGCGCGAACTGTGACCTTCTTCCCTGCCCAGATTCCCTTCAAGCATTGGTGATAACTAGATGGTACGACCGCGTACTTGTGCATCCAACTTCTTCCGAGGATGATCTGGTAATTCGGATCTGCGTTGATGAGATGAAATTTAGTGGCCGAGCGGATTGCCCCCACTTCTAGGTCTACCACTACGTATCCCAGGGACTGTTTCTTATCTCCTCCAAACCCCGTGATGGTTATCGGGGATTCCACTATTCTGTTAGACTGTATCCCCACCTTCTTGAATGTTGACATCGGCATCAGATTGATGGAGGCTCCGCCATCAAGGAAAGTTCTCTTTAGCGCCATCCCGTTGACACGGGATGTAACATACAGGGGCGGTTGTGGGGGTAAGGCACCCGTCGATCCACGTCCGAGAAGGTGACTGAATTAGATTCGTCGCCGATCGTCCGCGGGACTGACCCCTCCGCGGTCATGCACGACTCCTGATGCACCTCCGCGATGTTGACAATCGCCTTGGTAATTTCCAATCTTGCCGCCGGTGTGAACCCGAAACCGTCGAAGAATGCGCGGAACTTCGCACTGTTCTGTAAAGTTTTGGTTGACGCATTGGGGTCTGGTATCACCGCGGGGGCTGGACCCTCCCCGAATTCTTCCGTTATTTCATAGCACGAGACCATGTAGGCCCCTGCTTCTTCATCTTCTCCTCCCATGTAGTATGTGCTTTCGGCCTCATCGTCATCATTGTACATGAACGGGTAGCACTCCGCCATGTTGACCTCCCCGTTGTTCCCGTGAGCTGGATAGGGCTCGTCGCGGACGTCGCGGCGTCCTATCCTTAGCTCATTCGCGTTCTGCTTCCGCTTGAACAGCCTCTTCAAAGACCAACAATCGCTCGTTGGATGCTTGGTATGCCTGTGGTACATACAGTACCTTGGGTGCTCGCGGTCCTCCCGCGTTGGCTCATACTCGACAGGGGGGAGTGCCAACTCTCCATCCTGCACCCATGCGTTCACCAAGGCCCGTACCTCATCCATTGTACATGGGAAATCTGGCGCTGGCCCCATCTCGCGCTCTCTCCGCTTTCGCGTCCCTGCGGCCTGCTGAGTCCGCGGAACTTCCGCGACAGCCACAGTGGCGCTGGCGGCCTTGCCTTTCCATGCATCCTTCCTCGCCGGTTTGACCACATGGCGGATATTGTACGCCGACTCCAGTAAGGCCGAGAATGTTCCCAGCTTCAAATTGATAAGCAGCATCTTAAACTCATCCATCATCCCGCCAATACAAATTTCCACCAATTGTACCTCCTTCGCGGACTCGGTGCAGTCAACTGCCCGATCCTGGAACCTCCTGATGTAGTCCACTATGTCTTCTCCACTAGCCTGCGTCTCCTTCGTTAAGCTGATCACTGTCACTTTCTCGCGAACCTGGAAGAATTTGGCGTAGAAGCTGTTCACCATTTCCTCCCAGGTGGTGATCGAATAAGGCTCCAGGTTGACGTACCAAGTATACGCGCGCGAGGTGAGGGACTTCGAGAATTCCCGCAGGCGTAAGTTATAATCAGACGCGTGGGCCCCCAGCGACTCCATGAAACGTACCACATGCTCTTGGGCACTTCCCTCCTTTCCGTCAAACTTTACAAATTTGGGTGGGGCATACCCTTCCGGGTATGGCAGCGACAGGATTGTCATGGGGTAAGGCGGGCGGATATCCGGGCTAGGGAGAGAGGGTAGGACCATCTTGGTTTTCTCCTTAGTGAGGAGGGCTTGTACGTCCGCCAGGGTGATGAACTGTCCCGCGGACGAGGCCCCCACTTCAGTAATGGCCGGCTCCTTCCTGCTCGCCTCGCTCGCCTTCTGCTGCGCCAGCAGGGCCTGAACTTCCGCCATGGTAATATAGGGTCCCGCGGAGGGCGTGCTAGCACCGTCAGCGGCTGCTTCCTTTTGGCGGTCTCCAGTGTTATTTCCCGCGATGCCTCCGACGAGTATAGGGCGCAAGTGGGGAGGCACTGTTGGGGGAAACTGGGGCTGCATTGTCTGGCTAGTGCTGCCCCCCGCTTGGTTTTGTGGCGGTTCATCGTTTTGACCGACTGCGGCCTTTGGGAGCGCCGCTGAGATGACCTCGGTGAGACCAGCAAAAGCCGCGAGCAGCTGTCGCTGCGTCTCGAGGAACTGCCGCTGGCCGTCCTGGAGGGCTCGCAGCGCTTGCGCGGCCATGCCCGCGCTATTGGTTTCCTCGACCTCCTCGATAATCGTGCCGTCTTGCTGTGCCGCCATTGCGTTACGGCGTGATAGCGGCCGCTCGATGTATTCCGTGGAACGGGTACTAACCATAAACCAAAAGACACCTCCCCAGCAGAGTCGCCTAAATGTGGGTGGAAAGCGGGTTCTGTGAGGTCGCTTACGTGTACAAAAAGTGAGCTGGAGATGTTCGATTGGTCGATAATCAGTACCACGGGGAAAAGAGGAATAATCTCGTGGGGTGAGGGCTAGAGCAAGAGGTACGGAAAAGACAAAGGCAACGTGTCTCCTTTGTTCTCCGCGGGGGTGAATGACGTCGCCCTTTCTAGAATCTAGATGAGTGAAGTCACCTTTTCTCCTGGGAAGAATGTTCTCCTTCCTCGGAATCCTCTCTCTCTCTCTTTTCCAGAAAGGTCAGCCTCTGGCAATCATTGGGAATGTCGGGGTATTTATAGGGCGCATGGGCCTAGGTCGGGCCCAGACGGCGCTCCCATAAGACCCCAACACGTGTCCCTCCCGTGCCTCAGTCGCGGAAGACTCGTCCTCCCGCGGAGGACTTCCGCGGGGGACCCGCACTTCCGCGACGCTACCTCCATCCCAAGCCACCAAGCCACAAGAGCTTCCCCAATTCCCGCAAGAGCAAGGTCGCGACCCGCGGCGATCGTTCGTCTTCCGCGGGATCCCTTCCGGGCCTGCCTTTTAGGCCAGAATAGGATCCCGGAGTCTCCTTACAGTTTTTTGCATCAATTCCAATCCCAGTATGTCTTTTAGCTCTCCCTGGCGGGGCCCGCGAGATCTTCACTTCCGCGGGCTACTTCCGCGGAGTATTCAGTTCCGCGGGCCGGCCCCGCGGATGTCCATTTTATCGTGCTACGTGTTTCCTTTCTATTGGTCAGTCAAACGTCTCCTTGGGATAAAGTTTGACTTTCCGCGTGGACCTGGTCGCCACGTGTCCTCAGCCGATAGGCTGGTCAACAGGTCTTCCCTGATGACCTGTCAATAATTTTGACCGCGCCTACACTAGCTTTTGGGGTTGAGTTCTAGTTGTTCTACCCAAGACGTACCGTGTAACATATTTATTCCCTCCCTACCGTCTTAGCAAAAGCGAGAACATAATTTAGTGATTTGATTGTACATATATTTTTGTATATGGAGGCACTGACAGCTATACTCATTAAATGGGATGGTAATTTGAACACCCTCAAGCATAAAGATTGTATTGTGGATGATTTATTTAGAGCTACCTACTTAATTGAACTCCTTATCCAAAAACGTTATGAACACCCACATCTCTTAAGATAGAAGGGAAAATTCTGCAGAAGGAAACATAATGCAATTGGTTCACTGGACAAATGGCCCCTCTCTCTCTCTCCCTCCTCGATTATAAAAGGACTCGCATAGCATTTGGAGATGATATAATGCTATAAATTATTCCAATTTGACTTTGCTCTGCATCTCAATTTGTTACTCTTTTCCAATAGAAAGCAATGATGCAGCTCTCACTCCACCCCTTCCTCCTCTCTCTCCTCCCCTTGTTTCTCTCTCTAGTTTTCCTTCTCAAATGGCTCTTCTCCACCGCCACCACCACCCGACCACCGCCGTCTCCCCGCAAGCTCCTGATTATCGGAAACCTCCACCAAATCGGCCGCTTCCCCCACCTCTCCCTCCACTCCCTCTCCCAAGCCCACGGCCCCTTAATGCTCCTCCACTTCGCCGCCGCCCCCGTCCTCGTCGTCTCCTCCGCCACTGCAGCCCGAGAAGTCATGAAAACCCACGACCTAATCTTCTCGAACCGACCCAAGTCGACGATAACGACCAAGTTCTTGTACGCGTCCAAGGACCTTGCTTCCATTACGGCGAGTACTGGAGGCAGATGAGGAGCATCTGTGTCCTCCAGCTACTGAGCAACAGGCGAGTCCAGTCGTTTCGCGACGTGAGGGAAGAAGAGACGGCGGTTATGATCGAGAAGATTAGGAGTTCTGGTTCTGACGTGGTGAACTTGAGCGAGCTGATGGTGGAGTTGACGGGGGACGTGGTGTGTAGGGCGGCGTTGGGGGCGGAGGAGGGGGTTTAAGGAGGTTTTGGGGGAGTTTGCGGAGTTACTGGGGGTTTTTGATGTTGGTGACTTTGTGTCATGGCTGAAGTGTGTGAATAGAGTGAATGGGGTGTATGGGAGGGTGGAGAGAGTTGCTAAGTAATTGGATGATTTTTTGGAGAGTGTGGGGGAAGAGCATATGGGAATAGAGAGAAAGGGAGGAGAGAGAGAGCAGGATTTTGTGGATGTGTTGCTTGAAGTTCAGAGAGAGAACATGGCCGGAATTCCTATTCACGGAGACAGTGTCAAAGCTCTCATATTGGTAAGGCTTTTACTCACTTAATTTGCATATGCACGAGCGTAAGCACGAAAACGTATTTCGGAAAAAAAATTAAATTCTCAAAATTTTCGAGAGCGATAATTTAGAGTAGGAGCTTAGAGCGAGAATTGAGAGTGGTAGAAACGAGTTTCACTAAAGGGATCCCGCCTTCATAATTAGAGTTCATTTATTTTTGGATATCGATCACTATGATTTCGGAACAATTTTACTTCAAAAATTAATTTGGGACATCAAACCGAAACTCATTTTTCTTAAGAGAAACATACGTGGGCAATCATGCTTCAATTGATA
This sequence comes from Rhododendron griersonianum, assembly GCA_018127125.1. Taxonomy (NCBI): domain Eukaryota; kingdom Viridiplantae; phylum Streptophyta; class Magnoliopsida; order Ericales; family Ericaceae; genus Rhododendron; species Rhododendron griersonianum. The sequence goes on from CM030798.1 coordinate 27,617,827, forward strand.
TCAACAACACGTGACTCACGACGTGATTGATGTTCTCGACTAGTTAAAAAATAAATATTTCTGGTCATCAAAGTAAGCCCAAGAACGATCCAAAAAAATCAAACAAAAAAATGGGACTGGAAAACATCAATTTTTTTTTTCTAGTAGTACAAAACATTGAGGATTGGCCTATTTGATCATAATTCATCATTTTTCTTCTTTTTGCCTTGTAGGATGTTTTTGCTGGTGGAACTGAAACTACATCCACATCTCTAGAATGGGCAATGGCAGAGCTCTTAAATTACCCTCAAGTCATGAAAAAACTCAAAATCGAAATTCGACTTATAGCCCAACCCAACCAACCTATAACCGAGGACGATCTAGACCAAATGCCCTACCTAAAAGCCGTGATCAAAGAGACCCTACGCCTCCACCCTCCCATTCCCAGTCTCATGCCCCGGGAATCAACTAAAGACGTCCAAGTAATGGGCTATGACATTGCGACCGGGACACGGGTGGTAACCAACGCCTGGGCTATCGGGCGGGATCCGTCATCGTGGGACGAGCCCGAGGAGTTTAGGCCAGAGAGATTTTTGAACAGCTCGGTAGATTTCAGAGGACACGATTTCGAGTTGATTCCGTTCGGAGCGGGGAGGAGGGGGTGCCCGGGCATTCAATTTGCCGCGGTGGTTAACGAGCTGGCATTCGCAAATCTTGTGCATAAGTTTGATTTTGCAGTGCCTGATGGGGTGGAGTTCGATATGAGTGAAGCTGCTGGTTTTTCTGTTCGTAAAATGCATCCTCTGCTTGTTGTTGCGACTCCCCGTACTTGTTAATTTCTCTAGGTTAAAGGACCTCAGTAATGGTGCAGACCGTGCAGTATGAATCATATACCTGTTTTTTGTAACAGCTACGTACGTTTACCTCTCTCTTTCACCTCTATCTCAATTTCACTGTCCGTCTCGGCAATCAATGGTTTAAAAAAACTCGGTGAGATATGCAAGCACTATCCCCTGCATGCAAAAAACCAAAGTGATTAAAGATCAAGATACAAAAGCTATACATTAACAAAAGCGCGACGTTGTAGATCAGCGAAGATACGAGGATCGCTATAGCTATCCTCAATCAATGGTGTGCTTTCGCATGCGTTTTGTCCGAGTATGGCTTCTCTCTTCTCGTGCCTGGATTCTTCACCATAGGTAGCGTTGGGATCCTTGTGTTTTACTAATTTTGTAACTAGGCAACATCAAGTTAGAATTAATAACTAAATGGCCTCATTTTTTTGTAAATGATTGGGGGTTTGGGTTTGGAGCGCAATTGGAACAAAAGGTCATCACCCCCGCAAAAAAGGCAGTGGTAATGTTGGCATGTTGTCTCATGGTGCAGTAACATCATAGGCGTGACTAAAACAAACATACCAGCAGAGAGATAGAGAAAGAAATGAAAGTAATAATAACTTGATGTTGGATTTCCATCCTTTTTAGAGATCTTTATATATTTACAGAAATGCTAGAGGCACATCGGTGTGGCACACCTCTCTCACATACAGGTGGATCCCACTGGAACGGGTCCCAACTGTATGTGAGAGGGGTGTGGCTGAGGTGTGCCACACCTGATGTGCCTGTAGCACCTCTCATTTATTTATACAAGAGAAGAGAAGATGACCTTCCATCAACTAACCCAAATAGAAAAACAAACCTGATACCCACCAACTATTAACTCCTAACATTACTTTATTTCTAATATATATCTAATAAACTAAATAGAAATATTTGGAAATAAAAAAATATGTACATGACACATAATGCAAAGTAAAAGTAGAAGTAGCCAATAACTATAAACTATAAATTAAGTATCATGGGCAATTACGTCAACATGCAGTCCTTTGCTACCAGCCAAATGGGGAGATGAGCAGGAAGAGAAGAGGACAAGAACCCAAGTCGTGAAATGGCTGGACAAAATTGCTTACAAGAGCACATCATATATAAACAGAAAGTTCAACAATGATGCACCTCATATTTGACTAAACTGGATAAGATAAGTCTTCTCAAAGGAAGATGATAGTGTAGAAATTAATGAATGACAACCACAAGCTATGGTTTGTGTTGGAAATTGGGGCAAGTCGTTGTGACAATTAAGCAGCATTACATATGGGACTCTTTTACTTTTCTAAGTACCGTCTCCGAATTGGATATGACAAGAGTAACGGCCTGAATGCACTCCTCAGGCACCACGTGGTGCCTGCTTAATTGGCACCCAAAATTTCTCCATGCGAAAAAAAATCAATCTACTTGGAGATCGATAGGTACATGAATTCAGGGCCTCCAGGTCCAGGGCCATCACTTCTGCTGATCCTTGTGTAATGCCTCTTCGGAAGACATCGACCACCTGTTCAAGGGATGTGCCAAAGTCAGGGATCTACTTGGAATGCTCCTTTGTTGACTGGATTTCGTCTAAAGCGGGGATGAAAATAATTTACCATTAAATATAATTTGGTATACGAGGTGTCTAGCAGAATAATAAATTAATCAATGAAGCATTTAACCAATAAATATTCTTGGTGGTGATCACAACATTAACTCCATCAACAATGGGAAACCACAATCAAATAGTACCATGGCCAAAATAAATCTCATCAAAATTGGATCCAATATCAAACTTAGAGTCACCAGGGTTGGCAGCCCGTGGTACTTTTCCCTAAGACGATCCAGCGAAAGAAAGCCGTTGAGCATTAGGGTCACCGGCCTAACACGGTCTTTTCCCCGATGGCCAGGGTCACCAACACGAGAAGGAATAATTTCCCTGGACTTCTGAAATAAATGTTCCCATTAATATCCACCAAGTTCTCACCAAAAAGAATATTAACAATTGATCTCAGAAAATTCATCGCATGCCAATTTATAGCACTTATAAACAATTTGAGTCTCCGAATAACATTTATATAAATTTCTGAAGGAAATACTTTTAAGGGACACATGGATTTTTCGAAAATACTTAATATACTTAACTACTCACCTGGGTCCAAAAGTAATGCAATCGAACACGCAAAATGAACGCTAACTTGAACAAAAGAGTAAAGCACGAAATGACTAACTATGCAAATATACACTGAGTAGACACAGAATACCAATTCCTATTAAAATAAACCTAACTTAATCCTAATTACTACCACTAGTAACCACCAAAAATCCACCTACAAACCCCTTCCAGGTAATCACCTATGTTCACTAATAAATATGTACAAGGCATATATAACTATATCAGCCCAAAACAAATTATCGAGCAACTTCGAAATCCTTTCAAACGAAACCCTCTCTCTCTCTAACCTTGGCGATTCCAAACCCTTGGCCTCCCTCAGCCGCCGCCTGCCTGGGGGGGGAGATATTCTCCTGCACTCCTCCCCCTGGGCCCGTTTCCTCTTTCTTTCCCCCTCTATCTCTCTCTCCTACTCTCTCCTCCTCCAGATCGTTCCCCTCTCCCTCTCATCAGTTTTGTCGAGCTTCCGCCCTCCCCGGCGTGGGAGGGTGAGGCATTTTCCGTCTCCGGCCGGTGGTTCCTTGGCTGCACCGGTTTGCCTAGCGGCATGGGTGACTCGTCGATTCGTGGGTGGTCCGGTTTGGTGATTTGGTCTGGATCTGGGGTGTGCGGGTGGTGGGCGACGGTGCGGTGGTGGAGTGGTGTCGTGTAGTTGGTTGTATTTCTGACTTTTGTTTTGCAGGTACTCCGTTTCAAAAAGATCGGTGAAAGTCGACGGTGTTGACCGGTGATGGTTCTATCCGGTGGTGATGAGGTGGTTGTGGCCCCCATGGCTGAGGTGCTCTGGTCGTTTTGTGTGCTGAAGTCCGGTCGGCGGCCACTTTGAGTTTCTCTTTCGGGCGAGGGCCGGGCCAGTAGTTCGTCATTCCGGTTTGCTGCTGTTGCTGATCTTCTCCGGTGGTGTTGTTGGGGTTTTGGGGCGGGCAGAAGTTCGGTGGTGGTTGGTTCCCCCTTGCTTTAATTGCGTTGATTTTCATTGTCGTAGGCCGAGTTCCGCCACCGGTCTCTACATCTGGGAGAGGCCGGTTCGGCTTAACGGCGAGGTTGGTTTTCCGGTGGTTTGTGCGGCTGTGGTGATTGATGTGATTAGGATTTTGGGGGCTGGTTTGGGTGGGCCGGTCCTCGGATGGACCGGGTAGGGTGTTTGGACTTTATTTTGTAATATTCGGGTGTTGGGTTTATCTTTATTGTTTTATTGTCTTGGACCCTTGTAGACCCTTGGGTGGTTTAGGCTGTGCCCCTGTGATGTTTCATCCAACTTTTTGTTGGATTCCCTTTCCCTATCCCTATTTTTAATAAAATTTCACTTTTGCCGATCAAAAAAAAAAACTTCGAAATCCTTTCTTCAGATCACCACCTATTCACACAAATCCTCACGCACACAAATCACCTCCAAACTCCATGGTCCAATAGAATGATGAGAAGAAAATAATTCTCGCAGAGAACTTTGCCCAAACTCGAACAAAACCGGCCCATTTATCCCATCATTAACTCCACTAATCTACTCCACCAATAAACCCAAGTTTTTCCATGACTGTGCATCTGTGCCGACCAACGGAAAAGAAGGAAACAGATTAAGAATTTAGCATTACCTCAGAAGATCACCTTAGATTCGATTGTGCGGCTCTTTCTTCTTCTTCTTCTTCTTCTTCTTCTTCTTTTTTCTTCTTCTTTTTCCTCAGAGCTTAACTCCAATGTAGAACCCTACTTAGCGTATAAACATGAGGCTTTAAGTAGTACTCTTAAAATCACCCACTACTCACGTTGTACCCTAAATTATAGCTAACTAATTAATTATAATTTAGGTAAATAAATAACAAGGGAAAATTTCAAAATAACACCTGACCTTTTACACAAATTACACATAGGCACCTGACCTTTTAAAATTATCAAAAAACCACCTGACCTATTTAAAAACCCATCAATTTCCCACCCGCCGTTAACTTCCCATCCAAAACTAACGGAAATGTTGAAAATGTGCATTTTGGCGCGAATAAGAAGAATGGTTCCACATGACATCATCTTTGGTAACCCTATCTGCCTTTATACCCTCATCGACTAAAAATAAATACTCTCCCGTTCCAAAATATTTGTCCGGTCCGCAAAATGAGGACAAAAAAATAATGCATTTCTTTTAAGAAAAATTCTAAACATTTTTCATAAATTAAAAGAACTCATCGAGATCTAGTAAAAAATTTAAATTTTTCTTGCAAAATTTGAATTATTTTTACGTCCTCGTTTTGCTGACCGGACAAACATTTTGGGACGGATGTAGTAAGTTATTAATTGACTATCCCTACAAAAAATAACCTACCCATGACATATTTTTTGTCTTTATTAAAAAAAATTGCATTTGTTAGTTTTGCGTCAAAACGAATCAATAATTCACCAAAATTACTTAACTTTTCAATTCAAACCCACCAAAAATAAGAAATCAAGCTTAATTTAGTAATTAAATATCCATAACTATGCAGCCAAAAAAGATTACTCTGTATTAAACAAAGGAAAAGGCAAAAACAAAAAACATAGAATAGTCATGGGTAGGTGTGAAAAGTGACGACAGAGAAAGAAAAGTAGTTGTGCAAAGTGAAAACAAAGAATGGTAAGTGTAAAAAACGTTAAGACAAATGAATGTTGTCTCATTTTCAACATTTCCGTTAGTTTTGGATGGGAAGTTAACGGCGGGTGGGAAATTGATGGGTTTTTAAATAGGTCAGGTGTTTTTTTGATAATTTTAAAAGGTCAAGTGCTTATATGTGATTTGTGTGAAAGGTCAGGTGCTATTTTGAAATTTTCCCAAATAACAATATAAATTTACTTAATCTGACTTGCTATGAAATTCAATAATTCGACACGAACCACTAATTACCCAAAATCAATCTCATACTCCGAAGATCACAATCGTGTCAACAATACCCATAGCGCGCCCAAAATAATTAGAAGTAGTTGGGACCTAATCATAACACCAATTAATAACAGCCATATAATTAATTAAATAAATAAAAAAACTAGGCCGTAACAGCCCGGCGCAACACATTTTTGAACACGACTAAAATGAATTAACTTCTAAATTTTGAAATATGAAGAGTGCAATTGTGCCCCTACCTCAAGGCACTAATTCAAAAGTATTAACATAAAATAATGAAAAACTTTCATGCACCCTCAGCACTAAAGTTGCTTAATCTCAATAGAAGATATTATCCAAGGAATCAAAGCAAATGCAAAATTGTTCAAAAAATTAGGGAGCTTTTATTCAAGATTACATCAACAAAATCGTTATTTTTTCCCGTACGTAAACATGTCAACAAATTGGTACATTCAAGGAAACACATTAAGAACACAAACAGTGATCAAAGCAAACACCAATAGTATAATGAAGCTTCCTCCTTCATCTTCAAAGCACCAACTTAATCACTTCCGTAGCCAAAATAACTATTTTCCTTGTAACAACCTGAAGCTAAAATAAAAATGCAATTGACTGAAGTCAAAGATAAATTTAAAAGACGCAAATCTACATCAAAGAGCCGCAAGTGATCAACTAAGTTCCTTTTTTTATTTTGATAAGCTACTAACTTATAAAATAATCCAGAGAAGCTAACAACTAAATAGGCAAAAAAAGAAAAGAAAGTAACTTGATATGGAACAAAATCTTCCGTTTTTACCTGCCGATTGCTCCCCTATGCATGAGTTGACGCCTCCCAAGCAACCCGGTCCCTTTAAAGATATAACATCAAACATCAAGACGTCAGAGAACCAACAAAGCCAAAAAAGAAATAGTCAAAACATAAGTTACGGACACCAACAGGTTCAACACCAAAGAAATGAACATAGCATAGACGGGGGCATAAAAATGCACGTTCCCTTTCTCTACTTTTAAAGGAGAAACAAATCCTCTACATCTAATTCAACGAAAGAAAAAATCACTGACCAACCCCAATCATTTCAGGAAGGGGAAAAAAAGTTAATAGGAAAGAGCCTATTACCAAAGAAAGTTATTTGGTGTGACATCAAATTGAAGCTAAAATCAATGCCTTCACAAAGGGAGACAAGGGAGGAGTCGAGCTGCTCTATCCTGGTGGATGATGCAATCGCCAATCGTACCTGAAAAAAATATTCGCATCAGGATCAAATTGTTTAGTGAATTTTCACTCAAATTACATGTGAAAAAGAAATATCAGTAACACGAACTCAATGAGAAAGAGAATACAAAAGGGGGTCATCACTTTGGTTGGGTATCCAAAATGGAATCGCCTCATCAAGAGGAGGCAATAGACACCAATTTATATGAAATTTTGACTAAATGCACGTCCTGTCAAAGATGGATTACCTGTGCCGATGGCACTCTCCCAACAATTTCCCGTATTTGTTTGGTGGAACGTGATAAATTTTTTATAAATTTTTCCAAAATTCAATTTAGTAGCTTGGCTACGGGTCAAACCATGTAAAAAATAAATCTGAGCGAAACACATAAAGGAAACAAATCACCAAAAACTCAATCCATATGGGTTCTTGCTGCCCTCGATCATAAGTCATAGATTCTTGGTTTAATTTGCGACGTTCATTTCAAATCAGCTCATGTATGTGTGTAGTAAAATAAAAAGAGGCCAGAATCTCTCAAAACCCTTTACTCAGACAATTTCCCCCGTGAAATCTCCTTACACCTTGCCACAAATGCAACCCGAGTACAATATTCCAAGATGGAGGGATTGCGCCGAATCAATAACTAACACTATCAAAACCGTCTTTTCCAATTTCCATAAAGAAGACAATAACAAAATACAAAAACCACCAAATACAACTAGAGAACTCAACTACGATATTCCCAATTCGTTAACCACTAAATACACTCATGCAAGGCCTTCAAATTCTTGTTTGTGGGGGTGGGTAAGTAAAATGAATACATTGTTTGCTTCAAACTCAGCATTCTTCGGTTGTGCTAGTGTTTCTAATTCAGAGCCCTCATTCTCATTTCTCCAATGTCCCATCCCATCCCTTTGGCACCCACATATTTCTTCAAGTCTAGAAAATGACAAATTAGATATGAAATGGACAAATCAAAATTCACATGTCCATAGATGGTTAGATTGTCCAAAATTAAAAGTCCTAAGAAGTTGTCTAAAACAGGTGAACATTAGTTTACTATCAATGGTGAATATTGTCCAGTGATAAAAAGCAGATCTAAAATAACTTAGCCTTAAGCAAAAGAAAGCTAATAGAAAAGGAGAATAAATTCAAACAAATTGGCTAATAGTATGGGAAGGGATAGATGGAATTGCTAAATTCGAATAAATCAATGGCAAATATTGTCCATTAACATCGCCATGTCTACCCTCTCACTTTAAAGAAATTGAGTTAGAAAAATATAGCACCACTAAAATCATTAATCCACTGTAGAAAATTGACCATAATTGACATACACTGTACCCCCCCCCCCCCCACCCAAAACCCTACAGGTGTGGTATTGTTGTGGAAAATCGCAAGAAAACTACGACCTTGTGCCTGCCAACGACACTCGAGAGAATTTGTAACTACCCATTAAATAAACCAAAAGAAGAAACAAAAAGAAAATTTGTTTGATAAATTTGTCCGTAACTTAAAATATGAACGAACTATATACGTCTAGAATTAAATTTCGTAACTTAAAATACTAACAAACTATATACGTCTAGATTTATTTGTCCAAATTATGTCAAATATGATTTTGAGAGAACATCAAAGCCTATACAAACCTAGTTATCATACTTACGGACTTACCCAAAAAAAAAAAAACCCAGTTATCATAACCAAAGGATACTTGTATTTTGATTAGAGTTCAAGAAATAGGAATTGAACCCACTCCAATGACCTTATCAAAACACCTGGAACAAAAAAACCACAATAATACACTTTAATCAAACTAACTACTCAAGACACTATTGGAAGACAAAAGATAGAGCAAAGATCAAAGGAAAGGGATTTTATACCTCACGTTGAATAAAATCCTAGAACACAAAATGAAAGGGATTTTTGTTTCCGTAATAAAATCACCCATTCTGGTAATGGCGGGCCGATGTCGATAACAACTAATTAGATCAAATCAACTACCTCTTTGCCAATGTTTAGGGGAGACATGCATGCTAAGAAACACATTGAAATCTAAGTAGTATACACAACAGTTTATACACCATGTCAGTAAGAGGAAAGAGAGTGAGAAACTTCCAAAATGAGAATGAAAAGGTTTTTTTAATCGGCAAAGGGCTTCACATCTGCATTCACTCTCTCATTTATATACCATGGTTAAGCCATATGTACCTAGTTCCAGTACTTCTTAGTAAAATGCTTTCACACCAATTGAATGAAGGAAAATCCTACTTTGGATTATTATAAAACAGAATGGTGTGGGGACAAGTTGTTGGAACGACTTAGATTCATTTGATCCAAAGGTAGTGCATCCTCCCACTTCCCGGTTAAGTGCCCATGGTTTTCACCTAGATCACACAACTGCCGTCCCCTTCCAACCGAGATGCGTAGTGCCATAGGCACGGGCTAACACTAGTCAACCTATAAAGAAAAACGATTGGGGAAAGGGAGAGAGAAATTCCTTCACCCAAAATTCGATTTAACCAAAAATTTGTTCATTACCAAAAATTCCGTAGCCCACCCCATTGTATTCTCTTTCAACGGCAAATAACTCATTACCAATTTGTTCATACAATCAACGGCAATTTCAGAAATCATTACCAAAAAGGTTTTTTTTTATTAAGAAAACCTTAATCGCAAAAAATTTTGGTTAAGAGAAGTAGTAAGAGGAAAGATAGTGAGAAACTTCCAAAATGAGTAAGAAAAAAGGTTTTCTTAATAGTCAAAGGGCTTCATGTGTTCTTTTTAAAAAATGGTAATGATTCATATTGCTTCCAACTGAGATTTCATATTGCTTTGGATTGCTGCTTATGCCTTGAATGAAAGAAATCTTATTAGATAAATGGCCTGATACATGCAGAGCCAAATGCTACACCGGGTCATTTCAGTTATAACAAATAAATAAGGAAAAACCTAAATGGAAACCTGTAGACACCCCAATCCGGACCTCGAAGGGTCTTTGATCGCCCCGATGATGAAATAAAGGAAACGGAACCTTTGCGAGCTTGAATGAAGGATTCCCTTAACCCCAAACAGATCCTCAGCCCAAATGAACCCTTAGCCCCAAAACAAATTAAAAGCCCAAAAGCCCGGAGAAAGCCCAAAAGCCTCGGACCGAACCTAAAGTACCGTGCGCGACACATCTACACCGCACGGCGTATCGAAATTTAATACGCCGCACGCAGTCATGAGGTTAACCGCACGGCATTTTGGAAAAAATTCTGACTGGTTCAGAAAGCTGTCGGCCACGCCTATTTGAAAAGCACACTTCTGGCCCGCCCAGAAAATACCTCCAACTTTTGAAATTCAAAATCCAAGGCTCTTGCCTATAAATACACCCCTCCACACAAGAAAAATGGCCCTTGATCACCATTATACCCTTTCTCTCTCTTCTTGCTTTCACACCCACTTTCCCATTTCCAAGCCTTGAGAATGTTGTTCTTAAAGGACATTCTCTAGGCCTTTTACTCCATTTTTCTCCTCACCATTGAAGTTAGTCCCTTACTAACTTTGAGGTCCCAACTACCCAATATACCCATCTATTACACACATCTACACTTCTACTTTCTTTTTCCACCTTCCGGCGCCCATTCACCTTCATCAAAGCTCATTCAAGCTCCAGATCCAAGGTAAAAACCAAGTTTCCTTGGGCTAGGCTCTGTCCTGGCCCTGAGGGGACCTTTCTATTTTCAGGCTTGACTCTTTTTGGTCGAGATTCGACCCAAAACCTCTTTTTCAAAACAAAATCAGGGTTCTGTACGAAGGTGTTCTACGCCGTGCGGCTCTTTATAGCGTCGCACGGCGTAGTATACCAATACGCACGGCATTTCGAAAGAATACCTTTTTTTTGATCAGACTGTCTGGATCGTGATCGTCCGTTGTTGGGTCTTTTCTGTATACCAAAAGTTGTCTCAGAATGAGACAATTTCTACAAGACATGTTTTAAACTCCATAGATCTTTCCAAAACAAGCAAACGAATCAAAAATGGTTTTCCCTTCATGGTTTGAAAGAATGGTGTAGATCTGAGATGATCTGACTGCTGTGAGTCGTCTGAAGCTTTAAAATAAAACCGTGCAATGTAATGGTACACCGTGCAAAGCTTTACAAAACTATAAAAGTTTGGTATCAGGATTGGAACCACGCACGGCATATTGATAAGCCGCGCGCTACAAGCCGATATGCCGTCTGACGGAGGGAAATGATTCAGACAGTTCATTTCCATGTTTCCCTGTTTATATCATCGCCATGTCATCTATGTCATCTCTGTACAGCAAGCACCACTAACACGGCGACGTGTGATGATCTATCTTGTTTCCCTTTCCCTTTATGTGTTTTTAAGGTTTTCCGAGTTCTATTAATCCCCCCATTTAAAATGCTTAGTAGAGACCGGTTTTCACCGGGCGAGCGGGGTGCTTTTCAACAAAACCTTCTCCGTTCGTAACCTGGCTCCCGGATCCAAAATCTCAAACAGTTTCGCTAGATCAAAAGGCCTTTTCTCTTCAAAACAAAACCCCTCTCGGTTCCTCGGATCATCCATCTCAAAAATCTGGGTAGCGACTCTGTCACGAATCGCACCGCTTCGGGCGCGGGAGCCCCACAAAACCTAAATATATAATTGGCCGACGGAGTTGGTCCACGTGACATGACATGATAACACGCCTCAAACTCGACACGAAGTTAGCAGGTTAGAGTTGACTATTTCTGGCACGAAACACGTATATAATAGTTTGACACGACTCGAGAACACGATTGCTAAACGGGTCTAGGTCGGGTTCAACCTGCACAACCCGAAAATGATGCAGTTAACCTGTTTATCTATCCTTAAAGGAATGCATTAGATACTTGCAGTACTCAGTCCTCACACATCTCCGAAGTAACACCTCAAAAATCCTCCACCTTGTACCCCTAGATGTTCTTAATTGTGATTCATTAATACCCCGCTCATATATCATTCCAAGTGCCCTTCAATGGCGGAGTCAGAATTCGGGCATGGGGTGGCACCGCTCAAGAGAAATCTGGTTACATGTTGTGCGAAAAAACATGAAAAAAATGTAAGTGTGAAGTCGTATAATTAGATTAAAAGGGGCCGGAGTTGTGCCACGTGGCAATCTGCATATAGTAGATCGAGATAAATACGTCAAAGATTATGTAGTCCAAATCTGATGGAGGTATATGCATGTCTAATGACCACAGAAAGATGCATAATATTCAAAATTCTGACAGGAAAAAAATGTTGGAATTATTTAGCTAACGGAGACTTGGATTCAACATACGACAGCCAAGAGTCCCTCCACTTGCTCTTCACTAGCAATTCTGTCCACACATTATTTTTTCTTTCCTCCCAAGCATGGAAAAGATAACTCAATGAGTGATCCTGCAAAGGTTTCGGAGTCTTTTTAGTCTAGTTTTGAAGTTTCTGCATCCACTTTTGATGCAAATGCCATAGCGGAGGAGTATCTTAGGCTTTTTAAGCCTAGGATGGCAAAACCGTAATTACACGACTATAGAGTTAAGCGACAGGCCCATATGGGTTCGATCCGAAACGGCCCAACGGTCAAGACACATTGCTTTTTTCTATGTGTCGTGTGTTTTTTAGCCATTTATGGTAGTTTAGGGTTCCGAAAGCCCAAATTTGCCGTTTAAGGAAAGATTTGACTTGTTTATAACTTGGGTAAGGAGAATCCAAATTAAGCCGTTCTTTTGGGAGAAGTCTTAGAATTTTCTCTATTTTCCAGTTAAATATTATTCTGAATTTTTCCGTTTTTGGTAATTTTTGTTATTAATTGGTTCAATTTCCGTTTTGGGACGAATCAATTAGGGTTAGGGTTTCTCCTCCTATTTAATAAGTTGTAAGCCTTCGAGGCTATACAATTGTTGATTATTATTGAAATTAAAAGAGTCTAGAGAGATTTCTCTAACTTTTACAGTTTGTGTCCATCTTTGTTGCACGATTATTCCGTAGTTCATACACGCCCTGCATCAACTTTCAAAGCTGTTATGGTATTAGGAACCGTCTACCTTCTTAAACAGTGATGGACAACATTGTGGGGACATCCTTCAAATATTTTATCCGAAGAATTCCACAAAATGAGGGTGTAGTCCAATAAACACAACAGAAAAAGTCTCTACGCACCTCATAATCAGAGAGCTAATATTTTCCACAATAAAAGGTCGTACTCGAAGGAATAAATTTGAAGTAAAAGTCTAAGCAAATCCAGTCCAAGATGAGGGATGAGCTGCTTTTTGCTGTGTTGAATTTTGATAGACTGGATTTTCTGGAATGTTTATTCCCATTTCAACTGTTGATGGTATGGATGCTATTGGCTGCTACTGGATTGGATATACTCGTGCTGATTGTTTCAACGGGGCTGATATGATTTGGGGACGTTAAGAAGATGATCTAAAGCTGAAAGATTCCTCTGTTTTTGAGTTGTGCTGCTGGTATTGAATCTTCAAATGGATCGAAATGCTGAATCTTGGGCCTCTTATTCCCAGGCTCATTCAATATCTATTGAATGCAATTTTTCTTCTTTTCTTTTCTTTTTGTAGGCTTATTATGATACCTCATTCTCTGTGGTCCGTAATTGACCTCCCCTCGATGTACCATTTGTCGAGTTTTAATAAAATTTTGTTGCCTATCAAAAAAAAATCCAGTCCAAGATTTGAACCCACGTTACATACTTAGTCAAAAAATATCTTGGAGACCAACTTTTCTTCGCTGACGACAAAATGAATTGTGTAAGCACAATGTCCCTCGCAAGTACCGTATTTAATTTCCACAATTCAAATGAGCACGAGGGAGAAAACTTGAAGTGAAAACGTAAGCAAACAACATTGACCGTTCAAAGATTTGAATTGACCTGACATGTACGTTTTTTTTTTGAACTGCGAAAAAAATAGATTTTTTTAATCACGATAATGAAGAACATTGAGGATAAGGGCAAGAAAAGATAGCATCACAACGTGAGAGTAACATCCCAACGAGGTTGGCACCCTATCTCATGACGACAATCATATTGACCTGATATGTACTTAGTCTGCATTCTTATGAACTTAACTTAAATTTGAAAATTTTATCCTTATTTACAAGTATATAATAAACTTTTCTTCGCTGATTAAAAAAAAAAAATCTAATCAACCGTTGAAATACAATGTACCTAGCCAAGAAAAGGGTACTCTTGACTAGGGCTGCTCAAAAAATCCGGTGAACCGTGAAATCGGTCCGGACCGAACCGATCTGTACCTTTTGAATTTTGTCCGTGGATTAATGGTCCGGACACGGATTGAAAAATTAGAAAACCGTGACTCGCAGTTTGGTCCACGGATTTTCATTACAAAACCGTGGATTAACCGAACCGAACCGTGAGATATTTATTTTATATAAATAATATATATAAATATATATGTGTATTTATATAATAAATTGTTAGTAATGTTAACACTTTTTTCTACCAATTTTAGTATTTTATCTTAATAATGGGATATAATGTAGATGTACATAAAATATAAGGAGTAAATTATAGTGTTTTCATATAAATAACGGGTAACCCTAGTTGAGTTTCACTAGTTCGTTTCTTTTTCATTTTTTTTAATGTTATGTACTATAATGATACAATTCTACTAGTGTTTAGATTCTTTTGAATTTGATTTTTAAAATAGGTTTTTGGTAGTTTATGTAACAAATATTTTCTAGTGGTGTTAAACTTAATTTTGAATGTAACATTCTTCCCTTTTAGTGTGGGATATATGCTTAAGCTTTATTTTTGTTAAAATCCGTGGACAAAACCGTAACCGATCCGCGAGTCACGGATCGGATTTTATTTTGTAAAAACCGAACCGTAGGACTTTTGGTCCGGACACGGATTTCATTTTATAAAAACCGTGAATAGCGATTCGGTCCTCGAATTCCTAGAAATCCGAACCGAACCGGACCGCGAGCAGCCCTACTCTTGACCTATATTAGCAAGCAATCTTTATTATATAATTTTTTTAGAATAGGCCGAGGACATCCAAACTCTATAAATAGCAACTACGAGAGCTCTTCTGTCTGTGCATGCAATTTAACAACATTGTGGGGACATCCTTCAAATATTTTATCCGATATTTCGCACAAACGATAATATTATTCCCTCCCTTCCTCTTTAAGAGTCTCATTTTGTAAATTCAATTTTTTATGAAGACAACATCATTACACTCTAAAAGTTATAACGTTTTCTAGTTATTCTCTATGGAGACATCATCATTAAACTTTTACTTCACTAACTTTTCAAAATGAAATCTACTTTTAGAATCAATGTTTATCTTTTCGGTTTTGCTAACCTCCGGTCACTAAGCGGCAAATAATATGCTAATAACCCTAAACAAGTTCAAATATCAACACATATATCTCATGAAAACATTACTTAGATATCAGTTCCCCTTTTGATCTATTTTCTTTTTCTTCAATACTAACCGATGCTACAGTTTTCAGAAATCGAAGAGATATTTAACGAATTTTGGCATGACGAAAAACCAAAGATTAAGATCTATTCACATATAGGGTAAAAAAGAAAAAGAAAAAGAAAAAGGAAGAAGATACAATGATTGATGGATTGTAACGTGCCATGGAAAAATCCTACTTTGAATCATTCTCAGCTGTCAAATTTGAAAGGATCGGAATAGGAAATTGCAAGTTGACTGGAGGCATTCACTTTTATTTGTATTGTATTGTATTTTTTTGGGTAAACGGATCGTTTATAACCAACCAAGCCAAAAACAAAGGGTATAAACCCATCAAATTAGAAGATATACAACTGAACCTATAACACACTACATGTAACAAAACAAAACTCTAGGGATGAGTAGCCCCAAAAATTCTGTGTGAGAGATTCCATTGATCCACTAGTCTTTGGTTCTCCACAGTATTGTATTGTATTTTTGTGTAAATATTCAATATGTAGAGACCCACCTGGATTGATTTTTTTGCATGTATCTCTTTTACACTGTATCCACTAAATGGACGGATTGAATTATTGTGATAGGCTTAGAACATGACTAAAGAAAAGTGTTGGGCCTGGAGTGTCCCCATGGATTTGGTTACACAATGTCACTCCCTGAGACCGCTCTAAAAACAGACTTGCGGGTGCGATGTTGAATGTCATAAAAGATTTAATTGAAGCGCTCCCTTACACCAATTGGTTTTCGGAGAGATGCATGGTGGAAAAACGGTCCGACAAAAAGAATCTCGAACATATCAAGGATAAAGGTACAAACATGTCTCCCCTTTGGGAGTGACATTATAAATTTGGGGAGTGACATTATCAATGACCTTTTCTATACCACGGTCAGGTTTTGCTAGCTCGGAAAATGATTTTCACACCCCTTCTTTTATTCACTGATGATACTTTTTTTTTTCCGTCTCTTTTTCATGTAAATTTACAAAATTGTCACTACCATGTCAGTGAAGTAAATTCACAAAGGCTTTTTCTCTCTAGCTCGGTCGTCTCGTCTTGGCCCATGTCAATAAAGTAAATTTCCCATTTGGTTTTCTACTCTTTCATAATTTTCTCATGGGAATTAAAATTATGTACCCCACTGTCTTAAACAGAATCTTACTATTTCCTTCGTGCTTGACAAATTTGTACACCACTGACTTTTTTCTTGACAAATTTCCTATAAAAAACTGTCCCAATATTCATGGATGCAACCCACACCACACATGCATACAGCGTATACGTATTTTCAAAATTTGTTGCAACCAGAGCCATGCATTTCTCACTATACCCCTTCATCTTCTCTCTCCTTCCCTTGTTTCTCTTCCTAGTTTTCCTTCTCAAATGGCTCTCCATCACCGCCCGACCACCGCGCAAAAACCCACCACCGTCTCCCCGAAAGCTCCCTTTGATCGGAAACCTCCACCAAATGGGCCCCATCCCCCACCGCTCCCTCCACTCCCTCTCCCAAGCCCACGGCCCCTTAATGCTCCTCCACTTTGCCGCTGCCCCCGTCCTAGTCGCCTCCTCCGCCGCTGCCGCCCGTGACATCTTGAAAACCCACGACCTTATCTTCTCCAACAGACCCAAATCGACCATTGGCAATAAACTCTTGTACGGAACGAAGGATGTGGTTTTCAGCCCTTACGGCGAGTATTGGAGGCAGATGAAGAGCATCTGCGTCCTCCAACTACTAAGCAACAAGCGAGTCCAATCCTTCCGCAACGTTAGGGAGGAAGAGATAGCGCTTATGATCGAGAAGATTTCAGATTCTGGTTCTGATGTGGTGAATTTGAGCAAACTGATTGCAGAGTTGATTGCGAACGTGGTGGGTAGGGCGGTGTTGGGGCGGAAATACGACGGCGTTGGGGGCAGAGGAGGAGAGGCGAAGAGGGGGTTTAAGGAGGTTTTGGGGAATGTTGTGGAGTTATTTGGGGTTTTGGATATTGGAGATTTTGTACCATGGCTTAAGTGGGTGAGTAGAGTAAATGGGGTGTATGGGAGAGCGGAGAGACTTGCTAAGGAGTTGGATGAGTTTTTGGAGGGTGTGGTGGAAGAGCATGAGGGTAGAGAGAGAAAGGTAGGAGAGGAGGGAAGGCAGGATTTTGTCGATGTTTTGCTTGAGATTCAGAGAGAAAATGTAGTTGGGATTCCTCTACATAGAGATAGCATCAAAGCTCTTATTTTGGTATGACCTAAATCTTTGTTCTTTACGAATTACGACTGTCTAGTCAAGAAATTATTCAATGCTCTTAGGGTAATGTTGAGCACGAATCTCTTATTTTTGTATTGACCAATTGTTTAGTAGCCTTGTTATTTTATAATTCAATTACTTTCAACGATTTCTGAACAAGGGTAAGGATTAACTTGGTGTCAAAGAGATTCTTATCTATCATTTATTTGTCTCGATCCTTATCAAATACGTAATAAACAAATAAAAATATTTACTAAATTGTAATTTTTTTGGTCTTGCAGGATATATTTGTTGCTGGAACTGATACTTCATCCGCAGCCATAGAATGGGTAATGACAAAGCTCATAAAACATCCTCAAGCCATGAAAAAACTCCAAACCGAAGTTCGACTTATAGTCCAACCCAACCAGCCTGTAACCGAGGACAATTTAGACCAGATGCCCTACCTAAAAGCCGTGATCAAGGAGACTCTACGCCTCCACCCTCCGGTTCCCCTTCTCGTGCCTCGGGAGTCGACCAAAGACGTCCAAGTAATGGGCTACGACGTTGCGGCCGGGACGCGCGTGGTCGTCAACGCTTGGTCGATCGGGCAGGATCCGGTGTCGTGGGATGAGCCTGAGGAGTTTAGGCCCGAAAGGTTTTTGAACGGCCATTCGATCGATTCTAGAGGACAAGATTTCGACTGGATTCCGTTTGGAGGGGGGAGGAGGGGGTGCCCAGGGATTCAGTTTGCGGTGGTGGTCGATGAGCTGGTGGTTGCAAATCTTGTGCACAAGTTTGATTTTGTACTACCTGATGGGGTGGAGTTGGATGAAGGTGAATCTTCTGGTTTGGCTGTTCATAAAAAGTTGCCTCTGCTTCTTTTTGCAACTCCTTTGTCTTGCTAATTGAAGTACCATGTGAAAGTACTTTAAGCTCCTATTATGGTAGTATGCATGAAACATATGTCTGTATTTTTTCATAAAAAGTTGCCTATGCTTCTTGTTGCAACTCCTTTGTCTTGCTAATTGGAGTACCATGTAAAAGTACTTCAAGCTCCTATTATGGTAGTATGCATGAAACATATGTCTGTATTTTTATGAGTACGTATTGGATATTAATAATAGTGATACTGGGCCGACCCGAAACACATTTTCCAGCACAGGCAGCATTAGATGTTAGTAGACCAATAATTAAACTACAACACATGCGGACCGTAAATCCATGTATTTGAACCTGAGACTTTGCATAGGTGCAAAAGTGTATTGAGAAAAGGGTAACATAGTAAATTTATGGGGATAAAGGCAAGATATGGAGTGTGGATTGTAAAAAAAAGGGGAGTGTGAAAATCACTTCCCATAATAAATTATGTAAATTATTGTTACAAAACTTTTTTTTGTTTTGATTTGTGTGCTTCTGGTAGATATCTACGAGTGGTTGAGCCTCTTCGTTGAAAGAATTAACTAACCCTTTCCGCTAAGCCTACCTAAAAAATAAGCACTTATTTACAATTTTCAAATTTAAAAATAATGTATTTACGAAAATAATTTTTAAATTTTTTTTGCATTGTTCAAAAGATCTCATCGAGATTTATCAAAAAAATCTATATTGCATAAAAAAATTATTTTAGTAAGTCTATTATTTTTAACATTAAAAATTGCAAATAAGTACTTATTATTTTTTAAGAAGGCTTAGCGGAACAATAAGAACAAACAATTTCACAATGAACACTACAAAGAACCAAACAAAAAGATTACAAACAGAGGCTACTTAAGATCGAAAAATCTCATCATTGAGTTCTTCTTCATGTCTGGATCCCTAACCAATTCTGCAAGAACTTCTCACACGAAACTTGTACTAAATAAAATCAACTCAACATTCGTTTGTTATCAACAAAAGAAATTTCAATATTTGTTGCCGTACGTCTATGTTCGTAATATTGTCTTAATTAGGTTCCGATTGTTTTTGCGTAGGAATAGAATCCTCTCTCGTCTCTTCAAGAGATTGAAGGTTCTTTTGAGTTCTTCATGGATCTTTCATGGGAACAGTAGTCGCAAACGGGTAACTGATTTTTCACGATGAAGACATTGCCCACGTAGAAAAAAATAGCAATACTGTATTATTGCTTGATTTGTTTTCAAAACAAATCGGTGTTGAGGGGAAATTTTTTTTGTAACACTTCATTGAAAGATAGATGTGTTCGATATATCCATTTAACATGATTTTTAAAGTGACTAATGTTTTTGACAAGCTCTAAAAACCATGAAAACAATTAATTGGGATTATTTCCCCCACGCCAAGCATCTTTCCAAAACAGAATCCTCCTTCCAATATTTCTAATATTGAAACTTACATTGTCCGGAAGGGGTGTTAATTTCCAATAACCTAAGGGCCCGTTTGGATGTGGGATAAGAATTGGGGGTATTAGTTATGAAGGGGGGATAAGATAGTAGGGGGTATTATGTAAGAAGGGTGGGCCCACATTGATGTGACGGGGGATTAAATAATACTTGGTTTAGATGAGGGATAAAATGGGGGATAAGGTTGTTTTGTAGTTGAAATGGAGAGAGAGACAGGGTATTATCCGGGGATACTATATAATAACACCCCATAACCTCCCCATAAATAATCCGAGGCTTAGCTAATACCCCTTCCATTTTACTTCCCAAACGAGGTCTTAAGGCTGGGCCCACGGACTAAGAGGGGCGGGGGGGGGGGTGGGGGGGATATCACATCCCCATTCACAATACCCCATCCAAACATGCCCTAAAAGTTGTGGACTATAATTTTTTTGTTTTGTTCTTATTCATTTTTTTTGTTTGTTAGTTTTTGCGCCAAAATTTTATATATTTCGTATCGACAAGAGGAATCGAAAAAGTAAAAAATTATGTCTTTAACAAGAGTATTTTTTGAAATATCCCAGAGAAAGTCCAAATAGTCAACCTTTGGGCCTTTTCTTGCATATTTTCCAAAAAAATGGGTAGAAATCAAGATTTTTTACCTTTTCAATTCATTTCGTCGAGACGAACCAATAGTACATAAAAGTATGGAGGAAAACTAATAAATGCAAAAAAAAAAATTAAATAAAGAAAAAGGTTGTAGTTTAAAAAAATGGATTAGTAGAAAACAGAGCCTAAATATAATAATAAACAAGTCGCTGCATGTCTAATCTAATCTCCGGCCATCACCGTCATTCCAAACTCTAGAAACCCCTCCTGTATATTTAGGAAAATGATTTTCACAATTTCTTTTTTGATAACAACACTCCATTTTTTTGTCTTTTAGTGGAGTTTTTGTGTGTAATTTATTTACTAAAAGACAAGAAAATGAATTTGTTTATCAAAAAAAAAAGTGCAAAAATTATTTTCCTATATTTAAATGCGTAGTTGGAAACCAACTTTCCTCATCTACAAATTAATGATTCTTCTCCGTAATGTTTGTTTAATTATCCTCCTCTCTTTTTCCACCTAGTTATGATTTTCATCCAATATACACCCTCCATTTTTCTTTCAGTTCTTGCCAAATTAAAATTAGGGCTGTTGTTGTTACTCCTTTTCTTGTTCACTTTTCAATCTATGAATCAAAAATTTCAAATCGCCTGACCAAATCAGAAGTAGAGACTGAAAACGATGGGAAAATTGAGAATATTTTTGGAATTTTTGGTAGATGGACATAGCTGTCCTGGTTGAGTCTTGAGAAGAGGTTTTGGGTTGATACGGTAACTGAAAACAAAGGAGAAGACGGAGAATTTCTGGCCGTTTGGGTTCCGTCTTCTTAATGGTGTCGTTTGGGTGTTCAATGATGTATAGACTGGGTGTTCAAAAATTTTCTGAATTGGGTGTTCATATATTGATGTATGGACTGGGTGTTCAAACTACTTCAAAGCATGAGCCATCCTAAAATTTCTACATGTATTATAGCAAAATTTTTTTTATTTTGTTGAAAAAGCACCCTGCTCGCCTGGCGAAAACCGATCTCTACTAAACATTTTAAATGGGGGATTTAATACCGTTTAGAAAACCTCAAAAACATATACGGGAAAGGGGAACAAGAGAAAATGTATCACGTTGTCATGCGCGTGATGCTTACTGTACAGAAATGACGAAAGATGATGAGACGAAGATATAAATAAGGAAAGCTCTTAAACATGCTGTCTGGATCACCATCTTCTGCTTCACGGCATACCTACATATGGTGCACGGCTTTATGATATGCCGTGCGTGGTTCTAATCCTGTCATCAGGTTTTCGTTGTTTTTCAAAGCCTCGTACGGCGTACTCAGTACGACGCACGGCGTTTCTTCAAAACACCAGAAAACTCACAGTCGTTAGATCATCTCGGAAATGTACCATTCCTCCAAGCCACAAGTAGAAAACCACTTTTGATACATTTGTTCATTCGAAAAGATTGATAGAGTTTACTCATGGTAATAAAATATGGTTTGTAGATATGGTCTCATTCCGAGACTGTTATTGGTGTACGGAAATAGATCCAGCAACAGACGATCATGATCCAGACAGTTTGAACAAGAAAACAGCAGTTAACTGAAATGCCGTGTGTGTGAGTCTACTATGCCGTGTGACGCTTCAAAGCGCCGCACGGCGTAGCTTATCCAGCACAGAGGACTTGTTTTGCTTTGTATTAATGGTTTTAGATCAGATCTTAACCAAAAGGGGTTAAGCTTGTCAACAGGAGAGTCCCCTCAGGGCCAGGACAGAGCCTAGCCCAAGGAAACTTAGTTTTTACCTTTGATCTCGAGCTTGAATGAGGATGGTGATGGATGGGTGTGTTGGATGATGATGAATGAGCGTCGGTGAGGTTGATAAAGAAAAGAGAAGGATGGATATGTATAATAGATGGGTACGTTGGGTAGTTGGGGTCTCAAAGTTAGTGAGAGACTAACTTTGATGGTGAAGAAAAAATGGAGCAAGAGGCCTAGAGAATGTCTTTTGAAGGCAACATTCTCAAGACTTGAAAATGAGAAATAAATGTGAAAGCAAGAAGAGAGAGAAATGGTAGAATAATGATCAAGGGCCCTTTTCTCTTAAGTGGAGGGGTGTATTTATAGGCAAGAGCCATTGATTTTGAATTTCAAAATGTTGGAGGCATTTTCTAGGCGGGCCAGAAGTGTGTTTTCGGCTAAGCCATTTTGCAGTTGTGGCTCAAATAGGCGTGGCCGACAGCTTTCTGAGCCAGTCAGTACTTTTCATGAAATGCCGTGCGGCTAACTCCATGATCGCGTGCGGCGTTGTAGCTTTGGATATGCCGTGCGATGTAGGAGTGTCCCGTGCGGCATTCCAGGTCCAGTCTAGGGCTTTTAGGCTTTTTCTGGGTTTTTGGTTTATTTGGACTGAGGATTTGTTTGGGGTTGAGGGAATCCTTTATTCAAGCTCGCAAAGGCTCTGTTTCCTTTATTTTATCATCGGGGTGAATAAAGACCCTTCGAGATTTGGATTGGGGTATCTACACCCATGTCTCTCAATCCCACCAAAACCCATCAAACTCCACCTCCTCTCTCTCTCCTCCCACTCTTCCTTCTTCTCTCTCAAGAAAAAAACTCAGTCTTTGAAACTGGTCCCTTTCGTTGCCAGAACCTCGATTGGGCCCAACAAGAAGAGGATGACACGGCAGTGGTCGATGAAGAAGAAGAAGAAGAAGAAGAAGAAGAAGAAGAAGAAGAAGAAGAAGAAGAAGAAGAAGAAGAAGAAGAAGAAGAAGAAGAAGAAGAAGAAGAAGAAGAAGAAGAAGAAGAAGAAGAAGAAGAAGAAGAAGAAGAGTTCGGTTGGGGTGAGGGGGAAAAAGTAGAGGCGGTTGGAGAGACTGATGAGGAGGGGTTTGTGGGGGGGGGAGGACAGGAATATCAAGAACCAAATGAGGAGGCCAAGCTCGTTGTTGGGAATTTGCCTTGGGATTTTGATAGTGAGAAGTTGGCTCAGTTTTTTGACCAGGCGGGTGTTGTCGAGGTTGCAGAGGTATCATTTTGCACTTTTGGGTACCTCTAGTTTGTATATTTTTTGTTGCTATGTGTATAAGGGTTCGTATCTTTCGGGGTATCTTTTTCTCACTAAAAACGAATGTTTTTAAGAACACTGAATGGAGCAGATTAAACTGGACAGGTTATCAGTGTTATGAACCCTACGACCATACCTCCTTTTAATTATCAGAAAAGTTCAATCAATTTTTAGGTTTTAGTTAATCTCAACCAATCAAACAAGGGGTGGCTACCTAAGAGCCAATTTAAATTATAATAACCCGAGTTTTTAGTTAGCACATATCACTGTCTCTGTTGATTCGACTCCGGACTTATTGGATATTATGCTGCGTCGGTCTCCGCCCTACGCTTAGGACAACTCATTAATTTAGGACTAAGAAATCGTCAAGCAATCTCTCTCTGGCTCAGAATCAGAAAGCTAATAATTTTCACAATTCAAAGGTGTACATGCATGAAGGAGTTATTTGAAGTGAAAACCTAAGCAAACAACGTCCACCCAATCCAAGATTTGGATTTGTTAGAAAAGAGAATTGACAAGAAATTTAGGCCAAAAAAAAAAAAAGACTTGATGGCTAAGAAACATAAGCAAATTAGGAAAACATAAATAATGAGGAACATATATAGGCTTACTATAAAACATGAATAATAGTTTAAACTAAACAGGAAACACAAAAATCAACCTTAGAAAACATGGTAACATACTAATATTTTCTAATATTATTCTAATAGAATTGACCATACATACTTATTTCAAAATATGTTGGAGTAATTAACTTTTCTTCGCTGATAAAAAAAATAGTAATATATAGTTTTTTTTTCTTGCAAACAAAAATAGTATGTCGTTAATTGTTCAAGTTCTCAGCGGTTGGATGACTCCAACTTGTTTGTGGATCCATTCAACTTCTTGTTGGATGTATCCTTTTTCTCTTTCTTTTGGCTCTTTCTATGTTTCAAGTTTCTCTTTTGAAGATGGAGTTTGACTGTCTCGATGTAACTTTTGTCGAGTTCTAATAAAATCTTATTGTCTATAAAAAAAAAAATAATGTCCCTCTCAAGGAAAATGGTATTCTTCTAGATACACAGATTACTAAACTTAACCTATAATATTTTTTTTGAAATAGCAAAAATATTATTAAGGATAAACTCGACAATGGGTACATTGAGAGAAATGAAATGGGGAAAAGAACATTTGCATAGAAATTGAGAATATTTGTTGAAAAATTCATAAAATATTTTATCGAATTCTTTGTAAATTTTTCTTTTGCCGATCATTTTTTTTCGTATGTTATGAATTCAAAACAAATGTTACGATTTTATATCCAAATATTATGAATTGCCATACAAAAGAAATGAATTAAAAATTAAAAAGTTCTGCTAACAAGTCCCCCGGGGCACAAGTTAAGGTGCAATAAATATGAGATATTTTCCAACATTTAATGTCATTTTCTGGAACAAAGTCAACAACAATTAATTTTCCTTTTCCCTCCGCTTCATTTTCTACTTTTCAATTTCTTTCCATTTCCCTTCCCTGCATTTTCTTTTTCCACTTCGTCTTCTAGTTTTGTCGTGAACCATTTTTCCCACTTCATCATGCTCTAAGATTTATCAAGTATAGCATTAGCAGGTGACTAAAAACCAATCCACGCATGTAACATAAAAATTAGATGACTAAAAAAATACCATAGCATGCAAGACATAAATAAAATGAGACGTTCATAATTTAATTTTTCGCAAAATCCTACAAGAAAAAAAAGTTCTTATAGATCCAAAACAAGGTGATTACATGAGTAAGAAAAGAAAAGAGTAATCACCTAGTACTTTAACGAAAATATGGGATTCAAACAAGATGAAGACCTTGTTGTATGTGTGGAACCTCCTATCGGTTAGTCATTTTATGTTGGAAGATGCAATGGGGAAGGGTTGGTTTAGGGATTGTCCTAGTTAAATATTCCCAAACAAAGTTGATTTTCCTATCTAGATCAGACTAATATGGACATGTGAGAATAAATAGACAAATCATTTACATGAAATATTCATTGATTAATGTTTCCTTGTGACATTTGTGCATATTCCATATTTATTCCACCTTCCTTATTTATTGTACCTTAGATCCTTAACTTGTGAATATTCTATATATATCGCATCTTAACTTGTGCCCCGAAGGCATTGGTTAGCATTTACCTAATTTTTATAATTGCTATATTTGTTGCTAAAAATGCAAGGAGACAAATATTCAAGTGGTGTTTTTATTACTTCTTTTAATAATTACTCCCTCCGTCCCTTTTTAAATGTCCTGCTTCGTAACTCCAACTTCTTAAAAAGACATCATCATTATACCTTTCACATCAACTTTTTCCTCTACTTTTCCTATTTACCCATCATCATTACACTTTTACTCACTAATTTTTCAAAATGGAATCTACTTTTAGGGACAAAATAGACAATTCACCAACTAACTTTACAAAATGGACACTTATTAAGGGACAACCCAAAATGGAATGCTGGACTGTAATAAAGGGACGGAGGGAGTAGTATTTTTGGTAATTTTATCTACTTGCGTACTATACGTTATTGTATATTTGTTCTCACAAAAGTACATATGGAGCCCCAATATCGAAGTTCGCTTTGAGCCCCTAAAATGTATGGAGTACACACACACATTCTTTTTTTTCTTTAACAGCAAAACATGAAATTTATTAATCTTTAAAAAGGAGATTGCAAAGATTAATAAATGGAGTAAAGACATGACGGCGTCACATAGAAAGTGTAATTCTTCTCTCCCAAATAAACAACATTATGTTGCTGCCTCCTAAAGGATGTCTCGAGCCCCATCGGAATCTAGCTACTCTATAAATAGCAAGGACAATTGCTCTTTATTCAACATTATAATTTCTCTTCATTCCTCTCTTATTTTATTCCTTCACATAACACAGCCACCCAACCCAGAAAAATGGCATTAACTTCTATCCCAACTATTTTATTAACCGCAACTAAGGCACCCGTTCCGGTCATACAACGTTGTCCTGGATCAGTTTTTCATCCTAGCATTTGGAGAGATCATTTCCTTGCATACGCTTCTACTAACATGGTAAAATTAATTGTATTATTTTTCTTTAAATGAAGATACACGTGGGGTGGTCTAGATGAAAATAGGACCATTATTGAATAACATTCTACTATGTCCAATCGTGTTATCTAATTGTTTTTTTTTTATAGGCAACGAAATTTTATTAAATACATCTAATAGTGTTATCTAATTGTTCTACTTTACGCAAATACATCTGCTATTTTTTAAAATACATGGGAAAATAAAATTAATTAGATGAGTCTATTTCCTAAACAAATTTGACTGAGATTTAAGATTTCTCCCATGCAAGTTGACCAAAAAAAATCCTTTCTCACTCCCAACCTAGCTACATGCAAATTAAGTATGAAATAGAGAATGGTCGAAAGGGAATACTACATACATAATTTTGTTATTTGAGTTGCAAATTGGACCAAAAATTTAGGACATCTTTGTATTTTGATCAACGCAAATTGGATTATCGAAATTGACAAAAACTAGAAAACCCTAAAATGGCAGAAGAGTGCAGCATGGGCTCGCCTGGTTAAGAAAATGATTTTGACCGCGTTCAATTTTAAAACCAGCTTGGAAAAGCAAGTATTCTAGGTCATGTTTTCGTTTTAATTTCCGTTCTTGTGTCAGATGATGAAGATTCAAGTAACCAGGTAGCCAGGTATACTTTTTTGTTAGGCAAATCTAAAGGATCCCAACCCATCAATAAATAAAAATTGAACCCATTACCTCACTACACCTAAGTGCAAGTACGCAACCGTTAAACCAACGGTTCTAGTCCATGTAATAATGTTAAGACATGGCTATAATTATTTATTTTTCCTACAGGAAGTGGATATCAACATGAAGCGAAATCATCAACAACTTAAAGAAAAGGTGAGAAAGTAGCTAGTGGAAGCTAAGGGCGAACCTTCACAACAGCTAGAGCTTATTGATGCAATCCAACGCCTGGGTGTGGCCTACCATTTCGAAACAAAGATTTCGAAAATATTACATCACATATATGAAACCGATCATCAAAGTGCTCAAAAAAATGTGAATAACGATCATGAGGATCTTTACACAACTGCTCTCTCATTTCGATTACTTAGACAACAAGGATATCCCGTCTCTTGTGGTAAGTCACCTTTGTGTCTTTTACTGTTATGGAAAGTGATTTTTTTTCGGCTACGGGAAATTACATTACTCCCTCCGTCCCAAATTGTTGTCCGTGTTTCCTTTTAATTTATAATATTTTTTTATATTCAATATGGATATTATTTGATAGATCTCAATTAACTTTGTTAAACAAGGATTTCGAACCCATAAAAAACATTATGGATTGTGAAATATAGACAATTTTTTGAGAGGTCCCAAAAAGGAAATAGACACAGCAATTTGAAACGGAGGGAGTATTTTAAAAACAAACAATGAAATCGAGAACGATAGGAAAAAAAAGAAAAAGCAACTAGAAATTTTTAGAGAATGCATATATACTCTATTAGTGCTGTTACTCGCTACAACTCAACGCACTCTTAAGCCTCACTTTTTGGTAATAAAAAGCAAGAAGAGAAACAAATAAATTTCATTATGTAAATTGATCATGCTTGTTTTTGAATGGTTTAAGCAGATTTATTCAACAAACTCAAGGACAACGAAGGAAATTTAAGGAATCATTGATTGGTGATGTGAGAGAATTGTTGAGTTTGTACGAAGCTACACATCTGAGGGTGCATCAAGAAGACATACTAGCTAGATGAAGCACTGAAATTTACCACCACTCACCTCAATTCTGCACTACCAAACTTGAGCAATAATCCAATTGCAGCACAAGTAGTTCATGCTCTAGATCAGCCCATCCACCTGGGCTTGACAAGGCTCGAGTCAAGGCATTATATCTCTTTCTATGAAAAAGATGATTCCCACAACAAAGTTCTATTGGATTTTGTGAAATTAGATTTCAACTTATTGCAGAAATTGCACCAGAGAGCTAAGTGAATTCACAAGGTGAGATAAAACCAACTGTTTAATTAGCCTCTCCAGAAGCTCTTCATTAGTTTGTTTGTTTTTTTTTTGTTTTGGGGTGTGTGTATCATCTTTTTTGAAGACTATCCGTTCATCTTTGTAACGAAATTTATAAAATGGATCAAATTCTGAGGGGTCACAATCCAATAACAAAAATTATGTGGGGCTTGCCTCTTTTCCCCCTTATGTTGAAATTTTAAAAGCATGTTGAAATTTTATGGCAAGTTCTGCAGTGGAGGATGATGCTTGTGCTATTCGGGTGCAACAACAGGGGCTTGTTCCCCGAGTACCGCCGGCACTGGCGGCATTTTAGCGGTGATCAATGGAGTGTTGGGAAAATCTCGGCATATACACGAAATCCAGAGAACAATTTCCATTGATAATGAACAATTACATAATCGAAATACAAGAACAAAACAGATTGAAGCAATTGAGATACAAACTGAATTTTCTGAATCGAAAACCGAGGCCTGTGTAATACCACAGTCACCTTAAGAAAGATTCGCCTCCTACCATGGGTGTTGTAGGTTGTGTCAGCGACTTCCTCCCAGGGTTGGCTCGGCTAAACCGCAAGCCGTCGGAACATCACCGTCGACCGCCTTGGCGAACTGACTACCGTCTGCCTCTCTCTCAAGAACGAATTTCAGAGTATGTCTGGAATGTTGTGAGTTTTCTGGTGATTTCTCCAAGAACATGAGCCCCCTTTTATAGAGTGAGGGTGGCCTATGAGAGGTGAATGCTGCCATGAATTCAGCCATTTGAATGAGGGAGGTTACAAGAATGAATGTCCATCATGGTGAGGGGTTACAGGAGTTACGAAATCCACACATCAATACGTCTATTGATTGTGGTGCGTTCAGATACAACGAACCCGGGACATGCACGGTTGCCTCGGGAGACCCTCCGGTAGCCCCGATTTCATTCATCCGAAATTCCGTAAATTTCCAACAATCCCCCCCATGAATGGAATTGGCAGGCAAACTGATGCAGAGTACAAAGCTGATCCGAGAGAGCGGCAACGGATAATTCCTGCATAGGATAGGTGGCTTTTGGCCTGGAACCTTCCCTTGTGATAGCCTATCGGGTTTACTGGCAGACTAGTGTGCGGTCCCGCTTTGAACTATTCCGCCGTCGATGTAAACTGAGACAACAGACGTCACACAGGACTTCTCCTGACGTAGTTCAGTTCTCACTGTTGGGTTCATTTTGGCCATGACACCCCTTTCCTGGTTCTGCGAGTATTTTCTCGAGAATTTCGCCACAATTCTCATAGAAGCGGCCCCACTTCATACTAACATAGGTGACCTTCCTGTAAGGGTATCTACCCTGCCTGGCAAACCAGCGCATAGGAGTCATTAAAAGCAATGCTTAACCTCTTTCCATCTACAGGTATCACTGTTTTACACCATAGGAATGAGCAGGAGACTGAATCTCCTCAGTGATCGTTCTCGGCTACTCGCGAAAGATAGTCTCATTGAACCTAGATCTTGGGATCTCCAGTCAACTAGGTTGGCTACCTCCACGGTAACTATGAGCGTAGTGGGTTTAGCCCCATTCCTTTCGATGCTTGCTCAACTAACTCTCGGTTTAACCCTTTGGTTAGCGGATCCGCAATATTGTCCTTTGACCTCACATAGTCAATAGCGACAACCCCACTAGAGAGTAGTTGCCTAATGGTATTATGTCTACGTCGAATATGTCTAGATTTACCATTATACATATTACTCCGTGCCCTACCAATTGCAGATTGACTATCGCAATGGATACTAATCGGTGGCACAGGTTTCGGCCATCTTGGAATATCCTCCAAAAACTGACGGAGCCACTCGGCCTCTTCAGACGCTTTATCTAGAGCGATAAACTTTGATTCCATCGTTGAACGTGCTATACACGTCTGTTTGGAGGATTTCCAAGAAATAGCTGCACCACCAAGTATAAAGACATATCCACTTGTGGATTTAGAGTCCTTCATATCTGATATCCAGTTCGCATCACAATACCCTTCTAGTACTGCTGGATATCTGGTGTAGTGCAATCCCAAATCACGAGTATACCTTAAATAGTGCAGAACCCTGACTATTGCTTTCCAGTGATCACGACCTGGATTACTCGTGTATCTGCTTAGTCTGCTGACTGAGTAAGCTATATCGGGCCTTGTACAACTCATTAAGTACATCAGGCTCCCAATTATCTGAGAATACTCTAATTGAGATATGCCTTCCCCCCCATTCTTGGATAAATGCAGGCTTAAATCCACGGGGGTTCTTGCGATACTTGAATCAGACGAGTTGAACTTCTCAAGAATCTTGTCAACATAGTGTGTCTGAGACAACGCAAAACCAACAGAAGTTCTGGTGATCTTGACACCCAGAATGACATCTGCAAGGCCCATATCCTTCATGTCAAACTTCGAGTTTAACATATTCTTGGTAGACTGAATGACCCTTTCATTGCTACCAACAATGAGCATGTCATCAACGTAAAGACACAAAATGACATACCCTTCGTCTGTGTCTTTGACATAAACACACTTGTCACATTCGTTGATCTTGAAACCACTTGACAATACAGCATTGTCAAATTTCTCATGCCATTGTTTTGGTGCTTGTTTGAGCCCATACAAAGACCTAACAAGCCTACATACTTTCCTTTCTTGGCCCGGTGCGGAAAAACCCTCGGGTTGTTCCATGTAGATCTCTTCATCTAAATCGCCGTTCAGGAAAGCTGTTTTGACATCCATTTGATGTATCTCAAGGTTACGCAAAGCTGCGATCGCGATGATCATCCGAATGGAAGTAATCCTTGAAACTGGTGAGTAAGTATCAAAGTAATCTAGGCCTTCTTTTTGTCTGTATCCTTTGATAACAAGCCTAGCTTTGTACTTATCAATTGACCCATCTGCTTTCATCTTCCTTTTGAAGATCCATTTGTAGCCGAGTAGCCTGGTGGCAAATCCACCAGTTCCCACGTATGGTTTTGCAGTATGGAGTCAATCTCACTCTTAATGGCCTCTTTCCACAAAGGACCCTCAGGGCAGCTTACAGCTTCCTGGTATGTCTGAGGCTCATTTTCTAACATAAATGTTAGGAAGTCTGGACCAAAGGATGTTATGTTCTAGCCAGTTTGTTATGCCTAGGCTCAACATCAACTTCTTCCTCTTGGTCTTGACTGCTTTCACCTGCAGTCTTCAAAGTTCGCTTAACCGAACTCGACTCCTCTATGGATCTATGTGAAAATATGTGTTCAAGGAACAACACATTCCTAGATTCCATGTTCTTATTCTTGTGAATATCTGATATCTCATATCCATGCACAAGACATAACACAAGTTGCTATTGTGCGCACACAATCAACAATCGTGAGGCCTATTCTCACCTTCTTAGGTGTAGATACAACCACTTTTGCAAGACACCCTCACAATCGTGAGATTTATATGAGGCATTGGCCCCCCCAGCTTTAGGGTTTTATCAACTTTCTTGCATGGTACCTCGTTAAGGCCATCATACGTGGAGAGAAATGCTTCACTCCATCAACATAACATCAATCATAGCCTCTTAGGCATGACATAGCCTTTAACAACACCGTGTTGTTGAAGCAAATAAGGTGTAGCGGTTTGGTGAACTACTTCATGCTAGGCACAAATTCCACCAACGGTAATTTGAATTTACCACGTCAGTTCTATCCACCACCTTATTCTTTTGCTAAGTTGATTTTCAACTTCATTCTTTAGCAAGAACGAGATTTATCCAATATTGTGTTCTTGCTCTCGAGCAAGTACACGTAGCAATATTTCATGCTAATATTGACAAAAGTAACAAAATACTTTTTTTTTTTTCATCTTGTGCTTGGATGAATTCCAAATCGCACACCTCAGTGTGGATTAAGTTCAATGGTCCATTTCTCTTTTCAACTTATTGAAAAGAAGTCCTTGTCACTTGAACCTTTAAAACGGCACCCACTTGCCCATCCTGCTCATTTTTCCAAACGAGAGGAATATGTTCCGTAGGAACCACTGCTGGCGCACCAGACAGTTGTGGTCAAACCACTTGGGACAATACTATCACAAGTATTCCCATTGTTAGAACCATTTGAGATCCCCATATTTCCCATTTACACGTGGAAAACCTTACAAAATTCACATATTAACATAAAATCATAGGATCTTTTATTCTCAACATAGCATAACTGACTGATATTCATGCTAAACAAACAGTGTGAACTCCAAAAAGTTTTCAGCTTTGCATCAATAAATAACATATACGGAGTACTATGTTTTTCTGGGTTTTTTTTTTTTTTTTCCCAATGGAAAAATAAACCTTACTATCTGACAAGAAAAGGACAAAACCAGTTGAAATAGAAAGCTAAAAAACCACGTGCATAGGTTACACTATCAAAATCCATTTCTGACTTGTAACTCCAGCCATCATTAAGAGCCATAAACCCAATTCTTAAAAACTCCAATTTTAAGAATATACAATGCACCACCAATACACAAACGTGGGGTATTAATAGTATTGTTAATGGTTGATTAATCAATCTGTTTTTGTCTGAAAACAAGAACTTATTTTCCGAAACAAATCCGGAATGACCACGCATGGTCCAAGCGGAGTAGACCACCCCAAAAGCCAAATAAATTATTGATCCGAGGCCAAGTCGCGCACGACTGACTGAGGCCGTAGCCTATCAATCACCAACATCCGTGATCGAGTCGCGCACGACTGATCTAAGCCGAAGCAATACAGTTTCACCACAAACCGATTCGAGGTCGAGTCGCGCACGACTGACCATGGCCGAAGCCAAACATTTATTGTAAAGCTGACGCTAAGCATCGTGAATTCTGGATTCATTCCATAAGTCCACCATATCACCTGTGGAAAACAAACATCCAAAGCTTCCACCAACCAAAGGTCAGATCTGATTTCTCCTGAACAAATATCAACCCATAAAGAAAACACCGTTTTATACACTCAAAGTAGGTCGGTCCAATCTGAACCCCTGGAATAAGAGATCTATTAGTGCAATTAGTGCCCGGCGTTTCTGTGCAATAAACCCCTCCGGTTGAAGACTAGTGGCCGGAACCTGGCTTAATATAAAATCCAAAGAACTATTAGCCAACATTCTCATTAATCAGAACACAATTAGATACTATGGGGAAATAATCTTGTAGTCATGTATGAGACTTGGTCTCAAAACTCGAATATAGATCCCACACTGTATCCAGAGTGAAATGTTAGTCCGAAAATCAAGAGTGGAAAAGAATTTAGAAAATAACCACTCACGCTACTGATTGTCCCTTTACCAACCAAATGCTCTTCGTCAGTAACCTTTCTAATGTGAATAAACTCCACTTGAGCGTTTCCAAAGAGGACTATTATGTTATCTCGTATCAATCAACAACCAATCTGCCGAGTAGATTGATTAATCGCCATACACCAGTGGCACTCCACCATGGAAACTAATCTGTCATGAATATGTTCTTGCAACTCAAACGTTAGTCCAAAACAGAAATTGTTTTCTGGAATCTGTTGCCGATCAGTGATCAAAGAATCTTTCTTAAGCTTGTTGGGAAAATCTCGGCATATACACGAAATCCAGAGAACAATTTCCATTGATAATGAACAATTACATAATCGAAATACAAGAACAAAACAGATTGAAGCAATTGAGATACAAACTGAATTTTCTGAATCGAAAACCGAGGCCTGTGTAATACCACAGTCACCTTAAGAAAGATTCGCCTCCTACCATGGGTGTTGTAGGTTGTGTCAGCGACTTCCTCCCAGGGTTGGCTCGGCTAAACCGCAAGCCGTCGGAACACCACCGTCGACCGCCTTGGCGAACTGACTACCGTCTGCCTCTCTCTCAAGAACGAATTTCAGAGTATGTCTGGAATGTTGTGAGTTTTCTGGTGATTTCTCCAAGAACATGAGCCCCCTTTTATAGAGTGAGGGTGGCCTATGAGAGGTGAATGCTGCCATGAATTCAGCCATTTGAATGAGGGAGGTTACAAGAATGAATGTCCATCATGGTGAGGGGTTACAGGAGTTACGAAATCCACACATCAATACGTCTATTGATTGTGGTGCGTCCAGATACAACGAACCCGGGACATGCACGGTTGCCTCGGGAGACCCTCCGGTAGCCCCGATTTCATTCATCCGAAATTCCGTAAATTTCCAACATGGAGATTCATACGAGTCACGTTGGGGAAGCAACAAGGGCTAGTTCCTCGGGTTCTAGCGGTGGTTCGGATGCTTTCTCCGGTGGGGTGGTGTTTGGGCATGGGGGGTTCGGTTTTGGGTGTTTGGGGATTTTGTTGGTCTTGGACCAATGCTTGGGTCTCGGGTATTTTTAGTGATTTAACTTTAATTTCCAATTTTGCCTTTGTCCTTTTAATCTTTGTATTTTTTCAGAGATTAATAAAATTTCTTTTGCCGATCATTTTCTTTTAAAAGCATGTTTTTCTTTTTCAGCTCCTTGATAAGAACCCAACGAAAAGAATTCTGGGAATGAACGAAATGCAATAAAAATACATTAACTCAAATAGATAAGAACAAAGAAAATTATCTGTTTTGTTCCTCTCACCACTAATTCTCTCGATGACACTCATGAGTTTCTTCTTTTTCTTTTTCAGTTTGACACCCTCTTTAAACAATTGATTATAGGCCTCATGAATAGAATCTATATCATCATCACTCTTCTCACAATTTTCGTCAGTCGAGATATACTATCATCGCTAAGAGTAGTAGAAAGTTCAACCGATTTGGGGGATGTGGGGGTCTTAATGTTGGCAACAAGCACAAAATATCTAGGAGCTTCAGAACCCCCATCACTATTGTCATCCCACGTAGTCTTATACCCCTTGGCCACTTTCATTTTAAGAGTGTTTGCACACTCTGCCTGAACATGCCCAAAACCGTGGCACTCGTGACATTGTATACTTTGGGATTTCTTGGATTTATCAATAGACGATTTCTTTTCATTATCCCCAGAATTAAAATTCTTACCTCCACTAGTCGAAGAAGAAAAATTTCCAAATTTATTATTCTTACGAAATTTAACAAATTTTCTGAATTTCTTAGCAAAGAAATCAAGTTCTTCTTCATCAAGGTTATCATTACTCTCTTGTGTTACAGAGGATTCTTCTCTAGATGATTTAAAAGCAATGCTTTTATTAGGCTTCAATGTAGGTTTTCTTCGAAAGGTGGTTCAATTCAAACATTTGAAGTTTACCTACAAGTTCCGCAAAAAGAATATCATCAATTTTATCACTTTCTTCTATCGCAACTACCTTAGCCCTAAACCTCTCAGGAAGAGACCTAAGAACTTTTCGATAAATTTTAAGATTTGGGATAGGTTCTCCTAATGCATGGAAGGAATTAACGATTTCACTCAACGTAGTGATAAAACTATCAAAAGTCTCGTCTTCTTGCGTTCTCAATTCTTCGAAACGTGTCGTAAGCATTTGGAGTTTCGAAGTTTTGACGGTCTTAGTACCCTCATGGGTGACTTGGAGAATATCCCAAGCTTCTTTTGCAGTGGTGCATGCGGAAATACGATTAAACTCAGTTTTACTTAATGCACCATAGATGGCTCCTAAAGCTTTAGAGTTTGCCTCAAAACTATCATTATCAGCAGAATTCCATTCAGTGTCCTCCTAGCTCTCATCTATTTAGTCTCAGTGTCTTCTATGATTGGGGCTTCATAGCCGTACCTAACAGATCTCCAAGCCTTAACTCCTAGGGAACTCAAATGTGTGGCCATACGGGCTTTCCAGTGTGGATAATCATTATCGTCGAAAAAAGGTGGCCTCGAGTTTGAGGCTCCCTCACGTGGTGCGTTCATGTCCATTATACCCAGAATGAAACTTAGGTGGTTAAACCTAAACAGAGCAACCCACTTTGATACCAATTGAAATTATGCCAAAGCGTTCAAACTACTCCTAGAGGGGGGTGAATAGGAGTTTTGACAAAAAAAATACCAATTTGAATCTAGATTCACTGATTAAAAATAAATATAGATGAACGGGTTGATTATCGATTAATCCAAACCTAAACTCAAGTAGTGCAGTAAAATAAATTGATACGAGAGACGCACGATTTACATGAAAAAACTTAGGGTCCTAAATAACCCTAAGCCAAAACCACGGCCTAACACTACTGACTGTAATCTCCCTCACAAAAGTGTCGTGCCCCCCTTTTTCTTTCTTTACTAAAACCAAAATCTCTCTCGCCTCCACAGAGAACAAAAAAACAGCGTGCAAGCCTTTCTTTTGCTCTTTAAAAAAAGGGTAAATTGAGTAGGAGGACATAGTCTAGGGGTTTATGCCTCAATTACTCCATCTACTTTTTCCTGTATAGTCTCCAGGACAATTGGCACTCGGTTTCTCAAAAATACCCTCGGAAATCGTAGGATGTTGACCGGCGTATCTGTTCATTTTTTGTGTATCTGTTGATTTTTTAAATTTTTTTATTTTGACCATTGATTGACGTTGACCGGTGTTAACTAGTGTATCTGTTGATTTTTTATTTTTACCTCCACCATTCAACAACCACTTTTACCACCACCACCACCACGACGCCGCCACCACCACCACCATGCCGCCACAACCTCCACTTCTACCACCACTTCTGCCACCACCTCCACCTCCACCACCGCCACCTCCACCTCCACCATGCCAACACAACCTCCACTTCCACCACCACCTCTACCACCACGCCACCACCTCCACCTCCACCACTTCCACCACCACCACCACCACCACGCCACCACCACCGCCACCATGCCACTTCCACCACCCTTCCATCACCACCATGCCACCACCTCCACCACCACAACCACAACTATGCCACCACAACCTCCACTTTCACCACCACCTCTACCACCACTCCATTACCACCATGCCAGGCCACCACCTCCACCACCACCACTCAACAACCTCTTCCACCACCCCCACCACAACCTCCACTTCCACCACCACCTCTACCACCACTCCAACGCCACCACCTCCACCTCCACCTTCACCACCACCTCCACCATTCAACCACCACATCCACCACCACCACTACGACGCCGCCACCACCACCACCACCACCACCACCATGCCACCACAACCTCCACTTCCACCACCACCATGCCACCACTCCATCACCACCACGCCACCACCTTCACCTCCACCACCTTCACCACTCAACCACCAATTCTACCACCACGCCGCCGCCGCCGCCGCCGCCGCCGCCGCCGCCGCCGCCACCATGCCACCACAACCTCCACCACCAACACCATGCCACCACAACCTCCACTTCCATAACGACCTCTACCACCACTCCACCACCACCACCTCCACCACTCAACCACCACTTCCACAACCACAACCACCATGCCACCACAACCTCCACTTCCACCACCACCATCCCACCACTCCATCACCACCACGCCATCACCTCCACCTCCACCACCACCTTCACCACTCAATCACCACGATGCCACCACCACCACCACCATGCCACCACAACCTCCACTTCCACCACCACCTTCACCACCACTCCACCACCACCTCCATCACCACCACTACCTCCACCACACCCCCCCATCAGCACCTCCATAACCACTCCACTACCACCACTCCAATTCTACAATCATGTCCACCACCACCACCACAACACAAAACAGATACAAATATACCAGATACAGATACACCAAAACAGATACAATAGTTATACCAGAATAGATACACCAACACAAAACAGATACAGATATATCAACAGCAGATGTACCAAAACAAATACAGATATACCAAATATACCAACAATATCTGCTGGGGTTTGCTCCGGCTTCTCTCTTGCAAGGAGAAGAGAGAAACATGTTTTCCGTTTATTTTTGGATAGAGGTTGATGGTAGGAGTTTAATTGATGAGTGTTTTTAATACTTCAAGTGTTTATATGATATTTCGTTAAGGTCAGGTATCTATGTGTGATTTGCGTGAAAAGTCATGTGCCAATATGAAATTTTCCCATACAGATATATCAACAACAGGTGTACCTATGTGTGATTTGTGTGAAAAGTCAGGTGCTAATATGAAATTTTCCCATACAGATATATCAACAACAGAAGTACCAAAATAGATACAAATATACCAACAATAGATACACCAAAATAGATATAGATATACCAAAACAGATACACCAACAAAAAAAGATACAGATATACCAAGACATATACACCAACACAAAACTCCTACAGATATACCCGCAACAGATACATCAACGCAAAACAGATACAGTTATATCAATAACAGATGTACCAAAATAGATATAAATATACCAACAATAGATACACAAAAGTAGATATAAATATACCAAAACACATACACCAACACAACACAAAACATATACAGATATACACTGGCGGAGTCATAAATTTTGGTTAGTGGGGTCAAAAATTAGATTCATATGCAACTATATTTTTTCTACACACAGGTTCAAATATAACTAAATTAAGAGGTTAATTATAAGATCAATATGGACAAAGAATTCATTTTTGCCTCATAATTGGCCCCAAAAGACTTGTTATGTTTGTAAAATAATGCATGATACTCCTGTTTCTAGCATTATCAACTCTCGAAAAGAAGAGACAGCTTGAAATTTATATGCATTTAAAACAAGTTGGGGCAATTTAGAGATTTTTGTGGGGTCAAAGTAGAAAAATTTGATTGCAAACTATCAAATGTTCCGGTGGAAAATCAAAGTGAGTGGAGTCACTAGACCCCCTTTTTCCCGTAGTACCTCCACCCTTGGCTGCGTTTGCAAACTAGCACGACCAAGTATAAGAAGGCCGCAAACAAGAAATGCCGGTTGGTGGAGTTTGAGGTTGGTGATTTTGTGTATGCAGTTCTCACTAAAGATTATTACACTGCTCACGAGTACAACAAGCTTGCGGCTCGAAAGGTTGGACCCGTTGAAATTACTGAGAAGCTAGATTAATCCGAATGCCTACTGTTTGATCAAGCTTCCCAGTCATGTTCGTACAACCGATGTATTTAATGTCAAGCATTTGATTCCATTCGGGTGATAGTTCGTGTGATGAGCCTGTAAATTCGAGGGTGAATTTCTTTCTAGAAGGGGGATGATGCAGATGCCATAAAAGATGAATACTTAAGGCATTTCAAGCCTAGAGTGGCAAAGCTGTAAATATGCAATTATGGAATTACGCGTTTGGCCCACTTTTGTTCGATCCAAAACGAGACCCATGGCTTCGCCATGGCCTATGGCATTTTTCGGGTGTTTGTCGCTGTTTCGGCTCTTAAAAGGCCAAATTTTCCGTTTTAGGAATGATTTGACTTGCTTATTACTCGGGCAAAGAAAACCTATTTAGTCCATTCTTATTCTAGAACTCTTAGAATTTTCTATATTTTCGGGTTTTGCCATTATTCTGAATTTTCCATTTTTGGTAACTTTTCGCTGTAAATGGATTCGGCTCCCTTTTTGGCCGAATCGATTAGGGTTAGGATTTTCTACCAATTTAATAAGTTGAAAGCCTTCGGGCTTAGCATTTATGATATTTATTATTATTGAATGAAAAAGAGTCTAGAGAACATTTCTCTACTTTAGAGTTTGTTTCTATATTTGTTGCGCGGTTGTTCCGTAGTTCATAAGACCCCAGCATCACTTAGTCAAACATTTACTAATATCTAAAACATGCGCTTCCAATTTGTTGAAATTCTGCATTTGTCTCGATCATAAGGAGGATGACTGAAGTGAAAAATTTGCAAAAGTCCAAAATTGATTGATATCAAATGACATGCGCTGCCAAGGAACATGGAATCGCTTTAACTTGACTACAAGGCATTTTTTTTTATTGAACTGCGAAGAAAATTTGGTTAATCATGAAGATCAAACGTTGAAATCAGTAGAATAGGAAAAGGAATGCACTGGAAGAGATTCATTTTTCTAACCATATAGTTGTCTAGTTTTCAAGATGTAGTAGTTGTTGAAACTTGAAAGCGACTACATGAGTTTGAGAAGAACTGGGAACTTCCATTCAATTATCACCAATTTTTGTCTTTTAGTCATTCACACTCTTTTTTTTTTTTTTTTGTCTTTATCCATTTGAATTAACTATTTTTCCTTTTTTCAATACATTTTTTCACACATTCAAGGACAATTTTGTAAATTCATGTGAATAAAGACAAAAAAGAGTGTGAATGGTTAAAAGAAGAGTGTAAAAATTATTTTCCTTAATCTAGGTCCGTATCGGTCACCTTCTCCTCCCTTGGAGACCTCTGAGAGGCAAGAATAGAGTCCCAAAATTTTCCAAAAGATGCTGATTTTGGCGCTCAATTTTTGTACGCAGACACTCCACTTTGTACATGAAGTTACTAGTAACTTCACGTTAAAAGTGGAGTGCCTGCGTATAAAAGTGGAGCGCGAAAATCAATTTCCTTTTTCAAATTCTTTTAATAGTGAAAAAGATTCCAATACACACCACCACATACGAATTTTGTGGCTGATTTTTATGAGTTTTGTGGCTCATCTTATGAAAGTGTGTAGAGTACACCTTTATGAATTTTGTGGTAATTGCTTTTATGAATTTTTATGGCCCTATATATGAGGTTTTATGGTTTTTTATATATGAATTTTTATGACTTTGTACATGAATTTGTGTGGTGTTGTATATGAATTATTTTGGTGTTGTAAACGAATTTTTGGTCCAAAAAGACGTCGCAAAGTCAAAAAGGGTGGCTCAAATATATGAGATTTTGTGCTGTTATTTATGAATTTTTGTGGAGCTTTTTATGAATTTTTGTGGTTCAACATACGAATTTTTTTGTAATCATCAATTATGAGATTTTGTGGCCAATTGCATATTTTTGTGGGGTGTTTATTGTAGCCTATCTCTTTTAACACTACCCTAAGGCACTACACTGAACTACTCAGGCAAAGTAAACATTATGTTAATCTTTCGCTTTTTTTTTAATTTAAACCTTTCTGTGCAAATTTGTCTTTTTAAGAATTTTTGAAACGGGGGTGGCACGTGCCACCTCCCCCCACATACCAGCTCCGCCCCTGTTGGCAAACACCAAGCTGGATTTTAGTACAGCTTACTATCCTCAAACGGATAGCCAGACCGAAGTGGTAAACCATTCTTTGGGCAATCTATTTCAAAGTTTAGTTGAAGGTCATTTCAAGAGCTGGGATGAAAAACTATGTCAGGCTGAGTTTGTATATTCAATCATTCTGTGAATCGTAGCATTGGGTTCTCTCTATTCCAAGTTGTCTATGGTTTTAACCTGCGCATACACATTGCATTGATTTGGCTCTTGTTCCTAATCTGAAGCGGGCCAACGGCAAGGCTAAGGATTTTATTGCTAACCTGTA
Source organism: Rhododendron griersonianum (assembly GCA_018127125.1). Classification (NCBI taxonomy): domain Eukaryota; kingdom Viridiplantae; phylum Streptophyta; class Magnoliopsida; order Ericales; family Ericaceae; genus Rhododendron; species Rhododendron griersonianum. The sequence goes on from CM030798.1 coordinate 27,660,053, forward strand.
GCAAATTCACAAGGATACTACACTGGCGGAGCCATAAATTTTGGTTACTGGGGTCAAAAATTAGATTCATATGCAACTATAATTTTTCTCCGCACAAGTTGAAAAATAACTAAATTAAGAGGTTAATTATAAGATCGATATGCACAAAGAATTCATTTTTGCCTCATAATTGGCCCCAAAAGACTTGTTATGTTTGTAAAATAATGCATGATACTCCAATTTCTAGCACGTACTATCAACTCTCGAAAAGAAGAGAAAGCTTGAAATTTATATGCATTTAATACAAGTTGGGGTAATTTAGAGATTTTAATTTGTGTGGTCAAAATAGCAAAATTTGATTGCAAACTATCAAATGCTCTGGTTGAAAATCAAAGTGAGTGGGGTCACTAAACCCCCTTGTCCCTTAGTGCCTCCGCCCTTGCAGATATACCAATACACCAAAATAGATACACCAACACAAAACAGATACAGATATATCAACAACAGATATACCAAAACATATCGATAACCTCCACTTCCACCACCACTCCATCACCACCACGCCACCACCTCCACCTCCACTTCCACCACCACCTCGACCACTCAACCACCACTTCCACCACCACCACCACGACGTCACCACCACCACTACCATGCCACCACAACCTCCACTACTACCACCACCTCTACCACCACTCAACCACCACCACCACCACCTCCTCCATTACCACCACGCCACCACCTCCATCACACCACCACCACCCATCAACACCTCCACAACCACTCCACCACCACCATTCCAGTTCCATGACCATGTCTACCACCACCACTCCACAGCCACCGCCACCACCACAACAAAGTCTTTTTTTATTTCTTAAAACAAAGCAGATATAGATACATCAAAACAGATATAATAGATATACCGCAACAGATAGACCAACACAAAACAGATACAATTATATCAACAGCAGATGTACCAAAATAAATACAAATATACCAACATTAGATACAAAAAAATAGATATAAATATACCAAAACACATACACCAACACAACACAACACAAAACAGATACAGATATACCAATATACCAAAACAGATACACCAGCACAAAACAGATACACCAGCACAAAACAGATACAAATATATCAATATCAGATATACCAAAACAGATCCACAACCTCCACTTCCACCGCCACAACCTCCACTTAAAATACAAATATAAAGATATGTTAACAACAAATACACCAAAAATGAATAGATACACCGGTCAACGATCAAAAAAATAAAAAAATCAACAGATACACAAAAAATGAACAAATACGTCGGTCAAATGCCGGTCAACGTCAACGCCAGTCAACGGTCAAAAAAATAAAAAAATAACAGATATTCAAAAAATGAATAAATACACCAGTCAACGTCAACACCAATCAATGTCGGTTAATGGTCAAAAAAATAAAAAAATCAACAGATACACCAAAAATGAACAGATATGTCGGTCAATGCCGGTCAACGTCAATGCCAGTCAACGCCGGTCAACGGTCAAAAAAATAAAAAAAATAAACAGATATACCAAAAATGAACAGATACACCAGTCAACGCCGGTCAATGCCGGTTAACGGTCAAAATAAAAAAAGAAGAAGACATTTTTGTGTTAGCCAAACAAGGCCATTGTCTCATTAAAGTCAATTTAAATGAAAAAAGACATTTTTTTTGTGTTAGCCAAACAAAGCTCTTGTCTCATTAAAGGCAATTTGGTCTTTTCACGGACCTTGAACTCCAAAACATTTTCATTAATGGACTTTACACATCACTGAAACTTAAGCTGGACTAAATCTGCTTTGGGAGCTCTCCTTTTGAACTTTAGACCAATTTGCTGTAAAAAAAAACAAAACAAAACTCTTTACGGGGTCGTAACCTCCGTATTGAGATGAGCACCTTTTATACTTCAATTTCCCCTTTAAAACAGAAGTCTTATAATTACGCTTCATATGGAAAGCAAAATTTCGGACCTTTACGAAGAAAATTGATTTAGGATACATATATATGGAAAACGAATTTTCGAAGAGATTTACCGAAAAGGAAAACGAGCAGGAATAAAATTTCTTATCTTGGAAATAATATGCATGATGTGTTGTGTAATGCCTTTACCTCTCATGCAATTGGATTGATTTCGCAGCGGACAATCTGGCGCAGATAAAGGGAAGAGCATCGAACGAGACACTATTCCTGATTAACCTACCCATTACAATCAAACGGAATTGATATAATAAAGACATCAATGGAGGTTTTGAATACCCCTGAAAGTGCCAAAATATCTAACAGGTAAGAATTTTAGAAATCAACAGGTAGATAAGAGTCTTGCACTACAGAGTAAAAGAAAAATACTGATGGTTGAAGAGTCTTGCCAGCCATGAATAATACTATTCAACAAAGGATGCTTACAGTGCGCACTTGATGAGAACTTTACTCAGGCGTTTTGTACGAGCCCAAACGAGGGTGTACGCTGTACTTGGGTTGAAAGGTTCTCTAGGCTACTGTTGCAGAAACAAAAATTCCACAACTCAGTTGGAAAAATTCGGCGTCTTCTTTGGAGGAAATTTCATAACGTCAAATTACTAGTAGGCGGAGCTGGTGCCGGTAGACTGGGATGGGGAAAGGTATCGACTTTGACTGTAGTGCTACACAACACTTGGCGAAGTGTTTCTTTCATAATAATATGTAATATGGAAGTCTTTTCGGCTGTTTTAGGAATGGAGGCAGGGAGGGGCCAATAGGGGCGGTCGCTCCTGCAAAAAAAAAAAAAGAAACACTACCATTATATGTATGGACTGACTTACAATCAGTTGATTGCATGGTACATCCATAAACAGGAAAGGGTACATCCCACAAAACCTGATGATTTTTTTTCCATCACACCCGAAAAGGAGTAATGACCGGCCATGAATCACAAAGCCTCAACCTGCGAAATACACATCCTAAATAAAATACCATAAACACCCCAAGTAGACCACCATTGGCCTTGTAACTTGTTTGAGCTTAATGGGAGGTATGCTTCTTTGCAGTGATATAATCTGGGTAGCCCGCAACAACGTTATTTTCAACTCTAATAAAATGTTACTTTTGTCGATTAAAAAAAATTATTTTCAATAAAAAGACGCTTGAGAAGACAGAGATTTGGGTGTTGCGGTTAAGGGTAGATGTCAAGGGTTCGACTACAGAGTTTTACGACTAGAGGGAGTTCCCGGTGAGGCCGTCGGATGACGAAGGTGACCATTTGGTCACCACCGGATGGGGGTTGCAAGTTTGCTGGATACAGAGTCGATTGGTTGCAGAGGGTTTTCAGGAGCCACTGTCGGCAGAGACGGAGCCATAATTTTACCATAGCAGTGGCGAAATATATACTAAAAAATAAAAAGATTCATTGTAATATGAATAGTCATCGACTCTAGGAAAAATTAAAATAACATAATTAAAACTATAGTAAATGATATTTGTCATTTGCACATGGAGTACGAAAGAGACTAATTTAGTTTTGGAATACTATTTTGGGTCTCCTTTAAAGAAAAATAGAGGATTTAGGACTCGTATATAGCAAAAAATAAGGAAAAAAAATCTAGCGGTGGCGTATTTATATAAGTTGGGAATAATTTTTTTTTACATATAATAATTGTATTTTCTAAAATTCTTGCCATGGCGACCGCCCCTACTGGACCCCCTGGTCCCATCCGGCAATGGGGTCAAGGGCAGCGCATCACAGTTCCTTGTGGGACTTGGTAGCATCTTTATCTTTTCCTGTTTTTGTGAGTACTATTTTTGTTGGCATCTTGTCAATATGTGTCTTGTTTTCTTTAATAAGAAATCGAGTGGCCTGGTCGTATGTTTTGTTTTTTCGAGTAGTCTCACCTCCCGTGGGAAAGTCTATCTCCGTCATCAAAGTCAATAGCTTAGCTCCTGGTCTGTCACCTCCACGTGCATCCGGACTGCAAGTGAGGGGGAGTGTTAGACTTGCTCCATATCGCTTATTTAAGCCACCCAAGCTTAGTTAATATATTCTAGATGTTACTCCACATTTTACCAATTGATTTTAGGTTGGAACCCTCCAAGAAATTGAACAATAACATTCACCTCAAAATCATGACTTTATTCTGATTCTGGTAAAATAATTGTTGGGTACCATATGTTTTTCTACTTAAATTTGTAAACAAGAAAGCTTCTTTTATTTCTATATGTAAATCATTAGAATTCCACAAAATGAGGGTGTAGTCCAATAAACACAACAGAAAAAGTCTCTACGCACCTCATAATGAGAGAGCCAATATTTTCCACAATAAAAGGTCGTACTCGAAGGAGTAAATTTGAAGTAAAAGTCTAAGCAAATCCATTCCAAGACTTGAACCCACCTTACATACTTAGTCAAAAAATATCTTGGAGACCAACTTTTCTTCGCTGACGACAAAATGAATTGTGTAAGCACAATGTCCCTCGCAAGGAAAATATTGTTCTTCTAGATACACAGATTTGGTGATCCGCAAAAATATGTATATTAATACTAGCCCTATAGGGATACATCGAGAAAAAAGAACTTCTAGGGGTACGGTGCACATACATCGGGCGGGGCCAGGCTTATACCAGATAATAACGAGACTTTTGCATATCCAAGCTCGGCCCTCCAAAAGTCACTACAACAAAATACACAATTCCCGACTAAACTTTCCCGACTAAACAATATTTAGTCGGCAAATATAAGCCAATCACCAACTAAATAATTTTTAGTCGTTAAATTATAAATAGTTGCCGACTAAATTATTTTCGTCGGCCAAACATATATTTCTGCCGACTAAATTTAAATTTAGTCGTGAAATATCATTTTTGAATTTATTAAAATAGAAAATTAATTCCGACTAAACTAAATTTAGTCGGTAATTCCATTTTTTGCAGACTAAATTTAAGTTTAGTCTTGAAATATCATTTTTCAAATTTATTAAAATACAAAATTAATTCCTACTAAACTAAATTTAGTCGGTAATTGTCTTTTTTGCCAACTAAATTTAAATTTAGTCTTGAAATATCATTTTTCGAATTTAATGAAATAGAAAATTAATTCGGTAATTCATTTTTTTGCCGACTAAATTTAAGTTTAGTCTTGAAATATCATTTTTCAAATTTATTAAAATAAAAAATTAATTCCGACTAAACTAAATTTAGTCGGTAATTGTCTTTTTTGCCGACTAAATTTAAATTTAGTCTTGAAATATCATTTTTCAAATTTAATGAAATAGAAAATTAATTCGGTAATTCATTTTTTTGCCGACTAAATTTAAGTTTAGTCTTGAAATATCATTTTTCAAATTTATTAAAATACAAAATTAATTCCGACTAAACTAAATTTAGTCGGTAATTGTCTTTTTTGCCGACTAAATTTAAATTTAGTCTTGAAATGTCATTTTTCGAATTTAATGAAATAGAAAATTAATTCTGACTAAATTAAATTTAGTCGGTAATTCCTTTTTTGCCGACTAAATTTTAAATTTAGTCGGGAAATATCATTTTTCGAATTTAATAAAATAGAAAACGAAATTACATTTTCTGACTAAATATATTTTAGTCGGGTAATATCATTTAATCCGAATTAAAAAATCAAATACATTTCCCAATTAATAGATTTAGTCATGGAATATCAACTTTTCCCCCTTTTTAAAAATTTCAAAGAAAGGAAATATTTGTTCCAATGACAGTGATCACGATCCAACCTTTCCGATCACTACCGCTCATTTTTTTCCCTTCTTAATCATAAGATTCTCATAAAATTTTGGCTCGATCGAGCCAAGAAAGCCCCTTTATCGGCACAGAAATTCTTAAATGTAAAGAATTTTGTTGTTCGATTAAGTGCCTATCCATATGCAGTTAACTTCATTCTTGGTACAAATGTTCAAATTCGTATTACGTCAAAGATAGATGATTTCGATCGTGAAAAAATACCTCAGGCGGGGCTCGGTTAGGTCACTATAACACTTAAACGTCTCCGACCGCATTAAATGTCTTTCGATAACGTGGTCGCCAATACCAAATGATCTCCGATTTTAGTGACAATGCTATAATAAGTAAGACGTGAAATCGTAACGGTTCAGATCGATCATTATAAAAAATGACTTGGCAGTTACCTTAACTATATATATGTTTGATGTATTTGATAGTTAACTAATTCTTATGTTGTACTTGTTATTATAGTAGCCACAAGATCACAAGACATTCTTGACGATCAAGATCGTTGATTTTGTTGCACTTGTTGAATTATTCATTCCAGTAAATTTGCGGCTCGATCAGGTATAGAATATCCCTTTATCGAGATGTGAATTCAATAGAAAAATAGTATTTTTTGTTCGACCAATTGTCTAACAGAAAAAGATCAACTGTAATATTAGTAAGAATGATCTAACTGATAATATTAGAGAAGATAAATGGTTCTGATCGCGCAAAAAAATCTCAAGTGGGGCTCGGGTGATGTGTTATAAGACTTTAATGTTTTTGGATGTAGTAAAAGCCATCTCGACTCAAAGAATTATTCCTGACTAAATATTTAGTCACTGACAAAAAATCACCGACTAATTATTTTTTGGTCGGGAATGATACAATTTTTTTGCGCCAATCCAAAATTTTCGCGGATAGTAATGGCGGGATTTAGGTAATTTCCGACTAACTATTTAGTCGGCAAGTCTTTTATAATACGAAATGGCGCCGTAACACCATATCCAAACCCATCGGGTTATACACTTCCCCCATCTCCCTCACGCATCGTCTATCAGTCCATCCTTCTCCCAATCGACCCTCTGACCCTTGCTCAACCCCTCTCTCCAGCCGCGGTCTCCACCGTTCAGCACCGCCACCGCCACCGCACCACACCCCCAACAAAAACCCCTCTCTCCTCCGACTGTGGTCTCAGATCCTCCTGCTCCTGTCAATCAAACCCCCTCGACGAAAACTCCTCTCCTCCGACTTTGCATCTCCAGCTGTGGTCGAGCCGTTGTGTCTCTCTCTCGCTCGCTCCTGCTAGGGTACTCTCTCTCTCTCTCTCTCTCTCTCTCTCTCTCTCCCCGCTACAATCTGGCTTTTCAGTGCTCCAAATGAACAAATCGATTTGGATTTTTAGTGCTCCAAACAAATAAATCAATTTGGGTTTTCTGGGTTTTCCAATTTGGCGGCTGGGTTTTCAGTCCTAGTTTCTGATTAGAAGGTGGGAGTATGGTTGAAGTTTTGATGGTGGCTGTACAGAAATGTACAATAGTTTTTTTTATCTGATATGGATGTGTGAAATTGATTTTGATTTTTTGAAAAGGAGTTTTGGGACTTGAGTAGGCATTTGCTTAGGTTGTATTTTGTGATTTATGAAAATAGAATTTTGGTGTTTTGAGTAGTCAATGGTTTAGGTCCATCTGTAAATCGTTGAGCCGCCTTACTAGACCATATCAGTAGTCTAGATTCTACCATCCTTGGTCCCTAATAGCAGGGTCTCTTCCCTGTTCGGCTGAACCGACCAAGAGTGTAACACCCCGTATTAAAAAAAAAGAAGGAAAAAAGAAGCTATTTTCTGTAACAAAGATACTTTCTTAAATTGTCGTTTGTAATTTACATGGGATTCGGTTTTACTTGTCTTGTAGCTTTAACTTTTATGCTACAAAATAGAGTTAATGGATAACCATGCATGGATAGACTTAGCTGTCTTTGCTAGGGTGAGTGTGTGCACGTGGAATTAATTGGTGAGGGTGAGCTGTGAGAGTGATATTTTGTCTGGTTTTTTTTTTATTTTGTCTGTTTGGTTATAAGATCACGAACCCCTGGGGTTAGTGATCAATCTAACCAAACTACTCACAGCAGGTCCATCTTTGGGATTGGATCATGCTGTCTTTATTCCACTCTGATCTATATGGATGGGTTTGACTGACGCTATGTCATATATGTTCTGGGTCTGCTGTATGCATGAGAGCAGCATGTTGAAATGCTGATATAGCTACATACAAGGAATTCATAATGCGAAACTTGATGTCACTTCACATGTGGTATAATCTAAGAAGCACTGACACGTCTACATGCCTCACGTATCCATGTCGGTCACAAACAAGACATGACCCAAAACAACACATATGGACATGTGTCAGACACACCTTAATACTTGTCCTATATTTAGGGTGGGTTTGGATTGAAAAGTAGGGTAAAAGTTCTTTAGAGTGGAGGTAAAAGTTAGCTCAAGCTTTCAAGTGTAGATCACAGCCACTGAATTTGGCATTGATCACAGCCATGTAGTGCTGTACATGGCTGTTTTTTTGGCATTTCAAGTGTTGAACCTTGCTATTTTTTTGTGTTCCTTAAGTTTTTTGTTGTGATGCTGAAATTGAAGTTCTAACTGCTAGAATTGAAGTTTAGAGGTTGAAATCACTTCTATTAATTAAGTGCTAAATCTGCTGTAGCTGTAGTATAGATGCAAGAATTTGGTTGTTGAATTTTGGAAATAACCTACAAGAGCTGAAATTATGTGTAAAGGGCAGGAATTGAGTGTAACATTCTGGAAACAAATTGTAAGGTGCAAAAATCTGATTTTGTTTGATTAAAATATGGTCTTGAGAGTTGGAACCCATTGATGAGGTAGAATTGATCTGAATAGGATATAACCCATCAGTTATAAAGTTAGATTTTTTAGGTACAATTGACTGCCTTTTTCGTGTTCGACAGAATGCTTCACTCATCCTTTATGTACGATTTCATTTGGCCGGTTTAAGTCTTGACAATTTGAAAGTATTCGGATCTCACACCGCTCAATTCTCACTAGGTATGATTTTCTCTCTACTTTATCTATGGTTTATGTGATATGGTTTTTCAACCCCCTTAGAATTCATGCACAAACTACAATATCTGATATGGGTTTCTTTAATCCTTCTATAATCGAAACAGAAAGAAAAGTGAAAATGCATGATTTCAATTGGAGATTTGGGGGTTAATTCAAGTGGGTTTTGGTGTGGTTTAGGTCATGCGTTAATTTTTTGTGCCTAATTTGTATGCGCGCTCAAGGATCCATTTGTCATCTAACTAGCTGTAATTGAGTTGGGTGGTTCATGTGTTCATACAACAACATACTAGATTTTGACCTTGCGAGCGGGTTTATTCGTGCATGTTAGTTTTGCTGTACGTTTACTTCTTTCACGTTTAAAGTTCAAAAAGGGCTGAAAAACGTGACAATTGTAACTTAAAAAAAAAAATTTTGATATACCACTATTCTCTTAAATGGTTTACTATTCTGATTGCATGGAAGGGACAAGTATGAGGAGGAGAAAAGGCGGTGGGAGGAGACACAAAGGCGACAAGATGAGGAGCGGTCTATACTTCTAAAAGAGATGGAGGTATTCAAAAGCTTTATGACCCGAATGCAGAATGGTGGACAAGGCAACATGGGAGCAGGGTGATGGTGGCTCAAATATATGGTACGTAGTTTGAGAATATCACTTTTAGAATTTACTGCTATTATGTTTGCGATACTGCTGCTATGGATTGCATTTTTTCTTGCTGCTTCTGTTTTTTTGGTGTATTACGATTGGAATGCTTAAAAAGGTTGAAGCTGGTTGGGTGTTGGTTCCACAACAGTCATTGGACTGCATTCATAAAGCTAGGAAACCAGTTTTGTGGCTGTTATGGACTGAATATGCTAGGAAGCGATGCATATCTCTTTCATGTTTTGAGAAATAATACAACCATGGATATCTGAATGTGTAGTTTAGGATCTGAATGTGTAGTTTAGGTTCTGATTAGGTCATGGGATATGAGTTTTACTTCAGAAAAATTCGTTTAGCAGCTTTAGCTTATGGGTATACAAGTTAGAGTTCGAACAGAAATGAATTTTCCAGGTTCTTGATGAATTTTTATAACCAACTTTCCGACCTTGTAATTTTTCAATATTTTTATAGGAGATGCCTCTATATGTCTAATTTATTGTGTAAAATCTGTAGAACTGAATTTAAAACGTGGAAGGAATTAAAAATCATATACTGAACTGTTGTTGCGAAACTCAGTGCTGACAGCACCGTTGCACTTCACGGAAACGGCTATAACTTGGCCTAGAAAACTCGAAATCACATTCCGCTTTCTTTGTTGGAAACTAGACACATAGAGCTTCAACTATATGTAAGCCACGTGCCTTAGTTGTGCCTGACTAATAACAGATTTCAGTTTGAAGTTGGCCTAAAATCTGTTTTTTGAAAATCACTGAGTTTTTGGTGTGATTATTGTGTTGGTGGCATTTTAGCAAGGTGTCTGCAGTACTCATAAATTCCAAGAGAATTCGGCCTGAGGTGCCTATGCATGCCAGATTTGCTGATGAACGGGCCCGTGGTGCCCGATACTTGTATCTTTTAGTTTGTTATCAATTGAGATGAGATAAATTGATGATTTTCCTAATGCAGATGAAAATAATTAAAGTTTTGAATTGCGTGGATTAGTGATGAGTTTTGAGGAACGAGGATCAGAGATATATAATGTTATATGGTTATGAGTTTGGATATGCTTAACTATCACTAAGCATTGTGTTGTACACACATAATATGTGCTTGATGGAAGAGTTATAAATTCTGGCAGAGTGGCGTTGCAATTTGAATTCCAAAGTGAATGGAATGTTTGAGAGGTTACGGCCAATCGCAACACCTACAAGTGGAATGTTTGAGAGGTTACCGCCAATCGCGACACCTACAAGGTACAAAATAATAGGTGTTAGGCCATCGAGATACTAGTTGTATAGGAAGCAGTATATATTGTTGAAGTTGTAGTGCGATTTGGTTGTTTTTAACTGAGGGGAGTAAGGCTTCCTAAAATATGGTTGCGAATCAGGATGCGTAAAGCGTACGATTGTAAGTATTGTGCAGATAAATTTAGTTAGTATCTACCTATGTTCATGCTTTGAGCAATGGGATACACTAGTTCATAAATACTAATGGTGGATCATTCTTTTCTTTTCTTTTTTTTACAGATTGATGCTTAACGGAGTATCCTGCAGTTCTACTTTTGGTTATTGACTATGAAGATCAAAGTTGGATTTCGGTTGTGGACGTGCAAATGTTTTTAGGTTATCCATTTGTCGAGGTTGGACTTTTTAGTATTTTGAGGTTTTGATACATTTTGTTATTGAGCTTGGATTTTTTTTTAATTTCCCCCTTGTGGTTGTTGACGTGTCGTTATTTTGCTTTTTAGGAATTTGGATACAAGTTGTTTTCTAAGTATTTGGTGGACACCTATATTTATGGAAATTTGGATTTATTATTTCTTGGATTTTTTTTTAATTGAATACATTATGATGCAATTTTGTGGATGTAAAGGGCTGCTCAAATTTATAGGAGAATGAATGGAGAAAAAATTATGGGATATTGACCAATTGGTACAGGCACATTCAATAGGGTACTAATTTGTTGAATTTTACACACATTTCCCGACTAAAACTTTAGTCGGCAAATTTGCATACATTCCCTGTAATCAGCAAATATTCATACCCGACTAAACACTTAGTCAGCCAATATGTACACATTCCCCGACTAAACATTTAGTCGGCCAATGGGTAAACATTTCCCGACTAAACAATTAGTCGGCCAATATGTACACATTCCCCGACTAAACAATTAGCCGGCCAATATGAACACATTCCCCGACTAAATAATTAGTGGGCTAATGGTTAAACATTACCCGACTAAACAATTAGTCGGCCAATAATAACACATTCGCCGACTAAAGAGTTAGTCGGCTAAAGTATATACATTTGCCGACTAAACTTTTTTTAGTCGGCAACAACCTTTTCCGACTCTCTTCCACCGACTAATGTGCCGACCAAAATTTTTGGTCGGGGAAGACTTTTGCCGACTAAAATGGCTACAATTGCCGACTAAACCGTTAGTCGGAAATGGTGTTTTTTCTTGTAGTGAGTTTCAATATTTCTAAGCTTGTCCAACTAGCCCATTTTTTTAAACTTAAAAATTACACAAAGTTTTGTAGGAGAGTTTCCACAATTCATTGGAAAATAAGGCTTCTTGTTCAAGAACGGTTTATTACAGGAAAAGTTAATTATAGATTAACACTTCGTATTAATTAGAATTTTGACCTTAGAAAAGTTATGCAATGACACTCACTTTGTTTGGTTCTCCTCTCAAAAATGTTCTTTCCAAATTTTTTGACTGTTTCGTTATCCGTGTTTTTCGTATTTAATAATTTTTTATCAAGACTTTTTTCTTATTTTTTTTGGATGTATATAGCACTTCAAAAAAATTCACTAAAGAGGAAAAATACACAAATTTATAAAAATATTTATCTAAAAAATTTATTTCAAAACTGACAACCAAATAAAACCACTATTTCATATTGTTCTAATGTATTTTTTTTATTCTCCCCACAAAAAATGATTAACAGTCCGACTATGGGTACGCTATTTGGTGTACACTAAATGTACACTGGATTGTGTGGTAATCGTTTCGGGATTTCACACAAATGCTAAGAGCCGCTAAATCTGTTTAAAATATTTTCTTAAGAATCATTGTAAAAAATCAACTTAGTCGAAATTGGAAAAAAAAATTGATCAAGCCCTTACCGATATCCGAATGAGCTAATGTTTTAACAATCATGCATATCGATCTGTATTTTTCCTAAAAACTTTCAACTCATTTAATTGGCTTTATGACTTCTCCCTCTAGTGACTATGCCATTTTTGCCAATCGATTACGAATCTCTCTCTTCTTTTTCTATCGTGTGACTTGTCTTATATTGGGTGTGACTGTGACTCCTCTGCCAATTTCCTTTGAATGTTTGGCCTCTGTGAGAATAGAACATATGACCTTATAGGAGAGCACTTATTATTTTCTCACAACCATTTGGCCAAACCCCTTTGACTTTCTCAATTAATCTCTCCTATCGATTGAAAAAAAAAAGAAAAAAAAAACCATTTGTCGGATACCCCTGTCGGAGTCGGATTTTTCTACGTATACACTGAGCGCCAAGTCCAATAAATATGGCCAGCCATGCATGCACGAGCTTAGACAAACAAACCTAATACTCCATCCGTCCCTTTTTAAACGTTCTGCTTCGTAACTCCAACTTATTAAAAAGACATCATCATTACACATTTCATATCAACTTTTTCCTCCACTTTCCCTGCTTACCCATTATCATTACACTTTTACTTACTAACTTTTCAAAATGGAATCTACTTTTAGGGATAAAATAGACAATTCATCAATTTTTACCCACTAACTTTACAAAATGGACATTTATTAAGGGACAGCCCAAAATGAAATACTGGACTATAATAAAGGGACGGATGGAGTAGTATTTAATTTCCACAATTCAAATGAGCACGAGGGAGAAAACTTGAAGTGAAAACGTAAGCAAACAACATTGACCCGTTCATAGATTTGAATTGACTTGATATGTACTTTTATTTTTGAACGACGAAAAAGATAGATTTTATTAATCACGATAATGAAGAACATTGAGGACAAGGGCAAGAAAAGATAGCATCACAACGTGAGAGTAACATCCCAACAAGGTTGGCACCCTATCTCACGACAATCATATTGACCTAATATGTACTTAGTCTGCGTTCTTACAAAATGCCTGAGGAAAGTTCTCATCAAGTGCGCACTGTAAGCATCATTTGTTGAATAGTACTCCCTCCGTCCTTAAATAAGTGTCCGACGTGCAAACCTAGGCCTTCAAAAAGATGCATTTGTTCCTTATTATTTATGTTTTTCTAATTTGTTTATGTTCCTTAGCCATCAAGTCTTTTTTTTTTTTTTTAGCCTAAATTTCATGTCAATTCTCTTTTCTAACAAATCCAAATCTCGGTCTAAACTCGTGGATAAATTGGGTTGAAAGGTTCTCTAGGCTACTGTTGCAGAAACAAAAATTCCACAACTCAGTTGGAAAAATTCAGCGTCTTCTTTGGAGGAAATTTCATAACGTCAAATTACTAGTAGGCGGAGCTGGTGCCGGTAGACTGGGATGGGGAAAGGTATCGACTTTGACTGTAGTGCTACACAACACTTGGCGAAGTGTTTCTTTCATAATAATAGGTAATATGGAAGTCTTTTTTGGCTGTTCTAGGGATGGAGGCAGGGAGGGATCAATAGGGGCGGTCGCTCCTGCAAAAAGAAAAAGAAACACTACTATTATATGTAAAAAAAATTCCTATGAAAGTATATAGGCTTGCCCCTGTGTAGAATTTTGAAAAAAAAAATATAATTGTAACTTTTGAACTACGAGGATACCAACATTAATTACTAAAGGCTAATGGCTAAAATATAACAAAAAATAAAACTATAGGGTTAATATTGTGAATATTCAAGTAATAAATTTCCATCTTTCGTTAGATGGGTTTAGTGTTTTACAGTATTATTTCTTTTTGCCCTAAAATCTCAATAGCACACCAAATTCCCCCTCTTTCTCTCTCTCTCTCTCTTGGCACAAACATCCCAAATTGTTAAGATTTCAAAGGCAATTTCGAGAAAATAGAGACAGAGGAGAAGAGATTTTGAAAACCCTAAGTAATTTTGGTGAAATTTAAGTTGTAGGTATGTCTTTCCCCAATTGTTGTTCTAGACTTCTCCTAATTCTATGTTTTTTGACTGATAAAATCAAATAACATGAAAGCCCATGTACCGAATTCGTTCAGTTGTGATGAATGAAAAAAACAGAAGATGAGCAATAAAGAAAAACAAGACACATACATCAAGATCGATCCCATTAGTTAAACCGATTTATGTATTTATGCTATTTTGAGTTTTAATGTATTTACGTGATTATGCATGTATATTTATATTTTTTTCTCACATGCACGGCCAGTACCCCTGCATGGTGAAATTCCTGGTTCCGTCCCTGGCTGTTCCATGTATCAATATCATGGTTTAGGTTTTCTTTTCCTTGATGTACCCGTATCAAGTTTCTAACAATATACTAATCTTTTTGTCGATTAAAAAAAGAAAGAAAAGGTAATAACATCCAATGTTTTTCAATAATATATAACTTGCAGTGTTATAAAACACTTTCAATTCATTGGAAAATAAGGGAAAATTTCAAAATATCCCCAACCTTTACACCAAAATTCAATTAGACTCCCAACCTTTTAAAAACTTCAATTTTTGTCCCAACGTTATCTTCTGTTAATCAAAACGCTCCATTCCGTCCGAATAACTAACGGATTTCATTAAAAGTTCCGTTAAATAGCATTCCAATCGAATTTCGATGAACCGAGCCGCTCAATGTGATTAGAACGTGATTTCAAAGGTACTCGCAAAAAATCAACAAAAAAAATGATCGGAAAGGGTATCATCTGAATAGTTTTTATTGAACTATTCAATAAAAATTTATTCAGATGAAGCCATCCCAGTCATTTTTTTTGCTGATTTCTTGTGGGTACTCTTAAAATCATATTTTGAACACATTGAGCGGCTCGGATCATCAAAATTCAATCGGGACGGCATTTATCGGAGTCTTTAACGAAATCCGTTAGTCATTCGGACGGAAGATGGCATTTTGATTAACGGAAGATAACGTTGAGAGTAAAATTGAAATTTTTAAAAGGTTGGGAGTCTAATTGAATTTTGGTGTAAAAGTTGGGGGGTATTTTGAATTTTTCCCGGAAAATAAATTCAAAAACATTTCATAATGTCAAAATACGTACATGCATTTGTAGGTGGTGGTGGTGCTGGTTGTAAAGGTGATACCGGTTCGATTTTGATCGGTTTTGGCATATTTTTTGGTCGAAACAGGTTATACGGTTTGAGATTTTTAGAAACTGGAACCGGTTGAGATAATACGGTCCGATTTCGGCCGACTCAACCGATTTCGGTCTGGTTTATCCGGTTTTCATTCATAGGCCATATTTTGGACCCAACACATCAAAAAATCCACAATTCAACCCACAAAATATCAACAAAAAACTCATAATTCAACCTCTTTTTTTTGGGTACAACAAAAAAGGATCAATTTTGAGCTCAACACATAAAAAAACCCATAAAAACATCATTAAGCCCATAAAAACAGTTTATATATGTATGTATATATTAAACATTTTTATATATATGAATATATTATACGTATATATAACCGGTCCGGTTTTGACCGGTCTTTAAAACACAAAAACCGGAACGAAATTATTCCACCGGTTTGAAAAATTCGGTCCGGTCCTATTTTTCCGGTTTCGATCGAGTTTCCGGTCTCGGCTAACAGCCCTAGCTGGTTGGGATGTAGGTCGTTGGTTGTGATGGCGTGTTTCTCTATTTTCTTTTAATCTTTATAACTTTGGTTATTTGATTAATGAAATTTTTTTTGTCGATAAAAAAAACAAGGTAGAGCTACACCAACGACGAAGTGAGATAAATTGGCCCCACATGGTTTACTTTTTGGGTACAAAGAACATTTTTCTTTGGGAAATGATTTTGCCACAACTCCTTTTTTTGGTAACGTCACTGCCCTGCAAGTTTATTGTTACACCAAAAATACACTTGCAGGAGAGTGGCATTAACATAAAAGGGAGTGACAAAATCAGCAGTCTTTTCTTTAGGATATTTGTAATCTATATCTATATTACAAATCGTGATGGTGTGGTGGCCCACACATTTTTTCTGCTTAAATCTTGACCGTTTGATTTAATACACATTTTTCTGCATAAATCTCCACCCTTGATTCAACCTTGACATTTTTGTGAATACTTTGCATTTTCTGGATTAAATGGTTGAGTAATAAAATTTTTAGTTTTGGTAATGAATTTTTCTGTTTTCATATTGATTGAGAATCCTGGTAAGGAATGCTCATTACCATTTTTGAATGCCGGTAAGCTTTGTTCATTAGCATTTTTGGTAATGGTAATGAATCATTACCATTTTTTAACAAGAACACTTGACCCTTTGTCATAAAGGAATGCATAAAGGAACACTTGACCCTTTGGTAGTAAAAAAACCTTTTTTTACTATGTCAGTAAAAAAACCTTTTTTCTTCCTCATTTTGGAAGTTTTTCACTCTCTTTCCTCTTACTACTTCTCTTAACCAATTTTTTTTACAATTAAGATTTTCTTAATAAAAAAAATCTTTTTGGTAATAATTTCTGAAATTGTCGTTGATTGGATGAGAATATAATGACACGCCATAATGGCATTGATTGGGTGAACAAATTGGTAATGAGTTATTTGCCGTTAAAGAGAATACAAAGGGGTGGACTACGGAATTTTTGGTAATGAACAAAATTTTGGTTAAGTCGAATTTTGGGTGAAGGAATTTCTCTCTCCCTTTCCCTAATCGTTTTCGTTCCAGTTCTCTTTCCTGTCTCCCTGACTCTCGCCTTCTCTCCAATTCTTTCTCCACAGGTATGGCTCTTTGTTCTCTCTTTTTTTTTAAACAGTTGTGACAACTGTGAATCGAAAAATTAGTTCTCTATCCAATTCTTTTTTTCCCATGTCTTGGAATATCAAAGCTTCCTACATTAATTTAAAGCGCAATAAGCGCCCGTGTTCTCATTTCGATGAAAATAGATAGGTTGATGTGCCCTTTTTCTTTCTTTGTACATACTCCAAAGCAGGATTTTCCTTCATTCAATTGGTGTGAAAGCATTTTACTAAGAAGTACTGGAACTATGTACATATGGCTTAACCATGGTGTATAAATGAGAGAGTTAATGCTGATATGAAGCCCTTTGCCGATTAAAAAAACTTTTTTCTTTCTCATTTTGGAAGTTTCTCACTCTCTTTCCTCTTACTGACATGGTGTATAAACTGTTGCATATACTATTTAGATTTCAATTAATGTGTTTCTTAGCATGCATGTCTCCCTTAAACATTGGCAAAGAGTTAGTTGATTTGATCTAATTAGTTGTAATCGACATCAGCTCGCCACTATCAGAATGGGTGATTTTATTACGGAAATGAAAATCTCTTTCATTTTGTGTTCTAGGATTTTATTCAACGTGAGATACAAAATCCCTTTCCTTTGATCTTTGCTATATCTTTTGTCTTCCAATAGTGTCTTGAGTATTATTGTGATTTTTTTGTTCCAGGTGTTTTGATAAGGTCATTGGAGTGGGTTCAATTCCTATTTCTTGAACTCTAATCAAAATACAAGTATCCTTTGGTTATGATAACTGGGTTTTTTTTTTTTTTGGGTAAGTCTGTAAGTATGATAACTGGGTTTGTATAGACTTTGATGTTCTCTCAAAATCATATCTGACATAATTTGGACAAATAAATCTAGACGTATATAGTTTGTTAGTATTTTAAGTTACAAAATTTAATTCTAGATGTATATAGTTTGTTCATATTTTAAGTTACAGACAAATTAATAGACCTTGCAAATTTTCTTTTTGTTTCTTCTTTTGGTTTATTTAATGGGTGTAGGAACCTGTCAAAATCTTGACCAGTCTCCTCGGGGTTCAAAATAGAGCCCAAAATATTCATGAGAATAAAATGTGCTGGAGAGGTAAAGAATGGTTAGTGTTTAGAACGAAGGGATGGAGGAGACATAAAGCGTGCGACCGTGCCCGAATCATCAGGGCTGCCTACGTATCCCGGTGTACAGGGAATCAGGTCAAACGTAGTTCCAATTTACTCTCAAAGAGATGTTCTCTCCCTTTCTCTGAAAATCTGTCTTCTCTCTCTAGAGGAGATGGATCTCTCTCTCTAGAAATCTGTTTTCTCTCTCTAGAGGAGATGGCTCTCTCTCTCTAGAAATCTGTTTTCTCTCTCTATAGGAGATGGCTCTCTCTCTCTAGAAATCTGTGTGCCTCTCTGTCTGTCTCTGAAGGAGAGGTCCTCTCTCCTCCTTAATCTGAATACCAGCACTGGTATTTATAGGCAAGGAACAAAACCTCCGCTGGACCCCTATTGCCGCGGATCTTGCCCTTCTGCGGGCCTGTCGCGGCCTTGTCTGCGAGACCCTGGCGGGCTTGCTGCCCCTGCGATGACACTCGTGGGCCTTAATACCCCCGCGAGCTTGTTCAGCTGCGCGGGGCACATCTTGCCGCGAACCCCACCCGTCCGCGGGACTACCACGGCCAGCGGGACCTTGGCGGTCCCGGCTGCCCTCGCGATGACTCTCGCGGGCCTCAATACCCTCGCGAGCTTGTTCAGCTGCGCGAGGCCCATCTTGCGCAACGTTGACGCATCTTATGCTTCGTGGCACCAAATCTCTCTGTGGGGCAGCTGCTTGCCACAAGTCCATCTCACGATCTTTCCACACGTCATCATGTGAGTGGGAGGTCAAACTTCTTCTGGGGTCAACGGTCATAATCTTGACCGCACCTACATATGCCCCCCGTGCGCGTGCGACACTCATGTTGTCGTGTGCGTGCGTAATGTCTTTGCGTCTGAGCGAATCTGATAAGGATGCGTATTGTTGCTTCCTTCTGCTATTGCCGTTGAGGCGTCTGGACCTTTACTCTCTTCGATGAGTTTGACCTCATGATGCTCACCCTATATCAGGACTAGCGCTGATTCCGGCACCTGCCCGGTGCATCTCGCGCCCCTCGCCCTTGTTCAGGACTCGCGCTAACTCTGGCACCTGTTCGGTGCATCTCGCGCCCCTCGCCCTTGATCAGGACTCGCGCTAACTCTGGCACCTGTTCGGTGCATCTCGCGCCCCTCGCCCTTGATCAGGACTCGCGCTAACTCTGGCACCTGTTCGGTGCATCTCGCGCCCCTCGAAATTGTTCAGGACTCGCGCTAACTCTGGCACCTGTTCGGTGCATCTCGCGCCCCTCGCCCTTGATCAGGACTCGCGCTAACTCTAGCACCTGTTCGGTGCATCTCGCGCCCCTCGCCCTTGATCAGGACTCGCGCTAACTCTGGCACCTATTCGGTGCATCTCGCGCCCCTCGCCCTTGATCAGGACTCGCGCTAACTCTGGTGTCTTTTCGGGTTACAGGATGTTCTCCCCCCTGGACACATTAAACCACGCAATGGCTCTCGCGGGTAACTCTGCACCTGTGATACTCCCCTTTGCAGGAAATGTCTTGCTTTCAGTTTTCACCTCCGCGGTGGCTCCCGCGGGGTGACCATTCCGACATGTTCGCCAAGAATTAATTCCGGCTTTCGCGGTGCTTTTGCTGTTGGTCTATTATTGTTAAATCCGCAACGTAGAAAATGGTAGGAAATGCTACCGGCGGCATGTTCGTCGCTACGTTGAATCCATAAGTACAGTCTACTCTGGTGGTGGGTTCCCATCAATATAGTCCCATGAATGGTGTTAATACGAGTGATGATTCCATTGATAGTTTGCCGGTCCGCGGCCATGTGTGACTCGTACACCATTTTTCGTTGCTACTGCGTCATGTGAACTTCGCAGGGATGAGCGACGAGTCGCGCGGCCACAAGCTCTTCTCCGCAGTGACTCCCGCGACAAATGTGAATTAAAGATGGTTCCGCGAGTACCGTCGTACCCGCGGCATACCTCTCGCGAACGTGTTCTAGCTAGTCCACTTCGGAGTGACACCCTCTCCAAGTGACGCCCGCGGAGGGTTTGAACCCGCGATGGTCTTGACTTCATGCTATCCTTCCGCGGTAATCCCCGCGCTCGGACTAATCATCGTGGCGTGTTCGCCTCCGCGATGGTTCCTGCGACTTTGTGTGAAATAAAAGCACCGTCATGCCCGCAATATACCTCCTAGCTTGTCCACCTTGGAGTGACGCCCGCGACCGGGGACTCTCGCGGCGGCTCGCCACTCCCCCGGCCATACGCGACTCGCGGAAAGTTTGAACCATCAATGCTTTTGGCTTTGTGTTGATGATCCTCCGCGGTGATCCCCGCGGCTCAGACTGTTTCTCCTGGAGGGTTCTCCTCAGAGTAATCTCTATGGCTTAATTTTGACTCTCACAGCACGTCGGCCGTCGAGATTCTGTAACTCGCCGACATGTGAAGCTTTGAGGGGGTAAACAGTGGATCTCGTGGCGGCAAGTTTCCTTCCGCGGTGGGTTGTAGCGGATGTAATCTCTCTCGTCAATTGCGCGGAGATTTAAACATAAATATGAATCAGGCCAATCTTTCAGGCTTCTCTTTCTTTTTCTTTTTTTTATATAAAGTAATCAAGGGATAGATCTGACCTCTCCCTCTTGATAGAGAGTTTTGATGAGTGGTTCCAAGACAAAATTCAGCACGAGAATCTTTAAGTGTCGGTAAGCGCAGAGATCTTCAAGCCATGTTGCCCCCATAGATTTTTGTGGTTGACTAGGATGCTGAGGTCTTCAAGGCCGTCTCTCTCATTCTTCTGTTCTGGATATGTAGATCTGGGCCTGTTGATTCTTATCCTCTATATTTACAAGTAATTCATGCAAAACAGCTCC
The DNA here is from genome assembly GCA_018127125.1 of Rhododendron griersonianum. Classification (NCBI taxonomy): domain Eukaryota; kingdom Viridiplantae; phylum Streptophyta; class Magnoliopsida; order Ericales; family Ericaceae; genus Rhododendron; species Rhododendron griersonianum. The sequence goes on from CM030798.1 coordinate 27,681,371, forward strand.
GAAACCAAATAGCTCTGAAACTAAACAGCCAACCAATCCACCTCCCCAGCAGAGTCGCCTAATGTAGGAGCGGTCAAAATCTTCAGGCCATCTCCTCGGGGTTCAAAATAGAGCCTAAAATATTCATGAGAATAAAATGTGCTGGAGAGGTAAAGAATGGTTAGTGTTTAGAACGAAGGGATGGAGGAGACATAAAGCGTGCGACCGTGCCCGAATCATCAGGGCTGCCTACGTATCCCGGTGTACAGGGAATCAGGTCAAACGTAGTTCCAATTTACTCTCAAAGAGATGTTCTCTCCCTTTCTCTGAAAATCTGTCTTCTCTCTCTAGAGGAGATGGCTCTCTCTCTCTAGAAATCTGTTTTCTCTCTCTAGAGGAGATGGCTCTCTCTCTCTGGAAATCTGTGTGCCTCTCTGTTTGTCTCTGAAGGAGAGGCCCTCTCTCTGCCTTAATCTGAATACCAGCACTGGTATTTATAGGCAAGGAACAAAACCTCCGTTGGACCCCTATTGCCGCGGATCTTGCCCTTCCGCGGGCCTGTCGCGGCCTTGTCCGCGAGACCCTGGCGGGCTTGCTGCCCCCGCGATGACACTCGCGGGCCTTAATACCCCCGCGAGCTTGTTCAGCTGCGCGGGGCACATCTTGCCGCGAACCCCACCCGTCCGCGGGACTACCGCGGCCAGCGGGACCTTGGCGGTCCCGGCTGCCCTCGCGATGACTCTCGCGGGCCTCAATACCCTCGCGAGCTTGTTCAGCTGCACGAGGCCCATCTTGCGCAACGTCGACACATCTTATGCTTCGTGGCACCAAATCTCTCTGTGGGGCAGCTGCTTGCCACAAGTCCATCTCACGATCTTTCCACACGTCATCATGTGAGTGGTAGGTCAAACTTCTTCTGGGGTCAACGGTCATAATCTTGACCGCACCTACAATGGGTAGTTACAAATTCTCTCGAGTGCCGTTGGCATGGGCATAAGGTCGTAGTTCTCTTGCGAATTTCCGCAACAATACCACACCTGTAGGGTTTTTCTTTTTGGGGAGATTGGGTACAGTGTATGTCAATTATGGACAATTTTCTACAATGGATTAATGATTTTAGTGGTGCTATATTTTTCTAACTCAATTTCTTTAAAGTGAGACGATAGACATGGTGATGTTAATGGACAATATTCGCCATTGATTTATTCAAATTTAGCAATTCCATCTACCCCTTCCCGTACTATTAGCCAATCTATTTGAATTTATTCTCCTTTTCTATTAACCTTCTTTTGCTTAAGGCTAAGTTATTTTAGATCTGCTTTTTATCACTGGACAATATTCACCATTGATTGTAAACTAATGTTCACCTGTTTTAGACAACTTTTTAGGACTTTTAATTTTGGACAATCTAACTGCTTCGTCCACAACCTCGCCTTCAAAAGAGGTCGAATTCCCCGAGCGTAGGGCTAGGTCATCGTCAGCATAGATATCCGGAAGTCCGGAATCGTTCCCACAGAGAGAATCTCTATAGCTTGTTAGGATTTTTATAAGCAAGTGTTTCCGGTGTTAAGGCGGCCAACTATTGATTTGCTTTGAAAAGTGATAAAACTCTTAAGTAAAAGACTAGTAAAACGGTTTCTCTTGGTTTAACAAGCGGCAAGGCAATGGGGTTTCTTAACGCCCGTAACTTAGGCCATCAAACCTTTCTCAACAAAGACTCGGTTGAATCGCACGGCTTAGGCTATCAACCGGAAGATTTAGCTAGGAAAACAATAAAAGACTAGAAATGAAATATGGAAAACAAGTGAGCTCTTTTTGTTCTCTTGGCAAACACAAGCCGAGACATCGCTCACGGAACCATATGAGCGAGCATATGATCACCGGAGATTAACCTCGACTAGTTTTGTTACATAATGGTTTACCGGTGACAAGCTCTCCCGGAATGCCTAGCAACCCTCGACTATGATGGGCCATCGTGCTGTTCGACCATTGTCTTGCAATACACTTGACATGGGGTAGTACATCTTGGCTCTAGTCCGGGGAACCCCTCTCAAACCAAAACCGGCCTTTGCACCTGTATATAACCATAGAACCTTCCCAACTAGGACATGAACCCGTGGCTAGGACTTATGTGATATACCCTGTTTATGTGTATTTCTTTTCTGTACATACATATCATTCACGCATCATTGCATCCTGCAGGCTAGAGGATTGGGCTCCCTTAGAATTCTTTAGGACTTTTCGGTCAGTCTAGGAGACTATAAATCCATAGAGGTTGGGATACCTCCGGTATTTGCCGTGCCCGAACGGCTCCCTTGACATGAGATTAACCTTGGAGGTGTGCGTATTTGGGTTCTGACGGTCACATTGCTCTGTTTCGGATGGTCAAGATAAGGAGATTGGCTCTGGTTCCGAAACGATCGGAATTTAACCTGCCTGACAGTACCTACCCGGACCGCCAGAAATCTTCTATACAAGTGCCCCAAGTGAAACTCAAGTCACGGTAGGTTTTAGGACCTAGGAGGCATGTAGAAGGTAGGACTGACACTCGAGACGGATTTTGAGTTGTTCCCTTTTGCCTTGTTACAAGTTCAGAAACATTGGACACCTGCAAAAAGAAGAGGCTTTACCCAATTGGTTTCGTCCGTCTCGAAGATTGGTTCGCATAGATACCCTGGAAGAAACCCAACTGGTTGAGGTCCACATAGAACAGGAAGGCCAGTCGTCATTTGCAGTTTCGCCAAGCCCGACAATACAGGAGCCTCAGTCACTTGAAAATCCCTTACCAATGGCTGACCAAGAAAACGGGGTAGAAGAGCTTAGGCAGAACATGGCCACCATGGATGCTCAGTTTAGGCAATCCCTTGCTAGGATGGATACGCAACTCAAAGCCTCAGTTGCATCCATGAAAGGCGACATGAATATGATAATGGAGTCTATGCAGGAGGTTTGTGACAAGCTTTTAGTTAAAACTGACATACCCAAGGAGGAGACGCCAGCCAAAGACACGCCAGCCATCGATCCCAATTTAGCCGCTCTTATGGTCAAAATCGGTAAGTTGGAAGAATCTATGCAAGAAAATAAGCGATTAGGAAGAGGAGAAATTGACATGAACAAATTGTGCTTGTTCCCTAACGCTAAGTTACCAGAAAAGTTTAAGGGTGTGGATTTCGCAAAATTTGATGGTACTGGAGATCCGAAGGCTCACCTTCAAGGGTATGTGGGTTCACTCACTATGAGGGGAATTGAAAAGGAAGCCATGGCCCAGCTATTTCACGTATCCTTGTCAGGGCCAGCTTTGCAATGGTTTCTTACCCTGGAACCCTCTAAGAAAAGGACTTGGGAAGACATTGGGACGGCATTTGTGGCTCAATACGATTTCAATGTCGATCTGAAGATGACCACGAGGGAACTAGAGAGCATTAAGATGGGTGAGAAGGAAGGCTTCGCTGACTTTGTGAAACGTTGGAGGGCTAAAGCCGCTCAGATGCAAAGCAAACTAGACTTAAAAGAACAAATAAGAATCATCACCAAGAATCTGCCAAACTCTTTTGCCCCATACATAGTTCTCTCCTAGGCGGCCCCAAATTTCGAAACTTTTTACGACTCGGGCCTGGCTGTAGAGGAAGCACTGCGAGACGGTACATTGGAAAAGAAGGAATCGGGAGCAAAGCCCAAAAGGGTGTATTCAGGGAACAGCAATGTCCTCTTCGGGAATTCCAACCAGGCTGGAACTTCATCCACCAAACCAGCGGAAGTAAACCAAATTTCAGAAAAACCAAAGTCCCAACAAAGAGTCTTTACCCAATTTAGCACTCCTAGATCCGCCTTGCTCAAGAAGCTTACTGAAGTAGGAGTGCTGAATCCTCTTCAGCCACCACAGAACATTCCACCCAATCTAAACCAGAACATTTACTGCGATTTCCACCAAATGCATGGCCATACCACTGACAATTGTATCCGTCTCCGTCATGAGATTCAAAACCTCATCGACAATAAAGTCATTGATACCCCTCCTTCTGACAAACCAAACACCATGACAAATCCCTTGCCACAGCATAATGCCCCATTCCAGATCAACCAAATTACCCAAGTCAAAAGCCAAGACTTTGATCCTACCTTTTTCATCATCCCTGATACCGAACCAAAACCTGTTGTGGAAGTTCCCGAAGAAACTGCCCTCTGTTACCTTTGGGATTGGGGAGATTTGATGGCCGATTGGAAAGAGTTTGAAGTCGCTAATTTCCAAGAAGATGTGAATCCATTCTTTGAACCAGGATGGGAAGTTGATTGGTAAAACATTTATGCTGACCCTCTTGATGGATTTTCCTTGAATATGATGTTCGAAAGTCAAAATGGGAATTTGCCAGAAATGCCCGAATGGGAGTGGAATCCAATTCCGGATGAGTACCAACTCTTAGCCTGGAATGATCCTTTAGATACCTTCTCTATACCCATGCTGTTTGCAGAAGAATATCAACCACCGACGGTGATCTAAGACTGGCCTGAACCTGTTCCATTTCAACCAAACCTCTCCTCCTACCTCCACGATCTCATAGCTAACGACCCATACAACAATGTGGGTCTTGCTACATACCCAGAACCGCTAGGTCCCGAAGAAGATGTGGCTAGCAATGAGTTCAACCCAATGGACTACCTGGTCGATGAAGTTAAGTCGGAATCATCTGTCACTTTCCCAAAAGATGCTGATGTGGCCATGATGAACTTGTGGGAAGATGAACCAGGAGCCAAGACAAACCTGTGGGGAAATACGGAGATCATCAACATAAAGGTGGGAAACGAAGAATGGACCGTAAAAAGGGCAGTAGCAGAGGCTGAAAAATGGAAGCCTAAGGATCTGTGGGAAGACCTGGTTGTCGCTGACTTGGCTGCCAACCTCCAAGACACCACCATTGGAAACAAGCGCAAGGCCCTTGCTGATTTATGGAATGAAGAGTCCAAGTACCAACAGATTGGTCAATTGACCAGGAACGGTCGAATATATCAACCCCCTAATCTTCAAAACGGAGAATCTTCCAACCCTTCAGCTCCACTGACCAAAGAACCTTCTAACCCGTTCGTTACCCAAATCAAAGATACTTTCCAACCCTTTGCCCCACCAGTTAAAGAGCCTTCACGCCCTGAGAAAAACCCTGAAGGAATGATCAAGCGCCAGCTTGAACAGACGCCAGCCAAAATGTCTGTTTGGGACGTGCTTGTTCACTCCACCCGCCATCGCGGAGGATTCATCCAAGCTCTCTCTCACCTAAAAGTCCTTTCCGCCATAACCCCTGACGAACTTGTGGCACTCATCAAAACCATACCCGTCAAACATGCTATCACCTTCACTGATCGAGATTTGCCCGCAGAAGGAACTGATCACAATCGACCACTCCATATCACTCTGAAATGCCACAGAAAATGGGTACCGGTAATTTTGATTGACAACGGGTCGGCAATCAACGTCTGTCCACTTCATGTTGCTTATTGCCTGTGATACAAAAATAGTGATTTCTCTCCATCAGAAGTCAAAGTTCGGGCATATGACAACACCCGTCGGGATGTGACTGGCACCCTCATGCTCCCTATGACTTTCGGGCCTTACCAAACGGATGTGGAGTTCCATGTGGTAAACATTCCCGCATCCTTCAACCTACTGCTGGATAGACCTTGGATGCATCGACCTGACATCATGGCAGTTCCTTCAACGCTCCACCAGAAAGTTAGACTGGGGCTGGAAACTGGGATGCTCACCATTCATGGCGACTCTGGGATTCGTGCTCCTGTGGAAGACAATGCCCCACTTTTGGAGATACAACATGGGGAAGAGGACGTTGCTCTGGGTGGCTTCTCTCTTGACACCTCTCGTTCTGTTTTCACTATCAAGATTGATGATGACTTCGTCGTTAGTAATGTTGCCATAAAGATAATGAAGAAAATGTCCTACATGCCAGGATTGGGGCTGGGAAAGAATCTGCAAGGGCCAGCACAGTTTGAAGAACCAGGAACTTTAACCCGCGTAACAGGTGTGGGATACCACCCTTCCAAGGATAGGAAGGAAAAGAAGGGAGATAGATTGGAAGATTATTTTGTCAAAGAAAAGGCAAAGCAGATTTATCAAGGGCAGCCGGAACCATTCTGGGACAAAGAAACCAACACCTTCCTGCCAGGGTTTGAAATATTCGCTAATGATGTCTGGCCTGAAAGTGATGAAGAACTAGAAGCGGTGATCAAACCAGCAAAGACGACAGATTGGGTTGAAACTCTTGCCGGGGGTAGCCTAGCGACCTTATTCAAGGAGGACGAGCCATTAATTGGGTATAGTCGTGGAAGCAGAAGTGCAGATGCTGGGGCAGGAGGCCCCCGAAGATCCAACTTCACTCATCATGGATGCCGCTGGAGATTATAAAAATTGGACTTTCATACCAAGTGCGACCAGTCATGAGTCTGAATCTAAAGTTGAGTCCTTTAAGTCTTCTGAGTCCTTTGAGTCTTCTGAGTCTTCTAAGTCTTCTGAGTCTGTTGAGTCTGAGTCGGTGTCTCTTGGCCCAACACCTCAGAGTCTGTATTTTGAGTTTGAGCCTACCCGTGTGTATGATGCCCTCGAGGCCTCTGCTAATGATGAAATAAATGAACCTGATTCCACTTACTTCCCTGATTTTGAAATAAATTGTGTCGACCCCAATGATGAAGAGATCGATTTCGAGGGGGAAATCCCTGAAGAAATTCGGTCCCTAATCGAAAGGGAAGACGAAAGGCATGCTCAGCCTGTAAAAGAAGAAGTTGTTTCAATAAATTTGAGGGATGAAGGGAATCCCCGAATGGTTCAGATCGGTTCCGCGCTGCAAGGGCAGTCAGTTCCAGGCAAAAATTAGAGCAAAAAGGCCTACTAGGATGAAAATCCGCAAGGGCATCTTAGGCAAAAGTTAAGACATACAATGAACGAGCTCGCTAGGCCGAAAACCCGAAAGGGCGGTACTAGGCAAAAATTAGAGCGCAAAAGGAGAGTGTCAAAACCAGAGCGAACCCTATCCTTAAACTACGTCATAACCTGATTCCTTCATCAAAAAGGATACGTAGGCAGTTTCACTATGGGACTCGGTTGCAATCAATCAAAATCAAAATCCAGGATTGATAGAATCCAGAAAGGCAGAATCAGAGAGGGGGAGACCCTCTGTAACTCACTTTATTAAAATAACTGCTTCTAATACATAAGGCTGAGCATGATCTTCGAAAATAAAAGTGCGATACAATAAAAGAAGGTCCATGATTTATTCAAATGATCAGGGTAGTAAGATCGAGTCAGTTTCCTGGGGCACCCGCCCTCGCAGCAATGTCCCTCTTGAGCCATTTCCTATAACTCCCACGCACTGCAACAGAAGGGTAAGGATGAGCATCGGTCACCTCGCGAGACCTCCAGAATCGCTGGTAGTTACAAAGAACTGAATGGCGGAAGAAAGGCAGAACTACATCCACCAGGATCTCTACAGAAACCTCCTGTCTCAAACCAAGCTGACGCTGAATCCGATAGGGGATGTAGAAGGTAAAAGCCTCCAGCCCGGGAAGAACCACCCACTGGGAACCCATATAGTGTACAGTCATGGGCGGAAGGTCAAGCCATGAGCATCTCCAGGAAATAGTCTCAGCCCGCTGACGTTTGAAGAAGTTGGCCCACTCGGAAACTCGCCTGTCCGCAAATTCAAAGCACTGAGAGGACAGTAACCTAGCCCCATACGCCAAGTTGCTAGGAGGGAGAGTCAGTACATTCACCTTGTCACACAGCCAAATCTGCCAAAGAGGAAAAACAAGTGAGAAACTGTAGAAAGCCAAGCCCAACGTTAAAGAAAATAGGAAGAACTGGAAAGAAGAAAGATGAAGCGAAAACTAACCTGTAAAAAAATGGGGCTGCCTCCAAAAGTCTCAGTCTCTCCAGAACGAACCCTGTCTAAACCCATCAGTGTCTCAGCCAATACCATTGGAATCACGTCCTTCCGAGCTCCAATCTGCACTGCAATACTAACCAATGCCGAGCTAGCGTGACCAGTGGAAGGAACCAAAAAGTAAGCAGCAAGTAAGCACATACAAGGAGCGGTCATGCACCGAGTGTGGTAGGTTGTGTTCGCCAGGTTACCGAGAGGAGAGAACATCTCAATGAGGCGCATCACGTTGAGATGACCATTGCTAACCAAGTAACGAGCAACACCGTCATTCAGACCTAGAGAGGCAGCAAGAACCTTGGACATGTTCTCGCGCACGGGAGGAACAATGACATCTCCAGAGCCGAAGCCGCCAAGATAGGCGCGAAACTCCTCGATTGTAGGGCAAAGCTCCTGTTCACCAAAGCGGAATACGTGCACCTCCGGATCCCAAAGACTTATGGCAGCCTTTAGGAGCTCGGGACGAAGGCGGATGTTACGCAGGTATCTCATAGAGTAGAGACCATGCGCCCAAAAGTTGAGCCAATCGACCCCCTCCATGGAAATCAACCACGGCCGTAGTGAACCGGTGACAGAAAGAGCCATTGGGAAGAAATGAAGATTTGAGGAAGAAAGATATGGTTAGTATGAGGCCTAAGGCCTGAATTTATAGAGGGATAGAGGAGACAACTTCAACTTTCAAAAGAGCCTTGGGTTCCAAAAGTATAGATTTTCCATGAGTCTTGCATAGGGAAAAGCTTGGTCATGCTCTAAAAGAACAAAGTGGACATGCATTGGTCCGAAAATGTTGTAGGACACGTTAAACTTCAATCTTCGTGCAATCTATCTTAGGAAGCAGCAAATGGCTGGATGTCAGGAAAAAGTGCCACCCGGTATAACGAGGTAACGCACAGCATACCAAAATCAGGAGAAAACCACGGCATAGCACGGATACGCCCTAGGATCAGATGAAGCCACGCACGGCGTTTTGTAGCCCCGCACGGCATATTAAGTCTGCATTTCTGCAGACTTTGACAGCAGAGGTTTGAAACCAATCCAAGGCACTCACAAGCATCACCAACCCTCAGAACACGTCTCAATGGGTATTTGGGACTTCGGGGAACTCTCGCTTCAAGCCAACTCTCAAAATTCGGCGTGAGGACACCAAAAAGTCGATAAAACCCATTTCCTAGGTCATGTCAAGGAATCGGAGTCCGTTTCAAGCCATTTCAAGTTGATTCTTCGAGTCACAATGGCCAAAAGTGACCTAGTTCAAGTTCCGTTTCGCGGTTAATGTCAAAATCTGAGAATGTCACCCTCCAAAGTCAAGGTTTTCTTGCTTTTTAGGCATGTTTTCAAGCGGTTTTCAGTTTTCAAATGAGAGCTTGAGTTTCATAGTCACGTGTCAAGTATCTAGGGTCATCGTTGATAAACAAGAGTCCGCAACAGGGGTATTTTTGTAAAGTCTTGCACAAAGGGATTAGTTTTTCAGAGTTATTCATTTATCTTCTTTGATTTCTATTCCAATGTCGATAAATCTTTGCCCCAACATACTGCTCATCATAAAGCTCAAGTTCGCTTCAGATTATGGCTAAAATGACTAGTTGCATGCATTGGTTGGTGTTTCTGTTATTCAATCTTTCTTAGACAAACGACAATAAGGGAAGTTGAATGACGTAAACAATGAAAGAAATAAGCTTCTCTATATATATGATCTCCAAGATATCCATGAGTCGAAGTACAAAAAGGCGTGCAAGCCCCAAAACCCTATCTACCGAGGGTAAACAGGCACCCTTCCAAAAGAAGCACGCAGGCTCCACCAAAAGACAAAAGTAAGACAAAAGGGAACTCAACTCTCATCCTCGTCCTCGTCGTCGTCGTCCTCACCCTCCTCGCCGTCCTCCCCAGAGGCCTCCTCTGCCTGAGAACCGGTTGCCTCCTGAGTACCTGACGCTCTAGGCACTGTACTCCCCGAGGTGTCCGAGAGGTCAACGTCTGTCGGCTCCTCAGTCCCATCAGAGACGTCGATCGGCTCGTCCTCTGTCCCCCCAGAAAACCGCTGCCTCTTCGACGGAGGCTCCTCCCGCGAGCCTGCAGAGGAAGCCTATGGCACCTGCGTGCTCACAGACTTCCTGCGCAGCCCACGCGAAGCCCCTCCTCCAGCCTGCAATAACATGGTATTCATCATTTGCATTGTAATCATAGTACAAGCAATAGGAAATAAAAGCAAAAGGTTCGAAAGCTTTACCATAGTCCCACCAGCACGAAGAAGTACATCTGGGGTGTGTCCCATGGCGTACTGCCTCACCAGCTGCTCTAGGCCCATCATGGCCTCGGTCATCTCTCTCACGTACTCCGGAATCGCCTGCACAATAGGTCAATTGATTAGAACGTACAGTGATACTAACAAGTGCATGCAAATGGGCGAAAGAGCGTAAGTTATACCTGAGCAAGGAACTCCGGAGCTGCGACCGAAGGACGTGGCACCACCACTACACCAGAAACCCCCTGGGCAGTCGTCACATCCACGGTCCAGGAGAGTCGAGGCAAACTGGCCCCGCTCGGACCTGCACCGTCACCTCGACCACCATCACTACCCTCGCGTTCTCTTCCTCTCCCTCCTCTCCGTCTTCGTCCGCCCCTACCACCTGTACCACCTGGCGCCCGAAGCGTTGCCTCCCAAGCAGCAGCCCGTATCCCAAAACTCGGCATCAAGTACCGAGCCCGGTACTCAGAGTAGTCCACACCCGCCTGGAAGAGCGGCTCCAGCTCAAGGTCCGGTCGTACGAACCGCTCAACCTCCCCTCTGGTGTACAAGCTCGTCCTCTGCACCAGAGCAGGAAGGGGACCAGGGACTCTAAAAGCGTCCAGCCTCAACGACTGACGTGACACCCGGTCACCCAGGTACCACTGCCAGCCGTAAGGGGACTCGAGCAGCACTCTCCCCCTCGTCACCTCCCTACTCCGGACCAAGTAAGGAAGCTCGCAGCGGTCCCACACACGCCAGCGAACCTGCAATTAAAGACAAACAACATCAGCATGGGATTTGAATAGGAACTATCGATAAACGAAAGCATGCAAGATGTAATCATACCCTGTCAGGACGAAGCTCGTCTAGGAAGAGGCGGTAGGCGTTCAAGTCGCCCTTCCCCTTCTTCACTCCCCGGAACTCCTTGGACCAACGTAGGGCCCGGGGAAGCACTGTGTCACTAGGGCAGGAGGTCTCGGGAGGGTACATATCCAGTACCTCGTACATCCACAGCTGCAGAATCAAACATCAAGGATTAGCACAGGATATGCAATAAGCGAATAGAAAGACAAATAAAATGCAAGAGAAGTTCGAAACGTACCTCCCAGACCCTCCAGTAACCGCCGAGGCTCTTCCCCGCTCCTCAGGAAAGAGACCCCATGAAGGCGTAGCACGCCCCCAAAGCTGCACCGCCCCAATCAAAACGGGCTATCTCCCCGACGTCCCTCAAGGCCGGTAGGAGCGAAAGGTGTACCCGATTGCGCCTGTTGGGAAACAGGGATGCACCGAGCAAGTACAACAGAAAGCACCGCGCCATCTGCTCCTCCTGCACCCTGTCAGTCGGGAGCTCCTCTGTCCAAAACCCCAACAGCTGAGCGTACTGAGCGTCCTCCTTCTCCGCCCTCAGCATGTACCCCAGTGTCTCCCGCTGGAGCACCGCACTCCTCCCTGTAATGGCGTCGTAAGGGATAGGGTCACCCCCGACCCTCAAACCAGTGATCGCCGCAAAGTCCAACGGCGTCACTGTCAGCTCACCAAAAAGGAAGTGGAACGTGTTCGTCGTGTCCCACCACCTCTCAGCCAGTGCCCTCACTACCTGGCGATCGTTGCTCGCCCTTGTCAATACGCTCACAAACTCCTCGAAGCCCGCCTGTCTCACAATCTCCCTCACAGCCTCGGGGAGTCTCTCCCAGAACGTCGGCACGTCGGCCGCACCACCATAGCAAGAGATGGTGATTGCCTGTTGCAATAAGTTGATAACATTCAGTAAACAGGTATACTATTCAAAGCGAATACAGCATTCAGATAAAGAAATGAAGGTACGATGCAAGTGTTTAAGGTATACCTCGTCTCGGCGCAAAGAAAGGTGCTGCTGTGGGTCCCTCAGGACCAGAGCCTCGTCGTACGTAGGCCGCGCCGGCCTGTAGGCGTCCAAAAGAGAAGGGACCACCACGTGCTGAAAGGGCACGTAGGATTCTGCCACGTAAGCTCAGCGCCCTTTTAGGGCCACCGTCGCCTCCTCCGCAACACTCCTCCGAGGGCCTGTCTCACCTCCAGCGGCCCCTGTCTCAAGCTCAACCTGGAGCACCCTCTCCTGAGCCTCAAGTAAAGCCGCAGCCAGCCCAGGCACTCCCCGTAAGGTCTCAACCAAGTCCTCAAGAGACGCCTCCTCAAGGTAGTCACCTAAACCTATGGGCCGCGACGACTCTGCACCCTCGCCGCTACCAACAAACATGGCCGGCGCCTCCTTCTCCTCTACCAACTCCTCCTCAACAACGGGACTCTTCCCCAGGTCAGTCCGGGGCTCCCTCACAGGGGAAGCCTCTGTCTCCACCTTTGCTCCGTCAGACCCGTGAGTCTCCGTAACTCTCTCCTCCAAACCAACTACACCCTCCGCTCGGGCTGTAGCCTCCTCCTCACCCCTAGGCTCCACTGCACCTGGAGTCTCCGTCTCCTGTCAAAGCCGGCCAGTACCCTACTACCGCTGTCGCCGCCGTCCACACCAACCACCGCGGCTGCCTCCTCGGCCAATGCCGCCTGGGCCGAGACCCCTGTGGTCTCCGGCCCCACCTCGGCTGCCACACCGCTCCCCGGGGCCACCGTGGCCAGTGCAACCTCGACTCGCGAGGGATGATCACCCCCGGGTATATCCGCGTCCTCCATAATATAAGAGAGAGCAGGGAGAGACGAGAGAGAGAGAGAGCAGTGAGAGAGAGAGAGAGAGAGAGCAGTGAGAGCGAGAGAGAGAGAGAGCAATACGAGAGAGATGAGATAAGAGAGATGAGACGAGAGAGAGAGACGGGAGAGAGAGAGAGACGAGAGAGAGAGACCGGAGAAAGAGAGGAGGGAGTTTTCGAACGAGGGGCGTGCACCCCGTATATATATATATATATATATATATATATATATATATATATATATATATATATATATATATATATATATATATATATATATATATATATATATCCCCTGAACCGATTTGTCTGGACTTTAAATGGACCGGGTTCGAAGAGAGATGTACCGCACGGCATATTGGAGAGAAGCGCGCGGCATAATAGCTTAACTGGATGAGAATTCTCGAGTTTCCACGATACGCAGCATTATCCCTACTGCGCACGGCATACTGGGTTAATTCGACAGTTTAGATTCTAAAGGCAGTCTTCTGACAATGTCATTCGCGTTCGATTTTGTTCGGGTACAGTAAACAGGGAAAGCAGACAAGCAATAACAAGAAAAGGGACTTTTCATTCCATAAAGCCCAAGGTAATCCCCCGGGATTTTCATTACATCGTTCAAAAAAAAAAAAAAAAGAAAAAGAGAAAATCCAAAACAGAAAAAAATCCTACTGCCCCCTTTTCTTCTTCTTCAAATCCTCATCCTCAGTCGCTCCCTCCGCCGGACGCACCGTCCCCTTCGACAGAACGGTCATCCGAGCCATTCGGATTCCCTTTTGAGTCCTCTGCAGTCCCATCAGAGTCGCGCCCCGGTGCATACTCCGGGTCGTGCTTGTTGTCCAATTGATCAAAAGCGAAGTCCTGAAGGTTGGACACCGCACGACGAAGGGTGCGGATCGTTGATATGAGCCTCGCAATCTGATGGTTTAGTTGCTCGATCTCTTCACGATAAAAACCCATCTCAGCCTCGAGGGAAGTCACTCGTGCAGTCAAGTTGCTGTCCGCCATGTCGAGTCTCGAAAGTAACCTTTTTCTTAAGAATGGGGAGAAGGTAGAGAGACTTGGGAGAATGGTGCATAGAATGAGGCATCACCACCCCTTTAATAAGAGTCCTGACCGACGTAAGGGCACGCCTGTATTAATGGGCACCCTTAAACCAGCCAACTGATCTCGGAAATCGAAGAGGTGCATGGGAAATCGAAACGCAGCACGTCGCATCGAACGCCCGCACGGCATTATGGCTTCAGAGGAATAAATGTGTTTTCTCAGAAATTGAGCACTCTAGCCGCCAAAATCATCTCGGAAACCAAAAGCTCCAGCCGTTTTGCAGCAGAAATCCTTTGGAATAGCGTGCATTAATGATAGGATTATTTGATCCTAGTCCCCCGAGACTCGCAAAAATTTCCCCGTCCCCCGAGGATTGGTCGTACTCACATTTGCTCGCATTATTTGCTAGATTCACGTTCTTCGTCTCAAAATCAAATCAGTCTCAAATTTCGCCTCCCGAAGGCTCGTCTCAAAATCAAGTCTCAATTTCAAACCAGTCTCAAATCAAATTTTGCCTCCCGAAGGCTCGTCTCAAAATCAAGTCTCAATTTCAAACCAGTCTCAAATCAAATTTCGCCTCCCGAAGGCTCGTCTCAAAATCAAATCAATCTCAAATCAAGTCTCAATTTCAAACCAGTCTCAAATCAAATTTCGCCTCCCGAAAGCTCGTCTCAAAATCAAGTCTCAATTTCAAACCAGTCTCAAATCAAATTTCGCCTCCCGAAGGCTCGTCTCAAAATCAAGTCTCAAAATCAAATCAGTCTCAAATCAAGTCTCAAATTTAAATCAGTCTCAAATCAAATTTCACCTTCCGAAGGCTCGTCTCAAAATCAAGCCTCAAAATTAGATTTCAAAATTTGCCTTCCGAAGACTCGTCTCAAATCAAAATGCGCCTCCCGAGGACTCATCTCGAATTTCCAAAAAAAAAGGGCTTACTTCAAACTTTTTCTTTGCATTGTTTGCTGCGATTGCATTGTCCCAAATTGAACTACGTTGGTCTAATCCCTACAAACGGGGTGCGTAGGCAGTTCCACGAGCGCGACCACCATTGTCATTTACTTGCATTTTTTAGTATTTTGTCTTTGTTCAAAGACTTTAGAGCAACGAATCGGGGTGCCTATTCTTTAAGCGTCACTCGTATCAAAACAATGATATTCGAGTTACGTTAAAGAGGGACTACTGTAGACAACCCAATCCGGACCTCGAAGGGTCTTTGTTCACCCCGATGATGAAATAAAGGAAATGGAACCTTTGCGAGCTTGAATGAAGTATTCCTCCAGCATCCGCAGCCCAAACAGATCCTAAGCCCAAAGCAAGCCCAAAAGCCCGAAAAACAAGCCTGTAATACCGCGCGTGACATCTCTACGCCGCACGATGTATCGAAATTTAATACGCCGCACGTGGTCATGAGCTTAGCCGCACGGCATTTTAGGTAAAAGTTCTGACTGGCTTAGAAAGCTGTCGGCCACGCCTATTTGAGCCACAGCTGCAATACGGCTCAGTCGAAAGCACACTTTTGGCCCGCCCAAAAAATACCTTCAACTTTTGAAATTCAAAATCCAAGGCTCTTGCCTATAAATACACCCCTCCACTTAATGGAAAAGGGCCCTTGATCACCATTATACCCTTTCTCTCTCTTCTTGCTTTCACACCCACTTTCCCATTTCCAAGCCTTGAGAATGTTGTTCTCAAAAGACATTCTCTAGGTTCTTTTACTCCATTTTTCTCCTCACCATTGAAGTTAGTTCCTCACTAACTTTGAGACCTCAATCACCCAATATACTCATCTACTACACACATCCGGACTTCTACTCTCTTTCTCAACCTTCCGACGTCCATCCGCCTTCATCAATACTCATCCAAGCTCAAGATCAAAGGTAAAAACCAAGTTTCCTTGGGTTAGGCTCTGTCCTGGCCCTGAGGGGACCTTTTCAGTCTTCTGGCTTAACTCTTTTGGTCAGGATCTGACCCAAAACCTCTTTTACCAAACAAAATTAGTGTTCTGTGCAAAAGCGTGCTACGCCGCGCAGCGCTTTATAGCGTCGCACGGCGTAGTAAGCTTGCACGCATGGCATTTCAAAATGACATTGTTTTTCTTGTTCAAGCTGTCTGGATCACGATCGTCCGTTGTTGGATCATTTCTGTATACCAAAAGCAGTCCCAAAATGAGACCAAATCTACAAGCCATGTTTTAAACTCCATAGATCTTTTCAAAACAGGCAAACGTATCAAAAATGGTCTTCTTTCCATGGCTTGAAAGAATGGTGCAGATCTGAGATGATCTGATGGCTGTGAGTTATCTGAAGTTTTAAAATAACACCGTGCGATGTAATGGGTACACCGTGCGAAGCTTTACAAAACAATAAAAGTTTGGTATCCAGATCGGAACCACGCACGGCATATCAGTAAGCCGCGCGTTATAAACCGATATGCCGCCGGACGGAGGATAGTGATTCAGACAGTCCGTTTGTATATCTTTCTTATTTATATTATCGCCATGCCATCTTTATCATCTCTGTACAGCAAGCACCACTAGCACGGCAACGTGTCATGATTTATCTTGTTCCCCTTTCCCTTTATATGTTTTTAAGGTTTTCCGAATGGTATTAATCCCCCCATCTAAAATGCTTAGTAGAGACCGGTTTTCACCAGGCGAGCGGGGTGCTTTTCAACAAAACCTTCCCCGCTCGTAACCTGGCTCCCGGATCCAAAATCTCAAACAGTTTCGCTAGATCAAAAGGCCTTTCTTTTCAAAACAAAAGTCTCTCGGTTCCTCGGATCATCCATCTCAAAAAATCCGGGTGGCGACTCTGTCTAAATCGCGCTCCGGGCGCGGGAGCCCACAGACCTATAACTGGGGTCACCACCACGTCGTCAGGAATTTCGTATACGTCTCGGAAAAGCTTCAGGGTCTTGTCATTCTTAAAACAATCCCAATAGGGGCACGGCTCTTTTCCGGTTCTATCTGGAATCACGTCGGGGTCAACGGGCAGTATTCTTTGTCTTTTTCTCTTCGGCTTAGGCGGTTGTGAAGAAGCTTCGGCGCCCTGTTCGGTGGGTACGATGCTAGAAGAAGCACCCACGGCTTCCTCTTCGACACGTTTTCCCCCCCTTCTTCGGCCTGTTCTTCTTCTTTTTCTTCTTTTTCCTCCTCTTCCTCCTCGGCTGGAGTGTTTTTACGCTCTCTTCGTTGAGCCGACACGTTAGAAGGAGAGTCATCCTCGATTTCAACGATCTCTGAGGGATCAATCATTTGAAGAGGAGAAACGACGAGAGGCGTCTCAAGCCAGCTCTCGTCGGTAGGGTCGAAGGTATCAGGATTCGACATAGTACTTGCTCGGTATGCTCGGCCAAAACACCGAAGGAGACTTGCGGTCTGTGAGTCCAAGCTATCCGACTCTGTTGCAGACTCCAAGCGAGGGGCGACCTCTCTTGCCGAAGAATCGGAAGACGCAAGACCTAACGAACAGTGCAAGGGGATAAGACCGCTAGCTATATGCATGGTCGAAATTCTTAAAGTGCCTACGTTCGGTGTATTTATCTATCTATAAGTCATTTCTGCGAACGAACCAAATGGGCGGACAATCATCCGAGTAATGAATGACGTTGTACTTCGGAAAAACGTGTTCAAACTTATAACCGTTCGGATGAAATATCCAACCTATTCCTATCAGTACGCTCGGAAGAACATATGAACATCTTCAAACCAGAACCTGCTATGCACAGTAAAGCACTGTTCATAAACAGGCACGAAAGTCCAAAAACTACCATTACTGGTCCAAAAACCATCCAAAAAATAGTCGAAATGGGAATAAACGTTTGGAGAATCATAAAATACCTGGGAATCAAGTAAACGCTGTGATCAAACTTCAGAAATCCTCAAGTTTCAGACGGTTTCGATGGCGGACGGCGCTTGGGCGATATGGAACGATCGAGGAGAGAGAAGGAAAAGTGGCTTTCTCTCTCTCTCCTTCCCCGTTTTATACCTAGGAGCAGAATTCGAAGCGACGCGGAACGATAGCCGTGGGATTTGAGCGGGAGATCTCAGAACCGTGCGATGAGCGACACGTGGATACTGATTAGACGCGTCGTACCAACATGCAATCACGTTTGGACGCATGGCAAATTTGAAATCGACAGTTACAGAAGCATTAAATGCACGACGACCTTTCAGGTTCAGGTACCATGGGCCTGGCGTTAATTTACTCGGGAGATTGGTTATGTTCGGAAGATGTTTTCTGTTCGGATTATGCGTTTTGTTCGGAAGACTGTATTCTGATTCGGTCACTTTGATCAACTCCTCCTCCACACCCGAGTGTGTGAAGAAGTTGAGAGGCTATTGTAGTGGGCCGAAAATACCGAAGGTTCAAAGGGTTCAAAACGATATAGTTTAGTGACCTATGAACCTAGATGGTTTGGACTTTGTACGTCCACCGAAGAGACATGGCATTACTATACTCGGTTTCCGAGTATAGGCGGTTCGCCGACTCTTGTGATTCTGTTTGCTCCGGAGCAATAATTCGTCATTACGTTCAGTGAGATTGACGTTCGGGAAGTCCGTCCCTTCGGGAAAACCATTACGCTTGGCAGTCGTTCCGTTCGGGACGGTCTCTCTTCGGCAACCGCTTGGTTCGGCAGTCAGCGTGCACGTCTACAGTCATTCAACGGTCAATTGGTGTCAGAACGAAAGTGACATCTCTGTCCGATGTGACGGCTCTGACATTTGAATAGTGCAGCTCTGTCACCCACGTGGGGCGGTGGCTCGTAAATATCTCTGACATGTGACGTCAGCCGAACAACACGACACGTGGAGGTGGTCTAACATGTTTTGTACTCCAAGGTTGCCTATAAATAGAGGGCTACCCCCAACCAAGTTTCTCTCTGATACACTTCTTCTCTACGTATTTTTCTAAAAGCTTTCTCCTTTACTTCTCCTCCACCTACTGACTAGGTCGTCGGAGCTTCTACCCGGAGGAACACCCCCTTCGGTTTGCAGGTACTCAGGCGTTCTCTGCTCATCTTCTCAACCCAGGACGAAGGAAGGAAAAGGTTCAAGGTGGAATTAACCCCCCACAGTATTGGAAAACCCATGGTTGAATTTATGGTGAAGATGTTTTGTTGTACTCCAAAAGCACAGCACAATAGCCTATTGTGGTTCGGAAATGAATCCTACACAAACTCAACAGTATAATTTGAACTAATCATCCATAAAACTTGGTGAGTAGGATCACCTTTAAATACAATTAATGTTAATTGGACAATACTTTGTAATTACATTGTCAAATCAATTTTCCCTTTTTAAAGTGAGAAAGACAAGTATGATCTTAACAAGAACTTTCGATAATGCATCAGAAAAAGAGTAGCTTTAAATTTTTTGTATAATTGTCAGTTTTGAGATAAAAAAAATACTTTATAGGTTTTCGTATTTTTTCGTCTTAAGTCAATTTTTTTGACATTTTAACAAAATTTTTGACTTTTCAAACAGAAGTACACTATATACATAAAAAAGTAAAAAATAAAGTAGAACTTTTGATACAAAAACACTAAAAACAAAAAAAACACGGATGACGAAACAATCAAAAATTTCTAAAAGAATATTTCTGTGATGGAAAATTTTGTGGAGATCGATTTTTGAATTCTCAGTTTTCATTTCATTTCTCTAAATGCAATCTACATCCTGCTCTTAAATACCTAAACTTCATAAGCCAATGGGAACTCGTATTTGCACTCCCCTTTCATCTACACGCACTTCTTTTTTTTTCTTTCTTTCACATAAAATTACAAGATTGTTGTTCATAAGTGAAGAGCTAATTACAATGTAAGGGTAATTTTGTACTAATATTATATAAATAAAGACAAAAAAAAATGCAGATAAAAAGAGAGTACGATGCTACAAGAAAAAACTCCAACGGCAACATCCTTCGGTGTCAACAAATTTAACTTGTCCCGGAATATAACGACTAGAAATTTTAATTGTTTATCACCGAAAACATTTGGGTAACCTGTAGCCAACGCAAGTGGTTGGCTGAGGCCTAATGCCACCTGGGCGGAGTTCGTTTTCCTTCCCTAACTCCCCTACGATAGAATAAATTAAGTTTTAACCGATGCGGAAAAAAGGGAGGGAAAAAAAACTGTAGCCAGCGCGCCAAAAAAGAAGCCCTAAAGTTGACGTACATCGTTATCAGTACTCTCTATTTGAGAAATTTTTCAGTGCTGGGTAACACGTGGTACCTGTTCGGCACATCTGAGCCGTTTGATGTGATTTTAAACGGCTCCAAATTTGGAGAGAGAGAAAGAGGAGGGGTGAGAAGAGAGAAAATGTTTCAATCTGAATATCTAAAAATGTATCGGACGGCTTGAAAGTGCTGAGCGGGCACACGTGAATATACCCGCGCGGTACTGAAAAATTTCTCATATCGTTTTCACCTGAAGCTCTGTGACTCTTCCCTCCTCTCTCTAACTCACGGTCTGCAGTAACCCACCACCGTGGGGGACGAAATCCCGCACGCCGGTCTCTTCAACCACCGTCGGTCTCCCTCCCTCCCTCAATGTGTTTTCTGGTATTACTCCTTTACCTCATGAACTTTGTTCCACAATGTCTTCCAGTTTTGTAATGTTTTTGTTTTGCATGTGAGTTTTTAAGAAATTCGATTTTATAGATTTGAAGTTCAAATCGGAAGCTAGGGTATCCTCACGAAGGTCGAAATCAAAGGTATTTTGTTTTATTTGGGAATTTCCATCTTGAAGATTTCGTTTTCAGTATGGGTTTTGGACTCTCTTTCCTCGGCTGATCATTTATTTCGGAAGAATGACGCTAAATGTGCTGAAATTTACTACTGATTGTTGATAGTATTTTGGAATAATGGGCCAATGTTGGTAAACAAGTCTGCTTCTTGGCTGCTTTTGCAAATCTGTTCCCCCGTAGATATTCTAATGGGTTTGGTCCTTGGCTGTTTTTTTCTTCTTCTTCTTCTTCTAATCTGCAAACAGAATGGTCAATGGGTGTTGTTTTACCAATCTTTTATACTTTTCTCACTTTCGAAACTCTTTTACCTACATTTTACTGTTGATTGCTGAAATTTAGAGATAGTTTAATATTATGGCTCATCTTTTTTAAATGATTTTCGAACGGTTTTTTATTTTACTGCTATCTAATCAGAATGCGTGAAATCCAAATGGGTAACTATTTATATCACTAGAATTTAGAATTATAAAATATTGCTATGGAATCTATATAAATAATCATGTACACTTCTCGGAAATATAGCTGAGAGAGGAATCAAAAGTTAATTCTTGTTTCAAAAAGAAAGGTGTTGACAGGTATTAGAAAATAAAATAATATATGGTGTTGTTCTATTGTCATACCCTAATTAAGTATTAATGAGTGCCTTTTGTACTGTGCATAAACTGTACCAGTGAGACTTTTTTATATTGTTCAGACTTGCTAGTTTCCCATTAAGAGGTAATTCTGGCTTCGTCCTTGCCCAATTGTTCATGGGATCAACTGTTTTCAAGTTATCGCTAATTTGACGATTTTCATTGTAACTAGAAGTAGGTTCCTTTTATATCCTCTCATCAAATTCAAAAAGGAATTGTTGTATCGAGTGAGAGTATAAGAAGAGGAAGTGGGAGACAGGTCGTTACTTGTGCAATTGTAGCATAACCATTGTGCATACTGCATACCCTTGTTTCCTGTCTCTTGTGCAATTGTAACATAACCATAATAGTTGACTTACCAACAGCTTGTTTATTGCCTTGACTGTTCTTTAGTGACATTATTCTTGTTTGTTTGACATCAAAGCTTGTTTTTGTTCTCCTCTTAAACCTGAAGGTGATCTTTGCTAATAAATGAAGATGCATGCTGGATATGAAATATTATTTCCTTGTACTAAACCCCATGATCAGATGCATTTCCATCATGGTTTCTTGCATCTAAGTCATGTACTCAGCACTTGGGCATATTTTCGTCACATAAAAACATTATTTGCCACTTCTATGCCTCATTTTATACGTGAAGTTACCAAGTTTCAGCATGTGAAGCGTAATTCCTGCACATAATTGTTTCATTCCAACACCATGATGTAAATTCAAGCCACTAGATAGCCTAATTCACCTTTGAACACAAAATTCGGCACTTAATCAATGTTTCCAGCACTTAGGAAAGTCCATTTATGCAATCAATCTGTCCATGGTGTATCGGATACAGCAACAACTTAGTATCTTACTATTGGCCACAATCTTATTATCTTGTAGCAGTTGACTTTTAGTGTCATGGATTTGGTGACTACTTTGGCACATGTAGCCGAATAGTATAGGTGACAAAATTCCAGCTTTTGGTGACTGTTTTGGGTGTGGCCGTTGGTGTTTTTTCTTGTAGCTAGTACAAAAATCATTTCCTAATGCGCAATGCGACATCTCAACTCCCAAAAGAGGCCCCAAGTGCAAAAGATGGGGCCACTATTTGCCATGGGGTGTGGTTCTAGACTTTTGATTTTTCATTCTCACACTTTGATCCTCCCGTGGAGGGTGGGGTACATGTGATGGGTCTACGACAGTTTAACCAAATAATTTGAACGGTTCATTTCGTACGGCTCGCTCAATTTGTCATGAGTTTGTGCAAAATTAGGGTGATCGGATGCTCAGATCAAACTATACTATGTCTTGAAAAATTTAACAGCTAGTATGATTTCAAAACCCAATCCATGTTTTGGACTGGAGGAGACCTGGTTGGGACCGTTCATTTGCTGCAATCAACGATTTGGATATATTTTTACAATTTTACTGGCAAGAGTGTATTCATAACGGTAAAAGCTCTTACTGGTAAAAGTGTATGAGAAAATCTGAACCATTGAATCCACCAATGGGCGGTCCCGATCTGGACTGTCTCGAAAACATTGGACTAGAGAGGAGCTGAACCCTAAAATTAAAGGTAATTTACACCAACCTCCTCTGAGGTTTTTGACAAATACACTACGCTTCCAACCTTTCAACTTATAACACTAGCCTCCCTTGAATGGAAAAACTTAGGTCAATTAGATCCACTCTGTTAGTCTTCCTTTAAATTTGTGGATTCTGGGTTACTGACCTTGAAAAACATTCAATTTTACTCTCTATCCAATTATTCCCGCAAAGTCTTAGTTCATTGGTATGGATTCTTGGGGAAAACTTAGGTCAAAATGAGAGCTCAAAAGTTTATTTTTAAGGTCAGTAACTTGGAAGCAACAAATGTAACGATGAAATGGATCTAACTGAGCCAAGTTATTCCAATTTGAGGGAGGCCGGTGTAATAAGTTGAAAGGTGAGGGGCATGGCGTATTTTTGTCGGAAACCTCTGGGAAGGTAGGTGTCAATTATCCTAAATTTTAAGACAAACGTGTTCCAATTATATGGATACCGATATCTGATTAGTATAATTTGTTTGCAAGCATTAGCTACTTTGCGAGCCGAACAAAATGAATAATTCATATCACTTTTGGGCCTGAAATGAGGCTCATATGAAGAGCACAATTGACCCTGTTGTTAGGGATGAGACAGTTTGATTTGGTCGATTTTCAGGGTAACTTCCCACCGGACTAATTTTATCAGATTTGTAGATTTGTAAATCAGACTGGCCTATATTTGTAATCAACCGAACCAAATTATTGTGCATGGAAGTGCTTTGGTTCGATTTCGCTTGATCGGTTTGGGTCTCAAAGTGCAGTAGTACTATTACAAAGTCCATACGAGGCTTTGACCCTGACATTAATAGGGCACCCTGCTAACAGTGAGTACAATCCCAAAGATTGGTCGAAGTGCATGTAAGCCGGCCAACCACTTTAACTGGATTTTTCGCTACTTTAACGTGATTTTTCGCTATGGGACGTGCTCTACAAGGAGTTTGAACATCAAAATGAACCCGAAATAGGGTTGAAATTAAACTTGGTGAACAGCACGGGGTGACCGGGAAAAAAGAAAAAGAACAGCACGGGGTGCAGTCAATGGGCCAGCTTGAGACAAGCCGCCAAGAATACGGAGAGTTTGCCTCTTTTATATATAGGCTTACAAACATTGCCTCTTTTAGTCCTTGGAATCCGAAAGATTTGACAGATTCAAGGCCTCTCTCTCTCTCTCTCTCTCTCATTACGTATATATATCCTCGATGAAGGACCAATCCTTTAGTTTTCTTTGGTGTAATTTCTCCAAAATTGTGAAGTGGCAGGGGAAAAGGCGAAAAAATGGAGTGGCCAGCAGGAGAACCAAAGAAAGAAAGAACACATGTAACTGTGAAGGTGCAGAGAGAAAAAATGATAGACATCTATCTAAGGGTGAGACTTGAAGTACCGCTGCGTAAACTCAAGCTTGCTTACTGCGACCGGGTAGGTTTGGACTGCGACGAGATTCGCTTCACTTTCGATGGCACTAGGATCGGCGACCAACAAACCGCCGGTGATATGGAAATGGAGGATGGTGATGTGATTGATGCTTGGTCTGATCAATGGGGTGGTAGTGCTAGTGCTAGTTGTTGTATTTGAATTCGATCCGGTGTTTGTTATTTGAAGTTTGAACAACACACTCGTTCTTACATTCTCTCTCACAAGTTAAAAAATAGCGTTAGATATCGCTATTTCTAGTTCCGAGTGTTATATTGATAGGTGTTGGAATATTCAAGGCACGTATGTAATGTGTTATTGAATATTATTTTGTAGTTCACTGATAGTAGTAAGTTTGGCAAATTATGCTTATATTCTACAGTATTTGTTCATTTTCTAGGTTAGAAATTTCATACTGTATCAGAGCTGCTTTGCTACTTCATGTTTACATACTTCCATCTTCTGAGAGAACAAGAAGCTCCAAGTACATGAGCAAACTCAGGAGGAGGGGACAATGTCCACAAATCCTTCCGTTACAATGAACGAGAAGACGAATACGTCAAATGTTAAGTTTAGCCACACATCAAATTTGCTCGAGCACATTGAATGTGATTTCCAGTTGTTGTGAACATGTTGAGACAATTATGCAGGGGGGAGAAGAAATTAAAGAAAAGAAAAAACCAATGTGAAAGTGAAAAAAGACACTAAATTTTCTTCCCTATGAATTCCCTATGACTTTCTTCAACCTTGGAGGAATTCCTCCATGAGAGAAACACATCTTGAAGCAGTTCATTTCGTCAGATCAAATCATTTGCTAACAAGATCTCTCTTTCCAACGATTCAAGAATGTGCTTCAACTGATGAATGAACTTCTCAGTTACTATGTTTCTTCTGATTCTCTGTTCAAATTTGGTACTTTTCAGCCATATGACACCAACATAGATGTCCCATTTTGCATGAATTCCGAGCCGAAATAACAGAACTCTCAAACATGGAACTGATTAGCAATCGCAGTGATATGAGATGGAGATATGGGATGTCATGTCGGGCCATAACCTCATTTACAATGTACCCTTTTTCCATTTTGAACTGGAATTTTCTGCTGTGTGCATATACGCCTTTCAAACGCATCTGGCTTTATATGCTCCCAAGCCATGGTGACACTACCCAGACAACCACAGTTGCCCATCACTTCGTACTCTAAGTCTCTTGCCTCGAACATTTCCATCACCCATGTAAATTACTTGAGAATCTAAAGCTAAGCAAAATAGTATGGATTTATAAAAAATCCAAGAGAAAAGGAAAAGAATCAATGACGTTATCTTCTTCTTCCCTTGGGCAGGCAGAGAGGGGATATCAAACACCAGTACCGGTAAATGTCAAAATGAGATGTATATCTAAAGTTAGCTTACTTCTCTACAGGCAGTTCGGCGAATTAAACTCTAGACATCTTGGCATCTTCAATGACCAAACAGGACTGATTATCTTCAAGCAAGACTGACTTTCCATCTTCTTCCTGCTGCTCTTCTGCAATTTGGGATTTCTGGTCCGGAGTCAGAGTTCTTGTCCTCCACAAAGCCATGATTGTCCATCGCTTTCTTTAACTGTTTCAAATGGGGGAGAAATCTTTACTTTCTTTCCAACTTCCTTCTCCATCTTTGTTAAGTACTCCAATCTTTATAAGTTTCAACTCCATTGTTATTGCCCAAAACTATCCTGAGGTGCAACTTTGACCGGGAAGACTCAGCAAGTTTTCCCTCAAGGGAAACTCAGATGTCTCTGTGATTTTAAGAAATTTATCTCTGCATGCCCTAGTGAGGCAGCCTGGTCAAATGTACCATCAAAATAAAAAACCTCCGTGGTGCCAGAGCGCATCCTACCCACCACTTGGACCAGGGCGGGGCTTTGATACCATTTGTAACGACCCGACCCGGCTGACCATGGATCCTCTTTCGGCCCAAACACTTGGCGTTAAAAGGTATACCTAAGAAGGTACCATATAACCCTATGTGGGTGTTAATATACCTACCACATGAGGTTTTAGCTCCCAACCAATGTGGGACTGAACGCTCTCAAACCCCCAAATCCGGGGTATTACACACACACTAAAGGTGTAGTGTTAAAAGTTTCCTAATGATCTGAACTGGCAATTAAACCCTGAAGATTTGGCATTTCCTTCAAAATGTCGCTCAATTTATTGAACAATTCCAAGACAGTTCAGAACCTGCTTCATTGATCAAATTAAAATCCGGGCAGATCAACAATCAGTATAGAAACATAGAGGCATTTTCTTTTGTTTTTTGATTGATAAGAAGTTATTTTGACTAGATATTGTTGTCCTCCATTCATCTTAATTCATTTCCCAGAAATCAAGATCCTTCAAAATATAACTTAAGATAATGAGTCTTTCTATTCAGCTTCGTAACTCTAACTTATTAAGAAGACATCTATATAATATGATAGGAAAGTATTTGAATCCTAAAGATAACCAACGGTCTAGATTTATACCCTGCATAATTCTCCACCCTCCATTCTAGAATGGCAGGCCCCGTAAATACTTCACTTTTTTATGACAAAAATAGAGCACGTTTTGGTTCAAAATGGAAGTTTGGGATTCTTTTTTTCCACGGAAAGTTTGGGATTCAACAAAATGGAAATTTGGGATTCTTAATTCATCTGCCGGTCCTCATTCCTTTTACATTATTGTGGTTTCCTTTCTCTCTCTTCTTTCACTTTCTGAAGTTTAACGCTCTGTTCTCCACCAGCCTGTTTGTTCTTCGACCCAGGTTTGCACCTTCTCTCCCCCCCCCCCCTCCCTCTCTCTCTCTCTCTCTCTCTCTCTCTCTCTCTCTTTCTCTCTCCTAATGTGGCGATGATGCATGCTTAGATCGAACTGCCAATGGCCCTTGATCAGTAATACTAAGATGATTTCTTTGTATATTTTCATACAGTTTAATCAGTTGCCATACGATTTCTCAGCCCTAATGTGGTAACACAAAAGTGGTTGGGGTATTATTGATGCATTTGATTACAATATAATTGAGGTGTACGTGAGGTGTGAGTGACTCTTTTTTCCTAAGAAGTTGGGGCTATTGAGATTCATCATGTTTCTCTCACGGTCGAATCTCCAACGATCCCCAAGACGCTGGCACGCGGTGTATTTCTCTTTCTTCACTTTAAATGGGTCAAACCATCCTCTCTCTTTTTTCGATCGGGAATTTTTTTACTATGTGTGTCCTCACGATATGTTTTTCAGCATTTGTCATCATGTAGTTCAATTGCCTGCTAAGTGTTTGAGAAAATGTGCCAACTACAATAGCCTTATGTTTACCTTTCATTGATATTTTCTGTAATTATTTTTCAGAAACTTCAGCTAGCAGAATCGGCCCCTCACTTTTTAGCCAATTTCTACCAAAATCTTACGAACTCGAGGTATGTAAAAACCTTTCTTTTTTCCCTTACAGTTATCACTCCAAGTTGGCTGTCATTGAGATGTGGTCTATCCATTTTGGTTCTTGGTTTGTTTCATATATTTTCACATCACAATTTCCTTTTTCGTTAAATTTCTTTTGATTGTTAAGATATTATTAAGTATAATGGTAACTTGAATCATTGCCTCAATGCCAAATTCAACGGTGTCCAGAGAAAAATTACCCATCTTCAATAATAGCTTGAATTATTGTTTCAATTCCATTTTGGTTTCACTTG
Source organism: Rhododendron griersonianum (assembly GCA_018127125.1). NCBI lineage: Eukaryota > Viridiplantae > Streptophyta > Magnoliopsida > Ericales > Ericaceae > Rhododendron > Rhododendron griersonianum. The sequence goes on from CM030798.1 coordinate 27,709,296, forward strand.
CATTTGCATTAGATTTGACCATGAAACCGAACTAGCCACTCGGGAAAACATAAGGGTTTTGTGACAATTGCTCCAGCCGACGCCGAGACCTCAGCCTCCTTCTCCGCCGAGTTGTGAAGCCCCGATATAAAAACCCTTGGTGCCTTTTGCTTCCATCTATATAATATGACAGGGTGGTTTTTGAATCTCTAAATATCCTCCTATATTTTGGACCCTAGGATCGGTACACATTTTTTCAACGGCTGAGATCTACTGAAAATAGGGTTAGAGGTATATTTGGAAAAAGAATGAATATAGGTAAATAAAAAGGAAATAATATATATGAAACGCCTCTCTCAGCCCTTCATCCCAAAAAGAGGTTACAATTTTTGGACAAAAATCGTTCAAATATGAAACGCCTCTCCCTTACTTTCCCCTTCTCTCTCTCTCTCTCTATCTTTCAACGATCACCCTCACGATCACCCTCTCCCTCTCCCTCTCTGGAGCATATCCACCCTCGAAGCCGGCGAGAAAACCCGCCGTCGTGGCTGCTGAGCTTCCTCGGCTTCTCTTCTTCCCCTTCATCTGGAGCATACCAGAAGCCCTCATCACCGCCGAGCTCTCCATCGCCTTCCCCGGCAACGGCGGCTTCGTCATCTGGGCCCACAAGGCCTCTGCTTACGATCCGACCTTGCTTTCCAATAAGAGGTTGATAGATACCCGAAGCGTAGGGCTAGGTCAGCAGTAGCATAGTATCCGGAAATCCGGGATCGTTCCCACAGAGAATTCGATTCTAGCTTTATTCGGATTGTAGGTTTTGTAAGTAACGGACTGTAGCCTTGAAGACGGCTAACTTGGTTTTGCTTTAAAACGGAATGACTTAAACGAAAACTAGATTAAAGCTTGATTAACTTAAGAGGCAAGTCTCGAGGTCTTCTAACCCTTGACAAAGGCCATTACCGGTTCTCGATTATAACTCAGGCGAGAGTCGCGACCGCGCGCTCACGCCCGGAGGATTTTACTTAAAAAGACTACGTTTAACAAAAGATGTGATTCCTCGGAGGCGAACCAACTTGTTTTTAATGTTTATCGAACACATAGGAGGCCACGAGGCCTCGATAAGTCACTTGCCAAGACCGCTTGACTAAGCTCCTTACCAAGGGGTTAACACCCCTAGTTTAGACCGAAAATGCAAGTAGAGCTCTATTCCGAAAATCATGATTTAAAGCTCGATGGCTCGAGAACCAAATAACAACCTAAGTCCTTGGGAAATATTATCCCGAGACTTAGCCTAACGACTACTCACTCATAGCTAAAGCACAAGACAAAGCATAAAAACGAGACATAACTTTAAACCGAAGGAATCGAAAACAGACTTGATATTAATAACAATCTTAACAGTAGCTACAACATTAATGAACGAGAAAACAACAAACGATAACAACTTACTAGAGAAAATGGAAGGTGAAAGCTTGGAAAGCTTGGAGCTTTTAATGGAGGAAGACAAAAAGACTAGAAAAATAAAGAGAGAGAAGACAAGGAGAGATTATGAGGGAGAGAGAGAACAAAAGGCTTAATAAGGGACCCTCTCTCTCTCTCCAAAATATCCCAAAATATCCTAAAAGTAGACACAACCCAAAATATCCAAAAAGCAAAAAGGTGAAAAAGTAGCCAAGATCGGACAGAAATTCGCCTCATGAACCGGTACATGGTTTTGGTTGTACCGGTTCATGGCCTTGGTAAATCTTCAAAACTTCAAGTTCTGGGGCCCATGAACCGGTACATGGTTTTGGTCGTACCGGTTTATGCTTGGCAGAAAGTTGATTTTTTGTATACTTTGCTCCCACAGCCCGGCATCGGCCCGACGCTTCCTTGGCTCTCCAAAAACCACCCGATGGAACTTGACGGGGTACTGCCACGTGGCCTCGAATACTGGAATTCTTCCGAGAGGAATCCTTGACGTTGAAAAGCACCAAAATTACCACGTTTTACCTGAAACCATCAAGACGAAACCTTACGAGCAAAATGCGATAAAAAGAAATAATAAGGGACGAAACGCTACAAATAATAAGATAAAAGCCCCCAAAATTATACAATCTTGGGTGCGGATCACGCCCCCCAACTTAAGCGTTGCTAGCCCCTAGCAACCAACGACAACCAAAAAGAAGAAAACAACGTAAACCTTCCGGAAAAGCAACTACGGCACATGCTCTTGCAATACTAGTTAACAAGAGTTCAAAACTAACTATTGAAATCCATAACAACTTGTAGCATGCTAATAGCCGAGCAACTAAACACTAAGCACGTAAATAACAAGCATCCAACGTGCGTATCCAAGATCAAAAGAGGATACGACACGGCCAAAAATCCTTTATGCAAAAGCAGCCACATCCCACAAGAAGTGCTCGAAGCTAGGCTTGGTGAACAAAAATTCCAAGCCTTATATATGGAGAGCCCCAAAGAAAGAGAGCTAAACTATATCAAACATTAACCAAAAACAAATATGCCACAAACTAAACATGCCAATAAACGATAGCTGAATCAAACCGGAATCAAAACGTACGAACGGTCAACTAAGGACTTTCTTGGCTTATAATGACCTTGGTTAATCGAAAGAAAGGTTAACAAAACGGTGGCGACCAACACCGAGTTTGGATAAACTACCCTTGGACGCCACCAACACTAACTACCAAGTCAAGAGGCCACAAGCCTGCCCCAATCAAAAGCTTCCTAACACTATGTACAAACGACTCTAAAAACTGAAAATAAGATAGAACAGGTGGGCTGTCAACCACCTTGCACCCCGACCAAGTAGAGGGTTTTACAAAAACTAAAACCACCGACACTAGTCCTCACTATCATCCTCCTCTTGCTCCTCATCATCATCGTCATCCCCAATCACACGTTCCTTTCCCTTCCGTCTCGCACTAGACTCACCACCGCCGCCGCTAGTTCCAACCCCCGGTACATTGACGGACACCTCGGGGGTAGACTCTCGCAAATCCGCCTCATCAGGCACATAAACATCACCCTCCTTACCACACCTCGCTGCAATCCACAATGCTACCTTCTTAACTACCGAAAGGTCCCTCCTCGTCCGACGTAACTGAGTCTCCTGCCTCAACTGCCGTGCCTCCATGGTCTGAATTTGAGTGGCCATGCCTCTCACGTACTCCTCAATCCTCCCCGTCGGGGTTCTCGCAGTAGGCTTAGGAAAACCAAAAGTATTGGCCAACGGTGGCTGAGACAAAGCCTTACTCTTCTCGACAGAACTACCCGTAATCGGACCGGGCGTTCCGGGAAAGAGTCTCTCGGGAGACATAACCCCCTGAGCACCACAAAGAGCTGTCACCATGGCCGGAAACGGAAAATTAGGCTTGTACGGGGCCGCCCGCTTCCTAAACATCACCATCGACCTCCATATCATCAAGGCCCAGTCAACCACCTCCTCACTTGATCCAAAAACAAAGAGTACCTCCGCATCCTCCTTCCTCGGCCTCTTCTCAGAACCGTGGGGGCATAAGTTGTAATGAACCACCTTATTAATCACCCAGTATTTCTCAAAAAGCTTCCCATTGACAAAACGATCAACCTTCAGTGGCTTATCGGTCAACGTATTACAAATCTCCTCATCGGGTTTAGACCAATTCAAGGCAGGGTAAGTAGTGGTACCAAAACGAGGTCGCTGGTAGTTGTCCAGATACTTAGCAATAGTGTCAGGGGTTACAAGTACGGTCTTCTTCCCCATTTGAGAAGTGATTTTCAAATCCTTTTCATCTATCTCCATATTCAAATAAAAATCATAGACGATCTTTGGCTTATAACCAGGGACCGGTTGAAAGAAAAATCGTAGACCCCTCTCAATGATGAGCTCGATGATAGGATGGTTACCAATTTTGACACGATCCACCTGCCGCTCGCAGGTGTAATTCCGACCCCTCAATTCCTTCTCCCATTTCTTCCTCGCCTCATCTTTCTTCTCTCTCTTTCTCTTCCTATTCTCCTCCTCTCGGGTATCGGCCTGCTCGGCCTGTTTCTCCGGGTCAACTCGTTTGTAATAGGAAGTTTTCCCGGTTGTAGCATCAATGGAAACCGTTGCATCGCCCGGAAACTTTTTGGTTCTCCCCATTTTTCTGTTTAACCTCCAACACAGAGCAAAAACAGAGCAGAACGGAGCCCCCCCCCCCCCCCCCCTCCCCCTCCTTACTACAATTTCACAACCACCTGCAGCAAAATCAGCCAAATAACAGCCCACGAATCACAATCGAACTCCCAAATGTGATCCTCACAACAAGAAGTTCAGAAATCAAGGCTAGGGCTTATGGGAAATTTTCGGATTTCGGGGGTAGGAGAGAGAAATTTTCGGATCCCACTTGATTTTGGGGATCAAGGGTTCAAATCCCTTCATAAACTAACAATGCAACATGAAAAACACTTCACTTGGTGGTTTAATTCAATGCTTGATCCAAGAACTCAAGGAAAAGGGGGGAATTTCGAATTACCTTGCCTTGGAACAATTTTCGGATGGAGAGAGAGAAAACCCAAACTGAAAACCTTGAAAACCCTTGATTTCCCACTTGAATCTTCAAGAATCCATGAAATGATGAAGATTGGTGAAGGTTTGAGAGTGATTTGGGTTGATTTGGTGGGAGTTTGAGAGAGAAAAAGAAGAAAAACGGTTGGGGTTCTTGTGGGGGAGGCGTGGGGTAGGAGAAAAGGTGGGTTTAGGTTTATATAGTGGGGTAGGAGAGAGAAGAAGAAACCCGATTTTTTTCAAATCTGGGCTTCATGAACCGGTACATGGTTTTGGTTGTACCGGTTCATGGCCTTGAAAAACTGGATTCTTGAAATTTCTGCCAAGCATGAACCGGTACATGGTTTTGGCTGTACCGGTTCATGGCCTGCAGAAACTGAAATTTTGTACTCTTCATCAATTTGACCCCCGATGATTTCCAACTCCTTCCAAACATCCTCCGAACATCTCAGAGCATCCGAATATCATTCCCCACAACCCTCCTTACTCCGGTTCCCTAAGTTCATTGAATAAACGGTAGGACACGAACTAGGATACGAGATAGGACAAGGGGACACTTTGTGGTTTAGTCAAAGAAATAATGCCTTGTATCATCCCCTAAGTACGTCATAGATTCCGAAACGATTCAACTACGATATAAAACACACTTAAGCATGACATAAGATGAATAACCTAAACTACGAACGAATTAAGAAAAAGAACGGGATATGGGTAAAACTTGCTCAAAACATACTCAACACCTAATTGCTCATCCTTAACATGCCAATGAGTTAAAATGGACGCACTACACGAAACATGTACCACGAACTCTTGCCAATTAAGAAATACTAAGCATGTGCCAAGTTGCTTTAATCCACTAAAGTTGTAATAACGGAAGGGTTACAAACTAAAAACAAAAGAAAACGAAAAATTTGTACAGAAAACAACAAACGAAAAATATATCACAGATATATTCCCTCCCCCCAACTTAAGATATGCTATGCCCTCATAGCATGAAGAACAACAGTATTGAGAGGGAAAGGGAGAAAAGATGTTACCCACGGGGGAATGTCAACCCCCTTATACCTCGACCAAGTTGGAGGATTTTTGCCAATGCCCACTTCGATCCGGAGTTATGTGCTTCCAGGGCTTCACTCCTTCGGCCAGAACCACCAGCTAGTCACACAGGGCCATAGTCAAAGCTTTTCGGACTAACAACCGCGACACGTAATCGCACCCATGCTTAGGGCTCCTGAATGCCTCAATCACTCCAACGGTAGACCCAAACCACCAAGGCTGGTGTGGTAGCATGTTAACCCTGCAGAAGCGGAATTGTACGAAGGACCTACCAGCAGGCAAATGACATTAGAACCGCCCGGCTCGTGTTATCCGGGCACCCACCAACAGAGATATATACAGAAAAACAACAAAGAACACCACCCGATTTTCACGCAATCTTACGAGTCATACTTTTCTTCCCGAGTCTCACCGAAAAGATAAAACTCGGGTGGCTATACTAGACCGTCAAGTATGTTACATCAAGCCTGTGGTAAAATTAACCGTTTGACCTCGCCAAGCAATTAAGCCCAGCGTTCCCATGGTCGAAACAAAGTGAGACAAAAGGTCAAAAGCAAAACTCACCCAAAGACCTAAGTTGCCACCGATAGGGACAATCGCGGAGAGCACGGATCATTAACGGCAAACTATCACAAGGAAGGGCTAATAAAAGCCCGATGCAATGATGCATTGGTGAAATCTCTTGGTGATAAAATCCCGAAACAGAAAAAACAAACAAAACAAGAAAAGAAGAAGAAACGATATATACAAAATATACAATATGTACAGACATGCATAGAGTTAATATCAGAGCTCGGAGCGTCCAAGTCACCGCTGGACTCCGCCAAACAATGAAGTCCAGCGTTCCCTAAGATCGTAACTAGGCAGGCACAAGATAGAGCCAAGTGCGGTTATGGAGCACGGGATTACCAAGGCCTAACCTATGATCTAAACCGCCCCCGATGGGGCTAATCTGGTAGACGTGAGTGGTGCACGGTGAATTACTCCTATCAGAAGAGCTAATGAAAGCCCTATGTCACTGATATTAAAAAGAATTGCCCTTTGAACCGGAGCTGGGCACACGATTCTTATTTTAGTAGCGGCGTGCGGAGCTACATATACCCAAGTCAATGGAGGGTACCCCATACAATTAAGTCAAGGGGCCGGGTCCGACAAACAGTGAAGTTCAGCGGTTACGCTTGCGCTCCCCGTGCAAATTCAATCAACACCACTCTATACTGACGGGCCATCCGCGTAAGCAGGATCGGCCAAATCCTCGTCAGGTTCACCAACTTCAAAATTACCAAGAAAAGGCTTAAGCCTCTGACCGTTAACCTTAAATGTGGACCCATTTTGCATACTCTCAATTTCAATTGCCCCATGAGGGAAGACGGTTCGAATTACATAAGGGCCGGCCCAACGGGACCGCAATTTACCAGGATGCAAATGCAAACGAGAATTATACAACAACACTTTTTGACCGGGTACAAAGTTTTTAATCACAAGTTTCTTATCATGCTTGGCTTTGACTTTAGATTTGTAAGCACTAGAATAATCATAAGCATTGTACCTCAACTCCTCAACCTCTGTCAACTGCAGCTTGCGACGAGCACCGGCTTTAGCCATATTGAAATTTAGCTTTTTGATCGCCCAGTACGCCTTATGCTCGAGCTCCACTGGCAAGTGGCACGCTTTCCCATAGACAAGCCGAAACAGAGACATTCCCAAGATAGTCTTGTAAGCAGTACGGTAAGCCCACAGAGCATCGACCAAACAAGTTGACCAATCCTTGCGGGTAGAATTAACCGTCTTTTCCAAGATGTTCTTGATCTCCCGATTTGCCAACTCCGCTTGACCATTGGTTTGAGGGTGATATGCCGTGGAAACTTTGTGGATAATAGAGTACTTCCTCATTAAAGCAGCAAATGACCGATTGCAAAAATGAGACCCCTGGTCACTGATAATAGCCCTTGGCATCCCAAACCGTGCCAGAATATGTTCCCGAAGAAATTCAACTACAACCGCCGCATCGTTGGTACGAGTAGGAATTGCTTCAACCCACTTACTCACGTAATCCACCGCCAACAAAATGTAAAGGTACCCGAAAGACGTAGGAAAAGGCCCCATGAAATCGATACCCCAGCAGTCAAAAACCTCGATAATCAATATCGGCGAGAGTGGCATTTCATTCCTCTGCGTGACGCATCCCAATAGTTGACACCGAGCACAGTCCCGACAAAAGGCAAACGTATCCTTATACAACTTCGGCCAATAAAACCCACATTGCAAAATCTTCGCCGCGGTTTTCCGAAACGAGAAGTGACCCCCACAAGCTTCAGTGTGACAAAACTTAATAACATTCTGTTGCTCGGAGTCAGGCACACAACGTCGAACCAATTGATCGGCACAATACTTGAAAAGATACGGGTCGTCGAAGGTGAACCGTTTCACTTCTGCTAAAAACTGGCGCCTCTCTTGAATATTCCAATGGCCTGGCATCATCCCGGTAACCAAATAGTTGACAATATCCGCGTACCACGGAGCTGTGGAGACCCCAAATAGCTGTTCGTCGGGAAAAGAATCTCGAATCGGAATATTAGAAGTGTGGTCGTCAAACTCCAACCGGGACAAATGATCGGCCACCACATTCTCAACACCCTTCTTGTCCTTTATTGTAAGATCGAACTCTTGTAAAAGTAAAATCCAACGGATCAATCTTGCCTTGGCATCCTGCTTAGTAAAAAGGTACTTAAGAGCCGAATGATCGGTATAAACCGTGATCGGAGCACCCACCAAATAAGATCGAAACTTGTCTAAAGCGAAGACTACGGCCAACAACTCCTTCTCGGTCGTAGAGTAATTCATTTGAGCATCGTTCAACGTCTTACTTGCATAATAAATCACGTATGGATCCTTCCCCTGGCGTTGACCCAAAACGGCCCCAACAGCGTAGTCACTGGCATCGCACATAAGCTCGAAAGGCAAATCCCAATCCGGCGTCCGTACAATAGGTGGGGAGGTGAGGCTAGCCTTTAACTTTGCAAAAGCGGCTTCACAAGCCGGAGACCACTCAAAAGGCACATCTTTCGCGAGTAAGTGACACAACGGCCGGGCGATAGAACTGAAATCTTTAATGAACCGCCTATAGAAACCGGCATGCCCCAAAAATGACCGCACATCCTTTAAACACTTTGGCGTTGGGAGGTTGCCAATCAGATCAATCTTTGCCCGATCAACTTCAATCCCTTTCGAAGAAACGATATGACCAAGAACAATACCTTCGGTCACCATGAAATGACACTTTTCCCAATTCAAAACGAGGTTCTTCTCTTCGCACCGTGCTAACACAAGTCCCAAGTTGGTCAAGCATGCCCCAAATGAATCCCCAAAAACCGAGAAATCATCCATAAACACTTCCATGATCTTTTCTACCATGTCGCTAAACAAACCCATAATACACCTCGAGAAAGTACCGGGGGCGTTGCAAAGCCCGAACGGCATACGACGATACGCAAAGGTCCCAAATGGACACGTGAACGTGGTCTTTTCTTGATCCTCCAAGGCCACTTCAATTTGATTGTAACCGGAATACCCGTCGAGGAAACAGTAAAACTCATGGCCGGCCACCCTTTCCAAAATCTGATCGATAAAGGGGAGTGGAAAGTGATCCTTCCTTGTACCCGCGTTCAACTTCCGATAATCGATACACACCCTCCAACCGGTATGCACTCTTGTCGGAATAAGCTCATCCCTGTCGTTTCTGACAACCGCAACCCCGGATTTTTTCGGCACCACTTGAATCGGGCTCACCCATTTGGAATCCGCTATTGGGTAGATTATGCCAACATCCAACAACTTAAGAACTTCCGCTCGGACGACATCCTTCATAATCGGATTCAAACGCCGTTGAGGTTGGCGGGACGGTTTGACGTCATCTTCCATATAAATACGGTGAGAGCAAATAGAGGGGTCGATACCCTTGATGTCAGCGATGGACCACCCGATGGCCTTTGAATGCTCCCGTAACAAAGCTAGTAATTCCAATTCTTGGGACTCGCTTAAAGAAGAAGAAATCACCACCGGATAAGTTTGGCCTTCACCAAGATAGGCATATTTGAGTTTATCCGGTAACGGCTTAAGCTCGAGCGTTGGCGGCTCCTCACATGACGGAACGGCTCGCTTGTCAATAGGTGGCAACTCCTCAAACTTCGGAACCCACGGATTAATACCATAAAGATCCCCCTCATCTAACAAAGAAACCAAGTATGCAACCTCGGGAGCATCAAGAAAGTCGGCTTCGGCGGACGTGAGTGCTAACTCCAACTCATCCTTACAAATGAACTCGTCGACATGATCTTGGACAAGTGAATCGATCATACTCACCCCGCACACATCTTCATCGTCCCCCATTTGACTACCAATATGGAACATATTGACTTGCATTTTCATATTCCCAAAACTCATATTGAGACGGCCATCCCGGCAATGAATCACAGCATCGAAAGTTGCCAAGAAAGGACGCCCGAGAATAATTGGCACGGAAGACTGAGCTGCTGGCACCGGATATGTATCAAGAACCACAAAATCGACAGGATACACAAATTGATCAACCTGAACCAGAACGTCTTCAACCACCCCCTTTGGAACGCGGATACTCCGATCCGCCAATTGCAAAGTCACCCTGGTAGGCTTCATTTCACCCAAACCGAGTTGCTCATACACCGAATAAGGCAAAAGGTTCACACTTGCACCCAAATCGAGAAGTGCCTTCTCAACAACTTTCCCTCCAATGGTAATGGATATCGTAGGACACCCTGGATCGTTGTACTTAGGGGGAAGGGCCGATTGGAAAAGCGAACTCACTTGCTCGGTTAAGAACACCTTCTTTTGAACTTGCAACTTGCGCTTGTGAGTACAAAGGTCTTTAAAAAATTGGCATACGACGGAATTTGCTTGATGGCATCAAGTAAAGGAAGGTTAACCGTCACTTGCTTAAGCACGTCATAAATATCCGACTTGAGGTTAGGCTTGGTCGGCGCTCTCAACCGATTGGGAAATGGGGCGGGCACGGTAAAGGCTGGCGAGAAATCGCTTTCCTTTTCCTTGCCTTTCTCCTTCTCAACAACTGCTTGCTTGGGAGATTCCCCAATTGGCGGCGTCGAAACGGGAACCAATAAAGGAATCACTGGTGGCTCCACTTAAGCGTTGTCCACAGTCTTCCCACTTCGTAAAGAAATTATGGCTTTGGCATGCTCGGGGAAAATCACCGAAGAGCTACCACTTGATTGTTGTCCTTGTGGATTGGGCAAAGGTTGGGTGGGAAGTTTCCCTCTCTCTTGTTGTAATAACCCGATGGCCATTGTCAATTTCCCCATCTGAGTCCTTATATCGTTCACGGCCTGGGTGGTTTGCTCATTAGTCGTAATCTGCATTTGGCAAAAGGTATTCATGGTATCCTCGAAAGTTCGCCGAGGCGGTGGTGTTTGCTGCTGAAACTGATTCTGGTTATGATTCTGAGTTTGCCCTTGGAATTGGCCCGAAGGAATAAATCCTGGCGGTCCCTGGCTTGTCGGAAAACGAGGCGGACCCTGAAACTGAGGTTGTCGCCACGTTTGATTCTGAGCTGGAGGCGGAGCTTGTATAGCTGAAGAAGATCCTGCCTCATTCTGATTATTCCAGCGGAAGGCTGGATTGGACCTCAATCCCGGATTATACGTGTTTGAGTATGGATCCCACCGTTGGTTAAGTGCACACACTTCTTCCTGAGGTAGTTGACTATAATGGAGCCGAAGGACGGGAATGGTCGGGCAATTGTCCGTCGAATGGCCCACGGTCTCACAAATGACACATACTTCTTCCACTTGACGCACTTCCTTCACATCTTTTACCGGCTTTGCTTGACTCGCATCCAATTTCATTTTATCTAACTTGGTTGATAGCTCGTCCAACTTTGATTCAAACATAGTATGCTCACTTACTGAAAACTTGCCGGAACCTCCGGGTCCTTGATTTCTCATGGCTTGTTCCCCCGGGTCAATGAATTCCCAAGTCTGAGCTCGTTCGGCCAATGCATCCAAGAATTCCCATGCGGCTTCCGGATCCTTCCCCAAGAAATCACCGCTTCCCATAGTGTCGAGAAGTTGCTTGGCTTGTTGATTGCATCCCACATAGAAGTAGTTAATCACCAAGTACATTGGATAATTGTGATGTGGCACGGCCGCTAGCAAATCCTTGTATCGTTCCCAATACTTGTAAAAGATTTCCCCATCTTTCTGTTTGAAATTCGCAATTTGATCCATCAGAAGTTTGGTTCGGCTGACCGGAAAGTACTTCTGAGTAAACACATCCTGAACCTCCCTCCAGGTACGTAAAGACTGAGGCTTCAACGAATGAAACCACTGCTTGGCTTTATCCTTAAGAGAAAACGGAAACAACTTCAATCGTGCTTGGTCCAATTGCCCCGGAGTTGTCACGAAAGTGCTCACGATAGTTTCAAACTCCCGGATGTGAGAATAAGGATCCTCAAGTTCACGCCCCCGAAATTTCGGTATAACCCGATGATACTCTGGCTTGAAAGCAAAAGCATTGGCGTTGGTGCAATTTGGAATGGCAATTGGTGAAACATGCGGTCCTCTTTCCGGAGTCAAGTAATCCCTCAACGTTCGGGCTACTGGTTGTTCTTCCATTTGCCTTAATGGTGGAGATAACTCGCGCGGTGGAGAATATGCCTGAATAATAGAACGGACCCTCGGTGGAGAAGCAGAGCGGTGTAACCGATTGGAGAAAGGGCTACGATAAACGTTGAGCATATAATCTGCACAAGACTTAACTACCATACTAGAGGGGCTATGCCGCCACCTCGTTCACAAACAGTCTCGTGGGGTTATGCCACCACCACGGATATAACATAAAATCAATAGAAAGAAAATGACGCTCAATTTAGCTTCGTTACACCTCAAGTCGAATTGGTGGCTCGGTTAGAGGTTTCCGCTAACTTGAGTTCACAAAAACAAAGTATAAATAAAGCGGGATACTTACAGTGGTTTGTCGATCCTCCCAATAAGCTAGAAAAAGAAGATCCCCGGCAACGGCGCCAAAAATGCTTACGATCCGACCTTGCTTTCCAATAAGAGGTTGATAGATACCCGAATCGTAGGGCTAGGTCAGCAGTAGCATAGTATCCGGAAATCCGGGATCGTTCCCACAGAGAATTCGATTCTAGCTTTATTTGGATTGTAGGTTTTGTAAGTAACGGACTGTAGCCTTGAAGACGGCTAACTTGGTTTTGCTTTAAAACGGAATGACTTAAACGAAAACTAGATTAAAGCTTGATTAACTTAAGAGGCAAGTCTCGGGGTCTTCTAACCCTTGACAAAGGCCATTACCGGTTCTCGATTATAACTCAGGCGAGAGTCGCGACCGCGCTCTCACGCCCGGAGGATTTTACTTAAAAAGACTACGTTTAACAAAAGATGTGATTCCTCGGAGGCGAACCAACTTGTTTTTAATGTTTATCGAACACATAGGAGGCCACGAGGCCTCGATAAGTCACTTGCCAAGACCGCTTGACTAAGCTCCTTACCAAGGGGTTAACACCCCTAGTTTAGACCGAAAATGCAAGTAGAGCTCTATTCCGAAAATCATGATTTAAAGCTCGATGGCTCGAGAACCAAATAACAACCTAAGTCCTCAAAAAAAAATATCCCGAGACTTAGCCTAACGACTACTCACTCATAGCTAAAGCACAAGACAAAGCATAAAAACGAGACATAACTTTAAACCGAAGGAATCGAAAACAGACTTGATATTAATAACAATCTTAACAGTAGCTACAACATTAATGAACGAGAAAACAACAAACGATAACAACTTACTAGAGAAAATGGAAGGTGAAAGCTTGGAAAGCTTGGAGCTTTTAATGGAGGAAGACAAAAAGACTAGAAAAATAAAGAGAGAGAAGACAAGGAGAGATTATGAGGGAGAGAGAGAACAAAAGGCTTAATAAGGGACCCTCTCTCTCTCTCCAAAATATCCCAAAATATCCTAAAAGTAGACACAACCCAAAATATCCAAAAAGCAAAAAGGTGAAAAAGTAGCCAAGATCGGACAGAAATTCGCCTCATGAACCGGTACATGGTTTTGGTTGTACCGGTTCATGGCCTTGGTAAATCTTCAAAACTTCAAGTTCTGGGGCCCATGAACCGGTACATGGTTTTGGTCGTACCGGTTCATGCTTGGCAGAAAGTTGATTTTCTGTATACTTTGCTCCCACAGCCCGGCATCGGCCCGACGCTTCCTTGGCTCTCCAAAAACCACCCGACGGAACTTGACGGGGTACTGCCACGTGGCCTCGAATACTGGAATTCTTCCGAGAGGAATCCTTGACGTTGAAAAGCACCAAAATTACCACGTTTTACCTGAAACCATCAAGACGAAACCTTACGAGCAAAATGCGATAAAAAGAAATAATAAGGGACGAAACGCTACAAATAATAAGATAAAAGCCCCCAAGATTATACAATCTTGGGTGCGGATCAGCCTCCTCGAATTCTTTCTCTCTCAGGTAAGATCCCTCCAAATTATTTTCTGATTCAATTTTTTTAATTGGGTTTTGTTTTATGTTTCAGTTGAAGCAGTTGAAGCAACAGCAGCATGGGACGATGATTTGGGGGCAGCCAGAGGTGGCGCACCAAGTGTTTCAGAACAGGGGAAGAAATGGCGGCGGCCGTCCGGTTGATTTGTCTCCGGTGGCTTGGCCTACGCTGCAACAGTCTCAGCAGCAGCAGCTGTCCGTAGAGGGTTTTGTTTCTTGAGAACAGGGGTTTTGCCGCGTCTGAGTAAGTAGTTTATTTTTATAGGGTTAATTTATTTGATTTAGTTTATTGGCTTTACCATACTCAGTTTAATAGGATGGGTGGTTTACATTTGATTTGGTGTAACGTTTGCAAAACGGGGGCAGGAGAGAGCAGAACCGAAGGTGAGAACTCAAGCTTTTCCGGGACATTTTTGTATGCTGTATTGTGCATGATAGAATTTAGTTGGGGATGTAGGGTTGAAACTGGTTGATGCATTTTGGAATGGGTGCGTGTTCAGGTAAGACGTGGCTTGAAGAATATTTACTTCAACATAAGACACGTTTAGCGCTGATCCAATTGAAATGTATGTTTTTTTTATGATATTGAATTTTTTTTATGCTTCATTCTGTGAATAAGCTTGCTTCCAATAAGACCATTTGTAATTAAGAGGGTTTGGAATTACTTGATTTCTACGGCTTTAAAAGTCTGATTTGTGCTTATCTATTGTGCATATAGGGGGATTTTCTACCTGCATATCAAGCCTCACTCTCAGGTAAGTTGATTCCTTTTTTTAAATTGAATTTTTGTGTTTGGGTGGATGAATTTTTGTGTAAGTTGACAACTTTTTTCTTTTTCCCCATTAATTGGTCGTTGTCTTTGTTTCGTTTGTTAGCACTGCATTGGTTTTGTTTGTGTCAAAAATGTTATTACCTTTTACGACTATTTGTTGCTTCTTATTTTGGTTTTATCTACAAATTATTGGATGTTAGCATGTGTAACTAATTTTTCCATTCTACAGCTTGGTTTTTGCCAAAAATATGGAATTTTCATTTAATCCTCTAAAAGCATGAAATCCTATTCTAACTATACTTGGGTAGTGTTTTTGGTTCTAATTTGATGGTAAGAACTAAGAAACTGTGTACAAGTTGAAGTTTTTATCACACTTAGTGTTTGGTTTTGAAGGGGATCATAATGGTGGGGGTGGTAGCCTTGGTGGTGTATTTTAATAATAAGAAAGGGAAGGGGAAGTTAAGAAAAAATATAAGAGTATTTTCTTGATTGTTATTTGGCCAAAGCGGGCCGTGTGTTATTTGTGGACTCGCGTGTTATTTGTTCAAGTTCTAGCATTCCAATGACTCTCTAGGAATGAGTTTTGTGTCCGGTCGATTACAGTTTGTGATCTTGAAAATATCGTTTACCTATTTTTAGAGCTCCCCAGTCTCATTCCTAACAAAAATCACGTTAACCAAATATCATTTGATAGGAGAGGTCTAAGAGTGTGGCACATAGTTGAAAACTAGCAATCCATTCGGTTGCCTTATATGCATGCGATGCGAGATTTCGTGCAAGCTATTGTGTTCTTGGACTTTCTCCATTTGATAGGTAGAGCTTGCTCTATGTTTTGATTGTGCTATGTATTGAAAACATGTTGCTTTACAGATATTGGTCAATACAATTAGCTTGCCTATTCCTGCTCTTTTCTTAGCAATGAAATGTTATTGCTTTCTATATTCCCCATAACAAAATTGAAAATTTTCAAGTGGCCTAGCAGGTAAAAAAATAGGATGATTGATTTTATCACAAGTTTGATCTCTCTCTCTCTCTCTCTCTCTCTCTCACACACACACACACGTCTCCGGTCTCCCCCATCCTCCACCCACACCTCCGCTCACCTTGCCCCCGCTCACCACCATGGAGTGATTCAGCCCCTCTTCTTTTCTATCATACATCTCCTCTAGCGAAATCACGGCAACGACAACAACCATAGGTAAAAACGCGTACTCCTTCAATACCCTTTTCTAACATGATTTTTTATCTTCATAAGTAGCATCCATGTTTTTGTTAAACTTTGCATTCAAGGTGTTTTCTAAGTTGTCCTTCTCCTTCCATTGTCACACCTAGATTCTACAAAAACTGGTTTATAAATTGTGATAAATCTAATAATTCTCGATATTCTTTATGCAGGAATGTCGAGGACTGGCAAAGAACCAATGAGATCATCGTGAAAACAATATCGTTGTTAAAGCATTGTAGAATGGTCCAATAACATTTTAGTCAATTTAAGTTTACTGGATTTTTAATACGTGTGTTGTGTGTTTCATGAATTTTTAACAAATTTTACCTATGCTTTGCTTATTATATTTTATATGAATTTACTTTGCTTCTGTCCATTTTGTTATGAAACAATACTTTAAGTTGTGCAGATTAAGTAAAAAAAATTGTAACATAATTTTAAGATCACGACATCGGTTTATAACTTAAAATGGTCACTCTTTTAGCGTTAATAAACATTCGTCACAAGGACACCAAAATTATAATCAATATCACATTACTCAAACTCCTGGTACATCGGTGTTTTTTTATTTGATCAAGATTTATGCGTTTGAGTTTGTTCTATGCATCTTAGTTGGTTAAATTTGTTGTTCAGTTTTAAGTTGCGTGTATTTCTCAATATTATGGGAGCTCATAAGTGTTCATTATTCTTGCTCCAACAACTGGGAGTCTTGACCATGGTGCCTCTATGGTGACTTTCGTTTTAAAAGTTGATTGGTCAGAAGAGTGTTGGCACCTTTCCAAAGGTAATAAACGATTACAAAGATTGTAGGGGTGATAAGTTGTCCTTTTTTCTTCATTGTCATACCTAGATTACACATAAAACCAGCCCATATTCTGTGATGAATTTAATAATTCTTAATCTTATTTATGGAAGAATGTCGAGAACTGGCAAAGAAACAATAAGAGCTTTGTTAATAGATTGGGAATTTCATAAGGAATTTTTATTTGTTAGGTTAAGTTTTACAAATATATATTCGGTTTTATTACATGTGTTGAGTGATTTATGGATTAGGGATATTTTTGACCTGCTTGAATATTTTTTGCACCTCGATTTGACCTGCACATATACCGTATTTTACTTTGTTCCTACCCATTTTTTTCACATGTCCTCCCTTTGCTCATTTTTCGACCTGTAGCTTCAGTTATCTTCAAAATGTGTTGCGCCGTGCCTTCAGGCACGGAATTCACTAGTATCATTATATCTTTCACATTAACTTTTATATCCACTTTCTCTACTTATCCTTTATGGAAACACCATCATTAAACCTTTACTCACTAACTTTTCAAAATGGAATATACTTTTAAGGGCAAAATGAAAAATATACAAACTTTTACCTACTAACTTTACAAAATAGAAACTTATTAAAGAACAGCCTGTAATAGAATACTGGACTCTAAAAAAGGGACGGATGGAGCAGTACATTTAGATGGGGCAAATTTTCAGAATGCATCCTGCAGACAATTGCTATATATTTTATAGATTGGTTTTTAGGAGTATTATTTTAACCAAAAATTTCAAAAAATTTGTGAGATCTATATTGATCTATCTTGCACCCAATCAAGGCATGCCACTTGGAGGCTCTGAGAGCCCTTTGGATAAAAACACTATTGTGCTTAATATATAGACTCCTAGTTTAGATCTCAGGTTCCATCACCGCCAAGACCGGAAACATGCACGCATACCTTAAGCACAAATATTCTTCTGAAAAGCAAAGGTGCTAAGGCGCTTATGTGACACAAAACCCAAGTAAGAATTCAACAACTACTAAGCCATTAAGGAAAATTAATCAGGATGAATGTCGCGAAACATCAATGAAATATGCTCTCGCACATTGAAGAAGTTATCCAACTGTGAAGTTCTTGTTGAGACGATTATGCAGGGGAGAAGAAGTTAAAAAAGAAAAGAAAAGAAAAACCAATGCGAAAGTAATCTATGATTTCCCTATAACTAAAAAGAAAAGAAAAAACAATGCAAAAGTAATCTATGATTTCCCTATAACTTTCCTCTACCTTGATGAATTCCTCCACAAGAGAAACACATCTTCAAGCAGCGTCAGATCGAACCATTTGCTAATAAGATCTCTCTTTCCACCAATTCAAGAATGTGCTTCAACCGATGAGTAAACTTCTCAATTATGTTTCTTGTGATTCTCTGTTCGAATTTGCTACTTTTCAGCCACATGACACCAACATAAATGTCGCATTTGCATGAATTCCGAGCGGCAAGAACAGAGCTCTCAAACTGGTACCTAAAATAAACCTGCATCAGAAGAATGGAACTGATAAGCAATCAGAGCGATATGGGATGGAGATTTTACACCAGATAACTTCGCAAAAAGCGTACTTACACGGAAGTGATCACTGAATGGGATGTCATGTAGGGCCATAACCTCATTTACAATCCACTTTTTTCCGTTTGGAAGAGGAATTTTCTGCTGTGTGCAGGTAACTTCCCCACCAAAGATTGAGAACTGACGGTTAAATTTGTAACATATACGCCTTTCGAACACATCTGGTTTTACAAGCTCCCAAGCCGTCGAGACGTAACTCAAGCAATACTTGCCCATCACTTTGTACTCCAAGTCACCTCCCTCAAACATTTCCATCAGTGATTTCATCTGCACAACAGTTCCCACGCAGTTTCATCACCTATGTAGAAAATACTAATTGAAACTAAATTCTATACGTATACACAGTCAAGAAGGAAAGAAACAGAATCTTCCTAGAGCAGGTGGAGAGAGGATATCAAACACCAATACCAGTAAAAATGTCAAAATGAGAGATATCATCTAAAGTTGGCATCTATAACATGGACTAGACCCATTGGTAAACAAATCAGTGATCGCTTACATCTACAGCAAGTTTGACGGAGTACACCCTTGACATCTTGTCATCTTCAATAACCAAACAGGACCCATTGTCTTCCAGCAAAACTGACTTTCCATCTTCTTCCTGCTGCTCTTCTGCTATTTGGGCTTTCTGGTCTGGAGTCAGAGTTCTTGTCCTCCACAAAGCCATGATTGTCCTGTAAGTACAACACAACAATCCAATCGCTTTCTCAAAAATTATGCATAAATGTTAAATGCATCGTCTCTTCTCAATGACTAGTAATGTGAGGCTCAATTAATACTCTTTAAATTCATACCTACTGGCTACATTGAATGAGATGAATGATATAAAATAGAACCGAAGCCGTCCTTCCTCATCTTGAGACTTTGCGCCTTGTCTGGCATCTAGACCCCGACCTTTACACAGAACTACAAGCAACTGAGGGCTGCCCACGGATGATAGAGATGGGGGAAGCACTTGAATATCGTCTATATCCTCCCAAAGAAAGAAAAATTTGGTTTTATGTCCAAACAAATTGGCATAAAACCCAACAATTCTTGCCGATAGGAAGAGGCGCCCCTGCACCCAAATGATGTGTGAGACCAAATCCTAGAAACTAAAACACAAGCAGGTTAGATAAGGAATTTCATATCTATCAATAACCAATTAAAAATCATAAGGCTATATTTGGTTGAAATGAAAAAAGCAACTAGGCATTGGAAGTGTAAGAACAAAAAACAAAAAGCAGTATAGTTTTCTACATGCACTGTCCAACATTAAATGACAAAGTTTTATCAGAAACTGGCAAGAAAATTAAGTATATAACGTTTTTAAATTGCTATGCAAGTAAAATAATTTATTTTACAGTTTTGTCTAGCTTCACGTTATCCATATAAAGAAGGTTACATCAAAGAAGAATGAACACAAATGCAATCCTACATGGCTTATATTTTCCGAAACATTTTTCCTTTCTTGGAAGCCAAACTGCAAAATACTCATATTATTGTATCTCCCAGTTCATTTCCATGTCACCCCACCCCATCAAACAGGACCCATGGTTTGTGCTACATAGACCACAAGGGCAGATTAGTTGTCAAGGGACCACACTAAGGAAGGGATCCATGATCTGTGTTCCAACTCATCTTAACTCTTGAGGCCATCTATGCAAGATAAGCATGGTCTTCTTGGGTCGCTTTTCACAGTTCACGTGTATGGTGGAGTATACATAGACCCCGGGTTCCCACAACAAAGGGTTCCTCGTCATCAAAAAAACAGAACATAGTACAAGTACATTATGATTCCGGTAGAATTTAGATGTTTTTGCTTAGTTCTGCTAACACTTGGTTAGATTGTGGGAATTTGAGATTAGTAAGAGCTTATTTGCACATTGAATGCCTTTGCTCCCCCTACAGCTTCTACATCAAATGCAGTTAAAGACTATGTAGCAAAGCAATTTTAATGGGATAGATAAAGGCCTCACAAATATCCAATATAATTATACTTGGTCAATATTTCTACTACAGTATACCGTATTTGGTTTTACTATTTAAAACTTTAGAACCTCAAAATGCAATTTCTTTTGACATTCAATAAGTTGTGTTGATCTGTATATTTACCTGCAATGGCATCTTTCTTTTCAAGGAGCACGAGAAATCACTGATGAGAAATTCTTCAGGTGGTAATCCAAAATGTTTTTGGAATGTTGAATTTCTGTGAGGTGACCGAAGGTTCAACTGTCAAGTATGCATTGCAAAATCAGATTAACACTTCAAATGCTACAAATTAAATGATGCTCTGATTGCATCAATTGCTGTCGAGTCGAGGCAAGGTAAAGGTAAGTGATTGGAGTAATGAATGACGAAAGGAGGTGAAAAATCTTTACCTTCTTTCCAACTTCCTTTTCCATCTTTGTTAAGTAATCTTTAATTGTTTCAACTCCATTGTCATTGTCCAAAAATATCCTGAGGTGCAACCTTGACTGGGAAGACTGAGCACGTTTTCCCTCAAGGGGAACCCAGATGTCTGCCAGTTCTGCGGATGTGTGCTTTAAGAAATTTATCTCTGCATGCCCAAGTGAGGCAGCCTGGTCAAATGGACCATCAAAACCATAAACCTCCACATCTATCACTGAGGGGGGTTCGTCAGCAGCATCAAACTCAAGTATCTCTGCATGATATATGTATAAATTAATAAAAAGGGACTTTAAAAAACAAACAGAAGTAAAGATCGTACCATTCCATTGAGGATCAAGAGTTTGAAGCTTGACAGAGCTTGTTCTCGTTCTACCATTGCAGGTGAACACCACATAGGGATCCGGGAACCCCGTTGGATCCAAAAACACTAAGTTTGTCCCCTCAATCAAAGCTACAGTGAGCACCCATCCTTCACCTTGGGCTTTGATTCCATTATCATTTACTGAAAAAGTAACATTGGCGAGAGTGGAGTTACAAGTATAGAGGGCGCAAAAGCGTTGATACAACAGTTCAAATTATAATAGGGATGTTGTTCAACTGTTTACCTTTTTGGAACCTAGCTTGTACGAAATGCGATACCCTGTTATAGACACGCTCTAATAAAATAACCAAAATACCACAAGTGAGGAGCTCTCCACAACTGTCTGGCAAATCAAGATCATAAAATTCCAATCCTTGCGGCTCCCCCGGTCTACAAAGTAGAATATGCACAAATACATACAAAGTCACAAGAGCAGTTGAAACCACAGGAAAATTCCAAAAATAAGCAGTTGCCAACTCCCAATCTGATTGGTGCTCCGTTTTCAAAGTTTCCAACATATGGTCCTTGTCTAACACATCTGTCGAATCAAGTGTTTTAACTTTCTGAGCCAGCAAGCTGGCAAACTGATCGAAATTCTCCTTTAGTCCTTGTCGAGCTCCTCCTTCAATCATGCCCCTCATCATAGTATTCTGAATGAAGTTAATTCCCCAAGATACTACAAGACGGGAGGATTCTTCTCCAGAAGATTGCCGTGGACCAGGCATTATACTATAAAGTATTTGAATCTTGAATGCATTACCGTATGGAACATCGGGTGTGCTCACATTTACATCAACGGCAAATTCGCTTCCATCTGCCTTGATATAGGATCGTTCCTCAGTGGCCTTAACAGCCTTACATATCTTTGTTGGCGCTTTTGTATAGCTAACAACTCGGGTTAAAGATGCCACGTCTCTGTCTTCTGATTTCCACATCCAGGGCCCCTCATGGAAATCAGTTGTTCCTTGCACGTCCACCAGATCTCTCCTGAACTGTGAATCGGGAGCGAAAAGGTATGTATTCAGATCTTTAGAAGCCATTGCATATGTCTGATCAAGAAGAATGCCCCCTTGCAAATTTTTAGGCATTTCAATGTCATTGATTATTGACTGCATCTTTTCCATAGCTTCTTCAAAGCTACTGCAAGATTGGGATTCTTCGGTGCAATCCTCATAATCAGAAAGTGAACTGGACTGCTTTGAAGAATCACCACTTCTAGGATTATCGTCATTTCGATTAAAAAGCTTCTCCAAATGGCCTGCAATATCTTTCATTTTTCCTGAAAGGATCTTCCGAGATGGAGATGTGTAGCTAAGAATATCCTGATACATGACATGGGGACTTTTCCATTCTTTAGAATCTCTATTCCTAGTACATGAATGTTCATGTGAAAGGTGGTCAGCGCATGTATCTTGGCCTCTTCCATGCAGAGAAAGAGCAAGAAGAATTTTCCCTGCATCCATGGCGGAAAACCATTTTTAATTTGCAGAACACACAGCTCTGAGCTCTTTCTGCATATACCATATGATTAATCACAACTCTTGAGACCGCATTTTTTACTTCTCATGAGAAACCAATGAAAAGGACCAAATCATTTTATTTAAATTATTGTCCTTTTGTTGTTGAATAAATTCTATTTACTCCCGACATCAAAGAAAAGAGCCCCCACGGCACCAAACAGACCAAACACAAGCCATAAAGAAAAGCATTTTTGACAATTGACATTGACCCTCCAATTACTCATGCATTATTGCTCTATCTCATTATATGTTTATTCTAAAGGGAAACTAACCAATCTTTAATCGCAATAATGCAATTGCACCTGCAATTTTATGCCCAAGGCCCTGAAGTCAGCCTCTCCTGATAAATGGATGTTGATTTCTGATTTCCTCTAATCTAGTATAAAAAGTACTAGCAAGTAAGTTTCTTAGTATTGGGTGTTCTTTTGAAATAGCAATTAGTTAGCAATGATAAGTTGATAATTGTCAGTTCTTGGGGAGCATTTTTATCTCCCATCAAAAGTTTGTAAAGCAATTGTTTTAGACCCACTGCAATTACAAAGAAAAATTCACAATACAGTTACTCATACAACTGGCCCTTCTAAATGACCCTGAATTAGAACATCCAGGGGCAACATCTAATACTACCCTCGCCCAAACAAGTAGAACAACAAACTAGTTGAATGGACTCAATTCCACAATCCACATTATTGTCAAGCTCTAACTCTTTCAATGTCATTATCCAAAACAATTAGCAAAGATGAACGATTAGGAACATGTCCTGTAATTGAAGTCAGTTACTCCACTCAAAGCTGTGTACACAAGGGTATAACAAAATGGGCTAGAGCTCCATCTCTGTGGGATGTCATGGACTCCAGATGCCCAATGGACGACTGAGGTCTACCAGCATTCGCCAATTAAAGCAACTGATACACACAGGGAACTCTGAGTCCCCGACAACCAATTACCAACAAGCACATTAGAAGTTCCCAAACCATTCATACTATACCATCTTTGAAAAAATAATCTTGTAGCAGCTACGCTGTGTTTCTTCTTAGTTATTGGCCAACAATGCTACACTAGCAGAAAAGTAAGCCCAAACAATACATATAATTCTGAACATGTGGGCTCGAATCCTTTTTGTTTTTTTTTCAGGAAATCCCTCTGGGTATCTAATATTTCTGATTTTCTTCTGAATGTTATCTCCTTCCACTTCTTAAAACCTGAAAACTATCCTAATGAGACAGTCCTAGGTACCGAGCCAGATTATCGTAGAATTGTACGTGTCTCAATTCCATCTAAATGCCCATTGTCCAAGTACTCAAACCTCAGTATTCATGCCAAGGTCTTAAAAGTTCCTATACACACACCAGATAGGCAGACACGTAAATTGATCAAACATCAAAGAACCCATCAGTTATTACCTAAATAAAAACTACTCTTATCAGTTTACAGGAAAAAATCCCACATTTTAAAGAATCCCACAAGAAAGAAAGAAAAAGAAAAAGAAAAAGAAAAAGGAGGGACACTAACCACAATTTTTGTTTACCAATTTTGAAGCCTTGGGCTTTTCAAGAGAAAACCAAGTTGGGGGCAAGTTGTGATTTTCCTCAGCAGCAATGGACCGAACCGGAACTCGAACCCGACCCATAAAATCTGCTGACACATTGAAGAAGCCAGAGTCATCTTCATGGTGACACACAGAGACCACAAGCTCATCTTCCATGTCATGTACCCTAAAAGCAAACTCCTCATTCCACGCGGGGTTTAAGGTGTCCTTCAAAACCCTAGTCTTGGACTTGAATTTCCCAATCCGGAGCTTCACGTACGTGTCCTTTGAAGCCAAATCTTTGGCCTCCAGCACGTACACGTACAGCCTCATGTTTGTGTGAGTGTGTGAGTGATGGGAAAAGGGTTGGTTTGGAGATGAGGAATGGGTTTTGGTGGTGGTGGGGGTGTGGGGAGGAGAGGAGAGAGAAGGGTGTGGGGAGGAGAGAGAAGGGTGTCGGTGAAGCCATGGAGGAGAGACGTGGGGGAAAGAGGGAGGTGACACGAGGGGGGGAAGTTCTCTATGGAGAGAGAGAGAGAGAGAACCAGTCGGTTACATTAAAAGATAACTGATTTGTCAACTGATTGGCTCTTTGGGAAAGTGGGATTGTGATTTTGGCAAAAGTCTTTCGAGATAATCTTAAGTACTGGAGTACTTCTCAAGAATTCAGCAGAAGCAGACATGAGTATTTATTTTTGGTTGAGGAATTTGATATCCTGAAAACAAGAAACGTCAAGAAATCTATCCGGGGCCGACTATTCGTAGCCCCGTTTTTTCTCCCTTAGCCCCTTACTCCATGCAGTTCATTTCCAAATTTTTAAAAAAGAAAATTTTGTCCAGGGAACCCATTAAATGTACCTGATCTTCCCATTATACCCTTTCTCTCAAAAATTACCCTTCAAACCCAATGACCCATCCTAAATAAAAACCCTAAACTCCCCACCCCCCATTTACGTCGTCCAAACCACCTCCCACGCCATTTCCGCCTCCCACCTCCTCCACCTCCATAGCCACCACCGCAGCACCGCCTCTTCTGCCGCCGCACCACCGCCACACCACCACATCAGGTGTCGTTCTCTCTCTCTCTCACTCTGTTCTTCTTCTTCTCTCTCTCTCTCTCTGTTCACCGCCACACCACCGCCGCACCACCACCTCAGGTGTCGTTCTCTCTCTCTCTCTGACTCTGTTCTTCTTCTTCTTCTTCTTCTTCTCTCTCTCTCTGTTCTTCACTACCGCCACACCACCGCCCCAGCCCAGCCATTTACTTACATGTATTTGTGTAGAGATTTTGGTAATTAGATCCCGTATTTGTGTAGAGATTTTGGTAAATAGATCCCGTATTTGTTTAGAAATTTTGGTAATTAGATCCCGAAATTGGTAGCCAAAAACGGTGAATGTTGAGATCTGTAAGTTTATATGTGAGATGGTAGGGTTTTTTTTTTGCCTTGTCTAACTACAACAAAAATGACCTATAAGTGGTCCCTGTACTCTCATTTGTTTGTTTGAAGTTTGAACTACCTATATTTTTTGTACAGTTGATTGAAATTAACAAAATGGAAAGCATAGGAAGCATAAATAATACAACTATAAAGGGGAAACACATTGATATGTCAAGTTTGTGAGTTTATCAATTACATGGTTCAACAATCGGCTGCCCATTAGTCGAATTACTCATGGTGTGGCAAATACGAACTAGGCTGAACATAAACTCAACCAGTATTACGAGTAACTGGAGCCATGACCTAATCGATAAGCACATTGCAATACTAGCAAGCAACATAAGCAAAGTTCTAATTATGAGTGCAAACAAACTAACAGTCAGGATTTGATAATTTCATTATGCCCGATTTCTATAAATTTCCCTTTACATTATTAGTTTTGTTGGCCTATGTGGATTCATTTTCCTATAATTTAGTTTTGACCCAAGGACACATTTGCCAGAACCCAATGGCCTAAGGCCCAATCTGGTGATCTGCAAAGTGGATGTCCAGTTCATAAGGAGGTCGACCAAGTTTGTGAAGTGGTCAACCGGTTTCTATCTGTTCCGCCATTGTTGACTTCCAAGCTTCTCTATTTATTTACTTCTCTAAACGTTGGGAATCAAGTTTACACCTCATTCCACTAACTTTTTCCATAACTTTTAATTGTCCTTATTCAAATTTGTTACGCATTTGTAGCCAAGATTTTGACCGGCTACGAAATCACAGGTGCTCGACCTAGTGATATTTTTATGGGGAGATTCTATCAATCGCTGTAAGATCCCTATTTAAGAACACTGCAGTTCCTATTCCGGCATTAGTTTTGTGCCAAATTTGGACTTTTTGATCCCTCTCGACGAGACGAATCGGGAAAAAAAATTACCTTTACCTAAATATTTTGGAAAAGTCGACTTTTTTACTTAAAAATAGTTATTTCCCAAAATATTTGTTACGGTTCAAATCTGGGATGAAGGGCCTTCCTGCAGCCACCATGACACCTTCTTAGCTGCTACAAATAAGTCATTTAATGGCAAATTTAATTTTGAGTTTTGGCACCAACAAATTTGGTTTTGACATTATCACTATCCTTATGCATTTATGATTACGATAATGCCACCTGAAAATTAAATATTTCTTGAGTGTCCTCTTTTGAAAGTTATATTAATAAATAAACCATATGACCATTAAAAAAATTCCCCCACTCGTGCACTTCTTGGCCAGTCATTTCTCCATTACAAGTCAATCATAAGAGTTTGTTCTTGGTAATAACTGCCGAAATCCCAAGACTATTACCAAGCATGAGGGGCTTAGACTAGAGGTCCGAGACAAATCGAAAAGTCTCAAAGTGTGCAGCTCGATAATATATAGAGATAGACAAAGAGTTGAGAAATTGACTCAAGCAGAGACTGGAACCTTTAGCCCACCTAAAACCTGACTGACAAAATGTTGGATATTCTAGAGGTATCCAACGTAAAGGGCTAAAAGTAAATTGCCAAATGCCAATAGATGAAGTAGCATCTAACCTTATGAACCAAGCTTGCCTTTATGCCATCATCTTTAGTAGAGGCTTTAACACAAGACTGGGCCTTCATTTGGATGAGTAAGGCCTAAAACTTCAGAAAAAGAAAACGTAGTCTTCTTCATCAAAGAGGTAGCTTTCAAAAGACACGAGATCTATGGATTCCACACATATTCTTCTCCAATCAAATCACCGAGGAATCCAATGGACTCATGTGCTTCCACCAGCAACACAACAGACATTTCAAGCTTCACAATCTGTACATACCTTCCCAAATGTACAATTGATCAACTACATATGCACATAATCCCTACCGAACAAATGACCGAGGATAATCCAATAAGCTCCTGAACTTCCAGTAGCACACACCCAAAATTTAAGCTCCACAATATATCCCCAGGCATGAACATAACTCAAAGGATGTGAACAAAAGCCACCACACAACTCTTTTTACTCTTTGGAATAACAAGAATAATGACAGCTGACAAGAGATCTCTGCACTTGCAGTTAGAAACAATGGCATTAGAACGACTGCCTTAGCCTTGGACCTTTTTTTCACAACTGCCTTAGCCTTGGGGGTTTTTTCCTTCACCGAGTTAGGAGTTTCCAAGGATGCCTCAACATACTCAAACTCAGACGGGTTCCTACGCATTGACTTATTGACTGAACCTAACTTTCGACCGTGGGTCTGGACCTTCTGTTGGGGTGAAGACAGGGATGTGGTTGATGGATTCAAAATGGGTTTCAAAGTGTTCATCCAATGCATATGGGTCATAGGGTTTTGGCCAACCATTTTGGCCATAAAGATATTCCAGTCGGCATTCATTAGGTCCAAAATTGCCCCATCATCTTTACGTTTTTCAAACGAAAGCATCTTCCAATGATCATTAATCAACGACAACGGTATGGGTTCACTCCGATTCTTGAACGGAGCAATCTCGTGAGCACAAGGTAAACCATGGGTTCGGCGGATAGGACATCCACAATCAACCTTGTCCTCCACAACCATGTCATCAATTTTCTTAATCTCCGGCAACATCAAACCCATGGCAGTCTGTGAAGCAGCTCCCCTTAGATGGTCAAAGATAGGAATTCTAAACTGGTGCTGCTAACAATTCAAACTTTTCTCAAAGCTACCCTTTATATCCGTGATTTGTAATTTAACCAAGTCGTGCATTTTAGCCCATGCGGCCGAGAAGTTGGCTTGGCAATTCGAAATGTGGGATTTAAGTTTCGCATGTTCAGACTCAACCCTGTGGAAATGGTAAAAGATAGTTTTAGGCATCAAAATATCAATATATAATTGTGAAAAGATATGGACACCGTGAAATATGCATGGTGTTAACCATTTACCTTTTGCTTGTCAGGTTGCCAAAGTGCATTACATTGTTCGTCCAAGCTGATACGAATTTCTGCCTATACGGTCCCAACCAACTTGTCTCAACGTACTTAATCGCATCAGGATATAGCACAAACTCCCGCTTCATTGTACTAAGTGCTTGCTCGTATAAAGATATAGTTGGTGAGTAGACCAGTGAATCCCAAGCATGCTTAAACAAAGCCCAAGTCGTCTCATCAAACATCTTCCTACATTTGGCATATACATTTTGCCCAATATGCCACCGACAAAGAAGATGGCTGGCCGTTGGGAACACTCTTATAATGGCATTCACTAGGGCTAACTCCCTGTCTGTCACAATAACACTGGGAAGTGCATCGGGATCCATCATTCTCTTCAAATTCTCCAACACCCACGTATAGTTTTCCACTTTCTCCCCATCGATGAATGCAAAGGCAGCCGAGAAAGTCCTCTCGGTTGATGTAATGCCAACAATCTGGAGTAAAGGAAACCTATATCTATTGGTCTTGTATGTGCAATCCATCAACAAAACCCGAGGGAAAGTACGCAACATGTCACCAGAAGTAGGATGTGACCAAAACAGGTTCTTCAGGCAGTCATTGACATCTTTCCGGTTAAACTCGATGTACCCATATTCTTGCAACTTAGCCAATAAATATTGCATTTGAGATCTCCCCGCTCGGTCCTTAAACCCATGCTTGTAGCGTGCGTTGTAAATGGTTTTAATTGAACTTACATTGAATTCATCCTTACCCTTTATTAGACTTAGGATCTCTCGCGGGGACGACAATGACGAAACACACATATCCACCAACATAGTCGACTGCTCCGAAGATAACCTCGCGAGATAAGCGTGCCCCTCAAGTTGTTTCGCGGGAGGATGATTGTGATTGCCGTTGACGACAGTGACAGTCCCAACCTTCCAACCCCTTAATACATCTTAGTTCAAACGGACATTCGCATTTCTTAGTTCCTGTTACTCGTGCTATCTTCTTTGTCTTTCCTTCTTTGCCATTCTCCTTCACATTATCTCCTTTGTCCTTTGCCTTGTTGATAAACGGTCTATACTTTCCACCCCGTTCACATGCAAACCGCATCCTTGGCCTTCGATTCTTTGCCATTCTCTCTGACGACTTAATGATAATCATAAACCCATTTTCCTTGCCTATAAATGTTATCCAATCTCTCAATATATCTTCAGATGGAAAAACCTACAAACATGATTGAACAAAAACATTTCATAGCAGTAAACAAACAAAATCAAAAGAACCATTGAATCATCCACATGTTTGAAAACACTCACATTCTCCGTTGTAAACTCCCGTGTGAAATCATATAGGTCCAGCCACACTGGTGGACCTATGTGGCTGTCGTGCGCACTCACATTCTCTGTCGTAAACTCCTGTGCGGTCACTGGACCTATGTGGCTGCCGTGCGTTGAAGTATCACCCTGAAGAAAGTATCAAAATTTCAAAAGTCCATTAAAACAAGTTTTCGGCCTCTTTGGGATCTGTTTCGGTAAGTGAATGTCGAAAATATATAGAATTCGGTATATAACTGTTGAACATAAGTATCAATTTCGGTAACAACATGTCGAAAATATGTACAAAATTTGGTAAACAACTGTCGAACTATAGATATAGGGAAAATCATACAACATTTCGGTAAATATCTGTTGAAAACAAGAATATATTTCGGTAACTACACGTCAAAAATATGTTCAGATTTCGGTAAAAATCTGCCAAACCACTATTTTCGATAAATAGCTGTTGAAACAATGATTATATTTCGGTAACTACACGTCGAAAATATGTTCAAACTTCGGTAAACAACTGCCGAACCACTATATACAAAAATCATATATACATTTCGGTAAATAGCTGTTGAAATAATAATTATATTTCGGTACCTACACGTCGAAAATATGTTCAAACTTCGGTAAACAACTGTCGAACTATCTATATAGGGAATCATACATACATTTCGGTAAATAGCTGTTGACAACAAGATTATATTTCGGTAACTACACGTCGAAAATATGTTCAAACTTCGGTAAACAACTGCCGAAACCAACAAAATTCATATATATACATTTCGGTAAATAGCTGTTGAAAACAAGATTATATTTCGGTAACTACACGTCGAAAATATGTTCAGACTTTGGTAAAAAAAACTGCTGAACCACTATTTTCGGTAAATAGCTGTTGAAACAATAATTATATTTCGGTAACTACACGTCGAAAATATGTTCATACTTCGGTAAACAACTGTCGAACTATATATATAGGGAAAATCATACATACATTTCGGTAAATAGCTGTTGACAACAAGATTATACTTCGGTAACTACACGTTGAAAATATGTTCAAACTTCGGTAAACAACTGCCGAAACCAACAAAATTCATATATATACATTTCGGTAAATAGCTGTTGAAAACAAGATTATATTTCGGTAACTACACGTCGAAAATATGTTCAGAATTTGGTAAAAAACTGTTGAACCACTATTTTCGGTAAATAGCTGTTGAAACAATAATTATATTTCGGTAACTACACGTCGAAAATATGTTCATACTTCGGTAAACAACTGTCGAACTATATATATAGGGAAAATCATACATACATTTCGGTAAATATCTGTTGCAAACAAGATTATATTTCGGTAATTGAATGCTGAAAATGTATCTAAATTTCGGTAACTAACTGTCGAGTATGGTAATATTTTACAGTGGTTAGCTACTGAAATTACCTACTTTATTCTGTTCATTCTGTTCAAACCGGAAACATCGACAAAACCCTCGAAAAACTGGGTTTACAAAACCCACACGCCACAACAACAAAACAGAGGCATTGTAAATGGAAAAGCTTACCTCCTCACGCGGCTTCCAACATACAATGTCCATCACAGTATCTTTCTTTTCTTCTGCCATCGTATGGTTGCCAATAGAATTTGATTCAATTTCAAAATCTAAACCTACAAGTGGGTCAAAAAATGGATCAATGGAAGGACTTGAACCTTTCATTGATACATTATTTGGTCCTTGTTCCTCCTCCATTGGAAAATTTGAGAGAGAGGAGAAAAGAAAATAATGAAGAGAGAGGAGAAGATAAGAAGATGAACAGTAGTAGTAGACAGCCGAAGAACACCTGTGTTTTTTTCTTTTAAAACGTGGATGATGATTTTGAGGGGGAAGGGGGAAAACGTGAATGATGATTTTGAGGGGGAAGTAGATAATTTAGGGGTTTTGGTCTTTGGGGCATATAGGCCATTTCACGTATAAGTATAAGGGTAAGTAGGTCACTTTGCATTAGGGGGTCATGTTGTAATTAGTTAGCAATTTTTAACGGGCTAAGGGAGAAAAAACGAGGCTGCGAATAGTCGCCCCCTCTCTTGGGAAGTGAGGGAAAACAAATGAAAAAGGGAAATTTATAGAAATGGTCCTCCTAATTTCATCCGAGTCTCATTTTCATCCTTCAAGTATTAATTGCAACTCTTTTAACCTTCAAGTTTGATTTTCTTACTAAATTGGTCTAATTGATAACATCTGTCAGCCACATTGGACCGAAAAAATAAGATTGATGGCAGTTTGGACGTTGTAGTTTGTACCAAGTTGGTCCAATTGATGACGTCTACACTCAATCTAATTTTTTTCGTCTAGTTTGGCTGAGAAAAGTTATCAATTGAACCAATTTGGTACGAAAACCAAACTTGAAGGTCAAAAGAATTGTAATTAATACTTAGAGGACGAAAATGAGACTTGTATGAAATTAGGAGAGCCATTTATATAAATTTCCCAAAGAAAAATGGGGGGAAAAACTTTACTATTCATTATCTTAGAATTTTTTTTTTCTTCTCTTTCTCTTGTAACCAAATAATGGTAAATTTTTTTTTTGAACTTTACCTTCTTTTCCCTCACTTTCTCTTTTTATTAGGCCAGTTTGAAACTTGTGAAAAGTGAGGAAAAAGCAAATAGCCTTGTAGCACAATGACATTTCTTCACCTCTTACATATGGAAGGTGAGGGATTGATTCTCGTCAAGAGTGCGACTGCTTGGTATGGTGGTTAATGCCCTTTGCGCTTGGCACACCTGTATGCCGTTTAGCGATATCCCTTCCCAATTCCTTTAAGAGTATATTAGACATCTATTGAGTGACAAAAAAAACGAAGGAAAGAAAAAAAAATTATTAAAAAAGGAAGTGTGAGAAAATCAGAGAGAAAATTTTGCTATGCCCATTAATACTCTATTTGGTCATTTCCTCTTCTTTTTTCTCTCAAATCAAACAAGGAAGAAGAAAATTTTAAACTTTTCTATCTTTTCTTTTCCCTTAAGTTCCAAACAATTTTAACAAATGATATCAAAATATAGTTTGAGTAAAAGTATTTATTGTTAAAAAATCTGGCCCCATCCAGGTCAAGGTAAGATCAAGAGTCAACTACTACCTTTCTTAGCTCATAAGCGTCACCTCTTAAAATTTTAGGTGTGAAAACCTTATGCTATCCAGCTTTTATCATGAGCTAATTCATTCAGAGCTTCGCTCTACATGAGCCCTCTACTTGTGGATCGTGAAATTATCTTAGGTGTGCATAAATGGTCCGAATACCTTGAGATATATATGTTAAAATCATCAATGAAACAGAGAAATCAAATCCAAATTCATATCTTAGATAAATTGGGTTTTGCACAGTTCTAGCTTATGAGTTTTATTTCCTCAACTTACTTTATTAAATAGGACGTTGAATAGTGGCTCAGTTTTGACAACTTATCAATGCTCCTATTTTTCTTCTTTGTAGAGATTTTAGGCTTTTTAGCTTATGTCATTGCCACATTAGTTGTGTTGATATTCCTTCTGTTCTAATTTGTTTATCTAATTCCGGCATACCTTCAAAATATTGTATATATCTTACAATTTATGTTGTTTTATATAATTTCAAAAATATTATATTATAAAATTAATTAAGATCTATCAAACAAAATTTATATTGCAAATAAAAAAATTATAAATTAAAACATATTGACCATTTTGCAATAGATCCCAAATAATAAAAAAGGACAAACAAATCAGCACGGAAATGCAATTTGACATCACTTTTTAAGACTTCGCATTTGTTTAATACTATTTTATGCTTATTCGATACCCAAACCCCACTTGTATTGAGACTTCTGTTGAGACTTGAAAGAATGGCATCGGATTTGAGTGTGTTGGGAGAAGTGGGATGTGGTCCATGGTTTTTTTTACGTGTCTTGGGGGCATCATTCTTATCTCATCACGCTAACGGCCAATGGGCTCTAGCTTCTCTCGTGGGAGGTCAGGTTTCGAGCGGCGTTTGTAGTTCAGGGTTATGAATAGTCTTTGAATTTTTCGTGGACTAACTTGTTAACTTCTCTCTAAGAGCATCTCCAACCCATGCTCTATTCATCCATTTGAGAGTATAAAACTTCTCCAACCCATCCTCTCAAGCCTCCTCTATTTGAGAGGATGGGATTTTGATCCTCCATATTTAGAGGATGGGAGAAAATATGGAGGATCTCCTCTATAATACTATTCACCTTTTAAAATGGCATTTGTATCCTTAGAGCATCTCCAACCCATGCTCTATTCCTCTATTTGAGAGTATGAAACCCCTCCAACCCATCCTCTCAAGACTCCTCTATTTTAGAGGGAAAAATAGAGATTTGTGGTTGGAGTAAATAGGAATAGTGATTTCCTCTAAAATCACTTTATGAATAAAATAGAGTATTTTGATACTCTCAAATAGAGTATTGGATTGGAGATGCTCTAACCTTGTTAGTTTTAGGTTGTAACCCTCTGATAAATCTAACATAGTATTAGAGCTAGGTCTTGGGTGGCCTCACCTCATGTGGTCAAGTCTCTATCGCCCAAGTCAATCGCCTCATTTCATCAATTCATACATCCACGTGCATCCGGACTGCACATGAGGGGTCGCCCGAATCAAATCTCCTAGTTTCCTCAATTCGTACCTCCTCGTGCATCCGGGCTGCACATGAGGGGGAGTGTTAGACTTCATCCCACATTGCTCATCTAAACCACCCAAGCTTGATTAATAAAATCTAGAGGCTACTTCACATATAGTCAATTGGTTTTAGGTTAGAACCCTCCAAGAAATGCCAAATCTTAGGTGGCCTCACCTCTCGTACGTGGGAGAGTCTCTATCACCCGAACCAAATCTCCTGGTTAGCACAATTCGCACCTTCACGTGCATCCGGGCTGCACATGAGGGAGAGTATTAGACTTTGTCCCACATCGCTCATCTAAGCCACCCAAGCTTGATTAATATATTCTAGAGGATCACCAAGTTCATTAAAATCTCTAAAAAGAAAAAAAAAAAAAAAAGAACAAAGGAGGAGTTGGCTTCATCTGCAACAGTGCAAGTGGGAAAATATACATGTATACGCGTCCCTCGACTACTTGTAAGTTTTTAAGTTAACAACCAGACAAATTAACCTCGAATAATATCACTATCTTTTTCCTTTCAGTCCTCTCAATCTTGATCAACTGGGGAAGTACTAATTATTTAGGAGAGAAGAAAAAGCCCAATGTCATCACAGGTTAAAAAGGGCACAAGTTGGTAATATGCCTTCATTTTGTGTGTGCGAATTGCGAAAAATGCGAATTCTATTAATTCACCGGATTTTATCAAGAGAATTTTGTGTGTAGATCATCGATGTGATAACTCAACTTGATCAACGATAACTGCGTAAACAAAACAGAATCGTGCAAGAAAAATGGACAGAGAAAATATGATTTCGAATGAAAACTGTCTATATTTTCCTTACATAAATATGTATCGTTTATGCATATATCGATGTTCAAGTCATACGTCAATGATCTACTTTGCAAGATTTATAAAATGGACAATTTCGATCATTGATATGGGTCTAGGAGGGGTCTACAATGTTCCACACTGGACTGGAGCGACCCATAGTTTTAAATCTCGGTATTGGTCGCGGTGTATCGATATCAGGACGTATCGGTGATACGTCGCGGGAATCGGGTGTCGCGGTCGTGAATTTTTAAAAATCATCAGCAACATGTATAAAACTTGAAAAATATACTTTTGCCCCCAACATTGACTTAAATTATCACATTTTAATTAATTTAAGACATGTAATAGCCCATTCTCTTCATGTGAAATATCCGATAATTTATCAAAACCCGCAAGTCAATAAGATTTTACAAATATGAGAAAAATGCAACATTATGAGTTTCGATATAATTGACATAAACAGCAAAAGTAAGATGATTTTAAGTCATAAAAAAATGTAACATAGAGATTTTACATTACATAATCGCTAGCCACAACTAGTTTCAAACTCATAGCTTTTAAGTCATATATAATTTTGCTAATACAACTTCAATGCCAGAATGAATGGCGTGGAGGTACCGGAGGATCTACATATTCCTCATTAAATTGATCATCACCATGACTATTTTGCCCAGCAGCTTCAAATAGATATCAGAAAAAAAAAAAGATGCTCTGTTTTTTTTTTTTTTTTGCCGAACCGGTACGTATCGGGAACCGAATCGGTTACGGGCCGATACGTATCGGGTATCGGCCGATACGGCTGTGAATTTCAATCTTTCAGTAATATCGGTCCATATCCAAATCGGGGACCTCAAATCCCGGTACGTCTCGGCCGGTACGTCTCGGCCGATTTTTAAAACTATGGAGCGACCCCATGGACACTAAACGGGAGCTTGGTCCATCCAAAAGAGCCGATTATATATTGGATTTTTTCTGTTCCGTTACGTTGTTTCAACTTATTTGACCAAATCACCGTTTCGCCTCAATTGGGTTCTGACTTCCATCTACGCGCATACTATCAATTCTTGTGTAAAGCCAATTCATGAGAGATTTTATCTAGGTTTTAATTTGGCCACTGCCATTAGACATTAGGATAGTTTCTTCGAATTAATTGGTCTAGTTGACATATAGTTCTCGTTATCCTCTTTGTTAGGGGTGAACTAAAAACCCGTCAAACCGAAAAAAACCGGACCATGTGGGAAAACAACCTTGATGCTGACAATCCGGCCGGCCAGATGAGTCAACAGGCGACGACGGTTCGTTTGAGCAAGAAAAGAATCTGGATGATTATTCCACCCGGTTTTCGTTGGTCTATAGCCGTCTATATGATTTTTCAAGGTATTGACTACTGACTGGGCTGAGAAGTTCAAGAATATTATAGGGTTCCCTTTCTGAATGTTTTGAAGCTAGTCTTTGGGTATTTTTCCTTTCTTCAAGACTTTTGCGTGGTCTAAAAATTTTAAGGGTTAAAATTTCAAGATCTTAGTTTCATAGACTTTTCCGAATTTGAATTTGGTTTACTCCCTCCGTCCCTTTTTTAGAGTCCGGTATTCCATTTTAGGCTGTCCCTTAATAAGTGTCTATTTTGTAAAGTTAATGGGTAAAAGTTGGTGAATTTTCCATTTTGCCCCTAAAAGTAGATTTCATTTTGAAAAGTTAGTGAGTAAAAGTGTAATGATGATGGGTAAGTAGGGAAAGTAAAGGAAAAAGTTGATGTGAAAGGTATAATGATGATGTCTTTTTAATAAGTTGGAATTACGAAGCAGGACACTTATAAAGGGACGGAGGGAGTAATATTTTTGTTAAAGTCACATGCATGCATGCATGCAATTGCACAAATTCTCTCAAACGAAATGCATTATGTCGCCAGTTCGGTTGCTAGGAAATGAAAGGAAAGGAATGTCTAGCTTTCCTATATTTTTGAAGTGTTCAGTTAGCAAAAAGTTGTGTGATCCACATCTCTAACTTTTCCACTAGGATCAATTTTCTGTTAAAATTCATCCTACGAAAACACAAGATTTTTCGGGAATCTTGATTTTTTTTTTTTTGCTATTTTCCCATATAATTAAACCATTGCTTTTTAACTTTTCCACAAATTTCTTTTATCAAATGAAATAATGAATGCATGTAGAAAATACTTTTCCTTTTCATTCACTTAACTCAAATTTTCTAAGGAATATCAATTTTTCTGGATCAATTTTCTTGACAAGTGAACGGAGCCTCACGTAAAATCTACACACCTTAAGTGAACCATTCATATGAACTTCTATCTATTTATTGAACTTTCCTTGACTTTTCTAAGGAGGTATAACTGTCTTTTAGTCTTAATTAAATTAGATTAACAAGATTTAGAGAACAAAATATGGGCCTCCCATTAGTTTGAGGAGTGGTGCAAGCTAGGGGACCAAAGTAGGTATATCACTTTGCTTTGGGCGTCACCCGGCGGAATCCCTTCCCACAACTATTTCATACAAACTTTCGCTTACGTGAAGAAGAATTAAAAATTTATTATGAAGGTAATGACTAGACTACTTGCGAACCTTGGAGCCACCGCACCTTAATTAATTATATATGCTCCTCTAGATAATTCCCATCTTGGGAAGATTATTGTCCAAACACCAGTGCGCACGTAATGTTCTAAACATGCTTAATTAATTAATTTACCACAGTGGGGATTCCAAATTGGTTTTGTTTAAAAAATTGGGATTATGATTGAATCTTTTTTCACTCTCTCTTTCTAACCTTTGCTGGCCAACCTGCCACGAAAATGTTTAGTTTGGGGAACAAAGAAACGTAGTATGGCCAACCAACCAGGGCAAGCCATGTGTCTTTTTTCTGGAAAAAAAATGAGACAATGGTTTTATGACTGATCAATTTTAGGTTGGACACATGTCCAGAGTTGCCAGAGTTGTTCAGGCGGATGCTCAGACTTTGGGAGTACTCCTTAAGGTCTGGGGTTCGATTTCCCACTGAGCGAGTATTTTTAAGTAATTAGTGGGGGGCCGTGACTAGTGTAGCCGCGCTAGCTCCTCTGGAGGTTTGTATTGCGTAATCAGGTCCATTTAGGAACTTGGTAGTAGGGTTGTTCTTCCGTAGCGGAACCAAAAAAAAATAGTTGGACACATCACATAACCACGTTTCTGAAAAAAATTAAATAATGCTTTACTGTAAGAAAAGGGATATCATCATTTTAAAAAGGTTGGTTGATTCCGTGTTTATTGGCAGGGGTCCAGGATGATCATGATTTGCAAATTCTCTTCTTATTGCCAGGGGTCCCGAATTAGTCGAGGGCCTCAGATTGAACTAGTCGAATGTTCGATCCAATTTGGGTGCATCTCGATTAATTTCGGAACTTTGAACTTAACTACTCGACAAACCTTTCAATAGCCCCAAGATTTGATCGATATATTTGGCCTCTGCAAATTTTGCTTCTATCAGTTTCTGTAACATTTTTTTTTTTTGAAAGCCATGGTTAAAAGAAATATTTCCGTAACACTTTAACAACGCAACTTTCTACTAAAACAATCAAACATCGAAAAACAAAACTTAAACGTAGGGTGCAAGCGGGGTTCGGCCCCCTGCACACCTATCAATTATCTCATTATTTTTTACTATATTTAATTTTTCACAGGTGTTGTTCAAAATGAAAGATTAGTACAATATGATTTAGAAAATGAACTGGAAGACAAATTTCAATTGATCATGTTTTTATAAATGTCTCTGATCCGTATACAAGAATCCCTTGCCCTATGTTTATCTATTGTAATATATAAAGGGAGAAGTGATTTTGGTGTGACCAATTTTCGAAGCCCCATCACAAAACTGATTTCCGTAATTGCTCCTTCAAAAAATTAAGTATTACAACTTCTTTTTTAACGTGCCTAATTACTGTATGCAAAATGGTAATCGATAAAAAACCACCTACATAACCACTTCCTCACTATCTCCACACATCCTAAAAATATGCATAACCACTTCCTCACTATCTCCACACATCCTTAAAATATGCAAACACACAGTGTTTGTCATCCCTCTAATATCTCGAAAAGCAATGTCGAGGTGCATTACAACCCTATAGTGAGTTTGCTTTACGAGATTAAACCAATAACTCATTCAGCCGGTCCCTTTACCTGTTCACGTTAGTGATCAGATTTTTAAATTACTTATGCCTTGTTCTCTTTGCTTTTCAAAAAGTATTTTTCAAAAAATTCCCCCTACTTCCAACATTTCTCTCTCTATCTCTCTCTATTTATTACCCCTACTATTTTTCAAAAAAAATTTCAAAATACAAACCAAACACAACATTAGACAGATTGGTGGTGGCGACCAATAAAGCCTCCTACGAAAAGGGAGCACTTGTCCAAATGAAAACGATTACCCAGACTATGTTTTGTTTGATGGAATGAGAAATGGAATAGAATTGTTATTCCTATGGAATGTCTACTTCGATTTTTGGTTCACTAAAAATTGAAGAAATAGTCATTCCATATAAAATTATTATTCATCCAAATAAAGGAGTAGCTATTCCATTTGAAAAGTAAATGTGAGCCCAAAGGTTTCCTTGGAATACCTTATTGATTTTGATGATAACAAAACATATTTTTATTAAAGAAGAAATATAATTATTATTATGATATGTGATATTGATTTGAGTAAATGTTTAATTTGTAGGTTTTGATTAAGACAAGGGAAGAGTTTACATCAAATCACTATCTTCAATAGTCAAGATTTAAATTATAAGGAGGAAGATTAAGGACAAATCTTTTCCTAATTTTTAATCGGCTACAAGGGATTTTATGAAAAGCAAATATTAATTAAGGAGGAACATAGAAGATTACTTGGAGCTTAATTATGTCTAACGGCTAAATGATGGGAACAAGTCAAGTGGAGTATGGCTTCCTAATGGGTTCAACGGCTAGTACACAAAAGGAATGGATTTGTGTGGACTTGGATATGTTTCCAATCAAAGGCATAATGTATCAGAATATTTTCAATTGTGATTGCATGCTTCCAACGTTCATATGTTGAAGACAATATACAAGGCCAAGCAAGAAAAAAGGGACAGACAAGAGAGCTTCACGGAAATACTCTAAGGAATACACCAATCTCTCAATACTCAACTCTTCATCTTGATATCTATACACTTGTGTGAGAGAGCTCTTATTTTGATCTTTATTGTAAAAGGGATTGTACACCCTTGTTTATATTCTTGAGAGAGATTATCTTTTTGTGAGTGGTTTTGGAGAGAAAATCACTTGGAGTTAGGTGTTACTAGCACCGGAGTCAAAACTAGTTGGGTTAGGTGTGACTAGCACCGGAGTCAAAATTAGTCGGAGCGATTGGGGATAGATTGCTCGTTGTAAAGGTTGTCTAGCACCCGCGAAGCTAGAAGATTGTAACTATTGGAGATAGTGCAGCAAATCCCAAGTTGGACACTTGGGGAGTGGACTAGGCCGTGAAGTTGCGGACCGAACCACTATAAATCCTTGCGTTCGATTCTCTCTTCCCTACTCTCTTTACTTTCAGTTTTGCATATCTATAACGCATGAGTAGATTGATATATTGTTGAATAACGAGTTGTGGTAGAATATCTTGAATAATTAGTCAATTAGTTTTTAAATTCCGCATTATATTTGAGATACCCAATTCACCCCCCCTCTTGGGTTGCTATTTGGATCAACAGTAAAGAATAACAATTTCATTCCATCATCCCTTTATGGAATATTTATTGGGAAAATGACGGCCAAAGACGTGTTTTGATAATTAATACCCGTCAAGGACATGCTGAGAACATTTGTTAATGCTAAAAATGTCCTTGGCGGGTATTAATTATCAAAACACGTCCTGGACCGTCATTTTCCCATATTAATATTGTTCATGTCACTCACATAATTCCTAATGTCACTCTAAATTTTGTATTGCTACTCTAAAATTTGTTATTGCCTCCAAATTTTACTATTGTCACTCCAAATTTACTAATGCCACTCCCAACATTACTATTGCCACTCCCCAAATTCCATTGCATTGAGATGTGAATTCTATTTTTGCTATTGATTCCTAGCCACAAGCAAACATAGGAATGAGAATGATTATTGCAGTCTCAATTCATCTAATTCTATTTCATTTTTAATTCCATTCCATCCAATCAAACGCATCATAAATCATATGTGATCGATTAACAATACTATATGACTCATATTGTCTTTTGTGTCAAATGGCGATTATGGACAAATTGCCCCAAGAGCAACCTTTCGTCATCAAAAAGCCAAGGAATCCATCGATGTCCAAAAAGCCAAGGAAGTACTACTTCAAAGATGATCCCCATTCCCAACCTGACAAAGCATATTTCTTCTCAAACGTGTGCCAAAAACGAATAAAGCAGGCCACCTGAACTCTGAACTTTAGTCCTTTGTGCGTTTCACCGTTATTTCTAAAATTATTTTCAATGGCTTCAATTTATTCTCTCCGTTTTTTTTTAAGTGATCATTATGATTCTTCGTGCCAATTTCGATTGTCTATTTCTCTTCAACGTATATTATTAAAAATATGTAATATAAATCTTGTTTGATAGATCTAATTTTTCTATAAGACAATAATTTTAAAAACATAAAACACAATATACGTTGTGCCGAATCTAAGTGAACACTAGAACCCTCCTGGAATTAAAAATTAGGGCTAAGCAACACGATAAGCGAGGTAGAACGGAAGGAGACAGATAACAGCGTATAACGAAACCCTAACCGCAAAAAACGTTCTGTCCCGAATCCGATTGGTATGGCCGCCAAAATTCAACAGAGATGAACCAAAATATTGAAGTGAAGGAACTAACCATTTGCAAATAGTATCTGTATATTTGGAGTGAACAAACCAAAAAATTGTGCAAAATTGGCTTTTGAGTGGAGTATTAGGAGAATTCAATTGTATCACCACCACACAAACTACAATGTACAATCTAGCCACTGTCCTCAGATGTTTTAGTTCTTCGTCGGTAATAAATTCTGATGCGGTACAAAGTAGAGATGCCTAGGGTTTGCTAGTTGATAACAACGGACTCCACCACCGTCCTTCCCAACACCGGCCGGAAATCGAAACGCCGGCGACGGATTCCGCCGGGTACCAAGAGGCTGCGGGATACGTACGGCGGAGGAGAAATCGAGGCTGGAAACGGTGGACGGAGGAGGAGAGATTGTCTTGAGAGATTCGCGAGGAAACAGCACGGCCGTAACCTTCAGGTCTTTCTGCGTGGACAACGAGAACCGATCGTATTCGCGAACGATCGTAGCGAGGTCCTCGTCGCAGGTGATCGTAACCAAGACGTCGAGATCTTCGGTCGGTAATTTGCACTTCAATGTCATCGAGGAACCGCATAGTTCTACGAATCTCACCATCAGCTCCGCGAAGGTGATGGAGCGATCGGCGGAGAGGACTCTGGTGTGGCCCCCGGCGTAGCGGAGCTTGCCGTCGGTGCGACGAGGGAGGATTTTGCCGCCGTAGCTGTAGAGGAACTTGATCTTTTGGGTGCTGATTGCGTTCTCGTCGGCTGTGTTCGAAATTCTGGTCATGATATGGAGGAGAGAGAGAGAGAGAGAGAGAGAGGTGGAGACTTGAGAGTCAAGTTGCTTGCACCTTGAAGAATTTCAGGAATGTGTAGGCTGCGTATATATAGAGCTGTTTTCGGCGGTGGCCCTAGGACTCTAGGAGAGAGAAAGTTATACTCCTTGGGACTCCAGGATTCTATATCTCTCTTTTAGAGATCAAATCTATATATATTGAAAGGCGATTTTGTAATTTATTTTATTTTTTCAATTTTTTGTACTCTATAAAAAAATTGGAGGGATTAACCGTCTTTTTTAGAGATTTAGAGACTCAAAAAAAAAAATTAAAGCTCCAAATCTCTAAAAATGACGATCAGCTAGCCCCTCCAAGCTTTCTCCGTAAAGTATAAAAAGTTGAAGAAAATATGGATTAAATTACAAAATCTCCTATTAACATAGAGATTTGATCTCCAAAATAGAGATATAAGACCCATTAAAGATGCTCAGGGCAGGAAGGAGAGCTAGGGTATTCTACCAAACAGTTATGAAACGCTCTTTGAGCAAAGTTATGCAGCATACTATGGTTAGTGGCGGAGCCACTTAAGCCCCGCCGGGGCACCGGCCCAACTGCAATTTTTTCCCCTAATTGCCTTTTTAAACGTTTGAAGTAAAACCTAATCTTAAATAGGCATTCATAAGTGCTTAATCACACTACTTAATTTTATTTTTTTTTGAAAGACCATATTATTCGATCAAATACTTATCAAACTGCAAATGGACTTGCTAATTGTTGTACTACAAAACAAGTCTCACAAGGAGATTGGAAAGTTGATTATTCGAATTTTGAATGGAAAACATAACGAGTTTTATTGGGCCCACTTATGACTTATATAGTGGGGCCCGAGGGAAAGGCAGTATGAAGATGGCATTGTACTACTCCAGTAGTGGGAGAGAGGTCGTACGTTGACCAAAAAAAT
Organism: Rhododendron griersonianum; assembly: GCA_018127125.1. NCBI lineage: Eukaryota > Viridiplantae > Streptophyta > Magnoliopsida > Ericales > Ericaceae > Rhododendron > Rhododendron griersonianum. The sequence goes on from CM030798.1 coordinate 27,753,322, forward strand.
AAAAATAAAGTAGTGAGAGAGAGGAAGGGACCGCCGCGACTATTCCTTCGTTATTCGGATATTCGTTTCTTGTCGTTTGAGGAGTTTTTTTTTTTTTTGGTGCCGGACAGGTACCATATACGTGGTATTCTATCGGCGATTTCAACTGTCCAAATGTATTTTGGATGGTCTGAATTTTAGAAAGAGAGAGAATAAATTTGAACCGTCCAAAATACGTTTGAATGATTGGAATCGTCGACGGTACCGCCGCGTGGTACTCGCTCGGCACCCAAAAAATTTCTCAGTTTCGGGTGTAGGCAAAGGGAAGCAGTCAAGTTAGGATTGCTGTTCAAAAAAACTACAAAGACAAAAAAGTCAAAGTTAGGATGAATCATTAGTGGGTGGCCTCAAATGGTGGCCCACTCCGGATTGGGAAGTAAATGGTGGTTTTGCTTAAATGAAATGCAATAAAAAGGGACAGCAGGGAGTTTTGCTAATTTGGGTTTTCTCATTAATTACATTACATGACCCATTGATCTTTTCTTCTTGCCCTCTACCATGGAGTTCTGCTTTGTTGCATTGTTGGTAATTTTATCCCATCGCTGAACTCTGTTTGAGAAAACAACCCCGGGCACGGAAAAATTGTTGCGGCATCTTGGGGATTGTGGATGATGTCGTGAATAAGTCGGTAAGATTTTGCAGTGAGGAATGTCGAGCCATTAAGCACGGACTTAAGTTGGTTAAGTTTTACACCGAGATTGGTATTGAAAAATGATACCAAGCCATTTATTTGCTCGTCGCATAGTGTTGTTGACGGTTTGGTTTTGTCAAGAACATCTGGCAAGCAGCCGAGTGGGGCAACTTCAATCACCACAAATTTCCCCAGTGGCAAGTTCTCCCCTTGGTTTTGTTATTGTATGCAGTGGCGGATTCAGGAATTTTACACAGATGGGTCACCTCCCAAGTACAAGATTGGCCCAGAGATTTCGAGTACAAATATGGGCTCTCAATAATGTTTTACAATAATTAAAAATTATAAAATAACTCAAATAAAATTAAACCTTTGTAGTAACGTTGTTAAGTTTGAATTAAGTTCATGTAATGGACAACGATAAAAAAATAAACTTGCTAAGAGTTCAACGAAAATATATGGCATGCTATAATTACACATAATTGATTTTCAAATGGTAAAAAATGTAAATAAGTTTTAAGTTACAGGAAGGAAAAAAAATTGAAACTATGTCAAACACATTAAAACGTATTGTATATATATATTTGCGCAAGAAATCTTGGAGAGAATAACTTTTAGAGTATTAAAAATGAAGTAAAGAGGAAATCTTCAAAAAAATTGGGAGAGAAGAACTGTTAGAGGCTTAGACCATTTTAAAATGAACAAACAGAGTTTACTACAAGTTTTGAACCTGCGTCCTTTACCTTACATGCATTAGTTTTTACCACTGAACCATCAGTCATTTCAATAACAATACTAACATATTTAATATTTATTATGAAGTCAGCTGGGTCACGTGACCCAGCTGGACTTACATTGAATCCGCCCCTGATTGTATGCCCCCAAAGATGGTAGGTATTGCTCAGTAGTCTCTTTAAATAACTTGACTTCTTGCCCCAGTGGCAAAGTTCTCTCCCTGCAAATGGAACGTAATAAGAGAATGACAAATTGCCTAAGCATACAAACCGCAAGAACCGCACATAATTTTTTTAGAAAGATGTCTAGATTTCAGTCTTATCATTTTGAACTTAAGACCCGGATCGAATTTTGTTTTAAAAACTATCGTGGTCTCATTAGTTCAGTATCTTTTGGCAATTTCTCTTTGGAAAAATAGGATTTTTAATTTGTTAATTGGCGAGACAATGTTTACTTGTACGGCTAGTATTACAGAGAATACCGGTTGTTTTAGATGCATAGTTGAAACCTTTGGTATTTGATTTCAACTTACCAATCAGAGGATGCAAGTATGGTAACGGGATGGGTTTGTGAGACCGCTTATTGGACCATTTAATCATAAACAAATTGTGTATAGATCCAATATCACGTATAAATGCTCTTACATGGCCTATTTACTTTCATTTATTGGGAGTCAATGTACTAGCATGCTATTCAAATTTCTTAAAAGACTTAAATCAATGACTTTTTCGTATAGAAATTATGAGCGAACAACCGAACACTTAACCAGAAATCAGCAGTAGTGTAGCCGTTAATGAATCTGCCCGTCGATCAACCAGAAAAAACAATGCCATAAAGTGTGAAATTTACTTCACAAGGGTATTTAGGAAGATGTTGTTGCCCGAGTCCATATAACCGAGTCCCCAAAAACGTACAAGGCCGGCGCAACCCGAGGGCGGCCGGCCACGAGCATGTGACTGCACAAAGAGAAAGAAGAGACTTGTAAAGAGAACAGACATGTTCTTTGCCATCTAATCTTCTTGCCTATGGGCTATGGGTTGTTGAGGCTTTTTTGTGAAATTAGTAGTACTGTAACGTCCCGATTTTTCGAAAGCAAAATAAAATAATTTCTTAAGAAAATTTTGCTAAATAAATATAATTTTCCAAAATAAAGGTCTATTACAATCTCAAAATAAATTTATCGATTCAAAATACATTAACTTCAGAGCTGACTCTAGGCTTGATACGAATCCCAAGCATATTCGATCTCTATTCCTGATATTCTTCTTGTGTTGAACTGCACCATCGTTGAATCCTCTCCATTGAATCCTGCGCCTTCTGGCAAATTGATCGCCGAAGCAATCGATTTACCAGGATACAGACGTATCCGTGAGTGATAAATCACCCAGTAGAATAATCCAACCCAACCACCCCTCTTACATTACAGCTAGCAGATAATCATATATTATTAATGCATGAAAGTAAAATAGAATTATCACACATGAATTTATTCATTTCTGTCCAATAGCCTAACAACAAGAGAAAACTATTCACGCCCAGACCATAACTAGGGTTTGCCTATATTAATCACCACATCAAAATTTCCACTGGACTCCCGTTAGCTCTGTCATCACAAAATTTCACTGGACCATCCGCCAGGTTTTATCAACATAAAACGTCACTGGACCACCGCCAGGTTTTATCATCATAAGACATCGCTGGACCACCGCCAGGTTTTATCAACAGAAAATGTCTCTGGACTACCCGCCAGGTTTTACTGTCACAAAATATCGCTAGGCCTCCGCTAGGTTTTATCATCGCAAAACATCACTGGACCACCGCCAGATTTTATCAACAGAAGACATCTCTGGACTACCCGCCAGGTTTTATCATCACAAAACATCGCTGGACCACCGCCAGGTTTTATCATCAAAATTTATCACTGGAACACACCAGGACTCTCAAATTACCACTGGACTCTCGCCAGGACTCTCGATATTCCACTGGACTTTCGCCAGGACTCTCAAATTACCACTGGACTCTCGCCAGGACTCTGGATGTTCCACTGGACTTTCGCCAGGACTCTTAAATTACCACTGGACTCTCGCCAGGACTCTCGATGTTCCACTGGACTTTCGCCAGGACTCTTAAATTTTCCACTGGCCTCTCGCCAGGACTCTGGATGTTCCACTGGACTCTCACCAGGACTCTCAAATTACCACTGGACTCTCGCCAGGACTTTGGATGTTCCACTGGACTCTCGCCAGGACTCTCAAATTACCACTGGACTCTTGCCAGGACTCTGGATGTTCCACTGGACTTTCGCCAGGACTCTTAAATTACCACTGGACTCTCGCCAGGACTTAATCTCATCACGTATCTCATCATATCTCAAAATCACGCCTGCAGGTAATCTAAAACAAAAACTTTTCCAATTCATCCATTACTTATCATCGTCTAGGTGATTTCTATTTCGCATACCACCCCATGTCTCTAGGGTCCAATCTAACATATCAATCAGCGGTTGGAAATAATAATTAAGCAAACAGAATAATAGTTGAAATAAACAATATGCATTAAATCACATAACCTTTTATGAATGGGCCGTTGCCCTTAGTCCTGTATGATCAACAAGTTATTAATGAAGTAAGGAACTTTTATTGAATAAAAGTTTTATTAAAAAGAATATAATCTAGGCTTATATAAATTTTTATTTAGGAAAATAAATTGGTTAATGATCATAATAAATACAATAAATAAATAACAACACTAGAATAAGTAGCATGGCTCTAAAAGGAGTCCTACGGTCCTACGTAACATGCTCGAATATCAAAAAGTGGGTCCAGAGGGTCACGGAATCATTAAAAAGAAATAAAGATAATATTTTAAGTTGTCAAAGGTAAAATAAATGGATAATAAATTATTTTAATAAAAAAGATATGTTGAGGTTAACAACATATCATCTTTGAGATGTAAAGAATCTAAAAAAAAATAGTACGGGAATTTATAAAATGGTTTAGAAAGTCGTATGGATTTTTCGTTTACAAAATTTTACATGAAATCAAATAAATAATTAATAAATAGATAATAAAATAAAAAAAATATGAAATTAACAAGTTATGATCTTTAAGGTGTTAGAAGTCTAGGAAAAATAGATCGGGAGTTGAAAATCGAGTTCGGGATGTCGAAAAACGGATTCTGAACAAAATTGTACCCGCCGCAAGGTCTGACTGGGTTGACCTTGCGGCCGCAATTTCAGAGACCTGGTTCTTGCGGCTGAAGCAATCCGAAGGTTGCGGCCGCAAACTCCATGTCAGAAATAGTTTTTTTGATTGTTTTGGTTCGGTTTCGATGCATGGGATCGTAAGGGACTATGGGTTAAGTATAAAAACATTAAATATACTTAGAGGAGTGTTTGGAAGGGATTATAATACCTCGAATCGGGTCGGATTGATTTAAAACGAATCTTGAACGTTTGGAGAAGAAGACTTTGGTTTCTTCGATCGGGGAAACTTGGGCTCGAATTGGATGATGTTTGGAGATGCTTGGGGTTGAGGGAAATGATTGGAACGATCAATTTGAGTTTCGGTTGATCGTAGACACAAAACCCTCTTTTCTCTCTCTTTCTTTCTCTCTCTAAAACTCCATGGATTGGAGTTCGATTTTCTTCGAATTCTCTCTCTTTTCTGGACTGGTAGGGTATGAGGAATTTCGTGGTGAACCCTAGGGTCGAGCTTAAGGGTTATTTATAAGAGAATTTTCCATGAGGGTGAATAATTCGTATTTGAAAAGGTTTCAAATTCTCGGGTTTCGATGGGGACGGAATATGGACGAAAATATGGTTAGGGGAGTGGTAGAGATCGAGTAGGAATAGGAGATGGAGAGATGGAAGGAATTCTAATCATGCATGCAACTAATAAAAGAGATAAATAAGATAATTATATTTTTCTGTATTTATCTATTAAGGAAAAGGATATATATAAAAAAAATAATAATAATTAAGATCTAATAATATTAACGCTATTATTTAAAAAAAAAAATTGGGTCGAAAATCCGGGTCGTTACAAGTACCCCCAGTTGATTGTACAATAGGGATGTCCTTCACAAACATAATTTCCTCTAAGGACATATTGCAGTTTAATTATTCTGTTCTAAAAATATTTCGTAAACGTAGTGTACATACGGTCGAATCTTTGCGCCGGTTAATTGGGCTCCCCTGCAAATGGACAGGGAGATTGTTTACTCGTAAGAGAGTACCGTGGAATTAGATGTGCTAATGTGTTTGGAATTATTATCCAATCGTAATCGGCAATTTCGCTTCAAAGCAAGTAAGCAACAAAGAAGGAGAAGCTGTTTTTTTTTTTTTTTTTCTCGACAAACGAAACTTTTTATAAAAACTCGAAAGGGTACATCGAGGGAAATACAAAAATATAGCAAACATAGTGAGCCCATCCAACAGAATGTTGAATAGACTTAAACCTCAACATGAACTACAGTTTTAGCCTACGAATACCATCAAGAAACACCTTAAACTCCTCCACCGAATAAATCTTGATTGCGAACTTAGCCTTCATCCACATTGCGACTCTAGTTTTTACCAATTCCCCCACCACCTCAATACTCGCGTTAGCATTGTTGAACACATAATCATTCCGAGCTAGCCACAAGGACCACAACGTAGCGTAAAAGGATACTTCCCACACACATTTCTCTAAATTCCGAAATCTGGAATCAAACCACCATAGAGCCAGATCTGACAGCGAAAGCGGGCATACCCACGATACATGCCACCAATCCAAGATTATAGACCAGACATTCCAAGGAGAAGCTGTTGTTGGCCAATTGTTATTGTCGGCAACCGTGGTTTGTGGCGTGGCTGGTGGAAGTAGTTTGATGGGTCGTTTTCCAATTCGAGGATCTTTACCAATTAGCCAATATTCAATTGTCCATGGATTTAATGGATATTTTGGAGAGAGAGAGAGAAGGGGAAAGTGAAACTATGTAGGGGATTGGCCTGATGGTTTTAGCCTGGACTTGGGGGTTTGCATGCTCACACCTACTTTTAGGTTCGATTTTCTTTGTCAGCAGCTTTTGAAGTCGTCTACCTCCCACGCATAAACGTGTGAAAGGGCTGTGGGAGAAGCTGTAAGAATTAATTCAATGCGTGTACAAATTGGTTCGAAACACCCCGAATCATCCCAAAAAAGGGAGAGGAGAGAGAAAAATTCTAGGCACGGAACGATCTTGTTTGCAAGTGACAAGGGAACTGAATTGTTTCTCATTTAGCCCAAAAATACTAGGTATATAGTATGGCTATGCTCAAAGCAAAAGACTTTTGTTAGAGCTTTCACACCCATGAATATTGTCATTTTTTCATTTTCATTCTCATTCTCATTTATGGACAATGAATACGTACTGTCGTTCATTACCAAAAAATGAATACTGTCGTTTTGCCCAAAAAAATAGCAAATGTGTTGCACCCATGTTTAGCAATTTCCTCCTTTCAGTTCTTTCATTCTCAAAAATCACAATTGGCATTTTTCAAATTTGAGAGAATTTTGGCGTTGTGGGTGTGCACCTAATTTGCCATTTTTTGTACCGTTTAAAAAATGACAAGAAATTATGCCAAGAAAAGCTAGATGTGTGGATGCTCTTACATGGATATGCCCAAACAAATGTGGCTATATATGGCTATGCCCAAAGCACTGTTTAAATCGGGGACAAATGGGAAAATGACAGTTCAGGACGTGTTTTGATAATTAATACCCATCAAGGACAAGTTAAGAACATTTGCTAATGCTGAAAATGTCCTTGGTGAGTATTAATTATCAAAACACATCATTGGCCGTCATTTTCCCCGGACAAATCTCTATATGAAAGATTTCCTAGGAGAAGCCCAAACAAAACGGGGCTGGCGTTGTTATTTATGGGTGGACAATGATTTTTGTACTCTATTTTTTATGAATGCGCTTCAAAAATTGACTTTCAAAAACCTTTCCCCCCTCCTTTCATTTAAGGTTTTTAATTTTGGATTCTAATCATTATCTTATTTCTTAACAATTATTACTCTAATTTTTCTCTCTATTTCTCTCCAATCATTACTTTCAATAATTACTTTAATTCTCTCTACACTTATTACCTACAAATCCAAATCAAAAATCCCAAAACAAACGGGGTTGAATTATTTTCCTTCATAATTCCTGAATCATTATCTATTTTAGCTTATTTATTCCCTCTCTTCAACAGATTGTTTATCTTAATCGAAACAAATTAAGCAAATATGATTTCTTTGAAAAAAAAAGGACTCATTTAGGAGATATAAACGGAAAAACTAAAAACTTTATTCTTTAGTTTTTTCTTATCCAACGTACGATTGAATTTAAACCTAATTTAAATTACCCTCAAGACAGATCAAATATGTCAACAAAAAAAAAACGATATAAACTTAAAAAATGCGGTGAAAACAATGATATTTCAAAACGAAGCTGGCGTTTTAGGGGAAAAAAACAAATTGGAGTTTTGCTTAAATGAAAAGCAATACTATAAAGGCTTTGGTTCAAGCCCAAAAATGATCCAAACCGTGATTTTTTTTTTTTTGGGCTCGTTGAGTAGTTAGTAAAAGAATTTGGTTGATCCAATATCGTACGTTTGTTTTGAAGTTTATTAACTCATACAAGCTGTTGATTTTTTCCAAGACAAACGTATTTCGTTCATGTTGATGTCAAATCAACTTTATTTTCGAATATGTTTACCTTTCCAACAAGCCGAACGAATTAAACAATTATGTTTAACTTCTTCTGATACAGAACGAGACTCGTAGAGCACATGATCGATCTCTAATGTGGTCTGAGGCACAACAGAGCCAATTCTGAGGGATTCTAAGCATCAAGACCGCCAAGCACCGAGTAATATTCAGAGGTCTTGGGGCACCATGTGAATCTTTTACCTATTTCACTTAACCATATTAGGAATTCTTGTTCAACCAGAAAAACCCCATGACCTTTTTGTCCAGACTTCAAGATTGGAACATTCAATCCCCAGAGCTTTTGCATTCCTTGCGCGCCTAATGCTTGCTCTCTAAATGCCATCGAAATCTTCGATCTCATGTCGTAGTCTCTTATGTGATGGGACGTACAATAAGATTCATCGCTAGCTACACTCATTTAAACAAGTCATATTCGTCTTTAAGGAGCTAAAGACTACTCAGTAACGGACTTTGCCGCCATCTTTCCTCACACCCGGCGGGAATCCAAAGGCAGGCGACGAATTCAGACCCCAAAATCCCGCTACGGAAGGCGGCTTTATGACGACCAAGGAGAAATCGAGACTGGAAACGGTAGATGGAGGAGAGATTTTTTTGAGAGATTTCAGGGGAAACAACACGGCTGTAATCTTCAGGTCCTTATTTGTGGACAACGAGAATCGATTGTATTCTTCAATTAGGTTAACGAGCTCCTCGTCGGAGGTGATTGTAACCAGGACGTCTAGATCATCCGTTGGCAACTTACACTTCAAAGTCATGGAGGATCCGCATAGCTCTAAGAATCTCACCTTTAGCTCTGTAACAATCAAATTTCAAGTCAATTCACCGGAAATTCGAGAGATATAAACACGTAGCGAATGGGTTATTATCTGCATTCGGTCATTCGTGCATAGCCAATATATCAATGAAAATCCATTTCAATGTGTTGGTAATTAGATATTCCCTCTGTCTCTAAATAAATGTCCGGATATCAAACTTAGGTCTCTAAAAAATTTCATTTTCTTCATTAAAAAATTCACAGACCAATAGATATCAATGAGTTTTTTTAAATTGCGAAAAAAGTTTTTAAAAAATTAATTAAAACAAATGCATCTTTTTAAAGACCTAGGTTGGTAGACCGGACGTTTATTTAGGGACGGAGAGAGTAATATAAGTCAACGAAACAAAATAAACTAGGCTTGATAAAATTTTAACCAAATCATAGAGTTCTGCATTGGTAAATTCTATGTACGATTTTGTCATCGTTGGACCGAGATTCTGGAGCCACCCTTGTCAACCGGTCCAAACTTTCTCGTCCATTTTGATTTCATTAGTGTTCCAATTTCTCTAAATAGGAACTTTTAGAAAAAGAAGGTAATTTCAAGTTCAAAAATCATGTGTTTACGCAAATAATTTTCCTACCAATATGGATCTTGTTTGATAGATCTCATTAAAATCTTTTAAACGGAGCACAAAAAAATTTGAAAAAATATTTTTCATTTTCATTATATTTGAGTTTGAAATTACCTTCGTTTAAAAAAAAATTTACTTTTTTAAAAAATGGAACACTCTCAGCAAACAAACCAAAAGCACAGGCCCTACATGTGGCCTACACACAACCGGTCCAAACTTTCTAGCTAGCCGTTATGAATAGAAACTGAAAAGAAACTTGAGAACCAACCAACCTGCGAACGCGATGGAACGATCAACGGAGAGAACTCTGGTGTGGCCGCCGACGTAGCGGAGCTTGCCGTCGGTGGGCCGCGGGAGGATTTTGCCACGGTAGCTGTAGAGGAACTTGATCTTTTGGGCGCTGTTTGTAATTGCGTTGTCGTCGTAATTTGAATTCACAATTGGCGTCATTATTATATATAGATGGGAGAGAGAGAGAGAGAGAGAGAGAGAGGGAGAGGATGTTGAGAGTCAAGCTTCACCTTCACAACCATAAAAGGATTTTCTAAGCTCTGCTTATATATAGAGCTTTTTAGGTGGCCCTACTAGGAGAGAGAGAAGAGAAAGTCAGATAATTCTCCAAGGACCTGGCTGGGTTGTCGATAGTTGGGAACTAGAATGAACAGTTTGGATCATCAATCGACCCGTCACGAGCCCAAAAATGTGACGGCACCCGCTCGGCGCATCTGAACCGTCTGATTCACTTTTGGACGGCTCGGATTGAAACTCTCTCTCTCCTCTCACCCCAACACTCTCTCTCTCATTTTTCTCTTTAAATCTGAGCCGTTCAAACACGAAATGGACGGTTTAGATGCACGAGCAAGCACCACGTGGTACCCGCTCGGCACTGAAAAATTTTCCCCAAAAATGATCGTACTGTACGGCGCCCAACCAACTGCTGACAACCCAAGTCTATTCTCCAACAACCTTTGTTTTCACTCTTTATTTTTGTTCTACATCTTCCCTCTCAATTCTCACTCTTGCGAATTCTCGATAATTTGTGATGTTTCCGAAAAACGCTTTAGGCTCCCATTCACGCTCATGTTGACATACACACGCATGCTTAAACGAAACGATCTAAACGGTTAATTATTCAAATGAAAATTTAACGAGTTATTCAAGATAGGGTTTTATCTGTAAGGCGAGTCGAATACAAATGAGTTTCAATCGAGGTGAATTCAATTATCTTGATTTTTGTCGACATTGAAAGTTGAATGACCCGAAAAAGTTACTCGTTCGAGCATCGTTATAAAGTTTAATACTTTGTTCTCTTTGCAATTCAAAAAGAATTTTTCAAAACATTCCCCTTAGATTCCCCCTACTTCCAACATTTCTCTATTTATCTCTCTCCACTTATTATCCCTATTATTTTTCAAAAAACTTTTCAAATTCCAATCCAAACACAGCATAAGTGAGCTTCAAAAAATATTCAAATTTAAGACTTTTTTTTTTATGTACCTCAATCTCAGGGCCGGCCCTGAGAATTTGGAGGCTTAAAGCGACTTTTAAAATTGAGGCCTTAGGTTTTCTAACAAAAAAATCAATATAGGTGGTTAATACAAGGTAAAAATATTAAACATGTATTCTAGTTTCGTAATTTAACTAAAATAAAATTTTAAAATATTTTATATCATTAGAAAAAAAACCAAACATAAAGAAATACCGCTCATACACTGCATTTTTTTAACTAATCATGTTATTAACTTTAACCATAAAAATGCTATTTTTAGCAATGAGAAATTGTTTACTTTAAATTTTTTTTATTAGAGTTTGTTGAGTGAAAATTAATTATTTTGATGTATATATGGTCAAAAGTGTTTTATTTTTGAATTTGATATTAGAAGTTGAAAATAAAATTGAAATAAATGAAGGCAAAAAAACCTTATCAAAACATTTATCATGTTCTTTAAGTAATATCTACAATCACTTAAGTATAACTAATTTTGAATACAAGTGATGCAAGAATTGTCATTATCTACCTAGGTTAACTACAGAAAATAAGAAAAAGGAAGGAAAAAGAATTAGTTTGCCAAAATGAGGCCTCCTGGGAGTCGAACACAAGAAGTGCAACTTTAAGAACCTCTCTCGGACCATTAGTGCTACGACTCTTCATTTGCAAGATTAGGAACAAAATATATATATATATATATATATATATATATAAAATTCCTCGTCTGGAAAATAAGGCTTAGTTTTGGGTTAATTTTCGGAGGCCTAAAGCGGCCGTACCTCGGGCTTTAGTCCAGGGCCGGCCTTGCAGTCAATCTCTAACGAACTTTTGACAAAGGAACAATACCTCAACCCAAACAATTTGATTCGTTTATATGGACCGTATTCTATGCGCGATAGTGAGGCATGGCCCGGAACACGCAAAAGGCTCCTCGCATATTCGTTTCTCGTCCTTGTAGGTTTGTGGAAGCAAGAAAGGGGAACTGTAACAAGGACGGGACTTATATAGCTAAGGACGGGTCACTTCAACATTTTCTCACTTTTATTTTACCCATGACTTGTAATCCTTCTGTTCCTTTTTAAGTGTCCTATTTCGTAATTCTAATTTATTAAAAAGATATTATTATTATACCTTTCATATCAACTTTTTCCTCCACTTACCCATCATCATTACACTTTTACTCACTAACTTTTCAAAATGGAATCTACTTTTAGGGACAAAATAGACAATGCACCAACTTTTACCTATTAACTTTATAAAATGGACACTTATTAAGGAACAGCCTAAAATGGAATACTGGACTCTAAATAAAGACGGAGGGACTAATAGGTTTTCAGAATCAATAAAATTTTGGGTACACTAAATGTACATCACGTCGTGTGGGACCCATTTCGGGATCTCACAAAATAATTGGACCCGCACTCAATATGTTTGGAAAATTATTTTAAAGACTCCTGTAAGGGAAAAAAAAAAGCTCAGCCGGATATCAGTAAGAGCTCGATCACTTCGCTCAATTTACTGACATGAATTGAGCGAAGAATCGATCAAGCTCTTACCGATATCTGGCTAAGCTTATTTTTAACAAGGGTCCTAAAAATAATATCTAAAACATATTGAGCGGTTCCGATCATTTATGTGTGACCCCGATAGCAATGTATACTTCGGTGTACACCAGGTGGTGTAGTCATAGCAGGACTCGTTTTCAAGTGACCACCACTGTCTAAGGGTGGAGCTGCCACTGGATAGTGGTGTTGTACCTACTTGTCCTTAGCTTTTTCTCTTCTCTTGATCCAATAACAAATTTCGATGTTTTGAGGAATCAACAAACAATCCTATATTCCTTCAAGTGACCACAAAAAATGATGTGATTTGTGGCATATGTGGTTAGAAATGCAAGCTGTATTTGATAGAATACGGCGTGGTAAGACGATGGTGACAGATTCTTTTTCTATGGCTGAGGATTGGGGATGAGAAAGGGGTGAGTGGCTCCAAACTCCTTGATGTTCAAAGTATCTTTCTTTGAACATCAACATGAATGTTCACTTTTTTGGGGAAAAAATTTCGGTGCTGGGTAGGTACCGCGTGGTGACCGCTCGACGCATTCGAGCCGTCCATTGCGTTTTTGGATGGCTCGGATTTGGAGAAAGAAAAAGGAGAGAGAAAATGTTGGAGTGAGAGGAGAGAAAGTTTCAATCCGAGCCGTCTAAAAGTGTATTGAACGACCCAAATGTGCCGAGCGGGTACCACCTGGGATATACCCACCCGCACCGAAAAATTCCAAACTCCTGGATATTTCTTTTGGAAAGGAACAAAAGTATCTTTCTTTGAACATCAACATGAACGTCCACATTATTGGCGATAAGAAAGAGGATAAGATGCTTGTTTTTTTTTTTTTCTTCTTTTTCCATTTGCTTTACAATTAGAGTGGGGCAGAGACCCTAAAACTACCCTTACAAAGTTACAAAGAAAATAAAAGGAATAAAAACCCACCGTAAGTGTTGTGACCCATGTTACCTGGAACGCAGATTGTTCCCAGATCCCAGACGAGGAACAGGAATGTGGTACGCGCATATTTGAATTTTTGGAACGACGTGAGTTGGCAGGCTTCTAGAGCTTACATTCCAAGAATCATACAACAAAATAAAGAATTGTTTGTTTAACAATTCATGGAAAATAAATTTCTAGAAGCGTTATAAGCAACTTTTCTTATATTTTGTCTTGCTAAAGCACTAATATCTCTAGTCTTCATAGGAGAAATTTTAAGATCCCTTTGGATCGCTAAATTCATCGTATTGGAACGCTGGTGTACCACATTTCGAAATGATAGTTCCACAATGTAATTCGCTAGGGTGTTAGCGTTTTCTGGTAACATAGGTTGTGACACTTTTCAGTCCATTTAGCATCAATTCCAAAAGTTGGTTCTTAGATTTTGTAATATTCATCCATTTGATGGATCCCAAACTTTGATGTCACACCCCAATCCAATTTGGCTAAGGCTCTTATTACAAGCTAGACTCCAACTCCAACACTAAAACAACTAACTAGCCATTATAAAGGATATCAATTACACAAAAACGTCACGGAATTAGCCAACCCCAAATAAGGAACTTACTTCTTGTTGCAGCTGCAGCAGTGTTTTGTGGCAGCCATCCGCTGTTTGGGTGTTGCAGTTGTAGGAGTATCAATTCTGGTACAGTTTCAATTATCAGGAGGCTTGTGAAGTTTCAGCAGTTGTGTGGTTTTTGCAGCAGTTGTAGTAGTTCCAATTTCTGTTGTTGATGTTTGTTTTGCTTTGGTTTTGCTATTTTGGTCTGGTTGGTGTCTTGCAAATCATTTTGCTGTGTTTATTTTCTTTCTTGGTTTGTCCTGGGTGCTGTGGATTTGGTTGGCTTGGGTTGTGGGTGCCTATTTGGTGCTTCCCCCTCCTTCCCTTAGCTCCTCCCCACTTTGACCTATGTGTTACACTCTGAGATTAATAATTTTTTTTGGCGTTTCTCGAAAAGGAGTGACTTGCACAACCTATTCTTTTGAACAGCAAAAAGAAGATTTTATTAACCTTTGAAACAAGTAAAAAGATTACACGGGGGAGGAGCGAGATGGCATCACAACAAGGCAACTTTTCAGTATTTTGATGCATATAAAGTCAGCACAAGATTTTCTGTGTTCAGCACACTAACATGTTATGCTTCTGATATAACTTCAGCTAAGTTAGGCAAACCATTAAGCAGTGCATATGTCTCTCATTTGGTTAGGTCTTGATAGCCAGAAGCTACTGGTCCGATAAAGAGGCCTAATCTGCATAGGCAAGGCCAACATGACCTTTAACGACCCAAAACAAACCTCAAAGATGAGCCCCATTGAATAAATTTCAAGTATTGAACAAGTAAAACTTTTAGAGTAATTTTTTTTTTTTCTGGTTTGACCCTTTTCAACTCTCTTTTCATAGGATCTGAGACCGCTCTGTGTTTGTTTCATGGGATTGGTTCTCTTATTTGATTGGCTTCTTTTGACTGAATATAATCTTAGATGCTTGATTTAATGGGTGCTACATCAGATTCAGAGACCTCTATTTTCAAAAATATTCGGGGTCCCAAGGCAAAAGTCTTGTTCGCCTTCGCTTGCGGCCATTACTTCACATAGGGTGGAGTTCAGATCGTGACACGGTGACACAATTCCTCCCAAAGAAAACAAAATTGCAACGAAGATGCACTTCATTTTCATCCAAATGTGTACTCTAGAAATTGCTTGAATAGTTAAAGAACAAGTCTAGCATTGGATAAGCCATCTAAGACTTTTGCATTCAGTTGCTAAGGAGATGAAAACACAAAAGGAATTTTCGTACGAACAAAGTTCCCGGGCAAAATTCATATCGGCATAAGCCATTTTAATGTCATATGCAACATAATTTCCAGACTATAGTAAGCATCTAATTTCACAAAAGCATATTTCGGGACTATGTAAAAACCATGCCACTTACAAGAACAGCAACTCCCTTGATGTTAAATAAATATATATGACAATAAACAAAAGTTTGATGCACTTGAAACAAAGCGCTCAAAACAACAAACAATGGACCATCCAAATTCGAAATCAAATGCCAATCAAAAGCTAGCAAGGAAGAAATCTGACTTCATGAATTCTGTTGACAAAAACATACCCAAGAGTGATGGGTTTCTGTAAGAGGCGCTTTGCAAATCAGCTCTGATTTTGTCGAACACATTCACAGGATCCAAATTACGACGACGAAGATCTAACTCTTCGATCAAATAATCCCGATCAAGTGTGTCCAAATGTGGACCAATTTAGAAGACCTCTAATATCACTCAGAATAGATATTACATCACTGCACTCTTCATATGTGAGCAACCCACGTAGACAAAGCTCTGTGAATCGTCAATTGAACTGAGTTGGTAAGTCAACATAAAACATGAGATTCAAATCTGAGTTATCTTCTTCAACTTTCTCATATTTCAGCAACCGAGGGGATGGTAGAAAAGGAAGTAATGAGCATCCGAGAGGATTCAGCACCCGATTTCCATTAAGCTGCTTGACTTGAGACTTGAGATGAATTCATGATTGAGAAGCTTGAAGATTCAGACATCAAGCAACGTCACCAGTCTTGCTTGGTTGGTTCAAGAGATTTTTTTTCAACCAAAAGACAGATTGGTAAGCATTTATTTCCAATGTCATTATGCTATCCATGCAGCGTTGGATAATAACCTCTTTATCAGTTGCGGTGGAAATGACGTTCCATTTCTGTCAACACTCAGATTCATCCTTCAAAGAACAAGAGAGGTCAACTAGCTTTTCCATTCCCACCAAATATCTTTACCTCCCTCTTAAGCTTGTGCTCTTCCGCTTCTGAGTCAATGCAAAACGCCGTGCCATAGCTGGATTGTAGTATTTCCTCATGTGCTCTGAGAGTCTATGGATAGCTTGGAGATCACCAATCCCTGAAAGCTGCTTCAAGAAAGAGTCAAACTTCTGATACGGTAGTTTCATCTCCCTATTTACAATTTCTTCCAAAAGAAAACTGGCAGCCTCCATCTTGTTGCAATAAAAAAGCCCATCAACCATCAAACAGTAACTATCAGTATTACGTTTGCATCCTCTCTTATCCATCTCATGCCATGTCTCAAAGGCCCCATCTGGATCACCCATCTCGAAAAACATCGTAATTAGCATATTAAACGTATGTACGCTAGGCATGCAATCCACCTCAATCATTTTACTGAAAAGCCTAAGCGCCTCATCACTATTTTTTTGGTCACAAAGAACCTTGAGGAAACAGTTGTAGGTGACCACATCAGGAGGGTAACCCTTGTTTCCCATCTCTTCCAGTAATTTGTAAGCTGCCTCAACCTTTCCAGCCAAACACATGCCTTCAATAAGTTCCTTGTAAGTTGATACATCGGGAAGGCATCCACTGTTGATCATATCCTCCAGAAGCTTAAAGCATTCCTCCATCTTATTATTCTGGACAAGTGCCGCAATCATGATAGCATAAGTTTTTGCCGTGGGAGAAGACATTGTCGAACCCTTCGTCTTCATAAACTCCAGCAGTTCTGAAGCCTCTTTCACCATACCCGCTTTGCAGAAGGTATCAATGGCAGTGTTGTAAGTGAAATTGTCAGGCGTATGACCCATTTTGATCATCTCTTCAAGAATGCTCATGCCTTTACTGGGGTTCCTAACCCTACACCATCCAAAAAACAAGATATTGAACGTATGGCTATTAGGTTTAACCTTGTTCTTGATCTTTGAAAACATGGCTTCAGCATCTTCAACAAGACTGCACTTGCACAGAGCATCCAAAAGCAAATTGAGGGCATGGACCTCTGTGGCTGTGTTCACCCTTATCTTCTTCTTCTTGGCAAATTTCTCAAGATGGGTCAAGTGTTTTTCCGTGTACTGTCTCAAAATGTTAACAATTACCTCAACAGGAACACTATTTTTCTCCTTTCTCTTCATGTAATCCAGAAGGTCGCAAATTATCCGAAATTGCTTGACCTTGTATTTCGTACTAGAAAGAATGTCAATCATCTCGTTGTATACCTGAGGTTCATGAGAGTAATTTTCTTGGCGTGCTGCCCAACTAAAGAACCTAAAGGCCAATTTTTCTTCAAAACAAAGCTTTTGGAGGACCTCAACAACCATTGGAGTCGTCAGTTGTATGCCAACCTGGTCAAGACCTCTCTCCATGGAGTTATGAGGATTCAGATCAGAAGACGAATCGGTTATAGCTCTGTACATCTTATCGACATCGTTTATAATGCAGAGATCCACTGCAACAGTTTCCGAACAATATGAATATCCACTCACCCGGGCAGCGAAAGGTGAAGGGCACAAGAAAAGTAGGCATGCTTTATATGGCAGTGTCAACCTTGTTGCTAAATTTGGACTTCGACCAAATGCAAAAGGTGGCAAGGGGATTTGTGATATGGGTATGTCGTAATTACAATGGCAGCGACTGAACATGAGTGACAACGCTGGAATGACACGACGACAATAGCAAAAACAGTCGTGATGAACTGAAAACTGATAGCACGTAATACTTCTTGTAATGGATTTAGCACTTCTAACAGCAGACGATACAACGAAATTCCGCAACATTGGAAAAGTAATATGGGAATTTAGCTGAATCTTGTCTCTGTTTGAAACAAGAAAGAAAGGAGGCTCAAATTACATTGCTCCTCTTGGAGGTAATATATCAAACGGGTGGTGGGCACTACGACAAAGGCATCTATTCCTATAGTTTTGAACCAACGCAAATACGGCCTCGAAGGAGAGAGACGTGGATTACTAATTGAACTGCGACTCCCAAATCGCAGCTGTTTTGGCTTCGATTCTGTAACTAATGCCCATAAAACGCTACGTTTATGTAGTTGTGTCTCGATGTCAATGGACAGTGTTTGTTGACTAGTTGGCATGTGTTTGTGTTGCCCACTCTTCTTATTTTTTGGGGGGTCAAGAGTGTCAGCAGTTTGGGCCAGCTTACATGCACCCCGACTAATCTCATTTTCGGTCAACTCAAACACGTTCTATCCATAGGAGAACTGAGAGATTTAAAATAAATTACTTTATTATGACCCGAACCCAATAATCGAATTCTCATAAATTGTGAGTGTAGCAAACCCATCAACCATACTAACCTTGCTTTTTACTTGCCGACTAGCCCCAATCTCCCTAAATTTTTGGTATTATTGTACTAGTTTTTTCTTGTTATATTCGTGTTTTATTTTCAAATTAATTATTTATTTCAAAAAATTTAAAAATAAAAATTTATGATCAAGATGAAAAAATTGCTGAAGAAAAAAAATATATACCAAACTGGCATTTGGGAAAAAAACTAAAATGGTCCATGTAGTTTAATATTTGTGTCAACTTGATCCCTGCAGTTTAAATTGGCTCGATTTACACTCTGTAATTTTCATTTTGTTCCAACTTGGTCCAATTACTAACTGCCGTTAGCCTCCGTTAACCCTAGACACAAATGGGTCCCTTTTCTAGTGAATTACCGAACATTTTCTTCTCGAACCTTGCAGACCTAAAGCCTTTTCCTAATAAGCAAACGGAGTCACTTTTTTCTAAAAATTGGGTTCTCTAGCCCGTGTTCTTTTTTCTATAAATACTTGAATTATTCTTCTGATATTCAAGAGGTGACCAAGCACACCTAAACTCTATGCCTGGTGGAGATAAGTTTTTTTCCTAAACCCCTTTTGTGGCCCGAGCTATGGCCAGACCTGATTCTCCTTTACCCGAAGATATGTAAACAGCTTGATGAAAGCTCGGTCCCTTTTGAAAATAAAACCTACTTCATTTTCTAAAATTCAAACATTTTTCAAAAATATCCGAACCCCTTTTATAGAACACAAAACTCCTTAATTTTCTTTTCTTTTCAAGAACCACGTCGCAATGCATAGGAATTGGATCACTTATTCAGGCCTTAACCCCTCTCACTCCTTCCCCCGAAGGTGAACGAGACACGTTTCGGTCGAAGGTAAAATCTCGGGCGTGACAAACGGAGAAAGGAAGCTGTGAAAAAAAATGGAGAATGGAATAATGAGGCAATGTGTTTTGGTTCAGAGGTATATTAGGGTAAGAGTAGAATGACAGATTACGGTTTTAACCCTAGAAAAGGGGCCCATTCGTGTATGGGGTTAACGGAGTTTAACGGCAATTAGTAATTGGACCAAGTTGAAACAAAATGAAAACTACAGAGTGTAAATCGAGCCAATTCAAACTGTAGGGACTAAGTTAACACAAACACTAAACTACAAGGACCATTTCAGTTTTTTTCCCTTTTTTTTAATTTCTATCATTGAGATGCTAATTAATTCTAAAAATTACGATGAAAAATTAAACATGAAGTTACAAAAAGAAAAAATACCGGACAAAATTTAGGGAAAATGCGGCCTAAGTTGTGTTTGGACTTGGGAGATTGTGGATCAAAAAGAACTAAAGAAATGAAGCAGGTGATAAATGGTAATAAGCTTTGTTACTCTTTTTTCTGTTTAGTTCAATATATAAAAATGATGGCAAGAAAACTTGAAAAAACAAAGGGGGCGACTATTCGCAATCCTCAAATTTTCTCCCGTAGCCCGTTAAAAATTTTTAAAAATTATATTTCAGTAACTACATGTCGAAAATATGTTTAACATTCGGTAAACAACTGCCGAACATACATTTCGGTAAATAGCTGTTGAAAATAAGATTATATTTCGGTAACTACATGTCGGAAATGCACAAGAAACATATATTTCGGTAATTGGATGCTGAAAATGTATCTCAATTTCGGTAACTAACTGTCGAAAATGTATCTCAATTTCGGTAACTAACTGTCGAAACATATGGAAATTTTTAAAGGGCTACGGGAGAAAATTGAGGGGTGCGAATAGCAGCGCCCAAAACAAAGGAAAAGAATGGGAACGAATTGGAAAAGTGAACTGGGAGGAAAAACACTTTCCACTTATGATTCACTAGAAGGTTAAAGTTTCGAAAGTGGGTTGAAAATGGTAAATATAAATATATATATATATATATATATATATATATATATATACACACACAGTTGTGTTCTCATCAGGACTCCCGGATGGGAGAAGTTTTTCAGTGCCGAGCGGGTATTGCCGACGTGGCACCCGCTCGGCACATCTCAACCGTCCGATTCACTTTTGGATGGTTCGGATTAAAACACTCTCTCTCCTCTCACCCCAACACTTTCTCTCTCCTTTTTCTCTCTCAAAATCTGAGCCGTCCAAACACGAAATGGACGGCTCGGATGCACGAGCGGGCACCACGTGGTACCCGCTCAGCACTGAAAATTTTCCCCCGGATGGGAGCTTTGGTCCGGACCTCGCGTGTAAGCCGTTGGATTAAATCCAACGGCTTGGAAATATAAATCACACTCGCAGGTAGAAACAAGGGATGGGTCGGGTATTTTGGTCACGGGTCATAACAACCCTTTCCCATTTTCTTTCTCATCTGCAGACGTGTATAGAGAGAGAGGAGGCGATCGAGGGAGAGCGATTGAAGAAGAGGCGATTGAAGAACGACGACCAACGGACGACGACGACCACTCGAGGTACCTTCTCTCTCGAACTCGATCTAACTCTCTCTCCAACTCGATCGATCGATTTTTAGGGTTTCAATGAAATCGAACAGTTTAGGGTTTCTTTTGCTTCGAACAGTTTAGGTTTCTCTCGATCTCTCGTTCACCACTGATTTCGATTACGATTAGGGCACTGAAAACTCTCGTTTTTGACACAAGGTGTGGATGCGATAAGCGCGGGCGTGCCAAAACTTGTAGCGCCTAACTTCTTGTGAAGATTCCCGTGAATCTTGACTTCTATCGTATGAGCGATCGTGTGTGACCCAAAGGTTAAAGATCACAGAGCGGTTCGTGGTTTGTCACACGGTTGTGGACTTAGAATTTCCTAGTCGTATAGGAAATGGACGTAGAAACGTGAAAACGTAAACTCTATTACACCGGGATAATAAAGTTGGTACAGGAAAGTAAAAGATCCAAACAACTTAATGAAGTGTGTTTGAATGGGGTTTGAGCACGTAGTACTCGATAATCTACTTTGCTGAAAGTAGTAAAGTGTTTGCTTCGCTGGGAAGGCTTTTTGTTTAAGCGTTGAGCTTGATTGGTGTTGGACCCTTTTTTCAACGTTGTGAACTACTATTTATAGGGCCAGCAGCATCTGATTCAGGCCTGAATCCGAGAATCTGCATTGCTTCTATGGCTGCCAAGTGTCCCATGATCTCTTCCACCTTTTGTGCATGCACGGTCATGGGAAGTCTTCAGAAGTTGATGGCAGTTAAGGTAGATCATGGGTAGTGGGTTGATTACATGGTGACAAGTGTCCCCTGCCTTCACAAAACAACTTCCCACTTTCCCCCTTTTTGCTCTTCCTGCGACACATGGCCAATTGACTTGGTCAATTGGCCCTTTGAATTTCAAATATCAACTGCCATCAAATAACCAACTCCTAAAAACATGGGCTAATCCTTACTGACCGAATCTGCTCTTTTTCTTCATGGGTCAATAATGGGTTAAAGCTTTCTGGGCCAACCCGCACCTTCTTTCTTCGTGGACCCAATCGTGGGCTAGTCTTCTGGGCCGATTTAATCCATTTCCTTGCGGGCTCGACCATGGGCTTCCTTCTGGGCTGAACCAAACCAATTTGCAACCGTGGGCCTTGTAACCCTCGGGCCCAAATGGGAAAAAACCCATGGCCCAATGATTACCCAACTAATTACATAACTCTCGGCCCAATTAATTGAGGAATTAATAATCAAAAATCCAATCACGGCTAGCCCGATCCGCGGTGCCAAAAATGGGTATAAACATTGCCCCCCCTACGCCTTGATTCTGTTAAGATTAAGGCGTTTGGAGAAGAACTGTTTTTGGTAGCCAAACAGACCTTGGTGTATTTAATATCCTGTCAGGCCGAAATGCAGCCTAACATTTTTCCCTCTTGGAATAGCCGCAATCGTCATCAGATCTTCATGTGGGGCTTTTATCCATAAAGGAGGTCTCCTTTCTCTCTTGGGACTCTCATAACTTCCAAAAGAATCCCTTTTCAACCCAAATCCTTCTCTGTACGTGCAACCTCTTTTATGATAAAAACAAATATTCAAAAGTGGGGAGAAGATGTAGAGGGCGGAACAAATCTCCAAGGCCTTTTCAAAACCCATTCTTCGAAAATCAAAACAAAACCGCCCTCCTTAAAAGCTGATCTTTCTCTCTCTCTTCACCTTTACCTTTTCGCTCCATCTTCTCTCCTCCATCAGAATCGAAAAAACCCAGGCTTCCATTGTTGCCAAAAAAGCTTCAGGCCATGTCTTCTTTCAGGGCCAAGCAAATCGTCAAGAGCCAGACCACCTTTTCTGACGAGATAAAGAACACCATCAAGTCCGAAAAGCTTCCCATCAACCTTGACATCTTGATCGATCGCACCCAAACCCGCTCGCCCACGGTAAAAATGGGGCTCAGGCCTGCGTTCAACGGCGACTTCCCAGAATCACTTTACCCCTTTTATCCCCTGGCCGAAGAGGCCTTGCCCTTCGGCTACATCAACGCCGACTGGACCGCCTATCCACGGGACATCCCAAATCGCCTCTGGCATCGGCCGGACAAACAATACGTGCAGTGGGTCAACCGCGTGGCCGCTGTGAAGGGAGGACTCTGGAAAGAGATTGGGATCTACGAAGCCCTAATGCTCAGCCGGAGCCTCATCGATATGGACAAAGCCCTATTTATGGCCGCGGCACAATTCTAGTCTGTCTCCTCTAACTCCTTTCTTCTTCGTGTTGGGATGATGGGTATTACAATGGAGGATGTCTCATTCCTCGCCGGCCTTCGCCCCCACGGGGTTAGGGCCGATTGTTTCGTTTTGCAAAAAACCCCCTCCTTTACATACCCAGAGTCGGCCCAGTTGGCCTACTCGAATTTTCTGAAGTGTTTTGCTGGTAGTGAGGGTGAAGAAGTCACCGAGGACGAGCACGTTGCTCTCCTCGTTTATTGGTTGAACAAGTGTATTTTCTGCGTTTCGTTGAATCGAATAACCAAGGAATTTACTGACATTGCTAAGGCCTTGGCCTCGGGCCAAAAATTAGCAATGGCCCCGTTGGTCCTCGCCCACCTATACCGCAGTATGCAAGAACTGTTGACAAACAAATTTGTGTTTGCACCCGGACCTCTCTGGATCGTTACCCTCTGGCTATGGTCGTACTTCCCCTCGCTCGCCCCCAAGATGAACAAGAAACCCAACCATGGCTGTTATGGCCGCAACTACGCAGGCCAAGCCCTTCGAAAACATAGTTTCGAGACTTGCTTTTCTTATTTCTATCGTGAGCTGACCACCTTGGGCAAAGGTTACATGCCATTTGAGAGGGACATCATACCCCACTGGTTGAAAAATCCTGTAGGAGAACCCGGCGAAGATTTCGATGAGCACAAAGAGGTTTGGGCTAGCTTCCTTATTTCTAGGGACTTGTTGTACGGTATGGGAGTTTCTTCGGCTAACAATCGGTGTGGGACCGAATACTATAATGCGGCCCAATTTGCGCGTCAATTCGGCCTTATGCAACTCGTCCCAATCCCCCCGTACCAATCTTGCAATGAGGACTTTATTGACAGGGTCATCGTTCCCGAAAAGACTCTGGAAGCTGTCCGAAACCAATTTGCTAGGGATGAGGCCAGTTTTCAGTTGAAGCCCTACCCCGATCGTCCAGAGAAGTCCCAAAGATTTGAAAAATGGTGGACCACATGCGTGAGTATGTACCTTGCCAAGGACCTAGATGAGGTCTTGGCAAAAGTGACCCCCGGGGCCTTAGTTGTTGATGATATTGACCTCACCAAGATTTCCAAACCAGCGAAGAAAACCTCTCGTTCCGAAGGTCCCTCCTCAACCTCAAGTCTGAAAAGGAAAGGTATGCATATAGGAACAAATTCACTTTCATATCTGCTGTCCATTCAGGCATTTATCTGATTCTCATGCAGCTTCCATTTCAGGTACCCAAAAAGTTACCAAACTCGAGTCAGAGGAAACCCCGAAGAAGAAGAAAAGGCTTCAAAAGCTGTCGGAAAAGAAGATTCCAACTGTAAGAACTGATCTGCCTTTTATTTTCCTTCTATCTTCTCTGATTCAGGCCTAAACGCTTAAATCTGCAGGAAAAAGTTGCTGCGATCGCTGGGAGGACAAGGAGCAGTACCAAGACTAGCTCCCCTGACCAGGTAAACTCGATTACTCAAGTATTCAAATATTTAGGCCTCAACCTGCTTTGTATTAAGGCCTAAATGTAAATTCTTGAACTTTGCTCAGGCCGAATCGAAGGAGACCATTCACCATGCCGAATCAACCCCGACAACAGAAGTGAAGAAGAGAAAGACCAAGACTGCACCCATCAAAGAGACCCAAGAAGAAAAAGAAACTGAAAAAGTGGAAATGTAGAAGAGTCCCTCACTTGTATCCTCATTCTTCCCCCGCTTCGTTAGAGGTAAGGAAACACCTCTTAGTCTTGATTCTTTGATTTCACTACTGTTTCATCGCTTGGCCAGCCTATCCCTAACTTCTTAATGAATTCAGGCTACCCCGGAAGATCCTCCGGTCAATCCCGAACATGAGGCGTCGTCACAAACGCCTGAAAAATCCAGACTATCACCGTTCAAGCCTGAGCCTCCCACTGCCCAAAAAGATGAAATTGTTGAAGAAGAAGCTGAGGAAGATATGGAAGACTTCTTCAAGACTGCGGCCAGCCTCGTCCAAGTCTCCCTCTCGGGCATTTCCGGAGATGGGTCAAGTTCTACCCAAGTGCCCCCAACGGCTGAAGAAGTTGCCGAGGCCAAGGAGACTTTCAAGGCTTTAATCAAGATGGATATCAGGACAGCTCTTCACCCAGGCAGGGCTTCATCGTCCAGGAAGGCCCTTGACACCTTGGCCAGAGCTCAAGCCTTCAGTGAGGCTGTGGAAACAAACCTGCAGAACTTCCACAAAGACTTCCCAGACATGCAAAAGTCTTATGACGGGGCTGCTCTTGAACTCTCGAAAGTTGACTCAAGCCTTACTGAAATTGACGACCTCCGCCAAGAATTGAGCAAATGCGTAAATGGCTATGAAGCTTCGAAAACCCAAATCGAAGCCATTGAGGTGCAGAAAACCAATCTCGCCAACGACATTCAGACCTGGGAGGAACAGATTCAAGAACTGAAGAGAAAGCAGGAGGATGCAGAGAAAAGCACGGTGGCCTTGGTGACCCAGCAGTCAAGCCTGGAAGCTCAACAGAAGGGACTGTTTGCCACTTCCAAAGCTATCAAGGTTAAGCTCCTTCCCTTGGTTCCCAATCAAGCAGGCCTCCAAACCTCAAAAGAAAGGTTAGAGGCCCAGCTCAACAACCTTACCGCGTCTTGGAACAACCTTCGTTCAAGTATCCTTGGTGAACTTTAGGCCGTTGTGGCCTTGTAATAACGTAGTTTCTTTCCTTCAGCCCTGAACTTTAACCCATTGGGCTGTTGGTACCTGTGTGGCCTGAACTCTAGGCCTTTTCAACTGTTTTGTTTTGATGACATAAACCAAATCCAGGCCTGGCTGATAGCCTAGACAGATTCAAGTCCTGATGGTGGCCTAGACTGATTCAGGCCTTGATCTATCAATTATGGTTTTGATGGTAGTTTTTCTTTAAAGTCTCTCATCTCCCACATCGTAGGATAATGATGCTTTAAAAACTTTCCATTGATAGTATGTTTATGCATTCCACCATTCAAATCCACTAAAAGATAAACATTACCTTCGAACACCTTGCAAATTTGATACGGCCCTTCCCACGTTGGAGACCACTTGCCGTACCTTGGGGTTTGAGCGCCCAAGGGAAAAACAACCTCCCAAACCAAATCTCCTTCGGTGAAGCTCTTCCTTCTCACTCTTCTATTATAGGCCCTAGCCACTTGATGCTTTTGAATCAACATATGGTCTAAAGCAGCCAACCTTACCTCGTCAAGGTCTTCCATTTCCATTAACATAGCTTGGCTATAATCAGCAGGACTTAAGCCATTTTGGTATGCAATCCTGGCCGATCTAACCGTTACCTCCATGGGAAGTACGGGGTCATGGCCATATACCAACATGTAAGGAGTAACATTTGTGGCTTCTTTCTTCGAAGTCCTATAAGCCCATAATGCATTGGACAGGAGCTCATGCCAAACCCTCGGATTGTCCTCCACCATCTTCTCAATAATTCCAATCAAGGTCTTATTGGTTGATTCAGCCTGGCCATTCCCTTGCGCATAATAGGGAGTTGAATGAGAGAGTTGAATATTGAATTGGCTCGTAAAGGCCCTAACCTGTGCTCCAAAGAACACTGAGCCTCTGTCCACCACAAAATGCTCCGGTATTCCAAACCTATGGATAATTCTCTCCTTCATAACCTTGATCACATCCTGTTGATCCACAGAATTTAACGGGATGGCCTCCGCCCATTTCGTAAAATAATATGTGGCTACCAAGATAAACCTGTGTTGTTTCGATGAAGGGGGATAAATCATCCCAATTATATCTAAAGCCCAGCCTCGAAAAGGCCAGGGCTTCACTACAGCTTGATAATCCGTTGCAGGGGTATGATGGACTGGGCCGTGAGCTTGACAAGGCTGGCAGCCCTTAGAAAAACATATACAATCCTCTAAGATAGTGGGCCAATAGTAACCATACCTTCTAATTAGCCACCTCATCTTGATACCGGACTGATGTGCCCCACAAATCCCCTCGTGGACTTCTGCCATTACCTTCATGGCTTCGGTATGGCATAAACACCTCAAAAGCAAGTCATCTTCAAGGCCTTTCTTGTACAACTCATCTCCAAGGAGCACATAACTCAATGCTCTTCTCTTGACCTTTCTACTAGCCCCCATATGAGGCCGCTTTAGGTACGCAATGATAGGATCACGCCAATCTTCCTTATCCTCATCTTCTTCTTCAACCGGAAGGTCTGAAGCAAATACTTCTAGGCCTAAACCTCTTCTCCTTACAGAAGGGAGTAGCCTTTTCTGGACTGTAATGATCTTATGAAGAGTTTCTGGTGAAAGCTTCAGGCCCGTTGAGGCCTGAGCCAGACTGTTTGCTTCCGTATTCTTACTCCTTGAGACGTGTTTGACGGTTACGTTGTCGAAATCTTGAATTAATTACACCGCTGCCATGTAATAAGGAGCTAACTCCTCACTATAGCATTTAAACGTACCTGCCAAGTGGTTGATTACGAGGTTTGAATCCCCTATGACCCTCACTTCTCGGTCCTCAAGATCCCTAAGGATTTCAAGGCCTATTACTACCGCTTCATATTCGGCTTGATTATTTGTACATGGAAAATCAAATTGAAAAGACAGCTCCGTTCTCAGGCCTTGGGGAGAGATAATGATAATCCCACAGCCTGAGACTTGTTGAGTTTTTGATCCATCAAAGAGAAGTGTCCAAGGAGTGAGCGAGAGTTCAAATGCACTCAGTCCTGAATCAGATTCTTCGCCGATATCCACACAAGGATGATCGACAAGGAAATCTGCTAAGGCCTGGCCTTTTACAGCCTTTTGAGGGACATATTGAAAACTAAACTCCATTAAAGCCAACGACCATTTGCTGATTCGGCCTCGCATGATTGGCCGAGAAAGCAAGTACTTAATCAGGTCTGTTTGACTCATAATGTAAACCACAACGGGAAGCATGTAGTGCCTCAATTTTATTGCTGCAAAGTACAAAGCAAGACATAACTTTTCAATAGGAGTATATCTCCTTTCACAAGGAGTTAACAGCCTACTTAAATAATAAACAGCTTGCTCTTTCCCTTGCTCATTGTCTTGTGCTAAAAGGCATCCGATTGAGCTTTCCGCAGCCGAAATGTAGAGCTTCAAAGGCTTGTTCTTGATAGGAGGCATAAGAACTGGAGCCTTCGCTAAGTAGCCTTTGATCTCCTCAAAGGCCTTCTGGTGGTCTGCCTCCCAAGCAAAAGTGTCTTGATCCTTCAGCTTCAAGAGTTGGGAAAAGACCTGAACCTTCCCCGCTAGGTTTGAGATGAACCTTCTCAAAAAGTTGAGCGACCCCAAGAGCTTCTGCAACTCCTTCTTGGTTGTAGGAGGCTTTGCTTCCATAATTGCCTTGGTCTTATTCTGATCAATCTCAATTCCTCTATTGTGGACCAAAAATCCTAGGAACTTGCCTGCGGAGACTCTAAAGGCGCACTTTAAGGGGTTAACCTTTAAGTCAAATTGTTGCATCCTCAAGAATGACCTCCTCAGATGTTCCAAATGCTCATCATAGGTTTGAGATTTGACCACAATGTCATCGATGTAAATCTCCATGAAACGGCCAATGAAATCATGGAAAATGGCGTTCATTGCTCGTTGGAACGAAGCACCAGCATTTTTTAGGCCAAAGGGCATTATGACCCACTCAAAGGTTCCCAAAGCTCCGGGACACCTAAAAGCAGTCTTAGCCGTATCGGCCTCGTCGATGAAGATCTGATTGTAGCCCGAATGGCCGTCCATAAAGGATAGAACTTTATGACTCGACGCCCCATCTACCAACAAATCTGCAACTGGCATCGGATACTCGTCCTTTGGCGACGCCAAGTTTAGGTTTCTGAAATCTACACAAACTCTAATCTTGCCATTCTTCTTAAGGACTGGAACAACATTAGATAGCCAAGTCACGTACCTAGCCGTGCGTATAAACCCAGCATTGAAAAGGCGCTCGATCTCATCCTTGACTTGCAGATAGACCTCATTAGACATCCTCCTTGGCGGTTGCTTGAAAGGCCTAAATCCCGGCTGGATAGGCAACTCGTGCTCCACCAAATCCCTGGACAAGCCTGGAAGTTCGTCATAGTTCCAAGCAAAGCAAGACTTGAACTCTGTTAAGAGCTGAATGAGCTTCTGTTTCACGTCCTCTGGCAGAAACTGGCTAATATATACAGGCCTAGGATTGTCTGAATCTCCTAGGTTAACCTCTTCCAAAGGATCTTGAACATCGGCCTTTAAGTCATCCAACTTGGCCGGGGCTGCTTCAAGATCTTCCAAACGAATCTCATCCAAGTCTTCGACCAGATCTGAGTCCTCATTGATTACTTCGGCCGCATGGGCCGAATAACCTCCTTCTTCCTGCTCTTGTTCTTCTCTAAGCCTTCTTTCCAGCAGGTAGGCTTCGAACTTCGTCAACATGGCTCACAAAGCCACGTCCTTCTCTTCTTCCGAGGGCCTTACTGACATTAAAAAGGCCTTTTGGTTGAAGCTGTAATCGGCCTACTTGACTCCGTGATCATAGGGCCGATTAGTTCTTGGTACAACGCCTTCACCTCCTCCACTGACTTGTGGGCGGAGATAGGCACAATCTTGTGGCGGCCAAACTTATCAAGGCCTGCCACCTTCATTGGGCCGACATCCTCGTCATACAATCTTGCCTCGGCATGATTGGTAGAAGCGAGAAACGGCCTACGATCTGCCCAGATCACCTCTACATCTTCTTGGTTCCAAAAAACCAAACATTGGTGCAAGGTTGACGGTACGGCTAAGCAGGCGTGAATCCAATCCCTTCCCAACAGAATGTTGAACGAGGACCGCGAATTCACGACGAAGAATGGAGTGGTAAGGGTTTTTGACCCAACGGTCAAATTCATGATCAAAATCCCCAGACAGTTCGTTTCATGCCCAGTGAAGTCAGTCAACGTCGCCGTTGTTGACACCAAGTCCTGATCCGTCTTGCCTAGCTTGATCATGGTTGACCTAGGCATGAGGTTAGCTGCCGAACCATTATCGACAAGGAGTCGATTGATTGGCATTCCGTCTACACATCCCGAGATATATAGAGGCTTGATATGCCTCGTCATCTTGGAAGTGGGTTTCTCGAATATTACGCTTACTGCTCGGCCTTCGATACTATTCTCATCCTCGTCCTTCAGAATTATCACTGAAGGCCCGCCTCCATTCACGCCTGAATTGAGGGACTCGTGTAATATCTCGGTTGTTTGACCCATCTCCACCACATCGCCTTCCATGATAGTGAGGTCATTGTTCTTTGCTTCTAGCTCAGATGGAAGAAAGACCACCATGTTGCATTGCATCTTTGAAGCCTGCCCAGGCCTGAATTCCTTGGCCTGTGGGTTTAATCGAGGCTTGCCCCCGGAGTCCTGCGTCGGCTCAAGCGGCTGTTTCTTCAATAAAGTGACCTGTCTCGGAAGAGGCTTAATCCTAGCCTCCTCGAGGGTTTTTCCCAGTAAAGCCTTCTTCTCAAATTGAGGAACTTGCCCTGAAGAGGAACTGGCAACAACCTCTTTGTGGGTTCTTTCCAAAGGCTTGTATTCTCTCCTAGGCTTGACTGCCTCAACCTTCAACTCTTCTGTAGGTGACTCCAGCACCATTTCCTCATTGATGTCATCCTCTTCCATCATGTCCCCAAGCAGGTCGTCTTCCTCTTGAGCCCTCCTTTCCGCCTGCCTAAACCTTTGGCGGCGTCTTTTCTGAGATCGTGATAAAAGAGGTTGTGGAGCAGGAAACTTAGGATGTTCGACCTTATGCCACTCATTTGGAGGAATGACAGGAGGTTTCACAGTCCTAGGCTTTCCTCCAGTTGGGGCTGAAATTCTAAGATTATTGAGCTCATCCTCTATCTTCACCACACCTGGTTGAATCCTGTTGAAAACTGACTCATGCCTGACCTGGTTCTGGTTCTGTTTAGGCCTGCGTATCTCTTCAGGCCTGGCTTCAGTTCTGCCCACAACTATGCTCTTCAACAAAGGTCTGGATGGAACAGCATGATGCCCACATTCAGTACAAACCAATGAGCAGCATGGTCTCTCGAGCTTCCTATCTCCTTCGGGCTTGGACCACCAGGGCTTCTTCCTTTCAAATCTCTTCACCCTTTCAGAGGCCTGAGCAGGGATGCTTGCCCCCGGAATCAAAGTTCTTGGCCTCCTTACCCCCCAAGTGCAAGCTGGAGTGAGATCTTCCTCAAAACATGGGTCCTGGTAGTGATTCGACCTAGGCCTGAATACTGCTCTCGAAGGTGCCCCCAAGCTCAGTCTAGGCCTTGGTGTGGCCCTGGGCATGGATCTCACATTCACTGAGACCATGTTTGCACTTAGGCCTGAAGGAAATGGGTTGCCATCCACCCCCATGGCCTGCTTGTCCTTCTCGGGAAACTTGAATTCTCCCCGATCAATCTTGTCTTGGATATCATTCCTAAACACAAAGCAATTATTGGTTGAATGACTCCAAGAGTTATGGTACTTACAATATTCATTGCCCTTTAAGTCATCCAATGCTGGAATCTTGTGGCCAAAGGGCAATTTCAGCAACTTATCCGCCAAGAGCTGATCGAAAATAGCTTCCGCCTTGCTGATATCAAAGGTGTAGGCCCTGGTAGGCCTATTAAATGCTTCTTGGATGGGTTGCTTCGCGGGCTCCATCTTGACGAAGGCCTTGCAGACATAAGGCTTTCTATTGATGATTTCGGCCACATCAACATCGACAACAGCCTCTGTCTCAACCGTAGCCTCGTCATAATTAGGGTCTTGATAGTACGTCCCCTTGGAAGCTGATTTCCTATCCTTCTCTTCTTCCAAAAGCTTCTCATAACGCGAGGCCTTTGCAGATAGCTCAAACAAGTCCCAAAATTCTGTACCATGATACTTCTTCTTGAACTCGAAATCCAGGCCGTTCAGTGCTAAACGCACATATTCGGCCTCAGGCAAAGGGATCTTACACTTGAAACGCGCTGTCTTGAATCGGGAGAGGTAAGACTCCACGCCTTCTTGTGGAAGTTGACGATAGCGTGACAAATCCGCCATCGTTATCTCTGGTTCAACCCTGTAAAACTGCTGGTGGAACATCTCCTCAATCTGGGCCCAGGTCTGGACAGAATTGGGTGGCAGATTGATATACCAAGTGAAGGCCGTTGCTGTCAAGGAATTCGGAAAAAGCCTTAACTTGAGTTTGTCGTTTGTACCAACTTCCCCACACTGCACTTGAAATCGAGCAATGTGTTCCACTGTGGACTGCATGTTCTCCCCTGTGAAGGTCTGAAATTCAGGAACTCGGTATCCCTTGGGAAAAGCTTCACCGTCAACCTCTGCCGTGTGGGGCTTCCTGTACATGGGTCTGCCCACAGGCCTGAATCCAGGCCCTAACTGTTCCTGGAGCAAATCCAGGACTTGATCTCTTCCAATCATGGCTGGCATTGGAGGCGGCTGTTGGCCTGCCTCTTGTGCCTGCTGGTTCACGCCTGGGTTTGCCCCCCGAGTATCTGGGACTGAATGAGCATGAGAGCTGTTCTTGTCTTTAACAGCACCTTGTCCTCCGTGAGGAGGCCTTTTGTCGGTCTTTTCAGGCCTGTTTGGGTTCTCCACCAAAACGGCCCTTTGTTTCTTGTTCATTGGAGGCGTCGGTCCTCCTCCAATAACCACTCCTTTGCTTCTATCTCCTGCCGGTGCAGGGCTGTTTGATGAAGAAGCTTGATAGAAAACTTGTGGTGGCGGTGGAATTGAGTCCTTCAAACCTGTCTGTTCATGGCCGTTGCCATAGAATCCGAACTGGGGCATGACTGGTTGTTGAGGAACGGGCGGTAGCCTCTCTGTCATCGTGGCAATCATGTTATTGATTGCTAGAGTCATAGGCTCGATGGACTGAGAAATTGTTTGTGCCACGCTGTGTGAAATTTCTTGTCCTGCAAACAACATATAATTCTTGACGCTATCCGTGGCGTCTTGAAGATCTTGTGCACTGACTTGAGGAGCGGCCTCCTCGAGTACCGGGACGTTAACAGCAACTCCTTCAGGGCTGCCTGGAGGATCGGGCAGTGGTGGACTCGACTGTGGTGGATCTGATTGTGACTGTCCGATTCTTGTTTTCAGCGGCATGATTGAAACCTTTGTGAACGACTAGTGTCCCATCGGGCGTGCCAATGAAAACTCTCGTTTTTGACACAAGGTGTGGATGCGATGAGCGCGGGCGTGCCAAGACTTGTAGCGCCTAACTTCTTGTGAAGATTCCCGTGAATCTTGACTTCTATCGTATGAGCGATCGTGTGTGACCCAAAGGTTAAAGATCACAGAGCGGTTCGTGGTTTGCCACACGGTTGTGGACTTAGAATTTCCTAGTCGTATAGGAAATGGACGTAGAAATGTGAAAACGTAAACTCTATTACACCGGGATAATAAAGTTGGTACAGGAAAGTAAAAGATCCAAACAACTTAATGAAGTGTGTTTGAATGGGGTTTGAGCACGTAGTACTCGATAATCTACTTTGTTGAAAGTAGTAAAGTGTTTGCTTCGCTGGGAAGGCTTTTTGTTTAAGCGTTGAGCTTGATTGGTGTTGGACCCTTTTTTCAACATTGTGAACTACTATTTATAGGGCCAGCAGCATCTGATTCAGGCCTGAATCCGAGAATCTGCATTGCTTCTATGGCTGCCAAGTGTCCCATGATCTCTTCCACCTTTTGTGCATGCACGGTCATGGGAAGTCTTCAGAAGTTGATGGCAGTTAAGGTAGATCATGGGTAGTGGGTTGATTACATGGTGACAAGTGTCCCCTGCCTTCACAAAACAACTTCCCACTTTCCCCCTTTTTGCTCTTCCTGCGACACATGGCCAATTGACTTGGTCAATTGGCCCTTTGAATTTCAAATATCAACTGCCATCAAATAACCAACTCCTAAAAACATGGGCTAATCCTTACTGACCGAATCTGCTCTTTTTCTTCATGGGTCAATAATGGGTTAAAGCTTTCTGGGTCAACCCGCACCTTCTTTCTTCGTGGACCCAATCGTGGGCTAGTCTTCTGGGCCGATTTAATCCATTTCCTTGCGGGCTCGACCATGGGCTTCCTTCTGGGCTGAACCAAACCAATTTGCAACCGTGGGCCTTGTAACCCTCGGGCCCAAATGGGAAAAAACCCATGGCCCAATGATTACCCAACTAATTACATAACTCTCGGCCCAATTAATTGAGGAATTAATAATCAAAAATCCAATCACGGCTAGCCCGATCCGCGGTGCCAAAAACGGGTATAAACAGGCACGTGATTACCATGTCGCTGATTTTGGGGGAATTAGGGCTTTTTTGATTGAATGCGAAATTAGGACTTATTTGGGGATCTGCTTTCGATTCTGCTTTGGGGCAAGAAACGTGGAGATTTGGGTGGGTTGAGAGTTTGTAAAATGTTGTTTTTTTTAGCATAAAGGGCTAGCATTTCCAGATCATGAGAGTGTGTGAGTTGAGAATGTGTAAAATGCTAGCTCTTTATGCTAAAAAAAACAACATTTTACACACTCTCAACCCACCTAAATCTCCACGTTTCTTGCCCCAAAGCAGAATCGAAAGATCCCCAAACAAGTCCTAATTTCGCATTCAATCAAAAAAGCCCTAATTTTCCCAAAATTAGCGACATGGTGATCACGTGCCCTAATCGAAATCAGTGGTGAACGAGAGATCGAGAGAAACCTAAACTGTTCGAAGCAAAAGAAACCCTAAACTGTTCGATTTCATTGAAACCCTAAAAATCGATCGAGTTGGAGAGAGAGAGAGAGAGAGAGTTCGAGAGAGAAGGTACCTCGAGTGGTCGTCGTCGTCCATTGGTCGTCGCTCTTCCTCGATCGCCTCCTCTCTCTCTATACACGTCTGCAGATGGGAAAGGGTTGTTATGACTAATGACCAAAATACCCGACCCATCCCTTGTTTCTACTTTCTACCCGCAAGTGTGATTTTTATTTTCCAGCCGTTGGATTGGATTAGATCCAACGGCTTACACGCGAGGTTTGAACCAAAGCTCCCATCCGGGAGTCCTGATGAGAACACAACTGTGTATATATATATATATATATATATAAAACGTGTAAATGTGTGATAACCATGTAAACTATGTATTGAACTTCAAAAACATAATAGACTTTTTTCTATTCCTTTTGTTGTGGTTGATGCCTTTGGTTTGCCTCATCCGAGAAATTCTTCAGAGCCGAGCGGGCACCGGCCACTTGGTGCTGAGCACACATCTCGGCCGTCCAAACGTATTTTGGACGGCCCAGATCTGTTTGGGCTTGAAGGTGTGTTTTGGTAATTTTACACTTAAATATTACCCTAACAGATCTGAGCCGTCCAAAAGACGTTTGGACGGCCGAGATGGTGCTCGGCACCACGTGGCCGGTGCCCACCCGGCACTGAAAAATTTCTCGCCTCATCCATATGTCGTTTATCTATACCGCATTCCTATCTTCTTAGGAGTAGTTAGGTTTGATAATTCAAGGGCAGGGCCATGCCTCCCCAACCCACCAAACAAGACAATGCCTCCTGTTTTATTTTTGGAAAGGAAAAGTCCATCGTGGCATTGTGGTGGGCATGGCCCAAATCCCCAACATAATGAAGTGTCTTCACCATGATACTATGACAGTCATTGACTCTAAATTTGACGTCTTTTAAGTCTGTAGTGTGTGGGACCTCATGATTAATTGGCGTATGTGTAAGCTGACCTGACACATGAGTTATCAGAAAAAATAAAAACTCTTGTAGTGAGGGCTTTCATTTGAAATTTCTTAAGAGGCAATTTAGGAGATTATGATTAGATTGGGTGGGGGGAAGTGTTCAACCATTGGAGATCTCAAGCAACAACCTGTAGTGGGCTGGGTTTAAATCAAGAAAAGTTTGGTGGAGAAAAGACAACTGCTTCATCCTCTTACTAAAATAAAATCCAGAGTTGCTCTCCCACTCATGATTTGATTGCCATTTCTTGAGCCATCAATTGAACCACACACTGTAGTACTATTTACAGCATTACATTCGTCTTGTGTGAGCGCGGCTCCGGTCAAAATAGAAGTAGTACTCCATGGAGGGACGCATGATTCTGATCTTCGATGCGGATTAAATTTTTTAGAAACTATTTCTTTAGAATCACGGACTTTCTAACGAAACCTATCTGTGTAACAGTCTAATGTAGAGAAATGGTCAGCATTTGAGAAGAACATCTAAACTTATGATATGGAGTCTGGACCATTTTTATACCACATCCCTTGAGGGGGGGAAAAGGACACTAAATAAGGAAATGGGTTTTTATTTTGAGGAGATTTGAAGACCACAACAGGAGCAAACTAAACAAACTTCTGGTTCTGTTTATATGAGAAAGAAGTATCGATATGCTTAAAAATACACAGAGCATCTCAGGAATTCCACTGTCTATTGAAGCCCTTAGAGGGAGAAATTGAGTGAGTGGAAACTAAAGTAAGGCTTCTTGCTTTGAGCACCCATTCTGATGCCTTGAGACTTCATCTGGCACAATGAGGCCACTGACTCTTTCATCCCTTCAGGTCCACACACAAAGACTCCAACATCGGAACCGCCTGTTTCGTTTGGAAACTGCGAAAACACGTCTGCACAATCCACCGCAATGATAAGAAAACCATGTTCTTGAATTTTGTAATGTGTCTAGTGGGTTAGGAAATGGGAATGGAAGAATTCATGCAAAAAAGGGGTGTACAAAATGGTTTACCTTGAAGCTTAGGCCTTCCTCCGAAATGAATTTCATGTTCCTCGAGAGCACGACTTGATTCCAACAAACTTGGTTTGATTTCTTTTACCGGTTTTTGAGAGCTTATTTGAAGCTCTTTTTGTAGCTTTCTCCATCTTAGAACAATAGCTATGAAGGTCCCACACATGATAGCTATAGCAAAAGAACAGATTAGCAAAAGGTCAATTACCGAAGAGGGGTACTTTGGTTTAGAGGCCATTTTAATGGGATGAAGAAAGGCTTGGTTGAAACAACAAAGAGTTATGAGGAACATTATTGAAGAAAAACCGACAATGGCAGCCATCCAGAGAGAAGTCTCGAGTCCAAACGTGGCATAGTTTGTACATTGGGTGTCAAAGTTTACTGTTTCCACTCGAGAAAACTCGTTCACTAGTTCCCGTATAGTTGCGCCAGTTTGCTCTTGGGTCACAAACACTTTTAGTTTGAGGTGGAACTGTTCCGATTTCTGGTTTAGCAGTGAAGGCAAAACTGACTCTAAAAGGCATATGTCTTGGGACTTCTTCACTACATAAATGAGTTGTATTTGTGAAGGGATCCTCTTTTTTCCACTGCTTTGGACAAATCCAACTTCTTGCAAAATGCTAAGGAATGGTGTTATCCCTATTCCTCCGGCAACCAAGAGTAGGCTGTCGTACCTGCAAAATAAAAATCATCGTAAAAATCATACAATTTGAGAGTTCCTAACTACAAATATGTTGTTGCTGCTGTTGGAGGTTTTCATGTACCTAAGGAAGTCGAGTGAAGTAGGTCCATAAGGCCCTTCGACTGCAACTGGAATACACTTCATCCGATCAGCTTTTGAGCCTAGCTCAGTTTGTACCATGTTGTACAGAGAGCTTGTCCATCCTCCTTCACATTTGACTATCACAGACATAGTGTTTTCATCTACACTCGAGCTAGACGATACACTAAACGAGTGCCACTGTAATTTAGATATGCTCTGTATTTTCATATATATCACGCTTGTTGGAGCATACTTCAGTCCTGAAATGAATACCCAAAGAAAAAGGTAAATTGAGTTGCTTTCTAGTGTTCTCATTAACCTTTTTTCTGACAACTTAGACCACTTGATATTTATATTTTTGGGCAAGTGAGAACTTGAAAATTTACTTGGGTCTTTGGGAAGAACAAGCTCTATAGCATTGCAAGGGAAGACTCTAGCAGAAAGTATGCACGTTTCTGGTCTTGACTGTATGATTCTGAGTAGCTTATCGAGGGCAAAGAGAAAAATCCCGGGAAATACCATGTAGAAGTGTCTATCTCCACCATGAAACAAGAAGAATACCAAAAAGACAATGTAGAGATGGTGTGTGTAGTAGAAGATTTCAAACTGTCTCCTCCTTATTTGTGGAAGTGAAGTGATCCAAATGACTAGCCCTGTAACAAGAGTAACCTCACCGGCAAGGTATATTCTGCCTGTTTTTTGCCATCTCCACATCTGTTCCCCAATATAAAAAGAAATAAATCAACAAAACTGTCACAATACCGATAACTTTCACATTTAAGGGAAAAATTAGAGATGGGATTTGGAATCACCTCATCTTGAATACGGTTTTTGACACCCCATATGAAGAAGGTGATTGCACCATGTAAGGTGGCGAAAAGTATCATTGCAGTTCCAAGCCAAACGTGGTATTTTACTGAAGCTTCAAATTGGATGCCAAGTATCCGAAATATGGCCAGACCCCTCAATATAGGAAGAAGTAGTAGCGCTAGGCATGCTTCTGCTAACAAACCAAGCCGCGTTGCCACCCTAAAGCTTTTGAACTGCCACCTGAAATACACAAGCAACATCGATAAAGATTGGATTTTTTTAATTCTTTTCATATGCATAGTGACGATAGTACTGACATGTTCAGTTTCATGTATTTCACTGGCATCATTTTTCTGTAATCGTTGGAGATGCGAGTATAGAACGTCCATGCCAGGAAGAGGACAAAGAGCAATACTGCAAGAACCTCAACTGCAGATACGATACCAACATAGCTGTTGACAATGAGTGGATTTGAGAGAGCTTTTCCAGGGCTTCTCGCTTGCCTGTCATTCAAATTCCAGTGGAAGTAATGTAAAATATGCACAAAAACAAAGTTTATAGCAGATAGACAAGTTTTATGTCGATAAGGGTTTTTTCTTACCTGCTTCTTGGCTCCTTCCGCTTTAACTCCAAGTAAATGAATCCAACTATAGCCAGAAAAATAAGTGGAAAGCTATAGACAGCAAAGTCAAGCCCTGCAGAGCAGTAGTTGTTAGATCAATGTTGAAACCAACACATTCGTTTAACTGTGTAGTTTGTTTGTGTCTCGAACGAATACACCTACTTAGTAATAATAACTCATACTAACTAACAAACGCAAATTATGCAAATTATATGTCCGAATAGGGGATTGATTCTTTCAACAGATGTTTCTACCATTGTAGCCAAATACAGTGGCGGTTGCTCTTTCTTCAGCTCCTTTCCATTTCTGTGTCCACATTTCTGTGGGCTTAAGAAGCCAAAGTGAAACCCAACCCGAAAATACTATGATCATCAGCAACTTAAGAACAACAAGAAGGAAGGGGATTGCCATCCTGAACTTGATGCTGTGGAATGAGCACTTTGTTTCTTCAGTACGATAGGAATATGCTTATATAGAAGTTTGATTGACAATTGACTGCCACTAAGAGATTAACGAGACGTCTTACTAGCACTCACCATTTCAGGAATGCCTATCACTTCAATAGCCTTTCCCTTGGACACAATATTCCCTATAATCCAAAATAAAAAATAAAAAGAGCAAAGAGATGGGATGGCGTGGGGGTGTTTTCTGCTGTTTGCATTTCAAGTCCTTAACAGTATTTCTATATTTTTCAGCTTAAGCTGCTTCTTATTTTCGTTGATTAGCTCTGATGGGACTAACGGAAATGGAAAATGATTCTAGGAAACACATCAGTTTATACACGTATACAATGATGTGTATTTGAGGCTAGCACTGCGAATGTTGAAAGCTGTCGTATATTGTTGTTGATTGGAGGCTTTAAGCATCCCATTACAATAGTCCTTTCCTCTTAAGAATTGGTGCTTATTTAACTAGTGGATATGTGGTCCAACCCACTACATCTGATTTAACATTTCATCATTGACGTTCAGAAAATCAGCGTTTGATAAAAAAAAAACAAGCAATATTTAACAAGGACTGTAAACGTGTAAGCAAAGGAGATTTAATTTGAGGAAACAAGAATCGATTGCGATTAATGTGGCATGCAGATGGTTAATTCACATTTTACAAACACAAGATGTGAAACCTTACTGTGGACAACAGCAAATCATAAGCGAATTCGATTCCAAAGCTGTCTGAAGCAGCCTCGTGCTCATCATTTCACAATCCACACTCGCGTAGACTCCACCCACAACAGTGCAGAAATAAAGCGGTAGATTACCATAAGCCAAAAGTCTTGAGAGCAATAGATCAAGAGGGAATAGCCAGTCCACAAACTGGCAGGTAACAGCAAATCTCAACTGCACTATATGATGACATTGATGAATGATGAGGATCTTTCCATACGCATTTCATGAGTCAACATCGTTTAGTGACTGAATCCGTTCGTGTAGTTCTGCTTCAACCTTTGGTTTGATCATTAACCTAAATATGAATTCGTCTCAGTTATGCTTATGTACAATAGTATAGATGCAAACTGTAAAAGCTTAGGTTGCAAGGAGCCCAGCAGAATCATGATCTTTGTGGAAATACTTATTGAAAAATGGAGAGAGCACTCACACACTGGTCCTACTATACCCACAATTAAGTGGGAAAAACCATTTTAGTATATATCCCATCCACCACATACTTAGAAAGGCTATTTCGATATCCGTTCGTGTAATTTTTCAAACTAGAAAACTGAAAATCACAGTCCAAAAACAACATTCCTTTCCTCTATTTCATCCTACCAAATGACCAAAAAGAGAAGGAAAAAAAAAAAAAAGAAGAAGCAACAGCACGTGAATCTTTGTGACAACTTTTTTTTTTTTTTCCCTTCTGTATTTTCTTGATTATTCTCCATGCGATTGTGTGTTCGTGTGGTTTTGGGTCGAATCCACATCGTGT
Source organism: Rhododendron griersonianum (assembly GCA_018127125.1). NCBI lineage: Eukaryota > Viridiplantae > Streptophyta > Magnoliopsida > Ericales > Ericaceae > Rhododendron > Rhododendron griersonianum. The sequence goes on from CM030798.1 coordinate 27,794,486, forward strand.
TCAAAAAGACTTTCTGAATGGAGTAAAAGAAGTTGGGATCATTGATCGGTCTCTTCCTTAAAGATTGGGATGAGTCGATGTCGGTCGATGGTGTGAAAACACTTCCTGATGTCGAATTCCAAAAACCAGCGAGAGGTTCCCCACCACAACCAAGGGAACTGGATGCATTTTATTTTATTTTTTTGTGGGAAAGTTGATTATTATAACCACCCAAAAAAAAGACCAAGGGGATAGCCTCGAAAAAATCCCCAAACATTTACAAAAGAATCTTAAACCAGAGGCTGAGCAAAACAAAACTCAGAAATAGAACATAACTGCTACAAGATTTTCACAGAAATTCCCCAATTCATCAATCTGTCCCTAGTGCTAAGCCGACCATGCACCATCCACTCGATGAATGCCCATCTGGGAACGTGTCCTTTAAACCAAACAGCACTGTACCAACCCACCACAGGATGTGTTGGAAATCATATCTGAGTAATTGGAGTAATTTACCTTTCTTGTATTAGACTCCACAATTAGTGGGTCATCCTTAATTGTAGCAACAAATTATTACTGTCCTAGAATAGGCTTAGAAAGATTGTATATATATATTTTTTTGGGTAAGGTAAAGTTTTATAACAAAACAGAGGCGCTACCCCTGAACACAGCATACAGCCAAGAAAAGGGAAAAGGGCTAGGAACATACTCCTACCCTAACAATAAAAGAACAAATAGACAACTACTCCCAAAACAGAGCAAAGACATAACTAAAATGAAAACAAACTGGCAGCTCCATATAGCACATGGAACCTACTGTGACTGGTGAGGAAGCCCATCAAACAGTGGAGAAAATAGCCTGAGAGATGTTCCACATAGCACACAGTCGCTGGTTCTTGGAACTTCTTTTCACCCTCCTCCAAAGACTCAAACAACTCCTGATATCCGACTTCACCACAGACACAAGAGCAAGAGCATCCCTCGGAGAGCCTTCAAAAACTCTATTATTCCTTTCCAACCATATATGATAAAGAGAGGCAGCCAACACCATTTTGTACAAGGACTGCTGCAACCCATTACCAGTCAATTGTATATATATTCCTTGTACTTGTACATGTATTTCAATTCAATAATATACAGAAAATTCTCTTCCATACCTTATTGTTTTTCATGGTATCAGAGCGTCAATCTGGTGGCTCTTGATTTTCTTCCTATCTTTATTGTTTGAAGCTCTCAAGGGTTTCCATACCCTTGCCTTCACTCAAGATGGGCGAGAGCCAGAACAAGGACTCCATGGTTGAATCCTCTAGTCCTTTCTTTATTCATCCGTCAGATCATCCGGGCCTTTTACTAGTCACGAAACATCTTGACGGCAACAATTTTGCAACATGGAGACGCTCCATGGTGATTGTACTCACTGCCAAAAACAAAATTGGTTTTGTTAATGGTGCGATCAAAGCTCCGGACCCAGCCAAGAAACCTGTCGATTATGCACTATGGGAGCGCTGTGACAAAATGGTTCTCTCATGGCTTCTCAACTCCGTCGAAGCAGATTAGCGGACGGCGTTGTGTACGCTGAGACGGCACAAGAAATTTGGGGCGATTTCCACGATCATTTCTCACAAGGCAATGCTCCACGAATTTTTCAGATTCAAAAGTTAATCAGTTCACATGCACAAGGTTCTATGTCAGTTTCCAACAGGATGCTCCTCTTTCTATAGCTAGCCAAGCAGATTTCGATGAGTATTCCCCCGAAGGAGAAGCTGACCAAATAACTCTATCATCATCCCTTTCAGGCAAAGGGATAAAGGAAGCAGGCGTAGCTTGCAAAATTTCCTGAGTTACCCAACTCCTACTTCTGGGCCAGCTCCACTCTCTATCTCTAATCACTGAGCTGACTCTAGCATGCAAATTCCTTCCCATATTGAAAACCTAATTCTATCACCAAACACAAGATAAAGGGGCCCCATGGGGTGCCAATTATCCAGCCAAAGGAAAGTTGACTCTCCTTTACCAATAACAGATTTAATAATGGACTGAGCTAGAGGTCTTAACTTGAAGATCTTTCGCAAAGTCGCCATATTCCAAAAGCAATGACCTTTAATCATGAAAGCAAGTATGAATCCACTGCACCCAAAGGGTATCAGCCTTTTTGCTAATAGCCCAGATGTGTCTTAACATGGATGCATTGGTTTGAGTAGTACTTCCATGGTACTTCAAGCACTTGTCAGTTGCGGTACCCCACCGCCTGCTTTACAGAGAAGGAATATCCGTACTTGGAACTATTGGAATGATGGAAATGAAGATACGCGTTAGGGGGTCCCCAAATCAGCAAGGGGGATGAAAAAGAACAAGTTGCCTTATGGAGCACTATGGTCCAGTCTTGGCACCAAGGCAAATGGATCGAGCATTCCCTACAAACCACAATGAACTTGCAGGCTAATGGAAGGGAGTTTTGCATACTAAAATATGGCCATTTGCGTTTCCTGTACCACCACCAACACATCTAGGCAAAGTTGCACTGGCGGCTCTATGGTACCTTGAGCCAAAGGTGTTCAGGTTTTTTTTTTTATAGGCACCAAAGGTGCTCAGTTAAAAAAATGACTATGTCAGGTGATCACTTAATAACATTTACAACAAGCTAATAGAGAGAATGGAAAACGGCATTGTTGTGATAGAATTTAATACATCCCAACTAACTAGGTTGACACATACGAACCAAACAACAATGAACTCGCCAATCCCAAAAGGAGTAGACACCAACTAAAGAAATCACCCGCAAAACACCCAAATATGTCACCCAATGGTCCTTCTTCCATTGCCAACATCCAAGTAGAACACATATGAACGAATTTGGAGAGAGAAAGAATTGAGCGTGAGAAATCTCTCATCTGATTTCATTAACAGAGAAAAGGGGAATATATACATCCCTACAATACAAATGACTAAAGTACCCTTTTGTACAAAGAATCTAACAAATAGCACCCTAGCTAAGACAAACTAATCTACTGAGACATGTCTCATTACATGTTAGCCACTACAATCTAACACTCCCCCTCAAGTTGGTGCATAGATATTGATCATGCCCAACTTGGAGAGGATACGATGAAATACCTTACTACTAAGACCTTTAGTAAACACATCAGCTAATTGGTCCTCGGATTTCACATAAGGCATGCATATTACACCACTGCTCAGCTTCTCTTTGATAAAGTGTCTATCAATCTCTATATGCTTTGTCCGATCATGTTGAACAGGGTTATGAGCGATATTGATAGCAGCCTTGTTATCACAATACAGCTTCATAGGAACTGTGATCAACAATTCCCAAATCATGCAAAAAGTTTGAAGCCATAAAAGCTCACAAACACCATGTGCCATGGCTCTGTACTCAGCTTCTGCACTTGACCTCGCTACCACAGATTGCTTTTTGCTTCTCCACGTAACTAAATTCCCACCAAGGAAAGTGCAATAGCCAGAGGTAGAACGTCTATCATCAATAGATCATGCCAAGTCTGCATCAGTGAAGGATTCCAACCAAAAATGACCAAGGTTTGAAAACAAAATCCCTTTGCCCGGAGAGGAATTTAGGAAACTCAAGATACGAAAAACAGCATCAAGGTGAGAAGAACGAGGTCATGCATAAATTGACTGACAACTCCCACCGCATAAGAAATATCTGGACGTGTGTGGGATAAGTATATCAAACGACCCACAAGTCTCTGATATCTTTCCTTATCCGCATGCTCTCCCACGCTACCAAGATGATGATTGACCTCAATAGGAGTGTCAGCGGGCTTGCACCCCAGCATCCCTGTCTCCTCCAAGAGGTCAAGAATATATTTCCTTTGGGAAATGAAGATCCCTTTCTCGGATCTAGCCACCTCCATGCCAAGAAAGTATTGCATCGCCCCCACCTCCTTAATTTCAAATTCCTTGGCAAGAAGAACTTTAAGCATCTGAAGCTCATTCACATCATCACTGTCATAATTATGTCATCCACATAAACTATAAGGATGGCAATCTTACCATCACTCCTCTTGGTGAACATAGTATGATCAGCATGACTCTGCGTGTATCCAAGTTTCAACATGGCCTTGAGAAATCTGTCAAACCATGCTCTTGGTGATTGTTTCAAGCCATAGAGAGCCTTCTTCAACCTACACACCTTGCTCTCAGTGGTAGAGGAAGAAAAACCAGTGGTATATCCATATACACCTCTTCTTCCAAATCACCATGAAGAAAAGCATTCTTCACATCAAACTGTTGAAGTGGCCAGTTTAGAGTAGCGGCACAGGACAACAAGGTGCGAATAGAGTTCATCTTGGCCACTGGAGCAAAGGTTTCTTCATAGTCAATGCCATATGTCCGAGTATAGCCTTTGGCAACCAATCTTGCCTTGTACCTCTCAACAGTGCCATCAACTTTATGCTTAACCGTGAACACCCATTTACATCCCACTGCATTCTTTCCCCGAGGAAGAGACACTAACTCCCAAGTGCCATTTTTCTTCAAGGCCTTCATCTCCTCTACCATAGCTTCATTCCACTTAGGAATTGCAAAAGCTTCCTTCCAACCCCTGTGGAATAGGTATAGAAGAAAGAGAAGAAAGAAAGGTAGAGTACGAAGGAGACAGACGAGAATATGAAACAAATTGCGAAATGGAATGTTGGGTACATAATCGAGCCGGCACTTTATGTGTACGAATTGGCTTTCTATGAGCAATAGGCACATCAAGATCATCAAAAGGAAGGGATATAGAGGAAGGAGATTTACCAGAAGACTCAGCTGAAGCGTCAGGAACTGAAACTGGTGGTGATGATTGGTACTGTGGTAATGCACCAGGTTGGCCCTTTTTCTTGCGAGTGAAAGTTTTTAACTCAGGTCTGTCCAATCTTTCTCTTGCATCTGGCATTATTCTTTCTCTAGATTCAGGTTCCTCTCTCTCCCCTTCAGGATTACTAAGGCTAGGAGAAGCCTCCTCCCCCTCACCAATGTTCTCCCCTGTACCAACATTCTCCCCCTCACCAATAGTTGGGGGAAATGACCACAAATCAAAACCACAAGATGTCAACATCTCTTCCCCTCTAGAACTCTCCCCCTGAAGAGATGAGGACGAGAGAGGGTAAAAGGGTTGGTGTTCCCAAAAGGTGACATCCATTGAAACAAATTTCTTTCGAGAAAGAGGGTCATAGCAATGATACCCCTTTTGAGTGGGGGAGTAGCCAAGAAAAACGCATTTACGAGCTTTAGGATCTAACTTTCCACCGGGGTGGTGAGGAGCATGCACATAACAAACACAACCAAAAATCTTAGGAGGAAGAGTAGAGACCCGAAAGTTACCAGGAAGGAAATCCAAGGGAGTCCGGAATTGAAGAACACTGGATGGCATTCGATTAATAAGATAAGAGGCTGTAAGGATAGCCTCGCCCCAAAAATGTTTAGGAACATTCATAGTAAACATAAGAGAGCGAGCCACCTCAGCCAGATGCCGGTTCTTCCTTTCCGCAACTCCATTTTGCTGCGGCGTATCTACACAAGTGGTTTGGAAAAGAATACCATGGCCATCAAGATATGACTTGAAGGGACCGTTCATATATTCAGTCCCATTGTCACAACGAAGTATCTTGATGTTGGTATCAAATTGTGTGTGCACCATCTTATGAAATGACTGGAAGCATGAGAAAACTTCACTTTTTGCTCAAAGTAGATACACCCAAGTTATACGAGAATGACAATCAATAAAGGTAACAAAATAGCGATAACCGGAATTAGAGGTAATGGGAGAAGGACCCCATACATCAGTGTGGACAACCATAAAAGGAGAAGCACTTCTCTGATGAACAGGAGCATAAAAGGAACGTCTATGTTTTGCAAGTTCACAAGCTTCACAAAAGAACCTACTTCTAGAACATCGTTTAGTTAAAGTAGGGAAAAGTTTCTCTAAAATACCAAAGAAGGGTGGCCAAGTCTACGGTGCCACCGATGCAATAGAGGAAGAGCTGAACCCGTATCCGCCTCAAGGGCATGACCCAATGATAAGGGTGTAAAAGAAGGACAAGGCACAGACTCCAAAAAATACAGGCCATCCTGAGCTCTACCGGTACCAATCGTCTTTCCTGTTCCCAGTTCCTGAAAGACACAATGAGTGGGAAAAAATGTTACCGAACAATTCAAAGATTGTGTGAGACTACTAATAGATATAAGATTAGTAGTAAAATTTGGAACATGGAGAACGGAAGAAAGAGGTAAGGTAGGTGAGCAGCGAATGGAACCTTTCCCTGAAATAGCAGATAGGGATCCATCAGCTACTCGTACTTTGTCCTTACCGGAGCAAGTAGAGTAGGAATCAAAAAAGGATGAGCAACCTGTCATATGGTCTGTGGCACCAGAATCGATTATCCAAGGAATAGAGATAGAAGCTGGAGAAATATGAGCTTGTATACCTGAGTTGGCAGAGTGGGAGGAAGTAGTGGAATTAGAAGCCATAGAGGATGGAGGACCTTGGTTACTCATTAGCCGCCTGAGAACTTGCATCTCTTCGGGAGAAAAAGAATCACCAGTATTAGATATAGAGTCACCAGCAGACTCTGTGGCATTGGCATAAGAGCGCACAGAACCACCACTACGACCACCTCGGTGTCCCCGTGAGTTAGGTTTACCATGTAACTTCCAAAATTATTCCTTGGTATGACCATTTTTATCACAATAGTCACAATGGAGTGAGGCTCGATCAACCGAAACACCTTTGGCCTTCAACTGGCTCTGTCCTGTTTTACCATCCCGTGGAAAGGGAATAGATACCAAGGCTGAGTGATCTGGAGTGGATGCCATCAAGGAAGGAGCCATAGAATTTCTGCGAGTCTCCTCTTGCTGAATACTTGCATAAGCCTCGCCAAGAGAGGGAAGAGGGGTACGACTCAGCACATGCCCACGGTGCTGATCATAATCCACATCAAGACCTGCCATAAAGTCATAAACACGATCTTTCCCAACCATTTGTTGGAAAGCAGCTGCATCAGTAGCACAAACAGGCCGATAACTTTGATAAAAATCAAGTGCCTGCCAGAGCCCCATTATCTCTGCATAATAGTCAGCAACTGGTCGATTGTTTTGCACAACGGCCTTGAGTTTCTTCCTCAACTCAAAAATTTGGGCGTCATTCCCTTTTTGAGAATAAGTCTCTGCCACGGCATCCCAAACCTGCTTTGGCGTATCAAGATACATAAAGCTATTCTGAATAGTAGAAGACATCGAATTAAACAGCCATGTCAAGACCAAGGCATTATGATTGGTCCATTTTGTGAGATCTGGTCCCTCCGTGGGTTTCACCACATTCTCAGTAAGGTAGTGTAGGAGACCCTTAGTGGTGATAGCCAGTGTAAACGCACGCGACCAAAGTAGATAATTGGAACCATCTAACTTGACGCGGCAGATATCCATCGGAGTGTTGTCAAGAAAAGGACTATAACCCATTCCACTGTTTGAACTAGACTTACCAGTTCCTTCATTTGAAAATGGATTCTCCTCTGACATATTGAAGGCTCAAAAACAGTGGACTGCCGAAAAAAAGAAGTTGCACAACTGAACAATACAAACACAAATCACTGTTCAAGTGCAGCAAACGCCCCCTAAATAGTGGGTTACGAGTAAACTAACCACAGGCTTCGAAACACATGAAAAAGGAACCTCGGATAACCAGGCCCAGTCACTTTCAGAAGCAAAGAGGCGGTAGCGGAAGCTTACAGAGATGATCAACAGCAACAAACATAAAGAACGAGCACATACCAGATCTTGGAAGCAATAGGCAGCAGAAAAAATACCCAATCGGCACCAGAGAACACTCAAAACGAGTCCAACCGGAGGTAGAAAGACCTCAAACGAGAACAACCTGGGTTCGCCGAAGTTCGCCGGAGGTCGCCGGTAGTCGGCGAGAGTCCAGGTGGGAAAAAGATCCGGTGCCCTAGATCGTGATGCTCTGATACCATGAACGAATTTGGAGAGAGAAAGAATTGAGCGTGAGAAATCTCTCATCTGATTTCATTAACAGAGAAAAGGGGAATATATACATCCCTACAATACAAATGACTAAAGTACCCTTTTGTACAAAGAATCTAACAAATAGCACCCTAGCTAAGACAAACTAATCTACTGAGACATGTCTCATTACATGTTAGCCACTACAATCTAACAACATATCTGAATCTACAACTACACTTTAATAGGTTTCTCTCAGTTTGCGAAACGGAATTTACTAAGCACTTGTATGACTCTCAGTACTAAACTTTTTCACCTTTCCCCCCGCAGTTTCCTTACCCAGTTCATTCGTAAATAAACTCATTTCCATGGTTTTTAGTTGTTTTTTTTTTTTTTGTTCCCATTTTGTATCCCAATGATTTTGCGATGATTTTTTTTTTCTTTTCTTGTGATGATCTTAACTACATCTTTCGATGCAAATAGCTCAGAGCAGAATCCCATCATCATCTAGAGAAAAAACTGAGTGGTTCCTGTGAAAAGTGGCTCTTATTAGTCCACCAAAAGTTTTGGCAAATGAAACAGACACCTATGGTGATAATCAACAGAGAATGAAGTTCACTTGAGAAAACAGACTCCTAGCTGTGGTGGTAATTCAGAAAGGTGGGTGGTACCAACCCAAACTTAAAATTACAATCTAGCCATTGTTTTCGGGATGGGGATGGTGCTGTGCACCCCTGCAGAGCACCATGTTGTGCACCATCCGAGCCGTCCGTTCGGCAATCCAATGGTTCAGATTTCATCAATGTCCGTTCAGCAATCCGAACTGTTCATTGCCGAGATAAAATCTGGACTATTGGATTTCCAAACGGACAGCTCGAATAGTGCACAACACGGTGTTGTGCACCCCTGCACAACACCATCCTTTTCACCACTTTGACGACCTTTTCCCCTTGACATGCTCACATGAGGAGAAAAATGGGCAAGATAGAGCTGATTATTTCATGGAACTAATAGTGAAGGGAAAGTCAATCAAAATGACTTCTATGTGCACAAACCTAACTTATTGATTTCTCTTTCTCTTGTGAGGAGGATATATATATATATCATATATGCAGCAGATATATATCATGCATGCAGCAGATATATATCATACATGCAGCAGATGCTATTAGCCAATTTAACCCTATCTGAATTGTGGAAAGTCAATCAAAATGACTATGTACCAGATAACATGCAATTTTTTGGGAGAAAAAGAAAGCAAAGATCATCTTTAATGCACCAAAGTCTCCAGTGGCCTGTGAACATGATCACATACCAAGAAGCCTGCAAATCTTGACCAAAGAGAATCTTTCCCCCTTTTTTTTCCTCTTCCATTTTCTTTTAGTAATATCTTTGATAGCAACGACTCTTTAGTTATAAACTACAAATTCTTAGTGGTCAAAGCGTGGGACTTAGGAGCTTGCTTCCTTCTAAGGTCTCAGCTTCGAAGTGCTATCAACTCTTATGGACTAGTTCATACATGATTTTGTCCCGTCTTTAGTTTTACTCTCTGCTCGTGGACAGCAAAATTGGGTCCCCCAGAGGTTAGGCCCGGACAGCCTGAGTTATCAAAAAAACAAATAAAACTGCCAATTCCCAACCCCCCACTTTGACATCTTGTTCATATCCTTGTCCCTTCCCCTTGTACTACTCTATTACCATTTTCATTCGTTTGGAAGGGGAAAGAGAGAGGGGGAGAGGGAGAGAAGAGAGAGTGGGATAGGCATGGAAGGAGGGAATGCACGGCCGGATGAAGAGCATAATTGGCGAGTGATGTCGCCGGAGATTGAGGAGATTGGAGAAGGTAGCAAGAGTGTGAGTATAAGCAGCAGAGATTGTGGCATGAATGATGTTTATGTTGCTGTTGGAAAAAATGATTTGGATGTGGTGAAATGGGCTCTTGATCATGCTACCTCCCCTGGAGCTACAGTTTTCCTTGTCCATGTTTTCCCTCCAGTCACCTACATCTCCACTCCTGGTAAGACTAAATTGATTTGATGTTGGCATATTACTGTGTTGGGTGATGCTGACATCAAAACTATTTTTGTTTTCGCACGAAAATTTTTGGCATTCACAAAAACAGTTCTGGCATTATTATTTTCCATTTGTGGTTTCATATATATAGCACGGTAGAGCTGTTATCATGCACACCTTTTCCGGTCAAAATCAACGTGGGAAGGTGATTCTTGAGCAATAGAAAGGCTAGGCTGGGGTGGATTCGATGGAAAACCGCACATACAATCACACGAATAATAATGAAGCAAAAAGCACGCAAAGAAAGCACAACTAAGAGATGCACGAATCACACCAGTTTTTTATGTGGCCTAGAGTTTTCTACATCCCAATTACCGTAATACCCTTGCTTGGCTCGTGGAGTGATAAACCAGACTGAATCAAGCTTCACAAATCTAACATAAGCAATTGTGTTGTGGCTCAATGCCTTGTTCTAGGACTTCCTTGGATGAAAAAATGGGAAAAGGAAAACATATATGGATAGGTTTTACAAATGGGATGCAATTCAAGATTAAAGACAAAAAGACAAATTTATTACTAATCATCAGTAGGTTTAGCAAACAGTCGACTGCGGAAACATCTCCTCTCTAATGGCATTCCTTGCAATTTTTATCGATTGATTTCTATAGTTGGAAGGCTATCGAGAAGTCAATTGACCCCAGAACAGGTCCGATTCTATGTCAACAAAGAGAACAATAGGCAGAGGAACGTATTGCAGAAGTACATTCAACTGTGCACTGATGCCAAGGTACGCGTCTGTATGAATTTCGATGTGTCATTGTCACATTTTAAGCCTAAGGATTTTCTATACTTGAATTTGAATTGTTAGGTGACTGTGGATACTGTTGTAACGAACGCTATGAATGCAAGCTAAGAACGAGAGATTGAATACTAAACAAGAAATCACAAAGACACAAGATATACGTGGTTTCCCAAGATGGGTACGTCCACGGGCGAGGAGAGAGAGGATTCACTAACCAACGTGAAGAAGAGATACAAAGAGCCGGCTGTAATCCGTAACTCTAGAAAGGCCACAATATGAGAGCCCAAAAGATAATCTATAGAAGTCCCCCAAAAGCCCTATTTATAATAGGCTACAAAAAACTGGAACAACATAATTAACCAATGTGGGACTAAAGAATACAAGGCATTCCTAACAATTCTCCACCTTGACTTGAATTCCACTGAACCAAATCACCAAATATAGCTTTCCCCTTCTAACCTCTCACTCGCCAAATGCCCCCGAGGGGCGATCAACTGCAAATACCAAGCAAGCCCAAGCAATGCTTGAACTTGGCAACCGGAACCGGTTTAGTCAACATATCTGCTGGGTTATCTGCCGTACCCACTTTCTTCACCTCAACTTGCTTCTGTGAGATGATATCCCGAACGAAGTGATACCTGACATCAATATGCTTGGTCCTTTCATGATACATCAGATTTTTAGTCAAATGTATAGCACTCTGTGAATCACAAAATACTGAACTCACACCCTGTGCAAGACCAAGCTCACAAAGCAAACCTCTCATCCACAATGCCTCCTTCACAGCTTCAGCAATGGCCAGCGCGACTGTAGCCTGTAAAGTAGCTTTCCAACTAATGGCACTTCCGGACAGAGTAAAGACATAACCTGTCAGAGACCTCCTCTTATCGTGGTCACCGGCAAAATCCGAATCAACATAACCAACAGCATGATCACCAGAATTGGCAATCCCAAACAATAGACCAACACCTGCAGTTCCGCATAAATACCGTAGTATCCATTTCACAGCCTCCCAATGTGCCTTTCCTGGACGCCCCATATAACGACTAACGACACTAACTGCATGTGAAATATCAGGACGAGTACATACCATGGCATACATAAGGCTCCCAACTGCGCACGAATATGGAACCTGAGCCATATACTTCTCCTCATCCTCCGACTGTGGTGATAACTCAGATGAAAGTCGAAAGTGTGCTGCCAAAGGGGTACTGACTGGCTTCGAGTTCTGCATGGCAAAGCGCTCAAGCACTTTAAGAATATAAGACTTCTGATTCAAAAATAATTTGCCAGCTACTCGATCTCTACAAATCTCCATACCCAAAATACGTTTTGCCGCACCCAAATCTTTGATCTCAAATTCACCACCTAACTGTTGTTTCAACCTGTTGATTTCTGATACACTCTTGGCAGCAATAAGCATATCATCAACATACAACAGTAGATAAACAAATGAACCATCTGGAAGTTTTCGAAAATATACACAACTGTCATACTCACTCCTAGAATATGACTGGCTTATCATAAAAGTATCAAACCGCTTATACCACTGCCTTGGGGATTGTTTGAGGCCATACAAAGATTTACGAAGTAAACAAACGTGATCCTCCTTACCAGAAACAACAAATCCCTCAGGCTGACGCATATAAATCTGTTCCTCAAGCTCGCCATGCAAAAACGCAGTTTTGACATCAAGTTGCTCTAACTCAAGATCATAACAGGCAACAATAGCAAGTAAAGTGCGAATGGAACTATGTTTTACAACAGGTGAAAATACCTCATTGTAGTCAACACCCTCTTTTTGGCTGTATCCTTTCGCCACTAGCCGAGCTTTGAACCGAGCGTCTTCTACCCCTGGAATACCTGGTTTGCGCTTGAAGACCCACTTGCACCCAACAATCCTCTTCCCTTTCAGCGGTTCTACTACCTCCCATATCTGATTCTTCTGAAGAGACTCAATCTCCTCATTCATAGCAACAAACCACTGTGCAGACTCAGTGCTCGAAACAGCTTCCGTATAGCTTGAAGGCTCCTCATACTCAACTGTCTCAGCAACTGATAAAGCATAGGCCACCATCTCAGAATAAGCCGAATACCTTTCAGGAGGCCGAATCTCCCTCCTTGGCCTATCTTTAGCAATAGTGCGTGGTTGCTCAACTAACGCATCAACCTCTGTGTCTGAACTCTTGAACTCCTCTTCAATTGGCTTCTCAATGTGCTTCTTCCCTGAGTCGGAAGATTCACTCAAAAACTCCACCTGCTTTGGAACACTCTGTTCCTGAACTGTATCATCAACCTGCTTAGACCCCTTAATCAAATAATTTTCATCAAAAGTCACATCCCTGCTAATCAAAAGCTTCGAATCATCAGAGCACCATAACCTGTACCCTTTGACACCTGCTGCATAACCCAAGAAAATACACTTCTTGGCCCGTGGCTCCAATTTACCCTCATTCACATGAGCGTAAGCTGGACACCCAAAAACACGCAACACAGAATAATCAGCTGGATGACCTGACCATACCTCAAACGGAGTCTTACACTCAATAGCAGTCGACGGAGACCTGTTCACCAAATAGCATGTCGTGGAAACGGCTTCAGCCCAAAATTCTTTGCCCAATCCTGAATTGGACAACATACAACGTGCCTTCTCCAAAAGAGTCCTGTTCATTCGTTCAGCCACACCATTCTGCTGAGGGGTTTTTCTCACTGTGTGATGCCTCACAATGCCCTCATCACTGCAGAACCTATCAAACTCGCCAAGACAAAACTCCATACCATTGTCAGTTCTCAAACGTTTTATTTTCTTACCATTCTGATTCTCAATCAAAGTTTTAAACTGTTTGAATGTATTAAAGGCGTCACTTTTATGTTTCAACATATACACCCAAACCTTACGAGAGAAATCATCGATAATACTCATAAAATAGCGAAAACCACCTTTAGAAGTTACCTCTGCGGGACCCCAAAGATCCGAGTGAAAATAATCCACCGTGCCTTTGGTGCGATGAACAGCTGTACTGAATTTTACCCTGCACTGCTTGCCGTAGACACAATGCTCACAGAAATCCAGCTTCTCAGTTTTCTGGCCACATAGCAAACCCTGTTTGCTCAAAATTGTCATCCCCCTCTCGCTCATATGCCCAAGGCGCATATGCCACAAACGAGTCAAGTCTGAATCTGAAACCTTGGATGAAGCAACCGTTGCTGCAGCACCTAGAACTGTCCTGGAGTGTATAGAGGTTACCATGCTTCTGACCCTTCATCAGTATGCACCCCTCAAGACTTTCAAAACTCCACCTTCACCGAGGAATTTGCAACCATGAGAATCAAGAGCACCCAGAGATATAAGATTTTTCTTCAAATCTGGAACATGTCGAACCTCAGATAAAGTCCTAACAATACCGTCATGCATCCTAAGTTGAATCGTTCCTGAACCAACAGTCTTACAGGCCATGTTGTTACCCATCAAAACTGTACCACCATTGACCGCCTCATAAGTAGAAAACCACTCTCTATGCGGACACATGTGGTATGAACATCCATAATCCATAATCCACTCGGTATTAGAGCGAGAATCGCCTTCTGTAACTGATAACACATTATCTGACTCATCTGAACTTTCAGCAATTCCGGCAATTACTTTACCCCCTTTCTGGTCTTCTTTTTCTTTCTCCTTGAGTTTTAAAAAGTCTTTTTTCCAGTGCCCGAATTTCTTGCAATAATTGCACTTTCCTTTCTTCTTACCTGATGATCTGGATCTTTCCCTATTACTCGACTCCTCCCTTTCTGTTGTTCTTCCCCTAACAAACAAACCCTCCGCATGTGCATCACCCTCACCTGACACTTTTTTCCTTAATTCTTTCGAATAAAGGCTGGCCTTAACATCCTCCATGGATATCGTGTCTTTGCCATACAATAGGGTTGTAACAAAGTGCTCATACGAAAGTGGTAAAGAACATAGCAAAATTAGGGCTTGGTCCTCATCCTCAATTTTACTATCAATATTTTTCAGATCCATAATAATACGATTGAACTCGTCTAAATGATCCTTAACAGGTATACCTTCTCGCATACGAAACGTATAAAGACGTTGTTTGAGATATAACTGTAGGGAGATATTCCCGAACAAGGCCAAACAGGGCCCGAACACGTGTGAAGTTTCTTCTTCCACCTCGCGAAGAACATCATCTGCCAGACTCAACTGAATAGAACTCAGAGCTTTGGCATCCGTATCATCCTAATCTTCCTCTTTGATTCCAAAACTAGTCTTGCCTGACAAAGCCTTGTGCAATCCTTGTTGGGTTAACAGAGCCTTCATCTTTACTCTCCAAAGACTGAAACTGCTGCTCTGCCCATCAAACTTCGCAATCTCGAATTTAGCCGCCATAGCCACAATCGGAAACGAAACCCTAGTTTTTGCAACCTAAGGCTCTGATACCAGTTTGTTGTAACGAACGCTATGAATGCAAGCTAAGAACGAGAGATTGAATACTAAACAAGAAATCACAAAGACACAAGATATACGTGGTTCCCCAAGATGGGTACGTCCACGGGCGAGGAGAGAGAGGATTCACTAACCAACGTGAAGAAGAGATACAAAGAGCCGGCTGTAATCCGTAACTCTAGAAAGGCCACAATATGAGAGCCCAAAAGATAATCTATAGAAGTCCCCCAAAAGCCCTATTTATAATAGGCTACAAAAAACTGGAACAACATAATTAACCAATGTGGGACTAAAGAATACAAGGCATTCCTAACAGATACAATGCTTTTGGAGAGCAATTCAACAGCCAAAGCAATTCTTGATCTCATCCCTGTCCTTAACATCACTTACCTAGTCATGGGAACCAAACGCCCACCTGCCTCTAGGTAACATCCACTTGTTTACCAGTACAGTTGCTGCAGCTTGAATGGTACTTATCAATTTCCACCGTCGAATGTGTGCAAATACCGGACACGAAGACATTAGGTGCAAAAAACAAGACACGAAAACGTGACGACGTCATGTTGAGTCCTTAGAGCATCTCCATTTGACACTTTAGCACATTTTCAGACTCTATGGGTTAACTTGAATTCTTAAACTTCTGTGCTCCATTTGATTCTTTAAACATGACTTTAATTAGTGTCTTTTGGTAAGCCCTTATACATGTGGCTTTGTGGTTAAGAAGATAGAGAGAGGAGAGAGACAGGCACATGTAAAAGTAGAACCTCTTCTACTTTAACACACATCTAAACTATTCAAATGGACCATTAATTCATCCTTCTTTAACTAATAAAATTGGATCCTACTTTTATTTCTTTTTGTTGTATAACACATCCAATTTTAAAAAAGTCAAATGGAGATGCTCCTAGTCTCTACAGGGTCACTAGTGTCGATGTTCTGTGCACAAAAACAGCACGAAAATGTGCTTAAAGGCATGAGGGAGGATCCAAACATAGATAGGGCTCAAACACATGTTAGAGCAAGTTCACCGGCATGTCGAATCTCTTGTTACTGTTACTCTCTGTAATATTTATGGAGAAAATAACGAAAGACTCTCTATCGGGTACCTAAACTTGCTGTTGAGTTTCGGCGAAACCATTTCTGTACGAAATTTGGCAACTAGTTTGGCGTCAAACCTTGCCACCTCACCTAGCCAAACTAATTTCTCTCCCTCCTCTCATCCTTCAACGGAAAAAACAAAAGTGTGCCACATTAGACCGGCGGGTGCAACAAACATTGCCAATTTTTGCCTTTCAACATGTCAAAAAAAATAACTTAGGCAAAATCATTTTGACACCAACGGATGAACTTGCTCTGGGTATATTTAGTGCACTTTTATGTGCTATGGCTAATTGTATGTCTTGGCTGGCTTTAAGATCAAAAGGGACGAAGTTGAACACAAAATCTCTATAGATCAAATACAAAGTGATTCTGCAGTTTTCTATTTATCAAATTATCACCTATTGACAAAACTTTGAAAACTGAAGACTTTCCATTTCGAATTTAAACACAAGAACTGTTTGTTCAAGAGGATGTTAAACTTTTTCTTCATCGACATTTTTCTATTTTAGGCGACTGATCAAGGGGCTAGGAAAGGGAGAATTTGTTCAGAAGAAAGCACCAGATTATTGTGAGGTTGCAATTGTTTATGATGGCAAGAAGCTTATGGATAGCCAAAAAGTAGTACCCTCTGCTATAGCATCGAATCAGCAGAGGAGACCGGAGATCATAACCAGGCCGAAACCAGAAAGGAACTTCTTTGACTGTATATGCTTTTCAGCCAAATCTGATTAGAACACGAAATTTCCTCTGATATTGCATACAGACACGGAGAAACTATGCCGAAGGCACAGTTCAAAATGATCTAAATAGAAGATCATAGACTCGTAGATGAAAAGCAACTGACACATTCCAAATTAATACTACGAATTTAACAGGCGTGTTTAGAATGTGGAGTGAATCATCTTTTTGTTTTAACTCTAGCTCGAGGATAAGTGCTGCAGATATCGAACACAGTCTGTACAAAAATAAAAGTTTCGATAGATGACACATAGTGTCTGAAAAGTACCATCTCCTTCTTCGTATCCAAGGAATGTCAATACCCGACGTGGATACACACATACGTCTCTTCTTGACAGTATTTGTGCTTTGTAGGGTACGACGAAGGAGTGTAGTTCGAGTTAATTATCACAGCAGCATTAGGCTTCTGAACAATAACAATCTAAAAGGGAGAGATAAAAGTCCCTTTGATCCAACTTCTATGAGTACACATACAACTACCACCAATTTACTATATGTTCTTGTTTTCCTTTCCCATCCAAAAGGAGATTTCCCTTTACAATCCATATCTTCAGTAACTACACAAGTTTCTTAGCCCTTTGAATGCCATCCAAGAAGCTAACTACCTAGTAATAATATGGGTCTTTGAAGACGAGTACATAGACGATAGAACAAATAGCAAACAGTATAATCACGACGTCGAAGGTGAGAGCAGAGAGTGCTTGATCACTAAGGTCCAGGTTCTTCCCATCAAGCCTATCCACCACTTCCGGCATAGGTACAGCATTCGCCACCTCCTTCATGTAAGGATCCTCCAGCTTCACTCTCATCTTCTCGGCTTCCCGGCTGGCCGCCTCCTGAGCCAGCGTCCAATCGTAGAAGCCGCGTTTCTCTCCGTCGCTCAGCACGTCGTAAATCTCCCTCAGTTTCATGAACTTCTCCGAAGCTGATTTCAGCGGAAGCGAGGTTGTGTCCGGATGGTACTCCTTTGATAATCGCCTATAGGCCGCTTTTATTTCTTCCAAGTCTGCTTCTGCTGAAACCCCCAAGAACCTGTTCAGTTAAACCAAAAACTGTTTTAATGCTGACATTGTCCAGTGCAGTTTGGTTTCTGGGTTTGGTGGAAATGGAAAGGTGGAAATGAGAAGAGAGATAAGGGGCAGCTCGAGGATTTTGGCTCAGCGGCGACAAAAACGTAAAGAAATTTTTTGTATACAATGTTCTATGGAAAAATAAACAAATTTCTTTTGCTTGAAAATTTATTGGGTAGTTTTGTTGACTATATTATCTAGTTACTCACAAATTTCAGTGAATTTTTCATTACTTTGGCTACATATGAATGACTCGGTGCCAACAATAATGAAGAAAAATTACATATTTTTAGTGCATTTTTTAAACCCAGTGGGTTCTTCGGGATATAGTGGAGTCGCCCTGAAGAGAGATTATTAGTTCTAGTTTGGTTAGCTTGAAAAATACTAATTGCATGAACTAACTTTTTTGCTTCAAATATGGCGCCGACCTACGTTACACGGACAGGGGTACGTGAATCGGATACAGTTATCCACTCCACAACCTCATAAAAATGGGCAGTAATTAGATAAAACCCTCGATTTTGGTTAACAGTTTCTGCGAAACATTCAAGGGGAACACCGGTTCAGCAGTCGTCGGAAGGCACTCGCCTCTTTGGTACGACTTTCCCTCTTTTCTTCTGGCGTGTCCGGATTTTTTTGGGCGAATTCGGTGTGTATCCCACATCCAGCCGTGTCGTGTCGACACGGGAGCTTACCCCGAAAATCAGGGATACATACAACATAGAAGCTGACCCATTTTAGTGAAGAATGTTACATGGATCCTCTAAAAAATCAAAATACACATGCCGGACACTAGATACTCGGATGAGGGTAAGAAATACGTGTCCAACATCTCTAAAGGGACATTTACCTAGCAAGCACACTACCATGAATGCGAAAAAATTCGCATGTTAAGCATGAATAGTCTAAGACACTTTGAATCACTATTTATCCGAAAAATCAAAGAACTATACGGAAAATATTGAATATTTTGGCATATCCCCGTGTTCTTAAGATTGGCATTATATAAATCTAACACCTAAACACATGTCTGCACCTATTCTACTTTCTATTGCCTGCCATACCAAGATATCTTCATTGTGTTTGATGTAAGACTAAATTTTGTAATTTGTCTTTATGGTCCACATGTTTTAAGTATGGCACATACGAATAATGGGTCCAATGAGATTCTCCATATCTTTATGCCTAAGATTTATTCTATTGGTCAAATAGAGAAGTTGTTTCATAAATACGCTATACTTTGATGGGAAGTTAGTATCAATGTTTAATAAAGAAACCGGTTCTCCCTCTGCCTATAAAAGAGCGTATAGGGTTCCATCAATTTAACGTCATATAATAAACAGCTAGAAAGTGAGACAAGGGAGAGAAACCGTCTTCCACTTAGGGCTTAATGCTCTAGTAAAATTATGATCGTACAGTCACTTACTGGATCGCTCAAGTTCCGCATAAATGGATCCAAGTACGCCATTCTTAATTATTTATCTTCCGCTTAATGTTTGTACTGTGATAATGATGATAGTTCTAGATCTTGGCATTACGTATGGTGTTAATTATCTAACCCCATTAAAAATTAATTTTACATGCATTTGAAACTCGTGAAAAGAGGAGTTAGTGAGGTTTCAAGCCCGGTCAAATGCATGGAGTACATGATGTCTACTGTTGGGCTACTATTCCATTGCTAGTATGGACTTGTGTTAGTCCTACTTCAACGATCATCCACGTTTTCGAATAAGCCGTGCAAGAAAACAATTCAATGCAAAAATAATCAGCTCAATACCAAATATGAAGAGAGATGGAGACTCACTGATAATGAGAATCAGAAGAACTGTTGAGCAATTCCGAAAACCTCTCACTCATGAGGTTGTCATCATGGCTCTCGTCTTGTGTTGATTTCGACTCGCTATTATTACCTCCTCCAATCCACCCATCCTCATCATTCTCCCAGTGAATCCTCGTATCATATCCCGGCCTCGGGGGCGGGGCCCTCTGCCGCCTTTCCGATTCCTGCGCCGCCGCGAAAACTCTCAAACTATGCCTGATTTTTCTTCTGGGTAACTGCCCAACCACCTTTCTTGTCCATAACAGATGCTCTTCCCTCTGGTGACTGCCTCTGTTTTTGGGCCTTAGAAGGAGAGAATATGAAGCTGGAGAAGTAGCTGTGGAAGCCATGGGAAGAGTTATAAAAGCCAAAAAAAAAGATGGCCTGATTTTAGAAGTTGGTCATTGGAAGAGATGGGTTTACTTTCATTGTCTCTTGTTTATGTGGCTGGGAATTGGAAGTCAGGAATTAGGGAGGGCTCCACTTGCAGATATGCTTCCTTAGGCTTGTGCAGTTTATTTATTCCCAGGTCGCCTTGAATTTTGGCATGGAAAATGAACTAGATGAGCTCTAAAAACGAACGGTTACAATTAGAGCCTGCGAATAAGTGAAACTAGACGCTTCAGCCCACTTTAGGACCAGAGCCCGGGAGAAATTTTTCAGTGTCGGGTGGGTACCACATCACCCGGCTGATGTAGTGCCCGAGCAATACATCTGAGCCGTCCAAAAGTTTATTGAACAGCCTGGATTGAACCACTCTCTCTCCTCTCACCTTAACACTCTCTCTTCTGTTTCTCTCTCCGAATCCGAGCCGTCCAAAATCGAAATGGACGACCCAGATTCGCCGAGCGGGCACCACGTGGTACTCGCTCGGCACTGAAAATCTCCTCGGAGCCCGGAGAGGTACAAAATATGGATTTCATTAAACAGCTTTGCAGAATGCAATTTCGAAGATTTGAAATTTTGGAGGTAAAATAGACATGAATAAAATCTGAATGGTAACTGTGAAGGGCAACAGTCTGTTAAAATGTCCTAGTCTGTTAAAATGTCCTTTTTGTGGTACAAACGATTTTTTGAATTACACGTGTCAACTGTTTATGTGCATCTCAATTAATTTCGGACCCTTCAGTAAATGACCCATTAGACTTTTCAATGGCCCCAAGATCTTTTTTCTGGCTATGAAAGTCATATCTGCAAGTTTGAGTGAGTAAGACCCTTAATTACCTGCTTGCATGATCTCACTCGACCAATTAACTATTGCACTGATAAATTACCCGTACACTATTTTCGTTTATGTTGGTAGGTGACCTTAACACATTTGTTTACAACCCTTACCTGCTGGCATATTCTTACTTGACGAATCAACTATATTGCACTCAGATATTATCCATATTTTATTTTTTTTCTGTTGATGGATGGATTTAGCCAGTGGCATAGCCAAAAATCTTGTTTGGCAGGGGCACCATTAAACATGGTCTTAAAATTGTCTATCTTTTACATATACTGAACAACAAATAATAAAACTGAAATGAACTTAAAACATGAAATGTGCTCGACTATATGTATAGGTAATGCCATAAGGGGTCTTTATGTAAAACCGTTAAGTTAAGAGACTCTTTTTAGAAATTTGACAAATATACTAGGGGACGTAAGTGAAATAAAAGGAATGTACATAATTTTGGGGATCGAAAATGTCATGACTTCTATAATTTAGGGATAAAATTAAAATTACTGGAAAATACAGTTCATGGTATTGGTGGTGAAGGGGATTCTTGGATGGTCGAGATGGGATAGGGAGGATTTGGGGAATGATGAATTACGGGAAGAATACAATAATTTTGCTTCAAAATTATTTGAAACAAAATTTGAGTTAAGAGTCTCATTGAAGTAGAATGTACTAAATAGAGCTTTTACTTATTTTTTTACCCACATTTGAGTAGAACTTAAAAAAACTCCGAAGATGGCCACGACGGCTCCGTTCCGTTAAGGTTCTTATTTTTTATGTATTTAGTTTTCACTCTACGAGACAAATCATTCTATCGTAATACATCACCTTTAATTCAAAAAATTAATATTTATTTTAGTTAGTGGAACACATTCAAAGTGTCTTTTAAGTCGGACGTTAACAAGTCCCATATACCATATGTAGCACACATGCAGTTTTTTTTTTTTTTAAAGTTAGTGCAAAGGGGCCTCACCCCAAATTTCAGATTATCTCTATTATAAAACAGAAGGGTGTGGGGACAAGTTGTTGGAACAGCTTAGATTCATTTGATCCAAAGGCTGTAGTGTATCCTCCTACTTCCCGGTTAAGTGCCCATGGTTTTCACCTAAATCACACAACTGTCATCCCCTTCCAACCGGGATGCGTAGTGCCGTAGGCACGGATTAACACTAGTTTGACTATATTGTGGTAAATTTGATAGCTTATGTACGAAAATTAGGCCCCATGATTTAGACACATTTTTATTCTTGTAGCTACTATACTATTAGCCACTCATTTATCAAAACAAATAAATTGGGTATGCGACTTTGCTCGATGTGAGAATTCTAAAAGGTGTAAAATTATGACAAAAATAAAAAGTTTGGAAATGACAGTAGTTTCACTCGTTTGTCTTAATTAGGCTCCATTCCGCAAACCTTCTTAAGTACTTATTTTGCAACTTCTTATTCGAAAATAATAAGGGTCATTCCACAAAAAATAAGTACTTATTTTACTTCACATTTTCAAACTCAAAAATAATGTAAATGGAAAAAAATAATAATAATAATTTTGCACCGTATTAAAGATCTCAATGAGATCTATCAAATAAGATCCATAGTGATAAGAAAATTATTTGCGTAAACACATGATTTTTGAGCTTGAAGTTGATGTATACAAAAATAAGACCGTTGCTATTGTGTTGGCGGCCGACGGAGGGAAATCGTACCGGCGGCCGCGCCGGGCCGTCTCCGGCCACCGGACGGCCGATCCGAGCCGTCCAAAAAATCTATAAAAAAAAACCAAGGGGGCGTATGCGGGAATCAACGGCATCCGAGGTGTGTAGGGTGCTTGATCCGAGCACCCATTTTCCGTGTATATACATCAGATCGGCCGTCCGATGGCCGGAGACTGCCCGGCGCGGCCGCCGGTACGATTTCTCTCCCCGGCCGGTCGGTACCTATACAAATTCTTCCGAAATAAGTAACTGCCTTCTTATTTTCTGGAACAAGCCTTCTTATTCAACAAAAAATAAGTTCTTAATCCCGTTCTGGAACACAGCCTTAGACTTTTATTAACTTTGTCTGCATTATTATATACTCAACTATTTTTAAGAATAATTAATTTAGTGACGCGTAAAATATCAAATCATAATGTATCAGAACAATGATGATTTCAATCCATTAAGCTACTCGAATAAAAATAAAAATAAATAGTTGTAGGTAATTGGCATGGCGGTGAATCAGCGACGAAGGGTTAGGATGATGGCTAAGAATGGAAGATGGTGGTGAGTAAAGAGACAAATTAGATTCTCGAGTTAATGAAAATAAATACTATAATTGAAACTATATCTAACACTTTAATGCCTTGTTTGGATTATAACTTGATAAAAATTTCCCAACTCAAAAAATATTCATTACTCCTACTTCTTATCATTACTCTCATTATCTCCAATCATTACTTTCATTTTTCTCTCTACATCTCTCCACTCATTACTTCTATCTCAAATTATTACCCTACTTTCTCACTCCATCATTACCCCAAAATTCTTTTCAAATTTTTTAAAGTTGTCATCCAAACACAACATAAATGTTTGTGAAAAGAAACTGAGTAAAATCATTTTTTTTAGAGTGAGAATATAAAGAAGGAGAAGAGGGGTAAATGATATACAAAACGAAAAGATGTACTCCTATAATTTCCAAATGCAATTGATTTTGCCACTCCCCTATTTGTTAATGCTATTTCCCTTATTGTTTTTATTACTTTATTTGGTATCATAAAGTGTAAGGGTGTTTTAATAAATTCATCTCATAAAAACAAGAAGATGAGTGATGTTAACAAATAGCAATGACAGTTTTCGAAGGAGAGATGCTATAGGTACAAATATACTAATACATACCCCGCGTACAAACCAGTTTTGGGCCCATTTTGGGTCCCAAAAAAATAATCCAAGCCGCTCATTTTGTTTAAAGTATTTTATTCAAGGTCCCTGCAAAAAATAAGCTAATCGGATATTGGTAGAGGCGTTTACGATGCATTCAACTTTGTCCCAAAATTCGGATAAAAAAAAAAAAAAGCTTTGTCCCAAAATTCAAGCTAGAATTCTGAAGCAAAGTTGGATGTATCGCAAACACCCATAACAATATCCAGTTTAGCTAATTTTTTGCATGGACCCTAAATAAAGTATTTTAAACAAAATGAGCAGATTGGGTTATTTTTTTGGGACCCAAAACGGGCCCAAAATTGATCTGTACATGATGGTACAGATAAAAAATCTGTACCTCTATCATTTCTGTTTTCGAAGCCCTTTTGAAACTCAAAGTCTGTGGACACAGCAAAATTGTGCACAGATGTTGCACAGATTGCGTAGTGGGGCCCATAAGGGGTCTCACACAAATGATCTAAGCCGTTCATTATGTTTAAAATATTTTTCCAAGGGCCCTCGCGTAAAATTAGCTCAATCTGATACATATAAGTACTTGATCTAATCGTCTAACTTTTTATGATCCAAAAACCTGGAAGAAAAGTTTTATAGATATCGGATTGAATTAGTTTTTCGCGAAAACCCTTAAGAAAATATTTTAAACATAATGACTCGGATCATTTGTATAAGATCCGTAATGAATCTCACAACAATTTGTGCACGATCTGTGCACAATTTTGTTGTGTCAATAGTCAGACGAAAGTGGAAAATCCGACGCGTGAGCTCTCATTACGGAGATAATTTGATGGTTGATAACATATTGTACTCCGTAGTACAGTATGTTACTAGTAGTAGTAAACAAGTACTAAAGGATAATATAGGAATTTTGAGTCGAATTGACGTGGAATACAAACCGTTGGGCAAGTTATTCGTTAATGGCTAACATACAACGCTATGAGGCATGCGAGAGCAAAGAGTAATTATTTACTGGTTCTGTGACACCGTCAAGTCTATCTCCCAACAACTCGTCTATATCACATATTTTTGTCGAATTCATGTAAGTGGTGAATATAAAATAAAACAGTAGTCTCCAACACTCCTCTATACCACATGCTTTTGTAGCGGTCCATATAAAAAATCATTTAGTGATGTATCCTACAGAAATCTTCGGTGTTGAGTGATACTGAGTACCATGTCACAACGGCTGTAAGACCATCAAAAAATTTAAAAAAAAAAAAAAAAACCTTCTCATCAAGCAAGTTAAAGCTAGCCCATGGCCAATCATAGGTCTCATGACTAATTACACGCCAAGTCGTACCGAGATATTGGTGGTGTCATGACCAAGTCTCATGACTAGTTACACGCCAAGTCGTATCGAGATATTTCTGGTGTCTATTTGATAGAAAAATATTTTGATAACCAACTCTTCTACAGTTACAAACACTTTCATAATACACAAATACTCACAAGCAAACCCTAGAAAACCCCTTTTCGCAAAATTTACAACTGTGGAAAGTGAAATACCCAACAGACACCAAAAACCTTCCCGCCCTCTCTCTCTCTCTCTCTCTCTCTCTCTCTCTCTACACATTTACCGATATACACTCACACTGTCTCTATATCAGCGTACCTTTTCTTGGCTGTGTTGGCAATGCTCAGAGAAGATGCAGAAGCTGCTGCGTCAAATCCCTTCACCCCCCTTTCGCCGCTCTCTCTCTAACACCCCAGCCACGACCGCCTCTCTCTCTCTAGGGTTTAACCCCAACAGCCACCACAACACTAAAAACCTCTCCCTAGGGTTTGCCGACATTAGGAACACCACCAAGCCCTCTCTCTCTAGGGTTTATTACCACCTCACCATGCCCGCACCCCCCTTCCTCCACCTCCACCCACCCGCCGCCGTCAAAAGCCCTACAACCTTTCTGCGCACCAAAACCCCCAGTAGCGTTCCCTTTAGGGCTTGGTTCCACACTGCTTCGGATAAGAGTTTAAAGGTTGCCGCTGCGGTCCACTCCGGTGAGGGTTTGAAGGCTTTGGAGGGAGAAATCGAGAATGGAAAGGAGAAGGTTGAGTTATCAGTGGAAAGGGGTTCGGAGGTGAAGCCGGTGTTGAGGATGGATAAGAGGCAGAGGGGTACTTCTGTGGTGGGAAACCCTGATTTGTTGGGGATTCCGGGCGTGGGGCCGAGGAATTCGAGGAAGCTTGTGGAGAAGGGGTTTTCTGGTGTTACTGAGCTCAAACAACTCTACAAAGACAAGGTGTATATATATTCGCCTTTTGGACTCTCTCTGTTGTGTTCTATTGAAGTTTCTGCTAGTTTTGAGTGGTGTTGTGTCTAATTCGTGTTTCTTTGGTTGGATTACTTGTGAAGAGTACATAGGTGTAGGGATGCTAAACGAATCAAGCTACTCGACTTTGAGCTCGAGTTCACTCATTAAAAAAACTTGTTTAAGATCGGTTGGTTACATAAACATTCTTTGAAACTCGTTAAAGTTTCAAACCAAGTTTGAACAAGCTACTACTCTGCTTGTTCAGCTTATGAAGTATAGAAAGTTCAAGCTACTCGAGATAGGCTCGTGTTCGGCTCGATCAAAGCTTGTTTTACTTCAGCTTGTCTTATAATCAAGCTAAGCTGGAATATAATTTGAAGCTTGCTAAATTTCTAACCAAGCTTGATCAACCACCTGCTTGACTCGTTCGGCTAGTTTATCGATCCTACATAGGCGGTGATCTATTAGACCTTTGATTTATTAAACATATACTTTTTTTTTATTTGAATCATAGAGCAAGCAAATCACCCATAGGTTCGTTCTGGTGACTGGAAGGTGGTGTTTTTTCAGGATGTTTTTGTGGACTTCTGCATAAGAGGATGATGTCACATGCTATATCGTATATACTATTTAGCTGATTTATTTTCTTTTATGAGGATAGGGGAAGCTGATGTGAATTCAGTTAACAACAAAGACATTGTAAATTTCCCTTTAGCCTTCTCTTAGTTACTTCATGATTCTATGACGTGTTTCTGGGTCGAAATCTTACCTTATTTGTGTTTTCTGGTCACATGACTTCTCTTCTTGATCCATATCTTGTGAATGTTTTCGTATTGTCTCAATGTAACTTGTTAGAAATGAAATTTTAGTTATTTATCCGAGCTGTCATCTCAACAAATCTGCTCTCAACAAAGGGGCGTCATTTCCAGTGTTCTCAAAAACCCATCGCACTATTTTCATGAGACATTATGAAAGGAAAATACATCTGATGCTGTGTATAGTTGGGTAACTTAGTCTTGTAGTGTAGTATCTCATATGATGTCTGTCCATATTCTGATTTAAGGCACATCACGCTTAAATATCTAGCTTTTCCTTGACATATAGATCTCTTAGGCAATTAGCATTGTCCAATCTCCATGATTCAACTCATGAACCCTTATGAAATCATGTTGTTGAAACCCCATGCAATGAGACTAAATTTCCAATAAACTTTCCGGAAAAAACTACTCCCTTTGTTATCAAACTGATCTCATGGATTTGATTCAGTCGGCACGTACAGGCAGTTCATAAAAGCACGCAAAAGCGTCTGTGGGTTTTTTAAGTTTTCAACCGAAAGAAAAATGCTATTGCAGTGGCTTAGTGCGTGTAGGATCAACGTGTTCTAGACCTTTGTAGTGGGGTTGGGACCCAATACTTGAACTGAAAGACTTGTTTTACAACCGCAAAGGCACAAACCATGTAACCAATTTTCTCGGGAGTACTTGTATTTAAACAAGTCCAGCATAATGTCTTTGGTTGATACCTGAAACCAAGCATATCTAAGAACAAGCTAGTAGGCCTGGATTTCTAAAATAACAATAAAATTGTTATTTTGCAATGGGTCATATATTCTGCAGCTCTGCTATTCATTGATTTTTTTGTTTCTCAGTATGTGAAAAATATATCATTTCCTGTGAGTATATTTTTTGTGGCTGAGGAGTCAGGTTTCTTGTTAATATGTTTTACCCTCATATGCAAAGTCTCTTATGGGGGTGGAGATAGAGTCAGGGTCCTGACCCCTACGTAATATTCCAGGACACCATGCATCTATACTAGTGAGGTATTTAGTTTGCATTTTATTCAACAACAAGAAATATAACTATTTTGAGCCATGTGGGTTACATTGAACAATATTTTTATTCTTTTACATAAGTAGTTCAAAATTTATTGAGAACACTACGATTGACTAGATCCCTTGTTAAGTGAGGCCCAACTAGTCACATTGTCAAGTGAGACCCACCCCCTTGCCGTCTTTATTTGTCCCTGTGGTGGAAAGTGGCTATGCTTGTGTCTTAGAGTCAGAATTCTCTCTTGTCGATGTTCAAAACTTCAAATTGTTTGTTATTACACTATTGCGTATGTGTATACGTTTGTTGTGGACACCTTGTTTCTTTTGTACCTATATACTCACAAACGAAGGTGTCTTACAATGTACCATCCTACGTGATATGCACAACATACAAGTTTAAGTGATAGAATGGTACACGATATGTATCAGGATTCAGTGATATTGCTGATATTGAAATCCAACTTGGCAGAAGATTTCGAAATCCAATTCTCCAACCAGTTGCTGCTAGTCATGAGTGTGGGAACTTGACAGCACTGTCACTTGATAGCAAGCTTATTTGTCAACGTGAATTAAATTTGCATAAATATTTATTATGTTAAGGTGAACCTCTAGCATTCCAAAATGAAAATGTTTTCTTTGGTCTCTTGCAGTTTTTTGGGAAGTCTAGTCAGAAGATGGTTGACTTTCTGCGGAGTTCAGTGGGCATTACTCATAGAAACCATGCTGAGAGTATAACTACTTTTATCAAACAGAGTGTAGATGAAGAGTTAAAGGAGAGTTCGAAGCCTGATATGCAGCCAACCCCTAAGAAGAGACTCACTTTCTGCGTTGAAGGAAATATCAGTGTTGGAAAGACAACATTCCTGCAGAGAATAGCTAATGAAACACTTGAGCTGCAAGATCTTGTTGAAATTGTTCCGGAGCCTATTAACAAATGGCAGGATGTTGGACCGGATCACTTTAATGTACTAGATGCGTTCTATGCTGAGCCGCAAAGGTATGCATATACCTTCCAAAACTATGTGTTTGTTACTAGAGTCATGCAGGAGATGGAGTCATCTGGCGGAATTAAGCCCCTCAGGTTGATGGAGAGGAGTGTTTTCACCGATAGGATGGTACGCATCTCACTTCATAATGTTGTTGATTTGTTTTAATGACCCCGACTGTAACTTACTGACTAAAATGTGGGAATCCTTAGTTTCTATTTTTCCAAGATAGGAGGATTTGGTTTTTTGGATCCGGAGTGCGACTGATTGACTAAAATCTGGGAGCCTTGCCTTTTCCCCATATTTTTAATCCACTTTAAGAGGAGAAAAACGCTGATGATAGTTTCATGGCTGATGTATTTTTCTTGTACTTGATTAAAGGTCTTTGTGCGAGCTGTTCATGAAGCTAAGTGGATGAATGAGATGGAGATCAGTATTTATGACTCATGGTTTGATCCATTTGTGTCAAGTTTGCCTGGCCTTGTTCCCGATGCCTTTGTCTATCTTAGAGCAAGCCCTGATACTTGCCACAAGCGGATGCTGCTACGCAAGAGAGCAGAAGAAGGCGGAGTTACTCTGGACTATCTTCGTGACTTGCATGAAAAGCATGAAAGTTGGCTTCTTCCTTCCAAAAGGGAGGAGCCAACTTTACATGCTGCCCAACCACATGGGGTATTGTCTGTCAGTAAGCTGCCCCACCACATGGACTGCTCTTTACATGCTGATATAAGGGACCGTGTGTTTTATTTGGAGGGTGATCACATGCATTCGAGCATTCAAAAAGTACTATACTTTGCATTGTTTGCTTGATTTTTGGGATTTGACATAATGGTTTTTGCTTAGCCCTGTTTGGTTACGTGCAGGTTCCTGCTTTGGTTCTTGATTGTGAACCCGATATCGATTTTAGCAAAGATATTGAAGCAAAGCGGCAGTAAGATAATTATTGCTTCAAGTTTTCCGAATTTATCTTCTTGTTTACACTGTATTGTCCTATTTAGTTTCAGTAAGATGATAGTATTGGGACAGTCCACTGCAATCGTATTATGTTATGCCCTTTGGACTCATCTAATCAGATGATATCGTTTAGGTTTCTTTATTTTTATCCCGGCTCAACATTCTCCATTGGGACGACTTCCAAGACTAACCTCAGCTCCGATATTGATCCCCTTCGAAGATGGTTCACGGAACATAGGATATCTTTTCATTTCATCATTCTACCCAATTTTAGATTGTCCATTGGGAGGACTGAGGACTCAGATCTAAGACTAAACTTCCACTCCGTCATCAAACTTCCACTTTATTGACGTGGATTGTTATTCAATCTCCTTGTGAGGCTTGAACCTTGTCTGGAAATAGTTTCAAACGCTGCACTTGGGGGCTTTTTGTGGTTCTTTCATAGGATCTAACGTGCTAATGCCTATATGTTTGCGTAGTGTGTGTGAGAAACCATTCATGACGCTCATATAGAGGAAGAATTCCTATTTTGAATCATCAAAAACATCAAAAAAAAATACAAGTACTTTTAGTCATAAATGTTGTTGTGTGAGTTACATTAGCTGCAAGTTAAATGTTATTGACTTATCTGATTGCTTATTGTAT
Source organism: Rhododendron griersonianum (assembly GCA_018127125.1). Lineage (NCBI taxonomy): Eukaryota > Viridiplantae > Streptophyta > Magnoliopsida > Ericales > Ericaceae > Rhododendron > Rhododendron griersonianum. Next base: position 27,825,239 of record CM030798.1, read on the forward strand.
CTGATAAAGGTTATATGGAAAACCTTGCCCCCTCATTCTTTATTATAATGCGGGTTCTATTTCAAGACCCACATCTCCAATGTAGTATAACTAGCCAATTACCTGTGCCTGCGACTCTTTCAACCAATATACCTGCATGTTTTCTCAATATTTCCCGGTGGCAATTGGAGTGATGGGTTTCAGTATTCAGAAAGATGAGACTCATGCTAATATTTTTCCTTGAGATGGGGTGGTAGCTCTGCCATGACATGGTAAGTTATATTCTCGATATTCTGTGTGACGGTGTAATAGTTGACTGTATTTTGCTTTTCTTGCCGTCACTCAGAATATTTCTTACCTTGCCACGGCAGAGCTACCTCCCCATATCACTGTGCCAATGGCAATCCTCTCTCTCCAAAATCACCTCCCTTTATCTTCCCCCACAGCATAGGGACCTCTCTCACATCGTAGTACTCCATAAAAAACTTTGTTGCATTGCAAGTGCATAGGGGCGTCAGTGAAACCATCTTTTGTTGGGTTACCTTGTTCTTATTTTTTGGTATGGCTTGGTGATGTCGCATCAATGAATCATCTTTAGTTGCTGGTGTGGGGGATGTGTGAATCCGGAAAGCATGAAGGCATGGAATGGATCTTATATACAGTAGCTTTGAATGATCTTTTCATGCATTCTTTAATTTGTTGATGTTTGGGGGATTTTTATCCTTTTTATACTCCATCTAGCACCATTCTTTGTATAATGCATGCACTTTTCAAAGACTTGTATCTTTCCAAGCATATGAAAGCTATATATTTAACCTGTACTTGTGGGATGCTCGTCCCACTTAGCTAAATTCAGTTCCCTTATCTTTTGCTCCTATACGAGCAGCCATCCACCAATTGGTTTGCACTCTTTCAACTTGTTCCGCACCATTTTCTTGATTTGGTTATTTATATTCACTTGTCAATTGCTTCTTGATTTCAATGTTGTGGTAGTTGACTGACTGGTGGTTGGAGTTTCTTGTACTAATGATTGTCCAGTTTGATGTAATCATGGTTTTTGTAATTTATCTACTACCAATTAACACGGGAAAAAACACTTTTATCTGGAAAATGCGAATTGCATGTGGTGCATGAATGGTACATGAACTTGGCATATCTCATTTAACCTAGTGATTTGTGTTATTAATGTTACTCCCTAAGGTGGGTGGTGAACTGTTAATTGGAGAGGCCATGGGATATTTTGAGTTTTGCTATCGCGTGGAAGCATTTTATTTTTTGCTGGATTCGCAGGTGTAGTAGAGCAGTTCATCTGCAAACGGTAGGATGTTCTCATTTTTTTCTTTTAGTTTCTTAGGTAAAAGGTGTTTACAAGGTTCAATAGAGCAGTTCTATGAACCTGTCCACAAAGGCTTTTAGGGAGGATAATAGTGAAGCTGTTGGAAGAATGCAGTGTAGAATGAGGATGTTTATAAGATAGGCTAGTTTCTAATTTGGTTCCATCTTTGGTGCTGTAACCTGCATAGTAAATGCAAAGACATTTGGGTCTCAATATGCATTCACGGATTGCTGATTCCCTCTTTCGGTATCGTTTTCTTTTATTTGTTCTATTTTTGCATGACTTGTTTAATTTCTTTTTTTCCTTTAGTTTCATTTCATTACGTTTCTTTTTCTCAAGGAATTGGGTGTTTATGTTCTACATTGACCCTCCGTCAATTTTGCTTTTCTGCAGGTATGCACGCCAAGTGGCTGCGTTTTTTGAATTTGTGAAGAAAAAGAAGGAAGACCCAACACACAAAGTTGGTCAAGCGGCAAAGAGTAATCAACCGAATTTACTGCTACCCAACAACGGTGGGTTCTGGGTACCGAATGGAAAGCATTTCCCAGGATTACCCCTCGAATCTTTGGATTTTAGGAGAGCAATGCCGTCCATCTCTGGATAGTGTCTCTGTTATTTTCTGGTCATTGTTATGGATCCCAAGTCCATCTCTGTATATATGGTAGGTTTAGAATACATTGGGGATTTTCTGTCAATTCCAGCTCTCGCCAACACATTTGGACATGAGCTCTCACAAGCTTAGTGTGGAGAAAAATGTCCGAGTGCATAGTTTGGAATCACCCCCCTGTAGATTCTGAATCCGACGCTGTTGTGGTAGGTGTAGGTTGAACTTTTGTTTCTCCGCGTGTGATTGTTTTAACTTTGAGACCTTTTAACCTTCAGAGATGTGGATCAAGATGCTTTGTCTTCAACTACTGGCACTGTGCTCTATTTAGCTGTTTCTTTGAAGGCTACAACTGTGCTTGGATCCTGTATCTGTAGACAGGTTTGTGTTTGAAAATAGAAAAGCGACGAGAAAAGGAGGGAATAAGTAACCTTCACAAATTCCTTTCTTTATGATATTTCCTCCACAAATTTGTCAATAAGTTGAAGATGACACGGCCTGTTTCTTAGTTGACTGTTTTGAGGCCTGAACATGCGGATTATCGCGTCAAATTGTGAATTGCTGATGGAGGTAAGCATGATATAGATGGAGGATTCTAATAGATATGTTTTGCCTACTCATAACCTTGAGTTGTGGCTTGTGTTCGGAATATGAATCTGGAAAGGGATTTATCGAGGCTCGGGATAATGATGGGAAACGCAAAGACCAAGCTTCATCGCTTGTCTTTGCCTTTGTTTTCCCCGATTAAATTCCTCTACAAATCTCCGATGCAAACATTTTTTCCCTTGATGGCATCAAGGCGTCACGAGTTCTTGGTTAAATCCTTTAGGCCTCGTTTGATTCGGGGATTAGATGCTTGGGATTGGACTTGGTCAGGAAATCAAAGATATGTTGAAGGCTGCGCCAAGCAAAGATCAATTTCGAAACAAGTATAACGGGATCAAAGATTTGTGATAGAACCAAAAATCTGCTATGGACCATCACTAGTCAATGTACAACCAAAAGAAAACCTACTAAAACTGGATGTGAATCCTAGATTGTTATTGATGGGTTTCGTTTGTTCATTTCCTTACAATCCCAAAAAAGAATATGAACAATTTTCAGGCATGACTTCTCTCTCTCTTCAAAACAAAGAGCAAAAATTATCAAAGAAAACAAACCTGGAAAACATCATGCTACCCCGGGGGGGGTGGTGGTGGGGCGGTGTTGGGAAAGGATCGAACTACAAAATTATCAAAGCCGCACTGAAAACATCTTTATATAAGAAGCTTGCTTTGTGAGATTTAGACTTTCTTCATAACTTAAATACAATGGATGCTTACAGCAACAAAATTTTCAAAACAAAATGAAGGGATTTCAGTGTTTCATTTACAGAACTTCACTATCAACTATACGATATATACAGCTACGCTTGCGCCCAAAAATCTAATTTTACAAGTAATGGCTAACCAGACTTAGTGAGCCCAACAGAGCATGATTTGCCCCAAACCTGATAAATCTCAACCCACGATTTTGTAGGAACATTGTCCAGGTAGTTGAAGGGCATTAGAGCTCACCGGTGCTCCAAATAATTAGGATCCTTAAAATAATCAAATTCCAAGATCAAATGTTGGAGAACCCATAACACGAAGTGGCGGCAGGTTAGGATCAGGAATCACCACTTTTTTGTTCACTGGCAATTCTGATTTGTACCCGAGTAGTTTCGCAGCTTCTTCCTCCACTGCATCAAGATCAAGACCCTCATAAAACTGATCATCATCAAAGATATCTCCATTTGGTTGGGATTTTTGCACTTGATCCTGCACTGATGTTTCTCTACAAGCAGCTACAGAGTGGGACAAGAACTCCTGATCCAGATTTATGGCAGGAACTGACCCCACTTGATAAAAGCTCAATTTCCTTTTCAGACCCCCTATCCTGCTTTCATTTTCTCTGGGGATACCATCTGTTGTGCATGGCTTCTCTTCTGTAGCCATCTGCTTAGATTTCAACAGAAAGGAATTTGAAATCCTTGCGACAGACTGTGACCCGGTTTGAGGTGTTTGAAGAGAACGGTTTACTGTCCCAGACGAGCTCCCACTATCACTCATCCGGGTCTTGGAAGCAACAGAGGTGGGACTAAAATCTGTACAACCATTAGGTACTCTTTCCATCGGTGATTGAGTGAGTAAAGAGCGCCTGTCATAACACATTAGTCAGTTCGAATTATAATCACGTGAGCCAAATACATGCCTTAGAATGCATGAAGTACTAACAAGTCCACCAGTCTCACATGTCTGTGTCCGAAACATATCAGACATACTCATCGGCCCAAATTTATCCGGACTTTTCTAGTAGTATATCCTTTTTAGGCCAACACACAGAGGTCAGTTGACGACGACATGTTTGGAACATGTTGGGGACAACATTAGAAGGTCACAATGCATTTCTACAAAGTTGAGATAGGTTTAAAATTGTCATGGACTCATTCCTGAATAATTCATTATGAACTATCACATCTTCGCAATTTTGATATTATTTGCTTTTCTTATTCCTAAGGCTTTGTTTGGAAGTTAGGGAAAGGGAGAGATAGGGAGAAAATTCTTCCTTGTTTGATTCTTAATTTCGAATGGGGACAGGAAAAAATCGAAGAAATACAAGCCGGATTACCTTTACAGTGTCTTTACTTCTTACTGTATTTTCTTCTCTTCCAACTTTCCTCAACGTCCTTTTTTTTAAAAATGAAACAACGGGAAACAATAATCTCTCTCTCTCTCTCCAACTTCCAAACATGTCGTAGAATACTGTTTTGGCTTGTAGGAATTACTTTATACTATGTAGCTGTGATATCATTATTCCACCCAAAGTGTATGTGTCCTAATTTTTTGGAAAACTAATGTGCTGCGTCAATGTTGCATCCTCCATGCTTCTCAGCTTAGAATAGCAGCAGCAGCAGAACACCTATCTCTAATAGCCAAAGTTAAGTTTATCACAGGGGTTACAAGTATGATAAGTTGATAACTAAAGATACAGGTTCCTCTTGCTCCGCAATCCCCTTCCAGAAAACAATATGAATTACCAAGGAAAGGAAAAACATATATCCACACACATACTCCAAGAAACAAATGAACAGAGAACAGAAGATACAGATGTAAAAGTTCATCAAAAACCTGTATATAGCCATCATATCAGTTCCACTGGTTTCAGGTTGAGTACTTGCTTGTGTAGGATTAATCCTGTCATCAATAAAGCTATCATCATAGGAATTAGTGTCCGGCTCAACTTCCTCATCATCCGATACTTCAACTTCTGATGATACCCTGACCATAATGAATCAAATAACATAATTACAGCTCAGAAATTTCCTGTTAACTCTGGTGAAGTGGATAAATCATCACTTCACTTGTGTCCAGCGATTCCCATGACCCAGAAATGCAAATGTTAATAATCCTAAAGTTATCATATGATGTCTGTTCAAAAAAAAATAAAAAAATCATATGATGCTGTACGAAATAAGAAACACCTACTCAGCTTCTTCTTCGATGAAGTCTCTGACATCCTTTACTGGCTTCCTCTTGCCTGAATGAAATCAACATATATTGAGTAACCAAAGAAAAATAGACAGAACCACGAGAGAGAGAGAGAGAGGTCAATGGTTAGGAATAATTTTCATGTTACCTCTGTCATTCTTTACCAGGATCGGACATGGACTTCCACAAGCTCTGGTTGGTCTTCTGTTCAGGCCAATATCTCCATCTAGAGGCCTCTGTTTACCTTGCTCTCCATATTTGCGCAATCTTTTGAACTTTTTTTCCTGTTTAACACTTTCGGATTTGCTTCCAGAATCCAAACACCAGTCTTTGCTACAACTATTGGTTGTTGAATTTGCCAAAGGGGTTTTGACGTCTTCAACGATCCGAATAGCAGATATGCTTCCTCTTGTGGATTCACATTTACTATTAAGTAAAGGAGTATGAATCTCTTCAGTAACAGAAGCTAGAACATTTCTTCCACAAGCACTGCTATCCAAAACCATCTTTTCTTCCTTCTCAGGAATTGAAGACATCAGGAATTCTTTGTTATTTGACTTAGCCGGTGAGCAAGAGTTTGGGTCCATTGAATCACCTACCCCTTTACCTTTTGATGTCCCTGCAAAATTAAAGACTCTTTCATCATATTATAGTTAGGAAGCACAGAAGCGGGATGAAGATATGAACAGGATAGGGAGATATACGAAAAGGTACAATAGTAGAGAACCGATACCTCGACGCAATGTTTTGTAAACAAATATTTACATTTGCTAATAGTACTGTCATATGTATGAAAGTAAAACAAGAGTAAAGATAGTTTCGTTTAGATGAAAATGTCAAGAATCCACACATGCCAAAACCAAATATAAAAGTAAGTTAAACAGTGAATTCCTGTTGAACTTCAATGAATGCGAGACTTTCAATTCATACTGCAAGTTTGATGAAACATTAAGGGGCATGTGCTATTGAACTTTTTAATTTCTATTACATCTTTTCAATTAAAATTTCTAAAGTTTACAGTTTGACTCTCATGAAATCTTCAAACCTATCTGATGCAACATATCGGCTAGTGGTATGTGGCATTTTGGAGTATCTGAGTTATTCCGAGCTTTATAGTGTTTTACTACTCCATTATGGCAGAACAGATGTTAGCAAACGTTTTTAATTTTACACAATTAACTTGTAAATGCAAACATCATTGGGAAGAAATACGAACCCGCATAATCTATTGGAGACTCTGGAACCACACCGGCCTTGATAAAATTAGATAACCGGGGACTGAGCTCAAAATCTCGCAAGCCATTGCTCGAATCATCAATTAACTGTACTTTTCTTTTCTTTTCCTGAGGTGTCTCAAGAATGACATATTCTCCTTCGTTGGATGAATTCATTTTGGAAACAGGGGTCTGAAGAATTTTGTCGTCCACATCCACTGCATTCTCTTGCTGGGCAACAGAGCTGCATTTTGATGTCGGCATATTCTTGTTTTCATTGCGTCTTGACCAGGAGGAAGTTGTCCGGTCAGAAAAGTCTTTTATTCTCGCATTAACCTCATCTGCTGAAGACTCCACAGGTAATGTATCAGAATAATATTTTTCTTTGTGAAGGCTATTATGGGGAATGGTGAGAAGTGAGAACAAAGCCAAAGTATGCTATCGAGAATTAAATGCTGAAGCAGAAAAACATGCAAGGCATTTGCAAAATTTTGTGCGTCTGAAGGCATGACAGAAGCATAGCAAGCAGATGGAATGTAATTCTTTTGGAAGAGTACATCATTTAGATGCCAAATACCGAGCATGTTTTCGGGTAAGCAGATGGAATGTATCATGCGACACTGCTTCTGCCAGCGAAGTTGGTAGAGGAGTCATAGTTTCAAGACCAACAGCTGTTCTATGCAAAGCTTCACTCCATTACCACACAGAATCACAGATATAAAAGGTTGAGCATTTGCATTAGTTCTAGGACCAAGTTCTTTTAAATTGCAAAATGTTGGCCAAGTTCGACCCTAGTTTACTCCTATTGATGCAGGATAAAGAGCTAAAGAAAAAGTAGATATAAAAGGTTGGAAAATTTTGGAAGTTGGTTTCTATTGATGAAATTTTGACTCAGGTATTTTTTTGGTAATTCTAGATTTCCTGTACTCGGGCTGTAGGAATCTCCCAGGGGTTGTTTCTACCTGTCAAGCTATCATCAAGTAGTAGATGGATTTTAGAAGTTTACATCTAGAAATTCTAGTCCTAGTTGGTGTAGGAAGTGCATAGTCTATATCAACTTATGTAATGCCTATTATAGAGCTGAGTTGTGGATGCTGTTAAGACGCCTTTGGCTTTAGGAATCTAGGAAAAAGTGATTCCTAGACGTTCTTCTTTTTCATCGACTATTTTGTCCCCTATTCATCCCTCAGCTCAACCCTAGCACCCTAACTTGCAAAGCAACACAAATTTGCTAAAGTTACTGTTCACACTTCACATCACACAGAACAGCCCAACACCTGTGCTGCGTCTGTTTAAAGCTGCCCTTTTGCTGCCTAATTATAGCCGCCAAATCCAAGCTCTTTGTCATCCATGTAATCCCTAAAATCCCACACTTCTCCCAGATCACCTATTTAAAGTAGTATTGGAGCACAAAATTGAATTGGTTTACATGGCATGCATCAGTCATTGAGTGGGCTTTTGGTAATGGAGTACACAGTCTCAAGGGTTCAGCGAGCACGAGTCTACTACCAAGAGAGACATACCCACTACCTGATAAGATCTATAGAAATTTGGCCGGTAGGAAAAGGAAAGAAAAACATAGTGTGAACGCATGTTGGAAATCATGGTAAGAACACCACAAAATTTTAAATGAACCATAATGGCACATAACTTCTTGGGCATCAGGGTGATATCAGAGCTTTATTTCTTGAGGTCCTTGGTTCGAGTCTAAAGGTATGTTGTTCCCCCATTGAGTGGGTTGTATGGACTCCATTATGTGTGTGTTTGTGCTCCTTATTCAGTTCTATTGGTACGGTAATCAGTCACCTCATGTTCAAGAGAGCCTTCTGTGGCTGTTCAAAAAAAGAGAGAGCCTTCTGTGCTAGGGACTTTGTGACACTTTGATATACCTTTTCAGGCCCACTGCCTAACAGCTCAACCATTTGGTTGAATTAACTACCCGTATAAACGAATATTTGACCCCTAACAGCTTCTACAAGTATTCATATATGTCTATCTCAGTGATAGGAACTTAAGATGTTCCAAAGCAACTCTGAAATCCATTTGCATGCAAAAGAGAACTGATGATGCGGTAATTGAAACAAAAGCCATCAGAAAGACGCAAATCGAATTATCATAATTTCCTTTCGATCTCCTTTTCCAAAATGGCATATGCTGCATATCATGAAGATGTGCTATCCAATTCACAAACTATATAACACCTCCTGCACAATAGAATTTATTTTGTCCCAGAAACATTTGAGTCAGTGGAAGTCTGGAAGATGGCACTACCTTCCTTACTGTGCTCATGCTGCTCAATAGTTTCAACTCTCAAGTGCAGATTTGACAGGGCTTCATCCTGAAAAATGGCAAATGGAATGTCACTTTTCTTTTTTGTTGTCTTCAAATGTACGCAAAAAGAAAACAGAGAACAAAGAATGAAAGCCAACTCAAACCCAAAAGCAAAAGCAAAAGCAAACCTCAACTAAGATGGTACTGTTGTCTCTAATTAAGGCTAAGCCTTGCAAACGTTGCATTGCATCAATCAGCATTTCTGTTCTGGATGAATGCAAAACTTTGAGCTCTCTCGAAGGAGATGCTTGGAAATGGGGGAAGGCGATGAGGGATGGTCTCCATGTACTCTCTTTGGTAGAGTCGAAGTATTTAGCTACTAAATCAGTCTCAGCATCAGATAGCTTGGCATTAAACACGGGGGTCTGGCTAGCATCATCCACTTTCCCTTTCTTTCCACGAGGAATGAATTGTTCAATAGATAGCTCAATTGACACAACTTCTGGTTTGAAAATATGTGGAATCTACGAATAAAGCAACACCGCATACAGAGGTTAAGAAGGTAACAAATGAAAACTTCAAGACAATCACTAGGCAATGTTATCTCGTAAACTTTACCATCCTTGGACTAGAATGGAAATTGAAGCTATTCATTCCCCCGTTTCGCATGTGCTTATTGATAGATTTGTTATTTGCTTGCTTCCGCAGGTAACCCTTCAGCTCTGTCCCTTGAAAAGCTAAAACAAGTAAACCTTGTTAAGGAGCCCTTTGAGAAATTGCAACAGATTTCTGACCAGAATTCTGTCTTAATGACTTCTAAAACACAATGCCCAAGATATATAGGCAAGTAGTTCACCAAATATGCAATGATCACGAGTTCATACGTATAATGATAACTATCTATTTCTTTGTTTGGGTAAATAAAAACAATCTACTTCATTTATGCATTGATTACACAGGAGAAGGATATCAACTCGTCCATCATGCTTCCTTCCAGTCCTCCCCATGCGTTGAATCATTCTCAAGGGAGAGATATTAGCGTCAAAACAAATGACAAGATCAACCTCCATTATGTCCAAACCTTCTTCACCGATTGATGTTGCAACAATTACATTGTATCCACCAGCCCGAAACTTCTGTGAATGAATGACATAAGCCTATGAAAAGATTTAAAAGCAAAAAGATGACAAAATTTACCTCCAAAACGGCTTGTTGAACTTTTTGTGATTGTCCCTTTAATGTTTTTCCTGCACAATTTACAATTATGGACCATTTTACAAGAGATTGTCGGGCCAAAAGAATGTCACGTACGATGAAATGGCAATCAACTTCAATGAAAGAGTAAGAAAAGTTGCAATAAAGAAGAGAGTTTTACAAGAGAAATACTCTTAAAATCCATTTCTGCTGTATTATGCTCATTCCTGGAAATTGTTTCTGTTATTTACTCTTGAACATGTTGAAATACTTTAATAGGATGTTAGGTGCCAGAAAGGGAACAAAACAAACAAAAGCAACAAAGAAGAGGGTAAAAAACAGCTACACCCACCTATCAATCTAAGCTCATATATTCCTTTTATATTTTTTAGAGCTGGAAAATAGAAGATTTCGTGTTTTAGACCCCAACTGGAACGCAAGAACCTTCTTACCCTAAAAAGAAAAGAAAATTCTGCCAGAGCGCTGGAGAAAAAGAAAACATAATGTCAATGTTTGTTGCCAAGAACCATACCATGAGAACACACCAAATTTACGAAGTTTGGCTAAAATTGCCTACTTCCATGCGAGCCTTATCCACAGTTATACAAATATAGAGATTTCCACATCCCCACATTCATCAAGTGTTAAAGCATCCAACTCTAAACCAATTGACAAGAAGTGGAAAGGCCGCCTAGGCTCATATACTAGGTTTGGAGGTTATTTAACCAATGTGCGACCCCACACATACGACCCCTGACTCGCACGTGGAGAGGTAAACAAAGGATCCATAATACTTGGATCACAACAAACAACAGTGCACTTATGGCATAAACAAGGGGAGACAAATTCTCCGAAACCCTAGCTCTGATGCCATGTTAAAGCATCCAACTCCAAACCAATTGGCAAGAAGTGGAGAGGCCGCCCAGGCTCATATACTAGGTTTGGAGATTATATTTAACCAATGTGGGACAAACTCCAACATCAAGTTAAGTATCAAACTTGCCCATCAAAAAAAAGTTAAGTATCAAACTGGCTCAAAGGAGTTGATAGCAGCTGGGAGGTTTCGAACCTTAGACCTTAGGATTTAGGATAGAGCAAACCACTAAGTTCCAGACCTCGACCACCAGGCCAACCCCATCCCCAAACGTCTGCCATCGTCCATTCCCCATCAGTCCTTACAGCCCCATCGACTCTGCCACCACCATCCCGTTCCTCCCTCCCTTCTCCATTGTAGCCCCACCACCTTCACTGCTTTCACTATACAAAGCCGTTCGATCCATTAGATCTCTCTTTAATTAAGCCGATTACGTATTGGCCACTATATAGATGCTTATACACATCAACTATATGAAAATACAACAATAACAGTACCCCTGTAATCCCCAATAAATGGGGGTATGGCGGGGGCGGACCGGAGACATACCTAACCTTTGGCAATATATCCACAATGCGGCTACTCTCACAATCTTTTACCACTGAAGTGGTCCCTTATATCTCCAAAAATGGAGAAACTAAAGGGGCGTTATGCCATGGATATAAGATGCGTATATAGTCATATATATACCAATATTTTGTTGGGAAGATACATGTCTTGTTTCATGGTTAAGGGGAAATACAGTTTTTAAGTTGAGGCTAACTGGGTGACATTGCATGCCGTAACCACAGGATTTACGCATCGTTTGGGAAGAATTTAGTCTCTTTGATGCAGTATTCAAATTCACATCAGAATGTACTGGTTTACAGCCTTGACCGTTGATCCCAACTGTAGAGTATAAATAACCTTTCATTAGGGATGGTTTCGGCAAACCAAAAAGTTCAATACATTGAGTTCTCGAAGTGGACGTGTCTTTTAGAACACCCCAGATTGAATTGTCAAACAAAATACAAACCGGGAGTACATGGGAGTATCAGATACTTGCTCAACCTTCAATAAAAGTTCCTTTTTAACTTTATTGGACACAGATCTATGAGCATCTAAAGAACAATTATATCCATTACATAGATAGTATATCACCTCCATGTAGAAGAATCGACACATCGTAGCTGAAAGCCAAATAACAGTGGTTGCAAATTAATTAAGGACCAAAGACCAATTGATTTGCAATTAAAACGAAATCTAGTAAATGGTTTATCTCCACCAAAAACATTTTACAATTTCTCTATTACTAAACTCAGTACAATTTTTCAGTCATTATAGGCAGCTTGGCTGCTGCATAAAGAACCGTGTCCGGAACCACGAACTAAAACCCTTCATTAAAGCAACAAAATTAGGTGAGTAGGAAAACTATATGCTGACATAGATTAGAGCTATTACAGTGGCCTAGTACAATCCTATAACTCCACAGAAGCAAAACAACATTTTAGTCGTGACTGAGCAGTAAGAATATTTTCCTTTTTTGGGTAAAAAGACTGAGCCTTAGTAGCACGAAGCAGGAGCGAGGGCGGGGGAGTAGAGGCACCTATAAGCTCCTAAAGTTGGGAGCGCCAAAAGAGCGTATATAGATTATATATAAATACGTATATAACATGCCTTTAAATACTTAACCATTGAAGGAAAAGTGATACATATTGAGGAGTTTCACAATCTTAAAGGGTAATTATCGGAAGTTAGATATTTTCAATTTGCAAAACTTCTTGACTGATATGATTTTCATATTCTTATTTTCACAATGGCATAACTCCCTTAAAAATAAGAGAATAACTGCATTTAACGGCTCGATAAGCTCCCATCTTAGTTTGGAGCGAGCTCCCATCTCGATGGAAGCGAGTTCCCGTCAAGCTCCCATCTTGGGAGTGCCGATTCGAGCCCCCGTCTTTGGGAGCGTACCATTTTAGAAGGATCCTACTACTAAGGACTGAGCTGCAAGATTAGGCTTCACTGGATTGAGATATTTGTACAGGACATAATAACTCGATAACTCGGAAATCCCGGAAATATACTGCATATGTGACATGTTACAGAAAACCAAATAGACAGTTACATACATGGGATGCAACAGCATATAGATAAATCACTACAACCCAGGGAAAGGAATAGAAAATTATTACTAAACTACTTCAAAAGGAAAACAATGTTAACTAATAACTAGATTACAAACCTGAACTTTGGCCAACAAATTGAGTAGCTTTAACAAAGTCTCCAATGGTCATTAATGCATTCATTATGTCCCTGAAGTAGGTATCATTGTCACGGTGGAAATTTCCAAAACCAACCCACATAAAAATACATTGCAAAAAGAACAATGAAAACTACTACACAATTGAGATTCAAGAAATCATCTTCACCTGACACTTCCCCTGAAGTTTGAGAAAATGATAACCCTAGAGTTTTTTGGATCACTCATTTCTGCATCACCACATATAGTTGTCAGATTCTCCAGAAAGAACAATTGAACCTTTTTCTTGACAACTAAACATGCTTAGATGCAAAATTCAAATTCTGCAATTAAAATAGCACAGCGACTCCTTTTTGTATCAACAAGGAGTCAATTAATCTATAATGATAATGCAACGCTTGTGTTGTTTGAGTAAATGACTAAAGCATTATTCATTTCATAAAGAATTGAATAGTTGAATAGCAGCTTAATAACGTCAGACATGACAATGCGCGGGTTTTGACCAAACCAAGTACATCTAGCTAAAACCAAAAAATGGAATTAGATGAAAGACCTAGGAAGAACAGGTACTTCTAAAACCCGGTCATACTCGTACCCGTAACGTACTAGGTACCGGTACTTTGCATGGTACTTCTAAATCCATACCGGGTACACAAAATAGGTACGAAAACGTCTCCCTCTGAAGTAACTGCAATCCGCGGAAGTACGCCACTATATATTGAGCTGGTACGCAACACAAATATGTAGCTAAGTTGATAAGACTTCCTTTTTCTGTTGATATAATGACTGTAGAATAAAAATTTTGGTCTACAAGTTCTATACTTGCTTCTCGTATCTTGCTACCCCTATCGATAAAGCTGCACCTGGACCTCACTGCTCATTGCCTTCTTTCTTGTAGACTGGTAAGATTAATAGCACTATACTCTGATTTGTACCTTAAGTTTGGAGTTAGACTTCTACTTGATGTTGCATTCTTAATTGCCGAAGTCATTTAGCTATTTCTTTTGTTAAAGCATCCAACTCAAAACCAATTGGCAATGAGAGGAGAGGCCGCCCAGGCTCATATACTAGTTTTGGAGACGATAATTAACTGATGTGGGACAAGCTCCCCTGCATGTGGTGAGGTAAACAAATGATTCAACAAATACGGCAACATTCAACGACAAACCAAAGGGGAACCTCCATCAACGACATAGAGTCTAGTCCAAAACCCTAGCTCTAATACCATGTTAAAGCATCCAACTCATTACCAATTGGCAATCAGTGGAGAGGTCCGCCCAAGCTCATATACTAGTTTTGGAGGAGATAATTAACCAATGTGGGACAAGCTCTAACATCTTTATTTGAAGTGTAATTATTATACGTAATACATTGATATGAATTATAAAGATGCATATGCTATAGTCATACCCTAGCCGTACAACTAATTATTTACGTATTTCCATATCGACAAACCCGTATTATATCCTTACCTGTACCCGTACACGTGCTGTTTAGGATGAAACCATCAATTTTGTAAATTCTCATATTTTGCATCATTTGCAGGTTGAATAATGTAAGGCTAATTAATACATTTTTGGACAAGACAATCTAAGAGAAACGATTGATGTTAAGTTCGGAAGATAACTGATTAATTGAAAATTTAGTCGCAAAAATATCATTAGGAAACTATATGGTAATAGTACTTTATTGCAAAGACAAATTAAAAGGTTGTTAGATCTATGTGAATTAAATAAAAGAGTAGGGAATAGTGAAAACAAAAACTACAAGAGTGAAGTCGGTTGATATTGCTAAGAGTTTTGAATATCACATCTGTTCGCCTCAGGATGAGTCAAAATTACAAAAGAAACTTTAAATATGTATTGCCAGTAGTACAAAGCAGAGAGAGAAAGTGGAAACTGCCACATACTGAAATGATCAGTCAGAACTTCTAACATTTTTGACAATTTGGGATCAGGAGCTCCATGCGACAAGCTTTGCTCCATTAAAAGCTTTAATTTCTGCAAAACTTCATTTCTAGTCATAAGCCGTGCAAAATACCTGCAATCATTGAGCCTCGTTCAAGATGTGTTTGCCCAAAAAAATTCTGTTTCGTGTTGTATAACATATAAGCTCATTAATGGTGAGAATCAACTGTAGTTATCTAATTGAAGTATTGAACTAATAATCTTTAGGCCTTAGTATAAGAACAAGAAAAAGTACCAAAAGATTTTACTTTATACTACAAGTAATATGCTAAAAATTAGTATCTAACACGAAATGTCACAATCTCCTTTTCCTAAAAGTTCAGACAGATACTAAATTGACATATATTAGCAGTCAGAATTAAGTGCTAAATTTTGTGTTGAATTTTTAGTTGGGCGAGTACTCGAAAGTCAAGCCAAATCATCCCTCCTCTAGGAACAACCTGGTGCCTCTGATCTTTCAAATGAGTTGAAAAAAAGAAAAAAAAAAGAATCATCTTCACATGCTAGGCTTCGCCCCTCCCAAAATCTGAAAAATGAATATGCTTGTACCAGAAGGGGACCTTATTTGTTTGAACAGTTTGACTTCTTAACAATAGGATCCCCAGTGCAAAGTTTTGTCCCACAAGCTAGAAGTTGAATAGGTGATTCATTTTCATCAATTTACTATGCTAACTAAAACTACACCAAATAGATTCTAGTGAGAATTGATAGATTCACATAAATTCAGAAACCGATAGTCACAATAAATGCCCTTGAAATTGAGACGGTGCTTTATTTGAGGAGGAACAAGGACATACCCTTGTCGCAATTTATCCTCAATCATATCATATGCTGGCCTTACACCGTGGCTTGACAGTAACTTGCGAATATGGTAAAGAGTAATAAGGACTCCCAAATATCCTTCCACTTCTCCATGCTTCAACTGGGGAAGGTCTAGCGGAGGTGCTTGACGAAATCTATCCCTTGCGTTAAGTAATTCCATAGGGCTCAACTGTCAGAAATTGAAGTATAGTTTTAATGGAAGAAGAATGGACTGATAAGCACAACCAAACTTGAAAAATATCGTAAATCCAATGTAAGGCAAGCCAATTCACATATATTCCCAAAGGCTAGGACAAGAGCACGAAGATTGGACCTGCCAACTATGGGCTCAGGGATCCTTCCATGAATGGGACGGAGGAACTGATCAATACTGACAGATGCAAGTCAACTCATATCTATAGCCCAAGATAGGTGAAGAGTTTGAAATTGGACCTTCCAACTACAGATGTGTAAAGGCAAGATTGCACGATGAAAACAGCCAACAACCCCTTTAAAAATTGACTAAATGTTCAGTGTATAATAGAGGATAGCAACGAGTACTTCCGTCCTTTCACTTCATTTAAGAGAAAAAGTAACAGTTTGATATATATAAGATTATGAGCACAAAATACTACCATTAAGGGACTTTGCTCAAAACCAATTAGCAATGGGTGGAGAAGTTGTCTAGACTCTTACACTAGTTTTGGAGGTGATGATTATGCTCTTGCAACTCCGGAGTCGCATGTGGAGAGGTAACCATATGATCTAAACTATAGAAATTACAAGGAAATTAAATGCACTTATGGTACAAACAAATGGAGAAACAATCTAGAGATTCTCTCCCAGAAGACTAGCATTAATACAGCTTTTTTGTCAGCTCACCAATTGCCCAAAATCTTAAGATGATTGGCAATGGGCCAACAATGTATATTAAGCTATTCACTTTCCCTCATGTACAACCTTTCCTTGCATGTGCAAATGCAAATATCCATACATAGAACCAAAGAGAGCGCAACGGAGAGAAGCCAATGAAAATGGAAGACAAATGCAAGCAGGAAAGACTTGGACCCAAGTCCCAAGACCTCTCAAAAACTCAAGTTACGATACCATTTAGATCACGAATTCTCCAAAAAAGCTTAAGGTGTTATGGCATGGTCGGATGGCCAACTTATAATCTATCGAACCACTTACATCACAAGACAATGGTCATAAAACTCATAACAAGCCTGGCCCGAGCGTAACCAGTTACCAGCTTATTGGACACTTGGCAGGCTGGTTACCATTATTGAAGCATAACATCGATACTCATACCAAAGAGACAAGATAGAAGCTTTAGTAGCAAGATTCAAAAGTTGCAACTTTGGAACGAAGCTGGTGGCCAAGACCAGGAAGCCCACTAGGTCTGTATTAGAATAACAATTAAGATCTTGCAAACCAGATCGCGTTAGCAGACTTGTGTTTTGATGACTATCAGACCAAGTTTAGGAGATGTTATGTACAAGATAAGGACAATGGCACCTGCTGCAGCTCGATTACTGATGTTTCACTGATACAAGCTCCTGGTAACGAGGGAGCATTGTCACCTTAGGCACCTATGGGCTATATGTTCGAAGCAAAGCTCTCCATGGGTTCATTGGAGTCATAAGTTACTGGAGAAAAGTGTCTCTGAACAATGAAGGTAGTCAAGGGACCCTTGACTGTTTTGAATGAAATGGAAAATGGTGAAGCTTAGGAGAACTGCTGCTGGCAAAAAGTTGCATTACTGATAGATTCAGTGGCAAAAAGAATTAGTAAATACATAGTTCCAAGCTTACTTAGCCACCATCATTAAATGCATTTGTGAGAAAGAGATCTTATAAAAGAAAAGGATTTCTTGAATTTCTTCCTCTCAGCAGGAGCAAGTTAAGCACAACGAGAGGATTAAGGCGACTCAGTCCAGAACTGTAAGAGCCTATTATCTAACTGGTCCATCCTTATATAATCTTTGAGCACCATCAGTTTCACTTCCATTGTTTTAGATGGTGTTTCTCCTCCTGAAAAGAAGGGGTACATGACCTTGGTCTTGTGTTATTTCCTGTTTCATAACTTCTCATAGCCTGAAACTGTGGCTGACACCCACATTACAGGCTTGGACACTCGACAATTGGGTAAAGTACAAATTTCCAACAAGTGCATTCATATATGATCTTCACATAATGATCATGTTTGACAGGAAAGTTTCACAGAGTAATTCACAGGGAAAAAAAATAGAAGGAACCGTACAGTCTGCATGTCTCTATTCTGAAGCACTCCCAGCGCACAAAGCCTGGCAAAGAGCGGACGTATTACTTCCAAAAGCCTCTTGTTTATTTCAACAGCAACTTCGGCCATGGCAACCTAGCAACATGCTAACAATAATGTCAGACCCATAACTTCACTTTTACGAACACTTAGGTTCAGCACAAACAAATTAGTCCATACCTCTATTAATTCAACCTTTCTGTCATGCACATAAGGGCTTACATCAGGGTCACTTTCATTGCGATATTCAAGTGTTGATATTTGTAAGTTATCAATAATATTCTGTATGGTCTGATGCTTTGCTGAATAATCACATTTAACAGCAGGCACTTTAATTATCAGGTCAACAAGAAACATCCAAAAAGAGAAATTGGATACAAGTAAACTTACATCCTGGTGTTGCGGTTAAAGCCAATATTCTGAGTTCTACAGGTACAGCCATCAACTACAGGTTGAAATCAGCATTTGAATTTTACAATAGCAAAAAGGAACAAGAGTACGAAAATAACACACCAAGTAATAACAGAAGGGCAGAGTGACAGCATATACGGAATGGCTAGAAGAAATGGCTTTACAAACCTCGCGAACTGCCATGCAGTAGGAATAGTTGCCTGTTGCCCGATGAGCCTCATCGATCACCAAACACACAAGGTATTTCACCGCAAATGTACCTACAACACATTACTTTTCAAGCAAAACCCAGGATAAAAACATGGAGTATGAAAGAAAATGGTAAGTTATAGCATTGATATTATCATCGCTACTAAGAAAAAACACTAGAACTGGGGGTTGTTTGGTAAAGGTTTTGGGGGTAATATGTGGAGAGAGAGAGAGAGATGAGAGTAATAAGTGGAGAGAAAATGATGTAGGACAAGATTGGAGAGTTTCTATATTTTATTTTTATTGTTTTAGAATAAGATTTTTACTAGGAATATTTTTGTTTAGGTTAGAATTATTACCTTTTCATATTCAGTTTGATTTTAATTTCCAACTTTATTAGGACTCTTGGTCTACAAGAATTAGGATTTTATTTTAATTAATTAGGAATTATCTTTTCTTTAATGCCGGTTGTTTTGACATTATTTAGGATTTCTTTTTCAATAGGATTTCTAGGGTTAGGGTCTTATAAAAAGGGTTGTAACCTATTCAATTATTCAGTTTTTCTATCAATAATATCCAAAGTTTCTCTCTATTTTCCTTGTGCGCAAGGTTTGCTCGTGGATTCGAGTTTCTATCTCGTTTGGACTAGTACGCTAACTAGTCTCTTGTGAATTCCGCTGCGTCAAGTGGTATCAGAGCCACGCTTTGCCTGGTTCAATGGCACCAAACACGGTTGAAGACACACCCATTGACGTTGGTCGTGGGGAAGGATTTAACAGGACTCGCACCAAGGGATTTGCCCATGGTCAATCTCTTAAACACAAAGTTGATAGGAACCGCGTTGAGGGATTTGCCCACAACCAACCTATTAACCAAAACATCTCCGGGGGATATTCTTATTACCAACTTGATAGTGAGGATGAATCTGAAGACAAGTTATCTGAGGATTATTATGGATATCAGTCGAAGAAGCAACATTCAAGGTTTGAAGGGTTTTATCACACAGATGACAACTTTTCAACTTTTCAGGTAGAACCAATAATTCCTACTTTTCTTGGGTATTGCCATCCTGAGAATTTTATTTATTGGTTTTGTAAAGTTGATAAATTCTTTGAGTTCTACACGAGTATTCCAAAATAGAAGGAGGTCAAATATGTGGCTCGTAAATTACATGGCTATGTTTCTATGAGGTGGGAACAATTGTAGTCCAATAGACTGCGGGAATATAAACAACCCATTAGGACATGGCTCCAGATGAGACGATTGATAAGTGATAGATTTCTTCAGACAAATCATGGACAAATGTCGTATCAAGAGTATCGAAGGAAGCTTGAGTCAAAACATTCCTTCCAAGATACTTTTGATTTGCAATATTTTTCACAAAGAGTTACAAATTATTTGAGTTCATACCAAGCAATTTCTGAAAGTCAACAAACCAGTCCATATTTTTCAAGCTCAGATATTTCGATTCTTGATAATAAGGATCGATATGAAATTGAAAAACAAGGAGGTCGGGTTGAATGTGGTGTTGAAGAAGAAGTTGTTAAGAAAGAAGAACTTTTGAGTGTCCCAATGCTCGAAAGACAATTAGATCTCAAAAGACAATTCGATTTTGATGGGAATGCTTTAAAGGAGGTAGTTGCATGGGAGGATAAAGATGTTGCAACAACAAACCAAACATTAGAATCGAAGGAAGAGGAAAATCACGAATTGGGGCTTGTAATTTCTCAACTCGATAATGTCACCTGCATTGTTGAGCCTTGTGAGACACTCGAAAGTATGACTGGTCCTAATGGTGAATTCGGTACACGTTCTCTTAATGCTACATCATTCGTATTCGATGTACCAATCAATTCTGTGATGGTTCAACCTAAAGAGAAGCTGCAACTTCAGCATAAAGTTCATATTGTTGATTTTCTTGGGGTGGATCAATTTGAGTTTATACTCAGTTCTCGAATTGTGAGTCTTTTAAATAAGTTGAAGCATGGAGAGAAGAGATTATTGCAATTACAGTTTTCTGTGTCTAATTTTGTGAAGAAGAGCAAGTTGTTGAAGTATTCCAAATGTCTATTTCTTTGGAATGGAAGGTGGCAAATTTTTAATAAGAACTCGAGGGCGAGTTCTTTTGAAGAAAAGGAGATTGATGTAGGACAAGATTCGAGAGTTTCTATATTTTATTTTTATTGTTTTAGAAAAAGAGTTTTACTAGGAATATTTTCGTTTAGGTTAGAATTATTACCTTTTCATATTCGGTTTGATTTTAATTTCCAACTTTATTAGGATTCTTGGTCTACAAGAATTAGGATTTTATTTTAATTAATTAGGAATTATCTTTTCTTTAATGCCGGTTGTTTTGACATTATTTAGGATTTCTAGGATTAGGGTCTTATAAAAAGGGTTGTAACCTATTCAATTATTCAGTTTTTCTATCAATAATATTCAGAGTTTCTCTCTATTTTCCTTGTGCGTAAGGTTTGCTTGTGGATTCGAGTGTCTATCTCGTTTGTACTAGTATGCTAACTAGTCTCTTGTGAATTCCGCTGCGTCAGAAAATTTATGGGAAACCGTGTTGAGGGAGAGAGAGATAGGTTCCGGGAACACCAAGTGAAAAAAGCCTCACATATTTTTCATCATAAACGTGTTGTACCTATAAGGCTATAACACCTCACGTATAAGCAAAACCCATTAAATGTGCCAAATGGAGATGCATGTCACAGAAGAAGAGCACAAAAATTATGAATGTATACACCTGTTAAAGCTGAATATAACACAAACTATGCCTCAAATTCAACAATAAAATTAAAACAGGTTAGTTGTTCACACTTAAAACTAGCAAGAATGTGACATGGTACAAATATAATGGTGAATCGGTGGTGCTTCTTTTCCTTCAATAGTTGCAACTGAGACCTATTTTGAACCAAGTACGGCCATAGATAGAGCATGTAAAAACGATTAAAAGACAACCAATTGAGGCAAGGTATTTAATTGAATATTGCGAAGAATGAGAAGCAACTAAAATAAATAAATGCAATACACATACTCTATAGGCTGAGTACACAAGGCCCCCTTGAACTATGACTCAGTATCACTTAAACCCTCCAAACTAAAAATGTTACACATTCATCCCACAAAGTATCCAAATCCAAAGGTCTTTTTAACAGCAATGCAAGAACTGGCTACTTTAGTCTTTCAACCTTCTATAATGTAACATAACAGATATACAAGGAGCTGAAGACCTCCCCTCCAGCTCATCTTTCCGGCTTTGTATACTCTCTCTAAACCAGCAAAAGACACATAGACTATCTCCATACCTACCTCTCTGATCTCTCTACCGACCTGTAAACATCGAATCAGGAACAGGCATTGGATGCAGTCATCCATCTAACTATCTAAGTATCAAATGCATCTAATTTCCACCCGAAGGACAATGGGAAATGTCACGACCCAACACGGCTAACCGTGGACCCTCTTTCGGCCTAAACACATGGCCTTAAAAGGCATACCTAAGAAGGTATTATGTAGCCTTTGATGGGAGTTAATATGCCAAATGAGGCTCCAACTCCCAACCGACATAGAACTACGCACACACTAGACCAGTCGACCGCCCCTCAGGACCAGATGACCGCTTCCCCCAAATCTAGGGTATTACATGGAAAGCCAAAATATTCATATTCTTTGGTATGGTTCTGGTTTACAAGGTGCCTTGGGGCAATTTCAAGTGTAGCATAGAAGTTCTATCCTTAGTTCATGGTATAATTCAAATTACACAATATACCTACAAGGTGAATGTCTAATACATGTCACACACAGATCCTATCCCTTGTTCTAGTATCGAGTGTCTAACACAGGTAGAGTCCCTGTAACATCACCCCCCACAATGTGCCACAAAATTAAACTATCTCAATTTCTCAACTACTTCAGACACTCTTCATTACCAAGTAATCATAATGCCACAACTGCAAGATCTGTCTCTCTCTCACTCTGGCAAAGCATTTTTTCCATCTACCCACCTAGCTTATGAGTTATAAATTCATACGGGTCATATTATCTTCTGAAGGTCAGTGACTTTCAGTGGACGGTTGGCTTAAGTCCACAGCAGAACCCAATAAGGCAAGCTTGGCTACTTGGTTGCAAACTGCAATGAGGGCTTGCCACCATGACTGCCATCTCCTACCTCAAGAAAATATCTAGTCAAGTAGTCATGTTGCTTTCAGATTCAGTCAAACCGGGTTTGCTTCATCTTCCTCCAATCCTCCTATAATATAATACCTATGGCAATGTTGACAAAGAGAGGTTGCCACCTAGAAACATGCTTCCTGGCTCCTATTTTTAGCCCTTGAGTCAGTGATCTTGTGTCTCCAAAATTTGATATGTCGTTCTAAAAGGCCAAGGGATTAAGTAGAGTAGAAACAACAACAACAGAACCCATGTAGTCCCCAATCATTGGAGGTATGGGCGGGGGAGGATTGGAGACAGACATAACCTTTACCTTTGGCAATATGCACAAAGTGGCTGCTCTCAAAATACCACTGAAACAGTGGCCCTCATATACCTGTTTTGCTGCGGAACCATGCCCCCAAATCAAAGCCGAATGGCATTAGAGATTGCAAATCCAATTCAATTTATGTGCACATTACCATGTTTCCTTCATTGATAGTCCAGAGCATCGGTATGGTCACAATATTAAGTAAAGGAGAAAGAAACTAACAATTTTTAGGTGCTACAGAAATTGAGTAGAGGAGACTAAAGTTGAATCTTTGGTCATGATTATAAAAGTAAAAATAATCTTTTATTAATGGACGTCCTCAAGGTAAAATTCATTCTAGAGCCTTCTAACACTTTATACACTATCTATGTCTCTATAAAAAACCTAATATTGTTATGTCGAGAAGATTATTGACCTATGGGCTTTAAAGGGAATCATATTCCAATTTCTTTTGTCACGCTTCCACAATAAGAGTGGCAAGCAAATGGGGTAAACATTAGTGCAACACAGATTACAAATTAGAGGAACATATTTCCAGGTTGAAGGAAAGAATAGAACCCGGAAGAACTCATTTCAAACTTCCAATTAAATTTCTTAACGCACAAAAATATCTCTATAATCTTCAGAAAGTTGAGGATGATGTTCTCATTAACGAATATAACCGTATCCATTACCACTAAAATAATACTTTCAACAGATTTCTTTTGCTTCACATCTTCAAATGAGTAATATGGTCAAAAAGAACTGCGATGCTTCAATGAAATATCAACCATGTCAAAGTCCATTCGGTTGTTTTTGAAAAAATATATGAGAAGTACATTCAGAGATTCACCAGATTGAATATCCCTCTCAAGCACTTGTGGAGTAACAAAGAAAACTCGTTTGACTTTCCAAAAGCAAGCTCTTTTCGTAGGACTCGTTTGACCTGTCAAATCAATTGTCCATTCCTGCATCCAATTTGATACCAATGCAGTCTAAATATGTGGGCAATGCTGACTTTATAAATGTCCCTATTCAAAGACTAGATGGCAAATAACCTCATAGTAGTATAAAAAACAGTCTTACTTGTGGTATTCCGACAATATTATGGCATGCTTCTATTTGTTGCAAAACAAGCGGCCGAGAAGGAGCGGCAAAAACAATTTTCCCTGCGATGGAAACACCAAGATGTACATTAGTGTTCCCAAACTATCTCCAAAAGCAAATTAAACAGGAACATTTGCCAAAAGTATTAGAGACTTTCAGGTTATTTCCCTAACTAACAAGATTAAAGCATTCATACACTTTTTGAACACAGAGAAGAGCATCTTTAACAACTAGTAAACACCAGAAGAGTAAATACGACGATTGAAATTCATTGCTTTTTCAAATTCGGTTATTCAACAATGTCGCTTAATTAAGTATTTCAAATAGGTTTTACCATTACTTGACCCTCATCATGTGAAATCAACGTCGTCACTTAGTAATTTTCACCCAGATGGTTATGGATATCTAATGAAACTAAATCCTCAATGTACTGAAAAGAGAAGAGGTGAACTGGTGAAAAACATATGATATTAAACTCAGTTGCAGAACAATCAATCATCAGCTCATATTTTAGACAAGCTTAGAGTAATCGACTTCATATGCCAACAATCCCTAATTTATGTTCCAAAAATGCGAGAAGTAGGAACGGATGCCAACAGAAAAAGAAAAAGAAAAAAAATGTAATGCGATATAAATAAGAGAAAATCCTACAAAAGTGTGGTAGAACATCGAATACCTTCTGGAAACCATCTAAAATAATTATACATTACAACAGCAGCAATAAGAGTCTTCCCAAGTCCTGTTGGCAACGCCACCAATGTGTTTGAAAATAGAGCAGTCCTGCTTATGGATTGTTGATACTCTCGAAGAGGAACATTTGCTGCCAGAAAATGAAAGAAAATATATCAAATTCGTTTCGCAAGTCTTGAACAAAAAATTAGCGCAAACTTTCATTCATATGTATAGACGGGTAAATACCCTAGACATCACTCCACACATGCCATAGAATTTTTTTCCCAGAATGCCAACATAAACTTCTGCCACATGAAGAGCAATTAAAAAGAGTCAACAGTTCCATATGTTCAGTAAACCAACTATGGCTAGCCTAGTTGGGCCTCTTGTACACTCTCCAGTCAAATCTTGCCAAAGACAATTAGTGATTATCAATTCTCTCCTGTATAACATCTTGCGTTATCAGTTCATTCCTTCCCGGTATGACGCTGTTCTTGTTCCATATTGGGCTTGATTTAGTTGTTGCAGACCTCCCATGGTTGATGTAGTGTACAGTTATCGTAAAACGGTCATATAATTGTCCTACCACTTGTCATAAATACATGCACGCACGTGTGTCACATTTTCAATAGATTACCCAAAACCCACAAAACCTATAACCCTTTTCAAACAGATAAACCAAAACCCAGAAAACTTAAAACCACTATACCAAAAAAGAGGCAAATTGAATGAATAGTAGTGAGTAAAACCTGGGTAAATCCAGGTTTTTGCAGCCTCGGCATCGATCTCAACGTAGCTCACCCGTCCACTACCCTGGAACTTATCTAGGTCTATTTCCTCGACCCTGTCCTGATCAATTTCCCAGTCAATCCGGTCCTCCGATCGGACACTGGGTCCTGCCTTCTGAATGAATCTATCGAGAGTGGACTGCCTAGAAGAAGACACGGAGTTATTAGTGCGTGCAATTGGGCTTGAAATGGTGGGGTTTGTGGATTGGCAGGCGACGTCGATTTCTCTGACGGCTGCTTCCCAGTCGAATTCCTGGAGGGAGAGAAAGAGAGGAGAGAGAGTATGAGAGAGAAAGCAAAGGAGATGTATAGATATAGATATGTAGTAAAAAAATGAGGGATTGCAAATGAACTCACATCGTCGTCGTCGATGAGGTGGTGTGGACTGGTTGAAGTCATTGTGGTGTGAAGTAAAGGATTTCTCTGGGCACTGAGAGAGAGAGAGAGAGAGAGAGAGAAACCCTTGCAAGTGAGGAGTGAAGGGGAAGGGAGAAGAAGGGCGCGCAAACTTCAAATGGCTTTCAGGCTTCAGCTCTCTGTCAGTATTTGGGAAAGAAATTGGAATCTGAAAAAATGTCACCAGACCCCCTTATATTTTTCATGGGCTCAAATTTTCGGACACCCCCTCGTCTTCAAAAACCATCAGTTTCATCCTCCCAACTATGTAATGATATCATCGTAGACCATTCTGTTACATTCTGTAAGCAGTAGTATTAGAGCAAATATAGTTTTAGAGAGAGAACATAATATTCACCCGATCCCCTAGTATTGTGGAAGGAACCACACAGACAGACAGACACACTTTCTCTCAATACTTCCCCTTCCAACCAAGGGTGGAGGTCGGCCCCACCCAGTTTCATACTTAGTATTTTGGAGTATATTTTGCATATTTATATATATATATATATATATACATATACATATTGATAAAAACTTTTAAAACTTAGAAACATAATTAAAAGTAACATCAATTTTCATTTGGAGAACACTAAATTATGGTAAATAATACCGTGCAATAACGATAATGCATTCGCCGAATGATATGATCGATAGGATAATGCATTTGCCGAATGATATGATAGCAACAATACTTGAGATTAATCCTTCAATTTATCAAAATCGTCCTAAAGAAACTCGAATGAGTGGATTTAGTCTTGAAAAAATTGTCAAACCAAAATTTCATTAATATTTCGGCCCCCTCCGACTTCAATTCCTGGCTCTGCCACTGCATTCTACTCATCTTCCTCTACTGTTACATTCCATAAATAGTATTAGAGCAAATATGGTTTTAGAGAGAGAACATAATATTAAAACCCAATCCCCTCATATCGTGGAGGGAACTGATCCGCACCCAAGATTGTATAATCTTGGGGGCCTTTAGCTTGTTATTTGTAGCGGTTCATTCTCGTTAATTTATCCCTTTTTACCCCATTTTGCTCGTAAGGTTTCGTTTTGCTAGTTTCAGGTTGAACGTGGAATTTTCGTGTATTTGAGCGCTAAGGATTGCTCTTGGAAGCATCCCTGCATCCGAGGCCACGTGGCATTGCCCCGTCAAGTCCCGTCGGGTGATTTATGAAGTTGTGAGGAAGCGTCGGGGTGCCGTCGGGCCGGGCAGATCAAGCAAGGCCAAAACCAGAAATCTACCAACCATGAACCGGTACTGGGAATAGGCTGTACCGGTTCATCAAGTCCAGATTTTGTTTTTTGGAAGATTTTTGAAGCCCATGAACCGGTACTGGGAATAAGCTGTACTGGTTCATGCTGTGTCATTTCTGCCCGAATTTGCTACTTTTTCAACCTTCCACTTTTGGGATATTTTCCACTTTTGGCTACTTTTAGGATATTTTTGGGGGATATTTTGTGAGAGAAGTGCCACCTTGTATAAATAGGGCACCTCTCTCTCACCTTTATCACTCTTGTCTTTTACACTTGAAGTCTTTTTAGATTTTGTCTTTCCTCCATTAGAGCTCAAGCTATATCCTTTGTAATTTCCTTAAGAACTCAAGTAAGTAATTGGTTCCGGTTAATTTGTCGTTTATTAAAGTTGTTCGTACGGTTCAGATTCTTAGTAATCTCAAGTTTATTTCCATTTTTGTCGGCTAAAGTTATGTCTCATTTTTATGCTTTGGTTTTTGCTTTAACTATGTGTGAGTAGTCGTTTGGTTAAGTTTCGGGATAATCTTTCCCAAGGACTTAGGTTGTTATTTGGTTCTCAAACCTTCGGGCTTAAATCATGATTTCCGGAATAGAACTTAACTTGTCTTTTTGGTCTAAACAAGGGGTGTTAACTCCTTGGTAAGGAGCTTAGTCAAGCGGTCTTAGCGAGCGACTTTTCGAGGGCTCGTGGCCTCCTATGTGTTCGACGAACTCGATTAACAAGTTAGTTTGCCTCCTCTTAGTCACATCTTTAGATAAATGAATTCTTTAAAAGTTAAATCTTCCGGGCGTGAGCACGCGGTCGTGACTCTCGCTTGAGTTATATTCGAGAACCGGTAACGGCCTTCGTCAAGGGTTAGAAGATCCCGAGACTTGCCTCTTTTAGTTTATTAAACTCGTTTCTAGTCTTTTCCATTCGTATTTTTCACCTTTAAAGCAAAACCTAGTTGGCCGCCTTAAAGGCCGCAAACCACCGTTAAACACCTACAATCCAAGTAAGTTTCATTCGATTCTCTGTGGAACGATCCCGGTCTTGCCGGTTTATTATGCTAACGACGATCTAGCCCTACGCTTGGGGTTTTCCAATCTTATATCTGAAGACAAGGTTGTGGCGTAAGCAGGAACCCCACACACACAGACACACTTTCTCTCGATACTCTCATTCCCCTTTCAACTCTTCTTCCTCTTCTTACCTCACGTCCTTTAGCTGTGGCAACCAACAGCTAGAGGCCTAGAGCTCCACCAGCATCTATCGAATTGTAGAATATCGAGAATCATGCCTTTGTTGTTTTAGAGCCTCATTGAGAACATCCATAGTCGAAAATAGCTAGAAGAAGATTTTTTTAGGTCCTATAAAACTATAGGTTAGGTATGGTTGATGCATCGATGTAAACTACCAATAAATAATGATCACATATATAACTAGGTGATGATTGCCAATGAATAAGAGTTATTAGAGGGGGGAAAAGAGAGAGAGAGGAAGAACTGCTAATGATAAATGCATGCTTGCTAAAGGGAAAAAAAATACTCCAAGATTTTATAGTTGTCCATAGAAAGAAGAGCTCGAAAAGAAGATTGCACTAGTAAGAGGGAAGATGAGGAAGACGTGCGGTTGTGATTTTCATTATTTTATTTTTTATAGGATGGTTGTGGTGACAATGGCCCGAAGATAAATTTTTGTACGTAGCATCGATGAATGGTAGCAATATATCCTATCCTACTCTCTCTCCTCTCCTCTTAAATAAGATTCAGTTTTGGTGTGGTTTCGCTTGGCTTTTGAAAGGTTGCTATGGACAATTTTGCCCTCCTCTTGTTAGGTTGTGGTTGTCTGGTTGTTGGGTAGAATGGTAATTTTATTGCTTTTGGTTAGTGGGTTGCGTGGCAGTGAGAATTGAGTTCGTGGGTTGGTGGACATTTGTTTTTGGGTGAAGTTTTGTATATATGGTTTGATCTCATGGGAGAAAAGAAAACAGAGACAGGGAGAGCCGGAGAGAAAGGCTTTGTTAGAGACAGAGGTTTTGGCAGCTGGTATTTGGGGTTTGCGCCGTTTGTTTCTTAGATTTCTGTCATTCCTTCGGTTGTTCCGGTCCCGTTGGTGCGAGGTAATGGGTAATTTTTGTGCCGAGTTATTTGTGATAGAATTATTTGTCGAGATTCAAGCTTTTTGGTCCTTGCATGTGTTTTTTTTTTTTTTAGTCTGTTCTTATCATTGCTCTGTTCTTTTTGGTTACTACATGTGTTCTTTTCTGCATTTGGACCAATTTAGCTCATTGCTCTGTTCTTTTTGGTTGCTGCATGTGTTATTTTTATGCATTTGGACGAATTTAGCGACATCAAATCTGGTTCTTATTATAGAACAGAGGGATATATATGTCAAAGGAAGACCAACCAAAGTTATATTTATGGAGAAAGCTATAATGCTTCTTCACTGTACCTCGATAAATATGGTACAACAGGCGGAATGGGAGCATCAGATGGAGAGTAAGAGATCGTAGGTAAAGAATGGGATAGAATGGGCTAGAGAACGCTGAGGTGAGGTAATAGAATGGGGTTAAAAGCGCTGGAGATCTCCAAATTGATTGAATTATTTCCAGATCTGTAGTTTAGTAATGTGGTGCTTTGTGTTTTATTTTGCTTGCGGGTTAGAAGGGAAGAGACAATAGGTAAAGAATCACTATGCACTGAGGTGAAGTAATAGGATGGGATAGACGACGTTGCAGATTCTGTGATTCACTAATATAGTTCTTTGTGTCTTATTTCGGCTTGCATATAACTAGATATCGATTATATGTCATTTGGAATTTGGTGAATATGTATTGTTAATTTTGTGATTAGGTGGGATGGTTGTTCCTGTTCCATTTCGCCGTTGGGTGCATGTAAAGCATCGGAATCCTCAAACTATACATGGAGGGTTTTATTGTCTTCTACCTATTCAAGGCCAAAGTGTAGAGACCCGTAAATTTCCGTTATATAATTTTAATGTTTTATAAATGGATTAATGAGGAAATTAAAGTTGGGGGTCAATGTGAGAGAATATGAAAAATCATGGGTTTTTGTGCAATTTGTGCATGTGTGTGACGTGTGTATACAGGGGGAGTTTTCTTTTCTTTTTCCATTTTTCCGAATCTCATCTCTCTCTCGACACTCTCTCCCTTCTCTCTCGATCTCTCTCACTCCCTCACCCAAAAACTTATCTCCAAATTCAAAACCCACGACAATCAACCTTAACTCTATCTTCTACTTGCGTATTCAAGCTCGTATCACATTGGATAGAGCTCGGCTTGGTGTATTTTCGTTCAGTTTGGATTCCGGAAGTTAGGGCTTGCTCAATCTTTTCGATTTTGGTTTGGATACTCGAGGTAGGAAATTCTACCTCTCTTTATATGTTATTTGAGTGTTCCTATGCCTCATTTGAACTTGTATTGGTTGTTATTGGAATCGGATCAAAATCTGTCAAGTTGTGAAAAATCACCAGGATTCCGGATTTCTACCGGTAGGACATTTTTCTCTACCGGTAGAATTTTGTTGTCTTGATAGTGTGTACCCACTGTTTAGAGTTTGTACCGGTAGGATTTGTTCTCTACCGGTAGGATTACAATTTTTTCCTCGGACTCTATCGGTACCATTTTCTCATCTACCGGTAGGATTCTTGTGGACCAAAATTTTATTCCTGCTGCTTCCAATTTCTACCGGTAGATTTCTAATTTCTACCGGTAGGTCACCAGTCAACATGTCAGATTCTTCCGTGCAGTGAAGTCTCATTTTTCCTAAAGCCTTAAGTCTTTCCCATGGTTTATATTACTATTATATAGATATAATAGGAATTTGTCAGTCAAGCATGTCTTCCTAATTAACGTGATACCCACTGGGGTTGTTCAAATTGGTGGGATTTTGGATTGATAAATTTGAACTATGGAATGATAAATTTGACCTTCTTGCACGACACTTGTACGAACAATACCTTTGAGCTTGTGAATGACGCGCGAACACTCAGGGCCCATCGACGGTTGGGTGCCTGACAGGGGATATCAGGGTCCCATAAATAGCCTGGCAGGAGCTAATGCTCGTATTGAATATTCAATGCCTAACCTACAAGGTGGGTGCTTGGCAGGGGATATCGGGGTCCCATAAATAGCCCGACAGGAGCTTCGGCTCAGACACAAAGGATACGATATGTTGAGACACAAGTTGAACGAATATGATTGTGGGTTTGAATAAAAGACGGTTTGGAGATATTGGGACATTTGATCATGAAAGTTGTGCATCCTCCGTTGTCACTTGGTTTTCCATCATTTGCTCGTTCATCTTGCTCATTTGCATATAGAGTTTGCGTAGACTTTTCTATTGGGCTAGTGTAGCTCAAGCCTATTATTATTTTCAGGTGCTAATCCGGAACTGTAGCTTGCATAATTGGAATGCTTGGAGTGTGGACACTACTTTTGAAAGCTAACCAAAGGAGTTACTCATCCATCTTTGTAAATTTCGTTTGGAAGATGTATTTGTAACTTTAATTGTAAATCTTTTGACGAAGGAACATTGTAAACTTTTAACTCTCTATCGATACTCAATACTTATGTTGATTTGGGTCTCGGAGCCAAAAATGTAATCTTTTGGGAATTATTGGATGTTGAAGTGAGATTATGAGAATGGGAATGCTATATTATTTTGGGTATCGTACGGATAGTTGTGAGGTTTTATTTATGAAAATCCTCTATAAATTTGTTGAAAATCGAGGGCGTGACACAAAGGGTGATTGCTGCTGTTGCGAGGTATCGACATGGTGGACAGCTGGAGTATAAAGCTCATAGTATGTTTGTGCGCGAATATGGAGACGTACTGGGTTTGGGTGGGCAGCTGGTATTTGGGGTTTGCGCCGTTTGTTTCTTGGATTTCTGCCATTCCTTCGGTTGTTCCGGTCCCGTTGGTGCGAGGTAATGGGTAATTTTTGTGTCGAGTTATTTGTGGTAGAATTATTTGTCGAGATTCAAGCTTCTTGGTCCTTGCATGTTTTTTTTTTTTGGTCTGTTCTTATCATTGCTCTGTTCTTTTTGGTTGCTGCATGTGTTGTTTTTTTGCATTTGGACGAATTTAGCGACATTAAATCTGGTTCTTATTATAGAACAGAGGGATATATATGTCAAAGGAAGACCAGCCAAAGTTATATTTATGGAGAAAGCTATAATGCTTCTTCACTGTACCTCGATAAATATGGTACAACAGGCGGAATGGGAGCATCAGATGGAGAGTAAGAGATCGTAGGTAAAGAATGGGATAGAATAGGCTAGAGAACGCTGAGGTGAGGTAATAGAATGGGGTTAAAAGCGCTAGAGATCTCCAAATTGATTGAATTATTTCCAGTTCTGTAGTTTAGTAATGTGGTGCTTTGTGTCTTATTTTGCTTGCGGGTTAGAAGGGAAGAGACAATAGGTAAAGAATCACTATGCACTGAGGTGAAGTTATAGGATGGGATAGACGGAGCAGCAGATTCTGTGATTCACTAATATAGTTCTTTGTGTCTTATTTCGGCTGTGCATATAACTAGATATCAATTATATGTCATTTGGAATTTGGTGAATATGTATTGTTAATTTTGTGATTAGGTGGAATGGTTGTTCCTGTTCCATTTCGCCGTTGGGTGCATGTAAAGCATCGGAATCCTCAAACTATACATGGAGGGTTTTATTGTCTTCTACCTATTCAAGGCCAAAGGGTGATTGCTGCTGTTGCGAGGTATCGACATGGTGGACAGCTGGAGTATAAAGCTTATAGTATGTTTGTGCGCGAATATGGAGACGTACTGGGTTTGGGTGATAATTTGATATGGGCTGTACGTGATGACTTAGTCAAGTGGTTGGATGCTCTTGTGCATAATTCATTCGTGCGCTATAGCACTCTAGGTATTTGTTGACAACAGTTTAAATTTTCATTGGTTTTGATTTTAATAGTCTTTTGTATTTTGTAGATGTTGACCGATGCTGGTATCTTAAGCGTATCTCACAACTCCTTGCGTTTGCTCCTTCCATGGTTTGTTCATTTAATTAATGATTATGATTACTTAAGTTACTGTTCTGTGATCTATATGTTCGTATTTCTATATCATTAGTTACTCAGAATGTACTTGTCCATCTTGCGTAGCTGCTACCCGAAGGTTTACGGAGTTCTTTCAAAGGGATTGGTAGAAGCACTTAGATTTTGCTAAGACATGGGTCTAAGGCTTGGCCTATTCAGGTTGTGGATGCGGTCATGCAGAATGGTTGGCGTGAGTTTCGTACAGCCCATGGCATTGCAGCTAACTATAAGCTCATTTTAATGTGTGATCGGAGGTGGATTTTCAATGCGATAATCTTTGATCAAAATGATATTGAAGTGTCATATAACTGGACAATGTTAGTAAATGAACATTCACGTGAATTCCACTCTATTCGAGGTAACTTATCTGAAAAATACGACAATCTTTTAAAGTTCATTGTCATTATTCCGAAAAGTATCTAACTGTGATCTATTAGTTTGTTCAACTTACGATTAATGGTGCCATTTATAACTTTAGGTAATCTCATAACTGCTTGTTTACCGTCAACAATCCTACGTAATTTACCACTCATAAAGTTTGGGTATTGCTGCATCCCAGAAGTGAATTATCTGCAGGTAAACTTGCTCAGTTCCTTATAATTATGGCTCAGTTTTGTTTGATATAGTATCAGCTTTCTAGCTTTTCAAGATCTATTTACCATGCAGGAATTTCAAACTAGGCTTCAACCTGTCCTTGAAGACCTAAACTTGTAGAGTATTTCAGTTCGGATGGGAAATAGAACTTGGACGATATCTATCGATAGTGGATATCTGAATGCTGCTGTGTTCAATCCCTTCTTGAGTGCTTTGCAGCTGCAGGTCTATGATTATGTCTTTGTTACTATGCTACCAAACCTTGAGGTTAGAGTTGTCATCCTTGGTGCTGGAAATGATAGGGAAATGATTTATGATTGGCTTTAGCTTCAACCTAATCTCTGGTCATTTTGGGATATTATGAAGTCACAGCTGAAGAATGTCTGCAGCAGTATGTGTTTTTGAGCAGATCAACCACTGTTGGTTTTGAGATTTCAGTTGTCATCCTTGATGGTGGAAATGATAGCAAAAGGATCTACAGCTCAGTTTAGTTAAAAGTTTATGTCTGGTGCTTTTTGGATATTGTCAAAAGATCGATGAAGAATTTCTACCTGACGATCCCTTTTTTTGGGGACATCTACCACTACTGGTTTCCTTGTCTACTTTTGTTTGGGCTCCAATTTGTAATAGTAAATTGCTACTACCAGCTTTTGATACATTGCATTAGCTATGCATTTTGTTTTTTTGTGTGATTAGCTAGCAATATCACAATATATGGTGCTTTATGGGGATAAACTCTGCTGTTTTCGTACAGGTGAATTGATATATGTCCACTTTTGGAATTATATTCTGCTGGTGGATTTAGCTAAGCTAAATGTATGTTTCCTACGGAAAGTGGTACTGATCTCATACAAATTTGGCAACTCCGCAAACGAAAATTTTATTTGTCCTTATCATTACAGATTGAGCCACTGTTGGATTAGGATAGTATGATTTCTCACCTCTGTAGTTTTGAATTTACTCTCAAAATATGCCAAGGATCCTTCAGTGATTAAAGGCCGTACTGATCAATGAATGCTTGATGAAAGACCTTACTCTATCCTACCCCTTTTTACTCAGAACCAGTTTTGCTATAGAATTCTCTACTGGATTGTATTGTTTTACTGTAAAACAGATTAATTTATCCCTCTTCTCTTCTCTCTGTATAATAAAAAGCAGTTTTATACTAGGGAAAAAATACATGCCAACGAAGAAAAAACATTCCCAAAGGCACAGAATATATCTTGATATCTGCATAAGACAACAATCAAGTATTCATCCATTTTTTACCCCTGCCTACTGACTAATACCACTTTTCTACTCTACCAGTTATCCCTTTTTTACTCTACCTGTCCTATGCATTTCTTACTTTTACTTCTTGATCATTGCCACGTTTTAAACCTTTAAGTTAGTGCTACAATTTTCCACTCCACCACTTCATATTTTTAGCCGACACAGACAGAACAGTATATCTCTGAATTAGATCTCTAACACCACTCCTTTACTCCAACTTAACCATTCATTTTGTGCTTAGACTCTAACCCTTTGCCACGTGCTCCTCTTACTACATACACTGTCTCTTTCAGAAGCTTTCTTCTGCTTCTTTAGCTTTACGATTGTTCTCTCCTTTCCACAAAAAAAACAATTTCTCTGAAACATCCAATTTGTCATGCAACTCATAGAAGAAAGCTTTCACTTTGCTCTACTGCTAATCCAGTTCTTTGCTAATCCAGTTCATTCTCATTGATTCCCAGTGCTTCCAATTTCTGGTACACGTATTCTCTCCTTCCTGTCTTTTTCTTATCTGAACTATTTTCTCAAATTACCATGCATTGATTATCATTAAAAATCCTTGCTCTTATCTGAACTGCTTTACCACATTACCATGCATCTGAATTCATGACTGCCATTAGAATCTTACTATACATCTGTGTGTGTGTATATAAGGCAAAAGAGACTACACTAGATAAAGATAATACACTAATGCAAGTAAACTTTTGGAAACCACATTTCCTTGCTACAAGAACAAGACAGATGAAATGTGCAAGAAAAAGCTGCTATGCTTTTTCCATACCAAAAAGCCTTCGATTATATCTTTTTAGACTTCAGAATGGTAATAATGTAATAATCACCTCAAAAGTTTCTCTGTTCTTGCTCAAGCATCTGGCTTCACTATATTTTTTCCCCTTGATCTAATTGAAAATTTTGCTCTTCATATGTCTCTTACTAATGAAGTAAAGTTGATTCTTATTCTATGTGCTCAGATCAAGCATGCATGTTCATAACTATTTTGCTTATATATCTATATGCACATAGGAACAATAGGCTATAGTTAAAATGCAAAAAAGATTAGTCTAACAGAGTTCTTAATATGTTCTTAACAACCAAAGAACAATGTCTCAGAAACAAACGTATAAGAAAACCATATTGTGAATTATCGCAAGAAGAAAAAAATAGGATAAATGCACGGAGGAGAACTTTGTATGCAGAGAGAAGATCGCAAAGAGAAAATACACTTTTACCAATTCAAATACGAGAACAAGTTAGTGCAGAAGAAAATGTTGAATCAAGCTTAGCTAACAGCTATATCCAAGATAATGCTTCTAATGAGCAGGAAAGGCTTGATGAGGATAATGCTCGTCCTGTACATTTCGTATCGGTAGGATCGACTTCGAGACTTCATGATCAACGTATGATATATAATTACTTTACATACTTTTTAAAGATTCATTTATAAAGTGCAATTGATAATAGCTGAAATTATAGTATATCTATTACAGTACATGCTTTCATCCATGTAGAAATTTCACGGCAACAAAGTATACCTACAAAAGCATTCAGATTACCACATATACAAGATTGTCGACATTGTGGTGCCAAAAGATTCCCTTATGAAACACCAAAATTCTGCTGCTCTGGAGGAGAAGTCTCTCTTTATCCAATTGCTATTCCTCCAAACCTTCACCAGTTATATTCAGGTTCAGGGCCAGATTCTATGCATTTTCTGCAATACATAAAACCATACAATGAGATTTTGGCATTTACATCAATGGGAGTGCATCTTGATCTTGTATTTGCAAAGCGACTTAATGGAATCTACACTTTTCGAGCACAAGGACCAATCTATCATTTTATCGATGGTCTTTATCCTTCGGGACAAATGCCATCATATTTGCAACTATATTTCTACGACACAGAAAAGGAAGCTGAACTCAGAAGAGGTGATAAAGATAAGTTGCAGCCCGAGATTATCTCAGGCTTAATCCGTCTGTTAGAGGGAAATCCATATTCGCAATTTTTCCGTGGCCTTACTCATTTACCAAATATTGAAGAATGTCAGATAGTATTGAAAGCTGATCCTAAAGTTGCAGATTACACTGCTTTGCCACCAACTGTGCCACAAGTCGCTGCTATCTGGTTAGAGAATGAAGAAGCTCCGGAATTACAAGAGCGTGATATAATTGTTCACAAACATGATGGGCATAGCCAAACAATCAGTAATTATTTTGGCTGTTATGATCCTCTTCAGTATCCATTGTTGTTTCCATTGGGCGAACCAGGATGGCATCAAGGAATTAGGAAAATTAAGAGAAAAGTGCCTCAAGGTCCTGTCTCGCACAAAGCAATATCTTGCCAATGCACTCATCCACAGCAGAAGAACTAATCAGCAATGAAACAACAGGTAAATCTTCCTACTTCTCATATACATTGTATTAACCATGTGACTAAAAGAATAGATGTATTGACCTTGTGCAAAACCTAAAATCTTCTTATCTGTTCAGTGCGTCAGGAAAATGCAAAGAAAGCTAACATGGTTTCAGCTCGAGAGTTCTACGCATATCGACTACAAATCAGAAAGAATACAAATGCAATATTATTAGAATCTGCGCGGCTTCTGCAACAGTTCACAGTTGATATGCATGTTAAGATTGAGACTTCGAGGTTAGACTACTTCAGAAATCGACAAGAAGAGATCCGAGCTGATTTATACCAAGGAATCGTTGATAGCATTGCACATGGTGAATCTGATCCTTCTAAGATTGGCAAACGAATTGTTCTTCCAGGTACTTTTATAGGAGGACCAAGGGACATGCGGAAGCAATACTTGAATGCCATGACTTTAGTGGAAAGGTATGGAAAACCTGATCTTTTCCTCACGATGACATGTAATCCAAGTTGGCAAGAAATAAAAGATGAAATGAAACCACATGAGGAGGCTCAAAACAGACCTGATTTGGTGTCTAGAGTTTTCAGAAGCAAACTTGAACATTTGCAGAAAGAAATAGTAAGAAACCAACTCTTTGGTCCAATAGCTGTATATACATTTGTGGTTGAATTTCAAAAAAGAGGCCTGCCACATGTACATATGCTGATGATACTGAAAAAACCATTCAAGCTTGACACAATTCAGAAAATAGATGCAGCCATTTTAGCTGAAATACCAGACAAGAAAAAGTATCCACATTTGTATGCAATGGTCCTAAAGCATATGATGTATGGACCATGTGGAGAATTAGATCTGACAAGAGCCTGTATGGAAAATGGGAAGTGTAAAAATCATTATCCAAGAAGCTATTGTTTAGAAACTTCTATAGATGCAGATGGTTATCCAATATATAGAAGGCGTTCAACTGGTGAAGTAGTGCAGATTCGTGGTCAAATGCTTGATAACAGATGGGTAGTCCCATATAATCCATATTTGTTAGCTATGTTTGATTGCTATATCAATATTGAAGTTTGCTCTACTGTTAAAGCAGTCAAATATATTTACAAATACATATACAAGGGACATGATAAGATCATCTACCGCTTAGTGACATCAAAATTCCCTCAAGACGTTGATGAGATCTAGCAATTTCAAGCAGCAAGATGGATATCACCACCAGAGGCGGTGTGGCGAATATATCGATTCCCTCTCCATGAAATTCGACCTGCTGTTATTACTTTACAACTACACTTGGAAGGTTGCTAGTTGATACCATTAAAGAAGGATGCAAATCTGCATAGTATAGTTGATAATGAGTTCACATCAAGAACAATACTCACACAATTTTTTTGGATGAATGCTCACAATTAAAAAGCAAAGTCTTTACAGTTGTTGTACAAGAACTTCCCAGAACACTTCGTATGGACTGCTTCATCAAGAACATGGACAGAGCGAAAACAACAAGAAGTCATAGGCCGAATTGTGACAGCAAATCCAACCGAAGGTGAAAGATATTATCTGCGATTACTGCTCACTCACATTCCAGCGCCTATCTCGTATGCACATCTTAGAACAGCCAATGGTATCACCTTCAATTCATATAGAGAAGCAGCTATTAGCCATGGTTTATTACAAGATGATAACACCAATGAGAAGTGTATGGAAGAGGCATGCCTATATCGAATGCCGTTATCGCTAAGACAACTATTCTGCACTATCTTTGTTTATTGTGCTCCATTCAATCCATTAGAGCTATTTTACAAATTTGAAGATGATATGACAGAGGATTACATCTCCATCCAAAAGTTCACAAGAGATGGTGCACGACAAGTTCTACTCCAAACATTAAATGCAGAGCTTGAATCTATGGGCAAAAATCTACACGATTTCCAATTATCCCATCTACTCACTTCTGATTCAACCACAAGAGTAATACCAAAAGAAGTACAGGATGAAATGAATCTTTCCATATCAGAAGATGATCTAAGAAGTCCAG
The DNA here is from genome assembly GCA_018127125.1 of Rhododendron griersonianum. Taxonomy (NCBI): domain Eukaryota; kingdom Viridiplantae; phylum Streptophyta; class Magnoliopsida; order Ericales; family Ericaceae; genus Rhododendron; species Rhododendron griersonianum. The sequence continues at coordinate 27,865,142 of CM030798.1, forward strand.
CTCTATTAAATGCAGAACAAGCAATAGCTTATGATGAAATTCTTGATGCTGTTCTTAATCGAAAAGCTAAAAGCTTCTTTATCGATGGACCTGGAGGTACTGGCAAGACATTTCTTTATCGAGCTTTACTCGCACAAGTTCGTTCACAACATCTAATTGCACTAGCAACAGCTAGCTCGGGTGTTGCAGCGTCGATTCTACCCAATGGAAGAACAGCTCATTCTCAATTCAAAATTCCAATAAATGCTGATGGCAAACTGTCACGCCCTCGATTTTAAACATAAATAATAATAACATTTGAAATACAAAATCCTTACAATCATATTTACTTTACCCCAAAATACAATACAGTTTCCAATTCTTCAAACAGGTCTACAAATACAATCTTCCAAATTACAAATTTCATAACAGCGGTTCACTTTACAAGAATAATTAAGTACTCTTCAAAGTAGCTTTACTTGATAATGCCCGCATGCATTCCGAACACTCCATGACCATGACCTGCAAAGAACCTGAAATGGTAGGTTGAGCAAACACGTGCCTAGTAGAGAAATCTATACACAAGTTATAGGAAAACATGCCGGATTATGCATCAAGAGTGAATGAGAAAAGACTAATATGCCCAAGGTTTATATGGCTATCAACAAGCTACATGCTACAATCAAAGGATTCTAAACTTCTCCTAAATGTCATTAGCTGTTTACTTCTCAGACTAAATACACTAATAAACTCATATCAATCCACGCTAGTCCATAAGCCATTCCAAACCATCTTATTATTTTTGTACGATACCACAATCTTTCTCGTGTCCACATTTATCATCACCAAATCCCTTAATTGCAAAACCTTTCCTTTCTTTTAATTAGGCATTCCCCATTTGCAATCACTTGAGTCACCTTGGGTCTAGTTCCCTCGAGCGCAGGGTCACCCCGAGTCTATTCCCTCAATAATAATCATCACTTGGGTCACCTCGAGTCTAGTTCCTTCAGGCGTAGGGTCACCCCGAGTCTTTTCCCTCAATAACGACCACGTGGGTCACCTCTTACATTTTTCATAATTGTCATCATTTCATAATCAACTTCATTATCAATCTACCAGTCGTACCAGAAATCTCAATCAATCAATACATAACCCCACAAAGGTATATGTTCATGCCCTTTTCATTAGTTTACCTATTCGGATCCTACATAGCGTATTAAGCCCATATATATATATGTATATATATAATCCTACAGTACTCTATCCATTTGTTTCTACGCTTGGACCTCATAGGACTTAAGTTATTATATCATCTCAAACAGTTCTACCACAACATCGGTTACACTTTAAGCACTCTAAACGATTTACCAATCCACCCCGTTGATTACACTTCAAAACGTTCCAAATCGTCAACCATATCGTGACTCCGACTAATAAATTAGTATTCGCCCTTCCTTTTAAATATACCACTATACCACACGTAACGTACCAACCCATCACCGCCCTACGGCATACCTCTCGCTAATACCGACACCTAAACCTTATGGAATAAACACCAAAGGAATTTTGAAAGAAAACAACAAGACGGATTATGAGAGCATGGATTTCGATCTTACCTTTCGGATCACTAGACGGACACTCATCTACTCATTCACATTCACCACAAAGCCTCACATAACCTACGACACCCTTAAACTAACTTACGATCCAACCTCCGCTTACAACGATACTAAGATTTTGATTAATGAGTGTCTAAGAAATGGAATTGAGCAATAAGTCATTGGAGGATGAGCAACCAAGTTTTTAGGATGGTTTAATGGTGTATAAGAGGTGTTAGAAGTGATCGGGGGTCAAAACAATCGAAGTTTGGAACAAAGCAGCAAAAACTGACGATAGGCTCCTGGTATCGATACGGCAAAAAGCCCGTATCGATACGGGTATCAAATCGGAAATTTCAAATGTTTCTGTTTCCTTATGGTATCGATACGGCAAAAAGCCCGTATCGATACGGATCAGTGTCGAGCAGATTTTCTAGAACGAAACCCCAACAATAACCAACATTCTAAAGCACGATCCAAATGCAAAACCAACACATAAACACATAACAAGTGCAAGAAATCCCTACCTCGATTATCAAAGCCGAACCCAAGAGATTCTCCGAGCCCTAGACTCCAAAAGCTTGAATCGAACGGAATACTCCGCACCAAGCTCCGATTGACGAAGAACAAGCCCAAAGCTTCGAGTAGAATGCGGAATGGAGGTTGATGTGTATGGGTTTTGAGTGAGTTGGGTGAAATTTGGAGAGGAAGCAAGACAGAGAGTGGGGTGCCGAGAGAGAGAGAGAGAGAGAGCCGGTGAGGGATGGAGAGGGAGAAAATGATCTCCTACTCTCTCACCCTCCTATTTATACTCACTAATGCAAAAATCACACTTGCATCCCCTCAACTTCCAATTCCTTCATTCAAACCCCAAATCATATATAAACAAAATTTCGCATATTTCCTCAATTCCCTATATCAAATAATCCTTTAAATGATTTCCGAAAGTACGGGTCCTTACACAAACTCTGCTGTAGCATTTCAAAGCAATCTGGCTTGGCTGCTCTTATCAAACAAGCTATCCTTATCATTTGGGATGAGGCATCAATGGCAAAGAAGGAAACAATTGAAGCTTTGGATTGGCTCCTACGTGATCTTACAGAAAATGATATATTATTTGGAGGAAAAGTTGTTGTCCTAGGAGGTGATTTTAGGCAGGTATTGCCTGTCATACCAAAAGGAACAAAGATTGATTGCATGAATGCAAGCTTAGTCAGATCATACATATGGCAATCACTCATTAAATTCAAACTGAAGGAGAATATGCGTGCGAAGACTGATCCAGCATTCAGTAGATACATTCTCCAAGTTGGAAATGGTTTGGAAGAGGAGAATGAGGTAGGAGAAATCAAATTACCATCATCTTTGATCCTAGAACCAAACACACAAGTACCACCTCTGGAACAGCTAATCCAATTTGTCTTCCCCTCCTTCGATCTTCATAGATTAGATCCACTTTCTTTAACTAACTCTGCTATCCTCATGCCCAAGAACCAAGCAGTCGATGAAATCAATGAGGTTATGATTGGAAAATTCCCAGGGAAAGAGCACACATATTTAAGTTTTGATGAGACATCTGATCCTACTCAACAAGGTCTCTACATTGATTTCCTAAATTCTGTAACACCTCAAGGAATGCCATCTCATCGTTTGAATCTGAAAAAGAACAGCCCAATTCTTCTGCTTAGAAACATAAATCCATCCCAGGGATTAATTATGTAATGGCACGAGATTAATATGCAAGGAATTTAGGAGCCATTTGATTGTTGCTCAAATAGCTGTAGGCGAAAGAAAAGGAGCTACAATTTCATTCCGAGGATCCCTCTACAGCCAAATGATCCCCAACATTATCCAGTGCAGTTCACACGTCGTCAATTTCCTATCAAAGCATGTTTCGCCATGACAATAAACAAAGCCCAGGGTCAGACTTTAGCTATTGGCATATATCTCCCTGAAGCAGTCTTCGCACATGGTCAACTGTATGTCGCTTTGTCAAGAGCAACAACAACAGCCAAAATACGGGTGCATCTCAGCCAATCAGAAAATCCAATGTTATCATCCTACTGCACTAAGAATATCGTGTACAAAGAGCTGCTGGAAGAAGCTAACTGTTTATAATTCAAGCAAATAAATTATAATAGAACACATAGACACATTAATAATCGAAGGAACAAAAAGGTATATGCCTTGCATTTGTTCATAGATGCATTCAGATACATGCTGATTATCCTTTAACATCAATCATTCTATATGTACATGCTGAGTTTTCCATTAAGAATGATCATGAACACCATTCACTTCTCCTGAATTCTAATGCTACTCATTTCTAACCTTATTATTTGTTCTATCCATTTGAATCCATCTTGATTTCACAGGTCCAGATGGCTCCAAACATCATAGCGTTGAAAGATATTACCCTGACAAGCAAAAACTTCACAGTTCAAGCTATGGTGGTTGAGAAAAACATCCCAAGAATGTCAAGCAGTGGCACTTCCCTATATCAGAGGATCATGTTGCAAGACAAAGAGGTAATAATCATGACAGCTCAATCATCAATCTTTCCATACATGGCAACATAAATACTGTATGAATTTATGACACAAAAAACTCTACCATTCAACAGGAAAACAGGATGCAAGCAACAGTCTTTGGATACAACATCAAAATTTTCGAAAGTTCACTAAAGCTGTACCATACATATTCCATAACAAATCCTACTGTTGGCCTAACTCCAAAAAATGTTCCGCTTTTTGGAAAACAAGAACCAATTGGGAATCAATGCACGCACACAAGTTGAGGAAATAAAGATCGATGGACTGACAATGAGGACAATGAAATACAACTTTACTCCAATCACCGGTCTCCAACAAATCAAAGAAGCTAATCCAAGATTGGGTAAGCCTCTGTACTAACAAATTCACATCAATTATAAACTATTCATGAGTGCACTCTATTGCAAATGTATTATTTGTATGTTGGACCACGCAAGTTTATAAACAATTCATATGTCGTCGACGTTCGCATAACTGATCAAAGGTAAACACTATAAAAAAACTATAATCCTAACTAAAACCTATGCAACCAATGTACTTATCTAGCTAATACTACTAACAATATTGCTATCAAATCTTTCTAGCCTACAACCTTCAGTTCTGTCACTCTAGGACCAATTCTCAGAATATGAAGCCCATGGAATGGCAAATTTGCCAGGCTCTTTCCCAGTGGTAATTGGCCTGCGATTGAAAACTTCAAAATACTACGGTACTCTACTCTTCACTCACAACATTTGATATCACAATTGCCACATTAATACTCACAAATTATGCAAGTACAGGTTGCACACTTGCCACACGAAACTCATCGAGTTTCATCTTTGACGCTGTACTGCCAAAGGCAACCACACTACAATCATGGTAACTACTATATTATCTAAACAGTAAAAGATCTATCACAACATTATTCTCTCAGTTTATACAATACTAACTGTGTCCTCTTTGACTTACATCCAACTAATGCAGGGCAATAACAAATACAGCAAAACTCAGAGAACTAGCAGTAATAGAACCAGAATACCTTCTGATACCAAAAGGACCAGAAAATCCAGAAGATGATACCATCAAAAGTGCTAACCTCCCCATATCAGTGGATAAGGTACTACAAACAGTACGATTTAAAACCACTACACTTAATTCTAACATCGAACATGAAAGATAACTATTACTGATTTTCCTATTCCTCCTATGCAGACACAATATCTGAATGTCCAAGGCATAGCAAGAGTTACTGATTTTTCGCAAAACTTTTATTACCTAGCTTGCTCAATGTGCAAAAAAGCAACAAATGCATATGGTAATGGAGACTTTTGGTGCAACTACTGTGCCCAAAAAGTACCAGCTCTGACAAAGTAAAAAACTTTCCTTATACCTCCCTCCATTTTGTCACCTATAGCAACACAACTGAAGAAAATTCTCTTAATTTGCAGGCTGAAATTCAACATCCACATCACAGATCAAACTGGAACAGTTGAAGCAACAGTATTTTCAGAAGTTGCATTAGAATTCTACAACATTATAGCAGCAGATGCCATTGATGTAAGAAAAACATAATTGATTGATACAAGATAAACTCAACTACTTGCCCTTTAGAAACTATCTAACTACTTACCAAACGCAGGGCCAACTTGCTCTTCTGGTGCTCCACATGCTGGCTGAACCTAAGGGATGCATCATCACATTGAAAGCGAGTATGCACAGCTATGCCGGAATCAATCAATTGAAATTCACTGTCCAAAGCATCTCTGTTGATAACAGCACAGAAACGGCAAACCGTTCAAAAGCACTGCTCGCTTTGCCACCAAACACTCCAAATAAAAGAAGCAAAAAAGGGCACAACGACTCGAGCGCCTCAACCTCCAGTCCAACAACTGACACCACAGCAGAAACCAAACCAGCAGAGTCCTCCCTACCAACTGAAGAAACTCCAGCTAGCCCCAGTAAAAACAAATGATCAGCTTTGACCAGCTCCAAGCTTTTCGCATGAAGAAATCAAAGATCAACAACTTTTGCTATATCAGACTATAATGAATTCTGCCTTTTGCTTGCTCTAGCCCTTTGGCAGTTGTATATATTAGTGTCTAACTAAAACCATGCAACTACCTTTAAGCTTTTTGTTAAGTGCAAGAACTTATCTTAGATAATAACTTCTGCAAATGGCTACTTCTTCTTCTTCTTCTGCAATTAGTCTTTTGCTTGCTCTACCTTCTGCTTCCTCTACTAGCTGCTATACTACACAGTCTGCTTGAGCTGCTATTTCCACTATTGGCCTGAAGAAACCTTAGTGTTCTACTCTGTCGTTTCACACAAATGTCACCAAATGCGCTTTTATTATTTGACTTGCTTGTTCAAACAGACTACCTACTAAAGATCATCTAAGAACTTAGCAAATCATTATTCTTGCCTCCTATCTCATATGGCATCGCAATGATGACAATCATTCTCACCTCTTCTTTGATTACACTTCTTCTCAGTCTGTTTGGGCTGATATATTGAGAAGGAATTTCGTTTAGATATGTCCTGGTGACTACCACTTTGGGCTTGACTGGCCTTGCCTCCATATCAAAGCTAAAACCTTTAGATTCAAACTTCCTTTCGCTGCTGCAATTTAACCCTTTTCCTTAGAATGAAACTCCAGGATTTTCACTCAGGAGTTAACCAGCACTTGACCAATTTAAGGGTCCATACTTCTTCATCTTAACTAAACTAATTAACAATTTACCAATACCTCAAGTACATATCAAATATCAATCCACAAATATCTAAACTCTATTACTATATCCACTACAGGTACAATTCTGTTGTAAAACTATAGGTATTTCGTACAAGCTTTTGCTCACTTTTATAGCTCACCTTCAAACTAAAACATTACTATATCAACTCTACCAATTAATCATAGGCTCCTACAAGCAGTATGTGCCTCAACAAATCGTTTAGTCCTTGTGAGTCTACTTAATTCCAATTCTTCATTTTCTTGTGCAAAACTTAATATTAAGGATTTATCTGTAGAACCACTAGGCTCTGATTTGCACCAACATTTTCATGCTATAGACATTCAACCAGATAAAGTATCCCAATACCCTTTTGACTGTTTCCAACTTTCATACATTTGCATTTACAATATATAGGACCAGGTTTGTTCTTTCCATATAAATGCTATCATCCATTATTTGCTTTCCACTCCTTTCCCTTTATTGCTGACTTAGTTATGCCAAAATCACTCCTTTTATCAAGCTAACCACTTCCTGTCTCCTTTTCTTTCTGATATACCTAATGCTGAATACAGATGACTGCATAATAGTACTCCTCAACACTTTTACACTGCCATTTTTCCTCTACCTAAGCTAACATTCTACATACTAAGCTGGTGGATTAAAAAACTTCTTATATAACCTTCCCTATCATCAACAAAATCCATAATTTCAAGCAAAATCCAAACCAATCTACACAATGGGCATGAATAACGTGCTTTGCACGTTAGCACCCACCTAGTGGACTTCCTAATGTTGCAGATGCGGGGCCGTTCCACTTTCTAAAAAAAAAAACTTTTAGAAAAAGAAGGTAATTTCAAGGTAAAAAAATTATGTGTTTACGCAAATAATTTTCTTAGCAATATGGATCTTGTTTGATAGATCTCATTGAGATCTTTTAAACGGTGCAAAAAAAAAATTGAAAAATTATTTTTTATTTTCGTTATATTTGAGTTTGAAATTACCTTTTTTTTTTGAAAAAGAAGGTTTTGGGAGAAAACGGAACGGAGCCGCAGTTGAACCACGCGTTTGAGAACCCATCCCATGACGAGTGTTCATACGTTTGTGCGATCAGAATTTGCTCGTGTTATGGCAAAAGATATGAATCTTTTCTGTGTGGAGAGTGAATCCAAAAACAAGCAGGTTATTTTAGTGTGTGTGTGTGTGAATTGGTTTACCCAGTTTGCTGCTTTTCTGATTATATCTCTTGTGCAATGGTAGAGCCGGGATTTCAATTCGGAGGTGGCACCCAAAATCAATTTACGCTCTCTGTCCCGCAAAGATAATCTGTTACAATAAGACGTACAATTTTCGGATAAAAATATTAATACTTTCGTGCATAATTTTCTAAATTACTAAACACAAAGTAAAATAGTAGTTCTATTTTTGATTCAAAAATTGCAAGTTTTTTGACAATCGGCAATCTTTACGGGGCGGAGGGAGTAACTAGCATAAAAAAGTACAAGTATTCCAAGGTTAATTATGCATAATACTCGAAAACACATACATTTTCATATGTAATCATCCATCAACATACTCATTTTTACACTAAAAAAAACCACATTTTCTAAAGTAACTATTCGTAATACCCAAAAAAGGTCCACATTTTCATCGTTTAATCACTCAGCAGTCATCAACATACTTAATTCCCACAAATAATACCCGCATTTCGTAGAATAATGTTATTTTTGTAGAACAAAAAGTTTTGTTTTTGGAGCCGGGGTGGACGTGCCACCCTGCCCCTCATACTAGCTACCTCTGCCCCTATCGTATGTGTAGCCATTTGTCATTCATTCCATATAGAAAGAAACTCTGAAACTGTATCTTATCCGTGAAATATTTTGTTTTGGATTAGTTCAATAACTTCTTTTGGGGATGTGATTGGCAACTGTTGATTGATATGTCATCGACAATCAACATCTCATTTTCACCAAAATCAACCTATAAAACAAAATTTCAATGGCTTGTTGCATCATTAATTTCCAAACCTCTATGGACATTGTATAATTACATTTTTTTTCATAAAGTTCAAAAAAATTTACAGGAGGGTATACATTAGCTAGCTTGTTATTAGTTAGTGAGTCTCGAATAAATGACAGAATTTGTAAAATTCATTCAACAATATCCGCGGCGCAAATTAACATAAATTAAATAAGAGATGCCAAATTGAATGATTTTGAATATGAATTTGGAAATTCTTCAGTGCAACCCACACTATAGGGGCTATAGTGTGGCCCTTCCACCCGTGCATTTCGAATCTGTCGCTCTACAGCCCTGTAGGACAACCCGCCCTACAATATCCCCGAGTCCTTCGAATATTCAAAACTCCTTCCCAATCCATCAAACAAGTTTCCGTACGAATTCAATCTACCCCACCTAATTTGATTGTTCACCATCGGCAAAGAGTATGCTCATTTCGTGTCTCACTTTGCTGATTGAAATTGTTCAATTCTTTAGGTGGGTGTGACAAAATTTAGCTCAATCGAATAGATAAGGATTCAAGTACATAACGTGCTTCGGTTGTAGAAAATTCATTTTAAAAGCTACTTTTAACAAGTAAAAAATATTCTTTTTTCTTTCTCAAAAAATAAAATAAAATAGGCTTTATCTAAAAAAAATTCGCCTTTGGCAGTTTTGTGCCAAACTCTAAAGCTCCAAAAGCCAATCTTTGGAATTTTATCTTCGATATTTCCAATTTTTTTTGAATTTTTTAATAATCTACAAAAATTTACTGCAAAATTATCAAATCAAAGTTTTTAATAAGGAGACAAAACGCCAACAGAAAAAATAAAAAAATAAACCCCGAGGAACGAGGCCTATATGAACTATGAAGTGCAAAATTCAGAGAAGGAGGAATTTTTTTCCCATTAATGGGCGCAAACGAAGCAGAGGTTGGGCGGCGGGGTAGGTGCGTTATTGACGGTAGTCCGCCGACAGAGACTGCTGCCGTGCGGCCGATGCGGACGGCACGTCCGCCGAAGAAGAGGCGGCTAAACCCCCTCTTCGATCGGTGCTACACTTGTGAGGTGATGCATACAACAAAACCAAACTCCTCGCTTTTTCTTTTTCATCCTGTTAGTACTTCTTTGTGATGTCTATGGTATCACGATTGTGTTTGTTAACGAAACTATCCGCCATTGGTTGAATTGAATTATTGGGTAATTTGTTGCCACTCCTTGTTATACATGATTGTGAACTGCGTTTGATGTTTTGGTTTGACGTGTCACATGAGAGTTGATATGGGGGATTGGGGTTGAGATCTTAGGATGCCCCTTTGGGCTAACTTTTCACCGACTTTTTAGGGCTAACTTATCCCAAAATCTAGTAGAAATTAAGCAAGGTTCTAAAAGCTTCTAGGCGCTAGTTGGGCAGCCGGGCACCGCCTAGCACCTAGGCCGATTAATCGGCGTCTAGACATTAGGTGGATTTTCAATATTTTTTTTAAAGAAATATTCTGCTACCCCCTCCTCAGTTTTTGATTGTGTAAGAGAACTAAGTAGACTGGAAATGTGTATATATCATAGAAAGACTACACCAATTCCCTTATATTATATTGCCACGACATTAAAGCCCTTAATTTTTTAAAATCACACCGCCTTCCCGCCTAACCGTCTGCCTAGCCGCATATCGTCTGCCTAATCTGCCTAGAATGCCTAGGCAATTAATTGTCGAATAGTCCCGCCTAGCAGCTGATTAATCAGCCCGGCACCTAGACAAACGCTTAGGCCCCTAGGCGCGGCGGCGGGGTACCGCCTTGGCTGCTTTTTAGAACACTGATGAAATTAAGAGAAAGCAACAAAAAAGATGGTGCAAAAAATTCCGTGAAAAGTTAGTCCAAAGGGGCCTTAATGTAGGAAGAAGGTGAAATTTTAGGGGTGTGCAATTTTGGCTTGGCAGAGCGGGGTAAGGCTTTGTGGTACGAGGGGATAAAATAATTGTTTTGGGGAGTTTTCCTTTGGGTTGTGCTCGTGCTGTCTATGTGTGTAGTTAGTGGATTTGTTTGTATCTAGGTACGGAGAACAAAGTTAAGTGTCTGTGCGCATGCACGTATGGATGGAGAAGCCTTTGTATCCTTGGGAAAGAGAACGTATGCGGAGCGGCGAAAAAGGTTTTCACCTTAACTTCGGGGTGGCAGAGATTTGATTTTTCAAAAAGGTCATGCGTTGAACTTGCACAACTTAAATCAATTTATGTAGAATACTCTTGTGATAATAGGATTCTGAAAAGTGTTTTTTTTTTTTCTTCTTTCGCCGCCCCCGCCCTTGGTCCATCCTTGTTTGTTCTACATTTTTGCAAGATGGAGTCATGTTGGAAGTTTTGTTACGTATAAATAGTTGCGCTATGGGTTTGTTGTGTGAGATGTGATGATTATAGAAACCATGGGAGTGATAAAGTAATTATTCAAAACTTGGCGATGTGAGGCTATTTTATGGGTTGGTTTGAAACTATGAGTGCTGCCTAGTGTGTAGTGGTTGAGAAAAATGTATTATGGTAATGGAAGAGTAGGGTAAAACTTGCGTATGCCTGTCTGTTGCCCTGTCTGACCTCGCGTTCTCATCATCATTTTGGCGTACACCAGGTTCGTTTGTGAAAGCCTAGAACCTTGAGTTTGTTATCGATTTCATTCACATTTGTTCATTGTTTGATACTTTGATTTTTGTTTTGCTTTTGCACCTCTGTTTCGATTAGAGTTAATAATTAATGCAATTAAATCCCTTAAGTGACTAGTAGAGACTAACCGAGGATTAGGTCAAATGGGGTGTCTTACACCTTTCTGTTTTGTAACCTATCTCCTGAGCCGAGTAATCTGTAGTTATGACGAACTAGTAATCTTTGCTTTTGTGTTCTGTTTGGTTCCTTGAGTATAGCCTTAAACCTGATTGGCGACTCTGGAAACTCACGCATGTCTGTTTTCGGACAGGGAGCCTACAGGCATGTGATGCACATCATGAAATTATATTGTTCAGTGCACAAGGTTTTTGACTACAGGGCCTATAGCTTAATGCTTGCATTACTTTACGAGACATGCCTAGGTTGAAGCTCAAGGACATGACCTGGACTTAACATGAATTTGATTTATATGTTCTCTTGCTGTTGAGACAACTGTAATTATTTTATATTTAGTTCAGTCTATGAGGACTTTGTTGTTATGCTTTGAAACTCTATCTATGTCAGTGGATATTACATAAACCTGTGGGTGGAGTCAGGGTTTTGGTCTCATACTTAATATTTGACATTTATCTTTCGGACGAAAGAGCTCTAAGAGCGTGTACATCAAACTAGCAAAAACAACTTTTGTAGCTATTTTACCGAAGTAAGACACAAAACAAGGGTGCAGCAGCCATTGTATACAGTGAGGTATTATCCCTTTGTGCACTGTAGCTCGCTTCAATTACCGAGCAACTGTTCACAAGGGATTTATTAAAATATTGTTTCTTTTTCTCTCTCCTCCCTACCAGTCTCTCATTTTCTCTCGTTCTTAAATTGTTCCTTCTCTCTCTCTCTCTCTCTCTCTCTCATTATCATAAATATTTTTTTAGATGGTTTGTATATTGCAAATATGTTTAAAAAATTAAATGCTCCAATTTTTAATCCTTTTGAACCATTGTGAAGATTTATTTATTTATTTTTTTATCATTTTATTCTAAAGGGTCATAACTAATTTTTGTCTCTTGGGCTTTCATTGGGAATCCTGTAGAGCAGATACTTGATTATGAAAGTCCTATACACAAAATTAAATTATGACTCTTTAGAATAATATGATTAAAATATTAAAATCTTCGTACTGGTTCAAATGGATTGAAAATTGGAGCACTTAATTTTTTAGGTTGTTTATATATTAAAAAATATGGTGAAAAAATTAAGTGTTTCAATTTTTAATCCGTTTGAACTAATATGAAGATTTTATTTTTCTGATCATCTTATACTAAAAGGTCTTAATTTTTTGTCTCTAGGGCTCTCATTGGGGATCCTGTAGAACAGATACTTGATTATAAAAGTCCTAAAGACAAAACTAAATTATGAACCTTTAGAATAATATAATTACAATAACAAGATTTTTGCACTGGTTCAAACATATTAAAAATTAGAGTACTTAATTTAATTATATTTTTTAATATATAAACAATTTTTAATAAATGTACTATTGGGTAATATTGCTTGGTGCACACGCAGGAAGGAACTCCCATGCCTCTCCATTGATTCACACGCCTCTCCCCCACTGAATTTAATATTTTATAGGATAGAGAAGATGATAGAGAGTGTTAGTGCAAGCCCAAACAAAAAGTTAACATGTAAAATTGATGAAGGTCCAAATTGAGAAGGTATTTTAACTAACCTTGGTGTATATGCTCTAATGATGTAGAACATGTGGAGGCCCAATTCCATGATTTGGACCGAGCTAAGCCCCGGAAGCCCAAACGGTGTTTAATTTCAGATTACTCAATTTAGCAAAATTCGGACGAGCTCGGAATAGGCCAAAACTTGGTGGGCTGATTTATTTTCGCGCTCCAGTCAATACTCATTAACGCTAAGTTGATGATCGATGGTGCTTTTCAGCCCAATTCCTTCGTTTAGGCCTTCAATTGCATTATTTTGCTGTTTTAGGAAAGATTTGTTTCGTTAATAACTCTTAGACCATAATTCCTTTTAAGTTGATTCTTTTTGGGAAAGTCTTGTTTTTCTTTCCCGTTTTCAGTTTTAGGAAAAGCCCCAAATTCTGGGACTTTTTATTTTCCAAGTTTATTTTTAGGGTTTCTCGGGTTTCGGCCTATATAAGGGTTTGTAACCTAGAGTTTATGCAGCTTTTTATCAATAATATTACAGAGTTTTTCTCTTTCTTCCTTGTGCGCAAGGTTTACTCGTTGCTACGAGTTGTTTATCTTGTTTGGACTAGTACGCTAACTAGTCTCTTGTGAATTCCGTTGTGTCATCTAAGTACCCCATAAATTTAGGACTATTTTCAATGTTTGCATTTTGTGTGTAATGTATATTGTTCGCAGTTCGCAGCCAGATTTACAACAATCTATATTGTTTCTTTGCTGGATTGACAACCTTTCTATTTTATTTCCATCTGGAAATGTTGCCATTTTGATATTGTGAATAGAAATGCTACATACAGGTCTTAAATAATACGGGCATAACAACTTGGTAGTTTCACAACTGGTTTGGGCTTGGGGGTAGTACTTTATGATTGAGAACTCTCAGTCTCTCAGTTTATCTGTGATTGTTTCATTGATTACTGACTGGCAAGCTTAGTGTATTTCTCTCTTGATTTCAAACAGAACAGGTAACGTCAGGATGTGTTAGAGAGTGCAGTGGGCCTGCTGACATTGTCGCCTTGGTAGAGATGGCCAAGGTCATGGTGCAAAATGCTAGGGAACCAGCAGCTTGCAAGGAGTCCAAAGCGATGGTGGTACTACGGGAGTTTCAGAAACAAAACCCACCGGTGTTTCGAGGTTGGCCAGAGCCAAAGCTAGCAGAGTACTGGCTTAGTCAGATGGAGAAGATTCTGAATTCTATGTCCATAACTGATGATCAGACCAGAGTGTCTTTAGCAGCCTCTCAGTTAGAGGAGGATGCAGTCCAGTGGTGGCGTTTGATAGACCAGACTTTGACATGGCAGGAGTTCAGGGATTTGTTTATTGACAAATACTTTCCACTCATATTCCGACATGCGTTGGAGAATGATTTCCTCCAGCTAGTACAGCGTGGCATAACTGTCACAGAATATGAGGCTGAGTTTTCAGAGTTGGCTAGATATGCTCGTGAATTGGTTCCGGATGAGGAGACTAGGATTAGAAGGTTCTTAAGGGGACTAAAGGTCGCTCTCCTACGCAGGGTGTCTCTGCTGGATCTGCACTCATATTCGGAGGCTGTTAATAGGGCATTGGCTGTGGAGGAGGAGTTAGATAACGAAAAGAGTTTTCAAAGAGAGAAGTCACAAAGGGATTCAGACCAGAAGAGTTGCTATATTTGTGGACAACAGGGACACTACAAGAATTGCTGCCCACAGAGAGAAGCAAGGCATGATTTTCCGGCTATTGTGGGCCTTCGGGCATCCTGTTATCATCCTGTTTCTTTTTCTTGCGTTTCGATTCATTACAAAATAGTCTCATTCACTACATTTCATATTTTCCGAGTTATGTACTTAATTGCATTCACAACAGGTTAGGGTCAGACTTTTTATCCACAAGCAAATGATCTAATGATGGACAATGAAGGAGAAATAAGCTGGACTGGGTTATTAGAGTATATATCACATTGAGTCACAAAGTCGATTTTTTTGATGGGTTAGGTTGAAGTTGAATGACTGTTTAGACTTTAGAGTAGTGATCGGATTATAGTATCACTATTTGAGGCATTCGGGTAAATCATTCAAGACATTAGAGGGTTTGTTTAGGGTAGTCAGAAAGTGTATGACAGCCAGAACTTACTATACCAGTTTTTTGGGGGTACTTTTTTCTTCTTCTTGGAGATCGTCAAGTGACCACCTGCACAGGAATTCATAGCCGGCAGTTATTATGCCAAGTCAGATATTCACCTTGTAAATTGGTAGTTAACCCAGAAATTATCCATTTGTAATTAAAAAGTGCTCGTTGTTGAGAACATGTGGCCATATGAAGACTAAATTTCTTTGGCATTTACTAATTTTCGCTGTGTTTTCCCCTTCAATTGGTTAATGGGGGAATCTGCTGTATAATATCTTAACCTTGATCTAGGAAGAAATGACCTTGATAGTTTAGTACAAGCGGAAGTACTGGTCAGCCTAGTGTCGTTAGTCGAACATTTTCTTCACATATATACCTGGGGACGGATCTCATGGACTCAAAATTTCTTCTTTACGGCTTTGGAGTCATTTAAGAAGATGATTTATCGGGTGTGGGATTCTCTATCCCTTCTTTATATGTTGCGGGTTTGCCGCGTTAGCCCATGATTTATTCTATTGCCTGCTTGCAACACAGGACATCACCCGGGTCTTCACGCCAGAAGACTTGTTATCTTTGTGGAGAGCCAGGGCACTTCAAGCATAATTGTGGACTGAATGGAGCAAAACAAGACTTTAGCTGGTTTTCACAATGACAGCAGTCTGCTGCTCTATAGGAGGAGTAAGTACCTCACTCCTTGGTTTTACAGTCAGACCGTTCTTGCTTTACTCGCTTGAAGCTATGCTTGCGGAGTTGTAGTCTATTCTTTTTCAAAAGGCGAAGATGTTACATTCAGATTGCTCACTTCACGCTAACTAGTCGTAGATGGGAAGCCTTATCCCATGATTACAAAACAGTCCAAGATGCATGGGATTCAGTGGCAACACAACTCCACATAGAGTGGTGTTAGCTGAACCGACTGAACCAGTACCGAAAAAATAATAATACCGTTTACTATAGAATTTAATGTAGTTGCCAAACCAGAAATTGGCTTGTATTAACAGCTAGTCAGCTAAAGAACTTATTTTTCTTTGTGTCCAGGATGACTACCAAGGCCCTCCAATGATGGTACCACCACAATATGCTGCTCCGAATCATCGAGAACCTGGTTTCTTTGATTGGTGATTCTTTTCCCTTTCTTTTGTACAGTGCTAGTTTCGCACTTTGTTGAAATTGCATGTCCAAATAGTTCGATCTTTCTCTTTTTTTCGCTGTTGTTGAATGTCAGATTTCAGACTGGTAGAGATAGAAGCACACGAACTTTCGTGGAATGTGGCGTGTGACGTCTGACACTCCCGGACACATTTGTTGGAGACTTGTCTAACTGTGTCAAGGGATTTCTTTGGTTAGATTCCTTAAATACATAAGCATTAATTTAGAAATCATAACAAAATATTCCGAAAATCCTGTGTCCAATTTACCCACCTTTCATTTCCGCCAAATTTTACAACACAGCTCTACATTCCTCCGATCACAATTAAACAAAACCCAGATGAAGTATCTCAAAATCAGGTCGATCATCTTCTTCCCAATCGGCAACAATGTCTCACATCCCAGAAGAAATCATAGAGCATAGAGCAATAATTCGGCTACATCACAAACAACCCAGATTGAAACACCACCTCGTATCTCTACAAATCATGGTACAAGGTCGATAAATACAGTAGGGCATAGTAATTGTGGTGGGTTGGATTGAAATAATGTATGAATCCACAAATGAATTTGCAATCACATGTGTTTAACGTGTCTACTTTCGGTTACTCATGTTCAATCCTAACCCGACCTGTTTATTGTTTTATGTACCTGTGTCGTGTTATATTTGTGTTAGTGTGGGAAAAAACCAATCCTGACTTTGCTAAGTTCATGTTCACCGCATTGTGTAAAAAACTTCTACCACTACTAGGAATTGGAATCGCTTGCTCAATGGAATCGCCCACGAGACTGAATGGAGATGGGATTTGTTTCTTAGTGAATTCAAAGGCAAAGATGTGTACCATCTTTACCCTCTCTGATCTCTGCATAGACATCAGTTTCAGTAATTTGCTCAAAATGTTACTCCTATCATTTGCTGCTGTTTTCCCTCTTGATTTCAATCAGTTCATGTAGCAAAGACAAGTATTTTTTCTTGTAACTCAGGATGCTCGGGCTAGCTTACGCGCACCTCGAATAAAACAAGTAAAATGAGTAAACTAAAGAAGGGAGAAAAAAGAGAGTACAGGACGGAGGGATTGCCACACCATCCAAACGCCTCAATAATTCTCCACCTTTATACCCCTTGCTGTTCTTATATGTGATTCAACAAAATCCGCTCCTATGTAGTTCCAAATGCACCCGATTACTTTAGGGATTGGCATGGCGGTCAAATCCTCCCCCCTCCAAGCGGACAGAGGGATTGTCTCCCGGGATTAGTCAGTAAGTTGATCCGGACACCTTGAGTTATAAAATAGATTGTGGAGCCCTCTCTTCACGTAACTGGGCAATTACTCCAATGGACAATGGTTAGTTGTGGCTGAAAAATGGCCTGATACATGCAGAGCCAAATGCTACACCGGGTCATTTTAATTATAACAAATACATAAGGAAAATGAAATATATATTGACCGATGGAGTTGGTCCATGTGGCAATCCGCATATTGTAGATCAAAATAAATATCTCCAAGATTATGCAGTCGAGTTAACGGTATAACAGATCAAAATTAGAATGAGAGTTTGTGTGTGTGTAGGTAATTGAAGATTTTATTAAACCAAAAAGGATATACAAAGTCAAAGGGGCATGCCCCCTTGAACAATAAACCAGAAGCTAACTACAAAATGAACATCTTTTTGCAAGTCCTACACAGACCAGCAGCTATACAAACCAGAATGAGAAAGTTGCTGGAACTATTTAAACGAGTTTCCATCCACTCAATTCTTTTTCTTTCCTTCCAAACACGTAAAAGGGTCATTCGAACGAGTGACCCTGTGACGGTCTAGGCGTCTTTAGTCAGCATCTCCAATCAAGCTCTAAATCTTTAAAATAGAGAACAAAATTATTTCAATCAAGCTCTATATTGGGTCTCTATTTTAGAGACCAAAATTTGGTTCTCTATATATAGAGATGTTTCAAACATATAGGGCGTGTTTGATAACCCTCTTGGAGGGAGGGATTGGGATTGAGAAGGTGATAGGACTGATAATACTTTGTTTGGTTGGCATTTATGGAGTGGGATTAGTTATCCCATGGGATTACCAATCCCCCCATTTGATGGGATTAGTCAACCCATGGGGGGTGTTACTACAAATCCCATTCCCATGGGATTGACCAAAACAAGTTAAAAAACCCACCTCAATTCCAATCCCAATCCCAATCCTAATCCTAGCCAAAACAAACATGTTATTTACAATCCCACCTCATTCTCAATCCCAATCCTAATCCTGTGCAACACAAACATGAATAAATGATTCATCTCCTCATTAATAATCCCACCTCATTCTCAATCCCAATCTTAATCCCACCTCATTATGTATAGATGAAAATAGAGATTTAGGAATAGTGAAAATCTCTAAACTTGCTTTTTGGATAAAAAAGTACATTTTGAATCTCTATTTAAGTGAATTGGGTTGGAGATGAGCATGAAGTTTCTCCATCCACTTGCATTTTCTTTTTCCTTTTTTCGCCAAAAGGGTAGGAACTTAATTGATGACAGACAAAAGTCACAGAAACAACCAAAAGAAGCAGCCATCCTTGATCAAGGAATTGGCTAACCAAAAAAAGCAGCCATCATTTTTATAGATGAGAGGATCAACCTGGGTGATTTTTTAGGAGTAGAATCGTTATTTCTTATAATTTTGTTAACAGAGTTATCCAATTTTTCATTTCATATAGTTGAGGGAGTCTGTATGGGCGATTTTAAACGTTAAGGGGTCTCCGTAGGAGAAGGCATAGGTGAGGGAGTCTCTATGTACTTTCACCTATTCTCGATCATCCCAAACACACAAAAGGTTCACACCTCCTATGGACTAATAAGAGTCTAGTGTAGCATGAAGTTGTCCATCCACTTGCACCCATTGGTTGCTTTCAAAGCTGTAACTTACGAATTAGGACCCCATCTGTAGCTGGTGTTGAATAATACGGAGTAGCACTCTTCCGTCCCATTTTGATAGTTCCATACAAAAAAACGTGCAATTTTCGGATTAAAAAATAAAGAGAAAAATTCAAAAAAACCTCTAAACTTACACCGCAATGTCCCATAGGCCTCCAAACTTCCGTTAATATCAATTAAACCTCCAAAGTTCACAAATTTTCTTCAATCATGCCTTTGCCGTCAGCTTCCGTTAATGTCCAAACGGGAGAAGGATCCCCCACGCTCTATACACTGACACGTGTAAAAAATAAAATCTCAACTGTACGTGGAACTAGGCATGCGCTCTCTCTCTCTCTCTCTCTGCCTTCACCTTGTTCACCTAGAAATCCTCCACCATCGACCCAAATTCCTCGTCACTTCTCTAACCTTCACCAACCCAAAAACCCAGTCTCCTCCCCTCCATATTTCTCTCTGTCTAAACCCATCCCATTGCAATTTCGTTCAATCAGCCATCTCATATGCATCCAAAATTGGTTTTTGGCAAATCATTGATTAATGGGTGTTTATAGGTATAACCCGATTTGATTTGTGGAATAAAATATGTGGATGGGGTTTATAATAAACTGATTTAAGAATTAAATTTTTATGAACCCCATGGCTAGAGGAGTATGAGCACAAGAGCATGGGTACAGAGGTGGGGTTTGTCAAAAATTATAGGTGGTGATTTTGGAGAAGGTTGGTAGTAGGTGTATTTTTGGTACCAGATTTCGAATTCTATGAAAGCCCAACACTTTCTGGCCACCATTAGCACCATTGACGACCGACAAATCCCTTCCTAAACACGTCGCACTCCAGCGACCTCTCCCCCACACTCGCCTCTCTTAGGTTACCTTCCTAGATCGGCGTTTGACCTCCAACAGCCCTCGCCACACCTCATAGCCACTCGCTGGAGCTCCGTTTGCATCCACCGACCATCGTCGAACACTCGCCAGCCCTCGAAGGACCTGCGACGAT
Source organism: Rhododendron griersonianum (assembly GCA_018127125.1). Classification (NCBI taxonomy): domain Eukaryota; kingdom Viridiplantae; phylum Streptophyta; class Magnoliopsida; order Ericales; family Ericaceae; genus Rhododendron; species Rhododendron griersonianum. The sequence goes on from CM030798.1 coordinate 27,885,525, forward strand.
CCTTTTACAGCCTCGCCGGACCTCTTCTCACTCCGGCGACCCTCAAATGTGCTTCGACTCAATCTACAAGACCCAGTGAGTTTCAACCCGAGACTGCAGGTTTTCGAAACTGCTCGAAAACTTGATCTAATCTGTTCGTTCTGTTCGCCTTGACGAGACAAAGACATCGGTGCAAGACTCATCTCAATCGGAGAAGAAAAGGGCTCTCACGCACTGTCTATTCGTAGCACGTGTATGGAGAGTTATCTCCATTATCCGGGTCTGTTTCACGCTTTGTCCAGAGGTAGAAGAAGAATAATTGGTCTTCTTTTTTTCCTTTTTTTTCCTGAAGCATGTCCCCTAAAAGGACAGGGAGAGGGACATGTAAGCCTCCCCCGTTTGGACATTGATGGAAGAAAACGGCAAAGGCATAATTGAAGAAAATTTGTGAACTTTGGAGGTTTAATTGATATTAACGGAAGTTTGGAGGCCTATGGGACATTGCGGTGTAAGTTCAAAGGTTTTTTTGAATTTTTCCCAAAAATAAATAACTTTCCTTCATAGTTTTTTTTATTTTTTGGGCATCAAATTAAAGAACTAATCAAGATCTTTAATTTTGAGCGAAGAAACTCGAAAATTCATGTACGGAAATAATATTTTTATCTGAAAATTGTACATCTTTTCGTAGGTGACTATTATTTTAGACGGATGAAATAGCATTTAGATTGTTGATTAGCGATGCCAACTTATCCTGTTCCGCCCCAACCCCAAACCCGCCTGGACCCAGCCTCATTTTGCACAACCCCGTCCCATTTTCCTTTAATGTATTAATTCATGGTACAGTTTCCAAATATATATATGCCAATATTGTATACATCAGCAGTGGGGGTTAGCAGGTGAATTAGTAAGTTAGTCCACACTTCAAAGGGGGTTCAGAAGCTATCCATAACCCTGAATCCCAAATGCCTCTAACGAGGCTTGAACCCTGGTCTCTCTTATGGGAGGACCATGAGATAACCGATGGGCTACAAGCTCTTACTAGAAATTGCTCGTGTCTGAATGCACGTGTCACACCCCAAAATGGGAAGTGATCCGGCCATGAACCACAAGACTGAAACTCGTAGAACATGCAGCCTAAAAAGAAATTTGATTAAAAACCAAGGCAATGAACTAATAAACGGTCAACCATTTTTTTTTATTAAGAACAACTCCAACCAATTAAGTTCAACAAAAAGTATGGGGCACAATCATCCCATGAACCACCCAATATCCAGTGATTCAACAATAATAAAGAGGAGTCATTATTTGACAATTGTTTCAAATGTGGAAGCGATTTATTAAAATAAAACTAAGATGAGACACCTTAAGGAGGTCAAACAAAAGAGTTCTCGAGGTGCCGCCAGAGTCCTTGCCTAATTCCCCAACTTGCCTAAAAGAGAAGTTGGAATAAATCCGTCAGCTGATGAGCTCAGTGAATAGCAAATATGTATAATAAATAAAGTTGAAAGCGGGGATGAAAATAATTTACCATTAAACATAATTTGGCATACGAGGTGTCTATTAGAATAATAAATTAATCAATGAAGCATTTAACCAATAAATATTCTTGGTAGTGATCACAACATTAACTCCATCAACAATGGGGAACCACAATCAAATAGTACCATGGCCAAAATAAATCTCATCAAAATTGAATCCAATATCAAACTTAGAGTCACCAGGGTTGGCAGCCCATGGTACTTTTCCCTAAGACGATCCGGCGAAAGAAAGTCGTTGAGCATTAGGGTCACCGGCCTAACACGGTCTTTTCCCCGATGGCCAGGGTCACCAACACGAGAATGAATAATTTCCCTGGACTTCCGAAATAAATGTTCCCATTAATATCCACCAAGTTCTCACCAAAAAGAATATTAACAATTGATCTCAGAAAATTCATCGCATGCCAATTTATAGCACTTATAAACAATTTGAGTCTCCGAATAACATTCATATAAATTTCTGAAGGAAATACTTTTAAGGGATACATGGATCTTTCGAAAATACTTAACATACTTAACTACTCACATGGGTCCAAAAGTAATGCAATCGAACATGCAAAAAGAACGCTAACCTGAACAAAAGAGTAAAGCACGAAATGACCAACTATGCAAATATACACTGAGTATATACAGAATACCAATTCCTATTAAAATAAACCTAACTTATTCCTAATTACTACCACCAGTAACCACCAAAAATCCACCTACAAACCCCTTCCAGGTAATCACCTATGTTCACTAATAAATATGTACAAGGCATATATAACTATATCAGTCCAAAACCAATTATCGAGCAACTTCGAAGTCCTTTCTTCAGATCACCACCTCTTCACACAAATCCTCACGCACACAAATCACCTCCAAACTCCATGGTCCAATAGAATGATGAGAAGAAAATAATTCTCGCAGAGAACTTTGCCCAAAACTCGAACAAAACCGGCCCATTTATCCCATCATTAACTCCACTAATCTACGTACTCCACCAATAAACCCAAGTTTTTCCATGACTGTGCATCTGTGCCGACCAACGGAAAAGAAGGAAACAGATTAAGAATTTAGCATTACCTCAGAAGATCACCTTAGATTCGATTGTGCGGCTCTTTCTTCTTCTTCTTTTTTTTTCTTCTTTTTCCTCAGAGCTTAACTCCAATGTAGAACCCTACTTAGCGTATAAACATGAGGCTTTAAGTAGTACTCTTAAAATCACCCACTACTCACGTTGTACCCTAAATTATAGCTAACTAATTAATTATAATTTAGGTAAATAAATAACAATATAAATTTACTTAATCTGACTTGCTATGAAATTCAATAATCCGACACGAACCACTAATTACCCAAAATCAATCTCATACTCCGAAGATTACAATCGTGTCAACAATACCCATAGCGCGCCCAAAATAATTAGAAGTAGTTGGGACCTAATCATAACACCAATTAATAACAGCCATATAATTAATTAAATAAATAAAAAAACTAGGCCGTAATAGTACGGCGCAACACATTTTTGAACACGACTAAAATGAATTAACTTCTAAATTTTGAAATATGAAGAGTGCAATTGTGCCCCTACCTCAAGGCACTAATTCAAAAGTATTAACATAAAATACTGAAAAACTTTCATGCACCCTCAGCACTAAAGTTGCTTAATCTCAATAGAAGATATTACCCAAGAAATCAAAGCAAATGCAAAATTGTTCAAAAAATTAGGGAGCTTTTATTCAAGATTACATCAACAAAATCGTTATTTTTTCCCGTACGTAAACGTGTCAACAAATTGGTACATTCAAGGAAACACATTAAGAACACAAATAGTGATCAAAGCAAACACCAATAGTATAATGAAGCTTCCTCCTTCATCTTCAAAGCACCAACTTAATCACTTCCGTAGCCAAAATAACTATTTTCCTTGTAACAACCTGAAGCTAAAATAAAAATGCAATTGACTGAAGTCAAAGATAAATTAAAAAGACGCAAATCTACATCAAAGAGCCGCAAGTGATCAACTAAGTTCCTTTTTTTATTTTGATAAGCTACTAACTTATAAAATAATCCAGAGAAGCAAACAACTAAATAGGCAAAAAAAAGAAAGAAAGTAACTTGATATGGAACAAAATCTTCCGTTTTTACTTACCGATTGCTCCCCTACGCATGAGTTGACGCCTCCCAAGTAACCCGGTCCCTTTAAAGATATAACATCAAACATCAAGACGTCAGAGAACCAACAAAGCCAAAAAAGAAATAGTCAAAACATAAGTTACGGACACCAACAGGTTCAACACCAAAGAAATGAACATAGCATAGACGGGCATAAAAATGCACATTCCCTTTCTCTACTTTTAAAGGAGAAACAAATCCTCTACATCTAATTCAACGAAAGAAAAAATCACTGACCAGCCCCAATCATTTCAGGAAGGGGAAAAAAAGTTAATAGGAAAGAGCCTATTACCAAAGAAAGTTATTTGGTGTGACATCAAATTGAAGCTAAAATCAATGCCTTCACAAAGGGAGACAAGGGAGGAGTCGAGCTGCTCTATCCTGGTGGATGATGCAATCGCCAATCGTACCTGGAAAAAATATTCGCATCAGGATCAAATTGTTTAGTGAATTTTTGCTCAAATTACATGTGAAAAAGAAATATTAGTAACACGAACTCAATGAGAGAGAATACAAAAGGGGGTCATCACTTTGGTTGGGTATCCAAAATGGAATCGCCTCATCAAGAGGAGGCAATAGACACCAATTTATTTGAAATTTTGACTAAATGCACGTCCTGTCAAAGATGTTTTACCTGTGCCGATGGCACTCTCCCAACAATTTCCCGTAGAAGACAATAACAAAATACAAAAACCACCAAATACAACTAGAGAACTCAACTACAATATTCCCAATTCGTTAACCACTAAATACACTCATGCAAGGCCTTCAAATTCTTGTTTGTGGGGGAGGGTAAGTAAAATGAATACATTGTTTGCTTCAAACTCAGCATTCTTCGGTTGTGCTAGTGTTTCTAATTTAGGGCCCTCATTCTCATTTCTCCAATGTCCCATCCCATCCCTTTGGCACCCACATATTTCTTCAAGTCTAGAAAATGACAAATTAGATATGAATTGGACAAATCAAAATTCACATGTCCATAGATGGTTAGATTGTCCAAAATTAAAAGTCCTAAGAAGTCGTCTAAAACAGGTGAACATTAGTTTATCATCAATGGTGAATATTGTCCAGTGATAAAAACATATCTAAAATAACTTAGCCTTAAGCAAAAGAAAGCTAATAGAAAAGGAGAATAAATTCAAACAAATTGGCTAATAGTATGGGAAGGGGTAGATGGAATTGCTAAATTCGAATAAATCAATGGCAAATATTGTCCATTAGCATCACCATGTCTACCCTCTCACTTTAAAGAAATTGAGTTAGAAAAATATAGCACCACTAAAATCATTAATCCATTGTAGAAAATTGACCATAATTGACATACACTGTACCCAATCCCCCCCCGCCCCCAAAACCCTACAGGTGTGGTATTGTTGTGGAAAATCGCAAGAGAACTACGACCTTATGCCTGTGCCAACGACACTTGAGAGAATTTGTAACTACCCATTAAATAAACCAAAAGAAGAAACAAAAAGAAAATTTGTTTGATAAATTTGTCCGTAACTTAAAATATGAACGAACTATATACGTCTAGAATTAAATTTCGTAACTTAAAATACTAACAAACTATATACGTCTAGATTTATTTGTCCAAATTATGTCAAATATGATTTTGAGAGAACATCAAAGCCTATACAAACCTAGTTATCATACTTACGGACTTACCCAAAAAAAAAACCCAGTTATCATAACCAAAGGATACTTGTATTTTGATTAGAGTTCAAGAAATAGGAATTGAACCCACTCCAATGACCTTATCAAAACACCTGGAACAAAAAAACCACAATAATACACTTTAATCAAACTAACTACTCAAGACACTATTGGAAGACAAAAGATATAGCAAAGATCAAAGGAAAGGGATTTTGTACCTCACGTTGAATAAAATCCTAGAACACAAAATGAAAGGGATTTTCGTTTCTGTAATAAAATCACCCATTTTGGTAATGGCGGGCCGATGTCGATTACAACTAATTAGATCAAATCAACTACCTCTTTGCCAATGTTTAGGGGAGACATGCATGCTAAGAAACACATTGAAATCTAAATAGTATACGCAACAGTTTATACACCATGTCAGTAAGAGGAAAGAGAGTGAGAAACTTCCAAAATGAGAATGAAAAAGATTTTTTTTAATCGGCAAAGGGCTTCACATCTGCATTCACTCTCTCATTTATATACCATGGTTAAGCCATATGTACCTAGTTCCAGTACTTCTTAGTAAAATGCTTTCACACCAATTGAATGAAGGAAAATCTTGCTTTGGATTATTATAAAACAGAAGGGTGTGGGGACAAGTTGTTGGAACGGCTTAGATTCATTTGATCCAAAGGCTGTAGTGCATCATCCCACTTCCAGGTTAAGTGCCCATGGTTTTCACCTAAATCACACAACTGCCGTCCCCTTCCAACCGAGATGCATAGTGCCGTAGGCACTGGCTAACACTAGTCAACCTATAGAGAAAAACGATTAGGGAAAGGGAGAGAGAAATTCCTTCACCCAAAATTCGATTTATCCAAAAATTTGTTCATTACCAAAAATTCCGTAGTCCACCCCATTGAATTCTCTTTCAACGGCAAATAACTCATTACCAATTTGTTCACCCAATCAACGGCAATTTCAGAAATCATTACCAAAAAGGTTTTTTTTATTAAGAAAACCTTAATTGCAAAAAATTTTGGTTAAGAGAAGTAGTAAGAGGAAAGAGAGTGAGAAACTTCCAAAATGAGTAAGAAAAAAGGTTTTTTTAATAGTCAAAGGGCTTCATGTGTTCTTTTTAAAAAATGGTAATGATTCATATTGCTTCCAACTGAGTTTTCATATTGCTTTGGATTGCTGCTTATGCCTTGAATGAAAGAAATCTTATTAGATAAATGGCCAGATACATGCAGAGCCAAATGCTACACCTGGTCATTTCAATTATAACAAATAAATAAGGAAACCTAAATATATAATTGGCCGACGGAGTTGGTCCACGTGACATGACATGATAACACGCCTCAAACTCGACACGAAGTTAGCAGGTTAGAGTTGACTATTTCTGACACGAAACACGTATATGACACAACTCGAGAACACGATTGCTATACTACAAGAAATATGGGATCTACCAATGCTTTTTCTACCAGCGGCTCGAAAAAGCGCTACAATAGAAGTTCTATACCAGCGCTTTTTCTAGCCGCTACTAGAATAAGGCTTTCCCAGCGGCCCAAGCAAAAGCGTTGGAATAGATTGACCATTTCCCAGCGACCCAATAAAGGCGCTGGGATTGATCGGATATTTACCAGCAGCCCAAGAAAAGCGCTGGAATAGACCTCTCATTACTATCGTCCAGGAAAAAGCGTTGGAATAGGCTCAAATAAAGAAGATCACCGAACAATGTGTAATTATATTATACGTTATACATTTTCTAATATTCTTTGATACGATTATTTAGCGAAGCCGTTGATTTCGTTGTGCTTATTGATTAAGTCATTATCGTAAAAATTTGACTCGTATATGGGTTTAGAAAGCTCCTTGATTAGGATGCAATTTGTGTTTTGGATGATTGTTATCGTTCGATCAGATGTGTAACGATACCTGATCAACTTCATTCTTGATAGGATTGATAAACTGAGTATTATGTAAAAGATAGACGGTCCGGATTGAAAAATAAAGAATCTGTCGGGGTCATCGGGTCTTGCAATCTAATATTTTAATGACTCGGGATGCATCAAATGTTGCCCGATCTGATGGTAGCCAATATCCAATGATCACCGATTTTGGTGACAATGATGGAATAAGTGAGACGTGAAATCCTAACGGTTCAGATAGACCATTGTACAAATTTAGTTGGTAACAACCTTTAAATTATACATGTTCAATGTAACTGTTTATAAACTAAGTCTTGTGATATACTTGAATATATGGTAGCCATTCGATCGTGACACAATTACAACGATCCAAACCATTGATTTTGTTTTCCTTATTGGTTATATCATTTTCGTATAAAAATTGTCTCGATCGCGTTTCGAAAGCTTCTTTATTAAGACACAATTTCATTAAGAAAATGTGTTTTTTGTTAGATCAAGTGTGTATCGATGCCTGATTGACTTCATTTTGGATACGAATGATGTACTCCATAATATGTAAAAGATGGATAGTTTTGATTAAAAAAAAAAAGACTCAAGTGGGGAGTCGAATATTGCAATCTAGCACTTTAATGCCTCAGGATGCATCAAATGTTGTCCGATCAGGTGATCGTTGATATCCGATGATCTTCGATTTAGGTGATACTGATGGAATCAGTGTGACGTGAATCCTAATGATTCAGATCGACTATTATTAAAATATAATTGACTGAGTAAGAATAGATTTTATTCGTACTGTGCAATACGAGGGCGCTTAATTATTTTGGCCCCAATTCGCCAAAATAATTGAAGGGTAAATTGAGTAGGAGGACATAGTTTAGGGGTTTATGCCACAATTAGTCCATCTACTTTTTCCCATATAGTCTCTAGGACAATTGGCAATCAGTTTCTCAAAAATGCCCTCGGAAGTCACCGAACGTTGACCGGCGTATCTGTTCATTTTTTGTGTATCTGTTGACTTTTTAAATTTTTTTTTGACCATTGACTGGAGTTGACCGGCGTTGACTGGTGTATCTGTTCATTTTTAGTGTATCTGTTGATTTTTTATTTTTACCTCCATCACTCAACCACAACTTCTACCACCACCACCACGACGCCACCACCACCGTCATCATGCCGCCACAACCTCCACCTCCACTACTACTCCATCAACACGCCACCACCTCCACCTCCACCTCCACCTCCACAACCACCACCACCACCATGCTACCACAACCTCCACTTCCACCACCACCTCTACCACCGCTCCATCACCACCACGCCACCACCTCCACCTGCACCTCCACCACTCAACCACCACTTCCATCACCATCACCACCAAGCCGCCACCATGCCGTCACAACCTCCACTTCCACCACCACTCCATCACCAACACGCCACCACCTCCACCTCCACCACCACCACTCAACCTTCACTTCTACCACCACCACCACCATGCCACCACAACCTCCACTTCCACCACCACTCCATCACCACCACTCCACCATGTCCACCTCCACCACCACTACCACCATGCCGCCACCACCACCGCCACCATGCCACCACAACCTCCACTTCCATCATCACCACGCCACCGCTTCCACCTCCACCACCACCATGCCACCACAACCTCCACTTCCATCACCACCTCTACCACCACTCCATCACCACCACGCCACCACCTCCACCACTTCCACCATTACCACTACAACGCCACCACCACCACCACCATGCCACCACAACCTCCACTTCCACCACCACCATGCCACCACTCCATCAACACCACGCTACCACCACCACCTTCACCACTCAACCACCACTTCCACCACCACGACGCCACCACCATGCCACCACAACCTCCACTTCCACCACTACCTCTACCACCACCACACCACCACCACCACCACCACCACCACCACCATGCCACCACAACCTCTACTTCTACCACCACTCCATCACCACCACGTAACCACCTCCACCTCCACCACTCAACCACCACTTCCACCACCACCACTATGACGCCGCCACCACCACCACCTCTACTTCCACCACTACCATGCTACCACTCTATCACCACCATGCCACCACCTTCACCACGACGCCACCACCATGCCACCACAACCTCCACTTCCACTTCCACCACCTCTACCACCACTCTACCACCACCTCCACCACCCCCATTAGCACTTCCATAACCACTCCTGTCACGACCCAAACCCGTGGGTTAAAGGTCTAATGACCGGCCAGTGAGTCTTGGTCACCCTAGGCCTATCTTAATAAATCAGTTTAGGGAATTCATAAAATCCTCTCATCAAAATAGATTACCTTAAGAAATTCAGTAAGCTGCGGAAGTACAATTTCAATAATTCCAACATATTCCAGAGTTCTACGTGCGGAAATAAATATAACTGCTTAACAATACCTGCAAGTAACCATAGCGTAACCTGACCGGAACAAGCGGTTATCAAAATTCAAATGTCTTCAAGTCAAGTCCTCATAGCTCTATACTCACATCAGAACAGTACTACTATATACACATAAGAACTGGTCACCAAAAAGATTTCGACTTGAGAGCAAAGCCGAGTCCATCTAATGCTGCGAACCTGAAAAGTATGGTTTTTGAAAAACTCCATAAGCTAAAGCTCGTATGAAACATGACATATCCAGTAAACATGTTAAATCATGGATACTACTAACATCTTATAAAAAAGTGTTGTCATACTCTTTAGTATTGAACATGTAAAATGTGCTTTCTTTCAAAGATAATCAAATCTCAAATCCATAATAAAATAAATTCAAGTCTTTCAATAGACTTATGCTAAAAGCAATAATTCTCAGTCATCAGTTCATTCACAGAATGAAATCCAACTTTTCAGGATAAAGCAGAAAACCATCATGATATTAAAAATATCACATTTCATAATACTCGTCGATTTCACACATCTTTCAAGAACAAGTTTCAACCAGAATCTAGAGGAGCGACCTCTAAAGTATAAAGGGAATGACGTCAAACCATCAGGATACCTGGTTAATATCCCCCAACCTTATAACTCCAAATCCACTTTGTCTGTTTAAAGTCCTTAAGCACGGACACTTGTTCAGATGTATCGACAGGAAAATTATTCATTTCATCAAATCATTTAGCAAGTTAATCAATATCCATGATTCTATAGAAAACATTTCTAAAATATTTCAATAATGAAATATTTAAACAACACATGTAAACAAGATATGCATGTTTCACCTTGCTCCTGAAGACGCAGCTAATCTCTACTCGAGTCTTCACGTATTTCATACTAACGAGCACACAGACCTAATGAGAATATCATAAACGTCCAAATATGAGTACAATTAATGTACTAAGTCCAAATAGTCCAATCCTAGTCATCTAAGTCATGGCTTAGAGCCAATCTTTTACTAGGGGTAAAATGGTTATTTTACGTTCCACGGTCAATCTATCCAAGCGCTATGAACTCAGATCTCTCATCTTATCAAATCTGATCCAAAAATCGTAATTCATTCAGAACTCAAGTATAAAACTCAGTTTTAAAACATTTATGACTAAAAAGGTCATTTTAGCACACATTGAATCCCAAGGGCAAAATAGTCATTTTAAATCTCTAAGTACGAAGTGTAAAATTTAAGTATCCTAATTATTCAAAAATTACAATCCTGTAATTTTTACAAAAATCAATAAAATTTTATACAAAGTCTATTTTTGGCGTAGAAACGCAACACAATGGATCGAAGGTTCAACAACCTTTATTGGTAAAATGGTAAACACAATTCCACCTTAAGATCACATGAAATTTCTGGGTAAAAACTTAGTTTTGTCAAAAACTCTAGAAAACCTATGCATGCAAGGTATTTTAAGAAATAAAAACAATACTTTGCTCATTTACTAAAATCTGTCACCCTTTCTTTGAAAAATCATAACTTATTCATATAACGTCCAAAAATACTCAAACCAGCGCCCAAACTTGCGTAACATCCATGTGTATCTACTGTAAAAATTGGAAGATTAGTTATCAACCAAATATTCTCCAGATTTCAAAAGAACAAGCTGTTCTACAGAAAACAGGGCAGCCAAACATGTTTTAGTAGAAAAACCATAACTAATTCATTTCAACTTCAAAAATGTTGAAACTAGTGCTCAAAGTTGCGAAACGTAAAGTATTATTCTCAGTAAAAATATAAGATTCATAAATCTAAAGGATTTTCCTCGGCAAACCAAAGAAAACAGATCGATCACAGTTTATGTCCATGTCAGACAACTTTACTTTAAAAATTTACCAAATATTTTATATTTATCCAAATGATTTGATTCCAACGCCAAAATGTTTCCAACTTAAAGGTTTAATTCTTGAAAAAAAACCATAGCCATGCAAGTAGTGAAAGTTTCCATAAATTTAAAAGAAGACAGACACAATCAGATTCGGACACACAGATTACAGTCAGTATTCAAAAATTCATAACTAATTCTGTGTTGATCGGTTTTGCATGTTCTTGGTGTCAAAATCTTCGTATTTAAACATACTTTAAAAGTTATGAAGACTTCAAAAATTGAATCTTAGCAGAAGGGTTCTCAAAATACGAATTTGTGATGGTCCAAAAAGCTGTCAGGAAAGTTTAAGAAGTTACCGGCAAGATTTGACGGAGAACCTTAGTGTCTAAGGGCTGGTCCAGACCTTGGAGGAGCTAAAATGGCTTCTCTTCTTCCTTCCTCTTCTCTCTCTCTCTCTCTCTCTCTCTCTCTCTTCTGCCGACCTCTCCTCTTCTTTCTCTTCTTTTTGTTTCCTTTTTCTTGCAAAATACAATAGTAATAATATATTATATGAATAATTATATGCTAGTGTACACTTGGCACCTAACTAAACTAATGGGGTTGCCAAGTGTTGACTTGGTCTTGACACCTAGCCATGCACGCATGGCTAGTTCCGGAGCGCGAGTCGCGCGCGACTCGAAAAACTGTACGGGTTTCGGTCTCAGAAAAATATGAAATTCGCACAGTACCCTAAATAAATTATTCTAAGAAAAACCCCATTCTTGGAATTTCAAGGAAAAATCTAAAACACAGAGATTTGAAATGTCTGGCCAATTGACTTGTAAAATATGTCCGTGACCAATAATTAAAGGTAGTGACGAATTATCATCGTACTAATACTATTTTTAACGTGAGGGTTTCACAACTCCATCACCTCTTAGTTCCACCACCACCACTCCAGCTCCACAATCATGTCCACTACTACCGCCACCGCCACCACCACCACCACCACAACAATACAAAACAGATACAAATATACCAGATACAAATACACCAAAATAGATACAATAGATATACCACAACAGATACACCAATACAAAACAGATACAGATATATCAACAGCAGATGTACCAAAACAGATACAATTATACCAACAATATCTGCTGGAGTTTGCTCCGGCTTCTCTCTTGCAAAATTGGAGAGATAAATAAGTTTTCTGTTTATTTTTGGACGAAGGTTGACAGTAGGAGTTTAATTGATGAGTGTTTTTAATACTTCAAGTGTTTATATGATATTTCGATAAGGTCATGTGTTTGTGTGATTTGCGTGAAAAGTCAGGTGCTAATATGAAATTTTTTCATATAGATATATCAATAGCAGATGTACCAAAATAGATACAAATATATCAACAATAAATACACCAAAATAGATATAGATATACTAAAACAGATACACCAACAAAAAAAAGATACAGATATACCAAGATATATACACCAACACAAAACACTTACAGATATACTCGCAATAGATACACCAACGCAAAACAGATACACTTATATCAACAGCAGATGTACTAAAATAGATACAAATATACTAACAATAGATACACAAAAATAGATATAAATATACCTAAACACATACACCAACACAACATAAAACATATACAAATATACCAATACACCAAAACTGATACACCAACACAAAACAGATACAGATATATCAACAACAGATATACCAAAACAAATCCACAACCTCCACTTCCACCACCACCACCACCTACACCACCACTCCATCACCACCATGCCCCCACCTCTACATCCACCACCACCTCCACCACTCAACCACCACTCCCACCACCACCACGTCACCACCATGCCACCACAACCTCCACTACTACCACCACCTCTACCACCCCTCCACCACCACCACCACCACCACCTCCATCACCACCATGCCATCACCTCCACCACACCACCACCACCACCACCACCACCACCACTACCACTCCACAGCCATCGCCACTGCCACAACCACAACAAAGTCTTTTTTGTTAGCCAAACAGATACACCAAAAATGAACAGATACACTGGTCGACGTCAACACCGGTCAATGATCAAAAAAATAAAAAAATTAGCAGATACACCAAAAATGAATAGATACGTCGGTCAACGGTCAAAAAAATAAAAAAAAATAAAAAAATCAACAGATATAGCGAAAATGAACAGATACACCAGTCAACGCCGGTAACACCGGTCAAAATAAAAAAAATAAAAAAAAGATATTTTTATGTTAGCCAAACAAGGCCCTTGTCTCATTAAAGTCAATTTAAATGAAAAAAGATATTTTTTGTGTTAGCCAAACAAGACCCTTGTCTCATTAAAGGCAATTTGATCTTTTCACGGATCTTAAACTCTAAAATATTTTCATTAATGTACTTTACACATCATAAAACTTAAGTTGGACTAAATCTGTTTTGTGACCTTTTCTTTTGGACTTTAGACCAATTTGTTGATAATTTTTTTTTGATAATTGAAACCCCCAAATTTCCCACGAAAATGAATTCCGCCAAATTTATGGCGCGCTGATGTACCGCTGAAAAGAAATTCCCCACAAACGAAAATAAATCCCTAAATCCTTTCTCTCGCTCTCTAGCTCCCTCTCCTGCGCTTCGTATCCCTCTCTCTCGCTCCCTCTCCTGCGCTTCGTATCCCTCTCTCTCGCTCCCTCTCCTACGCCCTCTCTCTCTCTCTCTCTCTCTCTCTTCCTCTCCTGCGTGTGCCATCACAGCCATACTCAATTTCTCTCTTCCTCTCCTGCGTGTGCCATCACAACCATACTCAATTTCTTCCACATTTAGGTCGTCTCAGGAGATACTCTGGGTGTATACTCCATAGCTGAGGTACGACTCTCTCTCTGAACATTGCATATGTATTGGTGGACTAAGATTCTCAATTCGAGGGTTTGGGATTTTGTTTGGTTGTTTAGAAATTAGGCCTTTGAAAATTGGGGTAAGGGTTTAGCAGTGGTTTTGTTCAATATTAAGCGTAGTACAGTAGCCATTGCATGCAAAACGAAGTGAATGAACTCGTACAGATCATTTTTTGAAACCTCCGTGACCGATTTCAGCTCTGTATGTATGAATCTTGTTTTATCCCAATGACATAAAAATTGAAAACATGAAAAAAAAAAAAAAACCAATTTACTAGGATTCTTCTATATGGATGTTGACCATATGTTTAGGTTAATCTGTAGATTGAAATTTATAATGTGGATCAGTCAGTGTATAGGTTGTTTGCTTTTAGTCAGAAAATATGGCTCTGTCCTTTCGTTAGGCAGCATTCAAGAAGAGGTTCCTGATAGTTTAGTGGTGCTTCATATTTACACGCCGGCCGATGCCCTGTGTTTATGTTCTTCATGACATATCTATGGTTTCCCATACCTTCACAAAGAGGAAGGTAAAGTTTGAGTTCATTATTTGACTATGAGCATGCCACTAAACGTAATATAATCCTTGGATATTGACATTGTAGCTTCAGAGTTAGATGTCTACGTTTCTGAAAAGTGACACTTAACTGTAAAAAAAAAATCACCAAGTCAGTAATAAATCTTGCAGGAGCTATTTATTGGTTGCAAGAGTTCATTTTACCTTTATAGATCATATTCTTATGCCTTGTTTTATCTTTGTTCCAAATGACCAGTTTAGGTTGCAATATTCGACTCCGTGACCGATTTCAGCTCTGCGTGTGTATGTGTATATAGGTGACCGGCAACCCCTTTTGTCTTCCTTGTGCTTCAAATCGGAAGGCTTAAACCTTAGTTAGAAGCAGTATTCATGTGAAGTCTAAATTTTTTGGCTGAACTCTTTTGCTCTTCAATTTTGAGTTTCAGACCAAATAGTTAGTCTGAACTTTCGAAGGGTATGAGAAAAGTAAAGTTTTAGACATGTAAAGGGCATGAAAGAAACTCATTTGTCTGGTTCCATATGAAAACTTTAGGTATGGTCACTTTCAGTTTTGGTATCCACGCAATTGTGGGCCATGTTGTAATTTCAATTGCTGCAGAAATGTAACAGAAATGACAAGGACCAAGAAAACAAACCATTAAGCTCAACGAACCTTGTTTTTTGCACAGAGCTCCTCCATGTAATTGTCTGGTATCTACAGAGGAAATAGAAATTAGAAAGTAAGCTCATTTCCACACAGAGAGAACAACTCAAACAAAGACTATAGACGGCAATAGATGTCCAGATAACTTAATCAAGTAGAAGTAGGTCAAGGTTTGTTCCCATGCCGGGAGGATGCATACTATTCTGTTGCTGCCAGTTCTGTTCTGTACAGTTCTATTTTGCTATTGTCTTGCTGTTCTCTGTGAAGTATAGTCTGGTTCACTTGCTATTGAGCTGTAGATTTCAGTTGTTGTTGAAATCCTGTCCAGCAGTGGTTAGCTTACTATCAACTACAACAAAATACACCTTTCCCAGCACTTATCTTACGGCAGTTTCAAAGAAATGCCTTGTAAGCCGTGTAATGAGGCGCTTGCTAAATTGTACCGTGTTTTAATTGACCTGAAGGGGCATTTGAGTAGATGGAACTGTTTTACTTTAACAATACGGTGCCGTTTCTTAAAGTTTTCGCATTTTAATTGAACTGCTACTTAAAATTTTTAAATTTGGCGCTTTTAGCTTTTCCCTTTAGCGCTCTTCCTTACATGTTCAGAATGAATTTCAAATTGCAAGCGCCCCCCCTCTCCCATCTGCTAAAAAAATGCCCCCCTCCACACCCGCTCTCTTCTCTCCCATCTGTACACATTGTGGCTTTATTTTCATGGTCTACGTCTCCTTGCTCTTTCACCGCATAACATCCAATTTCAAGAAACAACAAAAGAACATATGAAAGACTAACCTTAGATATGAGATGCGCCGTCGTCTTACAAGTTCATATGTTGTTTGGTTCGTTAGGACAAGATAGCTGTCACATATGGAGGGGAAAAAGGTGTTAGGACTAGGAAAAAAAAATGGTTCCGTCAAGGTTTGAGGCTGCTAGATGAAGGAAATAACAGCAAACAAAAACCCATGAAGAAACAACACAAAGTTATGCCACTTTTTCATCAAACTCTCCATAATCTATCATTCAACCAAAAATCTCAAGCTTTACAATCAATCAGCCAAAAATGATACCATTCCCCAAGATATTTCAACCCTTATTAGAATAAGATTCGTCAACGGTTGCTTCGGTTGATTTTCCTGTTTCTCATGCTCGTGAGGTGAGCAATTCTGAGATCACTACAAGAGAAAAGGCTTTTTTCGTCGACCTATTTGCGTCAGCAGAAAATGCGCCCGCCTGATCTGCTTTTCACCCTGTTTCTGGGGAAGGACGCTTCTCCGAGGCCGGTCTCGGGTCTGGTACTAGCTTTCTGTTACAATATAGTTGGCCTCTTGTAGACACCCCAATTTGGACCTATTAGCTATCCTTAATTCGTGCCCTCGAGGCTCCCCGATGATGAAAAGGAATCAAAATAAGACTCGGCTAAAGTTTGAACGATGCCTCTTGGACTTTTACAAACCAAAACCGTCGTTTTTCCCGACACCCTGAGGGTAAAATGGGCACACATTTCAACATATAAAATACATTTGAATGAAACCAATTGGGTTAGAAAGAGGACTCAACAAGCTTTCCAACGCTTTGAAAAACACCCAAAACCGAGTTCGGGAGTGTCTGTGGCGCCCTTCTGAAGTTGGGCAGCCACTCCCAAGCGCTCAGGACCACTCCCAAGCGCTTGGGACCACTCTAGAGCGCTCGGGAGTGCTGTCAGAGCCAATGCATGTTGAGCTTGATCTTTGACCACGTTTTTCAAACCTCCATTCAACCCTGCATGTGCCAGAGGCCCGCCTGAGCCAGCAGGAATCTGTTCAGCCCTTTTGTTCCCCCCAAAACATTTTATTTCCATTTTTGATTTGATTTTCAAAGGAAAATCCTAGTTTTCACTCTACTATAAATACCCCCCTCTTTCAACACATTAAGGACCACGAAATTTCACTCTCTCACTCCCCTATTTTCAGGAAACTCTAGCTCTCAAACATCTTCAAATATTTTTCAACTCAAAGCATTTTCCAACTTTCATTTTCCAACAATTTTCAAAGAAAATCCAAACATCACAAAAGCATTTGAAGTCTTAGACTTCATTTTTCTACTGTTTTTCAGCCCCCATTCAAGCATCCAAGTCAATCCAAGAAGTCTTGTCCAAGCAAAAGGTATAAAATCTGATTTTATACTTAGAAGCCTACTGTTTTCCCCTGTCTGAGGGAGATCAGTGGCTTATACCAGTTCCTCATACTGGTTGTGAGCCATCTAATCTTGGTTTAACAACAAAAGCAAAAGGTTAGAAGGAGTTTTTCAGTACACTGGAATCACTCCCGAGCGCTCGGGAGTGCTCCTGAGCGCTCGAGAGTACTGTTCTTCTGCTGCAACTTGTTTTTCCCCTTATATTGCTGTTCATACAAGTTTCTGAGTACTGGGTGTGCACTGGTCCTTCTAGAGGGTTTATTTACAGTTGCAGGGAAGCAAGGTTTGAATGGTTAAGACCAGTTCTTAGCTGTTTAAGCCTCTAGCTGAGCACGTCTATACTTTGATTTCTTTGTGATTTTTCTGGTAGTGCTAGCATGTGAATATGTCTAACGAAATTTGCAGGAGGTGTTGACTACACTCCCGAGCGCTCGGGACCACTCCCAAGCGCTCGGGACCACTCCCAAGCGCTCGAGAGTGATTCCAATGACAGTTCATTTTATGTGCTTCATCATTCTATTGCACCTTGTACACTTTGCACATGCATGCACTGCTATCTTTTGGTATTTGTACATACGTGCTAGTTGCTTAATGAAACAAAATACTTTTTATAAAATCCCACAAACATTGAGTAGAGACCGACATCGCGTCGGGCGAGAGGGGTGTCGTAAAACCCTTCCCCTCTCGTAACATGGCTTCCGAACCCTTAACAATCTCTGGTTTTCAATTTCAATCTATCGATTTTTGAATAAAACGGTTTTTCGGATGGCGAACCTCAAATCCGGGTGGCGACTCCACAACTTTTCAATTCGATTCAAAAACTTTATTTTTCGGGCGGGTAGCCCACACCTCTCCCAGGTATCTCTCAATGAGGGTTCAAATATCACCTATTTATTTGTTACACTGCATTTTTTGCAGAAGAATAATGCAGGTGCCGCCGACACTTCTCCTGTCAAGCCTCTCGTCCGTATGCTCCGCTCCAACTCGGGTGAGGCCACCGAGTCAAGGCTTATTGCGTTTTTTTTTATTTTTTTATTTAACGTATTCCTTAATTAGGATGCTAAAGGGAGCCATATTGTTTTTTTTTTTTTTAACGTATTCCTTAAATAGGAAATTGGGGCTTTTTGGAAAGAGAAATGATTTCAAGAAGTGAAGGGGACGAACGAGGCCTCGTTGGATGCTTGTGCTTGGTTTCACACAATCGCAATTCGCCACCATTTTTTAAGGTTCTGCCTTTAGCTTGTGATCGCTTTTCCCCTTTCTTAATTCTGTTTTTTATTTTTATTTTTAAGATTTGGTTGAAATAAGATTGTGGAAGAACAGTTATGACGAAAGGTCTTTCATGACTTACCGAATTTTTTGGGCAATTCATGGAGATTCTTGTTTGCGATTAGATTTGCTACTTTCATCTAACTTTCCGATTTAGGTAATTCAGGGCATAAACCATTCTTGTGTTGAATCATTTCTGCCTTCATTTTTTAAGGAAAGTTTGAAATTGATTGAAAGATTTACCAAAAGTCATCATTGTTAAGAGAAATCTAACTGGTATTTGTTTGTTATTTTAAGGATGAGTACTAGTGTTTGAAGTACTGCCTGATACAAATCAAGCACATAGATTTTTTGTGTTTGTTATCGGGGGGGGTTTTGCTGCCTTTTGGTTTGATACTATTCAAGCACATAGATTTTAAGGGGAATGCAACTGGAGGACTTTTGATGGGGTGGAAGAGCTAGTGTCCTTGAAGTTGCACAGTTGAATTTTGTCTTGTTCATGTAGTTTGTTCTTGGGTGTTGACGTGGTGTTCATTTGTCCTTGAACCAATTGTCAGACTTCTTTAAGAGTCTTTAGAGTAAAGAACAAATATGTGCTAGTAAGGGCATTAACATGGTTGAGATTCGAGAACAAGTATGAGGTCTCAATAGGTCCTGTTTCATTGTTTTCTCTGCCATGATCTTCATTACTTGCATATATCGAAAATGGGGAAACCATTTCCAATTAGATGGAAATTCTAGATGCCTTCTGTTTTTTTGTTTCCTGGATGGTCTGACTCAATTTATCACTTGTAATTTGTTTTCCTTTATTTGAGTTGGTTTTGAGGTCATTTAAGTTTTCTTCATTCTCATTCACCAATTTAAGTGAATGGCCATTCCATTGAGAGGCCAAAGTAAGAATGACCATTCCATTTATTCTGCTGCAAACTAAATACTACATTAAGATGGATACTCCATTACTCTCTGAATTCTTCTCTCCATGTAGAGTTCACTGGAGACAAAGCTTATGTATATGGATAGGGAGAATTCTTTATATGAAGCTAAATAACTTTGACAGCACACAACCAGATGACCACAAACTCATTACAACTGTCTGACCCTGTGACCACAAACTCTTTTAGACATGACACCTTAAGGCTTGAAGCACTGGTACATCATGGCTTTTCTGGTGCCCCGAACGACACTTCTGATGCAGCCACACATCTTCCTTTGGCCATGTATAGACCTACAAGATGCATGAGCTCCTGATGCAGCCACTCATCTTCCATGGTCTCCGGCAGATTGTCCATGAATACAGTGAACATCGATTCAAGGAATAAATTTAAAGAACTTGAGGTCTTTTAAAAATCTACGCCACAAAGATGGAGAAGATTCTCAGTTTGGAGTTCTTCAGGTTTGCATCGGCTGTCACTTTTGTGAATTAATACTGCCTCTTTGCTTACTTTGTGGCTAGAAGTCATTCCATTGAACTGCTTTCGATCTAAGGGAGGCCTCTTGAATCATAAAGTGAAAAGTTTTGAAGACACAAAAGGTCTACTCTGAAGAATTTAATCACTTTTAGATAGGAGTGCTTAACTGATAGTTTAAAATTGGATTTCTCTACTGCTTAAGCTTGTGTATTTGTTATGGGCATGACATTCCTCATGTTTTCAGCCTCTAATGTGGAGAGGGGTGAAGCTCAAAGGACTAATTGATGCTGCTGAGAATTACCATAACATCCTGGCTGAAAATAGGAAGCTGTACAATGAGGTGCAGGATTTGAAAGGTACACTGTTTAGCTGTACAATGGAGTTAAAGGACTTGTCTTGGCATTGGCATACCTTGTTCTGATTAGAGTAGTCCCTATTGGTGTTTCACATTGCTACCTCATGTTTTGGTTTATTGTATCTGATCTTATGCACTTTGTAATTACTGATAAGCCATGCACCGACTTTCAATCTAAGGTTTGTGTTTTCTATCTATTTGTTTCTGTTACAAATATTAGAGCATGAGCTATATATGGACCAAATACCTCTAAGAAAAGGCACCGGAAATTCTTCATTTTTTCTTTGCTCTTCATTTATTATCTTGCATGCAATTAGTCTTGTATGTTATTTGTCTTGGCATGCTGGCCTAAAAGCTCTATGATGCATGTACTTATCCATAAATATGTTTATATGTATGTCCAAGGGGCATGAAAACATTACTGAGTGTTTCTGCCCATAAATGTTATTAGTGTTTCTGAGTGTTTCTGTCATTACTGTCATTAGTGTTTCTGCCCATAAATGTTCTTAGTGTTTCTGAGTGTGCCATTACTGTCGTTAGCGTTCGTTCAGTTGCTTGTGTGCCATTATTGTCCAGTTTCTGCTGCTGCAAATGTGATGGGCAGTAATGCCACTACTGTTCAGTTTCTGCTGCTGTTGCTTGTTAGTGTTCGTTCAATTTCTGCTGCTGCAAATGCCATTACTGTGCAGTTTCGTTCTTATGTCATGGAACTAGTCTGTTTGCTGTTGTTCTGTTATGGCTGTTGTTCTGTCAGAATTGGTGCCTGTTATGGGCAGTGACTGCTACATCTAATATCATGGGAGTTAATTAAAAGATAAACTTGTTTCGTATTCTTCGTCATTTACATTGCAGGTAATAGGACCGTCTAGCTCAAAGCGTGATTTCAACCCGTCATTTTGAAAGCTCTTTCGGGAAGATGTTAAGGATGCCATCGTCGACTTTTGATTAGTTTTCTATTCCATGTAGTTTAGGCAATATGCGTATTTGTTGGATTGTGATATTTTGGCAGGGTTATGAAC
Source organism: Rhododendron griersonianum (assembly GCA_018127125.1). Taxonomy (NCBI): domain Eukaryota; kingdom Viridiplantae; phylum Streptophyta; class Magnoliopsida; order Ericales; family Ericaceae; genus Rhododendron; species Rhododendron griersonianum. The sequence goes on from CM030798.1 coordinate 27,907,404, forward strand.
ATTTGATCTACTTTTGAATGATGACATGTTATGGAACATACCTTTTAGTTGTGGTATTTCCTATGGATTATTTGTTTCTCCAATGAAGAATGAATTGTTTTGCTTTTCGATATTTTTGAGTTCTTAGGAAAAGTTAGTGATCAGATGTGGTGAAAGTTGCTAATAGTATTCTATAAGGGCTACTTGAATGTGTAGTAATTATATTTTAAAAAAAAATGAACCTACACCAGCGTTTTTTAGCGCTAGTAAAAGTTTATAAAAAAATAAATAAATTAGACCTACACCAATGTTTTTGCGTCGGTAAAAGTGTGCCTATACCAATGGCCAAAAGCGTTGGGAAACAAAGCGTTGGCATAAGATTTGATATACCAGCGCTTGTCGCAAGCGCTGGCACAAGATTCGATATACCAGCGCTTGCAAAAAGCGCTAGTACAGGGCTATACCGACGGTTGACCACCAGCGCTTTATCCAAGCGTTGGTATAGGGCATGCAGGTCTATAGCAGCGCTTTGCGACACCTATGCCAATGCTTTTGGCTGTTGGCAAATCCCAAATTTCTTGTAGTTTAACGGGTCTAGGTCGGGTTCAACCTGCACAACCCGAAAATGATGCAATTAACCTGGTTATCTATCCTTAAAGGAATGCATCAGATACTTGCAGTACTCGGTCCTCACACATCTCCGAAGTAACACCTCAAAAATCCTCCACCTTGTACCCCTAGATGTTCTTAATTGTGATTCATTAATACCCCGCTCATATATCATTCCAAGTGCCCTTCAATGGCGGAGCCAGAATTCGGGCACGGGGTGGCACCGCTCAAGAGAAATCTGGTTACATGTTGTGCGAAAAAACATGAAAAAAATGTAAGTGTGAAGTCGTATAATTAGATTAAAAGGGGCCGGAGTTGTGCCACGTGGCAATCTGCATATAGTAGATCGAGATAAATACGTCAAAGATTACGTAGTCCAAATCTGATGGAGGTATATGCATGTCTAATGACCACAGAAAGATACATAATATTCAAAATTCTGACTGGAAAAAAATGTTGGAATTATTTAGCCAACGGAGACTTGGATTCAACATACGACAGCCAAGAGTCCCTCCACTTGCTCTTCACTAGCAATTCTGTCCACACATTATTTTTTCTTTCCTCCCAAGCACGGAAAAGATAACTCAATGAGTGATCCTGCAAAGGTTTCGGCAAAACCGTAATTACACGACTATGGAGTTAAGCGACGGGCCCATATGGGTTCGATCCGAAACGGCCCAACGGTCAAGACACATTGCTTTTTGCTATGTGTCGTGTGTTTTTTAGCCATTTATGGCAGTTTAGGGTTCCGAAAGCCCAAATTTGCCGTTTAAGGAAAGATTTGACTTGTTTATAACTTGGGTAAGGAGAATCCAAATTAAGCCGTTCTTTTGGGAGAAGTCTTAGAATCTTCTCTATTTTCCAGTTTGCTATTATTCTGAATTTTTCCGTTTTTGGTAATTTTTGTTATTAATTGGTTCGGTTTCCGTTTTGGGACGAATCAATTAGGGTTAGGGTTTCTCCTCCTATTTAATAAGTTGTAAGCCTTCGAGGCTATACAATTGTTGATTATTATTGAAATTAAAAGAGTTTAGAGAGCTTCTCTAACTTTTACAGTTTGTGTCCATCTTTGTTGCACGATTATTCCGTAGTTCATACACGCCCTGCATCAACTTTCAAAGCTGTTAAGGTATTAGGAACCTTCTACCTTCTTAAACAGTGATGGACAACATTGTGGGGACATCCAGATATACCAAAAATGAAAAGATACACCAGTCAACGCCGGTCAATGCCGGTCAACGGTCAAAATAAAAAGAAAAGAAAAGACATTTTTGTGATAGTCAAACAAGGCCATTGTCTCATTAAAGTCAATTTAAATGAAAAAAAGACATTTTTTGTGTTAGCCAAACAAGGCTCTTGTCTCATTAAAGGCAATTTGGTCTTTTCACGGACCTTGAACTCCAAAACATTTTCATTAATGGACTTTACACATCACTGAAACTTAAGCTGAACTAAATTTGCTTTGGGACCTCTCCTTTTGGACTTTAGACCAATTTGCTATAAAAAGAAAACAAAACTCTTTACGGGGTCGTAACCTCCCTATTGAGATCAGCACCTTTTATACTTCAATTTCCCCTTTAAAACAGAAGTCTTATAATTACGCTTCATATGGAAAGCAAAATTTTGGACCTTTACGAAGAAAATTGATTTAGTATACATATATATGAAAAACGAATTTTCGAAGAGATTTACCGAAAAGGAAAACGAGCAAGAATAAAATTTCTTATCTTGGAAATAATATGCATGATGTGTTGTGTAATGCCTTTACCTCTCATGCAATTGGATCGATTTCGCAGCGGACAATTTGGCGATAAAGGGAGGAGCATCGAGCGAGAAACTACCCCTAATTAACGTACCCATTACAATCAAACGGAATTGATATAATAAAGACATCAATGGAGGTTTTGAACACCTCGAAAAGTGCCAAAATATCTGTCAGGCATGCATTTTGTACGAGTCCAAACGAGGGTGAACGTTGTACTTGGGTTGAAAGGTTCTATAGGCTGCTGTTGCAGAAACAAAAATTCCACAACTCAGTTGGAAAAATTCTACCTCTTCTTTGGAGGAAATTTCATAACGTCAAATTACTAGTAGGCGGAGCTGGTGCCGGTAGACTGGGATGGGGAAAGGTATCGACTTTGACTGTAGTGCTACACAACACTTGGCGAAGATGGAAGTCTTTTTCGGCTGTTCTAGGGATGGAGGCAGGGAGGGGCCAATAGAGGTGGTCGCCCCTGCAAAAAGAAAAAGAAACACTACTATTATATGTATGGACTGACTTACAATCAGTTGATTGCATGGTACATCCATAAACAGGAAAGGGTACATCCCACAAAACCTGATGATTTTTTTCTCATCACACCCGAAAAGGAGTAATGACCGGCCATGAATCACAAAGCCTCAACCTGCGAAATACACATCCTAAATAAAATACCATAAACACCCCAAGTAGACCACCACTGGCCTTGTAACTTGTTCGAGCTTAATGGGAGGTATGCTTTTTTGCAGTGATATAATCTGGGTAGCCCGCAACAACGTTATTTTCAACTCTAATAAAATGTTACTTTTGTCGATTAAAAAAAATTATTTTCAATAAAAAGACGCTTGAAAAGACACAGTTTTGGGTGTTGCGGTTAAGGGTAGATGTCAAGGGTTTGACTACAGGGTTTTACGGCTAGAGGGAGTTCCCGGTGAGGTTGTCGGATGACGAAGGTGACCATTCGGTCACCACCGGATGGGGGTTGCAAGTTTGCTGGATACAGAGTCGATTGGTGGCAGAGGGTTTTCAGGAGCCACTGTCGGCAGAGACGGAGCCATAATTTTACCTTGCAGTGGCGAAATATATACTAAAAAATAAAAAGATTTATTGTAATATGAATAGTCATCGACTCTAGGAAAAATTAAAATAACATAATTAAAACTATAGTAAATGATATTTGTTATTTGCACATGGAGTACGAAAGAGACTAATTTAGTTTTGGAATACTATTTTGGATCTCCTTTAAAGAAAAATAGAGGATTTAGGACTCGTATATAGCAAAAAATAAGGGAAAAAAAAATCTAGCGGTGGCGAGTTTATATAAGTTGGGAATAATTTTTTTTACATATAATAATTGTATTTTCTAAAATTCTTACCGTGGCGGCCGCCCCTATTAGACCCCCTGGTTCCTTTCGGCAATGGGGTCAAGGGCAGCGCGTCACAGTTCCTTGTGGGACTTGGTAGCATCTTTATCTTTTCCTGTTTTTGTGAGTACCATTTTTGTTGGCATCTTGTCAATATGTGTCTTGTTTTCTTTAAAAAGAAATCGAGTAGCCTGGTCGTATGTTTTGTTTTTTCGAGTGGTCTCACATCCCGTGGGAAAGTCTATCTCTGACGTCAAAGTCAATAGCTCAGTTCCTGGTCTGTCACCTCCACGTGCATCCGGGCTGCACGTGAGGGGGAGTGTTAGACTTGTCCCACATCGCTTATTTAAGCCACCCAACCTTGGTTAATATATTCTAGAGGTTACTCCACATTTTACCAATTGATTTTAGGTTGGAACCCTCCAAGAAATTGAACAATAACATTCACCTCAAAATCATAACTTTATTCTGATTCTGGTATAATAATTGTTGGGTACCATATGTTTTTCTACTTAAATTTGTAAACAAGAAAGCTTCTTTTATTTCTATATGTAAATCATTAATTAGAATTCCACAAAATGAGGGTGTAGTCCAATAAACACAACAGAAAAAAAGTCTCTACGCACCTCATAATCAGAGAGCCAATATTTTCCGCAATAAAAGGTCGTACTCGAAGGAGTAAATTTTGAAGTAAAAGTCTAAGCAAATCCAGTCCAAGATTTGAACCCACCTTACATACTTAGTCAAAAAATATCTTGGAGACCAACTTTTCTTCGCTGACGACAAAATGAATTGTGTAAGCACAATGTCCCTCGCAAGGAAAATATTGTTCTAGATACACAGATTTGGTGATCCGCAAAAGTATGTATATTAATACTAGCCCTATAGGGATACATCGAGAAAAAAGAACTTCTAGGGGTACGGTGCACATACATCGGGCGGGGCTAGGCTTGTACCAGATAATAACGAGACTTGTGCATATCCAAGCCCGGCCCTCCAAAAGTTTCAATATTTCTAAGCTTGTCCAACTAGCCCATTTTTTTAAACTTAAAAATTACACGAAGTTTTGTAGGAGAGTTTCCACAATTCATTGGAAAATAAGGCTTCTTGTTCGAGAACGGTTTATTACAGGAAAAGTTAATTATATATTAACACTTCGTATTAATTAGAATTTTGACCTTAGAAAAGTTATGCAATGACACTCACTTTGTTTGGTTCTCCTCTCAAAAATGTCCTTTCCAAATTTTTTGACTGTTTCGTCATCCGTGTTTTTCGTATTTAATAATTTTTTATCAAGAATTTTTTCTTATTTTTTTTGGATGTATATAGCACTTTAAAAAAAATTCACTAAAGACGAAAAATACACAAATTTATAAAAATATTTATCTAAAAAATTTATTTCAAAACTGACAACCAAATAAAACCACTATTTCATATTGTTCTAATGTATTTTTTTATTCTCCCCATAAAAAGTGCTTAACAGTCCGACTATGGGTACGCCATTTGGTGTACACTAAATGTACACCGGATTGTGTGGTAATCGTTTTGGGATTTCACACAAATGCTAAGAGCTGCTAAATTTGTTTAAAATATTTTCTTAAGAATCATTGTAAAAAATCAACTTAGTCGGAATTGAAAAAAAAATTGATCAAGCCCTTACCGATATCCAAATGAGCTAATGTTTTAACAATCATGCATATCGATCTGTATTTTTCCTCAAAACTTTCAACTCATTTAATTGACTTTATGACTTCTCCCTCTAGTGACTATGCCATTTTTGCCAATCGATTAAGAATCTCTCTCTACTTGTCTTATATTGGGTGTGACACTGCGACTCCTCTGCCAATTTCCTTGGAATGTTTGGCCTCTGTGAGAATAGAACATGTGACCTTATAGAAGAACACTTATTGTTGTCTCACAACCATTTGGCCAAACCCCTTTGATTTTCTCAATTGATCTCTCCTATCGATTGGAAAAAAAAAAAAGAAAAAAAAACCATTTGTCGGATACCCCTGTCGGAGTCGGATTTTTCTACGTATACACTGAGCACCAAGTCCAATAAATACGAATTTCCGCTTGACCAAAAAAAAAGTCCAATAAATACGGCCAGCCATGCATGCACGAGCTTAGACAAACAAACCTAATAGTATTTAATTTCCACAATTCAAATGAGCACGAGGGAGAAAACTTGAAGTGAAAACGTAAGCAAACAACATTGACCGTTCATAGATTTGAATTGACCTGATATGTACTTTTTTTTTTTTGAACTGCGAAAAAGATAGATTTTATTAATCACGATAATGAAGAACATTGAGGATAAGGGCAAGAAAATATAGCATCACAACGTGAGAGTAACATCCCAACGAGGTTGGCACCCTATCTCATGACGACAATCATATTGACCTGATAAGGCTGATATGTACTTAGTTTGCATTCTTATGAACTTAACTTAAATTTAAAAATTTTATCCTTATTTACAAGTATATAATCAACTTTTCTTCGCTGATTAAAAAAATAAAATCTAATCAACCGTTGAAATACAATGTACCTGGCCAAGAAAAGGGTACTCTTGACCTATATTAGCAAGCAATCTTTATTATATAATTTTTTTAGAATAGGCCGAGGACATCCAAACTCTATAAATAGCAACTACGAGAGCTCTTCTGTCTGTGCATGCAATTTAACAACATTGTGGGGACATCCTTCAAATATTTTATCCGATATTTCGCACAAACGATAATATTATTCCCTCCCTTCCTCTTTAAGAGTCTCATTTCGTAAATTCAATTTTAATTTTATAAAGACAACATCATTACACTTTAAAAGTTATAACGTTTTCTAGTTACTCCCTATGGAGACATCATCATTACACTTTTACTCCACTAATTTTTCAAAATGAAATCTACTTTTAGAATCAATGTTTATCTTTTCGGTTTTGCTAACCTCCGCCCACTAGGCGGCAAATAATATGCCAATAACCCTAAACAAGTTCAAATATCAACACATATATCTCACGAAAACATTATTTAGATATCAGTTCCCCTTTTGATCTATTTTCTTTTTCTTCAATACTAACCGATGCTACAGTTTTCAGAAATCGAAGAGATGTTTAACGAATTTTGGCATGACGAAAAACCAAAGATTAAGATCTATTCACCTATAGGGTAAAAAAAAAAAAAAAGGGAAGAAGATACAATGATGGATTGTAACGTGCCATGGAAAAATCCTACTTTGAATCATTCTCAGCTGTCAAATTTGAAAGATCGGAATAGGAAATTGCAAGTTGACTGGAGGCATTGGATGATGCTACGGTGTCCACCCGCTATTTGGGGATATCGTAAAAAATGGCATAACTGACCATTACAAGTATAACAACGACCACTGATGTGTATAACCAAAACCTTACAATGGCATAACTCCCAAAATCCCCAGAATTTTTGGGGATTTTGGGGGTTATGCCTTCGTAAGATTTTGGTTATACATATCACTGGTTTTGGTTATACCATTAATGGTCAGTTAGCATTTCCCCACTTGACTTGTATTTGTATTGTATTTTTGTGTAAATATTCAATTTGTAGATACCCACCTGGATTGATTTTTTTGCATGTATCTCTTTCACACTGTATCCACTAAATGGACGGATTGAATTATTGTGATAGGCTCAGAACATGACTAAAGAAGAGTGTTGGGCCTGGAGTGTCCCCATGGATTTGGTTACACAATGTCACTTCCTGCGACCGCTCTAAAAACAAACTTGCGGGTGTGATGTTGAGTGCCATAAAAGATTTAATTGAAGCACTCCCTTACACCAATTGGTTTTCGGAGAGATGCATGGTGGAAAAACGGTCCGACAAAAAGAATCTCGAACATATCAAGGATAAAGGTAGAACCATGTCTCCCCTTTGGAAGTGACATTATAAACCGTAATTACACGACTGTGGAGTTAAGCGACGGGCCTATATGAATTTGATCCGAAACGGCCCAACAGTCAAGACACATTGGTTTTGGCTATGTGCTGTCTGTTTTTTAGCCATTTACGGCCGTTTAGGGTCCCAAAAGCCCAAATTTGCCGTTTAAAGAAAGATTTGACTTGCTTAGAACTTGGGGAAGGAGAATCCGAATTAAGCTGTTCATTTGGGAGAAGTCTTAGAATTTTCTCTATTTTCTAGTTTGCTATTATTCTGAATTTTTCCGTTTTTGATAATTATCGTTATTAATTGGTTCGGTTTCCGTTTTGGGACGAATCAATTAGGGTTAGGGTTTCTCCTCCTACTTAATAAGTTGTAAGCCTGAGGTTATACAATTGTTGATTATTATTGAAATTAAAAGAGTCTAGAGAGCTTATTGAATTTTTTTTTAATTAAGGTGTCGATCAGTTTACGCGCACCTCAACTAATCATGGGAATCAAAATAAAATAAAAAAATGATTCAAATCATCTTGTTAGGTGAGCAATCAAACTAGACTTCCACCACCGCTTGTAAGCATGATTGTTACTTTTAGCGCAAAATTTATCACGTGAGCAGAAAATTATGCTTTTAAATGGCATAATTTATACATTGTCTGTGCATGCAATTTAACAACATTGTGGGGACATCCTTCAAATATTTTATCCGATATTTCACACAAACGATAATATTATTCCCTCCCTTCCTCTTTAAGAGTCTCATTTCGTAAATTCAATTTTTTATGAAAACAGCATCATTACACTCTAAAAGTTATACTCCCTCCATCCCTTTTTTTGAGTCCAGTATTCCATTTTGGGCTGTCCCTTTATAAGTGTCTATTTTGTAAAGTTAGTGGGTAAAAGTTGATGTATTGTCTATTTTGTCCCCAAAAAGTAGATTCCATTTTGAAAAGTTAGTGAGTAAAAGTGTAATGATGATGGGTAAGTATGGAAAGTAGAGGAAAAAGTTGATGTGAAAGGTATAATGATGATGTCTTTTTAATAAGTTGGAGTTACGAAGCAGAACATTTAAAAAGGGACGGAGGGAGTAACATTTTTTAGTTACTCTCTATGGAGATATCATCATTACACTTTTATTCCACTAACTTTTCAAAATGAAATCTACTTTTAGAATCAATGTTTATCCTTTCGGTTTTGCTAACATCCGCCCACTAGGCAGAAGATAATATGCCAATAACTCTAAACGAAGTTCAAATATCAACGCATATATCTCACGAACACATTACTTAGATATCAGTTCACCTTAATATCTATTTTCTTTCTCTTCAATACTAAGAGATGCTACAGTTTTCAGAAATCGAAGAGATGTTTAACGAATTTTGGCATGACGAAAAACCAAAGATTAAGATCTATTCACATATAGGGTAAAAAAAAGAAAAAGAAAAAGGAAGAAGATACAATGAAACGTATTTATTTTAGATTTAAGGCCACAATTTTGTGGCCGGCAGTCACATCAAAGTGGGGAAAGCTTTCTCAGTAGGATAATCGACTTTGTGGAAGCAAGAATCATAGGACATCACATTAGTCTCAAATGGGTGATCATAAAACAAAGAAGTTACATAGATGCATGGCTTGGAACAATATAATTTTAAAAAGATTGTGGTTGAGCTACAGAGTTTCTCGACACCCACCCCCACATGCCTAGCTTGTCCATTTCACCAATTATTTAATAACTATTTTCATTAGTACCATATTATATACTGTTATTAATTAAGGACCACGTTAATTTGGTGGTGAAATAATTAACAAAAAGGTTGCTTAGTAAATTAGTAGAAAAGAAAGGGAATAAAAGTGGAGGTGGGTCGTGTATGATCTCAGTTGTTGTGAGGAAGGAGCGGAGGTGGTTGTGCGTGTGTGGCTCCTCTTGTATTCGATCTATTCCAAGGGGGTCTTGAATGTGACCTCATGATGTGTGACAGGGACAGACAAATTCACTGAAAATCGCACCCACACGAATGACTACTTTTCCCCGGCCCCTTCTCTGCTCCCACGTACATAGACGCCCAGAGTTGACTCACTTGACATCTTCTGCATACATTTGGACAAAAATGGCAGATTGGTGGAACCTACCCAATACATTTGGACAAAAATGGCAGATTGGTGGAACCTACATTGGGTGGCTCATTTAAATTTGTTGGATTTATCTTTCTGGTGGTTTTCGTCTGAGTTCAAAAATTTGGAAGACATGTGGGAATGTTACTTTTATTCAACATTATGGTCAATTTGGATTGCAAGAAATGATGTTATTTTCAATAACTAAGCTGCGGATCGTAACCGAGTGGTAGAGCTAACCAAAACAAGGGCAGCTTTATGGATCAAAGCCAGATTTGATATCAAGGTGTATACGGTGGAAGATATTAAAAGAAATCTTGATGGTGCTAGACGTCTCATTATTTAGGAGTATTTGGGTGTACTTTTTCTTTTATTTACCATGTCTTTGTTTATCTTTGTAGGGTTGGGTTGAACTTTTTGGTTCTCCCTTCCCTTTTACTCGATGTACCATGTGGAGGGCGTGGTCCGGCGGAGGGACCAGGACGGTGGCCACGTTGCACCAATTAGCCGGACCAGTGAATCTACTACCCATGGGTCGGCGGTCTGGGTCGGTGGCCGATCCGAGTCCGGCCGGGCCGGGTTAAAGATAACCGAAGTGTCGATCCATGGAAGGGAACGGTCTGGTTCGGCGTATGTATTAATCGATATGATCTAGTTCGACGGTTCCCCGCCGAATGGGTTGGTGTTTTCCCCTGTTGAAGTAATCATCGCCGTACCATCGGTCCGGCAGAACCTGTACTCGCCGAGCCTCCTGTCCCCTAAACTTGAAGAGGAAGTTAGGAAGAGTTGGGCAGGAGGAGGGAACCTCGCGTCTTATCCCATCCCTTATATTCAGGAGCAGAATATAGGAGATTGGATAGGTTCAGGATTGAGATGTCTATCTGGATCCGAGATAGGCGGGCTCATCATACAAATAAGTATTCTAATGGGATTTAGACTCTGCATTCCCTTTGGCTATAAAAGGAGGTATTCATCTCTGGAGTAAGGTACGTTCAGAATACTCTCTCAAACCCTAAAGCAATACCTCGATATCTCCTCTCCTGTTTACTGACTAGAGCGTCGGAGTGCCTGCCCCGGACATCACGCTCCGGGTTTGGGCACTAACGCGGTTGTTTCGTGTGCACGTCTAACCCGTCCATGTCCAAACCTCAACTATCTAAGCCACAAGGTCTAACCGGAGAAAGCCTGCCACCACATACCATTTTCGAGTTTAATAAAATTTTCTTTTGCCGATCAAAAAAAAAAAATTTTCCTCGAATAATGTTTCCAAAAATAGGAAAAAAGAGAAAAAAACAATGGCAAAAGTCGTTAGTTATTGTGCTCTATATTGTCCATGTAGAGCACAATAAATAATATATAGAGGGGGAAGGGCTCATAAGTCATAGCCTCTAACCAATCCACAAATGTTTTCATATAAGCTCATTCGTATCAATTAGGCTACATACTTTTTATAGTGTTAAGGCACACATATCCATTTTGTTGTATTACTATTTTTCTTACTATGTACAAGTGTCTTTCCTATTAGACCACGTGATCATAAATTGAAAAATGAAAAATAAACTTCAATACAGATATAAGCTTAAAGTTTTCAATTTTATTACGTATCTTTCTTATGTAGGTGCAAATACATTTCCCAAATGTATTTTCAAAATTTAGATCAAGTCGTTACAATTCACGATTCCGAAAAGCATAAATCCGATACTCGACTAGATTCGCAATTTGACAACCTTGTATGCAAAGGGAGGAGAGTAAAATATCCTCCGCACGATTGACCCACTACATGGTCCATAGAAATTTTTCTTCCAAGTAGGGACTCACCTGCCGCCTTGTATGGCTCCGGCTGTGGTGCTATTATGAAAGGACACGATAGCATGACACGAGCCGGAGAAGAAGTTAGCGGGTTATGATTGGCTATTTCTGACACGGAACACGAATATGACACGACACGATAACACGAAAAGCTAAACAGGTCAGGTTAGAATTGAGAGAGTTTTGACACGAACACGAGATGACCCGACACAAACAAGACACGACACGATGCCCACCCCAACATCTACACATGGTAAAAAAAAAAAAAAGAACACTACATGTATACACCAATAAAAAACCGTATCTTCGTTCTCATTTTCTCCATTTGACAATGGAAAATGCTACAAAAATACCTCTATTTCGGTGTATTGGTATGGACCAATATTAATTTTTTGAATTCGTAAGATTTGGACAAAAAATCATAGCAGATGTATAAAAGTTACTCACATTTGCTTAACAATTCATAATAGGGGTGTCTATTGTAGTAATTTCCTTTAACAATATAATGTGAATTACTGAAAGCATCACCTGCTATCTATAAATACACCAGGCCGGACACTGGATATATGCAAGCATACTTAACAAAGTTTTTGGTCTCTAAAACAGGAGAATGGATTCTCTTACCTTATTGGTTTTCACCTTTCCAGCTGCTCTAATTCTCCTCCTCTTCATCTGGACAAAGGCCAAAACTGGTGGTTCCGCCACCAATCGGCCTCCCGGACCAACCGGATGGCCTCTGGTTGGCAACATGTTTGACCTTGGAGACATGCCGCATCAAACCATGTACAAGCTAAAGGCCAAGTACGGACCCATTCTTTGGCTCAAACTCGGCTTAGTCAACACCATGGTGGTGCAATCACCAAAAGTCGCCGCTGAGCTTTTCAAGAACCACGACATCCCTTTTGCTGGCCGGAAAGTACCCGATGCTCTAACCGCCTTCCACTTCAATCGAAACGCGTTGGGAATGAACAGTTTTGGCCCTTACTGGCGGGTAATGTAACCTTTCTTGAAGAGAGGGGGAAGAGTCCATAGCACAGAGAAATATTGTCCGGTTTCATTAACCAGAAACACACCCACAAAAAATCATTGGGTTAACAAATTTTGAAACTAGTTCCCTGCATTTCGTTTCGAAAAAAACTTATTTATTTCGAAAACTGATCTACTAAAAAATACCGAACGATGAGTGTGTTTACAATTGAAAATTGTATTTTAGGGAAAAGAAATCTGCAAAACTGATCCTGAATATTTAAACCAAGTGTCACTCCTGTACTGCTAATCGTTTGATTAACTACCTAACTCTCTCTCTCTCTCTCTCTTTTCACTAACAGGTACTTAGACGGATCATCTCAATGGAGTTTTTTGTGAACAGGCGAATGAACGAGACAGAGGACCTCCGGATAAAGTGCACTGACAGCATGGTCCAGTGGATTGAGGAGGAGGCAGCAGCGTCTCGGGCAAACGGCGGACCCGGGGAGGTATTGGGCAGATTATTTATCATGATCCATTCACAAACTTAGAATTTTCCTATGAGGCCTTTGTCCTATTTTCTGTGTTTTTTGCAAATTATTTATCACGATTCATTCACAAACTGTCCTAGTGAACAACAAGACTAGACAAGTAAGGTTTTCAGCACTTGAAATGTATCTAGGAGCCGTAACACTATACTTGAACCTCCATATGGAGAGAAACAATGGGTTTAAGATAGTGACTACGTGCCTCTCATTCATAAGCTATATCTTTCCAAATTTCTTTACTTCTATAGTTTCATATATAAAGGCTTACAATATTATGTATTAAAAGATATTTCAAAAGATTGTGCCCGTTTTGTTTGATTTGCTTAAAATTCAAATTCTTGCACGATCTTCTGAACAGGTGCAGCTCAACGGCCTTTTCTTCCGCATGGCTTTCAACCTACTCGCAAACCTAATGCTCTCCAGAGACCTCTTGGAATCGAAGTCAATGGAAGGGAAAGAGTTTTTCGATTGCTTGAACAAGATTTCGGAGATGGCGGGGACGCCAAATGTGTCAGACTTTTTGCCGTTCTTGAAATGGCTGGACCCGTTGAAGATCAAGAGGACTATGGTGCACCACATGTCAACAACCGTGAGGATCGCGTCTAAGTTTGTGAAGGAGAGGATTGAGGAGAAGCAGGCGGGGAAGCAGAGGGCGAAAAAGGACCTTCTGGATGTGCTGTTGGACTATGAAGGAGATGGAAAAGAAGGGCCTGACAAATTCCCCGTGCATGGTGTGACTATTGTCATTATGGTACGTAATCAAATTCTATGGGAAGCCTTTCGTTTTGTTCTTAATAATAGAACGATTTTCATTACAAGTTTATTTTGAGATTTCGGTTTTGGATGACTGCATCGATCATTGCCGCAGGAAATGTTTTTTGCGGGTGCAGAAACTACTAGTATCAGCATCGAATGGGGTTTGACTGAGCTGTTACGAAACCCTCACTGCTTGAAAAAATTACAAGAGGAAATCGACCGAGTGGTTGGACTTAACAGGAAAGTGAAGGAGAGTGACATGGATCGATTGCCATATTTACAAGCCGTGGTGAAGGAAACGTTCCGATTACACCCTGCAATTCCTCTACTCCTTCCCCGTAATACAATGGAGGATACTAAGTTCATGGGACATCTCATACCCAAAGGCACACAAGTGCTTGTGAATGCGTGGGCCATTGGGAGAGACCCAGAAGCCTGGGAAGACCCCTTGTCTTTCAAGCCTGAGAGGTTTTTGGACTCGAATATTGAATTCAACGGCCAACATTTTGGGTTGATTCCCTTCGGATCAGGGCGAAGGATATGCGTTGGGTTCGCCTTGGCGCACCGCGTGGTTCACCTTGAACTAGCCACCTTGGCACAGGCGTTTGACTGGGAGCTTAGTGGAGGTGTGACTCCGGAGACCATGGACATGCAGGAAAAATTCGGACTCACGCTAAGGAAGAATGTACCATTGAAAGCAATACCCAAAAAGCGAATTCCGTAAGCACGCTATTATCAGGATGGATTGAGGTTGGAAACTCAGTCAATCTGGTAATCTGGTGGTGATGAATAAATTATGGAGGATACACTCAATTATCATATGGAATAACAGGCACGTGTGACGATGGGGCCCTCAGTGCACCCGGCATATCTTTATTTCAGATGAATTAATTGAGTGTAATTTCATTTGTATTTGTTTTGAGTTTCATCTGTGAGTCCTCTATATAAAGGACGAGTCTGTAAGGGTAAACTTAGGTTTTGGATTACACTCTCTCTAAAATCCTCTGAGTCACTCTCTGCTTCCTCCTCCTCCCTTTGTAATATTGGCTTCAGCCCTTTAAATAAAAGGTTAGTCTTAATTTCTGATTAATTCTTTAAGATCCTTTACATATTTGGTAATATTCGAGTTGAGGCTTTCATTGTTCTGCTGGCAAATTTCTTCATCTCTATCTACAATTTTCAGCAAATTTTTAGGTGTCAACTTGGGCCTCGTTCGTTACGGTTACCCCAGTAGTTAGGCCGCATTGCCCCAATAATGAGCCACAACTTCGAGTTTGTGTGGGTTTTTGAGCCACAACTTCGAAGTTCAAATTCACGAGTAGATGAAGGATTGGATCGAGGTAGATTTGCGTGGGATTTAAGTTTGGGTTTGTGATTTCGTGAGAGGGTGAGAGATTGAGAGATTGAGAGAGAGAGACTTGTGAGAGAAGAGGAGGAGAGAGGTGTGAGATTTCTGGGTGCGTTCTTCTAAAATTAACTTAAAATAAGTTGGTTTGTCATTATTTAAATTTTTTTTCGCATTTATTAGTTTTGCGCCAATTTTTTATGGATTATTGATTCGTCTTGACGAAAGGAATCGGAAAAGTAAAAAAAAATTACTTTTACCCAAGTATTATGAGAAATAAATTATTAAAATTAAACATGGGTCTTTACAGAGGAGGAGTTGGCTGATCGACAACGGTGATAGGAGACAAGTCGAGAGATGTAAAGGCTTCTCAACTGGGGGAAGCTTCTTTACCAGCTGCAACAAAAAAGGGGTGTGGGAATCTAGCAGTGGGAGAAAGGAACCCGGGGCCCTATTGTGCACTAGGTGCACAACACCTTGTGCACAACAGGGTCCCCCATTTGGGAAGAAAGGGCCTACATGGAATGGAGGAATTTTCTTCTACGCATTGTCTCTATTCGTCATCTTTATCAACTCAGAACCACTCTAGTTTTACTTTCATCAAATCAACCTTTTTTGTTTTTTCTCCATTCCAAAATCAAATTTTGTAAACAAAAGAAGAGGACCGGATATCCAGTCCCGAAAAATGTAGAAATTTTTGGGAGTTAATTTCCGAGTAATATCCCATAATTCGGAAGTTAATTCCCGAATATAGCCTTATAATTCAGAATTCAACTTTTCAACGTGATTCGGAGCTCATCTTTGATCAACTAGGAAGTTAATTTCCAAGTAAAATCCCATAATTAGGAAGTTAATTCCAAATACAGTTTTATAATGCGGAATTCAACTTCCAAACGTGATTCGAAGCTCAAATTCGATCAATTCGGAAGTTAATTTTCCGATAAACATCGTGAATTTGGACTTTTAACTTCCCAATGTTTTGGGAAAGTTAAATTTCGAAACGTGTGAAACGATTTTGAATGGAACTGAACCTTGGGTTTCTTGGTCTCCTTCGATCAATCTCAAGAAATCAATGTAGAAAATTTTCTTCTCCATCGTCAAACCATTTTCACTCTATTTTTTTGTTTAAGGCAGAACCATGAACTCTAAAGATTCCAAAATCATCGAATTCTCTCCATCATTTCCTCGTATTAGGAAGAGGAGTCAGACGGCGTCAGCGAGGAGGAAGATGAAGATTAGAAGTTTTTAAACATTGGGGCATTTTTATCCCTACACAATGAGGCATTTTTGTCTTGAGTTGTCTTAGTTTTTAATGGGTTGTATGTAGTAAATTGTGGGCTGCAAATAGAAGCCACCTTTCCCTCACCCATTTACCACGGGATGTATCACGTTGCAAACGACGTAGTTTTGTGTTATATATTGCTCACCTATTTGCCACAGGAAGTAATTCCTTGGGAAATAGTTATCGAGTTTCTTTTTCTTTTTTTGCAACAGGACAGCACTTTGTCGCTAAAAGTGACCTTTTGCAATGCAAAACTCCCGTTGTGAATAATATGGTTGCACATAGTATACTTTCTTGTAGTGTGAGGAGAATCATTCTTCTGAACAACAGCTTCCACGGTCCAATCCTGGAGGAGATTGGTCGTTTATTTCGCCTTCAATTTATACGACTCAGCAACAACTCGTTTGGGGGTGGACTACCCAACAACCTGTCACGCTGCTCAAATCTTGAGTACTTGTACTTGGATAATAACCACCTGAGTGGAAACATCCCAACTCAGCTAGGGTCTTTGCCAAAGCTTCGAGATTTAATCCTCTTTGAGAATAAAATTTCGGGAACCATTCCTCCTTCCATTGGTAACCTCTCCTATCTTGTCAAGCTTGCTTTTTCCGAATGTAATTTGCATGGAGAGATTCCAGAGGGCATTGCTAAGCTTCGGCTATTGAGTATTGACACATCTCGCCTTCGGAGATAACAAGCTGTCTGAAAGATTCCTTCTAGGCTTCTAGCATATACAACATCTCCACTCTCACTTATTTCTCAGTACAAATTAACCAGCTTGAAGGAAGTATTCCTCCTGATATAGGGTCAAAACTTCCTAATCTTGCGTCTTTTACTGTCTTTGATAATCAGTTCACAGGAATGATACCTAACCCGTTGTCTAATGCTTCTGGGCTTGGATTGATAAACTTTGGTGTCAATAACTTCATCGGGCCAATGCCAGAAGATCTTGGAGAACTTTCGGATCTTCCGAGGATGAACTTTCAACATAATCAGTTGGAGGATGACCTTTCTTTTATCTCATCTCAAACAAATTGCACTAGATTACAATTTCTTCTCGTTAACAGGAATCTTCTCAAAGGTTCATTGCCCGACTTCATAGCCAATCTCTCAATTGATCTTAGCTTCATGGTATTAGGCGAGAATCAACTACATGGAAGTATTCCTTCGGGTATTGGGAACCTCCTCAATCTCACTGTCTTAAGTATGAAAAGTAATTATTTCTCAGGCCCTATTCCCGACACCATTGGCAGACTTCGTAAGTTGCAGTATCTTGAATTAGATATGAACAAATTCACCGAACTGCCTTCTTCAATCGGAAATTTAACTGAACTAAACCATCTACACTTGGGACAAAATAACATACGCGGAAGCATACCTTTGAGTTTGGGCAACTGTCAACAGTTGTCAGTATTAGATCTTTATCATAATAATCTATATGGTTCAATACCCCATGAAATTCTAAATCTTTCATCCATTTCAAATTTCTTCGATTTGAGCTATAATTCTTTGACTGGTTCTCTTCCATCAGGGACCATCCCAAATTCGTTGAGTGGATGTTCGAGCTTGGAAGTGCTTCATTTGGAAGGAAATTCATTTGAAGGTGAGATACCTCAAGGTTTGAGAGAGGTAAGGGGTTTACGTGAGTTGGACCTTTCACACAACAATTTAACGGGGTTGATCCCTGGTTATCTCGGCGAGCTTGCACTAGAAAAACTGAATTTGTCTTGCGTGGAGAAGTTCCAATACAAGGAGTTTTTCGGAATGCGAGCACGATTTCAATTGTTGGAATGGATGATCTGTGTGGAGGTGTTGCTAACTTAAATCTTCCTCCTTGCCCATCCTCAACGTCCAAGAGAAACATACTATCATACAGGACAAAGATAATACTATATGTGGTGGTTGCTCTTTTGATATGTTCGACTTTGGCAGTTAGCTTGTTTATGTTTTGTCGCCGTCGACGTGTCTCAAGGAAGGAGAAGGCCTCTTCTAAGCCAACTTTCGAACACCAAATTCTGAGAGTTTCGTATGCAAATCTTCTCAAAGCCACCAATGGATTTTCTGAGGCTAATCTACTTGGCATTGGGAATTACGCTTCTGTATATAAAGGAATCCTTGATCAAGACTAGATTGTTGTGGCGGTGAAAATGCTCAATCTTCAACTCAGGGGAGCTTTAAAGAGCTTCATGTTAGAATGCAAAGCACTTCAAACCATAAGGCATCGAAATCTTTTGAAGGTATTAAGTGCATGTTCAAGCATAGACTTCCATGGTAATGAATTCAAAGCTATAGTATATGAATTCATGGTAAATGGAACACTAGATGGATGGCTGCATCAAAATGGAGTTGGGGAGCATGAGTACCTGAAAGCCATCCAGAGGCTGGACATTTCTATTGATGTTGCTTCTGCACTTGAGTATCTTCATTGTGGTTGTGAGTCAACAATCATTCAAGGTGATCAAAAGCCAAGTAATGTCCTTTTGGATGATACAATGGTTGCCCACGTCGGAGATTTCGGGTTAGCAAAAATTATTTCTGCAACCTCAACAAATGTACCGCAACATCAAAGCAATTCAAGTGCAATAAGGGGAACAATAGGCTACATCGCTCCAGGTACAAAATCTTCAATCAACTATAAAATTTAAGCTATAAAGCTTGGCTTTGTGTAAACTTGTGGACCCCTACATATGTTTATCCTTTCATTTGAAGCATTCGCCAATGCCAACTCCATGCCTTTCTATATATACTCTGATATCCTTAATGTTTTAGGCCCTATTTGATAAGGGGAGTAGATGTAGGATTAGACTATTAACACCCCACCCCGCTGCGCCCCCCCCCCCCACCCCCCCCCACACACACACACTTTAGTCTCGTGTTTATGTTGAAGGGGAGAAAATAGTCCCGGGGGGGGGGGGGAGGTGGGATAGATAGTCCTGGGATTTGGGGACGTCAGAATTAAGGGCAGAGTTACCAAAAATACCCTTTGTTTGCCCAGAAAACGAAGGATTAAGGGCAAAGTTACCAAATTGGAACTTTATGGCTCTGTTTTTTTTTTTTTTTTGTAAAAAGCAAACATTTTGAAAACAAGACTAATTATTTCAATATGTTGTTTTTTTGTGTTAGAAGCTTTACCTAATAATCTTTTTGCATATTGAAAAGAAAAATCCATAACTATGTAAAATCTATTAGTAAAAAATATGATTAAAAAATTTTATGGTCCTATATGACATTTCCGCAATGATTTGATAGTTGCTATCTTCGAAGTGTCCTAAGTTCTCCCCATCAATCAATAACCACCATATTAAGTTGCAGATATCCATAAATACCATCTGGCTTCACAGATTATTGCATGCATTTTCTATAAGAATCAGAAGTTTAGAACCATGCCATCCAATCAGATTCACTTTCCACACTAAAATAGACTAACGACTAAATCAATATACAGAGTTTGGAGTGGGTGACATGGCTTCCACCAATGGGGATGTATATAGCTTTGGCATTCTTCTACTAGAGATGTTTACTGGCAAAAGACCAACTGATAGTTTGTTTCAAGATCATCTAAATCTTCATAACTTCGTTAAGAATGCTTTGCCAGAACGAGTGATGGATATCGTCGATCCCTCCATCCAACTGGAGCACAATAATGGAAGTTGGATCAACGATTGCATGGTTTCCATTCTGACAATTGGAGTTGCATGTTCATCAGAATCGCCAAGAGATCGCATGGAGATGGAAACCGTCGTGAGCAAACTGTGTAAGATAAAAAAAAAAAAAATACTTGGGTGAACGAAGTGTAGAAACATTGGAAAGTTGAATTTGCAACATCAAAACCAAAGGTGTGTGCCCCACTATCTTTCACCTGCTAATAGATCTCAATTACTTTTTTTTTTTCTCATTACAATGTTTTCGTTTCTCTTGCTCTTTCCCCTGTTGTTCCAATCAATTTGTGTAGCAAAGATGAGTTTGAGCAAGTCGACTAAAGCACTTGTGTGCCTTTTTGTCCACTGTCCACGACTACCAATGCCTTCCTATAATGGTACCTCTCCAATATGTGGCCCCAACAACAAGTCGAGAACCTTGTTTCTTTGAAGTATATATCTTAAGTGTTTAATATGTGTAATCGTTGTTCATCGGTTCATGTGGGAGGTTTCCAATTGAGATTGCATGCTTAGGATGTCTACTTTTTCCATATGGAACAACAACCTTATAGTCTTAATTCCCCCCCATTCTGAAATTGCATGTCGTTATAGTTCTTGATCTTGTTTTCCCTATTAATTCCGTTGTTGAAATTCAAGGATTACTTCTATAAGGGAGTTGTATCCCTCTCGGATTGTGCATACGTACATGTGTTGCAACACTTTTTTCCAAGAAGCAGGAGAAATAGAGCCTTAACAAATATTTGGCGTGTGATGAGTGAGATGTCTCCTGGCGGGTGCAGGAGATATTGTGGTTGTGCTAGGAGCTAGACTGCTCCAATTGTTGATGCTGATGTTGTGCCTAATTTGAACCTCCTTTAGGCGCTGCATGTGCATATCCTAAGGAGAAACGACCATCTGGTTCTTTTTCTTGCTTGAATGAAGAGGACTTCTAATCTAAAAGGAAACTAACTAACAAAGTGCGAGAGAAATAAACTATTTGCATTGAATGGAAGGAGATACTGTAAGTAACTAACTGGAGTAGTTCTTCTACCTAGATAGGATAGGATGATACTATACTAAAAAACCTAGATAGGATAGGATGATACTAAACTAAAAAACACAAAAGCCATGAGAGGGTTGAACTAGATTCTAAGATATGTATGGCTGCTGTGAGCTTTCAGTCGTGGCCCCCTTAAAAAATACTAATCCAACTCTTGTATTTATAGGCACAATCCTCCTTGGGTGGGCTGAGAAAAAATTGGACCCCATGATGCACATCTTCTGCCCACTTTCTCAAAAAACTCTCCCAAGCTGCCATATGTACCCCTTTGACCAAGTCCACTCTCTTTATTTGCTACTGAAGATAAAATTTGAGTAGTCAAGTGTCCCACTCTTTTGTAACTTCCTTTGACCACTTCAACATGTGGTAGTGGTTGGGACCACTTAATTTTCCAATGATTATAGCTAAAATATATTATTTCCTACCTACACATAGGAATTAATATAGGAAAACTGCCCCGAAATATATCTTGACTGCCTTCTCTATCTGACACCTGTCCCATGTTAACTTATTCTGTAACTTCCTCCAACTGCTCAACATTATCTAGAAAGTGGGCCCATTATCTCAACCACCTTCCTTGATTTAAGCCCCATGAACTTGAAGCAGATGCATGTGGGGTGCTGGCGCAGGTGGCCCAGCACTATACCCCTAATGCATGAGGTCGGCGGTTCAAACCCCACCTCCTCCCCTTCTCCCGACACTAACCTCTAACAGCTACTAATATTCTCTTAAACTATGGCAAAAAAACTTGAAGCAGATGAGTTGCAGATGCTATCACGTAGATATCCGTGTCAGGAGATATCTTTTCCAGGAGATATTTTTTCAGTTACGGATCTCCTAGATAAGAGCGGTCCATTTATGGTACAAACAATATGATACTTCCTTATGTATCTGATACTCGGGATTGATTCTTTATAGTTTTAAGGATACTTCTAGATTTTTCAAGTTACACATTAAAACTTTAATGAAATTGAGATTGACATTTGTCGTAGCATAAATAAGAGTACTAATGTCTAGATGGATAAACAGTAGTTTTTTGATATTTTGGTTGCTTTATGTGGGAAAATAATTGACTTATAAAATCCTAAAAGGAAAAGAAATAAAATTCCTAGAAGAAATCCTAAATCTTGTTAAAACAAGAAAATAAAAAAACGAGCAAAACAGGCAGCACAAATAAGATTTCTTAATAATATAATTTCAAAATAAAATTCTAATTCTAATTAAGATTTTATATTCTTATTTTTATAATTTTAGAATCATAAAAATAAGAATAAAAATCTTTCAGAATCTTGTCCTACATCAAAAAATAACCATCAAAACATGTCAAACTTCCAATTTTACTCCTAAAAAGTAAACAACAGTTTTTTTTTTGTATTCATGTCATTTTTAGATTGACAATATTTTTCAATTTATAATATTTTTCATGATTTTGAAAACTTTGTATAATAAAACTAATTAAGATCTATCAAACAAGATCCATATTACATATTTTTTGAGATCCATATTGAAAGATATAAGTGATTTTCATACATATAATTAACTTCACAGTTTTTAAGGTTAATTTTGGAAATTTAGAGTAAAAATTGCCTGCTGATTTTGACACTCCTTTTTTGGTTAACGCCACTCCCCTGCAAGTGTATTTTTGGTGCAAAAATACACTTGCAGGGGAGTGGCATTAACAAAAAAAAGAAGTGACAAAATCATTTCCCTAAAAATTTTGACTTCTTAAAATGCACGATTTTCCATAGAAGACACTTAAATCGGGACGGGAAGAGTAGTTTTAAGAACACTATGATAGTTTGTTTTATAACTTTCTAGTTACCAAAGGGAGTTATTGGCACGAGCTTTGGACTGCGACTGCTTCTTCTCCAATATTGGGGGCGCCATCAGCAACCCTAACTAATGTTGCCTTTGATTTCACAAATTAGGCAACAGAATTGATGTCCTGTGAGAGGCACGGTGTTATAGATGGATTAGAAATGGAAATGTGGAGGAAAATGGAGAAGAAAGGAATGAAATTTATTAAGTAGTGGACTGTTCTTGGGGATCTCTCGTCCCAGTTTTTTAACAAACAACTCAATGTCACGGATTTGTACGTACTTTGTAATTTATACATGATGTAAATAATCTCTTCTATCGATTGAAAAAAAAAGGGGACATCCAGGTTTTTAAAATAACGACGACTAATCACTACTGCTATATTGAAATCATGCTCAGTATTTTATCAGTGTCTATTCTCAACAATGAAAAATTACTCACATATTCTTCCGGCAAAACTCTTCGTTTTTGTTCTTACTTCTCGTTCCACGCTTTCTCTTTTAGGCTCTCGAGTAGCTTAAAATATTTTAAAAATACGTTTTTACATTCTTGCTCACGATGCAAATTATGACACTTCGAACCCAGGTAAAACTAATAAACGGACCCAACTAATCGAGCTTAGCACTTGTACGCTCATTGAAGTCTCGTTTGAAATCAGTTTGTTAAATAAACATACCGAACTCAATTACTTTTTTTAAAAGAGAGTTAAGCGCTTTCACATCAAGCTAGCTCGAACAAGTTACTAGTGAGTCCTCAGATCGTTCGATTTATGGTGTTTAAAAATTTCAAACTACCGAGATTGGCTTGCGATCAGTTCGATAAAAACTCAACTGAGATTCAATCGCCTCATAAATATGCCAAAATTGAACATAATTTTTAAATCTCGGTAATTTTTCAAACTGGGCTGAAATAATCAACTCTTTGGCTCGTTGAGTTCATTTACCCAAGTGCCTCACGCAAGGTGGTAACGCCAAGGCCGCTAAACAAACCAAACTATTCGAGTTTAAGTTTGTGTTCGCTCGTTATAACCCTGTTTAATAGGAGATTGGTTTGCTTATATAACAAACTGAGCTTGATCATTTTTTTGAAGCTTGTTAAAGTTTCAAACCATGCTCGAACAAGCTCCTACTCGACTCGTTGCGGCTCATGATGTATGAAAAATTCAAACTACTCGAAATCGATTTGTCTTCAGCTCAATTAAAGCTCGTTTGAGATCAATTCGTCATAAATGAGGTAAGCTTGAATATATTTTTAATGCTCGTTAAATTACACAAGCTTAAATATTAACCACCTGCTCGACTCGTTTATCCCCTACTCAGCTGGTTTTTAACTTCTCCAAATTAAGAAAAATGTAAATTAATTGAGTCCAAACCCCAGCCCTACAAGTTGAAGCAGAGCAGAGAAGAGAAGGCAAAAGGCTCCAAAACTCTAGCCCAATCGGTCCTCGAAAAAGACTGGGCCGGGCTATGGCCCTATGAGCTATGGGCTATGCCTCCTCGCATACCCCAAGGCCCAAGGCCTCATACCACTCAAGCGAGGTGCCGATTCCTCTACGTCGAAAATTCATGTGCCTCCATGTCGAAGGGTTTTCGGCCATCGGATTGTATGTTATGTTTTGTTTCGTTTTTTTTAAGGCCCAACATTTAACGACCGAAAAATCTCTCAGCACAAAGGCATAGAGGTTTCCCTTGCTGAAAGATTTTCGGCCATTGAATTGTGTGTTTTGTTTTGTTTTTGATTTTTTAAAGCCCAAAATTCAACTGCTGAAAACTCATCAGCACAATGGCACAAGAGATTTTCGGTATAGAGGATCTTGGCTCCTCAAGCGACTTCACACGAAGGAACCACACGTGTATACATTTCTCCCGATAACCCTGTAACAAACCCAACCCTTCGTCTACTTCGGTTTAAATTACTTCATTGGGCCAATGCCAGAGATCTTGGATGAAGGATGACCTTTTCTTTTATCTCATCTCTAACAAATTGCACCAGATTACAATTTCTTCTTGTTAACGAGAATCTCCTCAAAGGTTCATTCCCTGACTCCATAGCCAATCTCTCCATTGAGCTTGGCGTCATGGTTATAGGGTGGAATCAACTACATGGAAGTATTCCTTCGGGTATTGGGAACCTCCTCAATCTCACTGTCTTACCTATGACAAGTAATTATCTCTCACGTCCTATTCCCGACACCATTGGCAGACTTCGAAAGTTGCACTATCTTGAATTAGATATGAACAAATTCACCGAACTGCCTTCTTCAATCGGAAATTTAACTGAACTAAACCATCTATTCTTGGGAATAAATAATAGGGAGAATTTTTCCCAAGTCCACTGTACCACTTTCAAAACCCACTAAGTCCACTTCTAAATTCTATAACCCCCTAGGTCCACTAACTTATTAGTAAGGATATAATAAACCTGGTTAGTCTAATATACCCCTGCTTCCAAAAAATCTTTTGTCCCGTTTCCTTTTTTTCCTCCATTCAGTTCCGTTTTTTCCTCCATTCAAACCTAACATCCCATTATAAAACCCATCCCCCCTCCCCACCTCCCCCCCCTTCCCCCCCCTCCCCCCCTTTTCCAGACGAAAAAAACTCAGACAAAACACTAGATTGTCGTCGCCTTCTCCCACGTTCTCGTCGAGATCTTCGTCGTCAGCCCTTCTTCGGCCTTCTCCCTTCTTCGGCGTCAGCCCTTCTTCGTCGTCGTCGGCCCTTCTTCGTAGTCGGCCTTCGTCGTAGTCGTCGGCCTTGTTCAGTCGCGATCATTCACGTCGGCCCTTCTTCGTCGTCGGCCTTGTTCAGTCGCGAAGGGACTGTGCAAGGATGGAGATGCTGTTGTGGCTCTGCACCGAGTTGGGACCGCTTCTATCATCAAGATCGTCACCGTGAAGTAGAGATGGTCTTCATGATGGTAATAATTCCTCCCTGGCCTTGGTAGTTGGTTAGGTTATGAAGTTATGAAGGAGATGAGACTAATCGCTTTCTGATTTTTGGCTATTTTGTTTTACCTTTTTTGAAAAGGACGTATATTTGATAGATATTGCTCTTCTGAGATTTGTTTCTCAGCACTTTAAATTGTTGTCGTCTCGCATAAACATTTTACCAATGGAGTGGAACTCTATTGTTTGATTATGGTTAAAGCTATATGCAAATGCGACTCGTAATTTGTCTCGTATTGTTTGTTGTATTGATCTGCGTTTAGATCTGTCTAATAGTAATGCAACAATATATATGGTTATATTCAGGTTTATAAGCCGCTGCGCGGACCTATTCAATAACGTAAATTTAGTAGTTTATTAGTTTTTGTGTATAAATATATGTTATTTTTATTTGTACATATAACCATATTCCCCTGATTGTTGGCAGAAATGTTAGAACTGTTGGTTTGATTGAGAATTGGGAAAATTTAGCAGTTCAAAGTTTCTTTTGTTTTGTTTTGGGGGATGAGAGTTCTCTTTCATTTCTCGAATTACAGGTCAAAGCTGTCTAAATGCCATTATGAAGTTAGAGATGTGTTTCTGTGATATCATAGTTATTGTGTCATTCTGGTTGAATGGATTTAACTAGTTGCTATTATGTATGCAGATTGCTGAATGAATCATGGGTTTTGTGTGCAAATGTTGTTTTATGGCATAGTAATGGTAGTTTTAAGAATGAGTGATTGCCCTTGTGTGATCTTTACAGCCCAACTTGAGAGCGGACAGCTAGGGGGACAACGGGTAGGAGAAACGGAGGTTTATATGATTTTCTGTATAACTTTTAATAGTAATACAACAATATATATGGTTATATTCAGGTGAATGTTGGGTATATATGGTTATATATATTTGATAGGTTGGTGTATGGTATGGTTGAATTAAGTTTGTAATTCGATTGATAGTATATATGGTTATATCAATGTCAATTGACAGTATATATCAATGTTGGTTAAACTGTGTGTGAATAGATGGTTCTATGTGGTATGCTTTTTTTAATATGGTTATATGATAATACAGGTTATATAACCTGATATATTTATTCATAAATCTCCAAATATATCAGAAGCAAGTCGGAGAGGCCGCTGCGCGGACCAAATCAATAAGTGATTTAATATGGTTATATGATGATACAGATTATATAACCTTATATATTTATTCAAAAAACTCTGATCGGTTACGTATTGGTTTAGTTAAGATAGGGTTTTGATTGCGAGTATATGTGGTTATATCAATCTTTGATCCGGTATGGTATGGTTGAATTAAGTTAGGGATTCGATTGATAGTATATATGGTTATATCAATATTGGTTATATACTAATTTTGTTAAAGGCTGTTATTTGTGCAGTTATTCAAGGGGTGAAGAGTATTAAGTTACCTGTGAAGTCGACTGTGAAGAAGGCAACGGCGACGAAGGGAAAGAAGTTACGAGATCTCCTCTTTTTATTTTTTTAGAGTTAGAAAGGACAAAATCTCATGTATAACGTTTTTTTGTGTGTATTATTGTTACTAGAAGCAAGTTATTGAGGCCGCTGCGCGGACCAATTCAATAAAGTGAAAATATAATGGAAAGAAGTTACGAGATCTCCTCTTTTTCTTTTTTTAGAGTTAGAAATGACAAAATCTCATGTATAACGTTATAAGGTTATATGTTTATTTTTTACGTTAGAAGCAAGTCATTGAGGCCGCTGTGCGGACCAATTCAATAAAGTGAAAATATAATGTTATATGAGAGTTTTTGTGCAGCGAAACTCAAAAAAAATTCAACAAAGCAGTTGAGATCAAGATGTAACTCTACAAAGCAGAATATATAATGTTATATAACGTTATATAAGTACAATAACGTTAGATACGAAACTGATCCAACGTAACTGTTATTTCTCGAGAATTTTGCGTGATTTGAAACGTATAAGGGATAATTGGAGATAATGGGCTAAACGGATGGGATTTGAATGAAAGGGTAAATCTGTCAGGCACTATTTCCCTTTTTAAATGTAGTGGACTTTATGCCTTACCAAATACATATTAGTGGACTTAGTGGGTTAGAAACTTGATCAGTGGACCTAGTGGGTTAGAAACATGCTATAGTGGACCCTAGACCAATTTTTTATAAATAATATCCGTGGAAGCATACCTTCGAGTCTAGGCAACTGTCAAAACTTGTTAGAATTAGATCTTTCTCATAATAATCTATATGGTTCAATACCTCTTGAAATTTTGAATCTTTCATCCATTTCAATTTCCTTCAATTTGGGCTATAATTCGTTGACTAGTTCTCTTCCATCAGAAGTTGGGTCTTTGAAAAATCTCAGAGAGTTTGATGTGTCCAATAATAGGTTATCAGGGCCTATTCCAAATTCATTGAGCGAATATTTGAGCCTTGAAGTGCTTCATTTGGAAGCCAATTCATTTGAAGGCGAGATACCTCAAAGTTGGAGCGAGCTAAGGGGTTTACGAGAGTTGGACCTTTCACACAACAATTTAATGAGGCTGATCCCTAGTTATATTGGTGAGCTTCCTTTAGAAAAACTGAATCTGTCTTTTAATATGCTGCATGGAGAAGTTCCAGTACAAGGATCGAGTTTTTCGAAATGCTAGCGCAATTTCGATTGTTGGAATGGATGATCTGTGTGGAGGTGTTGCTGACATAAATCTTCCTCCATGCCCATCCTCAATATCAAACACAAACAAGCTATCTCACAAGACAAAGATAATAGTATATGTGGTGGTTGCTCTTGTGATATGTTCAACTTTGGCAGTTAGCTTGTTTATGTTTTGTCGCCGTCGACGTGTCTCAAGGAAGGAGGTTTCTTCTAAGCAATCTTTCGAACACCAAATTATGAGAGTTTCGTATGCAGAGCTTCTGAAAGCCACCAATGGATTTTCAGAGGCTAATCTACTTGGCGTTGGGAATTATGCTTCGTAGATAATGGGATCCCTGATCAATCTTCAGCTTTGGGGAACTTTAAAGAGCTTCATGTTAGAATGCAAAGCACTTCAAGCCATAAGACATCAAAATCTTTTGAAGGTATTAAGTGCATGTTCTAGCATAGACTTCCATGGCAATGAATTCAAAGCTATAGTATATGAATTCATGGCCAATGGAACATTAGATAGATGACTGCATCAAAATGGAGCAGAGCACGAGTACATGAAAGTGATCCAGAGACTGGACATTTCTATTGTTGATATTGCTTCTGCACTTGAGTATCTTCATTGTGGTTGCGAGTCATCAATAATTCATGGTGATCTGAAGCCAAGTAATGTCCTTTTGGATGATAGAATGGCTGCCCATGTTGGAGATTTCGGGTTAGCAAAAATTATTTCTGCAGCTGCAACAAAGGTAGAGCAACATCAAAGCAATTCAATTGCAATAAGGGTAACAATAGGCTACGTTGCTCCAGGTACAAAATGTCAAACTACCAGTTTCCTGAGATTACAAAACCAAAAGCTCATATGAAAAGCAAAATTTGCAAATTGCATAGAAGAGTTATAGCATCATTAGAAACTATACAAACTTAAGCCCAAAAAAAACGGTGTGAAATATATGTATGCGCCCATTTTTTGCTCCAAAACTTCCTGTTACTATGTGTAACCTAATCTCCTCACTTTCCACATACTATCCATTTCATGGTCGACTAGTTTAGATCACCATAAACTTTTCTTGATGCACAAAATCTTTGTACCTGTCGTCAGAATGTGCATATATAGATACTAGGTGCCATCAACTCTTATGGAGCCAGTTTGTACGGAACATTGCTCTGGCCTTAAATGGCCTCCCGTTAGTGTGCGGTGGGATTGGTCCACGAGAGATTCGTCGAGGCACGCTTAAGCTGGTCCAAACTCTCTCAGTTATAAACCACAAAGTACAACTTAACTTTTTATACAAGTCTACTTTTTGGGTGGAAAGTATAATTCAACTCGATAATGATCTCATTTTATCACACACTAAATTCCAATTGAACGTATTGTTATCGAGTGATATAAAAGCACGACATGCATATAACATCAACAGTAAATGTAGATTATAGAGTTATTAGCATGCCACCTAATGAGATTTGCTCTGTCCTCTAAGGTTTCAATAACAATTTGAATGGATTTGTAGAATATGGCATGGGTGACATGGTCTCCATTCTAGGGGATGTATATAGCTTTATGATTCTTCTTCTAGAGATATTTACTGGCAAAAGACCAACTGACAATATATTTAAAGATCACCAAAATCTTCATAGCTTCATTAACAATGCTTTGCCTGACCAAGTGATGGATATCGTCGATCCCCGCATCCAACTGGAGCATAACAATGGAAGTTGGATCAACGAATGCATGGTTTCCATTCTGACAATTAGAGTTGCATGTTCATCGGAATCGCCAAGAGACCGAACGGAGATGGCAACCGTTGTGAACAAACTGTGTAAGACAAAAAAAGACTTGTGCGGATGAAGGGTAGAAAGAATCGGAAGTCGATAAATGTTTTCCAACATGAAAGCCAAAGGTGTATACATTTGTTTGAGTGTAAGTGAACTAAAGACTTATTTTTCTTTGCGTCCAGGATGACTACCAAGGCCCTCCAACGATGGTACCTCCACAATATGCTGCTCCGAATCATCGAGAACCTGGTTTCTTCGAGCGATGATTGATGATTCTTTTCCCTTTCTTCGGTATATATTATGCATAATAATTGTTCATCAGTTCGTGTGGAAAGGATTACAGTGCTAGTTTCGCACTTTGCTGAAATTGCATGTCCAAATTGTTCGATCTTTCTCCCTTTTTCGCTGTTGTTGAATGTCAGAGTTCAGAGATAGATTATAGAAGCACACGAACTTTCATGGAATATGGCGTGTGACATCCGACACTTCCGGACACATTTATTGGAGATTTGTCTAACTGTGTCAAGGGATTTCTTTTGTTAATTTTGGAATCATAACAAAGTATTGAAAAAAAATCCTGCGTCCAATTTACGCACCTTTCATTTCCGCCAAATTTTAAAACACCCTTGCTCTACATTTCCAACGATCACAATTAAACAAAACCCAGATGAAGTATCTCAAAATCAGGTCGATCATCTTCTTCCCAATCGAAAGTAACAATGTCTCACATCCCAGAAGAAATCATAGAGCAAATATTCGGCTACATCTGTAGACACCCCAATCTGGGCTTTCAGATTAGTTTACTTACGGTATTTGATTCCCCGATGATGAAACGGATCAAGAACACCCCGGAATGTCGAGTGTTTGAGTTTTGAGTGTTTGAAAAACCCTTGAACCTAAGCCACTTCCAAAAGCCAAAAAACCCTACTGATGCGCGCCAGGGCGCCATCATCGTGCGCCAGGGCGCCATCATCATGCGCCAGGGCGCAACCATCGGGCGCCCAGGCGCACCGTCGCGCGACAATTTGGAACCCTCGCGCGATGGTCAAAGTCAAAGTTTGACCGTTGACCATCGCGCGCCAGGGCGCTACCATTGCGCGCCAAGGCGCACTCTCGCGCGACAGTCTGGAACCATCGCGCGATGGTCAGTTCCCCGCCTACTTTTCCAGAGGCAGAAACTTGGCCACCAATGCAACCTCAGCCAGGCCTCGTGGCTGGTTGAGTTCCTCTCCTGGCACCAACCAGATTCACCCTCCATGCCTATAAATAGCCTCCTTTGTTTCTCTTTCAAAGGGTTCCAAGAAATAAAAGAGCACAAAGTTCCTAACCCTAGCCTTTGTTTATCTCTTCTCCATTAGTAAGTAAAGCACTTGCTTTCCTATCTAGCACTCAAGAACATAGCTTATTCTTCAACCACTCAAGCATCTCAATCAAACTCAACCTCAACCTCAAAGCTCAAACACCTTTCAAACCCAAGAACCAAAGGTATAGCTTACCTTTGTTCTGTTCTGTTCTGATCCCTGAGGGGGGCTGGCAGGGTCAAGGCTGGTAATCAATACCAGTCCTGGTCCAAAAGCTGGCAGAGGTTCAAAACCGTCATGGTAGGAACCAGCGCGCGATGGTCTCATATACGCGCGCGACACTTCGTGCCAGCACGCGATGGACCGCGTGGGGATTGGTGTCCTACTGTTTTATGCTTTACTTACATATAGCTCACAGTTAATGTAGAGACCAGAATAATTTTAATGTTTGAAATATCGATTAAATGCCTAATTGAGAAAATAAGGTTTTATTGGTGAATAATTGATTCGAGAACCAAAGTGATGAAATTGAAGTTTGAGGGAGAAAAGTGTGATTTTATGATTTGAGGATATATAAGTGGGTGTGCACAAGTATGGGAGCATTTTCCTCCCCTCTTTCTCTCCCTCATCCGGCGTCTCCCATCTCTCTCTCCTCCGGCTCTCTCTCTCTCTCCTTCTCTCACACTCAAAACTCCACCTTACACCCCAAAATCTTTGAGATTCAACCTCCCACCGGCCTTGCAATCACGTTCATAAGCTCGGAAATCTTTGGGTTGAGTTCGAATCGAAGTTTCAAGGTTTGAAAGTCTAGGGCTCGTCCAATAACGCGAGGATCTCGTCCATTGTCTCGAGGTAGGAACTTCTTGACCTCTTTTATATGTTTGCTTGTTGTTTTGGTGTAGAATCGAGCCTTGCAATGTTGTGTTTTGGTTGTCAAGCTTGTTCTGAAAATCTGCAGAAATCGCCCCTCGAAACCTCTCCGTATCGATACGGATTTCTCGCCGTATCGATACGATCAGCCTTCGATTTCGGACAGTTTGTTCCGTATCGATACGGATTTCACCCGTATCGATACGGGGAGCCTATCTCCAAGTTTTGTTTCTGTTGACCATTTATTGATTGTTTTGGCTCCCGACTACTTCTAAACCCCTTGACACACCTCCTAATCGATCTCAAGCTCGTCCTTTGGGCTTCCTTCGACATTTTGATGCTATCCTTGTTCGTTGGCCTCCTATTGATATAAATTGGATATGGAATCACATGGTTAAATGTCGTTAAACGCTCGTTTGTTGATTATTGGAATGTGTGACTGTGTATGACACATTGGTGATAGTGTTGGCACATCATATGACATTGTGTTTAAGAATGTAATCTAGGGAAATCATAGCTTGCATGTTAGTTGAGAGTTGGGTTGTTTGAGGTCGAATGGTGATTTAGGGGGTCCCGTACGCAAGGGGTGGTAACACGGTGACACACGAGGGTTTCGTACGCGAGGGGTGGAAATACGGTTACCCTGGGTTTGTGGGGATCACTGTGACGCAAGGGGTGGTAACACGGTAATCCACGTGGTGTTGTATGGTAACGCAAGGGGTGGAAATACAAATAGCGGAAGTTAGTGACGTTGAGTCGAGTTGGGGTTCATTGGATTATTGAGTCGTTTGACACATGTACTTAATCGGGATTGGGAATCCACATACAAGTTGATTGATCATCTAGTGTTGGGTATCGTTTTCCTCATCTTTCTTCTTACGGCACTTATCAACATGTTTGCATATAATATTGGTTAAGATTTTCCTACTGGGTTTTGTAGTTCAACAAAATCCTTCTTTTCAGGTACCAATGCCGGACTTTAGCCTCATGTGTTGCATGCTTGGATTGTGGACAGATTTTGGAAGCCTATTGCACTTAGTTATTTTTTTCATCTTGTAATGGTTTAGCTTTTGGGTCAAGATGGCTTTGTAACTAAGAATTCATGAATTATCTTTTGACTAGAATTATAACTGTATTAGGCTGATTTGGGCTGTGATGCCAAAGTATACTTTCTTTTCAATTGAGGACTTGTCTGTAATTAAACAGGTGGGACATTATTTTGGGAATACGAAGGCAGGCGAAGTTCTTTCAATTAAAGCGTATTATTTATTTTATGTTACAAATCCAGGTCGTGACAGTTAAGCATGCAAAAAACCAGTTTACTGCTTTTCTTAGAGCTTAAATTGCTAGCTTGCATTTCAATATTCATTTCTGTTCTGTTGGAGTACCCCTGGGATCATTCTGGACTTGTCCCAGAACCCAGGATGAGTAAAACCAGACACTGGAAAGTTGGCTCGAATCATCGCGCGCTGCACCCAAACTCTCGTGGGATGGTCAAATGGAGCGTTGACCAGCGCGCCAGGGCGCAATCGTCGCTCGTCCGGGCGCACCGTCACGCGACAGTTTGGAACCCTCGCGCAACTGTTTGTCCCCGACCAGTGGCTGGCCTTGCATGGTTAACTTGGTTTTAGACTGTTATTTTGTCCCCACACTGTTTATGGGGTGTTTTGTTTATTTGTTGGGCTTTTCAGCCTTTAAACTGTATATTATGACTGCTATAAACTGCTTGGTTTGTCCTGGGTGTGCACTGGTCCTTCCAGAGCCCAGAGGGTTTGAGAATAAGAGCTGTGGGCTTAGGCTTACTGGCGCGCGTAGGTCTTGTAGTAGCGTGCGCAGGTTTGCTCAGCATGCATTGACTTGATCAGTGCATACTGGTTTCTTCCAGTGCACGACACTCCAAGACAGGAGCTTTCCAGTCTGTTTAAACTCCCACAGGAGTCTGTTCTCATCCTATACTAACTGCTCATTCATGCCACTTGATCACATCCTGCAAACATGTTACAGTTTTAATCCCCGATTAACTGTTCCCCGCCCTAATTGGCTAAAATTGATTAATAAAAGAAGAATCGCAATGTTTTCAAAATACCTAAGTAGAGACCGATCTCCGGATTGGGCGAGAAGGGTGCCATAAAACCCTTCCCCTCTCGTAACCTGGCTCCCGAACCCAGATATGGTTATGACAGACTGGTTCCTTAACTTTTTCAAATCAAATAGCGCGGTAGATGCTTCGAAATACGGTTCCTTGGGTGTCGGACCTTCAAACCCGAGTGGCGACTCTGTATTTATGAGCACTTGCCACCTGCGCTCGCGCTCCCTCGATCCGGGCCCATTGCCTTGGGAAAGGAACGGAATCCTTCTCCCATTTTAAGGGCATGCTGCCCACAACATCACAAACAACCCAGATCGAAACCCCATCTCGAGTCTCTACAAATCATGGTACAAGGTCCATAAAAACAGTAGGCATAGTAATCGTGGTAGATTGGATTGAAATAATGTAGGAATCTGAATTACAATTACACGTGTTTAACGTGCCTACTTTCGGTTACTCATGTTCGATCCTAACCTGACCTGTTTATTGTTTTACGTCACTGTGTCGTGTTATATTTTTGTTCGTGTGGGAAAAAACGAATCCTAACTTGCTAAGTTCATGTTGACCGCGTTGTGTAAAAAACTTCTACCACCACTATGAACTGGAGTCGCTTGCTCAATGGAATCGCCCACGAGACCGAATGGAGATGGGATTCCTTTGTTAGCGTCTTCGCGAATTAAAAGGCAAAGATGCCGTCCAATGCTGCTCCACCAGCCACCAAATAAGCTGGGATGTTTCCAACTGAGATTTCATATTGCTTTGGATTGCTGCTTATGCCTTAATGAAAGAAATCTTATTAGATAAATGGCCTGATGCATGCAGAGCCAAATGCTACACCGGGTCATTTCAATTATAACAAATAAATAAGGAAACCCAAATATATAATTGGCCGAGGGAGTTGGTCCACGTGACACGACACGATAACACGCCTCGAACTCGACACGAAGTTAGCAGGTTAGAGTTAACTATTTCTGACACGAAACATGTATATGACACGACTCGAGAACACGATTGCTAAACGGGTCTAGGTCTGGTTCAACCTGCATAACCCGAAAATGATGCAGTTAACCTGTTTATCTATCCTTAAATGAATGCATCAGATACTTGCAGTACTCAGTCCTCACACATCTCCGAAGTAACACCTCAAAAATCCTCCACCTTGTACCCCTAAATGTTCTTAACTGTGATTCATTAATACCCCGCACCCCGCTCATATATCATTCCAAGTGCCATTCAATGGCGGAGTCAGGATTCGGGCACGGGGTGGCACTGCTCAAGGGAAATCTAGTTACATGTTGTGCGAAAAAACATGAAAAAAAAAAGTAAGTGTGAAGTCATATAATTAGGTTTAGTCGAAAGTAATTCATTTCAAGGACCTCAAAGTTTGAGAGAGCTAAAAGGGACCGGAGTTGTGCCACGTGGCAATCTGCATATAGTAGATCGAGATAAATACGTCAAAGATTATGTAGTCCAAATTTGATGGAGTTATATATATGCATGTCTAATGACCACAGAAAGATACATAATATTCAAAATTCTGACTGGAAAAAAATGTTGGAATTATTTAGCCAACGGAGACTTGGATTGATCAACATACGACAGCCAAGAGTCCCTCCACTTGCTCTTCACTAGCAATTCTGTCCACACATTATTTTTTCTTTCCTCCCAAACACGGATAAGATAACTCAATGAGTGATCCTACAATGGTTTTGGAGTCTTTTTAGTCTAGTTTTGAAGTTTCTCCATCCACTTTTGATGCAGATGTCATAGCGGAGGAGCATCTTAGGCATTTTAAGCCCAGGATGGCAAAAGCGTAATTACGCGACTGTGGAGTTAAGCGACGGGCCCATATAGGTTCGATCCGAAACGACCCAACGGTCAAGACACATTGCCTTTGGCTATGTGCTGTGTATTTTTTAGCCATTTAATGTCCCGAAAGCCCAAATTTGCCGTTCAAGGAAAGATTTGACTTGCTTATAACATGGGCAAGGAGAATCCGAATTAAGTCGTTCTTTTGAGAGAAGTCTTAGAATTTTCTCTATTTTCCAGTTTGCTATTATTTTGAATTTTTCCGTTTTTGGTAATTTTCGTCATTAATTGGTTCGGTTTCCGTTTTGGGACGAATAAATTAGGGTTAGGGTTTCTCCTCCTATTTAATAAGTTGTAAGCCTTGGAGGCTATACAGTTGTTGATTATTAGTATTGAAATTAAAAGAGTCTAGACAGCTTGTTGAATTTTTTTTTATAATTAAGGTGTTCGGATCAATTTACGTGAACTTCAACTAATCATGGAAAAATAAAATAAAAAAATGATTCAAATCATCTTGTTAGGTGGGCAATCAAACTAGACCTCACCACCACTTGTAAGCATGATGGTTACTTTTAGCGCAAAAATTATCACGTGAGCAGAAAATTACCCTTTAAATGGCATAATTTATATATTGTCTGTGCATGCAATTTAACAACATTGTGGGGACATCCTTCAAATATTTTATCCGATATTTCGTACAATCGATAATAATATTCCCTCCTTTCCTCTTTAAGAGTCTTATTTCGTAAATTCAATTTTTTAGGAAGACCGCATCATTACACTCTAAAAGTTACTATAACGTTTTCTATTTACTCTCTATGGAGACATTATCATTACACTTTTACTTTAATCACTTTTCAAATGGAATTTACTTGTAGAATCAATGTTTATCTTTTCGGTTTTGCTAACCTCCGCCCTCTAGGCGGAAGATAATATGCCAATAACTCTAAACAAGTTCAAATATCAACACATATATCTCACGAACACATTACTTAGATATCAGTTCACCTTTTTTTTTATCTATTTTCTTTCTCTTCAATACTAACAGATGCTACAGTTTTCAGAAATCGAAGGGATGTTTAACGAATTTTGGCATGACGAAAAACCAAAGATTAAGATCTATTCACATATAGGGGGAAAAAAAAGAAAGGAAGAAGATATAATGAAACGTATTTATCCAAAGAACAGAGGATGAAAATCGCACCCACACAAATGACTACTTTCCCCCCTTCTCTGCTCCCACATAGACGCCCAGAGTTGATCCATTAATGCCGTTCAAAAAAAGGAATTGACCCATTAATGGTTCATACACAATTTTCTTCCAAGATAATGACTCACTTGACATCTTCAAGCTAGACTTTGGGGATAAATGTTCAGAATATGAACACCATAATAAATCCCCGAATCATGATTCCAAAAATAGGAAAAAAAAGAAAGAAAAAAGAATGGCAAAAATCGTTAGTTATTGTGCTCTACACTATCCTTGTAGAGTCACTTCTCACCATTCATGCTCAACCCTCATGAATGGATGGAGTCGATTCAAATCCTATCTTCTTCTTTTTTTGTTATTTTTTGAGTCAAGTCACATCCATTGCGCTAGATGATTATGAAAGAATTGACTAAACTTTTCCCAGTAAATGACGAAAAAGAGAAATGAGAAGACTTGGATAGACTTCTGCACAGTAAAACAGACAAAGGGAAATCATGTCTAGATCCATCCTGTGAAACTTTAAGCTACAATCACCAAATTTGAACTTCAAAATATTCTAAGAATTAAGTGATTTCAAACCCGCAGAAGAAAAGTGATTCAGTGAAAGAGAAGAAAGAAAATGCATTAAGGGTTAAGAAACTTTTCTCGGCATAGCAGCAAAGTAGACCTTTTTTTTTTTAACTTATTGCAGCAAAGTAGATCAAGTAGCTATTTTCTTTTCTTAAACAAAGTTGGCAGCTTGTTCATCTGTATAATCTTTCTGACTATTCGTTTTAGATCAACTGAAGTACGTAAGTTTTACAATTGAGTAATGTCATGCTCAAAAAGCATGAACAATTCTAAGGAGTTGGCATACGGTCAATGACAGAGCCAAGATTTAGATTGGAGGGTGTTTATTGGGGGTCCACTTGCATTATTAATTTGAATATTTTTTTTGTAGAAATGTGAAGAGAAAAGTTGACTGTTAAGTGTAAAGTGACGCTGTGGAAAATTTTCTCCTCTCTTCAATTCCTTGCATGTCATCCGTTCAACTAGAAGATTAAATGGGGAAGATTTGGAAGCAGACAAATGAGTAAGTCTTGGAAAGACTTAAAGGAAATCATGTTTAACCAATGGTCGAATAGCAGATTCATGTTGATAAGACATTATGATCCAATCACCCGAATTCTCAATTTGAATATTCTGAGCAGTAATTTCAAACCCCTACGACCCATTTGTAAGCGGAATAAGTTTTGAAGGGGTGTTAGGGGATAATAATAGGAGTGGGATATGGTAGTAGGGGGTCTTATTATATTGGGGTAATAAGTTGCATTTCCGTAAATAGTAGTTCCATTTTTTTATTATTGACAAACAATAATAGCAGTTTTCGTAAGTAGAAGCCAGATATATAGAGGGTCCTAAATTTTGGATAGGGGGAGGCTGGCCATAATCAAGTTTGGTTGGCGAAAATCGTACAATGTTTCAGACTCTAAATTTCGGGCCTCTTACGCTATTGTGACACCATGGAAAGCAACGAGTCGTCGAGTACTGTGTCTTTTTATGCAGAAATTTTTGAAAAAAGATAAAATGCTTGACAATGCTTTGGACTCTAGATTTCGGGCCTCATACGCTATTGTAACACCATGGAAAGAAACAAGTACCGTGTCTTTATGCAGAAAAAATTTGAGAGAAATGAAGCAGACAATAATCTCCTTTTCAACCAAAGGTGCATTATTTTCCATGCTTGACGAGGAATCAAATGAAGCAGACAAATAAATAATCTCCTTCTCAACTAAATTCCATACTCATTGAGCGGTTGGAATGCATTTGGTTGCCTCTGGCTCTGGATAAGGTTATCAGCAGAATTGGAACCATGTAGCCAAACGGGTGAAGACCGGCGAACTTGTTAGTGAGGGCAAAATGCAGAAAGTACTTCACACTATGATGAGCCGAGACGATGTCGTACTTATTGTTTTCTTCTTTTACAGCTCTTCAAGGCTTTATACCTCCCGTGCTAACAAAGTTGTAGCAAGAAAAGCAACTGAGAACATTACAACACCATGAGTGGCTTAATATTGTTGGTCATACTTAAGTTGTGAACTAACCCGTGCTAATTAAAGAGAAATCTCCCTTCACTGGCCTTGATTTGAAAAGCTGCTGGGATTATAGTACTAGACCTTTGCTCAAACACTCATTAAGGTACAACGCTGAAAATTTCTGATACTCTACAGAAACTAAATTCGGACAGACACAAACAGAACACACATACTTCATAGCCGATTCTTTAAACCAACGAAACTCAATACCAGGAAAATATCAGTAAGACAATGCCAAAAACTGAACCTCTGCCATCATTTGTTACATATTGTAGGTAAATTGAGCAATCCGAATTTATTGCAAAAAGAAGCTATTGGTATCAGTGTTAAAGAAAACTTATGAATTACACAAGGCTTGAATATCATATCAAGAAAGCTAATAGCACACATACAGACACATCCGAATATATTATACTCTAAAAGTTATAACGTTTTCTAGTTAATCTTTATGAAGACATCATTATTACACTTTACTTCACTAACTTTTTAAAATGGAATCTACTTTGAGAATCAATGTTTATCTTTTCGGTTTTGCTAACCTCCGCCCACTAGGCGGAAGATAATATGCCAATAACTTTGAGAATCACTACTTTTGCAGGTAGTTTGCCAATTGCATAATTTCTCATACAGTACATGTATATATGTAATGTAGAAGAAAAGAAAACATCAGGAAAACTAAAATTGTTTGAAGAAAAAACTGCTCATTGTAACCGTTTAACTGCCATGGTTTCCTCTATAAAATCAAGAACCGAAAGAGGAAAAAGTGGTCCCCGACCACCCAACTCAAACATTAGCTAGTTTATCTCTCAATTCCAGTATTCGTAGTCTAGAATTATTTCCCTTTCTGCAACTTAATTCATAGTTGTAATCTCTTTATTTCGTTAATGAAAATCCTTGGAGCCCAGCGCTCGATTTCCTTTTTCACATCGCTTGAGAAAATTGAAAGTCCACTTCATTGTGGCAAGGAGACCCGCAATGTCTTGTTCGAAGTCAGATTTTCACGCACTCGCATTAACTTTCACACCGGACCAATTGTGGTCCTGGCATGCCCGCGCATTTTTTATATCACACGCCGACTTGCGTTGGGGCTCTCTTTCTCCTGCTTTTTGGAGAAAAGCGCGTCAACACTAACAAACCCAAATTTGGAACCAGTTCTTTTGCTAAGTTTAATAGGAATGAAAGCATCTTTGGCAACGCTGTAATTAGAGAAAGTTTTCCTGAGCCAACCTTGATCACCATCCTTTGTCAACTATTATTGTTAATCACAGGAACCCAAACTCCCTCGTTTCGGCTCCGAACAGAGATTTTCTCATTTCATCCTGTCCTCTCTCGTTTTCAGCTAGGATTTTCCTTTGCGGTGCTGGGAGTGTGACATTTTTTTTTCTTTTTCTCCTACACATGCACTCTCCTCTCCTCTCCTTCCACCTCTTAGCTCTCACCGCCTCTCAAACCACCCCAAATCCTCTAGCTCCTTCTCCATCTCCACCGGCGTTTTTATGGAAACTTACAACTTTACTTTCTTATTCGTGAAAAAGTGAACAAGAATGATTTTAGTTGAACACAAATTAAAACTCTTTTTGTATTTTTCAAATATGAATTTATACGAGGGTAATCAAGAGAAGATTAAATTTTTAATTCGGAGCGTGCAAAATTAGTGTTATAGTGAATCTTTTCAGATTTTCTATAGAATCATCCTCAAGAATTAACGAAGAAGAAGACAAAAAATGGTTGTCAATCTATAACAAATGGGTGTGGAAATAATTTGTTTAAAAGTATTTGTAAAATAAAATTGTCTGATCAAGATTCAAAGTTACTTGCTTGATTGAGATGTTTGCTTGTCTATGCTTGGATTTTCCCTCTGATTTTATCTCTAATAAAAGCCATTGAGAGTCCTTCTTTGATCGCCCAAAAGGCTGGGAGGCCTAAGTACTTCTCTTTACCCTCCATCTCCTTCTGTTTGTATCTCGTTTGTTATAATCTGTTCAATACATGCAATCTGTAATTGTTTACTTGTCAAGGAATTAAATTGTTATTTGGAATTCCATTCTGTTATTGCCGAAATTTTTTCCCAACAAATAATACTTCTACTAGGGGATTG
Source organism: Rhododendron griersonianum (assembly GCA_018127125.1). Lineage (NCBI taxonomy): Eukaryota > Viridiplantae > Streptophyta > Magnoliopsida > Ericales > Ericaceae > Rhododendron > Rhododendron griersonianum. Next base: position 27,949,156 of record CM030798.1, read on the forward strand.
TTGATGAGATAACGACTAACACACAATCCAAAAACTAGCTAGGCAGCCAAGAAGGCAGAAAATAGGACATGGCTGGGGATTCAAAGCCTAAAAGAACAGGACACAGGGCTAAGGAATTTACAAATATTGTGGTGTTATTTAATAACTTTTGTGGTGTAGTTTACAATTTTCGTAGTAAATATCAAATGATGGCTCAAAGAATTAAAAAAAATTTGTGGTGTTATTTATGAAATTTTTTGTTATGAAATTTGGTAGAGTTTGTTACGAAATTTTGTGGTTTGTTAGGGGTATTTACCCTAGCCGGATTTGAGGTCACGGTTGAGGATCCAAAGTCAAAAAGAACAGGACACGGCTAAGGAATTAGGGATGAGAATTTATAACACGACACGCTAACACGCCTTGAACTCGACACGAAGTTAGTGGGTTAGAGTTGACCATTTCTAACACAAAATAGGTATATAACACGACTCGAGAACACGATTGCTAAACGGGTCTAGGTCAGGTTCAACCTGCATAACCCGAAAACGACGCGGTTAACCTGTTCATCTATCCTTAAAGGAATGCATCAGATACTTGCAAGTTGCAATAATCCTCACACCATCCAAACACCTCAAAATCCTCCACCTTGTACCCCTTGATGTTCTTAACTGTGATTCATTAATAGCCGCTCGCTCATATATCATTCCAAGTGCACCCGTTGTGAAGCTCTCTCACTTCACCTAACTCATCAATTCTCACTGATAAACACATAAAAGTGTATATTTTATTCCTAATTTGCATTTTTTTAGGACCATTTTCTGTTTTTATTTAGTCTAGCTTATTTAATTTTCTTTTGCAAAGATTCCAAGGGGTACCTATAAATAAATAAATAAATAAAAAGGATTACGTGGGGCTAGATATGGGAACATTTTTCCATTTTCCATCTAACCTTTAGACCAAAGCACTTTTGAGGCGTTTGATTAGTTGATTGTTGTTATGCATACAAGGAAGTTGTAGTTGCGTGTGAAAGTCCCCGTGACACAATAGACACGCCAAATTGAGCCGCTACGTAGGGACTCACTTGATATTAAAGAGACATTTTCATACTATAAATCACCAGCCTGATTCCCTAACAGAAATCAAAACACACACAAAAAATTAGACAGAATTAATCATATCATGGCAAACTGGTTTCTTCTTGTGCTCTACACTGCCCTAATTGTATGGTGGTGCAACGCACCCTACACTTACGGCATGAGTACAAATGAAACTGATAGACTTGCTTTGTTAGCCTTCAAGGCTGCCATTGATGATCAAGCCTCAATCGGTGCCCTGAGTTCTTGGAATGATTCAGTCCACTACTGCGACTGGCACGGCATTCTGTGCAGCCGCCGGCATCGCAATAGAGTCGTGATGTTGAACTTAACATCCAAAGGCCTTGTCGGATCACTCTCTCCTCACATAGGAAACCTCTCCTTCCTGAGGAGAATCAATCTTTCAAACAACAGCTTCCACGGCCCAATCCCGGAGGAGATCAGTCGTTTATTTCGGCTTCAAGTAATACGACTCACCAACAACTCGTTTGACGGTGGACTACCCAACAACCTGTCACGCTGCTCAAATCTTGAGGTCTTGTATTTGGCTAATAACCATCTGAGTGGAAACATCCCATATCAGCTAGGGTCTTTGTCAAAGCTTCGATATTTACACCTCGCTAAAAATAAACTTTCGGGAACCATCCCTCCTTCCATTGGTAACCTCTCATTACTTGTCAAGGTTTCTTTTTACTACTGTAATTTGCAAGGAGAGATTCCAGAGGGTATTGCTAAGCTTCGGCAATTGACAGTTCTATACTTCGATTATAACAAGCTGTCTGGAAATATTCCTTCTAGCATATACAACATCTCCACTCTCACTGTATTCTCAGTACAATTTAACCGCCTTGAAGGAAATATTCCTCCTGATTTAGGGTCAAAACTTCCTAATCTTTGGTTTCTGGGCTTTTTAAATAATTTGTTCACAGGGATGATTCCTACTTCGTTGTCTAATGCTTCCGGTCTTGAATCTATAAACTTCGGCGTCAATAACTTCATCGGGCCGATGCCAAAAGATCTTGGAGAACTTTTAAGTCTTCAAGAGATGAACTTCCAGTTCAATCAGTTGAAGGATGACATTTCTTTTATCTCATCTCTAACAAATTGCACCAAATTGAAAACTCTTGTTGTTAATGGGAATCTTCTCAAAGGTTCATTGCCCAACTCCGTAGCCAATCTCTCTATCGATCTTAGCTTCATGGTTCTAGAGGAGAATCAACTACATGGAAGTATTCCTTCGGGTATCGGGAACCTCCTCAATCTCAATGTCTTGTATTTAGCAAACAATTATTTTTCCGGCCATGTTCCCGACACCATTGGTAGATTTCATAAGTTGCACAGACTGTATTTAGACATGAACAAATTCACAAAACTGCCTTCTTCAATTGGTAATTTAAGTGCACTGAATCTTCTCTACTTGGGGCAAAATAACATCCGTGGAAGCATACCTTTGAGTCTGGGCAACTGTCAACAGTTGTTAGCATTAGATCTTTCTCATAATAATCTATATGGTTCAATACCGCTCGAAATCATGAATCTTTCATCGATTTCGATTTCTTTCAATTTGGGCTATAATTCGTTGACTGGTTCTCTTCCATCAGAAGTCGGGTCTTTGAAAAACCTCGCAGAGTTTGATGTGTCCAATAATAGGTTGTCCGAGTCTATTCCAAATTCGTTGAGTGGATGTTTGAGCTTGGAAGTGCTTCAATTGGAAGGAAATTTATTTGAAGGTGAGATACCTCAAAGTTTGAGCAAGCTTAGGGGTTTACGAGAGTTGGACCTTTCACGCAATAATTTAACGGGGTTGATCCCTAGTTATATTGGTGAGCTTGCATTAGAAAAATTGAATCTGTCTTTCAATATGCTGTATGGAGAAGTTCCAACACAAGGAGTTTTTCGAAATGCCAGTGCGATTTCAATTGTTGGAATGGATAATCTATGTGGAGGTGTTGCTGAGTTAAATCTTCCTTCATGCCCTTCCTCCAAATCCAACACAAACAAGCTATCTCACAAGACAAAGATGGTATTATGTGTGGTGGTTGCTCTTGTGATATGTTCAACATTAGTTGTTAGTTTGTTTATGTTTCGCTACCGACGACGGGTCTCAAGGAAGGAGGCCTCTTCTAAGCCATTTTTCGAACACCAAATTCTGAGAGTTTCGTATGCAGATCTTCTCAAAGCCACCAATGGATTTTCAGAGGCTAATCTACTTGGCATTGGGAATTATGCTCCTGTTTATAAAGGGGTCCTTGATCAAGACCAGATTGTTGTGGCTGTGAAAGTGCTCAATCTTCAGCTCAGGGGAGCTTTAAAGAGCTTCATGTTAGAATGCAAAGCACTTCAAACTGTAAGGCATCGAAATCTTTTGAAGGTATTAAGTGCATGTTCTAGCATAGACTTCCATGGTAATGAATTCAAAGCTATAGTGTATGAATTCATGGCCAATGGAACATTAGATGGATGGCTGCATCAAAATGGAGTTGCGGAGCACGAGTACCTAAAAGCGAGCCAGAGGCTGGACATTTCTATTGATGTTGCTTCTGCACTTGAGTATCTTCATTGTGGTTGTGAGTCAACAATCATTCATGGTGATCTGAAGCCAAGTAATGTCCTTTTGGATGATACAATGGTTGCCCACATTGGAGATTTCGGGTTAGCAAAAATTATTTCTGCAGCCTCTACAGATGTACTGCAACATCAAAGCAATTCAAGTGCAATAAGGGGAACAATAGGCTACATCGCTCCAGGTACAAAATCTTCAATAACTGTAAATTTAAGCTATAAAGCTTGGGCTTTGTGTATACTAGTGGTCCCCTAGATATGTTTGTCCTTTCATTTGAAGCATTCGCTAATACAAACTACATGCCCTTCTATGTATACTCTGACATCCTTAATGTTAGAGTACTGTGCATTCTCATGGTTGACTAGATTGGATAGTCCTATAAAACATTCCACACTGATTTGACAGTGGCTATCTTTGAAGTGTCCTAAGTTCTCCCTATCAATCAATGACCACCATATTGAGTAGAAGATATCCATAAATATCATCTGGTTTTATAGATTGTTGCATGCATTTTCGATAAGAATTAGAAGTTTAGAACCATGTCATGCAATCAGATTCACTTTCCACAATAAAATACACTAACAATTGAATCAATTTGCAGAGTATGGCATGGGTGACGTGGCTTCCACCGTAGGGGATGTATTTAGCTTTGGCATTCTTCTATTGGAGTTGTTTACTGGCAAAAGACCGACTGACAATATGTTTAAAGATCATCTAAATCTTCATACCTTCGTTAAGAATGCTTTGCCAGACCGAGTGATGGATGTTGTCGATCCCTACATCCAACTGGAGCATAACAATGGTAGTTGGATCAATGATTGCATGGTTTCCATTCTGACAATTGGAGTTGCATGTTCATCGGAATCTCCAAGAGATCGCATGGAGATGGAAACCATTGTGAGCAAACTGTGTAAGATAAAAAAATACTACTTGGGAGAACGAAGGGTAGAAACAGTGGAAAGTTGAAAAGTATTTTGCAACATCAAAGCCAAAGGTGTGTGCCCCACTTTCTTTCACCTACTAATAGATCTCAATTAGTTTTTTCTCATTACAACGTTTTCGTTTCTCTTGCTCTTTCCCTTTGGTTCCAATCAGTTCGTGTTGCAAAGATGAGTTTAAGCAAGTTAACTAAAATACTTTTGTGCCTTTGTGTCCACTGGCCAGGACTACCAATGCCCTCCAAATCTCCAATAATGGTACCTCTGGATCCGCAATATGCTGCTCCAACAGCCAATCGAGAACCTAACTTCTTTGAAGTATCTTAAGTGTTTAATATGTGTAATAGTTGTTCATCAGTTCATGTGGGAAGTTTCCAATTGAGATTGCATGCTTAGGAGTTAGGATGTCTACTTTTGCCCGATGGAACAACAGCCTTATAGTCTTTATTCCTCTCTATCTTGAAATTGCATGTCGTTGTAGTTCTTGATCTTGTTTTCCCTGTTAATTCTGTTGTTGAAATTCAAGGATTACTTCTATAAGGGAGTTGTATATATCCCTATCGGATTGTGTATACATATATGATACTTCCTTACGTATCCGATACTCGAGATCAATTCTTTTTTGTTTTAAGGATGCTTCTAGATTTTTCGAGTTACACATCAAAACTTTTATGAAATTGAGATCGACATTCGTAGCATAAATAAGAGTACAAATGTCCAGATGAATAAACGAGTAGTACTGTTAGGATATTTTGGTTGCTTTATGTGGGAAAACAATTTTTAGTTTTAAGGACACTCTGTTAGTTTGTTTTATACCTTTCCAGTTACCGTATTGGCACAAGCTTTGGTTTGCGACCGCATCTTCCCCAATATTAGGGGGCGCCATCGGCAACCCTAACTAATGTCGCCTTGATTTCTCAAATTAGTTAGGCAGCAGAATTGATGTTCTGTGATAGGATGGATTAGAAATGGAAATGTGGAGGAAAGAGAAATGCTAAGTGCAAAGAAAATGGGCAAAGAAAAGACATTTAAAGTATACATGAACGGCTCAGATTCACTGCACAGTCTTTAATGCAGTGAATCTGAACCGTTCATGTACACTTTAAATGTCTTTTCTTTGCCCATTTTTTTTTGTCCCTAGCTAGCACAGCCCGTGGAGGAAAATGGAGAAGAAAGGAATGAAATTTATGGAGTACTAAGAATTAGTAGTGGACTGTTCTTGGGGATCTCTCCAGCTTCTATGTATCCATAGACGGTATCGAATCATTCTTGTTGGCGGCGCCAATCGAGGACCTCATTGTCTAAACTACAGACCGGGGGAGTCGCAATATGATTTGGGCTAGCTTTTAAGTAGTCCTTTTTGCATGTTTTTTTTTCCTTGCGTGTGGTTATTTTCGCGTAATTATTTTTACGTCATGTTATTTAGCTTGACGAGGGGAATCAAAATAATGTCTTTGACGTCATTTTTAGTAAACCTTTTTTTTTCCCAACTTAGGGCCTTTTTATACTATTTTGATTGCCCTTGTTGAACCGAACGATATGTAGCGTAAAATTTAAAGCTCAAATCAGATAAAAATTAAGAGAAAATAACAAAAATGCGATACCAAAAGTCGATGAAAAATTAGCCCACATGGGGAAATCATACAGCAATGACAATTAAAAAATGGTTGTCATGGGTGTGGAAATCATTGTTTAGAAGTATTTGTAAAATAAAATTGTCTTGTCAAGATTCAAAGTCAGAAGTGATACGAGTCATGCCCTTGAATCGTTATTACTCTACTACAGTAGTAACAAAGATCTCATCCTCCAATGACCTCTCCCGAAATATGGTCACCCCATATTTCATATTGATGATTCAATTTTTATTTTTTATTTTTTATAAACAAGATCATCCCGGCCAATTATATTAATATGGAAATACAACCAAACAAAACAAAAAAAAAAACAAAGAAAAGATTATTGGTGATTCAAATTATAAGTCCCATTATTTAAACCTTACTTCAATCTTAAACAAGATCAAAACAGCCGCCACTACAAAATTCATTTGTGCACTTTATTAAGTGGGAACTTTAATTTGCATCTCATTATGAGATCAGAAGTTCGAATCTCCCTATTTGTGAATGGATGTTCTCCCCTTAGATGGGTTTTTCTTTTATTTCTTTCCTACCATGTGTTTATTTCTTGTATTGTTTAGGTTGTTAGGCTTGATTTTCTCGTGGAATCTCACAATTGATGTTGTGCCCCGATTTTGCTCGTACTTTGTAATTCATACATGATGTAAATAATCTCTTCTATTGACAAAAAAAAGGACATCCAAGTTTTTAAAATATCGACGACTAATTACTATCGCTATAAATCATGCTCGTATTTTGTCAGTGTCTATTCTCAACAATGGAAAATTACTCACATAATCTTCCGGCAAAACTCTTCGTTTTCGTTCTCACTTTTCGCTCCACGCTTTCTCTTTTAGGCTTTCGAGTAGCTTAAAATATTTTAAAAATACATTTTTACATTCTTGCTCACAATGCAAATTTTGACACTTCGAACCCCGGTAAAACTAAAAAACAGATCAAACTTGAACAAGTTACTGGTGATTCTTCGGATCGTTCGATTTATGGTGTTTAAAAATTTCAAACTACCGAGATTGGCTTGTGATTAGTTCGATAAAAACTCAATTGAGATTCAATCGCCTCATAAACTTGCCAAAATTGAACATAACTAATTTTTAAATCTCGGTAATTTTTCAAACTGGGCTTAAATAATCAACTATTTGCTCGTTGAGTTCATTTACTAGCTCTACACCCAAGTGCCTCACGGAAGGTGGTAACGCCAATGCCGCTAAACGATTCAAGCTACTCGAGTTCAAGTTCGTGTTCACTCGTTTAATAGGAGTATTTGTTTGCTTATATAACAAACTGAGCTTGATCATTTTTTTTTTGAAGCTTGTCAAAGTTTCAAACCATGCTTGAACAAGCTCCTACTCAACTCGTTGCGGCTCATAATGTATGAAAAATTCAAGCTACTTGAAATCGGCTTTTCTTCAGCTCAATTAAAACTTGTTTGAGATATCAATTCGTCATAAATCAAGCTTGAATATATTTTTAATTCTGGTTAAGCTACACAAGCTTAATTAACCATCTACTCGACTCGTTTATCTCCTGCTCAGCTGGTTTTTAACTTCTCCAAAGAAAAATGAAAATTAATTGAGTACAAACCCCAGCCCTACATAAAGTTGAAGCAGAGAAGGCAAAAGGCTCCAAAACTCTAGCCCAATCGGTCCTCGAAAAAGACTGGGCTGGGCTATGAGCTATGGGCTATGCCTTTTCGCACACCCCAAGGCCTCATGCCACTCGAGCGAGGCGCCGATTCCTCTATGTCGAAAATTCATGTGCCTTTATGTCGATGAATTTTCAGCCATCGGATTGTGTGTTTTGTTTTGTTTCACTTTTTTTTAAGACTCAACATTTAACGATCGAAAAATCTCTCAACACAGAAGCATAGAGATTTCCCTCTGTGCAGAAGGATTTTCGACCATTAAATTGTGTTTTGTTTTGTTTTTATTCTTTTATTTTTTAAAGCCCAAAATTCAAAAGGTAAAAAACTCCTCGGCTACAGGAGTTTTTCGGTATAGGGGATCTTGGCTCCTCGAGCGACTTCACACGAACCAACCACACGTGTATACATTTCTCCCGAATAACCCTGCAACAAACCCAACCTTTCGTCTACCTTCGAGCGCTCTCTCTCCTCTCTCTCTCTCTCTCTCTGGAAAGCGTAACCGAGCATGGCGTCGAACAACGTGCTGAGATCGTGCGCCTCTAAACTCCTGAATTCGACCGAATCGTTTCTCCCCAGATCAGGTCAGTCCCGCCGCCGAGTGTATCGCTCTAGGGTTTTTTTTTTTTTTTCCAACTCCTTTGTTTGGATTTTGGGATATCAGATCTTTGCTTTGAGTTTTACTTCTGAGGAAATTTGCAGATTTGCCGTTGGATTAACTGATTTTGGGCTTCGATTCTTCTTGTTAAAATATGTTTCTTTTTTTGGGTGAATGATACCCACGAAAATCAGTTAAAGGGATTGGAACACGGGACGTGTAAAATCTAGACTTGCCTGAGTTATGATTCGTATGCCTCAATTTTGAGTGTTACGCTATACGGTGAGAAAAAAATAGAGAGAAAGAAATGGGGATTATATAATTTGTTAGATAGATGAAAGAGGTGAGAAATGGAGAGGGAGGGAGAGAGAGAGAGAGAGACGATTGATTTTGATTTTAGTTTTTCACCGCCCAAAGGGTCTCGAAGGAAGTTCATCAAGTTCTTAGATGCGTGGTAGGTGTGTTAGCTAATAAGGTTGAGTAGCAAGTTCATAGTGCTGAAAAGTGAAAAGTAAAGGGAGAATTTTAAAAAAAAATCCGTCAATAATAGGTGGTTTTTCTGTTTTTTGGTTCCAAGAAACAAGAAATAAGATAGGCAAAGGAAAGCTACCCTAAAACCACATCTCAATTACATTTCCAACACCGTACAAGAGACGACAGTGCTCTGGCCATGGGGGAACCCAATAACTTGGCCTATGTATGACGGGGTGTCATTGACAGATTTAGGTCAAGATCCGAGATGTCACATGCCACGAAAGAGCTTCCTCCTTCCCATGCTGCTCAATGACAGCCCACACATCTATGAGACCGGGCTCCGGTTGTGTGTCCCGGTCCTCCCGGAAGACCTTCGGATGGGTGGTCACAAGTCTAGCATGGCTTGGTGGATGCAAAGTTCGTAAGGGCTTTGGCACTCTCACGGCCTTAAAAGGCCTCGTTCCAATAGTGACCCTACCTTGTACAAGGCCTTTTAAAGCTATAAGGGTGCCAAAGCCCTTACAAACTATGCTGTTTAGATAGTGACCTATTGGCTACTAGAAATTCCATGGGATCTGGGCGTCCAAAGCGGACAATATTGTACAAGGCAGGAGCGGATCGTTACAGTTAGCAATCAAGTTTTAGGAAGAATGACATATTGCAGCTACAAATCAAGCTATTTTCTTGAATAATTGTGATGCTTTTTAGGCATAATATTTCACATTTCAGTAGATAAAGTGGTTTCATTGACTGGAAGACTAATTGGACATTTCCACGTACATAAACACTAATACGTATTGTGGATCTATGTCACTAGAAATCGATCCCTGAAAGTGATGCTTATACTGATTCCCAAAGAATTCATCTACTAATGTTTTTAGTTGGAAATACGAATAATCCTCTTCTATAGTCGCACAGTTTCAACTGGTAGTTGCGAGATTCACATGAAAGTGAATGTTGAGATGCGCGAACCAGCTTGTAAACCTCAATAACAACAGCACTGTTTGTTTCTGGTGACAGCTAACAGAGGGTTTCATTCAACTGGGGTGAAGAGAATGGGAGGAGCACATGCCCATGGCCACGATGAGCCATACTACATGCATGCAAAGCACATGTATAACTTGGACAGGATGAAGCACCAGAAGCTGACAATGTCCCTTGCTGTCCTCACTGCCTTCAGCATTGGTACTGGTGTCCCCATTTTCGCTGTGGTTTTCCAGCAAAAGAAAACTGCTTCTGGGTAATTCGACCTTATGAATCCTCTGTTGCAATAAGTGATACCATTTTTGTATGCCTCCTGGTATACTGTGGGTACGGACTTGGTTTGGTTGGTTGAACTGTTTTAAAGCTTTCTTGTATTTGCTGTCCTTTTTGCTTTCTCTGCTATAACTTGGAAATAGTTTCTGGTATTCAATTCAAGTGCTATTCCCTGGTTCTCATTGTTAAAAGTGATATTCCCGCCCCAGATTGCTTATAAATGCACTTAGGAATTCGTCTTGTTGTGCAAAATTATGCTCGATGTGATTCCTAATCTATCTATCTATCAATATCCTAAGGGAATGTAGTGGACCTCTCAAAGCCTCCAAACCCCCAATTCTTATTTCCTATATTTTCTATTTTCTTTAAAAAAAAAAAAAAAAAACCCCACATTCACATTTCTCACGCACTTCCTATATTTTCCATTTTTTTTGAAAAAAAAATTCCCACGTTTTGCCTCACATTCCCCGTCTCATACACAACCCCACTACTCCCTCACATTCCCCGTCTCATACACAACCCCACTACTCCTCCAATTCAGCTGAAAACAGCCCTAGACCCCCACGTACACTCCGCCATCCCTCTCCTTAACCGCCAGCACCCCACGCCTCTCTCCCACACCCCCACCCCTCACTCTCTCATGGCCTATGAATACCCCCTCTTCACTCCTCCCTCAATCTTTCACAGATTTGCTTCGCCGCCAACCACCATCCCGCCCCCCGCTTTTGACAGAACCGTCCCACCCCCTACCGTTGACAGAAAGTATTTATACGAGTACGAGAGTATTTATCATTGTTGTAACAAAAGTTGTTTCTTTAATTGTCACCGCATAGTTTGAAAACCAGTAATTGTGTATAATGTTCACATGCTACCATTATGTTTTTTAATAAACTAGCGTTCAACCCGTTCTATGCACGGGCAAAACTAACATGCACAGGCGAGATTAACATACACGATGTGTTAATCGTGGTTCTCCATACAATTAACCCGTTCTAGCGTTGTGCCTGTTCGATGCACGAAAACGGAAAAAAACCAATGTGAACCTACTTTTTTCTATTGTCCCGTGCATCGAACGGGACGGGCACAACGCTAGAACGGGTTAATCATATGGAGAATGTCCACGATTAACACATCGTGTATGTTAATCTCACCCGTGCATGTTAGTTTTGCCCGTGCATAGAACGGGTTGAACGCTAGTGTGTGTTAGGATACGAATGTCGAGCGCTATCATAAACAGATGGAGTAAGAATGTTGTTTCCCTTTTGTAGGATTACTGATGTGTTTGTGATCATGAGTGATTGCTTCTTTACCCTCACCTTATCTGTCTATCTCACTGTTCCTCCCCCCTCCCTCCTCCTCCCCCGATCATCTGTTTATCTTACTGATTGGTGGACGAATTTCCAATATACTGAACAATCCCCCGATCATCTGTTTATCTTACTGATTGGTGGACGAATTTCCAATATACTGAACAATCCCCCGATCATCTGTTTATCTTACTGATTGGTGGACGAATTTCCAATATACTGAACAATGTTAAAACAGTTACTCTATGACCCTAAATATTTGAGGGACTCTTAGAAAATGATTTACACCAGGTCCATGCACTCCCTGTGAATGCAGGGAAGATAATGCGATTGTGTGACCATGGACTATTGAACTGCAAAATTGTCGTCGGTAAGCTGAGTTCAGATATTTGTTTCCTGTTTCCTTTCCTCCCGCGTCCAAATGCAAGCATGGGGCATGTTTGATGGTGGGATTAAAATCCCCATGCATGGTACAAGGGAAGATTGGAATCCACATGTCCCTCAGGATTAGTTAGTTCCACGTTTGTCACCGGTAACTAAAGTTAGGATAGATTAGAGGGAAATTATTTGGCCGCTTAATACGTATCTACGGGACTATCCACGTCTGTCACCTTTGTCTCCATCATTAGTCCCATCTTTTATAATTCTTCAAAAAATAATTCAACTATCAAACATGCCCTTGAGTTCTGTTTGGACCTAGAGGGAACTCAAGTGCTTTGTTTCAATTTATTGTTCATTTTTACCAAGTGTTCTGAACAGAATGATTTTTTTTTTGTTTTAATTTTTGGCTAACAAAGAAGTTCAATAGTTCACTGCATGGAAACTTTCATAACTTTTTTTTTTCTTTTGGGATACCGTTAATGCCACGAGATGGGTGCAAACTGTGCACCGTAACCGCTCCCCTCATTCCATATTCAATATTAACAACATTTTAGTGCTGAGCAAAAAAGGAATATTGGAGTACAAATTTTTGAACAAAAATATTATCTTCAATTATTGTTGAAATTCTTTCAGAGGAAAAATATTACTAATAGCTAGGTTTGAAAAGAAAATAGGTATTTTCCCTCAACCTATTTGCTATAGTATCGATTAATTAATTATTTATACACTTCGATTATTTGTACAAACTTAAATATACTTGCACAGATAATTCTACTACTTACATCTATTTTTGCTTAATTATTTTACAATTACTAAAACAGAGAAAAATTCCATTTTATTTCTCTAATACTTTTGTTTGTACATTCCTTGTTATGAGTGTAGTTTCGTTCACTCATCTGCATACTGAATCCACCTCCATAATCACAGTCGTCAATTTCGTCAAGCTTGATTTTTTATGCAATCTCGCAGATTGTAAGAGACAGAATATGCAAGCTGCATATTGTTACAGACTACAAGTCACGTGATAAGCTAGCTGCATATTACTAGGATGAAGTGTTATGTACATTATCTTGACTTTCAAGTGAAATATGTATACACTGGCAAGGCTATGAAGCTTAGATGTTCAACATGATAAAATCCTTGTTAATGGGCATAATTAGAGCTGTGCGACGTAATAGCCATCTTTCCAAACTACGTTCCTAGTAGTACATAAAAGAATTTACTGGCCAATACGAAGAAGCCGGCAAGAAAGGCGAAACATAACGAGTTTCTGCTATGAACTAAACAGACATTTTCGGTATATTCTCTTGTTTTTTCACTATTTAATTAAGACGAGTCATTTCCTCTAACTAAATGGCATTTTTAGTAGAAACAAATGCAGAAAGGCCAAGTATCCTTGGTGTAATTGGCTAAACACAAACACGTAAACCTGAAAAATTCAACCAACTAATTTAAGAAAACATTGAAAGCAAGTGGCAGTCAAATTTCATCACTAGTCCTTTCACTTGCAATTATCATCTACTTGTACATTTTTTCCTTGTTTAGTTCTCTGGAAACCATCTCGCATCCTAAATAAACTGCTAAAACCAGCCAATAGTTGTTTCTAAATTGTACTCCCTCCGTCCCTTTATTACAGTCCAGTATTCCATTTTGGGCTGTCCCTTAATAAGTGTCCATTTTGTAAAGTTAGTGGATAAAAGTTGATGAATTGTCTATTTTGTCCCTAAAAGTATATTCCATTTTGAAAAGTTAGTGAGTAAAAGTGTAATGATGATGGGTAAGTAGGGAAAGTGAAGGAAAAAGTTGATGTGAAAGGTATAATGATGATGTCTTTTTAATAAGTTGGAGTTACGAAGCAGGACATTTAAAAGGGGACGGAGGGAGTAGTTATTTTCCATAGGTCACTGGCTACATGAAAAACTTAAAAGGGTTGTTACCCCGAAACCTTCCGAGTTCAAAGCAATTCACCAAAATATGAAGGGAAAAAAGAAACTTTTCCAAGTTCAATATCGCTTGGAAACATCCACAGTTCATTTAAAACACAAATCAAAAGGTCTCTCTTATTGAAGAAACAAAGATGTGTAGTCCGGGAGATGCCAATATACACAATGAAAGCCAACAATGGCGAAATTGCCCAAGAATAAATTGTTCTCCTTTTTTCCTTTTTGCTGTTATAAAGTACATAAACAAGATCTCTCACCTTCTGTTTCACCCCTTCTCTTCTGTGCTATGTTCTGCTGCTTTGCTTGAGCCGAAACTTCAGCAGGTCCAGGAGGAGGATCTCTTAAGAACAGGCTTCATTTGCCTGTCCTCTTCCAAGGAGATCATCCCCAAGTGCGAGGGATCCTCCAACATCATCTTTGCCACCAAATATCCCGCTATTGACCACGTCTGATATTTCCTGGCTTGTTTACCGACATATCTCCCGAGTTTACCATCGTAATATTCTGGCCAGCTGTCTTTCAGCAGACGGCTCTCGATAAGATCAATTGCTCTTCTTGCCATTTGGGGCCGTCCCGTTTTGATGCAGGCAGCCGTTAGCAACCACAAAAGAACTGCAGTAAAAGGAACCTCAGCACACTATAAACTCAGAAAATCCAGAGTTGTGTTATTCAAAAAATCCGCATCATTGTTGTTTTATCTCTCAAAAAGTGTATAGAAGATATGGAATGAGGAACTCGTCCTCTCTTATTGCTAAATAAACTTAGTTTACTGGCAGTTGATTGCTAAATAAACTCAGTTTGCAAAAATCAGGGGTTTCCCCATGCCTCAGTCATGAAAACAACAATAATGACAACAATGCTACTGGATCCTTACTAATGCAGTCATGAAATGAAACCATGCAGAGCGAGCCACTCATGAAGTTCCCCCAAAAGTCATTCTACAAAGTAAATGATGATCTTTGTGACTCCTATGTTTGCAATTGACAGTAAATTGGAATCCCTTCACGCAAAATGATGTGTTTTGTTTCACAACAGCAAAGGTCACAAGAATATCTAAATCATACAGAGGGATATGCATATAATTAATCCAATGTCACAGGTAATTTGTTCCAAGGTACAATCTTGGAATCCCGAGAGTAAAATGTAAATGTGATAGGTATAGAACAGAGACAAGGAAGCCTCAGCCCCAAGGAATAGCAGCTTAGATTTATTTGTCAGTTCTTTCGTCGTTTGAAAGTAAATACGTCAAGGAGAAACAAATTAAAGAGTTGTTTTTTTTTTTTTGCTTTTATCCCCTAAACAATCCACATTTTTTCTACTTCGTCCCTAAACTACTAATTTGACGAATTTATCCCCTCAAGTTTCTTTCCTTCTCTCAGTCTACAAACCCTCCCTTGTACCCAAAAAAATTGCAGAGAGCAATGTACACTACAAACTTCTGGTTATCGAATAGAATATTGGGTTTGTAGTCCTTGGGATTCCCAGAAATTAGTTCGAAACTAAAAAAAATAGGTCGGAAAAGGCTAAAAACACATTTCCTAGCAATGACGCAATGGACTCCAGGAAAAGGCAAACAAAAGCACCACCGGTGAAGTGTGAAGAACCTGCCCAAATGGCAGAAACAAAAGCCTAAATAAAAAAAATTACAAAAGAAACTATATGAAGAACCTGGCCAAGATCCTCCATTGTGGTAACTCCATCTGGTATTCTTTGGATCACAACCGGTTACAATACGCCAGTCATGACTTTCTATTGCAGGATAGCATATCTTTAAAGGCATTTCTCCGACCAGTTCCTCCCAGCGTGCTTCAATAAGATCCATAATAGCAGAAGATTGCTCTGGAGTCGCCAAAGAAGATAATATAGCAATACAGTTACCTAAAGCAAACCATCGAAAATCCATCCTAGCAGGGCTGACATTCCCAACAAAGTAGCCACCACGCTTTGGCATAAAATCAAACACCCATTCTGGGATAGAATCAGGAATGACATTGAACTTATTTACAGCAGTATGAGAGTACTCCTCTGTTTTATAGCGGTATATGTCATTTAACTGTTGGAAGTCAAGCCAGAAATAACATCGCATGTGATAACTCAATGCATGCAAGCGCTTTACTATGCTCTCCGCGCACTCTTTCCCTTCCGCATCAAGTTTAAGCATAGGCAAAGCAGATCTCAACGCCATAAAGAAAAGTGCTTGAATCTCAATAGGATAACCATATATACCCTGAAATTAGAATGCATCCCATTAGAGCAAGGAAATATCCAGTTTGCGGAGGACAAGAAAAAGCTCTTTAAAAAGCATGAAAAGATAACATGCAGAGTTATATATGCTTTTGAAATTTGAACATTCTGTGCATGCAATAATTCTGCAATTACTATGCATGATGCGCCATCCATCAAGGTGCATGCAATGATTCTGTGACTATCTTATAATCACTGTTATCTGGACTGGACCAGACTGGGCATATACATTCTGGTGAATGTGAAAAGCCAGATAACTGGTGCAGTTTTTCATTTGGAACACCTTACTCGAGTATTAAAGCAAATCTCATGTACCAATTAAACCCTAATCTAAAATTGGTCATGGAAGAGTGAAGAAACTCAATGATGTATTCACTCGTAGGATCTTTGACCTTGTTCGTTTAGGGGACTCAAATCCTCTGGGCATGGTCTCCAATAAACTTTCTCTATCTATCTCCACTCATTACTCACAAAAATCTCTCTCAAAACCCCCAAACGAACAAGGCTTTTGAGTCTTGGAAGAACTGATTACCATAAGAGTTTTAACTCGTAAATACAAGAGGTATTGTTAAAACTAGATTTCAAGAAACTAAACATTTTGTAGAAAGCCAGAACGGATTGTGCTCAATACCGAGATAGGTCATTGAATAGTGAAGGAGCACATAGTATCAATTTTACACACGAGGACTATACTTTTCTTGCAAACACCAATAATCGCAAATGTATTAACTTCAAAGTATATGAACCTCAATAGCACAATCAATAGAGAATCAATGCATAATGTTACCATTCTTCGATCAATCATTGAGCATCCATCAGCACATAGCAGGGTAGGAAATGTATCAAATCCCTCTGACAGACACAGGGTCAATATAAGCCTCATTCCCTTTTGGCACTCCGGAGTTTCAGCAAGAGTTAAGTCTCCAGTAGACTTTGTGTATGCACGTAGCAGAATAATCCACCAGAATCCAGAGTCAACTGGGGCTACTCTTCCAATTGCACTCTCGCCGAAATCTGCTACTACAGTATCTGTTTTACGAACTGGGTCATGAAGAACTTTGAAACTAGCTGGCATTACTCCTTCGCCAAGCTTGAATCTGTCTACTCTCTTTTCCCACCCTTGAAGCTGTAATGTCCTTAGGAGAAAGTGCTTGACTATGTCAGGCTCCCCATTCATTAGAAAAGCCAAAGCACTGGGAACAAAATCTCGTACAAAAACCTACACAGCAAATAATACTTGAGCAAAATTTCAACTCCAAAATACCAAAATCACTCAAACTTTAACCACTGTCAGTCTGAATTTGAACTTTAACCTACTTATGTTTCATGTCTGGTGTACTGTCAATATCAATAACAAGATCTTCCAAATATCAATTGTGCTCATTCATTGCTTCAAAAAAGTTTGCCATAGCACTTAGGAAAAAAAATCGACCCATTGACATTTTCAAAATGCATGCTTAAAAACTTCAAACCATTTTACCTGGTCATAATTAAGAACCTCCTCTGAAGCATGGTCATATGCAGCAATTGTGCCAACTGGTTGGCCACGGAAGTACACCATAGATCGGCGAAGAGCTTCCCAGGCATCAGCAACCATTGGGTGTGGCTCAAAAGAATTCCGAGCTGTTGAACCCGGAGTACTGAATCCTGACCGTCCACCAGGCGAGTAAGCACCCTCAAAGTTATCTAGGCCTTTCGCTAATCCAATGGACAACTCGCTAAGCGACCTCTCGTCAAAGGATCTTTTTCTCTCTATGTTGATCCTCGGTCTGTCAAGAAGCTTTGACAGATCATAATCATCCATCTCAGAGATGGAGCAATGAGAACTTACCTTTCTAAGTCCATACTCCTTAGTACCATCCATAGTACTCAACACTTCAAGCCAAAGATATTCTGCATCAAGTAGAGTGACATTTTTAGGGAAAGGTTGACTATAAATATTTTGCAAACGTTAAATGAAAATAATATTCAAAACCACCCAAAATGAAAAGATCAGAAAGAAAAATGGAACACAGACAGCATCACAGCAATATGAACTCGAATAGTGCTTATGGAAAACGAGTGTTTCTTTTAAAAGAGCATATCAATCAATGCACAAGGCATACCTTCCAAATACAACAACTAGAAAGATTAAGCAAAGCAATGTACGGGAGCCATAAGTCACAGAGATAAAAACCCAATAACTAACTAATCCATTCACAGAATACACAACAAGAAGAAAAAAAATGAAGTCCTACAACTGCTTACTCTCATCCAGATTAACCACGGGAACTACAAAACCAAACCATTAAGTTTATCCAGATAATTTGCAAATTAATGGAAGAAAGTAGCATGTGGATCTATTAATTGTGCCAAGTTTTCAAGACTAAAAAGACCAGTTTTTTATACCACGATTCAGGATATGACCCCTCAACAAACCCAAGTCAGGTACTGATTGGCACAATCCCCAAACTTTGACCTCAATGTCAAATAGACATACAAACTTAAATTTTACACCTAAACTATTGCTCCTTCATTCAATTATACACCTACAATCTAAATCTGCCAAATTATACCACGATTCAGGATACGACCCCTCAACAAACCCAAGTTAGGTACTGATTGGCACAATCCCCAAACTTTGACCTCAATTTCAAATAGACATCCAAACTTTCGTTCCATTCAATTATGCACCTACCATCTAAATCTGCCAAATTACTAACGAATTTTGCTCACTTGGATGTTTGGGCTCGGTTAAATAAATATGCTTATGTTGTATCCCATCCCATTTAAACTGTGACACATGTCTCAACTCCCCCTCCCTTCAATTAACCGAAGCTACGTTATACAGATTGTTAAGCATGAACGTACCTTTTAACTGCAATACTTGTCTGGATTTTTTTAGTTAATCTTCTAAGTTAAAAACACTATCTACATTTACAGACGAGAAAGTGCCCAAAGGGAAAGGAGGAGAGGGAAGAGAGAAGAAGCCAATGAGAGTAATGTTTCCTTTTTTTCATTTGATTGGGTGATTTTCCTTTCTATCATTTACAAATGTTTCCATTTCGAATAAGGTAAATAAAATAACGTAGTAATTATCAACAACAAAACTCTTCATAATATTGTGAGACAAGAATCACCTTTAAGAGAATCATGTATATCCAATCCGTCCAATTAAATCCTTACATTACAGTTGACTTTACAGTTAACCTTGTAGTTAACATCAAAGATCCGGACTACCAAATTGAAATATTCTCATCCACTTAGGATCGATGAATATGGGGCAAACGAAATACGGTTAAATTCCTATTTTTCATTATAAAACAAAAAATTAAAATTAAATAATTACGTAGATAAAATATTTCGACATCAGTTCATAATACTTTGCTTGGTTCAACACTCAACTCATCTCATTTTTCTCTCTACACGTTTCTCAATACCTTTTTCTCTTTATCTCTCTCCACTCATTACCACTCATTACATCAAAAATAACTTTCAAAACTTTGAACCAAACAAGGTGAAATCTGGTAAATAATACTCCCTTCATCCAAAATAATAGTCTACTCGAAAAAGCATGTAATTTTTTAATAAAATAAATAAATTACTCCTGCGCTTACTTAAGTTTAGGGATGGCAATTTGCCCTGCCTCGCTCGTGCCGTGATTGGGGCGGGTTTTCAATTACATCAAAGTTTATGGCACTAGGGTGTGTTCGGGGGAAAATTTCCAAAAAACCTGATCGGGGTCGGATTGATATTACCATTACCCGTCCCGAACCTGCCCGAAGTATTTATACATATATATACAATTATATTTCTACCTTAATATAATTCTCATTATACATAAATACATTTTTTATTTTTATTTTTTTTTTACCCTAAAATTATTATCATTATGCTAAAACTGTATATTTTTACCTTATATTTGTATCATTGTACCAAAATATAGCTATTTTCTTCCATTTTGTTTTCCGGTAAATTTTTTCTTCTCATTTCTTATGGCGTGGGGAGGATAAACCTGTCCCCACGAGAGCACCCAAGAATTACCTGGTTGGGTTCAAGCCATGTGGTATTTTCCAGGTCGGGGTCGGGTAAGGCAAAACCCACCCGCCCCGTTTCCATGCCTGATTAAGTTCTGTAAATCGGTGCGAAGATTTAAAAAAATATGCACAAAAATACTTCATTTTTTACCCCCAAGTTGCCCCCCTTCTTGTAGTGAACACTATTATTTTGGGACAAGTTGACCTGCACTTTCTACTCCAAAATATGTCATCTTTAGTGCTTGTGTTGTAAATTTAACCAATAAAAGACAAAATTTTGAGTGCATTTACAAGCAAAAAAGCAGTACCATATGAACCAATTGGAGCTAGCCCAGTTAGTCAGGACTCTTGTATCTTACTAGGAGGTCAGGAGTTCGAGTATCTCTACCTGCATGTGGATATTCATCCCTTAGATAGACTTTTCCTTTCTTTCATTGTTTCTACGGACTTATTTCTTGAATTTGTTGTGTTGGTGCGCTTGGTTTTCTCGTAGAGTCGTAGACTCTCACAATTGATGTAGTGTCCCAAGTTTGTACTTTATACTTCATATATATTACGTAAATGATCCCTTCTACCGATTAAAAGTGTAAAGAAATTAGTGAAAAAAGTATAAAAGTCTGAGAGTGTGCATTGGAGTCTGTGTATTCGGTCTTTTTCTAAGCTTATTGACAGCCCAGTATGCACCATGTGTAAAGTCAAACACTCTAATAAGCTCAAATTAAAACCGAAATCTTAAATTTTTCGGCAAAGATAATGGATAAATTTACCAGATTGAAACGGAAAAAACCAGATCTACATGCTTGAAGAAGAATGCGAGATTCAGAAGCTTAGATATATATATATATATATAGAGAGAGAGAGAGAGAGAGAGAGAGAGAGAGAGAGAGAGCGGACCTTGGAGAGCTCAAATGGCCGTTGATGAGATTTTCCGGGTGGAGGATGAGGGGTGAGGATCGGACGGCGAGTAAGCCGGAGAGTGGTCGGGGAGAAGACTGTGTAGATGAGAAAGAGGAGGAGGAGAAGGGAAAAAGGGCGCATGACTGCGGGGGTAGGTATATATAGTGGGAGAGAGGAGACTTTAGAGAGAGAGAGAGAGTGGGGGAGAGGAACGGACCGTCTGCGTCTGGTTTCTGGTCCTAACTACTATTGTAAGAAGTTTACCGCCAATAGCCGGTCGCAAGGAGGGAAAAACCAAAAAATGAGAATTCTACCACACACGTCCGTGAGAATATACAGGTGGGATCTACAGCCTGCAGGTAAATATCACGCTTACGTATATTGGATTATTCTAGATACATTTGTATTCGGATTTTTGTACAGACATCTATGTATTCGTAGCACTTTTATTCTGCTTATAGTTTTTAACAAACATGCTGCATAGACAGGCCCATACGGATTTGGACGTAGATGTATATAGAATCATTCGATAGTGGATCCACATGTATCATGCAAGTATCGCTTGTATTGAACGATTTCTTTTTTTTTTTTTGGGTCAAACGGAATTACGTATTGAACGATTTCGAACACATCTATATATAAATTTATGTGCTTCGATCAGTGTCTAGCATTTTTCAATTTCCGTTGTACATCCCAGATGATTCCGAAGAATTATTCAATGTCCCGGAGCATTGCCACGTGCCTAGTGCTCCAACTTATTTTTTTCACCACGTATTTGTAAGGTCCCCATCACCCTTGTGTAGAGTCCACACAATGGTGGGGGTGGTGAGAGTGTTGGGGCACCACTTGACAATGCCGATGGTGTACTGAATACAAAAATTCTAGAACCACAAACAAAATGTACACACACGTTAATAGGTGGGGCTCACACACTACACCATTGTATATGGTGTCACACATTTATGTGCGTGTTTGTTCATTTTGTTGTTCTAGACTTCTTACGCTAAATAATCACTCCATGATTCGCATTTTGTTGTTCTAGACTTCTTACGCTAAATAATCACTCCATGATTCCACCTCTCTAATCCCAAAATAATTTGGAGTTTTTGTAATACCGTGTTTAAATAGTTTATATATATATATCTATTATAAAACAGAAGGGTGTTGGGACAAGTTGTTAGAACGGTTTAGATTCATTTGATCCAAAGGCTATAGTGCATCCTCCCACTTTCCGGTTAAGTGTCCATAATTTTCACCTAAATCACATAACTGTCATCCCCTTCCAACTGGGATGCGTAGTGCCGTAGGCACGGGATAGCACTAGTATATATATATTTGAGTGTGAAAGAATGTGGACTATTAACTCTAAGGGATTGGTCCAGTGTTTAAGGCCTAAAACTTAGGGATTTACTTCCTTCTAAAGTCTCAAAACCTCCTAGGTGCAATCAACTCCTTTATGACCAGCCTACATGAAGCTCTGCTCCAACTTTAATTGTGCTTCCCGCTAAATTTACTTCCAACTTTAAGGGATTGGTCCAGTGTTTAAGGCCTAAAACTTAGGTATTTACTTCCTTTTAAAGTCTCAAAACCTCCTAGGTGCAATCAACTCCTTTATGACCAGCCTACACGAAGCTCTGCTCCAACTTTAATTGTGCTTCCCGCAAGTGGATGGTAGAATTAGACCTAAGAATAAGTTGAGGTGAACGTATATTGACCCGGACACCTGAGCTATAATAAAAAAAACAAAGAGGGACTATTTATTTATTGAGGAGTAGTAATTTAAACAAAGTGAGAGTGAGTGAATCTTAATTTCTTGCAGGAACGTTACGGGCTTCTAGGTAACATCGTTGAGTTTATTTCTATCGAGAAAGTTGGAGAAAAAGAGGTACCGGCGGGCATAGTGCAGGCAGGAGGAGATCCTTAATTTAGGGGTGATTAATTAGGGGGAATTTTTAGGGGCAATATATGTGACTGTATGTCTAGTCAGATATGGCCTCCAAAAACTAAAATATAGTAGTATCTGGGAATTTTGTTAAAACTTTGATTGGGTGAAAGAGGGTTGCCGACAGAGTTTCAAATTTTCTTTTTCAATTGGTCTGTTAGAGGTTGTTGGCGGAAGTCTATATTGTACCATAAGATATATGCAATTGGACCAAAGATTTCTTGGCGTTGTTATCGGGTGATAACATCTCTACTAGCATCTCTATATACCATAAAGTGTACATTATTTTCTTTTTTTTATTAAAATAAAGATTTCAAGTTTCGTGTGGCATAAAATTCCTCCCCATTTCTCCTCTCTACTCCATGGTTCTTTCTCGCTTGAAAAAGGAAAACTAAAGAAAGGAATGAATGATTTGGTTATGGTATTTAAAACAAAAATGAAGAAGATGGATACCTAGCTATCTATATATAATGATAGCATCTACAATACAAAGAGAATTTAATTGGGCAATGCTAGTTGAAACTAGGGGTGTACACGGTCCGGATTGGTCCGGTTCTTTAGAAAACCAGTAACCAGACCATTTCATACAGTTCTAGAAAATTGAGAACCTAATCAGAACCAAACCGCAAGACTGGTCCAGCTTTGGTTCGGTTCCAGTTCTATCCAATAAGCATCCAAATACTTATTCACAAAATATGAACTCATAAAATTAAAGAAATAGGAAGATAATCTGTTGGAATAGGAAAGGAAGGAAGAAAATAAAAACTTTCCTAACAAATGAGATTTCATCTCTAAATAAATTAAGTTTAGCAAGGAAAAGATTAACCTATCAAATTCAAATACATATTTAATTACACACATATATGTATTTTTATATTTATCTTAGTTTTAAACGGTTCGGTTCGGTTTTAACCACGGTTCATTAATTGAGAACCAGTAACCGAACCAAAATTGACGGTTCTTATTTTTTTGGAACCATAACCTGACCGAAGAACCGGACCAAATAGGACGGTTCGGACCGGATCAGATCGGTTTTACGGTTCGGACAGTTTTCTTGAACACCCCTAGTTGAAACTAGAAATTTATGTAGAAATATCACCATAATTGGCATAAAATTAATTATCATTTCCAAAGTAAAGGTATTTAATTCAATTTCATACTATTGGACACAAATGAAATTACTTCATTATTATGGCTTTCATAAGCAAATATAAGCATGACACCCTTTCCTTCTTCCTTCAATCCTTAATATCTATACTATTATAAAAGTGGTTGGTTCAATAGGTAAGTGTTTCGAGTTTTGTCGCGCGCTTGATGGTAAACATACTCTTCGTGCACATCCAACGTACCTTACCAATATTGAAACTATAATAGCCAAAGGCCTTTGAATGAGAATTCAATGTCCAACCAAGCACCTACCCAAAAATCCCCTACCCTTCCCAAGCCCTCATTGGTCGGTCCACCGCCTCACAAGGCTACCATAAGCTTAATGTCGATGGTCGTGGCACTCTAATTGCATTATATATACTACTACTAAATGTCTCAACTGTTAGACGATGGTGAGGGGATCGATCACCTACCGTCAGACTATGCACCCTTAATTGTTTTCTACATTTTTTTTTTGAATCCAAAAAAAATATGTATATACTCTTCCCTTGGCACGGATATAGTGGGATCTTAACTTCAATCAATCAGCCTCAACGTAGATGAGTAGAGTCTCCTACAGATAGTATGTGGCGCTGAGTCAGTATTCTTCTAACGAACATAAGTAGCTGGCATATCAATTTCTCTTCTTTTTTTTCGATCGGTAGGGCATATAAATTTCTTGCATCAATAGGATATTAAATCAGATTGAGCCTCCCAACTTTTTTCCTTGCACGTGACTTTTTATTCCGTTTTTTTTTTAATTATCGCCATTAATTGCTATAGATTTTTCGCCAGCGGGTGTGAATAATATCAGATGACAATATATTAAAAACTAACAAGAATACAAAAAGCTAGCTGCAAGACTTCGAAAATTTTGAACTTCATGACTTAGTGTCACATAAGCTATATCCATAAATATATATGTACTATTATTTTTCTGTGTTTGCATGGATACGGTAATTTCAGCTTTTTCTCATTTTTTGTCTTCTAAATTTGCATGAATTTCACATAAATACTTCATGAATAATTGGACCGAGGAGCAGACGAGCTTAATAAGATGCTACCTTATACAAAAAAAAAAAAAATTTAAGGATAATACAAGTTTTTATTCAAAAAAATTCAGTTATATAACTTCTCCCGTCCTATAGCCAATATATTTTGAAATTAAAGATCTAGTACCCACCCACCCATCCAAGAATTTTATTTTATTTTTTTAATAGAGATTCAACAAACCCGAAGTTGAAATCCTATGCCCGTGTTCTTGTTTACGATGTCGTTAGGAGGGAAGATAGTTTGGTAGAATTTGTATGACCACCTTGTAATAAGTTTTCATTTGGTTTGTTCGATCACATGCCAATATAGCTCTTGTTAGGTATATACCAGATACCTATATAGGGAAGGGACCTTCCACAGTGCATTGGACATGGACCACAAGCTAGCCCTACTAAACTATTTCAGTACTATCGCTCGTTTTATTCAATCCATTTTTCATATGTGGTTTTCGCTTATTTTCTTGTATAATAATTAAACAATAAGCACAATTCATCGTGGTAAGATGAATCGTTTGGTTCCATTTTTATTTTTGATAAGTGTTCGCGGGTACGATACACGGACAGGGTCGATAGATAATGATAATTATCTCGGCCCTTCCCCCAACCGACGACGACGAGCTATTCCATGATGAACCAACTGAACCTGGATGTGAATTGGTATGGAAAATAGGATTAATTCATTGAAGAGAAAATGTGGATGTACATTATTTATATTCAATAAGCAAAAGGGGTTATACTAAAATAATTCTATATTAATTTTGTCTAAGCACAAAGCAACAAGCAACATGTGAACCAAAAGAGCCCTTACCAATCAATCTCAACTGGCATTTTCCATATCATTGACCATATAAAGTTAGATGTTAGCGTTCTAACTGATACTCCCTCCGTTCCATTGTTTGCTTGTTAGGAGGATTCCAGCCTTTTAAAGAGGCCAAAGTCAAAACTTTAGATTTTCAGGATTACCTCACAATTAAACTTGAGTATTCAATTCAACTCAAAACTTAAGGGGTAAAATTGAAAAGTTTGCCCGATTTTGGTGGTTATTTTTAAAAATGAAGCGAACATTTTCGGTCGGCTCGAAATGGAACACAAGAAAAGAAAATGAGACGGAGGAAGTATTGATTTTGACCTCAGCAATGCATGCCTGCCCCTTTTTTTAAGTACAATTGAAAAATAATCCACCACTCTTAGATTTCAAACTATAAAATATTAGATACAACGGATTCTTAACGTAAATGGAAGATGCACGCCTAATAAAGTTTTGGCTTTGTAAAGTTGACTTAATCTCATGACAGTAAACAGTTAATTAATCACCAGACTTGACCGCGTCAACTTTTAAGTGTTTGGCCAAGTATGCACGAGAAAGCAACAAAATGGATTGTTTTGCAAGAGGTCGCAAGTTCGAATTCCAAGAAGAACAAATATTTCGAATCTCGGGGTCACTAGAAGTTTGTCCGACCGTTAACTTCAGAACGTCGAAATAAGTCAAGTTGCATGCAAATTGGCCCAAACATCCGTTTATGAAAAAAAAAAAGAGAGAGAGAGAGAGAGGCGGTGAGGATCATCTAAAGAGAAGATCATACGGTGATCAGTGATCACATGATTTCGTCACTTTTTTTATGAATAAAAAAAAAAACTTCGGAGTACATGATAGGTGGGTCAACTTAACTTGCCGAAATTTCTAAGTTGTTAATGGTTTATGGTCATGCCAATGATAGCCCATTGGATTAACAATAATCGAAAATAAATATTAAAATCGCGCAATATATTACTGCTTTTTTTTTTTGTTGATCTCGATCATTTGTCACGACATTTTTACGATGCTTGTTACATTTTTATGATGTCTTGCATCGGTGTGGTCACTCATGTATGTTGCTACGTATAATACCAAACGAAAGAGTCCAAAAGGAACTTCTCCCTATAGAGCTATCATCGTAATAACTTTTTTAGATGGTCGTTGATGCATCAAACGTGACCATGGACATGTCTACAGAAGATGATTCGGTTTCTATGTCAACATCAAAAAATTATTTAGTTTCGATGTTGACATTCAAACTGAATCAACAGTAGATGTCACATTTAGGGGTGTGTACGGTCTGGATTGACCCGGTCCGATTTTGGTTCGGTTCCGGTTCTATCCAATAAGCATCCAAACATTTATTCACAAAATATGAACTCATAAAATTAAACAAATAGGAAGATAATCTGCTGGAATAGGAAAGGAAGGAAGAAAATAAAAACTTTCCTAACAAATGAGATTTCATCTCTAAATACAATAAATTAAGTTTAGAAAGGAAAATATTAACCTACCAAATTCAAATACATATTTAATTACACACACATACGTATTTCTATATTTATCTTAGTTTTAAACGGTCCGATTCGATTCTAACCACGGTTCATTAATTGAGAACCAGTAACCGAACCAAAATTAACGGTTCTTATTTTTTTAGAACATAACCTGACCGTAGAACCGCAAAACCGGACCAAATAAGACGGTTCGGTCCGGATCGGACCGATTTTACAATTCGGACAGTTTTCTTGAACACACCTATTCACACTTGCAAAAGAGAACAAATTAATGACAACTCTAATGTGCTGTCATTTTTTTTTTAATTTTTTTTGGAGCAAGAGTATTTTTTGAGCATAGTAGCTCCAGTGGTTTGTGCGATGATGGTTGCCAGTGTAGTTAGGGTTTTGTGGTTCGGTTTGGGTGGGCCAGCCTAGGTTTGGGCCGGATTTGAGTGTTTGGGTTTTATTTGTTTATCTAGGTGTTGGGTTGTACTGTATTGTCTTATTTTATTGTGGACCCTGGTAGACCTTTGGGTGTGTTTTGGGCTATGCCGTTGTAGTGTTTTTTCTAACTCTTTGTTGGATCTATTTCCCCTTTCCCCATTTTTTAATAAAATTTCATCTTTTGCCGATCAAAAAAAAAAAAAAGAAACTTTTCATACACTATTCCCTCTGTCCCAAAATGGATCATTTGGAGACTTTTTGTTGTCCCAATTGAGCTTTGTCTATTTTGAAATGTAAAAGGGACAATACCATTAATTTTCCACATTTTCTCTTATCTCAGTAATTAAGATACTAAATCAAAAGGACAAAATGAGCAATGATTGAGGGATATTTTTGAAATGTTTTAACTTAAAAGATACTCCATTTTGATGTATTTTATAGCGCTTCAATTTGGTGTATTTTCCATTTTGATGTATAAGAGGGGGCTTTGCGAAATCCAAATGACAGAGCTCAATAATTTACGTTAGTAACTTTCTGTTGTCATTTTAACAGAAATTATACGAAGGGGGGGGTAAAATTCTACTTGGAAGAAAAAGAGAGCAGTGTCGTCGTTTCAAATACCTGAGTTTGGTGTTTGAAACGAGAATAAGGATTATTTAATAAATTAATTTGATTTGGTCAGTTTTTCGCAAGTTTAATAAGGATTAGAGAAAAAGAATACGGCAGAGAAAATCTAACACGGAAGTAGAAAAAAACGAATTGCAATACACTTCAAATCACAAGGTAAAGAAAAACACAACTTAAGAAGCTGCAATTCGATGTTCACCTTCAATTCATAACATACCATCTTCTGGTTTTTCTCCTTCTTCTCTAAATCACCATTTACCTTAAACTTCTTCCACGTGGCCCTTTTATCCGCGAAAATATACGTAACTTTTCACTATCTCAAGACCTTCTCAATCGTCTCATCTGATGCTTTAACACCCTCCAGTGTAGAGACCCGAATTTTTTCTATTTTCTTTGATCATTTAGATATGTGGAATATTGTATTTTTGAGGTTGTATTGATGTTTGGAAGTGTTGGTAGCAAGTGGGGTTTGATTCGGTGACCGTTGCATAAAATTCTTTTTCTATCCGGCTTGAACCGGTACTGGCTATTGCCCAGCACCAGTACATGATGTCCAGAGGTTGTGTTTTTGGGCATCTTGAAGGCTCTTGAACCGGTACTGGGAGTCACCCAGTACCGGTACACGCTGTGTTTTTCTGTAATTTTCAGCACGCTTTTTGGACCTCTATAAATACCCCCTTTACCATTTTTCACACCCATAGGCCACGAAAACAGATCTGAAAACCCTCTCTCACCTACCAAACTCCAATCTCACTCAAATCTCTTGATTTCTACTTCAAATCATCAAGATTCAAAGGATTCCTACCTCAAATTCACATGATTCTTGCATTTGGTAAACAATGGGTAAGTCTTGTGTTCTTGCTCACACTTTTCGGCTCTCCATCACGTTTTTCTCTCTCTCCTCTCAATTACTTGTTGATCATTGCTTGTTTATCTAGTTTTTGGGTTATATTTTCCCTAGATCTTGTAGCAAAACTTGGAAGGAGCTTGTTCTTGGAAGATTAGGGCTTAATCCACTTGGTGGATTTAGGGTTTTGCTCAAAACCCATTGTGGTAGGGATTTCTTACTCTTGTTATACGATTATGTGATGTTTGTGTACCTAGATCATGCTTTGTTTGGTGCTTGAGGATGGGTTTTGCGTTTCGGTCGAATCTGAACATTTCAGCCCGTTTTCTGAGTTTCAGCCAACTTCAAACGGCCATAACTTCCTCGTCCGACGCCCATTTCATGCAAACTTTATGTCGAATTGAAGGTCTTGAAGTCAGCTTTCGTTTTCCACCAGAATCACCTTTAAACTCTTAGTATACAGAAAGTTATGACCATTTGAGTAGAGGTGTGTCAGTCGACCGATGTTTGTGACTACTCCTAAGGTTATTTACGTTCCGTGTTATGACTCCTTATATGATTAGAACATGTTCAAGTCACTCTCGAGTATGGCTACTTGTGTCTTAATGACTCGTTGTTCGATTTTGTCTTTTGGCACTCGTTGGAGGATAATGTTGGTGTCGTTGGTCGGAGAATGTACCGTAAGGTTGATTGGAGAATCTAGTGGGTAGTGTGTCGTAGAGTCGTTGTGGGTTCGATACGTGACGTAGGGCGTTGTGATAGACTTAGAGGAATGACGTGGGCTTAAAGTAATTATCAATGTGCAATGGGTGTGCTTATGAGTTTGTATATGTGGTTAATGATGTAAGAACGACTGTGAGCTTGGAAAGTGATGTATGCTTATATATATGGATTGATACTGCTTTTATGTTTATGTGAGTTGTGAATTCTGAATTGAGAGTCTTGCAACGCAAGGTGTGGTAATGCGGAGACTCTAGAGGGCCCGCAACGCAAGGTGTGGTAATGCGGAAACCCAGGTGGAGAGAATTCAATGTGACGCAAGGGGTGATAACACAGTTGAATGTCTCGCATGATGAAGAGAATTTTGATTGACCTTAGAGGTCGATGTTGATATTTGGATTGTATGTTGCTTGGGATTGTGATTGTCGGAAAAGAGAATGAAAGATTGATTTTATCAAAGTTTTGTTAAAGAAAGCAATTTGAGTTTTGAAAAGAGGATCTGGTATTTGGGCACAAATCAACGGACTCCGGTATTCAAGCTCGAATCAACGGAGCTTGACCCGTGATGGTCTTGTGTTTTTTCGAAATTGTTTTTTGGAAATTCAAATGGAAAAGTTTTATGAAATGAGACTCTACAGTAGATGGTATGAAACGAGAAGGTGGTTTGTGGCATTCATTCGGAAAATTATTAGATGGTTGAACTATTATTGTTGTTTGATCGATTGATATGAGTTTTGACGCTGCTTCTAGTTGACGTGTGGATGGTTAGGGTTATCTCTAAGATGTCTGAAATCCCAAAGTCTAAATTGGTTAGTTCATTGTGGTAATCCCTCTTGTGTCTCATGTTCAATTGTT
The DNA here is from genome assembly GCA_018127125.1 of Rhododendron griersonianum. Taxonomy (NCBI): domain Eukaryota; kingdom Viridiplantae; phylum Streptophyta; class Magnoliopsida; order Ericales; family Ericaceae; genus Rhododendron; species Rhododendron griersonianum. Next base: position 27,980,045 of record CM030798.1, read on the forward strand.
GAGTCTCATTCACGTGGCGCATACTTCATTGCATATTCATATAACTTGAGTATAGATTTCTCTACTGGGCTAGTGTAGCTCAACCTATCATTTTCAGGTAAAAAGCAAGGAAGTTGGCATGGCGTGCATCACGTGCTTATTGTTCATGTGTCTCGGAGGTACAAAGGACAAGTTAAATTTGTATTTTATTTGAAAGTAGTATTCGGAAGAATGAACGATGAAAATTGTAATATTAATTTGGTGTTTGTGTAATTCGGGGCTTCGAGCCAGGATTGTAATTTTTGAAATATCATTTTTGAGAACTGGGGAAAACTAGCCATTTGGGTATTACCGGTACTTCAATATTGATTGTATTTATTGAAAATGATTATTATTTATGTTAAAAATCGAGGGCGTGACACTCCAGTCTCCTTTTATCCCCCAAAACCTTATCCCTCAAACCCCAACGTTTCATCGAATTCGAGGGCTGCATGAGATCATACATCTTGTACGGCTTCGGAAAATCAAATGCGCATGCCTTTGGTGATGGAGCGAGGGGCTACATGGGGTAATACATCTTGAGCGGCTTGGAAAAATTAAATGCGCATACCCTTGGTAATGGAGCTAGCCTTAGGGACCTTCGCAGTTGGGTTTGTACCGAACCGCTTTGCAATGTGGGTTCGGAAGTGATGGTGGGTACGGAACCGCTTTGCAATGTGGGTTCGGAAGTGGTGGTGGGGGTAATGGATAGGCAATTTTGGGTGAACTTAGGTTTAGGTTTAGGTTTTGGTTTTGTCATTGTTGGCACAGGGAATTTAGGGTTTGGGAGGAAGAGAAAGATTGATGAAGGGTACAGGTACAAGGAAAGTGCTTCAGCTTTGCCGCCTCAGGGATGTGGAGAAGTGTTTTGGGGGACTTTTGTACAGGGGAAGTGGTTTTTTTTCTAGTACAAGTACAGGGATCGGGAGGACTTCAGCCTCGCCGCCTCGGGGATGTGAAGAATGTTTTGGGGATTTTTGTGAAGGGGAAGTGGTTTTTTTTTTCTGTTGGATTTATGGAGTAGTGTGAATTTTGTTTTAAGCATGGAGGGAAAATAGTTTATAGGGAAATCATTTCTCCTAAACGTTAAGATAAAGTTAGTTTGTCATTATTTAAATTGTAAAGATCCAAAATTTCGAAAAAAGGAAATAAAACAAAAATACAATTTTTGTTTGTTAGTATTTTATGCGGAAAATTATTTATGACCCCATGCTGCCCTCGAATTCGATGAAACAGTGGGGTTTGAGGGATAATGTTTTGGGGATAAAAAGAGACTGGAGGGTGTTAAGGCATCGGATGGGATGAATGAGAATGTCTTGAGATCGCGAAAAGTTACGTATGTTTTCGCGGATTAAAGGGCGAAGCGGAAGAAGTTTAAGGTAGATGGTTATTTAGAGAAGAAGGAGAAAAGCCAGAAGATGGAGTGTTATGAATTGAAGGTGAACATCCAATTCCAGCTTCTTAAGTTGTGTTTTCCTTCACCTTGTGATTTGTAGTGTATTGCAATTTGTTTTTTGGGTAAAGTACGGATTACCTCCTTGAGGTTTGGACGTTTGGCAGATAACCTCCCTGAAGTTAACTAATGACCACATAACCCCCCTATGGTTTTGGAGTAAACTGCATCCCTAACTCCATTAACAGAAAATGTTTAAATGACTCTAATACCCCTATACTTTTATTTGGGATAAATTACCTATATATCTGTCTTCTCTTCTCTCCCTCCCTCCCTCTCCTTCCTCTACCTCTGTAACTATGTCTTCTCTCTCTCTTCTTGCACATAAGTAACAAAAAAATCAATTCCAGTAATTTTTTTTTGCTAAGCAATTCCAGTATTTTTTCGGTGTGATTTTTATGAAATCAATCCAAATAATTGAAGAAATTTTGCACTTCAAATCTTGATTACTTCCCGTTGTTTCTTCACTGACAAAGAATCAAATGAAATGAAATCGCTATCGATAGATCTCAGTCCAGAACACCAAAAACGAAATTGTGAAGCTCAATTTATTAAAAGTCTTGATAATCTACCATCAAGCAAGAAAGCAAAGAGGACCAATTCTGCTTCGAATTCTTAAATCAAAACTCTAATTATCTGCACAAACTAACTAGGATGTAAATATGTACATATACTCAGATCTGACCCTTTTTCGACGACGACGATTTCTTCAACCCCAAGGCCTTCTTCACGTTGCTTGCCGTCGTTGATGTCCACGATCATTGACAACAACCTCTCCAGCGCCGGCGGCATCCTCTGCGACTGGTCGGTTATGGTACCCGGCGATGGCGATCGCGGAGCAAGTGAGACGGCGATCAGTGAACAGACCCGACGACAAAGGAAAGCCAACAACAGAGGCAAAAGATGTGAGATTGGAAGGCTTCGGAGAGAGGAGAAGAGAGAGGACAGCGGGAGAAGATGGGCGACGGCTGCCGTGATGGGCGGCAGCGTTAGCTAGGGTTTCACGGGTTGTCGGTGGCTAGGAATGGTCCGTGATTGGTTTTCTTTATGTTCTACGGAGTAATTTGTTGGAGAAGATGATGGAGAAGGGTAGTGTTGTCATTTTACCAAAAACTCTACCTTTATTTAATTTTTTTTCCCATTCTCACTCCCACAATAGGGGTGTGTGTTACACCTTCCGTTAGTTTGGATGGAAAACCTAACGGTTGCAGTTTACTCCAAAACCATAGGGGGGTTATGTGATCATTAGTTAACGTCAGGGAGGTTATTTGCCAAACGTCCAAACCTCAGAGAGGTAATCTGTACTTTGCCCTTGTTTTTTTCTACTTCTCTGCTAGATTTGTTGTGCCGTTTCAAATACCTGGGTGAGGTGTTTGAAACGAGAATAAGGATTATTCAAGAAACCAAACCTTTTTCGTTTGGTGGTGGACTAGTTCGATCCGGTCAGTTCAATAGGTTTATGATTTTCCAAATGAAAACTAAAAAAGCAAAACCATAAACTTGAACAACGAAAAATGAATTTGTGACAGAGGAAATGTCGGAGGGCAACATCAGCTGCACACAAACGTATATAGATATGGTCTTGGTTGTTAAACAACTCAACGACGAGTGAGCTCACGCTATTTTTTAAACGGTATTTTGGTCCAAAAATACTCGTTATTCAAGACAACTCATTTTCCTTAATTTTGTTGTCTAAATGATGTATTTGGTATTTTGTAATGAAAATAAGTGGTATTTTGATGTCTATCCGAATACAAACAATATAGTGTGAACTCATTAGAAGAATATTAATAAAATCTGTTTATCCATTTCACTTAGAGTGACACGCCGGTATTTAGTTGATTTGTGCAATGCCAATTGCCAATTGCCGATGCAGAGAGTGTGTGTGTGTGAGAGAGAGAGAGAGAGAGCATATTTTCGCCAGAGAGAGAGAGGGGCAGTATAATTAGGAATATACTTTTGTTCACTTGTGATTTCCAGAACTACTCCCTCCATCTCTCATCACGGTTAATAAGTGTTTTATCTTTTTCCATTTATCTATCTCCAGTTATTACTCAAAAACCTCCATTTAAACTTTACCAAAAAGGCATATTCAAAAAAACTTTACCAAAAAGAACTTTCCATGAAAATACAAGAATGTAGGTGTAACACCCGTTTCAAGCATGCACGTGCATCGCATTTGACATTTAATTTCATGTTTCATTAGACATGTCATTTGATAAACATGTCTTGTTAGTGATATGATTAAATTTGAGGGTCTAATTAGGTTAATAGAAAAGATTGGTCTTGGTAAGGAGAATGAAGGGTAAAGATACATAATGGTCCATTTGAACCCATACACTTAACCACATGGATAATTTTCCCTAATAGATATTCTACTTTATTCCTCACCGTTCTTCCACCGCTTATAGAGTTACTGTATAACCAGAGAGAGAGAAGAAGAAGAAGAAGAAACCCTAGCCAATTTGTGCGTCTTCATTTAGAAATTGAGAGAAACCTAATTAGTTTCTTGAGGGCTTTGCACTAGAGAAGAGAGATTAGCCATAGTTAAAGATTTTGAGAGGTGATCGTTCTCCTCAAAACTGATCTTTATGAGTTTGTAGGTTGTATATGATGATTAGAGGGTGATCTATTGTATCTCCATGTAGGAATTTCATGAATTGGGCATATTGTAGACACCTCCCAAACGGGGCATCGCCATACAGATTGATCACGTTTGTTTGCTCGGTTGGTTGCTTGCTTCGTAAACCAAAATCATGGACATTCCCATGGCTAGGAACATCGCCACATGGTAGCGGTTATCATCAAAACAGAGTCGCCACCCAGTTTATTAAAACTGGGAAAACAGATAGAGATTCTGGGTACGGGAGCCAAAAGTACAATAAGGGGAAGGTGTTAGGCACCCCTCTTTGTCCAGTCGTGAGACTGGCCCATAATCGTTCAACATAAGACGTATAGATGCTTTATTTAATTCTAACACATAGTCTGTTTAATTAATCCTTTAAACAGTAAGTAAAGTGAGCCAGGACTGTAATTGAAGCATGCATCAGAAAGCAGGAAACAAACAAAGCTGTCCCAGGGTAATGGATCCCGCGGCCGGTGAATGGATGTCACGGCCGAGGGATCCTCCTGGTTTGATATATCGGCCGAGGGATCGAAGTCCCGGTCGATGTTCTTCCTCACACCAGACAGAAACGTTAGTAAATAATCAAAACGCTAAAATCATGATTATTGACAGGAAATAAAACAAACCAGAGGCCGTTGGGCCTCACCACCTTGATCCCTCAGTTGCTTGATTGCTTCGGATTGCTTGTGATTGACTGATTGCTTGATTAAGAACCCTAGGGTTAGGGTTTGAACTTCGGGGTTTGATCGCCGGATTGACGGCTGCCTTCGGTAGGTTAGGGCTTTTGAAGAGTGGGTATAAGGGAGTATTTGTGCAGAGTTTCGAGGCTTGAGAGAGTGTATACTCTGATAATTTTGTGTGTTTATTTTCGGAGTCCAAGGGCCCTTTATATAGGCAATCGGTGACTCACTCCGGCCAATCAAATCACGAGATGGCAATTGCAATTGCAATGCATCTCTAACTCTACGTCGTAATCTCTGAGCGTAGCCCGAACGTATCGAAAAGGTAGTGTAATCGGATCAAACGTCTGACAGAACACATTCCAGAGTCTGGGAAAAGGTCGATCTGGCGGCCGAGTAAAGGATGTCACAGCCGAGGAATGGATGTCTCGGCCGAAGGATAGATCTTGCGGCCGAGGGATTGATCTCTCAGGGAGATTTTGCTGGCAACAGGTTGCTCGGGTGAGGAATTGATGTTATGGCCGTTAGATCGATGTTACGGCCGTCAGATGGATTCTCCTAGGCTTCTGTATTTCTGTCTGAAAGGCTGTATGGCTCTGAATTGGGTCCTCTAAGTGGTTCAAAGTTCTCACCGAAAGTCCTAAGGTCCTCAAGGAAGCAATCAGCAATTACTGTATCCGTTTCATCATCGGGATTGTCCCAAGGTGGGACTTGAAATAATCGTTAGGCCAAATTGGGGTGTCTACACATATATGGGTATAAGTTGCACTAAATCAATTGCATAAATTGCATAATTTCCATGAATTTTGTACCTAAAACCTTTCCCATATGTTGTTGATATTGAGGAACATACGTGGGTGCTATTTGGGTTGGTCCAATTCATGTTTTCAATTAATTTTTGTTATTCCTGCGTAGAATCAAACAATATGAACAAACTTAGAAAAAACGGCCATATCTCCTAGCTCGAGACTCGAAATCACGCACCGTTTGTTTTGTTAGAAACTAGACACATAGAGCTTTCCAACGATGTAGCCTGTGTGTAGACACCCTATTCTAGACTGTCTAGATTAGTTTACTTACGGTTTTTGATTCCCCAATGATGCTTAAGGTCAAGAACAAACCTGAGATTGTTGGTGTGTTTGAGTTTTGAGCGTCCGGAACCTCATCCAAACCCTGTCGAACCCCTTTCAAACTTGTCAAGCCAGAACTAAATGGCCACAGCAAAACCCTACATGCTTACGCTGGTACTATGCTGGCATGCGCTGGTAAACTGCCACGTGTCAGTCATCGACCGTTGACTCAGTTTCCATTGGCGCACGCAGGTATAGTACTGGCGCACGCCGGTCAAGCCCAGTCAAATCAACTTTATGCGATCACGTACACAAGACTTTTGTGGCCACCCCGACGTCACCCACAGTTCCTGATGATTGCGGATGGCCGATGCTGCTCCCCTCTCTCTCCTACAATATCTATCACCTTGTCCCATGCATTTAATGCATGGGAGGCTCCCTCTCTAACAAAACCAGCCAACTAAACCAGTCCAAACAGCCCCTTTAACTGGTTACCACCTCCCTCTCTCCTTTATAAATACCCCCCTTGCATTTATTTGCAAGGGGTTACCACCATTAAGAGCAAAAAGCTTTCCCTCCTTTATGTTCTTTGCTTTCTTCTTCATCCATTGAAAGGGAAAGCAAGGAATACATTCATCCACAGCACAACACCCCTGTAGTCACTACACAACCTTCTCAATCACAAGTTCAAGCTCAAACCCATCATCAAACTTTATAACAAAGGTATACCAGCTTTGTTTTCTGTAATCTGTTCTGACCAATGAGGGGGGCTGGCAGGGTCAAGGCTGGTAATCTATACCAGTCCTGGCCCTAATGCTGGCAAGGTTTCAAGGATGGTGTGGGATCATTAGTGGCACATGCCGGTACCCTAAAGCCGTACGCCAGTAATGGCAGTACGTGCAATACTAGTGTGGGGGTCATTGATCGTCCATTTTCTGCTTTCCTTTTCCTTTTATCACCTTGTGGCATGATAAAACCAGTTTATAGCTTTCTGTATTTAGAACTGTATAATCATTTACTTGTTGTTTCTGCTTTAAAAAGGCCTCTGGGATTCTTCTGATCATGTTCCAGAGCCCAAATGGTGCAAAGCCAAAGTATTGGATAAAAAGTTTAACTGGCGTACCGCCCCCTTCCAATGGCGTACGGTAATTAGATCAGGGTCCAGTGGCTTGGCCATTGCATGAAAGTCAGATCTAGGCCTCCTTTATTTTCCCACATTGTTTATGGGGGTGTTCCTGTCTTTTGTTTCTTTTGATCCAACTCCTACTGTCTGTAACTGTAAATTATTCATTATATAACTGCGTGGTTTGTTCTGGGTGTGCGCTGGTCCTTTCCAGAGCCCAAAGGGTTGAGTACAGAAGCTGTGGACTTAGATCTACCGGCGCACGCAGGTCATCTCTGTATGCAATGGCGTGGCCAGTGCATACAGGCTTGCTCCTGAGTGCATCACTCCAGATCAGTGTGTTCCAGTTTATCTAAAATACTCACAGGAGCTTGTTCTCAATCTATTACTGTTGTTTAAAGATCAAACATCCATCACATTCTATCATACTGCAAACTTGTTACAGTTTTAAATCCCCTTTAACTGTCTCCCCGCCCTAACTGGCTAAAATAATGATCAAAGAGAGAAAAATGCAAAAGTTTTATAAAATGCCTGAGTAGAGACCGATCTCCGGATTGGGCGAGAGGGGTGCCATAAAACCCTTCCCCTCTTGTAACCTGGCTCCCGAACCTCAGATATCGAAGGTGACGACGGTCCAGTCTACAAGCCTTTTTCAAAATCAAACAACGTAGCAAACGTTTTCAAGCTCGGTTCCTTGGGTACTTTCTGCGAAACCCGAGTGGCGATTTTGAATTGTAAACGTTTCGCCACGCTTTCCAAAAAGGGCGCACCCGATGTTTATACAAAATTTGTTTAAATTTTGGGACGTGTGCCCACACTGTGCACCGTAATTACATCTGAGTAATAACATATTTGTATTTTAAGTTGTCCTAAAATTTGTCTTTGAACCAGTTTTACTATTATGTTAAGCTATAATCGTGAGGCCGTAGTAAGGTTACCCGAACTCTGTTTTTGATGTATGACTTATAGATTTGAAGAGGAAGAAGTCTAATTTCCAACGATTAAAGTGTCATTCTTAAAGTCAAGTTATTTAATTAGATATGGTTAGAACAGTACACGTTGGCCATGGACTAAGTCTCCATTCTTGGGAATTCATGTGTCTAATCTCATTGAGTCATCTTTGGAGCATTTAAGCACATCATCAATCATTTTTATTGCATTGGTTGCATTTGGTTCCATATTAGGGATGAAAATTAAGACTTAGAAGTGGATGTTAGGTTGTCCATGCATTTCAATTGCATCATGGCATAAATATTGAGCATGAGCAATACTAAGTATAGTACCATTCATATTTAAGGTTCGAGGGACGTGTCGCTACCTCAAGATTGAAAATGAGGCTTTTCGCTTTTGTCTTTTTGGATCTATAAGGTGAGTCTACTGTTTCATTGAAGTGGCAAGCAAATATTAAATTTATACATTTTCTGCAAATGTTGGAATATTTTGACGATTATGGATATGGATCAAGTTGCTTGAAATGTATTTTTATTTCAAGAGCATGTCATAGTTGTAAAGCTTGTTGGATTTGTTTTCTTCTTGATGTACACAAGAAGGATATAAATTGTCTGTTTGCTTTACACAAACAGAGTATATAAATTGTTGGAAGTTCCCTGTTCTTAGGGTCACGGTACCGTCATAACTCCTGGTTGCGAGGAAAGCAACCCTATGGCTTCTTGAAAAATTGTCGCTTACTTATTGTTTTGTGAAAAGTTGTATGTTTCCTGCTATCAATGATTGGAAGCATTACTTGATCTAAGTTTGCTCTTGTAAACTGTGCTTTCCGCTTGAATGGAGCAGTAACACTCACTAACCATTTCAGCTGAAAGAGGTAGAGTTTTGGTCCACTATTGGTCTAACAGGCTTTAGGAGATAAGAGGGGAGTCGAGTGGTGTACTTTTTGGCTTGCACATGTTGTGATGTATTTTTGGAGAGAAGTTTGTAACATGTAGACTTGTGTAGAGGCATAACTTATCTTGTATCCCTTTTGTTATGTTGCCTTAGAAACTGGTTGTAATCCACTAATAATCTTGTCTTAAGTTTGTGGAGATTTGTATATATTAGTTTCCTAATCTTCATTTGGACTGATTATGCTAATCCTCTGAGGGCGGGGCATTACAGTAGGGTTTTTTAGTGTTACTCTGGGCCTACATGGGCTACTTGGAGAAAAGATGGTCCACTTGGAAAAGGGTCTGATCTAGTTCTACTAACTGGGCTGGATACAAAAGAGTGCAAGAGTTGGTCCAAGTTTGTGTATTTGTCTAAATTCAAGTCAAGTTTATTTGTCCAAATGGGTTAAACGGATTAAACAAACTAATGTGGTACTTAACTTTTTTTCTTTTTTGAAATGATCAGTATCATATATCAAAGCCATAAGCCATTACGGAAATTAGCAAAAGATGAAGGAATGAACCAAAATTACCAAATCCTAGACACAAGCACCTACTGCAAATACAAGTCCGGCGAAGCGTCAGTACTTAAGAACCAGTCGAGAAAAAGAAATAGAGAATCCAACAAGGACACCCAGTTCAAACCCTAGGAAGCACATATGAAATTTGGAGCACAGATCTGCCATCCCAAAGAGCCACACTGTTGTGTTCAAGACCCGTCGACCTGATACACAAGCTCGCAACCACAAACGTAGGACGCTACTCCAAGGCAAGCCCCCGCTGACAAGGCGGGCTCTGGCCGCAAGACGCAAAACGCCAACAAGCATCAGCCCCACCAACGAATCCCCGCGGCCATAGTGGGCAAGAAAACAATCCGAGAAAACACAAACCCCCGAGAAGCAACACATAGCAGCTAAAAACTACTAAATAACTTCAAAATTATTTACCCACCGGATCTGGAACAACCAGACCGGCACAGTACCAGATAGGGGGAAACCCGTCGGTGGAAAAAGAAACGAAAAACAGAAAAACTCATGTTAACGTATCCAATTCCTTGCTTGATTCTTGGGTTGGTCAATATTTCCTACAATCAGTATCCCTATGATTGTGTAGTTTGTATAGGACTTTATTGTTATAATTCTTCTTTCATTGTAGAGAATATGTATCCCTTGATTACAGTAATTAGAAAGAGCAAATCTCTCCTCTTGATTGTAATTTCACTCCTATATAATCAATACCAAAATAGAGCTACCATCATTGTGGTAGAATCATCAAACATTGTTCTACTTTTACATGGTATCAGAGCTAGGGTTTCGGAGGCTTTTCCCCTTTGTCTGTGCCATAGTTGCACTTTCTTTCATTGTGATCCGTGTGTTCCGGATCCTTTGTTTACCTCTCCATGTGCGAGTCAGGGGTCGCACATGCGGGAGAGTGTTGGGATTTGTCCCACATTGGTTAATTATCTCCTCCAAAAACTAGTATATGAGCCTGAGCAGCCTCTCCACTCAGAGCAGGTCGCTGTCGACCCGTCTTCAACAATTTTCTGTTAATTTTTTTTCCTTCATCTTTCTTTTTCGATCTCGATTTTCCAATGGCGGCACTAGCCATCTCAACCAAATTCCGCAAGAACCAACACCACTGTGATCATTGTGGGAGGAATAACCATACAAAGGATCGTTGCTTCAAACTTATTGGATATTCCCCAAAGAAATCTGGTGCACCTACTATCACTCAGGAACAATACAACAAGTTGCTGGCCATGTTTTCTAAAGGTAGCATAGATTCCAATGCTAACCTAGCAGGTATTGCTCTCACTGTACCAACTAATTCTGTATGGATTATCGATACAGGAGCAACTAATCATATGTGCCACACTTTATCACTCTTTTCTTCATATAAACCTTGTCCAACTCCATCCTTTGTGCAGCTTCCTGATGGAACAAATGCCCCTATTACTCATATTGGGACAGTTCAAATTTCACCCACCATTAAACTTGATGATGTTTTCTTTATTCCGTCATTCAAGTTTAATCTTTTATCAGTCAGTCAACTTGCTAAAACCAATAATTGCTTCATAACCTTCTTTTCCCACAAGTGCATTTTTCAGGACCTATCAACGAAGAAGATGATTGGGCAGGGTAGCATTCATGAAGGGCTATATTATTTTCAAGCGGCTGCTAAGGCACTGGCAGTGATTAAACCTCCGTCTATTGATCTTTGGCATTTGCGCCTTCGTCATCCATCTTATCGTACTTTACAAATTTTAGGAAAAGAAGTTCCTTTGATTTCTTGTTCTGAAAATAAAGCTTGTAACATTTACCCACAAGCAAAACAAGCACGTTTATCTTTTCCTTCTAGTTCTATTAATACAAAAAAGCCGTTTGCTTTGATTCATTGCGACATATGGGGTCCTTTTTCACTACCGTCCATGAGTGGCTCAAGATACTTTTTAACCATTGTGGATGATTTCAGTCGGTGTAGTTGGACGTATCTTATGCATCTCAAGTCCGAAACTAAACATATTCTACAATCTTTTTACTCCATGGTCAAGACTCAATTCCAATCATGCATAAATCTAATTCATTCTCATGATGGTGCAAAAAATTTTCCCTCTATTCAACTTGTTCGTTCTGATAATGGAGCTGAATTTTTGTCCAAAGATATGCAGCATTTTTTTTAGATAATGGCATTATTCACCAACGAAGTTGCGTTGGAACTCCCCAACAAAATGGTGTTGTAGAGCGTAAGCATCGTCACCTCCTTAAGGTGGCACGTGCACTCCGTTTTCAAGCAAACTTACCTCTAAAGTTTTGGGGTGAATGTGTTCTCACTGCCACCTATCTCATTAATAAAATGCCAACCCCTCTTTTGTCTAACAAATCACCACATGAAATTTTGTTTGGTTTCAAACCGAATTATTCCACTTTACGAGTCTTTGGTAGTTTATGTTTTGCTCACAACAATAACATCTTGCATAAATTTGATCAAAGGGCCAAACCTAGTGTGTTTATTGGTTATCCTTATGCGCAAAAGGGTTATCGTATTTTTGATATACCAATCCAAACCATTTCCACCTCTCGTGATGTTACGTTTTATGAAGGGATTTTTCCTTTTCATGACATATCCACTACTAATTCCTTGAATGATGGGCAGGTCATTCCTGTGCCATTAAGTGATAACTCCTCCTATGATATACCCACTGTTGGCCATTCTCTTCCAACTGATCCAATTTTGGTTACCCATGATAGTTCCCCTCCAAATGATAGTTCCCTTCCAAGTGAGAACTCACATCCAATTCCTACTTCTATAGACGTGGAACCAACTGCCCGCGGGCCTTCTCGTGTTCGTCGGCCACCACCTTACTTGGCTGATTATCAATGTTCTGCTGCCACTCATGAATGTTTGCCCGCTCCATCTGATTCACAGTTGAAAGGTACACCTTATCCTCTTCATAAATATATCTCTACCTCATCATTTTCTGTTGCACACAAAACCTTTCTTTCCACCATTTGTTCCACAGATGAGCCCAAAAATTTTTCCCAAGCTATTAAACTACCTCACTGGCGTGATGCCATGGAAAAAGAAATTGAAGCTCTTGAAAGGAATAAAACATGGAGCCTTGTTTCTCTACCTCTCAACAAGAAACCCATAGGCTGCAAATGGGTGTACAAGATTAAATATCATTCTGATGGTACTATTGAACGTCATAAGGCACGATTAGTGGCTAAGGGTTTCACTTAGATTGAAGGGCTGGATTATCATGATACTTTTGCTCCCGTTGCCAAGTTAGTGACCGTTCGTGTTTTACTCTCCCTTGCTTCTATCAAACGTTGGTCTCTTCATCAACTTGATGTTAATAATGCCTTTTTACAAGGCGATCTTGATGAAGAGGTTTATATGACACTCCCAGCGGGATTTTCTAAACAGGGGGAGACACGAGTTTGTCGGCTTAATAAATCAATTTATGGCTTGAAGCAAGCCTCTCGGCAGTGGTTCACAAAATTTTCCTCTACACTTATAGATGCTGGTTTTTCTCAATCCAAAGCTGATTATTCACTATTCACTAATCATCAAGGTGATTCTTCTACGTTTGTTCTAGTCTATGTTGACGATATTATTATCACGGGGAATAATGACTTGGCTATCAACCGTATCAAACAATTCCTTGAAGCCAAATTTTTCATAAAAGATTTGGGTCGATTGAAATATTTTCTTGGTATTGAAGTTGCTCGCTATGCGAAGGGAATTTTTCTTTCTCAAAAGTACACATTAGACATTCTTAAAGACACTGGTTTGATTGGAGGTCGAGTCGCTGTTACTCCAATGGAACAACACCTCCATTTGTCGCCTGAGAATGGAACACTTCTTTCTGATCCCACTCCATATCGACGATTGATGGGTCGACTTATTTACCTCACTGTTACAAGACCAGATCTTACTTATGCAGTGAATATTCTAAGCCAATTCATGCACTCTCCCCGCAGTGTTCATCTTGATGCAGCTCATCGAGTGGTCCGTTATTTGAAAGGTTCCATTGGTAAAGGCATTTTCTTATCTTCTTCTAGTGGTCTCCATTTGCAAGGATACTGTGATTCAGATTGGGCAGGTTGCCCCGTCACTCGCCGCTCAACAACCGGATATTGTACCTTTCTTGGCTCCAATCTTCTCTCTTGGAAAACTAAGAAACAAGCCACAGTTTCTCGTTCTTCTGCGGAAGCCGAGTATCGGGCTATGGCTACTTTAACGTGTGAACTTCAGTGGTTAAAATATTTACTCAGTGATTTTGGAATTTCTCATGACCCTCCAATTACTATGTTTTGTGACAACCAAGCTGCGTTACATATTTCCCAAAATCCAGTTTTCCATGAACGCACTAAACATATAGAGCTTGATTGTCACTTTGTTCGTGAGAAGATTCAATCAAAGCTCCTTGCTCCAAGATATATTCCTTCTTCGGCTCAACTCGCAGATGTCTTCACAAAGCCATTGGGTGCAGACCAATTTCACAATTTGATTGGCAAGCTGGGCGTTCTCTCCTTGCACGCTCCACCTTGAGGGGGAGTGTTAACGTATCCAATTCCTTGCTTGATTCTTGGGTTGGTCAATATTTCCTACAATCAGTATCCCTATGATTGTGTAGTTTGTATAGGACTTTATTGTTATAATTCTTCTTTCATTGTAGAGAATATGTATCCCTTGATTACAGTAATTAGAAAGAGCAAATCTCTCCTCTTGATTGTAATTTCACTCCTATATAATCAATACCAAAATAGAGCTACCATCATTGTGGTAGAATCATCAAACATTGTTCTACTTTTACAACTCACAACTTGGTTCGCATCTCCCTTATTAAGTTGCACCGTTGGCCACCGCTAGTCCGACCACCACACGCCATCTCTTGCTCTGATCTGAACTAGAAGAGCCCCGAACAACATGGACGAGAACCGCGGCGTGAGGCCGGATCGTTGGGTCAAGAGTCGGGAAAACAACAAACAACACAAGGGAGGGAAAAATGGTGAGGAACGCCGATGGGAGGTCAGGAGATGAGGGTGACAGAGGAGGAGGGGCCAGCCCCCACCTCACCCCAAGAGTAACTTTGGTTTTTTTTTTTTTTTTTAGAGTTGAATCGCAAAAAAATCACCGATGATGAAAATGTCAATGACATCGTTCAAATGTTAACTTACTTGGTTTATGCTTTGAGAATAAGAACGGTTTTCATTTCACCAAAATCCAAATAATTATTAGTCCAAACTTCGTTAACTCAACAAAAATTACTTAATTGAAAAAAAATTTAACTTATTCAACTTAAACAAAAACGGAGGCTAAAAAAAAAAACTGAGGTCTCACCTTTTTACATTATTAAGTATAATAAGCTGCTTGAATGTTTTGTATATTTTCTGCTGTTAGTGTGACTGCTTGTAAATCTGTGGTTCTAATTTGGTGGGCAACTTTGCAATACTCGTCGGTGGGAGAGGAACACTTAAAAATCCAGACCAAAGTGGACTATTCTCCGCTCCAAACTCAGCTAGAGAAATATATACAAAATACCATCAACTATATTTCTATGAAACCAGGTTTTGCTAGCAGGATGACTTCAGAGGCGAAGGTGTAGTGATTGACGGATTTTTTTCTATGAAACCGGGTTTCACTAGCGGGATGACTTCAGAGGCGAAGGCGTAGTGATTGACGGATTTTGATCAACATCCCACCGATGCTTTGGCCTTCGAAGCTCATGCTGAAAAATTTTATGCCAATTAATTGATATTGGCACCAAAAAAAGGTCAACTGATAAAGGAGCTAGAGCTGTTGGACTTGGAGGAGAAGAAACTCAAAGAATCAATTGAAGGATCAATGCAGAAAGAGCTCAGAAGTAACATGTCATCTCAACTTTGCAAGAGGAGCGAGCTACTATAGAAGCGGCTGAGGTGATAGAGCTGATGGACATGGAAGTAGTAACAATTTCCAAGCTGGACGAGATCCAAAATTTGGCTTGGCTAGATTAGTGCTTGTCCTGCTTATCTCTGTTGTTCTTTCTTTTATTTAGGCTTGTTTAGTTTACCGGATGGATGTTCCATTTTTTACAACATACTATTCATACTTTTAGCCGTTCACAGTTGATTCTCTCGCAACCCATGAGTAGCATAACTTTGATATGATTTTTTTTTTTTTAGTGGATTGACTGAACTCAAGAAGAATTCTTAAGTTGCCTACGTACCCTTGGAAATGATCAAGTTAGAACGTAGTTCAAAAGAGAATTTTTTTGTTTTTTGTTTTTTTTGGATGATTTAACTCGAAATTCAAACTGCCTACATACCCAAAAATGGGAGCTGCTGCCTACGTACCCAACATAATGTCAAGTTTTTTGTATCCAAGTAGTTTGAAGCTGTTGTTATTTCGGAGGAATGGATGATCATATTGAACAAATATTTAGATACTGTTCAAGGCTGTTATTCATTCTATAAGGAGTCATATTTTGTGGTTAAACCAAATATGTTGGGTAAATCTAACGTGGACTAGCCATTCTTTATTTTGGACAAAAGAATATATAGTCCAATCCGATTCTCATATCCGGTCAAACAAACGGCCCATCCTCATTGGTACTTGTTGGCCAAATCCTTCAACCAAACAAGAAACTATCAAGTTCAATAACATCTGGAGAGGCATGTAGTGAAAACAGAAAAGAGAGGGAGCGAGGAAGACTCAAACCATTAAAGAACAAATGGTGCTAGGTCTTTTGACCAACAGGCTCAACCAGTGGATCTGAAAATCACCAAAGTTCAATTCTGCCAATGTCGTCGACAATCAAAATCTAACATTCTCATGATTTTCTTGCTATAATGTTGCAGACCTTCAGATGATTCACTTCTAAAAACATTCCCAGAAATGTTTTTGAATTTATTGGCAGAATAATGTTCAAACAGAAGAAAAGGTTATAATGGTAACCCCATATTTACATTCTAAGAAAATGGAAACTGAACTCTCTCATCAGGATCCAAAAACCATGATTGGTACAGTGCACGCATCAAAATACACTCGCATCATTATCAGTTGAATCATGCAAGCAAAATTGCAAAATTAAAAAGCTCATCTAAAATACGAGATGGATACACTGTATTCTGTATTATGATTTTCTCAAGGGATAGATGGAGGGAAAGAAAAGGAAAGATTTGAAGAAGCCAAATTAAGAATTTTGGTTTCCATCATTTTCCTTCAGTTAGAGCTTCCGCAAATCCATTATCCAAGCACAGCTTATAAAGCATTCTTAGTTTCACCATGTGCAGTGACCAAAGGCAAACCCCAAGCTTAATCTTCCTTGTCTCCAGAGCGATGCACCTCTTTGCTCTCAGCAGGAGAAGTAGAGCTGCTTCCACCATCATCAGTGTCCCTAGTACCAACCCTGAGAGGTTCTTCTTTGTTGATGGTTTGGAGGAGCATAATCACAGCAACCGCAAAAACGATAATGTATATTAATCTCATGCCAATCAAAGAGTTGATATAGCCCATAAATGATTGACTGCTGATTTGTTTCTGTATTACGCTTCCTTCTCTGTATCCTTCTAGAAATCGTGTGATTTGTGATCCTTGATCATGTTCATCTATGCTCTCTGAACCAATAACCTGTCATCAAAACAACTGTTTATTAAGATACAATGAGCAAGAATACAACCTTATTCAAGCAGCAGGCTCACACCATCATGTTTCTTTCTGTAAAACGCAATCGGTGGTTGTACTGGATATAAAGCGTAGCCACTCCTCTTGTTACCGATTCCCAACCAATAACTCGCTATTTAGCTAGTGATACATGTATGATGATGCTCTTTGATTGATGCATCGAAAAATCTTTTGGCAATAGCCTACAAAATTCTCATTATTTAGATGCAGCCATACAGATGATAAAAAATTAAAAAAAAAAGATGCACCCATATGCATAAGCAAAGACCGAAAAGAAACAATCACTAGTATGTGTAGTAGGGCAGCTGTCAACATTGTGAACATCTTAGGGCAAGAAACACAAAGTCGGTTGCTTGATATTATGGCATCTTCCATAGCAAAAACCTACAACTACGAATATGCTATCTGTTCAAATAGAATAATAACTACCAAGAACCAAATAATTTATGCAACACTATAGCCTGAATGAATAACTGAAACTATCTTGAAACTGAGGAAGCTTTAACTTACTGAAAAGTACTCCTCATTTCCATCCCAAACGACCATTTTCGGCAATTTGGTTCTCTTTGTGATTTCAAATGATTCGGAAAATTCTTCCCACTGCTTGAACCCTACATAACCAAATACCAAGTCACGGTTTGCAGATGCAGCAGCCTTCAGTAGCTTGATTAATTCCTTTGATTTCTCATCTTCCTCATCCTCCATAATTGTCAAAACAACTTTCCTGTCATCATCTTTCAACAACTTTAATGTCTCCCGATTTATGGGCAAAACCGGAGGAAACAAATTCTGCTTTATAAAAGCCTCCAAGAACTGATCTGTTCAAAACAGCGAACGTCATATCAACTTTTATAAATGAGGCCAATCCAATGATCAAACCTACTGTAACTAACATAGATTTATTAAAGTATTGCAAGTTTATTAGTTGAAATGATGATAATATCGTGCGAATCAGAAGGAAATTCAAATTTCCAGGCTGAAAACTACCAAGTAATTGATTTAGTGCTAATCTGCTCAAGGTGTTGGACATTATGCCAATAACGACTGCGCCAGATGAAATGTACAAAAATACTAGGCAAAACTTTCGAAAACTTAAACAAAGGCCATTTCGCACTATTGCTCCTTGAAAATTGAGGAACCGGATATAGAGTTCATGTTGGGCAAATATGCACGAAATGAGCATAAAAAGGTAAGTAATTCGAAAAGACAGGAAAATCAGTCAAACTAATCAATCTTTAGAAGAAATAGCTTACCGCGCACTGTCCACGTATCCTATAATAAAGAATAAGTGGTTCCAATAATGATAGGGATGAAAACCAGACTTGTAGATCTCATGTTTTTCTCCATGAAAGGTGTTCTATGTCCACAAGTTCTTTGTAAAAGATTTTTAAGGCTGCCCAATATCCTTTCCGGTCCACGCTTAGTCAGACGACATGTTGATTTCATCAATTCAAAGGATCGATGCATGGTTTTCCTTTATTCTTTTTTCTATTTCCTTCGTTTTTCCTTTTTTGCAGTTTTAAAACTCTATCCAGTGATACATTCATGAGTGGGGTTAGCCACTATTATCAGACCTTATTCATGGAAACGCTTATCCTACATTAACACGTTACTCACTTTCATAGCCTATGGATACTTCTTAGATCCAAAGTGCACTGAGTCTAAATTATACAAATATGAATAGGAAGTTACCCAGCCTAATCTCTCCCAGTGACCAGCACCTCTCTTCCAGTACCCTCAATTAACAGAACCAACACTAGGTAATGACCCTTTTTTTGTCCTGTTTCAATGTTCTGGGAATTTTTTTACTGCTGGTTTCTACCAATCCAATGTTTTTGGAACACCAATGATTATTGCCGAACAACAATGACGAACAAAGCTGGGGAGCAATTGAAGAGGGATTTCCCTGGACAGAGTAAACACAGCCCGAGCACGTGTGCAACACATGACCGCATGGGAGCACCACGTGAGGGTGCATGGTATAGCCGTACAAATAACCTGGTTGGCGGCACCATGTAAGGGTGCGCGACACTATTGCGGAACACGTGATACAGGTGCACCATGGTGTATAATTGGACAAACCCCAGGACTGCCAATGTGGTACGGCGGAGAAAGTATTCTGGAAAGTTCTAGAAGGGAAATCCACGTGATAGGCAAGTATCCCATGAATAAAGGGATTGGGATTGAGTTACCATATGGAAGGGAATTCCATAGGGGTTAGGTTTCCTAACAGGAGAGGAAAACCTAAGCAAAGAGGGAGACTTAGAGAGCAAGTCAGGCTAAACCTATAAATAAGAGGTAAACCTCAGGGAAAAGGTACACTGTGATTCATTATTTTACCTACTGTTAATTAGGGTTTTGTGAGTACGAAATACTGACTTCGGCATCGGAGGGCCTTTGTTGACGAGAGGCAAAGGTGCGTTCACGGTGGTTTGTTTTGCAGAACTAGGGTTCCGGGGAAGTGCACGTGCAACTGATCTCAAAGAGCGTAAAGCAACACTACGCGGATTTCCCCCCATACATATACCATATGATTGTCCATAAAAAACCAGAATACCATGTTAGATCAAACCTAGGAAAATTACTGAAAACCATCCACACCAGCCCAACATCAGTCTCCCCTCAGTATGGCGATTACTGAGAACCATATCCTGCAAATGATATCGGAAAATTACTTGGAAGGCTTTCCAGCAACCAACCAAAACTAGAATATCAAAACTCCAAAGCTAGGTTACTGCACTCATCAGTATGGCTTTCCACCATCAGGTACATGCAAAACTACAAAGCTAGGTTACTTTGCCACTTCGTTAAACTTGTCCAATTTCTCAACCTCTTATACTGACTGTCAATCTGTCATAAGAAACCTTGATGAGTGCAAGAGATAACCTGGCTCACCTGACAACCTCACCACTAAGAGTTACCGAACTAATATATGCTGTAATATTAGCATCAAAGCAATAAATAGAGCATTCAAGCTACTCAAAGGTATTCTCTCATGGAATTTCCATTACTTTCATCTCTATAGAGCATTCCCTAATCATCCAAAGAGCCTGGCACTAATTTAGTCATGGATTCAACAGGCTTTTTCTCCCATTACAAAATAAAACATCATATATTTTTAGCCGGTGAAATCGAGGGTGACGGAGGGAATAAGACTAAATCCACAGTACCATAAATATCTTTGGCATCATTCGCATTAAGTTGCTGCTCCTGAACATCAATTTGTAGCAAATTTACCAGAAAAAAGAAATAGACAATTAAGTAGTCTCTTAAGACAAAAAGTGTGATATGCCATGCGCTCCTAAAAAAATAAATGCTAGCAAATAAATTGCAATCATGTGTCGGACAAGCGTGTGGGATCCAAATATGAGAACACAAAGAAAGTTCAAAAAGAGATTCTAGCTCAAACATTTCCAATCAAGATGCTAATCTAATTACAAACTAACCTTCAAAGGGGCCATAAAATATGCTCTGTTCATTGTAATTTGGATGAAAGGATGCCAAAGCAGGAACCTTGTCAAAATCATACAGCACCATGACATCCTCAGAAAAATCTTTTGCCACAGAAAACCAAGCTTTTTTCTTGTACTTTATAGCCAAATTTGATATAATGGATTCATCTACACCAAACCCTACATAAATAGGAAAATCAGTGCCAGCTGCCTCAACAAAGTTGATTATGTCGGAGTCAGACTTGAGAATGGCAACATCTGATGCAACAAATTTCTTCAAGTATTGAACAAGTAATTCTGCTTTCCTTGGGCCAAAATAGTCTGTTGGAACGCCATGCATAAATATCTTTAAGGTAGGAAACCCACTGCATCACAGAAAGTATATGATCAGCATAACAAAGGAAGTGTCAACAAGTGAAGATCTCCATCTTACAAGTAATTTTTCGTAGAAAAATTCAGCCATTAGTTTGTGCTTAAGAGTGCATTACGCAAGCTTACTGCAAGAAGTACTTCTTAAAGCAGTAACCATATCATCATCATTCTGTGTTTATTCAGTTGAAAAAGGAACCTTTGTTTTCTGCATATGAGAACATTTCAGTCAACAATCGAAAGTTTAACAGAAAGACAAGGCTCTAGCACCATACTCAATTTCATATTTACGAGCAAGACGAGTGAACTTGTCGGCATTAACTTTGGCAATCAATATGGGCGCCCCCAATTCAGCAAGCACAAGAGCAGCTTTGTCTAACTGCAAATGCGACAATTAGAGTTGTTATTCTTCTTGGCATTCAACTTTTAATTGAAGAAATATCTGAAGTAGATCATTAAGTAGTGAACAAAAGGGAACCTCAGAAACAAAGAATCTTACAGTATGCTCAGAATTAAGTTGCTTTCAGTTAAACAGAAATTTTCCTTGTTCAGATGGAGTTTCGGAAAAAATTCCAACTCCAAAAACACTCATTATCCCTACTTCCAATCATTACTCTCATTTCCCTATCAACTCATTACCCCTTTCTCCCATCATTATTCTCATTTCTCCCTCTATCTCTCTCCACTCATTACCTCTATCTCCAATTATTACCCTAATTTCTCTCTCCACTCATTACCCCAAAAACCAAACCCAAAAATTTTCAAATCACCATCTGAACAAGGCATTAGACATGTCAAGTAGAGGCAATGGTCAAATATAGACATTCATTAGCGATAAAAAGAATCATATCCACAGCGAATGTTTCAGTACATAATTAAATCTAAATGGTTTACCTTTGTTCAAATCATAAAATTTTATAAGAGTATAGAATGGATTGCAAAAGTAACTTTGAAGCTTAACAGTTCAACGTGTACAAGAAAAAAAATTGTGGAAGTGATCAAAGATGAAACCAACTGTAGCTGATGCATCATTTTAACCACAAGTTATACAGCAAAATGGTAAAGCATTAAAACACCCCACAGTAAAGAAATCTAGTTACACTTCGATAGAAATTACAAGAGCAAGATGTCAGGATCTATTAAATCATTAATCAACCAATTGAATGCATAATAGGAAATCATTCTGTTCTCTTTGAGTTTTTCTTTTTAAACTTCAAGTAACAGTTAGATTACGTGTTGTATATATTGATCATGTAGATGGTCATATAGGAGGACAAGTCCTATGTTTATGACATTAGGGAAAATCAAAACCCTGATTCCATTAATTTTGTGTTTCTGTTAATCTAGCAACTGGAGTAATGTACCGTAAGTTTGTAACGACTCCATTATTTTTCTATTTAGAGGGAGGGTGTTTCATGTTCTTAGGAAGAGCTGTACGAGGCAAAACACCGATGGAAGATTTATGCTGTCAAAGACTTTAGCATGTCATGTCAATATATCTATATCGTTCTAGTCAATTTTTTTTTTTTTTTTTTTTTGGGGTAAGTTAAGCTTTTCATTGAACAAAGAACGAATTACAAAACCACTGGGGCATACCCCTGAGACCAAGCATACAGACTAACAGACCAAAGCCATACCAAGGACAGGCAAGGAAAAGGACATACTCCTAAACAAAACAATCAACCACCAGCCAACAGTGAGCTAGACCATTTCTAAGACATTGTTCTAGTCAACATTGCCACTTGGGAGTGACACTTCGTACTCTATCCCAACCAAAAGTGGAATCAAGTAGTTGATCATAAACACAATGCTACATAACATTACCAAGGTCGGTAGAAAATTAACAGGTTGCTCAAGTCAATAATCAGTTATGCTTCCATCTTCCTACTTAGGCTTACATACATTTTCTACAGTATTAACTAGAGACAATGGCCTCATGAACCAATATTTTGCAAGTCCCTCCTAAATTTACAACCATGCCATTAACGAAGCTATTACCCATATTTACGCTTGGATTTGTGTTTTTGTATCATACCAGATGAAGCTTATGAGTAATAAGTGCAGGAGATGCTGTAAATATCTAATCTAACGAAATGGGTCAAATTACAATTTTTTAGATTTAACAACAATTGTTTCTTTCCCCATTTGCCCCTGAATTACTTTTCTTTTATGTCACGGCTGCAGATTTGAGGATAGCAAGCACAAAGTAGATACGGAACTGAAATTCTAGAGAGAGAGAGAGCGACCTCGGGAGAGAGGTGCTTGCAGTGGCCGCACCAAGGGGCGTAGAAGTCAACGAAGACGTAATCGAAGGTGGAAATGGCGGCGTCGAAGGTCGATTCGGTGAGCTCCAGCACCTTTCCATCGATGACGAACTGGTTCGAAGAGGAAGATGAAGAGATCGATGGTAGGAGAGAGAGTGAGATCGATAGTGCGAGTACTAGTAACAACTGCATCGTTGAGCTGATTGATGAATCCAATTCCAGACGATTGTGATGATTTTGACGGAATTCGACTTTACGGTTATTTTGATCCGAGATGAAAGTTCAACGGGAAAACCGGACCGGCCGAAGTGAACCGAACGTTTTTAAAATTATTTTGAGGAAATTTAGTTCAATTTAATTTTGGTAATTGATTTCACTCGTCTTTTTTATAACCACACCCTCTTTTTGTCCTCTTAGGAGAAATTACAAAATTAACCTTTCATTTATATACTTTTTCATATTTGGAAGGATAACATAGTAAATTCAAATCACAAGAAGACAAAGCTGAAATGTGGTTATAAAAAAAGAGGAGTGTGAAAATCATTACCCTTTAATTTTATGAGGAACAAAGGTCGAGGGTGAGCCTGACTGGCGGTGGTTTGATTTAATAATCCTTTTTTTATTGTTTTCGTATTTACTATTAATTTGCCTAAATTTTTATGAATTATTAATTTTTCTTTGATGAGAAAAATCTATAAGTAAAAAATTACAACAAAAAAACTTTAAATTTTTTAATGTTCAATTACTCCATTTTCTTCTGTAGTGAACTTTTCAACAAATTGATTATAATTTTTTAATTGTTTAGATTTCTGTTATCGAGATGAATTGATTATATAAATAATTTAAATCAACAAAAATAATTTTTTTGAATAAAGAGAAAAATAATTATTTAGCCTAACTAGCTCTATAAGTTTTTCTTAAAAAAGCACAAGTCTACAACTTAAGGCGAAAAGCCAAGTTGTTTTTTCCCTAAAAAAGTCCCACCTTTGGATTTTTTCCCCTCCAAAATTGAGGTTGACCAGCCCAGATGGTAAGGGCAAAATGCTAATTTAATTGTTTGTTGGAAATAATGCCATGAAAAGGAAAAAAAAAAAAAAAACGAAGGAGGAGAAGTCTATTTCCAATCAGCCCGTTTAGACCATATGGAAAATAACTTGACTTGAAGTTAAACAACAAAACACCGGAAAATAGGTAAAACATTTTACCGGAAAATATTTTACGTCCAAACAAACGGAGCCTATTTTTTTGCGATCAAATTTGAGGTGTCTTTGACATTTTCAAAACCGTTCTTATTCTCAAAGCATAAACCAATTGTCTCTTTTTGGTTAAACTTGAGTATTGTATCTCATTAAAAGATGAAATTGTACCTTCTAGTCACATGCACATTTATTTTTATACTGTTGATATTAATTAAAGAGGAAATGACGAGCCGGTCACGCCTTCCAAATTTATAGTCTTTGGGATCCTTCACCAAAAAAAAATCCCAAGCGCCTTTTTTTCCCTCTCCACTCCTGTGCACACAACTAATGACCCATTTATAGTCTGTGGGGACAACTGATGACAACCCTCTCTCTTCCATCTCTATCTCAATCATCCCCTCCCCCCTCATGCGTCATTCCTACTTTCTCTCCTCTCTCTCTCTCTCTCTCTCTTCTGTCGTCCTTTCTCTCCCTCTCACACAAACACCTTTCTATTTTAAATCTTACTAAAATACTCCGTACTACGGAGTATTACATTTTTTAGTCTCTTTTTGGTTTTACACCTAAAATTGTTAACGTAACATTGATAAAAAAAATTTATTTTATTAATTGCTAATTTAACTCTGTTAATTGTAAAAATTAGACAAAAAATTATAACACTGTTAATTATAAATTTTAACAGACTTAATATTTTTTAAAAAAACTTTAAATTGTGCATTTAGACTGATAATTGTTAATTTTAATGCTTTAACAGTTAAATGAATATTGTTAATTGTAAATTTTAGACTATTAATTGTAAATTTAGAAAAAATAAAACGGATATTGAAAATGAAAATTTACTTTTCATAATTTTATAGTCAGTATTGATCTCATTAGTTAAATCTTTATGAGTAGAATTCAAAATATATAGTTATTATAAAGATTAAATATGTACAAAAAATTATAAACATTTAAACTTGAAAATAAAAATAAAAAAGGAGACAGAAAAGAGGAGAGAGAGAGAGAGAGAGAGGGAGGGAGGGGAGTTTGTAGACAAAGGGATAGATGTGCGAGTGGCGAGTGCAGATCTGTTGCATGTGTGATAGATGCGCGCATGCTTAGAGGACTTGTGGAAAAATACTTATGCGCATTTATGCACAAGGTCCTGATGGGAGATTCCACCCACATAGGACCAGTCCGAAAGAAGCCCTTGATTATAAATTAGTCCATTGCCTTTTTGTCCAGATGCATTGGTCTAAGGGATGGGGTGGAGGAAAAGTCTTCAACGCATTGATGGAAACAAAACAGAGATAGAGTTTAATTACTTAGACACCCGTCCAAGTATACCTTTTTTTTCTCGGTCACCTCCTCATGGAATTTCGTCTACAGACAGACCTCCTCGTTAAAGGCTTTTTTGTGTCCCGTAAACACAGGATGCATGAAATGAGTTGTGAGAGAGAGAGAGAGAGAGAGAGAGAGAGATTTTGTATTCTGGTCAATAATAAATTCAGTACACCAATTACCAAAACAGAAACCACCAAAGCATGAAACACCCAATTCACTGTACTACGATACGAAATATGAGACACCTCAAGTATACGAGCCATAATTTAATATCACCTTTAACCAAATAAATTAACACAAGCCCTATGCTACGCTGTACAAACAAGTGAAACACATCAGTTTTGGAGTATTCTCTCGCAACCAATTCACTTTTTTCCCCATCGGATGGAACCAATTGACAGTGGAAAGAAAAGAACTCGGCCGCAACGTCTCACCTCTTTACGGCGGAACTTCCACAAAGAGATCAGCACGATACAGTAAAGCTTGAATCGATCAGCATCCCGGAAGAGATTGAGCAGAAGCAAATGGAGAAAAGCTTGTGGCTGACTCGCTACAATGCAACGGGTGTGGTTGATGACTAGATGACCCAACATAACTAGAAGCATTGCCCGGACTAGGGATATACGGAGACATATATCTAGAATTCAGCGGTGAAGCATTGCCCGGACTAGGACTAGGGATGTACGGAGACATATATCTAGAATTCAACGGTGAAGCATTGCCCGGACTAGGGATATATGGAGACATATATCTAGAATTCAGCGGTGATACAGAAGGGTAGCCGGTGGAATGAGGAGAAACCAAATGGGAAGCATATGATCTCTGGGAAGACGCATTTCTGGGGTCTAACGAGCTTCGGCTTGCACTTAAGTAAGGGGATTGGCGGTAGGTTTGAAAAGACTGCTGCAGATAAGGAGTACTAGCCACGGAATGGATACGAGAAACTGAAGGGGATTGAGATGAAGGCGGGGCGATTTGTATGGCTGAAGATGATCCTAATGATGATCTGAATGATGATAACACTGAAGATGAAGCATAGGAAGCGGGGCTTGATGAAAGTAATGGTGTCCGTTCCGAAGCTGGAGGATCACCTATGATAGTTCTAGCATCACGCTTGCAAACGGGGCAAAAGGTTCTCCATGTGGTCAGCCAAGCATCCACACACAAGGCATGAAATTCTGCAAAATTCCAAGAACAAGTTAATGAAAAGGTGGCATAATAAGACAGCAAAGTGACATGACTAATGAAGTGATTAAGGAATGGATAATCACGTTAACTTAAAGCTAAACAAGATGGCTGATAATTACCATAAAGTGAAATAATATAACCTCTCAAAATCTCACATTATCAAACTGGACTTGCTGGCTGTTTCAACTTCCAAATTTAAAGGAGGAAAAATATCCGAAAGTCAGTAACAACAGGGCTAGTAAAACCGAATCACTGCACCTGTACTATCGTTAACCAAGATTTCTTCTTAGTACAGCAAGTGCTGAACTTGTATGACTCAAAAACTGGCACACAAAATCAGCACACCGCCATATCTGAATTAGCAATATAACGCAGTTTCAAAGTGTAACCCAGTTTCCTGGTAACACATTGTTTCTTTACTTTACATTTGGAGTTGTCAGGATCTTATGCTTCCCAACAATCTACATGTAAAATAAAGAAAACAATTATTTCTACATGGACCTGAAAATATCGATTGTCCCACCAAACAGGAAGCAGTCATTGACCATCATTCGTCTATTCAAAGACAAAACAAGGGGGAAAAAATCCAGATATCAATATTATCCACTATATTGTCTTCAGTACGTAACAGAAAGACGTACTGTGACGACATGGCAGTATTCTGAGCTTTTCTCCAATGGTATAATCTTCAAGACATATAGCACATGTAGCTGAAGTGCAATTATCCTCTACAACAGCTGTAAATGTTAGGCTTGGCATTTCTTTCACAAGACGACTGCTCATCCCATGGAATTCACGAACATGTGAAGAGCGAGGACTTTCTCGTCTTCTTCGATGCCTTCTAACGAAGAAACAAGTAGCAAGCACTGCAGACATGGCAAGCAAGGAAATAAAAGATATGGCCATGATTGACCATGCTGAGTCCTCAAAACTTGGGATTATCCACAGTTCCACGTTGCTAACACCAACATACTTTTTGAGTACTTCGCCTGTCGCCTTGGAAACAAACACAGCGTGGATTTTTATACCAGCTGAATTTCCTGCCACTGCATTTCATGTGGCTAGATTAGATTTTCCCATGTATAAAACAAAACTATGATGAATCTCGGTAATTGAAATGATTAGGGAAACAACTTAACTATCATTTATAACAAAGAAAAAAGGAAGTTTATCCACCTCAATATGAGGTCCTTAGGTCCTAACTGGCTAACTAAGGGTTAAAACAGCCAACATTCTAGAAGAAAGCAAGAAAAAGACAGCAAGATAGGTCTCAAGATTCAGGAAGCTTTAGAGACGAGTTATTTTAAGATAAGTCTCAAGATTTAGGAAGCCTCTGGGATAACATCTTGCTTTTCAGTTTCTTCCGAAGGAAATCGTTAGTCTTAGAGTTGTAACAGTTGGATGGCAGCAGGTAACATGTATTTTTTTAAGAGCTGTCCTGCCGTCCCCATTAACTTACACTCAAAGGTTAAACCACTTTGCCGGTAATTTCCATCGCATACACAAAAACATATCTTACACACAACCGACAAGAAATTGGAATTCAGATTAGCCAACTGTTTAGTTGGGCTTCCAAACTTAACTTTGGCAAGTCATATACAAGAACTTCGCTTTTATTTTCTTCCCCTTTCATGCAAAGCATAATTCAGGAGTGCTTTTGGATTCTGGAAAAAGTGAGCAACTAAAAAGTGCATGGTGGAAAATGTAACAAATGCAAAAGGCGTGTAGCAGAATCTTACCCTATACTAGTAATGGTTGCCACCAATGGTGATCATTGGTACCATTATGCGGGAAAAGAAAGCTTATCTCCCAAAATAAAGAATCATTAGCTTTGACCACAAAGCTGCAACCCTTTCTTCCCCTGTTGTCATACGCAAGAAGTTGCCTCTAGGATTTTGAAGACATGAAATAAGGAGTTTTCGGAGGATAAAGGTATTGGACAAAAGAAGACGTCTCTATTGGTTGGAGGTAAAGGTCTGGCCTGTCAAAGGTTGACAAGGGAGCAGACAAAACACAAATTGAAGGATTGAAAAGATGGAGGATGCTATGTAGAGGCAAAATGCTCCAGTTCTGGGTCCAATTTCCAAGGAGGTGGAGTGAGGTGGACATGTCTACTCATTTCTTTCCCTAGATTTCTAACGGTTACTAACTGTATCCTTGGGAAGGGGTGGATTGATTGTGCGGTTCTCACAGAGGAGCAAGAGGTCAGAGATGGGATTGCAAACTCCTATTGAGGGCTTGCTTCAAGAGGGCAGGGCACCAAACAAGGGAGGGATGGAGTTCTCTTGTATTTCTCCGAAGTAATGAATTTATTGGAGAGACCATTCAGGGAATATTGGGTCCTTAAGGTCTAAAGGACGTTAATGAGAATAAAGCCATTAGACCGAATCGTATGACAACGACTTTCTTCCAGTATTGTTTGAGTGGGAGGAGGTAAGTACTAATGAGTAATTTTTTGAGGATGAATGAATAAAATGCATTTGGATGCATCCTTCAGGTTATTGATTCCTAAAACGTGATGTGGAGGATTTAAAGGACTTGAGGCCTATGAATCTAAGTTAGGGGTTTAAATTAGTGCAAAAGATTTAGAGGCACAAGTTTCAAAAGGGGTTAAGCTCGGTGCTCTCCGACTTCATACAATGCTTCCCTTGAAGGTATATGCAATTTTCAATGTACTCCATACTGAATCACTATGGTTCTACTTATGTGGCTAATGAATGAATAACGAACTGACTGTTCCAGTCTTCAATTGGTTGGAGGCAAAGGAACCCTTTGTTTGTGGCTTCCATTTGGTGCTGCTGAATGGATCACCAACTGAGTTAGTCAAAGATTGGCTTGAGGCAAGGAGATCCTTTGTCGTCTCTGTTTTTTATCCGGGTAATAATAAGGCATTGTCTAGAACAATAATGTTAGATTGTTAATCACCAACTCATCTAAAAGCTTAAGCTGTTAGAGAGGGGGGGCAACTTTATTATTTATACGGTTATACCTTCAACACACCCCCTCACGTGTAGCAAGGCTCCCCTCCATAAGCAGGCTAAACACGTGTAAATATTTTAACATTCGATAGGCGGTGAGATTCGAACACAGGATCTATTGCCTGCTCTAATACCATGATAAATTGTTAACCACCAATTCATCTAAAAGCTTAAGCTGTTAGAGAGGGGGGCAACTTTATTATTTATACCTTCAACAAATAAGAATTGCGGCAAGGGGGTTTATAGATCTCTTCCTGGGTATGCTTGAGGAAGCCCCGTTCGTGGTCTCTAAACTTCAGGTTGTTGATGTCACAATCATGTTTTATGGGGCCGCTACAGTGATGATGGTTTGATCTTTTGGTCTGCTCTGAACTGCCATGTGGCTTACGGTGGCCAAGTTAGATATTCTTCCCAGTGGAGATGTCCTAAGGCTGTCCTTTTGGCTTCAATGTTGGGGTTGTGGTTGGGGTTGAGATGGGGTACTGATGTATGTCAAGTGCATAATATTTATACTGTCAAGATTTGTTTCTTGAGTTAAATGCATAAAATAGAAGAAAAACAGTACCAACCATCAAAAACGGAAATCGATGAACTTGTGGTGAGAGTAATATCAAAAATAAATTGAGTCAAATTTATTTCAGCACTCCGCAATTACGAACATTTACTTAAGGCGAGAAACAGGCTAACTTTTTCATAAGTGTATCTGTTACTAAATTGTAAGGAATCAGTTCACACCCTTAGAATCTTTTATGCGTCCTCGCTTACCAAGCCCTGCTGCTGCTTCGTGCAACTAGGGCTTGATGTGGATTCTTTGGAGGGAGCAAAACAGAACTCTCCAAGCTTTATCAAAATCTTAGGAGTCAATCCTTCATTTTGTTTTTGTATAACTAGGTTACTCAGAAAGCTTATCCTAACCTGGATGCTTTTGCTGATTTAGTAGATCCGTAACACGTCACAGCTATTAGGTCTTTTGCAGATTGAGCATTCAGGTCTCTTCCGTTTTGATTACTAGCATGACTTATCATTTGTATCTCGGAGAAGTTCATAAATGTTCACATTACATAATGAAATAGAGAAGTATGTTGACAAAGAGTATTAATTGAACGATATCAGTAACAAAGTTCCACATAGGAAAAAACCCTTACTTGCCACCAAATCAGCATCTGTATTGTCATAGATAATGGCTGCTTTGAAACCAGCAGATTGTGCTCTTCTAACTTTATCCTCAAAGCTACATCCTCCTCTAATAATCAATACAAATGGGGAACCAGTGCCCTTTGCAGTTGAATTAACCTTATTATCTAAGGGCAAGCACGCATCCAAAGGCTCCGCCACATACAACGTGCCACATTCCCCCGACCCTTTTACTGCCGGAGCTTCAATCATGAACAGAACATTCATTAATGAATTATTGAAAATATCATCAATCCCAACGCCAACACATAATATTGGTTTCGTGTTCAGAATAAGGTCATCAAAACAATCATAAACTAATTCTATGTTGCTACACAAACCCTTCTCGGGAAATAGAAAGATCAAAACCACGATTCATGTAGCATCATTCAATAGTTCAAGGATGGGAAAATATATACTGATCTCAAAACTTTAATCATTCCTGACTTAAATATGAGCATAAAAGTAAGGTTATGTTTGCACAGATATGGAGTTCAAACGAAGGGATTTGACAGTATTATCCAATTAGAATGCTAAAATTCCATTTGATAGTTGCCTAGATGCCTTTGGCTCAACGGCATCACGGGTGCACTTAAGTGCTAGGACAAAGGAGGTAAGGAGTTCAACTCTTCCTCCAAGGTGTTAATCAAGTTATTCTAACAATACTAACTTTCGCCGATCAAAAAAAATTCCATTTGATAGTTCACATACAGATTTTAACGTCTGGTTCGAGGGCTTTATCGTGATGAATTTGAACAGACTACCCAATTGCAGTGATTTGAAATTCTTTCATCTTCCTCTCTAGTTCCAAAAGCCTTCATACCTAAATCTTCTTATGTTTCTACAAAAATTTGAACATTTTGTCCCTTCATTTGAAATCCACAGGTAACACGGCCAAGCTTCTTTGTGATTCATATATTCACATCCACTCTGAACTCTAAAGTCTCCACTTACCCATATACTAACAACCTAAAACTGATAGAGATTTCCATGATTCCCAATAAGTTCATAAAGAATCCAAAGATGTTTTCCAAAAACAACACCCGAAACTGCTCTCAACAACTAGCGAAAGATTAGTCATTTCATTTTTTTATTAATCAAGTATCCGGGCCAGCGCGCACCTCGACTAATCGTGGGGCCCGATCCCACCGCACAAAAGATTCATCAGTTCAATCGTTTGAAAGATTCAGAAAGCTGAAAACTCACCAAAGTTGGCTTCGATGTCTTCAAAAGACAAGCTGACGTTTTGGCCAATCAACACGACGTTTCCCACAGCCACACAAACCATTAGAGAGAGAAAAGAGCAGCAGGACAGCAGCCCCAGGCTTTTCACCATCTCTGTAACCCAAATCCCACAAATTTGATAAAACCCACAAAAAGTAAAAATTAAAACAAAGAAAAACCCACAAGACTATTGCTTCCTACAGAGAGAAAAACAGGGTTTTGATAATGGAAACATCAGCTTCCATCTCAAACAAAATTGTTTGATGGGGTTTCTTCTCTGATCTTGGGGATTTTCAGGGATTTTTTTTGCAACGGAAACGAAGTTCATCTTGGACATGGAAAAGGAAATAAATCCATTTGTTATTGAAAACCTAACATGCATATTTAAATATTTCTTTTTTTTTTGGTTGGACAAACATACTCCTATTTAAGTGCTAGATGATTTGAGTCCATGTATTGTTTGGAAAGTAGGTCGGTTTATTTTTTAAGTACTAGTATTTGGCTATTGACAATCTTTGCTATATTTTCATGTCAATCTTTTTTCTCCATTTATTTTGGCGTAAAATATTTTTCGGTAAAATATTTTACCTATTTTTCAGTGTTTGGTAGTGTAAAATATTAGGAAAACATTTTCTATCAATTGGATGAAAATGAATTACCCTTAAATCTTTCATAAGTTATTTTCCGAAATGGACCCAATGCCTTCTACTGCAATTCTCACTGATCATCAGTCATAACCCACATTCAATTCCAATATTCTTAGATCTCTCCACCGTTTAAGCCCCTCTCTCCCTCTATACTATTTTGTTGATTTCTGAAAATATTTTCAAGTGCCAATCAAATATGGAAAAATAAAAGTTTAAAATTCATTTTCTGAAAAAATATTTTACATGAAAAATATTTTACATTGTAAAACATTTTACAATAAAACAAACGGAACCTAAATTGATATTTTTCATGTCAATATGTGTCCTATAAAGTTAGTGGGTATTTTCTTCAACTTAAAATAATTGGGATCCGATTATCCGATGTCATTTGCAATTTTTATCGACTATAAATTGAATTGTTACGTCTTTTAATATAGTCTAAAAACAAAACAAAACAAAACAAATAAAAAGGTGTTATAGGATATAGTTTTGTATCTTCAACCACATATACTATGTACCTTCGTATGATTTTTCCTCTTTTAAAATGATTTTACATTTTTTTTTGTTTAACTGGCATAGATAGAACAGAAATTAAAAACATAGTCCGAGGGAGCTTAACTCCCCTTGCATCATAAGGATAACTTGATTAATATAGTTCAGAATCGACTAAATAAGTCGAAGGTTATTACAAATATTACTAAAATTAGCTTTTGCAATGGCATCCGCACTTCAATTGAATATTATTGATAATTAGTCGTGTATAACTACTTATAATCTTAATAATTTTGGTTCGATTTGATTAAAAATCGATTATTTTACATTCTCATATCTCAATTTCTTTCATAAATAAAAAGTAACCACGTGATACTTGATGTAGCCTAAAGAATCATTTCAATATATAAATGTAATGAATTGAAAAACAAAAAACCTTATGATATACTTGAGTATACGTTCCGATAAAAAAAAAATGTCTACTAAGCCGGCTCCCCCCGAGTTAAAATTCTAGCTCCGCCACTGGATACACATGATGCACCTTCACTTTAAAGCGATCCAGCAACACCCTGCAATCAGATAAGTCATAAAATCTGTTTCCACACAAATGCCCTGCAAATTCCACTCCCATGCAAGTTACAAACCGTCCCGAAGAGCCCAATTATGCAAAATGATTTTACATTATTTGTGCAGTTGTGCTATTAAACATTCTATAGATGTATGTAATCATTAGCATGTACCTATTGAGGATAAGACTCAAGAAGAGTCGTTTCCATACTATGCAAAAATACTTTGTTTGGTTTGAATTTTGAGAGAGGTTTTTGAGTAATTGTTTACACTATATTTTAGACCCATGTTGATCGACTGGCTTAATTGTTGACACGTGTTGTCAGCAATTAAGAGAGACAAGAGGCGTGCAACCAGGGGTTCAAATGGACTAGTCGACGGTTACAAAAATAATAAAATCACGTGTTCGATGACGAGTTACGAGCAGATCGTGGATGAGAGCATATGACAAGAGCAGTTAAGGAAAATGATCACAAATGGATCGTGTATCCAGACTATGAAGAAATCGCTCGGTCAAGAACGTGGAGAAGAAAGAGGAGATAACCGCTTGATTCAAATCGTTGGAGGGAAATATGCCAGATTTGAATTTCAAGTCGAAGTAAGGCCTATAAATACAAAGAAGAGAAGACAAATTCGACCCCCACTCAATCGCCCAAAGGCTTCTACTTTTTATCTGTACTTTACATTTCTCGCACTAGGAGTAGCTTGTATCTTAAACCGTCTTCTCGATTGTGTATCCATAGTCGATTGACTTCTACTTTGAGGAATAATAAAGTCCATTTTGTTATTCTTCTTCCATTTCCATTCACTACATTAAGTTTGCTTCCAGAGAAGTCCTGAAATACGGCAGGGAACCAAACTCCACCATCACAAACATCCACATTCCAGCATTTACACCATTCACAGTCGATTCGTCGACTAAGAGAAAAAATAGACAAACAAGTTTTGGCGCTAGAAGGAGGGCTACTTACTAATTTGGAAGTAATGGCTCCAACCACAAGAAAGCAAGGAGACCGACCGACAGAGTCCCAAAACGAGGGCTTCGAAGTCCTGATTGATTCGGTGCATCCTGAACAAAGGATGCCAGAGAATAGCCAAGGAAATGGCTCAAATCTACAGGTTAATGTGCAGAGCCATTCTAGGCAGTTGGCACAAGTTTTGTCTAATCCAGAAGACGAAGCAGCGCAGGAGTTGATTACTCTATTGCGAAGGGTAGTTGCGCCTCCATCTGTCATAGGTGTTGACGCCAACGGAGTGGTTCATGAGCAAGTGAATCCCGATGACATGCCTAGACAGCCTCCTCAACAGGTATATTCGAATCCCACGTTTGAATCAAATTTGAATATGCACAATCAACCATTCCTGGGACCAACTGCTTTAAGGTCTACAGTGAGACCAACCAGTTTTTATCAAAATATCCCATCTGCATACGAAACTGGGAATATCAGCGGATATGGCCAAAATGTTAATTTCAGTCATGGTCAGAGTCCCCAAAATGGTCTCACAGGGAATTATACTGTGAACAACGGCTCATACGCCTAATAATCACATATAGAGATCAAAAGCTTTTTAGATTGTGATTATACGAACTCAAAACATTTTCACAAACTCTATCTTACACACATCTGTTTGGCTGAGACTCTTGGCTACTTTGGAATATAATTGTATGCGAGCATGCCAGAAAAAATTTGTAATTATTCTTTTCAAATTAAACTTCTAAAAGCCAAACTTAATCAGGCGATTATGATATCGGTTCAATTATCTCAACGAAGAGGATTTTCCTTTAAAGTTTTGAAACAATACATGCAACGATTCACGAGAAATTCAACAACCAAAAAGAAACAAGATACCTTGATAAAATCAAAACAACTTGCTTTCTAGCTAAATGATTCTTCAACTTCGAAAGAACAAGAACAGATTACAACGTGACTACTACAAATTACTCCTAATTACTTCGAACTAAGTCTGTCCTAAATTACTGCCAGGGACGGCCCTAGGGTAAGCCCCCACAAGCCCTTGGGCTTGGGCAACCCCCGGGTTGGGACAACCAAAAAAATAAAAATTTAAGTTAGGTATAAATATAAAAAAATTTCCCATAACTAGCAGAAATGAAATGGTTGGTGGAGGACCACCTGTTGATCACCCCCATCGCCACATAGTTGAAGAAGCTCGAAGAATTGCTGCCTGGACAAATTCACCAGTCGTCCACATCTATCGTCAAGCCAACCAAACTGCCGATTGCCTGGCTAGACTTGGATCGCAACAGGATCAAGATTTAGTAGTCTCTAGCTCCATTCCTTTTGCAGCTAGGGAATTTGCCCTGGGTGATGCCATGGGTGTTGGTCATCTTAGGATCTAGACTACGTCTCTTGTAGTCTTTTTGTACCTTTATGTATGCCATTTATCTGGCTTGTTGACTTTGATCGTCTAAGTTAATGCATGATTTTCCGCTTGACCGAAAAAAAAGAAATGGTTGGTGGAGCGGCCACTACATGCTATAAAGGCTCTGGGCGAGCGAATTTCGAATCCGGGGATCACTTCTTTCCTTTTCTACCTTTTTTTTTTGTTTTTGTTTTCCTCCTCAGACCCCCACAATAATAGGAAAATAATATTACTAAATTACTATGTTAAATTTTTTTTTTATTCTTACATTTGATTAAAGAAAAAGTTGAGTTAATTAACACGGTTTTTGTTTTTACCTTCGAACAACCATTTCGAAAGATAGGTTAATTAGTTTGGCTATGATCTCAATTGAAATTGAGGCGCCGTTTCACTAAAAGCATTTTTGGAGATTTGGGGCCTTTTTAACTTTTTACGCTTTTCGAGATGGGCTATTCTCGTCACATATATGATATATGAACTAAAAAGCCCAAAAAGCCAAATAATAAAAAATTAGCGGAACAGGCCCCGAGTTCTTGGATAAGTAGAGTACGACAAGTGAATTGACAAATTTGCTTCAAAAAATGCAAGGAAAAGTTATTTTCTTTGAATCGAATCGTGCTAATTATAAAGTACTATAATTGGAGTTACATTACGATATTGATTTTTTTTGATGTTATTCAAGCTAAAGGAACATTGAAAATTTGATGTTATTTTTTGTACTTGTATTTT
The DNA here is from genome assembly GCA_018127125.1 of Rhododendron griersonianum. Lineage (NCBI taxonomy): Eukaryota > Viridiplantae > Streptophyta > Magnoliopsida > Ericales > Ericaceae > Rhododendron > Rhododendron griersonianum. Next base: position 28,017,057 of record CM030798.1, read on the forward strand.
TTTAATTTTGTATAACTTAATAGTAGGTGGGGAACAAAGTATGAACTTGGGCAATCCAAATGTTGGGGCCGGCATTGATTACTGCCTAAGAACAAACCAAGCATAGCATAGCTGTTTGTTGATGATTTGTTCGGGTTTCCTTGTACAACTTCTTCTATTAGGCAAGCTCTTGGGTCTTCTTAACTGCTTCCAATTTCCCGCCCAAACTGACTTTGAAGTCATTCTTACTTTTGAATTCAAGCTTTCCCTCCAAAGTTCTTCAGCATTTACTTGAATCCGTTTAGTAGTGGACCAGTCCCTCCATGATCTCCACTCTCTTTGATCATATCGTACGTGGTTGAGTTGGGAAGTTTTCATGCCCCTTTTCCAACTCTCTTGATCGTGCCCATAAAGCTTAACTGCCCCACTCTCATTGTCTTCACCATTTCCGCCGATCCGCAGAACCTTTGTGGAGATCTCTTCTCCGTCTACACTGGTGTAGAATACCAGTGGTACCCCGGGTAACAAAGACGGACCGAGGGGCAGATGAACTGGGCTACGTATCATCCTACCCAAGTTTCAGATCTTTTATAGTAGTATATTGTAAAAAGTATAAAATTAAATTATATAAGTTCGCTCGCCCAACATTTTCCTTTTAAAATATAAGACATGACCATCTAAATTCTATCACAGATGAATTTTACATAGAGATGTAAACACTATCTTCTATTGCTTTTCTTTTAAAATAGAGATACGCATGCACAATATTGTATCCCCATATATTTAGCAGTATCTTCGCAGTTTGTATTGGCATAATTGATATCAGTCTTCCAGATGTTCAAAAGAAATTATCTTTGCAATTTGTATGGGTAGAATTGATACAATCCTTGTAGATGTTCAAAATAAGTTTATAATGCTTGCCCGCCCGCCACGCAAATTGAGCGCCCATCGCTGGTGGGTAACAATCGCGCAGTAAAATAAAACAAACTATCCAATACTCTAAATTCATGACATTGACATGACATAATGACATGCATGAAAAGCTATAGCTAGGACAACTACCTGCCTAGCTAATCAAATTACACTAGCCTAGAAAAACAATTATGGTTTGAAACTGGATGGGTGTGGCATCTACCCGGCCCACCCCCTCCATGTGGCTCCGCACCACTACTTGTTACCCTTGGCCCGTTGGAAAATAAGTTCAAAATGCGATTTCTGGCCAAAAATTTTTTAAAGAAAAAATAGCTTGTAAACTCAGGTTTTTAGGGTTTGGCTCGCTAGTTTAGCGTAGGAGAGGGAAGAGAGAGAGATACGGATGCTCTAAGGTGGAACCTCAAAAATGACACTTGTAGCATATCCCGAAGTAAAAGGGAAGATGCTCTCCTTCAGACCCACAAATATATGATGACAGTGAAACTTTCCCAATTGTTTACCGTTGACGTCATTTTCTTGATCCCAACAAGAATTGGTTAAACAAAGGGAAACCTTCAACGTTACCCCAAATGAAAATAGTTTCGATTTTACAAGGAGATACAGTGAAAGATTAACTACTCTAAACCCCCTAAGCGGCTGTCGCAGTGGTTAATCTACTTGTCGGCGGGGCTTATCATCTTAAGGTCGGAGGATCGATTTCCCTCGACAACGATTTGTCTGTAGGGCCACCTCACCTCCCGTAAATGCGTGGAAAGAATTGTGGTAGGGGCTGGAGAGATTAGTTCGTTTCATCAGGACCCTCTTCATTAAAAAAGGAAGAAGAAGATATATAATACTACTCCGTACGTATGCAACAATGGTGAAAGAAATCAAAATAGTAGTTAACATTGTTGGGAATATGTGTAAATGATTGAGTCTTACATTGGATAAATCGAAAAAGGCACTACCTTAATTACTATACAATTGAATAGCTCACTACTTATAAGGCTTAGCCTTTTAAGTGGATATGAGTCAATTAATATATATTTGGTCCAGGTGATATGGTGTAAAACCCGGGGATACTCCCAACGGATTGAGCCTACGCGCGCATGGAGAACCTCAGACAGATCGGACTCGCACGACACACATATACATTAGCTATTTGGCAGCCTACTTTTTACATTTTGCATTTTTGCAATTTAAGCTTTTTGGAACCGATTATGGAATAAATTTTGCCAAAATAAATGACCTGGAGAACGCAGAATCTAATAATCACATATAGAGATCAAAGATTGTGATTATACTAACTCAAAACATTTTCACAAACTCTATCTTACACATATCTGTTTGGCTGAGATTTTTGGCTACTTTGGAATATAATTGTATACGAGCGTGCCAAAAAAAGCTTGTAATTATCCTTTTCAGATTAAACTTCTAAAAGCCAAACTTAATCAGGCGATTATGACGTCGGTTCAATTACCTCAACGAAGAGGATTTTTCTTTAAAGTATTGAAACAACACATGCAACGATTCACGAGAAATTCAACAACCAAAAAGAAACAAGATATCTTGATAAAATCAAAACAACTTGCTTTCCAAATGATTCTCCAACTTCGAAAGAACAAAAACAGATTACAACGTGACTACTACGAACTACTCCTAACTACTTCGAACTAAGTCTAAGTCCTAAATTAGTGCCTAAGAACAAACCAAGCATAGCATAGCTGTTTGTTGATGATTTGTTCGGGTTTCCTTCTACATCTTCTATTTATAGGCAAGCTCTTGGGTCTTCTTAACTACTTCCAATCTCCCGCCCAAACTGACTTCGAAGTCATTCTTACTTTTGAATTCAAGCTTTCCCTCCAAAGTTCTTCAGCATTTACTTGAACCCGTTTAGTAGTGGACCAGTCCCTCCATGATCTCCACTCTCTTTGATCATATTGTGGTTTGTCATGCCCCTTTTCCCACTCCCTTGATCGTGCCCATAATGCTTAACTGCCTCACTCACGTATTTAAAGGGATTGAAATGACAACGTTTGCTTCCCCTTCGCTTCGAACTGGGTAGTTCCTCTCTCTTTCATTTTCTGAGTGACATCTGGCAGTAATTGTCATTCCCTTCAACTGTCCATCAAAACGACACTGGATTAGTTAGAATGACACCGTCCTTTTAAACGTGTGATCCAGTGCATTCAATCCTTACACACTCCATTCAATGCAATGTAAATAGCCACTTGTCCCTTTTTGGTTGGGCCAATAATTTCCAATCTATATCCACAACCCAGAATCTAAAAAATAATTGACCTCCAAACACCCACATATATACCAAATAGGGGAATTGTAACACATCCAATACCAAAACTCATGGTTTTGGAAGAACTATCAATAGAGAGTAAATTAGTGTTCCACAATGTATAAGGAGATGCATAAACAACCTACTTTTGAAGTTAATTTTGTCGTGTAGTACTCCTTTAACAGCCCTGTTTAGTAATTAGTAATTACGGTGTATCAACTTTTTTTTTTAATCGGCAAAGAAAATTTTATTAATTATAAATGCTAAAAAAAATAAAATCGAGTACAATAAGAAATAAATGCATGAAAGAACTTCGAAAAATATACGTGTGCTTTTCTACTGCTGTACGTTATTCGCAAAAACACAACTTCGCAAAAACACAACTTAGCCTCACGTTTTGTTTTATTTTATTCAGCAAAACATGCAATATGGCGAGATGCCAACTGGATAAAAGTACAGCAGCTAACAGCTACACAAAAAAATTCAACCTATTAGTAAAACAATCTTTAAAATAGTAGTAGCTTTTTGTGAAGTGAATGTCCCAAATAGCCTTTAATTGCCCAAACACTAAAAGGATGTGAGCTCATCTAATACTTTAGCAGCTCCAAATGAAAATAAAAATTAACCAAAGTTCTAGTTTAAAACAATTTCAGTTTTGAGACAATAAATCAAACAAGTGATAGTTAAAACTCATATTTCAACATCACTTAATCTACATTTTTAGAAGCACATACATTATATGAGTTAGTTTATCAGTGCGCTAGTGAATATTTCCGATCGAGTAAGGTCCCGTTCTGCTAAGGTTCTTATTCTTTTAGTACTTATTTCTTGATTTACAAGACAAGTCATTCTCTCATAATATATCCATCACCTTTATTCAAAAAATAAGTTTCTTTGTTATACATCTCTAACAAATTTTCTCTATCTATATGTCTCCACTCATTACTCTCAAAAACCTCCCTCAAAATCCAAAACGAACAGGAAAACCAAGTTATTTGACTTCGAGCTTGGGTTTGCTTGTTGAATCCGTTGGATCAATAATTGTTATACCACTAAGTTAAGTTTTTTAAAGTTCATTAATTAAGCTCTCAAATTAAATTGAACATATTCCTTTAGATTATGGTGTTTAAAAGATTCAAGCTACTAGAGATCGGTTCTGTCAAAGTTCTTTTGAGATCGGTTCGCTTGATAAACAAACCGAGCTTGACTCATTTGGCTTATGTGCTAAACAAATACTAAATTTTGTAAAACCCTCCACTTCCTGGCTCGTTGGGGTAGTCCTAAATTTTGTAATATAGATTACGGTACTATTATACCCTTAATCCAAATAGCTATGTATTCCAGCACTTAACATGTGATCGGATGTGCGAGGATTAAGATTCTTCCAGTAAGCTGATTAAGCATACATATATATACGGAGCACTTATATATTAAACTAATTCTTGTGTTTATCTATCTGGGGTAAGTGGGATATCGATATGCTGCCTAATTATTTGGTTTACCAACCAAACGAATATAAAATTGACCTGACACCCCCCTTAATATCTCTATTGTTTTCAAATTGAAATTGATGTCCCCCTGAAATAACCAATTCATACAATCCTCACCTCAACCATCTCTCTCTCTCTCTCTCTCTCCATGTCATGTCATGTCAATGTTGACAAAATGTCATGGGGTTGCATGTTTTGTTACTTAAAATCACATTTTTTCCTTTCACTTCACCAAAGTAGAAAGAAAAAGAACTACTAGTCATACAAGTAGACTCTCTCCCTCCCTCTCTCTCTCTCTCTCTCTCTCATAAGTAAACATGGCTTCCCCTGCAGCCTGCAATGTCTGGGGCAAAATCTCCCCAACTGATGAATCAGCTCCCACCTCACTATTTCCGACGCCAATCCTGCCATCCTCTCGCCGGACTCACTCTCTCTTCTCTTATTCACCTCTACGATCATTGCCTTCGGGCGACGATACTCCCTTATTTGCGCCTAGCACCCCTCTCTGTTTCGCGGGAATCCCCTTTTCTTGGGAAAGTCTCCCGGGAATTCCCAAGAAACAGGTTCCCATGAAGAAGGATTATTTCCCGTCATTACCATTGCCGCCTGCGCGCACTCCGAAAAATTCCCCCAAGAAATCCAATTTACTACAAAGAAACTCCGAGAAGGATCCATTTTTCAAGGCAATGGTTGAGTGTTCCAAGGATGTTCGTGACCCAGATTTGTACCCACTTGGTAATATTCTCAAGGGATCAAGGGTAAATCGGACATTAAGCGGCCGATTCGGATGTATAAGCGAAAAAGCTTCTTGCAAGGGGAGCTGTGCAGTCTCAGAGTCCATCATTTTCATTCCCCGGCCGGGCTGTTAACAACGCCGGCGATCTCGCAAACTCCGGCCGACCAAGTCCTATAGATAAGTGTACGTTCATCTGGACAAATTAAGTAGTGCCTATGGGGCACCACGCGTCATGGCGGTGTGTATAAACTCCAGGCTCTTTCTCCACCACACATTGATACTAGACTTAAGGTTGAGTATGTGAACCCCACGCCAATGTGTAGTGAAGAATGGACCTGTGGCACCACGTGGTGGTGGTCCAGGGTTAGACACTAAATAATCTCTCGTTTTGGATGTTTCAAGTTGTAGCTTTCCAAATTCGAGCCATGCTCCTTGCTTTATTTGCACTCTCTTGTTGGCTAGTTCTATGGTATGTCAAGACCAACTGTGTTCCCCATGTTTAAACTCTAGAGCACTTCTAGGTGCACAGATCCCGTGTACACATCTCGACACAGACGTTTTTGTCATATTCATGTATTATAGGACCCCACATGTTATGATGATTTGTATCCGAATCTGTGCACATTGTTTAGTTTTTAAGTTTTTTGTGTTAGTGTTACTATGATCATGGCAGAGAGGTAAGATTGTTATTCACAAGTAGAGGTTAGGCTACGTGTATATCTTAATCTTCACATACGACCTGGGGTAGCTGCAGTGCTCAACATCTCTATTGTTCTTGTAATCGAGCGCAACAATATAAGTCAAAACCATTCACTTTATAGAGGTTTTCAAGCAAAATTATGCTTGTGAAAGTCAAGTTGACCAGAGTACACCCGTAGCCACACGATATAACTATTTTAGCGTATTATGAAACTGATTCTTTACGTTCAGACAAACGTAACACGTAACTTGAATATTGGGTTACCATATGTCTTTTCAACTTGATTTTTTACAAGATTGATCTAATCGATGAGTTATATATGCAATGAACGTACAGACTCTTTTTTTAGCACAGTAGTCCAAGGCATAACACCTACAGGAGTCCCTTCGCAAACCCTGCGCTGAGGAAAGCCCTTTCGCACTAGGTGAGCCTTGGCGCAACAGTGAGGTTGCTACATATTCATTTGAACATTCATCGGTTCACAAATTGAAAACAGCCAATTTCCAGGGTGGCAAGGCTGTGTACATCCCAGCCCCAAAGGGTTGGCCAAGTGGTCGGACTTCGGGGTTTGCTCATTCCTAAAGTCTCGAGAGTTCGAAATCTCTTAGGTGCTATCAACTTCTTTGAGGCCAGTTCATACACAGCTTTACTCTGATTTTCATTGACACCCCCATAAGTGGTCGGTATGATTGATCTCCAAGAAATAGTCGAGGTGCGTAAATTGGCCCAAACTCCTAAGTTCTTATAAAAAAAAGAAAGAAGAGAAGGCTTTGTACATCGATCTTACACTACTATTAGTGTTTGATTGTTTAAGTACTTGCATATTAAGGGGGTGATGCTTCATTTTCACCTTTTCCATTTCTCCTTTTTGAGTTTTAGGTGTTTGGCTGCTTGTCCCCAAAACCCATTCCTTCAAAATGCATTGACAGATTTTGAAGATGGAGAGCAAAAGCCAAAAAGTGCTCCGGAGGAGCTTTTCCCATTCCCATTTTCCCATTTTCTGGAACCAGCCACGTGAAAAGACATCCCTACCCTCAATGTTTTGGGATAATTCCACAATCCCCTAATCAGTCTTGAACGTTATCCTCTCTTCCATTACTCACTTCATCTTCCACCACACAAATGATGAGAGAGAGCCGGAGCTGTCGATTGGAAAACAGGAAGCACCACTAATGGAATCCGCGATTAACATTCACTGTTCGTTCTGGTCAGATTTTCAAAAAAGCTCAAAAATCGATTTGCAACACGAAGTCTTATTCGTCTCTCCGTGATGATCTCAAAACAGAAATCGCAGTCGCCGTCCGACCAAGGAATCTGCAGACTCCGCAAGGCCGTTGAAGCACTGGTTCTATTCAGATCTGCCGAGAACGAAGCTGTTCAGATATCAATTTTGAGCATTGGGTTTTGTGCACATCGAGGAGACGATCTCAGTGGTGCAAACACCGTCGTGTTCTGTTGTCGGAGGAAGTCTCACGCACGGTTTGAAGTTTGCGAGTGAGAACGTGGTGCAGCGGAAGGAAGAAAGGTTGAAGAAGAACAGTGACCAAAATAAAAACAATAAGAAAGAACGGTGAATCCTCTTTTTTGTTTCTTTACACCTAAAGAAGATATTGCAAAGTCCAGTCAGCATTCCATTATCAATAACCAGGGGTAACACAGTAAAAAATCAACCCATAATTTATTTTCATTCCATATCTCCGAAACACTATTCCTGCTACAAAATATATTCTGTATATATCATTCAAACACTCTACCAAATTCAAAATACATTCTGACAATAAATCCAAAAAGCCAAAAAGCTAATTTTGGAAAGACTTATCGTTCTCTTTAGAGATTTGGTCACTAAATTTACTGAGGGGAGATGCTCTTACAAACACAATCTACTAAAAGTAGATCATCCTTCGAGTATTGCATGTGGTGTTTTATGGCATTATTATGGGTGTAGTGTACAAAACCACGTGTGAGAGACAAGGTTTGGGCCCCAAAGGAAAAGGACAAGCATAATATTAATTTCAGGCCATTTTTTGGGTTTCTGTTAGGGCTATGTTTGGTACCAAAAGATAATGACTTGCCATTAGACATGTACTACCTTATTAATGTCATGCTGCAAATTTGTATTGGTTACCTGCATCTTTTTTGCGTTACTCACGGCGTTTAGGTTGACTTATGTACTCTTGACTAATATCGGGGGGAGGGGGGTCAATCTCATCATTAACTAATGGGACAACCCAACTAAAATCGAGGTAAAATTGTGGCTCCACCATAACTGATAATGCTTAGAAGCTTTCGAACATAGGACCTAGTAGAGCACAAACCTCTAAGTGCCAAGCCTAGCTAGACCACCGGGCCAAACCCTTGGGATTTCGGTTATTTGCATCTCCATAAGAAAAAAATATCCCAAAGCATGACACTTTCTTTCCAAGTAGAGTGTTCTTTTTTTTTTTTATCTCCTCTTTTCTTTGCAAGTCGGTCAAAAAGGCATAAGATTTGTATTGGTTGATGACATATACGATTTATTGGCTATAAGAGTTGTTGATGGATTAATAAATTCTTTTTGCTTAGAAAAAAGAGAGTTGTTGATGGAAAGGAAACTGAAAAGGGGAACAAATGAAAGAAATGAAATAGCTAAAATCTATTCTTTTCAATTACCCTTTTTAAAGTCAATTTTCGTCTACCCCTCCCCTTAGTGCTACCATCTCCATAACTATGTTGGGCATAACTTTTCCAATAAAAAGAAAGAATCTGGTCAACATCAAGGTTGTGAAAACTATACGACATTGCAAATGGTGAATTTCACTGTCAGACCCACACGTTGAAGGAAATGTGTATTCGTAATTGTGTTTGGAATGTGAGGGCGAAAAAAATGTTTTGTGAAAAATATAGCAGTTAAAAGTGAAAACAAAAATTGCTCTTTCTGTTGTATCATGGATTTGTGTTTTACAAAGATTAACACGTTGAGTGTGCAAGCAATGGAGTGGTAGTCTAGTGCTAGACATCATTTACTTCGATGCATTTTACTGAGGTTCAGACCTCAATAACTATCCTAACTTTTGCCGAGAAAAAAGAAGAAGTTGAGTATGCAAACATTTGTAATGAGAGACTACAAAATGGAGTACCAACTGTAATGCGATTGGGACCGAACAACAAATAATTTGATTGGGAGGACCAGCTTTGTTAGAGTCAACCAACAATGAATGGGTGGACCAGCTTTACACCAAGGACTGTGCTCATTTAGTTTCCTCTGGTACTTTCTTTGAGTGGATGACCTTTCTCAATTCAATCATTAATGAGCACAACAAACAATTGGAATCTAAGGTAACCAAATGAGTTCAATAACAAATGTGTTTGTTTCATCTGGTTTTTTGTTTGAGTGGGTGAACCTTATTTATTTGGTAGTTATTTCCTCCATCCCAAGGTATTAGACGGATCGCAATCTGGGGCATGGAGTGGACGGATCGCACCCTGGAGAGTGAATTCAAGAACGTTGAGGAAATTCAAGTCAATTTTCCCGAAATGAGACGGTCAAGGTTACGAATTCAGAACGCATTCTACCCTCACAAATTATTTAGTGACTTGCGTAAAAATTATGTTCTCAATCGAAGCACCTACATTCCTCATCTTCAGTAGGCAAGGCACGAAACGCATGCCTACATGGGTACAAGCACAGTCGTGCACTGCAACCATGAACCGCATGATCTATGCCTGAAGGTTGGGATTGCGCAGGTCAAGTTGGGACTTTAAAAGCAAACTGGACGCCTCCGGTTTCTCATTCTGAGATGTGGAACGAGGGTAAACATAACTTGTGTGTTACATTTGATATAAAACTTCCATTGTCTAACAATTTCATGCAGCTTCTGGAGATGCTCCCCCACCAGCTCCACCAATCCATGACTTGGGTCACAATAATAAGCACTATCTCAATAAAATTCCGCTACCCCACGTCTACGGATGACAATCCCCAGTAGTATTCGTTTGCACTGACCCTGTTCCTGATCCCCTACGGTTTTATCTGATGTTCACCATCCCTGTGCCAACGAGGGAAAGTTACTTCCAAAGCAAACACGCCGCCTGGAGATGGCAACAGGGCTTTATTTCAGGTAGGAAAAAACGCACTCTGTCCTTTTCTCCACTGAAAGTCTGATGAGCCTAGATACCTTGATCCACAGGTTTTAAAAGAGCGGAGAAAATGCTCCATGCCCTTAATGCATCCTGCTAAGGCATCACGTATCATGAAAGAGAGTCTCTCTTTAGAGAATCACATTCTAAATAATGGACTGTGGTTTGGTCATAAAAATCTCCCCAGAAGCGCTAGCGAAATTTTGAAAAGATTTTTGAGTAAGCCAGTCTGTCCTATAATAGTCTGAACATTGGCCTTCTCATCCTTCGACGCCCTTCTTCTTGCAGCAAGTCTTGCATGACTTGCCACACCAATTTCAGAAATCCTTACGTAAATGAGTGCTTTTTTTTTATAATGAAAAATTAATGACAGACCAAGAAAATCAATTGCGCTGAGGAAAACTAATGCAAAACCAAAGGACAAACAGATCCAAGCATCAAAAGAGTTGAGGATAACTAATTTGCAAAATTTGGCTTAGGTCAACAGCCCACAAGACCAACTTAAGTCCAAAACTTGTTCGCACAAAAAAGAAAAAGAAGGTCCATTCGACTTTCATTAATGATCTGACATTCACATCAAAATCCAATCCCTTCTTTGTTGTTCGGTGTGCGGCGTGTGCCTACAAATAAGAGCCTAAATTCCACAAGTCATGTTCATAATTTGTAAGATTAATGACACCAACAATATGATCAGTATCTATTGTGGAGAGCATATCATTGTACAATATGATAGAAATACTACCTAAGCTAGGCTCCAAATCACTACGAGAAAAACCAATCGACCAATCCAATCCACATCACTCTGAAGATGGACACAAGAAAACAACAAAAGAATCGGATACCATCTTTCAACAAACGTAACATAGCAATCGGGTTTGTTTTTTTTGAAAGGCATTAACATAGCAATCGTTACAACTAAACAAACAATGAAAAAAGCTGAACTCACTAAGATAGAAACAGTGGACCAATCCAATCCACACCACTCAGAAGATGGTAACAAGACAAAAACAGAAGAATCATACACTAGCTTTCAACAACTGTAATATAGCAATAGTCAGAACTGAACAAAACTAACAAAAAACCCAACTCACTATGATAGGAACCTATCGACCAATCCAATCCACATCACACTGGAGACAGTAACAAGAGAATGACAGAAGAATTGTACAGCATCTTTCAACAAACTTAATATCAGCAATCGTAACAACTAAGAGATAATGAAAAATAACAAAGAAACCCTTACTATACATTTGGGACCCGCTCTGGAGTCAGTTTGGCCGAGAAGCCACTAGCAGCATGCTTGAAACTGTACAGCATTGCCTCCTTCGCTGCCTCCTCACTAATCCACAATCAACACACGTAGCCATATCAGTAACACAGCTATATGTGTCTAAAACACAGCAGTTAAAAGTGAAAACAAAAATTGTTCTTTCTGTTGTATCCTGGATTTGTGTTTTACAAAGATTAAGACGTTCAGTGTGCAAGCATTGGAGTGGTAGTCTAGTGCTAGACGTACGTCATTTACTTCGATGGATTTGTGTTTTCCTAAAATTAAGACGTTGATTGTGCAAGCAATGGAGTGGTAGTCTAGTGTTAGGCGTACGTCATTTACTTCGATGCATTTTACTGAGGTTCAGACCTCATTAACTATCCTAACTTTTCGCCGAGAAAAAAGAAGATGTTGAGTATGCAAACATTTGTAATGAGAGACTACAAAATGGAGTACCAACTGTAATGCGATTGGGACTGAACAACAAATAATTTGACTGGGAGGACCAGCTTTGTTAGAGTGTCAATCAACAATGAATATATATCCTTGCACCAAGGACTGTGCTTATTTAGTTTCCTCTGGTACTTTCTTTGAGTGGATGACCTTTCTCAATTCAATCATTAATGAGCACAACAAACAATTGGAATCTAAGGTAACCAAATGAGTTCAATAACAAATGTGTTTGTTTCATCTGGTTTTTTGTTTGAATGGGTGCATGACCTTATTTATTTAGTAGTTTATTTCCTCGATCACAGTGGTCAATGTCTGAAACTTAAGTGTGTTCTTCCTCCTATGTTCGATCTTATTGAACCAGTTCATACATTAATTGCGTCCCGCTAGTAGAAAATAAGATTGGTCTCGTAAAAATTACTCGAGGTGCGTGCCAACTAACCCGACACCATGACTCTAGGGTTGTGCAAATCATGTTGTGTCAAGTTGGGTTTCATGTTGTATAACCCTCGACACTAATCTAACCTGTGTAGCTAAACGTGTCAAGAGTGCTAACCTTGATGGCCTACTATAAACCGTATTTACCCGAACAAGACACATGAACCTCATTATTCAAAACCTCTATTTACTTTCAATAACGTACCCTCGACACTAACCTAACCTAACCTGTTTAGCTAAACGTGACGAAGGTGCTGACCCTGATGGACTACTATAAATCGTGTTTACCCGAACAAGACAAGATGAACATGATCAAACAAAAAACTTTTTTACTTTCAAAATAACCTGTTTACACCTACTTAAATCCAAAGGTTCACCCTTACTAGAACTCTAGATCCCACAATGAATGCTTTGTGATAGCCGTATGATATAGGAGTATATGTTTTGGTCAACTGGGCCGGATATATAATTGGCTTTCGTAAAGATTTTAGATTCTGCGAATTTATATCCTACTAGTAATAAACAAGGGAAATGATTTTAACTTCCCATTTTAAAATTTACACATTTTTTTAATTTTTATTCACATGAATTTACAATGTTGCCTTTGTATGTATGAAGAAAGTGTAATGAAAAAAGTATTAAAGCATCCAACTCCAAACCAATTGGCAAATAGTAGAGAGGTCACCCAAGCTCATATACTAGTTTTGGAGGAGATAATTAACCGATGTGGGATAAATCCCAACACTCCCCCGCACGTGCGACCCCCGACTCGCACGTGGAGTGGTAAATAAAGGATCCATAACTGTTTCTCCACAAAAGTGCAAAAACCAAATCGGCTTGGAATCACGGGCGTGCCAGGACAGGATTGCTGTCCGAATTTGTATCAAGGCCTGGAAGCCTCAATCTGTCTTCTAACTGGATGAAAGTGCACGACCTAAGGGTGAAGACCGTGAGGTGGTTCGTGGGTTGCCTTAACAAAAAGGACTTAAAATTTTCTAACCGTTGTTAGAAAATGGAAAGAAAAGTAGAGCAAGGCCTAAAACAGGAATAAAAGGGCTTTATTAATGGTTTAATAAAGTCTGATTACAAGAAAATGAAATAAAATATAGGCTTGGCTAGATTGAGTACAACCTATGCTAGAAAGTAAAGTAATTGAAAGATAAGCCGTGAGCTTTGATAGTCGTGGACCTTTGCCAAGGCCTTCAACTCTAGTATTTATAGGCAGAAGTTCCAGGCCTTGAGCTGCTTGAGTTGCTTCCACAGGCCTTCATGCATGGCTGCCAAGTGTCTTCCAGGTAAAGGCTTAGGCTTAAAGGCTTAGGCTTGAGCTGCTTCTACTTCCTCCAATGAGTGATTGCCACCTATCCAAGCCTTGCTCCTCACTCCAAGAAATCAGCTGAGGCCTGAAAAAACTCTCATTTTCTGCAAAAAAATTTGTAAAAAGGCAAAAGGAATTTTGGCTGTGCAGAATCTCCAGGCCTTTTGAGTTGCTTGTAAGCTGCTTGAATGTCTAGAGAGAAGATCTTGGGCCCACCAAGGTTAAAGGCCAAAATTTTTCCAGGCCTTTCAGCCATTTCATTGGCTCTTAAGTCCCTTTTGAAGGCCCACTTGCTTCAACTTCAGTCACCAAGCCTGGTTGAGCAGCTTGTAAGCTGCTTTAGAGAGAACCTTCTAGGCCTTTGAGCTTCTTGCAGCTGCTTATGAGCTGCCTCCATGCATGGCTACCATGTGTCCCAAGCCTTGCTTCATGCTGAAGGATGGTGGCCATTCAGGCCTTGAGCTGCTTGTGAGCAGCTTACCTAGACCTGCTAAGTAAAAACATTCTAGGCCTTTGAGCTGCTTGTGAGTAGCTTGCATGCCTGGCATGACTAAGCAGCTTATGGCCTTCTTGACTTGGTCAGTTTTAGGCTTGAATAAATCCGAAAAACTGGACCCAGACCTGAAAAATGAATCTTGGCCTTATTGGGCTAAATAGGCTTAAAAAACTAGTCCGAACTTTGATTAGTTGGGCCAAGGCCTAAAAATGGGCCCAGATCTGAAAATCAATTTGGGCCTTGACTAATTAGGCCATGCTCCAAATATTAATGCGGTCTAATCAATTTTTAAACTCTCTCCTGCCCTTCCAAACTCAATTTGGCCTAATTGTGGCCACTTTAAATTCTACCAAAGGCCTTATTGTTTCTAGGAACTTAGTGGGTCGACCCAAGACTTTGGCCAGTCCTGGGCCCGAATTTATGGAAGTGATATTTTGGGCATTAGTTTGTCCCAAGTCTTTGTAAACTCAATTGGCCCTTTGGCATTCAAATTGGCCCAATTCTGCAGGTGACCGATTTATAAGGCTTCTCAAGGCCTGAAACTACCTCCAAGGTCATTCTTCTATTCTTTTTCTAATTTTGGCCAAAAATGGGTGTAAACAATAACACTTGGATCACAACAAATAAAGGTGCACTTATGACACAAACAAGGGGAACAAATTCTCCGAAACCCTAGCTCTGATACCATGTTAAAGCATCCAACTCCAAACCAATTGGCAAAGAGTGGAGAGGCCGCCCAAACTCATATACTAGTTTTGGGAGATAATTAACCGATGTGAGACAAATCCCAACAAAAAGGACAACATAGTAAATTCATGTGTATGAAGAAGAAAAAAAGAGAGTGTGGATTGTAAAAGGAGGAGTGTGACAATCACTTCTCATAAACAAATAAGAGTAATGTTATATACAGGTCCTAGGGTGCATTCTTGTAAACTTTTTGGTAATTTTACTTTTCGTAAATTTTTGTTGAGTTTTTTGTCGTAATATTTAGAATTAATCATTCGTTTTGACGAGAGAACAATAACAATGTCACTTTTGAAATTAATGTGTGGCTATGTTATCGATGTACATGTATACTTAGCTCACCGACAAAATAGACGACCCCAGTTTGATTGGGAGTACATCACGCCAATTAATATTTGCAATTAATTATTCAAGGTAACAACGTTAGATTGGAGAAGTACAATACATAAAAACCAGTCCTATATTGTGAATCTGGACGGTTCAATATTTGTTTTTCTGGACAATTTCTTGAATTGGTTTCATGTATTCTAACATTTTTGTTTAGGTGTTTATTGAATTTATATAGAAATGAGTGGTTATTAGGCTATGGGAACAATAAAATTGGAGTAGGAGACGGCTTGTCTCTGGCTATTTTTGACTTCATTTCAGTTCTACTTTCATGATCAGATCATTCCTATTGTAGAACTCGTAGAGCAGAACAATCATGTTAAAGATAATATTGATCTGGTATCAATCGATACCTCATTGAAGTACATGTATTTCGTAAAAATTGTGTTCTTGAAGTTGAAATCCATTGTGTCCAACTCAATTTTTTCCAAAATAGCTATACTCCAATCAGGTATTGATCATTATATGATCAACAAGAATTTTTACATGATTGTTCTGCTCGATGAGTTCTATAACATGAACAAGTCCGATCATGAAAGCAAAACCGAATTGAATGAAGTCAGAAACAGCTGGACTGCATGGCTTGCAGTAAAACCAAAGACAATCTGTCACCACAAATTTAGTTCATCAGAATTTGAAGCACAAGTGCTTGCAAATTTTGAAGTAATTGTTCCAAATTGTGTGAAACTGACAACCCCCAATTCTAAAATCCTGATGTGAAGACTTGGGAGAAGCCAGACCTCCCGCTTAATTATTGGGCTTGATAGAATGTGATAATCATCTTTCTTAACTGTTGGTTTCATTGTTATCAATAATAACAAGAAGGTATATATCCATATCTCACAGCTATTATGATAGGAGAAAAAAAGTCTATTGCATACAAAAGAGAGCATCAAAAACCCGGCAATATGAATGATAATGCCAAAACTATTTACAAAAACAGTTTTGGCGTTATCATTATCCTAAAACAAAGGATACATGCACCAGAGAACATTGATAAGGCAAGACCATATCGGAAATGGACATGCGAAGCATAGATGCAATAGTGCTTCCACACACACAAAACCTAAACACTACAAGCGAAAGTGATCTGCGGGACCTTGCTTCGCATCTCTCTCAAACGGGTCTCTCTCTATTCAACACACGAGAATAGAGAATTCCATCAAATTTGGATCAATCATAATTCGTACATATGTGACAACACACTTTATATGCCTACGAATTCACCACTTACACCGCTTAAGCCAAGAGAATGTTATTGTCATATATAGACTCTCTCTCTCTCTCTCTCATTAGTTAACATGGCTTCCCCTGCAGCCTTCAATGTCCGTGGCAAAATTTCCCCAACTGATGAATCAGCTCCCACCTCACTATTTCCGACGCCAATCCGGCCATCCTCTCACCGGGCTCGCTCTCTCTTCTCTTTTTCACCTCTACGATCATTGCCTTCGGGCGACGATACTCCCTTATTTGCGCCTAGCACCCCTCTTCGTTTCTCGAGAATTCCCTTTTCTTGGGAAAGTCTCCCGGGAATTCCCAAGATACAGGTTCCTAAGAAGAAGGATTATTTCCCGTCATTACCATTACCGCCTGCACGCACTCTGAAAAATTCCCCCATCAAATCCAATTTACTAGTACAAAGAAACTTCGAGAAGGATCCGTTTTTCAAGGCAATAATTGAGTGTTCCAAGGACGACGTTCGTGACCCAGATTTGTACCCACCCAGATTTGTACCCAGATTTGTAACTCGGACATTTAGTGGCCGATTTGGATGTATAAGCGAAAAGGCTTCTTGCAAGAGGAGCTGTGCAGTCTCAGAGTCCATCATTTTCATCCCCCGGCCAGGCTGATAACAACGCCAGAGATCTCGCAAACTCTGGCCGACCAACTCCTATAGATAAGTGTACGTTCATCTGGACAAATTACGTAGTGCCTATGCATGGGGCACCGCGCGTCGTGGCGGTGTATAACCCCCTGGTCCCTTTTCCACCACACAGTGATACGAGACTCAAGGCTAAGAATGCGAACCTCACATCAATGTGTGGTGAAGAAGGGATCTGTGGCACCACGTGGTGGTGGTCCAGAGACACTAAATAATCTCTTGTTTTGGATGTTTCAAGTTGTACAAATTCGAGCCATGCTCCTTAGTTTATTTGCACTCTTGTTGGCTAGTTCTATGGTGTGTCAAGACAACTGTGTTCCCCAATCCCATGCATGTTTTAACTTTAGAGCACTTCTAGGTGCACAAATCCCGTGTACACAACTCAACACAGACGTTTTTGTCATCTTCATGTATTGTAGGATCCACTTCTTATAACGATTTGTATTCGAATCTGTGCACGTTTTTCAGTTTTTAAGTTTTTTGTATTAGTGTTACGTACTTATTCATAAGTAGAGGTTAGGCTTCTTCTATATCTTAATCTTCACAAAGGATTTGGGGTAGCTGCAGTGCTCAAGAGCTCTACTGTTCTCTCGTAATCGAGCGCAACAAGTCAAACATACCATTCACTTTATAGAGCTTTTTGAGCAAAATTATGCTTTGAAAAGTCAAGTTGACCAGAGTACACCCTTAGCCACGCGATGTAAATATTTTAGTGTATTCTGAAACTGATGCTTTCTGTTCAAACAAACGTACCTTGAATATTGGTTTACCAAAAACTTGGATTTTTTACAAGATTGATCTAATCGGATGAGTTATGCAATGAACTTACACACTGTTTTTTCAGTATGAAACGGATCCCGTTTAGACAGCACTGTAGTCCAAGGCACAACACCTATCGGAGTCCCTTCGCAACCCTGCGCTGAGGAAAGCCCTTTTGCACTAGGTGAGCCTTTGGCGCAACAGTGAGGTTGCTACATTTTCATTTGAACAGTCATAGGTTCACGAATTGAAAACAGCCAATTTCCAAGGTGGCAAGGCTGTGTACATCCCAACCCCAAAGGGTTGGCCAAGTGGTCGGAGATAGCGTTTGCTCGCTCCTAAGGTTTCGAGTGTTCGAAATCTCTCAGGTGCTATCAACTCCTTTGAGGTCAGTTCATACACAGCTTTACTCTGACTTTCATTGAGATCCCCATAAGTGGTCAGTAGGATTGGTCCCCCATAATTAATCGAGTTGCGTAAACTGGCCCAAATTCTTGAGTTATTTAAAAAAAAGGTTGTGTGCATCGATCTTACACTACTACTATTAGTGTTTGATTGTCTCAAGTATATTTTACAAAGATTAAGACGTTGAGTGTGCAAGTAATGGAGTGGTAGTCTAGTGCTAGACGTACGTCATTTACTTCAATGCATTTTACTGAGGTTTAGACCTCATTAACTATCCTAACTTTTGCCGAGAAAAATGAAGAAGTTGAGCATGCAAACATTTGTAATGAGAGACTACAAAATGGAGTACCAATTGTAATGCGATTGGGACTGAACAACAAATAATTTAACTGGGAGGACCAGCTTTGTTAGAGTGTCAATCAACAATGAATATATATCCTTGCACCAAGGACTGTGCTTATTTAGTTTCCTCTGGTACTTTCTTTGAGTGGATGACCTTTCTCAATTCAATCATTAATGAGCACAACAAACAATTGGAATCTAAGGTAACCAAATGAGTTCAATAACAAATGTGTTTGTTTCATCTGGTTTTTTGTTTGAATTGGTGCATGACCTTATTTATTTAGTCCTCAATCTCAAGGTATTTTCACAGTGGTCAACGTCTGAAACTTAAGTGTGTTCTTCATCCTATGTTCGAAACCTCCTATGTTGCTACCAAATCTTATGGAACCAGTTCATACATTAATTGCGTCCTGCTAGTAGACAATGAGATTGGTCTCGTAAGAATTACTCGATGTACGTGTCAACTAACCCGACACCACAACTCTAGGGTTGTGCAAATCGTTTTGTGTCAAGTCGGGTTTCATGTTGTATAACCCTTGCCACTAATCTAAACGTGTCGAGAGTGCTAACCCTAACGGCCTACTATAAACCGTGTTTACCCGAACAAGACACGGTGAACACGATTAAACAAAAAACTCTTTTTAACGTACCCTCGACACTAGCCTGATCTATTTAGCTAAAGGTGTCGAGAGTGCTGACCCTGACGGACTACTATAAATCGTGTTTACCCGAACAAGACACACTGAACACGATTACAAAAAAAAAAAAAAAAATTTTACTTTCAATAAGCTATTGACACCTACTAGAACTCTAGATCCCACAATGAATGCTTTTTGATAGCCGTATGATATAGGAGTATATGTTCTGCGAATTTATAAACTACTAGTAATAAACAAGGGAAATGATTTTCACTCCCTTTTCTACAATTTATATCTTTTTTTTTCTTTATTCACGTGAATTTATAATGTTGCCCTTGTATGTGTGAAAAAGTGTATTGAAAAAATGACAACATAGTAAATTCATATGCATAAAGACAAAAAAAAAGAGGAGTGTGACAATCACTTCTCATAAACAAATAAGAGTAATGTTATATCTTAGGGTGCATGCATTCTTGTAAACTTTTTGCCTAAAACTTTTTGGTAATTTTTTTTTACTTTTCGTAATTTTTTGCTAGGTTTTTTTTCCCGTAATTTTTGAGATTAATCATTCGTCTCGACGAGAAGAACAACAACAATGTCACGTTTGAAATAAATGTGTGGCTGTGTTATCTATGTACAAGCATACTTAACTCACCGACACAATAGTAGTCCAGCTTGATTGCTACATCACACCAATTTGCAATTAATTATCCACGGTAACAACGTTAGATTGGAGAAGTACAATACATAAAAACCAGTAATCTACTGTGAATCTGGACAATTCATTTAACTGATTTCATGTATCCTAATACTTTTGTATGGGTGTTTATCGAATTTGTATAGATATGAGTGGTTATTAGGCTATGGGAACAATAAAATTGGAGTAGGAGACGACTTGTCTCTTAGCTGTTTTTGACTTCATTTCAGTTCTGCTTTAATGATCGGGATCATTCCTATTGTAGAACTCATACAACAGGACAATCATGTTAAAAATAATATTGATCGGGTCGATCGATACCTCATCGAAGTACATTTATTTTGTAAAAATTGTGTTCTTGAAGTTGAAATTCGACAACCACTGCTTAGTGCAGTTGGTAAGTCATTGCCTCTCCTTTGTGGAAGGTCTTGGGTTCGAGCCCCACAGGGGGCAGGCCCTTTAGGGGGCCAGGGTTATGGATAGCTTCTGGTCTTCCCGTGCTAACTCTAACACCCCCATTAACCCTCGCTGATGTATATCGCTGTGGCAAAAAAAAAATGTTGAAATTCATTGTGTCCAGCTCATTTTTTTTTTCAAAATAGCTATACTCCAATCAGGTATGGATCGTTATATGATCAACAAGAATTTTTACATGATTGTTCTGCTTGATGAGTTCTATAACATGAATGAGTCCGATCGTGAAAGCAGAATCGAATGAAGTCAGAAACGGCTAGATCGAGTGCATGATTTGCAATAAAACCGGAGACAATCCGTCACCACAAATTTAGTTCATCGGAATTTGAAGCATAACTGCTTGAAAATTTTAAAGTAGTTGTTCCAAATTGTGTGAAAATTGACAACCCCCAATTCTGAAATCCCAGTGTGAAGACTTGGGAAGCCAGACCTCTCGCATGGTTATTGGGTTCGATAGAATGTGATAATCATCTTTCTTTAACTGTTGGTTTCATTGTTATCAATGATAACAAGAAGGTATCCATATCCCACAGCTATTACAATAGGAGAAAAAAATCTATTGCATACAAAAGAGGGCATCGAAAACCCGGCAATATCAAAAAGAAGACGACGATAAAACAAAGGATACACCAGAGAACATTGATAAGGCGAGACCATATCGAAAATGCACATGCAAAGCATAGATGAACGGTTGCAATAGTGCTTCCACTAGCAACGAATTTTTCCACAGATACCGATGGATCACCGACCCAGTGACCTCTCTACCATGCAATAAGCATTTTCCGATTTAATTTTTTAGTGGGACGGGTGTCGGGGAACGTGGAACCACACACACAAAACCTAAACACCACAGACGAAAGTGATCTGCGGGACCTCGCATCTCTCTCAAATGGGCCTCTCTCAATTGGGGGATCCGAGAATAGAAAACATCGATCATATGAAAAATTATGTTGATCGTGTTGTAACGAACGCTATGAATGCAAGCTAAGAACGAGAAATTGAAAACTAAACAAGAAATCACAAAGACACAAGATATACGTGGTTCCCCAAGATGGGTACGTCCACGGGCGAGGAGAGAGAGGATTCACTAACCAACGTGAAGAAGAGATACAAAGAGCCGGCTGTAATCCGTAACTCTAGAAAGGCCACAATATGAGAGCCCAAAAGATAATCTATAGAAGTCCCTCAAAAGCCCTATTTATAATAGGCTACAAAAACTGGAACAACATAATTAACCAATGTGGGACTAAAGAATACAAGGCATTCCCAACAATTCTCCACCTTGACTTGAATTCCACTGAACCAAATCACCAAATATAGCTCTCCCCTTCTAACCTCTCACTCGCCAAATGCCCCCGAGGGGCGATCAACTGCAAATACCAAGCAAGCCCAAGCAATGCTTGAACTTGGCAACCGGAACCGGTTTAGTCAACATATCTGCTGGGTTATCTGCCGTACCCACTTTCTTCACCTCAACTTGCTTATGTGAGATGATATCCCGAACGAAGTGATACCTGACATCGATATGCTTGGTCCTTTCATGATACATCAGATTTTTAGTCAAATGTATAGCACTCTGTGAATCACAAAATACTGAACTCACACCCTGTGCAAGACCAAGCTCACAAAGCAAACCTCTCATCCACAATGCCTCCTTCACAGCTTCAGCAATGGCCATATACTCCGCTTCTGTTGTAGACAGCGCGACTGTAGCCTGTAAAGTAGCTTTCCAACTAATGGCACTTCCGGACAGAGTAAAGACATAACCTGTCAGAGACCTCCTCTTATCGTGGTCACCGGCAAAATCCGAATCAGCATGATCACCAGAATTGGCAATCCCAAACAATAAACCAACACCTGTTGTTCCATACAAATACCGTAGTATCCATTTCACAGCCTCCCAATGTGCCTTTCCTGGACGCCCCATATAACGACTAACGACACTAACTGCATGTGAAATATTAGGACGAGTACATACTATAGCGTACATAAGCCTCTCAACTGTGCACGAATATGGAACCTGAGACATATACTTCTCCTCATCCTCCAACAGTGGTGGCAAATCTGCTGAAAGTCAAAAGTGTGCTGACAAAGGGGTACTGACTAGCTTGGAGTTCTGCATGGCAAAGCGCTTAAGCACTTTGAGAATATATGACTTCTGATTCAAAAATAATTTGCCAGCTACTCGATCTTTATAAATCTCCATACCCAAAATACGTTTTGTCGCACCTAAATCTTTCATCTCAAATTCACCACCTAACTGCTATTTCAACCTGTTGACAACAATAAGCATATCATCAACATACAATAGTAGATAAACAAACGAACCATCTTGAAGTTTTCAAAAATACACACAACTGTCATACTCACTCCTAGAATATGACTGGCTTATCATGAAAGTATCAAACCTTTTATACCACTACCTAAGGGATTGTTTGAGGCCATGCAACGACTTACGAAGTAAACAAACGTGATTGTCCTTACCAGAAACAACAAATCCCTTAGGCTGACTCATATAAATCTGTTCCTCAAGCTCCCCATGCAAAAATGCTAATTTGACATCAAGTTGCTCTAACTCAAGATCATAATATGCAACAATAGCAAGTGCGAATGGAACTGTGTTTTACAACTGGTGAAAATACCTCATTGTAGTCAACACCCTCTTTTTGGCTGTATCCTTTCGCCACTAGCCGAGCTTTGAACCGAGCGTCTTCTACCCCTGGAATACCTGATTTGCGCTTAAAGACCCACTTGCACCCAACAATCCTCTTCCCTTTCAGCGGTTCTACTAACTCCCATGTCTGATTCTTCTGAAGAGACTCAATCTCCTCATTCATAGCAACAAACCACTGTGCAGACTCAGTGCTCGAAACAGCTTCCGTATAGCTGGAAGGCTCCTCATACTCAACTGTCTCAGCAACTGATAAAGCATAGGCCACCATCTCAGAATAAGCCGAATACCTTTCAGGAGGCCGAATCTCCCTCCTTGGCCTATCTTTAGCAATAGTGCGTGGTTGCTCAACTAACGCATCAACCTCTGTGTCTGAACTCTTGAACTCCTCTTCAATTGGCTTCTCAATGTGCTTCTTCCCTGAGTCGGAAGATTCACTCAAAAACTCCACCTGCTTTGGAACACTCTGTTCCTGAACTGTATCATTAACCTGCTTAGACCCCTTAATCAAATAATTTTCATCAAAAGTCACATCCTTGCTAATCAAAAGCTTCGAATCATCAGAACCTGTACCCTTTGACACCTGCTGCATAACCCAAGAAAATACACTTCTTGGCCCGTGGCTCCAATTTACCCTCATTCACATGAGCGTAAGCTGGACACCCAAAAACACGCAACACAGAATAATCAGCTGGATGACTTGACCATACCTCAAACGGAGTCTTACACTCAATAGCAGTCGACGGAGACCTGTTCACCAAATAGCATGTCGTGGAAACGGCTTCAGCCCAAAATTCTTTGCCCAATCCGGAATTGGACAACATACAACGTGCCTTCTCCAAAAGAGTCATGTTCATTCGTTCAGCCACACCATTCTGCTGAGGGGTTTTTCTCACTGTGTGATGCCTCACAATGCCCTCATCACTGCAGAACCTATCAAACTCGCCAAGACAAAACTCCATACCATTGTCAGTTCTCAAACGTTTTATTTTCTTACCACTGATTCTCAATCAAAGTTTTAAACTGTTTGAATGTATTAAAGGCGTCACTTTTATGTTTCAACATATACACCCAAACCTTACGAGAGAAATCATCGATAATACTCATAAAATAGCGAAAACCACCTTTAGAAGTTACCTCTGCGGGACCCCAAAGATCTGAGTGAAAATAATCCACTGTGCCTTTGGTGCGATGAACAGCTGTACTGAATGCACTGCTTGCCGTAGACACAATGCTCACAGAAATCCAGCTTCTCAGTTTTCTGGCCACATAGCAAACCCTGTTTGCTCAAAATTGTCATCCCCCTCTCGCTCATATGCCCAAGGCGCATATTCCACAAACTAGTCAAGTCTGAATCTGAAACCTTGGATGAAGCAACCGTTGCTGCAGCACCTATAGAGGTTACCACGCTTCTGACCCTTCATCAGTACCAATGCACCCCTCAAGACTTTCAAAACTCCACCTTCACCGAGGAATTTGCAACCATGAGAATCAAGAGCACCTAGGGATATAAGATTTTTCTTCAAATCTGGAACATGTCGAACCTCAGATAAAGTCCTAACAATACCGTCATGCATCCTAAGCTGAATCGTTCTTGAACCAACAGTCTTACAGGCCATGTTGTTACCCATCAAAACCGTACCACCATTGACCGCCTCATAAGTAGAAAACCACTCTCTATGCGGACACATGTGGTATGAACATCCAAAATCCATAATCCACTCGGTATTAGAGCGAGAATCGCCCTCTGTAACTGATAACACATTATCTGACTCATCTGAACTTTCAGCAATTCCAGCAATTACTTTACCCCCTTTCTGGTCTTCTTTTTCTTTCTCCTTGAGTTTTAAACAGTCTTTTTTCCAGTGCCCGGATTTCTTGCAATAATTGCACTTTCCTTTCTTCTTACCTGATGATCTGGATCTTCCCCTATTACTCGACTCCTCCCTATCTGTTGTTCTTCCCCTAACAAACAAACCCTCCGCATGTGCATCACCCTCACCTGACACTTTTTTCCTCAATTCTTTCGAATATAGGCTGGCCTTAACATCCTCCATGGATATCGTGTCTTTGCCATACAATAGGGTTGTAACAAAGTGCTCATACGAAAGTGGTAAAGAACATAGCAAAATTAGGGCTTGGTCCTCATCCTCAATTTTACTATCAATATTTTTCAGATCCATAATAATACGATTGAACTCGTCTAAATGATCCTTAACAGGTATACCTTCTCACATACGAAACGTATAAAGACGTTGTTTGAGATATAACCTGTTGGTGAGCGACTTCGTCATATATATGCCTTCCAACTTCAGCCAAATTCCTGCTGCTGAAGTTTCTTCTTCCACCTCGCGAAGAACATCATCTGCCAGACTTAACTGAATAGAACTCAGAGCTTTGGCATCCGTATCATCCCAATCTTCCTCTTTGATTCCAGAACTAGTCTTGCCTGACAAAGCCTTGTGCAATCCTTGTTGGGTTAACAGAGCCTTCATCTTTACTCTCCAAAGACTGAAACTGTTGCTTTGCCCATCAGACTTCGCAATCTCGAATTTAGCCGCCATAGCCACAATCGGAAACGAAACCCTAGTTTTTGCAACCTGGCTCTGATACCAGTTTGTTGTAACGAACGCTATGAATGCAAGCTAAGAACGAGAAATTGAAAACTAAACAAGAAATCACAAAGACACAAGATATACGTGGTTCCCCAAGATGGGTACGTCCACGGGCGAGGAGAGAGAGGATTCACTAACCAACGTGAAGAAGAGATACAAAGAGCCGGCTGTAATCCGTAACTCTAGAAAGGCCACAATATGAGAGCCCAAAAGATAATCTATAGAAGTCCCCCAAAAGCCCTATTTATAATAGGCTACAAAAACTGGAACAACATAATTAACCAATGTGGGACTAAAGAATACAAGGCATTCCCAACAGATCGGATGCAATTTTATATGTCTCGCTCAATTGGGGGACCCGAGTTCAACAGACGAGCTAGAATAGAGAACATCGATCACATGAAAAATTATATTGATCGATCGGATGCAATTTTATACGATTTCGGAAAACATTTAATTAGCACATCGGTAACGTGGAAGTGAAAAATGAAACCCATGAGAGGTGGAGGGTTTTTCCTTACTTATTAGAATGCAATCTATTACAATAAAAAATAGATTTGTCTGTGTGACCGTCCTAATTTATTTGTTCACTTTTCGAAACTTATTTGTCTCAATATATTCGTCGATTTCGAGAATTTCTTAAATGTCAAGATTAAATGCATTTCGAAATCGTATCAAATGGTATCCCATCAACCTGATTTTTGGCATGACTGATAGGAGTAATAAGTTCTAAATAAATGAACGGATAAAATTATCAAAGTGGGTCCAAAAGGATGCATGTCCCACTTTATACCCATCTTTAACTGATCATACCCATCAAAACGGAATACTTTGAGGAAATCAAAAGGTGCTATACTCCTATATTTGAAATAATAACAATTGGAAGACATCTCGAAATAAATGCTCAATTTGTTTGGGCGTAAAATGTTTTCCGGTAAAATGTTTTACCTATTTTCCGGTGTTTGGTTGTGTAAAAAATGAGGAAAACATTTTACATGTAAAACATTTTCCATTAATTGGATGAAAATGACTTACCCTTAAATCTTCCGTAAGTTATTTTCTGAAATGAACCCATTGCCTTCTACTGCAATTCTCACTACTCAGTTCCATCGATTATCAATCCTGACTCACGTTCAATTTCAATATTCTCATATCTCTCCACCGTTTAAGCTCCTCCTCTCTCTCTACACTTTTTTATCGATTTCTGAAAATATTTTTCAAGTGCCAACCAAACACCGAAAAATAAAAGTTTGAAGTTTGTTTTCTAAAAAAATATTTTACATGGAAAACATTTTACATCGAAACAAACGGAGCCTTAAAAAGATGGACAAACAATGTCACTTTTTTTTTTTGTATGTATATCAATCAAACAGGCGTAACTGAATTTTATAATGAGTGGGTGGTAGATGCATAATTTAATATTGAATAGAGCTATCTAAATTAAGTTGAATGTCCATAGAAGAAGCCACAACCACAAGAAAAATTGAGTCGACAGAGACAGATAAATAGTGACTCCTTAATCCATGACACAAACCTAACCTATGACACAAGGTGTTGCCCGACAAATTGTTATGGTGCAATTTTAACTATCTGAAACATGTGCAAAATGTTCTCTCCTCAAATAACAAGGCCAGATAGCAAGATTTTTTTGGCTTGTTTCCTCTCTTGAGAGATACTAGAAGCTGGGCACATACTATGTGCGTGCGTGTGAATGTTAGGCCGGGATGTGAGAGAAGGTAGTTGGAAAATTTAATTTTGTGACGGAGCTTCAAAACTTGTTTAAACCGAAAAGGATTTCTCCCTTTCTATATTATAATAGAGGTTGGGCACAGACTCCGTGCGTGCATGTGTGAATACATGAGTTGTGCAAGTGGGGGAATTGGTAGTCGAGCGTAACGTGGGGTAGGATTGGTAGTTGAGCGTAACGTAGGGTAGGACAGTTAAAGTGAGAGTGATTTCACATTTATCACCGTTTTTGTTGTGGTTAAAGAGTAGTAGTAGAACTTTTTTTGCGGGGTAATTCTGAAAATCACTTTTGTGATAAAGCTTAACAAAAGTGCTCTTGCACAAGTGGCAACCCCATTTATAATTAGGATAGATTAGAATTGCAACAGAGAGTCATGCCATTGAGTTCAAATATTTTCTTCTCCTTCGCCTATCATATGTATCGGCTTGGCTTCGTTCCGAACCAAGGAGGCATTCTGGCGGGCGCGTGCGTGTAGGAAGGTCAACCGCTACATAAGTACGGAATGTTAGTCCATTCGAAAGTACTGGGTGCTAGAAGGGATAGATCCAAAGGGCGGAGGGCCGTGATATCAAGTAGAATCACTCGACCCCGACTTAGCTGGAAAATTTTCTTAGAATATGTGTAACTGTTAATAGGACACCTGACCACACAGATATTAAGAAGAGGCAAAGACCCCATGAAGACCATAATATCCTACCTTTCTCCTCACAACGGAACGTGTGTCGTTTCAAGTATTTAACTCCACTCTTGGTAAATCCTTATTTCTATTCACGGTTTCAAGTATTTAATCCACTCTATACAAATCCTGATTTCGCCCCCAATAGATCAACCTATGGTCGATCGATAGGTGTGTATAAATGTTTAAATGTCCATAAAACTTGACTCCGCCCTGAATAGATCAACCTATGATCGACAGAGGTATAAACATGAAAGCATCTTTTTTTGATCCTGTGCCTCGTCTAATTCAGGTTGTTTTGATCCCAAAATCCAAAAGTATCTTTTTTATTACCTTTCTTTAGGGAAGACGTCTACATTGATACAATGTTTGGTTGCATTGTTAAATAAAAGCAGCATATTTGAACCAACTTTTTTACCAAAGTGGGTATACTCTCTTTGTTAGCTGACGGTTCCACTTGCTTAACACATACTCCAACTAATGTGTCTAACCTTGTGTCCAAGTTCAAACAATAAGTAATGTTCAAGAACTCAAAGCAGTTGCTTGTAAGACATTACCATACCAAAAATATGTTATGAAAGTGATGCATACCTTTAGGAAAATGCTTCGGACAGAGATGTCTGGAACTCACGTGCATCGAGTGGAAACCATGCACATCACAAGATTTCAGAAAAATCTCATGAAACTGGTGGCATTTTTATAACTCAAAGTTGCTTGTAAGACATTACCGAACCAAAAATATGTTATGAAAGTGATGCATACCTTTAGGAAAATGCTTCGGACAGAGATGTCCGGAACTCACGTGCATCGAGTGGAAACCATGTGCATCACGAGATTTCAGAAAAATCTCTCATGAAACTGGTGGCATTTTTATAATCCTTTGAGAGGACGAGGCGACATCTAGATTTGGCTTGATTCAGAAGGCGAATCAAGTTCTCTTCTAAAATTAAAGCTTGATAGACGATACATTAACCAATAGAGAGTTTGCTCCTCCCTGGAAAACTAATGCCTGCAAGCATGGTGCACGTTCTTAACATGATCACCATCATGTATCATTTCATACCCTGAAAATAGGGAATTCATTCAGTGTTTCTGGGTTTATTCTACATTCCTTTTCAGCTAGACGTACATTTGTGTTTCTTGGAAAATAGAGTTGCTTAGTTAGGCCTTTTGGTTGACCCCCCAAAAGAAGAAGAAATAAGCACAGAAGCCGGATAATTGAAGTAACAGGATTCAGAAAGAGTAAACCGAAACAACAAAATATCAAAATTTCTATGATACCCCAGTGTGGTATTGAGGCATCATGCCCCCATTTAATATGGACCATTAGATTAGGTTTTAGGTTAATCTGGGCTCTTGGATCAAAACCACCTCCTAAAAGTAAGGTGGTTTTTCGTTTTTTCAACCATTATATTTACCATGAACACTGACTTTTTTTTACCATATTTTATGCTGATACTTACCACAAAATAAGGCATACTTACCACAACTAAAGGCTGTACTTCAACGTTTTTAGGTGTTTTCAAAATAATTTTAGAAGAGAGGGGGATGGATCCAAGGGTTAATAGGAGAGAGGGGGATAGATCCAAGGGTTGAGATTGAAAGAAGAGATCCAAAAGAGTTTTAAAAAAACGGGGACATGATGCCCCAATACCGCTTTGGGGGGCATGGTATTGGTGGGGTGTTGTTGGAAAATTTATCAAAAGGAAAAATTGCTTTAAAGAGTACACCAAGGTACCAGTAACATCTGCAGAGTCTAAAACTATATTGGTCGTTATTTTATTCTCAAGTAGTAAGTCTTGATTCAACATGTTATATACATTGTTTCATTTGTCGTAGTGGAATATTTTAAATATTTCATCGGTTTGGATGCAGGCAAAGGAGGTAGATATGATTTTCCGCTTGACCGAAAAAAGAGAGGAGGTAGATATGCTACTGTTTACAATGTGTATGCGCTGGAGGATGCTGCATGGGCGGATGCGAGATTTTAGCGGATAGAGGCTCGCTATGCAAGAAGCGCTTGCTGCATTGTAAGGGAAGGTGGCTGCTCTAGCCACTGGAACTTGGCCTAACCACCGTTATCTAAATTGACATCCTGGGGAGGAGGAAAAGGATGATGATGTCAAGGAAGAGAATGGTTGCCCTGTTTGCTGTGAATATGACAAGGAGGGAGGACCCATGGTGCGAACAGATTCTATGGGAGCGAGTCATGTCGCAATTTTAGAAACAGGCAATCTAGAGTATTTAGTTTTTCGATTTGGGTTGAATTGATTTTCCCTTTCCATAATTGCATGGTAAACAAAATATTGTACTCCTACTTTCAAGTATGAGTGCCGATATTGCCACGATCTCGAGACCTACTTCTTTCTTCCATTCCGTTGCTCCTTTTTTCTGTTCCTTATGCTTCTCATCTCCATGCTTCTTATTTCATGGACCGATGATTGGTGAGATCCCACAACATGGGGTTGATGATTTTGAAGCAGCATCTCCTCGCAGCCGCAGGTTGTACATAACAAGATCAAAGAGGGGGATTTCAAAATGATTTTGTGCTTCAATTTGCTTTAAAAATAATCAAAATCTCTCTGTCGATTATGTGCGGCTATGCATGAACAAATTGTGGGTTCGGAGAGATTTTTTCCGCAATATCACAAATGAGAGAGGAAATCGAAGGAAATTGGCTGGGGGGCTATGGGGACTGTATCTAATGAAGGATAAGAGGAAGAGAGAAATATGGGTCTTTGTGGTGGCAGTGGAAGACGGTTTCAGAAAGACGGTCGTGGCATTATCACCACCCTTCTCGTACAATATAGTTATTATCAATTGAGCTATAAGCCTTGAGAAAGTGGGTTGAGTTTTGATAATAAGTAAATTATATAATTCTAGAAAGTACGTACTAATTTTGTTTACCAAAAAAGGAAAATCAAATGAACCCAAATAAGGAAATTAAGTACTCTAGATTGCCTATTTTTAAAATTGCATCGTTCGTAACAAAATACTAAAATCAGTTTCATATCAATCAAATATAAAACTTCTAAACTTAAGTACTGGAGTATCTTTTTAAAACCCAATCCGCAACATTATCAGTACGGTTCCCTGCATCAACATCCCTCACAAACTTGCAGTCTTCGTTCTAATCTTCCGGTGGTGTTCTGTCTTCTCCCTTAAAATGTCACTTTCGGCTTATGAGTTTCTATTAATTTATGGATGTTTCATTTTTGGTTCCGTTTATCAATATTACGATGTTTTCATTTGATGTTCTTTGTTGGACAAAGATTCTTTATGTTTTCTTACACTCTTATGCTTTAATGATGTTAGTAATTCTTTAAGAAATTTTGCACGCGCATTGCATGTGCCACGACTTCTAGGTTAAACCATAAAACAACAGGAGTACTAGTGTGTGCGGTGGATGGGTGTGTGTGTGTGTAACATAACCATGACATCAGGGAGAACCAGTATATACATTATATCCAAGATTTACTAATAACCAGGAATAAGTCTGCATCATGTAAATGAAATACAGTATCATCTTTTGATCAACAGTTTATTAAGTTGTAGTATGTATGGCCATGACCAGAGGATCCAGTGGTTATAGACCTTCATGAGTGTTAGACATGCAACTTTCCAGTTCCAGAATGCAGCTGAAAGGTCCTGCTTGGAACAACCTGAAGAACACCAGGTAGCTCTGCCAAAGAGATTATTTCAGTTAGTTTTTCATTTCCCTTGCTTTAAAATCGATTTAGCACTAAAGACGTTTATCTGAGTAACATTAGAAAGGCATCACGAGAATAAAATAGAAATACATTGAAACTAGACTAAATTTGACAGCATACTATGTTTTCACATATAGGATACAGTTAAAGAAAAATAATTTCTCTAGAACATATATTACACTATCTGTTCATAGAAATATTTCTTCAAGCTTCAGATGTCATATCAAAACAATTGGAGTCAAAGATAGTTGATACTGCATATATTCAGTTTCGGCTGACTAATCTAACTTGTGCATGTCACAACCCAAGTACCCCAATCTGGGGCATGGAGTGGACGGATCACACCCTGGAGAGTTAATTCAAGGACGTTGAGGAAATTCAAGTCAATTTTCCCGAAATGAGACGGTCAAGGTTACGAATTCAGAACGCATTCTACCCTCACCAATTATTTAGTGACTTGCGTAAAAATTAGGTTCTCAATCAAAGCACCTACATTCCTCATCTTCAGTAGACAAGGCACGAAACACATGCCTACATGGGTACAAGCACAGCCGTGCACTGCAACCATGAACCGCATGATCTATGCCTGAAGGTTTTATTCCTAGTCAATGTGGGATTGCGCAGGTCAAGTTGGGACTTTAAAAGCAAACTGGACGCCTCCGGTTTCTCATTCTGAGATGTGGGATGAGGGTAAACATAACTTTTGGGTTACATTTGACATAAAACTTCCTTGTCTAACAATTTTATGCAGCTACTGGAGATGCTCCCCCACCAGCTCCACCAATCCATGACTTTGGTCACAATAATAAGCACTATCTCAATAAAATTCTGCTACCCCACGTCTACGGATGACAATCCCCAGTAGTATTCATTTGCACTGACCCTGGTCCTGATCCCCTACGGTTTTATCTGATGTTCACCATCCCTGTGCCAACAAGGGAAAGCTACTTCCAAAGCAAACACGCCGCCTAGAGATGGCAACAGGGCATATTGGGCTGTGATGAAGTGCAGTTATATGCCATTTCAGGTAGGAAAAAACACACTACGCTTGAGTATAGCGAGGATGATTGGGTTTGTGATTTGTTATTAAGTAAATTCTGCTTGACCATTTATCTGTCCTTTTCTCCACTGAAAGTCTGATGAGCCTAGATACCTTGATCCACAGGTTTTTTACCCCTCGAGGCCTACCTCATTTGAGATAAAATGCCTTGCATGATGCTTTTTCCTTTAAAAGCACTGCTTCAAAAACAAACAAACAAACAATAACAGTACATAATGTCCTAGATGACAAGATGCCCTAAATGCTACAAAAAAAAAAAGCGGAGAAAATGCTCCATGCCGTTAATGCATCCTGCCATGGGAATTACCCGTGAAATAAGTGATACTAAGGCATCACGTATCATGAAAGAGAGTCTCTCTTTAGAGAATCACATTCTAAATAATGGACTGTGGTTTGGTCATAAAAATCTCCCCAGAAGTGCTAGTGATATTTTGAAAAGATTTTTGAGTAAGCCAGTCTGTCCTATAATAGTCTGAACATTGGCCTTCTCATCCTTTGATGCCCTTCTTCTTGCAGCATGACTTGCCACACCAATTTCAGAAATCCTTACGTAAATGAGTGCTTTTTTGTTATAATGAGATGAAAAATTAATAACAGACCAAGAAAATCAATTGCGCTGAGGAAAACTAATGCAAAACCAAAGGGCAAACAGATCCAAGCATCAAAAGAGTTGAGTATAACTAATTTGCAAAATTTGGCTTAGGTCAACAGCCCACAAGACCAACTTAAGTCCAAAACTTGTTCGCGCAAAAAAGAAAAAGAAGGTCCATTCGACTTTCATTAATGATCTGACATTCACATCAAAATCCAATCCCTTCTTTGTTGTTCGGTGTGCGGCGTGTGCCTACAAATAAGAGCCTAAATTCCACAAGTCATGTTCATAATTTGTAAGATTAATGACACCAACAATATGATCAGTATCTATTGTGGAGAGCATATCATTGTACAATATGATAGAAATACTACCTAAGCTAGGCTCCAAACCATCAAGCATAAACAAAAGTGATCCTAACAGAAACTAAAAGAAATGAAACCCAAATCACTACGAGAAAAACCAATTGACCAATCCAATCCACATCACTCTGAAGATGGACACAAGAAAACAACAAAAGAATCGGAAACCATCTTTCAACAAATGTAACATAGCAATCGTTTTTTTTTTTTTTTTTTGAAATGCAGTAACATAGCAATCGTTAGACCTAAACAAACAATGAAAAAAGCCAAACTCACTAAGATAGAAACAGTGGACCAATCCAATCCACACCACTCTGAAGATGGTAACAAGACAAAAAACAGAAGAATCATACAACAGCTTTCAACAACAGAAGAATCATACAACAGCTTTCAACAACTGTAATATAGCAATAGGTGCCAATAGTCAGAACTGAACAAAACTAACAAAAAACCCAACTCACTAGGATAGGAACCTATCGACCAACCCAATCCACATCACACTGGAGACAGTAACAAGAGATGACAGAAGAATCGTACAGCATCTTTCAACAAACTTAATATTAGCAATCGTAACAACTAAAAAATAATGAAAAATAACAAAGAAACCCTTACTTGACATTTGGGAGACCTGCTCTGGAGTTAGTTTGGCAGAGAAGCCACTAGCAGCATGCTTGTAACTGTAAAGCATTGCCTCCTTCGCTGCCTCCTCACTAATCCACAATCAACACACGCAGCCATATCAGTAACATAGCTATATGTGTCTATATCTACATAAGCCCACACACACACACACACATTAACAGTGAAGAATCCAGGATTTTGTCCAGGTAATACAATTTTTTCCGCCGAAAATCGAAGAAGTCAGAAAGAAATCAAGTCAACCTGTACTAAGTGACATTAGACAACCAAAATGTGCACATTCCAATTATTCTAGTCTACCTAGTGTTGAAAAACTAATTCAAACTGGATTTTTTTTATATAAAGTTCACTAGATTAACTCCAAACTAGCAAAAAATAATAGTAAATAGTTTCAACTCAACTTTACACTGAAAAGTCTAGGAAGAACCCATGTCCTCTTTTTACACCCTTTTCCCTTTTACTTAATGGGTCAAACGAAAATTTTTACTGTATCCAATACAGAGCGTCTCTTGTGGTCAGTGTTCAACAATTGATGGTGGGAATTGAACCCACGACTCTATGCCACTGCACATATGTATACACACACACACACACACACACACACATATATATATATATATATATATATGTAGAGAGAGAGAGAGAAGAGGAGACCTGCCGAGGACGGAAGCGAGGGTGGAGATGTGGAAGGAATCGGGGTCCTGATCGGAAGGCTTTTGGGTGTAGATGATGTGAACGGTTGCTTCTTCTGAAGCCGATGAGGGTAGTGGATTGGAAGTGTCCGCCATAGCTGTCGTTGATCCAAGAAGAAGAAGAAGAAGAAGAAATCAATACAGTATCAATAACAATAATGATTAGTATGAAACAAATGACGGGATTTTTGCTGTTCTTTATGGTTTACATGGACGGCTGCGATTGAAATAAAGCACGGTAATTTGATTCGGTTCGGTTCGGTTTGGTGCACAGCAAAATTGTACACAGATCATGCATAGATTGCATTATGAGGCCTATTAAGGGTCCTACACAAATGATCTGAGTCGTTCATTATGTTTAAAACATTTTTTCAAGAGCCCTTGCGAAAAATAAGCTCAATTCGATACCTATAAGTACTTTATCTAATCATCTAACTTTTCTTTAAGGTTTTTGAATCATGAAAAGTTAGACGATTAGATCAAGTACTTATAGGTATCAAATTAAAATGAATTTTCGCAAAGGCCCTTGAAGAAAATATTTTACACATAATGAACGGTTTGAATCATTTATGTGGAATCCGTTATAGATCCCACAATGCAATCTGTGCATGATCTTTGCACAATTTTGCTGTATCCACAGACTTTCCGTAAGGTTTATATCCATTAAAACCGAAACCGAGCCGAACAAACCGACAATGTTCACCTAACCGAACCGCATTGTGTCGGTCAATTTTTTGGGTCGGTTCGATTTCGTGGGGTAAAATTACACCCCCTAACTACTGCTGTAAATTTTTCCGTGAAAAAAATAAATTACTGCTGTAAATTGCTAAAAAAGAGTCTGTGACACTTTCAAACTACTTATGAAATATTTATTTTAGTTAATAAAATTATATGTGATTTTGAAGTTTTTGTTCCATAGAGCTAGTTGAGATCTATTAAATAAAATGTGAAGTATTACTCGTAAAAAGTACTATTCCATCAATTAAAAACATAATTAAATTTTTTGCTCGGTTAAAATACAACAAGGACAAACAAAAATGAAAACAATTAATAATGTTTCGTTGAAGAATTCATTTGTAACGTGAGCGTTGAATACTTACGACATCATTAGTTTTGTATTAGATGAGTTACCTCTAAGTTTATACAGTTTCACACAATTTTTTTTATTTTTTTTTGGAAACCACACAAATGCATGATAAGAGGAAAATTAGGACGCAACGAGTCAACATCTCCGCATTGGATGATTTTCTGCATGCAAAGAAAAATGATTTGGGCACCATGTGGCAGTGTCCTGACCGTGAAATAACAAGGGTGTGTTCCCGTTTCATTAAGGTTCTTATTTTTTTAAGTAATTACTTTTGTTTTACGAGACATGTCATTCTTTCATAATACATCACATTTAATTTTTTAAAAAAAGTACATAGTTTTTGAATTAAAGATGATATATTATGAGAGAATGATCTATCTCGTAAAAAAAGAAATTACTTACTTCCTCCGTTTCAAATTCTTGATCCTCTATGGTTTTACGTGTAATTTTTAATGGCATATATCTCTCAGTATATATTAATTAAAATATGCAGTATGAATAGATTTCAATTATTTCCGTAGAACAATGTTTTCAAAAATGTAAAAAATAATTTACATTTAGAGATGCAATTAAAAATTACACGTAAAAACGTATAGAATCAAGAATTTGGACGAAGGGCGTAAAAAATACTACTATAACAGCATGTACACCAATGAAAATGTAAAATTGATGGTGAACAGTGCACTTTTTTCATTCTACCTAATACCTACTCACATCTCTCTCAACACTATACCAATCCTATCTATTTAACCTATTTCCTATTAAAATATTATTACTTTTATTTTTTTTCTTTTCTGGGAAGAGAGAGGGGGGGAGAGAGAGAGAACAATAATAAAATAATATTCACATGGTGAATAGTGCCTAGGTATATTTACCTAAGCACTGTTCATAGATGGGTTTTAGCTCAGCCTTTACCTAATCTGGTGTAGTGCTCATTTGGAGGTTTTGCTTAGGTAAAATAGCTTTTTAGCTATTTAGCTTTTTAGCTATTTTACCTCAACTGATAAAGTTGCTCTAAGAGCAAGTTTATCAGCCACTTTAAAATAGCTTTAAAGCTATTTTAGTTCACAAAAAGGAGGAAAATGTCCTTACAATAGAGGAGCTAAACTGGGAGCTAATTTGCCTCCACCTACCGTTGTAAGCTAAAAATAGCTTTTACAACTATTTACAAGCAATCCATTTTTTTAAATTATTTTTCTCTCTCTCTCTCTCTTTCCTCTTTTCTCCTTTCTCCTCTCTTTATTTTTAATATTGGAAAAAAGAAAAAATAATATTTTAATAGATGATAGGTAAAATAGATTGTGTTGATATAGTTATGAAAGAAAAAATTGATAATTAAAATAGAATTAAAAACTGTTCACATGATATTTTACCATTTCATTGGTAAACTTGCTCTAAGAATCTTAACGAAACAGAGCACTCGTGTACCCTCTCCATCATTAATGCATCGGTGAGTAAAATTCGGACAAGAAAGTCTACAATTGGTCCTCCATACAAAACGGAAAAATTAAATTACCACAACACGTTTGGTCACCTGCTCTGTCCCATTCCCCAAATCCAACTACACCCATCGCCATTTCTAGGGTTTTAATCCCACTCCCATTGCTCTCAATCCAATCCAATCCAATCCCCACATCTCTTTCTACTATATCGTATACAATCGCATCAACATTCTCCAATTCGCATCAAAACCAGTACTACTTTCGACATCAATTTTGAATTTTTTTTATCAAATCAAACCGTATCAATGGCGTGAGCTGCGTTCGATTAGGGGGTTACGGTTCTCGCGTTTCTCATTTGTGCCGGATCGCGATCCCGATGGCGGCGCCGAGGAACTCGGTGGCGGAGGGCGGCGGAGGGGGGAGGGACGAGGAGAGCAACAATGCGGAGGACTCGCCGACGAGCAAGAAGCCGATCGGGGCGAGATCGGAGGGGAAGTTCCCGCTGACGCGGTGGGAACTCGCCGCGGCGCTGAGCGTGTTCTTCGTCTTCTCGACGGGGCTCTTCTACGTGTACTTGACAATGCCGGATGCCGAGTACGGGAAGCTTAAAATGCCGCGCACTGTCTCGGATCTCCGGGCCCTCAAGTACGTGTTTCTAGCTCCCGTTGGTGCTGTAAATTTGATGTTTTTTGTGTGTGAATATATGCCGTTTTCATTGTCGCACGCATTATGTGGTTGTTTAGATGGATTGAGCTGGGGAAAAATTCCGGACTTTGGTTGCTGTCTCATGCCATTCGGCCAAACCCCTTTAGGTTATATATATAACTGGGTGTCCAGGCCAGCTATCGCACACCTTAACTGTTGTGCCGAACACGAAATTGAGAATATAACAAATCAACAAGCGATAGACAAGAACACAAGGATATACGTGGTTCCGCTCAAGCACAAAGCAAGAACGTACTCCACGGGGAAAAGAGCAAGATGATTCACTATAAACGGGGAGAGAAACAAAGAGCCGGCTATACCCGTAACTCTATTTGAAGCACCAAACAGATATCTAGGGACAAATCTCTGGTGGAACCCAAAAGGGAGACACAAACCCTTGGTGGAACCCTAAGAGATGAACAAAACCCTAATATCTAAGCCCTTGAACAAAAGACCATAAACCTAGGAACCCCCAAGGTCCCTATTTATAGGAAAACACTAAATAAACCTAAACCGAATAGGAAAAGGAATCCTAGTCAATTTAGGAATTCTAGTCAATTTCCAACAAATCTCCACCTTGACTTGAATTCCATCGAACTCAACACTATAGGCAATCCTCTCCTTCAATCGCTCATCTCCCCCAAAAGCCCCCCACGGGGCAATCACCAACGGCACAAACGAGCAAGGCTCAAGCACACCTGCTTGACCTTGTAAACGCGACTCAGGAAACCCAGCCGCACATGCCTCCAAATTGAGCCTCTATCTTCCAACGGGCACCTCCCACCCAACGCATCCCTCTCGGATACACACGAAGATCTGCTCAAACTCCCCACAGAGTTAATTACCGACTCCACCACGGAGTTAAAAACCCAAAACTGAGTCAACCTCGAATTCACCGATGAAGAACCCAAAGATGTAGCACCCACAATCGTACTACCATCAAGCACATAGAGGTTATTTGATTTCCGATCCTTCATCAAAACACGAGCACCCTTCAAAACCCTCAAGACTCCACCTTCAGCGGTATGCTTCCAACCCAAAGAGTCAAGAGTGCCTAAAGAGATAAGGTTCCTTTTCAAATCTGGTACATGTCGAACACCAAACAACGTCCTCACAAAACCATCATGCATTCTGACTTTAACTGTTCCAATCCCAACAATTCTACAGGGCATATTATTCCCCATAAGAACTGTACCACAACTGACCGATTCATAAGTATTGAACCAATCTTTATTCGGACACATGTGGTAAGAACATCCGGAGTCCAGAATCCATTCGGCATTCGAACAGACATCACCGACACTCACAGAAAGAACTATAAGTGAATCGTCGGAATCCTCTTCAACAATACCAGCAACAACCTTCTCTTTAAAATTGTCCTTATTTTTCAACCTAGGACAATTTCTCACCATATGCCCGTATTTCCTACAGTAAAAACACTTTACTTCCTGATTTGTGGAACGAGAGCCAGAAACCCCTCTACTGCTATTATCCCTCTCAGAAGTTCTTCCTTGCACCACCAAACCATCAGCATAAACCTCACTTTCACCAGATACCTTTTTTCTTAATTCTTTTGAATATAAACTAGATTTAACATCCTCCATGGAAATCATATCTCCCATAAAGTAGGGTAGTAACAAAATGCTCATAAGACGCAGGCAAAGAACATAACACAATAAGGGCTTGAAATTCATCATCAATCACAACATCAATATTTTTTAAATCCATAATAATTCGATTTAACTCATCTAGATGGTCTTTTACGGGCGTACCTTCCCTCATACGAAACGTATAAAGGCGCTGCTTCAAATACAACCGGTTGGTAAGAGACTTCGTCATATAGATACTTTCTAACTTCAACCAAATACCGGCAGTAGTATCCTCCTCCCCGACCTCGCGAAGCACATCATCGGCTAAACACAACTGAATCGAACTGAGCGCCTTCGCATCGAGATCCTCGAACACACTATCCTGCATATCAGCAGGTTTCTTCGATTTCCCCAACAAAGTCTTGTGTAATCCTTGTTGAACAAGCAAAGCCTTCATCTTAATACGCCATAAACTGAAGCTAGTGCTCTGCCCATCGAACTTCGCAATTTCGAAACGAGTCGCCATTGAAACGATCACCAATTGCACAATACACAGCAGAAAACAAAAGCCTCGGATTGAAACCCAAAGCTCTGATACCAATTTGTTGTGCCGAACACGAAATTGAGAATATAACAAATCAACAAGCGATAAACAAGAACACAAGGATATACGTGGTTCCGCTCAAGCACAAAGCAAGAACGTACTCCACGGGGAAAAGAGCAAGAGGATTCACTATAAACGGGGAGAGAAACAAAGAGCCGGCTATACCCGTAACTCTATTTGAAGCACCAAACAGATATCTAGGGACAAATCTCTGGTGGAACCCAAAAGGGAGACACAAACCCTTGGTGGAACCCTAAGAGATGAACAAAACCCTAATATCTAAGCCCTTGAACAAAAGACCATAAACCTAGGAACCCCCAAGGTCCCTATTTATAGGAAAACACTAAATAAACCTAAACCGAATAGGAAAAGGAATCCTAGTCAATTTAGGAATTCTAGTCAATTTCCAACATTAACTAATCCCGGGCCTTGAAGTTAACGACCAGGCAAACCTCTATTGACCCAAGGTTTGGAACGTATGGCCTTCTTGAGATTCGACCTTGCGACGGCAGCAAGCCTTTGGTTGCTGTCTCATACCACCCGGCCGAATCCCTTTAGGTTTGAAATAGTATGGAGATTATATAATATCCCATAAAATGAGTAATTACATTGAACTAATAGGGAGGGATTACTAGTAGGAATTTTTAAGGGGTTGTGCATCACATCTTTAGTGGGATTGGTTGTCCAACGGATATGTAAGCCCTTCACTAATCATTGGTTTAAAGTGCCGGCAATGGGTTATATAATCCATTGCCTGATGGAACTGGCCCTTAAAAGCATTGAGAACTGTCTTTAGTTGGGTCTTGATCTCTTTTCAGGCCACAATTGCAAGGAGTACGGCGCCTCATGTTTTTGTCCACTATTATTCTCTTTGTTTTCCACTATACTTCTGTTCCTTCTGTTCTTTAGAGGATTAGTGTCTTCTCATCTGATTACTCAATAGGGTAATCCAACTACAGGCATAACCTCTTTTCCTTTGTTTTCGCAATACTGAGGTCTTAGATATCTTAAGAACTTAAGTGGAGTTGATAAAGTGGTCAACATTGCAACAAGAAGATGCCAGATGAGTTGTTTACCCCCCAATGTTGGTTCTGTCTAAGCCAAGAAAATTTCAGAGAAACAATGATTATTTAATATTCTTCATTTCCTCTCTTCTAACTACTTTCCATGATAATGTTGAATTTCCCGCATGCTTTCTCTAATTTCTGTTCTTTTGGATTTTGTTTCAGAGACGACCTTTCAAGATATGCTAAAGCATACCCAGCAAAATTCATTCTGGGTTACTGCTCAACTTACATATTCATGCAGACGTTTATGATTCCTGGCACCATATTCATGTCATTGTTGGCTGGAGCACTTTTTGGTGTTCTCAAAGGCCTTTTCCTAGTTGTTTTTAATGCCACAGCTGGAGCATCATCCTGCTATTTTCTGTCAAAGTTA
Organism: Rhododendron griersonianum; assembly: GCA_018127125.1. Classification (NCBI taxonomy): domain Eukaryota; kingdom Viridiplantae; phylum Streptophyta; class Magnoliopsida; order Ericales; family Ericaceae; genus Rhododendron; species Rhododendron griersonianum. Next base: position 28,059,211 of record CM030798.1, read on the forward strand.
ATTGGAAGGCCTCTAGTTAACTGGTTGTGGCCTGAAAGGTTGAAGTTTTTCCAGGCAGAGGTACTCGCATTGCACCTTCTTTGCAAGGGACTTCTACCTTATGTTCCCTTTAGTAATTTATTGTAGGGCAAATTTCACTCAGACCCCCTGAGGTATCTGACAATGACAGAAGGTACCCCTCAGTTTTGAAAAATGACAGAAACCTCCCCTAATTCACAGTTTGGGTTTCATTCCGTTAGTTCCGTTAGTGAGATGGATGGAAAATGTACGGAAATGTACGGAAAATGAAATCTTCAATTTTATTTAGTTTTACAGCTATTTTAGGGCTCTCATTGAAAGTCCTAGAGCCAAAAATTAATTATAATCATTTAGGATAAAATGATAAAAAAAAGTAAGATCTTCGCACCGATTTAAATGAATTAAAAATTGGAATACTTAAATATCTGCTATTTGGTTCTGCGACTCTCTTAGGGCTCTCATTGAAAGCCCTAGAGCCAAAATTTAATTATGAGCATTTAGAATAAAACGATTAAAAAAATAAAATCTTCGCACCGATTCAAACGGATTAAAAATTGGAGCATTTAAATTTTTGCTCTTCATTTGGTTTTAGGGCTTTCAATGAAGAGCAAATACTTAAGTTCTCCAATTTTCAATCCATTTGAATCGGTGCGAAGATCTTATTTTTCTGATTATTTTATCCTAAAGTGTCATAATTAATTTTTGGTTCTAAGATTTTCAATGAGAGCCCTAAGATAGCCGTAGAACTAAACGAAGAGGAGATACTTAAGTGCTCAAATTTTCAATCCGTTTGAATCGGTGCGAAGATCTTATTTCTTTGATTATTTTATTCTAAAGGGTTATAATTAATTTTTCGCTCTAGGGCTTTCAATGAGAGCCCTAAGAAAACCGTAGAACCAAATGAAGAGCAGATACTTAAGTGCTCCAAATTTTAATTCGTTTGAATCGGTGCGAAGATTTTTATTTTTTTATCATTTTATCCTAAATGGTCATAGTTAATTTTTGGCCTCAAGGCTTTCAATGAGAGCCCTGAGAGAGCCATAGAACCAAATGAAGAGAAAATACTTAAGTGCTCCAATTTTCAATCCGTTTGAATCGGTGCGAAGATCTTATTTTTCTGATCATTTTATCCTAAAAGGTCATAATTAATTTTTTTGCTCTAGGACTTTCAATGAGAGCCCTAAGATAGCTGTAGAACTAAATAAAATTGAAGATTTCATTTTCCGTACATTTTCCGTCCATCTCACTAACGGAACTAACGGAATGAAACCCAAACTGTGAATTAGGGGAGGTTTCTGTCATTTTTCAAAACTGAGGGGTACCTTCTGTCGTTGTCAGATACCTCAGGGGGTCTGAGTGAAATTGATGACTTTGATTTCTGGTACCATACTAACCTAAACCTTTGTATGCTCAGATTGCCAAGCGAAGGGAAAAGCTGCTGAATTACATGCTTTTTTTGAGGATAACTCCATCGTTGCCCAACCTTTTCATCAATTTGGCTTCTCCAATTGTGGATATACCATTTCATGTTTTCTTTTTGGCAACTGTAGTTGGTCTTATTCCAGCCTCCTACATCACTGTTAGAGTAAGTTGAATCATATGTTTTTATCGTTCCTATTTACTACTCCCTCCGTCCCATTTTCATTGTCCATTATTTCTTTTATCACTTTTGTGTCTATTGCGTATATCTTTCGATCTATAATATTTTTCATGATTTTGACATCTTTGTATTATAGAACAAATTGAAATCTATCAAATAAGATCCATATTGCATATTTTTGGAGATTCACATTGGAAGATATAAGCGATTGAAAACTGACACGAACATCAAAAAAGGACAATGAAAATGGGACGGAGGGAGTATTAACCTACGCCAGACCACTTTTGCCATATCTGTTTTTACGTGATATGAAAATCATCAACTTGCTATGGTTTTTTGTTTGTTCAGAATCATTCTTCCTCCAACCTGCCTTTATAGAGTGTATGGTTCAAAACACTTCTCCTTCCATCTCTAGGATAGGGAGCATAGTTGTTAATACCGTTCCGTACCGGCCGGTACGTACCGGATTTGGATAAAAACGGTAACTTCACCCTTAAATACCGTCCCGGTTCAAATACCGGCGCTTACCGGAGGGTACCGGAGAATCCGGCAAATCTTGGGCGAGATGTAGCTACCGGTAATTTCGTTCGGTATCTTGCTAATCTGGCCAGATCGCAACCAGCAGGCTTCTCGGTCAGAAAAAGAGGACGAGAGAGAGAGAGCTATACTCCTACCTGTGTTTGCCATGACTGATAGTGTGAGAGAGAGAGAGAGAGAGAGAGAGAGAGAGAGAGGACTCAGCAGTAGAGAGAGAGAGAGAGAGAGAGATAGAGAGAGAGAGAGCAGAATCAGCACGCAACAGCAGCAGCAGACATCGGAAAGAAGAAGAAGGGGAAAGAAGGTTTATAAATGTGTGAAGCCCTAAAATAACACAAGGACATTATTACCCCTCACTCTTACTTCTTTCCTTTTATCCACCCCTTACTCTTACACTTACTCTTACTTTTTATTATGGGAGTGCTTTTCCGTTCCTTTTTTTTTGGTTGGATGACTGGATGAGAGTTACTCCATATAAGACACTGTAATTTTTTTTGTCTAATGAAAGTTTATATTATGATGAATTGGATGTTAGGAGAAAAAAAATGAATTTTTAACTATATATATTGATAATTGCGCTAATTCCGAAACGGTAACCGGTATTTGACCGGTACCGATATGTACTGTACCAATAGGGAAACCGGTACCCTTGCCGGTACGGTATTCAGAACATTGATAGAGAGTGACACTAAATGTTGTATATGGTGGTTGTATTTGTTGATAGACAACGTAATCTGGTTGACAGAGTACTCACTGAGCCTAATTAAACTCTTTAATACTTTTTGCGCAATTTTATTGTCTAGGATATCCCCTACTTGAAGCTAGATTCCTATTTTAGGATGTCAGTTGTCAAATAAAGTTCAGAACCTTGCTAGTTCCTTGTACTGTAGCTGCTATAGGTCATCGACATAAAAGTGTGAATTCAAAACGTGCACCCCTTCCTACCAGGATGGAATTGTTCAAAGCTAGTCAGACCACCCAAAACATTTTCCTATGTAAATACTCAACTCTAAAATGCTTGATAAAGTATCCCATACTTGTTTTAAACCCGGGTTGAACCAACCAATAGGATGTGAGGAATATATTGAAGAATTTTCCAAGCTTTACAAAGTAGAGGCAGTAGAAGTGTAGAACTGTAGACTATAGAGTGCAGAACGGTAAAACCATGTCAGCTCGCATTAAAGTTTAGCATTTTTCAATGGCACTTCTGCATTGTTTGTGTATTTGCAATGGGGATTCTGCATTGCTGGTGATATCTTTAATCTGTAATTATTAAACAAACTTTGGTTTTGGCGCTCAGTGCCGCTCACCTAATTGTTGTTGCTGCTGCTGCTGCTTTGTTGTAACCAGGCTGGCCTTGCTCTTGGGGATCTAAAGTCGGTGAAAGATCTTTATGATTTTAAAACATTGTCTGTTCTTTTCCTGATCGGTTCTGTTGTCATAATTCCTACGCTCTTGAAGAGGAAGCGAGTATATGAGTAAAGCTATAGTTGAGCTCCCTTGGATGCCAAACTGGAGGGATGATGGCGACTCCCTTGATGGTTATGCTTCCGTTGCAAGACCTGAGGAGGAACTGAGGTGCAACCATTACTCTTGGTTGATACAATGTAGCAGCAGGCTGTGAACAGGTTTATGTTAGTGCTTTCAAAAGCACGGAATATAGGAGTGGTACTTCATTTTTTTTTTCTTTTTCCCCTATATGTTCGCAATCATCCCTACTTGTTATTTTTCTCCCAACTTGGGGTGGGGGCACAAATACTTGGATTCAAATTCTAGCATAGAAAATATTAGACTGTAGCAGTTATGCGAAAGGGTTTCTGATTGAATTTCTGATCTGATAATCACATTAATCACATCAGTCATTTGGCAAAAAGGGTTAACTAGTATATGCCTATGTTAGAGTTGATACACACTGTTTTGCACTCTTATTACATGGCTTGGTTGGAGAAGATCTCTATGTACTTAGTTGAAGAGAATTTGTGCATCTCTTTGCTGAAAAAACTCTGTATATGTTTGTTCTTATTTTTCGTCTCTTGGAGTAGTACTATTTGGATCTTTCGTGAATTCCGGTTTGAGTTGGAATTTCTCTTTCTTCCTCTTTTCATGCCGCAGAAAAGGGTCGGAGAAATATTTCATGCATTATTACTAGATCATCAAGATACTCGGATTAATAACTACCCGTAAAATAAGCTTCAATACCCTCCCTACTTTCTCAAGTGTGTTGGTTGATCGAAGAGTGGGTTAGTTAAATTATCTTGGACTTGGAAAGGCGCAGAATTTGCTTGTACTGCACATTACTCTTTTTGGGTAACCAAGCTAAACAACTGTAGTAATGTTTCGAACTTCATTTTTTCATAAACTTTTGGTCTGGTACTATTTTTTTTCTTCAGTATTTTTTCCGGTCTTAGTACTTTCACAATAGTTGTATTGTTTAGCTTTTCATCGTAACTTTTGAAATTAACATTAATTTCGATGGGAGGAATCACATATGGACCGGAGTGGAGAATAAGACAACATTAAAGACAAATAATAGCTATTTGGTTTTTTTTTTTTTTCCCTTTAGTTAACTCTTTTATTTTTGTCATATTTTTTATTTTTTGGACTCTTCTCGTCGAGACTAATGTCCAATTCAAAAAAACACAATGTGAATCTAATAAAAATTCATACAAGACGGATAAAAATACCCAAACAAAAATTTACAAACGATCCGATTCGTTTCGTTTTGTTTCATTTCATTTTATTTTCCCCAACGAACTAATAAATAGTCTACATTTTCTTTTACCACTTTTTTTTTCCCAACCCCCTCCACATGCAAATCCAAACATATCATCAGTGAGGTAGAAATTGCAATGAATTAATGCTCAACGTATATGCTGGAAACTACGAGAGAGAGAGAGAGAGAGAGAGAGAGAGAGAGAGAGAGAGAGAGAGAGAGAGAGAGAGAGAGAGAGAGAGAGAGAGAGAGAGAGAGAGAGAGAGAGAGAAGGGAAACCCATGGAAAAAACCCACTGGCCCAATCAAATCGCTGCAAATAATGTTTCATGGAAGATAAATGTACCATGAGTCGAGGTGTGCGCAAGCTGGCTCGGACATCCGGTTATAAAAAAAATGTAAACATATACGTATGTACATACTTATACTTCATCCGTCCCATTTTTTAGTCCATTACCATAGTCAGGTAAATCATTTTCCTGTTTTGAACAAGAGCCTAAACATCACACAATCTGATTCAGTATTCCAAACACACTTGGGCGCAATAGCGCGCCCAAGGGCCATCCATCTGCAACAATATTTAGTACTGAAAAAGGAAAAAGATTCATACAACCTCTAAACATTAACCAATAGCCTGGGAGGTTTGATAATAGTCCCATAAAGGAGCTACAATGGTACTCAAGATTGCGAAACCGACCCAATACCACTTCCAAAACATGTTGGAAATTACACATCCTCCCAAGAAACATGAAAGAAGAAAAAATATCACGAGGAATGCATCCAACGGCCAACATAAAGTCAGACTTTTTGGGGTATCATATGTTCTGGAAGCGACAGGTACGGTTCATTTTCATACCCCGTGATGCCAATTATCCTTAACCGCGTATTTGGCTGCACAATTCATGAAAAGGATATCACACAGTCACGATGAGCATAGGAACAACAGAACATGTTTTCTGATTCTTTAATGCCATCTTAGGGTTCCAAAATTCTTCAAGGAAGTTATTAAGTTCTTGATATGAATAATATCCATGAAACTCCACTCATTTAAGTACGTCAGCATCAAAAAAGCAAATCGAACTATGAGAGGATCAAATGTAACCGGAGTATGATGTGCAGAAATTACTTGAAGATGCATCAAATAATAGGAACTTACTCAGTCTTATATTGTTAAGAATGCGCTAATATGCATATTTTATGAGACAAGCAGATCATATATCATATATTATCATATGAAGTAAACATGGCAGTGAAATGGATAACTCAGCAATCAAAAGAAAGGAGCAATTGTTCCGGGAGCACAATCATTCACGCAAAGGCTAGAAGTGCAAAATATTCCAGAGATGGGCTCTAAACTTTTCAATAGCAATGTAGAGCAAGAATGGAAGGGGAACAAGAATGATACTAGAAGTGGGGCAGCTATTGTAGTGCTCCCAGCTAATAAGCATGGATACCGGACTCAGCAATTCAAAGAAAATGGGGACACAAAGAACATATGGATATTTATTGTTTTGTGCAGTTATGATTCCTATGCATTATCTTAGAGACCATCAGTGTTATAATTTGAAATTCTTACTTTTCAACTTTTAGAATATTCTAAATTAACAAGGCTTTCACCAAGTTGAATTTCCAATAATTACCTTCTACTCATGAAATACTACAATCTAACCGACGAAATATGTTACTAAATCATTATGTTGACTCCTGCCATTTCCCCATATGTTTCTAACTTGAGACAGGTTTACCCAACATGCCAAGTGTGTCTTGCTTAAAAATAAGTGCCCTTTGCGTGTCCACACAAATATGGGGACTAGTTAGGGGTGTTGGTTCATAGGTTTCCAATATCCTCTGATATTTAAAGAAGGAAATTATGGTTTATAAATAAATAAAAAAAGCCTACACGGTTCGCATTTATGTCCCTTGGGTCCCTCATCCACATGGCACCTCTTCGAAATTGTAATCTACATGCCACATTGCATAATCTACTATAGTGGTGACGTGCACTGTATGCAACCACCGAGCATATATGAACACCGCCATTAAGATATTCCAAGAAGACTAACTGAGATTGCAAAAAATCAATTAAGTGGAAACTGTACTCGTGAAACCAACTAATACCTGTCGGTGCCCGATCTTTCTTCTATAGTTCTTCTTCCTCTTGTACTTTTGGACAATGACTTTGTCATTCAACCCCTACAAGGAAACGGTACATATCATGAATGATTAAGATTAAAAAAAAAAATCTAAACTAATTGATTGAACTAAATATTCATAAAGTGACACCTGCTCCTCAATAACAGCATGTACAACCGTATTAGGTACCAGCGGCAGTCCGAGCCAAGTCTTTGTTTTTGAACTTACCAACAAAACCTTGTTCAGAATTACCTGCAGAAAATCAAAACACGAATATATCGATTGAGGACGAGAGAGATAAAACAAATACAAAAGAATTTGCCTTATAAAAATCTATATTGCTGCACCAGAAATATTCATCAGGCAGCTCAAGCAAACTACTGACACTAGCCTAGAAGTGACAAACTAAATACAGATCCCTCTGAACGTCATGGTTTTGAAAATAGCTATTGCTAAAAACTGCTGGGGTACAAGGTCATGTACCATTGTACCTACTTACCAATTACCACTGTACAAGGTCATGGGGGAGTTACCGTGTGGCAAGCTCACTTCCTTAGATAGTTCCACTAGTATGATGGCATGTGCAACAAAACGTTTCTGGTCAAATCCTTACACATAAGGGCCTGTTTGTTCGACAAGACTAACAGTGAAGGGTATAGAACCCCACAGCAGATGTAATTCCATGGGAGTAATCCCACACCCTCCATTATAATGTATATCCCATACTTCAGGGGGTTGTATATCTGATGGGTGTTTAATCCGGATCATATACATTTTAACCAAACATCGCATATGTGATCTCCTTAAACATGTAGTCCAATCCAATGCTCTTATTCGGTCAAACAAACAGTCCCTAAGTACGAAACCAGAGCAAGATTCACCAACACAATGCAAATGGATCTCTCAACAGTCAACAGCAAGTTCGTAAGGCATCTTTTGCACGGGGGCTTTTTGGGTTAAAGCACTTATGCATCTCAATACAAAGCAGAAAGGACAAGGAATTTAGTGTCGACAACGCAAATTTTTGGCAATATACAATGAGCAAATACACTAGTCATGCTTAAGTGTCAGAAAAATTATTCAAGCGTCGCAATGCTCTCCTGTATTTTGTAACCATTAGGTATCACAGTAGACACACCATATGCTTTGATATACGCGCTGTAAATCCTTAACATGCCTAGTATGGGTATTTTTATGCATTGATCAAGAATGCTCAAAAACATGTATCATGTAACCATCAAACATAGATATACATATTTCTTGGGTTGTTTATATTTAGCATAAATTCTCTTTAAATCTGTTTTTACTCAAACAGCAGGATTTAACTGCACATAGAGTTTCATCAGGTTAATTATTTAAAAGGAATCAGTATTTTTGTTGGTGAAGGAGGGATTTGCAGCTGAGGCTTCCTAACACTAGATGTATTGCTTCTACACCAAAATAAATGTAAAAATATTCTTGACATTGTATGTTAACTTAACAGCCTCCCTCCTGCCCTTTAGCCTCTCTTACGTCTCTAAAGCTCATGTGTCCCATTAGCTATTATTTCCTCTTTGAAGAGCAATTTATGAGCTCACATTGTCTCAACTGTTATTTACCTGGATAGTATCTCGTTCTTCCCTGAACAAGGGAGTGCATGATTTTAGTCCTGGTAGGGGAATCGGTGCATGTATGCTACCAGAAAACAAAGAAATTAATATAGTGTTCCATGTTACTGTTTGGCGATTTACCTAGACAAAACATTGGTTATGCTTTCTAGGTTGTTAGGATAGGCTTTTTGTGATCATGAGTCACTGAGTGAGAAAAGCTGTGCCATCGTGGATCCACGCTGCAGGTATACTTGCATTAGATCACACTGCATTAGTCCAGGACACTATGTCCCATGGATAAACTCACCTCAATTAAGCTATACTTGGTAATGCTTGCTGTTAGGTTTTAATTCTTGGAGAATCAAGGGTGATAGGAAAAAAAGAAAGTCCTGCCAATACATGCTTGGAGAACGCTTGCGGAGACCTAGGTAGCTCCACACAGAAGTACAAAGAACCTTACTCAAAGGGCACTTGATGAACACTCAAGCAGGCTCTGCCTAAATCTATAAGATGCATAGAGGGCCCGCAAAGCTTGGTTGTAGGGCAGTCAAGCATCACAATAATATTGATTGATTCAAGCAAATTATTTTTTTCAAAAAACTAGAATAGGGCAACTCATTCACCATACTAAATATGCTGATAAAACTAGCCTGCTGTAATAGACACTAAAAAATCTTATTCCTACATCGAAATTGTAGCATATAACAACCTAGAGAACACCACTGATTTACACACACTGCTCTAGAAAATTGATTTTGGATTGTGATTTTGAACAGCCGCAAACGACTGAACTTGAGCACCCTGTCTTTAGCCTGCGGCCCTGTAGTGACTAGCCGAGGTGTCAGGGAATAAACCCAAAATTCCATTCCGGGAGAGAGTCATAGAAGTACAAATTTCAATTGTTCAGAGAATCAGATCTCTCTACTTGTAATGTCAAAGTCTGTAGCCGACCAAGTTCAAAGGACTATGCTTGCAGATAACTCATCCCTCATTGAAAGAGAACTAACTTCCCATATTAGATAGAAAGATTCTACACATACAGGATAATTTGGTAGGAAAAGGGCCCTTTAGAGAATTGTTGTCTTCAAGAACTTCCTGGAAAATTGATGCGCTTGATCGGATAGTTGATTGACATAGATTTGCAAATTGGTATATTTTTAGGGAATTGATTTCTACACTCCCTTTTTGATATCCACACTCCCTTTTTTGTCTTTCACCAAAAAAAATACATACACTTTTAACACTAAAATCCAAAAAATGGAGTGTGGTTATCAAAAAAGGGAGTGTAGAAATCAATTCTCTATTTTTACTGCATTTTAAATTTCAAATATCAAATGTCCTCAAGTTTTTCAAATCACCACCAACAAGGCACGAACAGGGTCAGACTTCTGATTCTTTCAGGGAAAACGAAGAAGAAAGCAAAACCCCAGAAAGAAAGAAAGAAAAGGCTGTTCTAATGAAGGTAGAGGAATATGTTTGACCATTTGGGAAAAAAATTAAAGGGAGAGGGATAAAATTGGCCATTCTCATGAAGGTGATTTTGACAGGTCGACGACAAATAAAATAATGCATATAGCACAAAAAATACCCTTCCATAGTGTTCAGGCCTTCGTTCATCACTGGGTGGAGAAAAGTTAGATCTCCCCATTCCAGGACTAACTTTCTTAAAAGGATGAATAGGTGGAAGAATTGGACAGCAGCATTTTCTGAAATGCATCGTTGATTACATATGGCTTTGCTGAATACGATAAAACTCTCCACAGGTCAAAAGGGAAATAATGAGGAACAGTCCAGAAAATCAAAATCACAAAAACATTGTACATTAACATGGTGGAGCCAGGATTTGAACTCAAGGGGGCCAAATTAGTGAAGCAAATTTTTGTAAGACGATATTCAAAACATTAACTTTGATTCTTTTAGTTTTTATAAGATGGTATTTTTTGCAAGACGTCATTTAAAGTTCTGAACAAGCTCTAACCCAACTTAACTTGGATAGCAGAATTAAAAATCTGTCCAGAGTCCAGACAGAAAACAATTCAAAGACCAAACTCAAGGCCATTCTCATATAAAACTAAATCTATACCCATATGAAAGAACTGCAAAAGATAGCCAAATAAATTGTGAACAAAGGTAAGAATAAGAAAGAGTTTACAGATAAGGGTTACCTTATCATTAACCTTTGCACCTTTGAACCTCTGAGTGTAGATATACCGCCCGGGAATAACGAAAAATTGTCGACCTCCAACCTACTCAACAACCGAAAAATAACACGAAAGAGCATAAGTTATACATAAATATGATAAAACTTCATCTTGTAAGTACCGATGTAATACTACAAGTCACAAAAGAAACAATTGGCTAACATTAGACAATCTTAGAAACAAAGGCAGAAAGGACTGACATTAGTGCGATAACAACATACTAACTCCAAAACACAAGCAACCAAAGCTTAACATATGGGTTGTGATAAAATCACGCCAGACTGTGTTTGGATCATCAATTGTCAATGGATCTGAGGAGGAAACGGAAAACTACAATAAACTTGAGAAACAAATGACGCTAATAAGCTAATATGTTCTCCTTTTCGCCTGATAAATCCTAACATCCAAACACAGCTTAAAACCTACTCTAAGAATAAAAAAACACGGTAAAAAACTAATGCTATTTGGGCATTCCCTAAACTTCTCTAGAAACATAAGTAACTTAAACCAATATGGGATATAACTATTTAACTGCTTTCCAAACCAGAAAAAAAATCCAAATCATCACCTCCTATTGGATAAGAGACACATAATGCCACCAAGTGGGCATGAAAGAAATTATAAATGCTTGTCCTCCAAGAGGTCACATGTTCAAATTCTATGAGGCCAAACATTCCAAACCTTGGGACCACGGGAGGGTTTGCCCAATCGTTAACTTCAAGGCTCCGGAATTAGTTGAGGTACGCGCAATCTGGCCCGGACGCAGCGGCGGAGCCAATGTAGGGTGAACGGGCCCCCACTGCATTTTTTTTGTTACTTGAATCGAATCAGCTATTACTTTTTATATAGTTCATTCAACTCGCCCAAATACGCACACATAAAGGATGTTCTGTTCAATAATTCAAAAATAGAGTGAACATGATAGCATTATTTACTTTATTTAGGTGGGTGAACAAAACACTACTCCAAAATCTGAAAAACTCCCACTTGTTTCTCGTGATGTAACACGCAAGCTACTGTCTTTTTGCCAAAAAGCATCAAGTCATGAGTCGGTGGGTCGTGTGAGATTCGGAGTCACCAGAATTTTCATTTCATAGTGCCCCACTGATGCATATTTCTGGCTACGCTGCCATTGCCCGGACATCCGGTTATCAAGAAAAAAAGAGAGATGCATAATGCCCATAATGCTAAATTGTAAAAACTTCACAGATATGAGTATACATTCTTAGATTTTGATACACATCAAAGTGCATTTTTCACATTCATCAGTCCTTAAGGTGGCTGTTAGTTTTTTCACACACACACACACATCTATTTTGCATTACTATTATTACTATTATAAAGGAAACACTTTTTGGTTTGAACATCACTATGGAAAAGGGAACGTAAATTTTGAAGCCGGCTCACACTTAATTTTTACCCAAACCATCCCTTTAACTACCTAAAGAAACTCTTAAGAACAAAAAAAAAATTGTCACCCCAAATTTCTTCTCTCCTCTTCTCCACTTTCACATCCTAGACTTCTTTACCGTTTAATCTCAATTCAAGATTTTCCTCTTTCCATCTTTTACATACCAATGTTATATATATATATATATATACAGAGAGAGAGAGAGAGAGAGAGAGAGAGAGAGAGAACCTACCTGAACAACCCCAAAGATCTCCTCGCGACTGGCTTCTTTAAGGGCGGACTCCACCTCCTCCTTCGGTAGGGTTTCGATATCCGGTTCGGATTCTAAGACGGCGGGTTCGGTTTCTGAGGATTTAGGGACAAATGACAATGTGGGTAATCTTGGAGACGAGGAGGAGATGAGCCTGTGGGAAGAGAGAGAGGGAGTAAGAGAGAGAAAGTTGAAGTGGGTTTTGGAGAAAGGTAAAGAGGTAAGGGATTGTTCGAGGGAAAGAGGTCTGGGGACGAGCGAAGAGCACAAGGAAGAAAGAGGAGTCGCCATGTTCGGCGGAGCTGTGCTTGCTCCACTCGCTCTATCCTCTCTATCTATATTATCCTATCCGTTTACACTTACAGGTTAAAAAAAAAAAAACCCTACCAAGTTACCAACACAATTTATTTTATTACCCAAAAAAAAAACACAATTTATTTATTTATTTACCGAAAAAATCGTCCCGGTTATATTACACTTGCAGGGGAGTGGCGTTAACAAAAAAAGAAAGTGACAAAATTAATCACCTAATTGCTATTATTAACAGAAAGGAGTGAGATTATTTCCACCTGCCTACATTATTCGTTTCTGCCGTGGCTCCTTCGGAAAGGGAAGGAGTTCACCTTGTGCCTATTTAACGGATATGGGTTTAGGTAAGCACTCCTGGTAGGCGTCAATCCAATAAATAGAGCTGGGCTTCTAGTTGAAGCCGCCTGTATAAAACCTATTATAACTAGTTATAGTAGGCATGAAGGAGCTAAACTCTTCTTTATATATTACACTAGGTTCCTTCTTCGTGCACAGCACAAATATTTTGCCCGTTGAAGAGAGCGTGTTAGTCAAAGGGAATAAGTTTTGATATAGGCTAGAAATGTCTTGTTTGTAATTTTAGAGCTGGAAGCAATAGAAAAGTATGAAAATAGTTAGGAATATATATTACATAGTTTGATCAAAATAGCAAAAGCATTAGATGATTTACATACATACCACATAGAGCGTAAGTCTTTCAACTTATTTCACCAATTCCAACAGTTGTATGGTGAAATCTTTTTCTAGAATTTGGTTTTATTCCTATTCGATTAAAGGAAAGGAAACTTGACAACAAATTTTGTTGCTTTGGGTAAATTTTCGTTACACTTGCAGTAAGAATTTGATACGCTTTCGTCTCTTAACTACATGGGCAATTAGTTTTGGGTTAAACGGTTTCAAAAAATGGATGAACAAAAACTACGATTATTCCGATAAATTAATTTCTCCTTATTTACATTTTAAATCCAAATTGTTACGTATTTAATTATTAAATAATTACTACATAAACTATGATTATTGCGATAAATTTATTAATCGCACAATTTTTCTACACATGAATTTCAATACCACAATCCACCATAACTTCTCATCTATGCAACAATTAAACCATCCAATTTAACCTGCCAAAAACTTTTCCATACAAATAGGACTAAAAGTTAATGGAAACAGAACTAAACATTAATTAATAAATAAAATTTAGGTCACCATCTACATCAAAAATTAAGTTTCGGTATTATTTCCATTAAAATGCAGATTAAGGTTTTGGGTTTTCGAAAAACTAACTCAAACTCAATTCTAAGCTCGGGTAAGTGTTGCACGGTGTTCGTAGATCGCTGTGGTGGTTCCGAAATCTTGAGGCGGCATCCGGCGGTGCTCGCGGCAGCGGCGTGGGTGTGAAACCCACTGTTGGTGGCGGTTCGGCGGAGAGCCGAAGGACGGAAGAGATGGTGGTGAGGCCAAGAGGAGGAGGTGACGGGTGGTGGAGCTCGGTGGTATGGGGAGAGTAAGGTGGTGGTGCCACGGAGGAGAGGGGAGGTGGGTGTTTTGGGTGGTCTTGGGCTGGAGGTGACGGTGGAGGCGGGGAGGGGCATTATTGGAAATGGCATCCCTGGGCAATTGGTAAAATGAACGAAATTAAAGGGCAAAATTGTCCCAAATTAAAAATGGCAGGCCAAAATCTAGGCAAATTGTGGCGCATTATAAAACCTAGGCAAACTGTAAATTGTCCAAAATCGAGGGGCAAAATTTGTAATTGAGAATTTGGCAAGGCTGGGCAATGTGTAAAATGGGCTAAATCAAAGGATAAATTGGTCCCAAATTGAAAAATTGTAGGCCAAAAACTCCTTCTTATTATATAATGCTTGGAAAAAAATAATAATAATAAAAAAACATTTGGAATATAATAGTAATAAAATAATAATAATAAAGTAAAATAATAATATATAACCTTTGGATAAGCCCTAAAGTAGGTAAGCCCGAAAGCCAAACTCAGCAACTTGTTAGGAGTAGATTTTGGCTTGCCCCTTTCTATGTTATTAGTAAAGCTCTAACACCCTATCTATAGTAAGGGGCCTTTTCAATAAGGCTCGCGTAGGGGCGCTCACCTTTTTTTTGGCTCCCTTCTCTCCACTAGCCTTGATTGGCGGATGGCCGAAAGACCGGCACTTGAATAAGCACCAGTATGATCAATTGTTAATTAGTATTTGCCTTCACCAATAGAATATTTCGATTCCTAAGAAGAGACAGGATTGCTAGCTCCGCCCTTTCTCATTATCATTTACCGCCCTTTCTTTCCTCCCGGCTATTCACGCATGAAGATCGTCGTATGTACGCTTGACTTCGGTTGCCGGTGCTATAGGTAGGAGTACATTATGGCAGGATCAGTGTCCTGGCTTGAAAGAAATGCCAGAATGCATACACAACAGCTGCAAGCATAAGTTTAGCTACCAAAAAGACTGACCTTTGAAAGGAGAGGCCATAGCCTGAATAAGATCCAACAAAATCCCACAAATCCCAGGCAAGTTACATCTATCCCATAACTTCATTGTTAAGAATGCTGGATTCCTATGATAGTGTCTGGTTTTGATGGCAGACTAGTGACAGCTATACTCCATGGCATAGGAAAGGACAGAATGAGACTAACTACTCCTAGCCGGAGACTCGAATTCATTCCAAACCTTCCATTGCATTCAATCAAATAATACATGGCTCTTTTCATGTTATATAGCCGGCTCTCCCTTCAGCCTACCTCTTTTTATACTAGCAGAGAAACTCTAGCTGTTGGCTAGCAAGACGACAACCGGGATACTATCCCCTTTCTATTCTTTCAAGTAGCTGTAGCTAGTAGCTCTCTTCTTTCTTCCAATTAGCTCGTAGTTCCCTTCCTCTAGTAGCTAGTGGGAATAACCTGAGTTCATAAAGGGAAAGATTGTTACTACTATTCATTCATGCCGAAGATGACTCGGCCATCTACAAAGCTCCAGCCATTCCATTTATTGAACCAGCAGAGCCTTCAAGTTTCCAAGCTTTGAAGTACGTACGTGTCTGTTATCCAAGGAGATCCAATTCCCTCACCTACTTCTTGCTCTGGTTTCCCTCGACTTCGGAAGTGTCAGTCACTCTCCTTTCTTGTTGTTATAAGCAAGATCCGCCTTTGAAGGAATTCATTAGCTACTTCACTCTAGCTAGCTCAGGAACTCAACAACAAAGTCAGTCATATCTGTTTTCCTGGTTCCTTGGTCTTTGTGACGGTTCGATAGGGTTGATGATTCCGTTTTCTCTCTTTTCTCCGGCCAAACGAATTACAAATATACCAATCTTTTCTTTTTTGGTAAAGGTTTATTATTTTTAACAGAACCTAAATATATAACATTTACTGAAAGGAAAAAACATACTCCCTCCGTCCCTTTATTACAGTCCAGTATTCTATTTTGGGCTGTCCCTTAATAAGTGTCCATTTTGTAAAGTTAGTGGGTAAAAGTTGGTGAATTGTCTATTTTGTCCCTAAAAGTAGATTCCATTTTGAAAAGTTAGTGAGTAAAAGTGTAATGATGATGGATAAGTAGGGAAAGTGGAGGAAAAAGTTGATGTGAAAGGTATAATAATGATGTCTTTTTAATAAGTTGGAGTTACGAAGCAGGACATTTAAAAAGGGACGGAGGGAGTAATTCATTACGTAAAAATTAATCCACTATCTTGTTCGTTTTGGGGTCTCAAAATCCCTGAGCACGGTTTCTGATAAATTTTCTCTATCTATCTTTCTCCCCTCATTACTCTAAAAAACCTCTCTTAAAACCCAAACCAAAAATATACAAAGCATAATATTTGGAAAATATCTTAGAGACCGCTTTCACCTTTTATATTTTTTTACAAAACAACCTAAATATCTCAAATACCGCACATGATGTAAAAAAAGGAAAAAAAAAAAAAAAAACTAAATTTGTTTAGCTACCATTAGTTTATTTGCTTATTTACTTTTATTCTTGTGTCGGGTGATCCAGAATACACAAAAAACAAATAACTCGCAAAACTAACTTATTTGCAGAAAAGTTTTGTTGTCCCCAACTGCAGCAGGTATGTCAACGGACTCGTTTGGTTCTATACTTACGGGGCTAGTCCAAACGGGCTGTGCCCCAACTCTAACTGGACTTCCCTAGTTGACGGTGGAGTTGAGTCACAAGAATTAGACAAGATGCGCATATGCTGGTCCGGAGACCTGAGTTAGTTAAAAAAAAACAAACGATACATTTAGTTCGCAACCTTATTTGCATGCAACACTACTGGTATGATTACGAATTGGTACTAACATGCAGTTACTTGGAAAAAAATAAACACGACAATAAATTTCAATCAAAAGCTGAATATCAATATATCATTGCTTTGCTTGTACAAAATAGAATGGGGAATGTTACTCATCCCTTGCACAACAGAACTACTACAACTATAATTGATTAAACCCTTCTGCTTTCCACATACTTGCTCTGCAACAAAACCAACTTTTTGGCCTCTTCTAACCCAAGTTTTGGCATTTTTGTTCAGTCAAATTTGCATTTTGGAGAAGGAAACAGGCAAGATCAGTAAGAGAACTAAGAAAAAGATTAGTCTTGAGGAAACCTCACCATCTAAGACTGCAAAAAGTGTACTTATCAATGAAACCAACAAATTTTCCGAAATCATCAGAGCAGCAGAATTTAACCATTCCATTTCTTAAGCAGCCGCAAGTTTCAACAAACACAGTCTAGTGTTGATCTGCCAAGTCGGTTTTTCCAGCAAAGGCGTCTGCCAAGCTAAAGTTTAAGTTTCCTCTAATGGTTCTGCTGCCAATTTCTGCGTCTCCCTTCCTCATCATCGTTGCGAATTCCCCGTAGTCTATACGTCCATCCTGTCAAATGCCATAGCAGAGTGCCACCATTGGATCAGTATTTTGCTTATCATATTAATTTGTATCCAAATCCTAACAAGAATGGAAAGTGGGGTTGAATTTCAGGCAAATGTTAACAGCGGCGTGCCCACATATTTCACATGGGGGACACTTCTTAGATGAACAGCCAAGAAGAATCCCAGAATCAAGACAACCAAGAAAATTCCCAGAATCAAGCACAAGTCAAATGGTGACGTGTTAAAAAATCCAGGACACGACACCCTTGTGACGTGTTGAAAATATAGTAAGATTTTACAAGTTAATCAAACAACATGTACATGAATCGTTTAATCAAGCAAGGAGAAATATGTGAGGATAAAAAAGAAAAGCAGAAATATGTAAAATACACTAACAAAACTAAAAATCTGTATATTCCATAATATAAACAAAAATATCACTCAACCGACAATTGCATTTCAAAGAGTGTCAATATCATTGCCATACAGTGTCAATATAATTGCCATACACGTAATGTTTCCATCTTTTCAATAATCCGATACATATTTATAGTGCATAAGTTTTGTTCCAGAGAATGTAGAAGTCAGAACATTATTGCGATGGATAGTTCATCACAGAGGACATGTTTAGAGGGTTCAAGAAAAGTTGCTGAAGTTTCTGCAAAGTGTCTGAAGTATCCACTATTAGCAATTTAATTTCTCTTTTTTTTTTTTTTGATAACTTCATTAAGACATGTTAAAGAAGATTTGGACACGCTTTTACTAGTGTCCAAGAAGTTCTGGTGTCCAGACCATGTGCCATCTCTTTAGGTGCTTCTTAGGAAAAACCAAATCCATAACTGATACAATTTGTACTCAACTTAATGTCTAGGACCATAACTTCTCAATCTTTGATAGTTCTAGGAAATTGAGATACACTGGCAGTCAGTAGGGCCATGTAAGCTTAAATGAATAACAAACAAAAGGATTTTATAAAGCTGAGTATGACATAACCAGAGTGACTCACATTGTCTTGATCAATTTCTTTGATCATCTCATCCAAATTAATATCAGCAAGACCGAAGTCTCTGCAAGCTTGTTGAAGTTCATCGATGGTCAAGTAACCGCTACCATCCTTGTCGAAGAAAGAGAAGGCTGCAATCAAATTCTCCTCTTTCTCCATCTTATTCATGTGCAATGTGGCAGCAATAAATTCACCATAGTCAATTGTCCCGCTCTTATCGATGTCAGCCTGTCAAAAAGTAAGCCAACTCAACACAGCCTTCATACACGAGTACGACAAGGGGAAAAAAAAACAGTCCATCATTTGAAAATGCTAAACTTTTAACTTATGCCAATGTCCATTAATTTACCGCATCCATAAGGGCCTTGATCTCAGACTCCATTAGCTCGGAACCTACTCTTTTCAAACCTGCTTTTAGCTCCTCAAATGTTATAGCTCCACTGTTGTCTGTGTCAATCATCTTAAACAACTGTTTTAAACCACCAATTTCTTCTTCTGACAGTCTTTCCGCTATAACCTGCAGAAAAACTTCCAATTGTAAGAAATCTATGCTTTGTCTTAATAGATGCCTTCGACATTACTTTGTTTTTCTCCTGTAGTATAAAGGAAATAACATGGTGGTGTAGATTACCATTACCATTCTATGAAGTACACTTCATTGCCAAAACATAGCAACTGCTGATGAATACTTGATCAAGTATTTTTAGGTCAATTTTGTGTGACTGGACTAGTAGTTAAGCAATAAAATACATAATCCCGAAGAAAAAGCAATGCACTGGATTAACACTAACACATCTCCCATGGCATTGCCGATGGTATGATTCGTGGGATTTCATACTCATGGATAAGTAATCCTGAATGCAACTTTCAGGTATAGTATGTCGAGTGAAGATCAAGTAATTTATGGAAACATAGCCAACAGTTGCAAAGATTTCATAAGCAAACAGTAAACAGATGAAAAACGTACACGCAGAGCCATTTTCTTGAGTTTGTTCATAGCTGAAAACTTCTTCAGGCGGGACAAGACTGCAGAATCCAAGGGCTTGTCAGGGGCCACTCTGTCATCCACGATCCATGGGTGACCTGTTGGAAATTCCAATTATTAACTCAAATGGCACGAAAAATAAACATATGCAAGAAATATGCCTCGCTACATTCCTAGCTTCAAAGAACTATCCTGGCTTAATACCAAGATATGGACTCACATAGGACTTCATGGGCAGTTATTCTTTTCCTTGGATCCCTACAAAGCATCTTTTGTATCAAATCTTTAGCACTCTCTGAAATGAGAGGCCATGGATCAGATTCAAAGTCTAATTTGCCTTTTAAAATCTGCCGGAAGATACCCGTGTCAGTTTCTGCAACGTGAAACAAGAAGATAAAACGTACTTAGTCCAAGAAAAAAAACATTTTACAGTAAAATGTAGTTGCAACTGGAGGAGCAGAAACTCAAAATCATCAAGAAGGCCACCTGCCCAAAATGGGGGAGCCCCAGATAACAAGATGTATAGGATAACACCAGCACTCCAGACATCTATTTCAGGTCCATAATATTTGTGCAACACTTCTGGTGCAACATAATACGGACTTCCAACGACATCGGAAAAATATTGGCCTGGATGGAAAAGAAAAGGAATTCAGCAGTTGATAAATGAGACAAAAGTAGAGGATGCGAATTGACAAAGAAACAAAGCAGATAGAGCGCGTTCCATCCTCCCATGAATCTGACATACACTATCACATCTTACATTTGCAACATAAAAAGTATAAGGTCCTTCAAGAGCATTTGATTAGCTAACAATTTGGAAAATGCATATAGAAGTAAATCAAATTGGCGCAGTGCATATTGAAGAAACCCAATCATGCTAGCTCATTAACATCGTGTTTTTCTTCAATTATCTGCCTACTGTGTCACATGAAAACCACAGCGTTTCCCAATAATCCAATGTGCTCCATGCTCTTCGTGAGTTTAGCATTGAAACAGACATAGAACAAGTCATTGCACTCGTGCAAGAAACTCTTTACGGCTGTCCATCATGTGTTACAAGTTTTGACGAAGGAAAGATAAATCATTAGGTCTCAAGTCTATGGCCGTGGAAATTAACCAATGTGAAAAGGTAGATGATTAAGTGATGATTTTGAGTTTGGATTATAACGTTCTTTGGGTTGAAGAGAAAACAACATGGAACACAATATGCCAGAGGTTACCTGTATCAACTAACAAATTGGACGATATACAGATGGTTCTAAATAAGCAGTACCATGGCATCAACTTCGCATAACTGGTGAGGTGATTTAAGAAATTACTTTGTCTAGGGGCCTTATATCACTGAGCTTCTCTTCATCAATACAACCTTATCGGAATGCCTTGGGTTTAACAAGCTCTCCCTAGAAGTTTCTACTATTCACGAAAAGATCTTTTTAAAATAGTTCCACCAAAATGCTGTTTCAAGTTCCAAAGCAGTAATTGCACTTCAAAACAGCACTGATTGGGCCTCCAATGCTTTTCATTTCCCCACTTCCAACAGTTAGCTTAGGGACACCCTTTCCAATTTTTACAAGACATGCTTCATTTATTGGTGAAGCACTCAATGTTCATAGATGTGCTATGCTTCTAAGTCCATGGCTCCTACTAAATGATCATGCTCTTTTACTAACCCTTCTTCCTTTTGCTTTCCTAATTCCAACTACCTACAATATAATTCTGTACCATTCCACATGTTTTCTGCAAAAAAATATAAGTACGTTACAAGTCCATGGTCAAGCTATCAGGCTAATCAATTTCCAGAAACACAGACATCCCCACATGAGGATATTCCAAAGTGAGAAAAATATACATTGCTCTGTGCCCTTCCAGACATGAGAAACACAACCGAGTACCTTTACAACCTGAGCCTCTTCGAGGGCATAAGCTCTAGAGCTACTAGTAAGGTCCTTTCCACTTATGCCTCCCTCGTTTGGCTCCACTATATACAGGCATCCTCCTCCTTCATCTCCAAGAGAATCGTTAGCTGCTTGGAGACTCATTTTTACAATTTCCAAGTCTACAATGCCTGCTTAACTCACCTCCAAAGCTCCAATGGTCTTACACCAGCTGCTAACGATTCTCTTGGAGATAAAACATGTGTATTATACAAGATAATAAGTTATCGCGGTAAGCATAATGAGATGAATTCCGTTAGAAAGTCTATTAAACAATAGCTTAGACATCAAAATTAATTTCACAATAAAGTGAAGGTACCTGGGACAACGATTGAGCAACAAACCATAAAGGCCATAATTTAGTACTAACATATCCCGGAAAGAAACAAACCATAAAGGAAAGGAATCTTGAAACAGGAACCAGTTGGTCAATAATTCAAGATATGGCCAAAATTAAAGTATTGAAGACCCAAAAAATTCATGACGATCAAAAGAAATATCGACCAAACTCAAGAAAAGGACATGAACCAAGACCACCCTAGCCATCAAGCAAATGGAACAACGATCCCCAACCAATAAGCTTCAAATCAAACAAGAATATCTCACAAACTCGTAATCAAAAGATCAACAACAACATTTACACAAAGAAGCTAGGCCAAGAATCAGAGGGGGCAAAAACCACAAAATAAACAAGAATTTCTATCCATACCAAAAACAAGATCAGAACCCACGAACCAAACAAAACAAAGCCCATTATGCGCTTTCAAACCATAATAAATGAAAAATCAACAAACCCAAATAATAAAAAATCACAAATCAAACAATAACATCGAAGCATATCAAAAACAAGATCAAATGGGTACCAAACCAAAAAACTAACCAGGCTTGTAAAAAATCGAGAGCCCGAAATCAGTGGTCTTGAGCTTGGCATCCTCATCAGAACTATCAAACAAGAAATTCTCAGGCTTCAAATCCCTATGCATAACCCCAAGCGAATGGCACGCCTCCACAACCCCGACAATGGTCTTGATCAACCCCGCAGCCTTTCTCTCACTGTAATGCCCCTTCTGCACGATCCTGTCGAACAGCTCCCCGCCGGCGCAGAGCTCCATCACGATGTGCACGAACACGTTGTCCTCGTAGGTGCCTTTTATGCGCACCACGTGGGGGTGCTCGGAGAGGTGGTGCATGATCTGGATCTCCCGCCAGACGTCGTCGTAGTCCTCGCGGCAGAGGAGCTTGCGCTTGGGGATGGACTTGCAGGCGTACTGGGCGCCGGTGGCCTTGTCGGTGGAGAGGTAGGTGGTGCCGAACTGGCCCTGGCCGAGCTTCTTGCCGAGGTTGTAGTGGTCGCGTAGCCGAGGGGTTTGGTACGGGAGGACGGCCGTGAAGGGCTTGGTTGATGACGCTGTTGTGGTGGTGGTGGTGGTTGTTGTTGTGGTCGTTGTTGATGTTTCGGTTGGTTTCTTGACGGGTTCTTGATGGGTGTTCTCGGATTCCATTTCTCTCTCTCTATCCTACCTTTTCTTGATGGGTTCTTTCCTAATCTTTGATTCTCTCTCTCTCTCTCTCTCTCTCTCTCTCGATGGTATGTGGGTTTCTCCTGGTACTGGATGTTTTCTTCAGATGTGTTCTCTCTCTTTACCTAAATGGTGGTTTGGATCTCTGGTTCTCTCTCTCTCTCTCAACATTCTCTCTCGTGGGATGGGATCCCATCATTTTTAGAGGATTGTAAAAGTCGTTGCAGAGGTGGTTTGTCTGGTCATACAAGTAGGCCGGGAAAGTGGAGGGTAACCTCCGGTTCAGCCATTGCGAAAATGGTTCGGATCGTTCGATAACAATTGGAAGTTTCCGAAGCACAAAAACAAAAGTAAAAATAATTGCACGTCCTGGTCAACCTGATCATCATATTCATGGCTTTTCTTTTGGGAGAATTGCATATCAGTGGGTAAAGGGGCAACTAATGCCCAAATGATGGAACACTTTTTTCGGAATTCATCTAAACATGACAAGGAGAAAGATTAATTCCCAATACATAGAGAGGCCACCTAAAATGACTGTTATACCCTTCATCAAAAAAAAACCCTAAACCCCAAACCCACCCACCCATCCATCGTTCCCCCTTCAATTCCCTCCAATTCCCACACGGCTCTGAACAGGACGTCCGACTGGAAGCGAACAACAGGAGGTAGGGTTTGTTCTGCTTCTTTCCTCCTCTCGACCTCTTCTCCTTCACCTCTTCTTCCTCTCTGACTTCATCTCTCTCTCAATGGTACAGTACTCTTACCATTCCACGGAAGAAGAAGCAAGATCTTGTCCTTGACCAAACGGAAAATCGTACGCATCTGGTAAGGAATTTTTTGGGTTGGGTGTTTCAATTTGTTTGCAGTTTTCTCTCTTTTCTCTTCTCTCATTCCGTCCATGTGAATTTTTTATAAGCAATTTGGTTTTTCACATTGTATAAGTGAGGAATAGAAGGGGCAATATTGAGACTTGCCCATTAGTTCCCCCTAGGAGAAAAATGTACTATGTTAATACCAACATTTGATCCACCATTCTGTACCCCCATTGTCGCCATTGCAATAGAAGTTTGTTTTTCCAGAAAATATAATAGTTGCTCTTTAAGTCACCTAATGTTACTCCTTGTAAGAACTGTTGTTGCTCTCTATGTAAGAAAGTATGCCCTAGGCTGTTAAGGGGCAGTCACCCATGTTTTAAGTCACTGATAGTTGTCCCTTTACCCCTTGTGTTGGTCTGTATATATGAAATGTGGTTCTTCTTGAAGTTATGTAACATGTTTTTTTTTACTGTAAGAGTATTATTTGGAAACATCCATCCCTCAAACTATACACCATTTGTTTACTTCGTCATCAAACTATCAAAGACGTTTACTTAGTCCTCCAAGTCTATGTTGTCCTCTTCTTTAACTTCTTTTAACTTTTAAACGGAAAACACACATGTGAGCAGCACATGCGCTAATTCCCCACAAGTGAAAGGGCAAAAATGCCATTCCACATCAATCCAGAATTCCATGCACAAAACCCTCCCCCTCCTCTCTGTCTCTCATACTTTGTATACATAGCCTACTCATCACTCCATAGTCCACACCATTGTTACACACTCAAATTCAGAATTTTGATCGATGAAGGCTTAAGGAGAGGAGTTGGCTGCAATGAACGATTTTTGTAGCTAATGACAGTTGAATCCACACCATTCTTACACACACAAATCCAGAAATTTGTAAGTAATAGCAAAACCAGAATGTGGTCTATTTTTTTGTAGGTCATGACAGTTGAATATGAAGTAGTTGAACCTACTTTAGTTTTATAGCTGCTGAATCTGTATTTGGCATTGAATCTGCACTTTCAGTTTAAGTTTTGTGTTATGCACTTTCAGTTTCAGCATTGGTTTGTAATGATTGCTGCACTTTGTTGTACTTTGATATATGCACTTTCCTCCACCAGTTTAGATGCAGCTCTGTTACCAAATTTGGAGTGGTGAAATAATTTCATTACGCAAACAAATGCAGAAGGCAGTGGTGAAATCGTTTCTTTGCATTTTAAGACACAAATTTTGGACACAGACACAACTTAGGACACAGTCATAGCTTAAGTTTTTGAGCACTTCAAACATGGACACAACTTCATGGTAGATACTTTAGATTTCCAACAGTTACAGTCTTGTCAACCATGAAATGATCAATAGGGTACTCATTTAGAGTGTTTGAAGAGGATGAGGATGAGGAATGCATGGCTGGAGATGGAGGGAGGTCACAGGAAGGGAGGGAAGTCACAGGGAGGGAGAGAGGTCAAGGGATGGAGGCTGGTGGTGTACTCTTGGTGTTGTACTCTATTTTTTCTCTCGATTGTATGTCTGTATATATACCGCGATTGTAGGAAACCCATTTCAGTCTGGCACCAGATTGGTGGATTGATGTGGAATGAAATTTCTGCCCCTTAAGGTGTGGAATGTGCTGCTCGCATGGCTGCTTTTCGTTTAAAAGTTAATAGAAGTTAGAGAGGACAACATAGGCATGGATTCAATAGTTGGAGGACAGAGTAAACGTTTTTGATAGTTTGAGGGATGTTTTCGAAAAAAACTCTTCCTGAAAATATAATAGTTGCTCTTTAAGTCACCTAATGTTACACCTTGTATGAATTTTTGTTGCTCTCTATGTAAGAAAGTATGCCCTAGACTGTTAAGGGCAGTCACCCATGTTTGTACTCACTCAATGGCTGTCCCTTCACCCTTGTGTGTGTTGGTTTGTATGAAATGTGGTTCTCCTTCAAGTCGTGTAACTTGTTTTTTTCTGAAAATACAAACGTTGCTCTCTAAGTCACCAAATGTTGCTCCTTTTATGAACTGTTGTTGCTCTCTTTGTAAGATAGTATGCCCTTGACTGTTAAGGGCAGTCACCCATGTTTTAACTCACTCAATGGCTGTCCCTTCATCCTTGTGTGTGTTGGTGTGTATGAAATGTGGTTCTCCTTCAAGACGTGTAACTTGTTTTTTTCTGAAAATACAAACGTTACTCTTTAAGTCACCAAATGTTGCTCCTTTTATGAACTGTTATTGCTCTCTTTGTAAGATAGTATGCCCTGGACTGTTAAGGGCAGTCACCCATGTTTTAACTTACTCAATGGCTGTCCCTTCACCCTTGTGTGTGTTAGTGTGTATGAAATGTGGTTTTCCTTCTAGTCGTGTAACTTGCTTGGATATCTCTATGGTATTGTAGTTCTTTTTGCTAGCTTGTCGCAAGAAATTCGTCATGGCACTTATTCTTAGCACTTTTGCACTTCACGTTTATGTGGGCTTTGGTCGCTTTTTGAGTTGCATACTGACTGTTCTTAATGGCTTGTTTAGTGGAGACTTATGCCCATGTGAGTTTAGAGCCTTACCTTTTCTTGGAGTGGGTGTCACATAAACTCTAATTTGTCACAGAAGAACATATTCGTAGTTGATCTCATTCTCTTTGTTGTCAAGTATTGGGAACTTAATGTGATGTTTATTTATCTCTTGGGTTTGAAAATTTGCATGGCTGTGTTGCCCTTGGGAAAGGATTATAGGCCGCCTTTGATACTTTGAGCCAGTTCGTTTCTTTCTTTCATACACTTATCCCTTGTGAGCCCATTTGAGCCTCTTGCATGATAGCCTTTTCTTGTTAAGCTCTACTATCCATATTGTGTCTTGAGAAGGGATATTGGATCATGTGGAGGTGACTTGTTGAAAAAAAAGGGGTGAGTGGTGTTTTTGGTTGCTGGTGTTTTTTTCTGAAAATACAAACGTTGCTCCTTTTATGAACTTTTGTTGCTCTCTTTGTAAGATAGTATGCCCTTGACTGTTAAGGGCAGTCATCCATGGTTTAACTCACTCAATGGCTGTCCCTTCACCCTTGTGTGTGTTGGTGTGTATGAAATGTGGTTTTCCTTCAAGTCGTGTAACTTGTTTTTTTTTCTGAAAATACAAATGTTGTTCTCTAAGTCACCTAATGTTGCTCCTTTTATGAAATTTTGTTGCTCTTTTTGTAAGATAGTATGCCCTGGACTGTTAAGGGCAGTCACCCATGGTTTAACTCACTCAATGGCTGTCCCTTCACCCTTGTGTGTGTTGGTGTGTATGAAATGTGGTTTTCCTTCAAGTCGTGTAACTTTTTTTTTCTGAAAATACAAATGTTGCTCTCTAAGTCACCTAATGTTGCTCCTTTTATGAAATTTTGTTGCTCTCTTTGTAAGATAGTATGCCCTGGACTGTTAAGGGCAGTCACCCATGCTTTAACTCACTCAATGGCTGTCCCTTCACCCTTGTGTGTGTTGGTGTGTATGAAATGTGGTTCTCCTTCAAGTCATGTAAGTTGATTTTTTCTTAAAATACAAACGTTGCTCTCTAAGTCACCAAATGTTGCTCCTTTTTTGAACTGTTGTGTATGAAAGCATGCCCTAGACTGTTAAGGGCAGTCACCCAAATTTTAACTCACTGAATGGCTGTCCCTTTACCCTTGTGTGTTGGTCTGTATGAAATGTGATTCTCCTTCAAGTGATCTAACTTGTTTTTTTTCTTGAAAATATAACAGTTGCTCTTTAAGTCACCTAATGGTACTCCTTCTAAAAACTTTTGTTGCTCTCTATGTAAGAAAGTATGCCCTAGACTGTTAAGG
Organism: Rhododendron griersonianum; assembly: GCA_018127125.1. Taxonomy (NCBI): domain Eukaryota; kingdom Viridiplantae; phylum Streptophyta; class Magnoliopsida; order Ericales; family Ericaceae; genus Rhododendron; species Rhododendron griersonianum. The sequence continues at coordinate 28,086,928 of CM030798.1, forward strand.
GCAGTCACCCATGTTTTAACTCACTGAATGGCCTTCCCTTTACCTTTGTGTGTTGGTGTGTATGAAATGTGGATCTCCTTCAAGTAATGTAACTTGTCTTTTTCTGATAATATATAAGTTGCTCTTTAAGTTACCTATTGTTACTCCTTGTTTGAACTTTTGTTGCTCTCTATGTAAGAAAGTATGCCCTAAACTGTTAAGGGCAGTCACCCATGTTTTAACTCACTGAATGGCTGTCCCTTTACCCTTGTGTGTTGCTCCGTATGAAATGTGGTTTTTCTTCAAGTCGTGTAACATGTTTTCTCCTGAAAATATAATAGTTGCTTTTGAAGTCACCTAATGTTACTCTTTGTTTTTTTTTAACTCGCTGCCTCGTTTGACTTATATGGGTTGAAATGCTATCAGACGTACGACTTTTTTGTATGTTTCTTGGATGTAATTTACGAACTTGGAAATATTTTTTGTCCGTTGATGGAGCTTATGTGTTGTTTGGAGTTCATTTGGATCAGCAGATGCAGAGACTAATACATGTAGCCTGTGAACTGATATGTTCCATTGGACATTTTTTAGAAATATCTCTGGTCCCGATAGAATCCTGCCTCAACTCCCATTTGTTCGAGTGAATTAATGTGCGCATAATTGAAATCTGGTCTGCATCCTTGCTTTTTCCCCATGTGTGTAGCCATTATTAAACATTAATTCACCTGGCACCTTATCGATATTTTAGGTTGCTTGCACACAATTGTTTATGCTTTTGTGCTATGATGTTCAAATTAAATTAACATGCTTATACGGATGTGTTCGTACAGGTGCATTTTGGGGGAAAAGTAAAGATGGCTGCAGAAAACAAGGTAAGATTCATCTTGGAGATTGGTTTTAGTAGTGTGTTTTGTTCATTACTTTCTATTATAGCTATTTAAACTATTATAGCCTTTGAATTGTCAAGTTTCTTTGCTTTATAGGGTTTGTTTATTCATATCCTAGTTTAGTCCATCCCTTGATTGGGTAAGATTGTAACATCCTATTAACTTAAGGTGCTTAAGAGTTCATCTTATAACTTAAAGGGGTGTAGTGCAATAACTTTAATTGCAAGTGTGTGTGTTCTCTTTGCAACACCTTTAAACTTTAAAGTTTAAAAAAAAAAAGAAAAAGAAAAACCCAAAGCAAGAGGACTCTTGTTTTACGTTAGAGAGAGAGAGAGAGAGAGAGAGAGAGAGAGAGAGAGAGAGAGAGAGAGAGAGAGCTGTTGAGAGGAAGGGAAGAAAGAGGAAGAATTGGGTCTTGAATTCAAGCCTTAATCTAGGTAAAATTCATGTTTGATGTTGTGTTCTCAAGTATTCCTTTTAGGTATGATTGTGTTTAAAATCTCCAATTTCAATTGAGTAATCTAGGTTTCTCAATTCTAAGATGGGGTTTTATGTGTTCCTCAAATCTTGATAAGATGGGAGTAGGTTTCAGTATTCATGAGGTATGCTTGCTGGGAATTGAAGCCTAGTCACAGGAAAAGAAATTTCTTTTCTTTGAGCTGAAATTGCGTTTTAGAAGCAAGAAATAGGGTCTTGATTGCTGGAACATGATTTCTTAGTTGTTGAATCTGTTTTTTTAGTGCTAAACTGTAACTGGTTGCTGAAATTGTGATCTATAAGTGTTGAAATTGCACTTAGGTGAGGTATGTTGATGGATAAATGCTGGAAATTGCTACTATGTGCTGAAACAATAACTTAAAAGTTGCTGAAACTGAAGTTAGGTGCAGGACACATGAATTAGAGGTGTTGAAACTGTTAATAGGTTGCTGAAAAACTGCTGTTTTTTTTTGGGTAAATAAAAACTGCTGTTAGGATGCTGAAATCACTTAAATCACTGCTGGAAATCACTAGAAAGCGCAGGAAATATGTGTTTAAGTGCATGAAATTGATAGTGAATGCTGAAAATATGATTTAGAGGCATAGAACACCCCTTAGGGTGTTGTAATAGAACTCAAATGGCTGAAACTGGTCATGTTTGCCTGGAATATGGCTAAGAGAATTGGAACTCGAGTTCATAATGTTGAGAACTGAAAAACAGTTGCTAGACTTGGTTGAAGTTAGTGCTTCTATTCCTATATTTTGTTAAGGAGTATAAGCAAGTAGTTGCTAGAATTCGTTATGAGAATTTCCCATATTAATACTCACATGTTTGGTTACGTATGATGAATGTTAGGTTTGGAAGCAACGACAAGTACCGCAACTCCACGTAGGGAGTGAGCTTGTGTTGGTTTTCCTTTTTGTTGGAGACCGAGGTGAGTGTTCGATTCATAGATGTTCTTCAATTGGATTGAATTTGTGATATTGAACTGTGACTTCGTGTCGATGGGCAACAACGGCCAATGGCCGGACTTAGTGTTGTGCTCCTGACTTCGTGTCGAATTCTTTGGCTTTATGCCAAGTTAATGACTTCATGTCGGATTTAATGACTTTGTGTTGAGCTAATGACTTCGTGTCGATAATATGCTTAACGCATGTTCATTTGAGATGCTAGATTTATTGTTTTCATTGAATAGCATCCATGTCTCATATACACTCCTGGAACTCATTTGGGTTCCAGTTTTGCAGGTATAGGTCGGTGTCCACTACAGGTCGCGTTTTGTGTTTTGTGACTTGCTCGAGGAGTGCGTGGTTGAGGCCTGTGGGAGTCTTTGTCTCCCGACCCATAGATGATATTTGCCTAGTTTAGTTTTTTTTTTGGATAATAGTTTGTTATGTAAAGTTTATTTCTTGTCAGACTTCCACTGTAGTTTGTAAATGACAGTTATTTTGAGATGTAAATAAAATGTGGCTGTTGATCTTCAGTTTTAGTTATTCTTGGAATTGCCAGCTGGTTGTCGTTGGGTGGTTGTTGCGTGTCATATCGGGATAGGCTGATGAGGTGCTATTCCGAAACGGGACGTGACAAAGATGTTGGTATTTCTAGTTGGATGACATGAATGGTCCTTTCCCCCTTTTCTGCTTTAGGGCCTGTGACAGTTGCTCTGCGATTTGGAGTGTTCTCCATGGATGAAGGTCTACAAAGTCAAACATTTTCGTTGTAACATTTAATTCAAAAAGGGGGGCCAGTGAATGGTTCTTTCCCCCTTACTACACGTGTCTTACTGGGGCCAGTGAATGGTCATATCACCAATATGTTTTTTCAGCCGTGACACTTGCTCTGTCAGTCCACATATGTGGCTCCTTTTATGATATTAAGTTGCCCTATTTGGAAAATATGTTGCCCCGTGTATGAAAATAAGTTACACCATATACACGACAAGGGGGCCCATTGAAATGTCATGTCACCTTTTTGTTTTCTTACCCGTGACACTTGGTCTATCAGTCCAATTCACCGAAAATTGAATTTAAAATGTGCTACAACACAGGCCGGTAATGGGTTCAACATCTACGCAAATCACACATACGAATTTATTATAATACACATACGGAAAAAATAAAAATGGAAGCCATGAAATGGCAAATGCCCGTGACAGTTGCCCTCGGCTTGCGAAATCCCTTAATCTCCAAGGTTTGTAACGTGTGTTAGTAACGTTTGTTCCTCTACCTCAGTCCAAGCTCGGCGTGCCACCAAAGACGTTGACAAACAAATTTACGAACTAATTCTTTGAATGCAGATGAAATGTGGTATGAGAAGAGTAACTTCCACAATTTCTGAGAAATGAGGTCGGTGGTAGCTATTCAATAGGTATCAGAGAATCTTACTACAAGTTTCCTATTGGGGCCAGTGCATGGTCATATCACCATTATGTTTTCTTACCCATGACACTTGCTCTGTCAGTCCAGATATGTGGCTCCTTTTATGAAAGTAAGTTGCCCCGTCAGGAAAATATGTTGCCCTATGGGGTGTATGAAAACCTCGTACACCATATACACGACAAGGGGGGCCAGTGAATGGTCATATCACCTTATTGTGTTCTTACTCGTGACACTTGCTCTGTCACTCCACATATGTGGCTCCCTTTATGAAATTAAGTTGCCCATTCAGGAAAAATGTTGCCCTGTGTATGAAAATAAGTTGCACCATATGGATGACAAGGGGGGCCAGTGGTCATGTCAACTAATTTACCTGTCTATATACACACTTGCTCAGTCATTGATGAAGCATTCAAAACAATTACGATATGGATCCAAACTATCCTTTTGGAAGAAGACTAGAAAAGGGAGAGAGTTCTGGTTCTCATACACGGGCACAAGCAAGTACACGTAAACCCCCACTTGTTCAACATCCGAACATCCGGCGTTCGTTAGGTTCGGCAGGAGATGACGAACTGCATCGTTTACTTGAAACAAGAACTATGAGAGTTCTCACAAGCGGGGAAGTAGTGGAACGATCGATAGACGAATATGGTGGATTACCAATCCAAGTGCCACCACCAGTACACCCCACACCTGTTGATGTACCGAACAACTCCCGTTTCCGTCGTTTCCGACTACCAAGTGAGATGGATGAAGGGGACGATTGTCGACATTCGCGGTTGTCTGTTATGGATGCTTGGTTGGCGGACTTTAAAGCAAGGACTCGTGAAGATTTGCCCGTAAACCATATGCGTGGGTACCACGGGGTCATGTCGCGCAATTCATTTCATAAGTGGCCGAGGACAGGCAGTGAACCGCCACCGCCAACGGTAAGTCCACGTGAAGATCAACGGCTCCTACCTAGATTGGACTATACGCTTGCTATATACGACAGGCGTGGCAAACGATAATTTGTCGAACCTTTGTTGCAACACGATGCAAGTGAAGATGTTTATTTCAAACTAGACTGGAACCAATCTTCATTTGAGGGTGAAGCTGGTGATTTACTTAACTGGCCTAACATGTTTGTACAGAGGAACAAGTTGGAAGTGAAATGTCATAAGTACCTACTTAAGGTGCCTAAAGCACGGTCCGTGCAGATGATGGCCGGAAGAAGGCCAAACCGTCTCCATAACGACGTGTGCGAAAGGCTGCAGGTCGAGATTAATGCAATGTCCAGGCGACTGATCCGTTAAGGCTTAATAGTCAAGAAAGTGAGGAAAGCTGAAAGGGATGGCTTCGACCCAAGAGAGTCTATTAGAGGAATTAAGAGTGATCCACAGTATGCATCCGACCCGAAGTATCCGATTATTCCGATGACGAAACGGAGTAATTGTATTTTATTTCATTCTAGTAATTATTATAATTTTGTGGTAGTATTGTTGTTTGATCTATGCAAGAACTTTATGTTTTCTTACCGGAGACAGTTGCTCTGTGAATCCACATGTGTTGCTCCTTATATGAAATAAAGTTGCCCTTTGTGGAAATTAAATTGCTCTCTCTATGAAAATAAGTTACACCATATACACGCCAAGGGGGGACCAGTTAAGGTAGGTTAGGTAACGGTTTCTTGGCCACGTAGGCCATAACTACTAATGATCTTGAATGATGTTGAAAGCCACCGGAATACTTCATAAATTGTTCACGCATGCCACATGAAAGACATCATCTGGGAAGATGAACAAGATGGGGAAGCAATTGGCTCCGACACTTTGAGGTTGGACGTTATATAATGTATTCGTCAACTTTGTAAGTTCTCTTTTGTTTTGCAAAAGTTTAGTTTTGTAATGGGGACAACACTTTCTTTGTTTTGGTCATTGCAACCTGGTACTTACCTTGATCAGAAGGAGAAGGTCATCAAGTACAATGACTTGTCAAGAAGGAGCTTATTCTGTTTTCAATGGCAAATCTTCAGCGGTCAATACCTTCGAGTACAAGTGGCACGTACGTATACAGTCGACATATTTTTTTATGACTTGTACAAGATTCCTGTTCCTCAAGGATGATGACATCCTTCTTGACTACTTGAATGAAGATGGGCAATCTACTGAACGTAGTTGGTATGTTTTTTGAGTAGTAGTAAACAATTAATATTTACGATGAAGTTGTTTGGCATGTTGTATATTCATTTGCCATTTTCTAAAAGTACATGCCGATGATACCGATCCTAGTAGTCAACGGAAGTGAGGGAATTGGGACAGGATGGAGCTCCTATATTCCGAATTATAGGCCAAGGGATATAGTTGCAAATGCGAGACATTTATTTTAGAGGACTGAAGATGCCACAAAGTGTTTTTTTAATGGCACGACTGTTCATGTTGTGTGACAAAATTACTGATGAGCGATACTAACGTTTATCATAACCATTATTTCCCCTCTTTCTCGCCGCTTTGTCCCTCTGTTCTCGCCAACCGTTGAGCCACCCACCTCCCTCCCTCTCTCTTTCTTTGTCTCCCTCCCGGAGGCCATTGGAAAGAGGATGCATGTCGTTATCTTCCATCTATTTCGCGATGAATCCATTGTCTGGATTCTGGACCCAATGTTTTCATTTCATCACCAATGGTGATCGCAACACTGTAGTACCTATCACTCAATCTTCTGTACGTAATCTATATAGAAACCATAGGCTTAATTTGTAGAATAAAGATGACATGTCACAACTGGGTTGTCGCATTGTTGGTTTCGTAGCATTTACCACACCCTTATTTTAATGGTGAGTCAATGGAAGTTATGACACCACACTCAGGAATTCAAAGCTGCCAATCCGACGAGGAACTGAACATTAAAAGGAATTTCTGGAATCAATTACAATAGGGAATGATAACACCTGCAACTTTGCAGAAACCATTACAGCAGGAAACAGAGAGAATCTAGAAATTACAGCCAAAATAAACGTATATCTTTTTAGTGCGTCGACGCCTCAACAGGGACGCATGATATGTTTCTGACTACACGCCGCAATCTGATTTTACATCTCACTCAAATACCCAAAAAAAAAACCTGAATGGTAACTTAAAACTCAATCCTTAACACAAAATCTCACGTAACTTGTATCACTAAACTCAGTCTTCAAAACAGGCACTCCGGTTAGCTCTAGATAAGATAATGAATTTCGTTTCCATCTTTTAACTGAGATATTCACGAGGGAGTGTGCAAAATTCACAGTTGACCAGCTACACCAAATTTCTTCACCTACTAAAATAACTGATATTTCATGTCCTCCTAGCCAGCAATACCTGTTACAAGAGAAAAAAATAAACTAGTAAGTATCATGAGATGCATTCAGGACATCTACCTATCATGCTTCAGAAGGAAATGGCCTGAGATGACATTGTAGCATTTCTCGCCAAAAGATTAGACAAGCAGCTTTCAATGGGTTACAAATAGCATACATTTAACCAGAAATGCTATAAAAAGCATGGCATTGCAGACTTGTAGTCTGGAGCCTCTGGGCTAACCCTAACGTGAACTCAAGCTTCAAGATCATTTGACTGAATAGGGTATTAAACTGAAACCCTTCTGCGTGAGAATGACTTTATTATCAAAAGAAGCTTTTGACAATATGCCAGTAACACATGAGCTAACGCAAAACTATATTTGTCAAACTAATTTAGTAGTAACTGAAACACGCTCACAAGGAATGCTTGATATTTATGTCAACCTTACATTAACGTTCTTTTGTACATAAATTCCTCTAAGTTTGAAATTATAACACTCCGTGTGCCATTGGAAAGCTCTCTACAAGTACTAATATTTCAAGACTCGAGTGGCATACTAGCCTAAAAGTATGACAATTTTTCAAACCATATGCAGTTGGGAAGTCCCTGAAAAATTGAAGCACACATACTCAACTTATACCACGTAACAACATTTAAAATATTGAGAAATAGAGCTAGGCAAACCTTTTAATACAACTTTCACATCAACTTCACATTCACATGAGGCAAACTTAAAACTTCATACTCCAAGCATAAAAGCAATCCACCATTTAACACAATTTTCACGTCAACTTCAAATTCACATGAAGCAAACTTAAAATTCCATACTCTATGCATAAAAGCAATCCATCTTAGTGAGGACCCCCTTTGTGTCATAAGGGACATTTGTGAATATTATTGGAGGACACAAACAACCCTTTACATAGTAAGGGACATTTGTTAAAAAGATTCCTAACTGAGTCTATAAGGGCAGCGAAGGCCAAGCTACAGTTGGAGATTGATCCCAGGTCCCCTAAAGATGGTCGTAGATCAGGTGGCTGTAGGTCAGGACTCGGATCAATTACTCTTGCTTCTACAAAGAAAGCTCCTTCGATGATTGAAGTGGAAAGGGAGGAAGCATGGACAGTGTGAAAGTGAGAATGCTCGGAAGTTTGCTTCAATGGCACAGTTTGGGCTTTAAAACCAATATTAGAGAGAGCACTAAAAGGATTCCCGAGGCCAAGCGTTATTCATTTACTAACAATGGCCTCAGACTCAAATCTCTTGACGAGCCCCACTAGGACTTCCAAGATTCTAATAAACTTTTTTCATTTCTGGGAACACTGCTCAGGTAAGCTAATCCCACCACTCTAATCAGAACCTCATCACCATATTGGAAAAGCATTGGCTATTGACAGGTCTGGGTATGAGGGATAGCTACGGCTAAAGTGTCTCTCTTTATCACAGCATTCAAGTCAGTTGACACAATACTACATTAGCTGATCACTTTTCAGTCCAAAGCAAACAAATACTTTGGTTGTTTGTCATTTAGGAAAGCTCGCCATGCTCCACCTTAGCAAGTGTGATTCCTTGGCTGTCAAAACTAAATTTGATGTTCTTATCTGGAGTTTTTTATGAAACCATGACAACTTTTGTACCCAAAAGAATAGTGAAAAGAAGAGAAGAGAAAGGAAGAATATTGAAGAAACTAAATTTCATGATACTTCTGTACCCAAAAGAATAGTGAAAAGAAGGGAAGAAACCTTGTATCCTAAGAAGTTGCATGTCGGCATGATAATAAATTTGTCACTTTTATCAGTTTCAAGTATAGAAGAACAATAAAATCATAGGTTCAAGTATAGAAGAACATGAAAATTATGTAATTGAGCTTCAATTCAACCTAACCCTAACCTTCTTCCTTTTCTTCTTCTTCCACCGTCTACGCAAGTAATTATCATTCATCCCTTCCAACTATCTGACATCATTCCCAGCCCTCATAGCCAAGGACATGCACTTACCAACATAACCTAAAGCATCAACGTAATCTTTCTCTATAATCTGTTCCCCTTTCTTTTCCTCCCCCGTTTACCATGGATATTCTTTTCTTTTTATAGTCACTGTTAAGAGTCATACCACAGTTCCTTATAATTCATATTACATTTTACAATACAATAAAACTACTGAAATATTAATGTTAAAAGGGTGGAGAGTTCCTACTATTCTGCCTAGCCTTCTTTCAAGAAACATGTTCACCTCTTGCACATATGCTCATTGAAACATTACTGTTGGCCACCCTTCAACCCACCACAGCAAAGCTCTTTCACCCCTGCACCTCATATTAAATCAATGTATTCTTTTTCCACGTTCTACAAACCATTCAGTTAATAACCCAATCATATAATTAGTCCCAGTGAAGGACCACTTCTCATAACTCAGTTTTGGGGTTCTTTCTCTCGAAGCAAATCAAGTAAATCGAAAGCTAGAAAATCAGACATTATTCTAGCTATATGAGTGAAACAAAATGAAAAGAAAATAATCTCCATCCGCTCATGACCCATGAACACCAAATGTTTAACACAACTTTTTTTTCCCTGCCCCTAATAAGAACATCATTCTAAACGGCATAAAATTATGACTTCCAATCCCAAAACACATCATAGAGATTACTCACCCTTTTTCCCCCTACTGAGGCTGCACATAGCTTCCAAACCGACATATGTGATGATATGTAAACAAAAAACTGAATAATGAAAACCATTTCTTTTTATCACAACTAGAGGTATAATTCAATACTTCTCAATCCAATTCCTAAAGGCTACGGGTATTCCTTCCTACCTCTGTCACCACATAATGACAGTTTTTAACAAAATCCAACTACTAACTGAAACTATCATCCGTGTCATTTATATAGAGAGACAGAGTAATCCGTTGCACAACCCATAAACAGGGATCATTTAACAGGGGAAACACAATAGAGTGATTAAAGGGATCAATTAGACCGAAGCATGAGGGAAAGTTTCAACCTAAAAATGGTCCCAAATAATAGTAAGTACGTGAGATAAAATTGAAGTTCTGTAGGTCAAGAACTCTTTACCTTGGACGAGAATGGAAGTCGAGGAAGCGCTGCCACAAACCCACTGAATAGCACTGCTTTATCGTCGTTAGTTGGAGGAATCAACGGAGCAACGAGATGGAGGGAGAGAGCAACACACACACACACACGCACACAGAGGGGTTTCTCTGGTCGTCGAAGAGAAGGAGAGAGGGAACAACGCACTAAGAGAGAGGGCAACGGACTGAGAGAGAGAGAGAGAGAAAGAGAGAGAGAGAGAGAGAGAGAGAGGCGCTAGGGTTACAGAGTGATTTGGGTGGGATTGGGAGGGTTTCACACGTTTGGGTGGGAGATAAAAGGGGAACGACGTCGTGTAAGGAGAAGGGGTATTTGTGTCCATGTCTGTTTTGGATTCCATGTATTGGGAAATACTTTTGTCCTTCCCATGCATTTTGAATTCCTAAAAACTTCTCCATCACCTGGGCAATATTTGCCCCACTGTCCACTGATTGGCAATTTTCCCTTTTCTTTTCTTCTACTTTTTTTTTTTTAGTTTTTTTTTTTTTTTCAGTTTTTGTGTGTGCTTCATACTAGGTTCCTTTAAAAAATTGGGACCCGGGGATGCTGTAGGACAACTCGCCTTACAGCCGTAGTGCGACTGATCCGATCGTCCAAATTCAGCAATGGACGACTTGAATTTTAATACGAGCAATGAGCGATTTAGATCAACAAGATTGCTAGTGCTACTTATTAAAGGAGAGATTAGGATTTCCTGTAGTGCACAGCCGCAATCAACTCGGTCGTGTATTTCGACACGGACAACTTGAATTTAATTCAATCTCTTATTGGTCTAAACTGTTCATTGCTCGGATTAAAATCCGAGTCATCCATTGCTGAAATGGACGGTCAGATCGGCCGCACTACACGGCTATAAGGCGGGCTGCCCTACGGCATCCCGGGTCCTTATTTAAATCTTTTCCTTAGTCCTGATTGAAAAATTATAAGGTGGTCCAATGTCAAGTGCAATGCATGATTTCTTCTTTTGCTTTTGATAAAATATGTGATAATTTAGTAATAATCGAAAATGCCAGCAAATGAGGACGGACATAATGAATTTCGAAACCTAGCATTTATAAAAGAAAAACAGACCTAGAATTTTTTTATTTAAATCTAATGTCTTGCTCCTCAATAACCACATCTATTGGTGCTAAAGATGGAGTTGAGCTAAGAGCATCTCCGACAGTCACTAGGTATTTTGCTTCGAAGAACACCATTCTCTACTTTCGCTAGCTTCTAAATAAATGTAAATTTCCAACCGTCCAGGCATTTAAGTTATCCAATACAATAACAAACGTATCCAAACCCATACCAACAGGACTAAAAGACTTATATCAAATTGTTTCTTCTTTTTTTTTTTTTCAAACCAAACCCAAATTAGTTCTGATTTTTTCCAAACAAATCCCAAATCAAATTCCCCTGCTGACAATTTTTCCCAAGCAAAACCCGAATCAAACTCACCTGCCGGAGCTGTCGTCGAACCTCCCTGTCCAAGTCAAGGCACTTAAATCATGTATAGGTTGAAAGACACCTATATCTGAGAGTGTGAAGGTTTGGTATTCCAATTGAACATATCAATGGCCGGGTGTTAGTACAATCTAATTTCGCTGTGTCTATTTTGTATGACTTTATTGCAAATTATGCTACGGTGGTAGTGACAATGATAAAAATAGCAAACCCAATGGGTTCACTTTTTGCTAGCCCCTTCCTTAATGTTAATTCCAAGGAATTGGCCTAATAGTCAAGACCAGAGACTAAGATTTATTTCTCTTAGGTCTCATGTTGGAAATATTGATTCTAGGTGTAATCAATTAGTGTGAGGTCCTATTTTAGTTAAGATTGACTCAAAATAATATTATTGTTTTTTGAAACATCGATTACAAAAGTAGTTAAGTTTTCAGAAACTAACAGCCATAAAAAAATAAAAATTTTAAATGTAAAAATTAATGGTAGTATACAAAATCAAAAAATTGTAAATAGGACATGTTTAAAAGTTGTCTCGAAATTACTTTTGATTTTTCCTTCCACTTGCATCTCACTTTTAATACTCAATTAGGGCCTATTTGGCAATGTATCTTAATTTATTTAGGTCGGAATAGCTCATTTATTTAAGTGAGATTTCAATTTGGTACCTCCGGAAAACATCACCGTCCTATTATTGAAATTTAAAAAAAAAATTAGGGCAAGTGGTCAACTTGGGCTGGATAGTCCTTTTGGAAAGAAAGGAGGTCTATCATGGTAAAATCTTTCATGAATGCAAAATAAACGAATTAAGGGTTCTTCAAGAAAAGAACCCTTGTTCTATCAAGAGTGCATTGACAAGCTAGTAGCCCACTTTCTGCAGCGATCAATCTAGTCTAGTAGGCTCTCTCTCGCCAATAAGTTCGGCTTCTAATTCATTTCGAATGAAAGGAATTGAAGAGCTTCTAGTTTCTCATACCTAAAAAGAGGCGGTAGAATGCCTAAAGTCCTTCTCATTTCAATCTCAACCAAAGAAGGGCTCTTCTTCTATGGAATTGATAGGTTGTACTCTTCCCTTGGTTGTTATGATCTCATTGAGTGCCCCATTTCCGCTATCTTTTCATCTATAACTTATTGTCAAAAGTAAAGTGTTTTTTTTTTTTTTGGATAAGCAATTCAAAAGTTAAGTTGTTTCTCCTACACTAATTTTTTTTCACATCCATTATGCCTTTGACATTTTTCCTCCATTTCTCCTATACCATCTTCAAGCTATAGTTTGGTTGAAACAACTTGACTAAAAAGTACTACAAAAAGTAGTCCACAACTTTTAGCATAGTGAAAATGGAAGAGTGCAATTTTGTTCACTCTCCTTAAAAAGAGGGTGAACATTACTGAAATTATGCGGAAGCGTTCAATCTACTCCTAGAGGGGGGGTGAATAGGAGTTTTGATTAAAAAATCACCAATTTTCTTATTTAAAAAAATTAATATAGATGAACGGGTTGATTATCCAAACCAAAAATCAAGTAGTGCAGTAGAATAAAAATTAAGACAGGATACGCACGATTTACGTGGAAAAACTTAGGGTCCTAAATAACCCTAAGCCAAAACCACGGCCTAACACTACTGATATATTCTATTAATCAAAAAGAAGTACAGATTGCAAAATAGTAAAAACCTTACCCAAGCCTTTACCTATTCTCGCCAATCTCCGATGCTCCCCGAGCTTCTTCAAGATCCAATAGATGCACCACGGACTTCACGCCCGATCTCCGGATTCAACCGGCTCCGAATCAATCTCCAAAAGATTCGGCCTCAGCAGCAAACAGCACCAAACCACGAACAGTGAATGGATGTATGATATGATGTGTAGCGTGATCTCGACAGACCCCAAAATCGTTCAAATAAATGCAAGATGCAAGAACGAAAAAGAAAGAAGAAAAATATGGGCTGTAATGAAAACTGTCACTCTCGCCTCCTACGGACGTCGTGCACCACTTTCTTTCTTTTTCGGAAGCAAAAACTCTCGCCTCTGTCTATAATTTATTCTCCGTGCTCGTCCGACATAAAGGGTCTATAGACATGCGTGCTAGATGCAAGAACGAAGAAAAAGAAACAAGGGTTGCTGCCAAACAAAAAAAAACTCTCTCGGGGGCTATCTTACTCTATGGATGATTAACCCCTTTTATACTCATATTTGCTCTTAAACGAAAATCTTTTCAATGATGCAAATATGGAAAGCAAATTCTTACAGAATTTTTGGAAAGGCAACCGTGCAATATTATTCTTTTTGTTTTACTGCTCTAGAAAGAACCTCTCGTAATGATAATGATATATACATGGAAAACGAATTTTTTTCGGAGAGATTTACCGGAAAGAAAAACGTGCAGGAATAAATTTCTAATCTTGGAAATAATATGCATGATGTGTAATGCTTTTACCTCTCACGCAATTGGATCGATTTCGCAGCGGTCAACTTGGCGCAGAAAATGGGAGGAGCATCGAGCGAGACACTACCCCCTAATTAACCTACCCATTACAATCAAATGGAGTCGATATAACAACGACACAAATGGAGGTTTTGAACACCCCCGGAAAGTGCCAAAATATCTAACAATCTCCCCCTTTGGCATTTCCGGGACAAAACCAATTGCACTAAACCATAACGGAAAAATACAACTGAAAGAAATAAACACTAGCCTAAACTAGGTCTATCCAATGAAACTTGAGTTGCGCCTGCAAAGATAGCTCAACAAAAAACTATGCGACAAAATATATGTTACTAGAATGGGTCAGCATAATTTAATAATAAACGCCAAGCAACATTATATCCAAAAGCAGAAAACTAGACCAGTGATTCATCAATCATCAATAAAATAAATCTCCCCATTTAAATATCTCCCCAAAAGAATCAACAGCACTAAAAAAATTCTCCATCACTCTCCATTACTCCCCAACTCATGACCATGCCAGAACCACAAAAATTCTCCCCCTTTTTGTCACGGAAAAACAAAGGAAAGAGCATATCGACCAAATTCGAACAAAGAGTTTCGATGGAAACTCAATTGATGGTTCAGTGGACCAATTTCTAGACAGTGAGTTTTGATGGACACTCGATAGATAGATTAGTTGACCGACTGTACTCATAAAAAAAAAAAAACATTTCAAATAGCATAGCCGCCTCGTCCCAAAATGCTATACTGTTAATGACAAATATGACTTGATTTTTGAAAAAATGGAGTTTGATGTCGCATACAATGAATTCATACGGATGCATCGAGAACGTAATCCATGCACTTCTTGTGAACAAAAGCAATGTTTGCCATTATCAAAGACCTTATAAGCAAAACAAAAGAATTCGCAATGCAGTCGTTCAGCAAAGAGATAATTAGAAGAAGAATGAAGCATAAAACAAGGCCGTATGACAAAGTGTGTGTGCATCACGTAAATAATGTCAAGCTTAACTCAGTCCAAGAGGAATATTCTCATGTACGTACGGAAGGATTTTCAGGGTAACTCCCCCTCAAGAAGTCAAACCAAGCTAGGTCCTCAAAGTGAAATAAAGAGAAACACAAACTCCCCCTCAACAGAGCAACCCCTTTTTGTATTTTATTTTTTTTTGTAGGGGATAAAGACATCCACTATTACTCCACCGCTGTTTGACGCGAACACTCACTGCTTACTGAGGCAAGAGGCCCGGTTACTAGGCAAGTGGCCCAGGAGTCATACATACCTTCACAAAGTCTATCCACCTTTTGACGCGAACACTTAGAGGGAGAATACCTCACCCCAATTGCCCGGTTACTTAATGAACGCCCGGATAGGTAGAGAATATAAAAGAACCAAATAGATATTTGCAGGAGATAACGGAACAAGGTAATAAGAATCACTAGGGAATAGTAGCCAACGATCAATCTCAAGGGGGACAAACACATGACCATGTCCAAGTACATGAGAATAACCAAAAGGAGTTGAGGGAGCAATAAATCACGCACGTGACATAGTGGAAATCATAAAGCCATGAAATATGATGCATCCAAAATCTAAAGATTCTCAGGGATGAAAAAACACATTGAATGCAAATATTCTGACTATAAGAGCCATGACCATGAGAAACAAAGAACATCATGTTCACAAATTTTTGTTTTTTTTTTTTCTTAAGTCCAAAAAAAATATGCAGAACAAAAAAAAAAATGGAAAAAAAAATAAAATAAAAAGTTTTACATGCCTACTCTAGAATGATAGCACACAAAGCACGCAAATGGGAGACATGCAAACCCACTGAATCTAATCCATGGAAACATGACCAATAGACTTCCTAAGGTACTCAAACCTAAGGGAATCTAACGGTTTTGTGAAAATATTAACTTTTTGTTCATATGTGGGTATAAACTCAAGTGTCTTGACACCATTGTCAACCAAATCACGAATAAAATGATGATGGGTGTCATGTTTAGTCCTAGAATGTTGGACTGGATGACACACATTAGAACCGGCAAGTTCAACACAATAGCAATTGTCCGAGGAACGAACACCTTTAACCACACACACACCCGAAGCATCAACAATGGAGCAATTATTTTTAGAAAAATTGACTTTATGCATATTATCAAAAAATTGACCTATGCTTAACAGGTTAGCTTTCAAACCCTCAACATATAATACGTTATCTAACGGAGGGATCCCGGGTGCGTTTATGGTGCCTTGTCCTATGATTTTATCTGTATTACCATTGCTAAATGTGATAAACCCACCATTATACTTCTCTAGCTTAGCAAAGAGAGACTTATCTCCAGTCATGTGCCTTGAACATCCACTGTCTAAGTACTAGGCAAAGGCATCATGTGCTTTAAACGCAGTGTGTGCAACATGACAAACGACATTCACTCTCTTCCATGTTTGCTTTGGTTTGGTGTTCACATGTGAGGTGTGACCGTGTGTGATACGTCTTTCAACAATCCTATTAGTCTCTCCATTATTGTTTGCCAAATTTGACAACTTTTTGATTTCCTCGACGAGGTGAGAAGTTTGATTCGCCAACTGACTCAATATCTTTCGAAAATTCTCATTCTTAATGTTTGTGGGAGACTGACGCACAACTTGAGGTCTTCCCACATTGGGTTGACCATATCGAACACTTTTATTAACTGGGGCTACAAATAATTTCCCCTTTGTTCTCTGAATATTGTCCCTTCTAAGTGTATAACAAAAAGGTCGAATGTGACCTTGACCACCACAGTAGTGACAAATAAAAGGATTTTTCTTCTCAGGAGCATGATTATTATTGTATGCATTTTTAATGATGGTGGGAGATTTAATAGAAGATTCGGATTTATCGCTCACTACCTCATTCTTTGCAATTTTAGATTTCTCAAACATGATTTCCTTCTTTGTGAACTCGTTAGCCTTAGAAGTGAGTGAAGGTGGATCAACGAACCCTAAGCCGCTTCTATTTCTAAACGTACGTGTCATCTCGGCAATACGAGTTGCGCCACACTCATTACGCTTTATGGCCTCAGTGGCCTCCCTAAGGTCACGCTCCAATTCAAAAATCCTATCCTTAGACCCTTCAAGAGCCTTCAAGGCATCCACACGCTCTCTTTCAATTTTGATAAACTTGTCTGCCAGATTAGCGTTATAGGTTTTTACTTCTTCAAGCTCGATGTTCTTGGATTCAATGTCATCTCTAAGTTTATTCCTTTCACCACTAATTTTCTCGATGACACTCATGAGTTCCTTCTCTTTCTTTTTCAGTTTGACACCCTTTTTAAACAACTGATTATAGGCCTCATGAATAGAATCTATATCATCATCACTCTTCTCACAGTCTTCGTCAGTCGAGACATACTTAATATCGTCACTAAGAGTTGTAGAAAGTTCTACTGATTTAGGGGACGTAGGGGACTTAATGTTGGCAACAAGTACAGAATATCTAGAAGCTTCAAAACCCCCATCACTACTCTCATCACTATCGTCATCCCACGTAGCCTTATACCCTTTGGCTACTTTCTTTTTAAGAGTGTTTGCACACTCTGCCTGAACATGCCCGAAACCGTGGCACTCGTGACATTGTATACCTTGGGGTTTCTTGGATTTATCAATAGAAAATTTCTTTTCATTATCCACGGAATTAAAATTGTTACCTCCACTAGTCAAAGAAGAAAAATTTCTAGATTTATTATTCTTACGGATTTCAACAAATTTACTGAATTTCTTAGCAAAGAAAGCAAGTTCTTCTTCGTCAAGGTCATCATCACTCTCTTGTGTCACAGAGGATTCTTCTCTAGATGATTTAAAAGCAATGCTTTTATTGGGCTTTAATGTAGGTTTCTTTGAGAGATGATTCAATTCAAATGTTTGAAGTTTACCTACAAGTTCCTCAAAAAGAATGTCATCAACTTTATCACTTTCTTCGATTGCAACTACCTTAGCCCTAAACCTCTCAGGAAGAGACCTAAGCACTTTACGGCAAACTTTGAGATTGGAAATCGGTTCACCTAATGCATGAAAAGAATTAACAATATCACTCAGCTTGGTGATAAAACTATCAAAATTTTCATCTTCGGACATTCTCAGTTCCTCAAAACGAGTGGTTAGCATTTGAAGTTTAGAAGTCTTAACAGTTTTGGTGCCTTCGTGGGTAACGCGCAAAATCTCCCATGCTTCCTTGGCGGTATCACATGCGGAGATACGACTAAATTCAGTTTTACTTAAAGCACCATAGATAGCTCCTAAAGCACGAGAATTGGCCTCGAAACTATCATTATCTGCAGTGTTCCACTCGGTGTCTTCTTTAAGTCTCATCTTCTTAGTAGTAGTGTCCTCTATTTTAGGAGGTTCATACCCGTACCTCACAGACCTCCAAACCCTAATACCTAGAGAACTTAAGTGTGTCGTCATTCGTGCTTTCCAGTAGGGATAATCATTCCCATCAAAGTAGGGCGGCCTCGAGTTAGAGGCTCCCTCACGTGGTGCATTCATGTCCATGATCACAGGATCAAAACTCAGGTGTTTAAACCTAAACAGAGCAACCCGCTCTGATACCAATTGAAATTATGCGGAAGCGTTCAATCTACTCCTAGAGGGGGGGTGAATAGGAGTTTTGATTAAAAAATCACCAATTTTCTTATTTAAAAAAATTAATATAGATGAACGGGTTGATTATCCAAACCAAAAATCAAGTAGTGCAGTAGAATAAAAATTAAGACAGGATACGCACGATTTACGTGGAAAAACTTAGGGTCCTAAATAACCCTAAGCCAAAACCATGGCCTAACACTACTGATATATTCTATTAATAAAAAAGAAGTACAGATTGCAAAATAGTAAAAACCTTACCCAAGCCTTTACCTATTCTCGCCAATCTCCGATGCTCCCCGAGCTTCTTCAAGATCCAATAGATGCACCACGGACTTCACGCCCGATCTCCGGATTCAACCGGCTCCGAATCAATCTCCAAAAGATTCGGCCTCAGCAGCAAACAGCACCAAACCACGAACAGTGAATGGATGTATGATATGATGTGTAGCGTGATCTCGACAGACCCCAAAATCGTTCAAATAAATGCAAGATGCAAGAACGAAAAAGAAAGAAGAAAAATATGGGCTGTAATGAAAACTGTCACTCTCGCCTCCTACGGACGTCGTGCACCACTTTCTTTCTTTTTCGGAAGCAAAAACTCTCACCTCTGTCTATAATTTATTCTCCGTGCTCGTCCGACATAAAGGGTCTATAGACATGCGTGCTAGATGCAAGAACGAAGAAAAAGAAACAAGGGTTGCTGCCAAACAAAAAAAAACTCTCTCGGGGGCTATCTTACTCTATGGATGATTAACCCCTTTTATACTCATATTTGCTCTTAAACGAAAATCTTTTCAATGATGCAAATATGGAAAGCAAATTCTTACAGAATTTTTGGAAAGGCAACCGTGCAATATTATTCTTTTTGTTTTACTGCTCTAGAAAGAACCTCTCGTAATGATAATGATATATACATGGAAAACGAATTTTTTTTGGAGAGATTTACCGGAAAGAAAAACGTGCAGGAATAAATTTCTAATCTTGGAAATAATATGCATGATGTGTAATGCTTTTACCTCTCACGCAATTGGATCGATTTCGCAGCGGTCAACTTGGCGCAGAAAATGGGAGGAGCATCGAGCGAGACACTACCCCCTAATTAACCTACCCATTACAATCAAATGGAGTCGATATAACAACGACACAAATGGAGATTTTGAACACCCCCGGAAAGTGCCAAAATATCTAACAATTACCCTATCTTTTATTGGTTGAAATGATGTGGATCCCACCACAAAGTGATGTCATGCTTACCATGCAATACACTTTTTGATAAGCATGACATCATTTTGTGGTGGGATCCACATCATTTCAACCAATAAGAAGGAGGGTAATATTCACCCTCTTAAGTGGAGGGTGAACAAAACTCAACTCAACTCGTGAAGATGCCCCTTTAGTTGTAAAAAGAATCTAGATACGGATAATTTGCTTATTTTTTGAATGAATGTAGACTCAATTTTGTCTAAATTCATCCAATAAATAAGAAAATTAACTACTCGCTCCTATAATTTTTATCTTTTTTGAAGAATCTAAGTATTTAAGGAGACAAAATTATTGCACATCAAGAAGCACGACATTCCAAAATTATCTTTTATTTTGAATAATAAGAGCTAGTATCACTCTACTTCAAAAGAGAAGGACAAAAATGAAATTTATCATCTTGTTCTTATGAACTTGGCAAAAGGAACATCTAATTATTTGACTGCTCTTGGAGCATGACCAAGTGACACTCCAATACTCTTAATCACTACACACTCTTAATCACTACACGGTTATGTAGAATTTATACACTTAATTGTGAGTCTCATTTGATTTTGTGGTGGTTGGGACCCTAGCTAGAGTGCCTCTTGGCCGTGTTCCAACATCAATCAATAACTATTTTTATAAGTGGGAGAGAAAATATTAGGAGTATTGATTACCAAAAGGGAACTTACCAAGTGCCCCAACCCAAAGACTTTCCCTTAAGATCTCAAAGTTCGGGTCACTGGAGTTTTATCTGGTTGTTAACTTCAGGACGTTGAAATAGTAAGACACTTGGTTATAAAAAAAAAAATAAAATTACTACCTTTTAATTTGTCCCCCATGCACACTGTCCATCACACCAATGACAGGTTGATTTAGAGGTTGGAAATTCGTTCGACAATGCCCAAGTTCGAGTCCTTATAGTCTTTATGGAGCTAAACATATTTCTGACGCCATCCACATATTGGATCTTAGGTTCAGTCACGGCATATGTAGGATGGGATCCCCTTCAAAATAGTGGTGTGGGGACGCCAGCCAATACTCTCTGGCAAAAATGACGGAATACAATATATGCTTGCCTAGCAGCCCTTCCATTTTAGCACTCATAAAAAAAAAAAACCTTTGTCCGTCCCCGATCAGATCCGTCAAGAATGAGGTATTTGTCCCCAGCCATCCTGTGGGACCCCAAGCTCCCAAATTTTGGAAACTATTATTTAATGCTCTTGGGACATGATAGAACGTTGTCCCAATCTCCCTCTTCACCACACATTTGTGTGGAGCCGATCACAAAATGTGTAGACTCATACAAACGTGTGGTAAGGTGGGAGTTGAACGCTTAGCCCAAAAAAAAAAAACAAAACAAAGGAGGGAGTTGATCGAAGCACCCACCTCCCATAACCGAGAGGGACACCGAATAATCACTCCAAATTTTGACCAACATCGGCCATCATTATTGGGAGAAGTTTTTCAGCGCCAGGTGGGCACCGGCCTCGTGGTGCCGAGCACCATCTCGGCCGTCTAAACGTGTTTTGGACGGCCCAGATCTGTTGGATAATTTTTAAGTGTAAAATTACCAAAATACCCCCTCAAGCCCAAACAAATTTGGGCCGTCCCTCAAGCCCAAACAAATCTGGGCCGTCCAAAACACGTTTAGACGGCCGAGATGCGTGCTCGGCACCACGTGGCTGGTGCCCGCTCGGCACTGAAAAATTTCTCCATTATTGGACATGCACACCCCTGTAGTCTCTCTATTTATACCACCCCAGTTCGTGCAAAATGGGAAAAATCATATTCCTTAATTCCAACAAACTTTTCCAATTGTCAATACAAGAAAAATGGAAGGACAAGCAGGGGAAGCAAGAGAGGAACAGGGTACCCTCCTCCAAATCCCCCTTCTCACTCCCCACAAAATGGGAAACTTCCAACTTTTTTTTTTTTTTTTGGCCACAATGATAACAGATGTTATTAATAATTCAAAACGATACATCAATCGGGAGACCCGTCCCTAGAAAGGGGACCAAGTACCCACAACGGTGGGGCTTCCGTCCATAGACTATACCCCGAACCACTCAAACCCTTGCCCGCCAACACATGAGCAACATTTTTACCAATCCTACGAACAAAAGAAAAACTGCAACATTGAAAATTTCTACTCAAAACTTGAATGTCATGAAAGATCACTTCTACCTCTTGATTGGTCGCAACCTGGCCATTAAGCATCTTCACTAACAGTTGAGCATCACTTTCCACTAGAACAGACCCCAAACCGAGTTGTAAGCCCAGCAGGACACCTTGTCGAATTGCTAGAGCTTCAGCAAACGGATGAACTGGCACACCACTGCGAAACTCCCATAGACGCAGCTGCAAAAAAACCTCTGGAATCCCTAATCACAATACCATAGCCTCCTTTCCCCAATTCTTTTTTCCAAGAACCATCCACATTGATCTTAAACATCCCATCAGGAGGCCTAATCCACAAGGATGCAGCTCCCTCTCCGTTCGAAACAACAGCCGTAGTATTCAAAGAGTTTGCAGCGAAAAAGTCATGGAGATACTCCACTGCCCTCTTGCACACCACCCCAGGCAGAGAGAGCTTATGTTCAAAAACAGCCCCATTTCGACACTTCCAAATATACCACATTAGAACCGCAGCAACCGACAAACACCAATCTTTGTTACTTTGATCCTGTCACCACAGTTCCATAGTATTCCAAAAATCAAAAAATGAGTTAACTTGTACTGTCCCCATACTTACTTTTGAAGGCGACAAATGCCATGCTTGAACAGCTAGAGGGCAAATACAAAACATGTGAACAATTGATTCTTGGGCAAAACTTCCAACTTTCTCATAGGTATAGGGGTCGACTATTCGCAATCCTCAAATTTTCTCCCGTAGCCCGATAAAAATTTTTAAAAATTATATTTCAGTAACTACATGTCGAAAATATGTTCAACATTCAGTAAACAACTGCCGAACATACATTTCGGTAAATAGCTGTTGAAAATAAGATTATATTTCGGTAACTACATGTCGGAAATGCACAAGAAACATATATTTCGGTAATTGGATGCTGAAAATGTATCTCAATTTCGGTAACTAACTGTCGAAAATGTATCTCAATTTCGGTAACTAACTGTCGAAACATATGGAAATTTTTAAAGGGCTACGGGAGAAAATTGAGGGGTGCGAATAGCAGCGCCCTAGGTATATTCATTTGATTTCCCGTCTGTTTCATTTTTGCAGTGCTATAGCCCTGATAATCTTTGAAATTTTATCGGGTAATTGTTGAAATTTCACCGTGACGAAAAATAAATTCGTTTCGATCCTTGTTCTTCAGGGAGCCCAGTTGTTTTAGTTAGTGCCAGAGTCTCTTTCGTTAATCAATTTGGGTAATCAGGGACGGAGCTATGTTGGGGTCCGGGGCCCTAGTCCCCCGACCCCGAGTTTTAAAATTTTTAATTTTTATATACCTGATTTTGAATATTATTGATAATTATTCATGTATAGGTACACTTATAATATTAATAATTTTGGTTTGATTTGATAAAAAATCAGTTATTTTACATTTTCAATTTCTTTCATAAATAAAAATAAACATGTGACTGTTGAACTAGTCTAAAGAAAAAAATAAAATAATTGATATGCTTTAACTTCATTAGGCTAGAACTATTTCATTGTACAAATTTAGGGAATTGATAATGCCAAAACCAAAAGTGTTGCTGCCAAAACTCCACCATGTGAATTTACTTCTTTGCCCTCTTCCCAATCTCACCTACTTTACTCTATCTCTCCCAAACCCAGTTCTGGGTATACTCCAAATCGACCAGCAAATCACCCTTCACTTCGACACCAACAGATCGCGCTGTCTGTGATTGGGATAGTTTATGATGATTGGAGCAGTAACCCAACTCGGAAATCTCTCTGGCGTGGGATTCACAGAGGAGATCTGAGGAAATTCTTGTTCTTCGAGGAATCGAAGAAGTGGTCGATGCAACAACACCAGGGGCAGGGTGTTGAGGAGGAGGAGGATTATTAATTAGGATCCATTCGAGGACGGTGTAGATGAGGATTAGGGTCAATCTGTTGGTGTTTCTGTGCAACATGGTTGCAAATTTGTTGGCAGCCATTCTGTCTCTTTGTACATGCAAGGATTTAGTTTGATTGTGAAATCACAAGAAGAAAAACAGAGTAGTTGGAGCAGAATAGAGAAATTAACAGGGGATTGATTGTTCTATAAGTGTGTGTGTGAGAGAGAGAGAGACAAAGAAACTGTTGGTCTTTTCCGAAGAAAGTCCATTCGATTTGGTATCAAAATATAGGGTCGTTTTTCCTCCATCACTGATGGTAATTTGGGCTTTTCGTCGGTTTCGCCGAGCTCGAACAAGCTCGGGATCCAACTCCAGGAACCTGCTCGAAAATCCATCTCCCCGTCGACTCTGGAGAAAGCGGCGGTGTAACAGCTGCGGCGAGGTGGGCGCCGTGTGGAGACGGCGCTGGTCGATTTGGAGTATATACCCAGAATTGGGGTTTGAGAGAGAGAGTAGAGTAGGTGAGATTGGTAGGAGGGCAAGAAAGTAAATTCACATGGGGGAGTTTTGGCACCAACACTTTTGGTTTTGGCATTATCAGCTGCCCAAATTTAATGCATTAGATAACAAAAATTTTATGATATAATAAGTATACGTTCTGATAAAAAATATGTCTATTAAGCCTAGCTCTGCTACTGTGGATAATGCCAGGTTGGATTGTTGCTTTTTATCCTTTGATCTTGACTCCTCTGTTGTTTTTTATCCTTTGATCTTAACTTCATTCACCACAGGAGTCTGAAAAAAGACCACTCCTTGGAGGCTTTTTGAAAAAAAAAAAAAAAAACAGCTAGCACTCCTTTGAGTTCAGTTGTCACTTTTCTTTCAGTTAATGATTATTTTATGATTGACGTGACGTTAATTTTTTTTATCCAATAGTAAAGCTGATTGGAACAAAAGTCTCTTTATTCTTTACAAGTTGAGTAGGTAAATTAACCAAAGATTAGAATTTTCTTTCTTTTTCTTTTGTTGTTTGCTTGTACTCCCTCCGTCCCTTATTTAGAGTCTAGTATTCCATTTTAGGCTGTCCCTTAATAAGGGGTTGTTCGGACAAATAAGCCACTTGGCTTATTTGTGGCTTATTTTTTATCCTTATTCAAATTTTTTTCGTACCACTTGGCTTATTCTCATTTTTTTGGAGATTATTGCATCCTCATGACGAGAGGAATCTAAAAAGTAAAATTTTTTGATCAAAATCCAATTTTGACTTTTTGGCGGGAAAGCCAATAAGCCACTTTTGTGAGACTCAATTTTGGCGGGAAAGCCAAAGGCTTTTATAGCCGAACAACCCTAAGTGTCCATTTTATAAAGTTAGTAGATAAAAGTTGGTGTATTGTCTATTTTGTCCCTAAAAGTAGATTCAATTTTGAAAAGTTAGTGAGTAAAAGTGTAATGATGATAGGTAAGTAGGGAAAGTGGAAGAAAAAGTTGATGTGAAAGATATAATGATGATGTCTTTTTAATAAATTAGAGTTACGAAGCAGGATACTTAAAAAGGGACGGAGGGAATATGTGATATAGGAGTATCTCTCGCATTTATTTTAGACGTGCGTGCGTTGGCAAGTACTATTTGCTTATATCAGGATTATTCAATACTCTTGGGCGGGGCTTAAGACAAGTGTGTCGTTCCCACTTCATCGTGTGGTGAAAAAGGAGTTCGTGTGGTGAAAAAGGAGTCTGTGCACTGCGTGACAATGACCCGAAAGCACAAAATAATCTCTGTTGTATCATGCATCATGCGTAAGATGTCTTTATCTCTTGTGATTCTTTTTTTTTATCCGCATCTCTTGTGATTCTGTGAATCACTTTGAGTTAATATTGGACCAATAACCTCATTTTTGCTGAATATCTTAGGCAAAATAGGAAGATCCTATTCCTTTGGTTTCTATCTTTGGATATTTTAGTTTTGGTAGTGGGTGAAAAGAGAAATGAAAGTAATAATTAAAGAAATAGATAATGATTGAAGAGAAAAGTAGGGTAATGATTAAAAAACAAAAACAAAAACAAAAACAAAATAAAATTAAAATAGAAAATGAACAAAGCCTGGAATTCTATTTTTCACCTTATGGCTTTCCCTTTTTAACTTTTGGATTTTCCAGATACCGACTCTTTTTACCTGATATTGTCGGGTTTTTTCACATTTCGTTTTGGAGTTATATCCATCTCATTTTTGCCTTCTAGACTTGTCGAAGCATAAGATTTTTGAAGCTGTTTATTGTTTTGTCATTATTAAAAAAAATTCGCTTCTGTTAGTTTTGGATCTAGCTTTTGTGGATTATTGATTCGTTCCGAATGAAGGAATTGGAAAAGTAAAAAATTATACTTTTACCCAAATATTTTCGAAAATATCTAAGGAAAAAAAAAAAATCCCAAAAGCCAGCTTTTTAGGCTTTCTCTTGGATATTTTCAAAAAAAATTGGATAAAAGTCATAATTTTTTACATTTCCGTGATTTTTCTTGACAAGATGAATCAATAATCCACAAAAATTAGACACAAAACTAATAAATGCGAAAAAAATTTGAATAAGGAAAAAACAAGAAAAAACCCAAAAAAATCTTAGCAGAACTTAGCCTCAGGGCCGGCCCAAGGGTTTTGTGTGCCCAAGGCCAAATAAAAAAAATGTGCCCTAAAAGAGTTAATATTTAATAATTTTTACAGTTATAATCACAATATTTGTGCGTTTTATTTGGGAATTTTATATTCAAAGTTAAAAGAAAAATTAAAACAAACAAAAAAATTCTTACCAAAACATTTAGGTTTGAACTTTGATCTTGTGTCACTATGCTTAAATAGTTAAAAATATAAGAGGCGTAAGATCCATCATATATTTTGACAAGTAAGTGTCATCATATTATATGTAAGAGTCCACGGTTTCCACTAATTTTTTTGAGCAATTTGATTGAAGGAAGTAGAGTATCCTTTTCGCTTTTGCACAGTAAGAGGCTAAGAGGTAAGAAGTGCAAGGGCTAAGGATACGAAAGAAAAACAAATAGTGCCCAAAATTGAGGACTGGGGTTTAAAACAAATTTAAACCAAAATTGAGGTATGGGGTTTCGAACCAAGAACCTTGGGCTTTTAATTCTGTTAACAAACACCACTGGACTAGGATACCTTTTGTGTTATGTTCCGGAAAAACTTATATATAACATATAATTGGAGTGCCCCAAAAATTTGAAACTTTTGGGATGCCCAAGGCCCAGGCCTCTTGGGCCTTGGGCCTGGGCCGGCCCTGCTTAGCCTTAGTATTGAGTTAGTAGCTTATAATTAACACACTAGAACCCGTCTTTAAGTTTTTTTTTTTTGGGTAAATTAGCTTGAAAACCCGTCTTTAAGTTAGTGTTGATCGTGAATACTTTCCGTTCTTAGTATTGAATTATGATCATTCGTTTGAATTCTTAAGTTTCTAGGTAATTGAATAGAAATACAACTAGGCATATTATCTAAAACATGAAACCCCACATCCAATTTGCAGACTTGCAGTCCCTAATCTGCCAGCTGATCCGCACATGCATTGCCCTCTCGAAAGCTATATTTCACTTCCCTCACCCCTAGCTAATTGCTCCAAGAGGTACCTACAATAATTTAATAGAGCACTCAGTTGGTGTGTTTCGTCCCAATGTGTAGCAAGTAATTGGATCATGACCATGGAGTCCAATTCAACTTCCAAGTTTGGTAGTTGAAGACTAGTTGGTAACTGTAATCCGTCACGCAACCCCCAAATTTCCACGGCTAGACTTGTAGCAACTCCGATATTCTTGCAAAAACCCGTTATCCAGTTTCCATTGTGATCCCGAACTAATCCCCTTGCTGCGGCTTGAGTGGAGTTGTTACGAGACGCTCCGTCCGTGTTGAGTTTGAACCCATTCGGTTCAGGTGGCTTCCAACCTGTTGTAAGCCAAAAATTAAAGGAGCCCTGTTTTTGGTCTTCTTTCCCACCAACATTTCCCATTCTTGTGCTGCCATGACTATTGGATTAAAGTTGCTATCCGAAGGGATGGTATTTTCGCCAATGTAATTGTTTTCTGAACATCATGTAGCAGAGTTTGGGATTCAGACAAATTGTTCATTTTCTTCTTGCTGATAAACTCCAAAGCGTATTTCAGCTATGAACTAATTTTCTCTCCATGTTTTTTTCAGAATTGTTTTGGCACCATTGACGCGGCACAGATCTTTCAACAACGTTCCCCAGCCACATGCTGTCTTATATTACTCGCAGAGGACCACCAAAAGGGAGCCTCCTCATTTCAGAAGCCACTGGGGTTTCTGATACTGCACAAGGGTACTTTTAACATTAGTATCTGTTGTCCCTTCGGCAACATCCGATAAAACTGGAACGAAACATTAGCATTTGTTAAGTTCTGTGTTTCTTTTGTTTGGTTAAGAGGAAACTATGTAGGTGGTTGGGTTGCTAAAAACTTAAAAATGATTGTATAGTTTTGTTAACTACTTGCTCTTTATTTAACATGCAGGTATATCCTTATACACCTGGTATTTGGACAAAGGAGCAAGTTGAAGCCTGGAAGCCTATTGTTGACGATGTTCATGCGAAAGGCGGTATCTTCTTTTTTTTTTTTTTTTGGGTAAGTAGACGGTATCTTCTTCCGTCAGATTTGGCACGTTGGAAGAGTTTCAAACTATGGTATATATATTGCTTACGATATTTCCTTCCCCTTTATCTTTTTATCTGTCATCGAAAGACAATATTTAGATTTCACTTCCATTGTTTGCAAAATACTACCAAAACATGTGTGGTAGGATTTGTGCCAACTTTACGAGTACTGCTAGTTTTCTATTTACATTTCTCGGTATGTTTGACAATGTTGCATGGACACAATATCTGTGTCGAGGGCAAGTATTGATGAAATCAACAAGAAGGGCCGAAGATATTGCGGTCATGTAAAATGTTCTCGTCTAGGGCTTTGTGGGTCGCTCGAGGATCATTGCGTAGATCTGCTATTGGATTTATTATGAATTTTGAAACCATAACTACATGTTTATTCATTGCATATAGCTATTGTTAGGTTCATTCACCACATTTCTTTTTCCTTGTACACATTTATAACTAGTTTTACGACATGACATATTTGATCTAGGCATCTAGATTCCGAGGAATTGGAATAGCCTTTAGCACGACTTGTAAATATTCGACGTAATCTCTCATTTCAAACTTACGTCGATCTAGAGACTGATCATTAGTCATTGTTATCTTTTGTATTGGCCTCTTCTTCCAGATCGAGATACTAAGGCCCTGTAGCAGTTCGGTTTCTATTGACTTATCTGTGTTTATACCGTGTATAGATTTCCAGCCAAGCGGCCAGGCTCCAATCTCTTCCACAGACAAGAAATTGACTCTTCAAATACGAGTTAATGATGTTTATGTAGCAGATCTATTTTCACCTCCACGACGGCTAAGAACTGATGAAATTCCTCTAGTAGTCAATGATTTTAGACTTGCTGCGAGGAATGCTATGGCAGCTGGTAAGTTTGGGGCTAATTCACTTTATACCGTGATATCAAGTCTTTGTTAATCAAAATCAATGCCAGTCTTGTAAACACCATGTATCTCAGTAGAAATCTTGAGTTACAATGTCTTTTTAACGTACGTGCTGGTTGTTGGGAAAATCTCGGCATATACACGAAATCCAGAGAACAATTTCCATTGATAATGAGCAATTACATAATCGAAATACAAGAACAAAACAGATTGAAACAGAATATGAAGAACGAGATACAAACTGAATCTTTAGGATCGAAACCGAGGCCTGTGTAATACCACAGTCACCTTAAGAAATATTCGCCGCCTACCGTGGGTGTTGTAGGTTGCGTCGGCGACTTTCTCCCAGGGTTGGCTCGGTTGAACCGCAGGTCGTCGGAACACCGCCGTTGACTGCCTTGGCGAACTGACTATCGTCTGCCTCTCTTTCTCAAGAACGAATATAGAAGTATGCTGAATTGCTGTGAGTTTTTCTGTGTTTTCTCCAAGAACGTGAGGCACCTATTTATAGGTAAATGGAGATCTTCACAAATGCTGAACAATAATGCTGTCATTCAATATGAGTAACCCCCAAATGAATTCAGCCATGAATAGGAAGAATATTGCAACCATCATGGTGAGGAATAATGCTGCCATCAAGGTGGAGGGGTTACGGAATCCACACATCAATACGTCTATTGATTGTGGTGTGTCCGGATACAACGAACCCGGTACCGGTTGCCTCGGGAGACCCTCCAAAGATCCCGGTTTCATTCATCCGAAATTCCGTAGATTTCCAACAATCCCCCCCATGAATGGGATTGGCAGGCATACTGATGCAGAGTACAAAGCTGATCCGAGAGAGCGGCAATGGATAATTCCTGCATAGGATAGGTGGCTTTTGGCCTGGAACCTTCCCTTGTGATAGCCTATCAGGTTTACTGGCAGACCAGTGTGCGGTCCCGCTTTGAACTGTTGCGCCGCCGATGTAAACCGAGACAACAGACGTCACACAGGACTTCTCCTGACGTAGTTCAGTTCTCACTGTTGGGTTCATTTTGGCCATGACACCCCCTTCCTGGTTCTACGAGTATTTTCTCGAGAATTTTGCCACAATTCTCAAAAAAGCGGCCCCACTTCATACTAACATAGGTGACCTTCCTGTAAGGGTATCCTGTTATACCCTGCCTGGCAACCCAGCGCATAGGAGTCATTAAAAGCAATGCTTAACCTCTTTCCATTCGCAGGTATCACTGTTCTACACCATAGGAGTGGGCAGGAGACCGAATCTCCTCAGTGATCGTTCTCGGCTACTCGCGAAAGATAGTCTCATTGAACCTAGATCTTGGGATCTCCAGTCAACTAGGTTGGCTACCTCCACGGTAACTATGAGCGTAGTGGCTTTAGCCCCATTCCTTTCGATGCTTGCTCAACTAACTCTCGGTTTAACCCTTTGGCTAACGGATCCGCAATATTGTCCTTTGACCTCACATAGTCAATAGCGACAACCCCACTAGAGAGTAGTTGCCTAATGGTATTATGTCTACGTCGAATATGTCTAGACTTACCATTATACATATTACTCTGTGCCCTACCAATTGCAGATTGACTATCGCAATGGATACTAATCGGTGGCACAGGTTTCGGCCATCTTGGAATATCCTCCAAAAACTGACGGAGCCACTCGGCCTCCTCCGCCGCTTTATCCAGAGCGATGAACTTTGATTCCATTGTTGAACGTGCTATACACGTCTGTTTGGAGGATTTCCAAGAAATAGCTGCACCACCAAGTATAAAGACATATCCACTTGTGGATATAAAGTCCTTCATATCTGATATCCAGTTCGCATCACAATACCCTTCTAGTACTGCTGGATATCTGGTGTAGTGCAACCCTAAATCACGAGTATACCTTAAATAGTGCAGAACCCTGACTATTGCTTTCCAGTGATCACGGCCTGGATTACTCGTGTATCTGCTTAGTCTGCTGACTGAGTAAGCTATATCGGGTCTTGTACAACTCATTAAGTACATCAGGCTCCCAATTATCCGAGAATACTCTAATTGAGATATGCCTTCCCCCCCATTCTTGGATAAATGCAGACTTAAATCCACAGGGGTTCTAGCGATACTTGAATCAGACGAGTTGAACTTCTCAAGAATCTTGTCAACATAGTGTGTCTGAGACAACGCAAATCCAACAGAAGTTCTGGTGATCTTGACACCCAGAATGACATCTGCAAGGCCCATATCCTTCATGTCAAACTTCGAGTTTAACATATTTTTGGTAGACTGAATGACCCTTTCATTGCTACCAACAATGAGCATGTCATCAACGTAAAGACACAAAATGACATACCCTTCGTCTGTGTCTTTGACATAAACACACTTGTCACATTCGTTGATCTTGAAACCACTTGACAACACAGCATTGTCAAATTTCTCATGCCATTGTTTTGGTGCTTGTTTGAGCCCATACAAAGACCTAACAAGCCTACATACTTTCCTTTCTTGGCCCGGCGCGGAAAAACCCTCGGGTTGTTCCATGTAGATCTCTTCATCTAAATCGCCGTTCAGGAAAGCTGTTTTGACATCCATTTGATGTATCTCAAGGTTACGCAAAGCTGCGATCGCGATGATCATCCGAATGGAAGTAATCCTTGAGACTGGTGAGTAAGTATCAAAGTAATCTAGGCCTTCTTTTTGTCTGTATCCTTTGATAACAAGCCTAGCTTTGTACTTATCAATTGACCCATCTGCTTTCATCTTCCTTTTGAAGATCCATTTGTAGCCGAGAGGCTTACTGCCTGGTGGCAAATCCACCAGTTCCCACGTATGGTTTTGCAGTATGGAGTCAATCTCACTCTTAATGGCCTCTTTCCACAAAGGACCCTCAGGGCAGCTTACAGCTTCTTGGTATGTCCGAGGCTCATTTTCTACAAGATAAGTCAGAAAATCTGGACCAAAAGATGTTGATGTTCTAGCTCGCTTGCTACGTTGTGGTTCAACATCAACTTCCTCTTCTTGGCCTTGTCTGCTTTCATTAGCCGGATGCAAAGTCCGTTTAGCAGAACTTGACTCTCCAATGGATCTGTAAGGAAATATGTGTTCAAAGAACACTGCATTCCTAAACTCCATGAGAGTATTCTTGTGAATATCTTGTATATCTGACTCATACACAAGAAAACGATAGGCACTACTATCGTATGCATAACCGATGAATACACAATCAACGGTTTTAGGGCCTATCTTCTCCTTCTTAGGAGGAGGTACAGCCACCTTCGCTAG
The DNA here is from genome assembly GCA_018127125.1 of Rhododendron griersonianum. Classification (NCBI taxonomy): domain Eukaryota; kingdom Viridiplantae; phylum Streptophyta; class Magnoliopsida; order Ericales; family Ericaceae; genus Rhododendron; species Rhododendron griersonianum. Next base: position 28,119,685 of record CM030798.1, read on the forward strand.
GCATCCCCATATTCGTAAGAATGCATAATTAGGCTTCCTACCTTTAAACAATTCATACGGGGTTTTACCAACGTCTTTGCGAGGTATTTTATTGATGATGTAATTAGCGGTGAGAACAGCATCTCCCCACATGTTCTGAGGCAACCCAGAACTGATCAACATAGCGTTCATCATATCCTTCAATGTACGATTCTTGCGCTCAGCAATTCCGTTAGTCTGAGGCGAATAAGGTGCTGTGGTTTCATAGATTATTCCGTGTTGGGCACAGAATTCTCCAAACGGTGACTGAAATTCACCACCACGATCACTTCTGACCACCTTAATCTTTCTGCTCAGTTGATTCTCAACCTGAGTCTTATAGTGAACAAACTTATCCAGGGCTTCATCCTTGCTTTTCAGCAAATACACATAGCAAAATCGAGTGCTATCATCGATAAAAGTAATGAAATACTTGTTACTGGCCCGAGTTTGGACATATTTCAGATCACACACACCAGTGTGGATTAAACCTAAAGGTTCTGTGCTTCTTTCTACTGCTTTGAAAGATGCTCTGGGCATTTTAGCCTCTACACAGGTCTCACACTTGTGTTTTTTTATCAATTTGGAAAGCTGGAATATGGTCCAAGTTAATTAATCTACGCATAGAATCATAATTAACATGACCTAGTCTACCATGCCACAATAAGGAAGACTCAATCACATAAGCAACAGGGGATTTCTTTTTATTGATAGTAGGGATAACAGTCATTACATTCATCTTAAAAAGACCATCAGTCATGTAACCTTTCCCTACATACATTCCAGCTTTAGTCAGAGTGACCCTATCAGCCTCGAAAACCAGGCGGAAGCCGTGCTTGCTCAACAGCGAACCAGAAACCAAATTCTTGCGAATATCTGGCACGAACAGCACATTATTCAGAGTCAACTCTTTTCCCGAAGTCATCTTCAGGACCACTTTCCCCTGCCCCGCAACATCCGAGGTAGCTGAATTCCCCATAAACAGTTTCTCACCGTTAGCAACCGGCTCGAAAGTAGTGAACAACTGCCTGTCACAACAGATATGACGTGTAGCCCCAGTGTCTACCCACCATTCCTGCGGGTTTGAACCCACCATGTTCACTTCAGATACCATAGCCGAGAGGTTGATATCAGACACTGCTGCCTCCACCTGAGCCAAATGTGCCAGAGCGCGAGGGTTAAGCGGCTTCTTACACTCCGAAGCTTTATGCCCGAACTTGTTGCAGTTGAAGCATGCACCCTGAAACTTCTCTTTCTGTTTCTTGGCAACCCCACCTCTCGGTCCCAGATTGACACTTTTGTCCTTCTGTTTGCCAGCTTGCTTGTCAGACCGCTTGTCAGAACGCCTGTCATACTGGTTTCTCCTCACACCGGAAGATTGACCATGCTCCATCATGTTTGCCTTGGCCATGTAGGAGGTCTTCGCACTCCTATCCATACCCCGATTCTCCTCTTCAATACGGAGTTTGATGAAAAGAGCCTCCAAGGTCATCTCCTTATTCTTGAACATGAGATAGCTCTTGAACTCTTTCCATGCTGGGGGTAGCTTGTGGATGACTGCAGCCACCTGGAATGCTTCACTCAAAATCATCCCCTCAGTCCTGATCTCATTGAGCAGGAGCTGCAGCTCTTGGACTTGGACTGCCACAGACTTGGAGTCCACCATCATGTAATCAAGGAACCGACCCACAACAAACTTCTTGGACCCGGCACCCTCGATCTTGTATTTCCTGTCTAAGGATTCCCATAATTCCTTAGCCGATGGAGCCTCGCCATACACAGAATACAGCGAATCATCTAGAGCATTCAGAATGTAATTCTTGCACATGTAGTCATGCTCTTTCCATCTGGCCACATCAATCCGCTTCTGAGTGTCAGAATCATCCTCAGCAATAACGGGTGCTTCCTCGACAAGCCATTTTGCCAAGTTCAAGGTGGTGAGATAGAACAACATCTTCTGTTGCCACCTTTTGAAGTCCACCCCAACAAATTTGCTCGGCCTCTCCACGTGAGATATCGGAATAGAGGGAATCCCAGGAATAGGAGCATGAGTTGGAATAGCACCACGGCCATTTCCATTGCCACTGACACCACCAGCCTCTTTGTCTTTGCCAGTGACGGTAGTTTTCTCTTGCACAGTAGTCATGTTTTCCTAAAATTAGGAACAACCACATATAAGAGAACAAATCTCAATATCAACTTGACAAGCTATACATGCATAGATTAACAATCTATCAAACAAGCTAAGTCTGACATCCCCACAATACCATGTAACCTGGGGGTCCCAGGGGGCTCGCCCCCTGGCGGGGGTTTTAGGGGGCAGCGCCCCCGGGCGGGAGTCTGAGGGCTGGCCCTCAGCGGGGATCGACCCCTGAAAGGTAAACGGTATACACAATTTGCTACTTGCAAAAGTGTGGCCATCCACCTTCCCCTTCTGTTTTTAGAGTCCAATCCATGTACTGATGTATACCACTTGCCGTGCACAAGGGCTGAGCACTCACACCGTCCACTGGTTGAGTACTTCAGGCCGAGAGCAACCCAGGCGTCAAGCACATGAACTGCACACCGGGCAGATCATAAACACTGGATCAAGGCCAGGTGATGTCAAGGCAGAAGCCAAGTAGATCACCCCAGAGGCCAATAAAATTGATCCAAGGCCAAGCCGCGCACGACTGCCTTAGGCCGTAGCCTTTCTGTTTGCAACATGATCGAGTCACGAATGACTGATCTTGGCCGAAGCCAAACAGGTCTGATTATTCTCGTATCAAACTCCAAACAATCTGCTGAACAGATTGATAACTCGTCTTACACCAATGATTCACCATCATGAAAACTAATCTGTTTCGAATCTGTTCTTGCAACTCAAACGTTAGTCCAAAACAGAAATTGTTTTCTGGAATCCGTTGCCGATCAGAGATCAAAGAATATTTCTTAAGCTTGTTGGGAAAATCTCGGCATATACACGAAATCCAGAGAACAATTTCCATTGATAATGAGCAATTACATAATCGAAATACAAGAACAAAACAGATTGAAACAGAATATGAAGAACTAGATACAAACTGAATCTTTAGGATCGAAACCGAGGCCTGTGTAATACCACAGTCACCTTAAGAAATATTCGCCGCCTACCGTGGGTGTTGTAGGTTGCGTCGGCGACTTTCTCCCAGGGTTGGCTCGGTTGAACCACAGGCCGTCGGAACACCGCCGTCGACTGCCTTGGCGAACTGACTATCGTTTGCCTCTCTCTCTCAAGAACGAATATAGGAGTATGCTGAATTGCTGTGAGTTTTTCTGTGTTTTCTCCAAGAACGTGAGGCACCTATTTATAGGTAAATGGAGATCTTCACAAATGCTGAACAATAATGCTGTCATTCAATATGAGTAACCCCCAAATGAATTCAGCCATGAATAGGAAGAATATTGCAGCCATCATGGTGAGGAATAATGCTGCCATCAAGGTGGAGGGCTTACGGAATCCACACATCAATACGTCTATTGATTGTGGTGTGTCCGGATACAACGAACCCGGTACCGGTTGCCTCGGGAGACCCTCCAAAGATCCCGGTTTCATTCATCCGAAATTCCGTAGATTTCCAACACTGGTTTTGATGGGATTGAGATCCATGGAGCTACTGAATAGACTAGTTTCTAAAAGACCAAGTCAATGACCGAACGGATAAATACGGAGGCTCTTTGGAGAACCGTTGCCGGTTTGCACTAGAAGTTGTTGAAGCTATTGTCAATGAGATAGGAGCAGATAAAGTTGGAATTAGCTAGGCTGTCTCCCTTCGTCGATTACATAGAATCAGGTGACTCAAATCCAAATGCTCTAGGTCTTTACATGCATGGCTGAATCCTTGAGTACATTCAGCGTACTGTACTGTCACATGGTTGAGCCTAGAATGAAAATTATCGGAGAAAAATGTGAATGCCCCCAATACAGTCTTGTGTCCATACGGAAGGCCTTCAACGGCGGTTTCATTTCCGCGGGCGGTTATGATAGAGATGATGGTAACCAAGCTGTTGCGGAGAATCGTACGGATCTTGTTGCGTACGGTCGTTTGTTCTTGGCCAACCCGGATTTGCCTCGTAGGTTTGAGCTGAACGCCCTGCTTAACGAATACAATTAATAGAGAAATTGTTTACATTCCTGATCCTGTTATTGGCTATACTGATCGATTATCCATTTCTTGAAAACCAATGCTTAAATTCTGAATCGGATCCTTTAACAGTTGTTGTCGGGATCTTAGGTTGTATTGTTATGTCTCTAGTAAATTGCTTCTGCCAGTGGTTTTTCATTATATGTAATTTGCCTGGAGGGATCACAGTAGTTTTTTTTTTTTTTTATAAGCAATTTTTTTTTATTAATCTCCGAATTTGAAAATTACTAAGATTAAAAGGAAAGGGCACAAAAAAATTAAAATTACTTAATCTTCATAGGTATCCGAGACCCAAACACTGGTCAAAAACCAACAAAACCCTAATAAAATCCCAAACCTGGAAAAACCTTTACCCAACAAATTGAAGACTGTTGTCCAGATCTTAAGACTCACTATTATGTTTCCAATAAATTGTCTCTTCTTGTGGGTTATTTTTTACTATATGTAACTCGTCCGGAGGGAATGTATCGTAGAGTTGGGATAGCTCCACAAGTTTTGGTTAGCGGTGACGAAAAGAAATTATATTATTTTGTATGCGAAGCACTACACAAAGTAAAGATATTTATTTTGGTTGAAAATTTATCGGGCTTGATTTAATTTGTTTCACAAATCAAAGTAAGTTTTAGTATTTACTTTGGCTTCATATATACCAATGATTTAGTACTGTAGAAAATATTACATGAGTAACATTCAATGTAAATGGAAAATGATTTAAATTTTAGTATATTTTTTGAATCTAAGAGGTTCACTCGAGCCCCTCAAACCCTAGTGTAATACACACAGTCTTGACATTGCACTGACACGATGATGGTGTTGTCATTTGTTGCTATTAAACTGATTCTATTTGATGATTTGGAAACATGAAATTTGAGATGGGATTCTTCTGTTCAATGACCGTTTTTTTTTTTATTCATTCATTGCAAGCAATTCCGTAGCATTCTTTCGATAGAATTCATTGCAATCCAGTTTTCATTTCATTGGAAGTGATATTATTCTTCTTATTTTGATTTTCTTAACAGTTAATTCTACTAATGTCGGAGTGATAATGATTAACAACCTAATGGGTTCTTAACTTTGTGATAACCCTACCCGAAAGAGTTGGTCCGGTGGTTAAGACCTGAAACTTAAGAGTTTGCTCTGTCTTTGGTCTTGGGTTAGTGTGGTCAATACGTACTAGATTTTGCCCCGACTTTAATTGAACCCCAGCCCCAGTGTGCTTGTAGACAGTGGGATTGGTCCCTCGGGGATTGGGAGGTGTGAGTCACATTTGGGAGTTCAGGTGCATAAATTTGCTCAACTTTTGGAGTTCTTTTATGCTAATTAATTAGAAGAACTAATTAATAAGCTGCTGGATAACTTTTCAAATTAACTCAACAGGATAGAATCCCCGTTAGTGAGAATGCAGCCGGCCGGCCGGTGTGACGCAATTAACCAAAATGCCCTCCAACGGTTAAGTTAATTCCTCTCAGGGCAAACTTTTAGACAAGGTTTCCTTGTTCGATCGAGAACTATCAAGCAAATAACGTGAGCCTCAAGAATAGTCAATTAGGATCAGTGTATTGCTCTCCAACAATGCTACATAGTACATAGTACTATCATAACCAGACACAACTGTTGACTCAGCACAATCTAAAAAAAGTTGACATTAATATTTTCCTTATTCTCGAGTTAGCAGTTGTGGTAAAAAGTTGTGCATGTAGCATTATTGCTCTCGCATGGCAATCGATCATAGTCTACTTTTTCAGTTTTGCATGTTTTATAACAAACAGAGATATTGCTATTGGTGCATACATACCAGTACCGGTACATACCATGCTATTGATAAAGTTAGTTGGGTTAATTTGAGTTTTGAGAGGTTTGCTCGGCAAAACCTCCAAATGGAATTGGAGAGGCGATCGAGGCAGTTGAAGATCCCCTTTTATCCGGACACTAGAAAACTCAATCATTCTGAACCCGAGACTTCAACTCTAATTAATGTCTGCAATAACTACATCTATCTATTGGTGCTAAAGATGTTTTTGGCGTAATTGCATGCTTCTGCGAAACAAGGTCACGCCGTTGGCTTTACAAATTCGTGCACAGAGCTTTCGCAAATAGCCCAAGTTTATGCTCCTGAACCCGTTATTGGGGCTACATTGATTATCCGTTTGTTGAAACCAAGGCTTAAATTCTCAAAGCGATGATTGATATTCGATGGCAGTTGTTGTTGTCCAGATCGTAGGATTCATTGATCTGTTTCCAATAATTATTTCTTCCATTGGTTTTTTGCTCCATGTAATTTGCCTCAACAAAGCGTATCGTTTGCATAGTCTTGTGCACTAGCACGTCAACGGTGTTAATTTCTTTTGTTGAACGCAATCGACAGTAAAAAAATAGTTATGCAATCTTTTATTCGATACTGGAATTTATACAAAAAATACTAAACGAAATATGAATGATACAAACCGAGTCCCGTGTTTAATTTACACGGTGCCCTTAAAACAGATTTGCCGCCTCACCGGGGTACTAGAGGTTGAATTCGATGTCCGTCTCCCAGGGTAGCTTGGTTGAAAGCTAAGCGTGCACCACGCTTGAACTTGCTGCGAACAAAATTTATGTGCATAGTACTCACTCGGATGAAAAACGTTTGGGCTTACAAAATCAGAAGAAAACTTGTTTTTTGGAATGCTTTCATCTCTTGGGAGGGAATGCCTATTTATAGGCATTTGAAGTTGGAATGGAACCAAAAACTCAACAAAGCAAAGATCAAAATGATCAACCAGGTGGAGAGGTTAGTCATCAACAAAGCAAAGATCAAAATGAATCCAAGACAGCTCTTGCAGCAAAACTCACTGTACAAGCCCCAATGCGGGCTGGGCCCAATCGGATAAACCCAAAGCAGGCAATCCAGGCCCATCGGACATTTCCCATGAACCCACAGGTCCAAGTGGGCGGTAGCACGCGCAATTTTTGGGAAAATGACAACTAATGACGTGTTTTGATAGTTAATACCCGCCAATGACATTTTCAGTATTAATAAATATTCTTAACTTGTCTTTGGAAGGGTATTAATTATCAAAACATGTCCTGGACCGTCATTTTCCAGCGGTTATTTGGTCAAAGCTCACATAGTGTACCCGTTACCACCTTTGTTTGTTTTTGTTTGTAGGATATCTTTGGAACTCATATACCCATCAAATGCTACCATTCCAAGCAATGTGGGATACTCTTATTTCTCACACATCCCTATTTGAAAATGTCCAATTTTGATTGACAATTTCTCATTCAATCATTAATGGATTTTGTTCATTTATTTTGTGGATTAATCCCCTAGCATAGAAGATTATGAATCCACTTGGACCCACCTCTCGAGGTGTCCAAGTCCCACTTTATTTTTGGCTCAAAACATGCCCAAAAATGTTGTGTACAAAACTCATTTTTCCAACATTTTTTAATTGTCATCTGTTGTCGATCGCCATTAAACAGAATAACTTACGGAAGATTTAAGGGTAAGTCATTTTTATCTAATTAGTAGAAAATGTTTTATATTTAAAATATTTTTCTCATTTTGTATACAATCAAACACCGAAAAATAAGTAATATATTTTACAAAAAATTATTTTACACCCAAACAAACAAAGCATTGTTATCTGTTGACGCCATTAAACTGATGTTATTTGATGATTTCGAAAGATGAAAGTGAGACGGAATTCTTTCTCTTTCAATGACAGCTTGTTGCAATGTAGCCAACAAACGATCATTCGAAATTGAGCTCCATTTGGTATAGACATTATTTTTTGTAATTTTTTTCTTAAAAGTTGATTCTATTAGAATATACTCTCGTTTGAGAATATATTTTTTTGAATGGCGAAATAAAAAAATTTATTTATAAGAAAAAGGATTACAAAACAAGCTATTGTTGGCAAGAAACCAACAAAGAGAACCCCAATGGACTTAGCCCAGAATACCAAAAGGGTCTAAATAGGTATAAATTTAACGTTAAAGCTCACAAGAAATCCATAACCCAAAAACAACAAGAAGCCCAAGATGCCGAAATCCTAGCCCGAAAAACTAGCATAGCTCATAGACAACATAGGCTAAGCCGGAGGCCAACCCATAGACAACTTAGGTCAGCCTAAAACAACAACCCTACTCCACCACCCACCGCAGCTACCTGGAGAGAGACGGACCGCTGTTGCCACCGTCGCTGGAATTCGGGAAATAAGCCCCTGTTACTGCCCCGAAGAACGGCCCGACCATCCCACTACAAGATGCCCCACCAGAACCAGACACCACCAACACCGAAGAACAGCTCAACCATCGAACACCACACCACCACCTGCTGCCGCCGCCAACAACCCCAAAATCCACTTTGTCACGATCCAACCCAGAATCATGACCAGTCAGTGAAAAGAAATCACCAGAGGCCTAAAAACATCCGGTAATTTCTGCCGTTGCTTTACCAAAAAAATATACAAATGACGGTGGGCTCTAAAATCACTAAATAATACTACAATTATTTCGTATACGGTCTAAAAATTCTCCTCTTATACAAGTCTTCAAATAAAAACAGTACAACTCTTTCAATTCTTTTTATCCAGTCATCGTAAACTTGCCCTGAAAGGGTTTCATAAACACAAATCCAATTCAGTAAGTTATGATATACAGAGGTTACACAATTAGTGTGGAATAAATCTTTATGCAAAAATATTCAACAACTCATTTCAACATAATATAATGCTTCATTCGTCGATATATCAAATAAGATCACCCCAAGCGTAGGGTAAAATGTCCAGTTGAAGCATAATAATCCGGAAGACTGGGATCGTACCCATGAGAATAATTAATATGGATTGATTGGATTTGTAGAAGTAAGCACGGGTTTTCGGCTTTTAGACAGCCAACTTTGTTTTACGTATGCGATGGAAGGTAAAAAGGCTAAATTAAAAGCGAATAAACTAGGATAAAAAGCAGGTTAGGTCTAGGGATTACTAACACTCACGACTCGAGTTAAATTACATTTTTCACCCAATTACGCGGTTTAAGACACTCAATTAAGGTTCTTAACCTGGAAGATAAAATGGTTCGATTACCAAGCTAGCTCTAGAATTTATTTAGCAAACACCTCGAGCGACAGAGCTCCAAGCATCATGTGTGGTAAGTAGGCGATGCTCTTACCTACACATGATCAAAGAGGTTAACACCTTAGCAATTTGACAAATAAATCCGAACTACACATCGATTTTCGAACCAAAGATTCAAACTTTTATGCTGAAAAATGCAATTTTTACTCAAGCCATGAGGTGCTAATCACCCCATGATCTAACCTTGGAAAACTACTCACACAAATCTAAAAAGATAAGAGCAAGCAAAAATCTAGCTAACATTTTTGAAATAACAACACTTGAAGAAAACTAGATACTAAGATAGATCGGGAGATTGTCTACAATTTTAATGAAGGCTAAAGTAGTAAAAACTAATTACTAAAGCAGAAACTAGATACTAAGATAGATCGGGAGATTGTTTGCAATGTTAATGAAGGCTAAAGTAGTAAAAACTAATTACTAAAGCAGAAAATAAAAGATTCGAAAGCTGGAAATGAAGAACAAAATGAAGAACACCAAAAAACAATTCAAAATCTAGATATAAGAAAATGCAATACAATCTATTCTTTACTTGTTTGTACAATGACATCACGGCTATTTATAGTCCCCAAGATTTGCACACAGAATATTCCAAAGATGCTCCAAAGATCCCCTCCGAAGCCCTCGGTACCGATAGCAAACACCTTAAGCTGCTGTGCTAGGCCACTCGGTACCGATAGAAAGAGAAACATGGTAGCGATACCACAGTGCTTAGGGGCTTCGTTCTGAGCTGCTCGGTACCGATAGGAGATATCAGATGGTACCAATATCGAGCTCTTATGTTCTAGCACTTGACAGCTCCCAGCAGCTTCCACAGCACCTAACAGCTTTCACAACATCTTATTTTTATTCCCTAAACTAAAGTAAAGATTGCATTTTAAATCTTTCTTTTACCTTTTCTTTACTTTAATTTATTTAATAAAAATAAGAAAGTACCCCCCATTTGGAAACAATGACATTACCAGAATTTTGAGATTTCAATCCAATCAAAAAGTTGACTTACAGCTTTTAGTGTAAAACAGAAAACAGCATGCTTTTCTATGGAGAAAATGGCTCAAAACATAACCTTGCTCTTCGAATAAAACCTTGCAAATTTGAAGTTGGTCTTAGAAAAATTCAAGGATCAATTACCGCCATTTTTTATATCGAAAATCGATACTTTTTCGAAAAGTCATTTTTGCATACTTAGACAGATTTTCAGAGGCCGATAGGGTCTTCCTTGGTTCCTTGGGTACTTGGACGCACTCGGGCCATTCATGGCGTCAAAACATGCCTTATTCACACGATTTACCTTAAAACACTAAAAACATACCTTACGTGTAATATCAAAGAAAACACTAACTTTATAAATATAAATATGATAAAACTAGGGACTTAGCGCACCCATAATGGTATTATTGGTGCTTATCATATAACCATCAGAGAGAGAGGGAGAAAGAAGAATAGACAGTTATCAGGCTCGAAACTGTTAAACCGATAGAGAGAGAATCTGACGGTGTATCATTCCAAAATAAGACATTAATGCATTCAACAGAGCATTTAAAAATATCATTATGTAACCAACGTATATTCGTAACTCACTCTTGATGTGTGAACCAAAAAGTATTACGTGTAGTTTTTATCGGCGGCAGTGGATGGTGTGAATTTTCGATTGTGGGGTAGAGGGAATTCCTTCTAGCCAAATAAAAGAAAGAAGAAGGAGAGAGAGAGAGAGAGAGAGAGAGAGAGAGAGAGAGAGAGAGAGAGAGAGAGAGAGAGAGAGAGAGAGAGAGAGAGAGAGAGAGAGAGAGGTGTGTGGCTGGGGAGGGAGGCAGGTGAAGAAAAAATAAATGGAGTGGGAGCCTGGAGGAAGCTATGGTATATAGGGTATACCGTATGTCCAAATTATGATAATTTGTGATTTTTATTATGCCGATTTTTGATTTTTTAATGTATATTTATGATTCTAGTTACGACTTGTACTTTAAAATTTACCTGTTGAAAAGGTCATAAATAGGTTACCCATAATTAAAAAATATTGTTATTGTGTAACCATAATTATTCGTACTAGAATCTATAATACTTGTACCATAACCAAATATATGCGTAGAATATCAAAAATTAAATAATGCTACCCACAAATGTTATAACAATACCATAAATTGGCATTATCTTACCACAATGAGTCATACCAAAAATTCTTTAACTCGTATGATATTCCATAATGGAATCAAAATATGCCGTATTAGAATAAAAAATTGCTATACCCAAGCCAAAAATATTTGTAAAATGCCACAAATTTTATAAAATAACCACAATTGTTATGACAGCACCTAAAATTGTCATTTTCTTACCACAACGTGTCATATCAAAAGAAAATATATGTAAATACCACAAATTATATAACAAACCACAAATGTTATGACAATACCATAAATTGACGTTTTATTACCATAATGTGTCGTATCAAAAGAAATTGATTAAAATATTCCATAATAAGACATGTCTAAAATACCACAACTTTAGTAATATAATCAAATTTGTTATGACAACACCATAAATTGACGTTTTCATACCCATAACATGTCGTATAAAAAAATTCAATCAGAATGTTCAGTTAATGATAGTTATAATTGGCAAAATACCATACCATAATTAAATAATATAACCACAATTGTTATAATAAAATCATAAAGTGGTGTTACCTTACTACAACCTGTCGTATTTTTTTTTTGTTTGATGATATATTTCATAGCAACGTTACATGTTTACAACGTGTACAAATTTTCTCAAATTCTTAGCCCAAAATTGGGGCCCCCCACATACGATTGAGTATTATATAATTAATAGCCTTTAAAATTTCAAATTCTTGATTGTGTAGCTGCGGTAAGTGGTTGGAGTTCTTACATTTGCCTACAAGATCAAGGGTTCAAGTCTCACGCCATTCATTTACTCTTTTTTTAAAAAAAAAAAAAAATACCTCATCATAAAATTTCGCCTATTGAGATTCGAACCTAGCTAAAAACAAGTTCCGATAGCATTTATACCACAAGACCACCACACACAACAAAGTACATGGTATACAAGTTAATACCTATACTTTTCACACAATACAGATGTATTTTTATTCCATCCATTTTGTAAATATTTTATCCCTATGTTTCATTTAAGATTTTTTTTACAATATTTGATTTGTTGAAACTAATAAGAATTATTCATGATTTGGCTTAAGATTCAATAATTATAATCGAAAAGCTCCGTGTAACTTGTACGCTCAGCTTCAGCAGAACTTAACCTACTTAGCGGCAATTACTGATGCCTAACCTCAAATGTACTTGTTAGGCACATCCAACAACCTCAGTTAGAAACGGCTCAGCAACAACCGAGTGTATGCAGTAGATTTTGCAAAATCTACCTGGAGCAAACACTATAATGCATCAAGCCATGCAACTTAGAATTGGAAATTCAGGATTTTTGGGAGACACGCAAAATAGAAGTAGGCAAGATCTCTTTGAGACTGGTTCTGGTGGAAGTCAAGAAAGGAACTCTACTTCCGGACATCTCATTAGGGAAATGGGGGTTTCTCATCTCTAAGATGTATACAGTAGATTTTGGAAACTCTGCAACATTAGTTTGGAAGATCAAGTTGTATGTATTTTTGGAATACGAATGTATGGCTTAATGACGATGCACAGGTTTGTACTATTTTTGTAAATGAAAATTAGGATGAGAACGGCTGTGTGAGCTTATGGATTAAATGTAAATTTGGATTGTGATAAAGTTGAAATCTTAATATAAGTCACGATGGACAATATGTAATGCTATGACAATATGTAGTGGTGGAATTATGACTTTGTGTGACTTGGGAGCATATATGATATGGTGTTGCAATTTATTTGGTCACCTATACCAGCTCAGAATTTTGTGATAGCATTTCGTTTCGTGGTTTTTGTTATGAATGGTAATTTAGAATGAGAAATGCCTTGCGTGGGCTTTTGCGTAACCTGATGTTATTGCTATACTGATTGAGACGCGAGACGTCAGGTTAAGACCAAAAACAGGGGAGACTCTACCAAAAATTTTCCAGAACCATCATTCATGTGCATCTTCTATGAACATAACTGTAATCAATTTTCTTCTACTATTTTGTACAAATTCAGTTTCTCGTGTTCTTCAACAAAGTAGTCATGTTGCTTTCTTCAGCAACTTCCAAAAAAAATCATATAAGAATCTACCCAATTGTGGAACCATTCGTCAATGCCACTCAAGTTGCAAGCTTTCATTCAAACTTTTAACATAGACAACCAGATGTTATAACATGATAAAGACACGACACAATACAGAAAAGACACGACATGAACAAATACTCAAACAGCTTTTTCTTACACGCCAATACCAAGTCTTGAAAAAAAAAAAGAGTTTAAAATCCCATTGGGAACTAGCTAGTAAATGAATACAAAACACAACAGATATGACACGATACAAATACTAAAACACCCACAATCAAGTGAACTAAACTACTCTTCAGCATTATCCGATGCATTCAGCATTTCCATAAAACTTGGCGGTGGCCCTCTAACACATTGCCCTTAAGTCTTCAAAAAATTTGATTGCCCTCCACCCCAAACCTGCCTACTTGTAATATTTGATTGCCCTCTCCAATCATGACTACTGAATGAGGTTGGAATGTTTGTTTGTGAACTTGGTGGTGGTCCTCCAACACATTGGCCTTGAGTCTCCAAAAAACTTGATTGCCCTCCTCTCCAAACTTGCCTACTTGTAATATTTGAGTGCCCTCTCCAATCATGACTATTGAATAAGGTTGACATATTTGTTTGTGAACTTGAAAACGCATACATAAATTGGTTGAAGCGCGCTTGTTCCGGTTGGGCATGAACTTAGAGAAAATTGGAAGATGCTTCCGCCTTGTGCCATATTCGGTCGCATATTATAGGGCATCATGTTTGGCCACATTGATTGCCCCATGTAGCTTGGCTAACTTTGGCCAACAATAAAAATGAGAATTAACAATAACTTTAACATGATTCATGAAATTGTGCAATAAAACTAAAGTTTCTTATATTTACATTGACAACACTCTCTTGTGTCCCAAACACATAGTCAACCATAATCTCCTCAACGTCCTGAAATTAGCAAATAAAATAATTACTAAGTATTCATTGAATATTACTATATGTCCATATTAACAAATCATAAAGAACTTATACCTTAGCTTTTTCCTTGGGCAATGTCTTCTTTTTCTTTTCTATTTTCTTCTTAACAGCTTTTTCAACAACACCTTGCATCCTTTTACATGGCGGTCTCCCTTTTCGACAAAGACCTTTTAGGTCAATTATGTTCGTGCTTTATTTGGTTTTAATAACCTCATCTCCAAGTGAAAATGAATCATTAGGAGTTTTGAAACTCACATTACTTTCACAAAGAACCGAAGCTTCCATCAACTCTTGTTTTAGTTCGCGTACCCGTGTCATCTCCATATCATACTTCTCTTGAGATTCTTTTGCTAAATCAGCAACCTCATTAAAGAGATTGCACATGTTGTCATGCCGACGAGCTTCAATTGATGTTGACAACTTATCGTAACATATCCGAACTTTAGTATGTACACTTTTCACATTTTTGCACCATCTTCTCAACACATACTTGTCAGGCACTTTTTGAATTCCCCTTTGAAACCACACATCAATTGATGTTTGCACACCATTCTTCTGAACTCAAACAATCGACAATTACAATGTGTTTCATTGGTTTTGGAATTAAAATCGACAGTAAATGACACTTGTTTCCTCTTTTTCTCTTATTCTTCTCCAAATGTAACCTACTCTTGTACCTCATATTCGGACACAATATCACATTCTTTTGTCTTCGAACACAAACAGTCAAGTTTCCCAAAAAATTGCTTTTGAAACTCTTGAAATTTTGAATTCGTGTAAGCACTTTGTAATTACTTTTCCAACTCATCTTCAGTTAGTAAGGGATGTAAGTGTGGAGACTTTTCGCATCTAGTTCATTTTCACTCTCTACCTTATTCGCCAATGCATTTTCATACTGCTCCACAAATTGTTTCAAGGTCGTCTTTTTATGAATGTAACCATCGAAATATGCATTCATACTCTCGCTTCTTTGTATGAATGACATCTCCGCCCAAAACATATCTTTCAAATAAGCAAGCACCCATCATTTCCTTTCCAGATACAACCCCTGTAACCATATGCTACTTTGAAGCTCATACTTTTTGATGAACACATCCCAATCATCCTCAAATTGTTTTATTGTCAGTGAATCATAAATTGCCTTACACATACATAACCTATTTTTCTCGTAGGCGTTGTACCCATTCAACTTTTCGGGCAACTTTTTCATAATATGCCATATGCACCATCGATGTTAGGTGTTATGGAATATATTTTCTATACCGTTCTACATAGCCAAACATTGGTTGGTAATAATTGCTCTCGGAGCACGACCCCACATGCATGTCTTCCAAGTCTAAAATAGCCACGAAAATGACCCTGTATCTTCATGAGAGATTAGCCCGCATCCCAATAAAATAGATTGACCATGATGATTCACGCCTACAAATGGAGCAAAAGGCATCTCATGCTTGTTTACCAAGTACGTTGTGTCAAAGGTCACAACATCACTGAACTCCTTACAAGCTGCCTTACTCCTTGCATCAGCCCATTGCAAAAAAGAAGTTAGAATTGTCGACTTTCATCTTTCATGAAATAATTGTGCATTGCCTTAGCATCTCCTTCCTTAACTAGTGAACGTCACACTTTATTCACATAATTTCGGCAATCTTTCTGAAGATATGGAAGCCTACCAGGTCCCCAACCTCAATCTGAAGGGAGTCATAAGTCTTGTTCAGGTTGATCCTGGCTTTATCATTTAGTTCAAGCTTTCTTTTGACATGCTCATCAAGTACCCTATTGCACTTGAAATACCTTACCTTTGAAGGGCTCTGTACATACTACAACAAAAATGGCTTTATAGGGCACTCAAAACTGCCTCGAAAAGAGGCTTGTTGGGGTAGTTTGTATATTGGGGCACTTCACCTTAGTGCCGCATGTATCGATGCAGCTATAGGTCTAACGCGACACTTGTTATGTGGCACTTTAAGGCACCTCCAAAGCTCTTTCTCGCTGCCCTTTTAGGTGCCACATAGATTACTTATCGAGGCACTTAAAAGAGCCTCCAAAGCTCTTTCTTGCTGCACTTTTAGGTGCAACATAGATTACCTATCGAGGCATTTAAAAGAGCCTCCAAAGCTCTTTCTCTATAGAGGCACTTAAAAGAGGGAATATTTAAATATCCATCATCTTTATCCATGCCATGTAAGAATTCATCCCGCCCTTTTTTCATGCTTATGTTTTCATTTTCTTAGTGTGTGAATTATCTTTCTTACCCTTTTCACTATGATATAAATATATTATGTTTATTGCTTTCCTAATTTAGTGGGATTGGATTGGATTATTTTCCAAATTTAGTGGGATTGGATTGGATTGTTTTCTTAATTTAATGGGATTTGGTAAATTTAAATATGATTGATTACTTTTATTTTTTTATCCTATTGCTTTTATATTTCAAATTAAATCGTATCGAAACAATCATAATTCATGATTTTTTGGTAATTTTAATATGATTGATTATGTCATGTTTATTAAATCGGTTTCAAGCTAGATTATGAATGGTCATGAAACGTTGAAATCGATATGATAATTTAACCATGAAATGCTGATTATGATAACACCTATTTTGATTGTAATTTAACCATATTTCATGGAATAAGATCAATTAAAAATATAACCTTTTTGTTTAATATGTAAGCATTTTAACATGATCAATACATGCAAAAATGTGGTCAACTTATCATATTAATTTTATAAAACATGCCCACTTTATCATGTTTGGTTGGCCAATACCTATAATCCACAAAGTTAAAATGTGGTCAACTTATCATGTTAATTTCATAAAACATGGCTACTTTATCACCAACACAGAAGCACGTAATACAATTCTTATCCATGAAAACATAAGAATTAGATCACCACAAACAAACCAAAGACATACCGACACCCAATCCTTTCCCTAGTGTTAAACCCCTCTAAAAGCACCAAATCCTTTCTCTGGTGCTAATGAAATGCATCTCACAGCAACAAAGCTCTTCCTGTTCTCCGATAAGGCAAAGCTCTCCACCTCCATCTCCCAGAAAATGACGATTGTTGCACCGCCATCGACGAAGTCAGAACCACCATATCCCCTGGCACGCCACAAAACTTCTGGTAGAGGGTGGGATGGAGGACGGCGACGGAGATGCAGAGGACGACGACTTGGATGCAGTGTACAAAGACGAGGATGCGCAGTGGGGATGGGGATGGATTTTGTGGTGGTGATGGGCGATGGAATGGCCTTTTATGGATTCCAAAACCAATTTCAAAAATATTCAAATTCCATTTTGTGGGGATCAGATTGCAATGGTAGGTGTAATTCATGGGCCTAATTCATTGCCGGGACTTGAAATCTTAGGATTTCATCCCAAATTTCGGTGATATATATATGATATATATATATGGGGAAGGATCTAGGGACAAAAGATTTGCCAATACTTTTGACACTAAATCCTAACCATTGCTTTGGATGGCTAGGATTAAACTAAAAAGACAACAGTCACCACACACTCTCTCTCTCTCCCTCTTTTCTCACGTGTTACCTCTCTCTCTCTCTCTCTCTTTTAATTTTAAATCTTCAAATGTGTATAACTTATGTTGTACAAATCCAATTTTGATAAATTTTATATTTCTGAAATCTACTTGAAAAAATCTACAAAATGAGATCCATAATGAATATAAAATTATGTAAAACCAAATTTTTAATTTTTTCATGTGGCAATAATTTTTGGGGATCATGTAGATGAATTTGTTGAAAAAACTATTTTTTTTATATCTTCTCAATATTCCTATTTTTTCGTAAGAATAAATGAAAGGTAATAGAAAAAGAGAGAACAATATAAGCTTTTGTTTTCAAAGAAACGAACCGAGAAAAAAATATCCTCTAGAAACGGATGTAAAATTGAATATTGGCAAATCTTTTTACTTTATATTTCTGAAATCTACCTGAAAAAATCTACAAAATGAGGTCCATAATGGATGAAAAATTAAGTAAAACCAAAAATTCTAATTTTTTCATGTAGCAATAATTTTTTGGGGATCATGTAGATGAATTTGTTGGAAAAACTATTTTTTTTTATTGAGAAGATATAAAAAAAATGGTTTTTTCAACAAATTCTTCTACAAGATCCCCAAAAAATTATTACCACATGAAAAAATAAAAAATTTGGTTTTACATAATTTTACATCCATTATTGATCTCATTTCGTAGATTTTTTCAAGTAGATTTCAGAAATATAAAGTAAAATGATTTGCCAATATTCAATTTTACATCCATTTCTAGAGGATATTTTTTTCTCGGTTCGTTTCTTTGAAAACAAAAGCTTATATTGTTCTCTCTTTTTCTATTACCTTTCATTTATTCTTACGAAAAAATAGGAATATTGAGAAGATATAAAAAAAATAGTTTTTTTAACAAATTCATCTACATGATCCCCAAAAATTATTGCCACATGAAAAAATTAAAAATTTGGTTTTACATAATTTTATATCCATTATGGATCTCATTTTGTAGATTTTTTCAAGTAGATTTCAGAAATATAAAATTTATCAAAATTGAATTTGTACAACATAAGTTATACACATTTGAAGATTTAAAATTAAGAGAGAGAGAGAGAGAGAGAGAGAGAGAGAGAGAGAGAGAGAGAGGGGGTAACACGTGAGAAAAGAGGGAGAGAGAGAGAGAGAGAGAGTGTGGTCTTTTTACTTTAATCCTAGCCATCCAAAGCAATGGTTAGGATTTAGTGTCAAAAGTATTGGCAAATCTTTTGTCCCTAGATCCCTCTATATATATATATGGGCAGTTTTGGGATTAAAAAAGAGTGAGGATGAAAACATAAGTGTCAAAATTGAGCAAGATGAAATCTTACGAAGAGTAGGTTTTGAGAATGATTTTTTAAGTCTCCCTTAAAAGAGCCTCCAAAGCTCTTTCTCGCTGCACTTTTAGGTGCCGCATAGTTTACCTATCGAGGCACTTAAAAGAGCCTTAAAAGCTCTTTCTCGCTACACTTTTAGGTGCCGCATATATAGATCCTATCGTGGCACTTAAAAAAGCCTCCAAAGCTCTCTCTCGTTGCACTTGTAGGTGCCGCATGGATTACCTATCGAGGCGCTTAAAAAAGCCTCTAAAACCCTTTCTAGCTGCACTTTTAGGTGCCACATAGATCCTATCGAGGTACTTAAAAGAGCCTCAAAAGCTCTTTCTCGCTATACTTTTAGGTGCTGCATAGACCCTATCGAGGCACTTAAAAAAGCCTCCAAAGCTCTTTCTTGCTGCACTTTTAGGTGCCCAATCACCTATCGAGACACTTAAAAGAGCCTCAACGCGACTACCGCCATTGGCGAGTCTGCGACCAGATTTACCCACATTATTTGCAAAAATATGACCAAAATCTATGAAATACCTCGTATCCCGTGGCGACAAATTGAGCTTGAGAGAAAGCTTCAAACAGAAACAAGAAACGAGATGCAGATAGAGATGGAAGAGTGGTGCCATTTTCTTCCAATCGTCAGGACTCTCGTGCAATCAATATTTGAAATCAAAGGAACACCTACTTCTACTTGCTTCCTTAGTTCACTTTCAATTCATCATAGCGGCATTAATGAGAAAAGAAGAAGTCTAACGATCATGAAGGAATAGCTCAACCCGTCAGGACTCCTTTGAGTAGCTGGAAACTTTGGAGGAAGCTATATCGATTTGGAGTTCAGATTGTGAACGACGTTGTGGGCAAAGATGCCCTATTAGAAACGTTGGTTTTAAACGAAAAGGTTTATTACAAAAATGGCGAAGTTTTATGTCTCCAAATAAGTGCCCTATTAAACCCAACTTTTTGAGGCACTTTCAACTGCCCTATCATATTAAATTATAATAATAAAATATTAAATTTGGTGTCTAGGCTGACTGCCGCAATAGGTAGAATCAAATGGGGCACTTTATGAGATGGTGCCTCGTTAATAACTTGATAAGGTAGTGTTGGAAAAATGCCCTTTTAAAAGTGCCCCTTAATCTCCATTTTGTTGTAGTCATGATTGTGCTCCAAAACATTCCGGTTTAACTTCCACTTTCCATCCGGTAATATAACAACAGTAACGTGAGCTGGACAATCAATTTTGGATTGCGGACGTGATTTTGCTAGGTTGTTTGTTGTCACCTTTGCCTTTCCACCACGACTACAAGAAAGAGTTACATAACTCAACTTCCCATCTTTTCCCTTTATCGATATTCTTTTGCACATAGCAAACCCTTTTTCTTTAGCAAATTGACAGTAATAGAAATAAGCTTTGTCTAATGAGTCGAATGTCATTCCCACTTTTGGTTCCTCAACTCTATCTTCACAATTTTCTGTTGCCTCCTTCCCATCCTTAGTAGTATCTATCCCATCACACTCTTTGTTTGAAGGATCTACCTCTTTTTCGTTTTCACTATATCCACTCCATAACTCTT
Organism: Rhododendron griersonianum; assembly: GCA_018127125.1. Classification (NCBI taxonomy): domain Eukaryota; kingdom Viridiplantae; phylum Streptophyta; class Magnoliopsida; order Ericales; family Ericaceae; genus Rhododendron; species Rhododendron griersonianum. The sequence continues at coordinate 28,140,602 of CM030798.1, forward strand.
CTTCTTCTCTAGTGACTCTGCAAAATTGAAAAAAAAAACCTCTTAATAATGCATGGAATTGACATAAAGATTGTATTCTAGGGTACTATCAAAATTGATTGGATTATATTAAAGAATTGGAAAAATACTTGCCAAAATCAATTTAGTCATCTTCGTTTCTCCTCCACTTCGGCGATGGAGAGGACATTGCTGACAGAATAGACTCTGGCGACATCATCTACTTTTTCAGAAACAAAGGAAACATATTAGATACATAGCACATGATCAGAAGGGGTCTAATTAAGATCAGAAGTCAATTAGAGCACCTAGCGACTTCTAGAATAGATTTCTTGTTTACAAATATAAATAAGAGCCATAACCAGTTGTATTGGGATGAATGGCTGACCACTAATTGGGGATTCCTAAGTCTAGGGTTTCAATATGAAATGAACCTTGTAGGAATCAATTTACATATGCAGCAGTGAACACATACAATAGACAATAATGGTTGCACACCCAATTTTACTAACCTAGGCTGGGATGTGTTTGTTGCAAATTGAGCCTCAAAATACAATCCAAAAAAGAAAATTTCACCCTAAACGACAAACTGGATTCCAAAAGATACTCTTCCAAAAAACATAAAACCAGTTCCCCAACTTAATAGTGCTAGTAAAATTAGGCTCACCAAGAAGTTGCTATCTATGAAGAATACAAACTTCAGTTCAAACATAGAACAGCCACAGACATACAGAGAGAGAGAGAGAGAGAGAGAGAGAGAGAGAGAGAGAGAGAGAGAGAGAGAGAGAGAGAGAGAGAGAGAGAGAGAGAGAGAGAGAGAGAGAGAGAGAGAGACCTTGGTCGAAGATAAACAGATTTGATCTTGACCGACTCAATTAAGGTTTTAGTGTTTGTTCTATTAGACAACAAAGATCGCATTTTTTTCACTTCGTTCAAATAATAGTTGTACCCGTACGGAATTCTTCTGTTTCTCAGTATGATATCTATCATAATCTCTATTCCCTTTATCAATTCTCCTATCCCACCTAGGTCTATGAATTTCTCTATCAATTCCATTACCTTATCCTTACCCAGGAGGTTCCTAACATTTTCTCTGGCTCTGCCCCGGTTTCTATAGGAAGGGGTACGGTTGTTGTAGTGTAACCATCATAATTTCGACTTTTATTGCGCAAAGCAAAGATGATCCTATCTTAGCCAGGTATTGGATTGGTGCATGAAGTATATTAGCGCTTCTTGAACACCAGGATAGGAGAGTCTTAAGAAAAAGCATATATTTAGCTAGCTCTTTCACTAAGACAGCCCCTATTTATTTCCATTGGATTAATTCCATTCTTGCTTAGCTTTGTGCTTTTGTTCTTGTTCGCACTAAATTGAGCTATGTGATTGCTGCCTTGCTATGCTAGCTTGCTTTCTACCTTCCAACTACACTATGTTCCCTAACCCTAGGAGAAAAAGGACTCTTAACGCTTGTACACGTTCCCCCAGGGTAGGTGCTTTCTTCGCTTTTATGTATGTTGATGGCGCTGTGTCCTATCTGCTCAAGGAAAGCTGTCCAACTCAATGTGTTCGGCGATTTGGTTTGCAGTCTTCTCTATGTGTTATTTTGAATCTCGTCAGTGCATTGGTGGTGGTGGTTGGAGGCACAGGGGTCTCTCGCCAATGGGAGGTGGTTGCCGGATGTGGTAATGGGGGTCGGCGGTGGGACTCGTGGGAGTTGTGGTGATGGGTTTGTCCTCCTCCGCTCTCTCTCTCTCTCCAAACTCACGCGCGACCAAAAGGAGTTTTGAAAATTGGGAATTTCGTTCCCTTTTCTTCGTCCTGGTTTTTTTTTTTTTTGGTGCTAGGTGGAATAGCGGATCCTGCTGGTGACGTGGACCATGTTGTAAACACGTTGTAAGTGTAGCATTACTGTAATCTCTGTGTCTTTACTACGTACAGTACAGATCTTCTGAACATGGTGTTGCCTTTTCCTTGCAAGTCACTGGCTGCGGATTTTTCCTTTGTCCTTTTTCAGCGTTCTCTTTCAAACTACAGTAGTACATTTTAAACTCGTGATCCTCGAAGGTACTGTACTATAAAAAGGAATCCACTAGAATTGCTTCATTCGTAACTTGTTGGTTTATTAGAAGGGAAAATTTCAAAATAGCATCTGAACTTTCATTCCAATATCACCGAAACACCTGAACTTCACTTTATTTCAATTAAACACCTGAATTTTCAAAATTCCCAAATTGAGGCACCTGCCGTTAGCCTCCATCTATTTCCTTCACAAATCGGCTGATGTGGCTCATTTCTGGCGTTAGAGGGCCCCACTAGATATGTTAGGAAGTGAACTCAATGCACAAATTTAGGAAGTAAACTCATTTCTGGTTGTGATTGTGTGCATTAAGTTCACTTTCTAACATGTCTAGTGGGGCCCTTTAATGCCAAAAATGAGCCACATCAGCTGATTTGTGAAGAAAATGGATGGAGGCTAACGGCAGGTGCCTCAATTTGGGGATTTTGAAAGTTAAGATGTTTAATTGAAATAAAGTAAAGTTCAGGTGTTTCGATGACATTGGAGTGAAAGTTCAGGTGCTATTTTGAAATTTTCTCTTATTAGAAACAAAAAAAGTTGAAGAAATTGGGGAGGGAACATAGAAAGTTATCCACGTCTCTCTCTCCTCTCACGTCCCTCTAATCTCCCCTCCCACGTACGTTCCCCTTTCCTCTCTCCATTAAAATTCTACAAAATCAGAATTGGTAGGTTGGAGGCTTTAACAAAGATCGTTTAAAAGGAATTCAGAACACTGTGTATTGAACGGATACAACGCTAGTTGATAAAAAAATAATTTAATATTTTTTTCGATCCCGTATTTAATACACGATTACATTGATCTGATTCTATACATTAAAATACATGTATATAGTGGAAAATAAATTTGGGTTACCACGTGACAAGAAGCATAAAAAAGATTTTTTTCCATATTCAACCCCCCAAAGTCAAAGGGAAATACCTGGGAGGTGGCTCGCTTTATTATTATTTTTTTGCCACTGTGAAAAAGTGTCGTTCTTCTTCAAATTTGGATCCCTTATTTGTCTTCTCATTGCAATTTGCAGAACCAATTTGCCCCAGCATTGAGTAGTTTTGGGTTTGAATTTTGTAACCGCAAGAAATCACCTTCTTTTTTTAAAAAAACTTTTTTCTTTTTTGACAAACCACCCACTAAATTCGATTGATAGATTTCGATGAGATCTATTACACCCTGCAAAAAAATTACTCCCTCTGTCTTTTATTTAGAGTCCAGTATTATATTTTGGGTTGTCCCTTAATAAGTGTTCATTTTGTAAAGTTAGTTGGTAAAAGTTGGTGTATTGTCTATTTTGTCTCTAAAAGTATATTCCATTTTGAAAAGTTAGTGAATAAAAGTGTAATGATGATGGGTAAGTAGGGAAAGTGGAGGAAAAAGTTGATATGAAAGGTATAATGATGATGTCTTTTTAATAAGTTGGAGTTACGAAGCAGGACACTTAAAAAGGGACGGAGAGAGTAAAAAATTAATTCCGTAAGCACATTATTTTTAAGTTTGAAAATAAGTACTTATTTTTTAATTACTTATTTGAGAAAGTGGAATGCGGCCTCAGTACTCTCCTTTAAACTTTTAAAACTAGAAGAGAAGAAAAAAAGGATGAATATAGGGGACTCGGGAATCTTGTAAGGCAGGGACGGAGCCAGGATTTATACATAGGAGGGGCGAGTATACACAATAAAACAATTATTTAGTATTTGTTCAAATGACAACAATATTAGTACAAAATTAGTATTTGTTCTAATGACAATATCAAACAATTACTTACTCTTTTATTTTATTTTAGCCCATAGCTTTAAGTAATTGTTGTTGCTATCCTTATTTTCTTTTAAAGGGTTGGAATAAAACCTCATTAAGACTAATTTTAGTATAAAGTTATTTCATGACTAGAAAAATATTAAAGCGGTTACAATTAACTTTTTTAACAAAAAATGGAGGGGTGACGAGATATATCTCTGGAGGGGGGACGGGGCTATATAGTTCGATGATAATTTTTCTTTTTTGCAATGTAATAGTAAGGTTTTTTTAAAATAAAAAATAGTATTTTCGGGGAGGGGGCGACCGCCCTTATTAGTCCCTCTCTGGCTCCATCCTTGCTGTAGGGCGAGCTGCCCTACAAGGGTGTAATGCGGCCGATCTGGTTATTCATTTCGGCAATGGATGAGCAATAGACGGTTCTGATCACTAGGAGGTCGGATTAAATTCGAACCGTCCGTAACGAAATGAACGGCCAGATCGACCGCACTACATGCTGTGCAGTACAGAATTCCCAAGTCCGGACAAAGGTTTTTTTTGGTGGCGTGGTGTAGCTCTGAATTTAGAATTAAAAACACGTGCATCCTTCGCTAGAGAATTGTATTTTGCAAGAATGCCTCCTGAGAATTTGCATTCCCAACGAATTCAGGTGGTCTATAAATAGCAAGCATTGTTGCTCTTTATTCTACATCATTACTCAGAGGGTGGAAAGGATTAGAGACTGTTCTTAATTTTTGGTTCATTCCTCTTCTCTTATTCCTTCCAATTCCCATTTTCTGGTTCATATATTCCTCTTCTCTTAATATTCCTTCCCGTTTCACAGCCACCCAACACAGAAAAATGGAGTTCTCTGCCATCCCAACTGTTTTATTAACCTCATCAAGTAAGGCACCGCCACCCGTTCAGGTCAAACAACGTCGCCCTGAATCAGTTTTTCATCCTAGTGTTTGGGGGGATCATTTCCTTGCCTATGCTTCTGCTGACATGGTAAAATTAATTGTATTATTTTTCTTTGAACGAATATCTTTTTTCGATCAGATTTAAATGAGAATCACGCAATACGTTAGTGTAAATTAATAGTATATACTCTCCACATCATTCCAGCCTTCGAATAGTGTAAATTAATTTTAATTCACATTTGGTCTGTTACTTCAATGACCAAATAGAGAACGGTGGAAAGGGAATACTCAAGAGTTTTGTTATTGGACCAATAATTTATGACTTCTTTGTGTTTCGATCAAAGCAAATTGGGTTATCGAAAGGTAATTGATTTTCACACTCCCTTCTTTTATAACCACACTCTCTTTCAATGGCCAAATAGTTATTGTGAATACTCACTCTTTTGTGCTTGAAATGACAATATTATAAATTCACATCGACAAAAGACAAAAAAAGGAAGTGTGGTTATAAAAAAAAGGGAGTGTGAAAATCACTACCCCTATTGACATTGACAATACTAGAAAAGCCAAACATGGCAGATGAGTAACATATATAAAAATAAACATTTCAGGTGTCAGATGATGAAGATAATTAAATAACAAAATAAGTACACTTTTTTTGTTAGACAAATCAATACATACAATTCCAAACCATCAACAAATGAATTTTATTTTTCATAAAAGTCGAAATCACAGTCTCACCGCACCTAAGTGCAATTACGCAACCGTTAAACCAATAGTTCTAATGTTCTAGTCCACGTAATAATGTTAATACATGGTTATATTTGTTTTGTTTTTTTTTTAATTTTTTTTGGTAGAGAGTGGATATCAACACGAAGCAAAAACATCAACAGCTTAAAGAAGATGTGAGAAAGCAGCTAGTGGAAGCAAAGGGTAAATCTTCACAACTGCTAGACCTTATTGATGCGATCCAGCGCCTTGGCGTGGCCTACCATTTCGAAACAGAGATTGAGCAAGGATTACATCAAATATATGAAACCTATCATCAAAGTGGTCACAAAAATGTCAACAATGATGAGGATCTTTACATTACTGCTCTCTCATTTCGATTACTGAGACAACACGGATATCGTGTCTCTTGCGGTAAGTCACCTTTGTCTCTTGTACGGTCAAAGAAAGTGATTTTTTTTAACGGCAACAGAAGATTACATTGTTATTAAAGATAAACAATGAAATTGAGAACGATCGATCAATAGAAAAAAAAAAAAACCGAGAGAGCTTCAGAGAATGCATATATATTGTTTAAGTGCTGTTATTACTAGAACTCAATTTACCCTTAAGCCTCAGTTTTTGATAATAAGCAACAAGAAGAGAAACAAATAAATGTCATTACCTTTTTATTCCCTATACACTTTTTCGCGGAGGCTTTGTCTATGTTCATTTATATAATTACTCTTCGTATTGAGAAAGGTGTATAAAAAAGTAGGTTACAGTACGCCCCCCAAAAAACAAACGAGTGTAAACATGATGATAAAAGGAGAACTTGGAAATCATATATTCTGGGAAAACATATTCAAAATGTCATCTTTTTATGGAAACATGCATGAAAACATATTAGTTACTCCCTCCGTCCCTTATTTATAGTCTAGTATTTCATTTTGGGCTGTCTCTTAATAAGTGTCCATTTTGTAAAGTTAGTAGGTAAAAGTTGGTGCATTGTCTATTTTGTCCCTAAAAATATAATCCATTTTGAAAAGTTAGTGAGTAAAAATGTAATGATAATGGGTAAGTAGGGAAAGTGGAGGAAAAAATTGATGTGAAATGTATAATGATGATATCTTTTTAATAAGTTGGAGTTACGAAGCAGGACACTTAAAAGGGACGGAGGGAGTACTACTATTACTTAGTTCGTTTGCTTGTGAAATTTTTTTGGTCGGCAAAAGGAAGATTTTATTAAAGCTCTTTTTGATTGGTACTAAATACCGATAGTCGCATGGGTCATAATAATTGCATAGGATATAAATAATATACTATATCGTCCATTAAAATAGACACCGGTAATACTGTATTATATTTCCTCTCTAGTTTGGGAAAAATAATTGCCTTTATGACTACTTTCATGAAAGTTTCTGAAGCCGTAACTACAAATTCTTGTTACAATTGCTGATAGTAATTTTCATATTTCTAATATATTATTTTTCAATTGATCATGTTTCTAAATGGTTTACGCAGATGTATTCAACAAATTCAAGGACAATGAAGGGAAATTTAAGGAATCGTTGATTGGTGATGTGAGAGGATTATTGAGTTTGTACCAAGCTACATTTCTGAGTGTACGTCAAGAAGACATACTAGATGAAGCAATGAAATTTACCACCACTCACCTCAATTCTGCACTACCGAACTTGAGCAATAATCCAATTGCGGCACAAGTAGTTCATGCTCTATATCAACCCATCCACAAGGGCTTGACAAGGCTCGAGTCAAGGCTTTTTATTTCCTTCTATCAAAAAGATGATTCCCACAATAAAGTTCTATTGGATTTTGTGACATTGGATTTCAACTTATTGCAGAAATTGCACCAGAAGGAGTTAAGCGAACTCACAAGGTGGGTAATCCTCAAAAAAATGCTACATTATCATTTCATTTTCATAAGGAAACTCATAATTTATGAAAGGAAAAAAAAATACAATTTTACTCCGTATAATATCATTCCACCCCCTACCCCACTCAATTCCGGATTCCCCCCATATGGAACCAACGCAACTACAATATCGGAAACCAGGCCATTGCTGCCAACTGGTAATCCTCACGCACGTAAGTTGTCGATTGATTGATTTCCTCGTAACAAATGAGATAGAGCTGAAACTCATAGTGTACATAAAATTCATTCAGTTCTCTAGTTTAGATGAATGGAAAAAAAAGAAAGAAAGAAAATTTGCTTAAAAGAAGAAGAAGAAAATACAATTTTATACGTTGGACCTTATATTTTTCATGGTACAATTTTTGGTTTAGGTGGTGGAAAGCTTTGGACGTTGCAGGGAAACTACCTTTTGCAAGGGACAGATTGGTGGAGATATACTTTTGGGTATTGGGAGTGTATGAGCCCCATTATATTATTGCTATAAGAAATCTAACCAAAGTGTTGTGCTTGATTTCCATTATTGATGACATTTATGATGCTAGCAATGCTACCATAGATGAGCTTGTGCTCTTCAATGATGCAATCCAAAGGTAAAATTTTGTACCCCCCTCCTGCAGTGATCTTAATTTTGATAATAATCTATTTTTCTTTTTGTAAATATGGTAAGAAACTTTCTCATTGTTAAAAAAAGCATATCACTACATCAAAGAAGTCTATTATCGTTCCACATGGGATCTAATAACCAATCAAGAAGTCTAACTTCCCGAGTATGAATACTAGAACCCCACAAACCTGGAATTGCCAAAGTGCGTGCAACTACATTCGCCAATCTACGAATAAAAAAAAAATTACAAACCCTTAACCGATCAATTTTGCAGCAAATGTCTTTGATGACAACAAGATTTGAATCTTGAGTTTGTGATGGAATTCACAGCTAAAAATGGATCCACTTTCTTATAAATGCAGGAAAAAACTATCTTTTATAGTACTTCAAATTACACAATACAACTCTAAAAAATTTATTGAGCATATTTATATGAAAATATATTGGACTGCAAAAATCATTTCAATACACACCCCTTTAAGATGCGTATCATATGCGTGCAAAAGTGCGTGCAAAAATATATTGGACTGCAAAAATCATTTTAAGAAGCTGAAAAACAATATCGAACTAAGTTTGAGGTACCTTTGGGGCTACTGAGTTTGACGAGCTTTTTGGTCTAGATTTTAGATTATAAGCAACTTAAAAGTTGGGAGAAATCTTCAATACACACCCCTTTAAGATGCGTATCATATGCATCTATTGTGTGGTCCATATTGTGCCACCTCATAAAAAATTACCTGCTGAACCGGTCATTCATAACATTTTAGGTCTATCGTAACTTTTATACCAAAAATTCGTAACTTTTGATTCATAACATTTTTCTTACAAATCATAACCTTTTAGTGCATATCGTAACTTTTACGCTAATGAATCATAACTTTTTAGCAACAGATTTATAACATTTTTAGAACCATAACATTTTGGGGTGTTTCATAACTTTATAAAAAAAAATCGTAATATTTTCAGTTCATAACATTTTCACTACGGAATCGTAACATTTTAGTCCATTTCATAACTTTTCTATAATCAATTGTGCAACCGATTACTTAATCATTTTTTTTTTGAACGGTAGTTAATCAAATATGTAATCTATTATGTGATTGATCAATTCCATAATCGATTAGACTTTATAATTGATTTTTCAATTGATTAGACATTATAATCAAATATATAGTAATTGATTTTGCAATTTTGTAAATAGAAATTATAATTGATTAGACATCATAATCGAATATGTAATCAATTCTATTATGTTCAATTATGTAATCGATTAGACAATATAATCGATTTTGTAATTGAATTGAGTACGATTGGGTAACAATGTGAAGTCGATTACTCAATCGATTTGCTAATTGATGGGCCTCAGTAAGTCCTCTAATCAATTGCAAAATAAGTTAAAAATAACATTACAATAGATTTAAAAATCAATTGTCCTGAATAACACAAATAATTGATTACATGATAAATTATATTTCTCTGCGGTTTCAATTACGTAATTGATTGGTATTGATAACATTTGTAATCGATTACATTATCAAATACGAGTATTAGTTATTTGTAATTCGGATGCTTGCACTAATTCACAAAACACTAGTAGTACGTATATTGATCAAAAAATAAATAGCACGTCCTAAATATTGTTGTCTTTTACAAATAACCTAAAATGTATTGGTAAATTTATCTCGTCACCATCACTCTCTTGATCACCCATTAACTTTTTTGTTAGTGTTTCCTACTTATTAATACAGATGATCGACTTCGCTATTCCTTTTAGTTGGATTATTTATGTGAAAGTTAATTATGCAATTAAAGATATTGTGAAAAATATTAAACATCATAATATTTCAAAAAAATTCAAAAAAAAAATTGGCTAAAAATATGAAACACTTTAAAATTCCCTGTAAAAAATGCCTTAACTTGACTTTTTATTTCATTATGATAATAATAGTATCTTTTTCCTTTAGTAATTATCGAGAACCTATTTTAAAAAAGTAAATTATTTTCCCTTGAAATAACTTTAGCTTCAAAGTTTTAAAAAAATAAAATTGGGCCTAATTTTTCTTTCAACCCAAACTTATGGCCCAAATTGGGCTTAATTTTTCTTTCCATTTTGGTTAATTCACAGGGTTTACCTGTTGCACTGGTAACAGGTTTTTTGTTAGTAACCTATCGTAACATTTTAATTTTTAAAGGGTCCAAATCATTTTTCAAGCATCTAAGAGCATCCACAGTGGTATAATCAAAACAAAAAGATTTATAAAGTTAGCAACATTTGCTCAAAAACAGCTCACATTGGAATAACCAAATTTAGAAACATCTTAGCAACTCATCAAATTTTGGCCCTTGGATAATCAAAACTATAAACCTTTTGCCAATAATCAAATTTAATTGTTTTCACATTTCCTCAATAAAGTATACTATCATTACACAAAAACTTTCTTTCTTCTATTTTCAACATGTTTACAACAAAAATACTTTTAAAAACAGTTTTTATTTTTTTTGAAAAAACAGTTTTTTTACACTTTTTTTTTATTAAAACTGTTTTCCCCCTTTTTTGTAAAACAGTTTTATTTCAAAACAGGTTTTTATTAAAACTTTTTTTCAAAAACTGTTTTTTTTACTTTTCCCGAAAACTGTTTTTTTTTAAATCAAAGTTTTCAAAAAACTTTTTTCTCTTTTTCTAATAACCTATTTTTATTAGTTTGAAAACTATTTTAAAAAAATTGTTTTCTATGTCACAATTTCTAGATTTTTATAAGTTAAAAAGGTGATGTGGCAAGCTTTGGTTATTCAATTTTGATTGTACCACTGTGGACCTCTACATTGCTAACCTTAGCAACCCCTTAAATGGATAACCAAAAGATGATGTGGCACCTTTTGATTATCCACTTTTGATTATTCCACTGTGGATGCTCTAATGGTAATCAAAGATGGTGCATATGATACACACCCAAATAAGGGGTGTGTATTGTAGCACTTCTCTAAAAGTTGAGATACCTTTGGGGCTACTGAGTTCTCACACAGCTATAGCTACTAACATATTTGATATCGACTTATGCTAGAGTGAATCTAAAAGTAGAATGTATTGTAATCTAAATTTGGTTTCCATACCTATCGCCAGAGGCGGCTCCACATGGGACGTTCCATGGTAAACTGAACACTCGAATAATATATATATATTTTTTTTGCTTAGAATACATGTAAAAATTATGGGCTAGCCTTTCTTTGAACACCCAACGTAAATATCAATAAACACTAAATTCTAAAAGTCTTGAACACGTAACCCAAAAAGAATTGCACATCTAACCCAAAACTAATTGAACACTCCATGACAACCCAATTTACAGCCCATCAATTCAGGTAATTCATATTTGAATACCTAACACATTACATCAATAAAGCTCATAATCATAATAAAAAGCTTGTACAAAGAAAGTGAAAAGAAGAATCTATTGGTGTAAGTATTATGTTCTACGTTTTCTCTCTATCTTTATTGTCGATGGTCTAAATGCGTTAATTTCGCATTCATGACAATAACTATTTTTTTTTGGGGTCTAGTTAGCTTATAAAATTATGGATAAAGCTTTAAAAAAAATTCAACTCTATTGTAAATCCCGTTAACTTGAATAGTATTCTTTCGAATTTAAGACTACAATAGAAAATCTCATCATGTCATTCTAAAGAACATATTTTTTAGAAGGTCAACCTCAACGTACTCACAAGGGTTTTAGTAGATTAATACGCTGGTTAAATATTGGCACAAAATATGAAAACTCATTTAGTATACCTGTAAAAATTTTACCCCCTCCAATCTCGAAACATTATCTACTACGAAATACAACTTTCATAAAAATTAAATTTTCGTTAAAAAAATAGTATATATTTTTAAGTTCTCATTTCACCTCGTAGTTAATTTTTTTAGAACAGACTAGAATATGTTTTTTGACAGTACTATTTATATAACTATATGAGATTGTGTACATATATATTATTGGGTAATATATCAGCTAGTAGAGTTAAGATAATTTTTGAACACCCTATCACAAATTCCTAGAGCTGCCACTGCTTATCGCTATACCCCTAAGTCATTTCCCGTAACTTATTTGATTTTCAGGTGGGAAGTTAGTGCCTTGGATCAACTTCCGGACTATATGAAACTTGTTTATCAAACGGTTTTGGATACTTTCAACATTATTGAGGATGAAATGGCCAAGCAAGGAAGATCATATGGAGTCGAATACGCAAAATCCGCAGTTTGCCTCGAACTAACTTACTTTTTTTTTATACTGTATATTAGTAATAATATTGAAATTTCGCCCAATACTAACTCATTATCCTCAAAATTCCAGTTGAAAGATTTGGTTGGAGCATACTGTAAAGAAGCCAAATGGTATCACGAAGGCTATGTTCCAAGTATGGACGAGCACTGGCCAGTTGCACTATTGAGTTGTGGCCACCAATCTATTTCAACCATTTCCTTCATTGGAATGGGAGAGTTGGCGACCAAAGAGGCCTTTGATTGGGTGTCTAGTAATCCTTTGATTGTTCAAGGTTCATCAGTGATTTGCAGGCTCATTGATGACGTGGTTGGCCACAAGGTAAGATATACAAGTCCAATGTACAAATATCATTATTCATCATAAATTTATATATGTCTTATGTTCCACGTAACCACTAGCTTAGTGTCTTGATTTTGATCTACAAGCCACACCATATGGCCCAAAATACTTAAGTCCAATGTACTAATAATATTTTACATGGGATTGTTATATGCCCAAGATCGATCACCCATGTAGACTTCCATTGCGGGATGTGATATGACATTACTTATAATGACTACTCCTCCCAACATGTGGTATTACATTATAACCTTCTGGTAACAGGTTGCGAATCCATGACATTCGATCCCTGGAGTCCAAATATACATAAGCGCTTCCCTAATGAATTATGATGACACCCGATCATGTCTTGAGATTCGAGATTCCAACCATGCATGTTAAATGCTTTCAATGAATTAGGACACAAAAACAAATTACTACATACCTACCTCTTTTCCATGCTAATTAACAGTTTTTGTGGTGAAATTATAGTTTGAGCAAGAAAGAGGTCACATAGCCTCCTCAGTTGAATGCTACATGAAACAATACGGTGCAACAGAAGAAGAAGCTATCGTTGAATTCCAGAAACGAGTTACAAATGCATGGAAAGACATGAACTCAGAGTTCCTCCGCCCAACCCCCGTCCCGATGCCTCTCCTCCAGCTACCTCTCAACCTTGCACGAGTTATTTATGTTTTATACAAGGATGGAGATAATTACACCCATTCTGGAACCAAGCTCAAGGGAATTGTGACCTCAGTACTCGTTGATCCTGTGCCAACTTGAAATCTCTCGCAAAATTGAGTCCAAAGATCAAGTAAAGAGATCATCATGGAAATACATATGTATGCTTACTATATTTGCTTAAAGAAATAAAAAGAATCTTCTATGCGATGGCCTTGTCTTTGATGAAACATGCATGTATTCATCGGAATGCATGTACTCTTTGTTCTTTTTAAAGCTAGGTTAGGGATTCTCGGTAAGATTTATCGTATGCAATGTATTATTTCCATCAAGCAATAAAGTTGTCTTTTGCTGTTATGTGTCCCCAACGAATATATATTTGTTCAGAAAAGCACTCAGACTTTTCGGGCACTTGTCCATAGTCATTTATTTGTGCAGAAAAAATGGGTGCTCGAATATATATTCTGTGATTTCTTAGGGGAGCCTAGCCCATTTCTAGAAGCTCACCAAAATGGACCGTCGGCAGGGAAAACCCGGAACCCCCACGCGGACGCGAAAACGAGTAACGTTCCGTCCGCGCAGTCCGGATTTCTTTCTCAGAAAAATACTCAAAATTCACCGTAGCCTTAAAATAATAATCCGAGATTAACTGCGAAGTCAGTTTTCCAAACAAAAATCTCTATTGAATTCCAAATTTTTAAAAGCTTAAAAACGGGTTGTCACACATTTAGTCACCTGGGCGATTAATATGTTTATTGCTCATTCCAATCATAATTTTTAGTGATGGTTTACAAGGAGCTCTTTGCTTGCCCAATTTCTTCATTGTAGTAGCGGTGGTTACAAATGAAGCTCTTTGCTTACCTACTTTCTCCACTATACTAGTCTTGGTTTTTTTTTTTCCTATCTGGAATACTGCACCTTTCAATGAAGGAAACTAAATTTTTTTAAGGAGATTAAGGATCCCAAACCTAGTATCTATATAAGCTTGTGATATCTATCAATCTCCGTTCCATCAAGGTTCTTAATTTTTAAGTATTTATTCTCCGCTTTAAAAGACATGTCATTCTCTCACAATACATCACCTTTAGTTCAAAAAATAAATACTTATACGAAAATAAGTACTTATTTATTTTAGTGGAACACACCCAATACTCCTAGGTTGGAAAGACACCTATATCTACGGAATGTGAGGGCTGGTATTTACCTACAGAGAGTGTGACTCCTATTTGTTGAATTGAATCAAGACTCAATTATGTCTAGGTTCATCCATAAATTATGCACATAAACTAATATTTTACCCGAGTCCCCTTCAGGTAAGAGCGCCCACATTTTAAATAAAATACGGACATCCACTTTTCTCCCCTTTCCCGATCAAATTTCGATGATCCGAGCCGCTCAATGTGTTCAGAACGTGATTTTAAGGGTACCCATGGGAAATCAACAAAAAAAATGACTGGGAAGGGCTTGATTTGAGCAGTTTTTATTTGAACCGTTCGATAAAATACAAACAAAAATTGCTCGGATCAAGCCCTTTCCGATCTTTTTTTTTGCTGATTTTTTCACGAGAACCCTTAAAATCATGTTTTGAACATATTGAGCTGTTCGGATCATTGCAAATTGGTCGGGAAAGGGACGTTCTTAACTTAATAAGTTAAGGGTGCCATTATTAGAAGATTCGTGTATTTTACCCGTCCCATAATTTAAGTCTCTTTCTGAACATTCAACTATTTGAAGAGATATCTTCGCAATACTTTTTTTTTCGTTAAATATTAAGAGAATCGTACTGTACTCTGTATTTAGGGGAAAGGGCAAGGGAACATGGGTATAAAACTAATCGCCACAGAGTGGAGTATAAACCACCATTGCAGCACTACCTAGCCTACAACGAGATTTGAATCCAAGACCTCTTAGTTTGGAGGGTCAAGGAAGTGTCATATGGGCTAGTCTTTTTTGTCATATTGAGTCCTTTTTTTTGTCATACAATATACATCAGTGGGGGATAGCGAGGTGTTAGTATATGGGCTAGAGTCTATTGACACGGTTTTCTATACTTCAAAAGCTACAATTTTATATTTTCTATGTATTAAAAATAAGATCTATTACTCTAGTTCAAAAGAGGAGGACAAAACACAAATGAAAAATGTTAATAACATCCCATTGGGCTATCAATAAGATAGGAAAACAATGAATTTTTTTTTCACTCTGTCCCATTTTGTTTACTCACACTTTCTTTTTGAGCTATCTCAAATTGTTTGCAACTTTTCAAAATTAACAACCACCAAAAGGCCAAAGTTTCAATTTTATCCATTTAGTTTTGAGATGAAGAAAATTATAAGTTCAACAAAAGCCAAGTAAAAGGGTATTTGTGATAATTTAAAACACTTTTCAATAAAGGGAGAATTCCTGTAATGAGGAAAAAATTGGGACGGTGGGAGTATAATTTTATGTGTTAAAATTCCTCGACATAAGTTAAAAGTGCATCAAACACTTTATTTTTGTATTTTTCTCACCTTATTGACAACCCATTGAGCTGTTAATAGCATAATCAAAAAATTCATCAATATATTCTCTTTTATTACTACTAAAATAAACATCTACAGTACAAATGCAAGTTGATGCCCCTGGGGCATAAGTTAGAGCATATTAAATGAGTTTAGAAAGTTGGAAAATATCATCTTAACTTGTTAGGGTAATTAATTACATTGGTAAATGAGGAGTCTCCAACTACATGAATTAATTGAACTAGTACCAAATATTTACAGGGTCAAATCTACCCTAGCTTTTTTAAAGTGTTTTCATTTCAAATGGTAATGCTTTACGTTATTTTTTTGCTCTTTACTACTTATTTAGTTTGGCTTTAAAAATTAAAGTCAAGGATTATGTTTAATTCTTCGTAAAAATTAATACAATAAGTGTATGTAATTCTTCACGATAAATGACTTTTGGTTAGTATGGGGGGCAATTGGTTGTAATGAATTACTCTCTCCGTCCCAAATTACTGGTCTTTCTTTCTTTTAATGGATGTCCTGAAATGAATGTTCATTTTGAAAAGATAACATAAAAAATTGTGCAACATTATTATTTCATTTTACCTTTTCTACATTGAGTGTCATGTCAACAAAGCATAGGAGTAAATTGGAAAAGTCAATACCAATTAAATTTTCCATCATTCTACTTATAAAAACTCGCTTTCCTAGAAGTGGAAAGCAAATTGGAACGAAGAGACTAGTTTGTAACATGATTTTTTTTTATAGACCTCATTTTTTGTTAATGAGGTTGAGGAGGATGATACGTGGTAGTGGTCGTCCTATTGTTTGTTTACTGCTTTTATTATTCTTTTCTTTTTTTATGTAGTTTATCTTCTTTTGAAAAGAAAGTAAAGAAATAAATTGGGTACAAGCATTTTGTGCACTGCACATGGTACAAGTCTTTTGTGCACTAAAATTTTGACACCAACAAAAATAGCTTGACATTATCAATTCCCAATAAATTTTAGTTGCATATGGGGGTACTATTGGGAACTTAAAGAACTCCAATCAACGATGCATTGATGTTCTTTATTTATTCTAAACAAACGATTATTGTTGATTACCAAACAATTAAGGTAGAGTATAGTAAATATAATTTAACTACATTTTGTTGATTACCAAACAATTAAGGTAGAGTATAGTAAATATAATTTAACTACATTTATTAGGGCTAAACTATTACCCAGAGCATTTGTTAGCGGGATCGTTACTCATAAAACACCCAAAAGTGAACTATTTTAGGGGGTGTTTGGCTGCTTGCTTTTTGCCTTTTCTACTTCTCATTTCCACATTTTGGGTATTTGGGGGACTCCCCTAAAATGAGTTCTCAAAGAATGAGTTCTCCAATTATACCTTTTGCCCTCCCACGGTCCCACCCACTCTGTCCTCCAGGGGACCACCACCGATTCGATGCGTAACGAATGAGGTTTTTTTTTATTTTTATTTTATTTTTTTATTTTTTATCATGAATGAGGTATTTGTCCCAGCCGCCCCCCTGTGGGACCCACCAAATTTTGACTTTCCCCTTTTGGAGTATTTGTGGAATTTTTGTAACAAAAAAAACGTGTTCGTGTTCAGAATTTTAGCAAAAACATGGTTTAACCATTTTACGTGCGCGAGGCTCAAATCCCGGATTTGTACTCCTCCTGTGCGAATAACTCGTGACACACACCCGATTAACTGGTTAACGAATCAATTTTCCAAATTGCCGCTCATTTTTCTGAGTGCGCAAGACCTCTTCTTGGGTCCTCTTTTACAAACCCACTAAAGTGCAAATCCATTTAAAGTTGATAAAGGTTTTGTAACTTCCCAATGTGGGACTAGAGAAAATACCATGTTTTACAAATACACACTCAAGTTCCAAAAATTTCCCTCTTTGAAATCTCATCGCGATGAAAATAAATCCGTTCCAATGGTTGTTCTTTAAGATTCTTCCTAGCCTTTGTGTCCTGGCCAGGTTACAACATTCCATACTCGATCTCATAGAGACATATAGAATTCTTTAAGCGTTGATTGGAAGAAATGTTTTTATTCTTTAAGCGTTGAGCCGGTAGTCAATCAAAGTTTAAAATTTTCTTTCTTTATCTTTTCTTGTTTACTCCTGTCTTGATATATACTATCTCACATTTATTTTAGTCATATGTGCATTGCTAGTTGGTATATTTGCTGATATCAGGGTGTACGATATCTTTATCTTGGGATTCTGCGAATCACTGTGATTTCTCCAACTAATAACCTCGTTTTGCTGAATATCTTAGCCCTCGTAGCTCATGGTAACTTGATATATCATGGGACACTGTTTACTCCATAATTGTGATTTTATTTCACCCGTCGTTTTAAAACCATAAGCAAAAGGTTTTAGCACTACACTCCCGTCGAGTGACCCGTCGATCGGTCAATCTGGGGCTTGTTCCCATTTAATAAGCTAAGTATTAGTGAACTTATTTATATGGGCAGTTCATTTACAGGTGTTAAAAGGAGATTCACAGAGACACTCTCGTGGTCGTGGGAAGTATTGCTCAGCAATTCTTGGAGCAATTTTTCACAACGTGGGAGTTATTTGGTTCACTGATCGTGGGAACAAATTCAAAGGCACACTATTAGGGAGTAACTACCATCTTTGGAGGGAACATTCAAATTCAAATGAAGAGGCCTATTTATGGAGAGACTCGTAGCAGTTTTGAGGACACACAAACAACGCCAATCAGGCCTTTATCTTTTCTTTTCTAGGAGTAGTTTTAATTTGTAATCGTTCACACGATAATCTTTATCGTTTGTTCTTCTACTTTGAAGTTTAATAGAGTCCATTTTATTATTCTTCTTCCATAATCCATCCACTTCATTGTTTGTTTCCAAAGAAGTCCTGAAACACGTCAAGGAACCAAACTCCACTCTTTCACAACCACATTCCAGCAACTCAGAACACAATTACCCGTCGATTCTGCCTTCGATCCCCATCGATCGAATCAATCCTGAAAACTTGATAACAATTTTGGCGCTAGAAGGAGGGCTCTTACTAATTTGGAAGTAAGACATGGCACCGAAAACGAGAAATCAATTACCAACAGATGGTAATAACGATAACAACAATTCTGCCAATAATAATGGTGGAAATGAGGTGAATGAAGGAAATGTGACAGATCCAAATCAGAGGAATCAGGAAATGGGCCAGTTGAATGGTCCAGAGAGTGAGTCACTGAATATGGTTCAGCAATTTGCTAGGTTGCTGAGCAATCCAGAGAGCGAGATGACCAAAACAATTATGGCCATGTTTAAGAATGCAATGGCACAAAATCAAACGACTCCACCAATAGTTGAAGTGCCAGTCAATGTGAATGTCCATTCAGGACAGAGCAGTGGACAGACAAATCCAATGAATGACATACCTCATCCACAGGTATTTGATAATCCTGCTTTTGATGCCATTTTTACTGGAGTCAATAGGATCCCGATGGAAAATCAAAATTATGGACAAAATCAAAGCTTTTATCAAGCTATACCAACAGCAGTTCCAATTAATGCAGGGTTTGGAAATAATGGGAATAATAATCCGAATCTATATAATGTTGGAATTGGGGGCCTAAATCCTAATGCAAATTTAAATAGGAATGATAATAGAAGTATGCCAAATATGGCTAATGTTGACCCCAATATGTATGGATATGATCCACCAACGTTTAATTCAAATGGGAGAAGGCCAGATCACCCATATGGGTACGAAATGAGGCCTGACATTCCTAATCAAACCGGAAGAGCACAAGAGCCCAATTTAAGGGCTCAACTGGTGAATATTATGCAAGATATGTATGGTCCTGGATTAAGAAGGATTGAAAAACCTATGTTTAGAAAACCATATCCAAATTGGGTTGATAATGTGCCTTTTCCTAGGCATTATAGGATTCCAGACTTGGTTCTTTTTAATGGGGAAGAGAATCAGTCAACTGTAGAACATGTTGGACGGTTTTGCCTTCAAATAGGTGAAGCAGACCTGGATGAAGCATTGAAATTAAAGTTATTTCCTCATTCTTTAACTAGAACTGCTTTTTCATGGTTCATAAGTCTACCTCCAAATTCTGTTCATTCCTGGAGAGAGATGGAAGAACAATTTCATACTCAATTCTTTAGACATGCACCAGAAGTCTCAGTAGTAGATTTGGCCAAAATTAGGCAAAGACCATCTGAATCTGTTGAACAATATATGAATAGATTTAAGAAGGTCAGGAATCAATGTCAATTTTACATTCCAGAGTCTGAAATAGTCAAAATTGCCCAAGAAGGGCTCGATTATGACTTTAAGAAGCATTTCATTGGGACTGAATTCAGAGATTTATTTGATTTTACTTCAAAAGCCATAGGATATGAGGCTATACTTCTGGAAGGCGAACTCAGAAAGAATAAATCACTTGGTACTTATTACCAAGATATAGAGGGTGATGTAGAAATTGATGTGGCTCAAGTAATTGGTAAGGCACCAATTGTATGTGACACTTTGACAAAGGATGAGAAGCCTGTGAATATGCCATCATCACATCCGAATAGGAGAAACCAAGCAAGTTTTAGACAATATTCATTTGATTTGTCTAAAGCAGATCAGTTATTTGATGAATTAATAAATCAAAAGTTCTTAACCTTGTCAGCAGGACATGTTATACCATTAGAGAAGGATAGAAAAGGAAAAGATTATTGCAAATGGCACAATTCTTTTAGACACAATACTAACAATTGTGTTACGTTTCGAAATTGTGTGCAGGACCTGATTCAGAAAGGTTTATTGCAGTATGCCAAGGGAAATAAAGAAGTCATGTGAATAGATATTGATCCATTTCCTCTAGTGGATGTGAACGTGGTGGCTGCCAGGTTGAGAAAAAGGAAAAATGGCATCCCAAGTTGAGCAGAGAATTCAAGAGGAAGAAGATATCATGGAAATTGAAGAAGAGTCATATGTTAAACAGAAATTTGAAAATTATTTCTGTTTGAGGTGTGATGAAGAGATAAAGTCAGGAGAGGAAATTATTGCTGGGAAAGAGTACAATGGGACCTATGCAAAAGGTTCTATAAGGTTTAACACTATGGGGAACAAAGATTTGCAAATTTATGTTGGCCCAAAACTGATATTTGAGGGTGAAGACCCTGGAATTTTCATCTTTTCTGAATCTATTAAATGGTATGGAGAAGATGATGGACCATTCTTATTCAAAGGGTTTCCAGTGATTCCAGCCATACCAGAAAAACCAGACCCAAATTTGATATACCCACCTGTTTTCAGAGGAAGAGGTGCATATCCTAGAGGTATGAGGTCAAGAGGCAGACTACCTTTTGTTAGAGGTGGATACCAAGGGAGAATGGTTGTCCCACCAAACATTGAGCATCATATGTGGGATACAGTGAGACATCCGAAATTCCCAGTGGTTGAAGAATTTGTTCCTATAACCAATACTCAGAAAAGGAGGTTGCAGAGGAAGATTTCAGAAAGAGAAAGGAGAGATTCTTATATAGTGACAGAGCCAACATAATGGCCAGAAATGAATGTCAAAGTGACCCCAAAGCAAACAACTCCAATGGTTTGGAATAGGGAAATAGCAATGTCTAAACCAAAGGTGAAGGAAACAGAGAAGCCTGGGGGGCAAACTGTTAAACCAATTATTGCCCAAAGACTTGGGGGGCAAAATTCAAATTCATCTGTTGGCTCTATCCTATCTATAAAGGAACAAAAGGCAGAGTTCAAAAGGAGTTTGAAGAAAAAAATGGAAGAATTCCAGCAAGTCTTGTTGGAAGATGATGAAGATGATGACTTGCTGTCCGTCGACAGCTCAGAGATAATGAAAGAGGATCCAAAAGATGACAACAATGAAGCTAACTCTCAAAAGTCTGCTACATTTGGTCAAGCTTTGGACACGATCCAGTTTGGGTCAGTTTCTCCTACTAAACTTACATGCAATATGATTTTGGTTTTGCCAAAAACTTTTCAGGCGAAACCTAACCAACCAACTAGTTTAGAAGGAGATGCGGAAGATAAGACAGATGCAATAGTAAAAATAAATGATGAACAAGAGAAAGATCTACAAAAAGAATCTATAAGAATTGAAAAAGACACAAAAGGAAAAGATATTGTGGTACTAAGATCCCCTGAAGATGCCTTGGTCAGGCATTTAAAGCCTTTATACATAATGTTGCATATCAATGGACAGCCTATCAATAGGGTTTTAATTGATAACGGGGCTATTGTCAACATCTTACCTTCAAAGATGATGAAAGCCCTAAATAAAAAGGAATCTGACTTGATTCCAACAGAGGTGACAGTTGGTAATTTTGCAGGAGGATGCTCACCTGCTAAAGGTGTGATCTCTTTGCAATTACAAATTGGAAGTAGAAAGATGAACACAACTTTCTTTGTTATTGACTCTTCATCCAATTACAATGCCTTGTTAGGCAGAGATTGGATTCACATAAATGGGTGTGTGCCTTCTTCTTTACATCAGGCATTGATATTTCTGAAGCAGGGGCAGAATGAAAAGGCTACAGAAATGGAGATTTTCTGGGCAGACAAGCATCCCTTTAAAGCAGAAACTAACAATGTGGAAGCAGGGTTATATGATGAAGACCTGTGGCCGATTAAGATTGAAGATTCAGAGGTAAAGTCAGTAGGGACTGGTGTTACTGAAAGTCAGTTTCTTAAATACATCAAAGATGGTTTTCAAGAGTTGAGTAAAGATTTTGTCAGACCTAATATAATTTTGAGGTCTAGTAATGCTGAATCTAAGGTTTCTCATGTCCAGTAAAATATCAAATCAAGTGGATGATCAGTTGGCTACTTTGAAAGCCACTTTCAAGAGATTGTTTTCTTTTATTGTGTCTAGGAAATTAGAGGCTGATGAGCCTATTTCTTGTAATTGGGCAGACTGTGTGATAGATGACAGTCCTTTATCTGTTAAGGAACTAGCTATGGAAGATCTCAAAGCTGCTCCTGCAAAGCTTGATGATCTTAAAGCAGAAGTTAAAGATCCTTTAGAGGATTTTAATGTAGGAACAGAGGAAGATCCTAGAATTCTTCATATATGTGCTTCTTTACCTGATGAAATGAAGGATCGTTTGAAGTATTTGTTGTCTGAATTTAAAGATTGCTTTGCTTGGGATTATCCTGATATGACTGGTTTAGATAGATCATTGGTTGAACATAGAATTCCTATTAAAGAGAATTTTGTTCCATACCAACAAACTCCAAGACAAATGACTCCTGAAGTGTTAAAAGAAGTCAAGAAAGAAATGGAAAGATTATTCAAAGCCAAATACATAAGACCAGTCAGGTATGTAGAATGGATTTCTAATGTTGTTCCTGTGATTAAGAAAAATGGGAAAGTAAGAATATGCATCGATTTTAGGAATCTGAATACAGCTTCACCAAAGGATGAGTACCACATGCCTGTGGTAGATCATTTGGTGGATGCTACTTCTGGCCATCGATTTCTTTCCTTTATGGATGGTTATTCTGGTTACAATCAGATATTCATTGCAGAAGAAGATACACATAAAACAGCATTCAGATGTCTGGGATATATTGGACTATTTGAATGGATTGTGATGGCATTTGGTTTAAAGAATGCTGGGGCAACTTATCAAAGGACTATGAATGTAATTTTCCATGATCTGATTGGAAGATTTATGGAAGTTTACATAGATGATGTAGTCGTAAAATCACACACATTTGATGATCATATTGATCATTTGAAACAAGTCCTAAAAAGAATGAGACAATACCAACTGAAAATGAATGCAACAAAGTGTGCTTTTGGAGTTAGTGCTGGAAATTTCCTTGGATTCCTAGTTCATAAGAAAGGAATTGAAGTTGATAAAGATAAGACAAAAGCAGTAATGGAAGTGTTAGCTCCAAAAACGGCGCCATTTGTTTTGGTTGACAATTCCATTGACAAAACATATTTTTCATTATATCTCTTTCTTTATCGAGTTGTAATTAATTTGTAATTGAGAGAGAGTGAATCGAATGACTAAAGGCTGAACAACTTCGCAAATGGAGGGAGCTAAACTAGAACGGACTGATCGGGTTATCAATCTGCTATCGATTTGAACGGGCTGACTAAAAAGAGGTGGAACGTGGGACCAAAGGTGTTCTGAGTGCATTCTATAATTTCTCTATAAATACAAGGCTACTTTGGTGCTAGGGTTGGACAAAAAGAAAAAAAGACGGCAGCAACAAAGATGATTTTTTAAGAGAAAAAAAAGTTCGTTCAGATTGACGGGAATTTTTGGTGGGTTCCTTGAGAGATTTGATGAGATCTTAAGATTTATACACTTACATAATCTCTCTCAAGGTGGTTCGTTCATCTTCTACATTATGCCGAGTTCTTTGGAGGAGTTCAAAGGCGATTGGAGGCTGGTCTAAAGGAGGAGTCCTGCGTAGATCAAATATTCGAGGAGTCGAATACGAAGGAGTATCTATTAGAGCGGTTCATGAGGAGTCAGCAAAGAGATTCTTAGCCAATATTGAGGAGTCATAGCGTGGTTGTAAGAACTCTCTGTTACCGCGTTTTGCGTATAGTGCTCTCTTCCCTCCCGTGGTTTTTTCCCCGTCTTGGGGTTTTTCCACGTATATCTCTGTGTGATGCCTGCTTCTTTATTTATTGCGTTTATTAACTTGCATAATCACATAGATTAGGGTTTGATTAAATTAGTTGGTTAATTTAATTTGTTCACCGTAATAGTAAATCGCGAGGTGATCCGATCTTGGTTTTTCAATTGGTATGAGAGCGGGTTAATCAAAGTTTTTTTTTAAAAAGAAAACTTTTTCAAAAATCTGAACATTGATTTACTGTTATGGAGATAAACAACTCCACGCCTCGTCCGCCTATGCTTGATGGTAATAACTTTGATTATTGGAAAGCTAGGATGAGAGCCTACTTAAAAGCTATTGATAGTGGTGTTTGGAATACTTGTCTTACGGGTTACACAATACCCACGGTTACACTTGAAGGGAAGATAGTCCCTAAATCTGAGCTTAACAACGTTGAGAAAGCTGCTCGTCATGCTAATGATCGAGCGATTAATGCGATATTTTCTGCTGTTGATCTTAATGAATTTTCTCGCATATGTAATTGTGAAATTGCTAAAGAAGCTTGGGATATTTTGGTTACTACTCATGAGGGAACTGACACTGTTAAGCAATCTAAACTTCAAAGGGTCACTACTGACTTCGAGTTGATTAGGATGCAAGAAGATGAATCCTTCAATGAGTTTTATGCGAGACTTAATACCATTGTCAACACGAGTTTTACCCTGGGTGAGCCTATGTCTGATTTTAAAGTTGTTAAAAAGATTTTAAGATCCCTGCCTAAACGTTTTCGAACTAAAGTCACCATGCTTCAGGGTAAGAAAAAGCTTCCTAACATGTCTGTTGAAGAAATTGTCGGACTCCTTCAAACCTATGAAGCAGACATATTGCAGTATGACTCTGTGAATGATAAAACTAAAACTTTGGCTAAGTCGATTGCTTTTAAGAGTACTCAAGTTGATGATTCTGATTCAGACTGCAATAATGTTGAGTATGATACTAAAGCTATGGCTCTCTTTACTAAAAAATTCCAGAAGGCTTTTCAAAAAGGAAATTTTACTAAGAGATCTTCTAAAATGGAGTCAAAAGATAAAGGCAGTGGAAAAATTAATTTTTATTCTTCCAAAGATAAAGAGAAGAAAATTAGAAAAGGTCAATCCTCGGGTCCTCGGTGTTATGAATGTCAAGGCTATGGGCATATTGCTCAAGATTGTGGAAATAGAAAGAACAATAAAGTCTTGAATGTTAAGACTTGGGATGATGATAGTGACTCTAGTAGTTCTGATTATCTCAAAGAGGAAAGCAGTAGTGATAATGAGAATGTTGTTGCTTTTGTTGCATCTTTTGAGTGTGCATCGTCTAACTCTGAAGATGATAGTGAGGAAGAGGAGGTGAATGAGACTTTAGATTTTGAGACATTGAAAGATGACTACAACAAACTTTATTTGAAGAGTCTGAAAATATCTCGCATGAATGTTAAGTTGGTGAGTAAAGTTGAATCTAGTGAGAAAAATGTTGTTAATCTCACACAAGACTTGGAGAAGGATCAAATCAAGATAAGAGAGTTGGAAGTCTCTTTGAAATCTAGTAATGATGAATGTGAAGTGTTGAAAAAAATAGTTTGTGATTTTCAAGAGAAAGAAAACAATCTTGTTGAATTAAACAAATCTTTAGAAGTTAAAATCAACAAGTTGAATTCTGAACTTAAAAATGCTGATGTTGTTTTTAAGCGTTTCAATGCAGGGTCTAAAGTATTAAATGAGATTCTTGATATTCAAAGACCAACCAGCGACCGATCGGGACTTGGGTATCAGGCCTCCTTTTCACGTCCAGAAAAAGAAGAAAAGATACATGAAAAGAGTACGAAGGTTGTATCAAAAGTCCCAGTAAGTGCCAAAATATCTCAGACTCAGCATAACGAGGTAAAAGCTAAACCTATTCAGAATAATGCTAAGCCTCGAATGTTTGTTAAAATGCCTGGATATATTCAAAGGTCTACTGCTAGTAAATTTATTCCTGTGTGTCACTATTGTGGTGTGAAAGGTCATATTCGCCCTAACTGTTTTCAACTTTATGGTTATCCTACAAATCATCACATTCACCGTAACAACACTAATGTTAATCAGAATGGTGGTAATCATAAAATGTATGTGCACAGTAACGTCAAAGAAAAATCAGTTAGTATCCGGACTAGACCTATTTGGATAAGGAGGTCAGATTTGAGACATCCTGTAGAATTGCCTTCCAATCCTCTAGATGACGCTGAATCATCCGGAGGCATTGACCTTGTTTTTTAATGCTTGGTATCGTGTCCATAGTCTAGGTTAATTTGCTTCTTCTTCTTTTTATCTAGTACCTAGAGCTATATATGGTTGAGTCATTATTTATTTATTTATTTTGCGTATTCCTGTTTTTCTTATCTAGCTTCATTTGTTTAGTGCTGTTGGTTTTCATTTATGCAATACTTATAAAAATCCAAAAAAAAAAAAAAAAAAGTCTTTAAAATCATTTTAAAAAAAAAGATTTTTCTTGTTTACATGAGCATGCTCGTGAGTCTTCAGTTGTTTACTATGGGTTTTAGGCATATGAGCATATTTGTTAATGCATGGGTGTCTTGGATGATTTCATTCATGTGATGCATTAGAAAGTTAAGTGTGTCTTGATCCATGACTCTGTGATTTCCACTTTTTTTTACACGTCAAAGATAGCCAGATTTCTTATAGAGACTTGTTCGTTCCCATGTACTTTGCTCCTCTGTCTTTTGTACTCCCTCCGCGATTGACCGTTTAGCATATCAGTTTTGTTTTGGGGATACAATGTTCCATATGCCATGCTATGAAAAGAAAAAAAATTGTGTATGTTATGTTTGAGTTGATAATGCTTATCCGGGCGTTCACTGAGTAACCGGGCCTCTTGCCTCAATAAGCAGTGAGTGTTCGCGTCAAAACGTGGATTGACCTTGTGAAGGCACTCGTATTGGACCACTTGCCTAGTAACCGGATCCATTCGGCTCTATCCAGTCTGAACGTTCGCGTCAAACGGCAGTGGGGTAAAAGAGAAATACACTTTTGATGGTTACATAAAAAATATAAAATGGGGGGGAGTATTCATTGGTTGAGGGGGAGTTGTGATCGTTCTCTGGCACTTAATGTGTATCGATGATTGCTTGGTTTGACTTCGTGAGGGGGAGACAATTTGACAGCCCAGAGTTACATGAGAAATCAAGGCACTTGAATGTTAATCTGAATAGCTTATGACGTGGTTCACACACTCACAATTTGTCACCGATTCATGTCTCATGGCACATTTATCTTCTAAATAAATCCATGGGTTGGTTTCAAAAGAGGTTGTCCATGCATTTTTAAATGTTCTCATATTCATTAAATCTCATGTTCAAGAACTGGGTCTTCGTTGGTGTGTCGCATTGCTATTTTTTTTGGTCATGGTGACGTGGTTAGATTTTTTTTTGTTTTCATTCATAATTAAGTTATGCTTTTAATATTTTGACTGCTCATGCTACTTTCCTATTGGTCATTGTTCGGTGTGGCGGTTTGTGTTTTTAGCCGTCGTTTCTATTTGAATTTTAAGATATATTGCTCGTATGGTGATTTTATGTGGGTAAGTGGATGTTGGACTTATACGTATGTATGCTTAGTAGGTCAACTATCTCTCTTTGGGTTTCTTTTCATGCTTGTTATGTTCTTTGTCATTCCATGACAAAAAGGGGGAGTAGGAATTCTTGTTTATCTAATCCTTGATTTTGTTTGAGTTGTGATTGCAGCGGATTAACGATTTAGGGATATGGTATTATTTTTGTAGTGTGTTTTGTCATGGAAGTGCCAAAGGGGGAGATTGTTAGCTCCAAAAACGGCGCCATTTGTTTTGGTTGACAATTCCATTGACAAAACATATTTTTCATTATATCTCTTTCTTTATCGAGTTGTAATTAATTTGTAATTGAGAGAGAGTGAATCGAATGACTAAAGGCTGAACAACTTCGCAAATGGAGGGAGCTAAACTAGAACGGACTGATCGGGTTATCAATCTGCTATCGATTTGAACGGGCTGACTAAAAAGAGGTGGAACGTGGGACCAAAGGTGTTCTGAGTGCATTCTATAATTTCTCTATAAATACAAGGCTACTTTGGTGCTAGGGTTGGACAAAAAGAAAAAAAGACGGCAGCAACAAAGGATTATTAAAAGGAAAAAAGACGGCAGCAACAAAGATGATTTTTTAAGAGAAAAAAAAGTTCGTTCAGATTGACGGGAATTTTTGGTGGGTTCCTTGAGAGATTTGATGAGATCTTAAGATTTATACACTTACATAATCTCTCTCAAGGTGGTTTGTTCATCTTCTACATTATGCCGAGTTCTTTGGAGGAGTTCAAAGGCGATTGGAGGCTGGTCTAAAGGAGGAGTCCTGCGTAGATCAAATATTCGAGGAGTCGAATACGAAGGAGTATCTATTAGAGCGGTTCATGAGGAGTCAGCAAAGAGATTCTTAGCCAATATTGAGGAGTCATAGCGTGGTTGTAAGAACTCTCTGTTACCGCGTTTTGCGTATAGTGCTCTCTTCCCTCCCGTGGTTTTTTCCCCGTCTTGGGGTTTTTCCACGTATATCTCTGTGTGATGCCTGCTTCTTTATTTATTGCGTTTATTAACTTGCATAATCACATAGATTAGGGTTTGATTAAATTAGTTGGTTAATTTAATTTGTTCACCGTAATAGTAAATCGCGAGGTGATCCGATCTTGGTTTTTCAGGAAGCACAGCCTCCAACAAACAAACAAGAACTCCAACAGTTCTTGGGACAAGTCAACTTCTTAAGAAGGTTTATTTCCAATTTATCTGGAAAAACCTTGGCTTTCTCACCACTTTTGAAATTGAAATCTCAGAAAGATTTTAAGTGGAATGAAGAGCATAATAAGGCTTTTGAATTCTTGAAACAGTCATTAGTTAAGCCTCCTGTGCTTATGCCACCAATATTTGGCAAACCCTTGAAACTCTATATCTCAGCTGGCCATCAGTCGATTGGCAGTCTTTTGGCCCAAGACAACGAAAATGGCCATGAACAAGCAATATATTACTTAAGTAGAAGATTAAATGAGTGTGAGATAAAGTATAAACCGATTGAAAAGTTATGCCTAGCATTGTATTTTTCTGCAATCAAATTAAGGTATTATATGTTGCCATCAACAGTGCATGTAATCGCGCAAACTGACATTATAAAATACATCTTAACAAGACCTATATTGAGAGGTAAGCAAGGAAAATGGTTATTGGCCTTGGTAGAGTATTGCTTAGAATATGTGCCTCAAAAGGCAGTAAAGGGTCAAGCGTTAGCTGATTTCCTGGCGGATCATCCTAATGTATTGATGGAGAAGGATGAATTCGAAATTCATATGGTTGAAATAAAACCATGGAAATTATCATTTGATGGTTCTAAAACTGACAGAGGGGTTGGGGCTGGCATAGTTCTAATTTCCCCAAAAGGAGAATTACTACAGTTCTCTTTCCAACTAGATGAAAGTAGAATCATGTCTAATAATCAAGCTGAATATGAAGCTTTAATTATTGGATTAGAAATTGCAAAAGAATTGAATATAAGACATTTGAATGTCATAGGGGATTCACAATTGGTAATACGACAAGTAATGGGCGAATACAAGTGTAACCATCCACTTTTAGAACTACAACTACATAGAGTCAAAGTTCTCATGTCATATTTCGATGACATACGATTAGAACATGTTTATAGACTAGAAAATGGGGAAGCCAATGAAATGGCACAAATTGCATCTGGAGTTAAGATTCCTGATGAACAAAATGAAAAATTAATAAGAGTACAAAAGAGATTTTTGCCCTTCTCTATTGAAAGAGATGGAGATGATTTGGAAGTTATGGAGATAAATCTGATTGATGACTGGAGAGTTCCAATAAAAGGGTTTTTAGAAAATCCAAATGAGAAAACAGATAGGAGTATCAAACAAAGAGCTATCAATTACATCATTTTGGGTAGTGATCTATTTAGAAAGTCATCAGATGGGGTGTTATTGCTGTGTATTGCTAAACCTCAAATCATGACAGTTATGGGAGAAGTCCATGAAGGGACTTGTGGTTCCCATCAATCTGGAGAAAAAATGAAATGGTTAATCAGGAGGTATGGCTATTATTGGCCAACCTTAAGAAAAGACTGTATTGCATATGCAAAAGGGTGTCAAAAGTGCCAACAGCATGGCCCAATTCAAAGGGTGCCTGCTTTCCCTTTACAATCAATTGTTAAACCGTGGCCTTTCAGAGGATGGGCAATTGATATGATTGGAGAGATTGTACCTCATTCTTCCTCGCAGCATGAATACATAATGGTGGCTACAGATTATTTTACAAAATGGACAGAAGCAATTCCTTTGAAAAGTGTAGCCCAGAAACAAGTAATTGATTTTCTTGAGGAATATATTTTCTGTCGATTTGGTATTCCTGAGACTATAACTGTTGACCAAGCGTCTGTGTTTAATGGTCAAGAAGTTATGGCTTATGCTAAGTCATTTGGAGTGAAAATTTTAAACTCTTCTCCTTATTATGCTCAAGCAAACGGGCAGGTAGAGTCAACCAACAAAATTATTAAGAATACCCTGTCTAAGATGATTGTTGATAATCCCAGAGAATGGCATGAGTTATTGCCAAAAGTTTTATGGGCTTATAGGACATCAAAAAGAGACAGTACAAAAACAACACCATATGAACTGGTGTATGGCCAGGCTGCAGTTTTACCCGTCGAGATCAATATCACTTCTCATAGGGTTGCCAGCCATTATGATCCAAACAATGTTGATTTTGAAGAATCAATATATGGAGAACTAGATGGACTCGAAGAGTCCAGAATCGATGCATTGAACAATATCCAAGCTCAGAAAAAGAAAATGGAAAGAATATATAATAAAAGAGTGCATGAGAAGTCATTTGCAGAAGGTGATTTGGTTTGGAAAGCAATATTACCTTTAGATAAGAAAAAGAAAAGAACATTTGGCAAGTGGTCTCCAAATTGGGAGGGACCATTTCGTGTGTTAAGGGTCCTAAGAGGAGGAGCATACCATTTGGAATCAATACTTGGTATATCACATGAGCGAACAATTAATGGGAAGTATTTAAAGGGATATTTTCCATCACCTTGGGAGTCAATTGATTCATAAAATTACTGTTTGACGGATCAATTGATTTTGAATTTATCTGTTTTGATGAAGTACTGCATGAAACTGAATTCTCAGTTGTTAATGATAAAGAGACATACAATCATATGCAGATCAAACAGAAATCAACATAATAAGCCTATTAACCAAGGCTTATACTTTCATTCCATAATAAAACATAATATGATGCCTGTTAGTAAGGCAGAAACAAAACAAAAGCCTTTTTAAGAGAGGTAATAATGAAAATACAATTAAAAGAAAAGGCTATATATCATGAGCCTAATTTCCAGCTGGTGCAATAGGGTTGCCATCCGCGTCGATGCTGATGATCTCAAAGTAATGAGGAAAACTCCAAGTTACGAACACATGGAATTTTTCCCAAGCATATGTCAGGAAGTCATGCTCTCTGTCCCTAGCAATTTCCTCTGCATCCATTTGTATTTTCCTCTCAACCATAGGCCTCATGGCAAGAACCATTTGCTGGGCCTTAGTCTGAAGAACAGCCCCCTTTTGGGCTCTCTTTATTTGCCACTTTTGGTGTTTCTTAAGTATTTTTCTTGAAGAGTTGGGTGGGAGTATCCATTCGGATTCTTCAAATGCTATCATCTTGTTATGGAGATTGATGACCTTATCCTGACTCAACTCATAATTGACCCAAAAGGGGTCATAATGTGCAGTAGTGCTGGTTCTTAACCAAAGCCTTATGAGAGGCAAAGATGTTTTAAACCCGTGAAGATGGGTAGTCATGAGGCTACTCTCGTAAAACTGAAGAGTTTCACAGGCCCATAAAAAGTTCAAGTAGGGGATTTGCTCTTCTAGAATGTGAATATCTAAAAAGGCAAAAGCAGCCAGTAATTCTTTGGCTGTAGTTTCATCAGAATCTCTAAAGAAAGAATACCCTTGATCGGCAGTAAGAGACATTGGGGGATCAAACCTCAGTTTGGTTAGTTCCCCAAACCAATCAGGGTTCTCAGGGAGAGGTTTGAGTTTAGGTTCATCATCAGAGAAATCGACGGGATAACAGGGTTTTCGAACAACTTCTTTCCAATAAAGTTGTTGGGTCTTAGCCTTTTCAAAGAGAGAGTGATGATTCTCCAGATAAGGCTTACCACCTGCTTCTACTAGTTGAAATGACATAGGTCGTAAGGATGATGAAAGTAGTGAGTCCAGCAGCATTGCTCTTGGTTCTTCTCTAACCCAGGGAAACATGTAGCTCACTTTGATGTGAGAACGTCGGATGTCGGAGTTTGGGTAGAATAGTGATTCTTCCATCCTGACAACCACCCTTTCAGTGGGTGGCACGAGTCCCCATTGTGCAGGGGGATTTGATGGCAAGGGATCATCCCATCCAGTGGGTCGAATGGGAGAATATGGATCGTCCATGGAGGAGGAACTCCCTTCGAAAGCTGGAAATTTGTTCTTCTTGTCGATCTCCATGTGTGCAGAGTTTGTATTTGCAGTGGACATCATTGAAGGAACGAACTTTGGTTGATTTGTTGAAGATAAAAACAATGAGGTTTGATGTCTAATTTAAAGGCATAAGTGATAACTGCCAACGTAGTGGCTGTTCAGTTTTCCGATGCAGCATGAAACTGCTAATTCAATTTTCAAAATTGGCATGAGTTATTAACTCAATCCCCGAGAGATAACTGCCCACGATCTCCACTAGAATGGAGAAGGGGAAGGGTCGTATCAGTTGATTTATGACAAGAAGTAACTTTTCGGATTTGCCAGTTATAAACATTACTCAGAAGTGACTGAGTGAACTTCTAATTAATGAGTCCCCGTCGATTTGAGGACAGTTATTAATTAAAATATCCAAAAGGTGGATTGAGAAATTCGAAATGTTGTTTATTAGATCTAGCCTCACTTGTTCAGGCATGCATCAACAATAAAGAAGAAAGGTAATCTCGAATAATAAGTATAAGATTCCAAGAGCCTTAAAAAAGGTTAAAATTCATTAAAGAGAAGAATTAAACATTAACAAGGCCTTACAAAAATAGGTCATGACATAGTCATTTACAAAGTTTACTGAATTCTAGACTTGAAATCCATAAAGAACTTAACAAAGTAGTTCCATTGGTGATCAATAGTCTTATATCTGGACTGATTCTTCAAGTAATCATCTCTAGTCACTTCAATCATGGCTTTTATCCCTTGCTCATCAGGTGTAATACTAGCCAGATCGTGACTGATATGTTCTTTCTGTGATATCAGAGAAATCCTCTCTTGCTTGATCTGGTTCAAACGGGCAATCAGCCCAGCCTCTTCTACATCTAATTGATGCAAGTCATTTTTCAGTTGAGAAATGGAGGTGCTCATTGTGTCAAGCTTGCCAGAAGTGTTGGCAAACTGATCTATGGTCTTCAGCTTTTCCTTCATTTCCTTTTGGCAGTAGGCTGCGACTGACAGATTCTTGCTTAAACTAGACCAAAGTTCCTCTAACTCAATATGTTCTAAATCAGGAAGGATTTTCCTATCAATCAGATGAGTAACACAGCTAGTGAAAGCTGGAATATGATCAGCAGCAACCTCTGCTAAAGGGAGCTCAAGCATTCGAAAGAAAGACTTCACCTCATCTTTAGTTTCTTCACTCAGATGATAGGAGGTGGGAGGAGTTAAAGATTTAGAAAATTCAGACATGGATTTGGAATAAGACTCAGAAAAAGTCTTAACTTTACTTATTATTTGATCCAAGTCTGAAACAGGATGTTGGTCCCCATCCTTATTAACAGAAGAGGAGGGTGCCTTAGGGGTTTCAGAAGTGATCTCATGATCCAATGGTATTGGTCCTGCTGTCTGTGTTTGCTCTTGGACCTCAGGAATTCCTGTCGACTGAGAGGGAATAAAAGTGATTATGGCAGGAGTAGGCTCCTCAGCAGTCTCGTGAGACTTGGGAGAATTAAGCCCAACTGTATCTAAACCAATGTCAGTGTCACTTTTGGAGTGAGTAGGTGACACTCGATTGTCAAGGTCTAAATCGAGATTCAAATCAATCAAGGCTTCATCACCTGCTGAAGGTGTAGAAGCAAGCTGTGTAGTTGTCAATTCATCAACTTTTTCAGTATTTACACCTTCTAGGGGTGTTTGGACATTTTCTGGAGAAACAGCAGCAGCTTGTTTGGTATCTGTTGACAATGGCTCGTCAGCTTTTTCAGGAGTAACATCTTCTTGGCCAATTTGGTTGGAAGGCTTCAAAGGTGATGGTGTTTGGCCACTAGTTGTATCTTCTTGCATTGGAAGCTCCAAAACATGTGAAAGGTCAGTGATTGCTTTGTCTTGACTATTGTTTTCTTCGGAGGACGCTGGTAATTGAAGCTTTCTTCTAGTTCTCTGAATTTGAAAAGAGGATTGTAATCAGTCAAAATAGTAAAAGACCAAATACAAACAAATGGTCATATATAAGAATTAGATATTTTACCCTTTGGAATAGCCCTAAAGTTTCCATGTCATCAGCAATCTCCTCCTCTCGGGCTTGGGAATTGTAGTTTTTTATGGCATCAGCAAGAAGTGGGGAAACTGGCACATCATCCACTTGAGAACTTCGAGTTCTTTTCTTTTGCTTGGATGAGTCATCAGCATTGACAATCCCTTTCCCTTTATCTACCTTTGATGGTGAAGCTTCCTTTAAAATAGGAACTTCTTTGGGAATAGAGACTGACAAGAATAGCAGTATGAAATTAGTATGTGATAAAACATGAAGCTGACACAAATTAAACAAAAAGAAGTAAAACATGATACCTGAATATGAGGTATTAGGGTCAAGTCTTGAAAGACAATTATCCAAGTCTTTGTTGAAGACAATTGGTGTAACAAACTTCCAAAAAGTTTTGAAAGCAGAAGTAGATGAGGGAGCAGCAACAAAAGCCTTGAAAATATACCCAGTTCTTGCACCCTGAAATTGCCCAACTAATTCTCGAATGAGGGAAAGCTGGGTTACACTAGGCCTGGTATCTACCAAATCCTTGATCCTAGGATGAGTATAAGGGACAGGTACGCCTTGTGTTAGACCAAATTGCCTGGCACACTGATTAGGCAGATATATTTCAAAGCTGCAGTTGGAGAAATGAGAAGCAGATGGGGAGAATCCTATAGAAAGGAATCTAGAAATCAATATGCTAGCCCAGAAATCATTAACCACTTGGACAGGAACCAATAGATTGAGGATGGGCTGTATCTTCTGAGAAGCAGGGTATTGGCATTCCTTGAAAGGGAGCCAATCTGGAGAATCACCAATTTTGGATTGAAAGAAAGTCGTGAAATATCTTTTAAATGTACAGTTTTCTCCTTGGGGCTCGAATGATAGGAAGTGTTCACCATAACTCTGACAGTCTCCACCATTTTCCCTTTTTGAGTAACAACTGAAAGGTCTGATCGACGGGAAGTAAGCATACAGCCAGGCCTAGAGTATCCAAAAAGGGCCACCACAGCTGTTGGTGATCTTGTTCTTGACAAAAGTCCAAAGACCCTTATAAAGAGTGCCCAAAACAAAGGGGGCCAGGGCTAATTTCTTATTCTGAGCCAAACAAATGGCTAGTCTAACATACTCTTGAGTAATTATAAGACCCAAAATACACATCACATATTTACAAAGCCAATATAGGTAAAAGGCAACCTTTTCATTAAATAGAGGCTTGGCGTGTTCAGGCCCAAAATGTTGAATCAAGAAACTGGCATAACTAACTGAGCCTTTGAACTGAAATGGAGGCTCATAGGGGTCATGATCAAGTGTGGCATTCACTTCTAGGCCTACACATGATAGGCCAGTAAGATGAATAATGTCCAAAACAGTAGGCGACATAGGTCCATTTGGGAAAACAAAAGCATTACATGACGTGGACCAGAAGCAAGCAGCAGCAGCTAACAGATAGGGGTTTAATTCTATGGAAAGAGTCGAAAGATCAATCAATTCAGAAATACTCAGTGCTGTCCATTCAAGATGAAGGTGTCCCCTCATTCGGTTAACCCACTTCTTCCAAGTTGGTTGAACCGTTGGCCATGATCTGATTGATCCTCTCGTTTCCCAATTAGTCCATTGAAGGCCAGGAAGCGAAAGTAATAGGGGCTCGTCAACATTGACTGGGTAATATGTTGGTAATTCAATAGGGGTAGGAGAATATACTGGCCCAAGTATGAAGTTGGTTTGAGTGTCTGCCCTAGAAACGAAATATTGATTTACCTGTTTTGCCTCTCTAAGGCATTGAGGAAATCTTAATGGAATATCGTCAGCAGGAACCTCAGATTGAGGGGGACTTTGTTTCTTTGGTCG
Source organism: Rhododendron griersonianum (assembly GCA_018127125.1). NCBI lineage: Eukaryota > Viridiplantae > Streptophyta > Magnoliopsida > Ericales > Ericaceae > Rhododendron > Rhododendron griersonianum. Next base: position 28,177,399 of record CM030798.1, read on the forward strand.
CATCGACTGAGAAGCCTTCGATTTGGTTGACTTAGAAGTTGACGAAGCTTTGGTTGCCGATACTTTACCAGTTGATGGTTTTTTGGGCGCCATTGCAGGAGAAGTGTTCAAAGGGGAAGTTTTTCAAAGGAGGAGTAAAAATATATTAACTGTGCCCTAGCTTTCACGGTGGAGGCTATGTATACGTTTGGGAAACCCCATATATCAGACACGACTTTGAGGGGATTTATTTACTCAAGTTAAAAGGTTTTAACTTAAATAAATAAGGGGGGCATTGTTTACTCCATAATTGTGATTTTATTTCACCCGTCGTTTGGGTGACACGTGGCACAGGGTATTGTGATATTATTAGAGGTGACTTCGGTACACCTTAATATCATAGGTTAAATTAGGTAAGCATAAAACCATAAGCAAAAGGTTTTAGCACTACACTCCCGTCGAGTGACCCGTCGATCGGTCAATCTGGGGCTTGTTCCCGTTTAATAAGCTAAGTATTAGTGAACTTATTTATATGGTCAGTTCATTTACAGGTGTTAAAAGGAGATTCACAGAGACACTCTCGTGGTCGTGGGAAGTGTTGCTCAGCAATTCTTGGAGCAATTTTTCACAACGTGGGAGTTATTTGGTTCACTGATCGTGGGAACAAATTCAAAGGCACACTATGAGGGAGTAACTGCCATCTTTGGAGGGAACATTCAAATTCAAATGAAGAGGCCTATTTATGGAGAGACTCGTAGCAGTTTTGAGGACACACAAACAACGCCAATCAGGCCTTTATCTTTTCTTTTCTAGGAGTAGTTTTAATTTGTAATCGTTCACACGATAATCTTTATCGTTTGTTCTTCTACTTTGAAGTTTAATAGAGTCCATTTTATTATTCTTCTTCCATAATCCATCCACTTCATTGTTTGTTTCCAAAGAAGTCCTGAAACACGGCAAGGAACCAAACTCCACTCTTTCACAACCACATTCCAGCAACTCAGAATACAATTACCCGTCGATTCTGCCTTCGATCCCCGTCGATCGAATCAATCCTGAAAACTTGATAACAGACACCATCTTAGGCAAAAGCATTAGTTTTTTTCAGTGAATTTTCGTTTCTTTTTTCCTTATCTAGTTCTACCATAAAAGCCGGAGTTTTCCCTCCTACAGGTATTTCCCAAATTTCAGCTATTGGCAAAATACAATCACTATAACTAGATATTCCTCCAGGTCTTTAATGTTAGATGCTCCTTAGCATTGCAAATGTATCGAATGACCTGTGAAGGATACCTCAATAGTGAATAATTAAACATTCCTTCAGCTCTTTTTTCTATGCCATGTTGATGTTGAATCTAGCAGGCCGGCTTCCTACTTCCCTAGCTATCTTGCTTCTATGCCATGTTGATGTTCACTCTTTTTCAAGTAATATGTTAAAACATAACGAAAGGGAGCAAATATTCATTGGATTAAGAAGAAAAATGCATGTAAACAAATGTTTCATAATGTTGTGCCAGAGGTAGAAAAATGGGAAGATCCAATCTCCTTTGTAGGTATTCTCCGTATGTCAAGAATGTTGTGCTCTTTTCCACTTTATGGCTTTCCCTTTTAAGTTTTAATTTTCCGTATTGTGACTTTCTTCACCTGATATTGTTCGGGGGTTTTTTATTTTCTATTAGAATCCGTCTCATTTTTGCCTTGTAGGTCGACTTGTCAAAACATAGCATATAGTTGACACACTAGATTCGGTCTTTAAGTTTGTGTTGATCTTGACAGCTTAGGTTTATTTTGTTAACTAATTTTGGTTAGTCATTCTTGCTTAGTGGTGGTTCTTTTGTTCAACCTTTTGTTTGTTTTGTGCTATTTAATTTTGGCAGAACTTAAGAAGCCATTAATTCAATTAGTTAAATAACTTAAATCTAGTTATTGGTGTGTTCTCTTTTAGACTTTACAAGGACTGTGTAGCGGAGTTTGGGATTCATACAATTTGTTTCCTCTAGTCATTGTTATCTTTTGTTATTGGTGTGTTCTCTTTTGTATTGGCCTCTTCTCCTAGATCAAGATACTAAGGCCCTGTAGCAGTTTGGTTCTCTGTTGACTTATTTGTGGTTCTCTGTAGCAGTTTGGTTCTCTTTTGTATTGGCGTCATTACAGCCTGATACCACCATTGGAAAACGATTCCTAGAACCCAATAATAACGCATATAGATTAGACAACAAAAAATCGCAAAAACCCTACAAGGTGGAACTAGGGTTTTATCTCAACTCCCGCGACACGATCACTAGTTGAACTTGTTACAACACACCTTGCTGTATCCCACGAATTCTGCTCGACCATACCTTACGATCTTTTAGCGTATTCCCCAACGTCTCGACTACATTACTGAGCGTGGACTCCAAACGCAACCTCTATGTTCTCTTTCTCACAGCCTAATTTCGTATGTATAGAAATTCTTGTGAAAACCTAGAGAATGTAATGACATATATAGGGCTATGCTAGGGACCTAAGGAGTAATAAGTTCGGGCTCCCAGTACAAATAAGAAATCTTAATCCCACCTGGATTCTTTTTCTTATTTCACTAATTATAATTCACTCCACTACAGAATTATAATATAGAATTATAATTGCACTTCCATCCTTATCTCAATTATATTACGAGCTCCATGATATTAAATACTTAAATATCTCCCCACATTAAGATTACAGATATCATTGATTAAATTAAATTACTGACAATTATATTTAATCAACATTTATAATTCTTTGCGACTATCCACTTAACTTGCTCGATATGTCGGATACAAAGATCCACCTGCAAACATAACCGAAACTTAAAAGATTACTCAAGGGGGTATCATCAATCCTTACTGAGACGTGGATTTCATTAATAATTAATAGCTATCATACACATAATGTTGTGAGCCAACTTACCGAGACTATTGACCCTAAAGAAAATCTCACTCTATAATAAATCAAAGTAAACAACATTAAATATATATATATATATATATCTATTAATTTTCTTTGAATTAAGAGCATAAGCATTCATAATAACTATGAGGTTCTAATTATTTTATAAAGTCCGTACAAAGACAATTACCTCAATGCGGTTTTGTTCAATACACATAAAGTGTACTAGCACAATGAGTTGGAACTAGACTGTTCTCCGTAGTTAAGATAGACCTACTAAAACGTTGTACTACTAGTGTTTGCCCGTACCTACGACATTATTCACCCAACATACTTGGGCTTGGTGGCAGCTTTGTAATTTAGGCAAAAACGATGGGCATTTTAATAAATTTGGAAGAATGCCTCTCAGCTCTTGGATCAAATCAATCTCACTCATTCTAACAACTTGTCCCCACACTCTTGTATTTTATTATATAGATAGTCCTACCGATGGTGTGTCCAGTTCCATCTAAGACTGTGAACCATATCTTATATTTCACAAGAACCGATGATCTGATCTTCTGTGTGTAAGTCGAACTCTACATACTGGATCATCTACTTGTAAAATAAAAGACATACGTTCACAACATACAATAATATTATGTAAACATTGCCCATAAAAGATTCTCATAAAAAAGGAATAAAATTGATTAATAAATAACAATCAAATATTAATCAATTACACAAAAACAGACTTTTAGTGTCAATCTGTTTCACTAATTAGTTTGGCTAATCCCAAGTTGATTGTCGGTATTTTCGCATTCATTGTTTCTTCTTGCGCTGCTGTGCTGATCTGTTGTTGACCAGGCGTTTGAAGAAAGTCCCAACTGGGAGTTTTATTCCTTAATACTCCTGAAATTCACCGGGGTTTTTCCCCCCAACTTTGCTACCGAGACACAATTACAGAAACCTTGCACATACTCACTCATATGAGGGTGGCCCCACACATTGTACAAACACTTACACACTCATGAGGTGCGGTGTGTGGGCCCACCCTCTGTGTATCGGTGTTTGGGTCTACCTTTACGTGGGTGAGCGTGTGTAAATGTTTCTGTATTTGTGTGTGATTTAGAATTTTCCTCTCGTTAACAGCCCTCCTTTGAGTTCAAAAGTCACTTTTCTTTTTGGTTAATGAATATCTTAAAATTTAAATGCGATGTAAGTTTTTTTTATATAATAAAATTGTGACGTTGATTGGAAGAAATGTTTTTATTCTTTAAGCGTTGGGCAGGTAGTCAATCAAAGATTAAAATTTTCTTTCTTTATCTTTTCTTGTTTACTTCTGTCTTGATATATATCTCACATTTATTTTAGTCATATGTGCATTGCTAGCTAGTTGGTATATTTGCTGATATCAAGGTGTACAATATCTTTATCTTGGGATTCTGCGAATCACTGTGATTTCTCCAACTAATAACCTTGTTTTGCTGAATATCTTAGCCCTCGTAGCTCATGGGAACTTGATCATGGGACACCATCTTAGGCAAAAGCATTAGTTTTTTTCAGTGAATTTTCGTTTCTTTTTTCCTTATCTAGTACTACCATAAAAGCCGGAGTTTTCCCTCCTACAGGTATTTCCCAAATTTCAGCTATTGGCAAAATACAATCACTAAATCTAGTTATGGTGTTCAGTCTTTTAGACTTTACAAGGACTGTGTAGCGGAGTTTGGGATTCAGACAATTTGTTTCCTTCTTGCAGATAAACTTCAAAGATTCTTGCAGTTATAACTATTGTCTCTCCATATTGTTTCAGAATTGTCTTGGCACCATTGACTAGACAGAGATCTTTCAATAACGTTCCTCAACCACATGCTATCTTGTTCTACGCACAGAGGGCCACTAAAGGGGGTCTTCTCATTTCAGAAGCCACAGGGGTTTCTGATACTGCACAAGGGTACTTCTAACATTAGCATTTCCCAAGTTCGTATTTTTTGTATTGGTTTAGAGGAAATTATGTAGGTGAGTGTATCTGTTGCTAAAAATGATTGTCTCTTTCTCTTATAGTTTCGTTAACCACTTGATCTTTATTTTACGCAAAGGTTTCCACATACGCCTGGTCTTTGGACAAAGGAGCAAGTTGAGCCTGGAAGCCTATTGTCGACGCTGTTCATGCAAAAGGTGGTATCTTCTTCTGTCAGATTTGGCATGTGGGAAGAGTTTCAAACCATGGTATATTGCTTAATTACATTTCTGTCCCCTTCATCCTTTATCTTTCATCGAAAGATAATGTTTAGATTCCACTTCAATTGTTTTCAAAATACTAAAACATGTGTGGTGGTATTTGTGCAAAGTTTTTTATTTACATTTCTCGGTATTTTTGACAATGTTGCATGGACTCAATATCTGTACAGAAGGCAACTATTGATGAAATCAACAAGAAGGGCCAAGGATATTTTTCTGACGTCAAATGTTCTGGTCTAGGGCTTTGCGGGTTGCCCTGTAGCAGTTTGGTTCTCTGCTGACTTATTTGTGGTTATACTGTGTGTAGGTTTCCAGCCAAACGGCCAGGTTCCAATCTCTTCTACAGACAAGGAATTGACTCCTCAAATTCGAGCTAATGGTATTGACGTAGCAGAATTTTCACCTCCACGACGACTAAGAACTGATGAAATTCCCCTAGTAGTCAATGATTTTAGACTTGCTGCGAGGAATGCTATGGAAGCTGGTACGTTTGGGGCTGTTAATCAAAAACCAATCCCAGACTTGTAAACACCACATATGTCGTAGAAACCTTTAGTGTAATGTTCGAAAGTGATAGCACATCCATAATAATACCCAACTCTTTCTCGACTTGCCTACTCATTAAAAGTCTCTCAGTCTTAAGCAGGGTCAAATATTTTGGATTAGAAAAGTAAGAATTTTCCGTCACGTTGGTAGTGATCCTGCTACCTTGTATTTGTATGCTATGTTTCTTGAGTAACAATCTCTTTTTAACGTGCAGGTTTTGATGGGATTGAGATCCATGGAGCCCATGGTTACCTAATAGACCAGTTCCTAAAAGACCAAGTCAATGACTGAACTGATAAATACGGAGGCTCTTTGGAGAACCATTGCCGATTTGCCCTAGAAATCGTTGAAGCTATTGTTAATGAAATAGGATCATATAAAGTTGGAATCAGGCTTTCTCCGTTTGCTGATTACCTAGAATCAGGTGACTCAAATCCAAAGGCTCTAGGTCTTTATATGGCTGAATCCTTGAGTAGATTCAGTGTACTATATTGTCACATGACTGAGCCTAGAATGAAAAAGACTGCAGAAAAATCTGAAAGCCCCCACAATCTTGTGCCCATGAGGAAGGCGCGCTTTCAATGGCACTTTCATTTCCGTGGGTGGTTATGATAGAGAAGATGGTAACCAAGCTGTTGTAGAGAATCGCACAGATCTTGTTGCATTTGGCCGTTCGTTCTTGGCCAACCCAGATTTGCCTCGTAGGTTTGAGCTCAATGCGCCGCTTAACAAATACGACCGAGAAACTTTCTACGTTCCTGAACCTGTTATTGGCTACACTGATTATCCATTTCTTGACACCACTGTGTAGACACCTCCCAAACGGGGCATCGCCATACAGATTGATCACGTTTGTTTGCTCGATTGGTTGCTTGCTTCGTAAACCAAAATCATGGACATTCCCATGGCTAGGAACATCGCCACATGATAGCGGTTATCATCAAAACAGATAGAGATTCCGGATACGGGAGCCAAAAGTACAATAAGGGGAAGGTGTTAGGCACCCCTCTTTGCCCAGTCGTGAGACTGGCCCATAATCATTCAACATAAGACGTGTAGATGCCTTATTTAATCCTAACATATAATCTGTTTATTTATTCCTTTAAACAGTAAGCAAAGTGAGCTAGTGCGATAAATAAGCATGCATCAGAAAGCAGAAAAGCAAACAAAATGTCCCAGGGAGATGGATCCCGCGGCCGGTGAATGGATGTGACGGCCGAGGGATCCTCCTGGTTTGATGTACCGGCCGAGGGATCGAAGCCCCAGTCGGTGTTCTTCCTCACACCAGACAGAAAGATTAACGGGTAATCAAAACGCTACGGTTAGTCAAAAATACAGTAGATAAGACAAACCAGAGGCCGTTGGGCCTCACCACCTTGATCCCTCAGTTGCTTGATTGCCTTGGATTGGGCGTGATTGACTGATTGCTTGATCGAGAACCCTAGAGTTAGGGTTTGAACTTCGGGATTTGATCGCCGGATTGACGGCTGCCTTCGGGAGGTTAGGGCTTTTGAAGTATGGGATTGAGAGAGTATTTGTGCAGAGTTTTGAGGCTTGAAAGAGTGTGAAGGTATATCAATTTCGGAACCCAAAGGCTTCTTAATATAGGCATAGGGATGACTCACTCCGGCCAATCGCAATGCACGATAAAAATTGGAATTAGAGTGTGATTCTAACTCTCCATGGCAATCCTCTAACGTAGCCCGAACGCATCGGGAAGGTAGTGTAATCGGATCAAACGTCTGACAGAACACGTTCCAGAGTCTGGGAAAAGGTCGATCTGGCGGCCGAGTAAAGGATATCACGGCCGAGGAATGGATGTCTCGGCCGAAGGATAGATCTTGCGGCCGAGGGATTGATCTCTCAGGGAGATTTTGCTAGCAACAGGTTGCTCGGGTGAGGAAATGATGTTATGGCCGTGGGATCGATGTCACGGCCGACAGATGGATTCTCCTAGGCTTCTGCATTTCTGTTTGAAAGGCTGTATGGCTTTGAATTGAGTCCTCTAAGTGGCTCAAAGTTCTTACCAAAAATCCTAAGGTCCTCAAGGAAGCAATCAGCAATCATTGTATCTATTTCATCATCGGGATTGTCCCAAGGTGGGACTTGAAATAATCGTTAGGCCAAATTGGGGTGTCTACAGATGCCCCTCTTTGACTGAACTCAGACGGATCGCGAGACATGTTTGAGTAAGAGTCAAAGCTGTAAAAAGCAACTCAATTTGGTCCAACCACTATTCCAAGGGGTTTTCGAAAAAGGTTTTGTTATGGTCGGGCCGGGAGGCTGCCTACATATTCCACAAGGGAAATTCAAACCAATCGTAGTTCGGGCAATAAAGAAAAGTAAAAGTTTAGAGGGTTAGAGACAGAAGACGTACCTTAGGGCTTAAAAAGCCGTAGTGTGACGTACCTAGACTGAGCCAGGATTTTGGCAAAGAGTAGTTGAAGGAGCGCGGGGCTACCTGGGGAGTTTTTGCGGAGAGCTTCCTTAGTATTTTGGGGTAGATCAGTACACTGCAGGTGCGTTTGCTTTTCTTGATCATCCTTACTTTGACTGAAAGGAGCTCGGTAGAGTAGCCTATCCTTGCGAATGAGTTGGAAGGAATTGATGTAATGGGGTGGAATCCAAACCATCTGCTGGGATGAGTTGGACGCCGGTTTGCTTTTGAGATATGGGGGTGCAGGGCCAGTAACTGGAGCATGGAGCTTTGGTGATGAGGGAACCGAGGCACGGAGCCGGTTGTAGTCATGAGGCGAGAGCCTGAGGTGTGATGGAATCGAGGCGTGGAGCCTATTGCAGTCTTGAGGCGAAGGCCTGAGGAGATTGGATTGGACCGAAGCGCGGAGCTGGTGTTGATCATAAGGCGAGAGCCTGTGGTGTCAGAGCTTTGAGCTTGACGTGATGAACCGAAGCGCGGAGCTGGCATAAGGCAAGGGCCTGAGGTGAAGGAACTGAGGCGTGGAGCCTGAGGTGATTAGATTAAGGCGTGGAGCCTGCTGCAGTCTTGAGGCGAGGGCCTGAGTTGTTGGAGCTTAGAGCTTGACGTGTTTTGAACCGAAGCGTAGAGCTGGTTGTATTCTGATGGTCTGTGCACGGAGCTTTTCCATCATAAGTGTTGGCGTGGAGCCAAAGGATCGAGGCGCTGGACCGATCAATAAAACCAAGGCATAGAGCCGGTTGATTGCAGGATTGACCTGTTTCATGAGAGATATGCAGAGTGTATATGCGTGATGATGGTTGTTAGATGTGAACAGATATGATTGTGCAGACTCGAAGTGGAAATGTTGATGTAATATGTGCACGGGCCCGTGCGTGTGTGTTTGTTTTTAAGCTTAGAGCTTCTATCAAGTTCCGGACTTGAGCATTCAGAGCGTAGAGCTCGAGCATTCGGACGGCAGAATCCGAGCATTCAAAGTACAGGCTTTGAGCGTCCAGTACGCAGTGGTTGGGCATCCAAGCGTAGAGCTTGAGCATTCAAGTGTATAACTTGAGCATCCAGTACACAGTGGTTGGGCATCCAAGCGTGGAGCTTGAGCATTCAAAAATGTTAGATTTTTGAGCATTCAGGCGTAGAGCCTGAGAATAGATGTCCTGATTGTTGGGGCGGCTTAGAGCCTGTTGCTTGTTTACGGCTTCGAGCCAGTTGAGATAATGGGCTTAGAGCCGCTGAGATAATGGGCTTGGAGCCGCTGAGATAATGGGCTTGAAACCGCTGAGTTGATTGCTATGGCTTCGAGCCAGTTGAAACGGTGGGCTTGGAGCCGCTGAATTGGTTGTTACAGCTTGGAGCCGCTGAATTGGTTGTTACAGCTTCGAGCCGCTGAAATGGTGGGCGTAGAGCCGCTTTGGTGAGATAACGGGCGTAGAGCCTGTTGTTGTGATAGAGATGATGGGCACAGGGCCGCCGAATTGATACGGGCGTAGAGCCGCTATGATAAAGGGCTTCGAGCCGTTGGGCGATAGTAGACGTAGGCTTCAAGCCTGTTGAGGTAATGGGGTTAGAGCCGCTGAGTTGAAGGCGTAGAGCCGCTTTGGTGAGATAACGGGCGTAGAGCCTGTTGTTGTGATAGCGAGCGTAGAGCTGCTGTGTCGAGGGCTTAGAGCCGCTGAGATGGTAGACATAGGCTTCGAGCCTGTTGAGTAATAGGCATAGAGCCGCTGAATGAGTCGATATGGGCACGGAGCTGCTTGCTTCCTCGGTAGTGGATACGAGTATAGAGCCGCTGGATGTTTTGACTTGTTTTGGCCAGCAATTTGTGGAGAGAGATCTTCGATACTTGGACATGCCCCCAAGGCCAGTTTTGATCATGCTGCATTGGCTTGGGGATGCCCTCAAGGCTGATTTGATTTTTGCTTCTGTTGGTCATGGACCCAGAATTCCATCATGGCTTGAGTTAGTGCACTGAGCAAAATCTGATATTGCTGAGGAAAATTGATTGGAGGGCCAGAAGATCGATATGTCGGCCGAAGGATTGATGTATCGGCCGAGGAACCGATGTCTCGGCCGCTTAATCGGTTCATTTCCAGGGGCCTATAAAAGGTCACGACCTCAGCCGTTTCATTCCATTTCTCTCTTTCCTCGGTTTTCTCTTTTCATCCAAGAAACCCACCGAAAGCTTCTCTCCCCCTTTCTCTTTGTTCCCGACAGCTCTGGGCTATGGATGATACGCTGACGTGGCTTGTGCGCGCGGAGGGAGACCGTGTTTGCTTTTGGTCCTGTTTTGATGCTTGATTTGGGACCCTCGCATGGGTATGCTTGATTAGGGGCCCTCGCATGGGTGGCTTGCTTCAGTGACGCGGAGCTCCTGGCGTAGCGGTGGTACGCGGTGTGGTGGTTTTTCTGGGCCATGTGGTGATTCTTTTGAGCCATGTGGTGTCCCTTCTGCACCGTAGTACTCCTTTGGTATACATCGCCCCAGGGGCGTCCTCTTCCTTTTTGCAGCTGGTCTCTTTTGTTCGGACCACAGAGGGTTCGACATCCTCTTCTGCTTCCTCTTTTTGTTTCTTTTCTATTTCTCTTCCTGCATAGGTTAGTTTGACAGGAAATCGATGTATAGTTTGTTTAGGAAATGTGGGATGATCCACCTTGTGATGTAAAAAGCTTTCGTTATATGAAACAAAAAAATCTTTTGCTCTGTTACGTGGATTGTGTATGCTATGTTTGCACCATTTGCGTATGATAGTTTTGTTAATTCAACGAAACGAACTGAACCGTGGAAGCAGTCTATAAAATAGCCGTTCTGGCGGCCGATTGAATGATTACGCGGCCGAAGCTTTGATCTGCCGGCCGAAGGATCATTTTGTTTGCCTGGGTTTGACTTGTAGGTCAAACCTGATTTTTACGGGCCGATGGATAGATCCTACGGCCGTCGTATCGAAGTATCGGCCGAGAGACCGATTGAAATTCTGAGGATTAAGAATCCGATTCCGATTCGGACTAAGATTCGACTTAGTTCTATAAATACGTGTTCTACGAACCCGATAGCGTTGTCAGTAGCAATTCCTTACATATGGCACAACCAGTCCTTGATCAGTGGTTGATTTCCTTTAATGGCCTCGACCGTTTACACTTTAAGTCCTTTGGCATGGACTTCCTCTTTTCCCTTCGTCAAATTCCTGTGAATTTTGCCTTCCTTAGGGCAGCAGCTAGTTTGTGGGACCCTGATTTTCACGTCTTTCGCTTTAAGAGAGAGAAGTTGTGTCCTATTATCGAGGAATTTGCGGCCATTATGGGCCATTCAGACAGAGAGGGTTTTGTTGTCCCTAATCCTTTATTCAACCGAAGTGATCTCCTGAAGGATTTACTCCAAGTTCAGAAGCATGAAGTTAAATTCTTCCTAGTGAAAGGAAGGCTGGAGATTCTGCAACTTATCCAGCGTTTTGGTACAGCTGAGGCTCATCGCCAAGTTCCCCTACAGAAGTCGTGCTTTCATGCGTTGTGCATTTGTCTCCTTCACTACTATTTGCTTGGCCCTTCCTCTGGCCACGCTGATCCTATGTTGCTTAACCTTGCTCAACAGATTGGAAACCGTGTGGGTTTCGCTGGCTTAGTATTGGCAGAGACCTTGATGGGTCTAGATGTGATGAAGGGTAGTCCTACAGCTCAGTTCTCAGGCAGTCCCTTGCTTTTGCAGGTTCGCTCTTTTATTTGTTTATTTTGTCAAATTTATCTTTTCACTCATCACTCTTTTGTTTTGACTCACGTGTTCTCTCAACTCACAATTTTCCCTTGTTCTCTAGGTGTGGTTGTTTGAGAAGCTAAAAGTGTGGGGTGCACCGGAGCGACTTCCTTATAATCCAGACCAATGCACGGAGCGTCATATGATTAAGCAATTCCCAACTGAGGCTGCTTGGGAAGCATGGATGAAGACTTGTAGGGGTGATTGGATTCAATGGGTTTGCCCCTGGTATGGTATTGAGAGTATGACTGCGAGTACCATGAACCATTTTGGTGTAGCAGTAATTGGTATTACTCGAGTCGTTTTCTACTTTCCTGCTCGGTTTCAAAGGCAGTTTGGGGCTGAGCAAATCGCAATCTTGGGTGACCCTGAGTACACTGTCTCTAAGATCCACGATGCCAATTTCCGTCGCAACATGCTGCGTCTTTGGCCAAATAGAGTGATGCAGGAGGTTGCTGAGAACTTCGTTGTCAAGCTATCGGGTTCTTACAAACGCTGGTTGAAGAAAAACCTTTTGGAGGATAGTAGTACAAAAAGAAAGAAGACCTAGAGATTGACGCTTTGCTTATGTTCTTCAAAAGATGTTTGTTTGATTCTAGCTTTAATGGATTAAGAATTGCTTAGGATTGCTTTTTCCTTTTTGTTTGGAAATAATAAAACATTTGGTCGTTTTATTTGAAGATGTTATTGCCATGATTTGACAGCGAACATGCTTTAGGATAGACCTAGAAATTTTGGAAGTGATGATGATAGCAGTGGCTGGATCTCAAACTTAGAGATTGCCTACGTATCCCATAAAGGGAATCAGGCCATAAACGTAGTTCCAACAAATGGGATTTGTTTTGTTTTTAGTTAGGGTTCACTCGGGTATTTTCCTCTCCTTTTGTGCTCTAAATTTTGCCTAGAACCGCCCTTGCGGGTTTTCGGTCTAGCGAGCGTTTTATTTATGCCTTAGTTTTTGCCTAAGCCGCCCTTGCGGGTTTTCGACCTAGCAGGCTGCTTTAATTTTTGCTTGGATCCACCCACCCTTGTGGTTTTCGGTCCAACGAGCATCTCTCATGGGTAATACTTCCTCAACTTGTCGATGTTGACTGGCGTTGCGAATTCCATTCCATCCAAGTCTGCAATGTATGCTGCTCCTCTAGAAAGTATGCGTTTGATAAGGTAGGGGCCTCCCCAGTTTGGTCTAAACTTGCCCCTTGGGTCTGAGACGTGGCGACGAATTGCTTTGAGCACCATGTCTCCTACCTTGATGTCCCTAGGTTTCACCTTTTTGTTGAATGCTCGTGCAATGCGGCGTTGATACCCTTGTACATGGTATAAGGCTCTCAGTCTCCTTTCGTCTAGTAGTGCCAACTCGTCGTAGCGGTTTTGAACCCAGTCTTCTTCGATCATTCCAGTCTCAGGTAACTCCAGTTCGATATTCCATAGACCAGAGAGTAGGGAGTGGCCCCAGTTGAAGTCCTTTCAGTTGTTCGATATCCCCATAGCGCCAGAGGTAGCATTTCTGGCCAGTCTGTGTAAGTGTCGGTAGTCTTTCGCAGAATCCTCTTGACATTCTTGTTTGCAGCCTCAACTGCTCCATTAGTTTGAGGTCGGTAAGTAGATGACCGATGATTCTGTATCCCAAATTCGGCGAAAAGCTTCTTTGTCGCCCCCTTGAAGTGCGATCCATTGTCACAGACGAACTCGTGAGGTACACCATATCGATAGATGATATTAGTGCGAATAAATTTGGCCACATGAGTGGCTTTGAGAGTAGCATAAGAAGCTACTTCTACCCATTTGGTGAAGTAGTCAATGGCCACCAGAATGAACTGATGTTTGTATTTTCCCTTTGGATTTATGCTTTCAATGACGTCTATCCCCCAAGTGGAGAATGGCCAAGGGGATGTCATGCTATACAATTCCGTAGGGGGAATACGCATACGATCAGCGTGAGTTTGGCATTTGTAACATCGGCGGACATAATCAGCGCAGTCGGCCTCCATTGTAGTCCAGTAATGTCCCTGACGTAGGATCTTCTTTGCCATCGTTGCCCCATTCATGTGTGGCCCACAAATTCCTTCATGTATTTCCTCCATTACCTTGCGGCTGTCCTCCGTTGTGACGCAAAGTTGACTTGGACCCAAGTGTGCCCTTCGATACAATGCTCCTCCACAGATTACAAACCGGGCAGCAAACTTCCGCAGAGCTGTTTTGTCTTTTGAGGTGGCCTCGGATGGGTATTCTCCTTTTTCCAGGAATTCCTTCATGTCTTCGTACCATGGCTTGCCATCGTCTTCACCTTCATCGGTAAAGGTGCATTCACATGCTGGTTTAACTTTTTGTTCGATCATGAGAGGCCGCATTGTGAACCCCAGGGGTATTTCGACCATAGATGCTAATGTTGCCAGTGCATCTGCAAATCTATTGCTCACTCGAGGAGTGTGTGTGAAGATAACAGAATCGAATTGTGGAATTAGATTTTCCAGCACAGAGTGATATAGCTTCAGTGTATCTTCCTTGACCTTCCAGTCTCCTCTTGCTTGAGATACCACCAGGTTTGAATCCCCAGTGACTTCTACCCTTTTTGCCCCTAGTTCCAGGGCTGCCTCCATTCCAGCAATACAAGCCTCGTATTCAGCTTGATTGTTAGTGACCTCAAACCCCAGTTTATATGACAAAGGGATGTGGGAGTCGTTTGGGGAAACTAGCAATACCCCTATGCCATATCCACATCGGTTTGATGCTCCATCAAAGTAAAGTTGCCAGGTGTTGTCTAAGAGACATAAGATGTCCTCGTCGGGGAACATGAAGTCCTCTACCTCGGCCTTTGTCACAGGGTGATCTGCCAAGAATTCTGCCACAGCTCTTCCTTTTACTGATTTCCTTGTCATGTATTTGAGGTCGAACTCTGCTAGCAGCAATAACCACCTAGCTAGCTTTCCGATAAGTGCTGGCTTTTCGAAAAGATACTTGATTGGGTCTAAACAAGAGACCATCACCACCGGATGTGCCAACAGGTAGTGCCTCAGTTTCTTTGTGGCCCATTCTAGCCCCCAACAGGTTTTCTCGAGGGGAGTGTACCTTGTCTCATAATCCATCATTTTTTTGCTGAGGTAGTATATGGCGCACTCTACTTTGGAGTCGTTTTCTTGTGCTAGCATGCATCCCATGGATGTGTCTGTTACTGAGAGATACAGAATCAACGGCTTCCCAGGGATGGGCGGCGACAGTACAGGTGGATTCTGAAGATATTCTTTGATTGCCTCGAACGCTTGCTGACAGCCTTGGCTCCATTCAAAATCAGTACCTTTCTTCAGTAGCTTGAAAAGAGGTTCATAGGTGGTTGTGAGCTTGGAAATGAACCTGCTGATGAACTGTACCTTCCCTAAGAAGCTCCTTACTTCCTTCTCTGTCCTAGGCGGTGATATCTCCATGATAGCTTGTATCTTGGAAGGATCTACCTCGATTCCTCTTTGAGTGATGAGGAACCTAACATCTTTCCAGCTGTTACCCCAAAAGTGCATTTTTGAGGGTTAAGACGTAGTTTGTAATTCCTAATCCTCTCAAAGAACTTTTGGAGTGCTCCATAGTGTCCTTCCCTTTCCTTTGATTTGACTATCATATCGTCGACATATATCTCAACCTCTTTGTGCAGCAGTGTTGTTGCCATCCTCTGGTAAGTGGCTCCAGCATTCTTCAACCCAAACGGCATCACTCGGTAGCAGTAAGTTCCCCAAGGCGTAGTGAAGGTGGTTTTCTCTCTATCCTCAGGAGACATAAGGATTTGATTATACCCAGAAAATCCGTCCATGAAAGATAGTAATGCATGGCCTGCGGTGTTATCCACTAGCTCGTCTATGTGAGGTAATGGGAAGTCATCTTTCGGACTGGCTTTGTTGAGATCTCGGAAATCTACGCAGACCCTAATTCCTCCAGTTTTCTTTGGTACGGGAACGATGTTTGCTACCCATTGTGGATATCCGGTGACTGAGAAAACCGGCGTTGATTTGTTTAGTGACTTCTTCTTTTATCTTTAGGACCCAATCAGGGCGCATACGTCTCAGTTTTTGTTTAACTGGTTTTGCATCAGGATGAAGAGGAATTTTATGCTGAACAATTTCAGGGTCTATTCCAGGCATGTCCTCGTAAGACCAGGCAAAAATATCTTTGTATTCTTTTAGCAAAAGGATTAGTTTTTCACTTTCTTGAGGAGATAGTGCGACACCAATTTTAACCATTTCGGGCTCGTTTTCAGAGCCTATGTTTGCTGTGATTATTTCCTCAGAAAAAGGTTTAGCGTGCCTTTCCTCTTCTCTCTCGATGAATTCTAGAATTTCTTCCTCAAAATTTGGTTTGTCGGAATCCACACAATTGATCATAGGCAAAGTGAAATACTCTAAATCTTCCTTCTCATTGCTAAGTTTATCAAAAGACATTTCAGAGTCGAACTCAAAATAAATGCTATGCCTTGGTACTTTGACCAAGTTTTCCTCACTAGACTTAATAGTTTCAAAGGATGAAAAGCTTGACTCGGACTGAGTCGACTCGGAGTCGGAATCGGAATCAGAACTAAGATCAGAATTAGCGCTTTTCATTTTGTATTTCAGAGTGTGTTCCACGGTCCAGTTAGGGTAAGCCCCTTTTTCAGCATCCACAATCAGCTCAGAGCAGTCTTTTTCATCACCAAGGTTGATCACCAGCACTTCACTGTCACCTTGATTCGCACTTTCATCATTGTCACCCTGCAAGTCTTGGAGGGCCATTTGATTTGCTATCGCTGTTATCTCCTCCAATTGAGCATCAACCTCAGCTTCGTCGCTGTTATCGACTCGTCGTGTGCCAACAAAGCCCCACCAATTACCAAAGCTATCTATGATGGGGTGGATCACCCTTATTTCATTGTTGGTGACCCCCTCATCAAAGAGTAGGTTTAGTGATATTTCGTCTAGTGGGTCATTGTCGACAGACTCTTCTTCCTTTGCCTCTTCAGTCTCGAGGTTGTTGACCTCGTCTATTGGCCAATAATCATCGGTAGGTGCATAAGGGTCATAAAAGTAGATTGAAACCCTGCGAAGCCCTTCTTCTTCAACCAGGTCTTCTACTTCTTCCTCATAAACCGTTCCAGCGAACATGACATGGTTGTCTTCAATGATAGCCACCATAGGCTTTGATTGATGTACTGGAGTGATGTATTCAGAGGGGTTGAAATCTTCAACAGCAAAGTGGAGCGCCCAGCTTGGTGACAACTTGAAAGTGCGAATCGAACATGAACAGTGATCAGTCATTTTTCCTGAAAAAGGTTTTTGCTTTAGTTAGATTGATTAATCTTACCTCTTTTTTTGACTTAGAGAGATTCCTAAGGTTTGACCTCTGCAAAAGAGAAACTTTACAACATACACATATACAACAGTGTGAGAAAGAACTTTTGCAAGTAAAATGCAAGTAGGTTCCTAGCCTGTCTTAGTTTGATAAGTTCTATGGCTTTCTAAAACATGCAAGGTTTTTGGTAGTCTCAGGGTGCTCCGTTGTCAAAGGGAACCAATCCTCTCTCCAGCCCATCATAGGCGGTGATTGGGTGATTCCCTTTTTGATATACCACTAGGTACGAGTGACTGTGGAGTTTGCTGGAACCCCCAACATAGCCCGTGTCATGCCGGGATATCAGGTGAACTCAACGGGTTGCCCGCTCGATGCATATGATAAATGAATTAGACAAGGCATGTATTAGTCTTATGTTGAACTTTTTGGTTATGGCTCTCATATTCCCCAGCAGAGTCGCCAAAAACTGTAGACACCTCCCAAACGGGGCATCGCCATACAGATTGATCACGTTTGTTTGCTCGATTGGTTGCTTGCTTCGTAAACCAAAATCATGGACATTCCCATGGCTAGGAACATCGCCACATGATAGCGGTTATCATCAAAACAGAGTCGCCACCTAGTTTATTAAAACTAGGAAAACAGATAGAGATTCCGGATACGGGAGCCAAAAGTACAATAAGGGGAAGGTGTTAGGCACCCCTCTTTGCCCAGTCGTGAGACTGGCCCATAATCATTCAACATAAGACGTGTAGATGCCTTGTTTAATCCTAACATATAATCTGTTTATTTATTCCTTTAAACAGTAAGCAAAGTGAGCTAGTGCGATAAATAAGCATGCATCAGAAAGCAGAAAAGCAAACAAAATGTCCCAGGGAGATGGATCCCGCGGCCGGTGAATGGATGTCACGGCCGAGGGATCCTCCTGGTTTGATGTACCGGCCGAGGGATCGAAGCCCCGGTCGGTGTTCTTCCTCACACCAGACAAAAAGATTAACGGGCAATCAAAACGCTACGGTTAGTCAAAAATACAGTAGATAAGACAAACCAGAGGCCGTTGGGCCTCACCACCTTGATCCCTCAGTTGCTTGATTGCCTTGGATTGGGCGTGATTGACTGATTGCTTGATCGAGAACCCTAGAGTTAGGGTTTGAACTTCGGGGTTTGATCGCCGGATTGACGGCTGCCTTCGGGAGGTTAGGGCTTTTGAAGTATGGGATTGAGAGAGTATTTGTGCAGAGTTTTGAGGCTTGAAAGAGTGTGAAGGTATATCAATTTCGGAACCCAAAGGCTTCTTAATATAGGCATAGGGATGACTCACTCCGGCCAATCGCAATGCACAATAAAAATTGGAGTTAGAGTGTGATTCTAACTCTCCATGGCAATCCTCTAACATAGCCCAAACGCATCGGGAGGGTAGTGTAATCGGATCAAACGTCTGACAGAACACGTTCCAGAGTCTGGGAAAAGGTCGATCTGGCGGCCGAGTAAAGGATATCACGGCCGAGGAATGGATGTCTCGGCCGAAGGATAGATCTTGCGGCCGAGGGATTGATCTCTCAGGGAGATTTTGCTAGCAACAGGTTGCTCGGGTGAGGAAATGATGTTATGGCCGTGGGATCGATGTCACGGCCGACAGATGGATTCTCCTAAGCTTCTGCATTTCTGTCTGAAAGGCTGTATGGCTTTGAATTGGGTCCTCTAAGTGGCTCAAAGTTCTTACCGAAAATCCTAAGGTCCTCAAGGAAGCAATCAGCAATCATTGTATCCATTTCATCATCGAGATTGTCCCAATGTGGGACTTGAAATAATCGTTAGGCCAAATTGGGGTGTCTACACACTGCTTAAAAGCACAATGGTAGGATCACTCTAGTTGTTGTCCTGATCTCAGATTTCACTGTTTGAAATTAAGTTCTTCTTCAAGTGTTTCTTATTTTGCTGTATCAGAATAACCCTCCAGACACTCATGAATGGGTATCGATCTGGGTTTTTTATAATGTAATTCGCCAGAGGGAGCCTGTTGTATTTAGCGCCTCATGCATTGGCACGATAGAATTTTTTATTGTGTCAATTTCTGAAGCTATTAAACTTATATTATTGATGATTGGAAAAGATGAACTTGAGATTGGATTTTTCTGTTCTTTCTGCATTGCTGCATTATTAATGTGATAGAACTGATGGGAAGCCAGGTTTTTAATTCTCTACTCTGTGTAACTCCAGTTGTTTATGCTTATCATCGAAAAAACAATCAGTACATAGACCTTGTAGTAATAGAAGTATATAGCTTAATAAGACCATGTTATGAATGATATTAGTTTGCGGACCTGAATAACTCAAGTTGCGAAAAAATGCTCCAAAAAAAGCTCGTTTTGTGTGGGACAGAATATTTATTTAAGCTATGACAGACCGTAATGAGGATGCGAATAAAGAGGGGTAAACATAAAAAAGACTGGTAACATTGGTGGAATTTAGGCTGTTTCCCCTGCTAGCTTGTCAACAGATTCCACCACGACACTTGTATTGCTCTCCCACAACGAATGTGAATGAATAGGGGTGAACATAAAAGAGACTACTGACATAGGTGGAATTTTTTTTTTGACATCAAAGAAGAACATCATATATATATATATGAAAGAAAGAGTACAAGGGTTTAATCAAACAAAATACAACACAAAATACACTTAGAACTATGCTATCGCCAAAAGATAAAGGCTAATAGAAAGCCTAGGAACGCCGACGACAAGCACAGGCCAATAAAAGGCCTAAAGAACAGAGCACAGTGCGCGAAGTGTGGAAATTGTGTGTGCAACAACAGAACATAACATAAGCAAATACAACTAAAAAGCAACAATTTAAGTTACTGCATCTACTTAGAAACACATCCGTAAGGAGGCCGCCATCATCGAAACTCGGAAACATAGTGAAATCTCCGCCATAACCTGCCTCCAAGCAAACCTGCAAAAAAGACTTTACCACAAGCACATGCCGTGCAGCCCCAAGACCCAACAGTCGTTCTCCTTTATGGTAGGTGATGCATCGAGCAAACCCAGTACAGAGGACCAAACTGCTGGCCGGATCGCGCCCATTTTAACGGCGGCCGACGCAGATCAGTTAGTCAATGAGCCAGAACCTACCTCATCTAAACAACCTTAAGGAAGAAGCCATGCATGGAAAATTAATCCCGATTGATTCTGACGGGGACGGGAACGAGGGGAGTCGGAATCAACCCAAAATCGAAAGATTCCAGCCGATCGAACTGGGAAAGGGGCGAACAGAGGAGGGAGCCGATCGGCTGGATCAAGGCCTTGCCGCCCGACGGGGAGGGGAGATACGGAGGGGGAAGTCGGGCAAGCAAGGAAAGCATGCATGGCCGGATCCGAGGAGGCTCAGTTGTCGAGGACGCCAGATAACGGAGGGACAAACCACCGGAGCTGCAGGAGGAACAACCGAGGAGAGGCAGCAGACAGGACACCGAATCTCCGATCGGCGGAACAAACAATGGAGTGAACTAAAGAGAGGCTTATTCTTGGAAAGGAAACAGCTGGAACAAAATTTAGAAGAAAAAAAGAAAAAAACAAGAAAGAAGAGGAGGGGAGGCTGACGCCCCCGGGGGGATTTCCGGCAGTGGGTTTGGACTATAACGGTGGAAAGAGAACGGAGAGTGAGGGTAAAGTTAGAGAGAGGTTAGAGCCTTAGATGAACGTTGGTCCAGGATAAGCAGTACCCACCAAATATACACGCTATTATACCACTCGATTAACCCAAGTCCTACGGGATAAGGGAAGAAGAGCCGGTAAGATAAGCATAAAATGCTTATCCTAATCATTGACAACATCAGATAAGGATTCCACGCTAAAGCAGGGTGCTCGTGGAGTTCCAGCTAAGGCAGGACTCCACCCACCACGATAAAGCAATCCAGATATCCCCGGAATGCAGTCCTGCTAGGACTCAACCTCCTATCAAATGCCTATAAAAGCGACAGTAGAACTCCAATAAAGGTACGCTCCATTTACAACCAAGAACCTGAACTCTCATACTATATAGCAAGTTCCTCACTGACTTAGGCATCGGAGGGTGGTTGGCACGCCACCACACCGGTGACTTTTGCTTCAGCTTTGTTTTGCAGGATCAGGTCTGTACTAGATTCAAAACTGCTTCATCAGCTGGCGCCGTATGTGGGAAACGACTTTTTCCTTACGGTGAACAGTTCTGTATGGTAGAGACTCGATCGAACAAAACGACGATGGCTTCAGACCCCCCACAACTGGGCGTCGACGATGCCGCCAAAATCGCCGCCGCAGCCAAGGCAGCCGAAACGGCCAAGGCAGCAAAAGCTGCCAAAACCGCCAAGGCGGCGGAAGCAGCCAAGGCCGCCGCAGCACTCAGAATTGGGGTTGATCAGATGACCCCCAAGGCGTTTGCTCAAATGCAGGAGCAGATAAAGACGTTAACCCAAGGGTTACAAACTGCGATGCAGGAAAACGCAGACTTGCGAAGGCAAATCTCCGAACCAAGCATCTTAAATTCACGACATACTCGACAGGAAGAAGAGGATAATGAAGAAAAAGGCGAATCCAGCGAAAAGGAAAGCCGAAATCGAAGGAAGGGTGGAAAGCCGCCCACAGAGAGGTCCCCCCATGACCAAGAAGCTTTGAACAAGATGCAAGACCAGATTGACGGGTTAATGAAACATGTCAAAGCACAAACTCCCGCCACGGTGGAAGAGTTGGTAAAGAACACGGATTCATCTTTCACATCTGAAGTCATGGGGTTACCACTCCCCAGGAAATTCAAGATGCCCCATTTGGAGACATTCAATGGGTCCACGGACCCATTGGATCATCTAGAGATGTAGAAATCCCTGATGCATTTACAAGCAGTACCAGACGAGGTAATGTGTCGGGCATTCCCTGTCACCCTTAAAGGAAGTGCTCGAGCATGGTTTAATAAACTCCCACCAGGAAGCATACGCAGCTTCAAAGAACTTAGCACGAGCTTCGTGAGCTACTTCATCGCTGGTCAATGCTACGGCAAACCAGCGACGCATCTCTTGACGATGAAACAAGGAAGATGGGAATCGTTAAGAGAATACACCACCAGATTCAACAAAGAGGTGGTCCAGATTGACGAAGCTGACGACATCGTGATCATAACTGCGTATATAGCTGGACTGTATTCAGGACAGTTTTTATATCTCTTATCTCAAGAGCCACCCAAAACTTTGGCGGAACTTATGCTCAAAGCACAGAAACATATGAATACAGAGGAGGCCGTCTACGCAAGGCGCACGCGTGATGGCTTTGACTCTCAAGCAGGGCCATCACAAGTTGGTGAATATCCTCCCCCCGATAGGAAGAGGAGAGAATCCACTCGCAAAACCGGAGGGGAACCAAAGAACAAGAAAGTGGACTCAAGATCCTCCCCGAAACGAGGAGGAGCAGGAGGACCACCTCAAGGCCGGTACAAGCAGTTCACACCGCTCATAGCTACGGCAGAGCAGATCCTTAGCAACCTACAGGATGATCCAGACCTCAAGTGGCCTGGAAAGCTGAGGACTGATCCCAACAGGAGAGCTAAGGACAAGTACTGCAGATTCCACAAAGACCACGGTCACAACACCGACGATTGTATCGACCTAAAACAGCAAATCGAAGACTTGATTTAAAGAGGGAGGCTTCAACGTTTTGTAACGAAGAAGCACCAAAAACCACCCAAAAGAGAAGAAGCCAGCAAAGAAGGTAGAAATAGCACAGCACCCCGGTCAGGTCACATTGGAGAGATCAAGGTCATCCACGGAGGATTTGCGGGAGGAGGCGAATCTAGCAATGCTAGAAAAGTGCATCTCAGAAAACTAAGAACGGAAGAATACTTAAAGGTCAACACGGTTGGCCGCCCGAGCAAATTCCAGAAAAAGGAGGAAATACCTATCATTTTCTCAGAAGAAGACATCAAGGCGTCCAGATTCCTCATGATGACCCACTAGTCATCACCATTGTCATAGCGAACTACTTACACGTAGGGTATTGATTGACAGTGGAAGCTCGGCTGACATCCTCTACCTCCATGCGTATGACCAACTAAAGGTAGGACGGGAGAGGCTAAGGCCCATGACATCCCCACTAGTTGGATTTGCAGGCACGCCAGTTTATCTAGCTGGTCAAATAGCCCTGCCAATCACCATGGGGGAAGAAGGAAGTCAAATTACACGCATGGTGGATTTCATAGTGGTCGACTGTCCTTCAGCATACAATGCAATACTGGGGAGAACAACTCTGAATAAAATTGGAGCGATAATCTCCACACATCATCTGATGATAAAGTTCCCAACACCTGAAGGAGTTGCTAGCGTCAGAGGAGATCAGAAGGCAGCACGGGAATGTTATGTCACCTCACTCAGGGGGGCAAACATTACCATGAATATAGAAAGTTTGGATACTCGAGATGAAAAGAAGCTCCAACACGGAGAGCCTGTGGAAGAACTAGCGGAGGAGCTCCTGGAACCAGGGCAACCTGGAAAAACAGTAAAGATTGGAACAGGGCTGAGCTCGGTAGCAAGAATGGAGCTGTTGCAGTTCCTGCGGAAAAACAGAGATATCTTTGCATGGTCCCACGAGGACATACCCGGGATTGACCCAAGGGTCATATCTCACAAGCTCAATGTGGATCCCACCATTCGCCCTGTCAAGCAGAAGAAGAGAACTTTCGCTCCAGACCGAAACGAGGCCGCAGCCAAAGAAGTAGAGACGCTCGTACGAGCAAAATCTATCCGCGAATTTCTCTACCCAGATTGGCTAGCCAACGTGGATATGGTTAAGAAGGCCAATGGCAAATGGAGAATGTGTGTAGATTTTACGGACCTCAATAAGGCGTGCCCAAAGAATAGCTTCCCTCTGCCTAGGATTGACTCCTTGGTGGATTCTACAGCTGGGCACGAGCTCCTCACCTTCATGGATGCATTCTCAGGATATAATCAAATCCAAATGGATGAAGAAGACCAAGAGAAAACTTCATTCATCACCGATCGGGGGCTATATTGCTACAAAGTGATGCCCTTCGGTCTCAAGAACGTAGGGGCAACATACCAAAGGCTGGTCAACAAAATGTTCAAGCAACAGATTGGGCGCAACGTAGAGGTATACGTGGATGACATGCTGGTCAAAAGTGCCAAGGCACGAGACCATATAGCGGATTTAGAAGAAACTTTCCATGTTCTCAGAAAATACAAGATGAAACTCAACTCGACGAAATGTGCTTTTGGAATCTCCTCAGGGAAATTCCTGGGCTTCATGGTGTCCCAAAGAGGAATCGAAGCAAACCCTGAGAAGATTCAGGCCATACTCACCATGAAGTCACCCCAGAACATCAAGGAGGTCCAGAAGCTAACCGGACGAGTTGCAGCTTTAAGCAGATTCATCTCCCGGGCGACTGATAAGTGCCAGACGTTCTTTAAGGTCTTGAGAAAGGCCTTTGAGTGGACCACCACGGAAGAAGCAGCATTCAACCAGCTGAAGGAATACCTGACGTCCCCGCCATTGCTTAGCAGGACCCAAGAGGGGGAGAACCTATTCATGTACCTTGCTGTCTCCCCCCACGCTGTCAGCGCAATTTTGTTAAGGGAGGAGCAGGGGACACAGCTCCCGCTATACTACATTAGAAGGGCGTTGCGAGGAGCAGAGCTAAGATACCCCAGAGCTGAAAAAAATAGCCTTTGCTATGGTAATAGCTGCTAGAAGGCTACGGCCATACTTCCAAGCTCATTCAATCAAGGTACTAACGGATCAGCCACTCCGAAGGATTCTCCACTGCCCAGAAACTTCAGGCCGGCTAATTCAATGGTTGATAGAGCTAGGTGAATTTGATATAGAATACAAGCCCCGGATCGCCATTAAGGCTCAAGTGCTTGCAGATTTCCTTGCGGAATACACGTATCCTGAACTAGAGGAGCTCCCCAAGGAAGAACCTAAACCATGGATCCTACAGGTGGATGGATCAACAACCAAATAAGCAAGCGGAGCTGGTTTAGTGTTAACTTCCCCAAAGGGGCAACGCCTAAGCTACGCGCTCAGGTTTGAATTCAAAGCAACCAACAACGAGGCCGAATATGAAGCTCTCGTGGTTGGTTTGGACCTAGCTAAAGCCGTCGGTGCTAACCATGTGTTGGCAAAAAGTGATTCACAGCTGGTGGTAGGACAAGTCCTAGGGGAATATACCGTGAAGGAAGAAATAATGCAGAAGTACTTGGATAAGGTAAAAGCCCAAATTGAAAAGCTGCAAAGCTTTAGCATTGTCCGAATCCCAAGGGAGGAGAACATCGAAGCTGACTACTTGTCAAAGCTGGCCACGGCCAAAGAGGGTGCTATCCCGCCAAATGCACCGATACGATACTTGGAGTTACCCAACATCTTTGCCATAGACAAACAGGTACAAGTTATCGACTACAGCAACTCATGGACAGGCCCCATAGCCAACTACATAATGAATGGGACACTACGAGATGACAATGTCAAAGCTAGGCAACTTAAAATCAGAGCTGCAAAGTACCTGATGATGGGAAACGTGCTCTACAGAAGGAGCTTCTCACTACCATACCTTAGGTGCTTAATCCCACCAGAGTCTACAAGGGCTATGGAAGAAGTCCACCAAGGAGTATGTGGGGATCACCAAGGTGGCCGCATGTTATCCTACAAACTCCTTAGGCTGGGATATTATTGGCCAAGTATGCAGAAGGACTGCAAGTCCATGGTCCAAAAATGTGAGAAGTGCCAGCGTTTTGCAAATATCATTCATGGGCCACCTACACTCTTAACTCCTATGAAAGGACCCTGGCCATTTGCCCAGTGGGGAGTAGACCTAATTGGTCCACTTCCAATGGCAGCAGGCCAGGTCCAGCATGCCATTGTAACTGTGGATTACTTTACGAATTGGGTCGAAGCCAAGGCACTGGCCACAATCACAGCAGATGTCGCGATCGACTTCTTGTGGAAATTCATTATAAGCCGATTTGGATTGCCACGAGTGATAGTCACAGATCGAAGGAAGCAATTTGACAATGCCCAGCTCAAAGAGTACTGTATTTCCAAGGGAATACATGTACATTATGCCTCCAAGGCTCACCCAAAGGCAAATGGCCAGGTGGAAGTTACAAATCGGACAATCAAGAAAGGAATCAAGAAAAGGCTTCGAGAGGCCAAGGGAGCTTGGCCAGACGAGCTTTACAATGTGTTGTGGGCATATCGTACAACGCCCCGAACATCAACTGGAGAAATTCCATATTCTCTTGCATTTGGGGCCGAAGCAGTAGTCCTAATTGAAGTCGAACTCCTCAACTACAGGACTGTAAGCACAGACCCCCAGGGAAACCAAGAAGATCTCAGGGCAGAGCTAGACCTTTTGGAAGAGGCAAGGGAAACATCCATGGCCAAGCTAGCCCTCTACCAACAGAGAATGGTCAAATATCACGAGGCACAGGTTAGGCCAAGGGATTTTCGAGCTGGTGATCTGGTCCAAAGAAAAGTTGATCCTACGGGAAAGAAGGTGGGCAAACTAGGCCCAAATTGGGAAGGACCCTACCAGGTCTTGCACCATATCAAAGCTGGTGCATATAGACTCGCAACCCTAAGGGGAAAAGAGCTATCAAATTCATGGAATGCAGAACATCTAAAGAAGTACTACAAGTAGGTACTTGCAGCCCAAATTTATTTCCATTTCTAGGAGGTTTATTTCTATTTTTAGGAAACTCTCTGTCTTCAATAAAAACTTTAGCAATCAAGTTATTTTAGTTAGAACCATGTGTTCCTTTCGTTTATCAGCCCTAGTGGCCAATAAAATTCCTCACGAGGGATGTTTGTTCCAATTTTCAATGTACATGATGTGGATTAATTTCCTTGTATGCATGAAATGGAGAGACAAAGAAAAGATAAAATTATCGAAAATTTTATTAATTAATCCACACCCCAAGGGATGTGGACAGCTTTTACATAAAAACTTTGTGGATAAACCCACAAAGTTGCAACCTAATCACTACCCCCCTCCCTCGGAGGGGAAGGAACTGGAGGTGCAGGTTGCCCTCAGAAAGCCTCCAGCTGATCCCAGTTGGCTATCAGCACCATGCGGACCGTCTTCTCCATGACGGAAATAGAATCCGCCATAGCCTCCATCTTTGAGGTCAGCCCAGTGATGGCTGCCTTCAAGCTCTGCAACTCCTGGCACAACTCGGTGATACGATCACTACTTGCCATTAGCAATTTGAATTTGATTATGGAATGGGGAGTAATCCCTAAAACATCCACTGATATTTATAGCCAAGTTGGGCGGTTTACTAACCGCTTGATAAGCCAATCAGCACGATCACAATCGAACTTGCAATTAAAACCGCCACCTCAACCGCTTGGGATAATGGGAAGTTACAAACCCCACTACCTCGAGCAGTTGAAACGATAGCTTACAATTAAATGCAGACGGCTTGAACTCTGCAATCCAACCTCTCACGTCATGGGAAATTATGATATTCTAAGGAAATAATCATCAGACTTGAGGGATATCCTACGGGGCAAACGAAGTAAGCACATTAATTATTTGGACACGAACAGCTTAGAAAAATTTTCAAAGCTCAAAAAGACGTAGCACAGCTATGCATTGATTTAACAGCTTAGAAAAATTTCAAAGCTCAAAAAGACGTAGCACAGCTATGCATTGATTTAAACAGCTTAGAAAAATTTTCAAAGCTCAAAAAGACATAGCACAACTATGCAATGATTTAAACAGCTTAGGAAAATTTCCAAAAGCCCAAATGAACGTAGCACAGCTATGTAATGTAACTCACCCAGGAAAAACCTAAGGGTAAACTTAAATAAGTGTCTTAATTGCTTAGACGCAAGCATTTAACACACTTAGGGGAGTAAGAGACGTAGTATAACTATGCAAGAAAAGATACAACAAGGGAAGACGCTAACACAGCAATAATAAGAGCAAGAATTGGCAAGACCAATAAAAGCCAGCATGTATAATATGCACAAGGGCTATCAGAAAACACCATAACAAGAAGCATTTCTTGTCAAAACCTGCACCTGTCACAATTTCAAACAGATAAGCCTTCAAGAAGGCCCAAAAATGTGATCTCATTTAAGATCACTCCAGACGGTTGTCAACACAAGTTTCTCCAACCAAGAAGGAGTTCAAGGCCAAAAACAGCAGGCCACTCCCAAACAGCACAGTAAAAAATACGACAGTATTTAAAGTATGTTAGTTATAAACCCAAATCAATTACGAGTTTTTAAAAGGCCATTCAAAGGCCCAGGGAGGAATTGTCAACAGTTTGCCCATCACCAGATGATGGGCCAAGGGGTGTTGCAGCTGGGGTTGAAGCATCAAGAGGAAGGGAGACTTTTTCAGGAGTTTGGAGAAGGGATGCAAGGGAAGAGCTCGGAATGGATGTATCTTTGGATGCAGCATCGTCCCCCTCATCCTCTTCCTTCTGTCCCCCATCAAGACACGAGGGGCCTTCCTCATCATCAACTTCAAACTTGGAAAAATCCAAGTTTGGATAAGCTAAAGCTGCGCGACTCCTCATGGCCTCAAACCCATCAAAGTATTGCTGGGTAATATCTTGATGGTACTCAGGAGACTACAGGAAGAGTTCAATGGCATCTCTACGAGCATTCTTCACCTTTTCTAGCATCCCCAAGCTTGTGGCTTTACACTTCTCCATCTCCCTATCCCAGTCAAGAATTTTCAGCTCCAAACTTCGAGCAGTCGCCACGGCAGTATCTTTCTCCTCCTCCAAACCTCTCTTTGACTTCAGGGCAGTGTCTCTCTCGGTTGTCACCTTCCAAAGCTCCGCAGCCATGGTAGCACTTTGCTTAGCAAGCCTCACGTTGGTCTCTGAAAGTGTGACCACTTGTATCCCCAAACCAAGGCTTTGGGAAACCAGATACCGGCCACGAGCCGTAGCCTACAATAAAAGAGGCCGCATTAATGAAGAAACAATTGGAAAAGCAAGTCGTCCAAAGATATAGAAGGAAGAAACCCACCATGGCCAATTCAACCAACATAAGTTCACCCACTGCTTGGAGAGACATCTCCGCCATATAGTCGTTGTCAGCTGCACAAAGTAACCCAGAAGCACGCTCCAAAGCTTCCTGGAAATTAGCCAAGGTGGAAGGACCAGCAGTAACTTTTGTCTTCTTGGAGGAAGGGGCACCCTCCACGGTTGTACTTTTTACCTTTCTCTTCAGTGTCTCAACACCAGCCACTTCAAGCGGTTCAACCACTAAGTCAATAGCAGGCTCCTTTGAAAGGTCAGCATCCAGAAAACTATCGACATTTAGCTCCTTCTGGAGACGAGACCTCTTCCTTTTTGGAGCCACGCCTCCAGATGATTGCTTCACCCTCTCAGCCTTCAATTGAGCCAGCAAGTTTTTGTCCATCTTTGGCGCCATTTATGTGTCCTCTCCTTCTTCCTCTGAAAAAGAAATGAAAGGAGAACAAATAAGAAAAGTCAGCGGGCAATTCAATACCTAAACAAAAACTGGGAATACCTCTCGAGAGAGCTAAGGCCTCACGGGATGTTTCTGGACCAAGCAGATAAGTGGCCAAAGACTCTAGAGTCACAAGCAACCCCCAGCTATGGATCTCGTAGCTCCGGGCTAATTTCAGTTCTGATTCTGTGGCAGGGGTCAGAGGATATAAAGCACGAGCTGCACAAAAGCACAGAATAAAAACCTTTAAGAGTGAAGAAATTCTAAAGCAGTATTCAAGAAGGTAAAAGAAAGCCGTGACTTACAACTGGCAACGGGTTCCCCCCATCTATTGGGAACATGCTGTGTATAGGACCCAACCTCCCAGTTCGAAAGTTCCCATCCATCTCCCCCAACGAAGAAAAATTTATCTTTCCAATTTTTATGAACATTGGGGAGGTCGGTGACCAACTCTCCTCCGCCAGGTCTTTTTGCAAAGTAATACCATCCTACACCCCCATGAGCCTCTTTTACTTAGAACTGATTGAGAAAAGGCCCTTTCGTCAACGGCGTAAGACCATCCAACATAGCTCCCCAAAGAGCAGCACAGGCGATCAGCAAATGCCAAGAGTTGGGAACAATTTGGCCAGGAGCCAAACCCAAGAAACTAAGCACCTCCCTAGCCACGACAGGAAAGGGCAAACGAAGCCCCCCTTCTAGAGCCCCAACATAAATGCATGTCTCGTTCTTGACAAAAGAACAGGCTCGCTCAGACCCTAGAGGCTTCCTAAGGGTTACAGAAGATGGAATCGAAAACCTATCCCTCAGAACAGCCAACTCCTCGTTCGTGATTGTCGAAGGAATGGTAGAAGCAGAAAAGCTTGGAACCCTACGGGGGCCCGTCGACGACGACGGAGGAGATAAGGGCTTAACATCACTAGAATGACCCACATGCGACGAGGCCTTGGCCACACTACCACGACGCAACGGGACCCCTTCATCTACCGACGATTCTTCAACCTGAAGAATCGAGGAAAAATTGATAGTATCCCCCGACATTAGGGTTACGGTGGATGATCGTGAGTGTGGGGAAGTCAATGAAACAAAAAGATTACGAAAAACCCTGTTTTGAAGAACAACAGAGTAGGGGGCGAAATCTTCTATAACAGCAGGAATAGGGCTGGCAGAGGCAAAATAAGCTAATCTAGCGCAAATGAACTCCCCTAGAGTAGCCCGCTCTGGGCTTGGAATTTCTACACCAGAAAAAAGGGGATCAAACATGAAAAGAAGGAAAGAACAGCAAGAAGGAGAGAACGTACCTACGAGAGACAGGCTCTAACACGACGACGAAGGGAGAGCGAGGAAGAAGGGTTATCGCGCAATAAAATCGCCTGGAATGATTTGGATACAGACTGAGAAAATCTTGATCAGAGCTTAGAGTAAGCTTAAGCGCCACAGCACCAATCCCGATAAACGCTCCTGGATCTTCGTCGTCCACCTCTAGGCACCAGGGAAGCAAAGATATCGACACCTGTCCCACGATGCAACGTGCATTTAAAACCTCAAAGGAAGAGAAAAAGCGGCAACCGCCATACAGGTCTGGACTATGTTTCTAACCTCCAACTGAGAGCTGGAGCTTGGAAACAGGGGAGTACCTGATAAGTAAGATAAAATCTGGTAAGGCCAGCTCAGTAAGAAGTGCGGACCTGGGGAGTAGGTGTCAGCTTCGCCCAAGCTCCCCAGGAGAGCAATACCTACAGTAAGGTGAAGGGGTGCCAGCTACGCCTATAGGGTGGAGCTGGAGCAAGGTCTGAGGACCAGCTATGACACAAAGCTGGTCCAGGATAAGCAGTACCCACCAAATATACACGCTATTATACCACTCGATTAACCCAAGTCCTACGGGATAAGGGAAGAAGAGCCGGTAAGATAAGCATAAAATGCTTATCCTAATCATTGACAACATCAGATAAGGATTCCACGCTAAAGCAGGGTGCTCGTGGAGTTCCAGCTAAGGCAGGACTCCACCCACCACGATAAAGCAATCCAGATATCCCCGGAATGTAGTCCTGCTAGGACTCAACCTCCTATCAAATGCCTATAAAAGCGACAGTAGAACTCCAATAAAGGTACGCTCCATTTACAACCGAGAACCTGAACTCTCATACTATATAGCAAGTTCCTCACTGACTTAGGCATCGGAGGGTGGTTGGCACGCCACCACACCGGTGACTTTTGCTTCAGCTTTGTTTTGCAGGATCAGGTCTATACCAAATTCAAAACTGCTTCATCACCTACCATTTTCATAATCACAGTTACCATAACAAAAGGGTTTTTTACTAAAATCTGGATATACTTACCACGAATATAGAGAACATATTCTCCTGATACTTCCTAAATACGGTTTTCATCCGTAATAAAAATACCATAAAAAGAGGTAAAAAAAAAAGCCATAGTAAATGGTAAGATAACCATAAAAAAACGTGAAAATCTGGGAAGTTTCATTAGATTATTGTGAAACACTTATTTGAGATTCTTCAACTTATGATCATTTGGTAAGTTGGTATGAGGTAATCATCACAACTAATTTCAGTTTATTCTTCAAAAAAACTTACTTGGTGAGCTTCTTCAACTTGTTATGGAGTTTCTTCTTAAATCTTCATCTTTTTGGACAAGAGAAGAGATGAATGAGAACTTTTTGGATAAGTTTGCAGGGTTTAAGGTAGGTATGGAGAAATCTAGTACCATTAATGTCATAATTGGTGGTAGGTGAACAAGGCAATTGGCAAAACGTGAATAAGTTTATGTGGTAAAACTGGTCTAAGGATATGGTCGTTGTTCCCTTATTTCATGGAAAGTATTGTCAACCACGTGGTAAATTTTATCAACGAATATTAGTCTGTCGTAAAAATTCAGTTTTTGTGGTATCTCTAGCCATATTCTTTGGTAAGTAAACTTTATTCTATAGTAAGTATGACATTAATGACAGGTAGGTATACATTAATGTATATCACCATTATTGTAATATTTATGTCCTTATTATAACAAAAAATCTTATAGTATGTCCTCCTACTCAATTTTCCCTTCCAATTAATCAGGCGCCTGGCGCACCATGTGAGAGATTCAGAAATTCAACAAAGCGATATTTCCTAATCTTTTTATTTATTTATTTTTTTTGTTATCAAGCACAGCGACATATGATAATTAATTTTTAACATTCACTACAACCAATAAGAGGATTTGTATGGAGTGAAAATCGTGACTATTGTATTGAA
This sequence comes from Rhododendron griersonianum, assembly GCA_018127125.1. Taxonomy (NCBI): domain Eukaryota; kingdom Viridiplantae; phylum Streptophyta; class Magnoliopsida; order Ericales; family Ericaceae; genus Rhododendron; species Rhododendron griersonianum. Next base: position 28,210,270 of record CM030798.1, read on the forward strand.
TAGTTTTGAGAATTATAAAAAGGTTGTTGACATTTGTAATCAATTAAATATCGATATATTATTTCTCTCTCTTATTCCTAATGAATTGGAAAATGGAATAGTATTAGAGAACATATTTACAATATGTGTCAACTTGAAAAAAGAAGAAAATTCATCTCAACCAATAAAATTCATATCCCTCTCTTTTTTCAACGTTCAAAAAAAAAAAAAAATCAAACTTACCCCTAACCTTCAAACTCCTTCTCTATAAAAAAAAAAAAATTACTGTTAGTTTTTAATTCTATGAGAGTTATTCTATCCTCTATACCGAAGAATTTTCCGGTCGTTCGATTTGAAACCAGAAAAAAATCACACAATTCAACGGCCAAAAAACTTCTCGGCACAGAGACAAAAATTTCCGAAATAGAAGAGATCAGACCCCAATTATATGATTTTTCGTTTGAAGTCTTTTATGGTCTTACTTTCCTCCAACAATATTTTTTATTTTTTATTAAAATAATAATTAAGTTAAATCGAATTAATTGAAAAAAAAACAGATAACGTTAACATGAGGAGGGTATTTTGGTTATTATCTGAATAAGTGGAGGGTATTATGGTCTCTAACCACACCACCTGAAATTGAGTTTGAAAATGAGAAGACCCTTAAAGTGGGCAAAGAAAAGACCCTTAAAGTGTCTATGAACAGCTTAGATTCACTGCACATTGAATCTGAGCCGTTCATGTACACTTTAAGTGATTTTTCTTTGCTCATTTTCTTTGCACTTAGCATTTCTTTATGGGAAAAGGAGCTCCACACCTCTTTTTGAGTTCTATAGTTCACGTTTGGGTGTTTTATGAGTAATGGTCCCGCTAACAAATGCTCCCAGGGTAATAGTTTAGCCCTAATAAATGTAGTAAATTATATTTACCATACTCTACCTTAATTGTATATATCAGATTGTACGAGTCTTGAAGCTGAACTATGAGGATTATTTAGAGGCCTTGAGTTGATCCAGAGTCAAGGAATGGAGGCCATGGAGGTGGAGTCCGATTCAACTGTCGCAATTACTTTGATCAATGGAGATCCCCCGTAAAATATCCTCACACAGTTATCATCGTTGATTGGAGTTCTTTAAGTTTCCAATAGTACCCACATACGCAACTAAAATTTATTGGGAAATGATAATGTCAAAACTGTTTTTGTTGGTACCAAAACTCTAGTGTACAAAAGGCTTGTACCATATGCAGTGTACAAGACTTTTATGCATTGGAGTTTTGGTACCAATAAAAACAATTTTGGCATTATCACTACCCAATTTATTTCTTTACATTCTTTTCAAAAGAAGATAAACTACATAAAAATAGAAAAGAATAATAAAAGCAGTAAACAAACAATAGACGACCACTACCTCGTATCATCGTCGATCTCCTCAACCTCATTAACAAAAAATGAGGTCTATAAAAAGTCATATTACAAACTAGTCCCTCCGTTCCAATTTGCTTTCCCCTTCTAGGAAAGCAAGTTTTTATAAGTAGAATGATGAAAAATTTAATTGGTATTGACTTTTCCAATTTACTCCTATGCTTTGTTGATATGACACTCAATGTAGAAAAGATAAGATGAAATGATAATGTTGCACAATTTTTTATGTTAACTTTTCAAAATGAACATTCATTTCCGAACATCCATTAAAGGAAAGAAAGACCAGTAATTTGGGACAGAGAGAGTAATTCATTACAATCAATTGCCCCCCTATACTAACCAAAAGTCATTTATCGTGAAAAATTACATACACTTATTGTATTAATTTTTACAAAGAATTAAACATGATCCTTGACTTTACCTTGACTTTAATTTTTAAAGCCAAACTAAATAAGTACTCCTAGTAAAGAGCAAAAAAATAATGTAAAGCATTACCATTTGAAATGAAAACACTTTAAAAAAGCTAGGGTAGATTTGACGCTGCAAATATTTGGTACTAGTTCAATTAATTCATGTAGTTGGAGACTCCTCATTTACCGAAGTAATTAATTACCCTAACAAGTAAAGATGATGTTTTCCAACTTTCTAAGCTCATTTAATATGTTCTAACTTATGCCCCAGGGGCATCAACTTGCATTTGCCTATGAGTAATACTGTAGATGTTTATTTTAGTAGTAATAAAAAAGATTATATTGATGAATTTTTCGATTATGCTATTAACAGCTCAATGGGTTGTCAATAGGGTGAGAAAAATACAAAAATAAAGTGTTTGATGCACTTTTAACTTATGTCAAGGAATTTTAACACATAAAATTATACTCCCTCCGTCCCAATTTTTTCCTCATTACAAGAATTATCCCTCTATTGAAAAGTGTTTTAAATTATCACAAGTACCCTTTTACTTGGCTTTTGTTGAACTTATAATTTTCTTCACCTCAAAACTAAATGGATAAAATTGAAACTTTGGCCTTTTGGTGGTTGTTATTTTGAAAAGTTGCAAACAGTTTGAGATAGCTCAAAAAGAAAGTGTGAGTAAACAAAATGGGACAGAGTGAATTTTTTTTTTCATTGTTTTCCTATCTTATTGATAGCCCAATGGGATGTTATTAACATTTTTCATTTGTGTTTTGCCCTCCTCTTTTGAACTAGAGTAATAGCTCTTATTTTTAATACATAGAAAATATAAAATTGTAGCTTTTGAAGTATAGAAAACTGTGTCAATAGACTCTAGCCCATATATTAACATATCACTATTCTCCACTGACGTGTACTGTATGATAAAAAAAAGGACTCAATATGACAAAAAAGACTAGCCCATATGACACTTCCTTGACCCTCCAAACTAAGAGGTCTTGGGTTCAAATCTCGTTGTAGGCTAAGTAGTGCTGCAATGGTGGTTTAATCTCCTTAAAACTTTTTAGTTTCCCTCCATTTAAAAAAAAAAACTAGACTAGTATAGTGGAGAAAGTAGGTAAGCAAAGAGCTTCATCTGTAACCACCGCTACTGCAATGAAGAAATTGGGCAAGCAAAGAGCTCCTTGTAGACCATCACTAAAAATTATGATTGGAGTGAGCAATAAACATATTAATCGCCCAGGTGACTAAGTGTGTGACAACCCGTTTTTAAGCTTTTAAAAATTCGGAATTCAATAGAGATTTTTGTTTGGAAAAGTGACTTTGCAGTTAATCTCAGATTGGAGTATTATTTTAAGGCTACGGTGAATTTTGAGTATTTTTCTGAGAAAGAAATCCGGACTGTGAGGACGGAAAGTTACTCGTTTTCGCATCTGCTTGGGGGTTTTCCCTGCCGACGGTCCATTTTGGTGAGCTTCTAGAAATGGGCTAGGCTCCAGGCTCCCACTCCATTTATTTTTCCTTCACCTGCCTCCCTCCCCAGCCACACCAAAACATCTGTGATGCTCCCAAGTGGTATGGGAGCATCATACTCCCAATGAATTACTACCCTTGGATTGAAAATAGATAAATCACAGCCCTTGGATTGAAACAAAAAACTATAACTAGGGTGGTTTTGTTGAAAACGAGGTGGTTTTGACCAAAAAAACAGAGGATTACTTACCACAAAATAGGCAACTTATACCATTTACTAAGGCAATACTTACCGTTGTATAAGGTAACACTTACCACACAAACAGGCAACACTTACTACAACCGGTTGGTCAGGTAACAAGTTGCCATTAAGTAAAAAAAAAAGAGTACCTGATTTTTAGGCGGGAAAATTTACAGATTTTAGGGATTTATATATTAGAAGAATTATCTAAAAAATAGTGTTCATTTATAAATCTAGTTTAAAATTTTAATTGGTTATGAAAATATTAAAATTTGAAAAATATTTTCCATAATTTCCAAATGACATTATAAATGTATTTAATTGATTAATTTTTAAATAATAATTTATTATAGATATATTTAAGTAACTTAGTTTTAAATATTATGGAAAAAACAAGATATTTATTAATATTTTGATAGCTTACAAATTTAGTTAATATATATTATAAAATGACTATACAAGTTGATTGTTACAACAACATTGTACGATATATATATTTTTGTTTAATAGCGATTGAATAATTTTGTAGAATTCTCTAGTATTTAATGAAACTAGGCTATTCAAATTCATTAATATAGTTTATAGTAATCAATATGATATATTTTACAAATCTAACAACTAATAGTGTTAATACTAATATATTAGGCAGCGATCAATCAACGAGAATTGATTCATTTGTAATTAATTGATCTGGTTATATGTTCAGTCAATTGATCAAACAATTTGAATCGATTAAGATCATATTTGGCAGATGTGGTAGTTAACAATGATGTTTAATAATAGTGATTAGTGAAAATTAATATAATTTGTTAAACTAGGCTGACTAATTTGTTTAATTGCTTAATCACAGACTTATCTATTTCAATCCTTTAAGTTACACAATTAGCAAATTTCAAAAATTGTTATTTGATGGTTAACATTGATCACTTAACAAATAAAGGAGTAATAGTCTTCGAGGTTAATATTGATCACTTTGCTAATGTAAGAATAACCACTAGTGAACCAGTAAATTGAAATATCTCATTTATTTGATCCTTTTTTAAAATTAATTTTATAACATGACAGCTTTTATTTAATTTATCATAAAAGTAATACAATATATCCAAATAAAACTTAATGTGGTAGTTATAAGACATTAAAAAATCTAAAGGACATTATGTCCAGAATTTACATAGTGTCCACTGACTGGCGTTGACCGGTATTGACTAGTATATCTGTTCATTTTTTGTGTATCTACTGATTTTTTATTTTTACCTCCACTACTCAACCACCACTTCTACCACGACGCCACCGCCACCATGCCGCCACAACCTCCACTTCCATCTCCACTTCTACCACCACTCCATCACCAACACGCCACCACCTCTACCACCACCACTCTACCACCACTCCATCACCACCACGCTACCACCTCCACCACTCAACCACCACCTCCATCACCACCACGCCACCACTTCCACCACTCAACCACCACCTCCACGCCACCACCTCCACCACCACCACTTAACCACCACCACCATGCCACCACAACCTCCACTTCCACCACCACTTCATAACCACCACGCCACCATCTCCAACTCTACCACTTAACCACCACCACCACCGCCACCACAACCTCCACTTCCACCACCACTCCTACCACCATGCCACCGCCTCCACCACCACCACTCAACCACCACTTCCACCACCACCACTACGACGCCGCCACCACCACCACCACACCCCAACCTCCACTTCCACCACCACCATGCCGCCACTCCAGCACCACCATGCTACCACCTCCACCACCACCTCACCACTTCCACCACCACCTCACCACTTCCACCACCACCACCACCTCTACCACCACTCCTCCACCACCACCACCACCACCACTCAACCACCACTTCCCCCACAACCTCCACTTCCACCACCACGCCATTATTTCCACCTCCACCACTCAACCACCACTTCCACCACCATGTCATCACCTCCATCTCCACCACCAACACCACTCAACCACCACCATCATGCCACCACAACCTCCACTTCCACCACCACTCCATCACCACCACGCCACTATTTCCACCTCCACCACTTAAACACCACCACGACGCTGCCACCACCACCGCCACCATGCCACCACAATCTCCACTTCCACCAACACTCCATCACCACCACGCCACCGCCTCCACCTCCACCACCACCACTCAACAACCACTTCCACCATGACCACCACCATGCCACCACAACCTCCACTTCCACCACTCCATCACCACCACGCCACCACCTCCACCACCACAACTACGACGCCGCCACCACCACCACCACCACCATGCCACCACAACCTCCACTTTCACCACCACCATGCCACCACTCCATCACCACCACGCTACCACCTCCACCACCACCTTCACCAGTCAACCACCACTTTCACTACCACCATCATCACCATACCACCACAACCTCCACTTCTACCACCACCTCTACCACCATTCCACCACCACCACCACCACCACCACTCCATCACTAACACGCCATCACCTCCACCTCTACCACCACCATTCAACCACCTCTTCCACCACCACCATGTCACCACAACCTCCACTTCCACCATCACTCCATCACCTCCACCTCCACCACTACTTCTACCACTACCACTACGATGCCGCCACTGCCACCACCTCCACTTCCACCCCTACCATGCCACCACTCCATCAGTACCACGCCACCACCTCCACCCCCACCTTCACCACTCAACCAACACGACGCCACCACCACCACCACCATGCCACCACAACCTCCAACTCTACCACCACTCCACCACCACCCCCATCAGCACCTCTATAACCACTCCACCACCACCTCTCTGTTCCACCACCACCACTACTCCAGTTCCAAAATCATGTCCATCACCACCACTATCGCCACCACCACTCCACCGCTACCGCCGCTACCACCACCACCACCACCACCACAATACAAAATAGATACAGATATACCAGATACAAATACACCAAAATAAATATAATAGATATACCACAATAGATACACCAACCCAAAAATGATACAGATATATTAACAGCAGATGTACCAAAACAGATGCAAATATATCAACAATATCTGCTGGGGTTTGCTTCGGCTTTTCTCTTGCAAAATTGGTGAGAGAAATAAGTTTTTCGTTTATTTTTGGACGGAAGTTGACGGTAGGAGTTTAATTGATGAGTGTTTTTAATACGTCAAATGTTTATATGATATTTCGATAAGGTCAGGTATCTATGTGATTTGCGTAAAAAGTCAGGTGCTAATATAAAAATTTTCCATACAGATATATCAACAGCAGATATACGAAAATAGATACAAATATACCAACAATAAATACACCAAAAAAGATATAGATATACCAAAATAAATACACCAACAAAAAAAAAGATATAGATATACCAAGACATATACACCAACACAAAAGACTTACATATATACCCGCAACAGATACACCAACGCAAAATAGATACAGTTATATCAACAATAGATATACCAAAATAGATACAAATATACCAACAATAGATACACAAAAATAGATATAAATATACCAAAATACATAGACCAACACAACACAAAACAGATACAGATATACCAATACACCAAAACAGATACACCAACACAAAACAGTTACTGATATATCAACAACAGACATACCAAAACAAATCCACAACCTCCACTTCCACCACCACCTATACCACCACTCCATCACCACCACGCCACCACCTCCACATCCACCTCGAACACTCAACCAGCACTTTTACCACCACGACGTCACCATCACCACCACCAAGTCACCACAACCTCCACTTCTACCACTACCTCTACCACCACCACCACCTCCACCACCACCACCACCACCACCCATTAGCACCTCCACAATCACTCCACCACCACCACTCCAGTTCCACGACCATGTCTACCACCACCACTCCACAGCCACCACCACAATCACAATAAAGTCTTTTTTTATTTCTTAAAACAAAATAAATACAAATATACAAGATACAGATACACCAACACAAAACAGATACAATTATATCAAGAACAGATGTACCAAAATAGATACAAATATGCCAACAATGGATAAAAAAATAGATATATATATATATATACCAAAATACATACACCAACACAACACAAAACAGATACAGATATACCAATACACCTAAATAGATACACCAACACAAAACAGATACAGGTATATCAATATCAGATATATCAAAATAGATCCACAATCTCCACTTCCACCACCACCTCTACCACCACAACCTTCACTTAAAATACAGATATACAGATATCAACAACAGATATACAAAAATGAACAGATACACCGGTCAACATCAATGCCGGTCAATGGTCAAAAAAATAAAAAAATCAACAGATACACCATAAATGAACAGATACGTCGGTCAACACCAGTCAACGCTGGTCAACGGTCAAAAAAATAAAAAAATAATCAACAGATATACCAAAAATGAACAGATACACCAGTCAACGCCAGTCAACAGAAAAAAATAAAAAAAAAGACATTTTTATGTTAGCCAAACAAGGCCCTTGTCTCATTAAAGTCAATTTAAATGAAAAAAGACATTTTTTGTGTTAGCCAAACAAGGCCCTTGTCTCATTAAAGACAATTTAGTCTTTTCACGGATCTTAAACTCCAAAACATTTTTGTTAATGGATTTTACACATCACTGAAAATTAAACTGGACTAAATCTACTTTGTGACCTCTTCTTTTGGACTTTAGACCAATTTGATGTAGGAGAAATTGAGTAGGATGACATACTATAAGGTTTTTTGCTATAATAACGACATAAATATTTTCCCTTAAAATCTAAAGGACATTATGTCCAGAATTTACATAGTGTCCATTGACTGGCGTTGACTGGTATATCTGTTTATTTTTTGTGTATCTGTTGATTTTTTATTTTTACCTCCACTACTCAACCACCACTTCTACCACGACGCCACCGCCACCATGCCGCCACAACCTCCACTTCCATCACCACCACTCCATCACCACCACGCCACCACCTCTACCACCACCACTCTACCACCACTCCATCACCACCACGCCACCACCTCCACCACTTCCACCACTCAACCACCACCACCACCACCACCAGGCCACCATCTCCACCACCACCACTTCCACCACCACCAAGCCACCACAACCTCCACTTCCACCACCACTCCATAACTACCACGCCACCATCTCCAACTCCACCACTTCCACAACCACCGCCACCACAACCTCCATTTCCACCACCACTCCTACAACCACGCCACCGCCTCCACCACCACCACTCAACCACTACTTCCACCACCACCACTACGACACCGCCACCACCATGCCACCACAACCTCCACTTCCACCACCACCATGCCACCACTCCAGCGCCACCATGCTATCACCTCCACCACCACCTCACCACTTCCACCACCACCATCACCACCATGCCACCACAACCTCCACCTCTACCACCACTCCACCACCACCACCACCACTCCATCACCATCATGCCATCACCTCCATCTCCACCACCACCACCACTCAACCACCACTTCCACCACCACCATGCCACCACAACTTCCACTTCCACCACCACTCCATCACCACCACGCCACTATTTCCACCTCCACCACTCAACCACCACTTCCACCACCATGCCATTACCTCCATCTCCACCACCAGCACCACTCAACCACCAGCACCATGCCACCACAACCTCCACTTCCACCACCACTCCATCACCACCACGCCACTATTTCCACCTCCACCACTCAACCACCACTTCCACAACCACCACGACACAGCCACCACCACCGCCACCATGCCACTACAATCTCCACTTCCACCAACACTTCATCACCACCACGCCACCGCCTCCACCTCCACCTCCACCACCACCACCACCACTCAACCACCACTTCCACCATCACCACCACCATGCCACCACAACCTCTACTTCCACCACTCCATCACCACCACGTCACCGCCTCCACCACTCAACCACCACTTCCACCACCACAACTACGCCGCCGGCGCCACCACCACCATGCCACCATAACCTCCACTTCCAATACCACCATGCCACCACTCCATCACCACCACATTCACCAATCAACCACCACTTTCACTACCACCATGCCACCACTCAAGCACCACCATGCTACCACTTCCACCACCACCATCACCACCATGCCACAACAACCTCCGCTTCTACCACCACCTCTACCACCACCACCACCACTCCATCACCACCATGCCATCACCTCCATCTCCACCACCACCACCACTCAACCACCACTTCCACCACCACCATGCCACCACAACCTTCCCTTCCACTACCACTCCATCACCACCACGCCACTATTTCCACCTCCACCACTCAACCACCACTTCCACAACCACCACGACACAGCCACCACCACCGCCACCATGCCACCACAATCTCCACTTCCACCAACACTCCATCACCACCACGCCACCGCCTCCACCTCCACCTCCACCACCACCACCACCACTCAACCACCACTTCCACCATCACCACCACCATGCCACCACAACCTCTACTTCCACCACTCCATCACCACCACGCCACCGCCTCCACCAGTCAACCACCACTTCCACCACCACAACTACGCCGCCGCCGCCACCACCACCATGCCACCATAACCTCCACTTCCAATACCACCATGCCACCACTCCATCACCACCACATTCACCAATCAACCACCACTTTCACTACCACCATGCCACCACTCAAGCACCACCATGCTACCACTTCCACCACCACCATCACCACCATGCCACCACAACCTCCGCTTCTACCACCACCTCTACCACCACCACCACCACTCCATCACCACCATGCCATCACCTCCATCTCCACCACCACCACCACTTCCACCACCACCATGCCACCACAACCTTCCCTTCCACCACCACTCCATCACCACCACGCCACTATTTCCACCTCCACCACTCAACTACCACTTCCACCACCATGCCATCACCTCCATCTCCACCACCACTCAACCACCACTTCCACCACCACCATGCCACCACAACCTCCACTTCCACCACCACGCCACTATTTCCACCTCCACCACTTCCACCACCACCACGACGCAACCACCACCACCGCCACCATGCAACCACAATCTCCACTTCCACCAACACACCATCACCACCACGCCACCGCCTCCACCTCCACCTCCACCACCACCACCACCACTCAACCACCACTTCCACCATCACCACCACCATGCCACCACAACCTCTACTTCCACCACTCCATCACCACCACGCCACCGCCTCCACCACTCAACCACCACTTCCACCACCACAACTACGCCGCCGCCGCCACCACCACCATGCCACCATAACCTCCACTCCCAATACCACCATGCCACCACTCCATCACCACCACCTTCACCAGTCAACCACCACTTTCACTACCACCATGCCACCACTCCAGCACCACCATGCTACCACTTCCACCACCACCATCACCACCATGCCACCACAACCTCCACTTCTACCACCACCTCTACCACCACTCCACCATCACCACCACCACCACCATGCCATCACCTCCATCTCCACCACCACCACCATTCAACCACCACTTCCACCACCACCATGCCACCACAACCTTCACTTCCACCACCACTTCATCACCACCACGCCACTATTTCCACCTCCACCACTCAACCACCACTTCCACCACCATGCCATCACCTCCATCTCCACCACCACTCAACCACCACTTCCACCACCACCATGTCACCACAACCTCTACTTCCACCACCACGTCACTATTTCCACCTCCACCACTTCCATCACCACCACGACGCAGCCACCACCACCGCCACCATGCAACCACAATCTCCACTTCCACCAACACTCCATCACCACCACGCCACCGCCTCCACCTCCACCTCCACCACCACCACCACCACTCAACCACCACTTCCACCATCACCACCACCATGCCACCACAACCTCTACTTCCACCACTCCATCACCACCACGCCACCGCCTCCACCACTCAACCACCACTTCCACCACCACAACTACGCTGCCGCCGCCACCACCACCACCACCATGCCACCATAACCTCCACTCCCAATACCACCATGCCACCACTCCATCGCCACCACCTTCACCAGTCAACCACCACTTTCACTACCACCATGCCACCACTCCAGCACCACCATGCTACCACTTCCACCACCACCATCACCAGCATGCCCCACAACCTCCACTTCTACCACCACATCTACCACCACTCCACCACCACCACCACCACCACTCCATCACCACCATGCCATCACCTCCATCTCCACCACCACCACCACTTCCACCACCACCATGCCACTACAACCTTCACTTCCACCACCACTCCATCACCACCACGCCACTATTTCCACCTCCACCACTCAACCACCACTTCCACCACCATGCCATCACCTCCATCTCCACCCCCACTCAACCACCACTTCCACCACCACCATGTCACCACAACCTCCACTTCCACCACCACGCCACTATTTCCACCTCCACCACTTCCACCACCACCACGACGCAGCCACCACCACCGCCACCATGCAACCACAATCTCCACTTCCACCAACACTCCATCACCACCACGCCACCGCCTCCACCTCCACCTCCACCACCACCACCACCACTCAACCACCACTTCCACCATCACCACCACCATGCCACCACAACCTCTACTTCCACCACTCCATCACCACCACGCCACCGCCTCCACCACTCAACCACCACTTCCACCACCACAACTACGCTGCCGCCGCCACCACCACCACCACCATGCCACCATAACCTCCACTCCCAATACCACCATGCCACCACTCCATCGCCACCACCTTCACCAGTCAACCACCACTTTCACTACCACCATGCCACCACTCCAGCACCACCATGCTACCACTTCCACCACCACCATCACCAGCATGCCCCACAACCTCCACTTCTACCACCACATCTACCACCACTCCACCACCACCACCACCACCACTCCATCACCACCATGCCATCACCTCCATCTCCACCACCACCACCACTTCCACCACCACCATGCCACTACAACCTTCACTTCCACCACCACTCCATCACCACCACGCCACTATTTCCACCTCCACCACTCAACCACCACTTCCACCACCATGCCATCACCTCCATCTCCACCCCCACTCAACCACCACTTCCACCACCACCATGTCACCACAACCTCCACTTCCACCACCACGCCACTATTTCCACCTCCACCACTTCCACCACCACCACGACGCAGCCACCACCACCGCCACCATGCAACCACAATCTCCACTTCCACCAACACTCCATCACCACCACGCCACCGCCTCCACCTCCACCACCACCACCACCACTTCCTCCATCACCACCACCATGCCACCACAACCTCCACTTCCACCACTCCATCACCACCACCTCCACCACCACTTCCACCACCACAACTACGACGCCACCACCACCACCATGCCACCACTCCATCACCACCACGCTACCACCTCCACCACCACCTTCACCAGTCAACCACCACTTTCACTACCACCATCACCACCATACCACCACAACCTCCACTTCTACCACCACCTCTACCACCACTCCACCACCACCACCACCACCACCACTCCATCACTACCACGCCATCACCTCCACCTCTACCACCACCACTCCACCACCTCTTCCACCACCACCATGTCACCATAACCTCCACTTCCATTACCTTCACCTCCATCTCCACCTCTACCACTCAACCACTACTTCTACCACCACCACTATGATGCCGCCACCACCACCTCCACTTCCACCCCTACCATGCCACCACTCCATCACCACCACGCCACCACCTCCACCCCCACCTTCACCACTCAACCAACACGACGCCACCACCACAATCTCCACTTCTACCACCACCTCTACCACCACTCCACTATCACCTCCACCACACCACCACCACCCCCATCAGCATCTCTATAACCACTCCACCACCACCTCTCTGTTCCACCACCACTACCACTCCAGTTCCAAAATCATGTCCATCACCACCACTACCGCCACCACCACTCCATCGCTACCGCCACCACCACCACAATACAAAATAGATACAGATATACCAGATACAAATACACCAAAACAAATACAATACATATACCACAACAGATACACCAACCCAAAAATGACACAGATATATCAATAGCAGATGTACCAAAACAGATGCAAATATATCAACAATATCTGCTGGGGTTTGCTTCGGCTTTTCTCTTGCAAAATTGGAGAGAGAAATAAGTTTTTCGTTTGTTTTTGGACGGAAGTTGATGGTAGGAGTTTAATTGATAAGTGTTTTTAAAATGTCAAATGTTTATATGATATTTCGATAAGGTCAGGTATCTATGTGATTTGCGTGAAAAGTCAGATGCTAATATAAAAAATTTCCATACAGATATATCAACAGCAGATGTACCAAAATAGATAGATACAAATATACCAACAATAGATACACCAAAATAGATATAGATATACCAAAATAGATACACCAACTAAAAAAAAAGATACAGATATATCAAAACATATACACCAACACAAAAGACTTACATATATACCTGCAACAGATACACCAACGCAAAATAGATACAATTATATCTACAACAGATGTACCAAAATAGGTACAAATATACCAACAATAGATACACAAAAATAGATATAAATATACCAAAACACATAGACCAACACAACACAAAACAGATACAGATATACCAATACACCAAAACAGATACTCCAACACAAAACAGTTACAGATATATCAACAACAGACATACCAAAATAAATCCACAACCTCCACTTCCACCACCACCTATACCACCACTCCATCACCACCACGCCACCACCTCCACATCCACCTCAACCACTCAACCACCACTTTTACCACCACAACGTCACCATCACCACCACCATGTCTCTACAACCTTCACTTCTACCACTACCTCTACCACCACCTCCATCACCACCACGCCACCACCTCCACCATACCACCACCACCACCCATCAGCACCTCCACAATCACTCCACCACCACCACTCCAGTTCCACGACCATGTCTACCACCACCACTACACAGCCACCACCACAATCACAATAAAGTCTTTTTTTTATTTCTTAAAACAAAATAAATACAAATATATACAAGATACAGATACACCAAAACAGATATAATAGATATATCACAACAGATACACCAAAATAGATACAAATATACCAACAATGGATTTTAAAAAAACAGATACAAATATACCAACAATGGATAAAAAAAAATAGCTATAAATATACCGAAATACATACACCAACACAACACAAAACAGATACAGATATACCAATACACCTAAATAGATACACTAACACAAAACAGATACAGGTATATCAATATCAGATATAACAAAATAGATCTACAATCTCCACTTCCACCACCACCTCTACCACCACAACCTCCACTTAAAATACAGATATACAGATATCAACAACAGATACACCAAAAATGAACAGATACACCGGTCAACATCAATGCCGGTCAGTGGTTAAAAAAATAAAAAAATCAACAGATACACAAAAAATGAACAGATACGTCGGTTAACACCAGTCAATGCTGGTCAACGGTCAAAAAAATAAAAAAAATAATTAACAGATATACCAAAAATGAACAGATACACCAGTCAACGCCGGTCAACGCCGGTAACACCGGTCAAAATAAAAAAAATAAAATAAAAGACATTTTTATGTAAGCCAAACAAGGCCCTTGTCTCATTAAAGTCAATTTAAATGAAAAAAGACATTTTTTGTGTTAGCCAAACAAGGCCATTGTCTCATTAAAGTCAATTTAAATGAAAAAAGATATTTTTTGTGTTAGCCAAACAAGGCCCTTGTCTCATTAAAGGCAATTTGGTCTTTTCACGGATCTTAAACTCCAAAATATTTTTGTTAATGGACTTTACACATCACTGAAAATTAAGCTGGACTAAATCTACTTTGTGACCTCTTCTTTTGAACTTTAGACCAATTTGCTGTTTGCTGTAATTGGAAATCATGGTCGTGGTCATTACATGATTGTGCAATTCTAATCCGATGATAACTAGCATCACATATATTTTATACGGTCGTTTTTAGAAAAACAATTTTAGCACTCCACTATTTCATAAAGAACTCTAAACTTCATCTTCTAGTTTTCTTTTTGGGTAAAATCATCTTCTAGTTTTCTTTTCTTTTCTTTTTTAAAACTTCATCTTTTGCTGATCCAAAAAAAAAAAAATCCATCTTTTATTTCTTTTCTTTAACATAATACTCTACTTTATTGAAATTTCACCAATATTTAGAACATCACTTTTCAGTACCTCTACTACTATGTACTATCAATAGGTTTAGGGGAATTTGCACTTACACCCCTTGTACTATCACCGATTTGCACATACACCCCCTGTACTCCAAATTTAGGCACTTACACCCCTTGTACTTTGGACTGAAGTGCAACTGTTAAAAATTCCGTTAAAATGGATGGAAAAGCTATTGGCGGGAGATTTCCCTCCAAAATGAGGGAAAAAATGTCCAAACTAACCCTAATAGCCATTTATAAGCTCTGTCAAACTCTCATTCCCAAAAACAGAGCATCCAAACCCCTCTCTTCTCTTAACCCACTCTCTCTAGTCTATTATTATCAACAACAAAAAACAACATCCATGTCTAATCAGTCTCAAAACATCTGCAAATGTAGCAACACAAACACCTAGCAGCACAGTAAAAAAAAAGGACTTACACTATCCAAATCCACAACATAAATAGCCAGCAATGACCAAAAAAAATAAAAAATACTTCAAATGCAGATATTCAATACCAAGTAGTTCAAATTGAGCTCTTTTCTTAAACAAAAGTCTCTATGTTACAAATTGACTTTGAAGTATGTTACAAAATGACTTTGAAGTAGTTCAAACTGAATATCTGCATTTGAAGTATGTTTTTTTTTTTTTTTTTTATTGTTGGCCATTTATGTTGTGGATTTGGACAATGTAAGTCCATTTTTTCCTGTGCTGCTGGGTGTTTGTGTTGCTACATTTACAGATGTTTTGGGACTGATTAGACATGAGATATAGTGCTAGATGTTGTTGTTTTCTGTTGATAATAATAGACTAGAGAGAGTGGGTTAGGGGAAGAGAGGGGTTTGGATGCTCTGTTTTTGGGACTGAGAGTTTGACAGAGCCTATAAATGGCTATTAGGGTTAGTTTGGACATTTTTTTCCTCATTTTGGAGGGAAATCTCCCGCCAATAGCTTTCCCATCCATTTTAACGGAATTTTTAACAGTTGCACTTCAGTCCAAAGTACAAGGGGTGTAAGTGCCTAAATTTGGAGTACAGGGGGTGTATGTGCAAATC
The DNA here is from genome assembly GCA_018127125.1 of Rhododendron griersonianum. NCBI lineage: Eukaryota > Viridiplantae > Streptophyta > Magnoliopsida > Ericales > Ericaceae > Rhododendron > Rhododendron griersonianum. The sequence continues at coordinate 28,227,299 of CM030798.1, forward strand.
GGTGATAGTACAAGGGGTGTAAGTGCAAATTCCCCATAGGTTTATTAAGGAATCAGGGCATTTATAAAACGATTCAGATGGCTTCACTCACAAATATGCCCCCTCAAGTTTCAACAAGAGTGCAAAAGTTTATTTTCAATTGAAATTAACAGGGAAAAGGTAGTGGTGCCTCATGAAAATGGGGTCCGATCTTCTCTGTTCTGAAAACTCCTGTGTCTCTGTGCCGAGTGATTTTTCGGCCGTTGGATTGTGTGAAAATTTTTCTTTACAGCCCCTTTGGATGGTGTGAAATGGTGAGATAAGAAAGGGGAGTCATTTCTCACAAAATCTCACCATTTTTTTGTGAGAAAGGGGAGAAGCCAGTTAAAACATTTCATTTCTGTACTTTTCTCTCCATTTCTCACCAAAATAGTCAATCCAAATAAGTGATTTGCATGGCTAGAAACCAAAGCCCTTTTCTTTTCTTTTCCCCTGAAATCACTCCATCCAAAGGGGCTGTTAATGTTTCAAATCATCCAATGCCCGGAAAATCCCTTGGCACAAAAGCACAGCAATTTTCAGCACAGAGGATACTGCCTTCATAAAAATATGAAATGCACGGGACTCATGGGATTGGTGCATTATGAGCCAAATGGCGCCGTACGAAACAAAAGAGATTACTCAGTCGCGAGTTCAATAGTCGGACTCAGTTGACGTGAATCCGTTGCTCTTTAAAGTGTATGTGACAAGCATAAATGTGTTTAAGGAGAGAGGTGGGCCAGGCACGGAATCAGGAATTCTTTTATGGGGTAGCCAATATTAGCTTATCAAGTTGAACAATACAATTGGGGGTGTCCTTGAAATTAAGCAATACTTATAATTTATATATGGTTCTCTTTTGTACACGTTAGCCTTATCTTGCGTATTTAATTGGGAGATTTAGTGATAGGTTCACTATAGACATTTCATAAGCCCACAAGTTCACCTAATAGTTTTGTTAAGTCACAAGTCCACACAACCTAAATCCTAGGATATCTTATGAAAGTGCCTAAAATCCTAAACCATATGAAAGTGTCTAAACCACTAAAACCCTATAATAGGAAAGTACATCCTAAAACCCTATCAAAGTGCTTAAACCCTAAGGTACCCTATCCTATGATAAAAAAATGCACTCTAAAATCTTATGAAAGTGCCTAAACCCTAAGGTACCCTATTATACTCTAGGGTACCCTAAAATGGACTTGAGACCTTACAAAATTAATAGGTGGACTTGTGGGCTTACGAAGTTCACATAATGGACTTAAGACTAATTTTCTATATTTTTTTAATTAGTTTGCTTTCCCTTGAACTCATGTGAGTGGTTAAGTATGTTACGTATTTTAAAAAAATTCCTGTAACCCTCAAAGTAATTATTTTAGAAAATTCATAACTGTTGTTTGGAAATTAACTAATTCTGTACGAAAAATATAACATAATTGATTGTGTTTGGTTATTGAAATTGGTTGGCCGTATATGTTTGGTAAATCCATCTAATTCTCTAGAATTTATTTTTTGGTGAAATTTTTTCTGTGTGGATGTTGTTGACAACATATTTTGAAAGTCAATAAAAATTAATTCTTTATGTGCGGGTGACTCTGGTCCTTAGGGAGAAAACTAAATCAGGCTTATGACCCTAAGGTTCAACGTTTGAATTTTGCTGGATTGTTAATTTTTAGGAAAATGTTCATGGGTTTTCTACTCGTGGTGACTCTAATTTAGATTTTGATCCAATTTTGAGGTATTTGTTTCACTAGCACTTGGTAGTTTGGTATTGGTTGTGGTTCACTATTATTGTTGGATATTGTAATCACCACTGAGATTCCTTATTGGTTAAATGATCATTGGTCTTGGGTTGCGAAACTCTCTCCATGCCTCATAATCTGGGGTGGCTTTGCTTCTCAGGGTGGGGCCCTAGTGGGGTGTGTCTTGATTTTTGGGTGGGTGGGGTGTCTTGTTCTGAGTGGGAGATGGGGGTGTCTTGTTTGTGGGTGTGTGGGGTTGTTTTCCTGTGGTTTTGGTTTCGTTGGATCCTTTTGGGGATGGCCTTGTTGGGCATTGTTCGGATTGATTTATTGTCAATTCTTGGAGCTTATTCTCTATATTAATATAATATCCTTTTTCGCTGTTAAAAAAAAAGATCATTTGACTTTATTAACTTTTTTACGCTTCATATGCCATATTTTTGTTAGCGCACGGCGTAAAACATTTTAATCCATATTTTGGAAGCTTATTCTAATACTAGTCTAATGCACGTGCTTCACACGTTTTCGCGTGCTCATTGAATGAATTGGTTTCATGAAGTGTTTTTGGTTTCAGATTAAATTATATACACTAGCGGTAAATCTGACTTCGTTGCCCTCAATGCACGATATAAAGACTAATAGAACCAGTAACAAAAACCCAAACTTAAAATCCAAAGCTTTAACAGGGAAATCCAAAATATATTCCTGATCAAGAAAATAATAACCGTAACTGATTTACGAGAATTGATAACAAGTTCATGGTGAAGGAGATTAATCTAATTAGTTACATGGTTAATTCCTATTAGTTGGATTAAACACCACATGAACAAGCACTCATAACCATGGGTTAAAAATCTCACAATACAAGAATAATGAGAGACAGAGAGAGAGAGAGGGGCTTACATCATATTGGCAATGAGCCGTTTAAGTTGAGAAGCCATGAACACATCATCTCTAGACGTCTTCATCTTCGTAATTACCTCTTAATCTTCAACAAATTTTACTTATTATAATCACAATCCTGTATAAACCCAACACGTACACACTATGAAAAACGGCAAAGAGTACAACACCAGATCTGAGAACAAAAACAAAGCAACCAAAATGTTTAAAATTTTAACCCGGACCTGTTGTGAAAATATCACCAGCAAAGCACAAATCCCCTGCAATTGTATTACAGATTACATATCAAAAACATGGCAAGGGAACAGATTACTGATTAGATGTACTTAGCATTGTGCAATAAGCAAGAGAAAGTCAAATGCCCTAGTAAGAAAAAAGAAATTATCTATAAATTAAACCAAATCCTGGGTTTGATAAACTCATTCCCCCAGTACCAACGACAATTGTCATCACTGTTGCTGCTTCCATGACCCATGACAATGGATCCCACAAGAAACTGAGAAATTTAAATTTTGTTATCCTACATGGAAAAGATAATGGAATGTCAAGATTTGCACAATGTAATTAGTCCTACAGAAGATATGGTTATCAAACTAAGCTACTAATGAACAAAACCTATAATAGTCATAAAGAAAGTCAGCTTAAAAACTTTGAGCCAAATATACTGCAATTGTTTTCCTTTCTATAAAACACATGCAAAAAAAATCTTTAAACCTCAAGACAAATAGGGCCTCAGTACCAATTAATTGAAACTATCAATGCAGCAGAAGCATTCAGGCAATGAATAAATACACTTTCAGTATGATTGAATGTAAAAATCCAGGAAGCGGTAACAGTATCCGGCATGGGAACAATTTTAACTCTGGTAAAAATGGAAGCATCGAGCATCTTTTTTCCTATCAAACAATGCTTTGGTTGCACTTTCTGATTTGGAATTAGACTCTTTTCCCTCGTATATCCAATGTTTCATTCGATAGAGTATGCGTGTAACGAAGACAATCTGTATACGTAAAGCTACTAACATTAAAAATAAAATGAGACTCACAATTCCAAATGGTTAAATGTCACCGTAAAAGGAAGAACATCACTGTTAAAGATTCAAAATCTGACTAATCAATATGTGTAGTGTAGGACATGAAGCAAAAAAGAACAGATTAAGGAAACATCAGAAATGAGAATAGTTTTAATACTCAAGAAAGATCAATCTAGTGAACTCTCTTTTTGTTCATCTTATTGAAAGCCTCAAGAGCTTCTTTCTATTCCTTGTCTTGTGAATGTGATTGACTGAAGTCCCAAAAATCTATAGTTCGATTAAATTTCCTTCATAGTTGTACAAAATGAGCCCTTTAAAACACTACATTATTGCAAGAAATCCAGCACAAACACTACATTAACTAAAACCCACATAATAAAAGAACTGTAAGATTAATTTTACCTGACCATGGGCGAAATCGGCATTGATGACTGATTTGGGGTTGAAGACTTGCGTCTATTGCGGCATAATTTTTTACTTCAAGTATAACTGAAGGAAGAAGAGATGTGTATACAAACCTGTTAAATTTGAATCATCGCACGCAAAGAGAAGACAGATCAATTTCTAACAGCCTATTTCTTGACCAAAGAAATTGGACTTCAAGACCAAGGGCAATTGAATTAGTTTTGTGTTTGGAATTACAAACCTGAAAAAATCCACTCAGCTTGGGCTAGTCATCTTCAACTTGGGCTATGGCTGTGTGAGGGAAGCAAATGTGGCGAGCAAGAAGAAAGAGAGAGACCGTGTGAGAGAAGCAAAGCGGGAAGAAGACTATATTCGGCGCCGCTGGTAGAGTCTGGATTTGCGGGATTTGATGCTGAGAGAGTCTCATGAGTTATCTTTTTCCTCCGTACGTTTTTCTCGTCGACAAAAGAAGCGGAAAACAGGGGTAAAGGCGGCCAGAAATTACGCAACGCAGTCCTGTACTTGGAATTAAAAAGTCTAAAATACCCAAACATATAAGAACAAGCAGTACGCAACTAAAAAGGCAAATTTGACTTTTCACCATGTACGTCAAATACCAAAACTACCCAAACACCAACACTTGCAAGGGCAAAACGAAAAGAAAGTTTGGATGGCAATAATATAATTTCATACTATGCCTTGGCTTACCATGCTAGGTTCTTTTATTACAAGTGTATTGATACGTGTTTCACTATTCACTGAGCTTTCAACTAACAGATTTATTCTAACATCTTTTTCATGCAAGTCGGGAGGTTAGGAGTAGACTCTGGCGGCATCTTGGAAATTTCTTGTATTAATTTGACCTCCATACGATATTGCATTTTAGTATTAGATTTTAATTATCGCTTCCACACTTTGTAATTTTGTAGAAATTGGCCCTTTTTTCTTTTGGTGATAGAATTTTATTATGGGATGAGTATTGTTCCCCATGTTAATGGTTAAGACCTATTTGGTTTTGAGTTTGCATGATAAAAATTTGATCCTCTAGAGTTTAACGGTATTATATATTTCTTGGTTGCGTGTTCCATGGGGCGAGGCCTTGTGGTTTACGGTCGGTCACATCACAATGTAGGGTGTGATAAGTTCATCAGTCTCAGTCTCTCTGGACTTTGGCTATCTCTCATTTATCCCCAACTAGCGTTATTCTCGTTCGATGCATGAGATATTGAAAAAAATATCAATGCAAACACTTTTGGATAGATGGCAATGACTAATGAGACATGACGTGTTACGGCCTGGCATTTTTATTTATTTAATTAATTATGTCGCCATTTATTATATGTGTGTTATGGTTGGGTTCTAATTAATTATTTGTGCGCGCTATGGATATTGTTGACACGATTGTAATATTTGAGGTATGAGATTGATTTTGGATAAAATAGCGGTACCGGATGATAATTTTATAAATTGTATTACATTCTATCTTATTCTAATTAACTAATTAGCTATAATATAGGGAGTAGTGGGTAGTTTTAGAAAATTGGGAGATATTTTCACGGTGTAGGGTTTTTATTTGGAGAGAACTCCTGAGATAAGAAGTTTGAGAGAACTTTGTGTGGAAAGGCAGAAGCCGCAGAGAAGTTTGAGTTCGGCTGGTTCGTGAGCGGGTAAGTGGCACTTGTTTCCTTTATTCTTGCCCCTTTTTCCGTTCTTTGTTGTACATGGATTAGAGTAAAGTTATTGAACAAAGGAGTTACTGGGAGATTATATGGAGTAGTGGGGATGTTGTGTTCTGATGTGGGTGCGAGACCAGATGTTGAGATTTGTGCGTGGCTGCATGCGGTGTGCTGTGTGTGGGGCGAAGTGGTGTGTGGCGGTGCAGGTAGTGTAATATGTTTTGGATCAATTCTTTAAGGAGCAGGAGGTGTGCGGCCATGGTGCCCACGTGAGAATCAAAGAGTTTACTCTACATGAAAGTTAATAGAGTTGGGTGTTCCTGGTGGTCTTAATTGACTTTAGCACTAGGATTAATTAGTAAACTGTAATTTTCTATTAGTCTAGGTAGTATTATATTTGGGATTTTTGGTGATCGTATACAATTCTTTCATTCAGGTTAGCTTCATTTTCATTGATCGATTGCACTATTCTTGGACCCAGGTGAGTGGTTAAGCATGTTACGTATTTTCAAACTTCCCCATATCCCTTAAATTATTGTTTTAGAAAATTAATGATTGAAATTGGGAACATGTATTTGTTTTATTTGGTTCATGAAATTGGCATGCGGATTGGTGAAACTATTTATTGTTTGGATAACCTTTTGGTGAGAACTTTGTGGATATTGATGGGAACATATTTTGGAAGTCCAGGGAAATTAATCCTCTGTGTGCGGGTGACTCTGGCCATTAGCGAAGAAACCGGATTAGGCCGGTGACCCTAATGCTCAACGGTTGTTATTGACCGGATCGTTCTTAGGGAAAAGTTCCACGGGCTGCCTACTCGTGGTGACTCTAAGATTCGATATTGGATCCAATTTTGAGATATTTGTTCACTGGCACTTGGTACTATTTGGTATTGGTTGTGGTTCCCCATTGTTGTTGGAGATTGGATTGTACCATTAAGACTTATCGGATGAATCGTTAATTGGATTAATGGATTATTTTGTTGTTCACCGCATATGCCAAATTATGTTGACATGGTAAATTATTTTGATCCTTATTTCAGAACCTTATTCTAATATACATGCTTCGCCATTCACTGAGCTCGTCAGCTGACAGATTTATTCCAACTTCTCTTTCAGGAAAGTTGGGAATATAGGCAAGGACTCTGGCGGCATCTCGAGAGTTTCGTTGTTAACCTCCTTAGGGTGTCTCATACTAGCTTATTGTTTTATTTTATCGCTTCCGCATTGAAACAATTTTTCAGACATCCGGATCGATTCTTTTATTACTGTTGAATCACTGGATATTATTTGGTTTATGGGATGTTTGTGCCCCATTCTTTTTGTGGAATTTATTGGTTGGGGATGTTCTGAATAAAAAAAAAAATTGGTTGACTATTTGGTGGATTTTTGTTTGGGAGTTTTTATAAAAGTTCTTTTAGGCTGCATGTTCTACGAGCTTTGGTCTTGTGGTCCATGGCCGGTCACTTCTCATTTTTGGGTGTGACATGACGAACATTGGAAAATGTAACTACCAAAGAAGGTCGACATTTGCTTTCCTTAGGCCCCATTTCTACTAACAAAAAACACTAAAAACTTAAAGCATTTTACCATCTCGTTTCCACTAACAAAAAAGTTTCAGCATTTTACCATCTTGTTTTCATTAACAAAAAAGTTGCTAACAAAAACTTTTTTTGCTATATTAACTATACTCATAAACCTATCAACAACTTGTTCACTACCCAAAACATCTAATAACTTCTCAATCACAAATAAAAATCTACAAAATTTTCACTACCGAAAACACGTCTCTTCATTTCAATTTCACAAAAGGAACGATCGATAAGATACTTTCTTTTGACTTTACATGTATAGCTCGGTTGTTAAAAAAACTACCGCACATTCTATCAATCAATTTATTGTGATTATTTAGCTTCTTCCCTTCAATCATGGGATAAAGCACTTGAAAATGAAATACTTGCAAGGATTTCTTTTGACTTTACATGTATAGCTCGGTTGTTAAAAAAACTACCGCACATTCTATCAATCAATTTATTGTGATTATTTAGCGTCTTCCCTTCAATCATGGGATAAAGCACTTGAAAATGAAATACTTGCAAGGAGTACTGGTAGAAATTAATAGAGTTTTAGGTTCTGTTTGGAACCTGAGGAAAGGAAAAGAAAAGAAAAGAAAAGAAAAGGAAAATGAGAGGGAAATAGGAGGGAAAATTTATTATTCATTACACTTGAAATCTTTATTTTCTTCTCTCTTTCTCTTCTAACCAATCAATAGGAGGGAAAATTCTTTTCTTTTCATTTCTTTTCCCTAAATTCCAAACAGAGCCTTAATTATATATCCTGTTTAAGCCTTGTGAGGGTAAAGCCGGATTGGAAGACCTTTTTCAGGATTAGGCATGGGGTCGACGATGATCTTCTCGTTAGGAATCATTTTCTCCCACTTGAACCTCCTCACCAAATGGTGCATGAACACCAGTATTTCCAAACGGGCGTATTCTTTTCCGGGGCACATCCTAGGTCCTCCGCCAAAGGGCACGAACGTGTACGGAGCTGGCCCAAACCCCTCGAATCTCGACGGATCGAATTTCAGCGGCTCCTGAAAGAATTCTGCATTCCTATGCGTGGAATGAGCACTCCAATATATCTGAATATCGACATAGAAACAGACATGCATAAATATTATTTACTAACGAAACAAATTTTAACAATCTATGGAATAAATAAATTAATGTGTGCTTTATTACCTTCCAACCCTTCGGAATTGAGAAACCGTTGTACGTGAAATCGTTGATGGCTTCTCTGAAAGCTCCTTGAAGAGGCGGAGCAAGCCTCATCACTTCACAAGCCACGTTCCACGAATATTTCATCTTCTGGATATCATCCCAGTTCAACAATTCACCTGGTGCTTTCGATTTCGCAATTGCCATTTGCTCTGTTCACAAATCAAATACGAATATTATTCGATCAGAATCGATCATTTACTTTGTTCAAGGAAAAGACAGGAATGAGAGTTACCTTTGTAAACTCCTTCATAAACCTCAGGCAACTCAGCAAGAAACTTAACAATGGAAGCACAAGAGGAGCTAGCAGTGTCATGGCCACCAACCAACAACCCCAAGATCTTATCGGCAATGTCGGCCTCATGCATGAACTTTCCATTTTCGTCGCTCGTCAAAAGCATGTGTGACAGTATATCTTGCGTGGGTGACGCTTTTCCGTCAGCCAAATCCAACTTCCTCTGCTTGATAATCGCCACCAATTCCGTCCTAATGAAATTAGACGCCTTGATCGCCCGGTTAAATGGGGTTCCAGGCAGGTCTATTGGGATAGATAATAGCCCTGCGGCCAAAACACCGAAGGGGTCTTCGAATTTGGCCACATGACTAGGATCTTCTACGCTGACAAACAATCGACAGGCGAGCCAGAAGGTGTAGCGCTTGGTTAGAGGGAATACCACCACCTGGTCTTTGTTCTCCCAGTCGGTCGCAAAGTGTTGCTGAGCAATCCCGTCCATGATTCCTATGTACCTCTGCAATGCTTCTGCCTTGAGGAAGTTGGGGAGCATTTTTCTCAACCGAATGGCCTCTTCTTTAGATGATGTTTGGGTTGACGACGGGAAAATTTTGTCGACAGAGCTAGGCCACCAGGCCTGGACGAGCTTGTTTTCGTTAGAGAACAGGAACTTGTTACCAGCCGCCCCACAGAACACAACTGCAGGAGAGCCCAAAAGACTCGTCCTGAATACATAAGACGAGTACTTGGCTATGCGATCGAATATGAATTTCTCAGGGTGACCTTTCCAACCGGTGGAGAGAAACTCTAGGCTCTCGCCCACCATTGGGAAGCCGGTTCTACCAGGAGGGAGATTACCGATATTCGAACCGGATTTTTGCCTGTAGAAAAGGAAGTGGAAAGAGAGGGTGACAAAGAGGATAAAGAAGCCAAGGACTGAAGCATAGAATGTCTCCATGACTACTACTTTCCTGCCTTCTAAGTTGTTGTGATTGTTTCGTTTTGGGTTTGAATTGGGTATTGAGAGAGGGAGTCATACTTATAAGTTATATAGGTACAAACAAGTAGCTTTCCAGGATCTTTCAGGAAAAAAAAACAAACAAACAAACAAAAATGTGGACTAAAGGGAGGGATCAAACTGATAATACGAAAGTCAAATTGTGCCGAGTTTGAAACTTTTGGAATAGAAACTGAATGGTGGAGTATGAGCGTCGTACCAATGAGTGGAATATAGGTGGCACAGAAACTGATCAATGGTTCAGTAATTCAGAGGCTGGTTGGACATGGATCAGGTTTGAGTCCCCGTAGCCTCAAATTCGCAATAGGGGGCGTTTTTCAGTAGTGTATAAGTTTTGAGAAAGAATTTGTTGCAATCAAGTTTTTAGCTGTTTTCAGTAATTAATAAGTTATTGAGAAATATTAAGTTATTTTCCGGTAGTGAATACGTTGTAGTTGGGTATGTGAGTAAAGATGTTATTGAGAAAGAAGTCGTTGTCGACAAGTTATTAGTTAGTATGAACAACAAGCTAAAATGTCAAAATTTGTTGATTAGTGTGAACAAGATAGTAAAATGGCCTACGTTTTTTCACCAAAAAAACTTAGTGAAAACACCCTTAGCTAACACCACTCACATATGGTGAGACTTTAGCTTCAATCCCGAGACAGGTGCACTAGAGTCTGTGCAATAAAAAAAATACTCCTACAATCTCACTCGTCTTTTGCCTAGTGTCAAATACATCCCATGATATTCTAATCACTTGTGGTCTGTCCTTGGAATATATAATTGTTGTTGTAACGCCCCGATTTTCGGACACGTTAATTAAATCCTTTTCAACTGATTTAATGATCCATAAAACTGATTTAAGAAATAAAATTTTATTTAAACAGAGTATAGCAGCGGAAATCTCAAATACTAAATTCAAAACTATTTAATTGTCTTACAACTGAACAAAAATAAAATGGAGTTTGACAAATGTAATAACACTTTTGGAAATTCAAATAATAATACTTTAAATTAACAGAGCTTCTAAGGGTAGGACATCCAAGACTCAACAAACTCCCCTTCCTCAGCTGGGAGGTCTTCACCTTGATACTGATCATCTCGAAAAGGATTCTGTTCTTCGGTCTCCGGATTACCTGGCATGAAACGCCAGCCCAACGGGACTATGATGAGTTTTGAAACTCAGTAGATAATCTCAACCCTACCAACCCCTTACTCTACAGTTAGCAGTTCAACAATATAGCAATTGATAATATACAGAAGGTACAGAATAATAGCACATCATATTTTTCTTTACTATCCATCAACTTACATGAAATCTAAGAATTCTCTCCGCGAGATCCTTTCCTCCCACATCCACCAACTTTGACCGTCCCATGGAATAACTCTTCCTTTATTTGTCCTGCACCAGGGTTCTAAGCGAATACTACTAAATTATGTACTCAGTCTGGATTCGCTTACAACCATAATAAAGGAATAGCTCACCATGAGAACTCAGCATTAGAGGGCGCACTATCTTATTGCCAGGATCCTTTACCGTCTCCCAACTCTACACATTGGTACTATACCGTATTCAGGGATCCTTTACCGTTTCCCAAAATACTGTACCCGAAGTCCTTTACCGTACTTCACACACACTGGGTACTGTACCGTATTTAGGATCCTTTACCGTATCCCAAATACTGTACCCGGAGTCCTTTACCGTCCTCCACACACACTGGGTACTGTACCGCATTTAGGATCCTTTACCGTATCCCAAATACTGTACCCGGAGTCCTTTACCGTCCTCCACACACACTCTGAGTACTTTACCGTACTCGGGGTCCTTTACCGGCACCCAACATCCTCAATCAACTTTACCATTTTATCCTTTACTTATCCACGTCTATGAGTTCACTACTCGAAACCATCCCATGAACTTAAGTCCATTCCAGCACGTACAACATGATACAATCAACAATAGCTCAAACATGATACATTTCAGTGAGACAACAATATAACAATTAATAGGTGCAAATAATTAAACACATAAGGGATTTGGATTGGGCTGATGCCTTTTAGAATATTTACGTTTTATCGAACAAGTATATAATCTTATTAACTTTGAGGATTTCCATTAGTGTTTTCGTAACCCTTAGGTTTAATTGTTATACGATATATTCTAAGGGTTCATTGTTCAAATTAACGAACTAAGAATTTAAAATAAAATTGGAGTTTATAATCACCAACTAGATCTGTTAGAGTTTAAGTTTAAAGTCTGTGATACTATAACTATAACTCTTGATTGTCTAAAGTTCTAATTTTTTTTTTATAAAAGTATTTTCACTTATTCTGTTACCTAATTAATTTATTCACTAGTCTACTTATAATTTTTATAAGTTGTTAAGCCTGAAATAGTAATGATTCACAACTCACTTTTTAATCCTACTAACTAAGTACCTGTGTACAGGGTACAAATTCTTTGATACTATAAAATATAATTATCTTCCTTCATAATTGTAGATTAGAATTACTATTTTCATTTGTTATGAATCAATAGATAAAAGAAGATTTGTCATGGGCCAAAACATTACACTAGCTAATTAAGAGGACTAAAGTGTTATTTTAACAAAATATTTCAAATCCCACTTCGTGGGTCTACTGTTCCCAGCCGAGGAAAATCCGAGAATTACCGGATCCGGCCATGCGACGCCTCCGATTGTTTTATATATCTATTCCAGAACATCACAAATCAATACGTAAGCACTTAATATATTTAGGAGAAAGTAGGAAAGCGATTATTCTACCTCTGTCGGACAAAAAGCTCGACTGTGGAGTCCGGTGGATTTTCGTTTGGCAGCGAACGATCGGTATTATAGCAGCAACTTTGAACTAGAATAACTTGACCAAAACTCTGCCGTTTTGGACGATTCTTGTATCTAACGCGAAGATCTTGAAACACTCTACAACTTTCGTGAAGAAGTCTAAGCCTGAAAACCACTCTAAGTAGGAGAAAAATGGAAGTTTAGAAGAGTCACTGAATCTGTCTGGAAATCAAAATCCGAGAATTTTACCAAACTTTGAACGGTGATAACTCTATCAATACCTGATCGTTTCGGGTGATTCTTGGGTTGAAATTGAAGCCCTCGACGCCCTCTACAACATTCATGAAGAAACTCAGGCCTAAAAACGACATTAACAAGGAAGAAATAGGCCATGAGCAGAGGTACGTGATATGGACGAAAATAGAGTTGGTTTGGTTTTTGTGGAGAGATGAGAGGGACGTGAGAAACTAATACAGATGAGTAGTGGAGAAAGGTAGGAGAGTGAGATGATAAGGGTGAATGTGATGGAATGTGGGAGGGAAGTGAGAGAGATAGAATCGGGAGAGATAGGTGAGGAATGGGTAACTAAATCCCATAAATTGTGGGATGGTTACAAGCTAATTAATAATGTATATGCAAAACTAATTTTAAACACCAAAAATTAATCTAGGTTCTAGTTTAATCTAATTATAATTTTAAATAATTAATCGATTACGATAGACTATTTGATTAAAAATAATTTCTTTATTCGAAAAAAAATAGGGCAAAAATCCGGGTCGTTACAGTTGTACTTTATGGACTAGCTGTTTGTGAAATCTCAAAATATTACTTGGTCAAACAAATACAAAAGGTAAAATTACAGGACTTCGATTTACAAATTTCTTCCATGAGCTTGCTTGTCATCTTAAGGCCTGTTCTGGTTTGGCTTAGTAAGCCACTTGACTTATTTTTTGCTTTTATTTAAAAAATATTTTTTTTATTTCACTTATCGAGACGAATCAATAATCTGCAAAAGCAAAATAAATTGAATAAACACAGAAAATAGTAATTCCAAACCGATTAAGTCAACGAGAATATTAAACACACAACATCAAAACGACATGCAGACATTAAATTTTTCTGGCATGATATTTCACAAATTTTTCTTTCCATACAGTCAAATACAAATTAGTGAATTACTCATGTTTTTGTCTACCATCAAGATTTTTGGCAAAACTCAAATGGTTACTACTTAATAGAAGATCGAACATGGCCATAATCTAAAAAATATTTCGAGACTTTCAATTAACGAACAAAAAAATAATTTCATAATATAACTTCAAAAAAATTGATCAAAACATTATTCCTATACATTATACGCCATAATAAATAACCAGGGGTAATGTCACGCCCTCGATTTTCAACATAAATAAATAGTCATTTCATTAAAAGATCCTCGCTTAACATAACTAATACCCAAAAGAGTTCCCAGCTGCTTAAGTTTACAAAGAAATCCCCATTATTAAAGGAATTACAACATTGGCACACCGGCCACAAAATAAACCTAAGTACAAGTACAAATCTGTTTAGAATCTCACAAACATTTTAAATAAAAAAAGAATTCAAGAATATTCCGTTACAAAGCCATCTTTGATCAAACGTAAGACATTATAATGTAAGAAAATGAAACTAGCTTCCAAAAAATTCTTCCACATCCCATGCACACATTGCGTGAAGCTACCGTCTGGCATTCGAACCTGAAAAGAAGGATTTTGTTGAGCTACACTAGCCCAGTAGGAAAATCTTTACCAATGCTATATGCAAACATGTTAGATAGTGCAAACGAATGGGGATAAGGAAACACAGCTCGATAGATGAAAGTCAATCAACTTGTAAATGAGCCTCTAACTAATTCAAAGCATAAATCATACACCACGAATAGCTCAGGCAGCCCCAACTTAACTCGCTAAACCAAACTCCCACCATCGGTATTTCCACCCCTTGCGTTACCGTCTGACACCACAAGGAGTACCGTGTTACCACCCCTTGCGTCACAGTGATCCCTAACAACCCCGGGTTACCATATTTCCACCCCTTGCGTTACGAAACCCCTCTAAGTCTCCGTATTGCCACCCCTTGCGTTACGGGACTCCCGAAACCAACTTCCGACCCAAATGACCAATTTCTCAAACAATATGCAGGCTAAGACTTTCCCACGATCACATTCATAGACGTAACATCATAAAATATGTCAACGATATCACAAAGGCATCATGAACGATCACAATTACAAAACAATCTATAGAATGCACTTTAACGACCTTTAAACTAAGTAATTTCTTATTCGGTTCGTGCTAACGGAAGACCAACGGAACGAGGATAGCATCGAATGGTCAAAGGAAGTCAAATAGACGAGCTTGAGATAGATTTGAAGGTGTCCAAGAGGGTTTAGAAGTGATCGGGGGTCAAAACAATCGACGACAAGGCAACAGGAGCAAAACTGGAGTTAATCTCCCCGTATCGATACGCACAAAAACCGTATCGATACGGTACAAGCTGTCCAAAAAGATAAGCTTGTGGTATCGATACGCCACAAAATCCGTATCGATACCACAGGGCTTCGGGTGGCAATTTCTGCAGATTTTCAAAACATGAACAACAACCAAAATCCAACAACCCAAGGCACGAATCTACACCAAATTAACACATAAACACATAGAAGAGGTAAAGAAGTCCCTACCTCGATTCAAGGAACGAAACCCAAGCAAGTGGCACGAGCCCTAGCTTCCAACTTTTGAAGCCAACCAAGATCTACTTCCCGAGCCTCACCCAACGCGATACGAGTCCGGGGTTGCGTAGAGGAGGTGAAATGAGGGTGGATTCTTGAGATCTTTACGGACTTTGGGTGAGTTTTGAGAGAGAACAAGAGAGAGAGATAGAGCCGAGAGAGAGAGAGAGGGAGATCGGCTGGGGAGAGAGAGAGAGATGGAGACAAATGATCTCCTACAATGCACACACACACCTTATATACTCTCATAACTTCAAACTACATATCCACTCCCTCAATCTCTTATTCATTCACTTTAGCCCTCAATTCATTTAATCACCCAATAAACTATATTTTTTTCCCAATTAGGCATTTACTAATAATTTCAATAATTAAAATTATACGGGTCTCTATAGGTAACATGGTAAAAAACAATCCATAATTCATTTTCATTACATATCTCCCAAACACTACTCCGATTGTAAAATACATTCTGCACATATTATCTAAACACTATACCGAATTTAAAATACATTATGACTATAATTTATAAAATCAAAAAGACAAAAAATTAAGTTAAAAATGAAAAGTCAAAAGATAGGTTTCCAAACACCCATTATACCTTTTCCCCTCCCACGGTCCCACCCACTCTGTCCTCCAGGGGACCACCACCGATTCGATGCTTAACGAATGAGGTATTTGTCCCAGCCGCCCCCTGTGGGACCCAAACTCCCAAATTTTGACTTCCCCCTTTGGAGTATTTGTGGCAAAATAGGAGAAGTACTCCACTCCCTATTTATAACACCACAGTTCTTGCCAATAGGGAAAATATTACTTACTGTTGGAAATTTTACGGAATTTCAGATGAATGAAATCGGGGCTATCGGATGGTCTCCCGAGGCAACCGTGCATGTCCCGAGTTCGTTGTATCTGGACGCACCACAATCAATAGACGTATTGATGTGTGGATTCTGTAACTCTCGTAACCCCTCCCCATGATGGTGTATTCACTCCCATAACCTCCCTCCTTGATGGCAAAAATCAATTCCAGAATTCATTGTGGGAGTTATCAGCAAGGATCTTTTGTTATATATAGGTGCATTCTGTTTTTGTACAAGTACCAAGAAGTTCACAACATTCCAGATATATTCTGATAATCGTTCTTTGAGAGAGAGAGACTGACGGTAGTCAGTTCGCCAAGGTGGTCGACGGTGGTGTTCCGACGGCTTGCGGTTTAGCCGAGCCAACCCTGGGAGAAAGTCGCCGACGCAACCTACAACACCCAAGGTAGGGGCGAATCTTTCTTAAGGAGACTGTGGTATCACACAGGACTCGGTTCTTGATCCGGAAATTCTGTTTGTATCTCGTACTTATGATTTGTCTACTGTTATGTATTTTGTAACTTGATTTGTTCATGTAATCATGTTGTTATCAATGAGATTGTTTTCTGGAATTTCTGTATATGCCGTATTTTTCCCAACAAGCTTAAGAAAGATTTTGATCATTGATCGGCATCGAATTCCAGAAAATAGTTTCTGTTTTGTACTAATCTTTGAGTTGCAAGAACAGGTTCATGACAGATTAGATACGTGGAGTACCACTGGTGTATGGCTTATTATCAATCTACTCGGCAGATTGGTTGTTGATCAATCAGAGATACAAACTGAATTTTTGAAACAAGACAAACTCTGATTCGGACCAATTTTGTTGGTGGAAGTTTCACTAATGTTGCTGCAGGATGGTGTTCGAAACCGTCACGCAAAATGACGGGACATGGTGGTCAAAAGGGTGGTTATTTTTGCGGCTCGTGGGTGTAAAAGAAATTTTTCCGTTTAAATTTCTGTTGCTAGCATTCTGCATACTCCATGTTTCATATGCTAGTTGAATGCCGTATGCTTATTGATGCTATTTAGTTTTGATTATC
This sequence comes from Rhododendron griersonianum, assembly GCA_018127125.1. NCBI lineage: Eukaryota > Viridiplantae > Streptophyta > Magnoliopsida > Ericales > Ericaceae > Rhododendron > Rhododendron griersonianum. The sequence goes on from CM030798.1 coordinate 28,244,561, forward strand.
CCTTAAAAACGGAAAGTGTGTGCTAAGGGGGAAAAAAAAAATATTAGAACCGTCCCAACGTTCTTGTTTCAAAAACTCTAACGTTTCTTGATCCCATGTTGAAGGTGATGCATGTTGATAATCCATAGCATATTCGTTTTGCTAATTGGATTTTGATATTAGACTCCTGGACTTCCCATTGTACGTATCTGATAAGGCACACTTATCTTTGCGTGGAATTGTTCAGTTGCTAAGGGTAACTCTTCTTTCCGGATACATATGTTTGGATCTTATCTCCATTCACAATGAGGGATTGATTGTTTTTGGACAAAAGGGAAAAGAACAAATGGTTTCTGGGTTGTTCTTATCAATCGGCCGGCATATTAAACGCTGCTGTACATGCATATATAATGAGTGTATTGACTGTACATACATTCTCTGTTCCAAAACTCCTATTAAATTGGTAATTTTGGTTAATTGTTGCTTGTGGCAGTAATTTAAATGTTACAAAAGTTGGATGCCAGTAATGAGTTCGGCCTTTTCTCGTGGACCATCCAAGTTTGTGGGTCTACTAATTTATGATTCCTGAGGGAATTCGAGTAATGTGGACAGTTTGGAAGGGGGGGGGAAAAAAAAAAAAACAGAACCTGTTTTTTTTTTTTTTTAAAGACAAATAGATATTTGTTGTCTGTTTGTGTTTGGAGGAAGTTTTATTAGTGATATGTGGATCTAACTTTTGTTGTCTACTAGTTTATGGTGACTATTACCACAGGAAGGATGGTATCTGGAAACAGTATGGTGGAGTCTCACTGCTGTGCGACATTGGAGTAATCTACTTCGCTTTGGCTTGGATAGTTGATTGCTTGGCGTTTGCTCAAAAAGGAAAAAAAAAAGAAAAAAGAAACTGTTTGGCTTCGGCCTCGGACAGTCGTGCGCGACTGGACGCTATGTGGTAAACAGTTTGGCTTTGGCCTCGATCAATCGTGCGCGATTGGACCTCGATCGGGTTTGGGGCAAATGTTTGGCTACGGCCTCGGTCAGTCGTGCGCGACTTGGCCTCAGATCAAAATGGTGTACTTAGCCCCGGTCCTGCATAAGATCTGCTCGACTTGGACCGTGTGCGGTCATTTCGGCTTTGTTTTGGGAACAAGTTACAAGAGTAGATGGAGAAAATAGAAACGGTTTTGTTTTGTGAATTTTTAAGATCATTTTGGATATGATCTGTATTGGACCCCCCCCCCCCCCCAAAAAAAACCGTTCGTTTTCCAACTTTGGAAGTTGCTGCTTTGATAACATTCAAAGGCAGTGGGTGTCTTTGATTACTTATGATTTTATAAAGAGATCAAAGTTTTAGAAACGGACTAATGTCTCAAATTGATTGCTATTTCGAAAGGATCACTATTAGCATTTTTTTTTGATTTTGCTAATTGGTTTTATACTATGATTCTCGTAGTGTTTTTGTGATTGGGGCTCCACTGTTTTATTTTATTTTTATGCATTGGAGGGCACTGGATTTATTTGGGCATTGCATGTGAGAGCATGTACAGGTTCTAACCAGTACTTAAGAGATAATAATATGCAGTCGTGCATAATTATGTTTTCTATGAAATCTCTTTACATGCATAAATATATATCAGTTGAAATGGAAAATGGAGGCAGTGCCCCAAGTGATTTGATCACATCTGTTGGTGCGCCAACAGAGGTTCTTATGAACCATGCTGAGAAGAGGTGTCAACATGAGATGTTGTTCTACCTAAACATCCTGAGTGGTTTGTACAACTGTCTGGTGCGCCAACAGTGGTTCCTACGGGAATATGTTCCTCTCATGTGGAAAATGAGTAGGATGGGCAAGTGGTTGCTGTTGTGAAGGTTCAAGTGATAAAGACTTCTTTTCAATTAGTTGAAAGAAGCACTAAACCATTTAACTTAATTCACACTGAGGTGTGGGATTTCAAAGTTATGTCCAAATACGAGGTGGCAATAAGTATTTTGTTACGTTTGTCAATGTTAGCATAAAATATTGCTACGTGTACTTGCTCGAGAGCAAGAACACAATAGTGGATAAAGCTCGTTCTTGTTAAGAATGAGGTTGGACATCAACTTAGCTAAGAATAAGGTGGTGGATAGTGACCGAGGTGGTAAATTCAAATTACCGGTGGTGTAACTTGTGTCTAGCTAGTTCACCAAACCACTATACCTTATTCGCTTCAACAATATGGATTTGTTAAAAGGCCATATCTTGCCTAAGAGGTGCGTTTTACTCCGCATATGGTGGCCTAAACAAGATACCATGCAAGAAAGTTGATAAAACCCTAAAAATGTTAGGGCGAAAGCCTTGCGATAAATTCTAAGGAATGTGGGGGTATCTTGCAAAAGTGGTTGTTCCTATACCTAAGAAGGTGAGAATAGGCCTCACGATTGTTGATTGTGTGCGCACAATAGCAACTTGTGATGTGTCTTGTGCATGAATATGAGATATCAGATATTCACAAGAATAAGAACATGGAATCTAGGAATGTGTAGTTCCTTGAACACATATTTTCACACAAATCCATAGAGGAGTTGAGTTCGGTTAAGCGAACTTTGAAGACTGCAGGTGAAAGCAGTCGAGACCAAGAGGAAGAAGTTGATGTTGAGCCTAGGCATAGCAAACTGGCTAGAACATAACATCCAAGAAAGCAGCGAGCTCTCCTGAGAGTCCTTTGTGAAAGGAGGCTATCAAGGATATGTTAAACTCAAAGTTTGACATGAAGGATATGGGCCTTGCAGATGTCATTCTGGGTGTCAAGATCACCAGAACTTCTGTCGGATTTGCGTTGTCTCAGACACACTATGTTGACAAGATTCTTGAGAAGTTCAACTCGTCTGATTCAAGTATCGCAAGAACCCCTGTGGATTTAAGTCTGCATTTATCCAAGAATGGGGGGGAAGGCATATCTCAATTAGAGTATTCTCGGATAATTGGGAGCCTGATGTACTTAATGAGTTGTACAAGGCCCGATATAGCTTACTCAGTCAGCAGACTGAGCAGATACACGAGTAATCCAGGCCGTGATCACTGGAGGGCAATAGTTAGGGTTCTGCACTTTTTGAGGTATACTCGTGACTTGGGGTTGCACTACACCAGATATCCAACAGTACTAGAAGGGTATTGTGATGTGAACTGGATATCAGATATTAAGGACTCTAAATCCACAAGTGGATATGTCTTTATACTTGGTGGTGCAACTGTTTCTTGGAAATCCTCCAAACAGACGTGTGTAGCACGTTCAACGATGGAATCAGAGTTTATCGCTCTAGATAAAGCGTCTGAAGAGGCCGAGTGGCTCCGTCAGTTTTTGGAGGATATTCCAAGATGGCCGAAACCTGTGCCACCGATTAGTATCCATTGCGATAGTCAATCTGCAATTGGTAGGGCACAGAGTAATATGTATAGTGGTAAGTCTAGACATATTCGACGTAGACATAATACCATTAGGCAACTACTCTCTAGTGGGGTTGTCGCTATTGACTATGTGAGGTCAAAGGACAATATTGCGGATCCGCTAACCAAAGGGTTAAACCGAGAGTTAGTTGAGCAAGCATCGAAAGGAATGGGGCTAAGGCCACTACGCTCATAGTTACCGTGGAGGTAGCCAACCTAGTTGACTGGAGATCCCAAGATCTAGGTTCAATGAGACTATCTTTCGCGAGTAGCCGAGAACGATCACTGAGGAGATTCGGTCTCCTGCCCATTCCTATGGTGTAGAACAGTGATACCTGCGAATGAAAAGAGGTTAAGCATTGCTTTTAATGACTCCTATGCGCTGGGTTGCCAAGCAGGGTATAACAGGATACCCTTACAGGAAGGTCACCTATGTTAGTATGAAGTGGGGCCGCTTCTTTGAGAATTGTGGCGAAATTCTCGAGAAAATACTCGCAGAACTGGGAAGGGGGTATCATAGCCAAAATGAACCCAACAGTGAGAACTGAACTACGTCAGGAGAAGTCCTGTGTGACGTCTGTTGTCTCGGTTTACATCGGCGGCGGAATAGTTCAAAGCGGGACCGCACACTGGTCTGCCAGTAAACCCGATAGGCTATCACAAGGGAAGGTTCCAGGCCAAAAGCCACCTATCCTATGCAGGAATTATCCATTGTCGCTCTCTCGAATCAGCTTTGTACTCTGCACCAGTATGCCTGCCAAATTCCATTCATGGGGGGGATTGTTGGAAATTTTACGGAATTTCAGATGAATGAAATCGGGGCTACCGGATGGTCTCCCGAGGCAACCGTGCATGTCCCGAGTTCGTTGTATCTGGACGCACCACAATCAATAGACGTATTGATGTGTGGATTCTGTAACTCTCGTAACCCCTCCCCATGATGGTGCATGTATTCACTCCCATAACCTCCCTCCTTGATGGTAAAAATCAATTACAGAATTCATTGTGGGAGTTATCAGCAAGGGTCTTTTGTTATATATAGGTGCATTCTATTTTTGTACAAGTACCAAGAAGTTCACAACATTCCAGATATATTCTGATAATCGTTCTTTGAGAGAGAGAGACAGACGGTAGTCAGTTCGCCAAGGTGGTCGACGGTGGTGTTCCGACGGCTTGCGGTTTAGCCGAGCCAACCCTGGGAGAAAGTCGCCGACGCAACCTACAACACCCACGGTAGGGGCGAATCTTTCTTAAGGAGACTATGGTATCACACAGGACTCGGTTCTTGATCCGGAAATTCTGTTTGTATCTCGTACTTATGATTTGTCTACTATTATGTATTTTGTAACTTGATTCGTTCATGTAATCATGTTGTTATCAATGAGATTGTTTTCTGGAATTTCTGTATATGCCGTATTTTTCCCAACACTTACTCCGCAGCCCAACAATTTTTCCAATTGTCATCAATCAAATCAATACAAAGAAAAAAATGGAACGACAAGCAGAAGCAGGGGAGGAAAACAGTACTACGCACCTCCAAATCCCTCTTCTCACTCCCTATCAAATGGGAAACTTCCAACTTTCTCACAGGTATGGTACTGTAAAATCACAACCCACTTGTTTTTGCTTTTTTCATTTTCATGATTTCCCTCTTTGAAATTTCATCGCCATGAAAATAAATCCGTTCCAATGGTTGTTCCTTAAGATTCTTCCTAGCCTTCGTGTCCTGGCCCAGCATTCCATATGAGCTCATAGAGACATATAGAATTCTATGGAAAGCCATACCGGATATCAGGGAGAATTTTGCATAGGTCCACTATAACAGTTTTCAAACCCATCTAGTCCACTTCAAAGTTTCATAACCTACTAAGTCCACTAATAATTTTAATGACAAAAATACCCCACCTAAGAAACAAGGGCCTTGTTTGGCTAACACGAAAAATGTATTTTTTCCATTTTTTTTCGTTTTTGTTGCATTCAAGCCGCCGCCGCTGCCACCACCGCTGCCGCCGCCACCACCACCGTCGCTGTTGCCATCACGCCACATATAACGTTATATGTATAACAAAAAACATGTTTTTTCATTTTTCTCGATTTTTTTATTGAACCCGCTACACTTAACATTTAACGTTATATATGTGACAAATTTCTCTTTTTGTTTTTTCCTATTTTTCTTGTATTGATTTTTAACGTTATATGAGTGATAAAAAATTCCTAACATACAACTTTATATGTGAAGCAAAATTTCTCTAACATGCAACATTTCTTTTTGATTTTTCTTGTTTTTAGTCTTTAACGTTATATGCTGATTCATACAAAACTTATAACATTATATGTGAGTTTTTGAATATCTAAATATCGTAAAAAAAAAAATCAGAACATATAACATTATATTTGAGTTTCTTCAGCTCTGAATCTCACAAAAAAAAAATAGAACAGAACATATAACATTATATGTGAGCTTCTCTAGTTCCAAATCTCACAAAAAAAACAAAATATATAACATTATATCTGAGCTTCTGTAGCTCTAAATCTCACAAAACATAACATAAAATTATATGTTCTCAAAATAACATTATATGTTTACATATCATGCCACCATTATCATTGTTTTCAGTCGCGCCTTGAATCCCAAGTTGAATGTTGATGAGGCCACAGGGGGTCGAGCTTCATTTTTTCACCGTTTCTTTATCAAAACCTTCATCGGATCCTTCAAAATTTGTGATTTTCTGCCTCCGAATAGTATTCCCATAACCTCGATATCTACATATATACATATTCAAAACAACATAAACAACATTAATATATCTCAAAAACGAGATATAATATTATATGTTTAACCCTAAGAAAAACACGTATTACACAAGACAGAAGTTCACATATAATGTTATATGCTCCGTTGTTCATCACTTATTGAATTGGTCCACGCAGCGGCCTTTTTGACTTGCTTCTGATAATATATGGATATATCCATATGTGCTTTTGAGAAGCCATTGCGCGGACCTATTCAATAAGAGAACATATAACGTTATTAGTTCCTTTTTTTTTTTTTTGAGTTTTACAGGACAAAATCTCATATACAATGTAACATTATATATTATTATATCTCCATCTAAGAATGTTTTTAAAAAATGACATTAAATAACAACAAAAACACACAAAATTATATTTTTTGTGTGACACGAAAAGCAAACATATAACCTTATATATTTTTTCAAAAAACACAACATGTTCCAACCTTATATGTCTAGCCCTATAAAAAAAACTCACATATAACCTTATATATTTATTCAAAAAACTCCAAATATATCAGAAGCAAGTCGGAGAGGCCGCTGCGCGGACCAAATCAATAAGTGATTGATGAAAAACACAAATATAACCTTATATATTTATTCAAAAAACTTCAGATCTCTAACTCTAGGAAAAGCACACATATAACCTTATGTATTTATTCAAAAACCTTCAAATCTGATGATAATCGGACACGGGACAAACAAAAGACCGGATCAACTTTCTTATAATATTATATTTTTTGTTTTTACTACTCCAGATTTCTCTCCAGTACAAATAAAAGACCGGATCAACCTTCTTAATACGATAGACAAACCAACTTTAAAACACGTTTATGAAAAAACGGAATAACGTTATATAATTGAGAAAGTTTCAAGCCTCCTCTCCGGTTCCTTAATCGGAGTCGCAGCCGCGGACCTTGCAAGAAGTTACCAATTGCGGCAGCAATGGCTACTAATGCAGCCTCCTTCATTTTTTCTGACCTGACTTGACCGGAACTCAACTCCAAACTCTTCTGACTTTAAGAGTAGGAGATAAACCCAGATCAACGGATGGACCAAATCAACCAATTCCCAAAACCGAACCATGATTTGATGCTCTTAGATCAGCAACCCAAATCACTGCAGAAATCAAAGTTCTCGACCGTGTAAAAAATTCCTTGGTAATTCACAGTAGAGAAAACCACACAAATAAGTACCAAAACAAGAGAAAACCACACAAATGGGTAATCAAAGCCACTAATTAACATCAATGGCTAAACAGAAAAAAGCCCATAAAAAGGAAAGAGTGTTAAAAAGGTACGAAACTGAGAGATCTGAAAAAGGGAAGATTTTCAAACCTTTCGATGGGCCGGCGCCAGAACCATCTCGGAGTCTCTTGCCGATGCAGCAACAGCCGAGAAGACGGCGAGAACGAAGACGACTGCCAAGGCCTTGAATGAGCTGATCGTGTTAGCCATTGCAGTGTGCAAATATAGATTCGTAGAGACACCTTGCTGTATCCCACGAATTCTGCTCGACCATACCTTACGATCTTCTAGCGTATTCCCCAACGTCTCGACTGCATTACTAAGCGTGGACTCCAATTAAACGCAACCTCTATGTTCTCTTTCTCACAGCCTAATTTCGTATGTATAGAAATTCTTGTGAAAACCTAGAGAATGTAATGACATATATAGGGCTATGCTAGGGATCTAAGGAGTAATAAGTTCGGGCTCCCAGCACAAATAAGAAATCTTAATCCCACCTGGATTCTTTTTCTTATTTCACTAATTATAATTCACACCACTACAGAATTATAATTGCACTTCCATCCTTATCTCAATTATATTACGAGCTCCATGATATTAAATACTTAAATATCTCCTCACATTAAGATTACAGATATCCATTGATTAAATTAAATTACTGACAATTATATTTAATCAACATCTATAATTCTTTGCGACTGTCCACTTAACTTGTTCGATATGTCGGATACAAAGATCCACCTGCAGACATAACCGAAACTTAGAAAAAATAATTACTCAAGGGGGTATCATCAATCCTTACTGAGACGTGGATTTCATTAATAATTAATAGCTATCATACACATAATGTTGTGAGCCAACTTACTGAGACTATTGACCTTAAAGAGAATCTCACTCTATAATAAATCAAAGTAAACAACATTAAATAAATATATATATATATATATCTATTAATTTTCTTTGAATTAAGAGCATAAGCATTCATAATAACTATAAGGTTCTAATTATCTTATAAAGTCCGTACAAAGACAATTATCTCAATGCGGTTTTGTTAAATACACATAAAGTGTACTAGCACAATGAGTTGGAACTAGACTGTTCTCCGTAGTTAAGATAGACCTACTAAAACGTTGTACTACTAGTGTTTGCCCATACCTACGGCACTATTCACCTAACATACTTGGGCTTGGTGGCAGCTTTGTAATTTAGGCAAAAACGATGGGCATTTTAATAAATTTGGAAGAATGCCTCTCAGCTCTTGGATCAAATCAATCTCACTCATTCTAACAACTTGTCCCCACACTCTTGTATTTTATTATATAGATAGTCCTACCGATGGTGTGTCCAGTTCCATCTAAGACTGTGAACCATATCTTATATTTCACAAGAATCGATGATCCGATCTTCTGTGTGTAAGTCGAACTCTACATACTGGATCATCTACTTGTAAAATAAAAGACATACGTTCACAACATACAATAATATTATGTAAACATTGCCCATAAAAGATTCTCATAAAAAAGGAATAAAATTGATTAATAAATAACAATCAAATATTAATCAATTACACAAAAACAGACTTTTAGTGTCAATCTGTTTCACTAATTAGTTTGGCTAATCCCAAGTTGATTGTCGGTATTTTCGCATTCATTGTTTCTTCTTGCGCTGCTGTGCTGATCTGTTGTTGACCAGGCGTTTGAAGAAAGTCCCAACTGGGAGTTTTATTCCTTAAGGTGGGCGCTATTCGCAGCGTAGTTTGTGCTACTTGCAGCCGATTAAATTTTTTATCAATTATGGACAAAAATGCCCTCATGCAATTTGACCATTATACCCCTAAGACATCATGTTATTTGACCATTTTACCCTTTAAGAATAATACATAACCCCTTACATACAACCCCCAAAAATCATCACCTGAGATTTCCCTCCCTCCAGCCCAGAACGTGTCCTTCGTCCCCCATTCAAACTTCTCCATTTTCATTCCTACCCAGCTGCCATCACCCACCACCAGGCCCTCCCACCAGCAGCCAAGTCTACCTATCTTCCTCCCCTCCTCTTCCTCCTACATTGTGAATGGAAACCTCGATTGCTTCATCTCCCTCCATTGATAAACAAGAAATAGGTGACCCATCAATACACCATGATTTGGAGTCGGAAGATTGTGCAATGGAAGTTGAGAAACAAGTCACAAATGTTGTAGTGATGGAGCAAAAATCGCAGCAAGAGGTAAGCCCGCTCTCCATTTTCAATTTCAGAAGCCCTCCATTTTCAATTTCAATTTTGGCCCGACACAATTGGACACACAGTGCCAAAACTTTACTAATTTTTTGGATTCTAATGTCTGAATTATGTACAACCATTCGGATATTAATATCTGAATATTGTCAACATTGTTGGACTCTTATATCCGAATTTAGTGCCAGTTTTCAGATATTAATATCTAAATGAAACTGCAGAGAATCTGCACTTACAGTTGGACACACAGTGCCAAAATTTTACTAACTTTTCGGACTCTAATGTCTGATTTATGTACAACTATTTGGATATTAATATCCGAATATTGTCAACATTGTTGGACTCTTATATCCGAATTTAGTGCCAGTTTTCAGATATTAATATCTGAATGAAATTGCAGAGAATCCTCCACTTACCTGGTTTGTCTTTGGGTGTTACAGGGTGATATTTCAACACTTGGTAGTTATGTAGGGCCATTGACTATACCTACTTCCACTCGTCCTCCATACGATTGTACGGAGTATTTTACAACGGAGACGGTGAGTGTTTTTTTGATAGAGTATTTATCATGTGCAATCTTATATTACGGGCTATAATTTTTTGTTATGTGTGTGTAGGTTTTTCCGTCCGATGAAGCGTTGGTAGATTGGATAAGATGCACTGGTAAACAACACGGGTTTATCATTGTCATTATGGGTTCTGAGAAATGTATTAAGAATCGCACACCTAGGATGAGGTTTTCATGTGAAAGGAGCGGTAAGTATAGGCCGTTTGTGAAGAAGGTTGATGGGAAGGAGGTAGCTGTGAAGAAGAGAGTACGTTCCACGGGCACCAAAAAATGTGAATGCCCATTTGAATTGAAAGCTGTAAAGGGCAATGATGGTTGGACTGTCTCTGTCCATAATGGCACTCACAACCATCCTCCAGCGGTGTACTTGGAGGGCCATTCGTATGCCGGGAGGTTGTCGGCAGAGCAGACTACCACAGTGGTTGATTTGTCAGTCGCTTTGGTCAAACCCAAAGAAATCCTAACCCATTTGAAGGTTCAAGATCCTGAGAACGTAACTTGTATCAAAACCGTGTACAATGTACGACACAAGTACCGAGTGACAGAGAAAGCTGGAAAATCGCAAATGCAACATTTGTTGGATCGGCTAGAAAGGTACCAGTACGTTCACTGGACCAGTGGGAACGAGACTGAGAATGTCACAGAGTTGTTCTGGTCTCCCCCATCTGCCGGGGAGATGTTACGTGCTTTTCCCCGAGTGTTAATGATGGATTGCACATATAAGACAAATAAGTACAGGTTTCCTTTGCTTCAAATTGTTGGTGTAACATCGACGGAGATGACTTTTTGTGCAGCGTTTGCTTTCATGGAGTGTGAAAAAACGGAAAACTACACTTGGGTCTTGGAGAAGTTAAAAGGCATGATGGATCCCAACGCGCTTCCGTCCGTTATTGTCACGGATAGGGAGTTGGCACTTATGAATGCCATCACAAATGTTTTCCCTCATGCTACCCACCTCCTATGTAGGTGGCATATTGGCAAGAACGTATTAGCCAAGTGTAGAAAGATGTTTGATGACAAGATGTGGGAGGAGTTTATTTGCAGTTGGGGCCTAGTTGTCCTTTCAGCGAGTGTTGCACAGTACGAGGAGCGCCTTTGTGTTTTGAAGCGTGATTTTGAAATGGTTCCTGCAGCACTTCAGTACGTTGAGAAAAATTGGTTGGTACCCTACAAAGAGAGGTTTGTAGGAGCTTGGACGGACAAAGTCATGCATTTCGGAAACCTAACAAGTAACAGGTAAACGCTTCGTTCGCAACTCTAGCATTTTCCTTAATATTCATGTTATTCACGCGTTTTTGGAAATTTCTCATATATTCACGTTATTTGCTACGGCTAATATCTTGCCATATTTATTGATAGGGCGGAGAGTTCACATTCGAAGCTAAAAAATCATCTTGAAAACTCGCAATGCAATTTTGATACTATATGGGAGAAGATTCACAGATTGATGCTATTGCAAGTTACTGAAGTCAAAGCTTCTTTTGAGAAGAGCCTAAATTCTGTGCAACATGATTTTAGGACAACTCTATTTGATAGGCTAAGGGGAGTTGTTTCGTCGAATCCATGACACTTGTTTTAGCGGCATCCCATCAAGTCGAATGGTTTGTGGAATCAAAGTGTCAGTGCGAGTGTTCTTTGAGGCATACTCATGGTTTACCTTGCGCTCATGAGATTGCTCCTTACAAGATGGGAAATATCCCCCTACCGATTGAGTTAATCCATGACCATTGGAAGAGGCTTTCTTTGCTTGCACCCCAAAATGAGGGTTCGATGGAGGAGACGCTTTTGGCTCACTTTGATTGTTTTTACAACAAGTTCTTGAATGAAGAAAACTATGATGCAAAGGTCAATTATGTTAAGAAGATGCAAGAGCTTGCGCATCCGAAAAGCAGTTCTCTCCTTGAACCCAAAGTGAATGCACAACCACGCGGTCGGAAGTCAACGAAAGAAAAAAATGCAGCCAAAGAACAAAATTCGACGCGTAGGGATCCCTCGGAGTTTGAGCACGTTCTGGCCTCCCTTGAAACACCTAAGCCCGTGAAAGAGAAACCGCGGCGCAATTTGAAAGGGAAAGCAAAAGTTCCAGCACAACTTTATATATGCCCCTTCATCAATCAGTTCCCGGAAGCAATAAGACCTTACATAGAATCAGTCAAGGATGTTGACGATGATGGGAATTGTGGGTTTCGGGCAGTGTCGGGCTTTATGAAAGGCGATGTTCATGACTGGTTAATGGTAAGGAGTGATTTGCTGAAAGAGTTGGAAACACATTTACACCTTTACGAACAAGTGGTAGGGGGAACCCAGAGGGCTATGGAATTACTTCACATCTTGTCATGGTATGAAAGTCCGGCGCCACAGGAACAATGGATGACAATGCCAGACATGGGTCACATCATAGCATCTGCTTATAATTGTGTCCTTGTCCATTTATCAAATGTTCAATGTCTTACATTCCTCCCCCTCCAATCGAAGCCTTTACCCTCCATGAAACGAAAGGTTATTGCTATCGGGTTTGTTGATGGCGGACACTTTGTACAGGTATTATTTTGGTAAATGATTTGCTGTCTTCTATATAATGAATTGTGCTCCTTAAGTCCAACTTAATTTATCTTTTTTGACTACCTAATGCATTTTGACAGGTATTCCTAAAAAAAGGTTCCCCTATGCCGCCAATAGCTTGCAATTGGAAAAGACATCGTCTTTCTATCGCTAAAAATTGGGATGCAGCACATGTTGCGGCCATTCAAAAGTTCAACGACATCATCGGCGTTGATGTAGCAACAAAGGAGGTCATCCATGTCAAGTAGCCATTTTTAGAATGAGAAACGATTTAATGTGTTGTATTATATACTGTGTTCTAATGTTATCAAAATTGGATGATTACGTCTGCGTGTAGTTTTCGGATCGTCAAGGAAAATCTTATATTGTATTTTTTTTTTGAAAACTCATAGTTGTCAAGTCTGTGACATTCTGTTCAGAAACTAGAATGGTGTCATGCTATCTCATAGTTTTCATTCTGTTAGGAAATTAGAATCCAATTGAAGGTATACAAATCAGATATTAAAGTCCGAACATTGGTATAAATATCGGATATTTGTTTCCGAAATTATTTATCCAATTCGAACATTAGTATCCGAATGGTGTCATGCTACCTCATAGTTTTCATTCTGTTTGGAAATTAGAATCCAATTGAAGGTGTATAAATCATATATTAAAGTTCGAACATGTGTATAAATTTCGGATATTGTTTTCCGAAATTATTGATCCAATTCGAACATTAGTATCCGAATGGTGTCATGCCATAGTTTTCATTCTGTTCGGAAATTAGAATCCAATTAAAGGTGTAAAAATCAGATATTAAACTCTGAAAATGGGTACAACTTTCAGATATTTGTTTCCGAACTTATTGATCCACTTCGAACATTAGTATCCGATTGGTGTTATTCTATTTGCTAGTTTTGTTTCTGTTCGGAAATTACAATCCGAACAGAAATATAAATCAGAAAGTAAAGTCCAAAACTTGTTATATATTTCGGATATTTATTTCCGAATTTAATTCTCTCTGAATGAATGGGCTATGGACGAAAAAAGTGCGAATGGGATGTAATTCTTCATCGTATAACGTGCCCACATTAAAATATATATTTGTAGGAATTTTAGTCATTGTAAAACGTGTTCGTGTCCAAAAATCCAATGATGCTGGCATTTTTTGGAGCAAGAGTATTCAATGACACTTTAGATTCTTTCATTTGCGACCAAATTCCCCATCCCACCTATTGCAAGGAATTGGTATATGCATCACTACTCATTCGCGGATGGATGGGATACACAATATTCAAACAAGATCGAAGAGTTTAAAATCATAGTGGGGAACGATGTGGCAACGACGGACATAATCGAACTAGATTAGGTTGGCCTGAAGGACTTTTATGTAAAATTGTAGTTCATAGAATCTTATTGTAAAATATGAAATTTATGCAAACCCTTTTTTTTTTTTGGTAGTGTTCTATGTTTGTGTAGAGCATTGTCGGTTCGTACGACACTCATCATTTAAATCTAAATTTTCACATACGAGTATTGTGTAGCGAATTATTTGTGCCTAGGAAAGTATCAAGAATGATTCAAACCATAAAATTTACGTTTTGGTGCCCTACGTAGCATTCATATTGTCACGGTATCCAATTATCACAAATATCCTAATAGTTATCCGCAATAAAACAAAAGTCATTCCACCACGGAAAGTAGTCCATAAACCATGGCCATAAAGTGTCCAAAATAAATACAAGGCCATAAAGTCCATCAAAACAAGTCGTAGAACACCAAGTCTCAAGTACGGTCATGGCGCCGGCACCTAGTGTAACCACTCGAGTAACGATCCGAACTAGGGCCTGCTATGCTCACTTCAGCAGCCTCTGGTCCCCTCAAAGTCCTCTGCACTTCAACAAGTGCTTGTCGTAGTTCATACGGACAAGTTGAAGTTGTAGCCCTAGTCCCACCCAAAACACTGTCCAAAATGGCCAAAGCCGCTGCATTGCGCTCTTCCACACTCTCGGTATACGGCACCTCTACGGGATGGGGTGAGACCCTGAAGTGGGAGACCGTCCAAAACCAAGGAAGGTAGTCGGGGTGTGACTCCCACGGGACTCCATGCTGAATCGGAACTCGTTTGTCCGCATTCATGACATGATCGCGCCAATTTTCCCATTGACCATCTGTGTATGCATAGACCACACTGTACGAATGACTAGTAGCGCCTCTACTACCTCGCAACGGGACTAACGGAGGCCCAGGGACCAACTGCACCATGTCGAACTGCCTCAATACTCTATCAGGCAGGTACGGCTCAAGAACGGCCATGGCACGGATGCAGCCCGTGTAAAAAACAACATCTGCGACTACTTGCCTGCGATCTGTGTATGGGTCAAAAATCACCTGCCAAAACAAAAACACGTTACAAAACATAATTTCGTATTTGAAGATAACTATCCAACTCAAAACATACTTAAGCTTTCCACTAACCTGACTAGGACGTAGATCGTCTACCATCCCACGGTAGTGGTAAGTGGTCTCCATGGTAGTCTCCCGACGCGACAACCAACGTGCTGCCAGTGGTAGGTCCTCCGTGTAGGCTGGGTCCCTAGCGTGTCGAAACATAGGAAAATGCTCCCGAATCCATGCCTGCATTTTATTACACATAATACATATAATTACTAATGATTAAATGGAATAAGAATACGTCACAGTTATGAATGTGTTCGAGTTCGCATCCAAGTCTCGCTCACAGTTAATGTCCCATATCCGTGTTGGACACGATGTCGTGTCTGTATCTGTGTCCGTATCCAATTCTAACTCATAGTTGTCAATGTCCCGTGTCCGTGTCGGACACGATGTCATGTCCGTGTCCGTATCCAAGTGTCACTCATAGTTATCAATGTCCCGTGTCCATGTCGGACACGGTGTCGTGTCCGTGTCTGTATCTAAGTCTGACTCATAGTTGTCAATGTCCCGTGTCTGTGTCGGACGCGATGTCGTGTCCGTGTCGAAGTCTCACTCATAGTTATCAATGTCCCGTGTCCATGTTGGACACGGTGTCGTGTCCGTGTCCGTATCCAAGTCTCACTTATAGTTATCAATGTCCCGTGTCCTTGTCGGACACGGTGTTTGTGTCTGTGTCCGTATCCAAGTCTCACTCATAGTTATCAATGTCCCGTGTCCATGTTGGACACGGTGTCGTGTCCGTGTCCGTATCCAAGTCTCACTCATAGTTATCAATGTCCCGTGTCCATGTTGGACACGGTGTCGTGTCCGTGTCCGTATCCAAGTCTCACTCATAGTTATCAATGTCCCGTGTCCATGTCGGACATGGTGTCTGTATCCGTATCCAAGTCTCTGAGCTAAGTTATCAATGTCCAGTGTCCTTGTCGGACACGGTGTCGTGTCCGTGTCCGTATCCAAGTCTCACTCATAGTTATCAATGTCCCGTGCCCATGTTGGACACGGTGTTGTGTCCGTGTCCGTATCCAAGTCTCACTCATAGTTATCCATGTCCCGTGTCCGTGTCCAAATTAATGTAAAAAATATAATTGATGAACAAAATATACTTGAATATAACTATGTACCTCCAACAAAGACGTGTAGCCACTCAGCTGCTTGCAATTACGTCTGCTTGCTTGTCCAAGTTGTCTGTACAAATGGCCCAACCCTCCTACACCCCAAGTATAGTCGCGAACCCGTCCCAAGTCCTCCAAAAGCGTGAGGAACTGAACAGAAACCGTCGTCCCAGTCTTGTCAGCAAAGAGAGTGCTGCCAAGGAGATAGAGCAAGTAAGCCCGTGCGCAACAATCAACCCTTTCCTCCGAGTCCCCATCTGCCACCTCACTAAAAGTTTCGATCAACCATTCAAACTCAACACGATTGTTTGTTGTAACTTTATTGTCCGCAACATCCGCCTCCACACCAAGACACCTCTGTACCATTGCCAAACACTCCTCCCTCGTCTTCTCCACTGCATGCACCGCTAACCCCTCCACTTGAAGACCAACAAGCTGCGGCACGTCATCCAGTGTAATAGTCATCTCCCCAAATCGAAAGTGAAAGCTATTTGTCTCCGGATGCCATCTCTCCACAAAGCCAGACAGTAATACTTTGTTGCAGTATGAAGAAATAATCTGAGAAAGTGGAAACAACCCTGAACTTTTGACCCTCATAAGTAACCTCTCATTTGCCTCCGCTATTGACCACTTCTTTAAATTACGTCCGTGCGAGTGCAGTTTCAACAACGGTCGCTCCCTACCGTTCCAAATATCAATAGCAACATGGTTCTTAAAATCCACTAACAAACTCCGATCTTGTGGACCAACTGCCTCATCGTCTACCTCATCTTGCCTCGCTTGACGCCCTCTCCCCCGTCCTCGTCCTCTCCCCCGTCCTCTCCCCCGTCCTCTGGCTTGTGTCGTTTCCTGTATATATTGCAAACAATAGTTTAGTCTAATAAATGAATTATAAATGAAACATAAACAAAAAATTCTAGACTAGTAGTAGTAGTAGTTCAGTGAAATATATCTATCCAATTCAAAGCTAGAAAACACAGAATCGTATTCTAACTTTCATGTACCTCGTCCTCCTGTTGATCAGACTCATGCTCATTCTCCCGTACATCACCATGTACCTCATCCTCACAAATTTCAGCATGTGCCTCATCCTCCCCTACATTAGCATGTGGCTCATCCTCGCGTAGAACAACATGTGGCTCATCCTCCTGTACCTCCGAATGTATCTCAACCTCCACATCCTTCTCTACCTGAGCATGTTGCTCAACCTCCACATCCTCCTCTATCTCCGAATGTACCTCAACCTCTTCTTGCCTCTGCCCTTGTCCTCGTCTTTTGCCTCGTTTCCTTTCCAAAGTTAAAGTTTGCGCAGCCTTCCTCTTCCTTACAGAAACGGTAGGAGGAACTCGTTTCATTTCCTGTACATTGCAAACAATATGTTAGAACCGTAGTTGTCAAAATCGTATGATTTACGAACAAACGTACGAATCTATACATGAATCAAGGTTTATCACATTATTGCATTTGACTAATATGAAACCACATGCAAAACTATAGTATTTATTTTCCTAATAGGTACTAGAGTCTACCTCACGATGTTGCTCAACCACCACATCCTCCTCACCCCCAACCTCTTGCCTCTGCCCTCTTCCTTGTGTTTTGGCTCGTTTACTTTCCAAAGTTAAAGCTTCCTCAGCCTTCCTCTTCCTTGTAGAAATGGTAGGAGGAACTCGTGTCATTGTATTTCCTGTACATTGCAAACAATACATTAGTCTAACGCTTGAATTAAAGGTAGGTGAATCGGATACTAATTTCTGAATAAAGATACATAAATCGGTGTCACACCCCGGGTCTAGAAACACTCAAAACGAAGTTTAACAAAGAAGAAACTACCGTGTCAAGTAATCCAACGACAGGCCACATAAACCTTGGCTATAGAATTATATTAGAGTTAAGAACCACGAATTTATAAGATCAACGACAGACCTCATACACCAGCAGTGTCACACCAACTTGTAAATTCTGCCAAGATTAAAGTATACACCCAAATGACTTGGAATTTGGTATAACTCATAATAGCACATCAAAGTTCATCCTTGATTTTTCCCGAAATTTTATAAGCAAGAGAACCAAGTCAAATTGAATCTCAAAGTCAGAAATTCTGTGCATGAAACATAGTTTTTCAGCAGAGCAGTCTGTGATCGAGTATTCATTATAAATCGTGTACTTCATATTTTTCGATGATTCCATCGCCAAAACAACACCAACTTAACAATCTTTAAGACTCGAAAGGACTCATAACCAATAAAATTGTCTAAGTATAACAAATTTGATGAAAAACGCAGCTTTGGATGTTGCCCAGATTTTTCAAAATTTCTCAACATCAATAGTAGTAAGCAACTTCAAAATTCTACAAGTTCATGCTCATAATCCATCTATATACCAACTAACATGCATCAATCTTGGGTTTCCATGATCAAAATCATATTATCCATACCAATAAACAATATTTGAGAATTTAAGATGAATTAGGTATAAAATCACCATGTAAGCACTATAGAACCCTAATTCTTAAATCTCTTCCATGTAGGTTGATTCTATATGCACATATTCATCAATACTCATAGTTTAAGGAAGATTTCTTACCACAAGAAGAGAAATTTTCAGATTACATGTCAAACTCCAAGAGATTACTTCAAGTTCTTCAAGCCAAACTAGGGTTTTCCTATTCTTTTTCAATGGAGAAGAAAGAACTCCGAGTGGGGTAATGTTATGAATGTTTTATGGGTTCTCACAATCGGATTCTAATGACTGAAATTGAGGGGACAAATCGGACTCTAATGTCCGAATGGGGTAAAATACTTTGGATATTAAAATCCGAATGAGGCAAAACATTTTAGATATTACATTCTGAATGACCTTACCTTACAAATTCAGCTACATATTAAAAATCCGAAAATTTTGTCAATCATTCCTGGACAATGTCAATGGTTCGTGTCGGGTAAAATTTAAAGTCCGAATGGGGTCAAATACATACACGACTGGGACTCTAATATCTAAAACGTCTAGAAACTTACGGAGACCGATTACATAATTGGGGTAAAATACATACACGACTCGGGTAAAATTTAAAGTCCGAATGGGGTCAAATATTTCGGATATTAAAATCCAATGAGGCAAAAAATTTCAGATATTACATTCCGAATGAGCTATGCTAATAAATTCAGCTGCTGCTGTAATACATAGGGGCCAATCGACCAATTGGATACTAAAATCCGAATGAGATAATAAATTTCAGATATTAAAATCCGAATAGGGGGAAAACAATCAGACTTTAATATCCGAAACTGTGGAAAACAATCGGACTCTAATGTTCGATCAAATCTGAAATATACTAAATATCAAATTGAGATTCTCAAAAAAAATTCAAACAAATAGAACAAAAATAAAAAACCCGCGAAATAACAAGATTCAAAATTTTACCGATGTTCAACTTCGAAATAGTTGGTGATGCCGGTGTGTTGTGCTTTCTTCTCACACCTCCTTCGCCTCAAAGTTGTACTGCTATTATGGTGTGGTGAGAGTGGTGCTGTGGTGGTTGTTGTGACAGATGGAGGAGAACAAGAAACGGGGCTGCGAATAGCGAGGAGAAGAAACGGGGGAGAGAGAGAGAGAGAGATACGGGAGGTGGGGGTTGGTGGTGGCGGTAATGGTGGGTAGGTAGGTGGTGGCGGTGGCTGGACTGGTGTGAGAGAGAGAGAGACGGGAGCTGTACTGGAACGGAAAAGAAGAAACGGGGGAGAGAGAGAGACGGGAGGTGGGGGTTGGTGGTGGCGGTAATGGTGGGTAGGTAGGCGGTGGCGGTGGCGGTATTGGACTGGTGTGAGAGAGAGAGACGGGAGCTGTGGATGGAATGGAAGCTGTAGAAGAAAACCTAGAAAAGGGAAATGGAACGATCGACTGAATTTTGGAGCTGGGTTGTATGTTAATTGCATAGAAGGGCAAAAAGGGAAATTCAGGGATAATTTGTTGGCTGTAAGTAGCAGATTCTTATAAGGTGGTGGTTTGTAGGTAGCAATCGTCTGCGAGTAGCACAAACTGGGCTGCGAATAGCGGCGGCCTTCCTTAATACTCCTGAAATTCACCGGGGTTTTTCCCCCCAACTTTGCTACCGAGACACAATTACAGAAACCTTGCACATACTCACTCATATGAGGGTGGCCCCACACATTGTACAAACACTTACACACTCATGAGGTGCGGTGTGTGGGCCCACCCTCTGTGTATCAGTGTTTGGGTCTACCTTTACGTGGGTGAGCGTGTGTAAATGTTTCTGTATTTGTGTGTGATTTAGAATTTTCCTCTCGTTAACAGCCCTCCTTTGAGTTCAAAAGTCACTTTTCTTTTTGGTTAATGAATATCTTAAAATTTAAATGCGATGTAAGTTTTTTTTATATAATAAAATTGTGACGTTGATTGGAAGAAATGTTTTTATTCTTTAAGCGTTGGGCAGGTAGTCAATCAAAGATTAAAATTTTCTTTCTTTATCTTTTCTTGTTTACTTCTGTCTCGATATATATCTCACATTTATTTTAGTCATATGTGCATTGCTAGCTAGTTGGTATATTTGCTGATATCAAGGTGTACAATATCTTTATCTTGGGATTCTGCGAATCACTGTGATTTCTCCAACTAATAACCTTGTTTTGCTGAATATCTTAGCCCTCGTACTACAAGAAAGTTGGGCTATGCCAGCGGCCAAAAGCATTGTGTAATGGTCTGCAAAGCGCTGGTATAGCCCAACACGACCTATACCAACGCTTGGGCAATGCGCTGGCGTTGAGGCGCTACTCTAGCTCTATGCCAGTGCTTTTTGTGGGCGCTGGTATAGAATTATTTTTACCAACGCTTTCTTTCCCAGCGGTTTTGAGCGCTGGTATAACATAGTTTTTACCAACACTATATTCCCCAGCGGTTGCAAGCACTGGTATAGACCCGAATGCACTTGGCCACCTCCACACTTTTACCAGTGCCTAAAAGCGTTACTATAGGTTCAAAATTTTTTTTCCCATAGGTTCAATTTTTTTTTTCCATAAATAAAGAATTACTACTCCAATTTTCAACTACATTCTAACTATAATAAATTATACTAGCCACTTTCCCGGCCCATCACATATCAGTTCACTAACTTTTTCCAAATAACTCAAAAACCAAAATAATTCATTTTTCATTAGAGAAACTAATACTCCATTTATAAAATGTCAAAAGTAGGTCCATAACATTGTCAACATTCAAAAGTAGATCAAACATGCCAAAATATTACAATCCAACTACATTGCAAAAACTACATGGAATAGATAATCAAAAGTCGACGATGCCATCCTTAACAAGATCTTCCCAAGAGAGCTTTCAAAATGACAAGTTGAAATCATGGTTTTTGCTAGAACGTCCTATTACCTGCAATGCAAATGACGAAGAATAAGAACCAAGCTTATCTTTTAACTCCCATGACAATTCATTCAAGTAAAAAAGTTGGATAACCACAACTAATAGAAGCTTCAAAACGGAACAAGCCAATGAACTGGACAGTTGCACTGGACACAACAATCACGGAATGAGCTTCACAACAGCTAGCAGTTTTTGGGCTTCCTATAGCCTCACCCACATGATGCACAAAACACAATAAACGTAGAAAACTGCAGCAGCAACTAACTGCTGAATAGGAGCAGTGAACAGAAACAGTAGCAATCAGCAGCGAGATACACCACTTTGATATGAACAAATGTAACAACATAAATGCACCACTTGATTTGAACTCTATATGCAGTAAAACTACTGATTGGCAGTCAGAATCAAAACTGTAGACAGGCCATATAATCAAAACAGCAACAACATCAAAACATCTTATATAGTGGACATGGAAATAGCAGGCAACCATATCAGGCAACTACAAACTGGACAGCAGGAGCATAACCATAAAACAATCAATAGCAACAACAATGAAGAGCAGCAGCAACCAAAAGGATGCCGTGTCCACGTATTGGACACGGGGACACGGCGGGGACACGCCCAAATACGTATTGGACACGCTAGCAACTAATTTTCAGTTTCCAACAATATGAACTCGAATCCCAATTCTTACAACCATATATATTCTAGGCAAATCATATTAGTTTTCAGCCATTAAAGTTCAATTTCAGCATCTAACAAGGGTGATTTATGCCTCTAAACAACATTTCCAGAAATTGCAACAGTCATTTCTTGCAAAAGATACAACTATAGACTTACAAGGGCGCTATGATTTCAATTTCTATACAATGTAAGAATGTACCTCAATTAGAATGCACCTCAATCAGAATATTCGATGTCATGACTTGCGTGCGATGATCCTTGATGTGCTTGTGGAGAAATCTGATCTAGGGAGCCATTGCAACTGTCTCGAACCTAAGATATGCAATGGAAAATTTGCATAAGCATCTAAACAATACAACTATACACTATCTTAAGTGTAACAAATTACAAATTTCAATAAGTGAAACAAATGTAATAACCTGTAATCCAGCATGCCTCATCACAATAGCCATTTGTTCTTTTAAAGTGCTCATTTCAGCCGCTTGAGATTGCACTTTATCTTGTAGTTCACATATAGTTTGTTTGTCTCGCATTCTCTCTTCTTCATCAGCCACATTAAACCGCAGGAAATCATTGCAAGTTGAGCGGCTACGTTTAGGAGTAGGCCCAAACCCACAACCACGAACACGACCAGACCACTCTTTTTTATTAATCGCTTGAGAATAAACGTCATTCGGGGACCAATATATACTGCCCTTAGAATTTCCTTCCAAGCTATTTGGAAGCAATTCCTTAATTTTTGCCTAAAAAATTGATACAAGTTTAACTAGAGCACAGAAGATGAACTAAAAACTACCAAAAAAATAAAGCGATAGATGAGCATAGAAAAGAAACGTCATTTAATGCTAGTCATTATGAAATTTAAACTTGAAAAACATGATAACTCATACTATATTTGCAGCTGCAATGTCATTAACAGCATTCTCGTCTTTATCTGTGTGAGTTGTTATATACAGCTGTGCTCGGCTAGGTGCAAACCCAGAGTCTTCCTCCTGTTTTGTTTCCAGGTCCATACATTAACTAATTGTGGAACTCAAAAAAAATACCAAGTTGAAAATATGAAATAAGAAACCAACTTCAAGTACCAATTCATGGGCATGTCGCGCATAAGATTTTGATCCTGTTGTATGCGGATCTTCATTCCAATTTCTTTCTCCCTTATTCTTCAAACTAAGGGCCTTTATTTTTCACATGCACACATACAACATAAAATAGTTATTACTTTCAAAGTTTTAATTCTTGTCAAGCCACTACCAAATATACTTCATACCTTTCCCTCATCTGAGAACCAGTAAGAAACAAGATCGGCAAAATGCTCACGATTAACTGTCGGAGGTGCTGTAGCAACAATTTGTGCAGCTGTCTTTGTCTGGTCGAAGTATTTATTCTTTAAGGTGCATCTCCAATCTCTCAATCTCGTCCCTAACAACTTCAAAGTGTAACGCTTGATTGCCTCACTTACTGGACTGTTTTCGGGAATTAGAAACTTGGACTGCAGTGAAGTAACAGAAAAGCATTCTAAGACAACTTCAAAGAATGAACAAATTCAAGTATTACACCGATATTAGGACTAAGTACCCGAATGATTCTCCAACAAGCTTCTTTGTAGTGTTGCGGCACTTTATGCCAATCTAAGCAATTAATTGGGCATAAGTGGGGTTTCCTTGACACAGTTGCTACGAAACGATTAAACAAGCCACCTTCATATCCAATAGGCACAAAAGCTTCATTAAATTTTACAACAATTCGATTTGTAGGTGGGAGATTCCAAACATCAGACAAACGCGTGATTCCTCGTTTGTTACGCACACCTGATTCATCTAGTCAAAATAAAAAGAAAGTTCAATATTCAGCAGAGTAAAGAAAAGCAATGGCATAAGAAGCATAAGAATGACATGAAAGACTAAACAATAGATACAGGCAATCATTGATTAAACTAGCCCATATTTTTGTGCCTGTCATGCATGTTGTAGCTACTATTTTCTGTTGTTGTTTTACTGCTGTATATTCAGCTAGAATGCAATGTGTTTCTGGGTTCATTTGACTGTTGTTTATGGCTTTAGCATCTTAACTCTCTGCTGCTGCTGTTTATGGCTTCGGTTAGACTGAAGCATGTTTGGATACTGCAGCATATACTGCTGATAGGTGTTGGTTTATTCTCCTCCTGCGGAGGGACCACATCTGTGGGTTGGTTTGGTCAGAAACATTGAGGTACAAAATCTGAGTTGTAGCTGTGGCCTAGTCAAAAAGAGTCCTTGAGGGTGGGGGGTCCATGCATCAAATTACTTAAACCACTGCGGCTGGCTGGGCTGCATTCCATACTAAACTTTACTATGTGCTCTGTTTCTGTGTTTGTGTTTCAGTTTTGTTGTGTTACAGCAGCGACAAAGATGCAGGGTATACTAGTACACTGCTACCACATGAATCCAATTAGAGAGAGAGAGAGAGAGAGAGACCTTTCCAATTCCATGCCATTCCATCTAACTCCTTAATACATCTATTATCTTAAGGGGTTCCAACCACAGGCTTTAAGTCACAAAAAAAAAAAAAAAATTCCAACATGTGAGAGAGATACTAGAATCAAGTTAAATCATTTACATCATACCTTGAATACCAACTTCACGCTCTGCAAATGGTTCCTCTGAATCATGGTCTAACTCAAAGTTGTCCTCTACATTTTGAGGCTGTGAGGAGTTCCGTGATGGAGCCCGAGAGATTCCTTGCATACCTTGTGAGGAGTTCTGTGATGGCGCATTGGATTGGGTATGCTGTAGAGATCCATGTGGTCGTTGAACTTGTGAATTTGTTTGTGGTTGGGCATCCTGTGAAGTGGTCTGCGGTTTAGCAACTTGCGAAGCACCACGTGAAGGAGTAGGATGTGAAAGGTAATGCAACTGATTGGGAAGAGGCAAATTGTTCTCCATGTACCAAGCATGCCAGCTTCTCCTTGCTTGCTCTACCAAAACAAACAAACAAATTCAAATATGCAATATCAGTAGAAAATATGAAATATGACATGAATCTATAAGAGGGAATTATGTCACTGATCAATATGAAATAAATGCAATGCCATCACAATGCAAAATAATAGTTTAAGTCATTGCCATCACAGAGAGAGAGAGACTGGTCTGTTCTTACATTTCAACTTAAGCCACTAAACTTAAACAAAAGTTTCAAAATAATAGTCCAAGTCACAGCAATGCTAGAAGATCCATAAAAAAATAAAAATAAAACCAACTCCAAAGCAGTCCTATTAAACTAGACATCCTCATCAGACTCTGAGTCATTCATTAGCTGACTCTCAAACTCAAGTGGATCAAGGGTAATTCCGTCTGCATCATTCCTCAACCAATCAAGGTTCTCGTTCATGTTAGTAGGTACGTCTTCGGCTACCAAATTATACGGCTCGTTATCATAATATGTGCCAGCACCACCCTCTTCACTTTCACCATTACCAACATCATACACATCCCTTGCTTTTGTTCTGACTGCAACGACCCATTCTTTCTCTCTGACATCTTTCACATAATAAACTTGGGAAGCTTGGGAAGCCAGAATAAACGGCTCATCCTTCAAGTGATCTCCTTTATGTATCAAATGAGAAAAATTCACAAGGACAAATCCGTATTCATCAGTCTTACAACCCCTATTGGAATTGACATTGGCCCAATTACATTTGAATAAGACATATCTAAACTTGTCGAAGTAATTCAACTCAACAATGTCTGTTAAGACACCATAGTACATAGTTCCCCCTTCAGTGTCCACACAAACCCCACTGTTTTGAGTTTTCTTGGTCTCCTCACTATCTTTTGTTCGAAACTTGAAACCATTAATGACGTATCTTTTGAATCGTCTAGCTTCAGTGTTGGGGCCTTGAGCTAGCCATTTAATTTTATCAGCAAGTTGTTGTTTTCTTGTGTCATCCATAACACCAACCTGCCATTTGTATAGAAAGGTTAAAAAAGAGCAAGCATAACCAATCTCTAAAGTAAAATTTCTAATAATTCTTAAGTTCAGGATATAATACTCACATATGAGCGAAACCAATCACAAAATTTTTCTGAATGAATCCTATTGATAGCTTCATCAGTGAGACGACGAGGACGACTTTGCCTCTTTATATGCTCCTTATGTTCTCTATGTATAAAAAGGTAAATTATGTTAACACATTTTTAATTGAGCACACTGTACTGACCTATATCAAAATCATAAATAGTACTTACACGCGGAATGGCGTGATTTCATCAGTATTGAACAAGACATAACGATGTGCTTGTAAATGTCGCATTGCTCAACCCCCTAAGACACTTTAAGTGATACCAATGAACGATGGCTGACAACTTGCTAAAATTCTTGCAACCTTCATAAAGAGGTTGCTTGGCATCTTTAAGCAAGTCGTAGAATCTTTGTGCATTTGCGTTAGGTTCTTGAGCAGGTTGCTCACTTGGACCTTGGCTAAAGGGTTCTGCTTCATTTGTTTCATCTCTAATGTCATCCGTAGATCGAGTATGCATGTAAAACACATCATGCAACATTTCTTCTATGTCACCAAACTGAAGTCCTATTTGTTCAACAGGAGTCTCACAAGTTTTGCTAGAAGTTGGTACCGAGATAGTTTCGCCATGATAATACCAACAATCATAACCTTGACTAATGCCAAATGAGACTAAGTGATCATGGACAACATTGAGGCTGAACATGAATGAATTTACACATTTCACACACGGACATAAGATTGTTCCCTCCTTTGACGCATTTAGAGAAGCAAAGTGCAAAAAGTCCATAATCCCTTGCAAATAGTCTCTTGACGATCTACTTTTCGTCATCCAAGTCTTATCCATTGGTTTAGCATTAACTAAAACAATGTAAG
Organism: Rhododendron griersonianum; assembly: GCA_018127125.1. NCBI lineage: Eukaryota > Viridiplantae > Streptophyta > Magnoliopsida > Ericales > Ericaceae > Rhododendron > Rhododendron griersonianum. The sequence continues at coordinate 28,271,864 of CM030798.1, forward strand.
AAAAAAAGACATCCAAGTAAGAAAGAGAATGAATTATCAATATGAATATCAATTAATCTTCTTAGCCTACTATTTTGGGTATCAAGGCACTTAGAACATGATGGTTGCTTTTATCTATTTCAATGGCATACAACAACATAAGGAACATGTGGAACAATTCATTCAGAATTACTCAATCACTTTACCATATTATTAAACTAGCTAGAATTAAATTAATCCTTGTGAAAAGTACCTCGAAACTGTTCATTTGCTTGTACATCCAAGTCCTCCTCTGCCTCGTGAGGCTGCGAAGAGCTATGTGAGTTGGAAGGCCGTGAAGTTCTAGGCAAATGGTGAGGCTGTGAAGCTCTAGGCAAATGGTGAGGCTGTGAAGCTCTAGGCAAATGGGTAGTCTGCGAAGATCCATGTGGCTGAGTGGGTTGTGAAGCCCCACATGATTGGGCACGATTTGGAGATCCATGTGAGAGAAAAGGCTGTGAATGTTGCTCTGTTTCGCAAGTAGTAAATCGTCTTTTCTTTGCCATGCCTATTCAAACAAACAGTAGAATAATAAACAATAATGATCACTAATGCATAAGAGGTTTAAAGGTTGGAAACGCCTCTAGTAAGTGCTGAGTCTGCTGTGTTGTACGCTGGAAATAGTTTTCAAGAGCTGAAACTGCGTGTAAAAGTGCAGAAATTACTTGTTATGTGATGAAAATTGATAGTATATGCTGCAAATGTGAACCCAGTTGTTGAAAGTGTGAATTTGGATGTGAAAACTGTATGTGTAGATGCAGGAATTATATGTTAGATGCTAAAAATAAGCTTTTTGATTGCTGCGAATGAGTACTAAGAGCTGAATTGCAACTGAATCTACCAGAACTTGTATCGGACAAGTGGGAATCAATTGCTATATTTAGTTAAGGAGAGCGTATAGAGAAAGTGGTTGCTAGAGTTCATTTTTAGGAGCATCTCTATACTAATACTCGCATGTGTGGATTTATGTGTTGTATGCTAGGTTCGAAAGCAGCAACGAGTACCACGACTCCACGTAGGGAGTAAGCTTGTGTTCGTACCATAGATCAAACAAGCTAAAACCCAAATAACCACTACGTATTTTGAGCTGAAAAAACCAAATCAAAATACAAACCACCACACTTTATGGTATATATTTGAAGAACAAATTATAAAAATACCTAAAAAGTAGTAAAAGAAAGAAACCTCCCTACCCGAGCCCCTACTGCCTGCCCTTTTGCTGTACCATCATACTTTACAGTATATATTTGAAGGACCAGCTTGAAGACCTTTCGACTAATTTAGTGTCCTACATGCAGAGCCGAAATTGGAAAACGAGATTGGTCACCTGTATATACATACACACGCCAATACAACAAATCTCTGGCCATAGAACAAAAAATTGGTCATTTGGAACAAAGATAAAACAAGATTCGTACATGCAGAGCCGAAATCGGTCATGGAGGTTTCACAAAAAAATATCTGCGAGTCTATTCACTTCGCTTTGCATGCAATGGCCGTTGTACTACGCTTAATATTGAACAGAACCACTGCTAACCCCTTCCCCCAAGTCTCGAAACCCTAATTTCTAAACAACCAAACAAAAGCCCAAACCGTCGAACTGAGAATCTCAGTCCACCTATGCATATGCAATGTTCAGAGAGAGAGAGAGAGAGTCGATGTACCTCAGCTATGGAGTATACACCCAGAGTATCACCTGAGACGATAGTTTACGGAAGAAATTTACATACGCAGGAGAGAGAGAGAGACATACACAGGAGAAAGAAAGAGAGAGAGAGGGGGGGGAGATACGCCAGGATTTGGGGGAATTTTTAGCGCGCGATTAATTTGGGGGAATTTTTGGCGGGCCATTGATTTGGGGGAATTCGTTTTCGAGGGAAACGAACGGGGAAATTGGAAAACGAGGGAGACGAACAGGGATTTTGGGGGTTTCAATTGTTTTGGAGAATTTTTGGCGGAAATAATTAAGCGCTCTCGGGTCGTGCAGTATGAAGAAAATCTATTCTTACTCGGTCAATTATATTTTAATAATAGTCGATCTAAATCATTAGGATTTCACGTCACACTGATTTCATCATTACCACCTAAATCGAAGATCATCGGATATCGACGATCATCTGATCGAACAACATTTTATTCATCCCGAGTCATTAAAGTGTTAGATTGCAATATTCGACCCCCACTTGAGTCCTATTTTTTTCCGATTGGAACCGTCCATCTTTTATATATTATGGAGTACATTATTCGTACCCATAACGAAGTCAATCCGGCATCATTACACACTTGATCTAATAAAAAAACACATTTTCTTAATGAAATTGTGTCTCGATAAAGAAACTTTTGAAACCCGATCGAGACATATTTTAATGAGAATGGTATAATCAACTAGGAAAACAAAATCAATGGTCTGGATCATTGTAATTGTGTTACAATCGAATAGCTATCATACATTAAATTATAGCACAAGACTTAGTTTGTTAGCAATTACATTGAACGTATAGAATTTAAAAGTCATTACCAACTCAACTTGTACAATGGTCGATCCGAACCGTTAGGATTTCACGTCTCACTTATTCCATTGTTGTTACCAAAATCGGAGATCATTGGATATTGGCAATCGTCTGATCGGGCAACATTTGATGCATCCCGAGTCATTAAAATATTAGATTGCAAGACCCGACCCCCACCGGAGTCTTTATTTTTCAATTCAAACCGTCTATCTTTTACATATTATACAAAATATAAATCGTGCCAAGAATGAAGTTGATTAGGTATCGCTACACATTTTATCAAACGATAACTATCATCCAATAAACAAATTGTATCCCAACCAAGGCATTAAAGTATTAGATTGCAATACCCGCCCCCACTTGAGTCTTTTTTTCTCGATCAGAACCGTCCATCTTTTACATATCATGGAGTAAATCATTCGTATAAAGAACGAAGTTAATCGAGTATCGCTACACACTTGATCGGCCCATACAAACTCATTTTGTTAACAAAATTGTGTCTCGATAAAGAAGCTTTTTAAACCCGATTGAGTCAAATTTTTACGAGAATGCTATAATCAACAAGGAAAATAAAAGCAATGGTCTAGATCGTCGTAATCGTGTCGCGGTCGAATGGCTACATACGTTCAAGTACAACACAAGATTTAAGTCGTTAACAATTACATTGAACGTATATAATTTAAAGGCAATTACCAACTCAATTTTTACCGTGGTCGATCTGAATTGTTAGGATTTCACGTCTCACTGATTTCATCGTTGTCACCAAAAACAGAGATCATCGGATATCGGTGACTGCTTGATCTGACAACATTTGATACATCCCGAGGCATTAAAGTATTTGATTGCAAGACCCGACCTCACCAAAGTCTTTATATTTCGATCTGAACCATCTTTCTTTTGCATATATTTGAATTTATCATTCATACCAAGAATTAAGTTGATCGGGCATCTTTACACATTTAATCAGATGATAACTATCATCAAAAAATAAATTGCGTCCCAATCAAGGAGCTTTCTAAACCCGATCGAACCAAATTTTTATGATAATGATTTAATCAATAAGCACAACAATAATCAATGGCCTCGACTATTAAAATAGTTTTGTTTTATTGAAATCTGTTAAATAATCGTATCGAAGGGTATTAAAAATGTATATCATGTAGTAATAATTTTTTTTTTTGATCTGGTCTAGTAATATTATTAGATATAGTTTTGTTTGTTCATAAGGTCTATCCCAGCGCTTCTTTTGGGCTGCTGGGAAATGGAATGTCTATTCCAGCGCTTTTAGAAGGCGCTAGTAAATGGGGGGTCTATTCCAGCGCTTTTGCTTAGGCGTTAGGAATTGGTCGACCTATTCCAGCGCTTTTGCTTTGGGCGTTGGGAAAGACTCATTCTAGCAGCGGCTAGAAAAAGCGCTGGTGTAGACCTCCTATTGTAGCGTTTTTTGCAAGCGCTGGTAAAAAAAGCGCTGGCAAATCCCAAATTTCTTGTAGTAGCTCATGGGAACTTGATCATGGGACACCATCTTAGGCAAAAGCATTAGTTTTTTTCAGTGAATTTTCGTTTCTTTTTTCCTTATCTAGTACTACCATAAAAGCCAGAGTTTTCCCTCCTACAGGTATTTCCCAAATTTCAGCTATTGGCAAAATACAATCACTAAATCTAGTTATGGTGTTCAGTCTCTTAGACTTTACAAGGACTGTGTAGCGGAGTTTGGGATTCAGACAATTTGTTTCCTTCTTGCAGATAAACTTCAAAGATTCTTGCAGTTATAACTATTGTCTCTCCATATTGTTTCAGAATTGTCTTGGCACCATTGACTAGACAGAGATCTTTCAATAACGTTCCTCAACCACATGCTATCTTGTTCTACGCACAGAGGGCCACTAAAGGGGGTCTTCTCATTTCAGAAGCCACAGGGGTTTCTGATACTCACAAGGGTACTTCTAACATTAGCATTTCCCAAGTTCGTATTTTTTGTATTGGTTTAGAGGAAATTATGTAGGTGAGTGTATCTGTTGCTAAAAATGATTGTCTCTTTCTCTTATAGTTTCGTTAACTACTTGATCTTTATTTTACGCAAAGGTTTCCACATACGCCTGGTATTTGGACAAAGGAGCAAGTTGAAGCCTGGAAGCCTATTGTCGACGCTGTTCATGCAAAAGGTGGTAACTTCTTCTGTCAGATTTGGCATGTGGGAAGAGTTTCAAACCATGGTATATTGCTTACATTTCTGTCCCCTTCATCCTTTATCTTTCATCGAAAGATAATGTTTAGATTCCACTTCAATTGTTTTCAAAATACTAAAACATGTGTGGTGGTATTTGTGCCAACATTATGAGTGCAAGTTTTTTATTTACATTTCTCGGTATTTTTGACAATGTTGCATGGACTCAATATCTGTACAGAAGGCAACTATTGATGAAATCAACAAGAAGGGCCAAGGATATTTTTCTGACGTCAAATGTTCTGGTCTAGGGCTTTGCGGGTTGCCCTGTAGCAGTTTGGTTCTCTGTTGACTTATTTGTGGTTATACTGTGTGTAGGTTTCCAGCCAAACGGCCAGGCTCCAATCTCTTCTACAGACAAGGAATTGACTCCTCAAATTCGAGCTAATGGTGTTGATGTAGCAGAATTTTCACCTGCACGACGGCTAAGAACTAATGAAATTCCCCTAGTAGTCAATGATTTTAGACATGCTGCGAGAAATGCTATAGAAGCTGGTAAGTTTGGGGCTAATTCACTTTATACGGTGACATCAAGTCTCTGCTAATCAAAATCAATGTCAGACTTGTAAACACCACATATGTCGTAGAAACCTTTTGGTGTAATGTTCGAAAGTGATAGTACATCCATAATAATACCCACTGACAAATGTGGAGCTTTAAACAAAATTAGTTTGACTCGGCCAACTCTTTCTCGACTTGCCTACTCATTAAAAGTCTCTCAGTCTTAAGCAGGGTCAAATATTTTGGATTAGAAAAGTAAGAATTTTCCGTCACATTGGTAGTGATCCTTCTACCTTGTACTTGTATGCTATGTTTCTTGAGTAACAATCTCTTTTTAACGTGCAGGTTTTGATGGGGTTGAGATCCATGGAGCCCATGGTTACCTAATAGACCAGTTCCTAAAAGACCAAGTCAATGACCGAACTGATAAATACGGAGGCTCTTTGGAGAACCGTTGCCGATTTGCCCTAGAAATCGTTGAAGCTATTGTTAATGAAATAGGATCAGATAAAGTTGGAATCAGGCTTTCTCCGTTTGCTGATTACCTAGAATCAGGTGACTCAAATCCAAAGGCTCTAGGTCTTTATATGGCTGAATCCTTGAATAGATTCAGTGTACTATATTGTCACATGACTGAGCCAAGAATGAAAACGGCTGGAGAAAAATCTGAAAGCCCCCACAATCTTGTGCCCATGAGGAAGGCTTTCAATGGCACTTTCATTTCCGCGGGTGGTTATGATAGAGAAGATGGTAACCAAGCTGTTGCAGAGAATCGCACGGATCTTGTAGCATTTGGCCGTTCATTCTTGGCCAACCCAGATTTGCCTCGTAGGTTTGAGCTCAATGCGCCACTTAACAAATACCACCAAAAAACTTTCTACGTTTCTGAACCTGTTATTGGCTACACTGATTATCCATTTCTTGACACCACTGCTTAAAAGCACAATGGTAGGATCTCTCTAGTTGTTGTCCTGATCTCGGATTTCACTGTTTGAAATTAAGTTCTTCTTCAAGTGGTCCTTATTTTGTTGTATCAGAATGACCCTCCAGACACTCATGAATGGGTATCGAACTGCGTTTTTATAATGTAATTTGCCAGAGGGAGCCTGTTGTATTTAGCGCCTCATATGCATTGGCATGATATAATTATTTGTTGTGTCAATTTCTGTAGCTATTAAACTTGTATTATTGATGATTGGAAAAGATGAACTTGAGATTGGATTTTTCTGTTCTTTCTGCATTGCTGCAATATTTGATAGAACTGATGGGAAGCCAGGTTTTTAATTCTCTATTCTGTGTAACTCCAGTTGTTTATGCTTATCATCGTAAAAACAATCCTGAAGTCATAGAAGTATTTATAGCTTAATAAGACCATGTTATGAATGATATTAGTTCGCGGACCTGATCGAAGAACTTAAGTTGCGAAAAAATGTTTACTTTTTAGATTTCGATCGTAATGTTTTAATTTTTAGATTCCTCTTGTCATAGCGCAGCAATAATCCCAAAAAAATTGAGGAAAAACTAACACATGTGGAAAAATTTTGAATAAGAACAAAAAAATAAGTCACTTGGCTTATTTAACCGAATAACCCCTTAGTGTTGCAAAAAAATCCAAAACCACGAGGTGTGGATTGGCCAGTTCTAAAATGATAGGGAGGTGATGTGCCAAAGAGGCAAATCACAGGGAGGCAAATCAAAGAAAGCCTATGTGTGAGTAAAAATCCTTTTTCTTCGTGTTTGTTTAAAGGATGGTGATTTTCACACTCTATAAGTTACTCTCTCCGTCCCTTTTTAAGTGTCCCGCTTTGTAACTCAAACTTATTAAGAAGACATCATCATTACACCTTTTACATCAACTTTTACCTCCACTTTTCCTACTTACCCTCTATGGAGACATCATCATTACACTTTTACTTACTAACTTTTTAAAATAGAATCTACTTTTAGGGACAAAATGGAAAATGTACCAACTTTTACCCACTAACTTTACAAAATAGACACTTATTAAGGGACAGCCCAAAATGGAATACTGGACTTTAAAAAAGGGACGGAGGGAGTACCATTTACACTCCAAAAGTGGAATACGAAATATCAATCCCTATGTGCATTTGATTTTCGAACTCCACTTTTGAGGTGCAGATGGTAAATTTTGAATTGCAAAAACCTATTTCTTGTTTGAACCCTCATATTCACAGAAAAATATTACTGGGTCAAGACATTTTTGACACAAATGATTCAGCATGATAATCAAAGGACTAGGGACCACACGAAGACTTGTAAAGTTGTCAACAGTAAAATTGTCAAATACTAGTAAATAAGGCTGCTGATTTTGTCACTCCCTTTTTTGTTAATGCTACTTCCCTGCAAGTGTATTTTTGGTGCAAAAATACATTTGCAGGGGAGTGACGTTAACAAAAAAAGGAGTGGCAAAATCATTTCCCGTAAATAACTACACTGTCCCATCATAATACACAAACACAAGAGAGAGCTTGCCCTAAACTATTTCCAATCATGTCCACAATGAAATTATCAAAACTATCTTATTAGGCTCCTCCACTTTTTTCGTTCTTTTTCCTACTGATGGAAGCTAGGGAAAAAAGTCGGATATATGGTAGAGTTGGGAGCAATACAACACAATTCAAAGGCAATCCCTTAATTTTTATTTACAACCCACAAAAAAGGACTATCCTTAGAATTGCAGCGATATCGGTAGGCCCACACTGCACAATGAGATCACCGGAATGCCATTTTTCGACACGATTGCTTGCTTGCCAGACAGGCCATCTTGGCTCGTTGGCAACATGTAGATAATATTAACTCTGGCACAATCCAACTTGTTAAACTATCTCACGCTTATTGTTTGGGGAATTGAAGTGTATAAATTATCTGATCAAGTCGTCAGATGCTCAGCTTAATTCTGAAAAGGAGAAGGCCCCTGAAATACTCAACCAAGCTGATGCTCCGTCACGATGAACATATGATAGAACCTACAGAAGGTACTCTTCCTGCAACAGAAAAAAATGAAGGGCTCAAATGAGTACCAATATATCCAAAAACAAATACACCTTTCAAAGCTGGGTAAAAACTGCATTAACAGTTGAACCTGCAGTGGAAGAAGAGGCGGCATTGTTTTGTGTGATTTGTGAATTGGAGTGTACAAGTAGACTCCAATTCAATGAACACAATGCAGGAAAGAATCATATCAAAATGATGAACCGTGTATCTAGGTTTGAGTCATATTTCGCAACCAGGTAACAATCTAGCGATCGAGTTCAAGTCCCTTAGCAGAGTGGAAGGCAACATGCCATGGAACTTGAGCATTCACTTGGGGCTTATGGCTCTTCCACTCAGCACATGCACTGGTCACATTAAGTTTCGGATTCGCTTTTCTTTTGATAAAATTGACTATCGGACAATGGTTGTTTTTTTTTTGTTTGTTTGCGGGGGTAGACCATAACATGACTCTAAATCTGTTTTCTGTTTTCTGTTTTCTGTTTTGTGTTTGTCAAACCTGAAACTGATTTGCTAGCAGCTGTTGTTTTTTTATAACTGCTGCTTTGACGGAGGTGATGTATCCTTCTGTGGATATATTTGGTTAAATGGAAATAACCTACCACTAGTGCTACTGCATTTTACACCCAGGTTGACACCAATTGCTTAAGAAAAAATTGTTCAGTGCCCATGGGGCACGAAAACGTGGTAATAAGTTTGTGTCTTTGGAGATGTCAAGTAATTTTGCTTTCTTGATAAATTTTGTAGGGAGAGTGAGGCCTGCAATTTCACTAACAATACTTCAATAGCCCAACCAAAACAGCTATTCAAATCACAAAACTTCTTCTCTGGCACTGTCGCATCCCTCGACCTCTCAACCGACACCATCCCACCTTCCAAAATACCCCTTATTTCTGTCTATATATATGTTTGTCCCTCCTCCTGAACACCCACCACCATCCCCCCGTACCACCCCGAACATCTCCTACACATACAAACATGTATCTACGCCACTCTACTTTTTCGACAAACTAAACACTCCCAAATCGGCACTAACAGCGCACCTACACCCCGATCTTGGCATCAGCAGCCCACCTGTACCCTCCATCCTGATATGGGCATCACTACTCATATTAAAATCAAATTGATAACAATCCATAAATCAATTCCACAAACCAGTGGAGAGAGAATGAGACCCACGGTGCCGAGTGCTATAGTGATTCGCTGGGCGTGGCGACTGGCGAGTCACTATAGCAAAGGGGAAATTGCCGAGGAAGATAGTGATACAGTTGGGTTTGAGTTTTGAGAGGTTTGCTCGGCAAAACCTCCGAATGGAAGGAGAGGCGAGGCAGTTGAAGATCCCCTTATTGGTTACCCGGACATTAGAAAACTCTCAATCATTCTAAAACCTGAGACTTCCAACTCTAATGTCTGCAATAACCACATCTATTAGTGCTAAAGATGGAGTTGAACTAACAATAATGGCTTTTCCAGCCTCAACAGAATCACCCTATAAGGCTAATTCATATCTACGATGTTTTGGCACAATTGCTTCTACGAACAAGGTCACGCCGTTGGCTTTACAATTCGTGCACGGAGCTTTCACAAATAGCCCAAGTTTATGCTCTTGAACCCGTTATTGGAGTAGATGATCCATCTTCGATGGCAGTTGTTGTCCAGATCGCAGGATTCATAGTTCTGTTTCCAAAAATTTGCCTCAAGAAAGCGTTTGCATAGTCTTGTGCACTGGCACGTCAATGGTGTTGAATTTTTTTTTTTTTTTGCCATCTGTTGTCGCCATTAAACTGAACTACTGAAGTTATTTGATGATTTGGAAAGATGAAAGTGCGACGGAATTCTTTCTCTTTCAATGACAGCTTGTTGCAATGTAGCAACAAACGATCATTGGAAAGTGGACTCCATTTGGTATTGACATTATTTTTGTAATTTTTTTCTTAAAAGTTGATTCCATTAGAATAAATTCTCATCTGAGAGTCACCTGGGCGATTAATATGTTTATCGCTCACTCCAATCATAATTTTAGCAGAAAGGATAATGGTACAGATTTTATATCTGTATCAGCGCGTACATACCTCTTTTGGGCCCGTTTCGGGTAGAAAAAATGATCAGAGCCGCTCATTTTGTTTAAAATATTTTGTTTTCGGTTCTTTGAAAAGATAAGCTCAATCCGGTATCAGTAAGGGCGTTTACAAAACATTCAACTTTGCTTTACAATTCAAGTTTGAACTCTGTGACAAAGTTGGACGACGACCTAACCGATACCAAATTGAGCTTATTTTTTGTAGAGACCATAAACAAAATATTTTAAACAAAATGAACAGCTTCGACCATTTTTTTAGTACCCAAAACGGGCCCAAAAAAGATATGTACGTGCTGGTACAAATTTCATATGTGTACCAGTAGCACCTCTCTAATTTTAGTGACGGTTACAAGGAGCTCTTTGTTTGCCCAATTTCTTCATTGTAGTAGAGGTGGTTACAGATGAAGCTCTTTGCTTACCTCCTTTCTCCACTATACTAGTCTAAATTTTGGGATTCTTCCAAGTCGGCCCTGATTTGTCACCGCATACCCGTCCAACCCCACCCCGCGTCACACCCTTTCCGCCGAAGCCCTATTTCAAGTGATGTACCCAAAATACCCCCACCTTTATTAGTCGCGTGCATCTCGACAGCCATGGCATCGGACCTGCCTCAATTTCCAGCTCCTCTACTGTGGTCATCGCTTTGGCCCACGGCCGTGAGCTCCTAATTCGGTGCGGGACCACCAGCGCTGCCACTGCGCACACAATCATGTACACATACCAGAACTGCCGCCCCACCCTAACCGCCACAAATCACCTCAATGGCCATCGTAGAGAGAGGCGTCCACGATGGACATGGATCTCATGTTGGAAGTCCCCGTGATCTCCTCGTTTGAAAGTTGAAAGTCCTAGTGGATCTCAAGTTCGCAGTCCTAGTGCATCTCATAAAAAGTTTAGTCGTTTGAATGGTGTAATTTGGGGTCGTAAATTGTGGGTGCATGTGAATTCTTAAGGGGTTGTGTAATTTAGAGGTGAATTCTGTAAGGGATGTAAGGGTGTGAATTGGACCCACATTCATATTCCTTAGAATTCACATCCCCTAAAAACAGAATTCACATCCACTAAAAACAGAATTCACGACCTAAATTCATATGCCCTATTTGACAGAATTCACACCCCCAAAAAATAGAATTCACCCATCTTATTTGATAGAATTCACACGCCCTAAAAATAGAATTCAAAATCCGTGTTTGACACAATTCACACCCTTAAAAACAGAATTCACACCTCCTATTTGATAGAATTCACCTCATATTAGATAGAATTCACATGTCCTATTTGACAGAATTCACACCCCTTAAAAACAAAATTCACCTCCTATTTGACAAAATTCATATGCCCTATTTGACACAATTCACACCCCCTAAAAATAGAATTCACATGCTCTATTTGACAAAATTCACACCACCTAAAAACAGAATTCACTCCCTATTTGACAAAATTCACACCACCTAAAAACAGAATTCACTCCCTATTTGACAAAATTCACATGCCCTAAAAATCTAAAAATAGAATTCAAAACCCATATTGGACACATTCCACCCCTTAAAAACAGAGTTCACCCCTTTATTTGAAAGAATTCACACTCTTTAAAAATAGAATTCACCTTCCTTCTATTTGATAGAATTCACATGTTCTATTTGATAGAATTCACACCCCTTAAAAACAGAATTCACGCTATTTGACAGAATTAACATGTCCTATTTGACACAATTCACACCCTAAAATTTACCCCCTAAAAACAGAATTTAACCTCTTATAAATAGAATTCACATGCTCTATTTGACTGAATTCACACCCTAAAAACCCCCTAAAAGCATAATTCACCTCCTTATTTCACAATTCATTTAGACTTTTATGAGATCCACTAGGACTTGAACTTGAGATCATGAGGACTTCCAACCTGAGATCCACGAGGACTTCCAACTTGAGATCTTCCAACATGAGATACATGGTCAAAAGAACTCAATAGCAACAGTAATAATTTGAATCACAATTTGATGATTTGAATCCCAATCACTGTATCATGGTCGATCAACTCCTCTTGCTGCAATCCTTGCTCCTCCTTGCCGCCTTAGTAAATGAAAAGCCATCATAAACGATAAATGACGAGCGGAACAAAAACATTAAACTAAGGGCAAACTTGTAAAAGCACCTTTAAAAAGGGGCTGGACGAATACCCGCTACAAAACAAGGTCCTGTAAGGAACAACAACAAAGAAAATAGGACCGACTGGTAATTTCCCGCTAAAATTTTCTTTTGGAAGGAAACTAAAAGGTTTTAACGATCGAGATTAAGGATCCCTAACTTAGCATCTATATAAGCTTGCTTGTGATATCCATCAATCAAGACACTTAGGTTCCGTTTCGCTAAGATTCTTATTTTTTTAGTACTTATTTTCTACTTTACGAGACACGACATTCTCTTACAATACATCACACTTAAATTAAGTAGGTTGGAAAGACACCTATATCTAGAGAACTAGCGTTTGTGCCCGTTCGATGCACGGGATAAAAAAAAATACATTGCCCCGTGTATTGAACGGGTACAATGCTAGTTGATAAAAAATATGGTTTAATATTTTTTCATGCCCCTTGTTCGATATATGCACTCTAGCATTAGTCTTATTCTCTGCACTGAAAGACATGTGTGCAAAATGAATTTGGAGCACCACGTGACGGTGCCCCAGGCGCATAGAATAATTTTGCCTCCATATTCAACCCCCACATCTCTCTCTCTCTCTCTCTCTCCCTCCCTCCCTCCCTCCCTCCCTCTCTCTCTCTCTCTCTCTCAAAATTCTAGGAATTTAAGGATTGAAAGTTGAGAGGCTTTTGGCTTCAACTACATTTGCATAGAGTATTGATTGATTTTTTGGTTTCGTGTATCAAACGGGCATACCGCTAGTTTATTAAAAAAAATGTCAATGTGAATCTTTTATTGTCTCGTGCATCGAACAGACACAACTCTGATTGATAGAAAATACAATTTTAAAAACTCATAGATATAGGTTTATTTCGTGTGTTGAACGAACACAACTTTGATTGATAGAAAATATAACTTAGGAAAAAAATCGATATAGATTTTCAAGAAGAAAAAAACTAAAAAGTATGATTTTTATTTATCATTACTTATTTAATACTTAAATCTCACCTCTTCCCCCTAAAATCACTCTCAACCCCTCCCTATATTCTCTCTCTCCCCCCTCCCCAAAACGCAAAATTCTAGAAATTTAGAATTGAGGGTTGAGAGGTTTTGACTTCAGCTACATTTCCAGAGAATAGAATAGAATAGATAGATGTGAGGGTTGGTATTCCCCTACAGAGAGCGTGAGAGTCCTATTTGTTGAATTGAGGGGGCGTTTTCACTAAATAATAAATTGTTGATAACAACTTTTTGATTTTGTTCTTTTTCAAAAAAAAAATTAGTGTATGTTAATTTTTTGTCAAACTACTAAAGGCGTGTTCCGGTTTCTAGAAAAAAAAACTTTTAGAAAAAAGAAGGTAATTTCAAGCTCAAAAATCATGTGTTTACGCAAATAATTTTTCTACCAATATGAATCTTGTTTGATACATTTCATTGAGATCTTTTAAACGGTGCAAAAATAATTAAAAAATTATTTTTCATTTTCATTATATTTGAGCTTGAAATTACCTTCTTTTTCAAAAAGAAGGTTTAAAAAGAATGCGGAACGGCACCTAAGTATTATGGATTTGTCTTGACAAAATGAATCAGAAAAGTAAAGAATTATAACTTTACACAAATATTTTGTGAAAAATCCAAGTAAAAGCCGAAAAAATTAATTTTTTTTTTTGAATATTTTCAAAAATACTTGTGGGAAAGACATTTAATTTTTTACTCTTTCGATTCCTCTCGTCGAGATGAAAGCTTAATACATAAAAGTTGGCGCAAAACCAACAAAAGCGGAAAGAATTTAAATAAGGACAAAATCAAAAATTTATTGTCTAACAATTTTATTACTTAGCGAAAACACCCCCTCGAATCTAGAGTCAATTACGTCTAGGTTCATCCAAAAGTTATGCAGATAAACTAATACTGTACTATTTCATCCGTCCCATAATTTATACAGAAATGCTAAAGGTACAGATGAATAATCTGTACCAGCGCGCACAAATCAGCTTTGGGCCGGTTTTAGTTTTCAAAAAAATGATCGGAGCCGCTCATTTTGTTTAGAATATCTTGTTTACGATTCCTACAAAAAATAAATTTAATCCGATATCGGTAAAGGTGTTTACAAAACATTCAACTTTGCTTTAGAATTCAGGCTTGAATTTTGGGGCAAAGTTGGATGTTTCGTAGACGCTCTAACCAATACTGGATTGAGCTTATTTTTTGTAGATACCGTAAACAAAGTATTTGAAACAAAATGAACAACTCCGATCATTTTTTTAGAGCCTCAAACGGGCCCAAAAATAATTTGTACTTGTTGGTACATATTATTCATCTTTACCAATAGCGCCTCTGTAATTTATAAGTCTTCTTTTTCTGGTATGTCAAGTCAACTACTCCCACTCTGTCCACCACCACAGATTGGATGCGTCACGAATGAGGTATTTGTCCCAGCCGTCCCAAATTTTGATTTGACTTCCCCCATTGGAGTATTTGTCCATATATTCTCCCTATTTATACCACCCCAGTTCCTGCCTGTAGGGAAAATCATATCATTTTACTCCTCATTCCAACAATAACTTCTCCAATTGTCATCAATCAATACAAGAAAAAATGGAACGACAAGCAGAAGCAGGGGAGGAAGACAGTACTACGCACCTCCGAATCCCTCTTCTCACTCCCTACAAAATGGGAAACTTCCAACTTTCTCACAGGTATAGAGTCAAACGAAAACCCACTTGTTTTTTTTTTTTTTCATTTGATTTCCCTTCTGTGTTTTTTTTCCCAGTACCACAGCCCGGGCCTAAGTTATCTTTGAAATTTCATCCTGATGAAAATAAATCAATCCGTTCCAATTGCTGTTCTTTAAGATTCTTCCTAGCCTTTGTGTCCTGGCCCGCATACGCCAGGCCGGGACCGGGAAATTGACAAGAAATTCCTTTTCTGCGGTGTGACCCTAGAATTGAACTCTGTTCAATTGTGTGGACAGCAAATCCACCAACCAACTAGACTAACCATTGGGCTCACTTGTTTTAGTTACTGTCAGTCTGTTTCACTAATTAGTTTGGCTAATCTCAAGTAGATTGCTAGTATTTTCGCGTTCATTGTTTCTTCTTGTGTTGCTGTGCTGATCTGTTGTTGACCAGGCGTTTGAAGAAAGTCCCAACTGGGAGTTTTATTCCTTAATACTCCTGAAATTCACCGGGTTTTTTCCCCAACTTTGACACAAATACAGAAATCTTGCACACACTCACTCATATGGGGTGGGCCCCCACACTGTACAAACACTTACACACTCATGAGGTGCGGTGTGTGCGCCTACACAAATGTTTGTGTATTTGTGCGTGGTTTTAGAATTTTTCTCTCGTCAAAAGCACTCCTTTGAGTTCAGAAGTCACTTTTCTTTTTGGTTAATGAATATCTTATGATTGAATGTGATGTTATGTATTTTTTTTTAAATAAAAATGCGATGTTGATTGGAAGAAATGTTTTTATTCTTTAAGCGCAGGTAGTCAATCAAAGATTAAAATTTTCCTTCTTTATTTTTTCTTGTTTACTTCTGTCTTGATATATATCTCACATTTATTTTAGACATATGTGCATTGCTAGTTGGTATATGTGCTGATATCAGGTTGTACAATATCTTTATCTTGGGATTCTGCGAATCACTGCGATTTCTCCAAATAATAACCTCGTTTTGCTGAATATCTTAGCCGTCGTAGCTCATGGGACACCATCTTAGGAAAAAGAATTAGTTTTTTTTAGTGAATTTTGTTTTTGTTTTTTTATCTAGTACCACCATAAAAGCCGGAGTTTTCCCTCCTACAGTTATTTTCCAAATTTCAGCTATTGACTTAATACAATCTCTATAACTAAATATTCCTCCAGGTCTTTAATGTTAGATGCTCCTTAGCATTGCAAATGTATCGAATGTCCTGTGAAGGATACCTCAATAGTGAATAACTACACATTCCTTCAGCTCTTTTTTCTATGCCATGTTGATGTTGAATCTAGCAGGCTTCCTACTTCCCTATCTTGTTTCTATGCCATGTTGATGTTCACTCTTTTTCAAGTAATATGTTAAGGACAAGGAAACATAATGAAAGGGAGCAAATATTCATGGGATTAAGAAGAAATATGCACCTAAACAAATGTTTCATAATGTTGTGCCAGAGGTAGAAAAATGGGAAGATCCAATCTCCTTTGTAGGCATTCTCCGTATGTCAAGAATGGAGTGCTCTTTTCCACTTTATGGCTTTCCCTTTTAAGTTTTAAATTTTCTGTATTGTGACTTTCTTCACCTTTTAGTGTTCGGGTTTTTTTTTTTTTTTTTGTCTGTTAGAATCCGTTTCATTTTTGCCTTATAGACTTGTCAAAATATAGCATATAGTTAACACACTAGATTCAGTCTTTAAGGTTTGTGTTGATCTTGACAGCTTAGGTTTAGTTTGTTAACTAACATCGCATCATGATCATTCATTGGAATCTTAAGGTTCTGGCTAATTTTGTTTAGTCATTCTAGCTTAGCGGTTCAACCTTTTGTTTGTTTTGTGCTATTTAATTTTGGTAGTTAAATCTAGTTATGGTGTTCTCTTTTAGACTTAACAAGGACCGTGTAGCGGAGTTTGGGATTCAGACAATTTGTTTCCTTCTTGCTGATAAACTTCAAAGCATCTTGCAATTATAACTATTTTCTCTCCATATTGTTTCAGAATTGTCTTGGCACCATTGACTCGACAGAGATCTTTCAATAATGTTCCTCAACCACATGCTATCTTGTACTACTCGCAGAGGGCCACTAAAGGGGGTCTTCTCATTTCAGAAGCCACAGGGGTTTCTGATACTGCACAAGGGTACTTCTAACATTAGCATTTTCCAAGTTCTGTATTTTTGTATTGGTTTAGAGGAAATTATGTAGGTGAGTGTATGTGTTGCTAAAAATGATTGACTCTTTCTCTTATAGTTTTGTTAACTACTTGATCTTTATTTTATGTTAAGGTATCCTTTTACGCCTGGTATTTGGACAAAGGAGCAAGTTGAAGCCTGGAAGCCCATTGTCGACGCTGTTCATGCGAAAGGTGGTATCTTCTTCTGTCAGATTTGGCATGTGGGAAGAGTTTCAAACCATGGTATATTGTTTACATTTCTGTCCCCTTCATCCTTTATCTTTCATCGAAAGATAATGTTAGATTCCACTTCAATTGTTTCAAAATACTAAAATATGTGGTGGTATTTGTGCCAACGTTATGAGTGCTAGTTTTCTTTTTACATTTCTCGGTATGTTTGACAACATTGCATGGACTTAGTATCTGTATTGCGGGGAACTTTTGATGAAATCAACAAGAAGGGCCAAGGATATTTTTGTCATGTCAAATGTTCTGGTCTAGGCGTTGCAGGTCGCTCAAGGATCATTGTGTAGATCTGCTAGTTGGATCTATTATGCATTTAGATACATTAACTATGTGTTTATTCATTGCATGTAGCTATTGTTAGGTCCATTCACCTCGTTTGTTTTTCATTGTACACATTTATAACTTGTTTTATGACGTGACATATTTGATGCGGGCATCTATTACTAGGTTCATTGAAACACACTTAGGTCATTCCACCTAGATTTCGAGGAATTGGAATAGCCTTTTGCATGGCTTGTAAACATTTGATGTGACCTCTCATTTCAAATTTATGTCTTTATCTAATGACTCATCAGTCATTGTTATGTTTTGTATTGCCTCTTCTTCTAGATCAAGATACTATGGCCCTGTAGCAGTTTGGTTCTCTGTTGACTTATTTGTGGTCATACTGTGTGCAGGTTTCCAGCCAAACGGCCAGGCTCCAATCTCTTCTACAGACAAGGAATTGACTCCTCAACTTCGAGCCAATGGTGTTGATGTAGCAGAATTTTCACCGCCACGACGGCTAAGAACTGATGAAATTCCTCTTGTAGTCAATGATTTTAGACTTGCTGCGAGGAATGCTATGGAAGCTGGTAAGTTTGGGGCTAATTCACTTTATACAGTGACATCAAGTCTCTGTTAATCAAAACAAATGCCAGACTTGTAAATACCACATATGTCGTAGAAACCTTTTCGAGTGTTGTTTGAAAGTGATAGCACATCCCAAATAATACCCGATGACAAATGTGGATCTTTAAACAAAATTAGTTTGACTCAGCGAACTCTTTCTTGACTTGCCTACTCATTAAAAGTCTCAAGAGTCTTAAGCAGGGTCGAATATTTTGGAGTAGAAAAGTAAGAATTTTCCATCACGTTGGTATTGATCCTGCTACCTACGCTATGTTTCTTGAGCAACAATCTCTTTTTAACATGCAGGTTTTGATGGGATTGAGATCCATGGAGCCCATGGTTACCTAGTAGACCAGTTCCTAAAAGACCAAATCAATGACCGAACTGATAAATATGGAGGCTCTTTGGAGAACCGTTGCCGATTTGCCCTAGAAGTCGTTGACGCTATTGTGAATGAGATAGGATCAGATAAAGTTGGAATCAGGCTTTCTCCTTTTGCTGATTACATGGAATCAGGTGACTCAAATCCAAAGGCTCTAGGTCTTTATATGGCTGAATCCTTGAGTAAATTTAGTGTACTCTATTGTCACATGATTGAGCCTAGAATGAAAAAGGTTGGAGAAAAATCTGAATGCCCCCACAGTCTTGTGCCCATGAGGAAGGCTTTCAATGGCACTTTCATTTCCGCGGGTGGTTATGATAGAGAAGATGGTAACCAAGCTGTTGCAGAGAATCGCACGGATCTTGTTGCATTTGGCCGTTTGTTCTTGGCCAACCCAGATTTGCCTCGTAGGTTTGAGCTCAATGCGCCGCTTAACAAATACGATAGAGAAACTTTCTACGTTCCTGAACCTGTTATTGGCTACACCGATTATCCATTTCTTGACACCACTGCTTAAAAGCACAATGGTAGGATCACTCTAGTTAGAGTTGTCCTGATCTCGGATTTCACTGTTTGAAATGAAGTTCTTCTTCAAGTGGTTCTTATTTTGCTGTATCAGAATAACCCTCCAGACACTCAAGAATGGGTACCAAACTGCGTTCTTTTATAATGTAATTCGCCGGAGAGAGCCTGTTGTATTTAGCACCTTGTGCATTGGCACGATAGAATTATTTGTTGTGTCAATTTCTGTAGCTATTAAACTTGTATTATTAATGATTGGAAAAGATGAACTTGAGATTGGATTTTTCTGTTCTTTCTGCATTAAAGCCAGGTTTTTAATTCTCTACTTTGTGTAACTCCAGTTGTTTCTGCTTAGGGCATTCCGGCATTGTCATTGTAACAATCAGTACATAGACCCTGTAGTAATGGAAGTATATAGCTTAATAAGACCATGTTATGAATGATATTAGTTTGCGGACCTGAACAACTCAATTTGGGAAAAAATGCTCCGAAAAAGTTCGTTTTGTATGGGCCAGAATATTTATTTGAGCTATTTGGCAGACCGAAATGAGGATGCGAATGAATAGGGGTAAACATAAAAGAGACGGCTAACATTGGTGGAATTTAGGCTGTTTCCCCTGCTAGCTTGTCAACAGATTCCACCCCAACGCTTGTATTGCTCTTCCACAACGAATGTGAATGAATAGGGGTAAGCATAAAAGAGACTACAACATTGGTGGAATTTAGGCTGTTCACAACTGCAAGCAGAAATCTTTTAGCTTGTCAGCAAGCGGAAATCTTTTAGCTTGTCAACAGAGGCAACACCTGTATTGCTCTTCCACAACCCCGTTTTCGCAGTTTAGGCTACTCCCATTTCACTCGCCACTACCATGGGAATAGCTTTTGCTTTCTTTTTTCTCTTGCCACTAAGATGTTTCAGTTTGCCAGGTTGTCTCTTGTCTGCCCAAGAATTCAGCAACATTTCGAAAGGTTGAACAATTTGGAAATCCCCGAATCTATGCTAATTTTCCACTAAAGCATTTATTTGCTTACTACGCCTGAAGCTTGGGTGAAACTAAGTGAAGGTCCTACTGCTATCTATCATATTTGGGGAAAAAAAGCCTTCAGATTTTCAGAACAAGAAAAAAGGATTAGTGAAGTTTGGAGAGGGAGTGGGGGCAAAATGCAATTTACCTCCCTATGGATTGCCTCTTTGGCATATCACCTCCCTATCAATTTGAAATGACCAATTCACCCCCTTTGGTTTTGGGCTAAAGTGCTTCCGGGAATTTTTCCATCCAAATTGACTGTTCGTATGTTACACGCGCTCTTAAACAGACTTCATTGCAGGTCCTTCAAAAAAAATTTGCTCTCTCTCCCTCCCAAAAAGATGTTTCATTTCATAAATTAAAAGAACTCATCAATATTTAGTAACTAGTACTCCCTCCGTCCCTTTTTAAGTGTCCTGCTTCGTAATTCCAACTTATTAAAAAGACATCATCATTATACCTTTCACATCAACTTTTTTATTCACTTTCCTTACTTACCCATCATCATTACACTTTTACTCACTAACTTTTCAAAATGGAATCTACTTTTAGGGGCAAAATGGAAAATTCACCAACTTTTACCCACTAACTTTACAAAATAGACACTTATTAAGGGACAGCCCAAAATGGAATATCGGACTCTAAAAAAGGGACGGAGGGAGTAACAAAAGGTTTGAATTTTTTTGAAAAAAAAAAATCCTTTTTAAGATTTCGTTTTGCCGACCGGATAATTTTTTTTTGGACAAAAGTGGTACACATATTTAGTCAATATCTGGTTCTGCACCTTCAACCAAAAATCAAACGAAAAAACAGTTTGATAGATCCTTCGAAAGTGCTATGATCACTTTCTATCATATAACCAAGCATATAATTTATAAACCTGAACAGTTGCTTAAGCAAAATCCATGGCTATGCCTCTGCCCGAAAGTAGGACCAGTGTAGACCGTTTTGGATAGCCCAGTTTGTATGGAGCTCCGACTCTGAATGGTACTTTCAAACCTCAATTATACGTGGCAGCAAGGTTTGAGTGCGTGGCCACAATGTTCGAGTATGTGCCTCGAATTCGAATAGGTGGCTGCAAGCATATGTATACCAATTTGTTACTTAACCCGAAAAAAGTGTATTTCATTAATTAAAGAATTATAAACGTACGGATTAAGTTACTAATTTGTGCATGTGCCCCCACTAATAAAGTATCTGGATCCATCTCTGGGCCGACGTGGTTGGTAGCGGTGTGGAATGCTGGTGGGACTACGCTGTAGGGGAAGGAACAGATTAAGTGTTTCAGATTTGGGTGGGGATTGGCTTCATGCAAGGATGGAACCAGGATTTTACCCTAGTTGTTGCGAAATGTATACTAAAAAAATCTAATGGTGGCGAAACGACTATATAAGTTGGGCAAAAAAAAATTTTTTACATATAATAATTACATTTTCTAAAATTCTTGTCGTGGCGATCGCCACCACTAGACTCCCCCTGGTAAGTGGATATACATAGCAAAACACACACAAACTCATGTTTATGTATAGTGGTATACATGTACAGATGAATATTAGCTCTGTAAAGTGTTTTCCGATTAGCATAAGTTTTTTCTGTTTTTATGGTAGATGAGGAGTTTGTATTGCAAAAAAATCCAAAACCACGATGAGATGGATTGGCCAGTTCTACATGATAGGGAGGTGATGTGCCAACGAGGCAAATTGCATTTTGCCCAATAGGAAAAGAAAGCCTAGATGTGAGCAAAAATCCTTTTCTTTGGTGTTTGTTTAAAGGCCCGTGCTTTTCATACTCTAAAATCTACCATCTACACTCTAAAAGTGGAATACGAAAAATCAATTCCTATGTGCAGTTGATTTTCGCTCTCCACTTTTGAGGCGCAGATAGTAAATTTTAAAGTGCGAAAATCTATTTCCTTGTTTGAACCCTTATATTCACAGAAAGCTTTACTGGGTCAAGACATTTTTGCCACAAATGATTCAGCATTAATCAACTAGGGACCACACTCAGACTTGTAAAGTTGGCAACAGTAAAATTGTCCAATAAATAAACACTCTTTCTCCCATCATAATAGATACACAAACACAAGAGAGAGCTTAAACTATTTCCAATTATCAAAACTATCCTATGAGGCTCGGATTGGTTTGGTTTATCCTATGAGGGTCCACTTTTTCCGTTCTTTTTCCTACTGATGGAAGGGAAAAAAGTCCGATATGGTCAGAGTTGGGAGCAATACAACACATTTCAAAGGCAATCCCTTAATTTTTATTTACAACCCACAAAAAAGGTCTATCCTTAGAATTGCAGGCGATATCGGTCGGTCCACACTGCACAATAAAATCACCGGAATGCCATTTTTTGACACGGTTGGTTGCTTGCTTATCAGACAGGCCATCTTGGCTTGTCGGCAACTGATAAGCACCCGACAATGTAATCAAGGGTGCGCTAGTGTCTAGTCTTAGTTACTTTTGTCGCTTAATTAGTTGTTTTTAATTGCTTTTGCTCGTAGAGTGTGCTAGTCTTGTTTTGTAGGTAAACCACCCAATAAAGAGTTTTTAGGAGCAAAGTGGCCCGATGGCCAAGGCAAGGCCAAGGTGGCCCGAGCAAGATGGCCAAGGCAGCTTGACCAAGGCAAGGCCAAGGTGGCCCGAGCGAAGCAGCCAAGGCAAGGCCAGGAAGCTAGAAGTCAACGCCAAGCAGCAGCGGTCAACGCCTGGAGATAAGGCCTCGGCATCGATGGCAAGGATCCTAGCCATCGGTACCGAGCAGCTAACTCTGAAGCCTCGCCATCGATGGCTGAAATTATGGACATCGGTACCGAGAGCTTAAATGCTTTTTAAAGCCATTGCCATCGGTACCGAGACCTTAAGGGGGAATCATCGAGGAATATTCCATCCGCGTACTCAGGGACTATATATAGGCGTGATGTCATTTTGCACAAACACGTAGAAAATTAGATTTGTACCCGTTTTTTAGATCTAGAGCTAGATTTGAATTGTTCTTCGTGTTCTTGAGTGTTCTTATTTTTCCAGCTCTTTATTTCTGCATTCTCAACTTAAGTAAGTAAGTTTTGACTCTTGTCTCCTTAATTAAAGTTGTTTTAATTCTCCCGATCTATCTTTCTATCTAATTTTCTCTTAGGCTTGTGTTTACATTTATGTCAAGTAGATTTTTGCTTGCTCTTATCTTTTTAGATATGTGTGAGTAGTTTCATAAGGTTGGGTCATGGGGTGACTAGCACCCCATGGCTTGAGTAAAAATTGCATTTTTCACCAAAAAGTTTACAACTTTGTTTTGGAAATTGATGTGGGGCTTGGATTCGTTTGTCAAATTACCGAGGTGATAACCTCCTTGATCATGTGTAGCTGAGAGCTTCGCCTACTCACCACACATGATGCTTGGAGCTCGGTCGCTCGAGGTGTTTGCTAAATGGATTCTATAGCTAGCTTGATTTTCGAACCTTCTTATCTTCCGGGTAAAACCGAGTATTGGGTGGAAAATGTGATTTTGCTTGAGTCGTGGGCGCTAGTAATTCCTAGACCTAACCTTCTCTTTTAATCTAGTTTATTCTCGTTTAAGTTAGCCCTTTTACTTTCCACCGCATACGAAAAACCAAGTTGGCTGACTAAAAGCCGGAAACCATACTCGCATCTACAATCCAGAAAAGCCGTATTATTTATCCCTTGGGTACGATCCCGGACTACCGGATTTATTATGCTTCAATCGGACGCTTATGCCCTACGCTTGGGGTGACCTCTCTTTTGATACATCGAGAAGTACGAAGCATTTTTTGCGCCGTTGCCGGGGATTTCTTATTATGGCTTTATGGAGGCTCGACAAACCATTGTGAGTATCCCGCTTCTTTCTTTTAGTTGTAGTTAGTTGTTTGTTTGTTAGTTGCTCGTGTCTAATTCGGTGGATACCTCTAACCTGGTTTCATGCCAAACTTGAGGTGTAACGAAGCCGGAGTAGATATTGAGTTAGTTAGTTAGTTAGTTTCATTTAAATTTGCATTGTTGAGCCGAGGCGGTGGCATAACCCCTCGCACTTTCTGTTTCTGTTTGTCTTGTTGAGGTGGCGGCCTAGCCCCTCCGGTCTGTTAGTTTGCTGGTAGTTAGTTGGTAGTTTTGTTGGTTTATGCCTGTTGTGTATCGGAGCCCAAATTCCAATCGGCTTCACCGTTCTTCATCGCCTCCGAGGATCCGTAGCATTGTCAGGGCGTATCCTGCCCACTCTCCACCGCGCAAAGTAAATCGAAATCGCAATAGCAAAGGCCCAATGGCCGAAGAAATTCCAGTTCGCACTCTTCGTGACTTGCTGAATCCAGAAAGGGCTCCTTCTATATCGCCTATCGTTATACCTACTCCGACTGTTGGGACTACATTTGAATTCAAGTCTGAGTATCTTCGGGTTATTCCAGAGTTTCGGGGGCGGGAATTGGAGGATCCTTATTTGCATATCCGGGAGTTCGAAAATATTTTGTATTCCATTTGTCCTGCTCAGAATCAACTTGATCAAGCTCGCTTGAAGCTGTTTCCCTTCACTCTCAAGGATAAAGCGAAGCAATGGTTCAATTCCTTGAAGCCTAGGTCCTTGCGCAATTGGGGTGAAGTTCAGGATGCTTTCACTACAAAGTTCTTCCCAGCTAGCAGGGCCAAGTTGCTTATTGATCAGATCCAAATGTTCAAGCAAAGGGATGGAGAGACGTATCACAAGTATTGGGAGCGCTACAAAGATTTGCTTATGTCAGTTCCACATCACAACCTCCCATTATATCTTAGAGTTAACTATTTTTACACGGGATGTTCTCAAGAGAGCAAACAACTCTTGGATACAATGGGTGGTGGAGATTTCATGGGAAAGACACCAGAAGATGGTTGGGGCTTCTATGAGATACTAGCAGAGAAGACTCAGACTTGGCAGCTTGCTGATCCGGGGGATAGGGCGATGTTCAACCAAGGCCCTTCAGGTTCTGGGAAGTTTTCTATTTCGGAGCATACGGCCTTTGAAACACGTTTGGAGGAGATTTCTCGTAAATTGGATAAGTTGGAGATTAAGAGTGCTCAGTCTCAAGAAGTGAAAGCGGTACGCCAAGTGGAACGCCAAGTGGAGGAAGTGTGCGTTATTTGTGAGATGGTGGGCCATTCTACAGAATCTTGCCCTAATATCCCTGCCTTGAAGAATGTGATAAATGGGATTGTCCCAGAAGAGGTGCATGCTGTGCAAAGATTTGACCCTTATTCTCAATCCTACAACTCGGGGACTCGACAACATCCCTCTTTCCGTTGGGGTCAATCAAATGAGGGAAGCTCTTCTCAAATGCAACCTCCTGCTCAACAGTTGCCTTGGAAGCAACAAGCTCAGAATGCCTTCCGTTTTCCTCAAACTCAAGCGCCGCCAGGGTTTGCTCCTCCTGCTCCATTTCCTCAAGCAAGTCAATTCCAACAGCAGCCTACTCAATTTCAACAACCTTCTCAGTTTCAACAACCCCCTAAGCGTTCTTGGGAAGAGCAATTTGGTGCCCTCTTGCAAGGCCAGAATACTTTCAATGAGCAACAGACCCAAATGATGAATGATATTCGGAATCAATTGGGCAAATTGACAACCACTGTGGGGATATTGCAGCAAGAAAGGAGGAAATTCCCAACACAGCCTCAGCCCAACCCACAATCAACTTCCAATCCGACTTCCCAGGGTGTGCACTTTGCTAGCTCCTCGGTGATTTTCCCCGAGCAAGCAAAGGCGATAATCTCTCTTCGAAGTGGAAAAGTGGTAGACAACCAAGTGAAGATGCCCTCGGATCCTATCTTGTTATCTCCTCCTATTGATCAGTCAAGTCCAACAATCCTTGGGGAATCTCCCAAGGAAGCAAGTGAGGAAGCTCTAGAAGAAAGGGAGAAGGAAAAGGGTAAAGCAAAGGAAAGTGTACCGGATCCTCGAGTTGTTCCAACACCGGCACCTTATCCTCAACGCTTGAAGGCTTTGGCGAAACCGAATCTTAATGCGGAGTTGCATGAGTTGTTCAATCAAGTGAAGATCAATATCCCCCTTATGGATGCGGTCAAGCAAATCCCCTCTTATGCTAAGTTTCTTAAAGATCTATGTACTCGAAAGAGGAAGTTGAATGTTCAAAAGAAGATCTTTTTGACCGAACAAGTGAGCTCCATTATTCAAACGAACATTGCACCAAAGTACAAAGATCCGGGGAGTCCCACCATTGCAATCACCATTGGAGATAAGCGTATCGAACAAGCCTTGCTCGATCTTGGAGCAAGTGTCAATCTACTTCCGTTCTCCGTCTATCAAGAACTTGGGTTAGGGGAGATGAAGTCTACTCGAGTCACCCTTCAGTTGGCCGACCGGAGTGTTCGCATTCCAAGGGGGGTAGTGGAAGATGTCTTGGTGCAAGTTGGTCAGTTTATCTATCCAGTGGACTTTGTGATTGTTGACACGACTCCGACCGACTCTTGTGCCACTTCTACTCCGGTGATCCTTGGGAGACCCTTCTTAGCCACGGCGGATGCAGTTATCAATTGTCGAAACGGATTGCTTAACATGACCTTCGGGAATATGAAGATGGAGGTTAATGTGTTCAATATTGGCAGTCAAATGGGGGATGATGAAAATGTGAATGAAGTGAGTTTTATTGACTCTTTGGTGGAGGAACATGTGGACGAGCTGCTTTTTAGTGATCCTTTGGAGGTTGCTCTCACAGCCGAAGAGGCTGAATTTCTTGGGTCTTCCGAAGTGAACTATTTGTATGCTTTAATGAATGAAGATGAGGCTTGCGCACTACAGGCTTGGAACCCGAAGTTGGATGAATTTGAAGAGCTACCGCCGATTGAGAAGAAGGTCTTGCCCTCTAGTGTGGAGCCGCCAAAGTTAGAGTTGAAGGTTTTGCCCGACACTCTGAAATACGTCTTCCTTGGAGAGAATGAAACGTATCCTGTGGTTATATCCTCTTCTCTTGCGAATCTCCAAGAGGTAGAGTTGATTACTTTGTTGAAGAAGCACATGAAAGCTATTGGATGGACAGTTGCAGATATCAAGGGTATCGATCCAACTCTTTGCTCACACCATATTGCCTTGGAGGAGAACGTCAAGCCATCTCGACAACCCCAACGCCGTTTAAACCCAATCATGAAAGATGTGGTTCGCGCTGAGGTTCTGAAATTGTTGGATGTTGGGATCATCTATCCCATTGCTGATAGCAAGTGGGTGAGTCCAATTCAGGTGGTACCAAAGAAATCCGGGGTGACAGTTGTACGGAACGAAGACAATGAGCTTGTACCTACTCGAATTCAGACAGGATGGAGAGTATGTATCGATTATCGGAAGCTCAATGCAAGCACCAGAAAAGACCACTTTCCTTTGCCGTTTATCGATCAAATTTTGGAAAGAATAGCCGGGCATGCGTTCTACTGCTTCTTGGATGGGTATTCTGGGTATAATCAGATCGAGGTTGCTTTGGAGGATCAAGAAAAGACTACATTTACTTGTCCTTTTGGTACATTTGCTTACCGCCGGATGCCGTTTGGGTTGTGCAACGCTCCGGGAACATTTTCGAGGTGTATGATGGGTATTTTTAGTGACATGGTTGAAAAGATCGTAGAAGTTTTCATGGACGACTTCTCGGTGTTTGGCGACTCTTTTGAGTCTTGTTTGGCCAATCTCGAGAAGGTTTTGACAAGATGTGAAGAGAAGAATTTGGTACTCAATTGGGAGAAATGTCACTTCATGGTTACTCAAGGAATTGTCTTGGGGCATATCGTTTCTTCCGAGGGTATCGCGGTGGATAAGGCAAAGATCAACCTTATTTCCAATCTCCCGACTCCAAGGTGTGTGAAGGATGTTCGTTCATTCCTCGGGCATGCTGGGTTCTACCGCCGGTTCATAAAAGATTTTAGTTCCATTGCTCGACCGTTGTGCCATTTGCTCGCAAAGGATGTGCCATTTGAGTGGACACCGGCGTGTGAGGCCGCTTTCGCCAAGCTCAAGTCAAGTCTTACCTCGCCACCTATCGTGCGGTCTCCGGATTGGGAGTTACCATTTGAACTTATGTGCGACGCGAGCGATTATGCCGTGGGAGCGGTGTTGGGACAACGCCAAGGGAAGGAGCCGTATGTCATCTATTACGCTAGCAAGACTTTGAACGAGGCCCAAATGAATTATTCAACTACCGAGAAGGAGTTGTTAGCTATAGTCTTTGCCCTTGACAAGTTCCGTTCTTACCTAGTTGGAGCCCCGATCACCGTGTACACCGATCATTCCGCCCTTAAATACCTCTTCACAAAGCAAGATGCTAAAGCTCGTCTGATACGGTGGATCCTACTCCTCCAAGAGTTCAACTTGTCCATCAAAGATAAGAAGGGTGTTGAGAATGTGGTAGCCGACCACTTATCAAGATTACAATTTGAAGATCCTGCTCCGAGTCTCCCTATCGCAGACACGTTTCCGGATGAACAATTGTTGGCTTATTCGAGTACCCCGTGGTTCGCTGACATAGTGAACTATTTGGCTACGGGTCTCTTACCACCGCATTGGTCCCCGCAAGAGCGTCGTCGGTTCCTTTATGAAGTACGGATGTTTTCTTATGACGACCCTTATCTTTTCAAATATTGCCAAGATCAAATCGTGCGCCGCTGCGTTCCGGATTCGGAGCAACAAAGAATTCTTGAGTTTTGCCATTCGGAAGCTTGTGGGGGTCACTATTCTTCGAGGACGACTTCCGCCAAGGTGTTGCAATGTGGATTTTATTGGCCCAACTTGCACAAGGATGCTCATCTCTTTTGCGTCGCTTGTGAACGTTGCCAAAAGCTTGGGAGTGTGACTCGGAAGGATGAGATGCCACTCACTAACATCTTTGTAGTTGAGATTTTCGATTGTTGGGGCATAGACTTTATGGGACCATTTCCTGTTTCTTTTGGGAATTTGTATATCCTCTTGGCGGTTGATTATGTTTCAAAGTGGGTGGAAGCCATTGCAACACGTACCAATGATGCCAAGGTGGTGGTGGAGTTTCTTAAGGACAATATTCTTTCAAGATTTGGGATGCCAAGAGCGATCATAAGTGACCAAGGGACACACTTTTGCAACCGGACCTTTGAGGCCTTGATGAGGAAGTATGGGATCAATCATAAAGTTTTCACGGCTTACCATCCTCAAACAAACGGGCAAGCGGAGTTGGCGAATAGGGAAATCAAGCACATCTTGGAGAAAACAGTGAACCCTAACCGGAAGGATTGGAGTCTTCGTTTGAATGATGCACTTTGGGCTTATCGCACGGCGTACAAGACTGTCTTGGGAGCTTCGCCGTATCGTTTGGTTTATGGGAAAGCATGTCATCTTCCGGTTGAGATTGAACATAAGGCATTTTGGGCTATCAAATCATTGAATTATCGTTTATCGGCCGCCGGCAAGCACCGAAAGCTCCAACTCAACGAGCTTGAAGAGATTCGAAGAGATGCTTACGACAACACCGCCATCTACAAAGCAAAGGTCAAGGCCTTCCACGACAAGCGAATTCACCGGAAAGACTTTGAGATTGGACAGAAGGTACTCCTATACAACTCTAAGCTTCATTTGTTTCCCGGTAAATTACGTTCTCGATGGGTTGGTCCGTATGTTGTTGAGCATGTTTATCCTCATGGTGCTGTTAATGTTGTGAATCCAATTAATGGTCAATCTTTTAAAGTGAATGGACAGAGGCTTAAACCATTTCTCGGCAGTTTCGAGGTTGGAGAGCCGGATGAGGAGTTGATCAATCCAGTTTACACGGTTGATTAGTTTGTTTCTTTATGTTTGCACGGGGAGCGAAAGCGTAACCGCTGAACTTAACTGTTTGTCGGACCCGGCCCCTTGACTTAATTGTATGGGTCACCCACCATTGACTTGGGTATATGTAGCTCCGCACGCCGCTACTAAAAGAAGGATCGTGTGCCCAGCTCCGGTTCGAAGGGCAATCATTTGATATCAGTGACATAGGCCTTTAATTAGCTTTTCTGATAGGAGTAATTCACAGTTAAACACTCACGTCTTCCAGATTAGCCCCAACGGGGGCGGTTTAGATCCTTAGGTTAGGCCTTGATACTCCCGTGCTTACGCACTTGGCTCTATCTTGTTGCTTGCCTGGTTACGATCTTAGGGGACGCTGGACTTCATTGTTTGGCGGAGTCGAGCTGTGACTTTGACGCTCCGAGTTCTGATATTGAATGTGTAAATACTGTACATATGTTCTTTCTTTCTTTCTTTTACGTGTTTCTTTTGTGTTGTTTAGTATGCATGTTTAGGTTTGCTATGTGTTTCTTGTTTTGAATAAAGTCTTGGAGATGTTTCACATGAAAAGATTTCACCAACATGTTAGTGTAAAGGGCTTTCATTAGTTCTTCTTGGTAATAGTTTGTCGTTAATGATCCATGCTCTCTGAATAGGCCCCTATCAGTGGCAACTTTGGTCTATGGGTGAGGTGTGATATTGCCTGGAGTGCACGCTAGGTTGTATTGTATCTTGCTTTGTTTTGATCGTAGGGGACGCTGAACTTCATTGTTTGGCGAGGTCGAGCGATAAATTTTATTACGGGCGCTAGCATGACAAATTCTCAACGGTCTAGTATAGCCACCCATTGCTTACCCCACCGGTAAGGAATGGGAAGAAAAGTATGACTCGTGTGATCGCGTGATGATCGGGTGGTGCATTGCATTCTGTGTTACATTTTTCAAATCATTTTGCATGATCTTTTGTGTTTTCTTTGTTTTGTCTCTTTTTATTTTGGTTTGGTTTTGAAGCCGGATAACACGGGCCGGTGGTACTAATGTCATTTGCTTGTGGAAAGTCTTTCTCTTAAGTCTTCTACAGGGTTTATTTGCTACCACACCAGCCTTGGTAGTTTGGGTCTAAAGCCGGGGTGAGTGAGGCATTCAGGAGCCCTAAGCATGGGTGCGGCTATGCGCCGCGGTTATTAGTCCGATAAAGCTTTGGATATGGCCCAGTGTGACTAGCTTTGGTTTCGAGTGGGCAAAACCGAAAGAGTAAACCCTGGAAGCATCTATACGGACTGGAGCAGGCATTTGCCATGAAATCCTCCTACTTGGTCGAGGTATTTAAGGGTTGACATTCCCCTTAGACGGTACATTCGCGCACTCTTTCCTTCCTTCGCTCTTGTTCCTAATGCTATGAGGGCATAGCATCGCTTTAAGTTGGGGGGAGGGGTTAGCTTATGTGCTATTTGTTTGCTAGTTGCTATAAAATTTTGAAATTTTGAAAATCCAAAAACAATAGAAATTGAAAATCCAAAAAAAATGAGAAAATTGAAAATTTCAAAAATAAATAAAGGTTTTTACTTGCAAATTCTTCCTTTTATCATGTTTTTAGCTCTTGTTCGTAACTTGTTGCATGCTCAATAATTGAAAGGTGGCAAGAGTTCGTAACAATCCTAAGAAATTCGGTGATTCTCAATTTGCGTGCTTAGTTAAAAATTGAACGGTTTAGGTCTTGAGTAAAGTTTTTGAGCAAGCTTTGGCCATATCCCCACCTTTTCAATTCAATAAGAAGTTCGTAGTTAGGTGAATAATCGCATGTCTATCTCTAATTGTGTTTAAATGTCGATTTTCAATCATTTTGGAATCCAAAGCGCACTTAGGAGAAGATACAAGGCATTCTTTGCATGATCATACCACACACGAGTCCCCTTGTCCTGTTTTGCATCCTGTTTTTCTCCCGTTCTTTGCTTTAACCTAGGCGACCGGTTGTTTGGAGGGATGTGGGTGTGAGTGATTTCATTGTTCAAAAGTGTTTTTGGGGAGTTATTTGAAGTATCAAGAAATCTGGGGACCAAACTGAATGCAAGGGAAATTCTCTGAGATAAGCTGTCGGCATCGATGGCTAGAATATGGGACATCGGTACCGAGGCCTTACGGTCAACACAGTCAACAGCAGTTAAGCTCTCGCCATCGATGGCTGGATATTGGGACATCGGTACCGAGTCCCTTGTCAGGAAAAAACTTCTGAACGTCGAAACCCAAACTACTGAACCCTCTCCCTCTCTCCTCTGACAGACGACCCTCTCCTCCTCTTTCCTCCATTGCTACCCAAAACCCTAACCTAAACCTCCATTAAACCACCAAAAACTCCATAATCTTCCATAAATCCTTCCAATCTTCCATCATCATCAACAATCCTCAAGATTTCTTCACCAATTTGAGGATTATCAGTCCAAAAAGAGGTAAACCCACTTTCCCTCCTTTCATCCGAAATTTTTCAATTTTTTTCTACACAAACCCTTGTTTCTTCCTATTTTCTTCCCATATACCCATTTCCCACAATTTTCCTAACCTACATTCTACCCCCTTCCACCAAAAATCAAAACCCTAGAAAAAAATCCCCAAATCTGAAAATCAAAAAAAAAAATTTCCCCAAACCTTTTTTTAGCTTCCAAATGCCGAAAATCAAGCAAACCGCGCACCGGGCTTCATTTTCTGTGCCGGAAATTGAGGAAGTGGAGGATGAATTTATTCAGGAGGCGGAGGCTGATTTTGTTCAAGAGGAGGCCTCGGGCTCTCGCACTAAAAAGAAGGACAAACAGTCTTCTTGGATTAAGAAATTATTCTGTCAAGGGGTGGCAATGATTAGTTCTAGAAGGAAAGAGAAGGCTGAAAGGAGACAGATGAAGAAAGAGATAGCCTGGCAGACTTCGGTCCTGGAGCAACAATTTGGAGTAAAGTATACCCCCGAGCCTGTAGAGGAAGGGGAAGTCAGTGATGATTTCGCGGGATATGATAGTGATGAGCAGGATGATTGACGGGCAGTGACGTGGTGAGATGATGACTTGAGATGATTTGGTGGTGCTACATGCAGTTGGTAGAGAGTCGGTGGTTCTAGAAATTCCCCTTACTTGGTCGGGGTCTAGGTTGGTTGACATGCCAACCACTCTATCCTTTTCATTTTTGTCTTTTTACATCTTTATTTTGTAGTTAGTTTTGCACTTCCGTACCTAGTGATTGATTGATATTGGTTTGGCCAGGTGTGGCCCTTGACTTGGTCCTTTTTGTGTTGGCGGCGGTCATTTGGGTAGTTGACCTTGCTAGTAAAAACCGTCGCCCATTTTTGCTAACCCTTTCTTGGTAACCAAGGTCATTATAAGCTTGAAAAAGTCCTTAGTTGATCCTTTGCGCGCTTGGATTCCTTAATGATTAACTATCTGATATTTGCATGATTAGTTGAATAGCTTGCTTTCCTTTCGTATCCAATAATCATCCGTTAGTTTGTTAATTCTGTTGAATAAAGTGCTGTAGTTGTTTGAGGGCATAGTATTTGTTTTTCACTATTGCCTGTTTATCCAGCACTCTTTGGTGGATATGGTTTAGTTTGATCTCGCAAGGTGTCGTGTCCCGTATCCTCCCATTGTTCGAGGACACGAACCTTTTTAGCTTGCTCTTAACTTGCTTATGCTTGGCCTGTTTAGTTCGAAACTGAAACTGTGAGTTGTAGAAATGAAATGAAACGTTGGATTGATTGAACTCTTGCTAGGTTTCAAAGTTGAGCATGTTCTAAGTTGTGATAGCGGGGGAAATTGCAAGTTGTTAGTTTTTCTGTTTTTTTTCGTTTCATATTTGCTAGGGACTAGCAAACCTCAAGTTGGGGGGTGTGATAAGCACCCGACAATGTAATCAAGGGTGCGCTAGTGTCTAGTCTTAGTTACTTTTGTCGCTTAATTAGTTGTTTTTAATTGCTTTTGCTCGTAGAGTGTGCTAGTCTTGTTTTGTAGGTAAACCACCCAATAAAGAGTTTTTAGGAGCAAAGTGGCCCGATGGCCAAGGCAAGGCCAAGGTGGCCCGAGCAAGATGGCCAAGGCAGCTTGACCAAGGCAAGGCCAAGGTGGCCCGAGCGAAGCAGCCAAGGCAAGGCCAGGAAGCTAGAAGTCAACGCCAAGCAGCAGCGGTCAACGCCTGGAGATAAGGCCTCGGCATCGATGGCAAGGATCCTAGCCATCGGTACCGAGCAGCTAACTGAAGACAGCTCTTAACAGCCTCGCCATCGATGGCTGAAATTATGGACATCGGTACCGAGAGCTTAAATGCTTTTTAAAGCCATTGCCATCGGTACCGAGACCTTAAGGGGGAATCATCGAGGAATATTCCATCCGCGTACTCAGGGACTATATATAGGCGTGATGTCATTTTGCACAAACACGTAGAAAATTAGATTTGTACCCGTTTTTTAGATCTAGAGCTAGATTTGAATTGTTCTTCGTGTTCTTGAGTGTTCTTATTTTTCCAGCTCTTTATTTCTGCATTCTCAACTTAAGTAAGTAAGTTTTGACTCTTGTCTCCTTAATTAAAGTTGTTTTAATTCTCCCGATCTATCTTTCTATCTAATTTTCTCTTAGGCTTGTGTTTACATTTATGTCAAGTAGATTTTTGCTTGCTCTTATCTTTTTAGATATGTGTGAGTAGTTTCATAAGGTTGGGTCATGGGGTGACTAGCACCCCATGGCTTGAGTAAAAATTGCATTTTTCACCAAAAAGTTTACAACTTTGTTTTGGAAATTGATGTGGGGCTTGGATTCGTTTGTCAAATTACCGAGGTGATAACCTCCTTGATCATGTGTAGCTGAGAGCTTCGCCTACTCACCACACATGATGCTTGGAGCTCGGTCGCTCGAGGTGTTTGCTAAATGGATTCTATAGCTAGCTTGATTTTCGAACATTCTTATCTTCCGGGTAAAACCGAGTATTGGGTGGAAAATGTGATTTTGCTTGAGTCGTGGGCGCTAGTAATTCCTAGACCTAACCTTCTCTTTTAATCTAGTTTATTCTCGTTTAAGTTAGCCCTTTTACTTTCCACCGCATACGAAAAACCAAGTTGGCTGACTAAAAGCCGGAAACCATACTCGCATCTACAATCCAGAAAAGCCGTATTATTTATCCCTTGGGTACGATCCCAGACTACCGGATTTATTATGCTTCAATCGGACGCTTATGCCCTACGCTTGGGGTGACCTCTCTTTTGATACATCGAGAAGTACGAAGCAGCAACACGTAGATAATCGTAACTCTGGCAGAAATCCAACTTGTAGAACTATCTCACGATTATTGTAAGAAGTGTATAGATTATCTGATCAAGTCGTCAGATGCCCAGCTTAATTCTGAAAGGGAGAAGGCACCTGAAATACTCAACCAAGCTGATCCTCCGTCACGATGAACATATGATAGAACCAACAAAAGGTACTTTTCCTGCAACAGAATAATATGAAAGTCTCAAATGAGTGCCAATGTATCCAAAAAACAACTACCACCTTTCAATAATACAAAAAGTGTTGGGTAAAAGCTGCATTAACAGTTATAATAATACACCGATTAGAGTAACTATCTTCGGTGGTCCGACTACGAGTCTCCAAGACCACCAAGCAGGGAAGTGTAGTGTCGTAGTTTCACAAAGCAGGGAGGTTGTAATTACCAGTTTTTCGATACTTTAGCCGCACTGGAACTGCTGACCCTAGGTTTCTACCAAGAAGGAAAGTGCAGTTGCCAAAGCTTGAATTTCAAGTTCCACTAGAATATTACTCAGCCAGTGTTGAACTACAAGTAATTCCTACAAACTGCACTCCTCTTCTACATTTCAATGATCATATATGCCCGTCTTCATTATTTTCTTTTTCTTTTTCGTTAATTTTTAGGAAAAAGAGAGGGAAAAAAATCCACTAATTCCTAATAAAAGAACTAGCAAATCAACACTGGTCATTTATCGAAAGGTGCAGTATTCCAGATAACCTGTGGTGGGCATGGCTCGGCAAAGTGGCCCAGGGGATGGACACGTGGGGTTGGACAGACCGACAGTGCACAGTGCTTGTTGTACCTTCACCGGACCCATCCCACCGGGCCAACCCCTAGCAAAGGCAAGAACCAGGGACCAAGGCGTGGGCTAGCCGTTCTCGGATATATCTTTCTGTTCGGCGATGTTCCGCCGGACCAATCGGTAACACGAGAAAAGCCCGTAGCCGGGCTATATCGATCGGCAGAACCGTCAACCACCGAGCCACCCCTGCCCCCTGACTTGAAGAAGAAGTCAGGTAGAGTCGGGTAGGTGTGGTAGGTGTCATGATAGCGTGAAGCCAACAGGTGGTTGAAAGGTGGCGTGACACCGTTCACCCTAGCGAACGAACGGAGTGCAGAGCTCATGACAGGCTTTTGACTGCAGGCCTGACTTAGTGAATCAAGTGGGCACCAATCACTGAGCGAGTAGTGTGTATGCGTGGGTTGGGCTCCAAGTTACCTTTGTCTATAAAAGGAGTACTCCACCTTCAGAATAAGGCAATGCATTCTCCCTCCAAAACCCTAAACACATCCTACAAGCTTCCCTTCCCTCTTTCTAACTTGACTGTCGGAGTGCCTATCCCAGACTCTCCACGATCTGGGTTTGGCACTAACACAGGTGCTACGTGTGCAGATCTCAACCACGCTCAAGATACACCAAACTAACCACCATCCAAGAGGGTTCAACCGGAGAAAGCGCTGCACCACATAACCAAATAACCCTCATGTGGAAGTTAATTAGGACAATTAGAACAATATAATGATCTGACTGCTTTACGAGGTATGAGAGAAACTTATCATGAATATGAATATTACTATTACCAAAACAAAAACTCAAACCATAATCACCGATATAGATGGTAAAGTCAAGCTTCGCCAAATCTATCTCCTATCTAGAATACACCTGAGTTGGGGCCAAACAGCTCAATATACTCTACACAAGTTGCCCGATATGAGCAAACATGGAAGTTAAAACTTCTACTTCACAACTAATCAAGATTCCAAAACAAAAAAGAGAGGGGTTCTACATGATTGAGAGTCTGAGACTAGCTTTCAACATCAAAATTGGTACTTAAAAATTGTACTTCCCAACTAAAATATATTCCAAATAAAAAAGAGAGGGTTCTAAATGATTGAAACTAGCTTTCAACATAAAACAAAGCAATTGAACACGTGCAAGGGTAGACCTTTTGAAGCCTAAAGGAAGTTTGTTGGTCCAAAAGCAACCCAAGAGGGGGGTGAATTGGGTGTCACATTGACTTTCTACAATTTAAAAACTAAGTTCACGACAAAAATAAATCAGGACAGCAGCAGGATGGAGCTAACTCAGTACAATCAGCAACACAGTAGGCTAACAGATGTGGAGCAAGCTCAATAGCAAAAACACAGCAGTAACAGAAAACTAATGAGTAGATTTTACAGCTTTAATATCGACTATTCAACCAATCATGCAAGCTATTCTACTCCAAGTGTGATTTCAGAATTATATCAATTTTCTTACGCAATATAGATATGCAAAAACTGAAAGTAAAAAAGTAAGGGAAAGAGAAATCAAACCCGAGGATTTTATAGTGGTTCGGTCCGCAACTTCACGGCCTACTCCACTCCCCAAGTGTCCTACTCGGGAATTGCTGCACTATCTCCAATAGTTGTTACAAACCTCTAGCTTCGCGGGTGCTAGAGAACCTTACAACGAGTGATTACTCCGAATCCACTCCCAACTAGCTAAGACTCCGGCGCTGGTTACACCTAAACCCAAATGATTTTTTCTACCCAAAAATCACTCACAAAAACGGTTCAATCTCAGACCGACAAGGGTGTGAAATCCCTTTTACAATGAGGTTCAAAAATAGCACTCAACCTAGTGTAGAATAAGCAAGATGAAGCTCACAATATGATTGACAGATTTTCAAGAGATAGCTCACTGGATTTTTCTTCGAGAGTTGTATCAGACAGACCTTGCTCTTGCTTCTCCTTTTTAACGTTGAAAACCCAAATGAACGTTGGAGACTTCCTCATAGCCGTTGCACACAATCAGCCACAATCTTTCCTTATTAGATCTTTCCATCTTCATATTTACAGCCACCAATCTTCTTCTTTCCATACGAGTTGATTTCCAGCCGTTAGAAATTAGGAGGAGATTTTCCTTAATCTCTCCTTCTTCAATTTACTAGCCTATTGGAGATAGGAATTGTGAAGAAGAATACCTTTCCATTTGTATCTTCGATTCACCCGAAAACCCCTCTTGATTATTCAGCCGAAATACTTTCCCTTTGATAGCGCCATCGCCTTTCTTGTTTTCATTGTTGAATTTCTAGGTTAGGAAATAATTCCCTGTGTACAGCACACCTTGAACACTTCTATACTTGAAAGAATTGCTCATAACTCCCTTCAAAAATAAGGTATAACATAATTAGCCCAATAAGACCATATTTCACCAATGAAGCCCAATAGACTAATTAATGATGGTTTGTTATCATCAAAAACTAAAACCTTGGGGCTAACAAAGTTCCTCTGAAATGATCCAGAAGAAAATCTGGAAGACAGACCCTGAGACATGTTTTCAGCATCCAATTTTACTGATTGCCGCCCAGCTGTCAAATCCTTCTCACGGTCCGAAGGCTTCCAGGGATGTTGGCCCTCCCACACCTCTTTCGCCCGTTCCTGCTTTGATTTTCTTTTAGAACTACTCTGTGCAGTCTCTTGATGCTTTTCTACCAAAGACTTTGATCGTTTCTTTTTGTTACTCCTATATTCGTCCACCAATGCCGCATCCGAAGTTGTCTCTTTCTTTTCTTGTTGCTTAGAAGCGAGTGCTGCAGCCTCATTGTAGACTTTGATCATGATTTCTGCAGAGGGATTTATCAAGGCAAAGAAAAAGATGAAGGAAAAAAAAAAGTGCATATATATCCTTGTTTTGCTACCATTAATACCCTCTTCCCTAGACAAATTGCCACAGAAATCATGGATCAAACCTGAGTAAACTATGCAACCTTGGGCATACTGATCCTATTACATACTTCATCTTTGCCTTCTGAGCTTTTTCTGAAGGGGTATCTGTCCACATACTGGTATCTCCACATCCATCTTTAGAGGTCCTGCTGAACTGTGCTGTCTGAGTAGTTACACCAGGCTGATGAAAAGAATTCAAAGTTAAAGTAACTCAAGTAAGCAACAAATACTAATGTCCAGTGGAGAACATTTCACAACAAAGTGGCCTTACTTTTCTTTCTGGAGGTAATGTTGTCATCCATTCATCTCTTTTTGGTCCCACTTTCACATCCATCTCTGCCAGGAGGACATCATCTCCCTCCATGGATATACCTGACAAAGAAACAGCTTTCTGAATATCATGTCCAATGGAGCTTTAACATTCCTAGAAAAAATGACAACACTAACGCAAAACAGCACCTTTGTAATCTGAAACACAATTGAGAAGCGTGAAGTGTAAACATTACATAAAATTCTTTAATTTCAAGATCTGCAGCAAAGTTGTTATAATGCCTCCAAAAGATATGAACATACAGATTGTGTTCCATAATCATTGAGCACGATAACTATATGTTAGGAACATGTGTGAAAGGTTGAGTCCCACATCGGATAAATAGAAAAAATATTGGACCTTAATATACAATTGGATGTCTCACCAGTCACCACTTATAAGGCTTAGCCTTTTAAGAGGATATGGGTCATTCAATGTAAATTGGGTCCATGTGATGTGGTCTGGACTCGGTGGATACTCCCCATCGGATTGGGCCTAGGTGCACACGGAAGGACCTCAGTCGGATCGGACTCCCAACAAGTGGTATCAGAGCCGATGGCTGACGACCTATCAAATACATACTCCCAACAAGTGATATATGAGCCGATGACTGAAGCGATTTAATTTGGATGTTTTTCATAAATGCCCTTATTGATGTCGGATGGAGCTGATTTTTTACGGGGACCTTAAACAAAATATATTGAATAAAATTGGCGGCACCAATTATCTTTGTTGGACTCAAGACGGGCCAAAAAGTGTGTTTGTGTACTGCTATACCAGGAGTCTTTCTGTGAATTAACTTCAGCCACCACAGGAGTTTGAAGAAATTCCCAAATGGGAGTTTTATTCATTCATTCTGAAATTCACCGGCTTATTCTCAATTAGGCCCCCCTCCAGGCTAAGAAAAATAAGAGCTTTAGAAGGACGGAACTTTGTCCACTCCTTGAGGGTTTTTTTTTTAAAAAAAAAAAGAACAGCACTCCTTTGATTAGTTGTGACTTTTCTTTTAGTTAGTGAATATTTTATGATTGACGTGACGTTAATTTTTTTTATCCAATCGCAAAGCTAATTGGAACAAAAGTCTTTTTATTCTTTACACTTTGAGTAAGATTAGAATTTTATTTCTTTTTCTCTGACTGTTTCTCTTGTATGTGATATATCTCTCACATTTATTTTAGACGTACATGCGTTTGACAAGTATTTGCTTATATCAGGATTATTCAATGCTCTTGGGTGGGGCCTAAGACAAATGTGTCTGTCCCACTTCAACGTGCGGTGGATAAGGAGTCTTGGCACTACGTGACAGTGACCCAGACACATAATATATAATCTCTATGGTATCGTGCGTAAGATATCTTTATCTTGTGATTCTGTGAATCGCTTTGAGTTAATATTGGACCAATAACCTCTTTTATGCTGAATATCTTAGCCAAAATAGGAAGATCCTATCTCCTTCGCCTTCTATATATACTTGTCAAAGCATGAAGTTAGTAGCTTATAATTAACACACTAGAACCCGTCTTTAATTAAGATAGTGTTGATCGCGAATACTTTAAGTTCTCAGTATGAATTATGATCATTCATTTGAATTCTTAAGTTTCTGGGTAATTTACTTTAGTCACACTTGTTTCAGTTAGTTTGCTTTGGGCTGTTTAATTTTGGTAGAAGCCTTGGAGTAGTGGTTTCTTGAACATCATAAAAGCTAGTAGCAGAGTTTAGGATTCAGACAAATTGTTAATTTTCTTCTTGCTGATAAACTCCAAAGCTTATTTCAGCTGTAAAAATAATTTTCTCTCTATGTTTTTTTCAGAATTGATTTGGCACCATTGACGCGGCACAGATCTTTCAACGACGTTTCCCAGCCACATGCTGTCTCATTTCAGATGCCACTAGAGTTTCCGATACAAGCGATACTGCACAACGTTACTTCCAACGTTAGCATGTACTTAAGTTATGTATTTCTTTTGTTGGTTAAGAGGAATCCAACCCTTGAAAAAGAAGAAGAACACCTAATTGATGAAGTCCAAAAACATCCAAGGGTTAAGCCCGAAACACCTAATACAGGTGTTATAGTTTTGTTAACTACTTGCTCTTTATTTAACATGCAGGTATCCTTGTACATCTGGTATATGGACAAAGGAGCAAGTTGAAGCCTAGAAGCCTATTGTCGACGCTGTTCATGCGAAAGGCAGTATCTTCTTATGTCAGATTTGGCATGTTGGAAGAGTTTCAAACTATGTATATATATTGTTTACATTTCTTTCCCGGATTATTAACCTTTTTGGTCCCCAAAATATTGATGCCGTCTCATTTTCGTGTCCAATGTAAATATTGAAGACATTTGGTCCCCAATGTTTTAATTTCGTGCCAATTGAGTCCCCAAGTCTAACACCGTTAGCCTCACCCGTTAAAATGAGGGACATTCTCGTCATTTTGCCCATCCCATATTTCGGTCAAAGAAAGAAAAAAAAAAAAGAGATCTGCTTGTAGCGGCAGCCATGGCCGATGCCGCCGTTGTGGCCGGGAAGTTTGTTTCTTTCTGTCTCTCTGTTGTCTGAACTTTCAACGCCATTTTTTTCCTTCCTTTCCAAATCTCCCCCCAACAAGCTGCTACAGCATAAAACCAATGAAGAAACACCAATGACACAGTACACGGACGATCCCCATCCCCAGAAAATCCAAAATTCACACCTGTAATAATGAAACAAATCAAACCAACCTCCTTATCCCCTATCTCACTCCTCCCCCCCACTCTCTCCACCTACACCCACCTCCCCCAAATGGCCATCAAATCCACCGACACCACAACCCCCCTCAGAATGTGCCAAGAGTTGGATCTACATCTGCAACATCCCATCCCACCCCAACTCAACCTCGACCCCTCTCCAACTGCTCCCACTACTGACTACACTCTCTTCGACCACTTCTGCCCGTACCTCCCCAACCACGGCCTCGGCAACAAGACCCACAATCGTACCCGGTCTTGGTTCCGCCGTGGTCGATGACCGAGAGGGATGGGTTTGCATTGGTCGTGTGAGTGAGTGGTGGGAAGTTGTGGCGATGGTAGTAATTTTTGTCTTTATTCAAAAAAATTAGGTTTTGATAATAATTTTTTACTTTTTGGATTCCTTTTGTCATGACGATGCAATAATCTTCAAAAAAAATGACGAAAAATTAACAAATACAAAAAAAATTTGAGTAAGGACAAAAAAATAAGTCAATTGGCTTATTTAGCCGAACGGGGAGGGGTTGTTCGGCTAAATAAGCCAAGTGGCTTTTTTTTGTGTACTTATTCAAATTTTTTTCACATTTGTTAGTTTTTTGTCAATTTTTTGGGGATTATTGCTCCTTCATGACAAGAAGAATCTAAAAAATAAAAAAAATTACGATCGAAATTTAATTTTTTTGAATAAAGACAAAAATAGCCGAGTCGGGCGCTGTGCCGGCCCTGATCCCTCTAATGAGGTGCGCCGATTCATGGGCCTAGGAACACGCCGTCACGGCCTGGTCTAAAAAGTAAAAAATTACAATCGGAATTAATAAAGACAAAAATAGCCAGGCCGTGACGGCGTGCTCCTGGGCCCACGGATCAGCGCACCTCATTAGAGGGATTAGGGCCAGCACAGCGCCCGACTCGGCTATTTTTGTCTTTATTCAAAAAAATTAGATTTCGATCGTAATTTTTTACTTTTTAGATTCTTCTTGTCATGAAAAAGCAATAATCTCCAAAAAATTGACAAAAACCTAACAAATGTGAAAAAAAATTGAATAAGGACAAAAAAATAAGCCACTTGGCTTATTTAGCCAAACAACCCCCGAATCTCT
Organism: Rhododendron griersonianum; assembly: GCA_018127125.1. Classification (NCBI taxonomy): domain Eukaryota; kingdom Viridiplantae; phylum Streptophyta; class Magnoliopsida; order Ericales; family Ericaceae; genus Rhododendron; species Rhododendron griersonianum. Next base: position 28,315,187 of record CM030798.1, read on the forward strand.
CCCTCCACGAATAGCAAGTGATTTTCCCAACCCTAATAGGTGTTGTAGTGGATAAAGAGGTTGGAGGAGGGGAAATGACAAACATGTCCCCAGTTTTGACGTCTGGGGTAACGGTGTGAGGGGTGGGGGATTACATTGGTACACATTTAATAACGTTGGAGACTCAATTTCTCCAATGTGTTTATTGGGGACCAAAATGAGATTTTTCTGATATTTTGGAAACCAAAAAGGTTAATAATCCCAATATTTAGATTCCACTCTCGTTGTTTGCAAAATACTACCAAAGCATGTGTGGTAGGATTTGTGCCAACTTTACGAGTGCTAGTTTTCTATTTACATTTCTCGGTATGTTTGACAATGTGGCATGGACTCAATATTTGTGTCGAGGGAAAGACTACAATAAATACCCTTTATTTGGATGTGTATCATATGCACCCCCAAAATGTTATGAATTATAGAAAAAATGTTACGAATCGTATTGCTAAAAAGTTACGAATCGTTTAAAGGTCACTAGATACACCAAAATGTTATGAATCATAATGAAAATGTTACGAATCGTACTGCTGAAAAGTTATGAATTCTAGAATAAAAGTTACGAAATATGCTAAAATGTTATAAATGAACCATAAAATAGGTGCATATAATAAACCCTTTTAAGGGGTGTGTATTGTAGACTTTCCTCTGTGTCGAGGGCAAGTATTGATGAAATCAACAAGAAGGGCCAAGGATATTGCAGTCATGTCAAATGTTCTGGTCCAGGGCTTTGCGGTCATGTGTAGATCTGCTATTGGATTTATTATGCATCTTAGAAACATTAACTACATGTTTATTCATTGCACATGTAGCTATTGTTAGGTTCATTCACCTCATTTCTATTTTAGTAAATTAGAGGCCGGTCCTGGTTTTTAGGTTCGGTTTGATCCAAACTCTTAATATTATTTCCGAACTTGTCTAGATTCGGATATGTTATGTCATGACTTTTTTGCCCTTTTTATTCCGCTCGTCAATTCCATCTCGCCATCATCAACAAATCCTCTCTCTCCTATCTCACTCTGAAACCACCTTTGCACCGCCTCTTCCAATGTTCCTGACGATCATGCCGCTGGCGACGAGGCCGAGCGAGAACCCCTCGGATCCCACCGGGGACTTCCCCCACGACAGCCGGTTCCACTCCTAACAACGCCTCTTCTGTTGCTCTTCTCCCGTATGAACATCCTGATCGACGGCGGTGGCCTTCGGCGAAGGGCACGTCACCCCGGCGCCGCCTCGAGCTTCAGCAGCATCGAATGAGGACTAATCATCCTTTCAACGTCGCCGTTTATATTCAAATCATGAGCCGTGTTTTCCCCGATGACGTCCATCTCCGGCGACTCTGACGGCTCGTCCTCGACGCGATCTTTTCTCCCCTCCGAGTCCGCGGCCTCCAAGTCGACGAGTCATCTAATGAGAAAAACAGTTTCGGGCAAAATCGAACGGGGGAGCAGTTTTGTATTCTCTCAATTTTTGGAAATCCAACCAATCTGTACCTATCCTATGAGAAAAACTTCTTAATTGGAGTTAGAATAAGAATGATTTCCGAGTCTAGATGATTCAATGATAACAGTTTGGGGCAAGATGTACAGGTTAGAAGCTTAGCCTCTATGCCTTGCCAGCTACAAGATTCGTTTTCCTTAGTGTAAATGAAAAACTGTATATAGCTGAAATGTATATGCAAATTGTATGTGAACCGTGTATGCGAATTCTGAATTGCATATGAGAACTGTGAATGTCAACAGTGTAGTTGGCTATATGAACTACGCAGTTCACATATGTGAATTATGTGATATGTGAACTGTGTGTGTTAGTGCTATGTGCATTTGTTCACATAGCAAGTTCTCATAGCTTAATTCATATAGCCAATTTTCTATGAGAATTGTTAGGACAGTTCTCATAGAACCGACTATGAGAATTGAGAGTTCTCGTAGAAGTGACTATGAGAACTTCTCATAGAGATAATTCTCATAGAGATAATTCTCATAGACAATTCTCATAGATGCAGTTCTTATTGCCAATGATATTTTTGTACGAATAAAAATAATATGTAGGGTTCTCTATGAGAACTATTTTAAAATAATATGTAGAGGACTATTTTAAAATCAAAGCTAGTTCTCTGTGAGAACAGTCAGTTCTCATAACCAATTCTCATAGAATTGACTATGAAAACTGGCAGTTCTCATAGAACTGACTATGAGAATTCACAGTTCACATAGCCAGTTTTCATAACTCAGTTCACATAGCTAGTTCTCATAGAACTGACTACGAGACTTGGCAGTTAAAAATTCAATTTTAAATCAATTTATTTCCTATGTGAACTATTACTTTTTTACTTTGATTACTTTTTTAAGACATGGCGGTGAGAATATTTATAACTATATTTGATTTTGATTACCTTTTTGTTTTTGTTAAATTTTTTTTCGTGTGTATTTTCTATGAGAATTGTGTATTTTTCTATAAGAACTGTGTGTTGTTTATGAGAACTGTCTATGAGAATTGTGTATTTTTTTATGAAAACTGCGTATTTTTTATGAGAACTGTGTATTGTCCATGAGAACTGTTTATTAAAACCGTGTATTTTCTATGAGAACTATATATTTTTTATGAGAACTGTGTATTTTAGTGTATGGTAAGACTATGTGAACATATTTTTCGTTCACATAGCCAGTTCTCATAACCAGTTCACAAAGCTAGTTCTCTATGAGAACAGTCACTTCTCATAGCCAGTTCACATAACCAAGGGTATTTTTGTCCAAAATAATATGATTCAAGAATTGATTCTAAAAATATAGTTCTTATAGCCTCAGTTCTCATAGCCATAGTTCAGGGGTATTTTTGTCCAAAATAGTATGTTAACTCGGGCTATGTGAACTCATGGGGATATTTTTGTCCGAAATATTATGTTAACTGGTTATGAGAATTGACAGTTCTCATAGCCAGTTCACATAACCAAGGGGTATTTTTGTCCGAAATAATATAGGTCAGGAGTTGATTATGAAAATATAAATTTTACTAAAAATGGATATGTACACAAAAAGTTAAGAAGAATGGGTAAAATAGTAAAAATGCATGAAAAGTCAAGAAAAATGACTGAAATAAAGAAAGAATATTTTTGTCAGGACTAAATTAAATCCAAACCTACTTTTTGGGGCCGGCCTAAAAATTCCCCTTTCTATTTTCTTGTACAAATTTATAACTAGTTTTATGACATGACATATTTGATGTACGCATCTAGATTTCGAGGAATTGGAATAGCCTTTTGCATGACTTGTAAATATGCGACGTAACCTGTCATTTCAAACTTTATGTCTAGTGACTCATTAGTCATTGTTATCTTTTGTATTGGCCTCTTCGTCTAGATCAAGACACTTAGGCCCTGTAGCTGTTCGGTTTCTATTGACTTGTTTATACCGTGTGTAGGTTTCCAGCCAAACGGCCAGGCTCCAATCTCTTCCACAGACAAGAAATTTACTCTTCAAATACGAGTTAACGGTGTTTATGTAGCAGAATTTTCACCTCCACGACGGCTAAGAATTGATGAAACTCCTCTAGTAGTCAATGATTTTAGACTTGTTGCGAAGAATGCTATGGAAGCTGGTAAGTTTGGGGCTAATTTACTTTCTACCGCGATATCAAGTCTCTGTTAATCAAAATCAATGCCAGTCTTGTGACTCTTGTGAACACCATGTACCTCGTAGAAGTCTTGTTTTGATGTAAAGTTGCTCTCAAGTTTACTGATCCTGCTACCTTAGTATGCTACAGTATTTTTCTTGAGGTACTGATCCTTCTGTTTCATTTTTGCAGTGCTATGGCCCGGATAATCTTTGAAATTCTATGAGGCAATCTTTGAAATTTCATCGTGATATTGAACATAAATTCGTTTTGACTGTTGTTCTTCAAGGAGCTAGCCCAATTGTTTTAGTTAGTGCCAGAGTCTCTTTCATTAATCAGCTTGGGTAACCAAGGGTGGAGCTATTTTTAGGGGAGGGGGAACAAGGGTGGAGCTATGTTGGGCTCGGGGGCCCCGGCCCAGAGTTTTAAAAATTATTTTTTAAATACCTGATTTTGACTATTATCAATAATTATTCATGTATAGGTACTTATAATCTTAATAATTTTGATTTGATTTGATAAAAAATTGGTTATTTTACATTCTCATTTTTTAAATTTTTTTATAAATAAAAAATAAACATATGACTGTTGAAGTAGCCTAAAGAAAAAAGCAAAATGATTGGTATACTTTAACTTCATTAGGTTAGAATCATTTCAATGTACAAATTTAATATATTAGAAATTAAAAATTTTATGATATAATAAGAATACATTCTGATAAAAAATAGATGTCTATTAAGCCGACTCCCCTCGGATCAAAATTCTGCCACTGTGAGAAATCCCAAGTAGATTGTTGTTTTTTATCCTTTGATTTTGACTCCTCTTGTTGCACGGATTTATCATCGCCATGCTTATTAATTTAACTTTATTCACCACAGGAATCTGAAAAAGTCCCAAATCCACTCCTTGGAGGGGTTTTTTTTTTTTAAATAAAAAAACAGCACTCCTTTGAGTTCAGTTGTCACTTTTCTTTCAGTTAATGAATATTATATGATTAACGTGAGGTTAATTTTTTTTATCCAATCGTAAAGCTGATTGTAACAAAACTCATTTTATTCATTACACGTTGAGTAGGTAATTAACCAAAGATTTTGTTGTTTGCTTGTCTATGTGATAATGGAGTATCTTTCGCATTTATTTTAGACGTACATGCGTTGGCAAGTATTTCTTTATATCAGGATTATTCAATGCTTTTGGGGCGGGGTCTAAGACAAGTGTGTCAGTCTCACTTCAACGTGTGGTTGAAAATGAGTCTGGACACTACGTGACAGTGTCCCAAGGGCACAAAACAATCTCTTTGGTATCATGCGTTAAGATATCTTTATCTTGCGATTCTGTGAATCACTTTGAGTTAATATTGAACCAATTAACCTCATTTCTGCTGAATATCTTAGCGAAAGATCCTCTCTCCTTTGTAGCTACTCTCCGATAAAACTACCAGGGACGGAGCCAGAAATTTAACCCTCTAGTTTTATGTTTTGTTATATTTTAATCCTAGCATTTAATAATTAATTTTGGTATCCTCGTATTTCTAAGGTTACTACTCTATTATAATTTTTTTTTCTAAAATTCTACATAGAGGCGAGCATGTATACTTTCATAGGAATTATTATTTTTTACATATAATAATAGTGTTTTTTTTTCTTCTTGTAGGGGCGACCGCCCCTACTTACCCCTCCCTGGCTCCATCCCTGAAAACTACAATGGAATTCTCTATTTCCTATCTCCTTTCAAATAAAGTCTACAAAACTACACAATGGAATTGTCTTTTTCACCTTATGGCTTTCTCTTTTAACTTTTGGATTTTCAAGAAGAATCGGAAAAGTAATTTTTTTTTTTTACTTTTATCCAAATATTTTTGGAAATAACCACTTATTTCTCAAAATAAGTCAACTTTTTTCACTTTAGCTGCTAAAAAGTGGTTATTTCTCAAAATAGTTGGGTAAAAGTAATTTTTTTTTTTTTACTTTTCCAATTCCTTTCATCGAGACAAATCAATAATTCATAAAAATTTGGCGCAAAACTAACAAATGCGAAAAAAATTCAAATAATGATTAACCAACTTATTTTAAGACAAATTTAAAAGAACGCAGCCTCACCTGGGCAATTAATATGTTTATTGCTCATTCCAATCATAATTTTTCGTGATGGTTACAAGGAGCTCTTTGCTTGCCCAATTGCTTCATTGTAGTAGCGGTGGTTACAGATAGATGAAGCTCTTTGCTTACCTACTTTCTCCAGTACTGTACTAGTCTAAGTTTCTTTTTCCTTTTTTTTTTTGAATGGAAAGAAACTAAAAGTTTTAACGAGATTAGAGCATGTACACAAGAACAGGCAAACCCATCTTTATAGTCATTTGACTCATTTTACCTACTCAAAGCCACAAAAATAACTTGCACCAGTCTCTTTAAATACTGAGGTACTTTTCCTTTTTTGAAAATGCTCGGTAAAACTAGAGAGCCGCTATTCACAAGCAAACCATTAAAATATTATTCTTCTTCTCTCTCCTCCTTACCACTCCCTCATTCTCTCTCTACCACTCTCTCTTTTTTACTATATTTTACAAGAATAAAGAGATATAATAAAGAGGATTGGTGTGGGGTTGAGAGAGATTTAAATAGATAAAATGAAAAAAGTGGATTATTGAGTAGGTAAAATACCTTTTGTTGGTGTACATGCTCTTAAAAGGATCCATAACCTAATATCTATATAAGCTTGTGAGATCCATCAATCAAGACTTCATTCTGTAGATATTCTTATTTTAAGTATTTATTTCATGTTTTACTAGATAAGTCATTTTCTCATAATATATTATTTTTAATTCAAATATTTATTTTAGTAGAACACACCCGATACTCCTACATTGGAAAGACACCTATATGTACGGAGTACGGAATGTAAGGGTTGGGAGTATTTCCCTGCAGAGAGAGTACTCCTATTTGTTGAATTGACTCTAGACTCAATTGCGTCTAGGTTCATCCAAAAATTATGCACATAAACTAACTCAATTACGTCTAGGTTCATCAAAAAATTGTGCACATAAATATTTTAATAATGTCAAAACTCTTTTTTTTGTCTTTATTTAATTGAATTTACTACTTTGCCCTTTATTTAATATACTTTTTCACACATCCAGGGACAATATTGTAAATTCATGTGCAAAAAGACATAAAAAAAAAAGTGTACGAGGCTAAAAGGGGAGCGTGTAAATCAATTTCTATATTAGTCTTACTCATAAAACATTCAAATGTGAACCACCACCACAGATTGGATGCGTCACGAATGAGGTTATTGTCCCAGCCGTCCCAAATTTTGATTTGACTTCCCCCATTGGAGTAGTACAGTATTTGTCAGGCTATATATACCACCCCAGTTCGAAAATCATATCATAGCACTCCTCAATCCTCATTACAACAACGTAACTCTTCCAATTGTCATCAAGAAAAAAATGGAACGACAAGCAGAAGCAGAAGCAGGGCAGGAAGACAGTACTACGCACCTCCAAATCCCTCTTCTCACCCCCTACAAAATGGGGAACTTCCAACTTTCTCACAGGTATAGATCGAGTAAAACACTACCCGGCCACTTGTTTTTGTTTAGTCATTCTTGCTTAGTGGTGGTTCTTTCGTAGTTCAACCTTTTGTTTGTTTTGTGCAATTTATTTTTGGTAGAACTTAGAAGCCATTAATTCATTTAGTTAAACCTTGTTATGGTGTTCTCTTTTAGACTTTACAAGAAGCGTGTAGCGGAGTTTGGGATTCAGACAATTTGTTTCCTTCTTGCTGATAAACTTCAAACCTTCTTGCGCGCAGTTATAACTATTTTCTCTGCATATTGTTTCAGAACTGTCTTGGCACCATTGACTAGACAGAGATCTTTCAATAACGTTCCTCAACCACATGCTATCTTGTACTACTCGCAGAGGGCCACTGAAGGGGGTCTTCTCATTTCAGAAGCCACAGGAGTTTCTGATACTGCACAAGGGTACTTCTAACATTAGCATTTTCCAAGTTCTGTATTTTTGTGTTGGTTTAGAGGAAATTATTTAGGTGAGTGTATGTGTTGCTAAAAATGATTGACTCTTTCTCTTATAGTTTTGTTAACTACTTGATCTTTATTTTACGTTAAGGTATCCTTTTACGCCTGGTATTTGGACAAAGGAACAAGTTGAAGCCTGGAAGCCCATTGTCAACGCTGTTCATGCGAAAGGTGGTATCTTCTTCTGTCAGATTTGGCATGTGGGAAGTGCTTCAAACCATGGTATATTGTTTACATTTCTGTCCCCTTCATCCTTTATCTTTCATCGAAAGATAATGTTAGATTCCGCTTCAAGTGTTTTCAAATACTAAAACAATATGAGTGCTAGTTTTCCTTTTACGTTTCTCGGTATGCTTGACAATGTTTTATGGACTCAATATCTTTATTGAGGGTAACTATTGATGAAATCAACAAGAAAGGCCAAGGATCATTGTGGAGATCTGCTAGTTGTATTTATTATGCATTTAGATACATTAACTGCGTGTTTATTCATTGCATGTAGCTATTGCAAGATCCATTCATCACATTTGTTTTTCATTGTACACATTTGTAACTTGTTTTATGACATGTCATATTTGATGTGGCATCTATTACTAGGTTCATTGAAACATATTAGTTCATTCTACCTAGATTTCGAGGTATTGGAATAGCCTTCTGCATGTCTTTTAAATATTTGATGTGACCTCTCATTAGTCATTGTAATCTTTTGTATTGGCCTCTTCTTCTAGATCAAGATACCAAGGCCCTGTAGCAGTTTGGTTCTCTGTTGATTTATTTGTGGTTATACTGTGCGTAGGTTTCCAGCCAAACGGCCAGGCTCCAATCTCTTCTACAGACAAGGAATTGACTCCTCAATTTCAAGCTAATGGTATTGATGTAGCAGAATTTTCACCTCCACGACGGCTAAGAACTGATGAAATTCCCCTAGTAGTCAATGATTTTAGACTTGCTGCGAGGAATGCTATGGAAGCTGGTAAGTTTGCGGCTAATTCACTTTATACGGTGACATCAAGTCTCTGCTAATCAAAACCAATGCCAGACTTGTAAACACCACATATGTCGTAGAAACCTTTCAGGATGTTGTTCAAAAGTGATAGCACATCCATAATAATACCCATTGACAAATGTGGAGCTTTAAACAAAATTAGTTTGACTCTGCCAACTCTTTCTCGACTTGCCTACTCATTAAAAGTCTCTCAGTCTTAAGCAGAAATATTTTGGATGAGAAAAGTAAGAATTTTCCGTCACGTTGGTATTGATCCTGCTACCTTATACTTGTATGCTATGTTTCTTGAGTTACAATCTCTTTTTAACATGCAGGTTTTGATGGGATTGAGATCCATGGAGCCCATGGTTACCTAATAGACCAGTTCCTAAAAGACCAAGTCAATGACCGAACTGATAAATACGGAGGCTCTTTGGAGAACCGTTGCCGATTTGCCCTAGAGATTGTTGAAGCTATTGTTAATGAGATAGGAGCCGATAAAGTTGGAATCAGGCTTTCTCCGTTTGCTGATTACAGAGAATCAGGTGACTCAAATCCAAAGGCTCTTGGTCTTTATATGGCCGAATCCTTGAGTAAATTCAGTGTACTATATTGTCACATGGTTGAGCCTAGAATGAAAACGGTTGGAGAAAAAAGTGAAAGCCCCCACAGTCTTGTGCCCATAAGGAAGGCTTTCAATGGCACTTTCATTTCCGCTGGTGGTTATGATAGAGAAGATGGTAACCAAGCTGTTGCAGAGAATCGCACGGATCTTGTTGCATATGGCCGTTTGTTCTTGGCCAACCCAGATTTGCCTCATAGGTTTGAGCTCAATGCGCCACTTAACAAGTACAACAGGGAAACTTTCTACATTCCTGAACCTGTTATTGGCTACACTGATTATCCATTTCTTGACACCACTGCTTAAAAGCACAATGGTAGGATCACTCTAGTTGTTGTTCTGATCTTGGATTTCACTGTTTGAAATGAAGTTCTCCTTCAAGTAGTTTTTATTTTGTTGTATCAGAATATAACCCTCCAGACACTCATGAATGGGTACCGAACTGCGTTTTTTATAATGCTATTCGTCGGGAAGCCTGTTGTATTTAGTGCCTTGTGCATTGGCACGGTAGAATTATTTGTAGTGTCAATTTCTGTAGCTATTAAACCTAAATTATTGATGATTGGAAAACATGAAGTTGAGATTGGGTTTTTATGTTCTTTTTCTGCATTGCTGCATCATTTGATAGAACTGATGGGAAGCGAGTTTTCAATTCTCTACTTTGTGTAACTCCAGTTCTTTCCGCTTATTATCGGAAAAACAATCAGTACATAGACCCTGTTGTAATAGAAATATATATATATAGCTTAATAAGATCATGTTATGAATTATCTTAGTTCGCGGACCTGAACAACTCAATTTGGAAAAAAATGCTCCGGAAAAAGTTCGTTTTTTGTTGGCCAGAATATTTATTTGAGCTATGGCAGACCGTAACCAGGATGCGAATGAATAGGGGTAAACATAAAAGAGACCGCTAATATTAGTGGAATTTAGGCTGTTTCCCCTTGATGAAGCAGTTTTGAATCCGGCACAGACCTGATCCTGCAAAACAAAGCTGAAGCAAAAGTCACCGGTATGGTGGCGTGCCAACCACCCTCCGATGCCTAAGTCAGTATTGAACTTGCTATGTGGTAGGAGAATTGAGATTCTCGGTTGTGAGTGGAGCATACCTTTATTGGAGTTCTACCGTCGCTTTTATAGGCATTTGATGGGAGGTTGAGTCCTAGTAGGACTGCATTCCGGGGATATCTGGATCGCTTCGGTGGGGTGAGTGGAGTTCTTCCTTGGCTGGAACTCCACGAGCACCCTGCTTTAGCATGGGATCCTTATCCGATGTTTATGGATGATTAGGATAAGCATAATGTGCTTATCTTACTGGTTCTTCTCCCCTATCCCGTAGGATTTGGGTTAATTGCGTGATATACTCGGTGGGTCTGGACCAGCTTCGTGTCATAGCTGGTCCTCAGACCTAACTCCTGCTCTACCCCTTAGGCGTAGCTGGCGCCTTCTTACCTTGTTGTAGGTATTGCTCTCCTGGGGAGCTTGGGCGAAGCTGATACCTACTCCCCAGGTCCGTACCTTTTACCAAGCTGGCCATACCAGATTTTATCCTACTTATCAGGTACTCCCCTGTTTCCAAGCTCCAGCTCTTAGCTGGAGGTTAGAAACATAGTTCAGACCTGAATGGCGGTTGCCGCTTTTCCTTTCCTTTTAAGGTTTTAAATGCATGTTGCATCGTGGGACAGGTGTCGATATCCTCGCTATCCTGGGGTTTAGAGGTGGACGACGAGGATCTAGGAGCGTTTATCGGGATTGGCGCTGTGACGCTTAAGCTGGTTCAAAGCTCTGATCAAGATTTCTGTAGTCTGTATTTGGATCATCCCAGGCAATTTTTTCTGCACGAAACCCTTCTTCTTCGCTATTCCTTCGTCGTCTTTTCTAGAGCCCGTCTCCCGTAGGTACGTTCTTTCCTCCTTGCTGTTCTTGTTCTTCTTTACATGTTAGATTCCCCTTTTCTTGGTGCAGAAACTCCGAGCCCAGGGCGGGCTGTTCTAGGGAGGTTTGTTTATGCTAGACTAGCCTATTTTGCCTCTTCTAACCCTAGTCCTGCTGTCATAGAGGATTTTGCCCCGTACTCTGTTGCTCTCCAAAACAGGGTTTTTCGTGATCTTTTTAGTTCATTGGCTTCTTTACGCCCACGATCATCTATTGTAAGGCCAATGTCGGGAGACGCCATCGATTTCTCCTCGATTCTTCAAGTGGAAGAGTCATCGGTTGATGAAGAGGTCCCATTGCGTCGTAGCAATGTAGGTAGGGCCTCTTTGCATGTGGGTCATTCTGGTGGTGTCAAGCCCTCTTCGTCTCCGTCGTCGTCGAAGGGTCCCAGTAGGGTTCCAAATTTTTTAGCTTCCTTGATTCCTTCAACGATTACGAATGAAGAGTTAGCCGTTGTTAGGGTTAGATTTTCGATTCCATCCTTCGTAACTCTCAGGAAACCCTCAGGGTCTGAGCGAGCCTGTTCTGTTGTTGAGAACGAGACGTGTGTTTACGTCAGGGCTTTAGAAGGGGGGCTTCGTTTGCCCTTCCCTACCGTGGTTAGGGAAGTTTTGAGTTTCCTGGGTTTGACTCCTGGCCAGATTGTTCCCAACTCTTGGCGTTTACTGATCGGCTGTGCTGCTCTTTGGGGAGCCATGTCGGATGGTCTTACGCCGTTAACGAAGGGGCCCTTTCTAAACCAGTTCCAAGTAAAGGAGGCTCCTGGGGGTGTGGGATGGTATTACTTTACTAAGAGACCCGGTGGAGGAGAATTGGTCACTGATCTTCCCAACGTCCATAAAAACTGGAAGGATAAGTTTTTCTTTGTTGGTGGAGACGGATGGGAGGTTTCGGACTGGGAAATTGGGTCCTATACGCAGCATGCTCCCACTAGATGGGGGGAGCCCATTGCCAGTTGTAAGCTATGGCTTTCTTTTATTTTCTTGAACCTTGCTTTAGCACTTCTTTATTTCTAAAGGTCTTTGTTTTATGCTTTTATACAGCTCGTGCCTCGTATCCTTCGACCCCGGCTATAGAAGCAGAACTGAAGTTAACCCGGAGCTACGAGATTCATAGCTGGGGCTTGCTTGTGACTCCGGAATCTTTGGCCACCTACTTGCTGGGTCCTGAAACATCTAGTGAGGCTTTAGCCCTTTTGAGAGGTATTCCCAGTTTCTGTTTAGGCATTTGAATTGCCTGCTGACTTTTCTTATTGTTCTCTCTTGATTCTTTTTCAGAGGAAGAAGGAGAAGATACAGGGATGGCACCAAAAATGGACAAGAATTTGCTGGCTCAACTAAAGGCTGAGAGGGTGAAGCAGTCGCCTGGAGGTGGGTCTCCAAAAAGGAAGAGCTCACGTCTCCAGAAGGAGCTAAATGTTGAGAGTTTCTTGGATGCTGACTTCTCAAGAGATCCTTCTCTTGACTTAGTGGTTGAGCTGCTTGAGGTGGATGGTGCTGAGATTTCAAAGAGAAAGACAAAGGATACGTCCATGGAGGGTACCCCTGTTTCCAAGAAGATGAAAGCTGTTGCTGGTCCTTCTACTTTGGCGAATTTCCAAGAAGCCTTGGAGCGTGCTTCTGGGTTGCTCTGTGCAGCTGACAAGGATTCAATGGCGGAGATGTCTCTCCAAGCTGTAGGGGAACTTATGTTGGTTGAGCTGGCCATGGTAGGCCTTTCTATTCTTTTGCTTTTTTGTCAGCTAGCTTTTCCAGGTGTTTCTTTACTTAATTATGTCTTCCTTTTTTGCAGGCTACGGCTCGTGGCCGCTTTCTGGTTTCCCAAAGCCTTGGTTTGGGGAAACAAATGGCTGCACTTTCTGAGACCAACAGTAAGCTTTCCAAGCAAAGTGCTGCCATGGCTGCAGAGCTTCGGAAGTTAACAACTGAGAGGGACAATGCCCTGAAGTCAAAGAGAGGTTTGGAGGAGGAGAGAGATACTGCTGTGGCGACTGTTCGAAGCTTGGAACTGAAAATCCTTGGTTGGGATAAGGAAATGGAAAAGTGTAAGACCACAAGTTTGGGGATGTTGGAGAAGGTAAAGAATGCCCGTAGAGACGCCATTGAACTCTTCCTTCAGTCCCCTGAGTACCGTCAAGATGTTACCCAACAATATTTTGATGGGTTTGAAGCTATGAGGAGCCAGGCAGCCTTGGCTTTCCCAGACTTGGATTTCTCCAAGTTTGAGGTTGATGATGAAGAAGGGCCCTCATGCCTTGACGGGGGACAGAAGGGAGGAGAGGAAGGCGACGAAGTGGTATCCAAAGATACATCTATCCCGAGCTCTTCGATTGCATCCCTTCTCCATACTCCGGAAAAATTCTCTCTCCCTCTTGAAACTCCAATTCTGGCGGTAACACCTCTTGGCCCATCATCTGGTGATGGGCAGGCTATTAACAGTTCCACCCCGAGCTTTTGAATGGCTCTTGAAACTTTAATTTCATTTGGGTTTGTAACACACTTTTAAATACTTTCGTACTTTGGTTTGTGTTTTTGGGAGTGGCCTTAGGTTTGGCCTGAATACTTTTTCTGATGATTGATGAGGATGATCTTTAAAAGATCATATCTTGGGGCCTCCTACAGGCTTGTTATGACAGGTGCAGGTACTCGGTTGAAAATATAAAAGATACTTTCATCTTATGGTGTGGCATTTTCCAATAGTCTTTAGATAGACATTTTGATTTTGCCAGTTCCTGTCCTTGTTATTGCTGTGCTAAGTGCTAGTATTTTTTGCAAGCGGTATGCCTTTTGCTGTACCGATTTGCATAGCTAGAATTTTATTCTGAGCTTTTTGTTTGATTTAGATAGACATGTAATGTCTAAATTGGGAGCTTTTCCCTTCTTTACTTGTCGCAGTGCAGTTACACTACGTCTCTTACTCCCCTAAGTGGGTTAAATGCTTGCGTCCAAGCAATTAAGGCACTTATTTAAGTTTACCCTTAGGTTTTTCTGGGTGAGTTGCTTTATTAAATAACGCGTGGCTATCAATGCATAGCTGTGCTACGTCTTTTGAGCTTCAAAAAAATATCTAAGCTGTTATATCAATGCATAGCTGTGCTACGTCTTTTGAGCTTCAAAAATTTTTCTAAGCTGTTATATCAATGCATAGCTGTGCTATGTCGTTTGAGCTTCAAAAATATTTCTAAGCTGTTATATCAATGCATAGCTGTGCTACGTCGTTTGAGTTTCGGAAATATTTCTAAGCTGTTATATCAATGCATAACTGTGCTACGTCGTTTGAGCTTCGAAAATATTTCTAAGCTGTTATTTAATGCACTTACTTTGTTACTCTGCTGGGTATCCCTTAGATCGGATGATTATTTTCTTTTAGAAAATCATAACTCCCCATGTCATGAAAGATTGAGCTGCAGAGTTCAAGCCGCCTGCGTTTAATTGTTTGGCTATCGTTTCAACTGCTCGAGGTAATGGGGTGTGTAACTTCCCATTATCCCAAGCGGTTGAGGTGGCGATTTTAATTGCAAGTTTGATTTCTATCGTGCTGATTGGTTCAGCAAGCGGTTAATGAACTGCTCAATTTGGCTATAAATATTAGTGGATTCTAAGGGATTACTCCCCATTCCAAAATCGACTTCGAATCGCTAATGGCAAGTAATGATCGTATCACCGAATTGTGCCAGGAGCTGCAGAACCTGAAGGTAGCCATTACCGGGCTGACTTTAAAGATGGAGACCATGGCGGATTCTATTTATGTCATGGAGAAGACGGTCCGCATGGTGTTGATAGCCAACTGGGACCAGTTGGAGGCTTTCCGAGGGCAACCGGCGCCACCAGTTCCTTCCCCTCCTAGGGAGGGAGGTAGTGATTAGGTTGCAACTTTGTGGGTTGATCCACAAAGTTTTTATGTAAAAGCTGTCCACATCCCTTGGGGTGTGGATTATTAATAAAATTTTGATAATTTTATCTTTTGGTCGTCTCCCTTATTTCATGCTTACGAGAAAATTAAATCACGTTTAATGGAAATTTGAAACGATATCCCTCGTGAGGAATTTTATTGGCCACTTGGGCTAGTAAACGAAAAGAACACATGGTTCTAACTAAAACAACTGGTTTGCTAAAGTTTTATTGAACACAAAGAGTTTCCTAAAAACATAAATAAACTTCCTAAAACTGAAACAAATTCGGGCTCCAAGTACCTACTTGTAATACTTCTTCAGATGTTCTGCATTCCATGAGTTTGGTAGCTCTTTTCCCCTTAGGGTTGCGAGTCTATATGCACCAGCTTTGATATGGTGCAGAACCTGGTAGGGTCCTTCCCAGTTTGGGCCTAGTTTGCCCACTTTCTTCCCCGTAGGATCAACTTTTCTCAGGACCAGATCGCCAGCACGAAAATCCCTTGGCCTAACCTGCGCCTCGTGGTATTTAACCATTCTCTGTTGGTAAAGGGCCAGCTTGGCCATGGATGTTTCCCTTGCTTCTTCCAGGAGGTCTAGCTCTGCCCTGAGAGCTTCTTGGTTATCCTGGGGGTCTGGGCTTGCAGTCCTGTAGTTGAGGAGTTCGACTTCAATTGGGACTACTGCTTTGGCCCCAAATGCAAGAGAATATGGGGTTTCTCCAGTGGCTGTTCGGGGTGTTGTGCGATATGCCCATAGTACATTGTAAAGCTCGTCTGGCCAAGCTCCATTGGCCTCTCGAAGCCTTTTCTTGATTCCTTTCTTGATTGTCCGATTCGTAACTTCCACCTGGCCGTTTGCCTTTGGGTGAGCCTTGGAGGCGTAGTGTACATGTATTCCCTTGGAAACACAGTACTCTTTGAGCTGGGCGTTGTCGAACTGCTTTCCTCGATCTGTGACTATCACCCGTGGCAATCCAAAACGGCTTATAATGAATTTCCATAAGAAGTCGATTGCAACCTCTGCTGTGATTGTGGCCAGTGCCTTGGCTTCGACCCACTTCGTAAAGTAATCGACAGCTACAATGGCATGTTGGACCTGGCCTGCTGCCATTGGAAGTGGGCCAATTAAGTCTACTCCCCACTGGGCAAACGGCCAGGGTCCTCTCATAGGGGTTAAGACAGTGGGTGGCCCATGGATGATATTTGCAAAGCGCTGGCACTTCTCACATTTTTGGACCATGGATTTGCAGTCCTTCTGCATACTTGGCCAGTAATATCCTAGCCTAAGGAGTTTGTAGGATAACATGCGACCACCTTGGTGATCCCCACATATTCCTTGGTGAAGTTTCTGGGCAATGGAGAATCCTTCGGAGTGGCTGATCTGTTAGTACTTTGATTGAATGAGCTTGGAAATATGGTCGCAACCTTCTAGCAGCTGTTACCATGGCAAAAGCCATTTTTTCAGCTCTGGGGTATCTCAGCTCTGCTCCTCGCAAGGCCCTGCTAATGTAGTATACCGGAAGTTGTGTTCCCTGCTCCTCCCTTAGTAAGACTGCGCTGACAGCGTGGGGGAAGACAGCAAGGTATAGAAATAGGATCTCTCCTTCTTGGGTCCTGCTGAGCAAGGGCGGGGATGTCAGGTATTCCTTTAGCTGGTCAAAAGCTGTTTCTTCCGTAGAGGTCCACTCGAAGGCCTTTCTCAAGACTTTAAAGAACGTCTGGCACTTGTCAATTGCCCGGGAGATGAATCTGCTTAAGGCTGCAACTCGTCCGGTTAGTTTCTGGACCTCCTTAATGTTCTGGGGTGACTTCATGGTAAGTATGGCCTGAATCTTCTCGGGGTTTGCTTCGATTCCTCTTTGAGAGACCATAAAACCCAAGAATTTCCCTGAGGAGATTCCGAAAGCACATTTTGTTGAGTTGAGCTTCATCTTATATCTTCTAAGGACATGGAAAGTCTCTTCCAAATCTACTATGTGGTCCCGTGCCTTGGCACTTTTGACCAGCATGTCATCCACATAGACCTCTACGTTGCGCCCAATCTGTTGCTTGAACATCTTGTTGACCAGCCTTTGGTACGTTGCCCCTGCGTTCTTAAGACCGAAGGGCATCACTTTGTAGCAATATAGCCCTCGATCGGTGATGAATGAAGTCTTCTCTTGGTCTTGTTCATGCATCTGGATTTGGTTATATCCTGAGAACGCGTCCATGAAGGTGAGGAGCTCGTGCCCAGCTGTAGAATCCACCAAGGAGTCAATCCTAGGCAGAGGGAAGCTGTCTTTTGGGCACGCTTTATTGAGATCCGTAAAGTCTACACACATTCTCCACTTGCCATTGGCCTTTTTTACCATAACTACGTTGGCTAGCCAGTCTGGGTAGAGAACTTCGCGGATGGATTTTGCTTGTACGAGCTCCTCAACTTCTTTGGCCACAACCTCGTTTCGGTCTGGAGCGAAAATTCTCTTCTTCTGCTTGACAGGTCGAATGGTGGGATCCACATTGAGCTTGTGAGATATGACCCTTGGGTCAATCCCGGGTATGTCTTCGTGGGACCATGCAAAGACGTCTCTGTTTTTCCTCAGGAATTGCAACAGCTCCGTTCTTGCTGCTGAGCTCAACCCTGTTCCGATCCTTACCGTTTTCCCAGGTTTTCCTGGCTCCAGGAGCTCCTCCACTAGTTCCTCTACTGGTTCTCCGTGTTGGAGCTTTTCCTCATCTCGAGTATCCAGACTTTCTACGTTCATGGTAATGTTCGCCCCCCTCAGTGAGGTGACATAACATTCCCGTGCTGCCTTCTGATCTCCTCTAACGCTAGC
The DNA here is from genome assembly GCA_018127125.1 of Rhododendron griersonianum. Classification (NCBI taxonomy): domain Eukaryota; kingdom Viridiplantae; phylum Streptophyta; class Magnoliopsida; order Ericales; family Ericaceae; genus Rhododendron; species Rhododendron griersonianum. The sequence continues at coordinate 28,333,119 of CM030798.1, forward strand.
CACTCCTTCTGGTGTTGGGAATTTTATCATCAAATGATGTGTGGAGATTATCGCTCCAATTTTATTCAAAGTTGTTCTCCCTAATATTGCATTGTATGCTGAAGGGCAGTCAACCACTATGAAATCCACCATGCGTGTGATTTGACTTCCTTCTTCTCCCATGGTGATAGGCAGGGCTATTTGTCCAGCTGGATAAACGGGCGTACCTGCAAATCCGACTAGTGGAGATGTCATGGGCCTTAGCCTTTCTCGCCCTACTTTCAGTTGGTCATACGCGTGGAGGTAGAGGATGTCAGCTGAGCTCCCACTGTCAATTAGTACCCTACGTGTAAGGTAATTTGCTATGACAATGGTGATAACCAGTGGGTCATCGAGAGGAACCTGGACGCCCTTGATGTCTTCTTCTGAGAAAATAATGGGTATCTCCTCCTTTTTCTGGAACTTGTTTGGACGGCCAACCGTGTTGACCTCCAAGTATTCCTCCGTTCTTAGTTTTCTGAGGTGCACTTTTCTAGCGTTGCTAGATTCGCCACCTCCCGCAAATCCTCCGTGGATGACCTTGATCTCTCCAATGTGACCTGATCGGGATGCTGTAGTATTTCTGCCTTCTTTGCTGGCATCTTCCCTTCTGGGTGGTTTTTGGTGCTTCTTTGTTACAAAATGTTGAAGTCTCCCTCTTTGAATCAGGTCTTCGATCTGCTGCTTTAGATCGATACAATCGTCGGTATTGTGACCGTGGTCTTTGTGGAATCTGCAGTATTTGTCCTTAGCTCTTCTGTTGGGATCAGTCCTCAATTTTCCAAGCCATTTGAGGTCTGGGTCATCCTGCAAGTTGCTAAGGATCTGCTCTGCCGTAGCTATGAGTGGTGTGAACTGTTTGTACCGGCCTTGAGGTGGTCCTCCTGCCCCTCCACGTTTCGAGGAAGATCTTGAGTCTACTTTCTTGCTCTTTGGTTCCCCTCCGGTTTTGCGAGTGGGTTCCCTCCTCTTCCTGTCGAGAGGAGGAAATTCACCGATCTGTGACGACCCTGCTTGGGGATCAAAGCTATCACGTGTGCGTCTTGCGTAAACGGCCTCCTCTGCATTCATATGTTTCTGTGCTCTTACCATAAGTTCTGCCAAAGTTTTGGGTGGCTCTTGTGATAAGAGGTATAAAAACTGTCCTGAATACAGTCCAGCGATGTACGCTGTTATGCTCACGCTGTCATCAGCTTCGTCAATCTGGACTACCTCCTTGTTGAATCTGGTGGTATACTCTCTAAAGGATTCCCATCTTCCTTGTTTCACCGTCAATAGATGTGTAGCTGGTTTGCCGTAGCGTTGACCAGCGATGAAGTAGCTTACGAAGCTTGTGCTAAGCTCTTTGAAACTACTGATACTTCCTGGTGGGAGTTTATTAAACCATGCTCGAGCACTTGCCTTAAGGGTGACAGGGAATGCCCGACACATCACCTCGTCTGGTACTGCTTGTAAATGCATTAAGGATTTATATGTCTCTAGATGATCCAATGGGTCCGTGGAACCATTGAATGTTTCTAGATGGGGCATCTTAAATTTCCTGGGAAGTGGCAACCCCATGACGTCAGATGTGAAGGGTGAATCCGTGTTTTTTACCAACTCTTCCACCGTGGCGGGAATTTGTGCTTTAACATGTTTCATTAACCCGTCAATCTGATCTTGCATCTTGTTCAAAGCCTCTAGGTCATGGGAGGTCCTTTCCATGGGCGGCTTACCACCCTTCCTTCGATTTTGGCTTTCCTTTTCGCTGGATTCGCCTTTTTCTTCGTCATCCTCTTCGTCTTGTCGATTGTGTCGTGAATTTAAGATGCTTGGTTCGGAGATTTACCTTCGCAAGTCCGCGTTTTCCTGCATCGCAGTTTGCAGCCCTTGGGTTAACGTCTTTAATTGCCCCTGCATTTGGGCAAATGCCTCGGGGGTCATCTGATCACCCCCGCCTTGGCCGTTTCGGCTGCCTTGGCAGTTTTGGCTGCAGCGGCGGTCTTAGCGGCGTCGTCGACGCCCGGTTGCGGGGGGTCTGAAGCCATCGTCGTCTTGTTTGATCGAGTCTCTACCATACAAAACTGTTCACCGTAAGGAAAAAGTCGTTCCCACAGACGGCGCCAGCTGATGAAGCAGTTTTGAATCCGGCACAGACTTGATCCTGCAAAACAAAGCTGAAGCAAAAGTCACCGGTATGGTGGCGTGCCAACCACCCTCCAATGCCTAAGTCAGTATTGAACTTGCTATGTGGTAGGAGAATTGAGATTCTCGGTTGTGAGTGGAGCGTACCTTTATTGGAGTTCTACCGTCGCTTTTATAGGCATTTGATGGGAGGTTGAGTCCTAGTAGGACTGCATTCCGGGGATATCTGGATCGCTTCGGTGGGGTGAGTGGAGTTCTTCCTTGGCTGGAACTCCACGAGCACCCTGCTTTAGCATGGGATCCTTATCCGATGTTTATGGATGATTAGGATAAGCATAATGTGCTTATCTTACTGGTTCTTCTCCCCTATCCCGTAGGATTTGGGTTAATTGCGTGATATACTCGGTGGGTCTGGACCAGCTTCGTGTCATAGCTGGTCCTCAGACCTAACTCCTGCTCTACCCCTTAGGCGTAGCTGGCGCCTTTTTACCTTGTTGTAGGTATTGCTCTCCTGGGGAGCTTGGGCGAAGCTGATACCTACTCCCCAGGTCCGTACCTTTTACCAAGCTGGCCATGCCAGATTTTATCCTACTTATCACCCCTGCTAGCTTGTCAACAGATACCACCGCGATGCTTGTATTGCACTCCCACAACGAAACATAAAAGAGACTGCTAACATTGGTGGAATTTATGCTGTTCACAACTGCAAGCAGAAATCTGCTAGCTGCTGGTGGTGTTCGTGAGTGGTGTAGCATAGAGAAAGAAGCGGAGGGGGAGACTAAATTTTTTGTAAGTCTATTCACACAGACTTTTTCCACACAGATCACGCATAGATCCGTGTGTGGGACCCGCTCTAGGTCCCACACAAACGATTCGAGCCGTTCATTAAGTGTAAAACATTTTTTCAAGGAGCCTTGCGAAAAATCAACTCAATCCGATACCTATAAGTACTCGATCCAATCCTGAAATCCGAATGAAAGTTCGATGATTAAATCGAGCACCTATAAGTATGGGATTGAGCCGATTTTTCGCGGAAACCATAGAAAACATGTTTTATATTTAATGAGCGACTCGAATCGTTTGTGTGGAACCCATAGTGGGCCCCACAACAAATCTGTGCACAAAATCTGTGTAGCATTACTCTTAAATTTTTAAACATTAGTTTTAAATACATAAATATTTTACTACTATTAAACTGAGAAGAACCGTACTAGAAATAATACTAACACTTTTTTCGTTCTTTTTCCTACTGATGGAAGGGAAAAAAGTCGGATATGGTAGAGTTGGGAGCAGTGCAACGCAATTCAAAGGCAATCCCTTAATTTTTATTTACAACCCACAAAAAAGGACTATCCTTAGAATTGCAGCGATATCGGTAGGTCCACACGGCACAATGAGATCACCGGAATGCCATTTCTCGACACGGTTGCTTGCTTATCAGACATGCCATCTTGGCTTGTCGGCAACACGTAGATAATAGTAACTCTGGCACAAATCCAACTTGTAGAACTATCTCACGATTATTGTTCGGGCAACTGAAGTGTATAGATTATCTGATCAAGTCGTAGATGCCCAGCTTAATTCTGAAAAGAAGAAGGCACCTGAAATACTCAACCAAGCTGATGCTCCGTCGCAATGAACATATGATAGAACCTACAGAAGGTACTTTTCCTGCAACAGAATAATATGAAGGGCTCAAATGAGTACCAATGTATCCAAAAACAACAACTACCTTTCAATAATACAAAAAGTTCTGGGTAAAAGCTGCATTAACAGTTATAAATAATACACCGATTAGAGTAACTATCTTCGGTGGTCCGACTACGAGTCTCCAAGACCACCAAGCAGGGAAGTGTAGTGTAGTTTCACAAAGCAGGGAGGTTGTAATTACCAGTTTTTTGATACTATAGTCGCACTGGAACTGCTGACCTTTGGTTTCTACCAAGAAGGAAAGTGCAGTTGCCAAAGCTTGAATTTCAAGTTCCACTAGAATATTACTCAGCCAGTGTTGAACTACAAGTAATTCCTACAAACTGCACTCCTCTTCTACATTTCAATGATCATATAAGCCCCCGTCTTCATTATTTTCTTTTTCTTTTTCGCTAATTTTTAGGAAAAAGAGGGGAAAAAATCCACTAATTCCTAATAAAAGAACTAGCAAATCAACACTGGTCATTTATCGAAAGGTGCAGTATTCCAGATAACCAAATAACCCTCATATGGAAGTTAGGACAATTAGTACAATATAATGATCTGACTGCTTTACGAGGTATGAGAGAAACTTATCATGAATATGAATATTACTATACCAAAACAAAAACTCAAACCCTAATCACTGACATAGATGGTAAAGTCAAGCTTCGCCAAATCTCTCTCCTAGAATCCACCTGAGTTGGGGCCAAACAGCTCAATATACTCTACACAAGTTGCCCGATATGAGCAAACATGGAAGTTAAAACTTCTACTTCACAACTAATCAGATTCCAAAACAAAAAAGAGAGGGGTTCTACATGATTGAGAGTCTGAGACTAGCTTTCAACATCAAAATTGGTACTTAAAAATTGTACTTCCCAACTAAAATATATTCCAAATAAAAAAGAGAGGGTTCTAAATGATTGAGACTAGCTTTCAACATAAAACAAAGCAATTGAACACGTGCAAGGGTAGACCTTTTGAAGCCTAAAGGAAGTTCCTCTGAAATGATCCGGAAGAAAATCTGGAAGACAGACCCTGAGACATGTTTTCAGCATCCAATTTTACTGATTGCCGTCCAGCTGTCAAATCCTTCTCACGGTCCCAAGGCTTCCAGGGATGTTGGCCCTCCCACTCCTCTTTCGCCCGCTCCTGCTTTGATTTTCTTTTAGAACTACTCCGTGCAGTCTCTTGATGCTTTTCTACCAAAGACTTTGATCGTTTCTTTTTGTTATATTCGTCCACCAATGCCGCATCCGAAGTTGTCTCTTTCTTTTCTTGTTGCTTAGAAGCGAGTGCTGCAGCCTCATTGTAGGCTTCTAAATAACTGCCAATATGAAAATCAATGAGTTCCCAGAGTAATACATATTGCTCGTGCTATGTTTGGATCATGATTTCTGCAGAGGGATTTATCAAGGCAAAGAAAAAGATGAAGGAAAACACAAGGAAAAAAAAAGAAGTGCATATTTATCCTTGTTTTGCTACCATTCCCTCTTCCCTAGACAAATTGCCACAGAAATCATGGATCAAACCTGAGTAAACTATGCAACCTAGGGCATACTGATCCTATTACATACTTCATCTTTGCCTTCTGAGCTTTTTCTGAAGGGGTATCTGTCCACATACTGGTATCTCCACGTCCATCTTTAGAGGTCCTGCTGAACTGTGTTGTTTGAGTAGTTACACCAGGCTGATGAAAAGAATTCAAGTTAAAGTAACTCAAGTAAGCAACAAATTCTAATGTCCAGTGGAGAACATTTCACAACAAAGTGGCCTTACTTTTCTTTCTGGAGGTAATGCTGTCATCCATTCATCTCTTTTTGGTCCCACTTTCACATCCATCTCTGCCAGGAGGACATCATCTCCCTCCATGGATATACCTGGCAAAGAAACAGCTTTCTGAATATCATGTCCAATGGAGCTTTAACATTCCTAGAAATAATGACAACACTAACGCAACAGCACCTTTGTAATCTGAAACACAATTGGGAAGTGTGAGGAGTAAACATTACATAAAATTCTTTAATTTCAAGATCTGCAGCAAAGTTGTTATAATGCCTCCGAAAGACATGAACATACAGATTGTGTTCCATAATCATTGAGCATGATAACTATTTTGGACCAAGATCTATGCCGTTGCAGTCAACAGAAACAGATCGCACTTTTAAGAAAGCCTATCTTTTTTATATGAGATTGTTTCTCCTGAGCACATCCTACTTTAGTATCACAAAATAGAAGCCAAAAAGTGAATATTGCTAATCCTCATTACCCAGAAACAGGGAGGAAATGAAATTACATAAATTGATAAAACCCCAGAAGGTGGCTATTGACAACAACCATCCACTGGAGCAATACCCTTGTCCCTTGCCAAAACTACAGTAGCCCATTTAACCCTTTCGAAAGGACAACTCCAATTGTTGAGTGCATTTGTGTCAATGCATCAGAGGAGGGTGGTTCCTCCATTTCAGCCCTCTCCCCAAATAAGTGATTCCTTCAATTTCAAACCTTATAGATTACTGGCTCACCAAGGAAAATGGCTTCAGCTCTCCCACTCTCTCTCGCAATTCCCCAAGATTACCTTAGTTCACATCAAACCTAGTCTCAACTTATCCTGTTTTACCATGTGCCACACAATGTGTTTAACACCAATCCCTAGAGCAATCAGGGAATACGGGAATGTTACCCTATGTAAATCATCTCTTACAGATCTAGGTTCTATTGTTAGGGATATTTGCGGTTGAATAGCAAAAACCCTTGGCTTGCATGGAAAGTACAAGACGCTGTAGTGAAGAACGACTTTCTCTCAAAACTTGGCATGTTCAATTACAGTTCCCAATATGTACTTTTACAAAAAACAATGCCTGTACCCTTTCCAACTAAAAGCACATATGATAAAGTTCAACACTTCCACTCCACTGCCTCAACACATGGATCCTCGTAAGATGAATTTTTTTCCCCCCAATATTCAGTCAAACATTAATTTAATAACTTATTCTTCCTGAATCTCGATTAGTTATTATCAGGAATGCAGTTCTTTTTTAAGTAGAAAATAAATGAGTCCAACCTAACATGAGGAGAGAGAGAGAGAGAGTGTTCGAGTTTTAAAGTGTAGAACTTAAAAAGCAAAAAACTCTAACCTTGCAAGCGTCTCCACTGTGCAGCCTCACGCATTGCCTTTAACTCTGCCTACAAAAGTAGAAAACATACTAGTGAAACTGGCCGTTAAAAACTAACAATGACAGAGCCAAGCATTAGGCGAATATTTACCTTGAATTCTTCTTGTTCCTCCTTGAGTCGGATTTTCTCATCAAGTGCTTTTCGCTGTAAAGAACAATACGTTAGAAACAAATCTGAAGACGAAAGTAGTGGCTGAGTAAAATTAAATGGTTCTGAATACAGAATCCTCCAAGATATAAAGCCGTTAGAGAAAGAATGTTTGTGAAGTCCCAAAGATTGCAAATAAAAAAAGACTATACCACGTTACCAACCATAGGCTTTATATCATTCCTTTTCTTCTTCTTTTTGATAGGCTTTATATCATTCAAATGCATCAAGTGAAGCGATGGAGCAAAAATACATGAAGTTATGGACTAAAAAGGACAGCAATCAACCTCTTTTCGGAAAATAGTACTAACTGCCCTCCCTGCTCGTTATGAGGCAAGGCTTCGGGTGCATCTCAACATGAGGAGGGCATTTAGAAGTTTCAATTTTGTTGGACAGCTCCATATCCGTTAGATCCATTTTCTAACCACCTAAGCTTTTAGATGGCTTGATAGTAAGCAATTTATCTTGGTATCAAGATTGTTAGATTATCCAGGTCAAAACCAATTAACAATCATACAATAGTTTTGACGGTGATAATTAATTGATGTCAGACAAGCTCTAACCCTCTCCTTCGAACATTTGAGTCTCCGCTAGCATGTGGAGAGGTAAACAAAGGATTCAGAACATAGAGATTATACTGAAAAAAGTGCACTTATGGCACAAACGGAGGGGTAACAATCTAAGAGTTTTGCACAAAACTCTCCAAAGCCTAGGCTTATGCTATGTTAAAAGTCCAGCTCAAAACCAATTGGCAATGAGTGGGAGGTCGATGGACTCATATACTTGTTTTGGATAAAATAATTAACTGATGCGGGACCAGCCCTAATACAGACAATAAATCATGTGTTGGGACCTAACTGCCTAACCAAGAATTACAATACTTGAACGTGGTGGTTGGCCTGCATATGGAAGCGAACTTGACCACACATGAGGGGGTATGTTGCAGATATAAATAAGACAATCACCTCTCTCTCCCTCAAACTGCTTAAGCTTTTGGCGCAACTCAACATTAGTACGACCAACAAAAGTAGAACTTCATTAAAGATCGGTCAGTTGCAAGCTCTTATCAGCCCCTTTCTTTGTCCTTGGCTATACACCTAAACCTATAACTGCTATCCTCAGTTCCATCGTGCAAATAGATTTCAAAAAAGGATAGATCTCCAGACACTAACCACATATATGGGGGCCTTGTACACATATGCATACATATGTACCTCTGTCTACACATATATCATCGACATACAAGATAAAAAAAAATGAAAAAAGGCATCAAAATAGTATATTTAAGCCTTGACAGTGGGACAACATATACCACACACCTTTTCCGGATCTTGTAAATCCTTAAAAGCTTTATTTAGTTTGATAAATGCTTGGTTGGCCTGAGGATGAGGACATTTGTCAGGGTGCACCATTAGAGACAGCTTCCAATACCTAAAGCCATTGAAAAATAAGATGAAGAAACATGTTAAGCAATACAAAACCACCAATGTAGACCAATTGACAAACTAGAAAAAAAGAAAAGAAGCAATGACTAGTCAATGCGATTGTTATGAAGAATTTAGATACACGTTCTAGCGCAGCTTTAAACTCTCTTTTTTCACTTACAAACAACATCAGTTAGCAATCTTAAGTCACAACTCAGGAGCAAACATATTGGCCCTACAAACTTAAATAGAGTAGATCAACATGATTCGTTTGAGGATCAATTTACAGTGGTAGTCAGTGTTCTAAAACAAGGAATTAATCGGCGATTAATTGCCGATTAATCGTTGGCAGGGCCTATCCGATTTGGTCTGACTAAAGATTAATCGTCGATTACTAATTAATATGCACCGATTAATCGCTCGAAGGTGACCGACCGCCCGACTAGTGCCTAGCGACTTTTAGAACATTGGTGTTAGCAGGAGTTAAGCGTAGAGAGTTAAGCGTAGAGAAATGCCCAAATCTCAAATCTAGGGATTCAAAATCAGCAAGTAAAATCACACACACACACACACATGCACCGTTTACAAGCCATAAAACTTCACATATAGTACAGCAAGGATGTGATTAACTCTTCACATGGCAAAAACTCCCGATACACCTACAGACTGGTAATGAAGAATCTGCATATGCCTAATGGGTTAGCAGTTAAGTACAACCCCATTAATTAACTGTTGGTCATGCAGAACTTGTAAATATATGATAAACATAATGGGAAAAGGTATGAAATCTTGTTTGCCTTGGCCTACTTTCAAACTTCTACGAACTCGCTGCAAAAATCAAAGGGTATGGCTATGTCAAGTTTACAGTTCAGATTACCACACACACACACAGAGAGTTCAGATTACCACCCACCCACACACACACACACACAGGCATAAATTGAGATGAAGGAAAAGGGGAAGGTCACGAAAACCACTGGTGGTGAAATATGCAAGGGCACAAGAATCAGCCATTAGTTCATGGTCGCAAAACATATAGCACGTGTTTCAGAATTCCTATGAGGGCATTTTTTGTTTAAGACCACATGGACCGAAGTGTCTATGGAACCCAATAACAGGGGAAATTTTGCATGTTCAATGACAGGGACATGGGAATGGTCAAAACCACCCAACCCCAACGCAAACTATGATAATTTACAGATCATATGGAAACTACATGCTAACTATGTACATTGCACATGGAACACTAACAGTCAGATAACTTATAGACAATACATTTAACTTTCAATTAACTATCAGCAACTTCACCTTTTCTTCGTGTTGTCAGTTGACATATTCCTGTTCACTCCTAGAGTATCATATGGACTATCAACCTCAGCTCCAAGTATTCTTGTAACCTGACAGATACTCAGCAAGTTCAGTAGTATGCATGTATGCATTCACATGCAACTATTGATGGAGTATTCTTTTACATTCAACAATTTAAAAGATAATGCCACTAATAAATTCTCTGAATGTCATATCTTAACTATAGGAACAACATTTACAAGCCTCTATTCGTGAAAATAATAAATCTTAAGAAATTGTTTGGAGTTTCCTGCAAAATTCCATGTGATGGATGTTAAACACTCCAAGCATGACAATCCAATAGGCATGCTCTAATTAGATTCCTTTGCAGTCTGCTACTCCTGTTTCAAGACCAATTACATACAAATATCACGCCGCCTCCTTCCTTTTGGTATTAGAATAATACAAGAATATTATCCAGATGAAGGAGATGACAAGATTACTGAATGAACAAAGACATAATGTCCACGAACGATACAGATAATCAAGGTCCACGGACATAACATGCACTCAAAAAAGATATCTCTGAAATCCACATACAAACCCACCCTCTTTATTCCATATTATCAGTGCATATCAATTTCCAACAGTTACAAACAATACAAAATAAATAGTGATGCAGAACATTAGCACCATTCGTGCATGATTAAAAAGCTAGAAAGAATATTTGCTTTAAACCAAACTCGCAAGTGAGATTCTCCAAAGTTATTAGGCCCATTTAACGCTAGTGAGATAACCAAACCATAAAAAATAAAATGAGTTTTCTCAATCTTGATAAAAAGTTCTGTTGAGAAATAAATTGATAAAAAGAGTGCTAAGAAAATTGAGTTAGGGACCTCTTCAAAACGCTCCGCCTCATTTGCTGATTCAGCTTCTGTAACCACAGCAGGTGGTGGAGGGCCTATGAACACTGCATTGTCTTCCTCCACCTCAGCCTCCCTAGATCAATCATAGGTATTGTCACATCGATTAGACTTTCCAACTATCTAACAAAGCCATAGTTGCAGGGTAACTGAAATCCTGATCTTTCTTGGGTAAGAAAATATGCATATCAGACAATTACATGTTGATACAAAATTTACAACCCAGAAATCAAATCGGTGGGGTAACATGTGAACAATCCAGAAATCCTGAATACATAAAGTATATATTGTCTTACTGACTCATCAGACAATACCTTAACTCAGCCTCGGCTTCAGTTAACTTGGCTGCAGCAGCAAGTAGCTCAGCAGAAGGCATTTCAGGGCCAATCACCCTGCAACAGCGAACACGTGTGCAGTGAAAAGACATCATCAGAAATAAGAAGCAAAAGAACTTTACAACCTAATGGCTAATGCATCCACAAATGATGGAGCGTGATGCACGTTGTGTGGAGATTTAAACAACACAGTTCTTTCCAAAAAAAAAAAATTTGAAGAGGAACATACTGTTCATACCCAAAACTAGCAGCCAATCAAAATGTGGCACGTGGAGAATACTTGGGTAAAAAAGGGAGCAAAGCACATGGAATTTGTTTCACTAAGGTGCTGTTACATAGGGGAATATGTGACAGTTAGTTGTGACCTTCATTTGGGAAATGGGACACATGGCAACAATACCCAATTACCCATCTTCTGCATAATGCAAACACATGGCAGCCATTGAGGCAATTATGGAGTTAATGAGATCAAATTATCTTCTTTTGTTAAACTCATGAAATGGATGCAAACAATGGGGAAGTGGACTACTGCTATTAGTTCAGGCTTCCTAGATTCCAAGTTTCCAACTGCCATCTTGGCAGTATAAATATGAGTAGAAGAACACAGAAAAAGGGTCCCTGGTCACATATACAATGTTCCTCCTTAAACAATTTCAATTTCCAAAGTCCAGCACTACGCCTATTTTTCTGCATATCTCATATCCAGCACCTCCACAGGTGTAACCTTCATGTTTTCGCAATGGTTTTCTAAAAATCTTCCATTTAATTTTAAACAACCCTCTTTATGTTTGTTCCCCAGTCCCCATGCTTGTTTTCTTTCCACATCGCCTGAAAAAATCATGAAGTCCTCTTCGTTGTAAAAAAACAAACGGCTGTGGATTTCATCTATCACACATGGTTTGTGTATTCATAAGTCAGACCTTCTACACTCGGACCAAACAAGGTCCTGGCACACCCGCGCAATCATCACATTAACGGACAAGGCATTCTTTCGCTGTTTAAGGGAAAATACATATAAAGCTTATGTCAAATCCCCCCCCAAAAGAACCCCCCATGTAAATTTGTCGTACCTGATTAAAAACACACATTTAAGTTTAAAAGAATCGTAAAAAGACAAATGAAATTAGGTTCCTTCATGCTAAAGAATAATGGCAATAGGTTCACCAAAAGATATCATGCATAAAAGATTTATCCAAAACAACATATCAAATCATTGACCTCTATTGACATTTTGTACGATGAACTGCGAATGTGCCGCTTGTATTAGTTGTATAATAATTAAAGCAACAAGTGTCTAGTGTTTGAGCAAATCATGCAAAAAGGGATGTCAATGACTTGATTACCTCCTTCTAGGAGCGTCAACATTCTCGTTTGGATGTGGCATTGTTGTATTATCATCTGCCCCTTGCCTATATTCTTCATCAGGTGCTGCTGAATGCATATTGTGTGGCGATACTGAATAATCTGATTGTTGCTGTCTGGATTTCGTTTGAGTGTGAATTATTGGCCCAACAATCTCCAAAGTAGGACAAACATTTGGAGGTAGTAGGAAAACTTGATTTCCATTTTCCTTAAGATTTAATGACTGGAAGAGCTTCTTCAGATGCTTTACCAAAGACTTTTGAGATAATCCACTAATGTCAACAGCTTGTCCGCCATCAATCATTTGCAAAAGCTAAGGCAAAATGTCATTTCCAAGAAAACATAATTGATGCAACATTAATAAGAACTAAGTCATACTTAATAAAGATGAAAGCAACTCCTGAGATATGTAGATACTATGCATGTACATTAAGAAAACGCAAAGAAATATTCACCCGCCCTTAACAATCCCGTATACGCATACCCAATAGACTGGTAACTAGTGTTGTGAAGGGGTGCTACAACTATTGGATGATTGGGTATATGAGATTTTGAATGGCAAAACAATAAAACTTGAAAAATAACACTTGGCGAACATCAACTAGTTGACTGGAAGGGTAATAAATATGTATGCTTCCATATTAACCAACAAGCCAACTTCATAGCCTCAACCATGGCAAGGAGATTAAAGGTACATGACAAACATAGAAGACATGAAACAACAAATATTTCTAATCAATGTATATGCGATTGACACAGAATGCAACCATGTAGAACGGCAGAGCTTCAGTTGCTGTCAATTTAAGAACTTACATGTCTTTCCAAAAATTATTCTAATTAAGCGGGTAAGACTTGTTGCAGTTGTTTCAAAGGCTCATGCTTGGGCGTTCAGGCGACGGGAGGCAAGTAGTTGCAGCGAATACGCAAACACCAAGGGCCAAAGCTAGATGAGAGTCATACAACTGAGGCTGGTGAGGCAAGCGCATGAGCGTTAGTGTCTTTTCCAGATGTATTCAAGGTCGCATGAATCTCATCACAATCATGGATTTGTAAGAGATTACAAGTTTGGAAACCGCTAAATGAGTTCCTTCAATGTAAAAGGGCTCCGTCATTAGCTCCAGCTGTGAAACAAGGGAGATCCTCTAGTTCATACCATGAACTCTAGAGTCTAGAATAGAATCTCGGAGATTCCAAAGTTGAATGTACAACATTAGTTTTTCTATGGATGCTACGTTTGGGAATTCTAGAAATATTGAATACTTTGCAATTTGCATATATTAGAATTCTACTTACTATAACTTGCACCTCCCCTCCGGCCTTGCGTTTAGGCTCCAAGATATCGTGGTGCCTCAGTACATTTGGTAAGATTTGTACGAATCAATTTTCAGTTTCAAAACAATCACATACTGGTCCAATAAGCAACGAGTTACTAAGAATTTGACAGATGCCAACCAAATGTTTTGTACCTTCACTACATTGTGGATATAAATGAGGATCCCCTACTTTGCCAAAATCACCATATACATTTGGGACCCACATGCCAAGCTAGTAAAGTGCAAGTGATCCAATCAGCCATCTCCACGAGTCTTGATGCTACTATTTTGCGTCGAGTCACGCAACTCAGGCAAATGTACACACCCATCCTCGACCCTTGGTCCTCAAGGTGACCAGGTAAACAAAAAGCACTTCCTAATACACCAGCTATGCGGAGTTGATGCACCCACTCTGCTCCACCAAGTGGATCTCCACTCCATCATGCACTCCTCCTGCTCGTGAATGACAATTCCATTAGGCTCAATTGTGTATTCTTACACCCAAGCATGCTCCACTATGCCTTTGTCCCTTACCCTCAGAGCTATCTCTAATTATATATGCAACTACACCCTGTTACATTTACACCAACTTAGGTCACGAGCAAGGCCTAAACCCATGTGGCTTAGTGGCATGGGCATGGGGCTCTTGAATGACCATATAATCCTCCAAAAGGGTTAGAGTATAACTCCAACTATAAAAAAAACTAGGCAATGTGCTTCATACAAACTTATTTGCACAGAGTACGAAACAAAACCTCCACAACTTGACTGTGTAAAATGATCTAACCACAACTAGTCGATGTCATGCCATTAAAGGCCCGTCAAGCCATCCAAATGTGCAATCAGACCTTTCAACATGCCCAGGTGAGTTGACTCGCTGACAAATTCATGGAATCTTGATAGTGAGCAGGTCTTCAAGAAACTACCGGCCCTTACGCAGTGCCTATCGCACTCTCATAGGGTTCCATTACTAGCCTACCAGCACTCTACCATACCTCCACTTATGAAGCAAACCACAATGTAATTTACTAAATTTCAGAAGTGATATACAATGCTCATTGTTGGCATAAAGTTTAAAAGCACCTGCTTCAATAGTCGAAGATTTGAAAGGAAACAGAAAAACTCATAACAAGGAAAAGATATTGACACCCTCTCTTTAGCCTCCCACACTCCCTTTTGGTACTTCTCTCAGAAGGGGAATGTCGGAGCCTACAAGGGAAGTGTGCATATCACATCCAAAAGAATATTAAGTCTACATATAAACACATGACTATCACTATAAGACTGATAATATGTCCCATATCAGCCAACAAATAAGGCAAGCATTGACAAAATACCAATGTCAACGATTACACATATACAACATCTCCCAATCTTGACATATCCATATTCACAGACCAGAAGAAAACACTCATGGACACCGGGAAATAGTGGCTGTCTGGCAGACACAATTTTTCCCACCCAATTTTTGACATTTAAACTAAAATTTAGTGTTTTTTACCCACTTCAAAATCTCAATAATTCGACTTTAACCCCTCCAGAACTGAATTGGTTTTACCATGGTCGCTCCAAACTCGAAGTAATTGTGAAATCCCCCGTGTTCGCAACTCATGGATATACATGTACATTAGTTATGTGTGCAACCAAAATTTAAACTTGAGAGATCTCTCAATTAGTATCATATTTAGAATTATCGAAACAAAACACTCAATTAGTATCATATTTAGAATTATCAAAACAAAACAAAACAAATTATGGGGTATCTGATGCATAGTCAGAAAATTCTTAATCCTAATAGTTTCCCCAATGACCCCTACTTATCCTAACATAAATAGCAACACAAACATATGTAGATATGCTCGTTCAATTATATGGAATAGAGAATCAGTCAGTACCTGCTCTAAATCAGCAGCTACGCCAGGGAATTCCTTCAATATAAACCTAACCACGCCTTCCGGCTCAACCCGGGACTTCGAATCGCAATATCCGCCGGACTCCGTATCCGAGGCCTTTCCCTTCCCCTCTCGCCGCGACACCCTGTGATTTCTCTCTCTACCCCTTCTATCCCTCTTCTTGTGCTTCTCTCTGTCTCTCTCTCTCCTCTTTTCGTCCTTCTCTCTCCTTGAACAACCGTCGCTCCGTCGCCGCCTGGGACTGCGTTTGTGTCGCTTTGGAGAGGGCTCGACGTCGGAGGAGGAGGAGCTGGAGGAAGCAGAGGATGAAGAAGAAGGTGAGTATTCCGAGTGTTTCTTCTTTTTCCTTCTTTTGGAACGGTCCTCCATTTTTCTCTGTTAGGAGAGAGAGAGAGAGATTTCTGGCGAATGGCAATTTGTTTTGGAGTCAGAGAGAAGAAGAAATGAAAAATAACCGGGTTGCAGATTTGTGGGCTCGGGTCCCATTTTGGATTTGGGCTGCACCTTTTGGGTTATTTTTTAGGAAAATGACGGTCAACGACGTGTTTTGATAATTAATACCCGTCAAAGACATTTTCAACATTAAAAAATGTTCTTAGCATGTTCTCGGCGGGTATTAATTATCAAAATATGTCATGAGCCGTTATTTTCCCTTCTTTTTTTTGCTTACCAACTTTACGGATCTTCCAGTTAATAATTTCTATTGTCTTCTAAATTTATGGTCCTCTGAATTGAGAGGCCAGGTTCGAGCTTCGGGAGAAATATTTGGGGTTCAGAACTATAGACAGTTTTTGAATCTCGTGTGAACTAATTAATTAACTCTCCCGCTAATTCCAACCAATGTATACAATATTGACAAAAAAAGAAAAAATAATTAAGTGAAGGTTCGTGTCCCCCGTGTACCAAGTGGCAGTTATCTAGGCCATTTTACCATCGAACCCAAATTTACCTTCAAACCAGATCAATTCGCTCCGTGAACACTATAGGACCAACTCCCAACTTTTCATTCTTACTTAATATTTTATATTTCTTAACTGATGTCATTATTTTTCAATTCCAAGAATAATGCGTAAATGGTCAACATCTTTTAATTTTCTGTCCATTTTTAGTTAAACTATATATAGTAGTTAATAAGTTTTCCAAGTACTCTAGGTGACTGTTTGAGTTTGACTAAAATAGAGAAGGCAAACAAGTGAATTTGTAGTGCTAAAAAGACCCCCCAAAAATCTGGTTTGTCACTCAGAACATCTCTTCGAGTCACAAATTGAAGTGCAAAATCATTAGAGCATATCCAGCCCATGTCTCTAATGTGGAGCTTCAAAATATAGTTTTTAAATAAAAAAAAATTGTGTTCGGAGAGTATTACTATTCATTGTAACTCCAACCCAAATCTCCATTTCTACCCCTGTATAAAAAAAACACACACACACCTCAATTTCCCTCCAAAAGTTAAGATTATGAAATTGACACTTTTGCGAAAATATATTCATATTGATCTCATTTTGAAATTTTCATTACTAATTTTATGCAAATTAGATAATAAAAAAAAGAATTAATTGTTAATTTGAGTTTAGCAAAAGAAAAGTGAGAATGAAAGATGGAGATGAATCTCCGAATATGGAGATTGGAGACTCAAGATGAAGTCTATTTTGGATCCTCAAAGTAGACGTACTTAAAGCTCCGGAATATAGAGATTATAAAGCTCTGTTGGAGACGTACTTAAAACAGAGAAGTGGTTCGCCGTTAAAAGAAAATTTTGGAGGCCTAACATTCACCAACAGATAATGTTATTTTGAAGACTAGAAAAGAGCACTAAAGAGTGAAAATCGGTATCCTTGACAAGATACGCAATCGGCAAACATAGATTCCTTCAAATGATGGCATTTGTTGGATTCGCAATCTATGTAAAATGTTTAAACAATTTACGAAGAAGGCCTATTTATGCCATAGAGATCTGAAACTGCTTGCAAACTTCCAATTTTAGTATCTCGTCATAATAAATAAATAAATAAATAGAACCGGAAAAACAAGCAATAATAAATAAATAGAACCCCAGTTTCTACATCAAACTTCCAATTAGTATCTCTCCATTTTTATTTTTTTTTGTCATTACCTACTACTTGACTTAAGAATCCAAAGAAAGAGAAATATCTACGACTCAGAATTTACCATGGGAAAAGATAAAGGATACTTGTCCCCCCAAAACCTATCAAAAAGCTGCTCAATCCAGCATCATCATGGACGTTCAACAAAACAGCAGCAACACCATCTGTTAGCCAGACGTCTCCCATCTTCATAATTTAAAACCTTCCTCACTGCATTGGAGGAGAATGGGCGAGTCAAATTTATGTGAGCGGCCCCCTTATGTTCCATGCAATTACTTCTAACTACATCGACAGAGAATGAAAAACTCAATTGTACCTATTACCTATAGCATAACACATTATGTAGCTAGAAAAAATCACCTATCCGCTACAAAAAAAATCGCAGGGGTAAAGCATATTGGTGTGGCCAAAAATCGCCTCTTTATGAAGACAAGAACAACAGACAAGAAAACAAACAAATCAACAAAAACACAAAAAGAGTAAGGGGAGAAGAGGCAAAACAAGAGCTAGCAGCATTAGCAAGCAAAGAGTTGTCCCCACGGCACACAACCAGCCCCCAATTACTCTACTCTAGAAATTCCCTTGTTTTGTACTTATAGCATCAGGAGAGGCAGCATTTTTAAAATGCCAGCAGGCTGCCTTTTGCAAACCAAATTGCACATTATGTGGCAACAAAGATAAGAGAGCTAAACACAAAAGGTACCCTAAAAGAAATACTGTTACACATAGCCCATAGAAGAGAAATGCCATTTACACACAACCCATAGGGTCAAATGCCCTTCACACACAGCCCATAGAAGCGAAATAAATTAAAGAGAATGAGACCTTGGGAACTATCTTTACCAAATCCAACAAACCACTCTAAAAGCCACATTGGAAATGAAAGGCGCTATAATCAGCAGTTAACTAAGGCTGAAGAGCGAATCGAACCCCACCAATTGATGAGTATCACGAACAGAAATTCCAAATGAAACCCTTCCAATATGGAGAGGTAGAAGCAGGGAGGAGAATGGAACAGATTTATGTGCCACAAAAAGGTGAAAAGGATCCAGAACTTTAACCACATTCTAATATGCAGAGGGAGAGTCAAGAACAATGAATGAGCCTTTTTGTTGAATCATTGCATGCATTTAAAGGTGTCGCGGATCCGTGGTAAGATTCTAAGTTGAATCGCATTTCTATTGGCGTGAGCTTGATATGACAAGCAACAAGTCCTTATAAATAGTGATGCTGGATGTGATGAATTTGATAAGGACAACGTAACAAAGTAACGCGACTTCCAAGGGCAGCAATCTTAAGAAAGTTAAAAAGTAAAACAAATAATACATCCTCAAATTTTGAGGATTAAGGAACAGATGTTGGCAAAAGGTGGTTGTAACGGGTGATTTCATCCTAGTAGAGCGTCTTTTCATATGCATTGTAGGGGCCTTCGCTTCAAATGGTTCTTTCTCTTCAGCTTTTCGGGAAAAACTAATATTCATTATTAATGCCATTGTGTTTTAAAGAGCATCCAGACGTCCTATCTAGCTCAAAGAACTCTCCCTTCCTCAGGAAACGACATTCCAAGGTGTATTTTCCAAATGTTAGATATAACCACAATGGTCCGTTGGCCAATCGTCAGACAACTCTAAAAGGTTTGATATATCATGATTACGACAAGAAAATGTACTAACGAAACACAAAGACATGAAACACTCTATTTGGTGTATCCTCAAGAGATATAAGTTTGATTGTACAGTAAGATTCTTTTACCTCTTTAGGGATGTGATTGAGGAACAAAGTTATAGTTTCATACAAATTCTGGAGCGTTCAATAATTAGCATTTTTATCATGTGATAACCCGCATAGGTCATGGCATATGGTAGATTACAACACTACCCAATAACAATTAATTTGCTACCTCCACCACTCATAAGAATCCCATGCATAATTTTATAGACTCCACGAACTTATCTTTGCACCTCAATGTAATCCTAAAAAACTTGGAAGTCTACTAATCTCATATTACATGTAAATCATGTGTTATAGTAGCTGCACATTCATGAATTTCAGGAAAAGACATGACAAGTCCAGTACCTAACAAATTTGAACTTGTAATTCCCAAACACTAAGTTAACAAACAATGCATGAACATGCAGCTCAACTAAAACACAAAGAACAAACAAACATGTAAGCCAGCAGATTAAGAATAGGCACAAGAAGAGAAGAGGACATTGGAGTTACAGGCGGATCAACTAGAGAGGAAGGCAATCTAGGAGGCAAACCATATGGTGAAAGCAATAACGGTGACACCCTAAGACAAAAACAGCCCCCAGCTGAGTAGATACTTGTATTTTCGTGTAGTGAACAGACTCACAATCCTCGTCCATCCAAAGCAGATAGAAAAGATCTCCAACCAAATGAACCAAAGTTGGCCTCATCTCATTTGGGCTGCTTGCATTTATAAGCCAGCAGATCTTAGAATCTCCAATGGGCATTGAGACCAAAGCTTTCTTGAGAAAATCATAAACCCACACATTTGGACCGTAGATCCAATAGAGGGTGGTACCAACCACGATTGGGGGGGTGGTAAAGCCGTTGTAATACTCAACAATGCGGTCCAAGCTTTCCCAAGACTTTTTAGTCACATCAAATAGGCATATAGCATAAATCTGTAGATTAAGTACCAGAATTTTGCCTGAGAAATCGCCATCGAGAGCTGCAGCAAATAAGTACTTACATCCAAGAGTAGACAGAGGATCGGGGAGAGCACTTCATTCGGCACGTCCCTCTACCACCAATCTTGTATCTAAAAACTCCCCCCACACGTTAGGAACGTCAAGCCCCGCTAATGTTGTATTGCTCAAAATAGATTATGAATGGGTATTTTGAGGATAATGCCCAAAAATTAATTATGAATTTGAGAAAATCATCCAAAGGCTTTTGTTAATGCCAAAATTGTTGTACATAAAAAGCTTGTACCATGTGTAAAGTACAAAACTCTTATGCACAACAATTTTGGCATTAATAAAAACATTTTTGGCGTTATCATTTTGCCAATCCAAAATGGACAGGAAAAGGATGCTGACCGCGAGGAGAGATTCACTTGAGACTCAGCTTCCATAAGTTGGAACTTGGAAGTAATCCGATTTAACTGAAAACTATCCTGATTTACTCAATGGCCAAACAAGCTGATCAGGGCAGTTCGACCATCTAATAAGAATTTTAGAAATGACTTTGACTTCCTCATCAGACACAACGCATCAAAGTTTAGACTCATGCTTGGATTGATCAATAAAGGAGGCAACGCGAATTTCAGCACTATCCATTGGAGGGCAAGACTCAATTCTTATTAGCTTCCAAATAGAAGCAATTACCAATCAGGGAAATACAATCCCTTAAGTATTTCAACCCAAAAGGAGCTGGGGCTCTTGATCATACGCCAAACTTGTTTCGCAAGGAGGGCAGAATTGAAAGCCGCAAAGTCTTGGAATTGACATCTTCTTCCAAGCCCCCAAATGAATGCTCCTATCACCATTCCCCTTACCCCACCAAAATTTGCTAATGACAAAAGCTGGGATTTTAAAACACCTAAAGAGGTACATAGAGATACCTTGTAAAACTGATTTAATGAGCACTTCTTTTCCGGCTTGGTTCGTTTGCGAGCCCTTCCACCCTCGAATTTTCCTCATAATATTATCCCGAATGAAAGACATCGACTCCTTCTTAGATCCTTCCCATAAAGTAGGCAACCCCAAGTATTTAGCCTTCATATCCATATCCCCCATTCTCAGAACAGCTCTAATCTCTTGCCACTTCTCCATGGGCGTGTTAGGAGAAAAGAAGAGGCTTGATTTCTCTATGTTGATAGATAAACCCGAGGCCTCTCCAAATGCACTAGCAAGCTACATAAAGTTGGCACAGTACTGGCCTTTGCTTCCAGTAAAATCAGCGAACAATAGATGCGAAACAATAGGGCACCTCCTTCTCATATGAACTCCAGCCAAAGATTTATTAAGGATAGCCTTCCGCACCACACCCGAGAACACATCCGCAACCAGGAGAAATAAGTATGGAGATCGAAATGGGATCTCCTTAGCGGAGTCCTCTTCCTGGGATCACCTCACACACTTGCCCACCATTTGCATTGATAGCGTAGTTTACTAAACAGATGCATTCTTTCACCCAAGAAATTCAGATTTTATCAAACCACATTTTTTCCATAACAGAGTAGAGGAAGTCCCAACAAACTCTATCAATTTTTAAGATCCTCCTTCTCATATGTTTGTTTTCGTAGCAGAATCAGGAAGGGGTCTTTGGCAACCACTGTATATACTATATGGAGAGAGAAACTACAGAGTTTTCCAATAGAAATCTGCCCAGGCAGAGGAATAGGGCAATCATGCAAATTATGAGGAGAACACTAGGGGTGTACATGGTCCGGATTGGTCCGATTCTCTAGAAAACCAGTAACCGGACCATTTCAAACGGTTCTAGAAAATTGGGAACCAGAACCTAACCAATATATGCATGGAACCTAACCAGAACCAAACCGCAAGACCGGTCCGGTTTCGGTTCGGTTCCGGTTCTATCCAATAAGCATCCAAACACTTATTCACAAAATATGAACTCATAAAATTAAAAAAATAGGAAGATAATTTGCTGGAATAGGAAAAGAAGAAAGAAAATAAAAGCTTTCCTAACAAATGAGATTTCATCTCTAAATAAATTAAGTTTAGCAAGGAAAAAATTAACCTACCAAATTCAAATACATATTTAATTACACACATAGGTATTTCTATATTTATCTTAGTTTTAAACGGTCCGGTTCGGTTCTAACCACGGTTCATTAATTGAGAACCAGTAACCGAACCAAAATTAACGGTTCTTATTTTTTTGGAACCATAACCTGACCGTAGAACCGCAGAACCGGACCAAATAGGACGGTTCGGTCCGGATCGGACCGGTTTTACGGTTCGGGCGGTTTTCTTGAACACCCCTAGAGAACACCTTCAACTCTTAGGCCTGATACAGTTGTGGAAGACTCTGTGACATGGCTGCCTGCCCCTAATGGTATCTTCTCAGTTAAAACTGCTTAGGAAGCCCAAAGGAACCCTCTTCCTAAAGTTCCATGGGCTCATGTTGTTTGGCTCAAGCAAGGTATTGCAAGGTGGGCTTTTATCATGTGGCTTGTTTGTTAGGGTAGGCTATCTACAAAGGATGCTCCTCTCTTGGGGGATGAGAGTGGACCTTCAGTGTGTTTTTTGTCATAATGTGCATGAGTCCCATGAGCATCTCTTCTTTCACTGTTCGTTCTCAACTTGTATCTGGGGTAGAATCCTCCTTTTGTTTGGTATGTCCAGAAGTCCAGGGGAGTGGGAGCATGAAATTAACTGGGTTGTTCAACATCTCAAGAAGAAAGGGTTCGCAAACAGCAAACATAGATTCCTTCAAATGATGGCATTTGTTGGATTCGCAATCTATGTAAAATGTTTAAACAATTTACGAAGCTGGCCTATTTATGCCATAGAGATCTGAAACTACTTGCAAACTTCCAATTTAGTATCTCTCCATAATAAATAAATAGAACCGAAAAAACAGGCAATAATAAATAAATAGAACCCCAGTTTCTACATCAAACTTCCAATTAGTATCTCTCCATTTTTATTTTTTTTTGTCATTACCTACTACTTGACTTAAGAATCCAAAGAAAGAGAAATATCTATGACTCAGAATTTCCTTGTGAAAAGATAAAGGATACTTATCCCCCCAAAACCTATCAAAAAGTTGTTCAATCCAGCATCATCATGGTCGTTCAACAAAACAGCAGCAACACCATCTGTTAGCCAGACGTCTCCCATCTTCATAATTTAAAACCTTCCTCACTGCATTGGAGGAGAATGGGGGAGTCAAATTTATGTGAGCGGCCCCCTTATGTTCCATGCAATTACTTCTAACTACATCGACAGAGAATGAAAAACTCAATTGTACCTACTACCTATAGCATAACACATTATGTAGCTAGAAAAAATCACCTATCCGCTACAAAAAAAATCGCAGGGGTAAAGCATATTGGTGTGGCCAAAAATCGCCTCTTTATGAAGACAAGAACAACAGACAAGAAAACAAACAGATCAACAAAAACACAAAAAGAGTGAGGGGAGAAGAGGCAAAACAAGAGCTAGCAGCATTAGCAAGCAAAGAGTTGTCCCCACGGCACACAACCAGCTCCCAATTACTCTACTCTAGAAATTCCCTTGTTTTGTACTTATAGCATCAGGAGAGGCAGCATTTTTAAAATGCCAGCAGGCTGCCTTTTGCAAACCAAACTGCACATTATGTGGCAACAAAGATAAGAGAGCTAAACACAAAAGGTACCCTAAAAGAAATACTGTTACACATAGCCCATAGAAGAGAAATGCCATTTACACACAACCCATAGGGTCAAATGCCCTTCACACACAGCCCATAGAAGTGAAATAAATTAAAGAGAATGAGACCAAGGGAACTATCTTTACCAAATCCAACAACCCACTCTAAAAGCCACATTGGAAATGAAGGCGCTATAATCAACAGTTAACTAAGGCTGAAGAGTAAACCGAACCACACCAATTGATGAGTATCATAAACAGAAATTCCAAATGAAACCCTTCCATTATGGAGAGGTAGAAGCAGGGAGGAGAATGGAACAGATTTTTGTGCCACAGAAAGGTGAAAAGGATCCAGAACTTTAACCACATTCTAATATGCAGAGGGAGAGTCAAGAACAACGAGTGAGCCTTTTTTTTTGAATCATTGCATGCATTTAAAGGTGTCGCGGATCCACGGTAAGATTCTAAGTTGAATCGCATTTCTATTGGCGTGAGCTTGATATGACAAGCAACAAGTCCTTATAAATAGTGATGCTGGATGTGATGAATTTGATAAGGACAACGTAACAAAGTAATGCGACTTCCAAGGGCAGCAATCTTAAGAAAGTTAAGAAGCAAAACAAATAATACATCCTAAAATTTTGAGGATTAATGAACAGATGTTATTGGCAAAAAGTGGTTGTAACGGGTGATTTCATCCTAGTAAAGCGTCTTTTCATATGCATTGCAGGGGCCTTCGCTTCAAATGGTTCTTTCTCCTCAGCTTTTTGGGAAAAACTAATATTCATTGTTAATGCCATTGTGTTTTAAAGAACATCCGGACGTCCTATCTCAAAGAACTCTCCCTTCCTCAGGAAACGACATTCCAAGGTGTATTTTCCAAATGTTAGGATATAACCACAATGGTCCGTTGGCCAATCGTCAGACAACTCTAAGAGGTTTGATATATCATGATTACGACAAGAAAATGTACTAACGAAACACAAAGACATGAAACACTCGATTTGGTGTATCCTCAAGAGATATAAGTTTGATTGTACAGTAAGATTCTTTTCCCTCTTTGGAGATGTGATTGAGGAACAAAGTTATAGTTTCATACAAATTCCGGAGTGTTCAGTAATTAGCATTTTTATCATGTGATAACCCGTATAGGTCATGGCATATGGTAGATTACAACACTACCCACTAACAATTAATTTGCTACCTCAACCACTCATAAGAATCCTAGGCAGAATTATATAGACTCCACAATTTTATCTTTGCACCCCAACATAATCCTAAAACACTTGGAAGTCTACTCATCTCATATTACATGTAAATCATGTGTTATAGTAGCTGCACATTCATGAATTTCAGGAAAAGACATAACAAGTCCAGTACATAAGAAATTTGAACTTGTAATTCCCAAACACTAAGTTAACAAACAATGCATGAACATACAGCTCAACTAAAACACAAAGAACCTTATGAGCTTTTGCTAGTAAATTTTTATACCAACCGTATCCTTTGTATATTTTTGCCTAATCTAATGAAATACACGTAAGTTTTCATGTCTTCATCCAATTTTTGCACGATTGGTCTTATGGAGGTAAAGCAGTAGAGAATAGAATCACTTCTTTATTGACATTATCTTTAAAATGAGGCTAATATTGGACATATATGATAAAATTTTAAAAACAAACATTTGAAGAGTCAGTTTCTTTATGAGGAAAAAAAAAACGTCACTCCTCAATCTGTCCAACACTTCAGGACAAGTGTTCTTAACTTCTCTAACATTAACTTCTTATACCAACCGGTAGATTAACTACCACCATCATTAATTGTTGAATTCAATTCAATACTACATCTATATCTATCTATCTCTCTGTCTATATCTATCTATCTATCCAGTCCTCTTCTACTAAGGGCGCCCTTAACTTACTAAGTTACATCTATATCTATCTATCTATCTATCTATCCAGTCCCCTTCTACTAAGGGCACCCTTAACTTACTAAGTTAAGGACCTCATGAGTTTGACATTGTTCTCGATAAAATTTTGATGATCCGGATCATTCAATGTCTTTAAAATGTGATTTTAAGGGTATATAAGTAGAAATCGGCAAAAAATATGACCGGAAAGGGTTTGATCCGAGCAGTTTTTCATAAAAACGCTATAAATGCATTTTTATGAAAAATTGTTCGGATCAAGCCCTCCCGTTCGTATTTTTTGCCGATTTCTCGCTCGGATCTTTAAAATCACGTTCTGCACACAGTGAACGGTTGGGATTATCAAATTTTGATCAGGAAAAGGGAAGTTCTTAACTTAACAAGTTAAGGAAGCCCTTGGTAGAAGCTTGGTGTCTATCTATCTATCTATAATCTATCTATAAAATAAAATAAATAAATAATAAAATAAAATAAATATAAAAATAATAAATATAAATAAATAAATAAATAAATCTATATACTATAGAAATGTAATTGAAGCCAAAAGCCTCTCAACCTTCAATCTTAAATTCCTAGAATTTTGAATTTTTTTTTTAAAAAAAATGAAAGATAAGAGAAAAACGTGGGGAAGTGGGGGGAGTGAGAGAGAGGGAGGGAGGGAGGAACGTGGCATAATATATATCTGATATGGGGAAATACAAAATGTGATATAGTTTTTCAAAACGTGATTGTATTGTGGTGTCTACTGCATGATTGTATTGTGTGTCCTCTTCCAAACCTCCAGACTCCCTTTCCTAATTTTCTAGATTTTTTACTTTTTTAACACAGTAAAAAAAAACACCATTGCATTACACGTGCCCCACTTAACTGACTAAACGGAAAAAAAGAAAAAGGAAATAAAACCCCACGTTGAACCCCCTCTCCCACCAAAGGCCAAATGGGGGGGGGGGGGGAGGGGGAAACCCAAACCCATGTCCTCCCCCAACCAAAGGCCAAATGAGAAAAAGAAAACCAAAAAAAACCCACGGCAGTAATTATCTTAACCCACGCCAATAACTGATTTCTCCCACTTTTTAACCTTCCTCATGCAACTCCTCCCCACTTTTTTCCCAGCAACTCCTCCTCATTTTTCCTAGTCTTCTACTCTTTTAACTCTCACCATTTCTGTACACATAAAAAAACGAAAAGCTACCATCTATTTCTATGAAGCCAAAAGGGGAAGATTAACATACAATTCCTGACAATGGTAAGTCCACCACCACATCTTTGTCATGTATCTTCACTATTCTCCCACATTCCCTCTCCTAATTAATGGTGTTTCGACTTTTTTGTTCTCCAGATTTTGAAAGTAAGAGGCTATGTTCACCAACTACAAGAACAACACCGAATTGCGTGATTGCTCAATTCGTTAGAACGTTTGGTTTCACTTCTCCATTCACCACGAAGGTTACAAAAATTCATCCAGATCTCCTAATGATGATGATGTTTTTACTTTTTCGTCTTTGAATTTTGATTAAAGTAAAAAGTTGGGTTCATCAACATTTAGTTTTAGTGTTCATCCACTGCTCAAAGATCAGTTCTAATAAGTTGCATCCGCATATCAGTACATTATGTTTGCATAAGTCAAATTGCCCTATTCAAAGCCCCAAATAAAACCAACTCGCCTAAAACGGTGGTCCCTTCGCCTACCCCTACCTCCTTATTAACTTCCTTTGAGGAGGGATTTCTAGTTCAGAGGTACAGGGTCCTCAGCGTCTTCTTCACCGATTTGTTGTGCACAAATCACCTTGTAGGGGCCGGAGGCGGGGGAGCTGCTGCCCTTTTAAGGGGCAGCAGCCTGCTGTTCCGGCCGAATGAGATCCACATCGGTCTCGCTCCAATAATCGGAAACGTTCACTTCGTAGAGCTCGTCAAGTATAACAAGTGCACCAAAAATTAGCTTGATCGAAACACATATAACTTGCCAATAGTGGGTTCCAGTGGATTTGATCCAGTGTTTCGGATCCAATCTTTTCAAGATAAAACTGTTTCGATAAGACTCTTAATGATATCCGTTCAAGCTGATTTTTGGTACACTTGTTCTACTCGACGAGCTCTACGAAGTGAACGTTTTCGATCATTTGAGCGAGACCGATGCGGACCCCATTCAGCCGGTATAGGGCAGCAGCTCCCCCGCCTCTGTAGGGGGCCCACTCAGGGGTTCTACACAAATAATCCGAACAATTCATTAATTTAAAAATATTTTTTCGAGTGACTTTAATGAAAAATCAGCTTAGATGGATAATTTTATCTACTTGATCCAATTTTTTAATTTTTCGTTCAGTCTTTAGGTAATGAATTTGTTTGAAATAATTGGACCAAGAATTTACACTTATTTGATTGAGTTAATTATTTACGGAGCACTTACACACCCAATTTACAACCACACACTTATGTGACCCCAACACTTAGCCGATTATATGCATTGGCATCTGTAAAAAGGGATATGTTTAAAAATAATGAAGTTCGGGTCAGAATTTGGGTTTTGCCAACAATTGCTCCTTTCCAAATTGAGTTTTTACTAAGAACGCAAACGGTCTGGATTGGTCTAGTTCTCTAGAAAATCAGTAATCAGACAATTTCAAATGTTTCTCGAAAATATAAATTGAGAACCAAAACCTAACCAATATATGTGTGGAACCTAACCAGAACCAAATCACAAGACCGGTACGATCTTGGTTCGATTCCGGTTCTATCCAATTAGCATCCAAACACTTATTCACAAAATAAGAACTCATGAAACTGAAAATTTAAAGCACCAAATAACTCATAAAATAATAATAGAATTTTTGTTAAGACTTGAAACCCAACATCGTCCACGAAATACTTGACACTCTACCCTCACTAAAGCAATTCCTAAAATTGACAGAATGTGAATTACAGATTTGGTAGGGTAAAGTAAATCGTGGAATTTGGAAATTATTTGCAACATGAGGGTGTGAGAAACAGAGAAAGAATGAAATTGAATATAATCAATACTCTTAAGAATCCTTAGAGCATCTTTAGTAGGAGATATCAAAGCTGAGGTGGACAAATTAACCGTCACTTTTGACATCAACTCACCTTCCAAGCCATATGCCTTTACTCTTGCCAAAGCTGACATGGCTTTGGCATGAACCTCTCGCCTGCCAATTTTGGCAGCTTGCTCCCCCCTGCCAAATTTCAAATGGTAATTGTGGAAAGTTCAAAAACTTTTGTTGAAAGAAAAAATCAACTATTGGGAAGTTCAAAACTTTGGCATAAGGGTTGGAGAGGAGCCTTTAATGTCAAATAAGAGATGCCAAAATGCAACATATGCCTTCAAAAAAAAATTTGACATCTCCAATTTAAAGTCAAGTGTTGGAGATGCTAATGGTTTGGGTTCCTATACCTACACAAGTATATTAAAAACTTTCCTAACAAATGAGATTTCTTATCTAAATAAATTAGAAAAAGATTACCAAATCCAAATACATATTTCTACACACACACACACACATATATATAGCCATTGAAATGAATGGCTGAGTTCTTGTTCAAAAAGCGTGTTAAAATTTTTATTGATAGAACAAGCCCGTATATATATGTGTACACATTTATATTAGTTCTAAACGGTCTAGATCGATTCTAATCACGTTCTTTAATTGAAAACTAATAACTGAACCAAAATTAATGGTTCTTATTTTTTTTGAAACCCTAACTTGACCATGAACTGCAGAACCAGACCAAATAGTAGGAATGCACACAGTCCGGATTAGTCCGGTTCTCTCGAAAACTAGTAACCAAACCATTTCAAACGGTTCTAGAAAATTGGGAACCAAAACCTAACCAATATATGCATGGAACCTAACTAAAACCAAACCGCAAGACCAATCTGATTTTGGTTCGGTTCCGGTTCTATCCAATTAGCATCTAGACACTTAATCATACTAGAAATTGTCCGTGCCTGAAGGCACGACGTAACACATTTTTGAACACGACTAAAGATGAATTATCGAGAAGTGTGTAATCTTTTTTCTTGGTCGAGGAGTGTGTACTCAAATTCTGAAAATAGTCCAACTTTCAAAGGTCTGAAATCTGAGGAGTGCAACTGTGCCCGTGCCAAAAGTCACTAATTCAAAAACATTGACATAAAACAATGAAAAACTTTAATGCACCCTCACACTAAAACTGTTTAATCCCAAGGAATCAAAGCAAATGCAAATTTGTTTAAAAAATTAGGGAGGTGTTATTTAAGATTACATCAACAAAAACACTATTTTTTTTCATAAACGTGTCAACAAATTTGTACATGCAAGGAAACACATGCAGTGAGAACACAAACAATGATCAAAGCAAACACTACTCGTACAACGAAGCTTCCTCCAATGTTCCTTACTGAAGAAAAAAGCTCATTCAAAGATTAGTAAACAAAAAAGTAATGAATGCTCTATCAAATTAAACTTCAAAGCCAAAAATATAAAAATCATATGAGAATATTGGTTTATTTTTTCGATCTTAGAACCCATTATTCATAATATTGATTTACGCTCGGAAACCATTATCTTGAATATTGGTTGCCATACTCAGGATTGAATTTTTTTTGTTTACTGTGGATGGAGAATGAAGAGCTAAAGAGTCATTTATGTGGAGAGAGAATTGAAGAGAGGGCGAGAGTCAGGGAGATGGTGTCACGCCCTCGATTTTAAACATAATTAGCTATACACTTTTGATACATGAAGTCCTCGCAGTAGCATAAATAATACCCAAAAGCCCTTTCTTTTCCTTGTTCTCAAATATAACTCAAATATTACATTTTGGCTCGACGGCCCCAAGTTATGAAAACACCAATATCCGACGGAAATAACATTATAGTTTACAATAGACTTCTCTCCAAAAAATACTTCTTTTGAATCAAATGCAATAGACTTCCTCTGGTATACCTTTTAAAAAAAAAATATGATCAACCATGCACAATAAGCACTCCATGCCAACCTCCTTTGCTTTGTACCTGAAAAAGATAGGGTTGAGCACACACTTGCCCAGTAGAGAATTCTATACTCAAGTTATATGAAAATATGATGCTTCTAGAGTGAATGAATATCGACAGATAAGCCCAAAGTTTACATGGTCCTCAACATGCAGCATATTACAGCCAAGGCATTCCAAACAATCCTAACAATTCACATTCTAAGCTAGAATCGCTAATATTCCCTCTAGACTAAACATACCATTAATTTGGGTTTCAGTCCTCCTCAATAGTTTTAGTCACATTTCAGTTGTTATCACAAATCTTCATAATTATAAATACCACGTTTAGTTCTCATTCATCTCTCGTTCATTACCACGCAATTTCATTCATTCATTCCTTTTTATATCAAAACAGAGTAGAAAAACACTCACTATGTTGATTCGAGCCAGAATACCGAAATCCGTTGATTTGTGCCCAAATACCGGAAACCGTTGATTCGCTCAGAATGCCAGAGGATCTTTATCAAAATCCTTTAACCAAAAACCAAAATCTCTTTCATCAACTTCATAAACCAATTTCGTGTCATGTGTCTGAGCCTAAGCTCTTTAGGCCAATTAAAGGACCCCGATGTCCTCTGCTGCCAGGCACTTACCCGTCGATGAGTCTGAAATAACCAATATGAGCATTTAGCTCTTGCCAATTAAAGGACCCCGATGTCCTCTAAGCACCTTACCCATAAGGAGGTCTGAAATAACCAATATGAGCATTTAGCTCTTGCCGCCAATTAAAGGACCCCGATGTCCTCTGCCCCAGGCACCTTACCCATAAGGAGGTCCTGAAATAACCAATATGAGCATTTAGCTCTTGCCCAATTAAAGGACCCCGATGTCCTCTGCCAGCACTCACCCGTCGATGAGTCCCGAATGTTCTCATTGTATCCGTTTGTTATTCATATTTCAATTCGCGTTTCCAATTTTCAAGCACCAAACCGTCCAGTCATTTCTCAATTTAATCAAAACAAGTACTTCTCTACCAATTACGCACGTCACAATATTTCTTATAATCTACGATGTTCACGGACTCCTTCACGCTACTATAGCCTTTACGTCGATACTCCAACTATGCTAATGAAAACCAATGACACAGGTACGTTCGACGAGTAGTACGATACGATCTTTCAAACTTAGAAATGATTTTCAGCAGAGCGATCCAAGTTCGAAAACTCATCAAAAATTGCATACTCAATATTTATCAGTGATTTCAACGCCAAAACATCACCAACTTACCAATCTTTAAAACCTACAAGGACCCATAACCAATAGGGTCGTTTAACCATACCCAAACGATGGAAAATTCCGCTCTATAAGCTGCCCAGATTTTCAGATTACAGAGCAATCTTCTAAAAATCACTATGACTCGAGTTCTTAATATTTTTGAACGATTCCAGTCCCCAAAGTTGCGCGATTGAATGAACTTTGAAAGATGCGAAGGAACCGTAGTCAAATCCGCACTCCAAGGGTGGTTAAACAGGGGTTTACTGAGGCTACACGAATCTGTCACGCAGCATGACAGATTGACACACCTCCACTCAAACGATCATAACTTTTTGTGTACTAAGAGTTTTAGGACGATTCCAGTGGCAAATGAAAGCTAACTTCAAGACCTTCGAACCGATATAAAGTTTGTATAAAACAGACATCGGACGCGGAAGTTATGGCCGTTCGAAGTGGGCTGAAACCCAGAAAACGAGATAGATTGCAGACCAGTATTCTAAAAATCACCATAAATTCAATTCTCAACGGTTTCGAGTGATTCCAGCGGCATTAGAACAGGCTCTAAGTCTACTCTATTTCATACGAAGGAACCAAAATTTAATTCCGAGCTTAAGAAGGCGTAAGACCCCAAAAACAAAGACCCTGTTCTGCAGATTCTCGAAAATGGAAGAAACAACCTCAAACAACGAAACAAGGCACGATTTAAGTACATAAACACCGTATAAACGCATAACGAGAGTAAGAAGTCCCTACCTCATGGGTTTTGAGCAAAACCCGACCCTTTGACCAAGTCAACCGAGCTCCCACGCGGTCCGATCAAGATTTTTCTTGGATATTCGGAAAGCCCGTGCTCCGTATAGCAACTTTAATTCTTGGACTTCGTCCGGAATCACGCTCTAAGATGTTGAGATCGAAGAGAGAAGAGAGGAGAGAATTTCGGAGGAGAGGAGGAGAGAGTTTGGCCGAGAGAGTGAGAAAAAGAGAAATGGGAGAAAGTAGTCTCCTGGGGAAATTATTGGCATGGGGAGTAATCTCATGCTCCCACCCCACACACACACGTGCACCTCTCGCACAATTACCCTTGTATCCTCCCACGAAGACGTCACACCGAATATCCGTACCGTCTATCTCGACGGGCTGTACATTAACAAAAGAAAAAAAAAATACAGCCAAATAAATAAATAAAAATAAAAAAATAATACGGGTCTCTACAGATGGGAAAGTGAACGGGAAAGAAAACGTTTAGAGAGAGAGAGAGAATAGGAAATAAACAATGAGAATAAATCATTTAGCATTCATTACCAAAAATAAGTTCTGCGTAACCAAAAATTCGCGACATCCCTCCCACATTTACTTGTTCAAACTTACCAAAAATGCATTTAGCAGCATTTACATGTTATTGATCAGCGCCATCCCTCCCACACGGTCTGCCAAGACTTGCCAAAACTGCATTTAATCATTACCAAAACCAAAAAAATAATTACCAAAACTAAAAAAAAATTCATTACTCGACCATTTAATCCAGAAAATGCAAAGTATTTACCAAAATGTCAGGATTAAATCAAGGGTGGAGATTTATACAGAAAAATGTCTTAAATCAAACAGTTGAGAATGTAGGGAAAATGTGTGGGTCACCACACCGTCGCGATTTGCATAATAGATGAACTCATAAAATTAAGAGTTTTTATGAAAACATCCCTCGAACTATCACCACTTTTTTTACTTCGTCCTCGAACTATCAAAATCTCTTACTTCGTCGTCAAACTATCCAAAACCCCACCTATTTTGTCCCAACCCTAACGCCATCCACGTTTGCCATCCAAAAACACAGCACATGTAGTGCACGTGAGCTTTTGAAGGGCACAATTGGTATTTCACATCTAGTACTCCCTCAGGTACACTCTGATTCGGGTTGCTCTCTGTTTCTCAATCATGGCCTCCCCGAAATCGTCCACAACACTGAGTTAGTTCGGTAGTCGATTTACCCCATTTGAGTTTGCTCTCAACCAGTTTAACACCGTCTCCAAAGGTAATAATATATGTATATTTAGTCAGTGGAACTGTAATGATTGTTCTAAGAAGATTATTAGATATTTTCTTGTGTGATATTCTCTTGAATCACATACTTCATATTTTAGCAGTAAAGAATGCTTCATCTGGACTCTGTGGTTGTAACAGGCAACAGGTAGCTAACCTTAATAACCATGTTGATGCATGTGGCCTTTCCAAGAAGATCGAATTAGTCATCGTTTCCCCTCTGCTAAGGTATCAGTTTGTCATGATTTTTCTCCACGCTTAAGCTCGTATGTCATCAGCTGTCCACTGTTTTGTAAAGGGGAGGGCTCAAATTTTGGAAGGCATGGCTGGGGAAGGGCTGGGAGATGGAGATAAGGGGAGGGCTTTGGATTTTCCCTCTCTATCAAGGGGTATATAGAACCCAAATTGGAGGGAACAACAATCTGGTTTGGCGCCAAAATGAAAGAGAAAAAAGTTAAAACCCATTTTTGCCCTTCGAACACATGCACAGCGCATGCTGTCTTTTGCCGTCCAGAATAGTGGATGGCATTAGGGGAGGACGAAATAGGTGGGGTTTTGGATAGTTTGAGGACGAAGTAGGAGATTTTGATAGTTCAAGGACGAAATATAAAAATTGGTGATAGTTTGAGGGATGTTTTCATAAAAAACTCTAAAAAGTTAAAGCACCAAATAACTCGTAGGTAAAATAAAATTAAAAATTTTATTAAAAACTTTCCTAACAAATATCATTTCCGCAGAGACCAGGAGATTGGATCTAGCCGTAAGAATGGATTTAACCGTAAGAAGAATGCTTGATATAAATAACTCACTTCTTGGATTTCATCTCTAAATAAATTAACTTTAGTAAGAAAAATATTAACCTACCAAATTCAAATACATATTAAATTACACAAACAAATATTTATTTTTTATATCGGGGCGGTTCCGAGAACACCTAAAAAAGCACCCCAAATCTCAATCTCATAGTTTTCGATCAAATTTTGATGATCCGAACCATTCAATGTGTTTAAAACGTGATTTTAAGGGTATAGAGAGAAATCGGGAAAAAAATGACCAGAAAGGGCTCGATCTGAGCAGTTTTTCATAAATGCTGAAACTGTTTTATGAAAAACTACACGGATCAAGCCCTTCTCGATATTTTTTTGAGCTGATTTCTAGCGAGTACCCTTAAAAACACGTTTTAAACACATTGAACGACTCGAATCATCAAAATTTGATCGGGAACTATGGAGTGTATTTTTTGTGTCTCCGGAACCGCCCCGTTTATATATATATATTAGTTCCAACTGGTCCGGTTCGGTTCTAACCATGATTCTTCTTTAATTGAGAATCATTAACCGAACCAAAATTAACGGTTCTTATTTTTTTGGAACCATAACCTGACCAATTAACCACAAAACTGGACCAAATAGAATGGTTCAGTCCAGATCGGACCGATTTTGCGGTTCGGATGGTTTTCTTGAGCACCCCTACCAAATAGGGCATTTCGGTCCGAATTGGACTGGTTTTGCGATTTGAACAATTTTCTTGAGCACCAACAAAAAGGGTAAGAGTATAAGTGGGAATGGCAACGAGGCGGGGCAGGGCAGGTTTTGGCATAACCCGACCCCCGACCCGGAAATTATGGCCCGACCTTGACCCCACCCGGGTTATTCGTGGGTGTCCCCGTTCCCGCCCCGTTCGAGGGTCAGGTTTACCCACCCTGCCCCGTGAAAAATAAGGAAAAAAATTTAAAACTAAAAGCAAAAAAGAAGAAAAAATG
Source organism: Rhododendron griersonianum (assembly GCA_018127125.1). Classification (NCBI taxonomy): domain Eukaryota; kingdom Viridiplantae; phylum Streptophyta; class Magnoliopsida; order Ericales; family Ericaceae; genus Rhododendron; species Rhododendron griersonianum. Next base: position 28,369,258 of record CM030798.1, read on the forward strand.
GTTATATATATATATATAAGGTATTATCTTATTATAATGATGAAATATAAAGGAAAAAATAGGTTTTTTAGAATAATGAGAAAAACAGTGGGGTATAATGATATATTTTTTAGTTTAATGATAAAAGTATTAGATTAAAAATATAATTTTATATTGAAAAATATTCCGTATTTCGGGGCGGGGTAACATCAACCTGAACACGCCCCGCCCCTTTAATATTTCCCTGTGAACTCGTCCCGATACTCGAAAATTTGATGAAAACCCGCCCCGTTCGGGACCGGGTAGGGGCGGGCCGGGGTGAATTCCCATTCCTAAGCTATAAGTATAAGAGCTGGAGATGCCCCAAACCGAGAGGCATAGCCCCCTATCTCAATCACAACCCCTAAAAACATCCAAGAACGCCCAGCAGCTACAGCTACCTCTCTCTCCCTCTCCCTCTGTTCGTCTCTCGTGTTCTATCCCTCCCTCCGGCACCGTTTTATAGGTATGTTCTTAAAGCAAGTGGTCTCGCTTCAGACTCGGTAAACTATTTTGAGCAACAATTTGCTCAGCTTGTTTCGGTGAGTTACTGTACAATCAACTGTCTTTATTTTACAGTATTGTTTTTGTCCTCTCTCTCTTCCTCTGTTTTCTCTTCAAGCATCTTCAACCCATCTCTAAACCTTCATAATAGAGAATGCATGTGACAGAGGTTAGGGCTCGAGTTTGATGGTAAGTAGTAGGGCTGGGCTCCAAGTTTTCAACTTCTGGGCATGAGAAGTTCGGATAGGGGGGATATTCATCCATGGTTTGGTAAATCTGGGCCGTGAATGCAGCAACCAACATTTGTATCCAATGCATGCCACATGTTTGGCAAAATGCCGAATAGGAATTTTGCCCCTTGGCTGCAACGTTGGCACTGGGAAGATTTCTGCGATTCAGTTAGAATGAATAAAATAAGAATTTTTAAATGAAATGAAAAAGCTAAAGCATATTAGCATGACCAGTTCTACTATTGCTTATTGACCAACTCTCCACGCTTTCCTCTCTCTCTCTCTCTCTCTCTCTCTCTCTCTCTCTCTCTTTACAGGCTCACAAAACATCTCCAAGGTTTATCTAAATTCTAATGGCAGAGCCGGGTCGTTTAACACGCAAAAGGAAGAAGGAAGAGGCATTAGTAAAATGCGTAACAACAAGCTCAGTATATCCAGTTTACGAGAAAACTCTCTGCTTATGTGTTGCTCAAGGCGATGAGCCTTATAACCCCAGGGAATGGTATATGCTTAAAATCTCCGGTGAAAAGGACAAGGAGAAGGAGGCTGAGGAGAAGGTAGCAAAGGTGGTTTGTCAAATCACCGATGCGGAGCTCCGGGGAGCCTATCTCGCGTTTCACCACGACGACCGCCACCAAGGTGAGTTGGATCGAGTTCCAACGCTTTCACCTATTGTAGAGTTGGATATGGGTAAATCATCCCGGTTTTATGGAACAAGTAGTGCCTCAATTGGGTCCTTTGTCTATCGCATTGGAGGCTATTGTGGCAAGAAGAAGTACTCCCGGAACGTGAGGTATTTTGATTTCTCCCGTCCCGAGGAGGGCTTGAAGAGAGGTCCTCGCACTATATGTGCCAGATGTGATTCCGCGGTCGTAGGTCTGAATGGAAACCTATATGTCATGGGTTTTGATGGTGGTGGCGCTGGGCTTGACATTCCTAGCGTATGGGGGGAATTTTTAGATACAAGATTGGTGGTAGAGGGACGTGCCGAATGGAGTGCTCTCCCCGATCCTCCGTCTACTCTTGGATGTAAGTACTTATTTGCTGTAGCTCTCGGCGACAATTTCTCAGGCAAGATTCTGGTACTTAATCTACAGACATATGTTATGTGCCTATATGATGTGACTGAAAAGTCTTGGGAAAGCTTGGACCCCATTGTTGAGTACTACAACGGCTTTACCACCCCGCCAATTGTGGTTGGTACCACCCTCTATTGGATCCGCCGTTCAAATGTGTGGGTTTATGATTTTCTCAAGAAAGCTTTGGTCTCAATGCCCATTGTAGATTCTAAGATCTGCTGGCTTATAAATGAATGTTATGAGGACCCATATCAGATGACGCCAACTTTAGTGCATTTGGCTGGGGATCTTTTCTGTATTATTTGGATCGGCGAGGATCGCAAGTGTGTTCACTGCACGAAAGTACAAGTATCTATTGATCCGGAGGCCGTTTTCGTCTTAGCATGTCACCTTTATCGCTTTGACCAAATGGTTCGCCTCCTAGATTGCCTTCCTCTCTAGTTGATTAGCTTGTAAGTCCACAGTCTACTCTTCTTTTCTTGTGCCTGTTCTTGATCTGCTGGCCCACATGATTGTTTGTTTTTACTATTTAGTTGAGCTGCATGTTCAGGCATTGTTTGTTACATCACTGTTTACAAATTGCAAGTTTCAAATTTGTTAGGTATTGGACCTGTATTGTATTGTATTGTCTTGTCTTTTCCTGAGACTCGTGTATGTGCAGCTACTATACCACATGATTTACATGTAACGTGTAATGAATAGACTTCCTTGAGTTTTAGGATTATGTTGAGGTGCAAATATAGGATCATGGAGTCCACAAAATACCGCCTGCGATTTTTATGAGTGGTGGAGGTCACAAATTGATTGTTAGTGGGCAGTGTAGTAATCTACTATGCGCCATGACATCTAAGGGTTATCACATAATAAAAATGCTAATAACTGAACACTCTGGAATTTGTATGAAACTATAACTTTGTTAATTGTAGTTGTTGTTTTCAATCTTTGTAACCTCCAAGACATCCCTAAAGTGGGGAAAAAATCTTACTATACAATCAAACTTATGTTTCTTGAGGATACACCAAATCGAACACTCTGGAATTTGTATGAAACTATAACTTTGTTAGTTGTAGTGGTTGTTTTCAATCTTTGTAACCTCCAAGACATCCCTAAAGTGGGGAAAAAATCTTACTATACAATCAAACTTATGTTTCTTGAGGATACACCAAATCGAGTGCTTCATGTCTCTGGGTTTTGGTTAGTACGTTTTCTTGTCGTAATCATGATATATCAAACCTTTTAGAGTTGTCTGACGATTTTGCCAATGGACCATTGTAGTTATATCCTGATATTTAGAAAAATACGCCCTGGAATGTCGTTTCCTGAGGTGGGGAGAATTCTTGGAGATAAACAGAATAGGACGTCAGCATGCTCTTTAAAACACAATGGCATTAACAATGATTATTAGTTTTTCCCGAAAAGCTGAGGAGAAAGTCCATTTGTAGCAAAGGCCCCAGCATATAAAAAAAACACTTTACTAGGATGAATTCACCAGTTACAACCACGCTCTGCCAATACAAACATCTGTTCCTAAATCCTCAAAATTTGAGGATGAATTATTTGTTTTGCTTCTTAATTTTCTTAAGATTGCTGCTCCTTGGAAGTCACATTATTATGTTATGTTGTCCTTATCAAATTCATCACACCCAGCATCACTAGTTATATCGTGCTCACGCCAATAGAAATGCCTTTAACTCAGTAGAATCTTACCGCAGATCCATGATGCCTTTAAATGCATGCAATGAGTCAACAAGAAGGGTTGGGATTTTTAAAATGAAGAAAGTGCTTTATCTCACCATACACAGGTGATAGTAACAAGTAACAACCCGAGAGTTTGTTTGTGACTCTACCTCTCCATGTTAGAATGTGGTTAAAGTTCTGGGTCTTTTTCCCCTTTCCATACCCCTCCCTGCTTCTACCTCTCCATATTGGAATGTTTTCATTTGGAATACCTGTTCATGATACTCAGTAATTGGTGTGGTTTGGTTCGCTCTTCAGCCTTCAATTCACTGCTGACTATAGGACCTTCCTTCCCTATGTGGCTTTTAGAGTGGTTTGTTGGATTTGGTAAAGATTGTTCTCTTGGTCTCATTCTCTTTACTTTATTTCGCTTCTATGGGCATTTTGCTTCTGTTGGCCGTGTGTAAAGGGCAAACAGTATTTCTTTCAGGTTACCTTTTGTGCATAACTCTATTATCTTTGTCACCACATAATGAGCAGTTTAGTTTGCAAAAGGCAAACCGCTGGGATTTAAAAAATGCCTCTCCTGATGCTATAGGTACAAACCAGGGGAACTTCAAGTAGAATAGTTGGGAGCTGGTTGTGTGCCGTGGGGATAAGTCTTTGCTTGCTAATCCTGCTAGCTCTTGTTTCGCCTCTTCTCCCCTTACTCTGTTTGTGTTTATGTTGATCTGTTTGTTTTCTTGTTTGTTGTTCTTGTTCTTCATGAAGAGGTGATTTTGGCCACACCAATATGCTTTACCCCTGGGATTTATTTGTAGTGGATAGGTCATTTTAATCTAGCTACATAATGTATTATGCTTTGGGTCCAATTGAGCTTTTCGTTCTCTGTTATGTAGTTGGAAGTCACATAATTTTGACTCCACCATTCTCCTTCAATGCAGTGTGAAAGGTTTTAAATTATGAAGTTGGGAGACTTCCGGCTAACAGATGGTGGTGCTGCTGTTTTGTTAAACGACTGATGCTGGATTTTGATAGGTGTTTTTGGGGATAACAGGAGAGAACGACCATGATGATGCTGGATTTTGATAGGTTTTTGGGGATATGTATACTGTTATCTTTTCATATGGTAATTTATGAGTCTTAATATTTCTAGCTTTCTTTGGATGGATTCTTATGTTAGGTAGTAGGTAATGACCAAAAATTGGAGATACTAATTGGAGGTTTGATGTAGAAACTTGGGTTTTATTTATTAACTATTGCCTGTTTTTCAGGTATTATTATGTTTCTTTTCTTTCTTGAACGTGTTTTCCTTGATGGTTGTGCATGAATAATGCCCGTCATTGTTTGCCAAAAACCAAGTTGAACATCTCTTTCTTTTTTGTAAATGTGATTACTCTGCATTCACATGTATGATTTACGGGGAAAGATTAGATGATTGTAGTATTAGGAGTTCACTGTTTAATTCGGTTGCATTAAATGAAAATGGAGAGAAGTTCTTAAACACTGAGTTTAAGTAGCTCGGTTGGTAAGTATGAGTTAATCGAGTCGCATAGTAGGTTAATAGAAATTGGTTTGAAAACTCGAGGAATGTGTTTTAGTTCGGCTTGCTAATTAGAACGAGCTTTTAAGAAGCTGAACAGAATCTAACTCAAGTAGTTTAGATCATTTAACAGGTTTACCTCTAGAGGATACGTATCATAATTAATCTACTAGTAACTCAAGATTAACAGGTTTAATCTACATGATTGAGGGATCCAAACAATAGGGCACCTCCTTCTCATACGAACTCCAGCCAAAGATTTATTAAGGATAGCCTTCCACACCACACCCGAGAACACATCCGCAACCAGGAGAAATAAGTATGGAGATCGAAATGGGATCTCCTTAGCAGAGTCCTCTTCCTGGGATCACCTCACACACTTGCCCACCATTTGCATTGATAGAGTAGTTGACTGAACAGATGCATTCTTTCACCCAAGAAATCCAGATTTTATCAAACCACATTTTTTCCATAACAGAAAAGAGGAAGTCCCAACAAACTCTATCATATGATTTGTTAAGATCATAATGTTTGTTTTCGTAGCAGAATCAGGAAGGGGTCTTTGGCAGCCACTGTATATACTATATGGAGAGAGAGAAACTACTGAGTTTTCCAACAGAAATCTGCCCATGTTGATAAGTTTCCCAATTGGCCGTTAAGAGCAAGTTTACCAGTTATTAGCAAAAAAGACTCATGAACAGTGCACATTTTTCATTTTACCTACTCATATTTCTTTCAACACTACACCAACACTATCTATTTAACATATTCTCTATTAAAATATACAATCTTTTCCCTTATTCTATTATTATAATATGAGAGAGAGGGGGAGAGAGAGAGAGTTAAATAATCAAAAAAATAGAATTCCTAGTGAACAGTAGTGAGGTATTATTACCGAACCAGTTTTGAAAAGCCATTTTACCTCCCCTGTTTTGCTCATCTGGTGCACCTCTTTTTTCTGCTATTCTTCGGTAAAATAGCAAAAAAAGTCATTTTAACTCCTCTGATGTTGATGCTCTAACAACATTCGAGGTTTCATGTGTTTTAGGAAAGGGGTGAAGGCTTCCATGGCTAATCGTTTCTTGTGTGCTGTTTGGAGAGTGTCTGAAAAGCTATTATCCGTTATTGAGTCTGTATAATACGGAGATAGGATCGATGTGCAGGTGTATTTTGAGTCTATTTTTGAAGTTTTGCTTTGGTTCTTTTGTTATTAGTTAGTTGGTATATCTGTTGGTTTTGCCCCGGCGAGATCTTGGTTGGTTTGAGCTTTTATAAAAGTACACATGCTTATCAAAAAACAAAAAAGAAAAGATCCAACTTGATACCCACTGAAGTCTTCACCCCCGACTTCTTATGTTTGAGAAAATGGAAGACCTCATGGGCCAACAATGATGTTATCATGGATCTGATGGCCGGAGATGAACGACTATTGTTGCTCCAAAATAATACTCCACCAAACAAAAGGGGTTGAAGTCTATTCGCTAGAACCTTCGAAATAATCTTGTAATTAAACCAACAAAGACTTATAGGGCGAAAGTGAGCCATAGATTCAGGACTTCTAACCTTAGGGATAAGAGTAACATTCGTGTGATTCATCTCATTTAGTGGTTGTTTACCAAAAAAGAAGAAGAGATCAATGCAACATTTTGCAAGTGGTTATTTACCACACAAAAAAAAAAAAAAAAACAGTTTGCAAGTGATTTCGCTTAGGAATTTGATTTTCACACTCTCCTTTTGTCCAATTGTACTCCTTTTTTTTTTTTGTCTTTACTCATATAAAATGACAAAACTACCCTTCATAAATTTTTTCTTCCACACGTGAAAAGGATAATAATTTAATTTCACATCACTACAAAACAAAAAAATGAGTGCATTTGGATAAAAGGGGAGTATGAAAATCAAATCCCTTTAGCTTATCTCAAGCCGACATGCATCCTCCCACCAATTAAGGCTCCTCCTTAGAATTCTCCTCTATATACAATACAATAGTGTTATGACCCCTGGCTTCTTAGGTGCTAGTGAAACATCTAAAACCAAGTACTAATCAATACTCAATCACTCAATGAACTAGTTTTGAATCCAGTGCTAGTCACACCTACATGAACTGATTTTCTAAAAATAAAAAAAACCTGACAAGATAACATGGTTTGACTCCTCTCATCTCCTTGGGGCCACTTGACTAGATAACATGGTTCTCATGGATCTTACCTATGCACAGTCTATGTGTGGTGGGACGTACATAGATTCAAGGTTCCCGCTAGGAATTCCTCATTACCTAACCAAAAAGACCCCCCCCAAAAAAAAAACCAAAAAAGACGTATTGTATTGATCATTGATGAAATTTTGACATTTGTCCTTTCAGGGAATTGGATGCATTAAGGTTACTAAGGCTAAAAATGTCAAGGATGGAAATGTTGAATCAAGAACATACCTTGAAAAGAAACTTGTGTTTTGCTTCGGTTCCTATGCTGCAGCTCAATTGCTGCTTCCTTTTGGAGAAGACAATTTTCTTTCTTCTGCAGATTTGAAGAAGGCAAAAGGGGTAGTATTATTCTGTTACTTTATCTTTTTCAGAAGTGTTTCCATACATACCGATTTGCTTGCTTGATCTATTTCTCAAGCAGATAGCTACACGAATGGGGGTTCAGTATGGGTGGAGGCCTGATGATAGTCCAACAATTTACCACCATCGCATTGCGGTATGCTCCTCACTCTAAATCTTCCTGTTGTTGCGGTTGTAGTTCATATTGTTGTCGTTTTGTCAAAAACATGGATTTTGGACTTGTATCAGTGCACGGAAAGAGTACCATGGTATGGTGCTTTTAGACTTCTCTCAGAAGAAATTTTTTTGGGACCAAGGATTTGATGAGCAGATTCAGATAAGGTTTGGTCTAAGGTAAGGCTATGAATTTATAATCCATACTTTCAATGTGATCTATTCAGTGCATGTCTATATTGTTATTGTGCTAGACAAGTGAAAAAGTTTTTAATCACTGCCACAGGCGCGCGAGACAACTTTGAGAATGGGTAACAAGCATGAGTATAAGATAGCCGCTGAAGTTGAAAAGGTTGTGTGCATTCATGTCCCAAAAACTTCTCAATATATATCTTTCAGCTAATTACTTTGAATGTTCTCTTTGTTATGAGGTTACACGCTAGAGAATAAATTTAGTGCTGCTTCATAAGATTTTACGGAATATGCAAGAGGGGTGCTATTAGCAAATGCACGTCGAACTAAGATATTATAGCAAGAAACAAATGGACAGTTCTGAGTAGTAATTGCAGTATTAGGGAGAAAGAGCCATTTTCCCTTAATGTTCAAGAAGAGGTACTTTGTCACAATGGATATGCAGAGCCAAAGTGAGTGGCTGCATCAGTTTCGTCACCTATGATTTGATCCGACCAATCGGCCTCCAAGATAACTTTTTGCCCTCCAAAATGGTCAACCCATCCTCCAAACATCTTATTTTGTCTCAATTCCTACAAAACCCATCATCCGGAACACCTTTTTTTTCTTTTTTCTTTTTGTATACATTCCTTCAAATATGGAGTATGTACTTTTTTCATCCTCCGAATATAGAGGATGATAGTATAGAGGATGATAGTATAATCCTCTCAAATGGAGGATGGGTTCAAACACTATTTTCCTCCAAAATGGAGGAATTGATATCAAAAAGGTATTTTGGAGGGCAAAAATGTGCATGTTTCGGAAGATTGTCTCAATTGCAAAAATGTGTTTTGGAGGATTACATTGATGAAGGCTTGATTTATTTTTTTTAATAACCGGATGTCTGAGTCCTTCGGGTTATGAAGGCTTGTTACTGTGCAGATACCTGCTAACATGGAGCATATAACCGTCATTGAGTTCCGATAGATTGTGCCAACTGTTTGGATCGCAAGTTTTTGTTAGCTGCTTGAGACTAGGTAAGGTTCCTCTTCATGCTATGCTCGTTGTTGAAGGATGTCATAGTAGATTGTAGAGAGTTTGCTAGACTAAAGTGTTCTTTCTGTTTCTACTTCCCCTTTTAATTTGGGCATGCCTAGGAAAATTAAGAGCTCTTTCTTTCTTTCTTTGTTCCGTTAAATTGATTGACTGTTCTCATCTCGATAGCGGTCCAAGATTCAAGTTTGATTCTTTTTACAATTGTCTGACATGATTTTTCATATTTTTTCAGATTCAAGAGGGCGCTGCTAGAGAATGTGGCTACTTTTCCTTCTTGGGCATCACTTATATTACGATGTTGAAATTAAGACTTCCATAACAGTCCAGAGGGTCCACGAGAATTTCCTTTTAATGTTAGTATTTTCTGGGTACGCCAAGAGAATGATAATAATAAAGAGCAAAAATGGTAATAAAAACAATGGGTAAATGAAGCGAGTGAAAATTATAGTGTCCACATTTGATAGCATTTACTATAGTATTTGCAATATCTATTTGAAAATTTAATTTCTGTTCATTTGATAAACCGGGATGGTAAGTTTGTTTCACCTGGTAAAAAAAAAAAAAAAAAAGGTTTGTTTCACCTCGGTTACCCTAAAACTATGATAGTAATCATTTTTTGATCTTGCTTTTCACTAATAACCAAGATAAAAAATAATAATAGTCTCGTAAATTTTTAAGGGTTTGATGTCCCATTCTTTCCCCTATTCTGCCTCAAAGTGGGCTCTTGGTCTCCAACGATAATCTCCAGCCAAATAATTGTTCCCTCTTGATAAAGATTTGTCAAGAGGGAACGATGATATATATTCCTATATGAGATAGCTTCTTTTTAATTTAATTCCTAGTGAATTTGTTTAATGCCCCTTTGGCGGGTTCTGTTATACTTTGTCTTCGCCTGTTTTTGAGTGGTGTTCTTGTTATAGCTTTTCCATCTTATTCTCTATTTCTTCTTAGGTTAAAACAAAATGATTACGAAGCATATTCTTTTAAAATCAAGAAGGTAATTTTCAATAATCCCAATTCAATTGAGACACTATTAAGACAAATTTCATCAATGTTTACCATCTGCCAACGCTAGAGGTAAGAATTTTAGCTGTTCGTTCTGGTTGAGGAAGTGGGATTGAGGTATTGCTTTAGGAGTTGGATGAACCTCAAACCCTATTGGTAAAATTTATGTGGATTATTAAGAGCATGTTTTTAGTTCAAAAGCATCATACATGTATTCTTGTTCTGCCTTCTTATGTTCATTTGGCATTATTTATTATTTTATTCCTGTAAACTTGATGGTACTAAATCTAATAGGAGTTTCGAAATCTATATGTTGTATGTCGGCCTTAGACACAAAACCATGTTTTTGCTTTGCTTAACACGGCAATGTGGAAGGAGGAGGTGGTTTCGCGGCTATTTGTTCCAGATCATGCGAGATGCATCCTTTCCATCCCATTGTCATAAACCGGACACGGTGGTTTGGCACTTTACGCATTCTGGGCATTATTCTCTGAGCTCGGGTTATATGGCTGCTCTGGATTTGCAGCATAGAAGGCAGGGCAGTTCGGAGGGTGGGCCCACTGTGAGGATGGGTCCGACAAGCGCTGGAAAGGGATATGGCAGTTGCAGGATCCCAGGAAGGTTCAAGTCTTTATGTGGAAATGCTGCCATGGGATTATACCGACAAAGAGGGAGCTGCAGCACAAACGGATTTTTGACAATGTTAGCTGCACGGTTTGTGGTGATGATATGGAATCGATGGTGCACCTTTTCTAGGATTGTCCGCTGTCCCGACAGGTGTGGTTATGCTCCCCTTTTCAGTTGGAGGTCGGAAACTTACAGATTAACCCTTTTACTGAACTATGGGATGGGTCTTTATCACGATAGCGGACTGTATCTAATAGGGAGTGGTGTTAGGGGTTACCTGCTATGCTTTTATGGTACATTTGGAAAGGGAGAAATGGTGCGGTTTTTTTATCACAAGATCCCCCTCCTTGAAATGATTGGCAAACAAGCAGTAGCTGCTTTTCAAGAATTTTTGGCAGTGAATCCGCTGGTAATTAACGAGAGAGGAGGAGGTGGGGAGGTGCAACAGCAATTGTGGCAACGACTGTCGGAGGGGTCCTTCAAGATTAATGTAGATGGCGCGTGGAAGAAGGAATCAGGTGAAGGCGGTATTCAGTGTCGGATACGAGATAGTAGGGGGAGCTTTGTTGGTGCTATAATGAGGAAGTTGTCGTGGTGTGCTAGCCCTGCAGTGGTAGAAGCCATGGCAATCTGAAGTGGGATTCTGTTGGGGAGCCAGTTAGGGTTAGGTTCAGTTGTGATGGAGAGTGATACTCAAGCTGTGATTAATATGATAAATGGGCAAATTGTGACTAGTCAGGAGTTGGGGATTCTTATTAATGATGTCCAGGCCTTGGGTAGAAGTTTTCAAGTCTGTTCTAGTATGCCCTTGGGCCTTGGCAAATGATCTCGGAGAATGAATCAATATAACACAAGTATCTGAGAAACTTCACATTACACATGCGTTTGAGAGAGAGATGAGGGTGTTTAGTCCTTGGAGATCTCTAAACAAATCACTGCTGACTTCTCAAGTGAAAGCATCAAATTTAGGAGGGACACAAATTCTCTAAACAAATCACCAAGTCGACCTGTTTAGTCCACAGAGATCTTAAAAAACTTGCAAACAAAAGGCTGTGGACATTTGAGCCACATCCCCAATATCACAAATTCTACTACTAGTTGATGCTATGTATCTCAAGAAAACAGGAGCACATAATTAGGAATGAATACAACATTATGCGGCGCATCAGAAGAAAGGAAAGGCTAGCTCAAATACACAAAAACGTTCATAGCAATAACCACAGTAAATAACAAGATAAGCTGCACGCCACTATAAGGGCCCTAACAAACCATCGTCATAGATAGGACAATTGGGGGTGTCATTTTTCAGTTAAAAACAGGAGCCTGAGTATTTGACAAAAAACCTAGTCCACGAAATCTTCGACCAAAACTAAAAATCTATTTAACTACCTACTGGTCATGACGCCTCTGAACAAGTGTATACCCAAATCAAGCATTTGAACAGAAGCTAAAGTCGGTTGACTGAACATGTTAGTTGTCGATTTCCCTTCCCCGCGGATCCACAAACAATGAATTCTGATTATCTCCTTGGGTACCCACTAGTCATTGTCAACTTAACAGAAAGTAGAACAAAAATCAAACCACCACAATAGTCAAGTTTCTCCAACCCACCACGACGCATTCAGAGTTCTTCAAAAAAATCCTGGAGCATAACAAGAAAATAAGCAATTAATGAGAAACTTAGATCAACAATGGCGGCCATGAGCGAACACGCAAAAGGACAAGGAGCCACTGACCATCTTGTGAACTCCACGTTTCAAAATTAGCAAGAACATGCGCATAGAGTGTAAATCAGCTAAACTTTGGACAGACCATACACCGACAATAACACTAAAACAACTATAACGACTTGGCAGGAGAGAAACCACAGAAGCAGAGGCTCAGTCATGGGGACCTTATTGGTAAGATCAAAGCAGACTTGAGGGCATGCTTTATCTCGCGGAGAGGGGTGGAGAAGTCTGATGAAAATAGGTTGATCTGCCTTAATTGGCAAAACCCTCATTCTGTTTTTGTGTAACTAGTTGGATGTTGTAGTTGGGGCTTTTCTGTTCTTGTTAAATTCTCTGTTGTTCTGTTTCAGCTAGTCAGTAACTAGCTTTGTATTGGACTGCAAGGGAATAATGCCCTTGGTCTTGTTTTGGTTGGTTTCTTCTCAATGAAAATTAACTTACCAAAAAACACTATAACCATCACTTCATCAAAATGAACAGAAGGTTATTAAGTATGAGTCATATGACAGAGAAAATGAACAGCAGTTTTCGAATACACGGCTATGGGTGGAGTTTTTAACAAAGTATGTACAATAATTAGAATACCCTTCAAAGCATACCCAAACTTCAGATGACATCAACTGAACACAATCTAACATCCACAAACTGGAATATATTAGAATTACCATTCAAAGAGTTCTGTCTTAAAATCCTTAATCACGGCAAGGCATCACGCCCCGTCCGAAGAAATACGACTAAATCGCCACCCACAATAGTCCCCGTCTTAGAATCAGGCACCCTAAACATGCAAGAGTTCCAAAAATGAGAGCAAGAAAAGTCAGAAATTAAAAATTGAGGCAATAAACAAGAATGAAATTTACCCAAATTTGTCTTCATTTTCCCGCACCTCTGTGGCCGCTAGGAAAAACAATTTTGGAATAAATTCCGGAAAAACTTGAGAAAGCTGTTTCATTGTGGCTAAATGTCGTTGACGTGTTTCACTTTCGAACTAAAAAAGGAAGTTAATAAGTAACAAAAATACACATGGATTCCAAAATAAAAGTTGACAAGTTAGAGATACTTGCATCATTGTCAGAAAAGTGGGCAAGAGTGTTCTTATGGAAGATGAATATTCCATGTGCTTCATTATATGTACTTTCTTCGTTTTTATAACCAACTCTCCATGGTGAAAATATAGGGAGTTGCAATATCTTCTGTCCCCAATTCCTCATGTGGACAGGTTCTTTGTTAAAGTTTAGTCGTCGAGTCATCTGGACGTTTGCATCCAAAAAATCCTTCAGTTTAAAAAATAGCTTCAATTTCTCTTCATCACTGAAGAAGGCAGCATTTCCATATATGAAATATGCCATATCCCTGCAAAAAATACAAGAACAATAAATCTAATAGAAACAAACAGAAGTAATGCAAAAGAAAAGGACAATACCAAATATTTTACCTTAGAGCTTTTCCGGATAATCTTTGAGCTCTATCACAAAGTTGATAAAAAAGAAACAAAGCTGATGGCTGAGGACCATTAAGTGGTCTCACATTTTCAATCTTCTCAATAAGATTCCTAAATTGACCAATGTCCTTCTTCAACCCCTCTTCAAACTCGAAGTTCGTTAAATTGTCTTGGCGTGGGGTCATCATCATCACCTTAACGTTGCCGTTACTTGATATTCTAATACCTTCTTCTAGACGGCCATGGCATTGATTTCTAGTGAACATCATCGTCTTTAAACAATCCCCCACTTGCCTACAAAAGAACACCAAATGTTAATTAGTACAAAATAGACAAATAAAAGGGAAAAAAACTAACAGAAAGAATACTTACTTGAGAACTTGACGGACTCCATCCGCCAAACCTAATAAACTAGTCCCATCTAAGCTCATCTCCCACTGCTTAAACCCTGGCTTGTTTAACCATTCTTGAAAAGCAAGTGGCGGCACTCTTTCGGTTATGGTAACAAGCTGCCCATCTCTAGTTTTGTTAATGGAATGGGTTCTTAAAATGGTAGGATCATTATAGGATTGTTGATGCATACAAACAGAAAGAGCTTCATCACTGCTTGCCTCTTCCTTTACTGTGACAGGAAAATTCCCCAAGCCATGACCTTCATTGTCAGAAAAATTGGAGAAGTTGGTCAATGCTTTGTTGCTTCCCACCTTGTGGGTGTACCGGATAGAAGCTTCTGTGGAGACCCAAATGGATTCATCATCGCGTCGATCAGCCATTTACACTGAAAGAAGAATACATAAAGACTTGACAAGGACAAAACCAAAAACTAAAAGTAACTGAGACAAATCAAAGAACTAAACGTGTAGTCTAGAACATACCATAGGCACTAATTCATCAGCTAAATAGGAAGAAATGGAGTGCATCAAAAGCAAAGAGCAACATGATAAGATCAAGTTTTCAGCAGAATAACAATAGCATTGATTAAATAGCTTGTACTGATAAAATTCATACAAAAGTACAGATATCGGTATAAGCTTGTTCCACCACCAAAGGAAGTGTGTGTAGTGAAAGTTCAACAAAAGCTTACTCACAAACCATATAATTTAGGAGCAAAAACATGATGTCTTCTAAGTAAGCTAAGCGCTAATACAACGAAGCTAAATTCACCATAAAATCTGACAGCAATTTAAAGCACATATTAATCACTCTTAGATATCTTTTTTCCCTCAAAAAATTAGGTCAGTTCTCCGTATTGCCAAATAGAAGGAACATAAGACAGATTGATTACTTAAAACTCAACCATGACGGTGGAGAATCCCCCAGGGTGAGTTTCAGACCATAACAATGAAAACAAATGTTCAGCCCAACTGGTCCTAGGATTCTGAAAAACTAACTATAACATTCTACCCATGAAAGTCCATTTAGGGAAATCAAAGAGGGGGAGGGGATGTGTGTGTCTGAGAGAGAGAGAGAGAGTATAACTAAAGATTCTTACGCGGACACCGTAGTGCTGCCTTGTTGGCGATGGAAGCTTGCTGCAAGGAGATAAATTAGGGTGCAGAGAGAGAGATGAGGGAAGAGGCTAGGTTTTTCTGCCAACCAGTCTGAGAATTGTGGGAGGTAAGAGAGAGAGAGAAGGCCAATGCTTCAAAAGAAGTGATAAGGAAAGGGATAATGTGTAATGTGCAGATCCAATGTTTATAGCCACCCTTATGAGGGTAATGTCTCCCTATTGATGTTCGGTCGGATCGGGTTGAGCAAAAAATTTCTCTCCAAAATCAAAGCCTGCTGGTACAATCGAGATTTTAGGCACCACAGCCGACCGAGAAAATGAATGAAACCGTCCATTGTCACCTTTTTCGGATCGAGTTGGACGGGTTGGTCAAGTAATTCGGGTTGTTGCATACCCCTAGAAGAAAGGGTAATCAGAAAATCCATGAAAAGGACAACCAAAACTGAAGAAACTGATTTGTCGACAATAGGCCAATAATGGCACCTGGTGATTTGAAACAGAGTGTTTCTCTTATTACTGGAGAGTAGCAGCAAGAAGGTTTCTACACTTCAAAGTTTGGAGCCGAAAATAACAGATAAAACATCAAAAAAAAAATTAAAAGAAAATAGAGCTAGCGATTTTAATCCTCGAACCGTTATGAAAGTGAAATCACAGCAGGGGACAATGGAAAGAAGTACAATTATGGGGAAATTAGAGTTTTGGGGTTTTATCTTGCTGAAATCAGGTACTATTAGCAAACATAACATAATATCTAAGCAATATTTGATTTGGCACAACGTACTCCACCAATCAAGTGCTTCTCATGAACACTCTTTCCGCAACATAAAGCAAAGTCATGACAGAGGACACTGAACCATTTTGAGTCATGGTTGATAATTGCACACACGATGAGATCAGTGAGAGTGCTCTAGTGGAAATCTGAATGCAATTAGAGAACACACGTAGACAACCTCGTTGCATAATGAAATATACTACAAGAACACGGTTTCAACAATACAAGAGTGAAAACCATACAAAAGAAAAGCGGAAAAACACAAAATGAGGAGCAAACCAAATATTCTAAACAATACTATTCACCAGCTACATCGAAACTATACTATTTACTCATGCACAAGTATGGAAGAATATACACCTCAGCTCGCTTTTACGGTTTTACCCAAAATCAAAGAAGTAGTGCGTGTCGCAAAATCAAATAATAATAATACTAATAGTAGTAATAACAACAATAATAATAATGATAATAATAACATTAATAATTGTCGGAAAAGAAGGCAACTGCAAGAAGTAGGAAAATAACCTCTTCAAATGGAAAGACTTTGACGAAGGAGAGTAAGTATTCCTATGTAAGGGAGACCTGAGAAAGAGCCTTCGTCCTTTCCCAGACAGCGATGAGCAGAAACGACAAGGAATCAGGACCAACAACACCTCTACGCAAAAAGATCAACAATACAAGGGTAAGCAACATAGTAGAACAAAAACAAAGCATAAGTCGAAAACTTTCAAGGTCAAACATAACCGTAAAACTCACCAGCGTGTAAAAGAAAGATGAGAATAATCTGGATGTGGATATTTCCCCACCAAAATGTATAGATCTGGCAAATACAAACTCTACTCTGTCTGTGGAGGATTACCACATGCAAACCAAAACCCCAAAGAATCAATCAAAGGTCCTGCCCGCACAAAACAAACCTAAGAAATATGAATCTTGAACTCAGCATGTTTTAAAACCAAAAACTAAAAGTATCTGAGACAAACAACTTATCACATCAAATCAAAGAACTGAATCGCAGAGAAACATGTTGTCTATAACATACCATAGGCACTAGTTCATCAACTTAATAGGAAGAAATGGAGTCCATCAAAAGCAAAGAGCAACATGATAGAATTTAAGTCTTCAACAGAATAACAATAGAATTGATTATAAATAGCTTGCACTGGTAAGATTCATACAAAAAAAAAAAAACCAGATATCGGATAAGATTGTTCCACCAGCTATCGCAATGATATTTGGGAGGCAAGCGTGCGTGTAGTGAAAGTTCAACAAAAGCTTATTCACAAACCACATAATTTAGAAGAAAAAACATGATGTCTTAGCGGTAATTCAATGAAGCTATATTAACCATAAAATCTGACAGTTGGCAGCAATTTAAAGCACGTATTAATCACTCTTTTATATCTTTTTCCCCATCAAAAAGTTAGTTCAGCTCACCGTATTGCCAAATAGAAGGAACCAAAGACAGATTGATTACTTCAAATTCAACCATGATGGTGGAGAAACCCCCAAGGTGAGTTTCAGACCATAACAATGAAAACAAATATTCGGCCCAACCGTTCCTAGGATTCCGTAAAACTAATCATACGATTCTAACCATGCAAGCCCATTTAGGGAAATTGAAGCGGGGAAGGGATATGAGAGAGAGAGAGAGAGAGAGAGAGAGAGTGATAATGCGTACTATGCAGTCTGCAGATCCAATGGTTTATAGCCACCGTATGAGTGAAAAAGTAAGTCTCCCTCCTGATGCGATCAGATCGGATTGAGCAAAAATTTTGTCTCCCAAACCAAAGCCTGCCCCGTACAATCAAGATTTTAGGCACTTGTAACGAAACCGTCCATTGTTAAGGTTTCAGATCGAGCCGGACGGGTTGATTGGGTAATTCGGGTTGTTGCAAACCCCTAGAAGAAAGGGTAATCAGAAAAACCACGCAAAAGGACAACCAAAACAGAAGAACTAAACTGATTTGTCGACAATAGGTCAATAATGGCACCTGATGATCAGGGCCGGCCCAAGGGTTTTTAGTGCCCAAGGCCAAATAAAAAATATGTGCCCTTGCAATGGATCTGACACATACTTCCCAAGCGAGGACAATATCCAAAAGTCTGTTTCTAGCGATTAATACACCGATTCAGCATGTATATCAGCACTTTACCGTCATTTACCGCAACTACAGAGGTTACTTCCAGCATTAAAAGACTGCTTTAGAGCAACTAACTTCAGCATCATACAAGTTTTACACCTCTAGAACTTTAATTCTAGCATAAAAAGGAGATATCTCAACTAAAACAAAACCAATTCCAGCATATTAAGAGTTAATTAGGAGCTTCTCAACCCATGTATTGAATTCAAATTCCTAATTTGGTTTAGGATACCCAAACCCACTTGAATCAAAAACCCTAAAGCAGACCAACTGTTGAAAACTTCGATCAAAAAAAAAAAACCTCAAATACAACAAGCTGCAGATACAAACATAGATTAATAGATACGTGTGTGTATATATATGTGTATAATATATGTACGACGAAAAGATGGGAGAGAAACCTGTGGACGGAGAATGAGCGATTAGGAGACGAAACAAGCGCAATCGAAGAACTGGATGCGTCTCTCTTCAATTTCAGGGCCCTTCGTACACAGTTAGTGATGATGGTGAGCCGATTTCGAGTCAGGGTTGAACGCACACACAATGAGATCAGTGAGAGTGCTCCCGTGGAAATCTGAATGCAATTAGAGAACGCAAGTAGACAACCTCGTTGCATAATGAAATATACTAAAAGACACAGTTTCAACAATACAAGAGTGAGAACCATACAAAAGAAAAGCGGAAAAAACACGAAATGAGGAGCAAACCAAATATCTAAAACAAGACAATTCACCAGCTACATCGAGACTATCCTATTTACTCACGCACAAGTGTGTAAGAATATAAACCGCAGCTCACTATTACCCAAAATCAAAGAGGCAGTAACAATAATAACTGAGGGAAAAGAAGGCAACTGCAAGAAGTAGGAAAATAACCTCTTCAAATGGGAAAACTTTGACGAAGAAGGAGAGCAAGTATTCCAATGTAAGGGATACCTCCCAGAGAAAGAGCCTTCGTCCTTTTCCAGACAGCGATGAGCAGAAACAACAAGGAATCTGGACCAACACCCACGAAGATTTACAGATCTGGCAAACTGCAAACTCTACCGTATCTACTGAGGATTACCACAAGGAAACCGAAACCCCAACAGGAATCAATCAAAGGTCCTGCCCGCCCAGGACAAACCCACAAAATATGACTCCTGAACCCACCATACACTCTTCAGATACCTGTATGTGAGTTGATTTCAGCTCAATAATGGGGGTTACAATCTTTGATTTCAGCGACAGAGAGAGAACCCTAGGACCAGAAGATGGAGCTCTACATGCTTTTTTGCACTAGTAAATTTTTGAACCAGTCCGTACCGCGCGGTCCATTGTCCGGTCTGGCAAGTCACAAGATCCGTTTGCACAATAAAACGGGCAGCTCTATTTGAAATTCCGACGTACCCAAAAAAAAAAAACAATGAAACGGGCAGCAAAATTAGGGGTGAGCAAATAATCCGTTAAACCGTGAATCCAGTTCAAATCAATCCAAATCGAATTATTTTATTTGGTTTTTAAGTAGTGTGGTCTGGTCTTGGTTTTAAAAAATTTAAAACCGAGTTATATGATTTGGTTTGTGGATTTACATTAATGGTTGTGGTTCTAAACCAATCCGGACCGTATATATACATTTATACATATTTTAATTTAATATAGATACACCAATAAACATAGGCTATGCCATAGTGAATTAACTCTCTAATTTAGTACTCCACTTCACCGCTATATTCCTTTATTGCAAATAGTAATTGCCCTAAATTTCTATTAGTTCACGAGTTTTGGTGATGGTTGATTTTGATGAGTTTCGGTGATTTCAATAGAATTTTAAGTTTAAATATAAGTTTTGGTTTTATTCATCTATGTCATTTTGAGTACTTTAAATCATGTATAAAATTGATATTTTAACTTCAAGCAAACCGTGGTTCAAAACCAAAACCGATCCGTATCTTAAAGGTTTGGATTGGTTAGGTTTTATGAATTTTATGGATTGATTTGGTTCTCAAAATTCATAATCCGTAGGTATTGATTTGATTTTTGGTTTACTACAAAACCAAACCAAACCAATCCGAACCATGCTCACCCCTAAGCAAAACGATTGAATTGCTCGACTCCTTGCCGGTTCATAAGACCCTTCCGGTCCAGTAGAAGCTTGTTAAAGTTGGAAAATGCAGTGCTATATTATTGTCTCCAAACAAGTCATTTGCGCACACCACTGCACAATACTATCCTCCAATTTCATTTGTGTAGTGTTTGTTTTAGCTGAATTTAATGGCAAATATTTTCCTTAATTAAAAAGAAAAAGTACGGAAAGTATTGAAATAAAATTTGTTGGAAAACAGATTTTTGGGTGTACATTTTTCTTGATTCAAAAGCAAAATATGGAGTATTAATTCTAGCATCACACCCACTTACACATCAACACTCACTTGAGCGTGGGTGTGTGTTTAGATGTGTAAATGGGTGTGATGCTAGCAAAGCTGAAAGCATAAATTAAACGGTGTAGCTTATTCTTCCAATACAAAGAAAGTCATAAATTGTGCTAGAAAAAGCTGTAGCAGACATATACAGCCATTTTCATTAGAATAATGAATATTTTGTAATACTTGCTATGTTTGAGTATTTTCTATTTGAAACATGTTTAAGAAAAAGTTTAACCGTTTTATTTATGTGTAGTGGTTAAGAATGTTAATGCCATATTTATGACAACATAGTGCTACTCCAATTTCGCAGTTGAACTGATAATCCGTCTGATGTGTAGCTTGTTGATATATTTACCCGTCTCTCTCATGGTTTGGCAAGATGGTGGATTATTGTTAGTATTGCTGATTATGCTGCGTTTTATCATGTTTAATCCCATGTTATTATGTGACTTTAGTAGTATTGTAAATCACTTGAATTGGTTTTATGTTTCATGAAATTAGGGTTAAAGAAGGTGTACTTGTTGCGTGTGAAAGATTGCAGTTGTTATGGATAAATAAGGAAATAATGTGATAATAAGTGGCATTTGTATGTAGGCCACATTGATGTATTTTCAACGTTGTTGGACAAAGTTTGTATATTGGTATGTACGTTAGATAGCTCTGAATGTAATATTATATTTTTCTTAATATACGAATCTGGTAATCTTTGTAAAATTTTATGGTTGTTGATATCAAGACCTGGGGTGATTTAAATCATTGGTCATGTCACGATTTATACCCAACGGATTTGGGTCGCGACATTGGGTCAACAAGTAAATTATGGGTGTAAAGTTGTAAACTATACACTAATCAAAAAAAAAATTTGTAAACTATGCATGCCCCTAATTTTATTTTATTTTTTTTGCACGGGGGAGGTTATAAAATCTCAAAAAAAAAAAAATTAGACGGAAACGAACGGAGGGAGGACATTGTAAATTGACTCAAAAGTTTGAGGTTAACACTGTCAAAATCAAAAGTGAATGAGGCAATATGACACGACAGCGATAGTAATTACAGGGGTTCAAAGTGAAATTCTCCCGCAGTGCAGGGTGCAAGTGCATTATAGCATTAGCACCCAATCTGGGAAGTTAATGAGGACGTTAATTAGGTAGTTAGCTACGAGGTTAGCAAATGCTAGGTCGTTAATTAAGTTAGTCGTACTAATCCAAATTATAGAAGAGTGTAATTTTTTATTTTACTTTTGGCGGGAAATTGAATCTGCCAGGATTTGTGCCAGAGCGGGGAGGCACGCTGCGCACGCACAAAACCCTCCCTAAAACCACCGCCATTTCAGCATTGCCCATTATACACACACAGTCACATAAACCCTAGGGTTTTGGGTTTTCGGAGTCACCATTTCGAAGTTCTCTCTCTCTCTTTCCGATGGGTACATCCACCAAGAAATCCACCGATTGATTGTGTGATTAGGTCTTGTTTTCTTTGTATTGAAATTTGACTTGGGTGTCTGTCTGTGTAGGTAAGAGAAAAGCTGCTGAAGTGGAGATAGAGAAGCAAGCTAGTGCAAAGAAGCAGAAGAGAGATGTTGGGACTGAAAATGCTGTCGAGAAGCCGAAGAGCAAAACCAAGACCCAGAAGAAGACCATTAAGAAAGTAGAAAGCAGTA
The DNA here is from genome assembly GCA_018127125.1 of Rhododendron griersonianum. Lineage (NCBI taxonomy): Eukaryota > Viridiplantae > Streptophyta > Magnoliopsida > Ericales > Ericaceae > Rhododendron > Rhododendron griersonianum. Next base: position 28,391,548 of record CM030798.1, read on the forward strand.
GCTCCGAGGTAACAGATTCTGAAGAACAACATAAGGTTTAACCCTCGCAACCTCTTTACTTGTTGCGGTTGGTTCCACAACTTGATTTTTAATGGGCGGCAAAGTTACTGTAGATGTGTTCTTATATACTAATTGGCGAAGTCCATTTTGACCTCCCTGTGGTGGTTTGTAGTTTGGACCATGTGCGGATACACCCCCGTGGTTCAAAAGTGGGCACATAACACAGGGTGGTTTGTTAAAACATGCAACTGCACCGTGTTCCGTCCATGTTAACTGAGGTGTATCTCACACGCATTTTAAATGTGAGTATAACCAAAATTTAAACTGAGTTGTTCATAATGTATTAGTAAAATAATAGAGCATCTCTGTAAAAAATCAAACCATGTCGATCATAAATGAATAACTCTGTCATCTTGTTCTTGTTAAAATGAAAGGTAAATTTGAAATTGAAAATTTACTTCAAAATGAATGCTATTTGATCACGACGTTTCCATTTTCCGGTTGATTCGAATTTTGGTACGGATCCGATTTTTGTTACATGGGATGGATTGGTTAAATTCAAGGAAGTAGAAGAATGAAAGAAGAAGATGAGGCAATATTGGATTTTTCATCATTTCCGTTAGTGGATTTTGTGTTTTTCCATTAACATGGACGGGGGTGTATCCACACATGGCCCAAACCATAGGAGGTCAATTTGGACTTTGCCCAGTACAATTTAGTGGTACATGGTATAGATTCAAGGTTGATGTGTTTATGTGTCGTGAATAACAGGTTAAGGTAACACCCAAGAAGGTACCGACGAAGCCTCCAGTTAAAGAATCCAGTGGTAATGATGATTCATCTTCAGATGAAGTGAGTCTGCTAGAAAATTTCCATTCGCTTTGTTTTCCTCCACCTTCATAAATTTGTCGGTAACTATGCCCTATGTTTAATATATAAATGATCAACCCAAACTAGTTATAAAATATTGCTAAAGTAAATAAGTTTACGTTTATTTCGATCATTTTCCCATCATTTTGTGTTGCATGATTAAACTTGATCATATAGCAAATCTAAATTCCAACTTGCATGTCATTTAGTTTGCATTCAATAATTATACCTCATTACCTCGCACTCTCTTTTTCATACTCTGGCTGTATTTGGAGCCCGGATTTTGTGAAGGAAAAGGAAAAGCAAGGAAAATGTGAAGTATTCCAAACCCATGCTCTTGTTTGGTTGTGATCGGAGGCAAGATTGAAATGAAAACTCTACCTATTAATCTCTAACTCATCTGTCTTTTGTTTCAGGAGGTCACTGTCAAAGCTGCAGTGCCTTCCAAGAAACGGCCAGTAGCTGCTTCTAAAAATGCTGTTGTAGCATCCCCTGCTAAAAAGGCCAATTCAGAAGAAGATGACAGTGATTTGGAGGGAGCCAAAGTATCCTGTGTAACTGTACTTGTGTGAAATTTGCAACACACGTGATATCCGATATTGATTGTCTATTATATCTTGTTCATTCAATATATCTCCTGCACTCTGTATACTTTACATTCTGAGTTCCTCCTACAAATTGTGTATAGAAACCTAAAAGCGAGGTTGCTGTCCCTTCTAAGGTGCCCGTAGTAACAACTAAGAAGGGTACAGTAGGATCCGCAATGAAGAAAGTAAAGTCTGGTGATGATTCTGAATCAGGTGATAGTGACAGCTCAGATGATGACGTAAGTTTATTGTTGTTTGATTCTATCTTGTGTTTATTTTTAATGAGAGCTCTGTGTTTTCTCTCTTAGCTTATTTACAACTTCTTTATCCATAAAAAAGTAACCCCCACCACCCAAGTGAAGAAGTCTGCCACAGTGCCACTGTGCCGCAGAAGATAGACTCAAGTGACAAATCTTCAGATGACGAAGATATAAGTGTTAGTTGTCAACTGCCTTGGAGTCTTGGAGAGAGAGAGAGAGATTTCTTCCTCTATGCTGCTTGTAGCATTGTTTAAGCTAGTGCCTTATGTGGTATGACTATCCCAATTGACACTGTATGAATCACTCTGGTCGAGCTTTCTCTGTGCTCTATTCTCATAATATAGTTCCAGCTCTGGTCGAGCTTTCTCTGTGCTCTATTCTCGTAATATAGTTCCAGTTTGTTTATGTTTTTCTTCTACGTATGCTGGAATGTGTGTATCCATGGTATGAGATAGTAAGCAGTGAATTGTGCGTAAGTACTTGTGCTTTCTATGACTTATTTGATCCTCTTTGCGGTGGAAATATGTTGGAGGAAGTTGCTGCAGCACCTAAAAAGAAAAAGGAAAGTAGTGATTCTGATAGTGAATCTGAGGAAGATGTGGTAGATTGGCTGTTCTCTCTCTTTCTCTCTCTCCCCAATTCTATACTGTTGCAACCCCTAGCTATAATAGTTATCTTATATAAGTTCTTTAAGTCTTACATAGTAAATTTACAAGGATGGTGACATGTTGGGTACAGGTCTAATTTCTGAAAATAGCAATCAGAGCATATGAAGAAGAGGTTGAAAATTATAAGTGCCTACTATCAAATAGTTGCGTAATTGAAAAAAGTGTCCATGACTTGAGTAGGTTTGAAAGCGGTTCATATATGGCTATTATCCTGAGTTATGGTAAAGTTCAATTGTGACATGGATGAGTAGGTTGGCAATATCTTAGGCATGTACAAGGTGATGATTTGTAAAAAGTTGTTCACTATATCAGTTAATGTTTTGTTGTATTCATTAACTGTACTGTTTGCTAATTGGACCCGAATCATTTGCAGGCCCCAGCAACCAGAGTTGCCCCCACTAAGCGCCCATCTTCAACAACTAAAACCAAGGTATCCAAACAGGTCTTTTGCTGATGTCTATATTGCATACTTGTAGTTAACCGTGGAGCAAATGGTCATCTGATGGGATCATTGCTTGTTCCTTTATTGTGTCGTGCTTCAATTCATGAGTATGCCATGGGTTTTGTGAATTTCTGGACAGCATAAATGTTGACTTAAGCTACATACCAACTTCCCTCTCCCAAACCCTGGTGTAAAAGCGAGGTTTTCTGTTGTAGATCCGACCTTTCTATTAACTTCATTGGAATCCATGTTTCAGTTGTTCACTAGCATGGAGTTCATAAAACGTATATAGATAACTAAAAAAAAAGCACTTGTACTGGTGATTCCAAATTAACAGATTTTGAACCTTTTTTGTTTTTGCCTAACAGAAGAGAGAGGAAGAAATAAGAGATGTTGTAGAACCAAAAACAGAGATCACGCAGGCTGATAAGAAATCTGGAGGATCGAAAACCTTGTTTGTTGGCAACCTATCATTCTCGGTTGAAGAAGATGATGTGTAAGAATTGCTTACTGTATATTTGGAATTCTTATCTTCAAGCTGATCTTCATCTGACAATGGTTATTCCCCAGTGAAACATTTTTCAAAGACTTTGGAGAAGTACAAGTACACCTCGGAGTTGATTCAGAAGGAGCACGTACAGGCTTTGGCCATGTTGAATTTGCCACCGAAGAAGCTGCACAGAAGGTACATCTCTCTTCCCTTGCCAGGTCATACAACATAAAATTGTCAGAATAGCCCTCCCATTTCCCTCTTAAAGGGGGATGTTAGATTACTTGGGTGTTGTGTTTTTTGATCATTCAAATGTCTCGATAATTAGAGAGTGAATGATGATAGTACTAGCCGTAATTTGTTGGATCCTTCATCCTATCAGTTCGCAAGTTCTACTAGGTTTAAACTATATGCATGTTTTCATTGTAGGCTCTCAAATGGGATGGTGAAGATTTGTCGGGTCGTCGTCTGATCCTCGATTTGGCAAAGGAAAGTTACATGTCTTCATTGTTGTCTCTCAAGCTTGATGATGAAGATTTGTCGGGTCGTCATCTGAGACTTGATTTGGCGAAGAAAAGGAGTTCCCACACTCCATCTAGCGGGTATCGCTAATTTTTTCCCACCTCCTGAGTTATGATGATTAAGTTTCAACTTTCACGAATTTAATTTTCATCACCCAAATAATTTAGGAAGGGGAGCACCTCGTCCCAGGGGGAAGGGAGATCCCAAGGGCCAACGATATTTGTCCGTGGTTTTGATAAAAATGGTGGGGAGGACCAGGTAATGCTTTCAAACATTTCCTTAAGCATTGCGATCCTTTTCTTTTTAATGTTTGCATGATGTGCAACATTCATGGATTGCAGGTTAGAAGTGCACTAGAAGAGCATTTCAGTACTTGTGGAGGTATTTCAGTGGTATCCCTCCCAAAAGAGTCTGGCAAACTCAAGGGTAAACTTAAAGGGTAATTTCCTTATTTATTTGCTTCTCTTCTGATTTAATTCTTGACAAGCCAAGCCGTATACTCTGAATTACTTTGGTGATTTCGGGTATTGGGTCACATAAATAATATGTAATGTGCATGTTTCTGCCTCTTCAATGATGATCAAGCACATTTTCGTGTGCACCCAAATGTAGTCATTCACATGTCTTGTTTCATGTTTTTCTAAGATTTGTATGTAACCCCTTAGGCCCTTAGGCCTTGTTTGATAGCAGGTTTGAAGGATGTGATTAGATTGAGAATCCTGCCCCTCTTATACCTTGTTTGGTGTTGTGCAACAAGGGAAGGATTGTTAATACCATGGGATTGTGGATCCCACAATATCACAGGATTACCCATCCCAAGGGGGGTTGGGTATTAGCAATCCTATCCCATGGGAGTGAGGTTGAAAAGAAATTTTTGTCCACGCTTATTAACCTTTTGACCCACTTCTCTCTCTCGGATTTTTTATTTTTATAAATGGTCTTTCTATTGGAATTGAGCTCAGTGATAGTTTGATAGTTTATTCCAATATGATAGTTTTAGATTGGTAGCAAAAAATAAAGGTTGATTGTTTGAAGTGGATTTGTTTTTTAAAATAGTTTCTCTAATGGGATTGAGCACAGTAATAGTTTGATAGTTTATTTTAATATGATAGATTAGGTTGGTAGCAGAAAATAAAGGTTGATAGTTTGAACCAAACCTAATTTGAGTAACAAATGCACTGAAAAACAACAAATGGTTTTGTGATGGCAAGGCCGCAAGGGTAAAATTGGAAAAAAGTCATTTCATCCAATCCTATTTCTAAGGGAAAAAAATGTTATTAATAGTTCTACTTCTAAGATCTAATCACGGGCAAAACAAATTATTCATCTCCCCCTTTTTGACAAATTGTGCAACTAACTTGTGCTGGAGGGTATTCATACTCTTGATTTCGTTGGTTGGAGTTGAGCAATGACTACTTAATTGTCTCTTTGGTTGCAGAATTGCTTTTATTGATTTCACGGATATTGACGGTTCTAAAAAAGCTCTAAAACTCGGAGGATCTAAACTTGGAGGTCATGTCTTGAAGGTGGAAGAAGCGAAGCCAACACGAGATAGTCATGGTTGTTCTGGCAGTGGACAAAGTGGTGGTAGTCGAGGTGGTGGTAGTAGTGGCGGTGGCAGTCGAGGTGGTGGCAATAGTGGTGGTGGCAGTCGAGGTGGTGGCAGTAGTGGTGGTGGTCGGTTTGGCGGCAGAGATGGGGGTGATTGGTTTGGTGGACGAGGTGGTGGCAGTCCAGGTCGTGGCAGATCAGGTGGATTCATTCGAGGTGGTGTCGGACGTGGCAGATGAGGATTGGCGGTAGATGAGGATTCAGAGGGCGTGGTACTGGTATGTTGGCTTCCTACTTGTTTTAGTCGTACAAATCAACTTTGAGTTTGGAGTGGATTAATTTAACTTTATTAACTACACAGCTTTGGAATTAGGTCACAACTCAATACATTGCTTCTTCTTCTTCTTCTTTTTAATAACCACTTAATACATTGCTAGAAGACTGCGTATCTCTGATTCTTTATGAATATATAACAGTAGCATTTTTCTGATTCTCATATCCTGTTTTCTACATCGCGAAGTGCCCCCTATTTTCTATTTTCCATTTGAATCGTCTTCTTTCATTTATCTGATGTTGTCTATATGGTCTATTTATTGATGCAGGGGATCTGAGACGTGGCATGTATAAGCGTGTTGTTTGTTTATCGATCCTTCGTAACGTTAGAAACCATGCATGTGGGTATTGTATATACTTCCTTGGAAGGCCTTTTTGTTTAGAATTTAAGCTCGATGTTTGTTCCATTGCTAAGAACTGCATCCCGACAATGGTTCAAAAGTTAAAGAAGTATATATCTTTTGACTGAAAATGATTTTTTCATGGTCGTTTGATGAGTTTGCCTTGATTTTCTGCAATGAAAAATTACCTTGAAGGGATTCGTTTTGTAACATTGAAAATGCGTAGTTGCTTGTCAAAATGCTTGCAATATAGATTAGTTCAAACGTTATGGGAAGCCTCAGAATTAAAACGTTAAAATGGGTCAAGTCAAGATATTTGATCCTTCAATTCTAGTGGAAGTTCGAATCCCACCGCTTGCATGTGGGTGTTCTTTTCTTATAGAGCTTTTTCTTTCTTTATTTGTTTCTACCCTATAATGGGCTTATTTCTTTTATTGGTTGAGTTGTTGGACTTGATTGTCTCGTGGAGTCTCACAATTGATATTTATGGCCCGAGTTATCTCATATATTACGTAAATCATTTCTTCTATCGATTGAAAAAAAAATTCCAGCGGAAATGGTAATGATGTAAGTAACACCTTGGAATGATAGATTATTTTTGTTTAGGCATTATTGCTCTTGTTGTGAGCCAGGTTTTGAGTTGCTAATCTCACCCCCTATTGGATATCTATTTTCCTCAACTATGGCGTCTGGAAAAAGAGTAACTGAGGGCACAGGTGGAAAAAATGCTTTTCTTGGCAGAGTACTAGAGCCCCAAGATGCGGGAGCTTCTAAAGGCACACCAATTCCGTCTCAGGACACACCATTTTCTTCTTCTTCTTCTTTTTTATTGTTTGCTACAATCCCCTTATTCCCAACTCTACTCCCATCTTCAACCTTGGACCTTCTAAAGTACATCCGCTCTCGCACCTGCCACCACCAGCCCAACGCCCATCCAAACACTGAGCCACCTCCAATCCATTCCCATACATCCCCTTACTCTGTTACGCTTCATTTCTATGAGTAATACAAGTATACATATAACTATTCCTTGGTTGTGTGGTGTTTTGCGCATGCAACATCAAAAGTTTTTAGGAAAAAAAGAGAATAATTGAGCGAGTTCCCATAAAAAATGGGAATGAAAATTAAACACTAAACTCCTAATACTACAATCTTCTAACCTTTCCTCATACATGTGAATGCAGAGTACGCCCACATACAAAAATAAATTTCTTAGAAAGATGGTATAATAAGAAGAGGTGTTAAACTTGGTTTTTGGCAAACAATGACGGGCATTTTTCAAGCACAACCATTACGAAAAACACAAGAAAGAGAAGAAACATAATAAAACAGGAAAAACAGGCAATAATTAGTTAATAAAACCCAAGTTACTACATCAAACCTCCAAATAGTATCTCCAACTTTTAGTCATTACCTACTACCTGACAAGATAACAGGGTACATACCCAAAAAAAACCTATCAAAAAGCTGCTCAATGTAGCATCGTCATGGAAGTTCAATATGTTGAAACCAGTGGAACTACAACACAGATTAGTAACGGTTAGTCACATAATTAGGAACAAGATTTAATTAACATGAATCAAATGCGACAATATAAAGCAGTAGCATGCAATAGAAATGATAAAATTGTAATAGATTATCAAGTGCAGAATTATATATTAAGATTAGGAAAACCAGGCCTGAGAAACCGGAGGGCGTGATACACTGTCCTAAAGTCGTAGCTCCTCCCTACATGAAGGTGCAACCGGATTACCACGACTCCAAGATCCAACCCAGTCACTCACAGCCTTCCTCTTCTAATGGTCACGCCCACTAGGAGGTTATGAACCAAGCCTCGAACCGGAGTTGCCAAAAGTAATTGTAAGTATGTAAATACTGAGCTTCTGAGAAGTTTTGTATCAATAGAGAAGAAGAAGAGGTAAGTTGAAGAAGGAGACAAATGATTTATTTTCCTATGGGTATATAGGTATTATATAGGGCTACTAGTGTTTGCCCGTGCCTACGACACTACGCACTCCGGTAGTGCCGTAGGCACTGGCATTTTTGTAATATTTTTTTGTTTTTTTTATGCCAACGCCAGAAGCCGAGCAGTGGATAAAAAGAACCGATGACATTTTTGTAATATATTTGTGAGAGTGTGGGTGTTTTCTTAAAAGAGTTGGAGAACACACATCAGCTCTTGGATTAAATGAATCTCGGCCCTTCTTTCAACTTGTATTTGTGTGGTCCCCACACCTTTGTGTTTTATTAGGTAGATGAATACGATTTTGGGGATGACAAAAACAGTTGTGGAGTTAATGCATATAATTAATGAATTTGTTTGCATTCATTACATTGGATCCAAGGCAATTTCATTGAAGAAGAAATGGGTTTTTCCCAACGGCATTTTTTGAATCCAAGGACTGCCATGAGCACATGTATGTGCAGAAAAGTTTTGAAACTTTACTACACTTGTAAAAATATAACACAATATCATAGTAGCAACACCATTTGTTAGCTGTACGTCTCCCAACTTCATAATTTAAAACCTTTCATGCTGCATTGAAGGAGAATGGTGGAGTCAAAATTATGTGACTTCCAACTACATCATACTAACAGAAAATGAAAAGCTCAATTGTACCCAGAGCATAACTCATTATGTAGTTAAATGAAATCACCTACCCGCTACAAATAAATCGCATGGGTCAGGCATATTAGTGTGGCAAAAGATCACCTCTTCATGACGAACAAGAAAACAAATAGGTCAACAAAAACACAGAAAGAGGAGGGGGAGAAGAGGCGAAACAAGAGCTACCAGCATTATCAAGCAAAGAGTTGTCTTCACAGCACACAACCAGCCGCCAACTACTCTACTCCAGAAATTCCCATGTTTTGTACCTATAGCATCAGGAGAGGTGGAATTTTTAAAATCCCAGTGGGCTGCCTTTTGTAAACCAAACTGCACATTCTGTGGTGACAAAGATAATAGAGTTATGCACAAAAGGTACCCTGAAAGAAATATCGTTTGCCCTTTACACACAGCCAACAGAAGCCAAATGCCCTTTACACACAGCCCATAGAAGAGAAATAAAGTAAAGAGAGCGAGACCAAGAGAACAATCTTTACCAAATCCAACAAACCACTCTAAAAGCCAAATTGGGAAGGAAGGTGGTATAATCAGCAGTGAATCGAAGGTTGTAGAGAGATCCGAAGCACACCAATTATTGAGTATCATGAATAGGTATTCCAAATGAAAAGATCCCAATATGGAGAGGGAGAAGCAGGGAGGGGAATGGCAAAAATTTATGGGGTACAAAAAGGGGAAAAAGATCCAGAACTTTAACCACATTCTAACATGGATAGGGAGAGTCACGAACAAACTCTTGGGTTGTTACTTGTTACTATCACCTGTGTATGGTGAGATCAAGCACTTTCTTCATTTCAAAATTCCAACCGTTCTTGTTGACTCATTGCACACATTTAAAGGTGTCATGGATCCACGGTAAGATTCTACTGAGTTAATGGCATTTCTATTGGCATGAGCACGATATGAGAAGCAATAAGTGCTTATAAATAGTGATGCTAGGTGTGATGAATTCGACAAGGACAACGTACAAGGGGCAACAATCTTAAGAAAGTTGAGAAGCAAGACAAATAATACACCCTCAAATTTTGAGGATTTAGGAACAGATGGTTCTATTGGCAGAGGGTGGTTGTAACTTGTAACTAGTGATTCATCCTAGTAGAGCGTTTTTTATATAAGCAATAGCACTTCAAATGGTTCTTTCTCCTCAGCTTTTTAGGAAAAAACTAATGTTCATTGTTAATGCAATTGTCTTTTAAAGAGCATGCTGACGTCCTATTCTGTTAATCTCCAAGAATTCTCCCCACCTCAGGAAACAACATTCCAGGGTGTATTTTCTAAATATCATGATATAACCACAATGGTCCATTGGCAAAATTGTCAGACAACTCTAAAAGGTTTGATATATCCTGATTACGACAAGAAAATGTACTAACAAAACCCAGAGACATGAAACACTCGATTTGGTGTATCCTCAAGAAAAATAAGTTTGATTGTACAATAAGGTTTTTCCCCACTTTTTGGGAGTGACAAGGTTATTGCCTGATAAATCTGCCAACCACTATTTTGACTTGATTAGGTTGATGTTCATTGGATTCGTTTGTACTTTTGATGAGTTTTGAATGTCTGTATCAATCATAGACTCCAAATGATGCCTCCTTAGCATCACCTTGATAACCTGTTCTTGAGTTTTCCAATGGCTTTAGAGTATACCGGTAAAGCATGCAACTCGAAAGCAATTACTAATGAGTGGGAGAGCCGCTGATAAAAAAAAAAAAAAAAAGTGGGGGAGCCTGCTTAGACTCATATGCTAAGTTTTGGAGGTGATAACTATCCGATGGGATAAGCTCTAACACATACGTCATGTAAACATTAGTCGCGATGTTGAAGAAATGAAGACAATTTCGCTGTTCGGATATCGAATCTGGGTGCTTCAATCCACGGCATGTTAGGACTTAGGATAAGTACTAGACCAAGCTGAAACATGCAAAATCTGATTTTGAAACGGGCTGCGCAATTTTTGGATAGAATGCCTTGAACGTCATGGTTATTCCAAGCCAAAAGAGAAGGGAGACAAATATAAAATGCACAAGATCGTCTCTGAGTAGCACTTTTTTATACAAGTTGTCTAGACAATTACGCTAAACCTAGTCTGTATGCAAGTTGCCCATGACTTAGGTAACTTTACTTGACAACAACACTGTTTGAGTTCTTTCCCTCTAGGAAAGGCCTATCCATGAGAAACAAAAACAAGATAAATGATTGAAAATGATTTATGTTACTCATTCTCCCTTCACAATTCTGGTAAGAATGAACTGTCAGAACAGAAATTTATGTGTCCCTTTTCTTTTCGAAGAACATACCTAGGATATGAGACCTGGATCAGTTAACAACGAGTATACTAACGTGTTATGGATCAACGGGGAGCTCTTGAGGCATTGCATTCTGTATTTGTTGCACAATTAAGATTCTCAAACTGCTATTTAGTGTTTCACAATCCTAACAAGGTTATTCATCGGTAATTTACATTTCTTTCCTTGTTATGTAGAGGGAGCTTTATCATCTTTGTTGTTGTTCCTTTATCATCTTTGTTGTTGTTCCCACCAGAAAGGAAGAATGCTGTCCTTTATGAAGGAGATGTGGCAGAATATGACATTATCAAGTTTATCGTTGTCATGGATATATAATATATATATATTGAGCATGATACTGTCAAGGAGAAAGGTAAGATCCCTTGAACTACTAATTTCCTTCGGGTTCATGGACTTTTTATCCTATTTTTCCGTTTGAAATTATTGTTGTGTATCTTCATAACATGTACTAGTGGTACCTCCTTTGGCTTTATCAGGTCATCTTTGCAAGTTGGTTGTGCACCAGCCACCAGCTTTGGAACATCTGTGTTTAAAGTTGTTTCTACAAAGGGTGGTTGTCGAATGGAGGATACACAAGGGAGTTACTGGATATATAATGTGATTATTTGCATATAATTGAGGATGGAGGTACTTTGAGGCATGTCACGTGCCTTTGACCACTTGGGTGTGGTTAATTTGTAGGACGAATGGAGCAAGGATTTTGCTTTAGGGAGTGCCATGTTCCAGTTGAAACTCGTAACTCAAGTTGCTTGCACGTTAAAGTCTTAAATAGTGATTATGGGCTAACTGATTATTTGCATTAAAAAACTAATCACCCTTTTTTAACGGCAAAAAAATTCATTAATCTTGAAGTTGTAAAAATAAATAAAATAAAAAACCTAATAGGTCATAGATTCACACAGCATATGTAAAGCAATCAGAAGTTAAACTCCAATTAATGGATATATATTAAATTTCCTCAAAGCCCTAGTTGGTTAACCGAAAGTCTTGTAAACCTGCAATGGGTATTGATCTGATTCTAGGCAAAAAGAAAATAATTTTCTTCTAAAGCCACTTTCTTTTGATTGGTGTGTACTCAGCCCAAGATATATTAATAAGTTGGGCTAGCTGACTTCTGACATCTAAAAGGAATGTTTAGGTTTACAGGGTTTGGCCTTGTGAGGATTACAACTTTGGAGGGTGCCAATAGATCGAACGTACTTTGCACAATATGCACAGGGCATTGCAAAGAGTCCTATGGCACCCGCACCCTTACTATGACCTCCGCCCTTGAAGGAAGAGAACCTTTACATCAGTTTCATGGATCCTGTTGTTTATGCTACTGAATGTCACTCGAAAAGTTTGGGGCATGTTACTCAGAACAGAGGCAATGATAATACTGTAGAACTTCCCACACCACACGTTGGCCACTGCTATTCAGTTGAAGCAACTGCTTTCTATTCCCCAATATATATGTTTTTTGGATAAAAAAAAAATAGATGGTAGAAGTATATTTTTCCATTTGCATATAATCGGGCCGCCATTCCATTCCATTTCTTACAGATATCATACCCACGAACCAAACACGAACCCAAAGTATTTAAAATTTTGCAAGAAGTGGCTCCCCTCCATACCCCTCAGGACTCAAGACTCCAACTTTGGGCCCTCTTTTGGATTTGTATGGTAATTACGTTAAGAGGAACATACTTGCAAAATACTAATAAGCTTGAACGGGCATTGATAAGTATATGAACAAACAGCGTTTTGTTATGGAAAATGGACGGTCAGTGTAAAAGAAAAAGGACACGTGGTGGTAAATAGAGAGAACTTTATTAGATTTTGATCGACAATCTATAGTCATTAATTTACAATAGAATAGGAGCAAATCGTGAACAAAAAAGACATGTAAGCAAACTTCAATTAGTTGAGACACAGTTTAATTTCGTATAGGTGAGAAAAGGAAGTGAAGGAAAATTACGATTATATTCAGGAATAGACAATACATTGCAAGCAGTTTAGATCACTCACCGATTAGTTGTGCGAGTGGTGTTTTATTTTCCACGGCCTTTGTTTGCAAGCAGTTTCAGATCTCTGTGGAATAAACAGGCTCGTATCCCTCCTAAATTCCAAACTTAAACTTGATGAGACGAACTGGCCTTTGTAATGTGACGAAGTTTCTTGGCTACTTATGTTTTATGTGATCGATTCATCCCCCAAAGATCACTCAGCCAAGAGTATGACTATGTACTCTATTTATCTTTAGATTGCATTTTAGATGTCTTGTTTCTTTCAAATTTATGTTTCCATGACTAAACATTATACATAGATTGCGAATCCAACATGCCATCATTTGAAGGGATCTATGTTTCCATATCTTGTCAAGGATACCGACTTTCATTCTCTTCCGTTCCTTTTTCTAGTCTCGGTTCAAATAATATTATTTCGCGTGTGCATGATTATTAGGCCTACAAAATCTTCTTTTAACGGCGAAGTACCCCTTCTCTGTATTAGAGCTTCTCCAACAAAGGTTTAAATCTGTATATTGGGAAAATATGGTGGATATCAATTGAACTCCAATCAATCTCTATTTTGAAGGAACCAGGGACTTCATTTTGGGTCTCCAATCTCAGTATATGGTGACCCACCAAAGAAATGGAGATCCATCCCCATTTTTCATTTTCCACTTTTCTTTTGCTACACTTAAAAAAAACTACTATAGTAAATTTTTAATCTATTTGCATAAAATTAGTACTACTAGAAAGATACTAATGAAACCTCCCTTCGAAATGAGATCAATATTGAATATAGTTCACAAAAAATTTTAAATTAATGATTTTACTTTTGGAGGGAAATTGAGGTGTTTTTTGTGTGTGTGTAAAATAGAGATGGAAATAGATATTTGGGTTGGAGTAAAAGTTACAATTAATAGTATACTAACAAAAGCGAAAATTCCCAGTCATAGTAGCTAGGGCGAGTAGCTAGAGAATTAATCCAACTCGAGCCGAGCCTCTATTGGCTTGTGCCTGACTTGATAATGAAACGAGCCGCCTAAAATTTGAGTTTGAACTTATTTGTTTATGTCCCAATTCGAGCTCGAATGAATTTTTTATTGAGCCGAGTTTCGAGCGGCTCTGTTTATTTGCCGTCCCAGAAAGAGCTTTGATGCCACTCGAGAACAAGGGTGTTTGGTGGTTTGAGACTTGAGATTACGAAACAGGCATTCTGAATCAATTTAAATTAATGAGCTCCAATCACCCCGTTCGAAAAGAAAAAAAATTAAACTGAGCTCCAAGCCTCCAACCTCTCTCTCTAGTTAGCTAAGGAAAATCGCAAGCACCTGCTCCTCCTAGGGTTCTTCTATCTGCTGCTCTGGTCCTATTCCTAGGGTTTTATCTCTCCGGCGTTTGAAAATCCTGATCGTCCGACAGCTCGGTGGTGCCTTCCAAGCACGAAGAGGGAAGGAAGAAGGAAGCCCCCGACTCTGAAATCACATACATTTTTCAGTGGGGAGGAATACATTCAGTAGTATTGTTGGTTATATCAGAGCCTGTTTGTGTCCGTACGTGACTCCCCATTACTCAGCTGAAATTCAACTTAAATACAGGTATCTGAAATGAGAGAATTACTACTTTGTTTGTTTCCAATCAACGGCTGCCATTATTGACCTATTTGTCGACAAATCAGTTTCTTCTGTTTTCATTGTCCTTCGCATGTGCTTTCTGATTACCCTTTCTTCAATTTCCCTAATTGGACTTGCATGTCTTTTTTGTTTTTTTATATATTATTATTGAACAAACCTGAGCATACAGGTGCTATGGGGCATACCCCAGACAAAGGGCTGCCAAACGACTCCACAACCAGAGAACAGAACAAGAAACAACTGAAAACAACCACTAAGTCCTAGGACCAAAGACCCTATCGCTAATGAACCAAGCATTACAGATTAATCTGTTAGCATCTGTTCTTCTAATAGATCCCCAAGAGCTAATCACTGCTCTGATGTCATTTCCAAACCTTGCCACTACTTGATTTGTGAGAGAACTAAGGCCCTGAAAGATATGCATGATTGGAATCATATGATTATTAGTTTTTTGGAATTCTATGATCAGTTGGGCCAAATATTTAAATTCATTGTTACGGTTTCAAACTCACCCTAGGGGATTCTCCACCGTCATGGTTTAGTTTAAAGTAATCATTCTGTCTTTGGTTCTTTCTGTTTGGCAATTCGGAGAGCAGGCCTAATTTTTTGACGGAACAGTGATTAATTTGTGCTTTAAATTGCTTCCAACTGTCAGATTTTATGGTGAATGTAGCATTGTAGCTTCATTGTGTTTGCGCTAAGCTTACTTGGAAGGCATCCTGTTTTTGCTCCTAAATCATATGATTTGTGAGTATGCTTTTGTTGAACTTTCACTACACGCACACTTCCTTCCCAAATTTCATTGTGATAGCAGGTGGAACAATCTTATATCATTATCTGTATTGATGTATGAATCTTATCGGTACATGCTGTTTATAATCGATGCTATTGTTATTCTTCTGAAAAGTTAATCTTATCTCACTGCTCTTTACTTTTGATGGACACCATTTCTTCCTATTTGGTTTATGAATTAGTGCCTAAATGGTATGTTCTAGACAACACGTTTCTCTGCGATTCAGTTCTTTGATTCCTTGCTCTGGTCCTAGGGTTTTCTCAAGCACTTGCCCCTAGGGTTCTATCTGTTTTTGATTCCTTGCTTTGGTTATAGGGTTTTCTCTCTCCGGCGTATGAAATCCGGATCGTCAGACGATTGACAGCCCAGTGTTGTCTTCCAAGCACGAAGAGGGAAGGACGAAGGAAGCCCCAACTCTGAAATCAGATACAATATTCAGTAGAGATACATTCAGTATTGGTCATATCAGAGCCTGTGTCCGTGATTGCCCATTACTGAGCTGAAAATCCAACTTAAATACAGGTATCTGAAATGAGAGAATTACTACTTTGTTTGTTTCGAATCATCAGCTGCCATTATTGACCTATTTGTCGACAAATAAGTTTCTTCTGTTTTTGTTGGCCTTTGCGTCCCCTTTCTTCATTTCCCTAACTGGACTTGCATGGTTGGAATCCTATGATTAGGTTTTTTTTGAATTCTATGATCAGTTGGGCCAAATACTACGATTCATTGTTATGGTTTGAAACTCACCTTAGGCATGGTTTAGTTTGAAGTAATCATTTTGTCTTTGGTTCTTTACGGACCTAATTTTTTGACCGAAAAAAGATATCTACAGTGATTACTTTGTGCTTTAAATTGCTTCCAACTGGCAGATTTTATGGTGAATGTAGCTTCATTGTGTTTGCGCTGAGCTTACATAGAAGACATCCTGTTTTTGCTCCTAAATTATATGGTTTGTGAGTATGCTTTTGTTGAACTTTCGCTACACGCACACTTCCTTCCCAGTTCCCAAATATCATTGTGATGGCAGGTGGAACAATCTTATATCATTATCTGTATTGATGTATGAATCTTATCAATACTAGAACAAGATATTTATAATCGATGCTATCGTTATTATGCTGAAAATTTAATCTTATGTCGTTGCTATATACTTTTGATGGGTGCCTAAATGGTATGTTCTCTGCAATTCAGTTCTTTGATTTGATGTGATAAGTTGTTGGTCTCAATTACTCTTAGGTTTTTGGTTTTACTTTTGTCCTCATCAAGTCTTTATGTATTTTTCTTTCAGTATATATGCTTGGTCGACGCAATGATGAATCCATTTGGGTCTCCACAGAAGCTTCCATCCGGTGCACCCACAAGGTGGGAAGCAACAAAGCATTGACCAACTTCTCTAATTTGCCCAACGATGTAGGCTATGGCATGGGTAATTTTCCGGTCACTGTGAAAGAAGAGACATACAATGAGGAAGACGTGGCTATTTTCATGCATCAGCAGTCTTACGATCATCCTACCATTTTGAAAACCCATTCCATTAACAGAACCAAGGAAGGGCAGCTTGCTACTGTGATTGAAAGGGTGCCGCCACTTTCTTTCCAAGAATGGTTAAAGAAGCCGGGGTTCAAGCAATGGGAAATGAGCTTAGATGGGACTAGTGTAGTAGGTTTGTCGGATGGAGTCCGTCAAGTTCTCAGGTATGTCTTCTTTTTGTTAGGTTTTTCCCCTTTTATTTGTCTATGTTGTACTAATTAATGTTTGGTGTTTGTTTGTAGGCAAGTGGGGGATTGTTTGAAGACGATGATGTTCACCAGAAATCAATTCCATGGCCATCTTGAAGAAGGGATTCGAGTATCAAGTAACGGAGATGTAGTTAAGATGATGATGCTGACCCCATGCGAAGACAATTTAACAAACTTTGAGTTCGAAGAGGGATTGAGGGAGGACATTAGTCAGTTTAGGAATCTTGTTGAGAAAGTTGAAACTTTGACACAACTTAATGGTCCTCGGCCAACAGTTTTGCTTCTCTTTTATCGACTTTGTGACATTGCTCGAAGTCTATCGGGAAAAGCTCTAAGGTAGAAATTTTTTTTTTGTCCTCTTTTCTAATACTTTTGTCTGTTTTTTTGGGTATTATCTTGTGGATTTATTGCTCTGGTACTTTTTGCAGGGATTCGGCCTACTTTGTTTATGCAAATGCTGCCTTCTACAGTGATGATGAAGAGAAGATAAAATTGATTTTAAAGATGTGGGATTTTTTTGAAACAAATATTTATTTATATGAAGAGCTATTAGATTTTACTGAAGATCCTGTAGATATGAGGAACTGGCAATACAAGTTAAATGCACCTGAATTTGGAGCTTTGAAGGCCGGTTATCAAGGCAATAAGACTGCCTACTTGAAGAAAGTATTTGCGATTTTCAAGTATCACAAAAAAACATTGGATCATTATTCCGTGGAGGCAAGTTTCTCAATCTTTTGATTATTTTTTTTTTGAATTGTGCATGTGTATTTTTCTAATTAGTAACAACTCTTTTTAGGTAGTGAAAGGCCGACGTGGCCGACTTCTCACCACGATGCGATTGCTTTCGGAGGCTTTTCCCGAATTTATCCCCAAGTTGTTCTACCTTGTAGCCACAAAGATTAGAGAAAGAGAAGCTGATTTTGGGTAAATTGTGTTATTGTTTATGGGCGAAACTTTTAATTTATGAGTTTTCTACTTTACTTGCATTTTTATTTTCTGAACACTCGAATAATTCAGAGAAAAGGATGCTTTAACTGGTAGTTTTGTGGACAAC
The DNA here is from genome assembly GCA_018127125.1 of Rhododendron griersonianum. Classification (NCBI taxonomy): domain Eukaryota; kingdom Viridiplantae; phylum Streptophyta; class Magnoliopsida; order Ericales; family Ericaceae; genus Rhododendron; species Rhododendron griersonianum. Next base: position 28,409,758 of record CM030798.1, read on the forward strand.
GATTTGGTCGTATTCTTGAGGAATGGGCGGGATGCCTTGATGTGATGATGGATTGCAAGGACAAAGGTCTTTGAATGGTAAGCATAGTGGATTCTAGTTTTTGTTTTGGCATATAGGGTCATATTATGCTAAATGGGGGACTGAGAGGTTTCGCTATGTATTGATTCACACTTAATGCATGATCCTGCATACTTTGTTGAAAACTCGACTAATAGCCATGGATTAAGTTTTTACTTCAGTATGCTCTACTATTTCTTCTATGACAAACCTCATAACTTGCTGGTAATTTGGATGTAGTGATGGTTTTAGTAGTTTACGTGTTAGTTGGATGTATTGGTGTATGATCTTTCAATGGTTTAGTTGATTTAAAAACTGTACATATGTTCTTGGCAATTATAAAAAATAGAGTTCGAAATAATTGAACTTGTTGAGATTCTAGGTCTACATTGCTCGAAGTCACATTGTCTTGTGGGAAAATAACTGATCAAAGTAAACCACCATATCGTACCAACCAATTGGAAAGGTTTTAGTTGTTTCTCTTGTTTTCATGGTTTGCTCGTTTTTTGGGATATATTCCATAGTTCTTGTTTAGCATCTCCTGATCTGTTTAGGAATATCTTTAATTGATGCCTTTTCTCCTTTAATTTTGTGTAGTATAGTTTTGAATCTTAGAAAAGATATCTGATTGGTTACTTTCACATAATGGCCAGTGGCTCCTTGTCTTTCTTGTTTAGCAACCACTGTTGATCTTCCTTTAATTTTGCTTGTTTAATTGGTATGCTCCAGGATTTGTTTGAAGAACCTTGAATGCGTGGTGGGTTGGAGAAATTTGACTCGTGGTTTGAGTTTTGGTTCTGCTTTCTGTTAAGATCGTAAGAAGTTGTTGGCTGCTGGAATGTGATATCAAATGTGTGTTGTCCGAGATTCGCCTTGTCAATGACTATTGGTAGTCTGACTTTAGCTTCTGTTAAAGTGCTTCAGGGTGTGGGTATACGCTTGTTTAAAGGGCCTCGTGACTCGTTTTTAGTTAACTAGACTTGCGGTTTTTGTTGAAGTAGATTTTGTGGACTACTCTGTTTCGGTTAAATACTCGGGCTCTTGGTTAGAAACGAAACCCCCATGGTGCAATCTATGGCTATGATTTGTTGGTGCCCTTACTAGTGTACAGCTCATCTTGGCATATATTGTGGTTCTATTTTCTGTGGTGTTAAATTGATGTAAACTTTTTCATGGATGTGAGCTATTGCCTGCCTCTCTTTACTACTGATACTCCTTCTTACAATGGGGTGTTAATCCTACTTAGGCACTCCGTTTTTTTGAGTTAGATAGCATCAACTGCTTGTGGAATTTGTGATATTGGGGTTGTGCGAGTTGTGTGTTTTATTTTCCAAGGCCTTTGTTTGCAAGCAGTTTCAGATCTCTGTGGCATAAATAGGTCGGTTTCGTGAATTGTTTACCGTTCCACTTTCTCCAATTATCTTCTTTTTCAAAAAGAAGGTAATTTCAAATTCAAATATAATGAAAATGAAAAATAATTTTTCAATTTTTTTTGCACCGTTTAAAAGATTTCAATGAGATCTATCAAATAAGATTCATATTGGTAGAAAAATTATTTGCGTAAACACTTGATTTTTGAGCTTGAAATTACCTCTTTTTTTTTAAAGTATTTTTTTGGAGAAAGTGGAATGGCTTAGACAACTTGCATCCCTCCTAAATTCCAAACTTAAACTTGGTGAGACGAACCGGCCTCTGTTTCTCGTCTACTTATGTTTTATATTTGATCGATTCATCCCCCAAAGATCACTCGCCAAGACGCCAAGGGCAGTATGACTATGTACTTTATTTATCTTTTTAGATGTCTTGTTTCTTTCCATTGTGTTTCAAATTTCTGTTTCCATGGCTTAACATTTTACATAGAGTGCGAATCCAACATGCCTATCATTTGAAGGAATCTATGTTTCCATATCTTGTCAAGAATACCGATTTTCTCTCTTCAGTTCCCTTTTTTCTAGTCTTCATTAAGATAATATACTCCGTACATGAATATTAGTACCATTTTTTAGTATAACATTTTGGATACCATGTGATGTGTCAACAAAGTATTGACAGAATGTGTTCCATTACATAACACATACTAGTGGATGCTCGTGCCTGAAGACACGGTGTGACGTATTCTAAACACAGTCTAAATGAAGTATTAAATTGTACTTTTATGATTTTTGTGTGTGTGGATATAACGGTTATTTTTAACTCCATTTCACATGGGGTGAGTTCCGTATATGTGTATATCCCACCCCATGTGAGATGAGGTTACAAATAACCATTAAGTGGAATTTTTTCCCTCCACTCAACAAAATCTACTTATCGAAATTTTAAATTCATAGAATAGTCTAACACATGTGTTATCAAACCGGTGTAATTTCATTAGTTGCATCCAGGTATAGAAAAATAAGAACCTTAGCAAAATAGAGCCTAACATAAGAGTTTTCGTAAGCTAACATAAACCAAGAATTCTTGCTAAATATAAGAGTTTCCTTAAGCTTACATAACCAAGAATTCTCGCTCTATTGACTGTAACCTTCCCAAATAGCTAGTGAGATAAATAGAGAGAACATGAGATTTAACGAATAAGTCAAATATGCAATAGATACCACAGTATTTACTGTTCATTCGGAATGGTGGTCTGCGGCTCCGGTGTGGAATAGCCAACATTGGTGAATACGAACGGGTATCTTCCTTTTGCCGATCAAAAAAAAGAAGAAGAGAGAGTAATGCTCTTTCTTAATACTTCGGTTAATTTGGAATCAATTATTACGTACTCTATAATATAGATGCCCAAATCATGGAATCAATTATGGTATTTCTTTGGCCAATAAAATTTGAACTTAAACTTATTTAGGAAGACAATATATATATAGGATATAAAATTAATACTGAATTAGGCTTCGCAAAAGGGGAACAAAATTAAATCAATCAAAATCAATTGGAAAAGGAAGGAGTATGTTTAGGAAACGTGTAAATCTTAAAAGGAAATCTTCTTTAATGTTAGCAAAACTTTTACATTATTGTAGGTTTATACATTAGGAAATATTCACTCGATCCGACAACTATAAAGTTAACAGGAAGTACGATCGAACGATTGTAGAGGCTACTATATTTGTATGCATAGACATTTTGGTACAAAATCGCTCTATTTTATAATATAGATTTCTTCAATACATTATTGACACATCACATGGTACCCCAAACATGCTATTTACTGTTCATACGCATTAGTTTGGTTAATTTGTTATATTTTTCTCAAATCAAACAAAGGAAGAGGAATTATTTTATTTTATTTTCCTTTCCTTATTTTTCTTTGTCTTATTAGGTTTTGTTGGAACATGTGGAAAATAAAAGGAAAGAAAGGAAAATTAAATATATTTCCTCCCATTGTTTGATTTGAAAATAAAGTGAGAAGAAAATAGAAAAAAAGAAAGTTTTACGTGCAGTACATTTATCTTGCATTTTTCTCAGACTTTCTTTTCTTTTTCTTTCCAAAAGTTCCAAACTGGTGGGCTCCACCCTCTTGGCTTAATTTTACGGTAGGTCCCCATTGTATTAAGGAAGTGGCACTTTGACCCCCAATGAAAGAAATTGAGTCCATTGAGTCCCCAATGTTTGAAATGTGAAATTAAGACTTGCCAAATACGGAGTACCTTCCTAAGTTCATTTTGATCAAACTTCAAACATAGGGATTCAATAGACCCGATTTTTTTTTTATTGGGGACCAAAGTGCTACGTCGCTAATATCTGGGGACCAACCGTAAAATTAAGACTCCAGTCAAAACAGCTGCTCCTGCTCCTTTTCCATGGGCGCTGCTATTCGCAGCCCTCAATTTTCTCCTGTAGCCCTTTAAAAATTTCCAAATGTTTCGACAGTTAGTTACCGAAATTGAGATACATTTTCGACAGTTAGTTACCGAAATTGAGATACATTTTCAGCATCCAATTACCGAAATATATGTTTCTTGTGCATATACGGAGTACCTTCCTAAGTTCATTTTGATCAAACTTCAAACATAGGGATTCAATAGACCCGATTTTTTTTTTATTGGGGACCAAAGTGCTACGTCGCTAATATCTGGGGACCAACCGTAAAATTAAGACTCCAGTCAAAACAGCTGCTCCTGCTCCTTTTCCATTCCATGGGGCGTAGGATTCTGTTCACTTTTGGATTCCATCATCTGGTCCTGTCCTGGGGGTTTTCTCTCTCCGGCGTTTGAAATCCTGATCGTCCGACCATTGAAGAACCTTGGAAATAAAGAGTCCCTGAACTCACTCTGAAATCAGATACATTATTATTATTCAGTAGGGATAGATAGATAGATTCTCCATTACTCAGCTGAAATTCAACTTAAATTAATACAGGTATCTATCTGAATCTGAAGATTGCACACTCGTATTACTACTGTCCGTGGCTTTTTATTTCAGTTTTATTTTTTATTTTTCGCTTTTCTTTTGTATATAATTGTATGGTTCCCACTCTTCTTGCATTGTTGAAACCGTGTTCTTTTACTAGTACGTATATATATATATATATATATATATATATATATATTCCATTATGTAATGTGACGAGGTCAACGAGGTTGTCCTGTCCACTTACGTTCTCTAATTGCCCGCATTCGGATTTCCACGAGAGAGAGAGAGCGTTCGACCATGCATCGGAGTGGTTCAGTCTCCTCTGTTGCGGAAGGAGTGGTCAACTTGACCGGACCGGTGGAGTAGTACGTTGTGCTAAATCAAATAAATATTGCTTTGATATTATGCTACTCCAGTATGTTTGTTTGTTTGATGATAGTACTGCCTGATTTCAGTAGTAGCTGTAAGATAAAACCCCAAACTGCTGCTTTCCATTGTCCCCAGCAGTGATTTCAATCTTTCGTAACGATTCGAGGATTGACATCTTTAACTCTCTTTTCTTTAGTTATGGTTTTCTTTGTCGAGCTCCAAACTTTTATGTAAAGAAACCTCTCAAGGTATATGTATGTCCTTAGTTCTTACACTGACAAGTTTTCCTATCGTTTATTTATTACCATCTCATCTCTCCATGCTTTCCTCTCTCTGTCCCTCTCTCCGCAGGCACACAAAACAGCTCCAAGGTTTATCTAATGGAAGAGCCGGGGCGGTTGACGCGCAAAAAGAAGAAGGAAGGGGTACTAGTAAAATGTGAAACAAGCTTTGAATAACTTGCTTACGAGAAAACTTTCTGCTTATGCGTTGCTCGAGACAAGGAGCCTCATAACCCTAGGGAATGGTATATGCTCAAAATCTCTAGTGAAAAGGACAAGGAGAAGGAGGATGAGGAGAAGGTAGCAAAGAAGGTTTGTCAAATCACTGATGCAGAGCTCCGAGGAGCCTATCTAGCGTTCCACCACGACAACCGCCACCAAGGTGAGTTGGATCGAATTCCAACGCTTTCACCTATTGTAGAGTTGAAGCTTGGTAAATCGTATCGGTCTTATGGAACAAGTAGTGCCTCAGTTGGGTCCTTCGTCTATCGCATTGGGGGCTATTGTGGCAAGGAGAAGTACTCCCGGAACGTGAGGTATTTTGATTTCTCCCGTCCCGAGGAGGGATTGAAGAGAGGTCCTCGCACTATATGTGCTAGATGTCGTGCTGCGGTTGTAGGTCTGAATGGAAACCTATATGTCATGGGTTTTGATGGTGGTGGCGCCAGGCTTGACGTTCCTAGCATATGGGGGGAGTTTTTAGATACAAGATTGGTGGTAGAGGGACGTGCCAAATGGAGTGCTCTCCCCGATCCTCCGTCTACTCTTGGATGTAAGTACTTATTTGCTGCAGCTCTCGACGGCAATTTCTCAGGCAAAATTCTGGTACTTAATCTACGGACTTATGCTATATGCCTATTTGATGTGACTGAAAAGTCTTGGGAAAGCTTGGACCCCATTGTTGAGTATTACAACGGCTTTACCACCCACCCAATCGTGGTTGGTACCACCCTCTATTGGATCCGCGGTCCAAATGTGTGGGTTTATGATTTTCTCAAGAAAGCTTTGGTCTCAATGCCCATTGGAGATTCTAAGATATGCTGGCTTATAAATGCAAGCAGCCCAACTGAGATGAGGCCAACTTTGGTGCATTTGGTTGGAGATCTTTTCTGTCTGCTTTGGATGGACGAGGATTGTGAGTCCGTTCATTGCACGAAAATACAAGTATCTACTCAGCTGGGGGCTGTTTTTGTCTTAGGGTGTCACCGTTATTGCTTTCACCATATGGTTTGCCTCCTTGATTGCCTTCCTCTCTAGTTGATCCGCTTGTAAGTCCAATGTCCTCTTCTCTTCTTGTGCCTATTCTTGATTTGCTGGCTCACATGTTTGTTTGTTCTTTGTGTTTTAGTTGAGCTGTATGTTCATGCATTGTTTGTTAACTTAGTGTTTGGGAATTACAAGTTCAAATTTCTTATGTACTGGACTTGTCATGTCTTTTCCTGAAATTCATGAATGTGCAGCTACTATAACACATGATTTACATGTAATATGAGATGAGTAGACTTCCAAGTGTTTTAGGATTATGTTGGGGTGCAAAGATAAAATCGTGGAGTCTATATAATTCTGCCTAGGATTCTTATGAGTGGTTGAGGTAGCAAATTAATTGTTAGTGGGTAGTGTTGTAATCTACCATATGCCATGACCTATACGGGTTACCACATGATAAAAATGCTAATTACTAAACACTCCGGAATTTGTATGAAACTATAACTTTGTTCCTCAATCACATCTCTAAAGAGGGAAAATAATCTTACTGTACAATCAAACTTATATTTCTTGAGGATACACCAAATAGAGTGTTTCATGTCTTTGTGTTTCGTTAGTACATTTTCTTATCGTAATCATGATATATCAAACCTCTTAGAGTTGTCTGACAATTCGCCAACAGACCATTGTGGTTATATCCTGACATTTGGAAAATACACCTTGGGATGTCGTTTCCTAAGGAAGGGAGAGTTCTTTGAGATAGGACGTGAGGATGCTCTTTCAAACACAATGGCATTAACAATTAATATTAGTTTTTCCCGAAAAGCAGAGGAGAAATAACCATTTGAAGCGAGGGCCCCTGCATATGAAAAGACACTCTTCTAGGATGAAATCACCCGCTACTGCCACCATCTGCCAATACAAACATCAGTTCCTAAATCCTCAAAATTTGGGATGTATTATTTGTTTTGCTTCTTAACTTTCTTAAGATTGCAACCCTTGGAATTTGGATTACTATGTCACGTTGTCCTTGTCAAATTCATCACATCCAGCATCACTATTTATAAGGACTTGTTGCTTGTCCTATCAAGCTCACCCCAATAGAAATGTGATTCAACTTAGAATCTTACCGCGGATCCGCGACACCTTTAAATGCATGCAATGAGTCAAGAGAAAGGGTTGAGATTTTTAAAATGAAGAAAGTGTTTGATCTCACCTTACACGGGATAGTAACACGAGTCAGCTCACTCATTGTTCTTGACTCTCCCTCTGCATATTAGAATGTGGTTAAAGTGGTTAAAGTTCTGGATCATTTTCCCCTTTCTGTGTCACATAAATCTTTTCCATTCCCCTTCGCGCTTCTCCCTCTCCATATTGGAAGGTTTTCATTTGGAATTCCTATTCATGATACTCATCAATTGGTGTGGTTCGGTTCGCTCTTGAGCCTTCGGTTCGCTCTTGAGCCTTCGGTTAAGCGCTGATTATAGCGCCTTCATTTCCAATGTGGCTTTTAGAGTGGTTTGTTGGATTTGGTAAAGAATGCAGGGACACGGCTAGAAACGTGTCCGACACGCCACGTGGCATGTCCAATAATTTAATTTAAAATTTTGAGGGGGACACGTAGTGACACAGGTGGGACACGGATGGAGACACGACGGGGGTGCATCTGTAATTATTTTTAATTTTTCGGGGGATAGATATGTTATTACTCAAAGTTTTGGGTTAAAATGTAATTAAACGTATAAAAGAACATATATCGACTAGGTTAAACCCTAATTGGCAGCTCTCTCTCCTCTCTCTCACGATCGACAGCAGCTCAGAGCTATCTCACGATCGACAGCAGCTCTTGCAATCTCTCTTTGAGTCGCAATCTCTCTGAGTTTCGCAATCTCTCTCACTCTTAGTATGTGGTTCTCTCTCTCTTGGTATGTATCTCTCTCTCTCTCTCAGTATGTATATCTATATATGTGTCTGTGTGTTTGTATTTGATTTGGTCTCTCTCTCACTCTTGCTTTTGGTGTATATGTATATAAGCGTGTGTGGAAAAAAACTTTAAAAAAAAATAATTTAAACATACACTTGGCGTGTCCCCCGCCGTGTCCGTATCTCCTTTTTTTTTTTGAATTCCCGGTCCCCATGTACGTCGTGCTACATAGGTAAAGTCGTATAGATAGTTTCTATGGGCTGTGTGTAAAGGGCAAACAGTAATTTTTCCAGGGTACCTTTTGTGCATAGCTCTATTATCTTTGTTGCCACATAATGTGTAGTTGGGTTTGCAAAAGGCAGCCTGCTGGGATTTAAAAAAATGCCGCCTTTCCTGATGCTATAGGTACAAAACAGGGGAATTTCTGGAGTAGAGTAGTTGGGGGCTGGTTGTGTGCCGTGGGGACAACTCTTTGCTTGCTAATGCCGCTAGCTCTTGTTTTGCCTCTTCTCCCCTTACTCTTTTTGTGTTTTTGTTGATCTGTTTGTTTTCTTGTCTGTTGTTCTTGTCTTCATGAAGAGGTGATTTTGGCCACACCAATATGCTTTACCCCTGCGATTTATTTGTAGTGGGTAGGTGATTTCATCTACCTATATAATGTGTTATGCTCTGGGTACAATTGAGCTTTTCATTCTCTGTTATGTAGTTGGAAGTCACATAGTTTTGACTCCACCGTTCTCCTTCAATGCAGTGCAAAAGGTTTTAAATTATGAAGTTGGGAGACTTCCGGCTGAAAGATGGTGTTGCTGCTGTTTTGTTGAATGACCATGATGATGCTGGATTGAGCAACTTTTTGCTAGGTTTTTGGGGGGATATGTATCCTGTTATCTTTTGATATGGCAAATCTTTTGATATGGTAAATTATGATGCGGGATTGAGCAGCTTTTTGATAGGTTTTTTGGGGGGATATGTATCCTGTTATCTTTTGATATGGTAAATTATGAGTCTTGGATATTTCTAACTTTCTTTGGATTCTTATGTTAAGGAGTAGGTAATGACAAAAAAAATGGAGAGATAATAATTGGACGTTTGATGTAAAAACTGGGGTTCTATTTATTTATTATTGCCTGTTTTTCGGCTTTTATTATGTTTCTTTTCTTTCTTGAATGTGTTTTTCTTAATGGTTGTGCATGAAGAATGCCCGTCATTGTTTGCCAAAAACCAAGTTGAACATCTCTTCTTTTTTGTATAGGTGATTACTCTGCGTTCATATGTATGATTTACGGGGAAAGATTAGATGATTGTAGTATTAGGAGTTCACTGTTTCATTCGGTTGCATTAAATGAAAATGGAGAAAAAGTCTTAAACACTGAGTTTAAGTAGCTCGGTTCTAAATGGTAAGTATGAGTTAATCGAGTGGCGTAGTAGGTTAATAGAAATTGGTTTGAAAACTCGAGGAATGTGTTTTAGTTTGGCTTGCTAATTAGAACAAGCTTTTAAGAAGCTGAACAGAAATCTTACTCAAGTAGTTTAGGTCATTTAACAGGTTTACCTCTAGAGGATCGGTATCATATGATCAGAATTAATCTACTAGTAACTCAAGAGGTCAAATTCGCAGAGGATAACTTCAATATTTTAGTTGCAAGTTCATCCACATTGTTTACTGTATAACCATAAACAAACAAAATAAAACAAACCCCAAGTTGAAAAACCTGTAAAGTAAAGATAAAAGATGACCTAAATACAAATTTTCCTACACAATCAAATCAAATGTACAGATATACTGTTTTATTCTTTGCTTTACGAAACAGCATTTATATGAAGTGCTTTAAGCAGTGAAGTTGCCATCTGTTTCACCGAAACTTGGCCACCAGAGCGCTGCCCATCTCTACGCTCCTCAATCAAATTTGGCAGTATCTGAGGTAAGTCGTTCTCCACAATCAGTTGCTTTGGCCGTGGGTGGTGATCGTACACAGCCTGACACAGTAAAAGAGCTCGAAGTGAACATACTTAAGAGGATGGATACAAGAGGCCGAAAATGGTAAATTAGAGCATAACCTTTTATGAACCTTGCTAATGCAACTAAGAATCTTGGTTAAACCCAGCTGTATTTCAGCACTTATGCAAGTAGTTACGCAAACCTACTGTCATAAGGTTGCTTTGCTAGAATTTCTTATCCACCTTTCAACTAACACGATGATTACCCCAATCACGATCCTACCCCGCTTCAAACAAAAGCTGCCCATTTTCATTGGAGAAGTAAAGTGAACTCCCTTAAAAGATTTTAATGGAAGTTAATCACATTCACAGGAATGGAATAAACAAATTGGCTTGCTAGTAGAGTAAAGGGTAACTTCACATAGAGGGAGTCATGGAACATAAAACAGATTAAATTTGGAGACTGGAAAAGACTTCTCAGCAACTTGGGAGTTGTATACAACCATGCTTCTTGATCATTGAATTGTTCAACTACCAATTCTAACTTCCAATTTTTTAAGGTACGTAAATGAAGGGACTGAGATTTCTCCAAAAAGAATGAAACCACTAATCACAGCTCACATACTTAAGCGGATAACTAATTAACAATCATCGTATCAATGTATGACATGGAACATACAAGAACATAGCAAAATTTCAGTCGTTCCACACCTTTATCAGTTTGAGAAGATTGAGACAAGCTACAGCGTCCTGGTAGTCAAGCCTCAAGATGAGCAAAGGTGTCAAGCCCGCTAAAGTTTTATTTATCCGTGATGATTTCCTGTGGAGAAAGAATTCAATCATTCAAGTTCGATAGATCACAATAGCAGTGGATTTGTAGAGAATACACAACCTTATTGATCAAGCACTTTCTTAGAAACTAGTGCATGATATACACAGACGAAGAAAGCAATAAAAATAAAAAAATAAAATTGCAGATCGTAAATGACATACATGATAATCTTCAGGAAGGGCTCCAATATGAGCACAAAATGTTCTAGACAGCACCGGAAGAAATTGACCGATTTTTGAATGGTAGTGATCTTCACACTCCCTTTTTTATACCACTCCCTTTTTTGTTTTCTTGTGATGTGAATTTACAATGTCGTCCTTACATGTGTGAAAGAGTATACAAATTAAAAGTTAATTTTGTAATTTCATATCACAAGAGGACAAAAAGGGAGTGTGGCTATAAAAAATGGGAATTTGAAAATCAATTTCCTTTCTGAACTGCATCATTTTTCAATAAAGATAGTTCCACTTTTCGGTTGTCATTGTCATGTGCCAAGCAAACAGCAATTGAGTCCAATGCCATCACTGCCCAAAGGTCATCTTCAAGTAGGCTCAGGTACACATCCACCCCACCATGAGCCCTTAGTTGCTCCCTTGAATTACGAGATGCGTGGACCATATCTCATAGAAGTGGCAGAGCATATTGTTTCAAGGGTGAATTAGACATGATGAAATGCATCAAGTGTGGAATGATTCGGTTCTCTGCTGCTTGTTCCTGTCTCCTCTTATTGATCTTGCAGAGATCGAATAGTGCAATGAGGACCTTCAATAACCACAAATTAGTAACGGACAATCCAACAGTGAGTCAACCATACAAACTAGAAGCCAACACACCCGTTAAGGGATAAGTAAAAATCTGCATTTAGACGTGTATTCAAAATTTCAAACACTTTGCCACCACAACCAGTCTCTCAGTCAACAAATAGAAAGCAGGCATCTGCTTTATTCGAGCTAACACAAACGAAACGAGATTGGAATGACTACTTGATCCGTAAGAATAGAAAAACTTCAGCATCATCATATTTTTGTGTATTGTGTAATGTCTCGGTAAACTCAAGATCTGTTTACATGAGCACAAGTCAGCTTGGACACACGGTTTTGGCAAATGTCAATATTCTGTCAATGCTAGTGCATGGATAAATGTAGAAGAACCCAGAGAGTTAAAAAAATGCAAAAGTACGAAGTACATTATAAGCTCCTCAGTTAGTATATCTTTCCCGTTCATTTATTCGGTGAAAAGAAGGTCAATACTTCGTGGCATTCTCGCAATAGTCTAACATACCTTTACAAGGATGTCATGTGATGTGTCCAGCACAGGAATAATTAAAAGGAGGAAAGATAACCGAAACATCAATTTCATATCTTACGACAACAATTGCCCCGTAAGCATCCAAACCCACTGAATCACTGATACTCATACTCTTAAGAAGAATGAACTAAAATCACTCTGAACCAGAATGGCAGAATCTAACCAAGTTGTTTGTTAATGTCAGAGTTACCCATAGCAAAGGACACTGGAACGGTTGTGCTGAAAGCCAGAAACTAGAATAAAAACCTGGGAAATGAGAGGCGTTGCATCAAAAACCTTTGCAGTTTCTTCAGATTGAGGTTCCACAATCCTTTTGTTATTTCACCAACTCCAAAATTCAAAGTTCCTTACGTATTACACAAATTTAAAAACTCAGTAACGTCACTGAAAGTATTTTCATACCGTCAAGAAAAATTTTGTCCCACCCCTTTCCAAGAACGACCCCAAAAAGAAAGTCAAAGTAAAAAGGCAAAAAAGACAACAAATGTCAGAAAGATCGACATGAATTTAAGAATTTAGTAACAGTTTGCAACATCATATAGAAGGTAAAGGATGCTTGAAGCATGGCCACTCAACATAATGGAGGATAAAAGATACAAAGCTAAGAAGATGCACCTCATGATGTATTTGAGCTATAAGAGGCCCTTCTTTGAGGTCAAAGATTTGGGTCTGCCAGCTGCAGATTCTCCATGCAATGTGGGTCGGTTGATAGATGATTAACACACTTCAATAATTATAGTAAACAAAAAAAAACCAAGATAAGAATATTGTGAGAATTTTACATAGTGAAATTTCAATGCTACCAACATAGTTTCTTATGTGCCTAAAAAAAATAGGCGGTTCTATACTTCTATCCTGTTGAACATTGGAAAAAGACAGATAAGCAAACTCCGGCTATACATGTAAGAATTTACAGTTGTGTCTGCCCCAGTAAACTCGAGTAGAAGGTCAGCTTCCTTTTCGACATATTCCCTAGTAACATCAGCATTAAAAATTGATACCATATGGGAAAGAGAGAGAGAGACGGCTAAGAAGAGGAGAAGGGGAAGAAGGAATTTGGTCTTGATTGTCTTTAATTGAATCTCTAACTAGGTAGTTCCTAATTCTTATGTTGAATCTCTTGATTGTTGTTCTTGAATTTGGAAGTAGAGGTTTTGAATCCATGTTTTTAGGCCAAGATTTCATACTCTTAGTTTGTTTGTGAGTTGAGGTTGCTCACTCTTTGAAACACATGATTTTAATGTTGGAATTTGTTTTGGGTATGAACTTAATGATTGAATCTTAGGATCTTGGAGTAGCTTTTGAGTTCTAAGTGCTTGGCCATGATTTTATGAAGTTTTAATGAGTTTTAGATGTGTTTTTTAGTTGAGGAAAGGTGGGGAATCAAAGGATATACGAGCTGTATTTTTGTTGGTTTTTCAGGTAGTTCCGAAACAAGGTTTTTGGACTTCCGAACTGATTGCCTCTGTTCGTTTAGTTCCGGAACTGACATGAAAACTCTGCATTTTTGGAAAATTCCGAACGATCATATCTTTTTCATCCGGACTCCGTTTTAGGCAAATTATATATTGAAATTGATGCACTGAAAACTTACTTTCTAATGGTGGTGGTCTCATGATTTGATTCTAAATCTATAAGAAGTTATAGCCAAACATGTCAGGCTGGTTTCAAGACTCCATGCTATTTTTGGGAGTTATGCTATGTTCGAACTTCACGTATGAGCATATTTGTATTCGTTGGGTATCGTTTAATATCTAGTTAGCTTTATAATTTAATATTAAATATCTATTTGAATGTTTAGGAGAGTTTTGGAGACCTTGTTAACATTGTGATATGTGTTAGCTTGGTAGAAATATTATGGGGTGTTCTCATACATTTGCGTTAGCATTCCAAAGTATTCGTATACTAATACGGTTAGCTTGTGACTAGGTGATGAGCTAGGTCAATTGAGAGGTGCCGAAATCGTAAGTTTGGCATACTCCAGTCGTATCAAAGGTGAATGTGTTTGATATAGTTCTTCTCAATAAGATATTGCTGTGTTGGCGAGTGTATGTCTTGCTAAGCGTGTTGTACCTTTAGATATGGTTGTCTTCAAATAAGATAATATTGTGTTAGTGGTTGTATGTCTTGCTAATCGAGGTTTAGTTATTAATATTTATGCTCGGTGAATAAGCATATTTGATGATTCTGCATGACTAATGGATATGTTTGTTGTGTGTTGATTGTACCCGCTAAAGGATTGTGGAGTGAGTCACACCATATCGTGGGTCGTACCGTCTAATTAATGGTGAATGGGAATGTCGTGTGCGGGACACAATGCCTTTGGTACATGGGAATGTGGCAGACGTGCCACTGCATATTGTGGGATTTACATTCATGCTTATATTTCTTGGGTTACTTATATGTGGATGCTTGTTGATTATTGTTGTTGTGTTTGGAGCACGTGGTGAATATAATTGTTCTATTCATTTGGATATTTCAGTTATGTTGGTGGTTCACATTTATGTGATATTCTTTCGTGTGTTGTGATATTTTATCGAGCATTTTTATATCTCACACACTCTGATTTTTCTTTTTGGACTGCCAGGCAGCAGGTGGCTTAGAGTGGGTCCACTACCGGTCAACATGTTGAGGGGTGTTCGGGCGTTAGCTTAGAGTGATCGATGTTGATGGGGAAGCTGGTTTGTAAATAGTTAATCCAGAAGTTCCTTTTACAGAAAATTACCTCTAAGTCCAGAAAAGTGACACTTAATTCCCATTAAGGAGAGATGAAATACTTAATTACCACTAAGTCCACTTTTACAAAAATACATTTAACATTAATGGAAGTGTTACCTTAGGGTTTTAGAGTATGCTAGAGTATAATGGTACCCTAATGGGTACCCTAGTACCCTTGGGTACCCTAAAATCTTAGGATACCCTAGGATTTTAGAGTTTTAGGGTACCCTAGGGTTTTAGGGCACTTTAAGATTTTAGGTTTTAGGATACCCTAGGGTTTAAGGTACCCTAGGGTTTAGGTTTAGGCGCTTTTATAGAGCCCTAGGGTTTAGGCACTTTCATAGGAGTTTTAGGGTGCACTTTCCTATTATTGGGTTTTAGCGGTTTAGGCACTTTCATTGGGTACCCTAGGATTTTAGGCACTTTTATAGGGTATCCTAAGGTTTAGGCACTTTCATAGGGTGCCCTAGGGGTTAGGCACTTTCAGTATTTAGGGTTTTAGGCACTTTCATAGGATTTTAGTGTTTCATTAATTAGAGGAGACTTGGTGGGAATTACTTTCTATTTTCTGGACCTAGAGGTAAATTGCCCCTTGATTTTATTTAAGTTAGGGAAAAAAACTGAAATGGTCCCTGTAGTTAAGTGTTTGTATCAACTTGGTCCCTGTAATTTTAATTGGCTCGATTTACACTCTGTACTCTCCCTTTTGTTCCAACTTGGTCCAATTACTAACTACCGTTAGCCTTTTTAACACCAAACGCGAATTGGCCCCTTTTTTGGGGTTAAAACAGTAATTCTCCCATTTCTCTCTGTGGAACTACTCAAACTTCAACATCTCTAGTTAGGAATCAGTGCATGGGCCAAGTGTAGGAAAATAAAATGAATGGAATGACAGGGCACTATCTAGAAATTTTGTCCTTATTTGAATTTTTTTTGCATTTGTTAAGTTTTGCGCCAAACTTTTATAGGTTATTGATTCGTCTCGACGAGAGGAATCGGAAAAGTAAATTTTTTTTTTACTTTTTACCCAAGTATTTTGAGAAATAATCACTTTTTAGCGTCAAAATGTCATTTTTTTGGACTAAAAAATGGTTATTTCTCAAAATACTTGGGTAAAAGTAAAAAAAATAATTTACTTTCTCTCGTCGAGGCGAATCAATAACCTACAAAAGTTTGGCGCAAAACTAACAAATGCGAAAAAAAATCAAATAAGGACAAAATTTTCAGATTTAAGTTAAGTTCAAAAGAATGGGTATGCAGAAAAATAAGGTATCTTAGTATTTATACCAGTGGTTATGTTGCCTCATGGCTGATCATGAAAATGCTGAATTGGAGGGCAACTTTTTTGGTAGAAAACTATAACCAAATTTTGCTCATTACCAAAATCCAAACTTAAAACCAGTGATTAACATTAGGAATGGAAGAATGAGCTGTATTTTGGTTCAAAGGTATATTAGGGCAAAAGGAGAATGAGAGAATTACTGTTTTAACCCCCAAAAAGGGACCCATTCGCGTTTGGCGTTAAATAGGCTAACGACAGTTAGTAATTGGACCAAGTTGGAACAAAATGGAAAGTACAAAGTGTAAATTGAGCCAATTAAAACTGTAGGGACCAAGTTGACACAAACACTTAATTACATGGACCATTTCGGTTTTTTTTCCTTTAAGTTATAATTAACGTGTCGGTGGTTGATGTTTGTAATAGAGTTTAACGTTGACACTTTTATGTCTATAAGGTGATAAATCTTCCGTTGGGTGTTTATTCTGATTGTTGTGGAGTGTGATTTGGTCTTGTGTGGAACGCCACGTGGCCGTGCTCACTTGGGCCCACTTTGGGTGCCGTTTGCGAGGCGGGGCGTGACACAAGGGTTTTGTTTTCAGACGATTCGGGGGACACACAAACAATGCCGCGGCTGTTGCTTTTGAGCAACAACTTAATGATTGGCTAATCTCTTCGGCTAGGGTAACGAGAATGTCCCTGTTAGATGTTTAGGATTTTATATTCAACTCGATTGTAAGACTTGGTTGATTCATAACTTTTTATGAAATTTTTTATTTTTTCAAATATTCGAATGTGTTTGTATCCATGGTTTCAAGCACCGTCTTACAATGATTTCTCATGTTCTGAGATAGGTTTTGAGATAGACTATACGACGTGAGATGGGTCGTGTAATTGGTTAAATCCAGTGGGATGGTCCATGCCATGTTGAGATAGTCTATACTGAGTACGAGTCTTGGTTTTATCTTTGGGGATTATCGATAAGGATTGCTACCCAAACGGTGGTCTGGTTTGATGTTAAATACGAACCCTAAGTTTCGAGGCAATTATGTTACAAGGGGAGACTGAATTGGAAACCCTAGTCCCTTCTCTCTCTTGCTTCCAAAATCTTTAATATGCTTTTGCAGTTTAATTATTAGTTTAGGAAAATGATATTGGCACTCCAAAAATTGATGCAGGCACTCCAAAATCAATGTAATTCCAAAGCCACTTTCCTTTGTTTTTTGGAGTGCCTCTATCAATTTTTGGAGTGCCAATATCATTTCTCTTAGTTTAAATGAATCAATCACAAATCCAAACTCCCTTTTAGTTTCAGAATTAAATTAGAAATCAATTGAAAGTTTTGTAACTTAGCTTTTTACTTCCCGTGGATGATCCTGGACTTAACCACTGTTTTTCTGAATAATAGTTAATTCCTTATTTTATAGTAAATTATATTTTTGGTACGAAAATGACAGACCAGAACACCAAATACTTACTAGAGTTCTTGAAGAAAATAACTTGAAAAGCTAGGAAGAACAACAATAGAGATTTCTTATAAAGCAAAAAAGACTTAAAGCATAAAGTAGATCCATGGCCATATATGGCATACAACCCTATTTATATGGCTGGAAAATCAGCCTTACAAAAGACTAAAAGGTCCCCAAAATATTCCAAAAATATGCCATAAGTGGAAACTTTCCATAAATGGGGAAGTGGCAAAAATCTGCCCGAAAGCAATTGGTATTGATACCTATGCAACTGGTATCGATACGGGATACCCAATGTTTTGTTTAGCTTCTAAGTGATTTAAGGTGATTGGTATTGATACCTATGAAAACTGGTATCGATACCCAGGCCATTAAGGCAGATTTTGCTTGGCTGAACTTCGCGAGCTCGCTCTGGACACTCTCGAACTCGGATTTTGGTGTTCTTTGGACCGTTAGAAAGCTTGTCGAGTCTAATTTCTAACCCAAGTGATTTGAATCAAAAATAATTTGTACATCAAAAGATATAGCAATTCTACCCTCAGTTGGTCGGAAGATGAGTTGCTTTGGAAAAATCCTCACATCTACTTCAATTCCCTTGACCCTTAGGCGATCCGAGCAACCTCCAAACCATCTTTTCATGACTTTTCGGGCACAACAAGGGGTGGCATGTGGCCTTGGATACTTGGTTGCACCCAGAGCATTCCTTGGCGTTCAAACGCGTCTTATTTATACGAATTACCTGAAACACACAAAAATCTACCTTACGTGCAATATCGCATAAAATACTTACTTTATAAACGTAAATATAATAAAACTAATGACTTAAGCACCAAGAATATGCATTATTGGGTGTATCAGCCAACCACACTCTAACCACCACATCACATTGGCAAATCATGTGGTCAAGTGTTTCTGGTTCTGAACCACACAGAGAACACATTCTATCGACATGCATAGTTCTACGATATAACACCTTATTAATAGGAACAATATTATGAAAACTTTTCCATATAAAATTCCTTACCTTCATAGGTGCCTTGATCTTCCACATCCTCCTCCATTTCTCCTCATCCTCATTTGTTCCACTTGTTTGGCCTCAACTACCACTTTCGGAGCCATGACAAACACCTTCCTTTGCTAACACATAAGCAGTCTTCACGATAAACTTTCCATTGGAAGTCAATCTCCAGATTTTGCTATCCTTTAGTCTTGTTGTATTAATGGGAATGCTAAGAAATTGGTTTGCATCACGCTCCAAAAATATTCCCTTGATCAATTCAGCATTTCATGCATGAATATCCTTATCAACCAGATCGCTGACCTTCCTCTAGCTTGCATTATTAGGATTAGGGGTTAACACTTTTGGGGTATAAAAGATCCATTAGCCAAGGATAATTCCATATGTCAATACATTCGCCATTAGCCACCTGCCACTCCCAACCTTTCGCAATAATCTCTCGACTTGCCAAGATACTCTGCCAAGCCCAATATGAGGCCTGTTTGGGTTGTGCTTCCAAGAAAGAAGTGTTCGGGAAGTACTTTGTCTTGAAAACTTTAAACAATAAGGAATCATCACCAATAAAAAAAAATCTCCATCCTTGTTTCCCAAGCAAGGCCGAATTGAAGGCCTCCAAATCTCTAAAACCCAGCCCACCTTTGCCCTTAACTTCTGCAAGTTTCCCCCAATTAAGCCAATGAACTTTCCTCTTCTCATCAACTCCACTCCAAAAAAACTTGGCTTTGCAGAATTTATCGGGAGTTTAACACATGCCATAATTCAAATGGGGAGTGTAAGTAAAACCGAATTAGCCAAAACCTCCTTACCTGCCAAATTAAACTTCTGCCCAGTCCAGCTTTTAATCTTCATAAACACCCGGTCTTTGACATAAGACAAAGCACTCTGTTTCAATCTTCCACTGATATAGGGCTGCCCCAAGTTTTTACTCCCCATTGCACTATTCGTAAAACCCAGAATTTTGCTACACTCCTGCCTTCTTGTCTCCATCGTGTTCACACAAAAGAAAATGGATGATTTATTGACATTCACCCACTAACCTGAAGCACTCCTGTACTTGTTCAAAACTTCTTGAATCACCTCACTTTTCTTCTTTTGTACGCGGCAGAACATAAGAGAATCTTTTGCGAACAACAAATGTGAAATTGATGGACCACCTTGACAGATTTTGATGCCATGTAATTGCCCTTGACTCTCTTTCTGCAATAACAAACTTGAAAGACCTTCAGCACAAATGAGAAATAGGTAAGGGGCCAGTGGATCCCCTTGTCCAAGTCCTCAAGAGGGTTTAATAAAGCCATGTTGCTCACCATTAACTGTTAGAAACTTAGAAACAGTCGAAACACAACTCATAACCTAACCCATTTAGGGTCGAAACCCATATGAGTCATTACATTTTCAAGATATGACCACTCCACATGATCATAGGCTTTAGCTATGTCTAGTTTAAGTGCCATATAACCCTCCCCGCCAGTACGTTTATTCCTCATATAATGAATCACGTCTTGGGCAATAAGAATATTATCCACAATTTGTCTATTCTTCACAAAGGCGCTTTGTGTGAGACTGATGATAGAAGGCAGAACTTGATGCAAATGGTTTGCAAGAGTTTTAGCAATAATTTTGTAAATAACATTGCATAATGAAATGGGCCTGTATTGTGATACCTGAACGGGGTCTTCACTTTCAGAATGAGGACAATCTGTGTATGATTCAAACTTTTGAGCAAGTGACCCGTTGGAAGAACTGCTGCACTGCATTTGTAAATCCACACCCCACATCCCAGTATTTCTGAAAGAATCTTGCCGTCATCCCATCCACACCTGGGGCCTTGGGAGGATCCATATCAAACAGGGCTATTCTAATCTCCTGGGGGCTAAATTCACGAATCAGATCAGCATTCATTTGAGCTGTGACTCTAGAATTTATCAAGTTAAGCACCTCCTCGACATGAGAAGTTGCTTCGGTCTGAAACAGATTTTGAAAATATGTGACAAATTCCATAGCCACCTCCCCTTGATCCTCACACGTCTCCATTAGCTTTTTCAACTCCTGAAATTCTATTTCATCTCCTTCTTTGAGCTACTTTCCTATTAAAAAATGAGGTGTTCCTATCTCCTTTTACCATCCACACCTTCCTTGATTTTTGCTCATGTTCCTATGCCTTTCCCTATTCTGCCTCCAATCGTCTTACCTCTCCCTCACTTCCTTGTCATTGATCTTCCCCAATTTCCTTCAGCTGTTGTTGTAAATCTGTAATCTTACGCCTCACATTAAAATCCTTAGCCTTACTCCATTTCCTGAGTTCATACCTACAGTTTTTCAGTCACTGAAAAACTCCAAACATCTTCGATCCCCTTATCTCACCATCCCAGGCTTTCCGTATCACCTCATGACTCTCTGAGTCATCCGCCCACCTGCTATCAAAACGAAAGGGTCTACACCATTGTAGTTGGGGTGGTCTTGTATCCAACAAAAGCGCTGCTGAGAAGTTAAAGACTGGAATGTGATTGATGAGCCGAGAGCTTGGAGTCTGCACTGTTTTCCCCTATTCATAGGGGTTGTTGCCCTGAGGACCCTGATTATGCCCCCATGTTCTAACTCCAGCCAACCGCTTTCTGTTATTTTAATGAAGTAAACCCCACTGGCCGTTGATTCCCCCGTGAAAATCCCTTGATTGCTGCCACCTACAAGCCCTACATTCCAGGGATCTTCACCTCAAGAACCATGTTTGCAAAGAATTTGGTTCTACTACAGTCTTGTATAATCCAAACCCTGTTGGAACTGTCTGACCGCTACTTGAAATAACGAATATTCAGCTATAATTTAGAGAACCAACATCAATATGAGCATTTGGAAGGGGTTGAAATGCCCATTCCCTTACAAATTTGTTTTAGTAAACCAAACACTGTGTAAAGATTATTGACATGAACGTTTGGGCAAAACATTCTTTAAGCCATCACTGCAAATTTGTGTTCCATGTATTCATGAATTTTTTCGCAAAACAAAACAAGAGGGGGTATAATTTTGATCTGAGTGGTTGCTTGCAGCATTTTCCATACTACATGGCTAGTACAATTGCAGCTGTTAACTGTCATTACAGTTCAAATTGTTCAATAAACCTCACTTGGCCACCAAAAAAGGGAAAAGAAACTGTCAATACATTCAAGAACAAGTCGCCTTCTCACTGAACTGTTGTTTTATCTAAGAAAAAATAAATGAGAGTTGAGTATAGCCCATATTAAAATTACATAAAACGTTTCAGAATCTGCATTGGCTTATTTGGGGCTTGCGAACAAATCTAAAATCAATTCTTACACTCCCCTTGTATGTGGGACAAAAAACAGTTGTGATCTCTATACACAATGTATGATTACAAAGTTTAATGCAGTTAAAATCGAACCCAACAGCGAGTGCATTGCGCCATACAATCCCCCTTGCAATCAACATTATAACCCAACACTTTCGGATTCCGAAGAAGAAGGTTTCGAAGGGATTTACCTTTTATTCCCCACTCCGTTTCCAAAACCTTCACGTTAGTCCTCAACTCGTGTTCAGGACTACAACCCAGAACCTCAGGGAACTTCTTGAGCAACTTGGAAAGATCATCATCTGATAGGCTTAAACTCCTCAAGTAGTCCAATATTTCATTGACAAGTTCATATGTTGGCACTTCTTTCTTCCTTTCTTCTCCCCAGTAAGGCGAGTGGATCTGGCCAAATGCTTTTCCCAGTATTTTGTTTTCCTCATCGGCACTAAAGTTAAATACCGAAAGGGCTTGTCTGGATGCATCCCATGTCTTCCTTTCTTCATCGCTTAGGGTCAAATTCTCTGTTTGTGTGGTTGAAAGTAATCCCCATTTCTTAGATGGCAAAATGGAGGTCCAAGCTCCTCTTACCACATAAAGTGGAATATCATTTGATAAGTTCACATTCACTACTGGTGCAGCTGTTGCAATTTCAGGCTGAAATAAGAAAAGTGAACAGTAAGACTGTGTGCAGAACTTGTGGAAAGGTGAAGGAGTAGACTGAGGGCGAACTTGTTTGCAAAATCGTAATTCCTATTCTAGGGTTTGCAAAGTTGATGCCAGTAAAGTGAGAAGAAAAATAACGTTATCTTGTATTTGTTTCCCAATGTTGCCCAACATCAACATTCCTATCCTAAAAACCTTTTCGGCGAATTTTCTACAATCTCCTTTTTCCAAAATAACGTTAATATTTGTATGATGGATCCCATTCAACTAGAGACTGAGCTCAAGATTGAAAAAGTGGAACGACTAATGAAGTCTTCA
Source organism: Rhododendron griersonianum (assembly GCA_018127125.1). Taxonomy (NCBI): domain Eukaryota; kingdom Viridiplantae; phylum Streptophyta; class Magnoliopsida; order Ericales; family Ericaceae; genus Rhododendron; species Rhododendron griersonianum. Next base: position 28,432,792 of record CM030798.1, read on the forward strand.
CAACAGTTTTTGGCTTTGGAAATTTTCACCAAAGTGACTTGGATGTCAAAATCTACCAGTGCCTACCAACAGTCATTCTACCCTAATGCATCCCTAACCGAATGCTAATGAGTTCATTATCCTTTGTAAAAAATAATAGAATGTCCATAATTCCAGATTATTCAAGACATTCTAAGCTTGTACCCATTTTATAGAGTGGCTGTGATTGGAATGCCATAGCAATAAAGTCAGACCATAAGGTTTGGTGCTCTGAAAATAATTTTCAGTTGTAGAATGCCAGTCATGAGTTCATTTCAACAAACGAATATTATTATCAATATTTGTTCAACACTTACTTTGTAGAACTGAAAGTATCATGTATGCTAAGAAGCACGGATACGGATACGGGATACGGATACGATATGGATACGCAGATACGTGATTTTTTCAAAAAGAAGGATACGATACGTTGGGGGATACGTTGAATATAAAAGTAAATAAAAAATATATTATACATAATTTTTGATTGGGGACTACATGGGTTCTGTTGTTGTTGTTGTGTGTATATAATTTTTAATTCCTAAAATTTCATTAATGATTAAGGTTTGGTTTGGTTTGGTATTTGAAAAGCTTTTTGAAAAATAGTAGGGATAATAAGTGGAGAGAGATAGAGAGAAAAATGTTGGAAATAGAGGGAATCTAGGGGGAATTTTTTGAAAAATGCTTTTTGAAAAGGGAAGAGAACAAGGCATAAAGTTTTCCATCACACAAGTTCACCATTTCACATGTTGAGAGATATATATTTATATACATACATACAACGAGGGAGAGAGACTTACAAGGTTGTCGAGAGAAAGGATATCGTCGGTGTGTTTCTGGTGTTGATTGGTGGGGGAAAAAGAAAAGTATAGTCCTACTTGCAATTTTAACCCATATATTTTAAGTAATAACATATTTACCCTCACGCGTATCCAAAATGTATCCGCGCATATCCAAAACATATTGGGATACCAAAAATAATTCTAAAAGCAGGATACTTTAAAAAAAACGTATCGAATACGTATCCGGAGCGTATCCGAGAGTATCCGCGCGTATCCGAAACGTATCGGGATACCAAAAAATAATTCTAAAAGCAGGATACTTTAAAAAGCGTATCGGATACGTATCCGGAGAGTATCCGAGAGTATCGGTATCCGATACGGATACGATACGTGATACGGAGACCAAAATAGAGTATCCGTGCTTCATAATGTGTACCATACATGCAATGCACCTCTACCTTTCAGTTTTACCATACATGCAACGCAGCTCTACCTTTTAGTCTATTTCATCCAAAGTACCTTTTCTTGTTTAGTCAACTATTGTAAATGAAAAGTAATCGTTTAGTTTGAGTCTAGATTTTATAACTCCCTAAAACTGTAGCAAAAAGATGACACTTACAGCAGAAAAGCAAAAGCGCGTTCCAGAGTCGATGACCAACAAAGGAGAATGCAATGATTTTCCCAGCATCATGCACTGTATTTAAATGAAAGAAGACAAGTGAAAAAAAGCACCTCAACTTCTTGAAGCAGCCAAATAGTATGAGTATTAGGAGACAAGGATTTTGCATGAGTTTCTTTAAGTTTTTACGAAGTGTTCCATACAATCAACTTCAGGGCCCGCTCACATTTAACATTATTCAGTCAAAAGAATGCCAAAAATTCAAATCAAGACATGCAAGACTACCAAGAAGGAAGATACCCACAAAACAGATTTGATCTTTCCACCTCTATTATGAATAAGTTGCCATGTTCATTAAGAAAATCATGGGAAGGCCAAACTGTAAAGAACCTTCAAAGTACAGAGATTTTTATTCGACATTTGTACACCTCCACGGCACGTGAATATAACCAGATTAAGAAATCCTATCAGCACCAGAGGTCCAGAACTGAGATGTTAAGGATATCTTTTTCATTTTCTGTTTGTTTTTCTTCTTTTGTGTGTGCGCGTGTGGGAGGGGGGTGTGTGTGTGTGGGGGGGAAGAGGATTTGAGGTCTATTCCCACACCCTGTTCCCCCTTGAGGGAAGCGGCGGAGCCCAAATTAGCCCCAAGATGTTGGTCTCTAACTAGGAAATGCTCCCCGCCTCCTATTCCCACACCCTGTGCCCCCTTGAGCGAAGCGGCGGAGCCCAAATTAGCCCCAAGATGTTGGTCTCTAACTAGGAAATGCTCCCCGCCTCCTATATAACTGTAAACTGTGACAGGAGTAGAACATTCTAGAAGTGTTACCGACAAAAGTCATCAGGCAATACTACGTTTGACAGCTCCAACATTTTTCCAATTAGTAAAGGTCTCCACACTCTAGTAAATATCGATGTAATTTCAGCAAATAAGAGGCCATTATTGTTTAATAAAAGCTACAAATGAACTATAGTCTCGTCTCATGAACTTAAAAAATCATTAATTTGGCTACTGATGGCTCTTCTTTTCTATATACTCCATCGTAATTGACAATTCGTGTGAAACTGCTTACAGATATTTTGTTGTTAATTTCTCAAGAGACAGTAGGACTTTTGGAACAACCAAACTTGAACATCAACATCATAGGTAAGTCATAAATACTATTTTAAAAAACCATAAGAATGGTCTAAACCAATGAATAAAGAACTGGTCTCAGTAGAATTTTTAAGCTAAACTATTACTGCATTCCTCCTCGTGATCTAGAAAAACCTAACCATTCAAAGATAATGCTTTCGTGGTACGTGAAAAGTAAAAACGAAAATGGTACCTAAAACTAAGTATCATCTACAAAACTGAAGAATTTCTTCTTCTAAAATTCATAAAACCCACTAGTCAAAAGTACAGATACCTGTAAAACACCCCGTAGTAAACTTTTTTTTTTCTTTCTTTTTTTAACCGGGTGTCCGGGCCAGCCTACTCGCACGCACCTTAACTAATCCGGGGATGACCATAAACCACCATCCACTACCGGAGACCCCACTTAAAGCCAGAGGCCTGGGAGCAAATGTTCCGTATGGACCCAATAGTTGACTGGTTAAGGTAAAATTTTAACCTTCTCCTCCAAAAACAGAAATCACAAGCAACTAAGAAACTCATATCTTATGGCTAATATCACTCAAAACCCAGAAGTAGTACCCCTCGAAAGTTAAGGTAAGGGCAGAATGCTAAAACAAATCTCGAACAGAAGTGGATAGCAGAGAATCAAATATAACCACATAAATTTACAATTTCAAATTACAAGTATCGAAACATACATATGAGTAACAAAAATCTGATACATAGGAATAACCTGAGAAAATAAAACGATCAGAGACGAGGAGCGTAACTGATTTCGCCAGTCAGAGATTTTCACTTCCCGATTGGAAACGACTGGACCGTATTTTCAATCCCCAGCCAGCACAAGGTTGATCGCAAGGATTTTGCATGAGTTTCTTTAAGTTTTTACGAAGTGTTCCATACAATCAACTTCAGGGCCCGCTCACATTTAACATTATTTTCAGTCAAAAAAATGCCAAAATCAAGACATGCAAGATTACCAAGAAGGAAGATACCCGCAACACAGATTTGATCTTTCCACCTCTATTATGAATAAGTTGTCATGTTCATTAAGAAAAATCATGGGAAGACCAAACTGTAAACAACCTTCAAAGTACAGAGATTTTTATTCTGACATTTGTACACCTCCATGGCACGTGAATATAACCAGATTAAGAAATCCTATCAGCACCGGAGGTCCAGAACTGAGATGTTAAAGATATCTGGGATTTGAGGTCTATTCCCACACCTTGTTCCCCCTTGAGCGAAGCGGCAGAGCCCAAATTAGCCCCAAGATGTTGGTCTCTAACTAGGAAATGTTCCCCACCTCCTATTCCCACACCCTGTGCTCCCTTGAGCTTAGCGACGGAGCCCAAATTAGCCCCAAGATGTTTGTCTCTAACTAGGAAATGCTCCCCGCCTCCTATATAACTGTAAACTGTGTCAGGAGTAGAACGTTCTAGAAGTGTTACCGACAAAAGTCATCAGGCAATACTACGTTTGACAGCTCCAACATTTTTCCAATTAGTAAAGGTCTCCACACTCTAGTAAATATCGATGTAATTTCAGCAAATAAGAGGCCATTATTGATTAATAAAAGCTACAAATGAACTATAGCCTCGTCTCATGAACTTAAAAAATCATTAATTTGGCTAATGATGGCTCTTCTTTTCTATATACTCCTCCGTAATTGACAATTCGTGTGAAACTGCTTACAGATAATTTTTTGTTAATTTCTCAAGAGACAGTAGGACTTTTGGAACAACCAAACTTGAACATCAACATCATAGGTAAGTCATAAATACTATTTTAAAAAACCATAAGAATGGTCTAAACCAAAGAATAAAGAACTGGTCTCAGTAGAATTTTTAAGCTAAACTATTACTGCATGCATTCCTCCTCGTGATCTAGAACAACCTAACCATTCAAAGATAATGCTTTCGTGGTACGTGAAAAGTGAAAACGAAAATGGTACCTAAAACTAAGTATCATCTACAAAACTGAAGAATTTCTTCTTCTAAAATTCATAAAACCCACTAGTCATCAAAAGTACAGATACCCGTAAAACACCCCGTAGTTAACTGTTTTCTTTTTTCTTTTTTTAACCGAGTGTCCGGGCCAGCTTACTCACACGCACCTTAACTAATACGGGGACGACCATAAACCCACCATCCACTACCGGAGACCCCACTTAAAGCCAGAGGCCTGGGAGCAAATGTTCCGTATGGACCCAATAGTTGACTGGTTTCTCCTCCAAAAACAGAAATCACAAGCAACTAAGAAACTTATATCTTATAGCTAATATCACTCAAAACCCAGAATTAGTTCTCCTCGAAAGTTAAGGTAAGGGCAGAATGCTAAAACAAATCTCGAACAGAAGTGGATAGCAGAAAATCAAATATAACCACATAAATTTACAATTTCAAATTACAAGTATCGAAACATACGTATGAGTAACGAAATTCTGATACATAGGAATAACCTTAGAAAATAAAACGATCAGAGACAAGGAGCGTAACTGATTTCGCCAGTCGGAGATTTTCACTTCCCGATTGGAATCGACTGGACCGTATTTTCAATCCCCAGCCAGCACAATTGAGTATAAGACTAGACCGGTTTTATTAGTTCTCCGTTTCCGGTTGTAAAGAACCGGCGTCGGGTTCAAAAGGGTTATGTCCGTGGGCAACCAAATGAAGCAAGCGACTCGAGTTTGAGCTCGTGTTCATTCGTTAAAATGTTGTTCAAGATTGGTTTGTTACATAAACAAGCTAAGCTAAAACATTTTTTGAGGGAAAAATTCAAAATACCCCCCAACCTTTGCACCAAAATTCAATTAGACTCCCAATCTTTTAAAAACTTCAATTTTACTTCCAACGTTATCTTCCGTTAATCAAAACGCCCCCTTCCGTCTGAATGACTAACAGATTTCGTTAAAGGCTCCGTTAAATATCGTCCCAATCGAATTTTGATGATCTGAACCGCTCAATGTGTTCAAAACGTGATTTTAAGGATACCCGCAAGAAATCAGCAAAAAAAATGACCGGGAAGGGCTTCATCTGAACAATTTTTTATTGAACTATTCAATAAAAAACTGTTCAGAGGAAGCTCTTTCCGATCATTTTTTTTTTGATTTCTGGCGGGTACCTTTAAAATCACGTTCTAATCACATTGAGCGGCTCGGATCATCGAAATTCAATCAGAAAAGGGGAGGTGTAGACCGAAGCAAAATCCGGACGTCCGGACTTGAACAAAATCCGGATTGATCCGCACCTCTCCTTTCCCAATTGAATTTTGATGATCCGAGCCGCTCAATGTGTTCAAAACGTGATTTTTGTTCAATGAAAAACTGTTCAGATGAAGTCCTTCCCGATCATTTTTTTTGCCGATTTTTGGCGGGTACCCTTAAAATCACGTTTTGAACACATTGAGCGGCTCGGATCATCGAAATTCGATCGGGACGCTATTTAACGGAGCTTTTAACGAAATCCGTTAATCATTCGGACGGAAGGGGGCGTTTTGGTTGACGGAAGATAACGTTGGGAGTAAAATTGAAGTTTTTAAAATGTTGGGAGTCTAATTGAATTTTGGTGTAAAGGTTGGGGGTATTTTGAATTTTTCCCATTTTTTGAAACTCGTTAAGATTTTGAGCCAAACTTGAACAAGCTACTACGAACTCGGTTCGTTCGAGTAATTATGCATAAAAAAATTTAAGCTACTCGAGATCGGCTCGTATTTGACTTGATTAAAACTTGTTTGTGATCATCTCATCTTATAAACAAGCTAAGCTCAAACACATTTTTTTGAAGCTCGTTAAATTATCAAATCAAGCTTGATCGGCTGTACTTGTTTGACTCTTTTGACTTTTAGCTCGTCGGTCCATTTTCTCACGGATCATGACCAAAGGAAGGCCAGTCAATGCTGTAACCGAAACGTTATGTTTTTTTTATTAATGAGAGTTTTAGCACCATGTTGACCCCCCAAAAAAAAAAAAAACGACTGTTAATGGTCCAAATTCAATTCAAATCCGGCATGATCTGAATCGGATTCGACTAAGTCAAATCGATCTGAATCAACAAAATTACATATTTGATCCGATAAACCTATTCCAAAAATTAAGCATACAAGCTGAAAATCCATCACTTCAAATCTTGGGATTATACGTACGTATAGAGCACTAAAAAATTGAAGTGAAGTTATCAGTACAGATTCTTAAACGGGTCGGATAGGATGTATTCGAATGACTCATTTTGTTCAAAATACGTCGTTTAGGGTCCCTGAAAAAAATCACCTCAATCCGATATCGGGAAGGGTGTTTACGAATCATCCAATTTTGCTTCAAAATTTAGGCTAAATTTTGAAGCAAAATTGGATGATTCGTAAACACCCTTCCCGATATCGGATTGAGGTGATTTTTTTCAGGGACCCTAAACGACGTATTTTGAACAAAATGCTGTACCAGTAGCATTTTTGTATTCGAATCCGATTCATTAATTTTTGGATTATCAAATTTGGGTCAAATGGTTTTGATTATCTTCCAAATAGGAGACTAACAACTCTCGTAAAATGAGAGATAAAATTCTCGTAAAACGAGAGACAAAACTCTCACAGATCAGACAACAAGTCGTTGATCTGGAGAGACGGAAGAGAAAAAGGAAAAAAAAAAAAAAAAGAGTTGGAATAGTAACACAGCCTTCTCCTCCTGTCGCCACACACGGGTATGGAACCCACGGAGGGAGGGGAAGGGAGAAAAGGAGTTGTGGTGGCTAAGGTTGAGAGAGAGGAAGAGAGAGATAGGGTCGGCAAAAATGGGGACGATGAATAGATAATACTCCTACTATAACTAATAAGGAGACATTTGCGAATTAATTTCAATGTTGCATTCTTTTATACTGATTGTCTCAATGCTATCTTGCAGCTAGCAGAGAGGTCTGAGTCCCACCTTGGAGACAGATTTTTGTTGCGCAACCTTTACCAAAGTATTTTCAAGTTAGTTTTTTGCAGGATTCGAAAGGTTGATCGTAAGGGTGTTCATCTGGCCCACTGTTTGGCTAAGCGGGCGATGACGCCATCTTCGACTTCTTCAGCGGCAAGAGGAACCCCTTTTTGGACCGGAGCTAACGAGGACCTTCACGCTTTATTTTTATAGCTCGTTTTGTCTGTTTATATTTATGTTGTTTGTAGCTTTCATGTTGGTCAGCTCCCTTTGTAAACTGTTTTCTGTACCCGACTCTTCAAATATAGTTTGACGTTGATGTTGCTACCTTCTTTGGAGATATTCTAAAGGAAGGGAAAGGCTACAAAACACACCCCAATTTGTGTTTGTACAGTATATACATTCCCTGAATCGCTTTGAATACATGATCATTTGTATAGATATTCATAACATTTCCTTTGAAATTCGTGGCGTTTGTATAATGATTCGTAATCTTTGGAAAATGATATTGGCACTCCAAAAATTGATAGAGGCACTCTAAAAAACAAAAGAAAATGGCTTTAGAATTACACTGATTTTGGAGTGTTTGCATCAATTTTTGGAGTGCTAATATCATTTACCTCTTCATAATTTCAACACAATAATTCGCAACATAGATAATGTTGTGAATTTAGAATAAATTGTAGAAATTACCACGTACACTCAAATTTGTTACCATTTTTCTTGTTCTACATAGGCCTAGAATCTTTGGATTGAGTCTCTGAGATGGTTGTTGACGACTCGGCCAATGAGTCAGACAACGACTTGGAAGTACTAGGCCCAGTTGCTCTACTAGGCCCAGTTGCTCTACAAGAAGACCAATTAACACGGAAACAAGGAGAATACGTCGCGCTTCGTTCAAGGTCACGTCTCAGTCACATAATTTTTCAAAATGTTTTGTGCTCTCGTTCTTCATTTTTGCGCTGCGCTTCTGCTCCCAATTATTACTCTAGCGAATTTTAGTAAGTGTATATGTATTTCAAAGATATTTTCACGCCTGCGCAAGCAAATTGTGTGACTAAGGGTGATGCCCCTATCTGGCGTAATCTGACTAGTAGGCCACCATAGACTTTGTAGGGACTATTTTGTATACACACAAAATGTGTTCGACGAACAAGATCAACTCACATATATTAAAACGGAAAAAGTACAACAAAACAAAATACAACAAAGAAAATACAACTAAAAAGAAAACAAAATACAACAAAACAAAAAAGAAAAAGCCGCGTGAAACCAGACGCCGGAGCTGAACCCAACAATCACTGAATCACACTCGTGAAGGTGGGTGGAGTGGCCAAGTGGAGAGGCCAGGCAAGACCCGCAACAAATGTAGGGTAGACCAACTCGAGGAAGACCCACCGCAACCAACTTGAACTCATTCCTGCCGCAGAACTGAAGGACTGAAGCTACTGCGGACGCCGCCACCATCACCGCTGAAAAACCCGCCGACGAAGCTGGACGGATTCAAGGGCCAAAACCCGCTGCAGATGGTCAAGTTAATACATTTGGTGGGTATACAAAAATGTGGGATATATTTGTCCGTATACAAAATTGCCAAAGGCCAGAAAATGTGCATTCCATATGTATGCGTAACTAGGGGGGTGTTTGGTTACGAAGCTGTGGGTTGCATATCCTCGCATAAGCATATCCTAAGGGCAATAATCCAACAGTATTGCTACACACACAGCAAAAATGCACAGATTTTGTGCACAGATTTGTTGTGGGGCCCACTACAGGTCCCACACTGTTAGAATATCAAAACATATAATATCGTAATCATAATCATATCCTGATAAGATATGACTATGATATTAATATATGATTCTCTTGATTCGAGCCGTTCATTAAATATAAAACATTTTTTCAAGGGCTCCCGTGAAAAATTAGCTCAATCTGATACCTATAAGAGCTCGATTTAATCATCTAATTTTCTGTAAAACACTCACCTCTTCTTTAAATTAACATACTCTTAACCGATAAAATTGGACCTCACTTTTTACACTTTGGCTCCGTTTGTTTGGACGTAAAATATTTTCTGGTAAAATGTTTTACCTATTTTTCGGTGTTTGGTTGTGTGAAAAATGAGGAAAATATTTTACATGTAAAACATTTTCCATCAATTGGATGAAAATGACTTACCCTTAAATCTTCCGTAAGTTATTTTCCGAAATGAACCCACTGCTTTCTACTGCAATTCTCACTGCTCAGTTTCCTCGATCATCAGTCCTGACCCATGTTCAATTCCAATAATCTCATATCTCTCCACCGTTTAAACTCCCCATCTCCCTCTCTACACTATTTTGTTGATTTTCGGAAATATTTTCAAGTGCCAACCAAACACCGAAAAATAAAAGTTTGAAGTTTGTTTTCTGAAAAAACATTTTACATAGAAAACATTTTATGTTGTAAAACATTTTACATGAAAACAAACGGAGCCTTTTTGTTGTATGACACACATTTGCTTAGAGAGCCCGCCAAAGATGCTCTCATTCCATAGTGTTCATTTAACATTCCATAGGTCTTGAGTTCAATTCCTCATGGAGGAGGTGCTCAACTCCCGTTGCAACAACTGATAACCACTAACATCATATCAATCTGGAAAAAAAAAATTAAACTCCTTCATGGCATCATCTAGCTAGGTGAGGTCACATACTACAAGGTGATGTCATCACGATAGTTGAATTGAAGTCTACGTACGTTATTTGCAAGTTGTTGAGCAGAAATAGGGATAATTGAATAATTAATTCTATAGTTAAGACTTGAACAAGTCTACATGTGTGGAATAGATCGAAACAGGTGATAACTGATTAAGTCAGCTTGAATATGTTTATTCAGTCCGTTATGAGGAGATACTCATTTTAATTAGTTAAAATGTGGACCTTTCCATTTCTTCTATTTTCCGATCGAATTTCGATGATTTAAGCCGTTCAATGTGATTAGAAGGTGATTTTAATGGAACAAGTGAGAAATCAGCAAAACAAATGACTGGGAAGTGCTTCATCCGACAATTTTTTATTGAACGGTTCAATAAAAACTGCTCAAATCAAGTGCTTCCCGATCATTTTTTTTGGCCAATCTCTTGAGGGTACCTTTAAAATCACGTTCCGAATACACTACACAGCTCGAATCATCGAAATTCGATCGAAAAAGAGGAGTTCACGTTTTAAGAGGTTCTCATTTGAAACTTTCGTTTATTTATAAGTTGATTGCATTCATGAAGGCCACTGTAATTTACCCATAACTCTTACAGTAAATTATACTCCACTATTCTACCTAAGAGTCCGCTGTCCCAACAAGCGTTAATTGTGCAGTCAAAATATATACATGTGAAACAGAGAGCGAGGAATGCTAGGTACAAAGAAAATTTACCACGAAAGTATCCTAAAAAAAGCAATCAGTAGTTAAGAATCACTTTGATGATTGGGTCATACATATCATATCAAAGTGAATCTTAACTAATTACTCTTTTCGGGATACTTTTGGGAGTAAATTTTCTTTGTCCCAAGCATTTATGAACAGAGAGAGAGAGAGCGCGTTAATTGTGCAGTCAAAATACATGAGAGAGAGAGAGAGAGAGAGAGAGAGAGAGAGAGTTATAACCAAGGTCTAGTGTCAAATTTATGAACAGAGAGAGAGAGAGCGCGTTAATTGTGCAGTCAAAATACATGAGAGAGAGAGAGAGAGAGAGTTATACCCAAGGTCTAGTGTCAAATTCTTGACCTGTCAACACTCAACAGGGATTATTTCTTCTAGAACATGCATGTCAACGGAAATTATCTTCATGCAGGAAAATATTTTATCCTCATTCAAGAAATAATTTTAACTCCGACTTCAAATTCAAAGAAAAGCTTCAACTTCTTTACCCAAAAAAGAAAAAGAAAAAGAAAAACTTTAACTTCAGCCAAAATTCTGGAGATAATTAATAGACGTTACACTAGCAATCGTACCTGTTCGGTTTGGATTTTGAAAAAAGTTTTTAAAAGTAATGAATAAAAAGAGATAGATAGAGAAAATTTATTGAAAACCATGCCTAGAAACCTTTGGGGTGTTCCAGTTTCTCCGAAAAGTATTTTTTGAAAAAGAAAGTAATTTCAAGCTCAAAAATCGTGTGTTTACGCAAATAATTTTTCTATCAATATGAATCTTATTTAATAGATCTCATTGAGATGTTTTATTACTTTTATACGGTGCAAAAAAAGTCAAAAAATTATTTTTTATTTTCATTATATTTGAATTTAAAAATTAAAAAAAAAAAGAACTTTTAAAATAAGAATGCAAACTGGAACACACCCGCACCAATGACCTCACTATACAATACTTCCATATGTTTTGATCGAGCGTTACTTTATGTGGTGTCTACACATTGGTTGAATCCAATCAAAAAGAAAAATTAAAAAAGAAAAAAACTCATTGTTTGAATGGACCATAATTATAAAAACTCTTCCGATACTTCGAGCTAGCAATGATAGAAGATTTAGAGGGGATGGGAGGGGTTGTAGTGCACTTGCCGCACTACACCGTGGTGTAGCGGTGTAGTGCGGTCGATCCGGCCGTCCATCTAGGCACGGACAATTCGGATTTAATCCAAACTCCTACAAATTCTAGCTATCTATTGTTCGGATGAAAATCCGGGCTGTCCATTGCTGAGATGGACGACCGGATTAACCGCACTACACATGTAGTGCGGGGGGTGCACTACAACACCCTCGAGTCCGATTTAGAGTGTGTTTGGGCGAAATCATTCCGACCGTCTTTTTTTAGATTATTATTAGAATCGCGTCAAATTGTTTGGATGAGTCCTTCGTCTCTTGCATAGTGAAATTTCAAAAGCAAACAATTATTACTAACCGCAAAGTTTACCAAAGACGGAGCAAAAAAAAAAAAAAAAAAAAATCTTTTCCTCCCATTTTTGTTGTGAAATCCTTCGATTTCAATATATACTTTTATACTTTTTTGATTTCTCTCGTTAGATAAAAATGAATCAACCCAAAAAAAATTCGATGCAAAACTTAAAAGAAGTTTAATTACTAAGTACAAAGAATATAATAATATATACCAACTGTCATAAAAAGAATAATTAATATATAATCTTGTCAAACTTATTGAACTGAAATGAGAACAGGCCTGTAACAACAGTCAATATCAAATGTCGTTAAAATTCAGAAAAAAAGTATAAATTATTCATGCATCGATCTTCTGTGGATTTCTAGGTCTTTGCTTTCCTATATATACTCAATCACAACTTCCCTTAATTCAAACACACCTCCATACCCCCTCCTTTTCACATAAACCAGAAAAAAAAAGAAAAGAAAGCAGAATGGAAGCCTTCCTCTCATATCTACTTCCGATAGTAATCCTCTTGGCCTCGCTCTCTCTCATCTCCCGCGCCAAGAATCGCTACAAGGGCAACTCGAACCTCCCACCGGGCACGACCGGGTGGCCCGTAGTGGGAGAAAGCGCGAAGTTCGCGTTGTTGGGCCCCGAGAAGTACATAAACGGGAGGATGGACGCGTGCTCCCCGGCGGTCTTCCAGACCTCCCTCTTGGGGGAGAAAATGGCGGTGTTTTGCGGACCCGCCGGGAACAAGTTCTTGTTCTCCAACGAAAACAAGCTTCTCACCTCATGGTTGCCCCTCTCCATGAGAAAGGCTTTGGTTTTCCCTTCTTTTGTCGAGAGCACCAAGGAAAACCTAGCCGCGTTGAAGCGCTCTTTCATGCACGAAATTCTCAAGCCGGAAGCCTTGAAACATTACATCCCGGTAATGGACTCCATGGCGAAATCGCACATAGAGGAGAAATGGTCTCCGAATGGAGAAGTCAAGGTTTTTCCTTTGTCAAAGAAGTATACATTCGATTTGGCATGCCACTTGTTCTTGAACATCGACGATCCCGAGCACATTAAAAGGCTATATGATCCCTTCCACTCGGTGATATCCGGTCTGTTTTCCGTGCCAATCGATTGGCCCGGTACTGCTTACAACCGCGCCATCAAAGGGGGGAAAATCATTCGGAACGAGCTTTTGTCGATAATCAGGCAGAGGGAAAAGGAATTGTCGACGACGGAGAACAAGGATTCGACTTCTAAAAACGATCTCTTGTCTCGAATGCTTCTTGCCGTGGACGACGAAAACGACAAGTTGATGAACGAGATGGATGTTTCAAATAACATCATAGGGTTGCTCGTTGCTAGCTATGACACTACTAGTTCATCACTCACCATGGTCTTGAACTATCTTGCAGAGCTTCCCCATATCTATCAAGAGGTTTTGAGAGGTATGAATTCCAAAACTTTTTTTGTTCATGTGAAAAACTTATTTACGGAGACTCCGTAAATAAGATTTACAGCGCTCAATTCCATGCGTCCAAAAGTGTTTTGGACGATCCGGATTAAAAATAAACTATTACTAGTCAGAAATATTTATTACACGTCAAAGTTTAAAAACGTATCTCAATCATTGATTGCTGAAACGGACGGCCATGATTGTGCGGAGTTCACGACTCCTCCGTGAATAAATTTCTCGCTTTTTTTATTGGGTAATTTAAATTCCGTTAAAGCAAACAAACTAGTAGAATGAAGTGGGTAAACTTTTTTTTTTTTCCGTAAAGAAACGTCTACCAAAGTAGAGGGCCTCTAAATTTATAAATTTTCGAGGGGCTTAAAGCGATCGCATCCTGAGCTTTAGCTCAAACCCTCTGATGTTAAGATCCTTTTTTGCTAGGCGATGTTATGATCCTTAAACTGTCTTTTGACTTATGTTCGCTTTCGTGTTGTCTGACTCTAACTTACGATTATTATGGAGAATTAAGGTGGTGTTCCACTTTAACAAAAAGTGCTTTTTTTTTTTTCCAAACGGAGGTAATTTCAAACTCAAATATAATGAAAATGAAAAATATTTTTTCAATTTTTTTTGCACCGTTTAAAAGATCTTAATGAGATCTATCAAACAAAATCCATATTGGTAGGAAAATTATTTACGTAAACACATGATTTTTGGGCTTGAAATTACATCCGTTCGAAAAAAAAGCACTTTTTCTTAAAGTGGAACACCACCTAATTGACCTTGAATCCTTCTCGAGCATCGATTGATCATGATTTTAGCATCTTATATAATAGTGTCTCAACTGATGTTCTTCTTCACAATTAAAGAACTTTTATGCACCAATTAAAGAACTAATCCAAAATAAATAAGTACGAAAGAACTCCAAATTATGTGCGAAATAGTTTTGAGTTATTTTATTCAAAAAATGACAATTTTTCAAGAAAGACTAGAATTATGGATCGAATGTGATTATGCATTTAATGGTGACCCTTCCCTGGATCCGCCACTGCCTGATGGAGTTGGTTTCGTTATAGAGGACCATGTTCTCTCTCTCTCTCTCAACACACACTCCATATCAATTGTGGACATGATGAAATTAATTGGTACGCATGCATGCATGTGTTGATCATGAGCAGAGCAAATGGAGATTGCAAGATCAAAAAAACCAGGAGAGTTGCTGACATGGGAAGACATTGAGAAGATGAAGTATACATGGAATGTGGCACGTGAAGCAATGAGGCTATCACCACCTGCTCAAGGTGCGTTTAGAGCGGTCGCAACCGATTTCACATATGCCGGTTTCACCATTCCAAAGGGATGGAAGGTAAGAGTTCAATCTCCCAAGCTTTTAATTTGTGTCCAAATATGGAGTTCGATTTCAAACGAGGCTGAAAAACGAACTAAGTTACTCGAGTTTTGAAACCTGCTAATGCTCCGAGATAAATAGTTCACAACCGATAGAATAATGACTCAAAACAAACTTCTTGCAGACATTTTGGACAGTATACTCAACACACAAGAATCCCAAATACTTTCCGGAGCCAGAAAAATTCGATCCATCAAGATTCGAAGGAAGCGGGCCTGCGCCATATACGTACGTACCCTTTGGGGGAGGGCCGCGAATGTGCCCTGGGAGAGAATACGCACGGCTGGAGATTCTTGTTTTCGTGCATAATGTGGTGACAAAATTTAAGATGCAGAAAGCAATTCCTAATGAGAAGATCGTATACCATTCCTCCCCTTTTCCAACCAAAGGTGTCCCGGTTTGCCTTCAGCCCCATGAAACTTAATCCTCCTATTTGTTGATTAGCTCTTGTATTGTTCTTATTAATACAAAATAAAGTTTGAAGCCCAATTTTGTGGAATGTAATATGAAGTTTGGTTCTACCGGTGATGGATTAGGATGGTTTGTGATGTTATGAAATTTTTTTTCTGGTTTTTTTTTTTACTCTTTCGATTGGATATCAATTGAAACTTATGGTGAAGTGTGTGTTTTTTTGTTTGGGAAAGGTTTTTTTTTTTACTCTTTCGATTGGATCCACTGTGTTCGGTTACTAGTTTAGTCTTAGTTTTAGTTTTGTTTCCAATTATTACCCTATATCTTTCTCCAATCATTACCCTATATCTCCAATTATTAATTTCATTTCTCTCTCTATCTCTCTCCAATCATTACCCCTCTCTCCAATCATTATCCTATTTCTCTCTCCATCCACTACCAAAACTAAACTAAACTAAACTACCAACCAAACAAAGCCATGAGAAAAAAAACTAAAATAAATTAAATCAAGCCTCAAGTCTCATTCAATTAGTATCGGCTACATGAATCTATTTTCTCTATTGAGCTTTATGGAAGGAATCGTGTTCCTTAATATTCAAGAGACTTACATCTTCTCGAACTACCGCTTCTAAAGTCAACTTTGATCTAGTCATTTGCTAGCTACCATCTACCAGAGGCAAGATCCTCAGTGCCCAAAAACCCTGTGCCTCTGTGCCAAGGGATTTTATAGGCTATTGAATTTAAGACATAAAAAAACTCACAATCCAATGACTGAAAAACCCCTCGGCACAGAGATAGTGAGATACAGGAGTTTTCGGAACGGATGAGATTGGACTCCCATCTACCATAATCATGACAGTCCTCCTAAGTACCGCATCAATCGATCTACGATAAACATGTCCAAATAACCTTACTTTATTATCTTTCATCTTATCTTTTATCGTAATCCGATGGTGGAGAGATTTTTCAGTGCCGAGCGGGTATATCTTACGTGGTACCCGCTCAGCGCATCCGAGCTATCTGATACACTTTTAGATGGCTCGGATTGAAACCCTCTCTCTCCTCTCACCCCAACACTTTCTCTCTCATTTTTCTCTCTCCAAATCTGAGCCGTTCAAACACGGAATGGACGGCTCGGATGCGCGAGCGGACACCACATGATACCCGCTCGGCACTGAAAATTTTTTCCCGATGGTGAGTCCACCACAAACACGCATGCCGATTGGCCCACAGCGAATGCAGCATTTTTTATTTTATTTTTTAACTGTCGTTAAAAAAATGCACGTGATGCTTTTGCTTTTGGGGATATTTTATGCGGGAGCTGGTTTAGAAGTGTATTTCTAGCAGATTTGGCTATATAACTAATCATCCCAAATGGGAAGTTAACTGGTTTCGAGTGATCAAAAGTTCTGAGTAGCTGCTACTCTAGTAATGGACTCTAAACCATGGTCAAAGATTTTCTCTCACCCGGGTTGTAAGAATACTCTTTGACCGCGCCCCCTGCATAACTCTAATTCGGACTCTAAAGCACACATGAATCGTTCCAAGTCCGCCTAACGGGGCTGGCAACACGCCCCTGCATAACTATAATTTCGGACTCTAAAGCACACATGAATCGTTCCAAGCCCGCCTAGCTAACGGGGCAATGAGAGATTTCTGATAGGTGAATTGGAGAAATGCCTCATCTCCTTCTTGAAATATATAGCCATTTAGCCTAACCTAGAAACTTACAAGTTGTTAACCAACCCACACTCTTTTGTCTCTCTTCTTTTTTAATTCTCTACCACAGCAACAATTCCACTAACCTAACCTTTATGTATCATTCAGTGACACCCCTATCCTATCCTACCCATTTTGACAAAAGTCAAGAGTCTGGCCTACAGATAGAGGTTTAGGTCAGGAAACCATAGGTGGATTTGGTAGCCAAAGCTTCTACAAAAACCTCCCATATTTGAGGTAACCCTATGAGGAGCAAGTCTCCAAAGAAGCACTCACTGTACCAAAATATGCTTCCAAACATCATATTCTGCACTGCAGTCTCTATAGCCATACTAACAGTTGCCCTCTTAACCTTATTCTCCCCAGTACCCCATGCAAAGAACCCCAATGATCCTTGGTTGGCTCTCTCTCTGTATATCCAACAATCACAAGTACCCAGCTCCGGTACAAAGAAGGTGGCACAATCAAGAGATGGAGCTTTGCTTTTCCACCGGAAACTCACACAGGGGCCGGAAAACACTTCTCTGGTTATTGGAAAAGCTCAGGGCTTCATAATCCCTGTCCAGCACTTTGCGCATTCGGCATTCAATCTTATTTATCTCAGTTTTCATACACGAGAGTATTCGGGGAGCCTTAGTGTTGAAGCCAAGAATTTTGCGCACAAGGAGAGAGGAAAACTTGATGTTGTCGGAGGCACAGGTTCCTTTGCGTTTGCTCGCGGGTTTGCTGTTTTCACACAAATAGATCACGAATTCTTTCACTTAAAGCTACACCTTAAATTCCCTAATCGATCCCATACGATACCATGATAACTTACACGTTATCGGTTCTATCATCAAGAATTACTTTCTTCAACCTTTCATGACCAAACATGAGCCACCATACTAGTTCAAGAACTAGCCACTCCACAAAATTGTAGGCTGCATTGCTATTATTTTTCTAAACCATATAAATGGGAGTCTTGTGTACTGTAATATGACTTCTAATATTTGAGCAATTTTTTTTCGTGAACAGAGGATAAATCCTAGAAGTGCTGAACAATACATCAATTAGATGGTTGGAAATCAATGGCTGACACAGCTTTGAAGTCTAGGTTCATTTCTGTGTCAATTCAACTCATATTTCTATGAGATGAAGAGGTGGGTAAATTGAGATGCAGAATTTTTTTTTTGGAACAGCAAAAATGAGATGCAGAAGTTTAGTCTCATGATTGTTAACCCCAACTTGTCATGCTATATTTCAACATTTTATCCATCTATACCGCATGATAGTCGGCATTTTGTGAAGTTCAAACATTCATTGTCTGGGGTTATGTAATCTTCATTATGCAGCTCAAATTTTTGCTGGTAATGTCACAAACATCAAACCTTACCATACAATTATCATAGTATTTGTTAAGTGGATTCCACTTGAAAGGAACTTCGTTATTGAAAATCTCCACGAACTGATCAATCCTCTAACAAATGAGTGACACTAAATCTGCGAGGAATCATGACAAATCTGGGTTTATGACAATTATTAACTACCTTCTAAATTCAAACTCAACGAAACATTTATGAAATGGGAAACATACAAATACAGCTGCTCTTCAAAAATCTGCTCCTGTTGTCCCTCAGAACCTTGATTTGAGCAGATAGTGATTTATGTCTTAAATTTTCCACGATCTAACTCGCCAAAGCCCATGATGCTAATCAAAGAGACTAGAAGCAGAGGAACACACCACAAGGAAGTGATCTCAGACCTTACGAAGAAACTATAGTGTAAGATCTTTTGGATCCTCGATTATCTTAGATAGGGTTTGCAAGAATGCAGCCAGATCAGCACCATATATAACGCGATGGTCTGCCGTAACATTTACCTGCGGAAATTGCATTTCCCGGTGTTAGATTCAGTAGGTAATCATTCCCAAGCTTTTTCCAAATGGAAAATAATGGTAACTGAACAGACATTTTGGAAAAACACAAAGAGGATTTAATCGAAAGAAATATTTACCTGCATCTGCGTCTTCATGCCAATCCGACCATCTTTGGTAGCAACAACAGCGGGGCTAGATCCTCCAACAGCCATGATTGCACCCTGTCATATAATATGGCAAAAATGTTTAAATTCCAGTAAATGCTTCAGGAAAACAACATAGCAGAGACCATAATATCCTAATTTCAATTCTTTTACTTACAGTTCCTGGCGGCAAGATGGCATCAAAGCGATCCACACCAAACATTCCAAGGTTAGAGAGAGTGAAAGTACCTGCAACACCAAAACAACCATAATGAAACATATGCGGCAGTTAATTTCCATCTAGGTTTATTGGGGCGATCAATATTAGTTCTTGTAGAGGATATCATGGCATAACATTAAAGTCATTCAAATGCAGCTACAAATTACAGAGTTAACTGCAGCGACAAGAAATCTGTGCTTAAATTACCAAAAAGAAGCTATACACCCGAGCAGCAGATAACAAGTACATTTATTATAACTTTACGGGGCATAGCATTACAAAGTAATTTCAAATGAGCTAATATGTGGCCCATGATAGAGCAAAAGGGGAAGAAAAGCATTCTGAAGTCATCCTTCGTACTTAGCATTCGAAGCTTCTGGAAATGAGCATCACTATAAGAAAATACTCACATTCAAGAAGATAAATCATAGACCATCCTATCAATTGCTTACAATTAAGTTAGTAAATCTACTGCAAAGAGAACTCAACAAATTTCCATACTCATTCAGTTGACTGTCTTCACCAACAGTGGCATGATGGCAGGTGGCAGCTAATGCTGCTTCAAGTGCAAATGTGTATCCAAATTACGGAGTATTTCTTTGGGGGGAAAGGAGTGTAATGGATAAGATAAGCAATCCTGAACTGTTACAAATATATTCAAGGCATATGAAAAAACAGGAAAAATAAAAAACAGCAAGAAGGGAGGTAGCATCAGCTACAAGCAGCAAAAATCAATCTTAGCCAAGAAAGCAAATCAATTTTTTCTCTGATGTACAAGAAAGCCAATCAAATAGAATGTACTTAGAAGAAAACTACTCCAAATCCCTAATAACGAAGCTCCAGGTATACCAGACGGATTCAGTGATAATTAATTTCTTTCTTTGCAGAACACCCACAAAACTCTACCAGCAGCTTTCCTCTAGTGAGAAAAGTTGCACAAAAAAAAGAGCTCCAAATAGCAGCCACGTGACTTCAGCATATATGCCAATACTTACTGATTAATATATAAGACTAGCAGCAGGGTGGAACATTGTCAAGCTGTGAGCCAGCAGAAAATTAAAAATGAAAATAGGGCTGCAGGATATATATTAGAATCGACTGGAAGCCCACAACAGTTTAACTCCCCTTGAAATACGCTGAGTATTGATATACTGATATGAACACCAGCCAAGTTGCTATGCGTAATGTCATATAATTATAACCAAATAAAGTGACTAGAGCAATTCATGACTTGGATTTAAAATAATCTCATAATAATGTTCGAACCAAATGCTTCTGCTCAAATGCTATTTGAATGGGTCTCATATGTCATAGCAACATACCTTTACGTTGTGCACATGATGATGGTATTTTGAGGAGCTTCTCTGATTAAATAATCCATCTTATAGACAACAATATCCAAATAACGAAAAAGTAATATGTTGATTGTCGAACCTTTGAGAAATTACTGTATACCGTTCCATATGTAGGTGGACTCGTATATTTAAATGGAGAGTGTGACAGAGAACTCATGGTATACACATAGTTTACTTTTGGTAAGTGTAGCTTACTTTAGTTTGAACCATCAGCTCCCAAATCAACACAAATTAAAAAAACCCCAATGAATATCAACCATCAGAGAAACAAATACCAAGTGAATTATGAAAATAGCAAGACCACGGGACATAATGCTTAAGCAATCACTAACTATTCCACACGGAAATAAGTTTAACTAGGAAGCATTAACGTGAATCAATCCTGATACCTGAATTGTATTCATTAGGTTGCAGCTGCTTGGCCCGGGCCTTATCAACCAACTCCTTCCATTTTCTTGACAATGAATATATGTCAACCTAAAACAAGATTTGGACAAGCCCTTTCTAAGTATAATGGCATACATACAGATACCGCAGCAGCAACTAAGATAATAGCAACAAGCTATAATTAGTGTCACCTTGTCAGCATCCTGAAGCACTGGTGTAATCAGCCCACCATCAATGGCCACTGCAACGGCAATGTTGATACTGCTATTGTATGTAAAGCTCTTACCATCTCTACAACTAGAGTTCACAACAGGGTGTTTAACCAATGCAAGAGCAGTCGCCTTTGCTAGCAATGCTGTCATTGTCACTCCCTTCGATTTAATCTAAATAACACCAATGCAAATTCCTTACTCAAATGACTCAATAAAAACACATGTTTTCTTTAATAGAGCAGAAGGACGAAAATGGAGCTGAACCCAACTAATTAGAACATACTGGTTGAATAACGAAAAAGTATTCACCTAGATGACCTCACAAATGCTAGAGAGCTAGAGTTAGATTTTGGTCCTTAGATTACTTGCCTTGTTAGAATTTTGAAATCCATTTCCTTGTGACTCTAACTCATTTTCCCCAAGCCAAATCAAATGTAAACGTGTTAAAGCAAAAAATCAAAACCATGCCATGATGCCAATGAGTCGGAAAGGCTATCCACGCTTACATACCAGGTTCTAAACCAGGTTCAGAGTCAATAATACCAATGTATGACTAACTTTACAACCCAACAATCCAGAACATAGATTCACAACAAACCCAATTGTGTGGTTGAAGGCACAAACAACTTTACTAAAGCATCTATCTCGAAACCAATTGGCAATAAATGGAATAACGCTGTTTAGAGGTAAAAATAAACCGCAATGTCAACGAAACCCTATCAAAAGGGATGATTTTTTCCTTTTTACAGGAGACTCAAGTACAAAACTTGCTATAAACTATTGTGGGTCAGACTGTCAGGCCATATCGCTATAATTTGACCCCCGACTAGTGGACGGTGATTGGCCTCCGTGATTAATCGAGCTGCTTAAGCTGGCCCGAACACACTGAGGGGGCGTGTCCACTAATCTAAATTGATAAAATGGACTAATAAAGCCCATGTTTTTTAGGCAGGTCATTCTCCTCACATACATCAAACAAAAAATCAAATAAAAAACCATTTAGCATAAACAACTTGAGTATTGCCATTAATGTGTAGTCCAATAATATTGCGGAAAAGACACCCGATTTATCAACAAAATGCCTAATTTGGGGAGAAAATGTTAGTACCTTCTTGTAAAGAGCATCGAGTGCATCAGTACTGATGGTATACCCAACTCTAAAAGTCGGCACCGAAAGACTCTCCACCATGTTCCTACTCACCGCACTCTGCATCGTCGTAAAGGGCACCACCGAACCCAACTCGATCCCAGTACCCACCGCCGCCTTCTTCTTCCCCGGGCTCACGCCACCGATAGCCGCCGCGGCCGCCGCAGCCTCCACATCCTTAGCAACAACCCTCCCCATGGGCCCACTCCCCACCACCCCACTCAACTCCACGCCCATCTCCTTAGCCAGCTTCTTCGCGTACGGTGACGCCACCACCCTCCTCCCCCCTTCCGACGCCGGGTGCACCGCAGACGCCACCGGCACCGCCGGAGCGGTCGAAAAAGTCGCCTGCGGCGGCGGGGAATTTGAGACCGGAGCGGGAGCAGGAGCAGGAGCGGGAGGAGGAGGTGAAGGAGAATTGGTGGATGTCGCTTTGGAACGGGCGGCGTCGATTTCGGCCTCGGTCTCGGCGAGGAGGGCGATGGCGGAGCCGACGGGGGCGACGGCGCCCTCCTCGACCATGATGGCGGCGAGGTAGCCGTCGTAGAAGGTCTCGACGTCCATGTCGGCCTTGTCGGACTCGACGACGACCACGGACTCGCCCTTGCTGAGCTTGTCGCCCTCGGACTTGATCCAGGAGACGATCTTGCCCTCGGTCATGGTGGAGCTGAGGGCGGGCATGAATATCTCTCGGATCTTGGCTTGGATTACTAGGGTTCTCCTTCTCGGGAGGGGATGGCGGCGGAGGGAGGGGGTGGAGGGGAGGAATGTGGTGGTGTTGAGGAGGCGAGCCATTGTTGGGGTTCTCTAGAGAGAGAAAGAGAGAGAATTTGGAGGGAAGTTGGGGGGATTTAGGAGAGAGAGTCAAAGGGAGTGAGGAGATCAATGGAGGTGTTTTCTCGATTGCATCGAAACCAGGCGGAGGTCACAACCACCTTACCGGTGTCAAATTTGATTTGATTTGATTTTGGCATATTTATAGTACGAGAAAAACTTGTTTATAGAGCAACTCATAAATAAAGTTTACGGTGCTCAATCGCGCGCGTTCAAAAGTATTCTAGATTGTCCGAATTTTGAAAAATGGCGAATTGTTTTTTTTAAAGTGTTTAGGAGTGAAATACCAGTGATGCCCTCCATTTTAACGGACAAGAGGGACGGTTAGGGGTGGAGACCAAATTGACATACGGAGTACATTTTAAACGTTGGGATGACATTGGACAAATGTTTACAACAAAATTAAAAAAAATAAAACAACAAAAACATTACTCCCATTTTCCTCCTAAGTGCTCTCCTCCACTGCTTTACCCCTTGTCATCCTCTTACCGTCACCTCCACATCTATCACCCATCACCGGCGGCTGTTCACATCCTAAAATATACCACATAATAAAAAAATTACACGTGGCACTAAATAGCTCATGATCCAATCAAAATACGTCGTAATTAAGCCTAAGATACAAAGAATCGAAGGGTTTAATTACAATGTTATTTTAGTACTATACGATATCGTTTAGATTGGAAACGACCACGTTTGGTCATCGAATGATAGGTATTAAGATGATAATTAAGCATAACCGCTAATTAACTCTTAAAACTATCAAACGGTGTCGTTAGAGGCCCGTTTCATGAGAGAAATCGGTTATGCTTACAGTAAATCATTTGAGTAAATTATTTCGAAGCACTAATTCATATTGCACAAAAGCAGGAGTTCATTATCCAAAAGTTAGCCACGATCTACATCAGCTAACGTGGAAGGAAAAGAGTTTTTTGAGAAGACCAAGTCAAGCGGTAGTTCAAAGGGCCTTTGCAACCGTTTTTGAGGGAATGGAGGGCATTTTAAATCAAATTTGAATGAAGACTTGGGCGCTAAAAGAAAACGTGGAGAATATAAGTTGAAAACAGATCCATTGTCTATAAATAGAATAGGCAATCGAAGAGAAATGGGCCCCGACAAAAATTCATCATCTGACAATTCATACAAAATGGTTGCTCAGAGATCTAGAATAATTTAGTTATAGTTTAATATTTTGCAAGTTTGAAAATTTATTTGAATCTAAGCTTACTTTTGATTAAATTCAAATTATCTTATATATTTCTGTTTTTTTCTTGCCAAAGAATAGTCGCATATAGGCTTGCTTTCAATTCAATTCAAGTGTGCCTATATTTATGTATTATTCTTGTCGAAATCTTAAGAGTAATTGTATATAAATCTGCTTTTGATTAAATTCAAGCTTGTTTATATTCAGTTATCTTTTCTGATTGAAGAGCGTCAATCTATTATTGATTGACACATTTAGGAAAATCCTCTTAGTTGAGGTAATCGAATGGATAATCACAATTGTCTGATTAAATTAGATATTTTGAGTTAATCTGAAAATGATTAATTCTATTCTTTTCTGGCATGTCCGCACACAATTATTTTGCCAAAGGTTGAGCTAATTTAGCCCAAACAACGGCGCACCCTATCTCCACCCCCTCTATTACTCCTTACGACGTCGCCAATCGAGAAGCACTCCACACCGACCAGCTCCCAAAGGGTCTTGCTATTTGCAGCCACTTATTTTCTGAACGTAGCCTGTATATACTATGGTACACATCTGTTTATAATATGGTACACAGATTATGTTCAGAAAATTTGTGGTTGCAAATAGCAAGGCCCGCTCCCAAAACAGTCCAAAATCAACCCCTAGCATTAACCCCTAAAAACCCTCAAGTCAACCCTCCACGGCGGTGACCAAAATGGTCAGCCTCGTCAAAAACGACGACCTCACCGGGAACCCCCACCCAAACCGAACAACGGACAACAAAACACTCGTCGCGGTGGAATCGAGAATGAACAGCAAACACAAGAAATGGAAGGGTTTTAACAGTAGCAACACAAACCTCCTCAACCAGACAACCACCCACCGCGCTGGAGCCACCAGTCCAACTGTAGCCACTAGCAGATCGAAGACCGGCACAGTCACGAGCCACATCACCAATAAAATCACCACCACTCAACAAGGGACCACTTCATCGTTAGGCCCGAGACCGGATACACCCAACAGTGTATCCAGCAGGAGCTTGCTGGAATGGAGCGGAATCAATAGAGATGGAGTCGAGGAGGGAGCGGAATCAACAAGGAGGACGGTGTTTGTTTTTGTCCAGAATGGAGCTCGCCAGACTGATGCGTTTGTTTTTGTTTGATATTTTTAGTTCTTTTTTTTTTTTTTTTTCCAGATTGTTGCAGTGTTTGGGGGTGAAATACTAGTGATGCCCTCCATTTTAACGGACAAGAGGGACGACGTTAGGGGTGGGGATCAAATTGACACACATTTTAAACATTGGGGACGAAATTGGACACTCGCTAATACTTTGGGGACCAAAAAGGTAAATAAGCCGTATTTTGGCTAAACAATTGAGTCAGATTATTGTTGTCCTTATTCATTTTATTTGGACATTTATCAGTTATGTGTTTATCAATTTGTAGATTATTGATTCGTATTACGAGAGGAATCTAAAAAATAAAGAATTGCGAACCAAACTTAAAGTTTTTTGAGTAAAGACAAAAATAACCCAAATGTTTGCCTGTTTTGAATTATTTTTGCCTTTAGTGATAGTTTTTTACTTTTTAGATTTCTCTCATCAACACAATCCAATAATAATGCACACAAAATCGATGCAAATCAAATGCAAAAGAAATTGAATAATAACCAAAAAATTAATGTGGCTCAATTATTTAGCTAAAACACTCCTAACTTTGGATTCCAGTCTAATTACTTAATGAAAAGGACTGTTATCTTACTAGAGTTGGCATTCAAGCTCATCCTCATCGTTCGATAGAGTGATTTGTGCAAGGCAGAATGGAGAATAAAAGTTTTAAATCATATTTTGTTCTGCTATTTTTCTTTGTACAAATCTATTTTGTTTATGCAATAGTTGATGTTTGATAAAATTACGTTTTACATATTTATTTTACTTGATGAGCTCTATAAAATGAACGATTCTAATATATTATTGTTACTAATAAAGATCCAAATTGGATTGGACGACACATTATGCAATTGGTAAAGCTTGTGCACAAATCACAGAAAAAATAAATTTATCAAATAATAATTGGAACTTAGAGAAAAAAATGAAAGAAAAAGAAAATAATAAGGACTAATTAAAGAAGGTGCGTATATTTACGGCCTATTTTAAAACTTAGAACTTAGAACTGAAAAATGAAAGAAAAAGAACAAAAAATAGAAAAATGATTTTCACACTCTCCTTGATCCCCTATGCATTGACATTCTCTTTTGTCTTTTACTCATGTGAAATTATTAAACTACCCTCACCTTTTGAGTCATTTTTCTATACAAAAGGTAAGTTGATAATTTCATGTGAATAAAAATAAAAAAATAAAGTGCCAATAAATAAAAGGAGGGTGTTAAATTCATTTCCCAAAAAATAATTGAGAAGGAAATTTTGAGGAAAGTGTTGGAGAATTTTTTTTTACTATGCTTTCGGCCCCGTTCGGCTAAATAAGCCAACTGATTTATTTTTTTGTCTTTATTTAATTTTTTTTGTAGTTATTACTTTTTCGATGATTTTTTTGGGGATTATTGCATCGTCATGACGAGAGAAATCTAAAAAGTAAAAAATTATGATCGAAATCCATTTTTTTTTAAATAAAGACGAAAAAATTGACTTATTGGCTTATTTTTGTTTTTATTCAAAAAAATTAGGTTTCGATCTTTTTTTTTTTTTACTTTTTAGATTCTTTTTGTCATGACGATGCAATAATTTCCAAAAATTTGACAAAAAACAAACAAATACGTAAAAAAAATTAAATAAGAACAAAAAAAAAAAGTCAATTAGTTTATTTAGCCGAATAATGTTTCTCAAAACGGAATTCAATTTTCCCTCCCGATCGATGACTCGACTTCAAGTCGAGTGTGCTACAGACGCGCAATATTCTCCACGATTCAGCGACACTGAAAAGTTCGCAGGAGAGAGAGAGAGAGAGAGAGAGAGAGAGCTGAATGGAAGAGCTTAAATCGGTTGTGGGCGACCACATGGGTAGACAAATGGCGGTTCCCGACGACTCACTCGCCGCTCTCCGGACTGCCACCACTTTGGACAGTGCACACCTCTTCTCTCTCCCCCCCCTCTGGGCCCTCTCTCTCTATATCTATATGTACTGTTGTGCATGCAGCAAGTGACTTCTCTTCGATCTTGTCCTTCATGTTTGTGCAGTGTAGAAATATCTTGTTTTGGCATTAAAAGTTCAATGGTTTTCTAGATAGGAATTTGAGGCAGTTGGACCCAGGAGTTTGTAGTTTTCAGTATCAGTAGAAATAAAGGGGACTCTGCATATTAGTTCAAGGATTGGAATGAATAGAATCTTGAGTTTTATATTGATAATTTGGTACGGGAATGCCACTAGCCTTGTTCGTTTAGCATATTTGGGTATTTTAGTTTTGGTAGTGGGTAGAGAAAGAAATAGGGTAATGATTGGAGAAATGGGTAATGAGTGGAGAGATAGAGAGATAAATGAAATTAATAATTGGATAAATAGGATAATGATTGGAGAAAGATATATAGTAATGATTGAAAAACAAAGTTAAAACAAAGTAAATATGCTAAACGAACAAGGCCACTATTTCCTTAGGAAGGGGATCTTTAGGGGTCATCAGGCACAGAGATGCTTAGATTTTTTTTTTTTTTTTTTTTGTGGTGGTAAATTAGATGCGTAGAGTTTCTCCTTTCGTCTCGTATTCTTGATTATCGCGCATCACACACAAACTCATTCTTGATCGATCTACTTTATATGCACCTATGAGCTCATAAAAGTTCCACCTTAATAGGTATAGAATGGCTTTGCGAGTCGAGAATTATTTTGATCCTCATGGACTCTTGCTCTAAGCGCTCTGGTCTGGGACTCTTTTCGTCATTGCAATCACAGTATTGATCAGCGTAGAGAATTAGTCAATCTTCTCTTTGTGGCTCGGTACTTTTGGGTATTGAATTACTTGCCTTAGTGTCTTCTTGTTATATCTTCATATGCAGGACTGATATTGCCGACCAAAAAAAAAAATGCTGAGCTGTGACACCGTTCAAGATCTTTCACTCAATAAGCAGCACTGATATTGCCGACCAAAAAAGAAAAAAGAAAAAGCAGGACTGATATAGTCTCTGCTGCTCTAACCCACCCAATATGGTCCTTAAAGTTTCGGACTGAGGTATGTTCAGTGTGGAGTTGTCTCGGTTTCTTTGTGACATTTGTTCCCATGTCCCATCTATTGTCTTTTCCATTTCTTGTTGTGATCTTTGTTCGATATATAAGTCCCCCGTACTTGCTTGTGTTCCGGCCCCCACCGCCTCGAAATCGTGAACGACTCCGACTATCAAACAACTGAGTGATACACGTAGGATACAAATCAAGCTTGATTACCGAATTCATTCTGATTGGTTCTTTTTCATGTTATGAGCGATGCTGGTGGACGACCGACTGGGACTTCATTTCAGGGGAAAGTTTAATCGATGGTATGCTAATATAAAAAAAAATAACTTTGACGAACAATTCATTTCTTTATCTTCCAATTATAACTGAGGTAAAACTTGGAGAAACCAAATGAAGTCCTACTATGCCAAAAGCATTCCTAAGAGTTGTAACTGTTTGGAAAGTTGAGTTCTTGTGTAGTGTTGCAAATTGTCCCACATCGGTTAATTATCACCTTGAAAACTAGTATATGAGCCTCGGCGGCCTCTCCTCTTTCATTGCCAATTGGTTTTGAGGTGGATGCTTTAACATGCTATCAGAGCTAGGTTTTTTGAGGCTTTTCCATTTTGTTTGTGCCATAGTTGCACTTTGTTTCGTTGTGATCCGTGTGTTCTGGATCCTTTGTTGACCTCTCCACGTGCGAGTCGGGGATCGCACGTGCGGGGGAGTGTTGGAAATTGTCCCACATCGGTTAATTATCACCTTGAAAACTAGTATATGAGCCTGGGCGGCCTCTTCTTTCATTGCCAATTGGTTTTGAGGTGGATGCTTTAACAACACTCAACATTTTGTTGGTTGGCAGCTATCTATGTTTGTGGTAACTGGTAAGTTTGTTTAAGGATAGAAAAAACTATTACAAGGAAAACTGAATGATCAGTTTGTTGCTAGATACTAATGATCTCGATAAGAAAAAACTTATGCAGCCTGCTAGTTAAGAGACCATCCAAAACAATCACAAGCATAGGAGACAAGGATTTGTAGTGGCAAATACCCTCCTATCTGTGAAGTTACAATACGAAGTATTACGCATACTGTACTACAGTACAAGGTCGAGAATCAAGTACAACTACAAAATATAAAGACACGAGATGTTTCATAATCGATGCACCTTGAGCATTTCCGTAGTCCCAATCTCCCTAACTAGCTTGTTTCACTCAGAACTATTTTGTTCTGTGGCTCCACTCGCTTGCCAAGACCAACCCTCGAAATCAAAAAAACAATCTTCTGGGTGCTTCTGGCTGATAAACAACCATGATCTCATCTCCAAGCTTCAATTTGATGAATCTTCCTTGGGCTATGCCTGGTGTGATTATGTAGAGCTAGATGCTTGTGGAATGTGGAGTGTAATCTAGGACTTGCAACCTTTAGAGATCACTAGGAACAGTCGATACCAATGCTCACAAAGCAACTTGTCCTTCCCACATGCTCACAAAGCTCCTTCTAGATACCTTCTAGTGTTGAATGGTTGTTACTTTTCTACCTAAAAGTTCCAGGAGGGTAAAGACTTAAATTGCATAAAGATGAAGATGGTCCGGATGGAAGTTCCTAGATGGGTTGAATGATCTGTTTTATGGTTGTTGAAAGTCTTGTTTCTGTTGGTTTTGTTTTGTTAAGCTGGTTGAAATTGTTCCTTAAGGTACATAGGCAATAGGCCGAAGCATATTTATTTATTTATTTATTCTCCAGGTTGTTCCACGGAACGTATTTATACATATTAGGATAGAAAAGTTCCTAGATGGCAAGGACTGTCCTATTCAGTCTGTCAAAAATCTGTTCCTTTGGATTTTGTCTTGTTGAAATGGGAAATGGTTGAACGCATTGCTTCAGCTACATAGGTAATTTCTCGAAATATAAGAAGAGTGCCAATTCTCTTCTGAAATCAATTTGAGAACAGGGGTCATGTTGTTCAATCAAATGAGTTAGCACCACCATCGTATCAATTAGAACTTGCTCCATTTTCAAAAAGTTAATTATGTATAGGTTTGTACACAGTAAAGAAGTTATATATACAGCTCGCAAAATTTCAGGCACTCAACTGATATCTGTTAAATCTATTCACAGTTTTTGTTGAATTAAGTTGGGAGCCAGGCGAATGATAATATGCCACTTGCTGCCGCTGCAATGCCACCCATCACAAAGGCTGGTAAGTTTCTTCCTCCGAATAGCCCATCCAGTGGTCCACTAACCATAGCCACCACCATCTGTTTTCATAGCCAATTAACCGTATTAGTTGAGGGCCTTCAGGCTATTGTTATTGCTATGATTATTTTGAAGGTAGCCGCAATGCCTACTTAAGGACCTTAATTTGTAGCTGCAAAACACTAAGAACTTTAGATCTGACCAAAAACTTGTACTATTAGGTGGAAAGCTCCCTTATGCATATTAAGTGACCACCCATTTCATACTCGACAATGTAAATTGGACAAAACAGTGTCATAAGATTCTTTTGACAGTACTCTGATATTGTGTCGTGTTGTGTTAGTGTCTGTGCTTCTTATGTTGACCTCATCTCCCAATCACAACTGCTCATGCATGGCATACTAATTAGAAGGGTAATTTGTACAAACCTGTGGTTGTACGTACTTTTCTTTTGCATAATGTTGTAATTGAACTGGATTCAGGTCATTCATTTAATCATACAATATCTACAATTGTATAGTATCTCTTTAATTTCAAACCTTTCATTTCCTTCTCATTTTGGATATACTTTCTGCACTTCTTTTATGTAGCTTTTCATAGAATCTTCCACTGTTGCAGTGTCATTTTTGGTATTACAGTACTTTCATTTCGATTCTTCACTTTAAAGGTCTCGACCCACAATTTAGGCACACACGGATTATATTAACTACTCCAACGTTGCTGTTATTTGTGTAACAGAACTTCGGAATCTTACCTGTGGTATCACGATTGAAAGATTTAGAACTCCCAAAGAAAGCCCTACAAATTTCAATCATCCAAGGTGTATTAGAAGGAGAACCTAGTTAGTAGCAGACAAATATTTGGTTCAGAGTTCACATAAGCTTTACCTTGACCTGAACCAACTGTGTTGGATATTATGGAAGTTAGAGCAAATGGAAGGCTATAAGTCACCTGCACAAATGAATGTGATATCATTTCAGCACTCGTCGATGAGGCAATGAATTCATCCCTAATTTTAGTAATTCAAAGTTTCATGTAGTTTTCCAGAGGTAACAAGTTAGAACATTTTACATACATTTGTCACCTCCTCATATCAATGTACACCTTTTTCATGGGGCACCTCTTATAAAATCTACACATCACCCAGTTTTTTATCCCTTATCTTTTATTTGACTATTAGCATCCAATTACAAAATAAATACGTCGAGGTGGCCTGGTGGTCAAGGTCCGTGACTTAGGCTTTGCTGATTCCTAAGGTCTCAGGTTTGAAACCTCCCAGATGCTATTAACTCCTTTGAGGCTAGTCCATGTTGATCAATTGCTCTGGCTTTAATTGGGCTCTCCGCAAGTGGGCGGTGGATTGGGCCTCCAGGATTAGTTGAGGAGCGCGTAAGCTTGCCCGGACACCTGAGTTATCGAAATATTAATTATAGATATTGATCATTTGCCTTTATCTATAACTACTCATATATGTAGATAAACAAGTAAAGACTTATCTATGATTGCATCAATCTCTCATATCGGAACCAGAGAAAAATTTATACTCTGGATAATATTCAGATTTTGGTGCGGCACCTCTGCATTTGAGTCCAATGTAGTGGTTCATCCACAATGAATGCAGCAGAGTGCAAATATCACTTACTAGAAAGGGCGGCTGTACCAAGGGTTGAGGTCTTGAGGGTTTCATTGGGTTCAATAAAATGGGCTAATATTTTTTTATACCTATCGTCTGGTTTTTATTTTGTATTGTTTGGACCGGGTCATTCGAATGAAGCTAAAATATTTGAAAATTAACATAAATTTGTAAAGTAGATAGCATAGTCCAAAAATACAGAATAAGCGTACTCCTTTTATAAAATGAGCTAATTTTTTTTTTTTATACCTATAGTATGTTTTTTATTTTGTATCGTTTGCACTAGGTCATTCGAAGGAAACTAAAATATTTGAAAACTAACTTAAATTCGTAAATTAGATAGCATAGTCCTAAGATTACAGAATAAACCTAGCCCTAATTTTCAACTAAATAATAGTTATATAGGGTTTGTATCATAGTTACTTTCTGTGTGTGTTTGTTACAGCTGAACTGAAATTGTGTAACTGTCCCTGCTTACAAGGAGCGAGTCACCGAATCCTTGTAAGATTGTCTTTGTCACAATTTAGGTCCGGTGTCTCTACGCGTAGTTAACTATATTTATTTTTCTATTTTTGAATTTGTAATGTTATGCTAAAGAAACTTGAGTAACTCACTGCTTGTGGGATACCCAACAAGAAGAAAAGCAAGTAAGAAGCCATCTTCACTTTCAAGGGCGGTTGCTTAAGCACCCCACCACTACTAGTCGTGGCGGCAGTACTTCTGGCAGTCTCAGCCATCTGGGTAATCACCACCGTCAATCCCATACAAACCGCCAACAAAAGGTTGCCAATCCCCCACACCTGCTTGACGCCACCCAATATCCGCACCAGCGGCTCAATTGCCAACGACGTGATTCCCAGTGTCAGCACATACCTGATAAAATTGTTGAACCGAAAGGTTAGCGACGAAAACCAATTCTGTTAGGAGGAGGGGGGGGGGGGGGGGGATTCTAGTGCATCAGGTGGTTAGTTTTACTTTTGTACTAGTACTAGGAGTTGAGGTATTTGTGTTTTTGCTATATTTGGTTGCATCTTGTGCTGTTGGCAGTTTTTCCTGTGCTTTTGGTAGTTACGTCCATAGCTAGAATGTTTTTTTTTTTGATTGTTCCAAAATTTCCTCTTTTTTTTTTTCCTCCGTAACATTTTATCTATGGTGAAATGTTGCTTTCTTTTTGCCGATTAACAAAAGAATTAGCACGTACCACAATAGCCCTAGCGACCCTGCGTAAACTCCCTGATTGTATAACTCTCTCTCCTCCACATTCCCCTCGACGTTACCTCCATACACCTCCTTCCCCATCCAATCCGTGTCGTATAACAGGAATGGAAACCACCCCGTCCAATTCAAACTCGTCAGGAAAAGCAAAATCCACATTGGTTTCGACAAGCTGAGCAACAAAAAACTCAGCTGCTTGAAGAAACCTGTTGACACCTCCTCTCCATGCTCTATGACAATTGCAACCTTTCCTAACCTTGTAGGAGACGCAATGGGTTCCTCCGAGACTGATGTGATGGCGACTGTGGTTACGAATGTCAAGATCAGGATAGATACGAGAAAGCATGCCTTGAGGTTGGCACAATAGATATCGCATGCCTCGGTTTTCGTGAAGGGTAGGATACGGTAGAACTCGGAGAGAGAACCTGCCGCATAACCGAGGATGTTTCCAATGGCCATGAAGAAGGCGAAGAGAGCGTTTGCGAACCTCGTCATCGCCTCGTCGCCACCAGAGAGGTCGGCCAGAAGTGCCCTGCAAGGACCTTGCAACGTATTGTTCCCTATGTCGAGCAACCAAAACCCTAAAACAAAAATCGTGACGGCGGCTGGTTTGGTTTCTTCGTCAAGGGTGTCGCCGAGGAGATAATGGCCGATGTCTGCAGCGAAGCCGATGAGAATGACGGCAACGGTGATAAGGGAGGCACCGGCAACTATAAAGGGGCGGCGGCGGCCGTAGCGAGAGGTGCACCGGTCGCTATAGTAACCGACTGTGGGTTGGACGAGGAGGCCGGAAACAGGCCCGCAGAGCCATATGAAGGCGGCCCATTTGTGGGGGACGCCGAGGAGTTGTACATAGGGTGTTAGTAGGGAAAGCTGGAGTGCCCATCCATATTGTATGCCGGCTGCGATGGAGGCAATAATGAGTATTTTTCTTACGGGGCTTTGTTTTTGGTATTCATCGTAATCGTATTCATATGGCTCGGATTCAAAGTAGTACTCAGATTGATACACCATGATTGAGGATTACTGTTCTCTCTACTCCTTTTTATTCTGTTTTTTTGGTTCAATGCTGGGTACAAAGAAACATACAAGTGTGAGAAGATACCCAACGGCTTTTGGACATGGGAAGAGAGGGAGAGATTGTAATTCTCTCCCTTCCAGGTAGAGGAAAAGAGCTTATTGGGTAACAAGAAGACAGTTTTAGAGAGAGACAGAGAGAGAGAGAGAGAGAGATTGGTGGAGGGCCATAAAGTGTTATTCGGCTAACATGTCTTGTGAGGAGAAATTAAAGGCTAGGTTGTTGCTGAGACCTGAAATTGATTTTCGGCCAGAATAGTAGGTAGTAAAAAAATTTCAGAATGATTTTGGTTATGATGGGTTCATGAAATGAAATAAAATGGAATCTATATTTTGGAACGTTTTGTTACATATTAGAAGAATTTAGCTTACTCCAATCCAAACCCAACTCATCAAAAGAGATACTACATGTTATAGGCTGCACGGTTATCCCACAGATAAACCAAGGAGTTCTTCGAACAACTGTAGACTTTCAAGTTGCTCTTCTTCTAGAGCTCCTCAATCCAACGACAAGGCAATGGTGGCCGCTCCGTTGATTACTCAGGACTAATACAACAATGTTTTGGCCATGCTTTCGTCAGGTAGCATCAATTTTGAATGCCAACTTAGCCAGTGCATGTCACCATTTCCACCCCATTATTTTCCGCTTGAATCATTGACACAGGCGTTAGTAACCATGTGTTGTCACTTTTCTCATCTTATAGCCCTTGCACCAATATTCTGTCCTTCGTTAAATTACCTGATGGTTCCAATGCACAGATTACTCACAGTGGAACTGCAAAGCTTTTCTCCAACCTTACAACTTGATCATGTGTTTCATCTTCCATCTTTTAAATCCAATTTGTTATCCGTCAGTCATTACAAAGCTCCATCAGTACTCAGTTACTTTTCTTGATGATAGTTTCAGGACCTATTCGCGAAGAACACGATTGGAATGGTAGTGTACATGGCAATCTCTACTATCTTCAAGCACCTTCTGTACTCCTTGTTATTGGCACTCCCACCATTGACATTTAGCATTGGCGGCTTGGACACCCTTCTCGTCATAGAGTATTATAAATAGCTAAGATTGTTTCATCGATCTGTTTCATATTCCAATAACTATGAGCACGACATTTGCCTACAAGCAAAGCAACCGAGACTAAGTTTTCCCAACAGTTCCATTTCATCTAGTAAACCTTTTCAATTAATCCATGTAGACATTTTGGGTAGTTTTTCCCAACCTTTTGAGTGGTGCTTGATTTTTTCCTTACTATTGTGGATAATTTCTCATGTTCCACTTGGATATATCTTAGTATGTGTTACAAGTTTGACACAAAATACCACTTGAAATCCTTTTTTGCTACGGTGAAAACTCAACATCGATCACTATCAAATCAAACATGTATTTTCTGGTGATAGCGATGATTTTTTTTTCCCGAAAATTCAACAGATCAGATTAGACCACGGGGTAGAATTATTATCCAATTTAATGCAACAACTTTTTTTTCCTTCTAAAAATGGTGTAGTTCATCAACGCAGCTGTGTGTCTACCCCACAACAAAATGGTGTTTTAGAACGCAAACACTGACACCAACACCAATCTCCTTTTGGGGGAAGTGTATTCTCGTAGTTGGGTATCCATATGCACAAACGGGTCACCGGATCTATGCATGATATCCAAACCAAAACCATTTATATGTCAAGGGATGTTGCATTTCATGAAACCATTTTCCCTTTTTGAGATATTCTTCATATGCAACCCCGTCACTGGCTATCCCTTCAACTATTGAGGATCATCCACACTTTGACAATGCATCTATTCAACAAAAACCGACATTGTTCTGCCACAGCAAAGTTAGTAACCAACAAGAAGACCTTCAACGCAGCCAACAACAGAAGACCTTCGATCGGGAAAGGGGAGGTGCGGACCGAAGCAAAATCCGGACACTTTGATTAAAACAAAATCAGGATCGGTCCGCACCTCCCCTTTCCTGATCGAATTTCAATGATCCGAGCCGTTCAATGTGTTAAGAACGTGATTTTAAGAGTATCCGCGAGAAATCAACAAAAAAAAAAAATCGGAAAAGGCTTCATCCGAACAGTTTTTTATTGAACTGTTCAATAAAAAACTGCTCAAATCAAGCCCTTTCCGGTCATTTTTTTTTTCTGATTTCTCGAGGGTACTTTTAAAATCACGTTCTGAATACATTGAGCAGCTCGGATCATCGAAATTCTATCGGGACACTATTTAATGGAGCCTTTAACGAAATCCGTTAGTCATTTGGACAGAAGGGATTAACGAAAGATAATGTTAGAAGGAAAATTGATTTTTTTGAAAGTTTGAGAGTCTAATTAAAATTTAGAGTAAAGGTTGGGGGGTATTTTGAAATTTTCCCTTAACTGAACCTACCAATACTCCATGACTTAAATCAGCCATGCAGGACAATATGAGTTCAAAATTTTGCAACTAGTTGAGATCGTGCAACTTCAACGCAAGTAAGTAGTATTTGAGATGACCAAAGTCGTTGATGAATAAAAATGCCTCTCGAGAAACTGTTTGCGATGTTGAATGGCTGAAGGACCATTTCCAATTCCAATTCCAATTATATAATCAACATATACTAGAACAAATGCTGAAGATTGTCCTCAGACGCAGGTAAACAAAGAATAATCATCGTGTGATTGAGAAAAACCATCTTGATGAATAAGAACTTGGCAAATCATTGGCGAGACGCCTACTTCAATCCATATAAGGATTTTTTTTGCATGATTTGCACGCTCGAGTCTTCCCCGATTGAGCAAATCTTGGTGGAAGAGTCATGTATACTTTTTCATCCAAATCACCATGGAGAAATACATTGTTGACATCAAGTTGTTGAAGGGACCGATTTTTAACAACAGCATGTCAGTAATAGATAAAAGAGCCCGAACTGTGACAAATTTGGCTACAAGTGCAGCGTGCTTGTGATTGTCGACCCCTTGAACTTGTGTGAATTCCTTTGCGGCATAGCAAAGCTCTATAACTATCGATGTTAATTACCATCATATCGATTTTGACTTGGGCTCTTCTACGGAGGAAATTAATGGCTGAAAGAAAGGCTCGATGTGCTACTGAGAAGTTACTATATATATGCGATATCAAGAGGGTAAAGACTACTTATCCGTTTAACAATGGTAGTGTAGCATTAGCAACTGCTGAACAATTGCAATCATGAAGGTAAGATGGCTTCCGTCGTTGGAATGAGTACCCATGGAATCACCCTTGGAGTGCTCAATCCAACTTCAAACCAGGGCTCAAACATTGCCCGATTCTTTATGGATCTTGCACTCGCAGTCTACTTAAATTGTAGAGAATTTCATAACCATTATATAAAAAATTTGCTCATATGTTCGTAACATCAAGGTTCTCTTTCCGATTTCCTTCTCTACAGACGTAAATCGGGGATGGTGTGGTTCGTCCATGCCTTTGACACCGTAAAATCGAAACAAGAACGAACCAATTAAACCCATTTCCCCCAAGATAAATGCATCTCAAATTCATATTCAACGGTATCCGATTAATGTGATTTTTTGGCGTGGTCGAAGTTCTCGATGAGCTCTAAAATGTGAACGATTTGGATCATTTACGTGGACTCGCAAAGTGGCCCAAAATGGCTGAAGCTAGACTGTCTAATCCAATCCAAATGTTGGACTAGAGGATCCTGATCCCCTATCAAATTGTATTAAGTTGCTTTTTTGTCCCCCCCAATTTTAAGTTACAATAACGCCACTTATGATTATGATTAGAATGGAAAACAAGCGCTCTATCTGTGCTATGCATGGATGAAAGAAAGAAAATTCTATTATTTTTAAAGTTATTTATAGCTTTGGGTAAAGTCTTGTTACCTTATTTATACTCCTTATTTATTATTTAGCATTAAATGTAAAGATTTTAATGAGAGAATGTTTGAGCATGAAAATGAAGTTTGAGATCTTTCTTCTAACTTTTTATATTTAACTTTTGGTTTTATATACGAAAATGAATCACAAAATCGAACCAAGAACGAATCAATTAAACCCAATTTTCCCAAGATAAATGCATCTCGAATTCATATTAAACGGTATCCGATTAACGTGATTATTTTGGCGTGGTCAAAGTTTTCAATGAGTTCTAAAATATGAATTTGGATCATTTACGTGGGCCCGAAAAGGGGTCCAAAATGGCTGAAGCTAGACCGACGTCCAAACTGGAGGATCCTAATCCCTTATCCAATTGTTTTAAGTTACTATAATGC
Source organism: Rhododendron griersonianum (assembly GCA_018127125.1). Lineage (NCBI taxonomy): Eukaryota > Viridiplantae > Streptophyta > Magnoliopsida > Ericales > Ericaceae > Rhododendron > Rhododendron griersonianum. The sequence continues at coordinate 28,471,976 of CM030798.1, forward strand.
CACTTCTGATTAGAATGGAAAATACAATGCCAAAATTCTGGAAGAACAACCATTTATTTGCCAAGATATATAGTACACCATGGATATATATATATACAAGAAAAAATTTCACATTGTGAATATTCAATTATTACAACTCAAAAAATGACTCATCCCACTTGAAGTCCCCAAAGCAAAAACATGAAAATTCGGAAATCATGTTTGGCATTCGTCGTTTGATTCTTCTTCGTGCCCGATGAGGCATATGTACACAAATTCACATTAGCAACTTCTGGGGAGCTTCAAATTATTACGCATTGTTTCAAGCTGACGATGGAAGAATTGTGAAAGCACAGACCGCACTTATTGCAGATGCAATGGCTCCAAAAATGAACCCAGGAATATTACCACCTCCAAAAGCTGCATCCAACGGCCCAATCAACACCGAGACGATCATCTGTTTCAACACATCATACAACCAAATTAGCAATGATCGTGCCGATCTGTAGATATCGGGCAATGGAAGGAATTGGCTAAACCATACAGTCTCAAGGTCATGTTTTTGAAGTATTTTGCGTTATGCTACATCACATTCCAGATTTTAAATAATGGCATTCCAGATTTTAAACCCGTTACGTGGCGGCAGCTATTTAAAACCTGATTGCGTTCATTTAGGTAATCCACAATCTTACCTGGGGGATACAAATTGAAATATTCAGGATCCCCAAGGAAAGCCCTACACAGTTGAAACAGCCAGTCAGTTAATCTTATTAATTATTCTTAAAAAGTTAAATTTGTAGCTCAAAACTGGAGGAAGCATTACCTTGGCCGGCTCCAGAAGTGCTAGAATATATTGAAGCCAGAGCAAATGGAATGCTAAAAGTCACCTGCACACACATTTAGGGGATCAAAAATTATTCTGATTGTCCAAAACATACTAATTCATAGTATTGTGGTGCTGCCAAAACTGAGAATTTAGAGAAGGGGAAATAAACTAACCGCCTGGGGGATACCAAACGCGGCAAAAAGTCCCACCGCGGTTGCCTTGACGTCGGAAGGCGGAGGCTGCAAGGTTGCACCGCGGGCCTTCTCCGCCATCTTGGAGACCACGTACGTCAATGCCAAGCAGATAGCCAAAACCAAGTTTCCAAGCCCCCAAACCCGCTTCACGTGGCCGAGGCATTTCGCCATCGGCTCGATGGCCAGTGACATAATCCCGAGGATCACGGCATACAGCATCAGCCCCAACGATCCGACGCTAACTCCTTGATCGTACAGCTTCACTTGGACATCGCTTCCGGTGGGATCGCCACCGTAGATCTCACGGCCCATCCAGTCGGTATCGTACAAGAGGAATGGGAACCATCCGATCCAGTTCAATGCGGTCACCAAGAAAAGAAGCCACACTGGCTTAGGTAGGATTTTCACCGCCGAGCAAAGTTGCCCGAAAAATGGTACAGATTCCCCTCCTTTCTCGAGCTCTTCCTTTGTTATCGGGGTCTCTTTCACTATCGTGCAAGCGATTGTAGTAAGGATTAGGAGGAAGAGGATGGAGAAAATGAAGCATGTTTTAAGGTTGGCGCAGTATACGTCGCATGCCTCGGTTTGCGTGAAGGGAAATATTTTGTGTAGCTTAGGGTAAGATCCGGCCGCGTATCCCAACACATTTCCGACGGCCATGAAGAAAGAGAAGAAGCCGTTCGCGGCGCTGATTTTGGAGTGGTTGTTGGCCGATAAGTCGGCTAGGAAGGCCCTGCATGGGCCTTGCAATGTGTTGTTGGCAACATCCAGAATCCAAAACCCAAGCACGAACATCACGACTGCTCGTGGTTTGGTTTTCTTGTCGGGTGAGTCGCCGAATTTCCTTCCCATGTCGGCTGCCCAGCCGATGAGGAAGACGGCCACGGCAACGAGGAGAGCGCCGGAGACTATGAAGGGACGGCGGCGACCGAATTTCGAGGTGCAACGGTCGCTGAAGTAGCCGACGATTGGCTGGACCAGCAGGCCTGAGAGGGGCCCACAGAGCCAGATGAAGCTGGACCAGGTGTGTGGGACGCCCAGGGTCTGCACGTAGGGTGTCAAGAGGGACAACTGCAGAGCCCATCCGAATTGGACCCCGGCGGCGATGGAGGCGACCAGGATAAGTTTCCCGATCGGGGCGGGGGGGCCGTTTGAGTCGCCGGAGGCGGAGGTGGTGATTATTGCGTGCTCCATGCTTTTCACATTCACTATTTTTTTTTTAATATTTTTTTTTCCTATTTTTGTGGTCTCTAACCCTAGCTCTTTTGAGAACTGTTACCCGTTGTCTCTAATCGCTGGTGGCCTGAATAGGCCGTACCGGAAGGTGGTTGATGGGGAAATGAAATTAGTTCCGGCCAGGACTAGAGGTACAAGGGAGAGGAGGGAGAGAGAGACCACACGGGGATTACTAGGTGATGGGATGAGATGAGAGTAAAAGGCAATGTGTGGACGTATTTATAATGTGTGGGGAAGAGAGAGAGAGAGAGAGAGAGAGAGAGAGAGAGAGAGAGAGAGAGAGAGAGAGAGAGAGAGAGAGAGAGAGAGAGAGAGAGAGAGAGAGAGAGAGAGAGAGAGAGAGAGAGAGAGAGAGAGATTGGTGGAGGGCCATAAAGTGTTCTTCGGCTTAACATGTCTTGTGAGGAGGTAAAAAAGGCTAGGTTGTGGCTGATATCTGAAATCGAATTTCGACCAGAATTGTAGGGAAAAAAATTCGGAATGATTTGGCTCATATCTGAAATAAAAGAGGAAACGGAAGTTATATATATATTTTTTTCATATGTTTTGTTAGAGTATCCACAATGCTATAATAAAAAATGGATAACCAAAAGTTGCCACATCAGCTTTTAATTATCCATTTAAGAGATTGCTAAGATTAGCAATGTAGAGGTCCACAATGGCATAATCAAAATTGAATAACCAAGAGTTGCCACATCACTATTTTAAATTACAAAAAAAACTAATAACTGTGAACATAGAAATAGTTTTTTCTAAAATTAATTTTGAGACTAATGAAAACTATTTATTAGAAATAGACAATAATTTTTGAATTTTTTAAAAAAAGAAAAACAGTTTTAAGAAAAATAGCTTTTGTGTAATTACGATTTTTGAAAAAATTGTTTTTTTATATAAGAAAAGGTTTTGAAAAAAAAACATTTTCTCATACAAAACAATTTTTCAAAAAAAGAACAATTTTTCTGTATAAAAATGTTTTTTAAAAATAGTTCAAAAATAATTTTTGGGGGAAAACGGTTTTTAAAAAAAGTTTTTAAGTAAAATATTCTTTTTGAAAACGTTATTGAAAAAGAAAAAAAGAGGGGAAAGGGAAGAAATAGAACTTTTTTTTTGTAATGATGTATGTATTTGATTGAGAATGTAAGGTTCATTAAATTTGGTTATTGGCAAAAGGTTGTTAGTTTTGATTATCCAAAGTCCAAAATTTGATTATTTCTAAGGAGGTTGCTAAGTTTGATTATAGCATTGTGAGCCATATTTTACACTAACATTGTTAACTTTAAAAACCTAGCACTTTTGATTATGCCATTGTGGATACTCTTACATATATATTACTCCCAGAAGAATTTAACTTACTCCAACCCTAACCCAACTCATAAAAGAGATGCATTTTATAGGCTGCATGCATGCATGGTACGTTATCCCATAGATAAACTATTGACATTTAGGGGTTGATTGGATGGGGGCTACCGAAGTAGTAATACCCCTCCCAAGACCGTGAGCCCATGGTTAAGCCATGGAAGTTATATTTTGGAATTTATATTAGAAGAATTTAGCTTATATGTGTTGTGCATCAGGTCGGCCGTCTGTTCGGTCATCTGACGGTCTAGATCTTTTCTCGACAATAAACGACCGAAAGCCGTTATTGCCGAGATGAGGTCTGGACCATCGGATGGCCGAACGATGGTTCAAATTGTGCACAACACGCATGCTGTGCACAAATCCCCCGAGTTGCCCAATTTGCGCCTGTAGAGAAGTTAGTCGAAAAGAGAACCTTAATTGATGTTTCGAACATATGAGAAAATTTGTATATAATTAATGGTTTTGAAATTCTCAATTCAAAGTGTGCATATAATACACACCCAAAAGGTGTGGAGTATTATAACATTTCCCGACTTTTGTACATTCCAAATCATTCCACATTTTATAGATTCACAAAGTTACTCTTGATGATTTAAATTTGATGATATCCGTCGCTAGTTAAAATGGATAACTAATTTGGGACATCTAAAAAAGAAAAGTTGGACTCAAATTTTGGGACGAAGAAAGTCTCATTGTTGAATCTTAATGGCAAAATTAAGACGAAACCTCTTATAACATCTTTAAAGGAAATAATCAAAAAATCTGTCATCTATGACACCTCATGATAATTTGATGATATCCGCATAATAAATCAGGAGACTTTGAGTTCAATATTTGTATATTAATTAACTAGCTTATATGTTAACCGCCATTCAAAATTTACCTATTCCTATGTTATTCACAGCAGTGTTCATATTTTTTTGTCATACGGTATTCATCAGCGGGGTGTTAATATGTTAGTCAACGGAAGTTTTAGAGTCTATTCATAGCCCTAAATGCCAAACCTACTTCCCGTGGAACTTGAACTCAAGTCACCACTGGAAAGAAATAAGACAACCAACTTGACAAGCTTGATTTCTCCACAGGTGTTCATTTGCCTACATTGTATGCATAACTTACCTTTTCAATCAAACCTGGCCCCCTACACGTGTCGGATGTCGTTGATTCCTGCGTGGGCCCCCTCATTTTTTTTATAAATTTTTTGGATGGCTCGGATCGGCTGTCAGGTGACCGGAGACAGCCCTGCGCGGCCGTCGGTACGATTTTCCTACAGTACCCGTCGGTACCAATAGCAATACTCCAAAATTTATGATGGTTAACCTGTTCTATTAGTCAACGAATTTTTTCGACCAAATTTAAATGCATATATAAACAAGCCACACAACCAACATTACAACATACATGGTAAGGCCGCCCATGCTAGATTATGAGCGGACTTAACCACCAGTCTTGGAACATTAATACTCCCTCCGTCCCTTTTGAATTGTCCTATTTTGTAACTTCAACTTATTAAGAAGACATCATCCTTTCACATTTCACATGAACTTTTATCTTCACTTTCCCTACTTACCCTATATGGAGACATTATCATTACACTTTTACTCACTAACTTTTCAAAATAGAATTTACTTTAAGGAACAAAATAAAAAATGCACCAACTTTTACCCACTAACTTTACAAAATGAACACTTATAAAGGGACAGTCCAAAATAAAATACTGGACTCTAAAAAATGGACCGATGGAGTAACTTTTACAATAATAAACTTGGAACATAAAGAACAAAAATAAAAAAAAGCTGCTCTAAAACAAAAAGGAGCACTACTTGGATCAATTAAACCGTGCACAAAAAGCGAGCAATCCGTTTTGATGCATGCATATTGTCTCCAGCTTCTCCTTAATGGCCCACTCTAACACCAGTAAACCTACTCTAATTTCAACAACAGTTGCAGAGGAAGCAAAGCACATAACAGCTTGATTTACAACATCCTGGCCACTAGATTCCAACACCCAAGCAGCTGCTCCCATCTGTGTGTGCCCACATGCCATGCACCATCAGTCACAAAAGAAACCCAGTTAGCATGATCATCTTCCCTACCAGGTTTATTAAATTCAAAACAAAGCAACTTAGCTGATCCTTTCCTTGAAGCACTTCATTTCGAACATTACTCTTAACCGAGCCTCTGAAATTCCCATAGCCAGACCTGCATAAGCTCACTAAGCCTGAAAAAAAAAAAACGCAAGCCTGATTAGCCTCTGTTTTTTTAAGTTCTTATAGGTGGTGTTGGTATCCCACATTTGCAAGGAGGGCCTTCATTTATGCTATTGAAACGGGAGGAAGAAGAAGACATCTATGTAATCTGCAGCTAGTCTGCTACTAGTACATATATGAAGATACTGCAATTGAGGAGGACAGTTTTGCATACAGTGTCCACCATAGTTTGGAAGAGTCAAAATGACAAGAAGATTAAAACTACTACAATTAAGGCTAACTACTGCATCTCTACTCTGGATACATTTTGTCCATTAGACAAAAATTCTAAGTCCTCGAACATAGAATCATGAGATTTTCCTTATGCCAAAATCAACAAAATTCCAAAGATGGTCCTAATTATAGCAGATTCAGACCAGATAGCTACATGGGTTTGCATCAAACGAGTCTTATTCTCCTAATAATAACAATGCAAAGGACAGATGAGTATAACCAACTCAACTGTGCGTCTGTTTTCTTTTCTTTTTCTCCAGTAATTGTCATACTAATCAAAATGAAACCTAACCCTATAACACCATACCAGAATTCATGGAAAAACAATTAGAATTAGGGATTCTTTTATTTGAAAAATTAGAATTAGGGTTTTTTTTATTTACAAAATTAGAATTCTAAGTCGTCTTCTTCGTAATCGGTTCGAAACCTTTTCCCAAATTTTCTGGTGAGAGATAGAGAGAAAGATGAAACAAGTTAATACACATAGAAATCACCAAATTCATCAAAACCCAAAACAGATCTGGTTCGAACCAATGCAAACCCTAAACTGGTTCGAACAAAAAAAGGCCCTAATAAGAGAGAGAGAGAGAGAGAGAGAGAGAGAGAGAGAGAGAGAGAGAGAGAGAGAGAGAGAGAGAGAGAGAGAGAGAGAGAGAGAGAACAAGACTTTTTAGTTCGAACCAAACATAGCCCTAAATTTGGGTCGAAGCCCTAAATCGCAGAAAATCCAGAGATCGAGGGAGAGAGAGCGCTTGGTGGTACCTTGTTGTTCCTCTTCTTCTAGTTCGAGTGAGATGCTTCGAACTGGTCGTCTTCTTCGTTTGCGTCGTCTCTTCTCTTCTTCTTCTCTCTCTCTCTTCGTCTGCATTGAAAGGGTGAAAGTGAGGGGACTGGGGTTTTGTTAGGATCCGACTGAGAAGACCCGGATGACCCGTGAACGTTTTTTTACCCGACCCATGATCCCTTCTTACCCGCGCGTCTCTCCCTTTTATCTGAGCCGTTGGATGAGATCCAACGGCTAGGAAGCAAAGTCCGCATTTTGGCATTCTAAGGGCATCCGTAGCTGAAACCCTCTGAAATTTTTTTTTTAAATTGAGGCTCCGTTTGTTTCGATGTAAAATGTTTTACAATGTAAAAGATTTTCCATGTAAAATATTTTTTCAGAAAACAAACTTCAAACTTTTTATTTTCCGGTGTTTGGTTGACACTTGAAAATATTTTCAGAAATTAACAAAATAGTGTAGAGAGAGAGATGGGGAGCTTAAATGGCGGAGAGATATGAGATTATTGAAATTGAACGTGGGTCGGGACTGACGATCGAGAAAATTGAGCACTGAGAATTGCAGTAGAAGGTAGTGGGTTCATTTCGAAAAATAATTTATGGAAGATTTAAGGGTAAGTCATTTTCATTCTTCATGGGTATCGATACCCTTAAGGTTGGAATGATCGTGACCAAATGGTATCGATACCATATTTCCAAGGTATCGATACCTTTTAGTTCTTGGACAATTTTGCTGACTCTGATTCTTACTCCTCTATTTTGGGTTCCGATCACTTCTAATCCATTCCAAACACCTCCCGAATGATCCTTAACTCGATCACTTGTAGTTAATAAATCCGTGGAACGTCCTCATAAGTTTTAGCTCTCGTTTGAGCATGGTTTCACTTAAATACCTTATGTTTTAAAATTTGGTTTGAACGGTACGAGCATGACGGTTAAAGGATTTTGGAACTTTACGGACACAACGAGAACACTTCAGGACTCATCGACGGGTGAGTGCCTGGCAGAGGACATCGGGGTCCTTTAATTGGCCCGGCAGGAGCTATATGCTCGTATTTGGTACTTCAGGACCTCCCAATGGGCAAGGTGCCTGGCAGAGGACATTGGGGTCCTTTAATTGCCCCGGCAAGAGCTTCGCCTCATGACACTTGTACGAGACACGTGTTGACATATAGTTCTTTCAAAGATTATTCATTGGGACACACGATTGGTTCTAGAAGTGAAATGTTGGAATTGGATTGCTATAATTGTCCATTCATCGGATCTTGTCGCCATTTCCATCTCGTGATCATCCATACATGTCATTTGCATACATTGTTAGATTAGAACTTTCTACTGGGCTAGTGTAGCTCAGACCTTCCATCATTTTCAGGTACTCATCCAGGGCAATAGCTGCACATTTGGATTGCTTGGACGTAGTCATTCTTTTGAAAGCTAACACCGAGGAGTTATTAAGTCATCTTTATAATTTATTTGGGAAGATGTATTAGTAACTCTATTTGTAAATCTTTTGACTATGAAATGTTGGAATTTCTTAACTCTATCGATACTCTTTACTTATGTTGATTTGGGCCTCGAAGCCAAAGATGTAATCTTTTGGATACTTATGGTGGATGAAGTCTAATTATGGAAATGGGAATGTCAAACTCTTTTGGGATATTGTGCGGATAATTGTGAGGTTTTATTTATGAAAAATCCTTTATATTTATGTTTAAAATCGAGGGTGTGACATATACTCACACAATCACAAATTGTACAAGCACCCCTCTACAAACAACATTCTCACATTGACCCCAAATCAAATAATTCAATAAATCCCTCATTTATTCCATATTCTAACATTAATAAATTCTTTAAATAATTTTTGAAATTACGGGTCTCTACAATTAGTTTGTTTGGGTCTAAGGATGATTATTTAAGTCTCCCTCTAAAAAACCCAATCTCAGTTGATTAATTATCCTCATGAAGAGGGGCATGCAAGGGAAATATGTTCAAAAACAGATCCCGAATCATCTCGATCCGTCACCAGAAAACATATGTTTGATTTCAACAAATATATGTTTCATTTGATAGTGATCATCCAGAATATAGTAAGGAGACCAAGCACCACTCAAAAGGTTGTGGAAAACTACCCCAAATGTCAACATGGATTAATTCAAATTAAAGGTTTACTAGAAGAAATGGAACAATTGGGAAAACTTAGTCTCGGTTGCTTTGCTTGTGGGCAAATGTCACACTTATAGTTATTTGAATAAGAAATACATAAAACAATCTTAGCTATTTATAATACTCTATGACTAGAAGGGTGCCCAAGCTGCCAACGCTTAGGGCCCGATAGGATATGGGATAAGGATTGGGGTATTATTTATGAAGGGGGATAAAATAGTAAGGGGTATTATGTAAGAAGGGTGGACCCACATTGATGTGATGGGAGGATTAAATAGTACTCCCTCTTTCTCAAATTGAATGTCAATTTTTGATTAACGTGCCATTTTCAATTTCTTATATATTTCAATATGGATCTAAAAAAATATGTAATATGAATCTTATTTGATAGTTCTCGATTAGTTCTATTATACAAAATTTTCAAACTCATGAAAAATATTATAGATTAAAAGATATAAACGATGAAAAATGTGACGAGTTTAAAAAATTGTCATCCATTTTGGAACGGAGGGAGTACTTGGTTTGGATGAGGGATAAAATGGGGGGATAAAATTGTTTTGTAGTTGAAATGGAAGAGAGATAGGGTATTATCCGGTGGTATTATGTAATAACACCCCAAAACCTTTCCATAAATTAATAATCCCCCGCCGGGGGTATTAGGGAGTACAAGAGAATCTAGGACTTAGCTAATACCCCGGCAAAATGTATTCCCAAACCATGGCTTAACCATGGGCTCACGGTCTTAGGAGGGGTATTACTACTTCGGTAGCCCCCATCCAATCAACCCCTAAATGTCAATAGTTTATCTATGGGATAACGTACCATGCATGCATGCAGCCTATAAAATGCATCTCTTTTATGAGTTGGGTTAGGGTTGGAGTAAGTTAAATTCTTCTGGGAGTAATATGTAACAAAACATATGAAAAAAATATATATATAACTTCCGTTTCCTCTTTTATTTCAGATATGAGCCAAATCATTCCGAATTTTTTTCCCTACAATTCTGGTCGAAATTCGATTTCAGATATCAGCCACAACCTAGCCTTTTTTACCTCCTCACAAGACATGTTAAGCCGAAGAACACTTTATGGCCCTCCACCAATCTCTCTCTCTCTCTCTCTCTCTCTCTCTCTCCCCCACACATTATAAATACGTCCACACATTGCCTTTTACTCTCATCTCATCCCATCACCTAGTAATCCCCGTGTGGTCTCTCTCTCCCTCCTCTCCCTTGTACCTCTAGTCCTGGCCGGAACTAATTTCATTTCCCCATCAACCACCTTCCGGTACGGCCTATTCAGGCCACCAGCGATTAGAGACAACGGGTAACAGTTCTCAAAAGAGGGTTAGAGACCACAAAAATAGGAAAAAAAAAATATTAAAAAAAAAATAGTGAATGTGAAAAGCATGGAGCACGCAATAATCACCACCTCCGCCTCCGGCGACTCAAACGGCCCCCCCGCCCCGATCGGGAAACTTATCCTGGTCGCCTCCATCGCCGCCGGGGTCCAATTCGGATGGGCTCTGCAGTTGTCCCTCTTGACACCCTACGTGCAGACCCTGGGCGTCCCACACACCTGGTCCAGCTTCATCTGGCTCTGTGGGCCCCTCTCAGGCCTGCTGGTCCAGCCAATCGTCGGCTACTTCAGCGACCGTTGCACCTCGAAATTCGGTCGCCGCCGTCCCTTCATAGTCTCCGGCGCTCTCCTCGTTGCCGTGGCCGTCTTCCTCATCGGCTGGGCAGCCGACATGGGAAGGAAATTCGGCGACTCACCCGACAAGAAAACCAAACCACGAGCAGTCGTGATGTTCGTGCTTGGGTTTTGGATTCTGGATGTTGCCAACAACACATTGCAAGGCCCATGCAGGGCCTTCCTAGCCGACTTATCGGCCAACAACCACTCCAAAATCAGCGCCGCGAACGGCTTCTTCTCTTTCTTCATGGCCGTCGGAAATGTGTTGGGATACGCGGCCGGATCTTACCCTAAGCTACACAAAATATTTCCCTTCACGCAAACCGAGGCATGCGACGTATACTGCGCCAACCTTAAAACATGCTTCATTTTCTCCATCCTCTTCCTCCTAATCCTTACTACAATCGCTTGCACGATAGTGAAAGAGACCCCGATAACAAAGGAAGAGCTCGAGAAAGGAGGGGAATCTGTACCATTTTTCGGGCAACTTTGCTCGGCGGTGAAAATCCTACCTAAGCCAGTGTGGCTTCTTTTCTTGGTGACCGCATTGAACTGGATCGGATGGTTCCCATTCCTCTTGTACGATACCGACTGGATGGGCCGTGAGATCTACGGTGGCGATCCCACCGGAAGCGATGTCCAAGTGAAGCTGTACGATCAAGGAGTTAGCGTCGGATCGTTGGGGCTGATGCTGTATGCCGTGATCCTCGGGATTATGTCACTGGCCATCGAGCCGATGGCGAAATGCCTCGGCCACGTGAAGCGGGTTTGGGGGCTTGGAAACTTGGTTTTGGCTATCTGCTTGGCATTGACGTACGTGGTCTCCAAGATGGCGGAGAAGGCCCGCGGTGCAACCTTGCAGCCTCCGCCTTCCGACGTCAAGGCAACCGCGGTGGGACTTTTTGCCGCGTTTGGTATCCCCCAGGCGGTTAGTTTATTTCCCCTTCTCTAAATTCTCAGTTTTGGCAGCACCACAATACTATGAATTAGTATGTTTTGGACAATCAGAATAATTTTTGATCCCCTAAATGTGTGTGCAGGTGACTTTTAGCATTCCATTTGCTCTGGCTTCAATATATTCTAGCACTTCTGGAGCCGGCCAAGGTAATGCTTCCTCCAGTTTTGAGCTACAAATTTAACTTTTTAAGAATAATTAATAAGATTAACTGACTGGCTGTTTCAACTGTGTAGGGCTTTCCTTGGGGATCCTGAATATTTCAATTTGTATCCCCCAGGTAAGATTGTGGATTACCTAAATGAACGCAATCAGGTTTTAAATAGCTGCCGCCACGTAACGGGTTTAAAATCTGGAATGCCATTATTTAAAATCTGGAATGTGATGTAGCATAACGCAAAATACTTCAAAAACATGACCTTGAGACTGTATGGTTTAGCCAATTCCTTCCATTGCCCGATATCTACAGATCGGCACGATCATTGCTAATTTGGTTGTATGATGTGTTGAAACAGATGATCGTCTCGGTGTTGATTGGGCCGTTGGATGCAGCTTTTGGAGGTGGTAATATTCCTGGGTTCATTTTTGGAGCCATTGCATCTGCAATAAGTGCGGTCTGTGCTTTCACAATTCTTCCATCGTCAGCTTGAAACAATGCGTAATAATTTGAAGCTCCCCAGAAGTTGCTAATGTGAATTTGTGTACATATGCCTCATCGGGCACGAAGAAGAATCAAACGACGAATGCCAAACATGATTTCCGAATTTTCATGTTTTTGCTTTGGGGACTTCAAGTGGGATGAGTCATTTTTTGAGTTGTAATAATTGAATATTCACAATGTGAAATTTTTTCTTGTATATATATATATCCATGGTGTACTATATATCTTGGCAAATAAATGGTTGTTCTTCCAGAATTTTGGCATTGTATTTTCCATTCTAATCAGAAGTGGCATTATAGTAACTTAAAACAATTGGATAAGGGATTAGGATCCTCCAGTTTGGACGTCGGTCTAGCTTCAGCCATTTTGGACCCCTTTTCGGGCCCACGTAAATGATCCAAATTCATATTTTAGAACTCATTGAAAACTTTGACCACGCCAAAATAATCACGTTAATCGGATACCGTTTAATATGAATTCGAGATGCATTTATCTTGGGAAAAATGGGTTTAATTGAATCGTTCTTGGTTCTATTTTGTGATTCATTTTCGTATCTCTTTCTTCCCCACACTTTTTATAAAACCAAAAGTTAAATATAAAAAGTTAGAAGAAAGATCTCAAACTTCATTTTCATGCTCAAACATTCTCTCATTAAAATCTTTACATTTAATGCTAAATCATAAAGAAGGAGGGTAAATAACGTAACAACACTTTATCCGAAGCTATAAATAACAAATAACTTTAAACATAATAGAAATTTTTTTCTTGTTTCCATGCATAGCATGAGTAGGAAGCTTGGTTTCCATTCTAATCAGAAGTGGCGTTATAGTAACTCAAAATAGTGGGAAAAAAAAACAAAAAAAACCAACTTAAAACAATTTGATTGTGGATCAAGATCCTCCAGTCCAACATTGGGATTGGACGGTCTAGCTTTAGCCATTTTGGGCCCTTTTCCGCGCTCACATAAATGATTATAAACCGCTCACATTTTAGAACTTGTCGAGAACTTCGAGCACGCAAAAAATCACATTAATCGAATACCGTTTGATATGAATTCGAGATGCATTTATCTTGGGGAAAATGGGTTTAATTGGTTCGTTACTCCAACCCAAACCCCACTCACACTACAACAAAGTTGGTCTATGGCGATGAAAAAAATTCGTTGTGAATCAGCTTGTTTTCGTCTCCATTAGCATTGCCGACTAAAAAATTCATCGCCCCAATCATTGTCTTATACTCGTCGCGAAAGATTCCTGACAACGAAAAAACTATTCCTCGTTAATGGTCTCATTGTCGGCGAATTTTTTCGTTGGTGATTGTTCCTATCGACAACAAAAATAAAATCGTCGCTAAAAGCAGAAACGAAAAAAATTACTCGCAACCTCTGGTTACCAGACCCTCTACCAACTGTGCCACTTAACACTTCATTATTAATACTTCTAAATTTAATTTATGTTACCTTTTTATGATTTAATTAGAAATTAATCTATTTATATTTTATTTAATATCTAATTATATATGTATTTTTATATACTAAAAAACAAGAATTTTCATAAATTAAAAAATAATTAGTCAAAAAAGTTGGTCTATAGTGACGAATTCCAAAATTTTCTCGCTAAAAGCTACTCATATGGCGGCGAATTCTGGATTCCTCGCTAAAAGTTTCCCCTATGGAGACGAATTGTGGATTCCTCACCAAATGCTACCCTTTGGCGATGAAATACTAAGCCTTCAGCAGCGATTTTTTTTTCCGTCGCCATAGACCAACTTTGTTGTAGTGGATCAAAGAGATACACCAAGGAGTTCTTTGAAACTTTCAAGTTGCTCTTCTTCTAGAGCTCCTCAATCCAACACAGAGCAATGGTGGCCGCTACATTGATTACTCAGGACTAATACAACAATGTTTTGGGCATGCTTTCGTCAGGTAGCATCAATTTTGAATGCCAACTTAGCAAGTGTCACCATTTCCACCCCATTATTTTCTACTTGAATCATTGACACAGAAGCTAGTAAGCACATGCATGTGTTCTTCCTTGTCGCTTTTCTCATCATATAGGCCTTGCGCCAATCTGTCGTTCGTGAAATTACCCGATGGTTCCAATGCACAGTCATTACAAAGTGCCATCAGTACTCGATTACGCCCTTCTCATCATAGATTATTGTGGCAGGCGTGGTCCTGCGGTGGGACCAAGGCGTAGGCTACGTCGGACCTATCTGCAGAACCAATGTATTTACCACCCATGGGTCGGCGGGTTGGCTCGATATCCGATCCGAGTCTAGCCGGACCCGGGTAAGTTAACTGTGGTGTTGATCTGAGGGAGAGTGATTTGGTTCGGCGATTTCCTGCCGAACGGGTAGGAGATTTCCCCTGTAGAAGCTTAGTCAGTGCCGTGCCGTCTGTCCGGCGGAACCTATGCTCACCGAGCCTCCTGCCCCCTAACTTGAAGAGGAAGTTAGGAAGAAATCAGCAGGAGCAGGCAACCTCGCGTCTTATCCCACCCCTTATCTTTAGGAGCGGAATGTGGGGGATTGGATAGGTCCAAGATTGGAAAGTCTATCTGGGTCCGAGGTTGGCGGGTTCATCACACAGCGCGTGATGGGCTTATGAGGGCCGAACTCTGCGCTCCCTTTGGCTATAAAAGGAGGAATTCCCCTCTAGAATGAGGTAACACTTTCTCAAACCCTAAACTATACTTCGATATCTCCTCTCCTTTTAATGACTAGAGCGTTGGAGTGCCTACCCCGGACCACCACGCTCCGGGTTTGGGCACTAACGCGGTTGCTTCGTGCGCAGGGCTAACCCATCTTCGTGCAAACCACAACCATCCAAACTACAAGGTCCAACCGGAGAAAGCTTGCCACCACAATTGGCGACTCTGCTGGGGAAAGTAGTAACAAACACATCTTGTGGTGAAGCTTTCTTTCCATTCTTCTCTTTTCCCAGTTCAGGATGACAGGCACAGACGGACGACTTCTCGGCCTCGCTCATTTCGATTCAAACCCCCTGGGTCACCACTCCTCCCAGCGGACGGGGTTAGGGCTAAATGGCACCCCCACTGGGGGACCCGGTGACTCCAGGGTGGCGGGTTCAAACATCCTTGCCCCTAGCAACCAGGCTTTAGGAACGTTGGCGTTCCACATAGATGGTGTGCACCGCTCTGCAGCAAGCCTCATAGTTCCTCCTCCCCCGCCGGAGCTCCCGGTGAGCATGGCGGAGGAGTTGTTGCGACTGAGAATACAAGTACAAGAGCTCCAGGCACATCAGAGCGTCCCACCCGTTTCCAGGTCGCGGGAACGGCGACGGAGGAAGAATGCTTCCCAACCGACCCAAACGGCTGACAATGTTAGGGCCTCCGCCTTTACAAGGCTCGGCCCACTGTGTCGCATTGATGCTAGCGGCCGTGTCCATCTGGAACCCAGACACCGAACCGGTCAACAAGACGGTGCGTCCGGAAACGATAATGTTCGCCGAGCATTATTTCAAGAGACAAGCGCCACGGCGTCAAGCGCTCGTTCAAAGTCAAGGGGAAGGCTGGACCAGACACAAGGAATTCCTCGGATCGGTGACGGAAGAAATGACGCAGGAGATCCTCTTGATCTCCCTGTTGGGTCGCGAAGTCACCAGGACAACCAGAGAACGAACAGATCTGAGGGGCGGCGATACGAAGATCAGGAAAGGGGAACGAACACTCGGCTCCGACAGCGGTCACTAGGCCACTCTACCAGTCGCTCCCACCACCGGCAAAGGCAGTCTGACCAGGGTCACCACCGGCGATCGCCGGGTCGATCTGCCGGACGGTCCAGACCCCAAGAGGAGGACAGCCAGGGGCTGCTACCTGAGGAGAGATGCGAGATCAGCGCCGACTGCGAGGCTTTAACAGTGGTAAATACTCGCACCGGCGAAAGAATCTCTTACCGGGCCGCCCAGCGTCAGGAAGAACCCCCGGTAAAGGGAAACTGGAGGGCCTCGGGGTCGAAGCGGCGAACCCCCGAGCCAAGTGTCAGCGGCCGGGGGGTTCGGACCCCACCGACCCATAAGAGGTCAAGGGATGACGCTCGAGAGAAAAGCTTCGCGCCTTCGGCGGTCGTTTCGCCGAAGGAAGTGGTTGCAGCAACCTCTGCAAAGAGCGTCTCCCCCTTTTCCAAGGCCATAGCGGATGAGGTTCCCCCTCCCCATTTCAAGGTCCCCAAGTTCACCGTATACAACGCAAAGTCGGACGCGCCGACCCATGTGCAGCAATTCAAGTCCATGGCTGCGCTCTGCGGATTGAGCGAGGCAATGATGTGCCGAACGTTCTCGCTGAGCCTCCCGGACACTGCCATGCTGTGGTATACACAGCTAAAACCAGGTTCAATAAGCAGCTTCGGCGAATTGGAGCGTTCGTTTACGGCGCGGTTTGTGGCAAGTAATCGGAGGCCAAAGACAATAGAAGCCTTAACGGACCTTCGGTAGAAGACCGGTGAGTCCTTGAAGGATTATTCTGAGCGCTTCTATAATGTATACAATATGGTTGAGAGCTGTGACCAAAAGACTGCGGCTACGTCGTTCAAGCGTGGACTGGATAGGAATTCTGACCTGTCCAAAGAATTGATGCTACGGCCGCCGAACAATATGACAGAACTCATGCATACCGTTGCCCGGTACATAGAGCTTGAGGAGTACATCGGTGGTTTCGATGTTGCACCGGTGGCCGAGCAGGGTAAAACGGCGGCAAAGGAAGTGAAGAAGCAGGTTAATGTGGTGTCCAAGAAAGAGGGCGCAGGATTCGGCAAAAACAAGGGAAGCGGAAAGGCATGGGTTCGCCCACCGAGCGATGGGCGGGACCACCTCGCCATCACGACCTACTTCAAGGAGCCAATCTTTCGTATGCTCCGAGAGTGTGGACGGCTTCCTGGTTTCCAATGGCCAATAGGGGCGGCGGAGAAGTTGGGAACTGCCGATGGCCGGGAACCGAACCAGAGGGTGTACTGCTCATTCCACAACGAACAAGGGCACTATACGACGGCATGCCAGCCGTACAAAGTCTACCTCGAAGAGCTAGTCCAGCAGGTAAGGATGGATCGGTGGATCGACCGAACCAAGTCACCAAATGCAGGGATCCAGCCGAGAGCCCAAATTTTGGACGGCGTGGTACATTGCATTCACGGGCCGATGAATAGGGCCCGGGCCAACGAGCTCCACGAAGAATTGTACCGGCCTTCCCCGTCTGAGGTGATGGTGATTCAACAATCTTCAAAGCGGAAAATGGACGCTCGTAGTACGTGGGAGATCACGTTCACCGAGCAAGATTGGAGGGGTTATCCTTACCCCACAATGATGCTTTAGTCCTCTCTATACCCTTCCATCGGAAAATGGTTCGGAGGGTATTGGTTGATCAGGGTAGCTCGGCGGAGATCCTGTTCTATTCGGCATTCAAGGCTCTTGGCCTCTCAAAGGATCAATTGACCTCAGTGGAAGCCCCTTTAATCGGCTTTACTGGGATTCCGGTCTACCCGCTCGGCAAGATCGCACTCCCGGTATATGCTGGTTCGGTAAAGCTAGATGTGGAATTCATAGTGGTCAGTTCGCCGAGCCCATACAACGTGATCCTGGGAAGAAACTGGCTGCACAGCATGAGGGCTGTGGCATCCACACTTCATCAGTGTGTTCAATTTATTGGAGAATCTGGGAGACAGGAGACTATCAGGGGGGATCAGGTGGCCTCCAAGAAGTGTTTCGTTAACTCTATCCGCAGAAATGGCAGAGCAAAGGAGGTACAGAGTATAGAGGTACCCGGATTGCTAGATGAGACCACCCCCGGAGAGGAAACGAGAGAGGCGCTGTAAGGGCCTGAAGAAGTTGGAAGACCGGCAAGCGATAGGGCCGTGGAAGACTTGGTTCGGATTGCGGTCAATGAGGATGGGACCTGCTCTTTTCTTGTTGGCTCGGCTCTTGATGATGCCGAGAAAGCACAGATGGTCGAGTTCCTCAAAGAGAACATAGAAGTCTTTGCTTGGACTCCATATGAAATGCCGGGTGTTAGTCCCGACGTGGTAAAACATTCGTTGAACGTTGATCCGGCTAGGAGGCCCGTTATGCAGAAGCCGCGACGATCCTCGGCCCTGCACGCCGATGCAATTAATGAAGAGGTAGAACGCCTCCTTGAGGCCGGAGCAATTCGGGAGGTCCAGTATCCGACATGGTTAGCAAATCCAGTGGTGGTCCGGAAGAAGAACGGCAAATGGCGCGTCTGTGTCGACTTCACCGATCTGAATGACGCGTGCCCAAAGTACTGCTTCCCTTGCCCATGGATCAATCAGTTGGTAGATGCTACTGCTGGGTAAGCTCGGCTGAGCTTTATGGACGCATATAGGGGATACCACCAAGTTGCTATGGATGGGGAAGATCAGGAGAAGACGGCATTCATCACTCCCAGTGGTACCTACTGTTACCTGGTGATGCCGTTCGGCTTAAAGAACGCCGGGGCTACGTTTCAGCGTATGATAGCTCTGTTGTTCAAGGGGATACTCGGTAGAATAATGGAGGCATACATTGATGATATGGTTGCCAAAAGTATGGACGCAGCCGATCATCTTCTCCATCTCGGCGAAATTTTTGGCGTTCTCAAGAGGTTCGGCTTGAAGCTGAATGCCGAAAAGTGTGCATTCGGCGTTGGCTCTGGCAAATTCCTTGGACATTTAGTTACTCGCCAAGGAATTGAGGCCGACCCAAGTCAGATCAAGGCCATACAAAAAATCAGGGCTCCGGCCACGGTGAGGGAGGTTCAGCGTCTCGCCGGCATGGCTGCCGCCCTTAACCGCTTCATCAGCAAGTCTTCGGATATTTGCCGACCTTTCTTTCAATCGATAAAGGGCAACAGCCGAAGAAGCTTCGTGTGGACGCCGGACTGCGATGACGCACTCGCCGAACTGAAGAGATATTTGTCCCAAGCTTCTTTGCTGGTTGTGCCCAAGGAAGGGGATGAGCTCCACCTCTACCTTGCAGTTTCCGAACATGCCATTAGTGCTGTCCTGGTTCGGGCACGGACCAGCAGCCAGTCTACTACATTAGCAAGGCGCTTTTGCCCGCCGAGACCCACTACCTCCTAATAGAAAAGCTGGCTCTGGCATTGGTAATGGCGAAGAGGAAGCTCCTGCCGTACTTCTAGAGTTTCACCATTGTGGTCGTTACCGAGTACCCTCTGAAGACGGTCTTGCGCAAGGCAGATCTCTATAACAGGCTGTGCAAGTGGTCCCTGGAGTTGGCAAACTTTGATATCCGTTACCAGGCTAGACTGGCAATCAAAGGTCAAGTGTTGGCTGATTTTGTCGCCGAGTTCTCCCCTGGGGTGGAAGTCGGCGACGGCTGCGACGAGGTCCTGGCCAAAGACTCCACCGTGCCGGCCCTCGGACCTCGATCGAGCCATCTAGCTCACGAAGAGTATATCACGAAGCGGCCCATCCCTTCACGCCAAGCGAGCTTGTTCACCGGGCACGCCTGGAGACTCCACGTCGACGGAGCGTCTAATAACCGAGGGGCTGATGCCGGGATTGTTCTAGTATCACCGAGCGGGACCTTGCACGAGCATTCGTTGAGTATTGGGTTTCCAGCGACGAATAATGAGGCGGAGTATGAGGCCCTCATTGTCGGGCTCAAATTGGCTCGGCATATGGGTGCTGACGAAGTTCAGGTTTACAGCGATTCCTAACTCGTTGTTAATCAGCTCAATGATGATTACGAGGCCAAGGATGCTCGCATGAACAAGTATGTGAGCCACGTGGTCGCCTTGGCTGGCTCGTTCAAGAATGTATTTTTTGACCATATTGGGCGCGATCTCAATTCTCACGCCGATGCACTTGCCGGTCTGGGAGCCGTATGTGCCGATCAGGGAGGTGAAAGAACGATAGTCCTCGGCGAAGTTCCATCACCGAGCTTCGAGCCGAAGTCACGGGAAGTGATGGACATCCATCAGGCTCCCAGCTGGATAGACCCTCTCGTCTCCTATTTGAAGCATGCCGTACTACTTGCCGACCGCAAAGAGGCCCACAAGATCCGTTGTCAATCTGCTTCTTATTTCATCGATTCCTCCGGCACTCTGTACCGCCGATCATACACTTGTCCCGACCTCCGTGTGGTGCATGAGCAGGAGGTTCCCGGCATCCTCAAGGAGTTGCATGGTGGAAGCGCTGGTTGTCACACCGGCGACCGGTCCTTAGCTGACCGTGCCCTTTCCCAGGGTTATTGGTGGAAAAGAATGGTACATACGGCTACAGAATTTGCCAAGCAGTGCAAGTCTTGTCAGAAGCATTCCCCCCTTCTCAACCAGCCAGCCCTACCTTTGCAGCCCGTTGCCAGCCATTGGCCCTTCGCTCAATGGGGGGTGGACATTATTGGCAAGTTGCCTAAAGCTACTGGCGGTTTCACGCACATCATTACTGCTACGGACTATTATACAAAGTGGGTAGAAGCCAAGACGCTCATAACGATCACGGCCGCAGATGTGGAGAGTTTCCTTTGGAAACAAATTTTTACCAGGTTCGGCGTCCCGTACGCCATTGTGTCAGATAACGGTACCCAGTTCGTAGCCGACGCGATTAAGTCCTTGTACAAGAGGCGCAGCATACAGATGAAGACAGCTTCCGTCTCTTATCCTCAAGGAAACGGACAGGCCGAAGCTGCCAACAAGGCTATCCCCGCCGGCTTAAAGCGCCGACTCACCAACAAGCGCGGCAAGTGGGCGGAAGAATTGCCTGATGTTCTATGGGGCTACCGCACCACTCCAAGGCGTGGCACTGGTCGTACTGCTTACTCCATGGCGTTCGGCGTCGAGGCCGTACTCCCTGTGGCTGTTACTCGACCCACGTCTCGAACTGCAACGTTTGATGTCCCAACGAACGATGCAATGCTAGCCGCCGAAGTAGATCGAGCAGACAAACTTCGAGACAATGCCCACGTAAAGTACGCGGCTTATCAGCAGCAGTTGGCTCGGAGTTATAATAAGAATGTGCGGAACCGCCCTTTCAATGTGGATGATCTTGTCCTTCGGCAGATAGTCCAGAAGAAGCATTTGAAAAAGTTCATGCCGAAGTGGGAGGGTCCATTCCGGGTGGTTAAAAAGGTTGGCTACGGCTCATATTAACTCGCCGAGATGGATGGAACGGCGATTCCGAACCACTGGAACGCCCAGCTGCTTCGGAAGTTTTATGCTTAGATGTCTTTTGGCTTTTCGCCTCGGCTATGTGTGTTAAGCCTTCAGTTTTAATTAAGTTGTTTGTTTCAATAAGACATGTTTGTTTTGTTTAAATGCGTGATCTGTTACCCTCGACAGTATTATTATGCTCGTTGAGACCTGAAAAGCCGAGGCACGCCTTTTCAGATTCTGTTCGGCAAAGACTTTGCATGCCATATCCTGAAGGGGGCATTCCCAGCTTCTACCGATCCTTTTGATCTGGCGGAATCAACCTCGGTGGTGTGTTTCCTCCGAATCAGGGGCTGGGTACAGCAAGCTGGGGCAGATAATTGTTAAAGAAAATTGTTAAACCATGTGCATGAAGTGCAATACGTAGTCTTAACATACATGAAGTGCGATTAGTATGAAACATGACAGAATACTTGGAAACTTTCATTATAAAAACTACTGGTCCATTACAAAACAGGGGCTCGGCTCGACAAGCTACTTTTTGCCGACCCCAGAATCTACGAAATATGCAAAAGAAATTATAAGCTACGGTGGAGCCGTCAGTAGGCTTCGGCGGCTCGACGGTGATAGGATTGGGCTGCTCGGCGGGATTCGGCGGCTTGTCGGCAGTAGGATTGGGCTGATCGGCGGGGTTCGGCGGCTTGTCAACGGTTGGATTGGGTTGCTCGGATGGAAGCAGGTGCCCCGGCAGATCCACATGTGGCACCACTGGAGGCTCCCTTTGGTGATCAACCTTGGGAACCTCGGCATAGTCAAGACCGACCTAGTAGCCGCGGAGGAAAGAGGAGGCATGAGTGTCATTGGTTCCTTTCAGCTCTCCGTCTCTGAAGGCCTTTTTAACAAGGGCTTCCACCTGCAGCTGATAGTAGTCGCCGGCCTCGTTGTAACCAGCATCGCCGGCCTCCTCGAGCTTGGCCGGCAGCTCATCCTCCATCTGCTGCTTCTCCTCCTTTAGTCGGTCCCGCTCGGCTTCAACTTCCTTAAGCTGCAACAGCAAGTGGTCCCTCTCTTCCAAACCAGTCGAGGCTTCAGCAACTTTTGCCTCCAGCGCCTCGATCTGGTCGGCGGCCTCTTTCACCTCCTTCCTCATTACCTGTAGGTCTCCCCTTTGGGTCTTCTTGGTCTCGAGCAAGACATCCATGTCGTTGAAGGCCTTACTAGCACATTGTCCGGCCTGCAACAAAAGAGGATTAGCACCTGGAAAGGGAAGTGAACTTCAAAAATGATGGAAATCCATACCTTGGCAAGGAAGAGGCAGAGCTCGGCCATGTTCTTGGCCTTGGTCGGTTGTAGATTCTCCATATGTTTTGGGAGGGCTAAGCCCTTCAGAAGGGTCATGGCCAACAGGGGGTTCTCCTCCAGGCAGTCGCCAATGGAGATCATATGCCCATCAGAGCACTGGAAAGACGGAGCGAAGAGCTCCGAGGCCTCACCTTCGGCGAGGGCGGTGTTAAGGACCTTCACGAATCGAACCACTTCGGGCGCGGGAGCCCACAGTGGCGACTCCGCTGGGGACTTTTATTCAAAATTTCTTTTTTTTTTTAAAAAAAATAATACATAAAGAAATGTTGAATAATCAAGAGGGCCAAACTTGAAAGGCATTTTACTTGGGGGACTTAATGCAATTTGGGGAACTTAACTTTCTTTTACACTTTGCACCGCACAAGCCTCGCTAGTGTGTTTCGGCTATCTTGCCCGGTTTACCGCTGACAAGCTCTCCCGAAATGCCTAGCAACCCTCGACTATGATGGGCCATCGTGCTGTTCGACCATTGTCTTGCAATACACTCGACATGGGGTAGTACATCTTGGCTCTAGTCCGGGGAAACCCTCTCAAACCAAAACCGGCCTTTGCACTTGTACATAACCATAGTACTTTCCCAACTAAGACAGGAACCCATGGCTAGGACTTATGTGATATAACCTGTTTATGTGTATTTCTTTGTACATACATATCATTCACGCATCATTGCATCTTGCAGGCTAGAGGATTAGGCTCCCTTAGAATTCTTTAGGACTTTTCGGTCAGTCTAGGAGACTATAAGTCCATGGAGGTTGCGATACCTCCGGTGTTTGCCGTGCCCGAACGGCTCCCTTGACATGGGAATAACCTTGGAAGTATGCGTATTTGGATTCTGACGTTCACATTGCTTTGTCTCGGATGGTCAAGATAAGGAGATTGGCTCTGGTTCCGAAAACGATCGGAATTTAACCTGCCTGACAGCACCTACCCGGATCGTCAGAAATCTTCTGTATGAATGCCCCAAGTGAAACTCAAGTCACGGTAGGTTCTAGGACCTAGAAGGTGCGTAAAAGGTAGAATAGACGCTTGGGGTGGATTTTGAGTTGTTCCCTTTTGCTTTGCTCCAAATTCAGAAACATTGGACACCTGCAAAAAGAAGAGGCTTTACCCAATTGGTTTCGTCCGTCTTGAAGACTGGTTCGCGTAGATACCCTGGAAGAAACCCAACTGGTTGAGGTCCACGTAGAGCAGGAAGGCTAGTCATCATTAGCAGTTTCACTAAACCCAGCCATACAGGAGCCTCCGTTACTTGATAGTCTACTACCCATGGCTGACCAAGGAAACGGGGTAGAAGAGATTAGGCAGAACATGGCTACTATGGACGCTCAGTTTAGGCAATCCCTCGCTGGGATGGATGCGCAACTCAAAGCTTCAATTGCATCCATGAAAGGTGACATGAACATGATAATGGAAACCATGCAGGAGGTTTGCAACAAACTTTTGGTTAAGACTGATGTGCCCAAGGAAGAAACGCCGTCCAAGGATGCACCAGCAATCGATCCTAATATGGCTGCCCTTATGGTTAAAATCGGGAAGTTGGAAGAATCAATGCAAGAAAACAAGCGGTTAGGAAGAGGAGAAGTTGACATGAACAAATTGTGCCTGTTCCCTAACGCGAAGCTACCAGAAAAGTTTAAAGGCGTGGACTTCGCAAAGTTTGACGGTATCGGAGACCCAAAAGCTCACCTCCAAGGGTATGTTGGCTCACTCACCATGAGAGGAATCGAGAAGGAAGCCATGGCCCAACTATTCCATGAATCTCTGTCGGGACCTGCTTTGCAATGGTTTCTTACCCTAGAACCCGCTAAGAAAAGGACTTGGGAAGATATTGGGACGGCGTTTGTAGCTCAATACGATTTCAACGTCGATCTAAAGATGACCACAAGGGAATTAGAAAGCACCAAGATGGGTGAGAAAGAAAGCTTTGCCGACTTTGTAAAACGTTGGAGGGCTAAGGCCACTCAGATGCAAAGCAAACCAGATTTAAAGGAACAGATAAGGATCATCACCAAGAATCTCCCAAGCTCTTTTGCTCCATACATGGTTCTTTCCCAGGCAGCCCCAAATTTTGAAACTTTCTATGACTCAGGCCTGGCTGTAGAAGAAGCACTGCGAGACGGAACATTAGAAAGGAAGGAATCGGCGGCAAAGCCCAAGAGGGTATATTCAGGCAACAACAACGTCCTCTACGGGAATTCCAATCAGGCTGGGACTTCGTCCGCCAAACCAGCAGAAGTCAACCAAATTTCAGAAAAACCAAAGTCCCAACAAAGAGCCTTTACCCAATTCAGTACTCCTAGATCTGCCTTGCTCAAAAAGCTCACCGAAGTAGGAGTGCTGAATCTCCTTCCGCCACCACAGAACATTCCACCCAATCTAAATCAAAACGTCTACTGCAATTTCCACCAGATGCATGTACCACTGATAATTGTATCCGTATCCGTCTCCGTCATGAGATTCAAAACCTCATCGACAATAAAGTCATTGATACCCCTCCTTCCGACAAACCAAACACCATGACAAATCCCTTGCCACAGCACAATACCCCATTCCATATCAACCAAATCACCCAAGACAAAAGCCAAGACTTTGATCCTACTTCTTTCATCATTCCTGATACCGAACCAAAGCCTGTCGTGGAAATTCCCGAAGAAATCGCCCTCTGTTACCTCTGGGATTGGGGAGATTTGACTAATGATTGGAAAGAGTGTGAAGTCGCTAATTTCCAAGAAGATATAAACCCGTTCTTTAAGCCAGAATGGGAAGTTGATTGGCAAAACATTTATGCTGACCCTCTCGATGGATTCTCTTTGAATATGATGTTCAACTTGCCGGAAATGCCCGAATGGGAATGGAACCCAATTCCAGATGAGTACCAACTTCTGGCCTGGAATAACCCTTTAGATACCTTCTCTGTACCCATGCTGTTTGCAGAAGAATACCAACCCCCGGCAGTGATCTATGACTGGCCTGAACCGGTTCCGTTTTGACCAGACCTCTCCTCATACTTCCTTGATCTCGTGGCCAACGACCCATACAATAACGTGGGTCTTACCCCATGCCCAGAACCGCCCGGTCCCGAAGAAGATGTGGTTAGCAACGGGTTCAACCCAATGGACTACCTGGTCGATGAGGTTAAGTCAGAGTCATCGGTTACCTTCCCAAAAGATGCTGATGTTGCCATGATGAACTTGTGGGAAGACGAACCAGGTGCTAAGACAGACCTATGGGGTGATACGGATATCATCAACATAAAAGTGGGGAATGAAGAATGGACTGTAAACAGGACGGTAGTAGAAGTTGAAAAATGGAAGCCCGAGGACCTATGGGAGGACCTGGTCGTCGCTGACCTGGCCGCCAATCTCCAAGACACTACCATTGGAAACAAGCGCAAGGCCCTTGCGGATTTGTGGAATGAAGAGTCCAAGTACCAACAGATTGGTCAATTAACCAGGAGTGGTCGAATATACCAACCTCCTAATCTTCAAATCGGAGAATCATCCAACCCTCCACCTCCACTGACCAAAGAACCTTCCAACCCGTTTGCTACCCCAATCAAAGATACTTTCCAACCCTTTGCCCCGCCAGTTAAAGAACCCTCACGTCCTGAGAAAGACCTAGAAAAAATGATCAAGCGCCAACTCGAACAGACTCCAGCCAAAATGTCTGTCTGGGACGTGCTTGTTCATTCCACCCGCCATCGCGAAGGATTCATCCAAGCTCTCTCTCACCTAAAAGTCCCCTCCGCCATAACCCCTGACGAACTTGTGGCGCTCATCAAGACCATACCCGTCAAACATGCTATCACCGTCACTGATCGAGATTTGCCCGTTGACGGAACTGATCACAATCGGCCACTCCATATCACTCTCAAATGCCACGGAAAATGGGTGCCGGTAATCCTCATTGACAACGGGTCGGCAATCAATGTCTGCCCACTTCGTGTCGCTTACTGCCTGGGATACAAAAATAGTGATTTCTCCCCATCAAAGTTAAAGTTCGAGCATATGATAACACCCGTCGGGATGTAACTGGCACCCTCATGCTTCCTATAACCTTTGGGCCCTACCAAACAGATGTGGAATTCCATGTGGTAAACATTCCCGCATCCTTTAACCTATTACTGGGTAGACCTTGGCTGCATCGACCTGATATCATGGCAGTTCCTTCGACACTCCACCAGAAAGTTAGACTGGGACTAGAAACTGGGATGCTCACTATTCACGGCGATTCTGGGATTCGTGTTCCTGTGGAAGACAATGCCCCGCTTTTAGAGATACAACATGGGGAAGAGGACGTTGCTCTGGGCGGTTTTTCTCTTGACACCTCTCCTTCTGTTTTCACTGTCAAGATTGATGATGATTTCGTCGTTAGCAATGTGGCCATAAAGATAATGAAGAGGATGTCCTACATGCCAGGATTGGGACTAGGAAAGAATCTTCAGGGGCCCGCCCAGTTTGAAGAGCCAGGAACTTTAACCCGCATAACAGGAGTGGGGTACCACCCTTCCAAGGATAAGAGGGAAAAGAAAGGAGACATGCTGGAAGATTACTTTGTCAAAGAAAAGGCGAAGCAGGTTTACCAAGGGCAGCCGGAACCATTTTGGGACAAAGAAACCAACACCTTCCTACCAGGGTTTGAGATATTCGCCAATGATGTCTGGCCCGAAAGTGATGAAGAACCAGAAATAATAATCAAACCAAAAGATGCCACAGATTGGGTTGAAACTCTTGCCTTGGGTAGCTTGGCAACCTTGTTCGAGGAGGACGAACCATTGGGTATAGTTGTGGAAGCAGAAGTGCAAATGCTGGGGCAGGAGGCCCCCGAAGACCCAACTTCGCTCATCATGGATGCCGCTGGAGATTATAAGAATTGGACTTTCATACCGAGTGCAACCAGTCATGAGCCCGAGTCTAAATCTGAGTCCTTCGAGTCTTCTGAGTCTTCTGAGTCAGTTGAGTCCGAGTCGGTGCCTCTTGGCCCAACTTCTCAGAGTTTGTATTTTGAGTTTGAATCTACCCGTGTGTACGGTGCCCTTGGGGCCTCTGCTAATGATGAAATAAATGAATCTGATTTCGCTTACCTCCCTGATTTTGAAATAAATTGTGTCGACCCCAATGATGAAGAGATCAATTTCGAAGGGGAAATCCTGAGGAAATTCGATCCCTAATCGAAAGGGAAGACGAAAGGCATGCTCACTGTAAAAGAAGAAGTTGTTTTAATAAATTTGAGGATGAAGGGAATCCCCGCATGGTCCAGATCGGTTCCGCGTTGTCAGAAGAAGAGCGTCAAGCTCTTATGGAGTTGTTAAAAGAATTCAAGACGTTTTTGCATGGTCGCTGATATGCCCGGAATTGATCCGGAAATCGTGGAACATCGGATTCCCCTTCACCCTGACGCGAAACCAGTAAAACAAAAATTGAGACGCATGAGGCCCGACTGGGTGCTCAAAATAAAAGAGGAGGTAACTAAACAAATCAATGCGGGGTTCTTAATGGTAACTAAATACCCTCAGTGGGTTGCTAACATCGTTCCCGTCCCAAAGAAGGATGGCAAAATCAGGGTCTGTGTAGACTTCAGAGACTTAAACAAAGCCAGCCCCAAGGATGACTTCCCTCTGCCCCACATCGACGTGCTAGTCGATAACACCGCAGGACATGCCTTACTTTCCTTCATGGATGGCTTCTCAGGGTATAACCAGATTCTCATGACCCCGGAAGACCGAGAGAAGACCACGTTCATTACCGAGTGGGGAACCTATTGCTATCGGGTCATGCCTTTCGGACTGAAAAACGCAGGTTCCACTTATCAACGAGCTGCTATAACCTTGTTGCACGATATGATCCATAAAGAAGTGGAGGTGTACGTTGACGACATGATTGTTAAGGCGAAAGAGCGAGAAGGTCACTTACCCGCGTTGAGAAAGTTTTTCGAAAGGATAAGGAAGTACAGGATGCGTCTCAACCCTGCTAAATGTACGTTCGGAGTCACCACCGGAAAAATGCTCGGATTCATGATCACCACTCGTGGCATCGAAATCGATCCATCCAAGATTAAGGCCATTCTGGAAATGGAGCCGCCACAAACAGAGAAAGATGTAAGGAGTCTCCTTGGCAAAATACAGTTCATCAGCCGGTTTATCGCAAAGCTGACTTCAACATGCGAGCCCATATTCCGACTGCTCAAAAAAGGAACACCCTTCGCATGGACCGACAGATGTCAGCAAGCTTTCGAGGCCATCAAAGCCTATTTAAGGAATCCGCCAGTCTTAATGCCGCCAGAACCAGGAAAACCTTTGATCCTATACCTGTCAGTCACCTCGTCTTCCATGGGGTGTATGTTGGCACATGAAGGAGATGATGGGGTTGAAAGAGCCGTCTACTACCTCAGTAAAAAGATGGTTGGGTCTGAAGAACGCTATACTCCCTTGGAAAAGACCTGCTGGGCACTTGTCTGGGCTTCACGAAGATTAAGACATTACATGTTGGCTTATTCGGTGAGATTGATATCCCGAATGGATCCCCTGAAGTACTTATTCGAGAAGCCAGCACTCACAGGAAGGATGGCACGATGGCTATTGATGCTGGCAGAGTTTGAGTTAAAATACGTCAGCAGGAAGTCAGTAAAAGGGAGAGCCGTCGCTGAATTTTTGGCCGATTGCCCGGTCGAAGGAAAGGAAGACGCCGAATTCGAGTTCCCGAATGAAGGCATATTGACCATAGCTGAGGACGTGCGGCGGTTGTATTTCGACGGAGCAGCCAATCAGAGAGGATTCGGAATTGGTGTGCTGCTAATTTCACCGGATGGGTCGCATATCCCGCTTGCATTCAAACCCAACTTCGAGGTCACCAACAATCAATCGGAATACGAAGCTTGCATTGTTGGCATGGAAGCAGCCATTGAAATCGGTGTAGAAAAATTGGAAGTCGTGGGAGATTCCAACCTGGTCGTTTCTCAAGCAAACGGTGATTGGAAGGTCAGGGAAGAGAAGTTAAAGCCGTACCATCAAGATCTCGAAGATCTCATTCCCCATTTTAACAAAGTAACCTTCACCCATGTCCCGAGACTCAGGAATCAGTTCGCTGATGCCTTGGCAACATTAGCCTCCATGGTTGAAATCCCTATCGGTGTGAAGTTAAGGCCAATTATGATCGAGCAAAGGGACGCTCCGGTACACCAACATGTCATGGCCATCAATGAACCCGAAGACGGTCATCCTTGGTTTTACGATATCTGGAGATTCGTGGAAAGAGGAGAATACCCCTCTGAAGCAAGCAAGAAGGACAGGATCGCCCTTCGGAGAATGGCAGCTCAGTACATCATTTGTGGAGGGAATCTATACCGAAGGTCTCACTACGGAACCCACAAGCTGTGTATTCATGGTGAGGAGGCCAAGAGGGTGATGGAGGAAGTTCACGAAGGAGTATGCGGTCCTCACATGAACGGCATGATGCTTGCCAAAAAGGTTTTAAGACAAGGCTACTTCTAGTCCACTATGGAGACAGAATGTGTGGAATACGTACGACGTTGCCATAAGTGTCAAATTCACGCTAACCTCATGCATGTTCCACCACATGAGTTGCAGCAAACGACCTCGCCATGGCCTTTCTCGACGTGGGGTATTGATGTCATCGGAAGGATTGTGCCAGCAGCTTCTAACGGCCATAAGTTCATCCTGGTGGCCATCGATTACTTCACGAAATGGGTAGAAGCAGCCTCGTATGCAACCCTGACCGCGGTTCAAGTCGCGCACTTTATCAAGCAAAACGTTATTTATCAGTATAGGGTCCCACAAGCGTTCGTGTCCGACAATGGGGTGCATTTCAAAGGCCGAGCAAGGGAAGTCTTGGAGGAATTCCAGATCCAAGTACACAAGTCAACAACCTCTCGGCCGCAGACCAATGGGGCCGTGGAGGCAGCCAACAAAACAATCAAAACCATCTTGGAAAAGACTATTCAATCTGCAAGGGATTGGCACGAACGACTACCTTTGGCATTGTGGGGATATCGCACGTCAGTGCGTACGCCAACGGGAGCAACTCCGTACTCTTTGGTTTATGGCATGGAGGCCGTACTGCCCATAGAATTAGAGGTGCCATCCCTCCGGACTATGATCGAATGCGATGTACAAGAGGCAGATTGGTTGAGCAACCGGTTTGAAGAACTTATGTTGTTTGATGAACGTCGTTTAAGGGCACTCTACCACATTCAAGGATATCAAAGGAGAATTGCACGTGCGTTTAACAAGAAAGTGAAGCCCAGGGACCTGGCAGAAGGCGACATGATTCTGAAGGAGATACGAGCACCACTCTATGATCCACGAGGAAAGTTCCGACCAAAATGGTTTGGGCCATACATTATCAAGACTATTCTATCTGGTGGAGCTACGCAACTCATCGATCTGGACGGAAACGAATTCTCAACTCTAGTTAACCTGGATCAGCTTAAGCGCTACTACCCCTGAGAGAAGCTCGCTGGGCTGAAAGCTGCAAGGGCAGCCAGTTCCAGGCAAAAATTAGAGCAAAAGCCCGCTAGGATGGAAACCCGCAAGGGCATCTTAGGCAAAAGTTAAGGCATACAATGAACGAGCTCGCTAGACCGAAAACCCGAAAGGGCGGTGCTAGGCAAAAGTTAGAGCGCAAAAGGAGAGTGTTAAAACCCGAGCGAACCCTATCCTTGAACTACGTCATGACCTGATTCCTTCATCAAAAGGATACGTAGGCAGTCTCACTATGGGACTCGGTCACGATCAATCAAAACAAAAATCCAGGTTGACAGAATCCAGAAAGGCAGAATCAGAGAGGGGGAGACCCTCTATAACTCATTTTATTAAGATAACTGCTTCTAATACATAAGGCTGAGCATGATCTTCGAAAATAAAAGGCAATACAATAAAAGGAGGTCCGCGATTTATCCAATAATTAGGGTAGTAGGATCGAGTCAGTTTCCTTGGACACCTGCCCTTGCAGCAATGTCCCTCCTGAGCCATTTCCTGTAACTCCCGCGCACTGCCACAGAAGGGTAAGGGTGAGCATCAGTCACCTCCCGAGACCTCCAGAATCACTGATAGTTGCAAAGAACCGAATGGCGGAAAAAGGGCATAACTACATCCACCAGGACCTCTGCAGGAACCTCCTGTCTCAAACCAAGCTGACGCTGAATCCGATAGGGGATGTAGAAGGTAAAAGCCTCCAGCCCGGGAAGAACCACCCACTGGGGACCCATATAATGAACAGTCATGGGCGGAAGATCAAGCCAAGAGCTTCTCCAGGAGATAGTCTCAGCCTGTTGACGCTTGAAGAAGGTAACCCACTCGGAAACTCGCCTGTCCGCAAATTCGAAGCACCGAGAGGAAAGTAACCTTGCCCCATATGCCAAGTTGCCAGGAGGGAGAGTCAGTATGTTCACCTTGTCACATAGCCAAATCTGACAAAGAGAGAAAACAAGTAAGAAACCATAAAAGGCCAAGCCCAACTTTAAAAAGAGTAGGAAGAACTGAAAAAGGGGGAAATAAGGCGAAAAATAAACCTGCAGAAGAAGGGGGCAGCCCCCAAAAGTCTCAGTCTCTCCAGAACGAACCCTGTCTAAACCCATTAGTGTCTCAGTCAATACCATCGGAATCACATCCTTCTGAGCTCCAATCTGCACTGCAATACTGACCAATGCCGAGCTAGCGCGACCAGTGGAGGGAACCAAGAAGTAAGCGGCAAGCAAGCACATACAAAGAGCGGTCATGCGCCGAGAGTGGTAGGTTACGTCCGCTAAGTTGCCAAGAGGAGAGAACATCTCAATAAGTCGCATCACATTGAGATGACCATTGCTAACCAAGTAACGAGCAACACCGTCATTCAAACCAAGAGAGGCAGCAAGAACTTTGGACATGTTCTCGCGCATCGGAGGGACAATGACGTCTCCAGAGCCAAAACCGCCAAGGTAGGCGCGAAACTCTTCGATTGTTGGGCAAAGCTCTTGTCCACCAAAGCGGAATACATGCACCTCTGGATCCCAAAGACTTATGGCAGCCTTTAGGAGTTCAGGGCGAAGACGAATGTTACGAAGGTACCTCATAGAATAGAGGCCATGAACCCGAAAGTTGAGCAATCGACCCCTTCTATGGAAATCAACCATGGCCGAAGCGAACCGGTGAGAGAAAGAGCCATTAGGAGGAGATGAAGATTTGAGAAAGAAAGATATGGTTAAAAGGAGACCTAAGGCCTGAATTTATAGAAGGAGAGAAGAGACAACTACAACTTTCAAAAGAGTCTTGGGTTCCAAAAGTGTAGATTTTCCACAAAAGTCTTGCATAGGGAGAAGCTTGGTCATGCCCTAAAAGAGCAAAACAGGCATGCATTGGCCCGGATATGATATAGGACAGGTCAAACTTTAAACCTCGTGCAATCTGTCTTGGGAAGCAGCAAGTGGCCGAATGTCAGAAAAATGGTGCCGCGCGGTGCAAAGAGGTGGCGCACGGCATACCAAAACCAAGAGAAAACCACGGCATAACACGGATACGCCGCTGATCCGCACCCAAGATTGCATAATCTTGGGGGCTTTTATCATAATATTTGTAGCGTTTCGTCCCTATTTATCCCGTTTTATCGCATTTTGCTCGTGAGGTTTCGTTTTTATGTTTTCAGGTAAAACAGGGCAATTCCGTACTTTTAACGTCAAGAACTTATCGAGGGAGTATTCTACCGATCAAGGCCACGTGGCATTGTCAAGTCAAGCCGTCGTCGGGTGGTTTTGCCCGAGCAATTGAAGCATCGGGCCGTTGTCGGGCCGTTTTGCCAAGCGAAGCAGGAAGAAAACCAAGTCTGCCGCCCATGAACCGGTACGAAGAATTTACCAACCGGTTCATGATCGTCAGAAGTTGAAGTTTGGACCTTGGTCGAGGCCATGAACCGGTACGAAGAATTTACCAACCGGTTCATGCCCTGTACCCGAACTCTGCTTTTCCCTTTTGGGATATTTTGTTGTCTCACCTTTTTGGGATATTTTGGGATATTTCTAGAGAGAGATAGGGGACCTATTAAACATTGTTTTGGTCACTCTCTTGCTCATAACTCATCTTTGTCTCTCTCTCTTAACTTCTAGTCATTTTTGGTTCTTCCTCCATTAGAGCTTGTTCAAGCTTTGTCTCTCCAAAAATCTTGTAAGTTATTACTTGTATTTCATTTTCTCGTGTATTAAAGTTGTTGCTACGGTTAAGGTCTATCATAAAATCAAGTTTATTTTCGAATCCGTCGGTTAAATTTTATGTCTTGTTTTCATGCTATGTTTAATGTTTTAGCCATGTGTGAGTAGTTTCTTGGCTAAGTCTTGGGATAATCTTTCCCGAGGACTTAGGTTGTTACTTGGTTCTCGAGCCATCGGGCTTTTAAAGCATGATTTTCCGGTTAGGACTTAATTTGCATTTTAGGTCTAAACTAGGGGTGTTAACCCCTTGGTAACGAGTTTGTCAAGCGGTCTTGGCTAATGACTTACCGAGGCCTAGTGGCCTCCTTTGTATTCGATGAATATTACAAACAAGTTGGTTCGCCTCCGGGAAATCATATCTTTTATTAAACGTAGTCTTTTAAAAGTAAAATCATCCGGGCTTGAGCACGCGGTCGTGACTCTCGCCTGAGTTATAATCGAGAACCGGTAATGGCCTTTGTCAAGGGTTAGAAGACCCCGAGACTTGCCTTGTTAAGTTTATCAAGCTTTATTCTAAGTTTTCGTTCAAGTCTTTCCATTTCAAAACAAAACCGAGTTAGCCGTCTTTAAGGCCGAAATTCTACCTTAAACCTACAATCCATCTCAAGCTAGAATCGAATTCTCTGTGGGAACGATCCCGGATTTCCGGATACTATGCTACCGATGACCTAGCCCTACGCTTCGGGTATCTATCAACCTCTTATTGGAAAGCAAGGTCGGGAAGTAAGCATTTTTGGCGCCGTTGCCGGGGATCTTCTTATTTTAGCTTATTTGGAGGTTACGACAAACCGCTGTAAGTATCCCAATTAATTTCTCTTTTGTGCACCGTATACTCAAGTTAGCGGATACCTCTAACCGAGCCACCAATTCAACCTGAGGTTTAACGAAGC
This sequence comes from Rhododendron griersonianum, assembly GCA_018127125.1. NCBI lineage: Eukaryota > Viridiplantae > Streptophyta > Magnoliopsida > Ericales > Ericaceae > Rhododendron > Rhododendron griersonianum. Next base: position 28,506,877 of record CM030798.1, read on the forward strand.
TAAATTGAGCATCACTTTCTCTTTGTCTTTATTTTATTGTCTTTATTCTCTAGCCGTGGAGGTGGCATAACCCCACGAGACTGTTTGTGAACGAGGTGGCGGCATAGCCCCTCTAGTCTGGTATTTTAGTTTTGTGCAGGTTATATGCGTACCATATACCGTAGCCCTTACTCCAATCGGCTGCACCGTTCTGCTTCTCCACCAAGGGTTCGTCAAGCATATTCTCCACCGCGTCAATTATCTCCACCATTAAGGCACATGGCAGAACAACCAGCAGGCCGAACGTTGCGAGATTATTTGACTCCGGAAAGGGGACCGCATGTTTCGCCAATTGCTATTCCAAATTGCACCGCCGCCAATGCTTTTGCTTTCAAGCCGGAATATCATCGGGTTATACCGGAATTTCGGGGGCGTGAACTTGAGGATCCGTATTGTCATATCCGGGAATTCGAGACTATCGTGAGCACTTTTGTGACAACTCCGGGGCAATTGGATCAAGCAAGGTTGAAGTTGTTTCCGTTTTCGCTCAAGGATAAGGCCAAGCAGTGGTTCCATTCGTTGAAGCCACAGTCGTTGCGTACTTGGAGGGAAGTCCAGGATGTGTTTACCCAGAAGTATTTTCCGGTCAGCCGAACCAAACTCCTTATGGATCAAATCGCGAATTTCAAACAAAAGGATGGGGAAATCTTTTATAAGTATTGGGAACGTTACAAGGATTTGCTAGCTGCCGTACCACACCATAACTATCCAATGTACTTGGTGATCAACTATTTTTATGTCGGATGCAATCAACAAGCCAAGCAGCTCCTTGATACCATGGGAAGCGGTGACTTTCTAGGGAAAGATCCAGAGGCCGCATGGGAATTTTTGGATGCTTTGGCCGAACGAGCTCAAACGTGGGAATTCATTGACCCGGGCGATCAAGCAATGAGAAATCAAGGACCCGGAGGTTCCGGCAAGTTTTCGGTTAGTGAGCATACGATGTTTGAATCTAAGTTGGAGGAATTGTCAAGTAAGTTGGATAAAATGAAGTTGGATGCAATTCAAGCAAAACCAGTAAAAGAAGTGAAGGAGGTTCGTCAAATTGAGGAAGTATGTGTTATTTGTGAAACCGTGGGTCATTCGACGGATAATTGTCCTACCATTCCCGCCCTTCGGCTCCATTATAGTCAACTACCTCAGGAAGAAGTATGTGCACTTAACCAACGGTGGGATCCATACTCGAACACCTATAATCCGGGGTTGAGGTCTAATCCAGCTTTCCGCTAGAATAATCAGAATGAAGCAGGGTCTTCTACAGCTACACAAGCTCCACCCCCAGCTCCGAATCAGAATTGGCGACAATCTCAGGGTCCACCTCGTTTTCCATCAAGCCAAGGACCGCCAGGGTTTATTCCATCGGGCCAATTCCAAGGTCAGGGTCAGAATCAGTTTCAGCCGCAAGCACCACCACCTCGGCGATCATTGGAAGATACCATGAATACCTTTTGTCAGATGCAGATTACGACTAATGAGCAAACCACTCAGGCCATGAATGACATGAGGGTTCAGATGGGGAAATTGACAACAGCTATTGGTCTATTGCAACAAGAGAGAGGGAAACTTCCCACTCAATCTTTGCCGAATCCACAAGGACAACAGTTGTCTGGTAGCTCTTCGGTGACTTTCCCCGAGCATGCCAAAGCCATTATCTCTCTGCGAAGTGGGAAGACGGTGGATAACGCTCAAGTCGAACCACCGGTGATACCACTATTAGTTCCCGCTCCAATACCATCAAATCCGGTACCGTCAAGTGAGGAATCGCCTAAGCAAGCGTCGAAGGAGAAAGGAAAGGAAAAGGAAAAGGAAAGTGATATTCCGCCAACCTTTACCGTTCCGGCCCCTTTTCCCAATCGGTTGAGAGCGCCGACCAAGCCTAACCTAAAGTCGGATATCTATGAAGTACTCAAGCAAGTAACGGTCAATCTTCCTTTGCTCGATGCCATTAAGCAGATTCCGTCCTATGCTAAGTTCTTGAAAGATCTTTGTACTCACAAGCGCAAATTACAAGTTCAAAAGAAGGTTTTCCTAACCGAGCAAGTTAGTTCCCTTTTCCAATCGGTCCTTCCACCCAAGTACAACGATCCAGGGTGTCCCACAATAGCCATTACCATTGGAGGGAAAGTTGTTGAGAAGGCACTTCTTGATTTGGGTGCAAGTGTTAACCTTTTACCTTATTCTGTTTATCAGCAATTGGGTTTGGGTGAAATGAAGCCTACTAGGGTGACTTTGCAGTTGGCGGATCGGAGTATCCGCGTTCCAAAAGGGATGGTTGAAGACGTTCTTGTCCAAGTTGATCAGTTCGTTTATCCCGTTGATTTCGTGGTTCTTGATACATGTCCAGTGCCCGCAGCTCAGGCTTCCGTGCCAATTATTCTCGGGCGGCCTTTCTTAGCGACATCAGATGCTGTGATTCATTGCCGGGATGGCCGGCTCAATATGAGTTTTGGGAATATGCAGATGCAGGTCAACATGTTCAGTATTGGTACTCAGATGGGAGACGACGACGATGTGTGCGGGGTTAGTATGATCGATTCACTTGTGCAAGACCATGTTGATGAGTTTCTTTGCAAGGATGAGTTGGAGTTAGCACTCACGTCCGCCGAAGCCGATTTTCTTGACGCTCCCGAGGTTGCCTATTTATGTTCGTTGTTAGATGAGGAGGATATGTGTGGTATCAACCCATGGGTCCCTAAGTTCGAGGAGTTGCCACCTATTGAAAAGCGAGCTGTCCCGTCGTGTGACAAGCCACCAACACTTGAGCTCAAGCCGCTACCGGATAAACTTAAGTATGCTTACCTTGGAGAAGATCAAACTTACCCGGTGGTGATTTCTTCCTCTTTAAGTGATTCACAAGAATTGGAATTGCTAGCTTTCCTACGAGAGCATTCGAAGGCCATCGGGTGGTCCATCGCCGACATCAAAGGTATCGACCCTTCCCTTTGTTCTCACCGTATTTATATGGAAGATGATTTCAAACCATCCCGCCAACCACAAAGGCGTTTGAACCCAATAATGAAGGATGTAGTCCGAGCGGAAGTTCTAAAGTTGTTGGATGTAGGAATTATCTACCCGATAGCGGATTCCAAATGGGTGAGCCCGATTCAAGTGGTACCTAAGAAATCCGGGGTTACGGTGGTTCGGAACGATAAGGATGAGCTTATCCCGACAAGAGTGCATACCGGTTGGAGGGTGTGTATCGATTATCGGAAGTTAAATGCGAGCACTAGGAAGGATCATTTTCCACTCCCTTTTATCGATCAAATTTTGGAAAGGGTCGCCGGTCATGAGTTCTACTGTTTCCTCGACGGGTATTCCGGGTACAACCAAATTGAAGTTGCGTTGGAGGATCAGGAGAAGACCACGTTCACGTGCCCATTTGGAACCTTTGCGTATCGTCGTATGCCGTTCGGGCTTTGCAACGCCCCCGGTACTTTCTCGAGGTGCATTATGGGGTTATTTAGCGACATGGTGGAAAAGATTATGGAAGTATTTATGGATGATTTTTCAGTTTTTGGGGATACGTTTGGGGCATGTTTGACCAATTTGGGACTTGTGCTAGCTCGTTGTGAGGAGAAGAATCTCGTATTGAATTGGGAAAAGTGTCATTTCATGGTGACCGAAGGCATTGTTCTTGGTCATATCGTTTCTTCGAAAGGGATCGAAGTTGATCGGGCGAAGATTGATTTGATTGGTAATCTCCCAACGCCAAAGTGTTTGAAAGATGTGCGGTCTTTTCTAGGGCATGCCGGTTTCTATAGGCGTTTCATTAAAGATTTCAGTTCAATTGCCCGGCCGTTGTGTCACTTGCTCGCGAAAGATGTTCCATTTGAGTGGTCTCCGGCTTGTGAAGCTGCTTTTGCCAAGCTTAAGGCCAGCCTCACCTCTCCACCCATAGTTCGGACGCCAAATTGGGATTTGCCTTTTGAGCTTATGTGCGACGCCAGTGACTACGCCGTCGGGGCCGTTTTGGGTCAACGCCAGGGCAAGGAGCCGTATGTGATTTATTATGCGAGTAAGACGTTGAACGAAGCTCAGATGAATTATTCCACAACCGAAAAGGAATTGTTGGCGGTAGTCTTTGCTCTCGACAAATTTCGATCTTACTTGGTGGGCGCTCCAATCACGGTTTATACCGATCATTCGGCGCTTAAGTACCTTTTTACCAAGCAAGATGCCAAGGCAAGATTGATTCGTTGGATTTTGTTATTGCAAGAGTTTGATCTTACCATAAAGGACAAGAAGGGGGTTGAGAACGTGGTGGCCGATCACTTGTCTCGTTTGGAGTTCGACGATCACATGGCTCATATTCCGATTCGGGATTCCTTTCCCGATGAACAGTTGTTTGGGATCTCTACGGCTCCATGGTATGCGGATATTGTCAACTATTTGGTCACCGGGATGATGCCAGGTCACTGGAATGTTCAAGAGCGCCGCCGATTTTTAGCGGAAGCGAAGCGGTTCACCTTCGACGACCCGTATCTCTTCAAGTATTGTGCCGATCAATTGGTTCGACATGTGTGCCTGAGTCCGAACAACAGAATGTCATTAAGTTTTGTCATACTGAAGCTTGTGGAGGTCACTTTTCATTTCGGAAGACCGCAGCAAAGATTTTGCAGTGTGGGTTTTACTGGCCAAAGTTGTATAAGGATACGTTTGCCTTTTGCCGGGCTTGTGATCGATGTCAATTGTTGGGATGTGTAACGCGGAGGAATGAGATGCCGCTTTCGCCGATACTGATTATTGAGGTGTTTGACTGTTGGGGAATCGATTTCATGGGGCCTTTCCCTTCGTCTTTCGGCTACCTTTACATTTTGTTGGCGGTCGATTACGTGAGTAAGTGGGTTGAGGCTATTCCTACTCGTACCAATGATGCTGCGGTTGTAGTTGAATTTTTACGGGAGTATATTTTGGCACGCTTTGGGATGCCAAGGGCTATTATTAGTGATCAAGGCTCTCACTTTTGCAACCGATCATTTGCTGCCTTGATGAAGAAGTATTCCATTGTGCATAAAGTTTCTACGGCATACCACCCTCAAACCAATGGTCAAGCGGAGCTGGCGAATCGAGAGATTAAGAATATCTTGGAGAAGACGGTTAACCCTACCCGCAAGGATTGGTCAACTCGTTTGGTCGATGCTCTGTGGGCTTACCGTACTGCGTACAAGACTATTCTGGGAATGTCTCCATATCGACTTGTTTATGGAAAAGCTTGCCATTTGCCGGTGGAACTCGAGCATAAAGCGTATTGGGCAATCAAGAAGCTCAATTTCAACATGGCCAAGGCCGGTGCTCGCCGCAAGTTGCAACTCACGGAGGTTGAGGAATTGAGGTACAATGCTTACGATTATTCTAGTTCTTATAAATCCAAAATCAAAGCCAAACATGATAAGAACGTTGTGATTAAGAACTTTGTACCTGGTCAACGGGTGTTGTTGTATAATTCGCGTCTGCATCTCCATCCCGGTAAATTGCGGTCCCGTTGGGCCGGTCCTTATGTAATACGAACTGTTTTCCCTCATGGGGCAGTGGAAATAGAGAGTATGCAAAATGGAACCACATTTAAGGTTAACGGTCAGAGGCTTAAGCCTTTTCTTGGTAATTTTGAGGTTGGAGAACCCGACGAGGATTTGGCCGATCCTGCTTACGCGGATGGCCCGTCAGTTTAGAGTTGTTTCGTTTGTACTCGCACGGGGAGCGAAAGCGTAACCGCTGAACTTAACTGTTTGTCGGACCCGGCCCCATGACTTAATTGTATGGGGTACCCTCCATTGACTTGGGTATATGTAGCTCCGCACGCCGCTACTAAAATAAGAATCGTGTGCCCAGCTCCGGTTCGAAGGGCAATTCTTTTTAATATCAATGACATAGGGCTTTCATTAGCTCTTCTGATAGGAGTAATTCACCGTGCACCACTCACGTCTACCAGATTAGCCCCATCGGGGGCGGTATAGATCATAGGTTAGGCCTTGGTAATCCCGTGCTCCATAACCGCACTTGGCTCTATCTTGTGCCTGCCTAGTTACTATCTTAGGGGACGCTGGACTTAATTGTTTGGCGGAGTCCAGCGGTGACTTGGACGCTCCGAGCTCTGATATTAACTCTATGCATGTTTGTACATATTGTTCATATTGTATATATTGTTTATAGTCCTTTTCTTGTTTTCTTTGTTTTCTATGTCTCGGGATTTTGTCACTAAGAGATTTCGCCAATGCATCATTGTATCGGGCTTTTATTAGCCCTTCCTTGTGGTAGTTTGCCGTTAATGATCCGTGCTCTCCGCGATCGTCCCTATCGGTGGCAATTTAGGTCTGTGGGTGAGTTTTGCTTTTGACCTTTTGTCTCACTTTGTTTCGGCCAAGGGAACGCTGGGCTTCATTGCTTGGCGAGGTCAGGCGGTAAATTTTATTGCGGGCGTGATGTAACAAACCTTGACGGTCTAGTATAGCCACCCGAGTTTTATCTCTTCGGTGAGACTCGGGAAGAAAAGTATGACTCGTAAGATTGCGTGAAGATCGGGTGGTGTTCTTTGTTGCTTTTCTGTATATATTTTTGTTGTTGGAGCCCGGATAACACGAGCCGGGCAGTTTTAATGTCATTTGCCTGCTGGTAGGTCCTTCGTACAATTCCGCTTCTGCAGGGTTAACACGCTACCACACCAGCCTTGGTGGTTTGGGTCTACCGTTGGAGTGATTGAGGCATTCAGGAGCCCTAAGCATGGGTGCGATTATGTGTCGCGGTTGTTAGTCCGAAAAGCTTTGACTATGGCCCTGTGTGACTAGCTGGTGGTTCCGGCCGAAGGAGTGAAGCCCTGGAAGCACATAACTCCGGATCGAAGTGGGCAATGGCAAAAATCCTCCAACTTGGTCGAGGTATTCGGGGGTTGACATTCCCCCGTGGGTAATCTCTTCCCTTTCCCTCTCAATACTGTTGTTCTTCATGCTATGAGGGCATAGCATATCTTAAGTTGGGGGGAGGGGATATATCTGTGATATATTTTTCGTTGTTTTTCTGTTTCTGTACAAATTTTTCGCTTTTCTTTGTTTTTAGGTTGGTAATCCTTCCGTTATTACAACTTTAGTGGATTAAAGCAACTTGGCACATGCTTAGTATTTCTTAGTTGGCAAGAGTTCGTGTACATGTTTCGTGTAGTGTGTCCATTTTAACTCATTGGCATGTTGAAGTTGAGCAATTAGGTGTTAAGTGTGTTTTTGAGCAAGTTTGACCCATATCCCGGTTGTTTTCTTCTTTTGTTCGTGTTTTTCATCTTATGTCATGCCTAAACGTGTTTATAGCATTATTGAATCGTTCCAGAATCTATAACGTACTTAGGGGATGATACAAGGCCCTATTTCTTTGATTTGACCACAAAGAGTCCCGTTGTCCTAATTCGTATCCTAGTCCGTGTCATACCGTTTATTCAACGAACTTAGGGAACCGGAGTAAGGAGGGATGTGTGGGATGTTATTCTGATACTCTGAGGTGTTCGGAGGGTGTTTGAAAGGTGTTGGATACGCTCGGGGGTCAAAAGGATGGACTTTGAAAATTTTCAGAATTTTTGGTGCATGAACCGGTACGATGGAATTACCAACCGGTTCATGAGGGGCAGATGTTTGAGTTTCAGGATTTTAGCTCATGAACCGGTACGGGATAATTACCAACCGGTTCATGGAGCTCAGAATTGGAAAAAATTTCGGTTTTCACTTTTCTCTCTCCTACCCCACATTATAACTTCCAAAACCCCTTTCTCCACCATAACCCACGACCTAAAATTAAATCCCCCTCCCCTGGCCCTTCGGTTACCTCTCCAAACTCCACCAAAATCACCCAATCCATCAATCTCTACAAGTCCATGGATTCTTGAAGATTCAAGGGGGAAATCAAAGGTTTTCAAAGATTCAAGCTTGGGTTTCTCTCTCTCCATCCGAAAATTGGTTCAACCCAAGGTATTCCGAAATTTCTCTCTTTTCCTTGAGTTCTTGGGTTAATCATTGAAGTGATCCACCAAATTGAAGGGTTTTCAAGTTGCATTGTTAGTTTTGGCATGATTTGGAACCCTAGATCCCCAAAATCAAGTGGGATCCGAAAATTTCTCTCTCCTACCCCCAAAATCCGAAATTTTCCCACATACCCTAGCCTTAATTTCTGAAATTTCTGTTGCGAGCTGTTGTGGGGTTCGATTTTCTGCTATTGTACCTTAGTGCTCCGGTTTTTGTTGGGAATTTGAACTCTGCTGTGCAGGTGGTTGAAATTGTAGTAAGGGGGTGCTCTGTTTTGCTCTGTTTGGTGGTAGTAAAAATGGGAAGAACGAAAAAAGTTTTGGGGGATGCAATGAAATCCACGGATGCAGTGGCATCGGTTAATGCTAGAACGGGGAAAACAACGTACTATAAACGCTCCGATCCGGAGGTACAGGCCGAGAGGGCCGAGTTGCAAGAGGAGGAGAGTAGGAAGAGGAAAAGAGAGAAGAAGGAAGAAGCAAAGAAGAAATGGGAAAAAGAGTTGAAAGGGCGTAACTACATTTGTGAGCGTCAAGTAGACCGAGAGAGGATAGGAGATCATCCTATCATTGATATTATCATTCAACGTGGTCTACGGTTTTTCTTTAAACCAGTATCTGGGTATAAGCCTAAGATGGTTTTTGATTTTTATGCAAATATGGAGATAGATGAGAAGGATCAGAAGATTACGTCGGTAATGGGAAAGAAATCCGTTCTCATATCCCCCAATACCATTGCGAAATACCTGGATGACTACCAGCGGCCCCATTTTGGTACTACAACCTATCCCGCCCTGAATTGGTCTAAACCCGAGGAAGGAGGATGCAGAGGTCTTATACGTGTTTGGGTCCAGTGACGAGGTGGTGGATTGGGCGTTGATGATTTGGAACTCCATGGTGACATTTAGGAAGCGTTCGGGTCCATATAAGCCGAATTTTCCGTTTCCGGCATTGGTGACTGCCATTTGTGGTGCGCAGGGTGTGATTTCTCCGGAGAGACTCATTCCCGGATCGCCCGGTCCGATTACGGGTGGTTCCGTGGAGAAGAGCAAGTCTTTGTCGCAGCCTCTATTGCCCGAACCATCTGGTTTACCTACTTCTACGGCTAGGACGTCAACGGGAAGGGTTGAAGAGTATGTGAAGGGGATGGCGGTTCAAATTCAGACTCTGGAAGCGCGTCAGTTGAGACAGGAGACTCAATTACGTAGAACTAGGAGGGATCTCTCGGTTGTGAAGAAAGTCGCCTTATGGATTGCAGCGAGATGTGGCAAGGAAGGGGATGTTTATGTGCCCGACGAGGAGGACTTGCGAGAGTCGACCCCCGAGGTGTCTGTGGATGAACCGGGAGTTGGTGCTAGTGGTGGTGAGCCTGGTACGAGGAGAAAGGGTAAAGAACATGTGATTGGTGATGATGACGAGGATGAGGATTTCGATAGTGAGGAATAGTGTCGGTGGTGGTCATTTTGTAAAACCCTCTACTTGGTCGGGGTGCAAGGTGGTTGACAGCCCACCTAGTTATCTTGTTTTCAGTTTTTAGTGTCGCTTTGTACATAGTTTAGGAAGTTTTTGTTGTGGCCGGCATGTGGCCTTTTGCCTTGACTTGGTAGTTAGTGTTGGTGGCGACCAAGGGTAGTTAAACCAAGCTTGGTAATGGTCGCCATCGTTTTGTTAACCGTTCTTTCTTAACCAAGGTCATTATAAGCCAAGAAAGTCCTTAGTTGACCGTTCGTACGTTTTGATTCCGGTTTGATTCAATTCTTGTTTGTTGGCATGTTTAGTTTGTGGCATACTTATTTTCGGTTAATTCTTGGTTTAGCTTAGCTTTCTTTCTTTGGTGCTCTCCTTATATAAGGCTTGGAATTTTTGTTCACCAAGCCTAGTTTCGAGCACCTTTTGTGGGATGTGGCTGCTTTTGTTTAAAATATTTTTGGCCGTGTCGTATCCTCTTTTTGATCTTGGATACGCGCGTTGGATGCTTGTTGTTTGCATGCTTAGTGTTTAGTTGCTCAGTTTTTAACATGCTACAAGTTTGTTTGGGCTTTAATGTTAAGTTGTGAACTCTTGTAAACTAGGTTTGCCCGAGCATGTGCCATAGTTGTTTTTCCGGAAGGCTTACGTTGTTTTTCTTTTCGTTGGTTGTTTTTGGTTGCTAGGGGCTAGCAACGCTTAAGTTGGGGGGCGTGATCCGCACCCAAGATTGCATAATCTTGGGGGCTTTTATCATAATATTTGTAGCGTTTCGTCCCTATTTATCCCGTTTTATCGCATTTTGCTCGTGAGGTTTCGTTTTTATGTTTTCAGGTAAAACAGGGCAATTCCGTACTTTTAACGTCAAGAACTTATCGAGGGAGTATTCTACCGATCAAGGCCACGTGGCATTGTCAAGTCAAGCCGTCGTCGGGTGGTTTTGCCCGAGCAATTGAAGCATCGGGCCGTTGTCGGGCCGTTTTGCCAAGCGAAGCAGGAAGAAAACCAAGTCTGCCGCCCATGAACCGGTACGAAGAATTTACCAACCGGTTCATGATCGTCAGAAGTTGAAGTTTGGACCTTGGTCGAGGCCATGAACCGGTACGAAGAATTTACCAACCGGTTCATGCCTGGAACTCTGCTTTTCCCTTTTGGGATATTTTGTTGTCTCACCTTTTTGGGATATTTTGGGATATTTCTAGAGAGAGATAGGGGACCTATTAAACATTGTTTTGGTCACTCTCTTGCTCATAACTCATCTTTGTCTCTCTCTCTTAACTTCTAGTCATTTTTGGTTCTTCCTCCATTAGAGCTTGTTCAAGCTTTGTCTCTCCAAAAATCTTGTAAGTTATTACTTGTATTTCATTTTCTCGTGTATTAAAGTTGTTGCTACGGTTAAGGTCTATCATAAAATCAAGTTTATTTTCGAATCCGTCGGTTAAATTTTATGTCTTGTTTTCATGCTATGTTTAATGTTTTAGCCATGTGTGAGTAGTTTCTTGGCTAAGTCTCGGGATAATCTTTCCCGAGGACTTAGGTTGTTACTTGGTTCTCAAGCCATCGGGCTTTTAAAGCATGATTTTCCGGTTAGGACTTAATTTGCATTTTAGGTCTAAACTAGGGGTGTTAACCCCTTGGTAACGAGTTTGTCAAGCGGTCTTGGCTAATGACTTACCGAGGCCTAGTGGCCTCCTTTGTATTCGATGAATATTACAAACAAGTTGGTTCGCCTCCGGGAAATCATATCTTTTATTAAACGTAGTCTTTTAAAAGTAAAATCATCCGGGCTTGAGCACGCGGTCGTGACTCTCGCCTGAGTTATAATCGAGAACCGGTAATGGCCTTTGTCAAGGGTTAGAAGACCCCGAGACTTGCCTTGTTAAGTTTATCAAGCTTTATTCTAAGTTTTCGTTCAAGTCTTTCCATTTCAAAACAAAACCGAGTTAGCCGTCTTTAAGGCCGAAATTCTACCTTAAACCTACAATCCATCTCAAGCTAGAATCGAATTCTCTGTGGGAACGATCCCGGATTTCCGGATACTATGCTACCGATGACCTAGCCCTACGCTTCGGGTATCTATCAACCTCTTATTGGAAAGCAAGGTCGGGAAGTAAGCAGCCGCGAAAACAGAGGAATCTCCGCGCGGCTCTTTGCAGCCCCGCACGGCATATTAAGTCTGCATTTCTGCAGACTTTGACAGCAGAGGTTAGAAACCATTTCAAGACACCCGCAGGCATCACCAACCCTCAGAACATCTCTCAATGGATATTTGGGACTTCGGGGAACCCCTACTTCAAGTCAACTCTCAAAATTCGACGTGAAAAACACCAAAAGTCAATAAAACCCATTTCCCAAGTCATGTCAAGGTGTCGGAGTCCGTTTCAAGCCATTCTAAGTCAATCTTTCAGGTCCTACAGGTCATAATGACCAAAGTTGACTTGGTCCAAGTTCCGTCTCACGGTCAGTGTCGGAATCTGAGAATGTCACCCTCCGAAGTCATGGTTTTCTCGATTCCTAGACATATTTTCAAGAAGTTTTCAGTTTCCAATAAGAGTTTGGGTTCCAGGGTCGTTATTGATGAACAAAAGTCCGCAACAGGGGTAGTTTCGTAAAGATTTGTACAAAGGGATCAGTTTTTCAAAAGTCATTCATTATATTTTCTTTGATTTCTATTCCAACGTCAATAAATCTCTACCCCAACACACTGCTCATCATAAAACTCAAAGTTCATTTCAGATTATGGCTCAAAGGACTAGTTGCATGCATTGGTTAATGTTTCTGTTGTTCAATCTTTCTTAAAACAAACAGCAATAAGGGAAATTGAATGACATAAACACTGAAAGAAATAAGCTTCTCTGTATATAATCTCTGAAATATCCATGAGTTGAAGTACCAAAAGGCGTGCAAGCCTCAAAATCCTATCTACTAAGGGTAAACAGGCACCCTTCCAAAAGAAGCACGCAGGCTCCAGTCAAAAAGCAAAATAAAAAGGGAACTCTACTCTAGTCCTCATCCTCGTCGTCGTCCTCACCCTCCTCGCTAACCTCCCCAGAGGCCTCCTCCGCTGGAGAGCTAGCCGCCTCCTGAGTACCAGACGCCCTAGGTACTGTACTTCCCGAGGTGTCCGAGAGGTCAACGTCCGTCGGCTCCTCAGTCTCGTCAGAAACGTCGACGGGCTCCTCCTCGGTACCCCCAGAAAGACTCCGCCTCTTCGACAGAGGCTCCTCCCCCGAACCTGCAGAAGAAACCTGTGGCGCCTGCATACGCACAGATTTCCTGCGCAGCCCACGCGAAGCCCCTCCTCCAGCCTGCAATAACATGGTATTCATCATTAGCATTATAATCATGAAATAAGCAATAGAAAGTAAAAGCAAAGGGTTCAAAAGCTGTACCATGGTCCCACCAGCGCGAGGAAGCACCTCTGGGACACGCCCCATGGCGTACTGCCTCACCAGCTGCTCTAGGCCCATCATGGCCTCGCCCATCTCTCTCACGTACTCCGGAGTCGCCTGCACAATAGGTCAGTTGTTTAGAACATACAGCGATACTAACGAGTAGATGCAAATGGGCGAGAGAATGCAAGTTATACCTGAGCAAGAAACTCCGGAGCTGCGACTGTGGGACGCGGCACCACCACTACACCAGAAACCCCCTGGGCAGTCGTCACGTCCACGGTCCAGGAGAGTCGAGGCAAGCTGGCCCCGCTCGGGCCTGCGCCGTCACCTCGACCTCCGACGCTACCCTCGCGTCCTCTGCCTCTCCCTCCTCTCTGTCCTAGTCCTCCTCTACCGCCTACACCGCCCCTTTGGTCACCCGCACGGCATTTTGACTCCAGAAGAATAAATGTGTTTTCTTGGAAATTGGGCACTCCAGCCACCAAAATCATCTCGGAAACTAAAAAGCTCCAGCCGTTTTGCAACAGAAAACCTTTGGAATGGTGTGCATTAATGATAGGATTATTTGATCCTAGTCCCCCGAGACTCGTGAAATTCCCCGTCCCCTGAGGATCTTTCAAAAATTCGCCTCCCGAGGGCTCATCTCAAGTCTCAAATCAATTTCAAAAATTCGCCTCCCGAGGGCTAGTCTCAAGTCTCAAATCAATTTCAAAAAAAAAAAATTTCGCCTCCCGAGGGCTCGTCTCAAGTCTCAACCCAATTTCAAAAATTCGCCTCCCGAGGGCTCGTCTCAAGTCTCAAATCAATTTCAAAAATTCGCCTCCCGAGGGCTTGTCTCAAGTCTCAAATCAATTTCAAAAATTCGCCTCCCGAGGGCTAGTCTCAAGTCTCAAGTCTCAAATCAATTTCAAAAAAAAAAAATTCGCCTCCCGAGGGCTCGTCTCAAGTCTCAAGTCTCAACCCAATTTCAAAAATTCGCCTCTCGAGGGCTCGTCTCAAGTCTCAAATCAATTTCAAAAATTCGCCTCCCGAGGGCTTGTCTCAAGTCTCAAATCAATTTCAAAAATTCGCCTCCCGAGGTCTCGTCTCAAGTCTCAAATCAATTTCAAAAATTCGCCTCCCGAGGTCTCGTCTCAAGTCTCAAATCAATTTCAAAAATTCGCCTCCCGAGGGCTCGTCTCAAGTCTCAAATCAATTTCAAAAATTCGCCTCCCGAGGGCTCGTCTCAAGTCTCAAATCAATTTCAAAAAAAAAAAAAAAAAAATTTCGCCTCCCGAGGGCTCGTCTCAAGTTTCAAGTCTCAACCCAATTTCAAAAATTCGCCTCCCGAGGGCTCGTCTCAAGTCTCAAATCAATTTTAAAAATTCGCCTCCTGAGGGCTAGTCTCAAGTCTCAAGTCTCAAGTCTCAAATCAATTTCAAAAATAAAAAAAATAAAAAATTTCGCCTCCCGAGGGCTCGTCTCAAGTCTCAACCCAATTTCAAAAATTCGCCTCCCGAGGGCTCGTCTCAAGTCTCAAATCAATTTCAAAAATTCGCCTCCCGAGGGCTCGTCTCAATTGAATTTTTCGCATTAGTTGCTACATTTTGCATCGTCCCAATTGAACTAAGCTGGTCTGATCCCTACAAATAGGGTACGTAGGCAGTTCCACGAACGCGACCACCATTGCCGTTTATTTGCATGTTCAAGCATTTTGTTTTTGTTTCTGTTCAAAGACTTTAGAGCAAACGGATCGGGATGCCTATTCTTTAAGCGTCACTCGTATCAAAACAATGGTATCCGAGTTACGTCAAAGAGGGACTACTGTAGACACCCCAATCCGGACCTCGAAGGGTCTTTGATCTCCCCGATGATGAAATAAAGGAAACAAAGCCTTTTCGAGCTTGAGTGAAGTGTTCCCCCAGCATCCGCAGCCCAAACCAACCATCAGCCCAGAAAAGCCCAAAAACTCAAAAGCCCAGAGAAAGCCCAAAAAGCCTTGGACCGAACCTAAAGTACCGTGCGCGACACATCTACACCGCACGGCGTATCGAAATTTAATACGCCGTACGCAGTCATGACGTTAACCGCACGGCATTTTGGATAAAGTTCTGACTGGCTCAGAAAGCTGTCGGCCACGCCTATTTGAGCCACAACAGCTCAGCCGAAAGCACACTTCTGGCCCGCCCAGAAAATACCTCCAACTTTTGAAATTCAAAATCCAAGGCTCTTGCCTATAAATACACCCCTCCACTCAAGGGAAAAGGGCCCTGGATCACCATTATACCCTTCCTCTCTCTTCTTGCTTTCACACCCACTTTCCCATTTCCAAGCCTTGAGAATGTTGTTCTTAAAAGACATTCTCTAGGCCTTTTACTCCATTTTTCTCCTCACCATTGAAGTTAGTCCCTTACTAACTTTGAGGTCCCAACTACCCAATATATCCATCTATTACACATACCCACGCTTCTACTTTCTTTCTTCACCGCCCGACGTCCATCCTCCTTCATCAAGCTCATTCAAGCTCCGGATCCAAGGTAAAAACCAAGTTTCCTTGGGCTAGGCTCTGTCCAGGCCCTGAGGGGACCTTTCTGTTCTCAGGCTTGACCCTTTTGGTTAAGATCTGACCCAAAACCTCTTTTACAAAACAAAACCAGAGCCCTGTACGAAGGTTTGCTAAACCGTGCGGCTCTTTAGAGCGTCGCATGGCGTAGCAGACCAACGCGTACGGCATTTCAAAAGAACACTGTTTATTTGTTCAGACTGTCGGGATCGCGATCGTCCGTTGTTGAGACCATTTCTACAAGCCATGTTTTAAAACTCCATAGATCTTTCCAAAACAAGCAAACGTGTCAAAAATGGTTTTCCCTTCATGGTTTGAAAGAATGGTGTAGATCTGAGATGAACTGACAGCTGTGAGTTGTCTGTAGCTTTAAAATAAAACCGTGCGATGTAATGGTACACCGTGCGAAGCTTTGCAAAACTATAAAAGTTTGGTATCGGGATCAGAACCACGCACGGCATATTGTTAAGCCGCGCACTACAAACCAATATGCCGTCTGACGGAGGATCGTGTTTCAGACAGTTTATTTCCACATTTTTCCCTGTTTATATCATCGCCATGTCATCTTTATCATCTCTGTACAGCAAGCACCACTAGCACGGCAACGTGAGATGATCTATCTTGTTCCCCTTTCCCTTTATGTGTTTTTCAAGGTTTTCCGAGTTGTATTAATCCCCCATTTAAAATGCTTAGTAGAGACCGGTTTTCACCGGGCGAGCGGGGTGCTTTTCAACAAAACCTTCCTCGTTCGTAACCTGGCTCCCGGATCCAAAATCTCAAACAGTTTCGCTAGATCTAAAAGCCTTTTTTCCTTCAAGCAACAAACCCCTTGGTTTCTCGGATCATCCATCTCAAAAATTCGGGTGGCGACTCTGTCACAAATCGAACCGCTTCGGGCGCGGGAGCCCACAGAGGTATTCCCGAACAAGGCCAAACAGGGCCCGAACACGTGGTACGTGGGACCATGGTGTAAATATGATGGGGATAGTCGTCGTGCAAGCCGGTGGTCGGCAATATGGACCAGCGATATGAAATGTCATTGGTCCAGGAAGTCTGTATGGGGTCAAGGTCCAGTAAACATGAGAAGTTATTGGACCAAGAGATTGATAAAGGACCAGTGACATGTGAAGTTGTTGGTCCAAGTAGTTTGTTCCTGGTCCAAGAGGGCCGAACAGGAGGAGAGGTCCTGAGAGGACGTTGGTCCAAGTAGTTTGTTCCTGGTCCAAGAGGGCCGAACAGGAGGAGAGGTCCTGAGAGGACGTTGGTCCAAGAGGACGTTGGTCCAAGTAGTTGTTCGGCGATGAGATAGCCGAACAAGGGAAGAACTCCAATCAAGTGCTGGAGTAGAGGGAATACTCTAGGAGGTTCCATTACAATTGGTTCCGTAAAGGAATGGGATCCCGAGAATATAGGATCCAGGAGAGATACCCAACGGGAATGGGATGTTC
The DNA here is from genome assembly GCA_018127125.1 of Rhododendron griersonianum. Lineage (NCBI taxonomy): Eukaryota > Viridiplantae > Streptophyta > Magnoliopsida > Ericales > Ericaceae > Rhododendron > Rhododendron griersonianum. Next base: position 28,523,767 of record CM030798.1, read on the forward strand.
GGCCAGTTATGGAAAAGAGTCCTAAAAGGACTAAGGTAATGAACTGATAAGGGAACGAGAATCCAAGATATTATGGGTTTCCTGTATGAGATAGGAAACCTAGGGCAACACGGATACTTGGGCAACAAGCATCTGTGAATCTATAAATACAAGGTAAACCTAAAGGTGAAAGGTACGCAGTCTACTGCAATCGAGTTATTTACCTACTGATAATTAGGGTTTTTCTGCTAGTACGTGATACTAACTTAGGCATCGGAGGGCCTTTGCCACGAGAGGCAAAGGTGCGCTCACCCTTGTTTTGCAGTTAGGGTTCCGGCGAAGGGCTAGGGTTCCGGCGAGGAGGCACGTGAAGCTGTTTACCAAAAAGCTAGAATTAGCGCTAAGCGGATTTTTTCCCCTTACAGTAGGACACAAACACCCACAACAACACCAATCTCCTTTTGGGGGGAGTGTCTTCTCACAGCTGTATCTTCGATCAACAAAGATTTCCGCAGTAAAATTCCCTTTGGTTCACGATTGCCATTGTTCAGTTGCACATCGAGCCTTTCTTTCAGCCATTTCCTCCAAAGAAGAGACCAACTCATGATTTTCTCAAGCGCGCAGTAATTAAAACTCCACACTGGCATAAGGTAATGGTTGAATAAATAGCAGCTTTAAAAAAGAATCACATGTACATGGACTTTTTTTCATTTACCCTCCAACAAAAGCCTATTAAGTGCAAGTGACTTTACAAAATAAAAAATCGATATGATGGTAATGTCGATCATTATAAAGCTTGCTTAGTTGCAAAGGAATTCACACAAGTTCAAGTCGACTTCAAACCAGGGCTCAAACATTTCCTGATTCTGTATGCATCCTACACTCGTTGTGCTTTGGCTGTCTACTTGAATTGTACACCTTTTCCCCTTGTGATTTGGCGCACGCGTATGTCGGAGTCAATGAGTTTAAACCAGCTAAGAATTGCGATACAAATAGTAATTAATTTGTTATAATATAAGACGTGATTTGTTACTACAATTACTAGTATTTTCTAACCATGTTCTACAATTTTTCTGCTTCGACTTAATTACCAGGCAAAACAAGTAAGTACTGTGAGTATCGGACAGGAGGCGAAAAGGGTCCTTCCTGAAAAGGTAAGGAATGCATACAATGTATGCAAATGAACACCTCATGAATCTGTGAATAACATAGGAAAAGGTCATGGTTCCAAATACAAATATATATTCAAAACTCAAAGTTGTCCTGATTTATTAAGCGGATATCATCAAATTATCATGAGGTGTCATAGATGACGGATTTTTTGATTATTTCCTTTAATGATGTTAGAAGAGGTTTTGTCTTAAATTTTGCCATCAAGATTCAACAATGAGACTCCCTCCGTCCCAAAATTTTAGTCCAATCTTTTCTTTTTTAAAAGTCCCAAATTAGTTGTCCATTTTAACTAGTGACAAATCTCATCAAATTTTCTACTACATCATCAAGGGTAGCTTTGGAAATCCTTAAAATGTGGAATGATTTGGAATGTACAAAAGTTGGGAAATGTTACAATACTCCACACCGTTTGGGTGTGTATTATATGCACACTTTGAATTAAGTAGAGAATTTCATAACCATTATATACAAATTTTCTCATATGTTCGTAACATCAAGGTTCTCTTTTCCGTTTTCTTCTCAACAGACACAAATCAGGCAACTCGGGGGACTTGTGCATAGCATACATGTTGTGCACAATTTGGGCCGTCTGTTCGGTCATCCGATGGTCCATATCTCATCTCAGCAATGGCTCTCGGTCGTTCATTGCCGAGATGAGATCTGATGTAGGACAAAAAATGGAGGGTTTTTATATTTTACTTTTATTGTTTTAGAATAAGATTTTGACTACGAGGATTTTTCATTGAGGATAGAATTATTAACTTTTCATATTCGGTTTGATTTTGATTTCTACTTTATTGGGATTCTTAGTTTACAAGAATTAGGATTTTATTTTAATTAATTAAGAATCATCTCTTATTCAATGCGGCTTGTTTTGGTATGATTTAGGATTTTTTTTTCAATAGGATTTCTAGTGTTAGGGTATTATAAAAAGGGTTGTAACTTATTCAATTATTCAGCTTTTTATCGATAAAATTCTATTATGTCTAAAGTTATTTATTATTCATAGCTTCGGATAAAGTGTCGTTACATTATTTACCCTCCTTCTTTATGATTTAGCATATATTAAATGTGAAAAATTTAATGACAGAGCGTGAATCCAACCGTGAATCTGTCAAACCGTGAATCCAATCCAATCCGGAAGGTTTGGTTCGGGTTTTTAATAGTATAGTTTGGTCATGGTTTAAAAAAATTAGAAACCGCGTTATATGGCTTGGTCGTTTGTGAATTCACGTTTACAGTTATGGTTTCAAACCGATCCGGACCAAAATTGAATGGAAAATACAATGCCAAAATTCTGGAAGAACAACCATTTCTTTGTCAAGAGATATATAGTTCACTATGGATATATATACAAGCAAAAATTTTACATTGTCAATATTTAATTATTACAACTCAAAATTGACTCATCCCAGTTGAAGTCCCCTCCGTGAAAAAATAAAGTTGAATTCCCCAAAGCAGCATGAAAATTTGGAAATCATGTTTGGCATTCGTCGTTTGATTCTTCTTCTTGCCCGATGAGGCATATGTACACAAATTCACGTTAGCAGCTTCTGAGGAGCTTCAAATTATTATGCATTATTCGAAGCTGACGATGGGAGAATTGTGAAAGCACATACGGCACTTATTGCAGATGCAATGGCTCCAAAAATGAACCCAGGAATATTACCACCTCCAAAAGCTTCATCCAACGGCCCAATGAGCACCGAGACGATCATCTGTTTCAACACATCGTACTACCAAATTAGTAACGATCGTGCCGAGCTGTAGATATCATGTTTTTGTAGTATTCTAGATTTTAAATAATGGCAGCCGGTTTGATCAATTTGTTAAAACCATCTTAACGACAGAGTACTTAAAGCGGCCGTGACCCTTTAACTTTTTAAAACCATTTTCGGGTACTATGATTGATCCAGTATCACAAGGCAAAAAAAACCCGTTACGCGGCGGCCGCTATTTAAAACCTTGATTGCGTTCATTTAATTAGGTAATCCACAATCTTACCTGGGGGATACAAATTGAAATATTCAAGAGCCCCAAGGAAAGCCCTACACAGTTCAAACAGCCAGTCAGTTAATCTTATTAATTATTCTTAAAAAGTTAAATTTGTAGCTCAAAACTGGAGGAAGCATTACCTTGGCCGGCTCCAGAAGTGCTAGAATATATTGAAGCCAGAGCAAATGGAATGCTAAAAGTCACCTGCACACACATTTAGGGGATCAAATTATTCTGATTACAATAATTCTATGTACACAGAAATGAGAAATCAATGAATTAGATTCGTTTTAAAGTGAATCTGGATCATTGATTTCTCATTTCGGGGTACTTAGCATTGCTCTTCTGATTATCTAAAAAAACGATTCATTTTGTAGCGCTGCCAAAACTAAGAATTTAGAGAATGGTTTTTTTTTTTTTTTTACTGATATTTTTTCCAACATATGGCTTGAGAAGGGGGACTAAACTAACCGCCTGGGGGATACCGAACGCAGCAAAAAGTCCAACCGCAGTTGCCTTGATGTCGGAAGGCGGCGGTTCAGAGGCTGCACCGCGGGCCTTCTCCGCCATCTTTGTGACCGTGTACGTCAATGCCAAGCAGATAGCCAAAATCAAGTTTCCAAGCCCCCAAACCCGCTTCACGTGACCGAGGCATTTAGCCATCGGCTCGATGGCCAGTGACATAATCCCGAGGATCACGGCGTACAGCATCAGCCCCAAAGATCCGACGCTAACTCCTTGATCGTACAGCTTCACTTGGACATCGCTTCCGCTGGGATTGCCACCGTAGATCTCACGGCCCATCCAGTCGGTATCGTACAAGAGGAATGGGAACCATCCGATCCAGTTCAATGCGGTCACCAGGAAAAGAAGCCACATTGGCTTAGGAAGGACTTTCACCGCCGAGCAAAGTTGCCCGAAAAATGGTACAGATTCCCCTCCTTTCTCGAGCTCTTCCTTTGTTATCGGGGTCTCTTTCACTATCGTGCAAGCGATTGTAGTAAGGATTAGGAGGAAGAGGATGGAGAAAATGAAGCATGTTTTAAGGTTGGCGCAGTATATGTCGCATGCCCCGGTTTGCGTGAAGGGAAATATTTTGTGTAGCTTAGGGTAAGATCCGGCAGCGTATCCCAACACGTTTCCGACGGCCATGAAGAAAGAGAAGAAGCCGTTCGCGGCGCTGATTTTGGAGTGGTTGTTGGCGGATAAGTCGGCCAGGAAGGCCCTGCATGGGCCTTGCAACGTGTTGTTGGCAACATCCAGAATCCAAAACCCAAGCACGAACATCACGACTGCTCGTGGTTTGGTTTTCTTATCGGGCGAGTCGCCGAATTTCCTTCCCATGTCGGCTGCCCAGCCGATGAGGAAGACTGCCACGGCAACGAGGAGAGCGCCGGAGACTATGAAGGGACGGCGGCGACCGAATTTCGAGGTGCAACGGTCGCTGAAGTAGCCGACGATTGGCTGGACCAGCAGGCCTGAGAGGGGCCCACAGAGCCAGATGAAGCTGGACCAGGTGTGTGGGACGCCCAGGGTCTGCACGTAGGGTGTCAAGAGGGACAACTGCAGGGCCCATCCGAATTGGACCCCGGCGGCGATGGAGGCGACCAGGATAAGTTTCCCGATCGGGGCCGGGGGGCCGTTTGAGTCGCCGGAGGCGGAGGTGGTGATTATTGCGTGCTCCATGCTTTTCACATTCACTATTTTTTTTCCCTATTTTTGTGGTCTCTAACCCTCTTTTGAGAACTGTTACCCGTTGTCTCTAATCGCTGGTGGCCTGAATAGGCCGTACCGGAAGGTGGTTGATGGGGAAATGAAATTAGTTCCGGCCAGGACTAGAGATACAAGGGAGAGGGGAGAAAGACTACATGGGTTATTCGGGGATGGGATGAGATGCGAGCAAAAGACAATGTGCTGGATGTATTTATAATGTGTGTAGAGAGAGAGAGAGAGAGAGAGAGAGAGAGATGAGAGAGAAGCATGGGGGTGGTGGTGCTTGACTTACGGAGAGACAACTGAGGAGAACCCAAGTATTGTAGATTTGAAAGAATAACGGGTCAACATTTGGTTATTTGGTGTTTTTCCAATATTATGATGTCCCATCATTTGTTTTTTTTTTGTTGGGCAGAGTTCAAAGTTATGTGATCCGGTGAATACTAGTAGTATTACATTATGCCCCATTTAATAACAGTGATGGATGGTTGAGATTCGTAAGAAAATAGGATTATAATTGAAATTGATAATAAGAAGGGATTGGTAAGGAGATGGGATTGAGTATGTTTGTTTGAGATGGGAGTAGATGATGAGATTATTAATATTATGTTTGTTTCACATGGAATAGGATTGGATTGATAGTATACATTTCCGTTTTTGCCCTTCACATGAGATAGGATTGGTAAGGAGATGAGATTGGTGCAGGCTAATTTCGTATTTGTGCATTGGCAAGGAGGGGATTGAATTGTTAATACCAAGTGGGAGAGGCCATTTTCAATCCTCCTTAATATCCACCTTGCTAGTCGTAAGGACTAATAATCCCAACCCATTTTGGATTATCAAACACAGTATTAATAATCCCTTGGAATTGGTAATCCAATCCCAAACCCCCTGAAGGTTTATCAAATGGGCCCTGCTTATGGGAACCGCTTTGTGTGCTTTATGGGTCTTCTCAACTACGTATGAGGCTCACACCCATGTGTGATGGTAAGAAAACTTACGTGGGAGTGTTCATGGAACACTAAGGGGGTGTTCCACTTTCTCCACAAAAAAAAAATTTTAGAAAAGAAAGGTAATTTCAAGCTCAAAAATTATGTGTTTACGCAAATAATTTTACTACCAATATGGATCTTGTTAGATAGATCTCATTGAGATCTTTTAACGGTGCAAAAAAAATTAAAAAATTATTTTTTCACTTCATTATATTTGAGCTTGAAATTACCTTCTTTTTTAAAAAAATGTTTAAAAAGAAAGCGGAACGGCACCTAAAATAATCAATCATACCTCTCCCAATTTACCACTCGATCTCCATTTTTGTGGGTCCTCTCTCCCTCCATCTCAAAATACTTGTCCCGTTCCCAAAACAAGAACTTAAAAATAATTGTAGTACAATTTTTCAAGATTTTTTTTATGTCACTAATTAAAAGGACTCATTGATATGTAGTAAATTCTTGAATGAATTATGTTTGAATTTATTCCCTTTTTCCTTCAACTTTTTGCACTCGGTCTATGGGCAAATCGTGGAGGAACCCAAAATGGAGGTGAAGGAAAGAGGGAGTAAATAATCTCGCCTCAATATAGAGACTTAGAGCATAAAGGAGTAAACTGATCATCGAGCTTGATTGGAGTTGCTCTAAGGAATAAAGTAATAAACTGATCATTGTAAAAATAATAGGAGTATCAACGGTGATGACAGATGAGTATGAAAATCTTCATTTTGCCTATTCTGATAAATTTCTCCTTATGAAACAATGTCAATTCTGATTATTTACGGAAATATTTTTTATCTATTTTATTAAATATGAAAATCTTTGTGTTGGGGTTTCTTATTTTGTAAATCTTCATTTGTATCTATAAATAGAAATACTTAATATACGGTTTTTAATTAAATTGCAAACATTTAATGTTTGATGACTAGTTTTTCAAATGGAAACGGGATTTGATTCTTAATTGATATTGACCTTGGAAATAAAAGAGAGAATCTTAATTTGTCATCACTAATAAAGGAATGAAATAAGTAAAAATAGTACAGGGATATTTTGAATTCGACGGCCTCATAAAGATAGACTGGGCGTGTTTGCGATAGATGTTGATATAAATTTTAGATTTTAGCTATAGATTCTACTGCAAATTTTAAATTCCATATTCTAGTACAAGTTGGAAAACATGTTTGTTGCAGCTGCGGCACTGAGAATTTCATTTTCTTTAATTTTGAGTATCTGCGTTGCAGAATTCCAAAAGCTAACCAAACCTAGCTGCAGAATTCCAAAAACTACCCAAAACTAGCTGTGGGATTTGAGAATTTCATTTCTATTTTAGCTTTTCAGAATCCATTACCTAAAATTTTTAACAAACACTCCAAACTGATTTTGGAAAGCTAGAATATCAAAATCTTCCAAAAAAACAATTCTTGTAAAAACACACATTGTTTAGGATTGGATTGATTTGTAATGTTTGTGTAAACTTTCTGAAATTGTATTTCATGCATAGTAATAGTTGTCTGATTTTGAAGTGCTTGTCTGATTGTTTTTTTTTTTGTCGGCAAAAGAGAAATTTTATTCAACACTCGAAAGGGTACATCAATCAAGGGAAAGAGTAAGAATGCATCACTACTAGAAACATACATCCCAACGAGGTTGGCACCTATGTCCTAATACTATCATATGCATGCCACAATCCTGGAGGAAAAAACAAAAAGAAAGACATCCAATAAAGTATTGGACGTAGCCCAAAACATACAATCACAATATCATATCCATATACAGTGCTTGTCTGATTGTTAAGGTCCGAGACTTAGAAATTTTTCGGTGCCAGGTGGGTATATCCCATGTGGTACTTGCTCGGTACATCCGGGCCGTTCAATACATTTTTGGACGGCTCGGATTGAAAGTTTGAAACCCTTTCTCTCCTTTCATTCCAACACTTTCTTTCTCACCTTTTTCCAAACCGTCCGAAAACGCAATGGACTGCTCATATGCGCCGAGCAAGCACCACATGGTACCCTCCGGGCAATGAAAATTTTCCCCTGAAACTTAGAGGGAGATGGGCTTTCAATATTTGTGTAGAAAATTGTTTGTCTAAATGGAAATTAGAATTAAATTGGTTCCCATATTTGTGTGTTAATTAAGGCATTGCATCTGTACGTGACTACTCCAGTTTACTTAATATCTGCTACATCTTTGCTCATACAAAATTTAAGCCTGATTCAGAAGTGAAATTTTTGTATCAAAACGTAAATTTTTGTGCCGATAGGCTTGTAGTTAATGACACTTTCTCACCTCTTCCACATGGAAAGTCAAAATTCAATTCTCCCCAAGAGCGTGAGTGCTTGGTATGGTGCTTGATACCGTTTGGGCTTGCCCCACCCGTATACCGTTTAGCGGTTCCTTTTCTCCATCCCCTTACAAATAGGCTAGACATCTATCTGGTGGGAAAAAGAAAAAAAAGAAGCCATGTATAAACTTTTTTCTTTCTTGACAAGAATTTCATTTCCATCGTGGATCTTAATGATACCTCATTGGGAGGATTCGGGATGAATTAATTGTACTAAATATATTAAAATATTTTCAGGTATTTTTTTTATAGTTTTAAAAATTAGGTTGGCAACTTTTAATTGGAGTGGAGTGGATCATGACCTCTCAAACGAACAATTATTTTGCTCGACAGCTTGGACTAATTGAACGAAATCCTATATTGCTATTACAGATCTTTGGGTATTTTATTTTTTTTTTAATTGGCAACATTAACATTTTATTAAAGACAAATCTTTGGCTAATTTCCTGAATTCTCCGAAAAAATAAGTCGGACCTCTCCGGATATCCAAACATACACCATTCCACATTTGAAAACTCTCGTTTTTGACACACGTACGCCGAGCAAGGCGCGAATGCATTTGCAGTCGTTGATTGGGTAAGTGTGGGCATGCCAAGACTCGTAGCGCCTAACTTTGAAGATGATTGCCGTGAATCTTGACTTAACTTGTAGAGCGATTGTGTGTGATCCAAAGGGTAAGGATCAAAAAGAGGTTCGTGATTTGCCACACGATATATTTTTGGACTTAGAATTATCTAATCATATAGGAAAGAGAACGTAAAATGTAAACTTTATTATGTCGGAATAATAAAGTTGAGTGCAACGGACAAGTAAAATCCAATTACTTGAAGAAGTAAGTTGAATGAGGTTGAGTACAAGGTACTTAGATATGTCAACTTTGCTGAAAGTGGAAAAGTTTATAGAAGTGTTGGGCTTAATTGGTGCTGAACCCATTTTTCTTCATTACCATGCACGTTCCACACCCACGGCAGTTCGTAGCGCGCGGTTTCAAGATCATGGGCATTGGAGTCGTTTGAACACAGCTTAAAGGGATGGGAAATGGGAATCGGGGAGGGTGTTGTGCAGTGGTGTGCGCAGCACCATGTTGCACACCTCCGAGTCGTCGGATCGTGCATTCAACGGCTCGGATCTCATCTCGACAATCAACGATCAAAAACCGTTTATAGCCGATCGAGATGAGATTCGAACCGTCGGATGTACGATCTGACAGCTCAAAGGTACGCAACACGATACTGTATACCTCACTGCACAGCACCACCCCAAAGTCCGAAAAATGGGCTGTTATTTTACCTCAACTTGCAAAGTGTCCATAACATTTTCCACTTTCAAATTGAAATGGCCAACGGCTTCCTATATTGATGGGCCACTCCACCTTTACAGCATCTAATTCTTCCACGTAATAATGGTGAAAAAATAGGGTTTATTTAAACATCCATCCTCATTAGTCATACAACGTAAGTATTTATCTCTCCTTTTTTTCGTGCTTATGATTTCATCCTTTTAATGGGTGAATTACCTTTATTAACCTTTTACTATAATGTTTATGTAGAAATATATAGAGAAAATATGTGCCAAGTTTGGCAAAGATGCTAACAAACAGTAAGTGAGTCATACCTCTATAATTCAAATTTCAACCATAAAATATAAATATTCACTACTTTTAATACACACTTATGGGACCCATTTTTATCCTAACAAATATTTTAACATACAAATATATCAACAATAATTCTAGTGACACATCCACACTCACATGAGTAGTGAGCCCCATACACGCACTAGATTGTGTAGTGTGTGTGGGGGTGTGTATTTGGGTGTGAGTTTGGGTGTGATAGTAACACCATTGATGTATCAAACCCCATTGCGGATTATTATTATTATTATTATTATTCATTACGGATTACTTCAAATAGTTTTCCACAATTTCTTACACACTTATTATCAAATTACATATGATCTCATTTTCCAAACGATCGACTGCTTTGTCTGAAGTCAAACGATCGACTGCTCTGTCTCCTTCTTCATCCCTGCCAAGTACCTCTCTCTCTCTGTTTTTTCTTCTCTATCAAACCAGGCAACCAGCTCTGTTTTCTTCTTCTTCACCTTCTCTTTTATCTTCTATGGTTATGTTTAGTGGCTTGCCTGATCAGTAGGATTTTGAACAGTTATGTAGAGTGCGGCTATTGTAGACAACTTTTTACCACTTGTCGATGATCAAAAGTAAGAATTGCATCCACAATTCGATGATCAAAAGTAAGAGTACTGTGTTGCATTCTAAGAGTTCAGGCCTTATTAGGGAGAGAGAAAAAGTTTACTTCTTTGCGTGATTATGAAAAACTCAAATATCTTTAAGTTTCATCACTCAATGGGCCATCGTCCTAATACATTTTAAGTTCGGCTTCTGTGTTCATAAGCATAATAGCACTTAGCCGCTGCGAATTGCACTTGGCCGCAAAGAATTGCTCTTGGCCGCATCGAATTGCACTTGGCCGCTACGAATTGCACTTGGCCGCATCGAATTGCACTTGGCCGCATTTAATTGCTCTTGGCCGCATCGAATTGCACATTCAACGGGGCCAAGTGCAATTCGTAGCGGCCAAGTGCAATTCAACGCGACCAAGTGCAATTCTTTGGGGCCAAGAGCAATTCGTCGCGGCCGAGAGTAATTCAATGCGGCCAAGATTAATTCTTCGCTACTTGAATAATATTTTGCGGCCATTAGTAATTCTTCGCAACCAGAAGTAATTCTTTGCGGCCAATAGTAATTGTTCGCGTCTGATTCTTTTTCTTTTTAACTAATAGGTAAGAGAACAAAATTGTTATTCATATACAACTTGAGCTATTGGTTTAAATGATTTGGAGTTTCATGATCTTTCTGGGATTGAAGATTGTAGGTTTTTGTTGGCGTATTTTGGGTACACAGAAATTCAAACTCTGCTCCTTACTTGGTTATATGTAATCTTGGAACTATTTTGTTTTTCTATTTTTCTCAGTCATTTAAGGAAACAAGTGCAATAGGGGTGCCACTTTTGAGTGAGTGGACATTCAAAAAATTGAATTCAAGTTGGAATCCAATATAATTATACATTCTTAATATCTCTGATGCTATCCCTAAATGCAACTAATGAAATTAAACAGATTTGGTAACATTTGTTGTGTTAGACTATTTTATAAACTTGGTTAGATGGACCATGTTTGAAACTTATTCTTAAAATAAAATTTTCTAAGAAAGTATTGCGTCGTGCCTTTAGGCACGGGCAATTACTATTATTACTAGTATATACTATTATGTAATGTTTTTCGTTTAAGTTAATGTAAATAAGTAAATCAATCATTTTATAACCACAAACATTTACACAAATTCACATTCACATTAGGGTCCACACACATTGCACATTCAGTATTATGGGACCCACAAAAAAATATGAATATTTGTGTATATGTGTGTGGTTGTAAAATACAGTAATTGCAAAAATGGATAGGAAACTGATATTCTCACTTCCTTTTTTATTGATGGCGCTCCACTTTTAACGTGAAGTTCACGAACAAAATAAAATACCATCAATAAAAAAAAAGGAGCGCGAATATACGTAGATATCACTAGTTTTCGTACAAATGCACTTTCGGCCCCTCCTTCCTTTTTCGCTGTCTGTGACTTTCTTTTTTAATGCATTAGTAACAAAGGAAGCAGTACCCCTTTACTAAGGCAAAGAATCAATTCCTCTGTCCTTTAAAAATCAGATATTCACTAAATCTACTTTGATGTAATGTATATTAATGTAAATACAGAGGAAAAATGCTCTGAAATTCGTTAAACTTGTAAACTTCTCTTAATCTAATCAATGTTCAAAAGATAAACAAACGGAATTCAGAGACGTTCTAAGCTTACAGTGTATAATTTAATGAACGATCTTCTTAGACTCCGAGGAAGTGTTTATAATGAGGCCTCTAAGTATGAAGTTATTATTTTGGCCCTTAATTTAAAGATTTTTTTCCATTTAAAATGTCAATTCTTCAAGACCCAAAAAAAGAAAAACTTTGAATAGAGATTTAAACGACTTTACCCTAGAGGGTAAATCTATATATACATTATTGAAAAGTATTTTGTAGTAATCTCTGCAAACACATTGATATGGCGGCTAACAACTTCTTATCGGGCGTTTAGTATTTTTTATTCCACATATGTAGGGGCCTTCATGCTAAGTCTGTCCTTATTTTAGGGAAATAATTTTGCCACTCTTTTTTTTTGTTAACGGCACTCCATTGCAAGTGCAAAAATACACTTACAGGGGAGTGCCGTTAACAAAAAAGGAAGTGACAAAATCAGCAATCTTATTTTAATGTATTATACTATGTGGACTCTAGAAAAGCTGAATTCAGGAAATTTTTTAATCTTTGTAAGGTGGTAACAAGGTAATTTCATAACAAACAAACAAATGGAGTAGTAAGATGTAGGCATGAAAATGTCTTCTTTTTTTCTTTTTTCTTTTTTTACAAACAAAATGGTTTGAATCTATGCATTGAGATGAGATTTCTTGGGTTTATCTCGACGTCTGCTACTTCCGGTGGCTATTGACAATTATACGACAGAATAATTTGTTTATGATCGTACAGAAAAGGGTCAATCATAAATTACCCCTTAAAGATTTACTACATTTTCAACGTGTTGTTGTCTTGGAGTAATTATTTTTGTAATTTTGAGACACCGTCACGTAATGCTTCAACACCTTAATTTACTTCTCATTTTTGTTTTTGCGGAGTTCATACACTTGGTATTCATCAATCTCGTAAAAAATGTGGAATGGACAATCGTGTTAGGACATTATGTGACGATGCAATAAATTTTCGTTGTGTCGCCCCCAGGCTCCTAGAGCAAGTACACCGGAACATCTATAATATCTTTTTTGCTATTTTACCTAAGAAAAATATAAAAAAACCCATCTGTAGCAGCTTCGGAGAAAAGGCATGTATTTCCCATTTGTGAACAGTGGTGAGCCACTTTTACCGAAGATCTGTTCATCAGCTACCCATTAAAAAATTAGTTTCTTTCTTCTCTTCTCTCATTCAGAACACTGTTCATGTTCTCTCACTCACTCACTCTCTCTCTAAAAGTAATAATATTTTAATAGAGAATAGATTAAATAAATAGTATTGATATAGTGTTAAAAGAAATATGAATAGATAAAATAAAAAATATATATTGTTCAAGAGATTTTTTTTAGCAAACGACCGGTAAACTTCTCTAAAGTAGCTTGTATACACAAAACTGCGCCCCTTCCGAAAACACTGCTTCCACCCCCTCCTCTCTCTCTCTCTCTCTCTCTCTTCATATATCTATCTGCTAAAAGCATATATATCAACGCCTAATCCTCCTTGCAAAGAATCGCATGGAGGACCCAGAGGAGGTAAGTGAAACTCTCTTTCTCTCTCTCTGCATTTTCACTATGAGATTTGTATATACTCTGTTCTGGTTTCACTAGCTATCAGATTCAAACTCTCTGTTCTCTCAGATCAAAATAAAATAAAAACCCTCCGTTCTCTTACATTTTTCCAGGCATCATCATAAAGAGAGGACTTCAGTTTAGTTAAAAATAAGCATATCTGGCCAAGCAACAGATACATACATAAGTGTTGTGTATCTCTCTACCCGGATGTTAAAATTTCGTTTTATGACATTAAATGTTGATATATTCGAGTAATTTGTTCCATTTTACTCATCTTTTTCGTTCTGATTGTTGATGCATGTCCTATCAACGAGCTTGGGTATGCGGTTTTTTTTTTTTTTTTCCGATTTAGCTCTTTGAAAAAAGCTAAAATTGATTCATGGAAAAAGAATGGCATCCCTAGAGGTAAAAGGGTTAATTTTTTAATTTTTTTCCCCACAGAGGTAAGGGTTAGTTTGAGATTAGTCAATATTATGGGCTTGAAAAATCTGCTCTTATGGACGGAAAATTCAAATAAGACAGAAGAAAAATCTGGCAGTGACAGAATTTTGAAGGAATTGTCCTCAGATGAAAATGTCAGAAAATGACCTGTCAAATTCCTTAGGTTTACTTTGTAACTTTTTGATAGTAACTTTTTGTATGAATTCCTTAGGTTTACTTTGTAAACAAACACTTAAGGCTCTCAGCACCGGCCCTCCGTTAGGCCCCAACTCAGGCCTATGAGGCGGCCACCATAGGCTCTCTAAAAAAAGTAGAGAAATTAGGGCTCCAACTATTTTTAATACCCAACTTGTGAGCTCAGGAAGGAAAAATAGTATGATCAGCACATAAGTCCAAAGGAAAAATTAAGGCCTCTTCTTCAAAATTCGTCTTAGGCCTCCGAAATGTCGGGCCCGGCCCTGTTTGGATCTTGACTTCGAGAGGGATTTGTAAATGTTAAAAATAAACGTGACGGAATTTTCTCCACAAATCCAAGCAGTGTTTACCTTTCTTTTTTCCCTTTCACAAAAATATATGCACAACTCAATATATTTTTCTGTATTGAGAATTTGAAAATTTGTTACTTAAGGGTATAGTTTTTTCTTCTTTATTGTGCAGAAGAACAAGCCATGGCTATCAGTGCCCCAATTTGGGGACTGGGAACAACATGGAGAAATGCCAGACTACTCCATGGACTTCACAAAAATCAGAGAAATGAGGAAACAGCAGAAGAGGGATGCGTCCAGAGCAAGTCTTGGCAATGAAGAAGAGCTCACCTCCTCAACCGCCTCTGCCGCCACCAAAACCACCATCCACCACAGTGATCATCGCCATTACCACCAGAACAACCACTCTCCAACTGTAAGATTCCATTGCTTGCTTTGTTAAAAGAACTAGCTTTTGTCTGATTGATACAATTGGTGTTCCATCCCAAAATTGTATTACCACAGTAAAAGCAGGTTTACAAGTAGGTACAAAGTTGTTCATTATTAGTAGAGATTTAATCAGTCTTGCTTGTTTGAATCGTATATGTTGCAAATTAAGAAGAGAATAAGAAAATTCTGATGTTTAGATTCTCCGTAAAAAATAGTGGTTGATGGTCATATTCAGGAAGAGTCTTATTGAAATGCACGTATAGAGAAAGATGGACGGTTAGAAGTCTGATTGTTAATCTCTTAGTTAAGAAGATTTTTCCGCGAATGATCTGTACATTGAGAGTGAGTTAGTCCAGTGAATAGTTCAAATCAAGAAACTAGCAGTTTTTTGTAATAAGTTTGTGTGCTAAGCCATAGCAGTATTTTTGTTTCAGCGTCTATTATGTTTGCTTCTCTTGGTTGGTGGTGTTGGTAATGGTTGGTAATGAGAAACAAAAAGACTTGTCGTTATTTTGGTCCTTGTTAATGTGAACCCCTCACGTGGGATCTAACTGTTCTGAACACATCTGTATCTACATGTTCCATACAGTAATGGCTGATTTGACGCTCCATAATATTAATAATGGGTCGAGTCCCTTGTTCCAATTCCCACAATCCTTTAGACCTATTATGGGAATTGGGAATATAGAACTATGGGCCCATGAATAAATACTGGAAGTCGGTTGTTAGAACTTTATGAAGAACATTGATTATAGTGGGATGCATGAGGTAGGATGGCGGTGACAATTGCTTGTACCAATCGTAGTTTTTTTGTTTTGTTTTTTTATAACTCAGTGTCCCGGCCAGCTTTTGCACACCTCGACGGGAAACCAATAAGCCAAAGTGGCTTATTTTTTGTCCTTATTCAAATTTTTTTTGCATTTTGTGGCTTATTGTCAATTTTTTGGGGATTATTGCTTCGTTCTGACGAGAACAATCTAAAAAGTAAAAAATTTTGGTCGAAATCCAATTTTTTTTTGAATTTCGACGAAAATTGGCGGGAAAGCCACTTTTTTCGTCTTTATTCAAAAAAATTTGGATTTCGACCAAAATTTTTTACTTTTTAGATTCCTCTCGTCATAACGAAGCAATAATCCCCAAAAAATTGACAATAAGCCACAAATTGCAAAAAAAAATTGAATAAGGACAAAAAAATTTGGCGGGAAAGTCAAATGGCTTTTTTAGAAGAACAACCAAGGCCAATTAAAGGCAGGGCAAAACTCTATATGAAATGACCTTGAAGGAGTTGATAGCAAATACGAGTAAGAGATTTCGAATCTGAGATCTTAGGAGGGAACAAATTCCTAAATCTGTCTCGAGCCTTGACCACTAGGTAGATATCTAGTCAGCTCTCCACCGCAACGGAACCCTTTCCACTTTGAGCAATGATTTTTGCACTCTGAGCTCACAGCCAAGAAACTCTTGTAGCTAACTTGAGGAGCTACTAGACGTTTGCCCGTTAGCCAATTATTTTCAAGTTCGGGACTAATCGAGGTGCTCATGAGTGGGCCAGGACACCCGGTTACTACTTACTAGTAATTTGAAAGTGTTTTTACAAAAAAAGTGGTGTGAGACTATCATTTTCTTATGAAACATGAAAGTTCCATTTGGTTCTTTGTGAAGATTTTTTGTTTTTGAGTATGATAAGGATGCATTGGTTAGACATGTCAACTAGCAAACATTTTGCTCAAGAACGATATCAAGTTAGTTTTCTATATATGTTATGGTAAACTCATGTTGAGTTTTGCCTGGATGTTTTAATGATTTTTTCCCTTTCTCTCACAGCCGAGGAGGAGCATTTTCAGCTACTTCAACTGCTTTGCAAAAGCATGACCTTCCTGGATCAGTTTCATTCATTTTAAAAAAAAATCGTGTAATGATATTATACAGTACTTGTTTTTAGTTTTAGGAACGATGACGTGTTTGCGAATCCTATGAGGGCATGTTGATTCTTGTGAGAAAGGAAATTAAAATCGGTGGAACAGGTAGCCATAGTTAACTGGAAATTTGAATGGGGTAAACAAAAAACTAGCAGGACTTTGCCATATCGTTTACCATGCATGTTTACGTACTGTTTAGATGACTTACCAAACTGTGCAAATAAATCAGAATTTTTGCAGACACGACCAAAGGGAGGACCATACACCATAGCAACAGTCAATTAGGGTCAATTACAGCTCTAAGTCTAAAGGCAAAAGGGAAGGAAATCTTCGAAGAAGAATAACCAAGGCAGAAGTTGCACA
This sequence comes from Rhododendron griersonianum, assembly GCA_018127125.1. Classification (NCBI taxonomy): domain Eukaryota; kingdom Viridiplantae; phylum Streptophyta; class Magnoliopsida; order Ericales; family Ericaceae; genus Rhododendron; species Rhododendron griersonianum. Next base: position 28,541,041 of record CM030798.1, read on the forward strand.
AATCACCCTCTTTTTTCGCTCCGGAAAGAAGTTCATAGATAGTAATAGTGAAAGTGCAGTAATACAATGTATTACTAACAGTGAACAGCATTTTCCTTGTCAGCGCAGTAATACAACAACGTATTCCCGACAGAACAGAGATTTCCTTTCTCTTGTATCGCTTCGTATTTCTTGCATTTGACAGAACAGAGTTTTCCTTTCTCTTGTATCGCTTCGTGTTTTTGCATTTCCCAACTGCCAGTTTAGAATGAAACACCACCAGTAAGTAGTAGTAACACCATACCACCAAAAAGCAATCATGTAAGAGCTTCCAAGTTTCAAGGAGATCAAAAAACGTTATGCGAATCCGAAAGTTGAAAGCAAAGAGAAGCCAAATGTTACTAGCGTTCAAAGTTCTTCAAACCAAGAGCTAAATCTAGTTTCACCTCATGTATTGTGACATAAAATTATCTTAAAAACAAGCTAGGGAATAGATGACGGTGATTGTTCTCTTGTGATGTGAGACCAAGAAAAGAACATCAGCAATGTCTGGTCGAAGCGGGGCAAACAATGAGAGAGAGAGAGAGAGAGAGAGAGAGAGAGATCTAATGGGTTGAATTTTGAATTCAGATCTGGTCCTTAACTATTTGGTTGATTGCCAAGATTTAACGGAATCTAGGGATGAAGATTTGATAGATAGTTTTGCTTTCTAATGAAACTTCGTTCGGGGAAACAGTTTGAGCATGAATAGTTGTTCAGTCAGCTCTCCAATAGGTTGACACTTTTGCAAATTAAAACAGCTCTCCGTTGTAAATATGAAGGGGGTCACAACACTCCAAACTTGTGACTTGTGATCGGGTGAGAGGAGAAAGAGGAGAGAGAGTGATCGGGTGAGAGGAGAGACAGAGTTTCAATCTAAGCCGTCCAACACAATTTTGGACAGTCCGGATGCGCTGCTCGGACACCACGTGGGCACGGCCATGTAGTACCCACCCGGGGCACCCAAAAATTTCTCCCAAACTTGTGACTTGTGATCGAATATAACAAATTCCAATTGATAATAAGAAAACCAGCTCTAAAGTCCAACTTAACTTCCGTGGTCGCAATAATTACAATTATTGTAACGCCCCCAATTTCGGATACGTTAAAGGGATAATTTTATTGAAAGATAAATAGAGTCAAGCTCATTATTACATCATAAGCCTTGCAAAAGTACTTTTATTCAATAAGGGAGGGTACTAGGGTTCCTATCGACTACTCTTCTTGTTCCTCCATTCTTGCCAGTTCCTCGGCTCCAAAGGCTTCCAAAGTGTAGAGTTCCCCCTATTCGTCTATGAGGTCTGACACATTATACCGGCGTCGCCACTAATATAATATGTCAGGGTCACCAAAGGTAACACCGTGAGTTAAAACGCCTCCATACCCGCTAACCCTTAACTTACAAACAATGCAGTCGTACAGATAATGATAGCAATACAGTATAAGTCATACGTACTCAATAATAACATATCCATATTCTTTAGTTATCGTAAGTGTCCGTGTTATCAGAGTTTCTCCTACACAGCGTTTCGTAGACCGTGTCACCAATTCCACTTTTCTTTTACCCAATTAACATTTCGAAAATCATTTTAACACACCCAACCTCGGTTCCGCCGTTCCGAGTTCCCGAGTATCCTCACATTAGTTCCCCCGCACCGGGTTCCCATTGGCACACAGAACTTTGCATTGGCTCCTCTCCGCGGATAACCAAGCCACACACCCAACCTCGGTTCCGCCGTTCCGGGTTCCCGAGTATCCTCACAATGGTTCCGCCGCACCGGGTTCCCATTGGCACACACACTACCCAACGGACAAGTCCGGCCACGTTGTGGTTTAAAAACACACACACCACACAATGGGCAAGTCCGGCCGCATTGCGGTTTCAAAACACACCTTGTCTTTAACACACCCTAGGTGTCATGTTTCTACTTTCTCGTTTTCGTGTCTCGTATTCATGCATAGACTCCGCGGCAGGACGTATTGATTTCTTAGAATTAAATTAACAAGGTCATTCAACTCTATATTACTTAGCATGCTCATTCTAGTCATACTCGAACATTTAACACACAAACTAAAGCATAGTGCCACATGGACGGACACCTTTGGAGTGGTAGACCACTTATGCTTTATCAATAACAAGTAGTCAAGCAATCATGCAACAAGCTCATCACCATCCTTATAATTGAAACTAAGCGATAAATTCCTATCTTTTAAAAAGTCGTTCTTTCTTTCTTTTAAGGAAGTTCAAAACAACATATGTTTATTGAGGATAAAGTTCGTAAATCAACATGCATTTGGAAAGTAAGTAAAGTATCATTTTTTCATCAAGCGGATACGGATGATTTCTACGTTTCAAGAGTATACACATTTCTAATTGTATTTAAGGAAAGTAGATATGGAAGTCTACTATACTTAGGGTATAGGTAAGGATAATCTACATATACTTAGAGATAGAGGTTAAGATTAATCTACCGTTCTTCTTGGCGGTAGGTCGATCTAAGGGATTGGTCGTCGGTTTTGGTGGATCGGCGGCATAACGGCTCCGGATTGCTTCGAAAGGAAGAGAGATGGATGTTCTCTTCCTAGAAACAACTGTGCGAACTAGTCTAGACTACTTTAAAGATCTACGGGTGGTTTTGGAGGTGGTTTGGTGGTTGCTCTTCAAGAACAAGGAAGAACATTCAAGAACAAGCGAAGAATAAGCAAGAACATTATGCTTTCTAGAGAGAGAAGTTGAAGGATGGGGGTGTTAGTTGAATGCTTGGGCAAGGGTTCTATTTATAGCAAAAGTTTGGCTCTCCCCTCCCTCTCTTGGCCGGCCCTCTCTCTCTCTCTTGGTCCATTGGATTTTGCTCCATGGCTTGTCATTTCAAGCATGCAAACATGCCAAGGCTTGTCATTTATAGCAAAAGTTTGGCTCTCCCCTCCCTCTCTTGGCCGGCCCTCTCTCTCTCTCTTTGTCCATTGGATTTTGCTCCATGGCTTGTCATTTCAAGCATGCAAACATGCCAAGGCTTGTCATTTCCAACCTTTTAGGCTTAGGGCTAAAATCCTAGGTTATCATGGAGTGTGCAAGGTCTTGTCTTGTCAAAAATGGTTGGCTTGAAGGATAGGATCTAATCATTGGCTTTGGAAAGACTAGAAATGGTTGACACATGGGCTTTTTAGGCTTAGGGCTACTCTTGTAGCTTGATGGGGTCTCCATCACACATGCACACACCTCACCCTCTCTCTCTCCCTCTCGGCTCACTCTCTCTCTCTCCCTCTCGGCTCACTCTCTCTCTCTCCCATTGCCTTGTCAAATCATGCTTAAAGCATGCCAAGCATGGCTTCCATTTTTAGGTTAGGTCTTAGGTTATCATAAGGGGTTTGTCATAAAAGGAGGGACAAGTGGCAAGGCTAGTTGGTACTTTGGTAGGCTAGATTTGGCTGGCTTGCAAAAAGAACAAAGGAAGTCAAAAAGGGTTGTACTTTGATTGGCTAAAGTAGGAAGATTGCTTGCATGAGTGGCCAAACACAAGCACACACTCACTCACTCTCCCTTCTCTCTCTCGGCCTCCCTCTCTCTCTCTCTCCCTCTCTTACTTGGTTAGGTATATATATATATATAGAAAGAACAAGGAAAGGCAAAAAGGGTGAAATGATTAAAGGTGAAAACTTACTTTTCTAGAAAGTAACTTGCCATAAAAGTAATGATTACCTTAGGCCATGTGTTCTACTTTTGGCATGTCATGATTGTTTCTATTGACCAATGGTTCCAAAATGCTAGGAGAGTGTAACTAAGTCAATGGGTACTTAGGTTAGGCTAACTAATTAGTTAGGCCATCCACAGTGGTATAATAAAAAAAAGGATAATCAAAAGTTGACACATCAGCTTTTGATTATTCACTTAAGAGGTTGTTAAGCTTAACAATGTTGAGTTTCACAATGGTCACTTCTAATCTATAACCAAAATAAGGGTCTACTACAATTTCACTCTCTCTTCCCCTCTGTTTCCTGCCATTCACTTCCCTCCATTTTCGTTTTTTTTTTGCAAAAATATACCGATTCCCTCTCTTAATTTTGGGGGAAAATCGGTGACTTTCTTCCCTCCTATTATGAATTTTTTTGGGGGAAAAAAAAGAAACGGGAAAAAGAGTGAAATACCTTAATCCGGCGATGACGAGTTGAATTGTAAATGATCGAGAGATATGAGCTTCACTTTTTAAGGGAAAAAAAGAGATAGTTTGTGGGTGAAGTGAAGATAATGTAGAGTAGGTGAAGAAGAAAAGAAAAAAATACCAATTGAAACACACGTGTATACAAATTTTGGAACTAATTAACTTATGTGGTGCGGAGTCCACAAATTTTGATTATTGAAAAAGGTTGCTAGTTTTGGTTATCCAAAGCCCAAAATTTGATTATTTCTAAAGATGTTTGTCACGCCCCAAATCCGGGAGCATGACCGGCCGTGTACCATGAGGCAGTCATGGGACACGAAGCCTAATTAAAAATATTTTTAGCAACTTGAAACAAATAAGGAAAAACTGGATATTTTATTACAATAAAATGCGCAACTCCAAACCAATATTTTCCCTTAACAAATGGCATAAAATCTCATATTTTCCAAACTCCGAATTTCACCATGATTTGCCAATAACTAAAAGTGCGGAAGCTAATAAATAAAAGTGCGGAAGCTGTTTGACAATAGAAAATAAATAAAAATGCAGACGCCCTAGAGGTCCAAATTCAAGGTCCCGACAACGCCGCAGAGTCCACTACAATGCCCTATGCACTAACCTGAAAATAATGTGGAATAAATCCGTCAGCTGACGAGCTCAGTGAGTAGTTAAGCATGCTAAGGGTAATAATACAAAGTGGCATACGTATAAATCAACGATAACAAGGGCTCCAAGAAATGGTGTCAAATTAAGGAAGGTCGAAGGTTTAACGAATAATACCAACAAACTAACGAAGTCAATGGCTCAGCAAATAGTATCGAAAGATGAATGACTGAATAACGAATTATCACAACAACAATCGAACAATGATAACAACCATTTTGTACCAACAGCCTGCTCAACAATATCGGAACGAGGAACAACAATAATGAGGTAGTCCAAACCAAAGTGGGAACCATATCTTCCAATTATCAAGTACCAAATATCAACTGCCAAATATTTTCTCAGGGCATAGCCCGTTGGATCCAACACCGTACTTAGAGTCACCACAGGATGGCGCCTGGGACCTTTTCCCTAAGCCGATCCGGAATAGAGTCACAGGGTATTTCACAAGTCTTTTCCCTATCCGTTGAGCACTAGAGTCACAGGGTATTTCACAAGTCTTTTCCCTAGCGGCCAAAGTCACCACGATATTTCACGGGTCTTTCCCTTGGACTTTCACAAATATAAACATAATCCATGGTCCCAACACATAAGAACAACAGCGAACCGGAGTCACCTGACCGGCCAAGATTATTCCCCGTGCCGTTGCATAGTCACAATAATATAACGGAGTCAACGAATCGACGACAATAAAAGTAAGGGTTTCGATCAATCACAAATATTCTCAAATAACCTTGTATGCCAAATGGTACGTCAATTGTCAACTATTATGAGAACAACGAATAAGAATAATTATCACCGGATCACAACCAATAACGAACTGTCAAGAATCGATAGGCTCAAGGGGATTCCAAAAGAAGGGATCACATGTTTAACTACTCACCTCGATCGGAACGATAGGTCACAAAATGCGATGTTCACGTTCTCTGCTAATCTGAATTAAAAGAATACCAATACCAATAATTAATTTGATGAACCTTACACCAATAACTAGCCTGACGAAAACCAAAATCCTACCCTCTTCCCCGTCACATGCACACACTCACTGCCAAATTTCATATGCTATAAAATCACACTCACACCACCGTGCACAAATCTTGACACTTGGTCCCACACCCACCTCACACAAATCACCTCCGATCCTCCATATATCAATGGCATTAAAAGAAAACAATCAGTGCCAAAAGAATGGGAACCCATGTAACGAATGGAAAGAGAAACAGGAATAAAGGGAACAAGAATCGCTTACCCGATTGATCACCAATGAACCGGATCCTTGACTGCATCTCTCTCTCTCTCTCTCTACCGTTCCTCCAAGACCCAGAACCCTAGCTTATATTTCTACGTACGGGTATGTATGGAAAACTAACCCTACTTCTTAAACGTTTCCTCACCCTAATAAACTGCCCACGTTCAAACTTAAAACTTATCTAGTCTAATTACGCAATTGACCCAATATTATTATTCTTCTTCTTTTTTTATTAGCAAGAAGTTTGAAAAAGAAAAATGAAAGATTTAATTATTCGTGTCAAAATACTATTTTTTTTTAAAACTGAAAAAGTGGGATGTCACAATGTTGCTAAGTTTGATTATACCATTGTGAGCTATTTTTTGCAGCAACATTTTTAACTTTAAAAACAATTAGCTTTTGATTATACCACTGTGGATGACCTTAGAAGCTAATTCTAGTTAGTCAAGTTGGATTTCTAGTCAAAAGTAAATAAAATTTCAATACTTAAATACAATATTATGGAACATATTGGCGTTTAATAAGTACGCTCGATTTTAAAAGAATGACCGAGTCACTTGGTGACGGAATTTATTTTATAACATTGAATCTAATTATGACGGATTATTCGGAGTTTTAAAAGGAAATTTAATAGAAATTTCAATAAAACAAATATTACAACGAGATTTTTATTTACTAAAAATCGGAGTTGTTACAATTATTATTATTAATAGATACATAAAACATAAAAAAAACAATCCTGATTAATATATTGAATTCAGAAACTAAACTCCTGACCCAACTTATTATTCAAAAAAAGATCTCTTCTTCTTCTTTTTCCTTCTAAGGCCACTAACATTTCTGAGGATATATACCCAAAATCAGTGAACCACCCCCAGGACCTAGGCTTACTTGTTGGAAAATAGGGTAAAATATGTACTTACCCCTCAAATTATTCCAAAAATGTTTACTTCCCCTTCAACTATTAATTGAACACCCTTGCCCCTTTAACTACCAAATCCTTACACACTAAGGACAATCCGTCCCTCACATCCATAGTTTTAAATCGCGGTATCGGTCGCCGTCGCGGTATATTGGTATCGGAACGTATCGGTGATACGTCGCGGGAAACGGGTGTCGCGGTCGTGAATTTTTAAAAATCATCAGCAACATGTATAAAACTTGAAAAATATACTTTTGCCCCCAACATTGACTTAAATTATCACATTTTAATTAATTTAAGACATGTAATACTAATAGCCCATTCTCTTCATGTGAAATATCCGATAATTTATCAAAACCCGCAAGTCAATAAGATTTTACAAATATGAGAAAAATGCAACATTATGAGTTTCGATATAATTGACATAAACAGCAAAAGTAATTTTACTACTATTTTACAAAATTAATTTTACTTCTATTTATTTTTGGGAAGTGATTTTGGCACCCTCCAAATTATTAATGGCACCACATTGGGAGCCATTAATAATTTAGGGCCCGTGAATTGATATTGGCATTCCCCAAAAAAGTGACATTAACAATTAGAAGAGTGTCAATATCATTTCTCTTCTTCTTTCCCCATCTTTTTTTGGTTAAAAATGAACAGATGATTTATAGGTAGAAAAAAAAACATCAAAAGACCCGTCGGATCCTTGTAAAAATTAAAAAAAAAAAAACAGCCAACGGTCGTATCAAAGACCGATTGGCTTGAGATCAAAAGCCCTGTTGGCTTCCACCCCAACTTCAACTTTACTCTTCCACCCCAACTTTACTCTTCTGACTTCTCTTTCTCTCTCTCTCTACGAACAAAAATTACAGAACCAGGAGAACCAAACACCCCCTCCCCCTAGGGCTGTCCACGGTCCGGATCGGATCGGATTTGTATGAATCCAATCCTAACCGTATCTCATGGTTTTTAGAAAATGCAATCCAATCCTAATTCAAAAGTCTCACGGTTCGGTTCGGATTCCAAACCATGAGTCACGGTTCTCACGATTCGGTCCCAGTTTTATCCACGGATTTTCTTCCAAAAAAATAAAATGATGCTACAACCATGATCATATTCCAAATAAAAATGCAAACACTAATTTCCATAAACATTGTCCAAATTGTAAAGGTAATAAAGACATTAAGGCAATAAACATGGTAAATGCAGCAAGACAACAACCAAATAAAACTAAGCATTGTCCAAAATACACAAATTCCGGTCAAACATGATCTACTTATTACATCCCATAAAAACCAAACAAAAAATAGCAAATTAGTTTCTCAAAACAAACAAGCAAATTAATAAAATTATAATCATTTATATATATTACACACACATATCTATATTTTTTATTTTTTAAATATCTCACGGTTCGGTTCGGTTAATCCACGGTTTTGAAATGAAAATCCAATCCTAATCCGTATCTCACGGTTTTTTAATTTTTAAATCCGTGTCCGGACCATTAATCCACGGACAAAATCCAAAAAGCACGGATCGGATCGGTCCGGACCGGTTTCACGGTTCTCGATTTTTCTTGGACAGCCCTACCTCCCCCCCTCTCTCTTTGAACCTAAGTCAATTCTAGGAGGCTTTACCATCCCTGCTTCAAGGAGGCTTTACTGTGGCACTAATTGACCCAGCCTTCACCTGGAAGACTCGGAAGCAGCGACGAGGGTTTCCACGGCGACGAGGGTTTCGGATGGCGACGATGATCCAACCCCTCTCTCAAATTAGTTTCCGGCGACCTTCCGGCGAGTTCTTGCAGATTCCGGGGTGTTCTTGCAGAATCCGACATGTTTCCAACGAAATTAGGTAACACCGGCTGTCCAAATTTCTGGTAAAATCAGTTGGAGTGATGAGCTGTCAATTATAGCTGTAGTCAAATGGGGATGGAAATATCCATCTCCTTTTCCATCTCTGCTATTTTACCATCCAATTTGTTCCATTTTACATCCCCATTGGAGGGGTTTTTTTTTGCATCCAGGTGCTATTTTAAGTATAGAACCTGGTTTCCACCCCCCCATTGGGGATGCTCTGATGCTCTGTGTTTTTCCCCCCCCGAATGGTGAAGCTCTGTTTTTTTTTGGCCGAACCGGTCCACAAGAATCCGTTACAGACCGATACGTATCGGGACTCGGCCGGTTCACCTGTGATTTCCAGTCTCCCCGTTATACCGGCCTAAATCCGAACCGGAACCCTCAAATTCCGGTACCAACCGGCTGATACGGTTCGTACCGACCGATATTTAAAACTATGCTCCCATCCAAATCATGGATGGAAAAGTTAATACTTCTCCCTAAGTGGGTTAGTTGAAGGCTATTTTTGTCTTTTAACTTACGATATAGGTATATGTATCTATCATCTTCTTCCTCTATACCATCACTCTGTTTGTGCCCCTCTCTCTCTCTCCCCCTTCTTGTTTTCAGTCTCTGTCTCTGTCTCTGTCTCTCTTCCATGGAAGGTGATGGTACTAGTTTGGGTATGGAAATTTAGAAAATAGCCCTCCTTCATACAAACCCTGCAGTAGTCGTCCATTAACAGCCTTTTTTTAACAGATCTCCATCAAACGCCATAACGAGGTTCTTGAACAACCATTTCTCTGACAAAAACACTCAAAACAATGGTCAAAACAAAAGGATCACTCATTCCCCCAAATGGGTTTCATGGGTTTCCTCCTTTTGATGGTGCAATTGATCAGAGCTACTCAAGTAGTAGGTTTCCATCGCTAATAAGTCGGCCCGAGACGAGCTTCTTGGATAGGTGATAATATATCACACCCTTTTAAGTCTTTTTTCCTTTCAAAATTCACCCATCGATTTTTTTTGTTCATGCTTTCTTGCTATTTTTTGCTATTAGAGAGAGAGATGAACAGAGCGGGACAGAGATGGTGGATTCGATGGGGGGAGTGGAGACTGTGAGATAGTAGTAAAAGGAAAAGGAGATACGTACATATACATATATTGGTAGGTAAAAAGACATTAATAGCCTTCAAATAACTCAGTTAGGATTATGTTAGTATAACTTTTCCATCCAAGACATGGATGGAATGTTGGGATTGTCCTTAGTTTGTAACAGTTTGGTAGTTAAAGGGGCAAGGGTGTTCAATTGGTAGTTGAAGGGGGAAGTAAATATTTTCGGCATAGTTTAAGGGGTAATTACATATTTTTCTGCAACATTGCTCTTTGTCAAAGTCACGAGCCCAATATCCCGCAATGCAACCAAGTGCATCGGCAACAAGTTCACCGCATTCCCTTGGATCGAAGTATTCGGTAGCCGGCGGGTTCTGACGGGCCGGTGTCGGCTTTGGAGTGGCCGGTGGCGACGGAGTCGTCGGTGTCGGCGGCTTTGGAGTGGCCGGTGGTGTCGGAGTCGGTGTCGGCTTCGGAGTGGCCGGCGGATCGAGATGATGGATAGTGTGGGTTATATGGTGGATAATATGGGTATGGTTGTGGTTTAGGGTCATCATCGGGCCGGCCCAGCCTGCCAAGTCACTGCCCAAGCCCGCCCACGGGCCAGGCCGACCGAGCTTTTTCTTTTTTTCGGGCCGGACAGGCCGGGCTACCTACTATAAATTGAAGCCCAGGCCCGGCCCACGGGCTACCCAATTGATGGGCCGGCAGGCCAAAAGCTTGGCGGGCCAATGGGCGGGCTTAAATTTCCTTGGGCCGAAACTAAATCAAGGGGAAAAAAAGAGGATTTTGTGGGATTTTGGGCTAATGGGCGGGCTATTGGGCGGGTACCACGGGCAGGCTCACGGGCCGGGCCTACGGGCGGACCGAGTAAAAATTCATAGGCCGAGCCCACCCATCGGGCCGGGTAAAAGCCCGATGGGCCGGGCGGACTTCGAACGGGCCGCGGGCCTTCGGGCTAAATGATGACCCTTAGTTGTGGTGAATAGTATGGGTACAGCCGTCCATATCTAGCGCCGTCGAGTGATTTGGATGGTGGCAGCTGGGACTTGGTTTCCTCAGTGGCCAAGGCGTTGGTAATCCACATATTAATGCAACCTACTAGTAACATAAAAACAATGGTAGCTGAACCGGATCCCGCGTCCCTGCAGTGACTTTTGCTCACTGCAAACAGCAGCCCCCCAAAACGACGTCGTTTTGGGGGTATTTTGGATTCCTCGTGTTTTAGTCACGTGATCCCCGTCTGAACTCTAAAGACTCTGACCAATCTCTCACTCTCTCTCTCTCTCCCTATTTTTCTCTAGTGCTAAAGTTTTCTTCTCCAACTCCAAGTGCCAAAGTACAGTGAAGGACTGCCCCATACTGAAAATTTGTTCCCGTAATCTCCCATCTCTTATGGTCATCAAGCAAAACTTCATTTCTAGATCAGATCAAACATGGGAAAATAGTTCCTAACTGCGAATTTTATTTGAGAAGGAAACAATTAGTAATCAAGTAGTATTTCTTAAAGAAGAGAGAGAACCAACCTGTGTTTATGGAGATTTGAATTAATTTTGGGTTCACTAGTATAGAAACCTGAGTAGAAAACTGGTCCTTTTTTGCTTAATCGAATCCAGAAAATCTCTACTTTACCAATCAATTACTAGTAAATTAGACTGAATCACAAGAAACCAGATTAACCCAATCAAATTTCAAGTCCAACACAAAAAGAGAGAAAAACAAGTCTTTAATCAAATTCGTATCTTAGTTTTTTCTTTTCCCGTAATTATCTTCTTATGATACTTTATCAAATTTTTTCTAATTGCTTGAGTCCCTCTTTGATTATTGTTGTGGAGGAAGAAACTTGATGAATAAAACGTATTTAAGAAGACAGGGGAGAGAGAGAGAGACAGAGTTTTGGTCTGCGGGGATTCACGTGCTGGGATTCATGTGCTAGAAGAGCCATCCAAAATACCCCCAAAACGACATCGTTTTGGGGGGCTGCAGTTTGCAGTGAGCAGAAGTCACTGCAGGGACACGGGATCCAGCTGAACCTCCCTTCATCATCATGACTCAGATCTCTCTCTAATTAAGTTGTGATAGAATGAAGGTTTGTGATCACCTTTTTATAGGCTTAAGTGAGGTAATTAAATGGATAACAACTAAAAAATTCGAATGGGATTTTTGTGATAGATTCAAATGAACAGGCATTTAACGAAAATTTGAAGGAGATGACAATTGATCAGATAAGTTACATATCTAAATGACCTACATACTTATCTAGGAGCGTAGGCACATTTCATTAATTTTGCATATATTTTCCCAAGTACAACATGAAAATTGTTCCTCAGACTAGCTAGGATTCATCACTATACTAGCTAGATACTGCATGGATATTAAACAAATGGGATGAATAGGTGATTAGTCGTGAGAAGGCATCACGTGGAGTGGCCCCGTCTGCTAAGTAGCACTTATGAATTAACTTTTTAGATTATACGCTTAAACAAATTAAAACAAGTTTTACGGTGTTCGTTATAAAGTTTTATAAGTTGTAAATTTTTTTTAACTTGTTTGCTTGAATATGCTGGCAAATAGCAAAAATTATTCAATACTTCCGAAGAATATGAACAGTATACTCCCTCCTCTCACATAACATGTAGGGTCCATACAGGGGGCACATGTGGGACCCACATTTTATGTAAGAGGAGGGAGCATAACATGTAGGGCCCACACAGGGGGCACATGTGGCACATGTGGGACCCATATGTTATGTGAGATGAGGGAATATATTGTTTATATACTCCGGGAGTATTGAATAATTACTCGTCAAATTGCTATTCATTTCAGGATTGTTTATAAAAAGTTAGACCTACCTTAGTATATTTCAGAATCCAATATGACTCCTAAGTTATTGAGAAATCTTTTTCCAGTTCAACTATGGGTGCAGATTTTTTGTACACGGATCCATGCGTGGGGCTTATTTCGGGGTCCAAAAAAATAATCCGAATCATTCATTAAATTTAAACTACTTTTTTTAGCATGTCCGAATAAAATCAGTTCAATCGGATAATTGTAAATACTTGATGCAATCTTTAAACTTTTCATTCAGATTTCAAGATTAAAAAAATATATTCTAAATTTAATGAATGACTTGGATTGTTCTTGTAAGATCCAGAAAGGACGCCACACACGGATCTGTGCACGACCTATGCACATAAAAGTTGTGCCAGTAGACTTTTAATTTGATCTTTTTATTGCTGCTAGATAAGAATTTCTTTTAAAATATGATACGACCTCCTCTTATTCGGAAATGAGATAATTATCCCAATGCTCGTGTATGAAATTATTGTATTTTAAAAGCACTTTTTTCTTGGATACAGTACTAGCTTTGGCTATTCAAAATCCAATTCCTAACTTCCACCTTGATCCAAATGAATTTGGGTTTTACCCATTTTATATATTAGTATATCGAGTCAAACAACGGTCATTCATTTTGACTTTCGAGTATATGCCACAATTTACTTACGACACAATTTAACTCTACTTCAAGAAAAAAGAATTAGAAGTGTCGAAACTGAATTTATTAAATTATCAAGTTTCCAAAAATTTGAACTTATTTTTGTATTATTAGATGGTGAAAACCAAATCGATCAAGGGCTTCAGACCCCACCTCCTGTCCCACCCCAATCTTAGCCGAATCTCTGATCGATCTTGACACATAAAAGATTCTTGGCGTCGAGAGATTTGAGAATTTAGGTCCCAAAATTGGCTAGGACTGAACCATGCTTGAAAAAAGGAACCCTTTGAAGGAAAGTGACCAATGGACTGTATTGGTATTTATCAAATTTTGAGGCTTATTTTGCTGAGAAGTTTTGCAAGAAATACAAACATTCAGACACATGTGTTTGAGGCCATTTGGTGCATGGAAATCTTGCCGTACAATCATAAAATCTTCGTGCATCAAACGTTTTCAAACGTAGATATGTGCAGATTTGTATCATAACCACTATTGTTTTGCGTTTGGCTAGTATTCAATGAATTAACCAAGCCCGAACAAAGTAATTCTCAATCAGCCATCTTGAATTCCTACATCTTCCCAAATTGGAAATCAAGCAAAACGAAAAGAATATTATCAATTTCTTTATTTTATAAGTTCCAAATACACACTTATCGTGACCATGACCCAAACTGTAAAACTTAATTCCTCAATTCCAGGGTCCATTTTTAGACCTAACAAAAAAAAACCTCAAAATTATAGTCTTCGCAATCACAATTGCAGCACCAAACCTCAAACCAGCGTTTACGCGATAACCAAGCCTTCCCCCTCTCTCCTCCTGCAATCTCCCATTGCTGTGATTCTGCAAAAATCCAGTGATGGGAGAACCAAAACTTCCTCCACAACCACCAAACCACCCATCTTCCCTTGTCCAACCATCCAACAAGAAGAAACAAAAACCCATCAAAGTATTCCGAGCTCTTCGATCCATTCTCCGGTCATTCCCCATCATTAATACCCCCGCCTGCAAGATTTCATCGCTCCCAAGTGGAGTTTTACCGGAAGGTCACCGGAGCAGCGGTTCCAGCAACCGCGTTACGGGCACATTGTTTGGATATCGCAAGGGAAGGGTAAGTTTGTCCATACAGGAAAATCCTAGGACCCTTCCAACCATGGTGGTGGAGCTGGCCATGCAAATGAATGTGTTGCAAAAGGAAATGACTTTGGGATTGGTCAGAATTGCCCTCGAATGCGATAAAAGGCCGGAAAAGGAGAAGATGAAGCTTTTAGAAGAGCCTATGTGGGCTATGTATTGTAATGGGAAGAAGAATGGGTATGGGGTCAAAAGGGAGGCTTCAGAAGAGGATTTACAGGCGAGGCAGAAATATTAATTTCATACAACTCCATTTTTGTGGAGAGGAAAATTATTATTTTCGATCGGCAAAAGAAAATTGCATTATCATAGAGAGAAAATATCAAATCGCTACAACCGAAAAAGAAGAGCGTAGAGGAAAATTATTTAAATTATATTGTATGATGATACATAGTGTGCAACTTTTTTGCAAGACTATAGCAATTATATCTAAATTAATTCAACGTTGGTTCAAAATTTTCAACTTTTCCAAAAATCAATCAAGCAACAATATTTTTGAACTATGTTTCTAAAATTCAAGGTACGTAAGATTTTGTCACCGTTAAATATAAATCCCGTCTTCGTCCCTATGTACTTGCAGGTTATGGAGCTTCTTAAGGCGATATCAATGGGTGCCGGAGTCTTGCCGGGAAAATCTGACGTGAATGGACCGGACGGCGAATTGGCGTACATCCGGGCCCACTTTGAACGAATGGTGGGATCAAAGGACTCGGAGACCTTTTACATGTTAAGCCCCGATGGAAACAATGGACCTGAATTGAGCATTTTCTTTGTAAGGGTATGATTTATTGAGTATATGTGAGTGGATTCATTATTGTACGTGGTCATGACTTACATGTACAGCTGAATAGCCTCTCTCTCTCTCTCTCTCTCTCTCTCTCTCTCTCTCTCTCTCTCTCTCTCTCTCTCTCTCTCTCTCTCTCTCTCTCTCTCTCTCTCTCTCTTCTGCGTGAATGCCGTGAAGGGGGGAAGTGTGAGGGCTTTAGGGGGGAAAGTGTAATTAGTCGGGTTTTTATTGCCATCTCTTATCCTGGCCGTTGGATTAAATCCAACGGCTCACAGTAGCGTCCCGCACCACAGCTTCATCCAGGATCCCTCAAGGGATCCGGATTGTATATATATAGGTGATGTTTATTTCCTCAATTGAAACATTGCTCTTTCATTTTCAATTCGTTTTCATTTTTGGAGTACTTGTTATTCTCTGTCAGCATTTCAAACCAAAGAGAGAGAGACTTATTCACGGCGGAGCAGTGAATAAGTTGTTTACAGCGGGGGTAAATCCAAACCGTCCAAAAGTACGTGTTTTCAACGGTTCGAATTTTAAACAAATTTTTCCGGGTAAGAGTTCCGTAAAACTTGTTTACGAAACCCTCCCAAAATAAGTTTTTTCACCAAATGAAAGAGAACATATCTTGTGCAACTCACATGACCAAGTTTTCAAAATACTGACTTTTTTGCAACAACTCAAGTCCAAAAGAAACAAAGAAGAGATCAAATGTGTGTGTATAGACACCCCGAGCTAAGTGGCTGTTCAACAGAGTCTAGGAGTTTGATTCTGGATCTTGAATTCTAATTATGAATTTTTCTAGTGCTTAATACTTTACTCCTTCCGGCTTCAAGAGCATGCATGTGTCTTTGGCTCAAACCAACATGAAAGAAACTACTAGTAAATTGAAACGACAAGAAAAGATCAAGGACCAAATCGATAAACTCAAATCTATGGGGCACCACCTTAATTACCTTCCGAAAATTCCATGCTCGTGAGGAATGGGGCATGCGCATAGCATCTCCAACATTTTCTTCAAATTTGTAGATTTCAACAAATTATGAAGGTTAATGTGACAATTTGACACATTTAAGTTTGACACCTAACATTCTTTTACACCCCAATGATAATGTCAAATTTGCTTTCATAATCTAAACAAACTTTTTTTTTTTTTGCCAAAATGGTACTAACAATCTAAACGAACTCAAAAAGCTAGTCAATATTTTATTGCACTCCAAATAGTCAATTTTGTATTTGACTCCTGATGTCAATTTTGAAGCAAATTAGTTGATGCCAAATTCAGATAGAAGAAATTGGCAATACATTTGACCATAAAATTTGAGAGACGCTATGTTCGCCTTGGGTCTAGAGACCCCAATCCTTTATAGAGGCGCACAGTTGTCAATAAGTTTTCTTTCCAATCATTACTCTCATTTATTTATCCATCCCTCCTCACTCATTACTCTAAAGCGTTGTGCTAAGTCACCGCATAGTTTAACTTTCAACGCACGTGTTCAACGCACGCGTATGGGGCCTACTCCAGGTCCCAAAAAAAATATAGAAAAATACCCATAAATTTTAAAATAATTTTTTTATGGAAAAATCAGCTCTAACAGATATCGGTAAGTATTTTTTTTTTGAATTTATAGGGACAGAACTAAGCAGTTGAGGAATTTTTGAGAGGACCCGGCCTCTCTGCAGTCCAACTACAGAGAGCCCACGCAGATACAACCGTTCATCTTTGCATTCAACGGTCGAGATTTTAAAAAACTTTTTCGGGAAATTTTTTTTTAATCTCGACCGTTAAAAATATCATCCGACGGTTGCGAACACTCCGATCACACCTGTGCAAGTGTGCAATCCAAACATAGACCATAGACAAGCGTAATGCTTTTTGAGATGACTCCTCCCATTTGAGAGAATCTTCCAAAAAAAAATAGTTGCACAAAAGCCACGTTAACGACCTGTGATAGTGCCACGTCAACACAAGGTCCCCACGCAATGGCGTCCCAAAGCAAATCTCTCAAGTCTCAAAACTTTTGTCCAGACGTGGACTCCGTAACAGGAGAAGTTTTTCAGTGCCGAGGGGTATTGCCGACGTGGCACCGCTCGGCGCACCTCGGCCGTCCGATTCACTTTCGGACGGTTCGGATTGAAAATCTCTCTCTCCTCTCACCCCAACACTTTCTCTTTCCTTTTTCTCTCTCAAAATCTGAGCCATCCAAATACGAAATGGACGGCTCGGATGCACGAGCGGACACCACGTGTTACCCTCTCGGAACTGAAAAATTTTCCCCTTCGAGAAGTTTTTCAGTGCCGAGCGGGTATTGCCGACGTGGCACCGCTCGGATTGAAAACCTCTCTCTCCTCTCATCCCAACACTTTCTCTCTCCTTTTTCTCTCTCAAAATCTGAGCCGTCCAAATACGAAATGGACGGCTCGGATGCACGAGCGGGCACCACGTGGTACCCGCTCGGCACTGAAAAATTTTCCCCTTCGACCCGAAAAAGATTCCTTCTTCCACTTTGAATCCTCCACAGATTCTCACTCTCTCTCTCTCTCTCATGGCCACGGCGTCTCGGCTAGTATTCTGCGAGCTGAAGTCGACCAAACCGGCGACTCCGGTTCAGGTTCAGAAAGTGATGAGAGGTTCTGGCATGTCGCCGGTAACGGATAACGTGAAGATAGTTTTGCAGCCGCGCCTGTGCACCCTCAGATCGTACGGATCAACTGATCGAGTCGGAGTGATCAAGTCGAGGAAGGATGGCGGCGATGACGATAACGGTGGTGCAGTGACGTCGTTTTTCGCGACGTTGTCGGATTATATTGAGAGCTCGAAGAAGAGTCAGGATTTCGAGACCATCTCTGGTCGTCTTGCTATGGTAATGTTTCCGAATTTCCGATCCCCGTTTGTTATGCGATAAACTTGTACTCCTAGAATAAATCGAAGATATTTCAACCTAGTTATTGTGCATGGATCTTGTATATTAATTAGTATGTTAGACTTTACCCGCATCGCTGATGCCACCCAAGCTCGGTCTATGTATTTTACAGGTTTTTCTTCTCTTTTTTTTTGGGTAAATATGTATTTTACAGGTTATTCCACCTATTGGCAATTGAATTTAGGTTGGGGACCCAAATTGAACTGTTGACTTTTCCTGATTTCTCCACATGGGCTGTTGGATTTGCTGGGATTGCAGAAGATTTGCAGCATGCAAATCTTGACTCTCTCTCACGCATGAAAAGAGCATTTAATGCTCTTTGTACTGATTCTCCCTCCCTTTGCCTATATAATGATGTGTAATGCTCAGTGTAAGAGTGTGGGTTAGCAGAATGTAGTCTGGAGTGGGTGAGGTTGAGTGGGGAGCCGGTGTGGCTCCCGGCGGTGAGCCGGAATGTGGCTCCCGGAGAGTTTTTCATCTTGTATATGTTTGTGTATATATATATACGAGGGACTTTTCTCTGAAATCAGTGTGTGTATTATGTGCGTGAGTGACCCATGGGGCACAACAATTGGTATCAGAGCTCAGGAGGAGCGAGAGGCTCACCGGGTTTCACGTTCAAACCAGTGGGTTTGAAATTGAAAAAAATAAAACATAAAAAATAAAAAATTCCTTACCCACGGATCTGGAAGCTCTCGTAGATACGAGTCCAACGGCGCGATCGGTGCGAAGATTGGAGTACCGAGGCGCACACACGGGTTGCTGGAGTAGAGCCCTGATGTGCTCTGTTTTATTTTTTCCTTTTCCAAATCTGGCGTGGAAGAACAGATTGGGGAAGAAAATGAGAAATGGAAAATTATCCCATGTGGCAGGTGCGCCACGTCATCAAGAGGGGTCAGGTGGACCTGGGTTTAACCTGTTTGACCCCTTGTGGTTCAAAAGGGTCAGAAGGTTCAGGAGGTTCAAAAGGGTCAGATCTGCTAGAGGAAGGGTCCACGGTGTTCTTTCGCGATTTCGGAGTCGATACAACTCCGTTTTTTGCATATGAGTAGTCGATTTTGACTATCTCGACGTTTCGGATCCAACCCTGTGCTCCATTTTCCGTGCGAAGGCTCCTAAGCTGGTGCGTTTGCTTAGTGGAGTAGGAAACGGATGTTTGGAGTCTAATTGGGTTGTGAGGGGGCTCGTTTCAGCAAGGATTTTTCGGTGGTGATCTGTTGCGGAGCTAGTAAGCAAGGAGACACTCATTCGAGCAGTGTATCCCAGTTTTGGGGTACGGAAGAGCTCGGGTTTGGCAGTGACACAGGCGCTTATTAAGGCAATTGATCGGTGTATCGATGGATGATCCAAGGATGCTGTGGGAAAGCCTGGAATGGAACGATGATGGACGAATGGCAGGAGGAGACCCGAGGAGACCCGGGAGAGATGACGAAAAGTGGCGAAAGTTGTGGACAGTGTTGGAGGAGCTACCCACCAAGGACGATTGACGAAACAGACTTGCGGTGATCGGGGCCATCAGTCAGGGAAAAATTAGTCGAGCAAGGAGACACTCGGTTCAGGTGATATATCCCGGTGTGTGGGATGTTGGAATGCCTGGCTTTGGTAGTGACACAGGCGCTCACTAGGGTGACGTATTGCGGAAATGATCGATGGGCAGTCTGGTTCAATCGGGATTGAAGACCAATCATCCGGACATGCAGTTTTTTGATTCGGGCTGCAGGAGGAGCTAATTGGATGGTGATTTCCGGTCTAATGGATGAGGGGCAACCTATACAGGCTTGTGGGAGTGCAACGGCAGATGGAGCTGATGTCGGGCACGGTCAAGTAGTATGGGTGGACGTTGACAATGAACGGAAGAAGCAGGAGTTGCGGATGCACACGAAATAGGCACGAGAGTACGAGGAGTCGCGACCTGAGACGTACAGATGTGTGTGCCTGGAATCGAATCTGGTGGTGTGCGAGATGCTGGCTAGCAACGACGACAGCAACAGCTTGCAGGATTGTTCATTGGTGCTCTGGACAGAGGAATAGAGATGGAGACAAGACGATGCATCGCGGGAATCTCTTCCTTAGTGGAATTTGTGGCTGGATCCTCTCTAGAATATATGGCCATATGAGGTGGAGAGATGGAGTCACGGTTTTGTGTCCTGTGACTGGGCACAGGCGTTCATGGTTTGTCGGATGCGGTTATCGGCATCCGGAGGAGTGATGCAGGCGCTCAAGCAGCGGAGAAGCGCGATATAAATGGACTCTGTTGCGGAATACTTGCAAATATTGTGAATTCTGGCAAAGCAACCTAAGGGTTGAAGGAGAATGGTTTTTAAGAAGGCCGAGTCCCCACCATTCTTTCCTGGGAATTCATAATGGTTAATGGCAAGTGGGTCATCCAAGTTCAGATGTGGAGGCATACCGGAGAGATAGGTAGGGATGTTGAGCTGGTTGAGCTCCGTCGGGTTCTGCTGAAGATCGGCCAGGTGCACAGGCCGAATGCAGACACTATTTCTGGGGGATGCAGACATTGTTCTCGTGGATGATGGATTAGGAGCGTCCGGTTTTGGATGCGGGCACTTCGGTCAGGGGGTGCGGGCACTCTGGTTAGGGGGTGCGGTATATCGGCGGTGAAGCCGGTATGAGCCACGGAGATCTAGCAGGAAGAAGACGTCCCGGATTCGCGAGTTGTGTATCTCGGTTTGGAGGCATGGCATAGCTCTGCAGGGGATGCAGTGTGTCAACAGAGACGAAAGTCAGCCTCTTCCCAAGTGGTGTGTGAGACTATTTGGCGAATGGAGCCTCTGGTGTGACCAGAAGGAAGCTGTGTTGGTGCTCTTGTACACGAGAATTGCTAGAGTGGCGGTATTGCAGTCGGACAGTGCTGCGAGTTCAGCTACAGAAGAACTAGTCAAGCAAGGAGACATTCAGTCAAGCATGGGTGCTCCGGTGAGGGGGTGCTGGAAGCTAGACTTGGAGTGACACAGGCGCTTGCTAGAGTAGCTGAACGGATAGCAGCACATGCGGTGAAGGGGGTGATTGTTGACTTTTCCTGATTTCTACACATGGGCTGCTGGATTTGCTGGGATTGCAGAAGATTTGCAGCATGCAAATCTTGACTCTCTCTCACTCATGAAAAGAGCATTTAATGCTCTTTGTACTGATTCTCCCTCCCTTTGCCTATATAATGATGTGTAATGCTCAGTGTAAGAGTGTGGGTTAGCAGAATGTAGTCTGGAGTGGGTGAGGTTGAGTGGGGAGCCGGTGTGGCTCCCGGCGGTGAGCCGGAATGTGGCTCCCGGCGGTGAGCCGGAATGTGGCTCCCGGAGAGTTTTTCATCTTGTATATGTTTGTGTATATATATATACGAGGGACTTTTCTCTGAAATCAGTGTGTGTATTATGTGCGTGAGTGACCCATGGGGCACAACATGAACATGGTATCGAGCTTATATTTTGGGTAGCCTCACCTTACGTGATCGAATCTCCATCGCCCGAGTCAAATCTCCTCACCTCCTCATTTCGTACCCCCCACATGCATCTGGGCCCGTGAGGGGAATATTAGACTTTATCCCGGACCCACATCATTTGCTTGGTTAGCGTATTTTAGAGGCTACTCCACTCATTTTCAATTGGTTTTTTTCAATTGGTTTTAGGTTGGAAGCTTTAAGAAATCTAACAAATTTTATGATGCTGCATATTGTTGATGTTTAAAGATTTCTTGGTTAGTTTTTCGCCATAAAGTTACTCCATGGATAGTATGTTTCAGATCTCTTAATTTTGTTTAGCGAATTAGAACAAACGAAGTCACTTTAAATCAGCTATTCTGTGCAGATGGTGTTTGCGGCTACAGTGACGACGGAGGAAGTGACGGGGAGCTCCTTATTCAGGAAGATGGACGTGGAAAGGATTGCCGAAGCATTAGGGGTGTGTCTGGCAGCCGTGACTTGTGCTGCCATTTTCGCTTACTTTTCCTCTGCTCGGAACAGAGTGGGTAAAATTTTCACCCTGAGTTGTAACACGTTCATCGACTCGCTGATCGATCAAATTGTCGATGGATTGTTCTACGAGGGTGAACCAAGCGATTGGTCTGATGATATGTAAAAGCATGATCGAAAATTGTATATGTAGTTTGAGTGGATCGGTTTATACGAAAAACAGATTTACCAGTTTGTTACCTCGTCAAGACTATGTGCAGATAGGCTTTGAATGGGGTTTCAATGGTGGATAAGGCTTGCATACTTAAATCTCTATTTTTCCTTCATGCTATTTGAGGGCTTCGGTGGCTTTTGGGGTTTGCAAATTAGCTTATGGGATCGTTTGTTTGACAGAATTGATAGTGGGAAAAAAATACAAAATTCATAAGGTGTAAACTCCCAATGAATTAATAGTGAGTTGACTAATGGTATGACATCCTTTGTGATATTGTCTATTTTTGTTTGCAAGATGTTTCAACAAATATGTGGTCTCTTTATATGTCTAATATTAACTGACGTTCATATTTAGTCGGTCAAACACACAGATCCACGAACCCTACATGTATTTGGGACGGGAGATATAAAGACTAGTCGGAGGAAGCTTCAGACACCCATCTCGTATCTTAGAACGACAAAGGAGCAGATATCTAAAATGGGCTATTTTGCATGAGGATCTGGCCATTGCCGGATAGGTGCTAGTTGGGGTAGGGGAAACCACAACGCAATTTGCTAATGCATCCTCACTTTCATTCCGTCGCACTTTCAGAGAGAGCCTAACCCAAAGACCTCCAGAAGCGCCAGAGTTCATAGGTCTTACCATCTTTTGTGAGAGAGAATGTCCTTAATATTTCTCTACAGAAAATTTAGGTAACTGAAAAAATCTGTATTTGCACGAGGTTCATTCAAGGTTCATTCACTGTGATTCTTGTTTGTTTCTGGTGTGCATAAATAATGGCGGAAAGTGTAACGATGGTATTCACAGGCCAAAATTAAAGAAAGAATGTTACTGTCCAATACACTCTTTCAGAGCTCCACAGATGTTTTAATCAGTTATGCAGCCTTCTCAATTGCGTCGATGCACTCTAACACAGTTGCCTTCCTCGCCATTGCTGACATTAGGGTCTCGTGAATTACCTTGTTATTCTTTAGGAGGGAAGCCGCGAACAGAACCTGCATTAATTCCCCAGAGCCATCAGCATTCCACAGATACAAACATTCCTTGATATGATCGATCAAATTTACCTGGCACTTTCTCTTTTCCTAATCTTGTTTTTGGGTAAATGAATTTTCATTGGAAACAACACATCAAATGAGGACAAGGGCGGCATACCTTTTACATTAAAGGGGAAAAACAAAAGCAAAGAAGAGAGTAACATATCCTACTGAGACTACACGAAAACTGGCAACGAGTGACAAAATCAGTTTTCGACATAATTGTCATTGAAACTCAGTATTCTAAGACCAGGTTCAAATGCAATACTCACAGCCCATCTGGTAAGATTTTGTGCTGTTCTTTGCTAATCTGCGGCTTGCTCCTGTTTATGAGTCTCTGCGAAGATAGAAGGAAATGAGTAAAAGATCATACGTCTACGAAGTTCGATAGAAAGATTTGACTTTGGGGAAATTTTAATGTAACAAGCCTGAAGAGTGAAAAGATCGACAGATTGGCCAACCACTTTATCGTACTGAAGACCTTCAGCTGCCAGTCCAGCCATAGCTACAACTGCCAACCTGAGAAAAAGAAATAGCGGTGACATCGTCCCTCAACAAAATGGGATATCTATCTCTCATCCATGTGAGATTAGTCATTATAATATAATCAATGTGACTTCTTCCTCTTCAAATATCATTGAGATTTAGAGTATCCAAATGTCAAATTTGGTACGGCCACTGGATACATTTCCCATACCCTACCTTGCCCTATCCTGTGGACATGGGTTCTTAGGGGAGAAGCGTAGAGACAAGCAACACTGGGAATGGCTTCAACTTAATACATTGACATCATAGCATGCAGATGCAGCACTATCACTTTAAACTAAAAGCTGATACAACTGAGGAGAAAGGAAAAAGGATAAAAGAGAGATTGTTTGGGGATAAAGACACAAAGTAGAAGCAGAAATATGCTGTTGTGGAAACTACAGCTTTCGTACCTGTCTAATTCCTTTGCATCAAGCTGTCCATTGTATATAAGCTTTTCCAGCTTTTCATCAATGAGATTAACATGCTCTTTTCCAATATCCAAAGAATATCCCAATATAGGAAGGCCAAGCAAGTAGGCAACTGAAATCACCGGCCCAGTTTCATCAAAGAATGCTTCCCAAATTGGAGAAAAGACAAAAATACTAAAATGACTAGGAAAAAACTCAGATTAGCAACTTGTTAAAATAAGGAAGGTGATCTTCCACGAGATTCATCCAACCATATACTTACCATACGGTGCGCATGCAATGGAACTGAAAGGGCAGATCCATCATCCACATGGGATTAACAGGAGTTTGTGTGCTAACAATAACTTTGGACATGTTGTCTCTCAAGGGCACCAAAAGACTTGGCGAGTAAACAGAAAGCCAGCACTTAGTGAGAAGATCATGATTCACCATTGGCAATATCATCACAGCAGTTTCTTCTTTCTTTTTGCTGAATGTAGGGATGGTAGAAGCTATTTAACCACAAAACCAGTAAAGGTGGAGAGAGAGAGAGAGATGCTCTGGAGTTCTTCTCTTTATATCTTACATGGGTGTGTAGCCCCACATATTTAGCAAGGTGACCACTCTTGTGAGGATAAGTAGCATCCTCACACTGGTGATCACTCCATGATACGAATAGTGGCGCTCACAGTGTTCATAGACATGTCTCTGAGACTCATGGATTATGTTCTTGGTTGTCCGAGGTAGGGCCTGCTAGGTGGCCTCCATGCATCCGACACCTGGTAGGTCTGGACAGATATACCTACGCTTGTAAGACTTAAGATGTATCTCATATGTTATGTGTTCATTAAGGCAAGAACATTTCTGTAAGTTGGAGAATGGAGATCCTGCAACATAGGCCTAAAGAAATCACCAAGATTTTAGAATTATCACTCCATTTCTAAGACCGTTGACTACCATTTCATGATAGTTTGCAACTTCAAAAGCACAAAGTTAATAAATTTGACAAAGAGGATCCCATCCCATCTGCATCCAAAACTGCACATGCATGAACATGAACACTAGCATTCACATCTGCAGAATACATATGCATCTAAAATCAAATCTCATCATGTTCATATATAAGAGGCACGTGAACACAAACAAACAGCACTCACATCTGCAGAGTGGATATGCATTTTATGTCATAATGTCAGATTAAAAGAGGCACTGCCCCCTCACATTTCAGAGATGGAAGTATGCACTTGTATGAACCGGGCTATTTTGAAAATATAAATAAATACATAACAAGAAAGATGCATTTAATTACACATTATGCTATTGTGGTTCCCAATGTTTTTATGCCATACTAGCCATTGCTTGCACTTTAAATCCAAACAAAATTACCTAAGAAATGAGCTGCTTCATGCCTAGAAATCTTCTCTTGGTAATCAGGAAAAAAGGATGCAAATCCACCAATGGCAGCTTGAAGAAGCCTACAATGAAGAAGAATCGTCTTTAAACAAGATCCATAAATTCACGGTCAGATCTCATCTGTTCTCTTATTCAATGACTATTGTACCATATAAAACCTCATTGACAATCTTCTGGTTTAAAACTTCATATATCCATAACAGATTTGTTTTCTGTTTTTTTGCTCAATCTTTGACGAACAACTTACCCAGGTGAAACGCTTCCCACAGCCAAAACTACTAAAGAAATACTCCCAACCAAGTATGGCACGAAGAATCCCCAATCCTAACAAGCAAATGTGGAGGAAAATGTAAGTAAATGTGGCTTTATTCGTTCATTCACTTCAAAAACAATTGCAGTTGCCAGCCTAGCTATAATAAATACTTTTTTTTTTGGTAAGTAAGCTATAATGAATATTAGGCTACTAAAATAAAGAATTGTACAAATTAGGTCAAGAAAAACCTCATCGCAATACCTAGACAGGCTGAAATATTAAAGACATGGAACATATGCTCGCATTGAAGAATCTAAAATATGGTAATCATACAAATAGAGGAAACAGACAAAGAGAGAGTGAGATTGCAAGACAGATAGAGAACATAACCATGCGTAGAATGAAAGCAAATAGCTATAAGAGCAAATGGATGTAATTAGTCTACCAATGGGCCCACAGCACCGTATATGTGGGATGAGCAGATGACAAAGTAAAATAAAAAACAAAATCATGGTGACTTGGGAAATTGAGAGCATCATGTAGCTTGAGTTTTATATAGTGCATCGAGTGTTCAAAACATTACAGAAGTCAATGAAACAGCCACCTGATAAGAAAGGCATGAAAAATGAAGCTTTTTTAGAAAGAGAGAGAGAGAGAGAGAGCAATCTGCATGGTAGATTTATTATCTTTAACATGTTTTGAAATTGCTGTAAAATGAATCCACAAAACCTTCTGGTCATCCTATCTTAACAACTACCACACACATCAACTATGCTTCAGAAATCATCAGAGAGCTGCATTTAGAGTTTCTCAGCTGTTATACACTTAAAGTGGACAACCACAGGTTAAGAATATGATTTTCCTATACACTTTGAAGTATAAAGTCAAGGTGAGATCGCAAGACTCTCACCAAATGCTGCACCTAAGTCAGATATTATGCAGCACACAGGAGAGATGTAGCCTACTGATTACATTTCCAAAATGCCTTTCCAGGAGGTGTATCTATCTGTTTGAATTACTACTTCCCTGTAAGAACGTCTGTAGGCTAAACTATCAAGAGCTTCCACAGCTGTTATCAACTTAAATGGACACCAGCAGGGTGAGAACATGCGATGTTTATGAAGAAGAGGGGGAAGAACAGTGGGACATCGTTTACATTTACAAAACCCCTATACAAGAGGTGTGGTCAATCAGTTTGAACTTTAAGTACTGCTCTCCAGTGAGTGCTTAGGATGTCTTGGACTAAACTAAAACATAAAAACTGAGCAGAATAACTCCCGCCCGCTCATCAGGAAGTTTCTATAAAATAACGTTTGAAAATACATTCTCAATGGACCAATACAGAAGAAACTGAAACTAACCAGGAAATGTACAGTATGACTATGTCCGCTTAAACAGAAGGAAAGGTGAAAAAGGCCTCCAGTCCTATGATTAGTCAGTTCTGGTAGTCGATATTCTGAATAGCACTTGTGCTTATGTGATTCATACCAAATTGGCATCCACAACAGAATTCCATTACCATGGTCCAGGTAGAAAGTTAAAAGAACCAAACACATATGGCAATATTTAGGAGCCTCTCTACCCAAGTGAACTGTATTCCAGCAATAAGCAAAAGACAAAAACAGTGAAATACGGATTAACAATATATTGCAAAATAAATGAAACCTGCTTAATAATTTAGCAGAGAGGATCTTAAGAAAAGTTACCCCAGGAAGCTGGCCAGCAAGAACACCCACAAAGCTTGTTGTCCCTACCACTGTAAAGAGAAAAGCTGCCTGCATAACCGAATGAAATCAAATTCATGGAGAATAATTCATTTACCGATTTTTACAACTGCAAGTCTTACAGAAAGAAAAGAACAAATCGACAAAAACAAAACTCCGGATGAAATGCACGGCACTGTACAACTAAAAACAAATTTCAGTCGCAATGCAATATCAAACTACGGGAACAACGCAGCCATTTCAGAAGCTAGAAAGAAGACCATATGCAGGAAAATTTGCATGGCGAAAGCAGGTACAAGATACTGACATACCAATACACATGAAACAGACCTACTGATCCTGGAACAAGGTAAGGAAAAGGAGGGGAACAAAATCCTGTTGAGGATTTATGCCCACAAACTGATCTTTCACACAAAATTATCAAGGTTAGTCAAAGAGTTACAGAATGATGTCAGCGCGGGGTTTATATGCTCTTCTACTGTATCAGAACCAACAATAATATCAGTGCAAAGGAACTTACATCATTTCTAACACTTGGGATTGCAAGGTTCTCCGCATTCTTAATTCCAAGAGTGGTCAACTCCCGAAGAGAGGTCTGTCACATAAAATTTTGAAGCAGTTATACTACATACCTTCTTTCCCAGACAGTAAATAGATAAAAAGTTTTAAAAGCTAACAGTTATACATCATTCATGTACATTTATGCTTAGGTTTGTAGGTGTGGCTAATGTTTGAGTAGCACTTTCCCAGAACTTCACATTTGTCATGGAGACTGACCATATGGTTTCCACTCGAAACCAACCCGGCCGTAATTGCACCTAGATAGTAACCCTAACCGACTGGAAACGATCGATTCGTTTGATTTTTTTTTTCCGGACCCATTGACGGGCTGAAACCCAACAATGCTAGTCCTGAAAAAATGTAGTAAATTACAGTTCGGAAAAAAAAAAAAACGAAGACAGTTTACAGTTAGATAGATACTCAATGATACCAACTAAACACAACAATATAAAGCGGATTATTTAAAATCGAAAACCGAAACGAGTAAACGACGATTAAAAAATCAGACAAAAAACCGTTTCGATCGGTGCAACTTAAGTCAGGTATCCATCGGTTTCGGGCGATTGTCATCCCAAACCAATATTTCACCACCGCGTTACTTTGGTAACGGATACGGCACAAAAATAAAGAAGAAAGAACACCGTTTAATTTCTATGAAAAATCCAAACAAACTTCTGCCGGTTATTTAAAATTGAAAACCGAAATGACGATTCAAAAATCAGACAAAAACCATTTCGATCGGAGCGGCTTAAGTTGGTATCCATCGATTTCAGGTGAGATTGTCATCCCAAACCAATATTTCACCACAACGTTACTTTAGTAACGGATACGGCACGAAAATAAAGAAAGAAAGAGCACCATTTAATTTCCATGAAATTAAATATAAACCAAAATTGGCAACTCCTACGTTAGTTTACATGCCTAAAAGAGCATAAGAAAACTAACATAGGCAAATTAACGCCACATTGTCCTATCTTCTCACAAAACCAAAAAACAAAAAAATGCAAGACGAACAATGCATGTGTTTATTTACAACTCAATATTTTTCACTCATCCCGGTTGAAGCCCCCGACGCAAACCGCATGTAACTCTGGGAGTAATCACTTTGGGCCATGTTGTTCGATTCTGCTCGCCAGATGAGGAATTAATATGTGCACATATACACGCGGGTTCACGAACGCCTCCCTCGATTCTTAGGCATTCTTCCGGGCCGACGATGGGAGAATTGTGAACGCACAAATGGCACTCGCGGCGGCTACAATTGCTCCCAATACAAACCCGGGAAGGTTACCACCTCCAAACGCAGCATCCAACGGCCCAACCACCACCGCAACGAGCATCTGTTTGATGAAATACAATGGACTTATTAGTTACAACTCTGCATTTTGGAGAACTAGTGAATTGTAGCAATGATGTTTAGTGTCTTACCTGTGGAATGCAAATTGAGACGTTCAATAGCCCCAAAGAAAGCCCTTCAAAAATATTAGACATATATATTGTGTTAGGTGAATATATGGTAGTGATGTCACTCTGTTAGTGACTTTTTTCAGCAAAAGTATTTGTATGAATGAAAGTGGAAAAAGCGGCTTGGGGATGGTGCTGCCGTCTGTCTCGGCAATTAATGGTTCGGATTTTTCGGTGTTGTGCATAATCTAAACCGTTCAACCGTCTCCGCAATTCTAACTATTGATTGCCGAGACGGACGGTTCGGGTGTACACAACACAATCCCCAATCCAGGAAAAAGCATTACCTTGGCCGGATCCTGAACTGCTAGAATATATTGAAGCTAGAGCAAATGGAATGCTATAAGTCACCTGCACAAACATTAGAGGAAAAAATTGAATAAATCTGATTCTGATATAGAATTCTGAATGTTTTGCTGAGTAGTTTTTTTACATTATTGGGATTAAGAAGAGGAACTAAGGAGTATAAACTAACCGCTTGTGGGATACCGAGGACGGCAAAAATAGCAATGGCGGAGGCCTTGATGTTGGAATCCGGCGGCTGAACGGCTGCGCCACGGGCTTTGTCAGCAATCTTCGTCACCACCACCATCATCGCCAGGCATATCGCCAACACCAGGTTTCCAAGTCCCCACACCCGCTTCACGTGACCCAGACATTTCGCCATCGGCTCGATTGCCAACGACATGAATCCCAGGGTCACGGCGTAGACCATTAGCCCGAGCGATCCCGCGCTCACTCCTTGATCGTACAGCTTGGCCTGGGCAGCGTTACCATCGGGGTTGCCACCGTAGATCTCCCTGCCCATCCAGTCGGTATCGTACAATGTGAATGGGAACCAACCGATCCAGTTCAACGCGGTCACCGCGAATAAAATCCACATCGGCTTCGGCAGGGTTTTGAGCGAGGAGCAAAGTTGCCCGAAAAATGGCATCGATTCGGATCCGTTGTCGACATCTTCCTGCGTTATCGGTGTTTCTTTCACTATCGTGACTGCAATTGTGGTTAGGATAATCAAGAAGAGGATGGAGCAAATGAAGCACATTTTAAGGTTGGCGCAGTAGATGTCACACGCCTCGGTTTTCGTAAAGGGCAGTATTTTGTACAGCTTATTATAGGATCCCGCCGCATATCCCAAGACGTTTCCGACGGCCATGAAAAAGGAGAATAACGCGTTCGACGCGCTGATCTTCGAGTGGTTGGACCCGCACAGATCGGCCAGGAAGGCTCGGCACGGCCCTTGCAAGGTGTTGTTCGCCACGTCCAACATCCAAAATCCAACCACGAACAGTGCGACTGCTCGTGGTTTCATTTTTTCCGTGGCCGAGTCGCCGAAGATTCTCCCCATGTCGGCTGCGAAGCCAATGAGGAAGACCGCGACGGCGACCAGGACTGCGCCAGAGACAATGAACGGGCGGCGGCGGCCGAAGTTCGAGGTGCATCGGTCACTGAAGTAACCAACAGTGGGTTGGACAAGTAGGCCTGAAAGGGGCCCACAGAGCCAGATAAAGCTAGACCATACATGGGGGACACCAAGAGTCTGCACATAAGGTGTCAGGAGGGACAGCTGCAAGGCCCACCCAAACTGGACACCGGCGGCGATCGACGATACGAGGATTAGTTTCCCAACCGGGACGTTGGGGGCATCTCCTCCGGAGGCGGAGGTGGTGGTGACTATCGCTCCGTGTTCCATTTTTTCGTTTTTTTTTTTCCCGAAATAGACGACTATATCTGTCTCTCTCTCTCTCTCTCTCTCTCTCTCACGCTTATTTGCTATCCCTTATCTCTCGTCACAGTTGGCCGGAGACGGATCGGGTGTTTGATGAGAAAGAAACACCGGCCAAGGCTTGGAGATAAAAGGAAGGGGTGCATGGGAGGGAGAGACTTGTAAGTCGCACTTATTGGGAGGTGTATAGAGGGCTTGGGAGGATGAGATAAGGGAAATGCAATGTGGGAACAAGTATTTATAGTGTGGTGGGAGGAGAGAGGGGGGAGGAGAGAGAGAGAGGGGTTCACGGAGAGTATGGGGATGGTGCTTGGCTAACGGGCAGACAAGTGAGGAGAGCACAAAAAAGGAGATTCGGGAACTGTGCTGTGCAGAGCATGCTGCACGATTGTCAGGTGCGGCCTTGCCAGTATCGGTCCGACGATTGGAGACATCCATTGTGTAGAGCTCGTCGAGTACTACAAGTGTATCAAAAATTAACTTGATCAAATATCGTTAGGTGCCTCATCAGAATACATATAACTCGGAAAAAAAAAATGAATCCTAGTGGATACGAAATACTGGATCAAAACCACTGAAACCATTTTTTTCAAGTTATATGTATTCCGATGAAGCACTTAACGATGATCGAGTTTATTTTTGGTACACTTGTAGTATTCGATGAGCTCTACGCAATGGACGTCTCCAATCGTCGGACCAATGCCGGCAAGGCCGCGCAGCACGCTGCGCAACACAATCCCCAGATCCCCAAAAAGGTAAAGACAGCTGGACTAATTGAACGAAATCTTATATGAGAATAAATTCTATCTACCGACCGTGTACAAAACCCCACTTTTTCACCAAAACCCCACTTTTTCACCACCACCTATTATTTTTTTTTTGAATATGACCACCACCTATTATGAGTCCCACCGAGTGTTTATTGTTGTGATCTGAACCGTTCATATTTTAAAACCCTCAATATAGTATTGCCATGCAAAAAATCGGCTTGATCGAAAGTTGATACATATATCAATATTTGAATTTTGATTTATAAAATGAACGATCTGATTTCTGTCAGTAATAATAAAGATAAACTATCCATTTTTCAAAGAAAAATTTAATTTTTGATACTCCTATCGATGTCCGATCAAATTTATTTTTTGCATGGATACACTACTATGTTGGGTCTACAAGATGAACGGATTAGGTCAACAATAAACACACGGTAGGACTGAAAAAGGTGGTGGTGGAAAAATGGGATTTTCCACCGCCGGTGGAAAGAATTTAATCTCATCCTATATTACTACTCCCTCTGTTCCAATTTAAGTGTCCTCTACAGGAAATCGTGCATTCTAAGAAATCAAAAAATTTACTCTAAATTTCCAAAATTAACCTTAAAAACTATGAAGTTAATTATATGTATGAAAATCTCTTATATCTTTCAATATGAATCTCAAAAAATATGTAATATGGATATTGTTTGATAGATCTTAATTAGTTTTATTATAAAAAAATTTAAATCATGAAAAATATTAAAAATTGAAAGATGTTATCAATCTAAAAATGACACAAATATAAAAAGCTATCAAATCAATATGTACTTTTTAGGGGTAAAATTAGAAGCTTGGTATGTTTTGATGGTTATTTTTAGAAAGTGGACACTTAATTTGGGACATCCCAAAATAGAAATATGGGCATTTAAATTGGGACGGAGGAAGTATTACATATCTTTGGCTATTTTTTTAATCGGCAACAGTAATATTTTATTAAAGACAAATCTTTGGCTAATTTCCTAAATTCTCCAAAAAAAATAAATCGGACCTCTCCGGATATCCAAACATACATCATTACACATTACACTGTTACCCTTTTTTTAACCACCACGGACGGCTACGGGTGGCTTGGATTTGGGATTTTGACATAATTGAACCAAAACTCAAAATTTCCACTCGAAACCAACCCGTAACGAAATCCGACGGGTTTCTTTTCACCTAGACAGTAACCCTAGCCGACGGGAAACGACTTCGTTTCATTTTTTCCCGAACCACCATTGACGGGCACCCAATTAACAATGGTGGCCCTGAAAAAATGTAGTAATAAATTACGGCTCCAAAAAAAGAAGAAAAAAAAAAAGAAGAACAGAGACTCGTTTACAGTTAGATACTCAATGATACTACCAACTAAAACACAACAATATAAAGCGGATTAAGATTCGGTTTGGAGTGTGAAAATTTGTAAATCCAAACAAAATTCCGCCGGTTATTTATAATTGAAAACCAAAACGACGGTTAAAATATCAGACACAGGCCATTTCGATCGGTGCGGCTTACGTCAGGTATGCATCGGTTTCGAGCGAGATTGTCGTCCCAAACCATAAGGTCATTGAGAAATGAATTTTACTGATTTTGATTTTTCACCATTATATTTCACCACAATGTTACTTTGGTAATGGATACGGCTCGCACGGAACTCGGTTTTCCTCCTGCCCCATTAGGAGGAATTCCTCCAACTAAGGACACATGGCACCACTTGATTCGCCTAAGTCCCTTTCCTGACCTTCCCTACCCAACGGCAATTAAACCTCATTTCACCACCATTAACTCTAAATCTAACGTTAACTCGGCCACATAAAAAATGCAATAAAATTGCCTGAAAACATAACAAAAAATTTCAAAGAGATCAATAAAAAAAAAAAACACGAGACCAACACGAACCCAACAAGTAAAACGCCAACGGGAAGCCTTCCAACCCTCTCACATAACAAAGAAAAAATTGGAATAGCTAGCTTCTTTGGACGTCCAATTTTCGAACTTAAAAATAATGGCCTTGTTCGTTTCCATACTTCACTTTGTTTTAACTTTGTTTTCCAATCATTACCCTATATCTCTCTTCAATCATTATCTTATTTCTCCAATTATTAATTTCATTTCTCTCTCTATCTCTCTCCACTCATTACCTCTCTCTCCAATCATTACCATATTTCTCTCTCCACCTACTACCAAAACTAAAATACCCAAATAACCCAAACGAACATAGCCGAAATAATTTTTTGTGCAATATGAATCTTGTTTAATAAATCTCGATGAGATCTTTTGAACAGTGCAAAAAAATTCGAAAAATTATTTTGGCAAGTGCACTATTTTTAAGTTCGAAATCTGCAAATAATTTCGTAGGGAACTAATTTTATGGGACGGAAGGAGTAGGAGTTTGGTTAACGGAGGAATGTGGTTTATAAGTACTGTGGTTTAGAGTTAACGGTGGTGAAATGTGGTTATTGTAATTGCCATTAGGCATTAGGAAGAGAAGGGCGTGGGTTTCGAAGGAAAATGACTTGAACGAATCAAGAGGTGCCATGCGTCCTTGGTTCGATAAATTCCTCCTCCTAGAGCAGGAGGGAAGCCGAGTTCGAAAGCAAGAAAATACAGAAAGAAAGAACACCATCTAATTTCCAAGAATAAGCATTAAATGTAAAACCAAAATTGGCAACTCCTACATTAGTTGACATGCCTAAAAGAGCGCATATGAAAACTAACATAGGCAAATTAACGCCACATTGTCCTATCTTCTCACAAAACCCAAAAAAAAAAAAAAAATTTTGCAAGATGATCAATGTGTCTATTTACAACTCAATATTTTCACTCATCCCGATTGAAGCCGCATGTAACTCTGGGAGTAATCACTTTGTGCCATGTTGTTCGATTCTGCTCGCCAGATGAGGAATATGTGCACATATACACGCGGGTTCACGAACGCCTCCCTCGATTCTTAGGCATTCTTCCGGGCCGACGATGGGAGAATTGTGAACGCGCAAATTGCACTCGCGGCGGCTACAATGGCTCCAAATACAAACCCGGGAAGGTTACCACCTCCGAACGCAGCGTCCAACGGCCCAACCACCACCGCAACGAACATCTGTTTGATGAAATACAATGCACTTAGTTAAAACTCTGCATTTTGGAGAACTAGTGAATTGTAGCAATGATGTTTAGTGTCTTACCTGTGGAATGCAAATTGAAACGTTCAAGAGCCCCAAAGAAAGCCCTTCAAAAATATTAGACATAGATATTGTGTTAGGTGAATATATGGTAGTGATGTCACTCTGTTGGTGACTTTTTGTCTGCAAAAGTATATATCTGTATGAATGAAAGTGGAAAAAGCGGCGTGGGGATGGTGTTCTCGTCTGTCTCGGTAATCAATGGTTCGGATTGTTCAATGTTGTACATAATCTCAAACGTCCAACCGTCTCGGTGATTCTGACCATTGATTGTCGAGACAGACGGTGCAAATGTGTATAGCATCATCCCCGGTCCAGGAAAAAGCAATACCTTGGCCGGCTCCAGCAGTGCTAGAATATATTGAAGCCAGAGCAAATGGAATGCTATAAGTCACCTGCACACACATTGGAGGAAAATTTTTGAATAAATCTGATTCTGATATGGATGTTTTGCTGAGTAGTTTTTTTTGACGTTATTGGGATTAAGAAGAGGAACTAAGGAGTATAAACTAACCGCTTGTGGGATACCGAGGACGGCAAAAATAGCAATGGCGGAGGCCTTGATGTTGGATTCTGGCGGCTGAACGGCTGCGCCACGGGCTTTGTCGGCAATCTTCGTCACCACCACCATCAACGCCAGGCATATCGCCAACACCAGGTTTCCAAGTCCCCACACCCGCTTCACGTGACCCAGACATTTCGCCATCGGCTCGATTGCCAACGACATGAATCCCAGGGTCACGGCGTACACCATTAGCCCGAGCGATCCCGCGCTCACTCCTTGATCGTACAGCTTGGCCTGGGCAGCGTTACCATCGGGGTTGCCACCGTAGATCTCCCTGCCCATCCAGTCGGTATCGTACAATGTGAATGGGAACCAACCGATCCAGTTCAACGCGGTCACCGCGAATAAAATCCACATCGGCTTCGGCAGGGTTTTGAGCGAGGAGCAAAGTTGCCCGAAAAATGGCATCGATTCGGATCCGTTGTCGACATCTTCCTGCGTTATCGGTGTTTCTTTCACTATCGTGACTGCAATTGTGGTTAGGATAATCAAGAAGAGGATGGAGCAAATGAAGCACATTTTAAGGTTGGCGCAGTAGATGTCACACGCCTCGGTTTTCGTAAAGGGCAGTATTTTGTACAGCTTATTATAGGATCCCGCCGCGTAACCCAAGACGTTTCCGACGGCCATGAAAAAGGAGAATAACGCGTTCGACGCGCTGATCTTCGAGTGGTTGGACCCGCACAGATCGGCCAGGAAGGCTCGGCACGGCCCTTGCAAGGTGTTGTTCGCCACGTCCAACATCCAAAATCCAACCACGAACAGTGCGACTGCTCGTGGTTTCATTTTTTCCGTGGCCGAGTCGCCGAAGATTCTCCCCATGTCGGCCGCGAAGCCTATGAGGAAGACCGCGACGGCGACCAGGACTGCGCCAGAGACGATGAACGGGCGGCGGCGGCCGAACTTCGAGGTGCATCGGTCACTGAAGTAACCAACAGTGGGTTGGACAAGTAGGCCTGAAAGGGGCCCACAGAGCCAGATAAAGCTAGACCATACATGGGGGACACCAAGAGTCTGCACATAAGGTGTCAGGAGGGAGAGCTGTAAGGCCCACCCAAACTGGACACCGGCGGCGATCGACGATACGAGGATTAGTTTCCCGACCGGGACGTTGGGGGCATCTACTCCGGAGGCAGAGGTGGTGCTGACTATAGCTCCGTGTTCCATTTTTTCGGTTTTTTTTCCCGAAATAGACGACTATATCTGTCTCTCTCTCGCTCACGCTTATTTACTATCCCTTATCTCTCGTCGCAGTTGGCCGGAGGTGGTATCGGGTGTTTGATGAGAAAGAAACACCGGCCAAGGCTTGGAGATAAAAGGAAGGGGTGCATGGGAGGGAGAGACTTATTGTAAGTCGCACTTATTGGGAGGTTGTATAGAGGGCTTGGGAGGATGAGATGATGGAAATGCAATGTGGGAACAAGTATTTATAGTGTGGGTGGAGGAGAGAGAGGGGGAGGAGAGAGAGAGAGAGAGGGGTTCGCGGACAGTATGGGGATGGTGCTTGGCTAACGGGCAGACAAGTGAGGAGAGCAAAAAAAGGTGAAGACAGATATGGAAATGTTCAATGGCGATTACCGATTCGGGCAAATGTATGCGGTCTACTAGCAAGTGTATATAACTCGTACAAATATATGTGGATAAGATTCTCGGAAGGCTCGAATAAATAGTCTCGAACGACTGAGTAATCTCTCTTATGGAGAGAAATTAGTGGATAAATAAATGGATTAGAACGAGTAACGTGGGCTTTAGAGGTTCATTAATTTCAAATTAAAAACTTGTAACTGTGCTCAGAGTATTTTGGATATGTCAATCCTACATTGTGCTGTTTGTGATTTAATTTTGGTGGTACAACTCTATCCCTTTTGTGCCACGTTTGATTTGTAGCCTCCTTATAGAAAATTTTATTTCCATAAGTAATGAAAATTTTATTTCCAATAACTTCAGTCAAAATCATTAAAACCAAATCAATGTTTTTGGTATGTTTCAAATTGATTTTGGCAATCTGTATGCAATGGTAGATTTTGGAAAGCTAGTGAAGATGCCTTAAAAACAAACTCCAACTTAAAAAGATACCCTATTCATTTGGGTATGTAGCTCCTTTTATTATGCCCGTACCTCAACCCTGATCTGACACGTGAAATTATACAATAGTCGGGAAGTACCTCTACGCGGTATGAATTGGAAGATATGGTGCAGTGCATTGGTGTACGCAGCACAGCCTCCGAGCCGTCGGATCGTGCATCCGACGGCTCGGTTATCATCTTGGCAATCAACGATCGAGAGCTATTCATTGCCGAGATGAGGTCCGAGCCGTCGGATGTACGATTCGACGACTCGGATGGTGTTGTGCACCTCAGCACTGAGGTGCACAACACCAACCCGAAGTCCACATGGTATTTAGGACCACTTTACAACCACACATTGTGGGAATGTGTGGTTGTAAAATGGTTCGGAGTACTACGTGGCGGTAGGAACTGGGTTAATATGGACAAGAGATGCTTCTGAATTCTTATTATGGATTTTCAAAGTTTCGATAACAATTTTGCCTTCCCCATTTATGAAACTACATAGATACCAAAATTTGTTATACTGATTTTAACCTCCTCGTATATATATCCTTTGTCTTTCCATACGTTATGAAAGGTTATTTCCATTGGTTTGTCAAAATCATTAAAACCAAATCCATGTTTTTTGGTAGGTTACAATATGATTTAGGCAATCTTTATGCAATGCTATTGAAGATGCCTAAAATCCAAACTCAAAGCTACAAAAATAGCAGCAAGAGGATTCTACCCTATTATGCTAGTGCCTCTATCTTATTCAAAATTAGGTTAATATGGTCTAGATGCTTTGAATTCTCATTATGGATTCACAAGTTTCGATAACTATTTTGCCCTTCACTTTTTAAAGAAATTATATAGATACCAAAACTTGTTATAGTGATTTTAATCTCCATGTATTTATAATATATCCTTCATCAGTTTATGGGCGTATACTATTTGCGAGGACACTGATTTCATATTTTAGCCTCAGATTTTGCTACACATTTAGTAGAAGTTGAGAAACATTTTTGTTGCTGTTGCGAGATTAAAAGATTTTCATTCATTTTTTGAGAAATTGTGTTGCAGAATTTCAAAGCTATCCAAACACAGATTTGAAATTTTAAGAATTTCATTCTTTTTTTTAGCTTTTCAGAATCAGTAGAATCCGAGAGTCCGTTATCTTGAGTTTTTGGCAAGCAGTCCTAATTTTGATAAGTCAGAATCTAAAAATCTCGTGCACACGCACTATCTTTCCATATGAATTCAGAAGGTATTTAAATTTCCAATAACTTTAGTCAAAATCATTAAAGCAAAATCCATGGTTTTGGTAACCTCCACGTATATACATCCTTTATCTTTCCATGAGTTATCAGAAGGTATTTGGAATAACTTTAGTCAAAATCATTAAAGCCAAATCCATGTTTTTGGTAAGTAACAATCTGAATTCGGCAATAGTTTTTTTTTTTAATCAACAAAAGAATTTTATTAATCTTAGAACCAAAGTTAAAGGAAAATAGAAAAGCGGCATCACAACCAAAACCTACATCCCAATAAAGATTTCGGCAATAGTTATGCAATGGTAGATTTGAAAAGCTATCGAAGATGTCTAACCCGAACTCAAAGCTAAAAAAACAGCAGCAAGAGGGTTCAATCCATTATTCAATTTGGTGGATCCTCTAGTGGCTCAAGTGATGTTTGATAATGCTGAAAATTAATGTGAAAACTTGAAAAATTATATATTAGAAACTGAATGTTGAATTTTCTTAAGCTAAATATTTGTTTGATAAAACTCTTAAGAGATGAATTAAATTTGATTGAAAGTTCATGTGAAAATACACGTTTACATGTATCCCTTATTTATTGAGTTGTACTTTTCTTTTATATTCTTTCTAGAGCGTCTGTTTAGGGTTATGGAAAGAAATTGATTTGATTTGTATTACATTTGAGTGCAATAGTCATTTGGAGGGTAGAAACAACTTGAGTGTTCTTTGCTTCGTATCTTAAAGTATACACATGATCAATTGATCATTGAGCGCTAAATACATCTCCAAGAAGTTCTTTCATCGTTTCTTAACCTATTTGAGAGAAGTCCTAAGGAGAATTCCTAGGCAATATATACAAAGTTTTTCTATGGATTCCGAGAGGCAAACGAAAGAATGGAAGGCTTGTGGATTCAAGGCAACAACAGCTAAACATTGGGTGTGGTGAACATGGATTCGATAAGTAATATTAAGGCGATTGGTGATGATTCATAATCGTAAGATTGCTTGTAACTACACGTTGAGTATATTTTTCTGAATAATGCTAGGGGCAGAACACTTCACCACAACACCAACCACACCCGTCAGCTTGACGCTACATGATTGATAATGGGAGAACACCCACTTTGAAACTATTTTGCAACCACTAATCATACAGTGCCACGTAGGCGGGTATGGTTGGTCCGGTGTTGTCATTATTAGTTTTTATTACTTCTCGTGATTTTTACCCATTTAGGATTTTTTCCATGTATATCCGAGCGTTATCATATCGCTTTCGTTTGTGTGATTGGTCGCTTTATATTGGAATTGATGGGTTGTTTATTCGAAGTTAGAGCATCCACAGTGGAATAATCAAAATCATTAGGTTGCTAAAATTAGCAATATTTACTAAAAAAAAGTGGTCACCGTGGCATAACCAAACTTAACAACCTCTTAGAGCATCCGCAATGTAATAATCGAAAGTGAATAATCAAAACTTGCCACTTCAGCTTTTGATTATTCATTTAGAGAGTTGCTAAAGTTAGCAATGTGAAGTCCCACATTATTACTTTTGATTATTCAAATGCCCAAATTTGATTATTGGTTAAGAGGTTGCTAACTTTGATTATTACAATATAAGCATTTTTTTAAGCACACGTTGATAACTTTAGCAATCTTTTGATTTTGATTATTACATTGTGGATGCTTTTATAAGCAAATCATCAAATTTTGGCCATTAGATAATCAAAACTAGCAAGTTTTTGCCAATACCCAAAACCCTCTCTCTCTCTCTCTCTCAACAATGTTTCTAAGAAAAACATTTTTTAGAGATTTTTTTTTTTTTGCAAAAATAGTTGAACTATTTTTTATTAAAAACTTTTTTTAAATTGTCTTTTTTTTTCAAAAACTGTTATTTAAAAAAAAACTGTCTTTTTTTCAAAAACTATTTGTTTAAAACTTTTTCGGAAAAGTTTTTTTTCAAAATAAAAGTTTTCAAAAAATTATTTTCTATTTCTAATAACCTGTTTTTATTAGTTTGAAAACTATTTTAAAAAAATTATTTTATATGGTGACAATTTTTAAATTTTTACAAGTTGAAAATGTGATGTGGCAAGTTTTGATTATTTAATATTGATTATGCCACTGTGGACTTCTATATTGCTAATCTTAGCAACCCTTTAAATGGATAATTAAAAGGTGATGTGGCAACTTTTGATTATCCAATTTTGATTAGTCCACTGTGGATGCTCTTAATACATGGCAAATTTATAAACCTTGGCGAGCTAGGGGTTTTTCAAACCTAAAAAAAGTTCGAGACAAAGATAAAACTTGTTGCTCGGTACCAACCATATAGGTAACTAGGTTCTATCGATGGCTTGTGTGGGGCTTACTCTAGGGTCTCAAAAAATCCAAGCCGTTCATTACTTTCAAAAATAAGCTCAATAGGAGAATAGTAAGCAATAAAGCTATGGGTACATATGAAATGTACATACCATGTACATGAGTTTTGTGAGGCCGACCTCAGGTCCCACAAAGATAATTTGAACTGCCCATTATTTTTAAAACATTTTTTATGGAGCCCTATAAAAATCAGGTCAACCCGATATCGGTAAGGATTTTTTCTGAATTTGTGGGGGCGAAACTACTTAACTGCTTAGTTTCGTCCCTACAAATTCAAAAAAAAATCCTTATCGATATCGGATCAAGCTGATTTTTTCCAGGGCTCCATAAAAAATATTTTAAAAATAATGGGGGGTTCGGATCATCTTTGTGGGACTCGAGGTGGGCCCCACAAAATTCATGTGTACATTTCATATGTATACATAGCAGCACTCAATTGTAAGTACTTGATTCGATCTTCCAATTTTTTATTCAGAACTCAAGATTCTTAATGAAAAGTACTTAAACAATCAGATCAAGCACTTATAATTATCCGTATGACTGAAAATTTTTAAAGGGGCAACTCAAAGAAGTTATGTTAACATTAAGGGAAATTTATAGAAATGGTCATCCTAGTTTCATTCGAGTCTCATTTTAATTCTCTAAGTATCAATTACAACTCTTTTGACCTTCAAGTTTGGTTTTCGTACCAAATTGGTCCAATTGATGACTTATGTCAGCCAAACTGGATAGAAAAAATCATATTGATGACAGTTTGGACATTGCAATTTGTACGAAGTTGGTCCAATATATTGAAAACGTCTGCACTCAATCTGATTTTTTCTGTCCAGTTTGACTGACAAACGTTATCAATTGGACCAACTTGGTACGAAAACATAATCAAAGACCCACAACGACTCTTTCTCTCTCTAAAAAATGGGACCTCTCTATCTAAGATTTTGAATTGGCTGCCCTTCTTCTAAGGTTTCTTGGCTTGGGGGGGGGGGGCGCCGCATCCCTCCTCCCCCCCGGGCGCCTCTTCTTCTCCCTTCTCCTTCCTTTCTTTTTCCCCTTTCCGTGCTCTATTTCGCTGCTGCTCTAGTTCCGATTCATCTCCTTCGTCGCCAGCTTTTGACCCCATTTCCCGTTGCCGTTTTGTCCGCTGATTTCCTTCATGGGGGTTTTCGGTTTTGCCTAACGGGTAGGTTTGGCGGCGGTGGTGGGTGGATTGGCCTCATGATTTCCCACCAATCTCGGCTGTTAGGCGTTATCGGTTGTGCCTAACGACTTGTTGGTGATCTCGTGTTTTTCTGCAGGCGTGATCCTCTTCTCCGACGATTATTTCCGTCCAATGGTCCCGCTCTGTTTTGTTTCGGTGGTTGGGCGTGAGCGTGCATTGCCGCTCTCTGGGTTTTGGCTCAGATCGACTTTGGTGGCTACTGATGGCGGAGGTTAGCGTTTATGGTTGGGCTGCTGGACTGTGATGGTGGTTGTTTGGGTTGCCTCATAGATGTTGGCGGGTTGGGATGGTGGTGATTTAGGGTAGGTATAAGGTTTTGTTTTGCAGGTTTTCGACTGGTTGCTGCGGTGGTGAGGGGTGTGGTTGTGGGGAGTTTGAGGGTGATTTCGGCATCAGGTTTGCAGGTGGATGTTGGAGGCGTTTGGGGCTTTGATTTGGTTTCAATCTAGACTGGTGTTGCAACGGCGGCGATGCGGGTGGGCTGTGGTGGTGGGTGCTGTTGGTGTGTTGTGGTGGGGCGGTCTGTGGTGGGGTGGTCGGGCCGTTCTCCGGGGTAGCAACAGGGGCTTGTTCCCCGAGCTCCGGGGACAGTGTTGGCAGCAGCCCGTGTCACTCCAGGTGGTCGCGGTTGGTGGTGGGTAGGGTTGTTGTTTAGGCTGGCCCATATTGTCTATGAGTTGGTCTACGTCTAAGCGTATGTTGTCTATGGGTTATACCTTTTAGTTTTGGGGCTTATTTGTTATATTTGGGTTTAGGGTTTCTTGTGAGCTTCATTGTTATATTTATACCTTTTTAGACCCCTTTGATGTTTTGGGCTTGGCCCTTTGGGTGCTCTGTTGGTTTCTTACCAACTTGAGTTTTGTTTTATAATCTTTTTTTCTTATTAATAAATTTTTTTGCTTCGTTGCTAAAAAAAAAAAAAAAAAACTT
Source organism: Rhododendron griersonianum (assembly GCA_018127125.1). Classification (NCBI taxonomy): domain Eukaryota; kingdom Viridiplantae; phylum Streptophyta; class Magnoliopsida; order Ericales; family Ericaceae; genus Rhododendron; species Rhododendron griersonianum. The sequence goes on from CM030798.1 coordinate 28,584,971, forward strand.
GGTATGAAAACTAAACTTGAAAGTCAAAAGAGTTGCAATTGATATTTGAATAACGAAAATAAGACTCTGGTGAAACTAGAAAGACCATTTCTATAAATTTCCCTAAAATTAATGAACGGCTCGGTCAATCAAATTTTTAAAAATTCGAAAAAGATAGTCTTTTAGTGACTAAATTTTATGAACGAATTTCTAGAGAACCGCACCAATGAAACCGCATGCAAGTAGAGGTGTCAAAAGGGCCGGACTAATATAAACACGTAACGTTTAAATGTGGCACCGCATGGCACGGACACGGTTTTAGATGAGACGGGCACGATACGGTCTGAGACGGGCATGACACGAAAGGGGACCGGGCATGGCACCACACGATTCTAGACGGACATGAAAGAGCACGAACACAAGGCACAAGGCAACAAATACGAAGTTGTTAATTGTTACACCAGTTTTTTTCCCGACAAAATTCGGTTAAAGATGGGCCGACACGATACAAAATGACACGATTACGAAATAGCACGGCACGATTAAGTAAAAGTCTGCCACTACGTGAAACAACACGATCAAATAAACGGACAGTATGACATGACACGAAGCAACCAAGCTAAACGGAGCCGGCACGGGCCCGTTCAACACCTTTACATGCAACCTAGAGCATCAACACCAGCACAGGCAAAATGCAATATTCTCTACTTTGACTAGGAAAAGGTCTAACCAAGAAAAACTGACGGAATGATGATTCTTTAGAGAAACCAAACACAGCCTTAATCCGTAACCCGCCACCTGTTTCTGCCCATGCGCGCTAAGCTGCCGATTTGCACGGAGAGAGGTGTTGTTCCTTTGGTTAGATTTGAATTGAATTCAAACACAACAGTAGATCGTCTGACCCACCTGATCTCTGCCTTCCAAACTGCAACAATGGTATCATTGGATCTTCTTCCTGTTCGTCGATTTTCTTACCCTTTTGCTTTCTGCCCATTTTTGTTCACATATATTGGGATTTTTGAGTATTATGTTTCGTCTAATTGTTTGGATCTGGAAACCTGAACCATTGTCGTTTCGATCGTAGGAGATGGATGTCTCGTTTTGTTATTTTGTTTGTTTGATTTCTTTTTATTTATTGAAGTAATGTTGCGGTAGTGTTTTACTGGCATTGTACCCACATACTAATTTTGCTCGTCTCTGCTTGATTTCCTGAGGTTGAGCTGTGTGCATCCTGAATTTTGAGCATTTTCCTTCTCATTCTCCTATCATCAAAATGAAGTACTCCGTAACTAAATATTTTATTTTCTACCCAATCCACGAGGAACATTGAAAAAAATTCTTTTTTCGGAAATGAGGAAAATTTGCGTGACTAATGTTGCGGAAATGTGTAAGAGCAGAATGTGGGCAACAATTCTCCTATGAGTCTATAGCTATGTTGAGTCCAAAGATTGCGAAAAAATATATATAGGAACAACGGTCACATTTCACAAGCAACTTTATTAATCAGAATAAACAACCAAGTAGAGGCTGCGAGGCACGGACACCTTGCCGGAGGTCATGTAGGTGTTAGACCTGTGTTGCACAGTGATACTCTCTTGACACGCGTACGACACTCAAATGCCATATGAAGCGCCAGTCTCTCAGACATACCGGACATGGATATGCAGTAGACACGGCGGGATACGTACGCAATGCTTGTCCATTTTGTTGTATTAAATTTTAAGCAACACACAACAGGGTAGCACGCATGTATCAATAAACCAAACCAAACCGAGTCTTATGTCCCAATCACTTGGGGTCGGTTACATAAATCATTCTCCTCCATTGAGCTCTGTCAAGGGCCACTTGTTCACACAAACCTACTATACTCATATATTTGTCCACCACAGCATCTAATGTCAATTTAGGTCTACTTCTCCCTGTAGCGTTGCTACCCAAAGCTATCCTATCCGCTCTCTTAACTATTGCATCTCCTGGTCTACGGTAGACATGCCCAAACCACCTTAGCCTATTTTCCTTCAACTTCTCTTCTATAGGTGCTACACCTACCTTCTCACGAACCATTTCATTTCTAATTCTGTCTCGTTTAGTCTTACCACACATCCACCTCAACATTCTCATTTCCGCTACATTTATCTTGTTCATCTGTTGTTTCTTAATAGGTCAACATTCCGTCCCATAAAGCATCGCTGGTCTGATGGCAGTTCCATAGAATTTTCCCTTCAATTTTGTGGGTACCCTCTTATCACACAGTATACCAGTAGCGCTCCTCCACTTGAGCCACCCCACTTGGATCTTATGGATCACATCATCGGCAATCTCCCCATCACTACTACTCCCTCCATCCCTATTTAATTGTCCATTACGATTTTGCGTGCATTTTCAATAGCTTATATATCTCGACATATATTGCTAAAAATATGCAATATGGATCTTGTTTGATAGATCTTAATTTTTTCTATAAGACAGTGATTTCAAATATATAAAACATAATATACATTGAGAGATATAAGCCGTTGAAAATGCACGCAAAACCGTAGAACCGTAGTGGACAATTAAATAGGGACGGAGGGAGTAATAATTGAGCCAAGTACCTAAAATGATCACTCTTAGGTATCTCCTGATCTTGGATCATCACTCTTTCTTCAATAATTTTGTTAAATTGATACCCATAGGGAGACACAGGAAGGGGTAACTTCATAGTATATCTAACTTTTATGCTGGGTTAAATTCAAAGAAATTCGTCATTTGTACCTTGCATTTGGTTGTTTTCATGGATAATAGTATACAATTTTGTTAGTTTTCATTTGTTTGCTAATTGTTAGCTAATATAAGTTTGAATTTTTGTCGATACAATACTCTTATTAGATTATATGTATTAATACGCATTTCTATTTTTTTTTTGGCCCGTCTTACTTACAATTGTCGTGTCCCATGTATATGTCATCTGTGTCTATTTCCATGTCCTTCTTCTCAGCAAATCGGTGTCTTATTTTGTCTCTATGCATTTCACTTTGACAGTTCAGTAATAGTCTAGTCCTAGAACAGGCTCGGGTCACCCTAAGACTCTTGCGGACACGTCTTTGGTGTCAAATGGCATAATATGTTCTAGTAAAAGCTTAGGAAAGTCTTTTGTGTGTAAATGATGGTTGTTAGATTAGAAAGAAACATATAACTGATGAAAAGCTTCTTGCCGAAACACTTTTATGAAGGATGTAATGGCAAACTTGAATGAAGGCCTATAGGGTACTTCTATTAATATTAAAGCCTTATTTTATAAGGTTCATTACTTTACACAAACATCAAGTGATTCCAGTATATAACAGAAATACATCGACATAATCCTTAATGTGTTCCCAACGTGTCGTGTCTACCATCTTTTGGAAATTTGCATGTCAAAGTGTTGGTGTCTGTCACGTGTCCGCATCGGTTCTACATGGCCAGGAGGCTTACTTGCGTATTCATAATTGTAAATGCCAATCCCACTAGGAAACAACTTAAAAAGCGGCAACTATTGAATTTGCTCGAAAGCCAATCAGGTCATGGTGAAGCTATGAGTTTTGTCGTAGGGCTGTTTCCCAATCAAACAAGTACCTGGCGAAGCAAATTTGTGATTTTGCCACCCGTCGATCAAAGTGCTTCTTGCATTGGCTGTTGCAGGGTCTGCATCAAGGACATTTGTTTGTTGACTTGTACTTCAGGAGAGATGGATGAATATCTGGATAACGAACTTCTATAACTGTCTTATTTGTTGCAATGCTGTTCGAGGGGTGATTTATTGCCCGTAATATTGTCGTTAAGTCGTATTTCAGAAAGGGATTTGATTGCATTCATGCTTCATAATAGAATATTTCATGCATCGCTTAACTAAGATGCGGAAAGTGCATAGAGGTGGTGGTCCACTTGGTAGGAGAGGGATCACTTCTTTGTTAAGGTTACCCATAATGAAATGACTCCTTTTTATGTAAGTAAAAACTGTGTACATCTGTTTGCAGTAGGAAAAAACAACTCTTTTCAATTGAGAACAAGGAATTCTTAAATTTACCCCTTCCTTGGTGGATAGATCAGCTGAATATAATGTCCTTACCCGTGTATGTGTACATGTTTGGTTTCCAGAAGTGGAACTAGTATTAGAACTGCATTCAGTTGAGATAATTATTCCAGAAGTGGAACTGATGAATGTGTATAGTTTTTTGGAGGAAGTGAGATACTATGGGTAAATACAATGCGTTGGCTATCTACTCATTTACTGTTTTTTACCTCCTTAGGCAAATTGTTTCTGCTTGTTCTTCTTTCTGAACATGTCTTGTGGTAAATAACTTACTATTATCATGAGCTGTTTAATAGATTCAGTAGCTTTGAAGTAGAATTCTATCTTCTCTTAGAATAATATGAGGTTTGTGTTTTTGATTGCCCATGAAAATGATCTAATGCTCTCAGTGCATATTTTTCTCCACATGTTCCAGATTCACTTTGTGCTTCTCTTTAGCCGACAAGGAAAGGTGAGGTTGACAAAGTGGTACTCACCTTATTCCCAGAAGGAAAGAACTAAGGTATTTTTATCTTGCCACTTTACTTTTTGGAAGCTACTACATACCTAGTTCTTGACAGATTCATATTTTAAGACTGTTTTTTTGTTGCGGTTTTGCAGAAAGCTTTTGAGATTTTATGTTTGAAAATCAAAAGACTCATCGTTTGTATATGTAGTTTAGTACCAAGTGGAAGTGGCTTTTTGAAAACATCTTTATAATCTTCTCTAAGAAATGTTTTAATTTCTGAAAATTTGCAGAAACTAAGTTTCTAAAACCTCAACAAGAAAAGTTTTTGAAAAGTGTCCTACAAAATGATTCTGAAATTTTCAACCAAACAGACCCTTAGAACTGAGGGCTGCCTCAAGAAATGCAACATATAACTGTTGACAACTGCATTCCTTTCCTTCGTGAATTTCATTTGGAGAAGATACATTAAGAATTCTTCTTTTGTTGCTTAGATGCGTGTTCTTGTTTCAAGCCTTCTTTCAAAGAAAGCTGACCTTTATGGTCAACTAAGGAGTTTTCAGTGTAAAAATACAAGGAACTACGTCTTGGTCATATAACTAGCTATCTGTAATTGTAGATGGTACCATATGCAACTTTTTTGTGCAAATACTTCGAAGGACAACTTATTTTTGTAGAGGTTCCTGAAATGATGTGCATCTCATTGATCACTGAGATGTTAATGGTTGCACATTTTGCACAGGTCATTCGAGAGCTCAGTGGTTTAATTCTCCCACGAGGCCCAAAGCTTTGCCACTTTGTGGAGTGGAGGGGTTTTAAAGTCGTTTATAGAAGGTAGGTTTGCATTTCCATCCACGATTTGGTGTTATTGATTGGAAGTACTGTGACTCTGTGAGTATAAAAGGGAAGTCTGTTCGTTTTTTTCTCTTCATCATTTTGGCAAGCAGTTGAGGCAATCTTTTCGTCAACTTGCACAATCATATGTTGATTGGGTAATATTTCTGGCAGATATGCGAGCCTGTATTTTTGCATGTGCATCAATCAGGATGACAATGAGTTGGAGGTCCTTGAAATTATTCACCTCTTTGTTGAAGTACTTGACCGCTACTTTGGAAGTGTGAGCTTCCTAAACCGTGTTAAAATAAGAATACGAATTAGCTTAGTCCGTTATCGAATATTGACTACCATTGTACTTCTTCTCTGCTCAGGTCTGCGAGTTGGACTTGATCTTTAACTTCCACAAGGTATTTTCCTTTTCACCTGCTTCACTTTTGAACCCTCACTTTGGTCCCCGGTTTCTTGGGGAAGACTATTACTCAACAGAAGAAATTTATGCTTTTCTGCTTGGAGCTCCAAACTAAGTCATGAACAATCCTTGGAGCTGATTGGACTTCGTCTAGTTGATCCCAATAGGTTGGGATTTCCCGTGAATCTTTTGAAATTTTTTATGATGGGTTGTCAATCACAAAAAACTCTTTAGTAGTACATATTCAGGATATGAAAAGTGTTCCCTCTTTTTCCACCCTCTTCTTGAAAAAGGTTCTGATAGAAAAATTGGCAGGCTTATTTTATACTGGATGAGCTTTTGATTGCTGGTGAACTTCAGGAGTCTAGCAAGAAAACAGTTGCACGTCTGATAGCGGCACAGGTTATTTTTCTTCACAGCTGTTTTTCTTTTTTCTTTTCGAACATCAGAAATTTCATTCAAACAGCCATTACAACACTTATAGAGAAATTTGATTACACGAGCTACAACCAGCTAAACCTAGACGCGCGCTTCCAGCTCAATTATCAAGTATTACAAAGCAGACCTAAAATAAAATTCGGGGAGTGTGCCAGTCAAGGCAAGGCATTAGAGATCCCAAAAAAATGGGTAGTCCAAACCAAAGAAAATGAGCAAAAATGAAATCCACAAAGTTCCCAAAAGCTCCATAAAAGGAGGGAAACAACTCACAAAAGGTGGAGAGAAAACAAAACACCAATAGAAGGGAAACAACCCCTATTATTGGGTCTTCGCCGTCTCAGGTTGTCATAGCTAGATCTGCCGCTTCGTCGTCTGAACGACTCCAGAGTCACGGAACTGGACATCTTTGCTGGAGTTGACGCCTAGACAAAAAGTTCACAGCTGCGTCATGTTTTTTTATGAATTTATCAAAAGTTCACAGCTATTTCGATGCAGTTATTTTGAGTTACGACAATAAACAGGAAAAGGGAAAAAAAAAAAAAAGAGGAAAGGGAAAGGGAAAGGGTTTTTGCATTATCTGGGTCATGTTTGATTTGCAGGATTCTTTGGTGGAGAAAGCTAAAGAGGAGGCGAGTTCGATTAGCAATATAATTGTGCAAGCAACCAAATGAGAGTACAGTAAACTTCAAGCTGATGGTACATGAGATGGCAGTCCAGTCTGTTAGTCTATTTTCCTGCTAAATGTTTCTGTTATGGATGATTGACATGATTTCCCGTCCGTCCGATTGTCATTGATTCACTTTCTTTAGTGGCAAAGCTGCATATTGTAGCAGCAGTACTTGAAATCTGTTTCGCTCCTTGATGGTTTGTCACAGTTGAGATTTAGGATTGTGCCATGTTTTGTTTTCTTAATTAAACGCGGTCAGAAAATGGTGTTCCCTTTTTTGTCTCAAGGAATGAAGTGGCTTTGGGCAATGAAGGAATATGGCTATCTCAGCGGTTTTTGGCAATCTTCTTTGGCTCGTTTCAAGTTTGTCTTCAAAACTTAACGAGCTTCAAAAAAGTTGTTGAAGCTCCAAATTTGGATTGTCCCGTTCAATTCAACTTAAAAAGTAGTAAGTTGAAGATTGATTTGTTTAACTTGAGTAGCTTTATTTCTAATTCGAAACGAATAAGAATCTAAAAGTTTTATCTTTACGATGGTTTTTTTGATATACTAGACGGAGTACTTTTGGCGTGTATCATGTATGGGAATAGTTTGTCTCTAATTATACTCACAAAATTTAAGATTATTGGATATGAAAGAAACTCTGTATAAAACAAGTGAAGATATTTCGATTGAGATTATCAATTTATCATTTAAAAAGGAATTCTAGATATTTAGAGACAAGCGATATTTAGAATACTGCTCCTCACTAATCACCAATTGACACACTTTGTAGCGAAAGCCAAATAACATTACAATTCGGGGCCCTACTTGGTAATTTCAACAGATTGCGATTCAGTTGATTATCTTTTGACTTTGTTGACCTAGAAGTTACTATTCTTTTTCCTCAGTGAAAGTTAGTATTGTAAGACTGGTTAGATCAACGCACCTTAGAAGAGTTAAACTCCGGACTTCCTTACTCCTAGCATTTAAGTGAAGGCCTGATGATGGCATTGGGCAAAGGCCACTTGACTAAAACCTAGCTACTGTTATAAGCAATAGCCAAACAAGAATAGTTTTTAGTACAAATTTTCCTGGATCTCTTACCGCAAGTACATGGAATTTCCAGAGAAAAACTCCCCCTCAGACTGAAGTAAAAGCTTCGAGGAATTAGATCATCTCTAGTCTTTAAGTTGGATTGAACGGGACAGTCCAAATCTGGACCATATATTGGTATAATCAATGGTTAGACGAACAAAATCCGAACAGAAGGTTCAAGTTCCTATCCTGTATCCCTGTGATTGGTTGGAGTCAGCCAAATCTGTCTTTCCCATGCTCATCACCCCAGCTTGGTGGACAGGACTTCCTTGGACCACCAGGGATTTTTTTCGCCATGGTACTGGAAAGACATTGTATTGAGATAGACATTCCTTAATTGCCGGAACATTATGATCATCAATATACAACACAGGCAGACGAAATGAAATAATCCGTATTGCAGATTCGAATAAATTCCTCATAAATGTCCCGACTATAATAATCAGGGATTCAAGGTCGTCTACAACTTTATACAACTTTTTATACAGTTTTGTGCTTAAAGATCGGAGTGGAATCATTGTTCTGCTCTCCTGCGCAGATTCTAACTCAGAGAAAGAGGATAAATGGACGTGAAATAACTTCGTTCGGCTAAAACAATATCACATCATCCTTCGTTCAACTTTTACAGCTGAAATAAAGAAACCTGATGGAAGCAGTACAGCTCAATCTCGACTTTGGACCAAACATGGCTGGACTATTCCATTTATGCAGCCACAACTTCACCAACAAAGTGCAAATTAATATAGCTGCAAAAACTAGGATTGGATTAGCATTGCCTTGTATAGAGCCACTAGTTTTTATCCGTGCCTACGGCACTACGCACCGGTTCAACCGGATTGAAAAATAGAGCACATAATTTTTTAATCACATTTTTGATGCATGAACAGTGAATGTGTGTGCCGGCGTGTGTGAACGAACGTGTGTGCATGTGCATGGTGGGTGCCACCTAGGACAAAGGGTGCCACGTAGGACAACCCTTATGTTTTATTAGATAGATAGACAACAAAACACAACCAAGAATCAAAGAACTGTCATTTACATGGGGATTTTAGAGCAAGTGCAGCAGAAACCTGTAATGACACCTAAAGTGCGGATTGGAGATTTATATGACCATCTGTCTCGTGGACTCTGAAATGAGGTCTTCAAGTTCATCAACAATAGCTTCATAGCAGAACCGGTATTGCTCCTAAAGAACAGTGAGTTGCGTATCAAGCCAGTTGAGGAAGAAAAAAAGCAAACGAAATTTCATGGTCAGTGTAGGAATACATCATTGGAATTTACTTATTACAGCTCATCCTATCTTCAATTCCACATGGCACGACAACATAACAGTAAATGGTTCTCTCATACATATTTGATCAGTAACCAGCAAGGGTATCAGAAAGGGAGTTACATTGTACGTGGTTGAAATAAATTCCTACGAAACGTCCTCTGGGGACCGGTTCGTAACCTAAGAAATTGTGGCTAGAATTGCACTAAATCCCAAGACTCATCAAGAAGCATTACTTTCATGCATAACTTCCATACCAAGGTTAGCAAGGTTAATGATATCAGCCCAGGTATTGATCACATTTCTTTCGGTTTTATATATTCTTGACAACTTCTAATCGCATGACATTGAGAAATTAAACATCCAAACTAAAATCGCATGGAAAACAAACCTTGTCAGAAAGAATTACCGAACCACACAAACATGACCCTTGAAATTTCTGAAAATTGTGAGAGAACAAAACACGGACATGCCAATGAAAGACTACAATAAGCATTTTTGCCATACATGTTCACATTCCCCAATATGACAATTTATCCAGGGACAGAGCCCATAAGATCGTTCCTTGTCCTTCTTACTTTCTTTTGTACTTATATTTTTCTGCAATGATTATCCAGATGTCGTATTTCTCTGTTTACTGCTTATATATCGTCAAAATAACATCTTGATACTTGTCATAGTAATACTTTTAGCAGGGAGAAAAGAAAGATGCAAGTGTTGACAAACTAAAACCTTCTTTTCTCGGGTGATTTTTTAAGGAGGATTGATTCCTATCACAGTTACATTATCATATGAGATACTGAAATGCATTCATAATATTCTATAATGGGAATGCAAATACTAAAATTTTGTTTCCTAGGAATTATACCTCTTGAGAGATTGTAAGAATTTCTGGGAATGAAGTCTTGGTCCCTGTTTGGATCATGGGTATGTGTTGGAATTTATGGAGGGAAAGGAAAACATCACAACAAGAGAAGAGCGTGATGAAGTAAATCATGTTAATTTATCTCACCAAGGTCCACCAATCCATGATCTAAGTAATTTCTTGGGAGACGAGTAGACCTTTAAGGGAACCAGTTATGAAGCCGAGAATTGCTTTCTAGGGTATAAAAGCATTAAAAGTAGGAAACATCCAGAACTAGCCTTGACTATATCAGGAAACATTTACTGTTGGAGTTTGTCCCACATTAGTTAATTATCTCCTCCAAAACTAGTATATGAGTCTGGACGGCCTCTCCACTCTTTGTCAATTGGTTTTGAGGTGGATGCTTTAACAATTACTTTCACCTCTTGTCAATAGATGTGCGCTAGCCTACACATCAAGGAAAAGCAGCGAAGAGAGACAAAACAGAATATAAGGGACCCTCATAACTGTCGCTTTTAATATCTATAACACTAGTACTTTACCCAAAATGTTTGGAAGGCTAGTTCTACATAGCATCACCCTGATTTTCTCCCCAGTTCACATTGTACTCTCAGGGACTAACAACATACACAGTTATCGAGCAGCTTGTGATGTTAGAAGCACCAAATCAAAAAGGAGATATACCGATGTTTTATGAACAACAAGACTTGAAATATGAAGCACGAAATCACATTAAAAAAAATGAAGCACCAAATTAAAAAGGAGATTTACCGCTGTTTGAACCATTCCCATCCGCTGTGACCTAAACAAGGTTACAGTCTTAACAAGGTCCACAGCAGACATATCACCAACTAGAACCCTCTGGATTGTATTGTGAATTGTGCAGTAAGTTCCAGTTCTCCCAATACCTGCACTGTATAACAGGAGAAAATATCTCAGGAATATGTGGATATTTTGCTTCCTGAACAACAGTAGAGGAGGACAAGTGATAAACACAAGGTAACCTGCAATGCACCACAATTGGGCCTAGAGTGGGTGGCACGTTGTAAGTTCTCTTCAATATTTCCCGGACTGAATGGGTGTTCTTGGGAACTCCTTGATCGGGCCATCCAGGATATTGAATATGCAAAACAGACAGGGGTGGCTCTTCTGACTGCAACATCAATAAACAGTGAGGAAAACAGAATGTTACCCAACTTTCTTACAAAATGCAGTGACTTGTGATGTAACTGCCAACATCTATAGTCTGTCAACACATTCTTTTTTGGCAGGACAGCTCCAGTGTTGAATAGTGGAATTTCTTGGTAATTTTTCAGAAAAAAAGTTTCTAACATGTACTCAGTTTTCTTTGTTTTGAAGAAAGAAAAATGCTTGGTTATGTACTCTGCCTAAAGTGATTTTCAGAACAGGTATACATTGTTATGTACTCGATGATTAGCCCACCTTCGGGTTTAAATATAGTAGGTTAGAGTTTATGTAGATTATCTTTCAGGTTAGTGCTGCGAATCACATCAAAGCTCTTAGCTTACCTCTTTATAGTTCACCTCCATATGGCGCAATATTAAGTTAGTATCAGTAGAGCTTATCCATTTAGTTGCAATACAGATATTACCAAATTCTCTGTGGATATCCTCTGTCTGAAAATAGTCTCCACATTTTACTGTCTGCACAACAAGTTCATTATCAGAAGATTTAAAACGAAAATATATCTATACATCTTACCATTCACAGAAAAAACCAAATGAAATCATTACATAAGCCACTGATGGTAGAAGTTCTACTTCCAAGAAGGATTATTAGCGTGAGGATTAAGAGATTTCATTGATAAGATTCAGAGAACTTCGAAGTTCATTGACCAACCAACCAATCACACTCACACTCACACGCATACATGGAGATATTCTTATGGCTCTCCAGAGAACTAGTAAACTTTTGATGTTGACTTTATCAATGATAGGTTTAACTTTGTAAAAGAAGACATAATGTGACAAAAATTACAAAAAAAAAAGGCTACCAAAGAACCTTGTCAAAGGAATTTATTTGACAGGTTACAAAGTTCTATGAAACATGAACATAGAGATTTGATCTTTCCAGAACTTGTTCTTTCTAAAGTTTTTAATTTCACTCAATTTCGACCGGCCAGCATAAGTAAAATTAAGGAGATGATCATCAAAATGGGATGTGACCCATATGACAAGCTAAACAAAGTAAAGCACTTTGCAACAATATGGCAAAGATCTATACCTTCCCAACAATGCAAAGCAAGGCCTATAGAAACAGAGAGAATAATATACTCAATACCCCTGCCATATTCAACAGTTTCTATATATTCCAAAATTTTGGGGGCTTACCACACCGACGCGCAACTAAATCAAATAAGCAAAAGTTTACTTTTATAATATGTTACATGGATTCAGCTACAGGTTTTGGAGCAGGTGCACGTCAAACAGTCGGATTTATCAACTTTGCAAGTCTGAGAATACGGGAATACAGAAAACATTCTTTTTTTTAGATACCTCAGTTATTTATTTGGCAAACGGTGTTTACGAGGTGTATCAATCATGTTGTTGTTTAGTAGCTGTACGTACACTACAGCTAATGCGGAATGAAGATTTACTCTATACTGACGTATGTATACTATGCATAGACCACCGTCGAATATTGATAACTAAAGATGTCGTTCCATCAAGATGTATCATCCCATTAGTATTTATACTTAAATTGGCAAAGCCAAAGTAGGAACTAATAACCAGTTGATGAATATAACGCGACCTTAAATATTACCTTGAAATCCATACAGTTGAGGACGTTGTGATTATCAACCAACCGAGTGAGCACAACAATAACAGGACAACGATACTGGATAATCATTTCCCAGAAGTCTTCAAAGGTATGAGGTAATGGCCCTTGAGTGGCTATGAACCGAGAAATACTTCCAGATGAAGATGTCTACAATGGTGGGAAAAGGCATTCTAAAAGATCAACCAACAAAGTTATCAAGTAAGTGTATACCACAGTAGCATACAAACATGATGAAGGTGACATTTAAGTCCTGACCTCGATGAAGCTAGCATTGATATAACCCCTTGCTGATGTTCTGTAATCGTTGCATGGGTTAAGTACAACCCTGTTTCTGTCATCTGATGCAATGAGTTCTATATGATTATGCCCAACCAGATGAGCTAAAGAATCTTGCCAAACAAAAAAAAAAAAAAAAAGAGCTAAAGAATCTTAACTTCCCAGGTTAACAAAGCCTACTAGATTACGTACAGGGTAAGATATTTGAATAGCGGTTTTTGCTATAATTAACACTGTCAAGAGCCACCGAGCAACTACTCTTCATGTCTAATACTCTCGTCCTATTGCTCTGTTATCAAAGCACAATAGGAGTTAGTCAAATAACCAGAAAACAAACAACGGTGAGTTCAGGAAGAGGCATTACAATAGAGAATGAGGAGGATAAAATATATTTGAAGAACAAAATATTTACAATCCAAGATATTCTGCAAGCCGAAACAAGTATCTTGTTAATGTCTGTAATTACTAACAACGTTCTTTTATACTCTACTCAAAATAGCAGCGGAAACCCACTTTGCCCCGCATTCTTGGTCCGTCCTTCCTGTTTGGGATTGTCCCAAAAGTTTGCCAATTTTGAAAAATCAAAGCAAAAAGTTCGTAACTTTTCAAAGTTATCCACTATAAACAGCTACAAACGTTTGAAAGCCAGAAAGATATGGAGGCAAAGTAGGAGATAATGTTGAGCCACACGATCATTCTTAGTTGGAAGTTGAAAACTGGAGATGAAGACAAAAGCTAAACCACAGAGATAGGACAAACACATTCTCAAAATTATGCTCTTCAAATTTAAATAAAACAAGGAAACCTCAGACCGACGAACAGCAATGTAATATACATCATCCTTAACGCAATGGATTGGTCGAGTGGGAGCATCACAACAAACATGGGTCTTACCACCCGAGTCACACGCTTGACTCCTACTGATATGAATAAAAAGGGCTTTGGGCCACTGGTGTTTACCAAGTCCATAACTTCAGGGCTGTGGGATTGGCGGGTACGGTCCAGACCTTAGTCACATAATTCTTTATTAGGACTCTCTGCTCATGCTCTCAATCCTCGCAATTAACGGAGAATCGGAGATCCTCTGAATCAAAGCTTGGTCGAATCAAGCTTGATGCAGCAACTTTTGGTTATCCGATTTTGGTTATGTCATTGGAGTTAGATACATATCCAAGCAAGTATCTACAATTCCATGTATATATATCCTGTACGGAAAGTAGTAAAATTGAGATGGCTTGGATGGAAACCTGCAGGGAACGAAACTCCTTGTGTATCTCTTGAGGCGTCTGGAGCTTGTCCTTGAAAGCTCTGAGAGCGTCGGTACAGTGGCGGAGCTGATCGGGGGAGAGGTGGAGTTGCGGTGGAGAATCGGGGGAGAAATTGAAGGGTTTGTTAGCAGCAGCAGCAGAAGAAGAAGAAGAAGAAGAGGAAGAGAGGTGATTTCCGGCGGACGCAGCGGCCATCGCCGATCTCCGCCGGCCGCGAGCCCCGCCTGCAAATTACGTTCCCCGCGGCTTCCAAATCGATGTCGTTTCGAAAGTCTATCCAGCTCTCCACCTGGGGCGCGGGATAAATTACTACTCTACATCACATCTATCTAACATAACATTAAAATATTATATCACATGACTGCGACTGTCTTATTTATGACGTCACATGACTAACATTGATACATTTTCTAACTGAGCAATGCTACATAGTACACGGAAATGATACACCCACCGAAGGTGTTCCACCGCACCGCCCACCGCACGCCCGTCGGGCCCACTCCAGCAACCGGAAAGCCGATCCGAACCGTCCAAAAATTCTATTAAAAAAAACCGAGTGGGCCTAAGCGAGAATCAACGGCATCCGACCTGTGTAGGTGCTCGATCCAAACTTTCAAAAATTAGATGATCCGAGCCGTTAAAAAATGTAAGATTGGTTCGAGCACCTACACACGTCGGATGCCGTTGATTCTCACGTAGGCCCACTAGGTTTTTTTTATAGAATTTTTGGACGGTTTGGATCGGCCGTCCGGTGGCCGGAGTGGGCCCGAAAGGCGTGCGGTGGGCGGTGCGGTAGAACAATCTTCGGTGGGTGTATCACGACTCCATAGTACATACCTGAAAAGAAAAATTAACAGTTCAAATTCACATCTAAGTGAATCTGAACCATTAATCCTTTTTTCAGAACTCGAGCCGATGGATTGAATTTCAAATACGTTTCAGCCGTTGGACTCTACAAAAAGGACATTATGGAAAATAACTCTTATTTTTGGGTAAAGGCTTCACGCATTCCCCTCTCCCTCTCTCTCTCTCTTCATCTACAGCCACTTGCTGTCTTCGACCACCATCACCGATGACGACAACCCCAAACCCAATCGAACCACCTCTTCTCTCTCACAGGTATCTCTATCTCTCACTTTCCTCTCCACAACAAAATTAGGATTGGTCATTTTTTTGGGTTTTCGTTGAATAAAAGGTTTAGGACATTGGTCATTTAGTTCTCAATTTTGCGGTTTAGTCATTTTTTTGGGTTTTCGTTGAACAAAAACAGAGTTCTGTGGTTCTACAACGTCGAGTTGTGTCTTCAAGCACGGGCATGTACTAGTACTCTATATGTTTGCTCGTTAAGGGCTCATTTATCCTTTCTGAACAAGGTACACGTGTAAGTTGTAACATGTAAATAGTAACCAAGGTTTCCGTTAAAAAAAAACTCATTTTAGGGCTTCTAATTATGAACTTTTCTACCCGCACATCCTCCCCGCTTCTCAGTCTGCTGCTCCTGCTTCTCTCTCTCTCTCTCCCCTCAACCAGTCAACCATCCATGGCGAAGTGCAAACACAGGTATAGGCTACACGTATAGCTCCTTCTCTCTCTCTCTCTGGTTCTCGGTCCTTCTCTCTCTCTGGTGCGCGATCTGGATGAAATAGGTTTGTAAGGCCCAGTCACAGTCGTGTAGAACGGTACCGGACGAAATCTCCGGTACCTCCATCTCGTCCGATTTTGACCGGATTTTCCGGAACTCGCCGGTAAGGACCGGTATTAGAACCGAGACTTTATTAGACTATTAGATATGCAAAATACCGGTGAGATTAACAACCTTGAGTTTATGATTATACAATGCCTATAAAAGCAATAAATTTCAAATCAGATTTGTCTGTTTCTCAGATTTGTCTCTTTCTCAGGTCAACGACTGACCCTCATATTCCAAATCTCAGTGATCCATTCCAAGATCCCAAAACTCTTTTTTTTTTTGTGGTCAAAAGCCTATAAAAAAAAAAAAAAAAAAGATCCCAAAACTCTTTCTGGGTTTTTGTCTCCATCCCTCGATCTCAAATGGGTCGGAAGCCAATTGACTCCGAACCCACTCGCTGGGCCCCTCTGGCCCTCCTCTTGATGGGTCTCCTCTCTTGTACAGTGGTCTACATGTTTGCATCAACGGTTTTGAGAACCACCAATGAGTCTTTGGAAATGGTTGGGGGACACGGTGGGGATGACGAGGGTTTAGAGAGAGAGAGTGGGGAGTGTTGTAGAGGGATGGAGAATTTGGAGCTGTGGGGGGTTGCTGTGAAGTGGGGTTCTGAATTCAAGTTTAATTCTTCTGAGGAGTGTTGTAGAGCTTGTAAGGCCATGTGTACGGGGAATGATGGGCCTTGTTTGTGTGACACTTGGGTTTTCTGCGGGAACCGGGATGCGTGTGGATCGCAATTCGGTGAGGTGAGCTGGAATTTGATGATTGGTTACATATCTTTTGGATGTTTTTTTCATGGAATTGGTTTGTTGGGTTTTTGATCATTTGTTTGTGACGAGGATTTTTGTGCTTTATTTTGATTTGGGGCTTATTGTGCTTCAATTGGGTTGGTTTGTAAAATCCTTTGTCATTGTGCTCTGGTTTGGTTCAAAAATCGCTTTGGTTAGTTTGCAATTCACATAATAGGCCACTCCTTAAATTGCATCTCATGAGCACATTCAAACATTGATGTGACCCCATTTAACTGTGATTTTGTTGCATACAAAGCTTCCATAGATCCCAAGCTTTTTTTGGTAAATCCATAGATCCCAAGTTTGAAGAACACTTTTGAAGTCTGAACAATGTGATTCCAGGGATGAATTGGGTCGACAATTTACCTGTGTAGTGGATCCAAAGAGTAAACGATTGATCTTTGCTTGGTACCTGTAAAGCTTACTGCACTGGGATTTTTGATAGATCTAACTTCTGTTCAACGAAATTCAAAGGTTCCACTTCACATATTTCAGGGATTGTATTGTTTTGGCATGTTCAGTTGTTTAAGATCTGTCAAATATCTATATTGCATTATGTTTGAAGAATGGATTTGTAATGACATTTCGTAATGTTGTTTACGTAGTGCTGGTTAAAGAAACAGAAAGATACCTTAGCTCCTGAACGGCAAGAGGCAGGAAACAAGGTCAGTTGGACGTCTGGCCTTATCTTTGGAAAAGGCGAGGTAAACAAGTTTGGTACTTTTCTTTTGTTACTTTTTCCATGATTTTTGTATACAAGTCATGTTTAACTAGGAATAAAAAAAAGTGAGTCTTACATAACAAGATTTCATTGTTACTTATTGGTGAAGCTGTCGTCCCATATAAGTTGTTTATTTGTCAGAAAATATGTGTATCGGATTAATGATCAACAAATCTTGACAAGTAGATTTTAGGAACCGTTGGGTTACTTAAAATATGAAGTAAACTCCAGAAACAGATCTTGATTTTATGTATGACAGCTGAAAGTAGACTTCTTTGGGCTGTCTTAACTTTCTCCTGTTAAAGCATCCAACTCCAAACCAATTGGCAAAGAGTGGAGAGGTTGCCCAGGCTCATATACTAGTTTTGGAGGAGATAATTAACCGATGTGGGACAAACTCCAACATCTCCCTTTCAAGATACTTATGCAATTTCCATGGACATGCAGTGTGGACTCATCTGCTGGTTAGGTGTCTAGAGTTTCCTTCTGGACTTGACAAGAATTAGATCTTTAGCATCATTTACTTCTTACCAAATCTATCAATTCCATTTAGCTCCATTTTAAAGTCTATATCTCTTGATCTAGTATAGAGGATATATAGAAACGGGGGACTGTGGAATAGGTATGGCTGCTAGACATTACTTTCTTTCTTTCTTTTTTTGATCCGCACAGTACTTACTGAGTAGCATACTGTTTCAGGATACTTTCTGCATGCTGGTATTGGTTTGGTTCTGATGGCATTGTTTGTATTGCTTTGTATTGATTTGATATGTAAAATTTGTTGTTTGGCTATGTATATTTACTTCCCATGTTGTTACCTTTGCAACTAACAAATCTTTATGTTCTTCTTTCGGACAGGGCATTGTTGGCTTGGAAACAGAATATGGCACGCTTCATATAAAGGTGAATACTCATGTCCCTGGTAGATTTGCATATGCTTATAATCCAGCCCCCTTCAACATCTCTCACAATGTGTGCTATGCTGTTTGAAGCTAGATCGGCATTAGGTGTGTAATGCATAGCTGAAGTCACTCTATGAATGACTAAACAAATATGAACTAATGAACCGAACCCCCACCAATAACTACAATTGCTAGGACAGAGAGGAGTTCTTACTCGGCAGCTACCCCTTAGAGAAAAAATTGGCTTATACTAAACAAGAGATTTAATTTTGAATGGAAAAACTTCCATGTTTGTGATGGATTAACTGAAAAGCTGGTATTTTGGACCCAAGGCTTAAACTTGGTGCTCTTAGCTACCTTGACTGTGATGAATTTTTTACATCTGGTACTGTGAATAACACAACACCACCCCATTTTTGAATGTTGAATATTCTTGAATAGAGCATCAACTAAATATTCTTCCCTCTTATTCCACGGTCTACCTACCAGCATGTTATTTAGAAATTTTTATCTCTTCCTGCAGCGTAAGCTTGGTTTATATCCTTGTATCACTTATCAGAAAAAGAAAAAAAAGAAGCTTGATTTATATCCTTGTTTCATGCAGTATTCATGTTGTCCTCTTTTTTCTTTGATCCATTTTCTTTCCTTGTAACTAGATGGTTTTGTGCAGCTTTTTCCGGATTGTGCTCCATATTCGGTTGCCTTCATTCTTGAGTTGTTGAATGTGCGCCACTGTGCGGGTTGCCAATTTTATCGTGCAGAAGGTCGTGGCCAAATTTGGGACTCACAAGGAAACCACTTAAAAGATGTAAGACTTCTTACTCTCCTCTTGTAAGTGACCCAATTTGCCACATAATACGGACACAGCAAAAGAAAGTTCCATCTTTTGCGAAGTAGTTGATTGTGAACACCCCACATCTAGCTATTTCTATGTTTAGGCGTCTTTGTAGAGTTCTCAAAATTTTAAAACGGTTGGGTTTGCTTCTATATTTCAGTTCGGGGATATACTTGTATCCCCCTTTTCTTTTCTTTTTTTGGGATCGGCGGGATACTTATATCCCTTGAATAAAGATTTCCGTTGACTAGTGAAGTTAAATATCCTTCATTCTCTTTCTTGTATGTCATTTTTTTACTTTTGCAAAATGTCATGTCTTTTTTTTTCGTTTCTCTGTTGCAATTTTATCGGTGTAAAACAGTCTTGAGTTATGCAGCTTCACTAATAGGCAGATGGAGCTAATATCCAAGTCTTTGACGAATCCGAAAAACAAAAAAGATTTTGTGTGGTTGGAGCCTATTTTTTCCCACATCCTGTTGACAGTTGATCAACCACACTGATGGCATTGGGGCTTTTTTTCCCTTATGGATTGATAAATTAGTCAAAATGATTTCAGTCTTATTTCTACCCAGTGTTTTCTATTTCTAACCCAATGCGGTTTCCCTAACCTGTGTAGGCTTCCTTTGGTCCTCCATTTGCATTGATTCAAGGAACCCTTGAAGCCCAGGGAACCACCTTCCAGAAGATCCCCATCGAAGTCTGCCCAGACATCAGGAGAGGTTCGGTTGCTTGGATTGGCTCCGGTCCAGAATTCTTTATAAGCTTAGCAAATCACAAAGAGTGGAAGAAATCATACACTGTGTTTGGTTCTGTTCTTCCAGAAGACATGGAAATTGCAGAGAAAATCGCACACCTCCCCACAACTCCCGATGTTTGGAACAACATTAATGTTTCGGTGTTGGAAAAGCCCGTACCCTTGCGGATTCGACAGATTAAAAAGGCCACTGCTTGAGTGGCTTGTCCGAATGGTTTGATCTGGATGCTTGTTTATACTTTATACATGAGTTTAACTGATGGTGCAAATTAACCTCCTATGTACTGTAGTTTGTTGTACCTGTACTCAGTTTTGTTACTCCTTCCGGTAATGAAGATAAATAAACGATGGATTTCCGGGATCTTCAAGTCCAATTGTCTCCCTTTCGCAATTAGTTTTTCATAAAAAATTGTTGAGATTTTAGCAACAAAGTTGTGATTGATGGATGCTATATGAGCGAGAAAATAAGACAGTCACATACAACACCAGGATTCCAAATTATTTGTATTTCCTGGAAGTTCTTCTTTGCAGTCCTGCCCCATCTTTCAACTTCCCAAATTATTTGTACTAACATCCATTATGGGGGGTGGGGCGAAAACAGTTTTGTATGTTTCCAACCTTTCTAACTTTCTTTTTTCCAAATCATGTACATTCTAGATATTACCTCTATTATGTATTTGGCTAGAGCTTTTCTGTCAAAGTGCAACCGCGGAACTTGATCGAGTTTGGAAGAAACTGTGGGTCTCATGATTCCTCCCAAAGTGAAGCTTTTCGCGTGGAAATGTTTCAGGAGTATAGTTGCTACTAATTCAATACTGTTCGAGAAGAAGGTACAGGCAAATCCAATATGTGCAATCTGTGATAGAGATGGAGAGACATTATGTCACCTGTTCTTTCGATGCGAACCAGCGGTCAAAGTATGGCTTCTTTCTCCTTTTTGGCTTAGACCAGAGGATCTGGGAGATCTCCGTGCCATATTAGATTGGTGGGTTTTGATTGAGCAAAAGATCGAGCAAGCAGGGCTACCGGGTGATGTGATTGGACTTGGCTTGAGCTATTGTTAGTGGATTTGGCGATCACGCAATGTCTGGGTGTTTAACAACAGAGCTTGGCCAACGTAGGCAGTCAACATGAAAGCTCAAGCTGCTTTTGAGGAGTTCCGGTAAGCAAATACAAAGGGTGAAGGTAACCAGAGAACCCCTGAAAATATTGGGTGGCGGAGGCCTGAATTTGGTTTGATAAAAGTTAATGTGGACGTGGCGATTCGAAGACTAACAGAGCAGCAGGGGTGGGTGCCATTGTGAGGAATCATTTTGGGGATGTCTTATGGTGCCATTGTGAGGAATCATTTTGGAGATGTCTTAGGGATAGCAACGTGATCTTTCGATGGAATCCAATCTCCTGTAGCTGAATCATTGGCTATCCTTGAAGGGCTTAATTTGGCACCGGATTTGAAGTTGGAATGGGTTGTTATGGAATCAGATGCAGAAGCCACAGTTCGATGCTTGACTCGACTAAAACTCCTCCAACTGATGTTGCTGTGTTGATTCAAGATTGTCGTTCGATTATGCACTGTTTTTCAGTCTTGCCTACATAACTACGTTCGTAGAATTTGTAATGGGGATGTACATGTATGTGCGAAAAAGGCCCCATCTCTTGGAGGTTCTACTACATGGACCTCCGACCTGCCGTCATGGGGCTTGTTTCTCTATGATGTATAGGTTTCTACCTATCAGATGAATAAAATGCTTCTTCATTTTGCCCCCCAAAAAAAAATGTACACACTTAAGCTCACATGAATGTGTAAAAGTCCACGTTAATGACGTTATATTTGCACGAGTATTTCTTTTTTGGCCTGTACGTGCACGAAGTTTGTGATTATCCAAGTTAGGGGCCTTGCAGTGCCCAAAAGGCACAGTAGAGTGTTGTGAATCATCGATGGCCCCTGTCTCGGGCTAATGGGTGTGATTCAAGTCATCCATTTTGCTTGACTCGTAACGTTTGATTTGGTGGGAATGGTTGTTGAGGTATCTATATACTTTCTCACGAACTTAAATGAATTTTATTTATTTTTAGTAAAGAAAAGTCAAATTATATGTGAAAATTACAAATTTCTAATGCATTTGTGTTGAACACGGATGGATAGATTGAACCCTTAAATTGATGGTAGAGCCGCCCATGTTTCAAGTATATGTGTCGCAGTATTTGGAAAGGAATCCGCCGGAGGTGGTGGACGTTAGGGTACCAATGTAGCCCTACATGAGGGGGATTCAGAAGGCAGTGATCGAGGTCATGGACGTTTGAAGGAGATGAGGAAGACCAATAAGGTGGATGTGGACGATCTAACGGTGGAGAACGGGTTGTTCAAGTCGTTTGATGAGATTGTGAGGCGGCAGTTGGATCCCATTTGGCATACTTTGGGGAAGAAGAGTTATATACTTCCATACTATGAGTAAGCTCATGGACCTATAGTGTGGGCCAAGGGGATATAATTGAAACCTTACTACCCCAAGTATATATTCTATGTTGCTTTTTGTCGGATTTCTATCAGGTGGATATTTAATCGTGACGAATCCATGAAATTTGGTCCCTTCCTGAGAATACGAACGGAGCCTTGGGGTCCCCCTGTGGCAATGGGGATTGATAGTTTGAAGCATCTTGCATGTTGTTGATTTTTATTTAATTCATAACGTCTTTCATCCGTTATTGTGACTATAGTGATTTATGGATTTGTTCTTATAAGGTTAGGAAATTGATAGATAGCAACTCTGGTGGCGAAATATTTTTGTTTTCTTTTCTCTGTAAGTCCCGTTTTAGTGGAAAACATTTTGAAATTCTACATACGTAGGTATGATGCGGTGACTTACTTGAAGTACTAGGATTCACTGAGAGCGGCATAGAATTTTAGATCTGTTTGGATATTTGCAGAATCAAGTTACAAGATATTAATTTGAGTATGCAAAAAAGCGTGTTTTAAATTGTATCGTTCTGATTTGTTTAGCATATTTATTTGTATTTTGAGATTCAAAGCAGCGCTGAAAAAATAACGTTACTGCTTTGAAAATGCATACATTTGAAACTTGTTTGTGGACAGAAAATTGCCATAGGCTTGAAGAATTTGTTGACTGTGGACAAACAGCCATCCTGACTTTTTCCACCTATGTGTGTAGATTCTTTGCCGACGAGTACAAATAGTGGAATAGTTTTGGAGGAAGTCTTGAAGGTGACACCAAAGTGGAAGGTGTTGCGTGTGAGTGAGTGAGTCCATTTTTCTTTGGTATTTGCACGTCATATGCAGAAAAGCAACAAATTCGCAACCATGTATTGTGACTGTGCACGCGTATAGAACAAAGTAGCATATCGTAGGGAAAGTTACTGTCAATCGAGCTCTGCCTTCTTGTGGCATAATGTTTAGTAGTTCTGCTATTATTGTTGACTTGAAATTTTGGGATCAATACGAAATCTTTTAGCAATTTTCAGGCAGTTTATCACCATATTTACTTGGGAACATGTTTTTCAGGAGGTTCTTGAAGAAATAGAAGAGGAAAGAGAGAAGCACCCTTTGTCAAGGGTAGAACCGGTGATCGAAGGTGAAGAGGATGATAATGGCATTGCTTTAGTAGCCTGCAAAGATGAACGCTCATGCGTGCAGCTTGAATATTGCATCATCAAAGGCCCACATAAGGTCTTTATAGCAGATAACTTTTCCTCAGCAAATGATTTTCACTTTTCCTGTTTACTCTTACTCTTAAGGCAAGCTGCAGGGAAGGCCCACAACCAGGTTTTTGCAAGAGCTTTGCTAGTAGAGCTGTGATTCAATGATCGTTGGAAGCTCTTATAGCAACTAATTTCTGAAAATTTCTCATCAAACCATTCAACGTATTAGCTCCCCAAGGGGTAGGGGCTGCTATGGTTGTGCCTAGTCAGGATTGCCACGTACTTGTTGCCCTGTCCTTCCTCCTTTTAGCGGAAAAACAACTATTGGACTGCTTGCCTGTCTCATACCTCTCGTTAATTAATGGAGTTCTTGTCTATTCATTATATAAGAACTTGTGTTTTCTATCCTCTTGGTTCTGTGCTGTTTTCTATTAAATTGCATTTCGCAAGTAGGAGTGGTCCGAAAGAACTGCATATACATTTCATGCATCCCTTTGAACGTGAAGTTCATGTACCGATTGACCTTCGTTATAATCCATTTAGCAGTTAATGGGGTGTCAGTGTGTGTGTGTGAAAATGTAACTAGTAACTGAACACTTTATTGTGTATTTTTGTTTAAAGGTCATGCAGGAAGAGTGGGAGAAATATCTACTGAGCTGCACAGCCTACCAAAACGTAATAAAAAGAAAGCAAAAGATCCTAAAGGTTTCGGTATACTTGATGGAGTGATTCCGAAAGACACCTGGACAAAATGCAGAAGCTAGTAGCATATAAGCAAGCTGGAAAACGACGCACTGCTGGCCGCGGCTACAGAAGTAAGTAAACACGATAAAAAAAAGATACTCCTGTTAAAGATCACCCTCAACCTTATGTTGGAAATGGAGGCCATGCCAAAGGAAAGGGCAAAAGGAAGGAAAGGAAGAACCTCTGGATCGGTTTCTTTATCTGTGAGAAAGGATGACAAAAGTGGCAATGAGGCGGCCATGAATGATAAAACTGGGATGTCAGCTTCAGAAAAATGGAGTCCAAAGATATGAGACTGATCCTGTGGTTGGGGATTCGGACAACGTTATTCTTCGAAAGCACCATCAAGGGGTTGATGCGCTGCATCATCAAGTAATTCTAAGCAGCTTCCACCAGTGCACTTTTATGCAATAGAAAGCGATCAGGACATCCTCAACATTTTAAAGCCTTGGACAGTTATTGTATACCACCTGACATGGCCTTTGTCAGGGAGATTGAAATCTATAAAGCTGAAAATCTCACAAGAAGGTTGAAAGTGTATTTTCTCTTTTACTATGAGGATTCTACTGAGGTGCAAAAATTTGATCAGGCGAGTATACAATGGGAAAATGGAGCTTTCGAAACCTTGATTAGACAGAAATCTTTGATGATCATTCCAGGTTAGATCTTCTGTTCTTTTAATTCTCTTTGCATGGTCTGAAATTGCATGGATTTATTTTCTCTAGCTAGCTTTTATAACATAATAATAATATCACCTAGCTCAGGGAATATTCATATGACAATCTTGTCTGTTGTAATCATACAGGCTTAATTTCAAAAATATCCCTTCAACTATCACGTTTTTTCAACATCACCCCTTCAACTAAAAAACTCGTCAACATAATCCCCTCAACTATTAAAATCAAGCAACATCACCCCTTCCGTCCAAATCCGTTAACAAACATTAACATTTGGGAAGGAAAATGGATAAGTTTAACAGAAAATAATTAAAATTCTAAGCCTTAAATGCCCTCTCACCCTTCTCCCACATATCTGCTTATCTCCTCTCCTCCCCAACATAACCAGTTATCACATTTACACCTCCTCCCAACCAACTCCTCCCCCATCCTCACCGCTGTCACAACTGTCTCCTCCGCCCACCTCCCACTGCCTCAACCACCCCATCCCCTCTGGCGCTGCCACCGCTGTCAACTTAAATAAGTACTTAAACAAAAGAACTTTGGCAGAATGGGACCAATAGCCTGTTTGGATTGAGAGAAATCGCGAGAAAAGAAAAGTATAGAGAACACTCTTCTGTAAATGAGATTGCGAAAACAAATGAAAAAGGATGAAAATGGAGGAGGAATAGTGAATGAACGTTTATTGCTCCATTAATTTTATTTCTCACCATTTCTTACCACTTTGTTGGGATGGTTCAAATTCCAACAAATTAATTAAAAGTTTTGCACATATGGTTGTTTGCCTCTGGAACTGCTAGGTGATTTTCTCTTTGCCAGGTGTGACCTTTCAACTTTCTTGATGGGAACATGTGTAATGTTATTAATGCATGGGTTGGTGGGTGCTTATATTATCGAAAATGATATTGGTACCGACGGTCGCGCCAGGTCATCTTCGGCCACCGGACGGCCGATCCGAGCCATCCAAAAATTCTAAAAAAAAAACCCCAGGGGGCTTCACAGGAATCATTGGCATCCGATGTGTGTAAGGTGTTTGATCTAAACATCCTCACGAAAAATAGGGTGTTTAGATCAAGCACCCTACACACATCGGATGCCGTTGATTCCCAGGTGGGCCCCCTCGGTTTTTTTTTTAGAATTTTTGGACGGCCGAGGCCGGAGATGGCCTGGCGTGGGCGTCGGTACGATTTCCCTACGGGGGCGTCGGTACCTATAGCACTACTCCTTATATTATGGCATGCATGAAGAAGAATTTTACGATAGAGTGAGGAGAAAAATAGTTTGTGTGCAAGGGTCAAGTCTTGTACTTGGCCGGTGAGAATGTGTTCTTATTTGAGTGAGTGTATGAGAGTTGAGTGTGGGTGTGGGTTATATTATACTCAAGTGTACTTGTGATTGTGTTTAAATCTCGGTTCTTGGGTGCTTCCGCATTTAATCCCAACAAGTAATATCAGAGCCGGCTTGGTTCTTGACCGGTGTTTGAGATTCGGATTCCGTTACATTCACAATGAAGGCAATGAGAAAGGAGGAGGAATAATGAACGTTTATTGCTCCATTTTGTTTCTTGCCCTGTCTCACCACTTTTGGTTAGATTTGGATTTTGTTACCCTTTTCTTTTCTTCAACTTACTCACCATGGCAAATTGTTTGTCTGTGGTTGGAGTGGTACGGTCCTCGTCACTGGATAAAACAACTTCCAGAAATTACCACATAACATAATGATTTACAATGAATTACACCTGTGCAGTCCGGCCATTTTCAAACTCATTTTGGAGTCAATTTGATGATCTGACTTGTCCACATTGTAGAGTTTGCAAGCAGAACAATCACTCAAAACATCATGTTAATTAGATACCAAATAATATCTGATCGGAGCCCATATATTTTGGAAGAAAATGAGCTGGCTACACTGGATTACTACTTTAAAAGTCATTTTCATAAATTCAGAATTCAATACATACTTTATCCATCTTTGACTTTGCCTTATTATTTTTTTCTTCACGTATACTTTTCATAAATTCAGAATTCAAACACAACACAATTGCGGATCTTTGCCAAAACATTGCTTCAATTTTGTTTTCTATACGTGCAGCTGCAATCCATTTATTGTCTTTCACTAATTGGTCTCTACTTATTAATTTCATTGTAAACTTCTTGTAAGTTTTGACGAGCGAAATAAAAAGGGGAATTTGGTTTAACTAGTACTTCACACTAAAATCCAAAGCTCGTGACCGAAGAATCATAAGTGAAGTTGGGTATCATACAACTTAAGTTGTCGATGGACCGAATTGGATCCGAATTCGCAATTGTCCGAATCCGAAATTGCTCGAATCTGATTTGATTTGTAGTTAAAATGTAGTTAAAGTGAAGTTGGGTATCATTCTAGGCTGTCAATGGACTGGATTGAATCCGAATCCGAAATTGCTCGAATCCAATCCGAATCCAAAATTGCTCGAATCTGACCCGATTTTTTTTTTTTAACTTCCAAAATTTTAGCAAAAAAGGAGGGGAAAAAAATACGACATTTTTTTGGATCGGATTTATCGGGTTGGATTCAGGTCGGATCCGATCCATTGATAGGCTTAGTCACTAATATGCATATATGTCAGGAACATAAGGTTTTTAAAATAAAGTTTGGATTGGATTGATAATGGATTTATTCCGATACAATTTAAATCCAATTCGTATTTGGATTACTAGATTCGGATTACGGAAAATGACGGCTCAGGACGTGTTTTGATAATTAATACCTGTCAAGGACAAACTAAGAACATTTGTTAATGCTGAAAATGTCCTTGGCGGGTATTAATTATCAAAACACGTCATTGGCTGTCATTTTCCCTTTGGATTATCAGATCGACGATTTTTGGAAAATAGGGTTTTTAAAATAAAGTTCAGGGTATTATTTATGGACTGCTTTCCATAATTTTAGTCCAGGCGAATGAGGCCCTCATCATCCCCCCTCCCCCCACCTTATCCCTCCATTTTAACTACAAAACAACTTTTTCCACCCATTTTAACAATCATCCAAACCAAGTATTATTTTATCTCCCTCTATTTAAGCACTCATCCAAACCAAATACTTTTTTATCCACATTCCATAAAAGTCACATTAATGTGGGCTCATCCTCTCCTACTATCTTACCCCCCTCATATTTTATCCATCCAAAACTAGTCTCACATCCAATTGACCCCTTAGAGCATCTCCAACCAATGTTTTCAATTATGTTCCATACTAGTCTATACCGGCCACTACATACCGTACTGAACATAAAACAGTACACATAAGTATGTGTTCCGTGCCGCCTCAAATACCGGGCGTATCGACCTATACTGGACGTACTGGCATCTCGTCTGGGACAAAAAAAAATTATTTAAAAAATACTTGAATTTTAAGATAATTCAACAAAACTTGGAGTCTATAATATATAAATCATCTTAATTTGTTATTAGGACTAATTTTAACCTATATCAAAGTGTTAGAATTTATTTTATACCTCTACTGTGAGTTAATCATCTTAATTTATTTTATATATCGGAACTGGAACTGTACCGATATATACACCGGTACTGGTACATACCGTTCCAGTAGTGGAAACGGTAGAATGGCTAGCCCAAGCACAAAAACCCTGACTCAGGAGACTCGCTACTTTGGTGGGTTGCTACGCTAGCCCCGGCAAATACTGTAGCGCCAGGCAACTTCTTCTTCTCCTTCTCTCTCTCCCCCGTAATCATCGCTGGTCCCTAGGGGTGAGCAAAAAATCCGTCAAACCGTGAATCCAGTCCAAACCAATCCAAACCGAAAGGTTTGGTTTGGTTTTTTAGTAATATGGTTTGATCATGGTTTAAAAAAATTAGAAACCGCTTTATATGGTTTGGTTTGTGGATTCACATTCACGGTCATGGTTCCAAACCGATCCGAACCGTATAATACAATTATATATAATTTAATTATTACCACTGCTCTTTTACTGCCTTATTTCAATTCAATAGTTTTTAGGAATTATCTTTGGCATTTTATATGGTTAAATTATCTTAAGATGTTTAATAGTTGGTATTTTTAGTTTGTTCATTTAGTGACTTACCAGTATTTCATTTTCTTAGTTTAAGACTTGAGGCAATTATTGGTATTCTACTCTTAATTAGTTGGTTGAAGTTAGTGTGTTTTGATAATTTGAATGGAATATTGGTTTTAATATAAATTTTCTTTTAATTTATCTTTGTAATTTTAAGTACTTTATATTTTTTTTGAAGATGATAGTTTAGTTCAATGCAAACCGTGGTTTAAACCAAAACCGAACCGTATTTATATGGTATGGATTGGTTTGGTTTTATGCCTTTTATGGGTTGGTTTGGTTCTCTAAATTCATAATCCGTAGGTATTGGTTTGGTTCTTGGTTTACTACAAAACCGAACCAATCCGAACCATGCTCACCCCTACTGGTCCCTGCTCCAATCGTCGTTCCGGCCACCACTTCACTACTTTCTGTTGGGAAAATCTCGGCATTTACACGAAATACAGAGAACAATTTCCATTGATAATGAGCAATTACATAATCGAAATACAAGAACAAAAACAGATTGAAACAGAATATGAAGAACGAGATACAAACTGAATCTTTAGGATTGAAACCGAGGCCTGTGTAATACCACAGTCACCTTAAGAAATATTCGCCGCCTACCGTGGGCAGTGGCGGACCCAGGATTTCCGCACACTGGGGGCACCTATTATTCAAAATCTTAAAAAATATTTCTCTATATATATGTACCACTAAATTATCGCTCAATCATTGAATATTGATCACCCGTTCTATTCCGCAATCGATTTTTGACAATCTTCATGGCTGAAAATACTCTTTCAACTATCGCGGTGGCAACCGTAAGATTAATAGAAAGTAAATTAAAGAATTTAGTAATTTGATTTTTCATAATATTTTGGATTTGGAGAAAAACACAAAGAAATAGGACAAAATAGAGAAATAAAGGAAAGAGTTAGAACAAAAATAGAGAAATAAAGGAAAGAGGTAGAACAAATACGAAGAAATAAATGAAAGAGAGAACAAAAAAAGAAAAAAAGGAAAAAAAAGGAAAAACAGAATGAAGAAATAAATAAAAGAGAGAAAAAGAAAAAGCAGAATGGCACGCCGAATTGAACCCTGCCTTGTGCAAAGATAGAACAAAAAAAGAAAGAAAAACAAAATGGCACCCTTGGGAATTGAACCCAAGTATTTGGAGCTTTGCACAGCATACATAACCACTCAGCCACACTGATGCTTTGTACAAATGTAGGAAACTTTTATATATTTATATCAAATTTTAATTTTTTTAATTTTTTTTTAAAAAGGCATGGGGGCACGTGACCCCACGTGCCTCAACGTGGGTCCGCCCCTGACCGTGGGTGTTGTAGGTTGCGTCGGCGACTTTCTCCCAGGGTTGGCTCGGTTGAACCGCAGGCCGTCGGAACACCGCCGAAGACCGCCTTGGCGAACTGACTACCGCCTGCCTCTCTCTCTCAAGAACGGATATAGGAATATACTGAAAGGTTGCGAATTTGCTTGTGCCTTTTCCAGAAACGTGAGCCCCCTTTTATAGAGTGAGGGAGGCCTATGGAGATGAATTCTGCCAATGAATGGGGAGGTTATGGGAGTAATGCACCATCATGAGGAGGGTTACGGGAGGTACAGAATTCCACAATTCAATACGTCTATTGATTGTGGTGCGTCCAGATTCAACGAACCCGGAACGAGCACGGTTGCCTCGAGAGACCCTCCGGTAGCCCCGATTTCATTCATCTGAAAATCTGTAAAAATTTCCAACAATTTCGGCGTCCAAAAGTTTGGACAATCTATTATTGAATCTGGTTTGTTTCCGAACAGTAGGTTAATTAGAAGTATTGAAATTAGCTTCATGCTCTCCTGTTTAATTGATGAGAAAAATGAGGAAATTAGAAGAAACATTGGGTTGGTGTACATGTTTTTCGTTCCTTTCGTGCCCAAAATTTTGAAGTCATCGTCGATGTCGTGTTGGTTTGGAGATCGAAGAATTGGTGAACTCAGAATTGGGTAAATCCTAATTTTCCTTTTTGCCTACTGTTGGGGCATTCCTATATTTTGGCTAGCTATAGTAAAAATTGGCATTTTTCCTATGGCAAAATGCCTAGGAACTGCTGGAGATGCTCGCAGCATAAATTTTCAAATGTAAACTATCCAAATTTTCCAACTAATCTAAGCACATTATTCATTCCAGACAAGGACCTCCCAACACAAATTTCCTCCACCCAAATTCTATCTTCTCCAATTTGAGACAATCCCTCTCTCTCTCTCTCTCTCTCTCTCTCTCTCTGCATTCAATAATTCGTTATCATATTAATCGTAATTCTTCTGTTGAATAACATGAGTGAACCTGTACAAAGAGCTAGACTCTACAACAAAGCCTGTTCTTGAAAATTCTAAAAATATCATGACAATGGGAATGATATGATACAGTATAAGAATATTGTAGGCCAATATATATATGGATGAACAAAGCTTACCCACCACCTCCAGTTTCTTCCCTTCCCAAAGGTTTCAGAGAAGTAGAACCCAAAAGTACTTGTACACACCGATGAGCTTCGCTTAGGTTGTAAAAGAGGCGGAAGTTGCCCTCTCCCCGTTCCTTCGCGAAACAAAAGATGAAATCTCTGCAGTTCGGAATGAAGACGACGAAGAGGGACCTGGGGCTGAAGCTGCAAAGGCGGAGAAAGGACTGACACTAGCGCTTACGTTCATGCTGGTTCCCACTAACGGATCCTTCAGCTGCAGCCTTAGGGGGTGGTGGCTTTTCCATTTCGATAATCCCTTCTAACATCTGCACCACTTTTCCCATCAAAAGTGATCTTGCTTGTGCTCTGATGGTGCAAGGCATGAAGATGCCCTCTCTAGATTCCTTCCCAAAACAAAAGATGAGGTTTGGGCAGTTTGGAATGAGGATGATGAAGAGGGCGCCGATGTTGAATCTACAAAGTTTGAAAAAACACTCACATACTTGTTTTCTCCGTTAGAAGCCCCTTCAAAAAAAGTCTTAGGGTTTGGTGGCTTCCCAATCTTGGTAACCCCTTCCAACATTTGCACCACTTCTCCCATTGTTGGCCTCTGAGAAGGTTGCTCTTGGATACACCAAAACCCCACCTGAATGGCCCTAATAACTTTGCCCATATCCACCTCCTCGTGATCTAAAATCCTTTTGTCAACAATTTCCTTCACATTTCCCCTTTCAAACTCGTCAAAAGCCCAAACTGAGAACTTTTTCTCATCTGTTTCTGCGGAGACTTCGAAACTTCTTCTCCCGCTCACTAATTCCAGTAAAACCATGCCGTAGCTGTAAACATCAGCTTTTGATGTTATCGGAAGGTTCCTAAGCCATTCTGGAGCCAAATAACCTTTTGTAAATCCACTGGTACTTGCCAAAGTTCGGTACCGATGATGGTCTTTTTTAGGACTCGTAAGTCTTGCAAGGCCGAAATCCGAGACCTTGGCAATGTATTTCTCATCCAAGAGGATATTTTCTGGCTTCATATGACCGTGCACAATGCAGTCTTGACACTCCTCGTGAAGGTACGTCAATCCCTTGGCCGTACCGAGGGCTATGGTAAACCTACACTCCCAATTCAACGATGTTTTGAACTGTTCTTCCCTTGGGAAAAGAAAATGATTAAGAGATCTTTTTTCCATGAACTCGTATACCAGAAGCCTGTGGCGATATCCGTCACAGCAAAACCCGATCAATCTGACTAAATTCAAATGGTGGGTGCTACTTATAGTTGCAACTTCCATCCGAAATTGTTTCTGCCCCAGCTCGATTACCTCAAGACGCTTCACAGCAACAACAGTTCCATTGGCAAGAGTACCTCTGAAAACAGCCCCTAACTTCCCTCCTCCGATCTTATCCTCAAAACCTTTTGTGGCCGATCGCAACTCTTTGTAGGAGAACTGGAGTAATACGCTAGAGACAAAGTAGAGAAGGGAACATTGACCGGAGAGCCCCCCGAATCGCTGACTTTTTCCATGCAACCACATACACAAGACACACTCTAGCACGAAAAAACCGAAAATGGTGCCCAGAACCACAAGTACGACAATCCATGCATGATACCCGCGAGCATTCTTGCGGGAAATAGATTGATTCGGTATTATCGGGTAACAAACCTTGAGAAATGAAGTGGTACGGAGGGCCGGAGACTGATACCCGCTTAAGAAACCCGGGAATTTCATGTAAATCGACCCCCGCCCGTCGGCCAATGAAGTGGAGGCAATGCAAGAGCGGCTGTTCAGGCAATTCAATTAGCACGCAGCTATACCCACGGTGAAAAGTTGTGGAACCAACTCGGGAGGGTATGTCAAAAACGTTGTGTGGTCTAATTGCAACATTGTTTCTCTACCGGGACAATCCTCTATCTCCACTCTCCTCCGGCACCCTTTTCGTCTATTATCCAGATCAATCGGATCGAAATTCTGGAAAGGACACCCACAAGTCGGACCCGAATCGTTGTAACTACAAACACCCATATCCCCACAGTACCCGAAAACTAGACACTGATTAGCAACAGCTGCCCACCTCTCTGTGATTTTCCCACTTCCCTTGGAAGAGCTATAAATCCTCAAATTCCCATCATTGTCCAATCTCAAAAACCTGAGTATGTCGGTCCCTTCGGCATGATCACTGCTATAAGCCATGACCACGGGGCTCGAAAGCGACAGATCGAAGACCGATAATGTGCCATTCGATTCAAGACTTAAACTAGGTGATGTTAAGTTAATGCTGTCGGATGATGAATCCAAACCCAAACTCCAATACACAATATAGTTGTTCCATCTCAGTGCTAGATTTCCAGAGCTAAGGAGACTAAAAGAGTACAACCCAGATCGCAGGACTTTGTTTATTGCGAAGTTTTGTGAGGGCAAGATGGTATCAGTTGGGTTATCGAAGGTGGACCAAACAGAAACGGTACTGTTTTTCAAAACAAAGTTACCTGCAGGGGCGGACGCAGGATTGTTAATGCGTGGAACCAAATCACAAGTATTAATTAACAACAAAACATCATATTTATCACACACAAAAAAAAAACAAAATATTATCCTTATGTACTAATAACTCACTTTTAGGGGACCTTTCTTCATAATTTGTACCGACAAAACCTAAAATATAGTAGAAATAATAGGATAATTGGGAGGAGTACAGGGCCCGGGTGGGACTTGCACCTACCTAGATCTGCCCGTGGTTACCTGAGTCGTCGAGGGCGGCAGAGGTGACGCCGCGGCCGGCGGTGTCGGACTGCCACACGACGGAGCCAGAGGAGCCGTTGACGAGGCGGAGGTTGCCGTTGGCTTGGAACCGGAGGGAGGCGGAGGAGTCGGCCGCCCCGCCGCCGCTTTCGCTGCAGCCGGCCTTCCAGACTGGGATGCCGTCGCACGTGACAGCGGCAAAGTAGGCGGGGCCGTCAGATATGAAGCCGAGAGAGAAGTTTTTGTTCGGGGAGGTCCAAGTTTGGGTTGGGTTTGAGGCGTAGAGGGTTGAGCCTGGGGAAATATCAACTGAGGAAACAGATGAGCAGCAGAAAAACAGTGTCAAAGTTAGTGTAAATGGCGCATCCATCTCTCTCTCTCTCTCTCTCTCTCTCTCTCTCTCTCTCTCATCTTAAATGCAAGAGTAATGCTACGGTCCATGAAGGATTTCCATAATTCAACTCCCAGGATCTTCCTCCATTTATTTTTACATTTCTTTTCATTTTCATGTGGGCCTGGCGGTCTTTCTCCATTTCTTTGCTTCACTTCTTTTAAAGAAAAAGTCACCATTTTTCAACCAAAAAAGAAAAGAAAAAGTCACCACAGACCTTCCTCTCTCACCGATGCCATCCAGTAGAGGCATCTCTCTCGCCGATAGTCATCTTCAGGACCTACAGATTGTCGTCGGAGTGATTTCATGGCCTTTTTCTGAACCAAACGGAGATTCTACCGAAGTTTTGATACTTATGAACTTGGCAATTCAGGTATCAAGGGGTTTTTTTTACTTGATTTTCTCTTCAAATTTGTTGGTGATTATTATGTCCAGATGAGTTTCTCGCCTTCTGTAAGTTATAAGAGTCATGGGGTCGAGCGAAACAAAATGCAAGAGTCATGGAGATGGCTTCAATTACCAGACTTGTTAAAATTCCTGAAAATTTGGAAAATGAGATACTTATATTGTTTGAGCTTTCCGGAATGGTATTGTTTGTATTTCTGCTAGCTGTTGTTTGAGCTCATGGAAATGAGAGAGTTCTTCCATGGCCGATTGTTTGTTTGTCATCGGAGTGGTGCGGTCCTCGTT
The DNA here is from genome assembly GCA_018127125.1 of Rhododendron griersonianum. Lineage (NCBI taxonomy): Eukaryota > Viridiplantae > Streptophyta > Magnoliopsida > Ericales > Ericaceae > Rhododendron > Rhododendron griersonianum. Next base: position 28,620,463 of record CM030798.1, read on the forward strand.
CTCAGGATAGAACACCTTACAGGAAGAAATACCACATAGTAACATATATCCTTCAGTACATTAACCCAAAGACAAATCAAACTAAGGCAAAGAAATTTACCCTTGTTCACAAAATCAGGTTTTTACAAAGTGGAGAAGATACAGTTAGGAGAAGTCTTTTCCGCAATTTGGCAATCAACTACACCCTGCGCAATTAATCCAGCTTATTTTGAACTCATTTTGGAGTCAATTTGACGATCTGACTCGTCCACATTGTAGAGCTTGTCAAGTACAACAATCACGCAAAACATCGTGTGAATTAGATACCGAACAATATAAGATCGGAGGACATATATTTTGAAAGAAAATGAGCTGGCAACTCTGGATTACTACTATTTTAAAAGTCATTTTCATAACTTTGCCTTATTTTTTTCTTCACGCATACTTTTCATAAATTCCAAATTCAAACACAACACAATTGGGTAAATCCTTGACTTTGCCTTATTAGAAAAAACATTGGGTTGGTGTACATGTTTTTCCTTCCTTTCGTGCTTAAAATTTTGAAGTCATCGTCAATGTCGTGTTGGTTGGAGATTGAAGAATTGGTGAATTCAGAATTGGGTAAATCCTAATTTTCCTTTTGCCTAGACTGTTGGGGCATTCCTATGTTTTGGCTAGCTATAGTAAAAACTGGCATTTTTCCTATGGCAAAATGCCTAGGAACGGCTGGTGACTATCCAAATTTTCCAACTAATCTAAGCACATTATTCAACCATGGCTTCTTTAGGTATGGCTGACTATCCATTCCAGACAAGGGCCTCCCAACCCAAATTTCCTCCACCCTAGGGCTCTTAAACTCTCTCTCTTTATACAAGGACCTCCTAAAGGTTGTCTCTTCTTTTTTCTCTCTCAAGATTATGAAGGGACAAGGCAAGTCTCTCTGCTCCCTCCAAATGATTTGGCAAAACCACAGGAAGAAAAAGTTCAGCATTCACTAATTCACAATCATATTAATCGTAATTCCTCCGTTGAACAACATGAGTGAACCCGTACAAAGAACTAGACTCTACAACAAAGCCTGGTCTTGAAAATTCTATAAATATCATGACAATGGGAATGATAAGATACAGTATAAAAATATTGTAGGCCAATATAAGAATGAACAAAGCTTACCCACCTCCAGTTTCTTCCCTTCCCAAAGGTTTCAGAGAAGTAGAACCCAAAAGTACTTGTACACACCGATGAGCATCAATTGAGCTTAGCTTAGGTTGTAAAAGAGGCGGAAGTTGCCCTCTCCCAGTTCCTTTGCGAAACAAAAGATGAATTCTCTGCAGTTCGGAATGAAGACGACGAAGAGGGACCTGGGGCTGAAGCTGCAAAGGTGGAGACACTACCACTTATGTTCATGCTGGTTCCACTACCGGATCCTTCAGCCGCAGCCTTAGGGGGTGGTGGCTTTTCCATTTCAACAATCCCTTCTAACATCTGCACCACTTTTCCCATCATCGGCCTCTGGGTCGGTTGCTCCTGGATACACCAAAAGCTCACCTGAATCACCCTAATTACTTGCTCCATATCCAATTCATAATCCGGAAGCCTCTTGTCGACAATCCCCTTCACGTTCCCCTTTTCAAACTCCTCGTAAGCCCAAATAGAAAACTTTTTCAGATTTGTTTCTGCAGACACTTCAAAATTCCTTCTCCCGCTCACTAACTCCAACAAAACCATGCCATAGCTGTAAATGTCAGATTTTGATGTTATTGGCAGATTTGCCAGCCACTCCGGAGCCAAATACCCTCTAGTCCCCCTGACACTTGTCAATGTCCGGCCCCTATGGTCCTTTGGATTTAAGAGTTTTGCAAGGCCGAAATCTGAGACTTTGGCATTGTAAGCTTCATCCAATAGAATGTTCTCTGGCTTTATGTCACAGTGCACAATGCAGTCTCGACACTCCTCATGTAGGTATGTGATACCCTTCGCAGTCCCTAGGGCAATTTTAAACCTACTCTCCCAACTGAATGATTTTCCTGACTCTTCATCTGTCGTAAAGAGGAAACTATCAAGGGATCCGTTCTTCATGAACTCGTATACCAAAAGCCTGTGGCGCCCTTCGGAGCAAAACCCAATTAATCTAACAAGATTCAAATGGTGGGTGCTACTTATAGTTGCAACTTCCATTCTAAACTGTTTCTCCCCCTGCTCGATTCCCTCGAGCTGCTTCACCGCAACAATCTTATTGGCAATGACACCTCTATAAACAGCCCCAAATCCTCCTGCTCCGAGCTTATCCCGGAAGCCTTTCGTGGCGCGTTGAAGTTCCTTGTATGAGAACTGGACCGGTGCACCAGAGGCATATTCAATAAGAGCATATTGAGCCGACGACGCCCCGAATCTAGCCCTGTTTCTACAGCACCACCACCACAAACCACCCTCAAACATCACCAACCCTGAAATGGAGCCTATAACCGCCACAACCAACATCCAACTGTGAAGGCTCGAAGATTTACCCTTCGTTACTCCTTCCGAGGGAGAAGGGTTTCCCACGACTGGGCCACAAACTTTGACAAATGAAGTGCTGGGAAGAGCAGGCGATTGATACCCGCTCACGAAATCTGGAGTTTTCTGATAACACAGCCCAGTCCCATCGGACAACGAGGTGGAGGCAATACAAGGGCTACTAACCAGACAATTCAACCCGCACGCTGATATAGCTGCAAAGAAAACTTGCGAAGCCAGCTCAGGCGGGTAAGTTAAAAACTTGGCATGATCCAACTGCAACATCGCTCCACTCCCGGGACAATCCGCAATCTCCACCTTCCTCTTACACCCTTTCCTACTATCCATCGGATCGATCGGTTCGAAATTCAAGGACGGACACTCGCAAACGGGACCCGTATCGTTGTAACTACAGATACCGAAATTTCCACAGTACCCGAAAACCAGACATTGGTCAGCAACAGCTGCCCATCTCTCCGTGCTGCTGTCACTTCCCTGAGCGTAACTGTAAATCCTCAAATTCCCATCACTGTCCAGTCTCAGAAACCTAAAAACATCGGTCCCCTCGGCGTAGTCACTGCTGTAAGCCATGACCACGGCGCTCGGAAGCGTCGGGTCGTAGAGGGATAAGATCCCGATCGACTGAAACCCTAAGCTGGGCGACGTCAGGTTCGTGGTAATTGACGAATTTAGCCCGGAATTCCAGTACACAATCGTGTCGTTCCATTTCAGGGTTACGTTTCCAGACGGAAGGAGACTGAAAGAGTACAGCCCAGATCTTAAAACTCTACTAGTCGTGAAATTCTGCGAGGGTAAAATGGTATTCGTGGGGTAATCGAAGGTGGACCAGATTGGGACGGTGCCGTTTAGGAGGACGAAGTTACCTGAGTCGTTGAGGGCGGCGGAGGAGACGCCGCGGCCGGTGGTGTTGGACTGCCAGACGACGGCGCCGGAGGAGCCGTTGACGAGGCGGAGGTTGCCGTCGGGGAGGAGCCGGAGGGAGGCGGTGGCGTCGGCCGCGCCGCCGCCGGGGGAGGTGCCGCCGGCGGTCCAGACGTGGAGGTCGTTGCGGGTGATGGAGACGTAGTGGGCGGAGGCGGCGGCAGTGAAGCCTAGGACGAAGGTTGCGGACGGGGAGGTCCAGGTTAGGTTTGGGGACGAGGCGTAGAGGGTGGAGTTGAGGGTGATAGTATCTGCTGCGGAGGAGGTGGAGGTCGAGAGGAGGAGGAGGAGGAGGAGGAGGAGGAATGGGATTAGTGTGGGTTTTGGCTTCATTTTTTAATTCTTCACCTTCCACTCCACTCCCCACCTTTACATTATAGTATTATTTTTATATGTATCTAAAAAATTAAAAGTACTTTCGTTTGTGATTTTTTTTTTTTATTTTCTTTGCGCCAAATTAATGGACTGGTCAAGATTTTTAACATAGCGCGAAGAAACTTGAAAAAATATGTACTTTTTTTGTAACTCAAAAATTGCATGTATTCTCGGAAAAAAATTGTTTAAATGGGACGGAATGAGTATTTATTTGGAAAATTCTTGAGATGCAGAGGAAGGGGAAGGAGGGAGGAGACTTCTCTTGACTTGGAATGGAAGTTGGAACAGAGTGGTGGACGCTGGTGGTCGTGTTTGTTGGGCTAGAGAGAGAGAGAGTGTCCGACTATAACATTTTGTTAAGCCTTTATATGGAGGAATTTTTCAGTGCCGAGCGGGTATTGCCCACGTGGCATCCGCTCGGCGCATCCGAGCCGTCCGATACACTTTTGGACAGCTCGGATTAAAACACTCTCTCTCCTCCCACCCCAACACTTTCTCTCTCCAAATCTGAACCGTTCAAAAATAAAATGAACAGCTCAGATGCGCGAGCGGACACCAAGTGGTATCCGCTCGGCACTGAAATTTTTTCCCTTTTTATGGCTATTTTGTAGTGAATGTTATGATGAGAGTCACAGTAAGAAAAATGATTCTGAAATTGTCATACCTTCTTTACGCGAATGCTATGCCCCACTTTTACGGTATTATTTTGTTATACTTTTTTTTTGTGATTTTTGTTAGGTCATCTTATAGTTAATGTTATGTCTTCTTACGGTGAAAGTCAATGGAATTTCCTCGATAAAAAGGGATACTTTAGCATTTTCCGTTACGGAAAATATAAATTGTAAGCAGATATGCGCAAAAGATTAAGTGTAACTTGTGCCACATAATTTAAGCCTTTTCGAAAAAGTTTCTTGAACAATATCTCTCTTCTCTCCTCATTGTTTGATGGTGAGAGGAACTTGCCATGAAGTTCCTTAGTCAGGGGTGCCGGCCGGGCTAACTTACGCTCACCTCCACAAATACCCTCTCCAGCCTGGTTAAAGGTGAGTCATCCACGCTGAAACTAAGGGATTCACAAGAAATTTATTTCTTGCAGTCTGACCCCAAGAATCAAGCCCTAGTAAATCGTACGGGGAACAAACCCACCATGATAGAAATCACTATTAGGGCTGATTTATTCATATCTCCATTTGAATTGAGAGACTCCAACTGCGCGCCTCTACAGCCCTAGTGAAGTATGGTACGATTGACAAGTCGTAGAATTGAAAACAGACAGATTTGAAAACCAAAGAAGAGTGATCAACTCTATATATTCATCCTTTGACACTTCAGACGAATTTTCCCAGTACCGGCCCATGGCATTCCAAGATGCATCCTGCTACTTCATTCAACGGACCATAAAGTCATCAATACCCATAACACCGTAAAAGAGAAGTCGGTACGGGTTGTCTTCAAGACAAAATTAACTTTTGATTGCTCTCGTCAAGACGAATAATTAATTTAATTAAAAAGTTTGACGACAAATTACACAAAAGATTAGTAAAGGTACATAAAAACGGACGGGGGAGTATAAGACTAAATCGTGATATTTAAGAACACATATATTTGTGTATACCGTATTCATGGATCCCCAACTCAGAATCTCTACCCTTTTGGTTTCTTGGTTCCTAAAATCAACTGGCGACTCTAAACAAAATAAGTGCACCGCAACGGGTACTTTTGAGCAATCAAGGCATGCTGCAACGGATGTCCAATATCCAACGAAGTCTCGCCGATACAAGTCTTTACTGTTTTGACGACTCTGCTGAGAAAATTTCCCTAGTCTCTCTTTCTAGAAACGGACTGGACAACGAAGGATGTCAGCTCAAAATCGATGGGCCAACTCATCAGCTTCACGCGGGAGGCCTGGCATTTTGGAGGGAGACAGTGATACAAGTGATAAACTAGTCAAACGAGCTAAGCGGGTGATTGATCAAGCTTGATTTGAAAACTTAATAAGTTTCAAAAAAATATTCGAGTTTAGCTTGTTTATGAGACGAGTTGATCCCAAACAAGCTTAAATAATCAAACCAAACACAAGCCGATCTCGAGTAGTTTGAGTTTTTTAAACTTCATAAGCCAAACGACCAGAGTCGTAGCGCGTTCGAGCTTGCTTTTGACACCTTAAAGAGCTTCTAACGAATGAACACGTACAAACTCGACCTCGACCTCAAATAACTCGGTTCGTTTAGCAGCCCTAAATAGACATAGATATCTTTGATCCATTTGATTACCTTCCATGTAGATTAATTGTCCTACAATGGAAGAGGGTATAACACGAAAAATTATTATGTGTTCATGACTTCCATAGTATTGTGTGCTCTTACCTTCGGAATTGCCCTCCTAACTTCTATCGAAGCACTTCTGCAATTAATTCAAAAGAGAAACAAACTCTTATATCTACACATATTTTACCTCTAGTTAAAAAGAAGGATAGAAAAATAAAAATAGATTGGAGAAACTAAACAGGTGGTCATTGACATTAACTCCCAAATACCATTACTTGACAATATTTTTGAACATTTCAACCACATAAAAAAATTTACAATAATTATTTCTATAAACGAAAGTCCGGGCCAGCTTACGCGTATGACGCATGTCGACTAATTCTGGGGCCCAGAAGCTAACGACTTTGCAAACTCTCAAGTAACCCCAAGATGTGGAATGTTTGGATTCCGTGGAATTCAAACCTGCGATCTCATGAAAAACAAGCACTCATTTACTTTTTCATAACTTTGCAAAACACCTTGGGGTTTGAAAGTGATATTACTTGTGCCCTAATTACAAAAGGGATGAAGATGCCCTCTCTAAATTCCTTTCCAAATGAAAAGATGAGGTTTGAACAATTTGAAATGAGGATGATGAAGAGCGAGCCATTGTTGAATCCACAAAGTTTGAAAAAACACTCACATTACCACCACCCACATCCTCATCAAAAGCCCCCTCACCAACAGCCTTGGGGTTTGGTGGCTTTCTAATCTTAGTAATCCCTTCCAACATTTGCACCACTTCTCTCATTGTTGGCCTCTGAGAAGGTTGCTCTCGGATGCACCTAAAGGCCACTTGAATGGCCCTCATTACTTGGCTCATATCAACTTCCTCATGATCTACCATTCCTTTGTCAACAATTCCCTTCACATTCCTTTTTTCAAACCTCTCATAAGCCCAAACTGAAAACCTTTTCTCATCTGTTTCTGCGGAGACTTCGAAACTTCTTCTGCCGCTCACTATCTCCAGTAGAACCATGCCGTAACTGTAAACATCGGCTTTTGATGTTACTGAAAGGTTTGCGACCAGTTCTGGAGCCAAATAACCTCTCGTATTCCCTCTAACATTTGCCAGGGTTTGGTGTCGATGATGGTCTTTCTTAGGACTAGCGAGTTTTGCTAGGCCGAAATCCGAGACTTTGGCAGTGTATTTCTCATCCAAGAGGATGTTTTCCGGCTTTAAGTTACAGTGCACGATGCAGTCTCGACACTCCTCGTGTAGATACGCGATTCCCTTGGCCATACCGAGGGCTATCGTGAACCTACACTCCCAACTCAACAATTTTTCAAAGAATTCTTCCCTTGGGAATAGGAAATGATCAAGGGATCTATTTTGCATGTACTCGTATACCAGAAGCCTATGACGATGTCCTTCGCAGCAGAATCCGATCAATCTGACTAAATTCAAATGGTGGGTGCTGCTTATAGTTGCAACTTCCATCCGAAACAGTTTCTCCCTTTGCTCGATTCCCTCGAGACGCTTTACTGCAACGACGGTTCCATTGGCAAGAGTACCGACGAAAACAGCCCCAAATTCTCCTCCTCCGACCTTATCCTTAAAACCTTTTGTGGCCGATCGCAACTCTTTGTAGGAGAACTGGAGTGATACGCCAGAGACGAAGTCGAGAAGGGAATGTTGACCGGAGAGCCCCCCGAATCGCGGACTTTTTCCACGTAACCACAAGCACAAGACACCCTCTAGCACGACGAAACCGAAAATGGTGCCCAGAACCCCAAGTACGACAACCCATGCATGATACCCGCGAGCATTCTTGCGGGAAATAGATTGATTCGGTATTATCGGGTCACAAACCTTGAGAAATGAAGTGCTACGGAGGGCCGGAGACTGATACCCGCTTAAAAAACCCGGAAATTTCATGTAAATCGACCCCCGCCCGTCCGCCAATGAAGTGGAGGCAATGCAAGAGCGGCTGTTCAGGCAATTCGACCGGCACTCGGCTATACCCGCGGTGAAAAGTTGTGGAACCAACTCGGGAGGGTATGTCAAAAACGTTGCGTGGTCTAATTGCAACATTGTTTCTCTACCGGGACAATCCTCTATCTCCACTCTCCTCCGGCACCCTTTTCGTCTATTATTCGGATCAATTGGATCGAAATTCAGGGAAGGACACCCACAAATCGGACCCGTATCGTTGTAACTACAAATGCCCATATCCCCACAGTATCCGAAAACTAGACACAGATTAGGAACAGCCGCCCATCTCTCTCTGATTTTCCCACTCCCCTTGGAAGAGCTATAAATCCTCAAATTCCCATCAGAGTCCAATCTCAAAAACCTGAGTACGTCGCTCCCTTCGGCATGATCACTGCTATAAGCCATGACAGAAGTGATTGAAAGTGATGGATCGGAGATTGATAATGTGCCATTCGATTCAAGACTTAAACTAGGTGATGATATGTTTATTTTGTTGTGTGATAAATCCGAACCCAAACTCCAATACAATATGGAGTTATTCCATCTTAGTGCTAGATTTCCAGAGGTAAGGAGACTGAAAGAGTACAACCCAGATCGCAGTACTTGGTTAATGGTGAAGTTTTGTGAGGGGAAAATGGTATCAGTTGGGCTATTGAAGGTGGACCAAACAGAAACGGCACTGTTTTTCAGAACAAAGTTACCCGAGTCGTCGAGGGAGGCGGAGATGATGCCGCGGTCAGCGGTGTTGGACTGCCACACGACAGAGCCAGAGGAGCCGTTGACGAGGCGGAGGTTGCCGTTGGCGAGGAACCAGAGGGAGGCAGAGGAGTCAGCTGCCCCGCCACCATCATCGCTGCCTCCGGCCTTCCAAACTGTGATGCCGCCGTCGTAGGTGACGGCAGCAAAGTGGGCGGAGCCCTCGGCTATGAAGCCGAGAGAGAAGTTTTTCATTGGGGAAGTCCAAGTTTGGGTTGGGTTTGAGGCATAGAGGGTTGAGCCAGGGGAGATATCGGTCGAGAAAACAGAGGAAAACAAGAGTGTCAACATTACTGCAAATGGTGCCCCCATCTCTCTCTCTCTCTCTCTCCAGACAGATCAGAGATGTGAATTTAGTGCAAATGGAGCCGAGAAAGTTGCAGTGGGAAGGTCATTTAAGGTGAAAGCCATGCACAACCACAAACTCAGCCTTCATAGCAATAATAGCATGAAAACAACCTTACATTAACCGTTATTTCCAATAATTTTCTCTAGCTCAGCCAATCGGAAGTACATTGAATTTTCTACGAAAAATAACAAGGCGGGTAAACAATGGTCAAGAAGCTCCATTCCAGTAGCAGACTCTGATTGAGAGAGTTTTAGTACGTCTGCAAAGGGTCAATTTGAGCAGACGTCAATAGGTACGTTCCGCCATTGCCTCAAATATAACCAGATTTAAATCCCAACAAATACAAAAATGAAATATAAAGGGTTGACAGATTGCACCACGCTTTGGCGGTGTTATTTATCACAAGATCGCTTTATGAAGCAAAATTACCAAAAACTCTGGTGAAATCCACTAAAATATTGATTATATTTGAGGCAACATTGCACAAGCACATACATTCATTTGAATAGAAAGCTAACGAAAGAAGAACAAGAACACAGAAAAGTGAAGCCCGATAATACTAGTGCATCTGCCGACACATTAAACTCCGGAGCCCATTGCCCCAACAACGAAATCAATAGGAGTTGGAAAGTACAAAATTCTCACAGCCAACGGCTGGCTGTTACAAACTTCTGAAGACTCAAGAATCTTGCTTCTGCTTCTTTGCCTCTCCTTTCATCTTAGCTTCCCGACGTTCCCTCTTCACTCCCTTTGCTTTGTTAGGTAATACCTTCTCTCCAACCTAAATACAGCAAACAAATCATTAGGACTAATAGGACAGGATAGCAGGCTTCTGTCCTCCTGGTAAACGCAATCAGAAAAATCAAGTAAACTGGGGAAGGGAGAGACGGAAGCAAAAGAAAGGGAGAGACTGCCGTGGATGTTTATTATCAGTCCTACAGCTCATTCTAAACCACATGGCTATCGGTAGGGGTTTCGAAGAGGACAGAGATGTCAACCACATCAAGTGTTTGTACCAACTACATTACACCTCTAAAATAATTACTCATACTCCACCAACTGATGCAACCAACCAAAGAGTAATGTTGATTTCTCACCTGTTGGTCTGGCATATATATCTTCCCTATCTTTCCTTGTATTGAATCCCGGCTCACATTTTTCTCCTGGTACACAAAGAAATAGGCATTTAAAACAAGTCCTCACGTGTGTGTATGAGAGAGAGAGATATATATATATATAGATAGATAGATAGATAGAGAGAGAGAGAGAGAGAGAGAGAGAGAGAGAGAGGGGACCTTCTTCTTGGTCAGTTCATGAGCTTTCTTCATACTTTCTTTCCGTAGGCTTTCATCAGGAAGACGATGCCGGCGAACCAGCAAATCCATGGAGGGACCAACTTCAACAAGCTCCATCCTTGGGATTATGGTGCCGGATTTCTTAAGTCGCAGTGCACAGTGCGTAAAGAGCACCTTATTTGAAGACAAGGCTGTACACACATAAACACGGTCTAACCCGGCAATGTTCAAGTTTGACACAGCCTGTATCAAGAAAATCATGCTTCTTACAATACTATACAGAATGCAAAGACCAGATGACAGGGTTACTAATTATCGACATCGTATGAGAAATAAATAAATGAGAAAAGGCGGCAGAAAGCAACAAAAATACACCTCTCCCCGGAACAGATCAAGCAAAACTTCCTTCAAATGCTTCAGCTCTTCGACACTCTCGAATCCTTCTCCAATAAAAGCAAATAAAGGTTTTGAGCCAAGTCGAGGAGCTAATTTCCTACCATATGAGAATGACTCCATGCTTTTGAAATTCTCAACACCAAGCTCTACAAGATCATATATGTGGTGATCATAAGTTCGCCCAATAACAAGATTGTTGGGTCGCTTCTTTGAATGAGAACCGAACTGCAAATACAATCATATAAAACACTCGAATAGAGGCCAGACTCGCAAAATAAGCTGCAGAGAAAAAGTCCCAAACAAAGGTTCTTTATAAATCTAGTCTAACGTATGAGCTTGAGACTTTGCATCTCAACGCAGGAAATGAATTGTCAAAGCAAGGGAACATTGTATCTGCTAGCAACTTCTGATTCTATAACTCGAAGAAGGAATACATGGTAATAAGGAGTATTACATTCAAATTTCAATACTTCAGGTCTTCAGCTACTTTGAAATACCAAGGGTGAAAGGTAGCACACATGACTTCGTTATAAGAGCAACATAGTCCTCACTCCTCACGATGATAGCAAATCACGGAAACAGTCCAACTTATCCGAAAACAAAAGAGACAATTAACACCTGCAGTCATGGCTTGACCTTTCTAAAACAAATGAGACAAAAATAAGCAATTATATACTAGGTTCATTCATTACCCAAGTGTTGAGTACCTCAACAGACCTTACACAACGCAAGTTAAATTTAGTGCAAGGGACATCCATTAAGGACTCAAATCCAGAAAACATGACACGTCGCTTGATTATCCTCAACTCAATAGGAGAACATCATCCGTCCAATTGTGTCATTGGTACAGTTTTCAATTCAGCAGTAATAATAGGACAACAAAAAGTAACGTCCCCACAACGAGAAAGTACACCAAGTAACAAACTCCATAAATTGTCAACTAGATTGCTTAAAAAAAAAAATGAAGAAGATTTGAGGTTTCTCGTACCACAAAAAGACTGCAATCAGTTTTGAGAGAAAAGAACTCCAAAGAAGTTTCACCGCCGCTCTCAAATGGTCTGATGCTATCATTCTTCCGGGAATATTTAATGGATTCACCCTTCTTAAGATGATAAATATCAGATAGTACGGTATTCAATACATCGCTCGTTTTCGTACCATGCAGGATTAAGGTTTTCTTCCCACCTTCAACCTGCAAAACACATTGCCAAAAATCAAAAAGAACACAGGTCGCTCCCAAAAGAAATTGTTTTAGCACTTCCTGATAAACGAAAGAAAAGGCTGAGTAGTTGTCAACAGCTCAGGAGGAAGCCATGGAAAAACTCACGAGTTTGGGGGCACGTTTCTGAACCTCTCGCCTGGCTCTTCCAGTTTTGGGAGTTTTTATCTGTAACATGATTTCTGTAACAACGGAAAAGTAGAAACACAGCAAAGATACAGTAAGTACAACTAGAAACTTTCAATAAAAACAAGTGCTCCAGAAATGTGTTTTTTATGAGTGAAGTGCTCTGAATTCCAAGTGTATGATACTCAACCTGAACGGATATGCGCAAGAGATATCACTATATGAACCTACCTCGACGAAGACTGGAGGCGCAATCGGAGATTGGAGATCGGCCGACTTGCAGACGCTGGCTGGGTCGGTGTGGAAGGAAGACGATGAAAGAAACGCGCGACTGTCTGTTTTTTTGGTTAATGTTTTTCTTCTTTCTCTTTTCTAGGTTAGGGAAACTTGTTCATTGTGGCTGATGTATTGGGCCAACGTGTTGAATTGGGCCTATTTACTTATTTTAGCTATATTTATTTTATCAGAAAATTACCTGTGGGTCTAGAAAATCTAGACATAATTTCCACTAAGGATGAACTCAATTTGTATTTACCTCTAAGGACAACCTCATATGAAGATTACCATTTTACCCTTCATTAAACACAACCACCCCCTCCCACCTCCATTGCACAACCCACCTCCGGCCGGCAACCCACCTCCGGTCGGCGACCACCTCCGGCCGACAACTTTTCCGGCGACCACCTCCGATCGGCGACTTTTTCCGGCGACCACTCCCGATCGGCGACTTTTTCCGGCGACCCACCTCCGGTCGACAACTTTTCCGGCGACCACCTCCGATCGGCAACTTTTTTCGGCGACCACCTCCAGCCAGCGACTGCAAAAATTGTAGTGCTTTTTCCGGCGAGTTTCACAAATTCAAAGTGCTTTTGTCAACGACTTTCATAAATTTTTGCAATGTTTTTTTTTGAAAATTCTCAGTCTCACACAATTTCACACAATTCTCAATTTCACACAATTTCACACTGTAAAAATAACTATTTATGAGTGTTTTTCACAAATTTCACAGTGTGAAATTCTCAGTCTCACATAATTTCACACTGTGAAAATGACATATTTATGAGTTTTTACAAGTTCCATAGTTCAACGGAAAAATCCTGACGATGCATGAGCATTGTCTTGAGTGCTTAGGCACACTACAAATCCAAATAAACTATAACCACTATACTTGATGAAACAGAACAACTCTCCAGTGCAAAAGAAATTTCCCTACCAGAGACTTGGCAACCACCAACTTCCAGCCTCATTATTCAAGAGTGTCCGAACGAAGCGCTGACAAACAAAACAGGTGCGATAGTTCATCAGAAAAAATAAAGCCGTACCAAGGAACATCAATGCTGAAATGTACTGTCACGCCCTCAATTTTCAACATAAATAAAATAGCTTTTCATAAATAAAACTCCTCACATCAGCATACATAATACCCCAAAAGAGTTCACCATGTCCTGGTCATACCATTCAATTAGATACTCAAGAGAACCTAGGAACATCCGTGTCTTTCCCAAACGATCCTAGGGAAAAAGGATTTCCCAACATATACGAACTTATCTATCTTATTTTGGCTACCAAACCTTAACGGTTAAGAATTGGGAGATGAGACTACCACCATTGGAAAGTAGACCTCCGGTACATGAATTTCGATATAAAATTTGCCCAAAACCGAGTTCGGATGAAAAAGTTATGCTCGATCGAAATTTTTCCAAAAATGCTGATTTTTCAATGTCTACCGGTAGACATTAATCTCTACCGGTAGAAGACCCAAATTTCACAAACAATGACAGATTTTTGAATACCTACCGGTAGAGATTAATCTCCTACCGGTAGAAGACCAAAATTTCACAAAAGTGACACTCCTTGGACAGCGTTTCTACCGGTAGATTCCAAACTTCTACCGGTAGGACTTAGTTTTTCAGTGCTCGACTTTCGAATCTCACCAGAACATTTCTAACCACGAAACCAACGATCTAGGGTACGATTCAAACACCAAATCAACTCATAAACATATAATAGAAGTGAGAAATCCCTACCTCGAAGTCGAAGAACGAAACTCGAACTCAAACAAGCAAGCCCTAGCTTCCAAGATCCAAACCGAGCAAGGTACACCGAACCGAGCTCTATCCAACGAGGTACGAGCTCCAATACGCAAGTAGAGGATGGATTGGAGGTTGGTTAGTTCGGATTTTGGGTGATTGGGTGAGAGAGACGGAGAGAGAGCAAGAGAGCCGAGAGAGATGAGAGAGCCGAGAGTGATAGGAAGAGGAAAACGGGAAAATGAAATCCCCTGCCACACACCCCACACATATATACGCCATATTGCACTAACACCCACATTTCTCAAATCCTTGCACATTAACCCACAACCATATTTTCCACATTAAACCATCATTTATCTTTTTATGAAACATTAAAATTATATAGAGAAATTTACGGGTCTCTACATTCTACCCTCCTTAGAGAAATTTCGTCCCGAAATTTAAGTAAGGTAAAAGGAGGCACATTGTTTATGAATTTCATCTCAAAAGCTGTGTCCACTACACAACGCTTCGTGTCTGCCAATTTCGTGTCCAAAGCGCAAGAAAACTCTATAATGCCACAACTAACTAGCTTAGCTTCCTATCAAACAATCGCCAAGAATCGATGTTCATACCCGTCAAATTGCCAAGTCACCGTATTCGTACAAATCATAATCACGTTACCAACTAATTCCAGTCTCACAAATCGCATCCATTCTCATTACTTCCGACTAACCAATTTCGGTTCCATGGACCGTGTCCAGACACAAGGAGAATTTCATAATGTCGTAATTCAACAACCTTCTCAAACAATACACAATCAACAAGTTCTAAGATTTACTCATCCAACCCAAGATTTACTATATTCTTCACGTACGCTTACAGGGAAATCAACCTTCATACATTTCTTTTCCACCTCGTTTCTTTACTTCCCGACTTACTCACACAAGTAGAGTTCTAATGAATTCCAACGCTAACTCAAAACAAACTCCCTCAAAAGACAAACGCCGAATAGATGTTAAGGTGTCCGACATGATGAAGTCTAGACTGAACAAGTTCATGAATTTTCCAACTTACATTTTTCCAAAGCAAAAGTGAAATGTTGGTTTTGACAAAAATTTTGCCCCGTTGAGAGTTCTAGTTCGAATAGTTACAAAGCCACTGAAACATGCCCATGTGGCAAAATTCTATAGAATTTAAAAGGGAACGTTCATTTTGGAAAGACGTTATCAACGATTAATAACGAACACATCACTTGGTTAGTTGAAAACGATGACAATTTTGACAACATAGCAACGAACCATAATGTAGCCGACTCCAAGTCTGAATCGTTATCATTTTTGAAAATGAACTATGCAAAGATTCAGTTTTCACAAGGCATTATCCCTTTCAGAAAATTTTTGAGTTCAAGATATGTGCATCTGTAAGTGTAACAACTTTCTAAAACAAAATTCACCACTCCACACGTTTTACTATACTTACGCGACGCCCCAAGTAAAGGACTCAATTCATGTTAGGCATATTTCTACAACGTCCAACTACTCTCGCTTATTCAATAACTTCACGAAGGATTAACCAAACTAGCAGTGGTCTCAACGAAACCATAATATAGAAATTGAAACACATCCAAAACTATAATCCATTCGTAAGCTACGACAAATAAGTAGTTGAGACAGGGATTCCAATTATCACATAATGTTACATCTAACTAAGAGGTCCAATTGCCCACACAAACACCTTCAATCAATTATCTATTTAACATGTAGCAAGTACCCACACACACATCATCATTTATCTAGTATTGCGTTCTAAAAGCAAATTCCACATGCTAAGATTACATCACAGGTCAAGCATGTAGATCGAGACTAAACAACAACCAATTTCACACACAGATACCATAATAGACCAATCAGCTGCAAACTCGCTGTACGAATTAATGGCTTACGCAACACCGAACACATTTACGCATCAACGGGCTCACTCAGTACCCAATGCAACCACGGGCTCACACAGTGCCCAATACAGCAACGGGTTCACACAGTACCCAATATAGCACGGGCTCACACAGTACCCAACACACTACGGGCTCACACAGTGCCCTATACACTACGGACTCACACAGTGCCCAATTCGACAACAGGCTCACACAGTGCCCAATATACCACAGGCTCACACAGTGCCCAATTCGACAACAGGCTCACGCAGTGCCCAAAATACCACAGGCTCACACAGTGCCCAATTTGACAACAGGCTCACGCAGTGCCCAAAATACCACAGGCTCACACAGTGCCCAATTTGACAACAGGCTCAAGCAGTGCCCAAAATACCACAGGCTCACACAGTGCCAAATTTGACAACAGGCTCACGCAGTGCCCAAAATACCACAGGCTCACACAGTGCCCAATTCCATCACGGGTTCACACAGTACCCCATACAATCACGGGCTCACGCAGTGCCCTGTACTTCATAACTCACGATTTCAAAAATTCAACAGTAATCAAGTTCGTTGCAATCTCGTAAGGTTTTACACGATTTCTATCCATTTTATCAACCTAGAATACTCTCATTCAGCTACTTTAGTTAGCACATTTATGTAGGTCTCTATCAAACAAAATCACATAGATCACTCCGCAGTGTTAATCGATACTAATATGGACCACAGACTTTCATTATGGCAGTTATTCAACAATCAAGCATCTCAAATATGTATAAGCAATCGTAACTCAAACATGTAAGCTTACGCTACCTCGCAATTCGGTATGAGATGTATGACTCGACTCCGTGGATCTCTACACGCTCCCTCTGCTCGTCGGTTGTGGACAATCTACCGCTAAGTGCCCCGGATGACGACATCGATAGCAAACCCGAGGTGGTCTCTGACCATGATATTCCCTCTCCTGAGGACAGTCTACTGCACGATGGCCCGACTGACGGCACCGATAACACACAATCGTTGACCCCGATGAAACTCCTGACGTTCTGGTAAGATTAGGTGGTCCTGAACTATGCTGTCCCGAGGTGGACCGAAACTGTTCTCTCTGTCTTTTCCTCCCTTGGCTTCCAGACGCCTCTATAGATGCACTCTTGTCAACGGTCTGTTGTCTCTGTCCCCGTACTTTCACTTCCCCTGGTGTTTCCTCCGTAT
Organism: Rhododendron griersonianum; assembly: GCA_018127125.1. NCBI lineage: Eukaryota > Viridiplantae > Streptophyta > Magnoliopsida > Ericales > Ericaceae > Rhododendron > Rhododendron griersonianum. The sequence continues at coordinate 28,637,795 of CM030798.1, forward strand.
ACTCAATACTCCTAGCACACTCGACAATGTCAGAAAACCTTCCAATTCGTTGACCTACCACAAACTTCTTGATAGACGGGTCTAACCCTTTCTCAAAACGCCTACACTTCCTTTCCTCTAGCGCCACTAATTCTGGTGCAAAACGTGATAAAGATTGAAATTTTATAGCGTAATCAGAGACGGTCATATTTCCTTGCTCCAACTTCTCGAACTGTCCTCGAAGTTTCTCACGATACGTATCTGGAAAATATTGATTCTCGAAGAGTTCTTCAAACTCAGCCCAAGTCAGGTTTTCTACATTTGGTTCATTTGTTTGATTAATCGCCCTTGCCATTCTCCTAGCATCTCTTCTTGCTCCTAAAACTGATTCCCACCACTCATTCGCCTCACCGACAAGTTGACAAGCAACTATACTCACTCGCAGGTCGTCCTCCGTAATCTTAAGTGCATTGAAGATCTTACGAATTTGTGCAAGCCAGTGATCGGCCACAAGAGGATCGCTACTCTTCCCATCGAACTGAGGTGGATTCCTACGGCTAAACTCTCGCATGGCTATCATGGCCCGACTGTCCACATTATCCCTAGGAGGTGGTTGCAAAAGATTTGTTGCCGCAAGTGCCGCTACAATTTCCCTAGCAAGTTGATTATGTCTTGTCCCCATTCTCGGATTCCCAATCCTACCCCGTCTATTCTCAGGTCTCGGAGGCATCTCACTACAAAGAAACAATGAAGAGATCATCAAAAGCGATACACTACGAATCTCCAACTCCACCAATCCCGTCTAACAACTCTAAGCCAACCTACAACAACATAAATGCAATGCCACATAGATGAATGAATGCTACTCACACATATATGCACAAGTTTTGTTAAAATGCAATGATTTTGAACCCATGAGACTAAAAGTCTCCCCACGGTCTCGAGGTATTCTAAACTCACGCTCTGATACCAAGTTGTCACGCCCTCAATTTTCAACATAAATAAAATAGCTTTTCATAAATAAAACTCCTCACATCAGCATACATAATACCCCAAAAGAGTTCACCATGTCCTGGTCATACCATTCAATTAGATACTCAAGAGAACCTAGGAACATCCGTGTCTTTCCCAAACGATCCTAGGGAAAAAGGATTTCCCAACATATACGAACTTATCTATCTTATTTTGGCTACCAAACCTTAACGGTTAAGAATTGGGAGATGAGACTACCACCATTGGAAAGTAGACCTCCGGTACATGAATTTCGATATAAAATTTGCCCAAAACCGAGTTCGGATGAAAAAGTTATGCTCGATCGAAGTTTTTCCAAAAATGCTGATTTTTCAATGTCTACCGGTAGACATTAATCTCTACCGGTAGAAGACCCAAATTTCACAAACAATGACAGATTTTTGAATACCTACCGGTAGAGATTAATCTCCTACCGGTAGAAGACCAAAATTTCACAAAAGTGACACTACTGGACAGCGTTTCTACCGGTAGATTCCAAACTTCTACCGGTAGGACTTAGTTTTTCAGTGCTCGACTTTCAGATCTCACCAGAACATTTCTAACCACGAAACCAACGATCTAGGGTACGATTCAAACACCAAATCAACTCATAAACATATAATAGAAGTGAGAAATCCCTACCTCGAAGTCGAAGAACGAAACTCGAACTCAAACAAGCAAGCCCTAGCTTCCAAGATCCAAACCGAGCAAGGTACACCGAACCGAGCTCTATCCAACGAGGTACGAGCTCCAATACGCAAGTAGAGGATGGATTGGAGGTTGGTTAGTTCGGGTTTTGGGTGATTGGGTGAGAGAGACGGAGAGAGAGCAAAAGAGCCGAGAGAGATGAGAGAGCCGAGAGTGATAGGAAGAGGAAAACGGGAAAATGAAATCCCCTGCCACACACCCCACACATATATACGCCATATTGCACTAACACCCACATTTCTCAAATCCTTGCACATTAACCCACAACCATATTTTCCACATTAAACCATCATTTATCTTTTTATGAAACATTAAAATTATATAGAGAAATTTACGGGTCTCTACATGTACAACATGCAATACTTCAACAAAGACGACAAGAAAAGCTATCTAGATGCACTGCAGCCTAAAATAACTTCAAATCCCACATTTCGTTGCCTTATTGCCAATGCATCTTCTCTCTGAAGTTTCTTTTCTTAAAGCCATATATATAAGAGCTTTTCCCTTCCCACGAATTTCAGGATAAGACTTGCTGAAGCATTTACCAAATTTGGACATGTAAAGTGGAAATGAAATGAGGATGTTGAGATGGAGAATGACTATAACAAGAGAGAAGAAAGAAAGGGCGGGCAACACAATTGAAGATAAAACAAGGAAAAATCTCAGGTGATAATATGGGCTGTATGGCCATGTGCACATAAGACCAATTAATGCACCTGTAAGCAGCAGTGATTTTTCCGGCAGACCACACATGTGTCGTAGAAACAAACGAAGATGGAGGAGTACTAAGGTTAAGGTGATAAAAGAGAACACGATGACCTTACACAGTTACACATAATCAAGGATATACTTTGAAACATTTGTACAAATTCATACGGCTGACATAGAATAAATGGAACAAAAGCTAGTTGAATTAAATTGAGTTGCATACAAACTCTCCTTCTTTAGCACAATAGAAGAGCTGCATCTCCCAAAACTATTCAACACTGCTACACACATGCTCAACTATAGAATCCCAAACTTCCAGTTCAAAGATCCAGCAAAATCAACATCTCAGCTCACAATCCAAGACAACAACGAACTAATGTGGCCCAATTGTCCACTTAAAAAATGACTCATACAAATGATGCCAAACCGCCTACAAGGATCAATGTCTGCACCATGCGATCCACATAGTACCAGTGCCACCAAAGGAATAAATAATTGAGGTGCTCTAACATTACCCACGAAAATCTTACAAATGGAAATTGTGGATACCATAGTTGTTACCGTGTATTCAACCTCAAAGTACAAAAATATTAAGCCAAAAGATTGCCCGATCTTTTACTTTCACATAGAATATGTTATCATTTGCCAACAGGTAAAGCCATTGACACAAGAAAGTAAAAGTAAGAAGATCAACGAAGATAGCCCACCTTGAACATTATGTCAGTCGGAACTCTGAGAATCTTCACAGTTCTGAAAGCAACTTTATAGAGAAATGTTTTTGGAACATGGTGCTTGCGAAGATCTATTGACAAGTTTGATTGGTAAGTCTCCCATGGCTGCAAAAGGAAGACAAACAAACTTGAAGACTTGAAAACCAAAAATGCAAAGTACAACCTTTTTCAAGAAAGACAATAGAAACTAGCAACAAGCAATAGACACATGTAAAGCTGATTCCAGGCAATGATTTGGGCAAAGGCATCCATGTTATTAAAAAATAAGCCACTTCATCCTTTCACCACTATTGTTCCCCCCGTATTTCAGAATTGTGAATTACCTAGAAAACAAGAATGAATCTCCAAATTTCTAGAATGACATCCAACTAAATAGCAGTTCAACTTCACGGCATGATGTGGCATATTGGGGTAAAGCAACCTTCCAAGTTCTATTTACTAATGAGCAGTTCAAGGCCGCAAGTGACAAAAGGGTTCAAAGTTGACTTATTAATTTGAAAAAAGAAGGTGGCTCTGCTATTCTATGCACTTTATTGCAAGTGCAGAGAATAGCGTATATCTTCATGTGTATGACAAGTTTAGACTTTGATACACTTTATGGCAAGTAAATGCTGGCCAAAACAAGCATAAACAAAAGAAATAGGTCAACACAGTCCCAATTTCAGTGCTTTTCACAAATTTCACAGTGTGAAATTCTCAGTCTCACACAATTTCAGTGCTTTTCACAATTTCACAGTGTGAAATTCTCAATCTCACACTGTGAAATTCTCAGTCTCACACAATTTCAGTGCTTTTCACAAATTTCACAGTGTGAAATTCTCAATTTCACTCAATTATACTGAAAGATTTCATTCACTCATCAACACATGCTAAAGAGAAGACACAAACACCAAGAAATTAAAGAGAGAGAGCGAACTAGTGACTATAGCATAAATATGTCCTTTGAATTCAATTGACTTAAAAATGGTTATACAGGGAGACTCGGAATACTCAGTGCACCACAAAACCCCCTAGTGACTAAGCAGTAATTTTCTTATTAGGTATCAAATAGACTGAATGCAGATGAACCTGAAAGACAAGCTAGAATGAACACCATAGATAAACACACAACCACAAAGAGAGCAAGGAGAACAAATAAATCATTCAGACAAAGAAGATGCGCATTAAGAACCCAAATTCTACAGTTCTTAAAAGGAACAACCACATTAACCAAGTCTAGTAGTCCACAGGCAACTTAACTGCATAATAAATTTGAAACTTTCAAGGTGGACTTACAAATTGCAGGTTATTATTGACTAATACGTATCCAAGTTGTGGCTAAAGACACATTATATTGAACAGGCCAACCTTAACCATACTCTACATAAAACTCTTAACATACATAACAACAGAGTCCACTGGACCCGAACACTCAGGTAAGCTCATTACAAAAATTTGTATTAAAGCCGTCAAGTACCTAGTTAGCCACCGTCATCAAACACTACGTTACTTTATGAGTGCAGGAGCATACGTTTGAATCATAAATGACAAAAGAAAGACTTGGTATAGAAACTGCCTTGAAAAGGAGCAAGCAACTATCCATTAAGTATAAAAACTTCTACAGGTGAAAAGCGTTAGGCACAGCAGCAAGGCATTTTACTCTCCGGATAAAATGCTTACATATTAATTAAAAAGATAAGCCCATGGAATATCTAATTTTCATACAGATAGGTAAACTATAGTAATTTCTTTTAAGAAGCATGGCTTACAGCCACCCTAAAGTCATCTTTCCAGAATGACTACAAGTAGCTTGTTTTTTAAAATTCAAGGGAGGCGGAGTTTTAAGTATAACATCATGATAAATTTGTCAGGAAAAATGACTAGGGCTTTAAGTTTACTAAAGATAAATAATTTGCCTGAAATTTGCCAAATTGTGCTCAAGCTCGTGTCCATACAATGTGACCATCAGGTTCTCATGTGAAGTTCAGAAATGCAAGACACAAATAGTTGGTGGATTAAATATATACACATAAGTTCACATATTCTCAAGTGGTGTAGGTAGATCTTAAGGCTGATTAAGGCGAAATGCTACACAAGGAGACTACATGATATGGAGCTGTCGTAACTTTAAAAAAAATAATAATGAAAAACTGAAGAGAAAAATGTAACACCAGAAAAGATGGAAAGTCAAAGGCACTTACAGGTTGAGCTTCCTGTTGTGGTTTCACATGCCTATGTGGACGGTATGTATTGTTTTGGCGCTTTGCCCATAGCCAGAAACGTTGAAATTGTATGGGTATGCCAAACTCTTTGGCAACTTCCTCCTGCATATAATTTCATTATTTGAATGCTCTAACAGGACAAGCAATATGTGGTGTCATGAAAACAAAAACTACCATCATTCATCCGTTAAGCTTGAATTACTAAAAAATGATAGGCATATCTACGACTCACATCAAGAGTGTTGGTTTGCACAAATGTAAAAAAAACCAGTCTCAAAAGCAGATCAACTATTACTGGTCTCTTTTCCCATGAAAATATGTTATGAAACCTCAGCAAATGGTCAAATTAATGCGTTAAACATGAACCTCTCAAGAGCTTCAATTGCCAAATCACACAATCAATAGAGTAATTTAAACTGTCATCTCAGAACAGAAGGCAAGTTGAGAAAATGAAGTCTACTGCATTCCTTTTGCACAAAGATATGAAAAAGGTCACTGATAGACAACATTTTCCTGTTCAATTTTTCAAATACAGACATCCTCGAAGTTAACGAGTGAACCTCAGCAAGTCTGGGTTTCAAACTAGCCTCCTACAATGAACCGACCTTTTTGAATACTGAGGTGGAAATTCTTACTCCTTCTATGCCAAATTCCCCCTTAAATCAAGATGCAAATTTTATGGTTCCCCAACAAATCAACACCTATTAAAAACTAAAGTCATTCTGTTACATTATTAGCCACAAAATGATTTAAGCAAACTCAAATCCTAAAAGAATGATAAAGAGCACCTTAAAAAGGTTGAAAGGTGTCCATCTCTTAATATGGAAACTACGAACTTTGTTATGATCCACAAGGTCAAAATATCTATCCCTTCCAATATGCTCCGCCAGGTCCTCATTGCGAGCAACCTGACGCATCAAATAACCGATTTAGCAAAGAACGATCCACAATACGTATATTTGCTAAAGGAATCTCATCATCCACCCTTAATGATTTAGAGTGGTATATTCATATGAATCATATCATAGCATGTAACTTCAGGGGGAAGTTAAAAAAGTTGTTACCTTTACAATGGTATAGAGATCTGCTTCTGTCATTTCCTTTATCTTTAGTTCCTATCTCCTTGTGCTTTCATCAACTTTATCTGGAATTTGAAATCCACAGAGCCAAGAACAATTTCAGTGCTTTTCACAAATTCCACAGTGTGAAATTCTCAGTCTTACACAATTTCACAGTGTGAAATTCTCAATTTCACACAATTTCAGTGCTTTTCACAAATTTCACAGTGTGAAATTCTCAATTTCACACAATTTCAGTGCTTTTCACAAATTTCAAAGTGTGAAATTCTCACTTTCACACAATTATACTGATTTTATATGTTTATCCTCCGTGGGACTTCTGAAGCAAATCCGAAGTCTTTTTCGGGTTAGTTGTTAAGGAAAAGTGCAAGAGCCTCTCCAAGTTGCCAAGAAGATCAGAGTCATTAAGAGGTGGTGAGTCTCACTCTGCGATGTCAAATCTTTTTTCAGGCCAGAAGGTAGTTTCAATAGGTAAATTATCCATACAAAATCATCAAGTTGATCATAGTACTCTTGAATGGAATTTCACAGGGGGTATGCGAAATTCACAGGGGGTATGTGAATTTCACAGGGGGTATGCGAATTTCACAGGGGTATGTGTTAGAATTCCGTTTTCAAGCAAAGAGCGCACAACTACATATTAGAAAAATCAAGGACAATGATCTACTTCTTTTAGTCTTCTTTTCAAAGCGAAAGAAAATTTGGTATATGGAGCTCACCTCAGATATCACTTCGATGAGTCAAACTATCTATTTGCACGTTTCAATAGGTAAATTATCCATACAAAATCATCAAGTTGATCATAGTATTCTTGAATGGAATTTCACAGGGGGTATGCGAATTTCACAGGGGTATGTGTTAGAATTCCATTTTCAAGCAAAGAGCGCACAACTACATATTAGAAAAATCAAGGACAATGATCTACTTCTTTTAGTCTTCCTTTCAAAGCGAAAGAAAATTTGGTATACGGAGCTCACCTTAGATATCACTTCGATGAGTCAAACTATCTATTTGCACGTTTCAATAGGTAAATTATCCATACAAAATCATCAAGTTGATCATAGTACTCTTGAATGGAATTTCACAGGGGGTATGCGAAATTCACAGGGGGTAAGCGAATTTCACAGGGGTATGTGTTAGAATTCCATTTTCAAGCAAAGAGCGCACAACTATATATTAGAATTCCGTTTAAACAAAAAATTGTTTGGTTTAAAAATGAAAATAAAGAATGTCTCCATCCCTCTTGTTTTGATGCAACCAAACAAGGAAAATGGAGTTCTTTGTTCAATGTTTATTTCTTCATAGAGAAGGCAATTTTGCTACCAGAGAGAGAGAGAGAGAGGCTCATATATACCTGTGCAGCAATAGCCAAACCATCAGCGAGAAGGGATGATGTCATCCAGACCTGTAAGCATATCTGAAATGCAGCCATAGTTGTTGTGCCCAGCCTTGCAGCCTTTGATGCTGCCAAGGTTACACAAAATGTCACGGCTATTACCCTTGTCAGCAGTAGAAATCCTGTGCCCAAGGGAAAAAAAAAAACAGAGTTAAGCAGGAGACAAAAGGCCATGAAATAGTACGTATTATGTACCGTAAGCTTAGAACAAGAAGCAAAGCGAGCAGGGGAGTCGAATCCTTATTATTGAGTTGATATTTTCATATTGAAAGAGTAAACTTGGAAAATAGAATTGACTTAATTTGCAATGACAGAGGAACATCGAACTCCTTACCTTTTTTAAGAAATCGACCAAGCTGCAAACCTTTAGCACTTGGAGGTAGGAGATCAACTTTTTTCATCAATTGAAACAGGAGGTTCAATGAAATTAAGTATCTGTAACAAAAAAAAATTGTTAAGGGTAGATATAATCATAGAAGATCCTAGGAAGATCAAGAAGTGGAAATTAACCTAGTACTGTACCAAAAGAGTATATGGTACAATCTCTCAAAAAAACAGGCACTACTAATTATTGCATGTATGAACTTTTGGCAAGTAAAGGGTGTGAGCAATAGAAATGACGGTTTGAAGTTGGGGAGTGTGGGTGAGATGTGAGTACTCTTCTCACGCACATGGATTGTCAAACATTGGATGGTCAAAATACAAAATACAAGAGAACCAAAAAAAACACAAAGAAAAGGACGGAAATGGGTTCTCTGTTTCTCATGCACATGGATTACAAAACAAAACCAAAACCCGTTCAAATGAAATCAAACTTCAATAACATAAACTAGGACATTTTTTAATGCCCTTACTAGCACATATTTGTTCTTTACTCTAAAGACTCTTAAAGAAGGCTGACAATTGGTTCAAGGACAAATGAACACCACGTCAACACCCAAGAACAAACTACATGAACAAGACAAAATTCAACTGTGCAACTTCAAGGACACTAGCTCTTCCACCCCATCAAAAGTCCTCCGGTTGCATTCCCCTTAAAATCTATGTGATTGATTAGTGTCAAACCAAAAGGCAGCAAAACCAAGTATTTTTCCTTTTCTTCCCCATTACAGCCCCCTCCATGACAACAAACACAAAAAATCTATGTGCTTGATTTGTATCAGGCAGTACTTCAAACACTAGTACTCATCCTTAAAATAACAAACAAATACCAGTTAGATTTCTCTTAACAAGGATGACTTTTGGTAAATCCTTTAATCAATTTCAAACTTTCCTTAGAAAATGAAGGCAGAAATGATTCAACACAAGAAGGGTTTATGCCCTGAATTACCTAAATCGGAAAGTTAGATGATAGTAGCAAATCTAATCACAAACAAGAATCTCCATGAATTGCCCAAGAAATTCAGTAAGTTATGAAAGACCTTTTGTCATAACTGTTCTTCCACAATCTTATTTCAACCAAATCTGATAAAAAAAAAACAGAATTAAGAAAGGGGAAAAGCGATCACAAGCTAAAGGCAGAACCTTAAAAAATGGTGGCGAATTGCGATTGTGTGAAACCAAGCACAAGCATCCAACGAGGTCCGGTTCGTCCCCTTCACTTCTTGAAATCGTTTCACTCTTTCCAGAAAGCCCCAATTTCCTAATTAAGGAATACGTAAAAAAACACAATATGGCTCCCTTTAGCATCCTAATTAAGGAGTTCAAATATTAAGCCCATAAAAAGTTCAAACCCAGAGCATATCAACAAAGTTCAAAGTAGAGCAGCCCCAAGGAAAACCTGGAATCGAAACCCTCAAAATTGAAATCCCAAAACAAAAACCCAAAATCGAGAACCCATATTGAAAACCCTAAAATAGATCCTTGAATCAAAACTCCAAAGTAAATCAAGAATAAACGTTGAGAGAGCAATTATTCAACTTACCGAGAAGTGGTCGAGGTCAGACAAGCGATAGGGCTTGGAGATGACGGGATCGAGGCCGGACGGTGGTACTGTCGGTGCTCGATTGGTGAAGGTAGTGACTTTGAATCACGCCATTCCTTTGCTCTCAGCTTCGTGTGTGTGTGTGTGTGTGTGAGAGAGAGAGAGAGAGAGGGAGAGAGACGATGGAGAGATCGGCGGAGAGTAGGTACGAAATTGGAGAGAGAGAAGGGATTTCCCACCAAGTGATTTTTTTGGCGTCTTAAAATTTCCACCGAAATTGAGACTGGCGCCTTTCTTATTGGTGAACGCTGTAATTGAGTTAGTGGAACGCTGTCAAAAGGATTCCGCTCCCCCTACAGTGCCGTGCACGCTATCTTAAGCTCAAAATGCAACTCTACTATAGCATTTTTCAAAGAACGCTGTAAGATTATGCTATTACAACTCAAGTTTGTTGTAGTGGCGGTAGGTATGATACAGGCTTCTAGATGTCACATGGTAGGTGTGATGCATCTTTTGAGATATCAGATTGATGTCAGCGCTCGCCGAGGGCAGGCTCATCCTTCTTGACAATCTTTTGCTTTAGCCTCCCAACATGTCCCAAGTAAGGTACTAGGCTCTACTACTAGCCCAGGGTGGTGTTGGAATCGCCTTTGATGATTTGTAGTGAACTAAAGGAGTTCGAAGAGCACCATAAGAGGTGGCTCTCTAGAATGTAGACAAGGCCCGGTACCTGGTCAGTCCTCGGAAAGTGAGGCACCCATTCGCACTTAGGGAGAATGCTCTGTAGGATGTCATCATGGAAAGTGAGGCATCCAATAGCACCTTGGGAGGACTCTCCTTGGCCGAACACTTCCCTCCTCCGTGGGAGGATGTGTGTGGCTGGATGCTCTCTTCCTCCTTCAGACAAAAACACAATTTCGCAGTGTGAAATTCACAATTTCGCAGTGTTTTTTTCATTTTTTCAGGCGACTTTTTTCAGTTTGGATTTTAGATATGAACAAGCAGAAAACCTCATTTCCATAGATCGAAACTAAACCTTAGTAATTTTATATTGCTCTTGAAACAACAGACTTGTCCAATTTTTAATTTTCCTTTGGGCAAATTAAAAAAACTTGCCTCCCACATTTGCGAGGCTGTATGGGGTTTGAAATTCAGGTCCTGATAACCCTATTAGTGGGTCCTAATTGGATGCAGTACCATGATTAAGCATTGCAGTAAAACAAAACACAAATGAATTAAGCTGAGAATCATAACACTCACTGAAACTGGGGTGACAAGCATTTCAATTAGGGCAACTGCGGCATCAACCTTGTCATACGTGTCAGCAGATACCTGAACATACAATTCTTCGAAAGTACCCTTGGCTTCATTTCCATCAGACGAGGTAATTTCAACCTGGATGTTAACAAGGAAAAAGGAAGGAAAGGCAACATCATTTCACAAATCATATTAATGCCAAGATCATTTTTTGCAATGGAAGACAACAAATTAGACAACGAGAAATGAAAAGACTACGTGAATATCAAAAAAAGGCATATTAGTGAATGATGTACAGTTCACGCATGACCACAAAAAATAGCATGCAGTGCTTTGTCTATTGAGCAAATTACCTTATCTCCCTTGCATGCTTTGGTACCATAGACTCGAATTTTAGCTCCTGTTTCCTGATTTGGAATTAAAAAGAAACTTAGTGCAAAAAGTAGATAACATTCAACCAATAATCACCACCTAGCGTACATTAATGGAAAATAAAACCAAACAGATAAAAACAAGCTGTGAATTTCACATACCCCCTGTGAAATTCACATACCCCCCATGAATTAGACAAGCTGGACATATATGTGACAAAAAATGTATCATACGGAGTATATGTGAAATGGTGTTTTGACTAGGATATGTCCCGCTTGTTTAGTTTGATTTTTCCAATATATAGTTGTGCGCTCTTTGCTTGAAAATGGAATTCTAACACATGCCCTGTGAAATTCACATACCCCCTGTGAATTAGACAAGCTGGACATATATGTGACAAAAAATGTATCATACGGAGTATATGTGAAATGGTGTTTTGACTAGGATATGTCCAGTTTGTCTAGTTTGATTTTTTAAATATATAGTTGTGCGCTCTTTGCTTGAAAATGGAATTCTAACACATACCCTGTGAATTTCGCATACTCCTATGAAATTCACATACCCCCTGTGAATTAGACAAGCTGGACATATATGTGACAATGGCCGCACCACTGACTCCCCAACAGCAAGCGAAGATAAGAATTGGGTCCAATATTACATTCATCAAGTCTCCTGCCACTAGATGAGACAGACACAGCCGAGATGAACAGATCGAGTTAGATGAAATGTACATCACTTTCAAACAACATACTAGATGATTGTGTTTCATTTCTTTGATAAGTGAATGTTGCAAGCACAAAGTAATACTTGTTTGATTTCTTTTAATATTTGCTAGTCCTCCAAAAACTTCCACTAGAATTGCCAAAAAAATGTTTATTGATCCATCTAGCAGATGGATGAAAAAGACGATTTCAAATCCCATGGTCCTATGGTATGGTCCACTTTATTCTATGATGGTCAGTATTTTACTACAAACAATCTCCAAATTCAAATTGAAATTTTGATTTCGTTGACAAATTCAAATTGAAATTCTCAGTCTCACACAATTTCACAGTGTGAAATTCGCACTGTGAAATTCCTAGACAAGCCATTGTTAGTACAGAGGGATCGCAGATCTCGAGTGAGCAGTTGAAGGAACTTATAAGATTGATGCAATTATTTTTCTGAATGTCGTACGTAATGATGCTTATACAATAAACCAATGAACCATACCATCAAATTGGAATATAGATGAAGGAACTGAAATAGTAGCAGTTGAAGGAACTGAAATAGGACCAGTTGAAGGAACTGAAATAGGACCTGTTGAAGGAAATCGGGTGGGCAACGGATCCTTTGTCCGTGGGCACCAGATGCGGAGGCGTTTGACGGCGGCGGCCGCGGTGGTGCCGAGGAGTTGTAGCGTGGGGATGGGGAGGATCTACGAAGACGGGCCCTGTGAATTTGGGGAGGACGCTGTCGACGAAGCAGTTGTCGACGAAGACGACGACGTCGTCGAATCGGCCCCGTTAGATTCACCGCCAGACGACTTTTCGCTCTTCTCCGACCCATTCTTCGTTCGCCAGCGACTCTTCTCAACGAGATCTGGACGGCGGGGAAAGCGACCGGAGAGACGGCAGACCTAGACGACGGTGAACGCCTGTCTGGTTCCGGAGAGGCAGCTGTTGAGGAGGAAGCGGACGGTGCCGACGAGGTGGTCGCTGAAGCAGCCGGCGGCGTGGATCTCAACAGAGACGGCGAAGGTGTCGCCACGGAGTAAGTCTGAGAGAGAGAGAGAGAGAGAGATTGTCTGGGAGAAGAACGGGGTTGTTTTTGGCATAAAAGTTGGAGAAATCCTTAGCTGTGTATTTTGGTTTTGGGCAGGAGTTGGTGGAAATATAGGTCCATAAATTGGACCGGCCCGTAAATCACCCTTATTTTATTGGGGCAAACATATTGTGTGCTGTGAAATTGCTATGGAATTGGACTGGGCTAAGTTGTAATTTTGGGTATCAAAATGGGCTGGGCCAAGTTATCATTTGTTGAATAAATGATAAATGTATTTTTTAAGATAAAATAAAAAACGAATAAATGTATTTTTAAAAATAATACTACTCCGTATTGTTTAACATGTCCCCACAACCGTGTCTAAATCTAGATCCATGTCCACGTATCCATAATTTTTTAACTTTAGGGCCCGATTGGATGGAGTAATAGCCCCCCTCCATCCTTGATGTGACAGGTTTCACAAGGTTTGGCTCCCATTTCTTCTCCCTTCATAGCTTATCCCCCTCCATATTTCTCTCTTCTTATCCGGGTAAGGGGGGATTATTTATGGGTGGGGTTTAAGGTGGGCAATATTTATGGAGGGCTAATCCGGCTGGATTTTGACTGTTTTACCCCTCTCATCCCTCTCCCCAACAGCTCTCTCTCTCTCTCAATTTGCTACATCAAAACAAGAAAAAGAACAACAACAGATCACAACCACGAACCACCACCACAAAAATACACGCACAGAAGTATGTATATGTAGAGAGAGAGAGAGAGAGAGAGAGATGTACCTGATTTTGGGGTGGGTGGGTTCTGGAGTAAATCGGAGAGAGAGACGATCGGTGCCGCTGCTGCTTCTTTTTCTTCTTCTTCTCTGTCTTTCTCCCCTCTCTCTCTCTCTCTCTCTCAAATGGAGTATCGGACAGTGGATGGAAAAGGCAGTCGATATTTCCAAAGTTCCCAAAGTTGGGAAAATTATCTAGTACTCTGCTTCTTGCTACTTGTTAATTAATAGTATGTGGAAACCAACCCAAATCAACGGTGTATAATAATTGAGAGCAATCTAATGGCCACACAAAATTTTAAAAATTAAATTGAGTTTTGAATTATATATGTAATTAATATAACGCATAATTTAATTTGGGAGTGTACAAGAACAAAAAAGTCATTTGACTGCTTTTTACATCATCCACCCAATTTTTATCCCTCCCCATACTGTACTTTTTTATCCACCCTCCATAAAAGTCACATCGATGTGGGTCCACCCTTCATAACTAATATTTCTCTACTATTTTATCCCCCCTCCATAATTAATCCCCCCAAAACTTATCCCGCATCCAATCGGGCCCTTAGGTATCCGACCCCTAGATATACACCCACACCAAGAGATGGCAATCTCAACCCATTATTTTTAACCCGTTCAAATCCGCCCACTTATAACCCAACCCAACCTGCCCATATTTTATAATGGGTTGATATGGGTTGAACCCATATAAATCCACATTTACATGGGTTTAAATGGGTTCAATATGGGTTGGAATTAAAAGTCCCACCCGTGCAAAACGTGAAAACGTGAAATACTGATATCTCGCTCGATGTACGCTGTACCAGACAATGAACTACCGTTTTTTTGCTAGAAAAATGTTCCAGTGGTATAAGTACACCAAATTCTCTCTCTCTCTCTCAAAGAATCTCTCCATTCCAGTGAGGTAGTACACCAATTTTTTTGACTTTTTTTTTAAAAAGTGGTTATTTTCAAAAATATATAGTTAAAAGTCAAAAAAATTAATTTGTCTTGACGATATGAATCGAAAAATTTTAAAAGTGAAGTGCAAAACTAACAAACGAGAAAAAAATTTGAATAAGAACGAAACCAAAAAAGTCCTAATAAATTACGATCGAAATTTGATTTTTTTTTTTAATAAAGACGTTTGCCAATAAATCATTTTTTCGTCTTTATTAAAAAAATAGGTTTGGACCATAATTTTTTACTTTATTGATTCCTCTCGTTGAGTTGAACCAATAATCCACAAAAAAATTGACGTGAAACTAAACTAAAGTCATTACAAAAAAATATTTGGGTAAAAGTAAAAAAATTTACTATTTGATTCCTTTCATGAAGATGAATCAATAAGGGTAAAAAAAAAATTGTCGCAAAACGAACCAATGCGAAAAATTATGACTTTTACCCAAATATTTTTGAAAACATCCAAGATAAAGCCCAAAAAGCCGGTTGTTGGGATTTATCTTGAATACTACAAAAATATTAGGGTAAAAGTAAAAAAAAAATTACTTTTTCGATTCTCTCCTCGAGACAAACTAATAGGGATAAAAAGTTTGTCGCAAAACAAACAAATACAAAAAAAATTTGAATAGAAACAAAAAAAAAAAGTCACTTGACTTTTTAATCCAAACCTAAGCGGTGGCTTCGGCGAATGCAACGAAGACCAAAACTGTACAATCGGTGCAATCATCATCTTCCAGACAATTCTCTGATGCTGCCTTTGACTCCTCGTTGAAGTTACGTTACTGTTTGGAAATGGGAAAAAAAGTAAGAAACCTGATTTAATTAAAAAAAGTAAAAAAACCTGATTTACGTTACTGTTCAGAGAGAGGGAAAAAAGAAAAGAGGGGGGAGGAAAACGGGGCGGGCGGGTTTGGGTTTGATTTGACTCATATTTGACCCGACCCGTTTCAATCCGTTTACTTTTTTAACCCATATTGGACCCGCGCCATATTGGACCCACGACCCATTTCAACCCGTCCAAACCCGCCCGTTTGCCAGCTTGGGCCACACCCAATACTCCCACCCGCATCCATGAAACATAGGGTACAAGCCTCTCCCCCATAATGCTTCTTGGACTTGAGAAAACAAAGTACAAGTTTAGAGGTATTGCTCAGCCCTTTGCTTGACTGGGGATGGCGAATCCACCTTCCTCTGGGCTAGACAACTGGTGGCATGCTTTGGGCCCTTTACGGAAGAGATTCGTGGACAGGGTTCTCTTCAACCTTTGTAGATCCCTCAGGCCCCGTTTGATAACAGTGATAGATGGATGGGATTCGTAAGGAGATGGGATTAAGATTGGGATTCGTAAGGAGATGGGATTGGTAATGAGAAAGGATTGATAATGAGTATGTTTGTTTGGGATGGGATTAGATGATGGGATTATTAATATCATGTTTGTTTGAGATGAGATTAGATGATGGGATTGGATTGATAGAAGAAATTGGTAATGAGAAGGAGATGGGATTGGACTATTAATACCAAGTCCCACGGGGTATTTGTAATACCCCCTAATCTCCGGCTTGCTAGTCCCTTGGATTCGTAATCCTAACTCATTTTTGGTTACCAAACAAAGTATTGGTAATCCCTTGGGATTGATAGTCCAATCCCAAGGCCGAATCCGGTTAACAAACGGGGCCATGCTAAGTTCCATCTTGTAGGATGGGGTTCTTTGAGAACTAGCCTATGTGTGAATTCATGTGAGCTAGAAAGATGCAATTGGTTGATGGTTGGGAAAGAGAAAAGAGGTGTGATCTAGAGGGGTGAAGGAAAAAGCAAACGGACAGAAGAGACCAAGGGAGCGTGTCCTTTTATCTCTTTGTGCGAGGTATAGACGGGATTCCCTATTAGATGGATAAGATGAGGTTGCTCCTTCAATGTTTTAGACGAGAACTAAAGAAGGTTACGTGCTCCTGATGCACTGCCATGTAGTACTTCAACGTTTTCTCAACCACACATTGATATGAGTGATATCCTCTAAAATAAATTATTCTTACATCAATGTTCGGTGAAAAAAAGGCCTTCGAGTATACTCCAAGGAAGTACTCAAGGATCACTAAAAATCATGTCATGAATACTCGTTACGTATTTAGAGTAAGTTGTTTTGTTTTAGGAACAATTCAAAGAAGTAGATAAACATTACTCACACCTTCTGTTGACTCATTTGGATGAAATGGTAGAATGGTTTTCTCATTCTGGTCCTTGGTTGCCAATATCAAACTACGTGGGAAATTCAAAAGGGACACATAGCAGGCAAGGGAACTCTGCGCCCGCATGTGTCCAAATCCCAGGCAGTCTTTTAGCACAAAAAATGCCGGACAAATCGGGGGATTCCTCCATGGCCACGAGTGTATGGCTGCCACACCAATACGTGATGGAGAAGGTCTTTGGAACATCGCCATTTACTCGGACTTAATTTATATTCAACTTAAAGAATTCAGCATTCCACTCTATAAAATATTATCTTACTTTGCATCTTTCCTAAGCTTTTTGCTCATTTCTCCCCTTCTTTTTTGGGAAAATGACGGCCCAGGACATGTTTTGATAATTAATACCCGCCAAGAACATGCTGAGAACATTTGTTAATGCTGAAAATGTCCTTGGCGGATATTAATTATCAAAATACGTTATTGGCTATCATTTTCCCTTCCTTTTTTATGGTCTGGAGCCGTATCTACGTTAGCTCTTCTCCAGGAGTTCTTTCTGGCCCATTTTAAACCCACAGGGGTGGATTTTGGGCCTCTGGCCCATCGGCTTTCAGGCCTTGTGGCAACTTGGAACATGATGGCTTTTTGTTCCAGTTAGGAAAAAAGTGTTTTTAGGTTTATTTTATTTTTCGTATTTTTTTTATGATAAAAAAATCCTTGTTTGTGAATTGTGAAAACAGAGGAAAACCAAATGGAAAGAAAAACGAAATTCTTTCCAAAGCTGTGCCTTTTTTTTTTCTTTTTTTTTTTTTGGTAATTACTTTTTTTTTACATTTGACTAGGAAGTAATTTGATTGTTATGTTGTGACCTAAAATCTTCAACAAAGCAGCATAATTTGCATATTTTATACGAATACCCAACTTCTAGGGTTTTTCCTGCTAATCGTAACTTCTAGGAGTACTAATTTCTCCAGACTATTTAAAAATCTCGATTTACAAAAAAATCAATATATGTTATATTGAAACACTTTTAGTGTCGTATTTGTCTTACGTATGTCTTAGATTCTTGCACGATGGTCAAAAGACTTCTGTAATTTACCATATGATGAGACTCAATAAAACAAGACCAATGGTTAACTATGGCATTTGAAGTTGTGACTTCAAATAACGGCAAGGAAGTTGCGACTTCAAATAACGGCAAGGTCTATACCTAATCTCTCAAAAAAAAAAAAAACTAATGGTGACTAAATTGGGCGTATATTTCTATTTCACTAGTCCCTTCAACAAAGAAAACCTATTTTGGAGAAATTCTGTTTGTTTATATTTCTTGGCACTCTTTTTTTTTCTCTCTAAGGAATGAAAAAAAAACTCATACAATATGAATTAGAAAACTCGGTAAGTTAGTAGACGCTGAGTCTCGAACTCGAGACCTTGGTGAACTTGAGTTATCAAAAGAAATTCAGTAGCGCCCCAGAGTGGCGTATGTGCCAAAGTAATTCATTTAGCACCAAAGGCTCATGATGAGCTTTCTGCTTCACATCTTGATGGCATGATTTCATGATTGTAGGATCCTTAAATTATAGTATATATCATCCCATGAGTAGGAAGGATCTTTACAACCAAAAAAATGCAATCCGGATCATCTGTGTATCCAACAAGAAATTATCCATCGGAATTGTCTCCCAAGCTTAAGAGCCACACATTTTTACAGAATCTATCATAAAGTGCGTGAATTTAAATCTTCGAGACAAACGATGTAATATATTTCTACGTACTATTTGATTTAAATTTTTTTCTCGTCATTCTATGTTGTCGACGTGTCGTGTCATAACACAAACCCATCCCGCTTAGTTAAAGTTAGAATTTGCGTACGTCGTACGATGTTCACGAACAACTAGAATTTCAGCTTCCTGAATGCTCGATCTGTTGAGCTAAATTATGTACTCAGCAAATTTTAATTTATACTAAGCAAATTTTAGTTTATGTACTCACGCGATTCGTTACAGTTGTTTAATGCCAATGAATTTAAGCTAGGCTTGAGCATTCCAAGTTCGAGTTCAAGCTTGAGCAATTTAAACTTGACGGGTTTTACTAATTCTGAATGAACCGAACTCGAATACCGTAAAAATCAGTTTGGGTTGGCTTTGTACCTCTAGTTGATAGTTAAGCGATGGTTGCAAGAATGACGACTAACTATTCAATGGTACTAGGGCACCATCGCACGGCGGCTGGTGCCCTAGCCACCCCACCACCACATTTTTAAGTAGAACACATACAAACAGCCTTGTTCGTTTTGGGGTCTCAAAATTCCTGAGAACGGTCTCCAATAATTTTCTCTATCTATCTCTTTCCACTCATTACTCTAAAAAAACTTCTCTCCAAATCTAAATCGAATAGGGCAGAATCCATTTCAGTGTCCTAAGTTCACCCATAAGCTTTTTGTGAACAACACAAGCCGAAAGAGACGGATGGAATTCCAAGCCTAACCTCAAACCAAACCTAATCCAAACTATGGTTTGGTCTAAATCCTACATTGGCAAGGCTAGTGCCGGCCTTGTAGGGCTGGCAAAGCCACCATACTTTAGATGTTTCCTTGCAGTGAGTAGAATAGAACTACTCTTACACGACCCCAAGGGTTTGGCTAATCGGGATAGAAAGCTAATAAGCGATTGTCCTTTATGAGGTTGTATGTTCGAATTCTACGAAAACCAAACAATTCAAACTTTGGAGCTACCGGAAGGTTAGTCCGGTCGAGGTGCGCGCAAGCTGGCCCAGCCATCCGGTTATTAAAAACAATTGAAGTACTTTTAGACGACTTAACATTAATAGGCAATCAAGTGGGCCTGCACAATACAGAACCCAATAATTGACCACTAAAAAAGGGCTTAAAAAAAGCCAGCCTCTGTTCATTTGTAAATTGACAGGCAATTAGGGGTGTTCATTGCCAACCCTAGGCCCATAATATAAGTTCCAGCTTTTGTAATTATTTTGATGTGGGCCAAATGATCTTTTGTTCCAGATTCCGGCTGGAAATTAAAGTCCTCTTATGGTCATGTCACACTCTGTGGCTATAACCATTCATTAACTCTAAGTCTTGCCCTAGCTAGGCAACTGAAAATTGAAATCTTTCCGGGGCCTAGGATCTTTGTAGCGTAGCAATAGCAAGTCGGACCGAGGTTTTAAAAATCGGCCGTCCGTAACGTAGCGGTTACATAACGATTTTCGAGCCTTCTGATACCGTTGCACCTCGATATATCGGTGAGATGAAAAGTTGCATGCGTATGGGCTAGTTCCCATTATGTGTTGTTCGTTTCCAATTCACGAATTGGTTCACTATTTATGGCTTTACGGTCGATACTCGACTGTAAAAAAAAATAAATTGGTAAAAAATGTTTTCTTAAGAATTCACAACCGCTACAACTGATTCCTGTTACATATCGTTCGATACTTGCGATACTGTTACACGACAATCGTTATCAATTCGCATCCCGAAACTGTTATTTAAAACCTTGCTTCGGACTTGTAGTGCACCTTAGTCAGATCTATTGAGCTATTAAAAACCACAATAAAAAATTTCGTTAATCTGATATTTATAAGCACGTGATCAAAAACATTTTGCGTGATAATTCATTTCCCGAACTATACCAACCACTAATATTTTTTTTTTTAAAAAAAATTATCCGCTCATGTGATTATCAATATCCGACTTCCCAGGTTGAGATTGCTTTTTACTTGAAATTGTTAGCCGAGTCTTTCACTAGCTAGATAGCTCCTCTCTCTTTAGCATGATCCTTGTTGATCACCATTATTACCAAGACACCAGTGTCTTATCAATCTGTTATATCAGTGCAGAATATATGTGGTACCATATCTAATGCACAGGAGACGCTTTTTAGATTTCACATTTACAACTATCTTTTACTTTTTCATTCCTTTTGTTTGGGGCGCTGGGCTTGAGGAGGGTACGTAGGGCCAGCTAAATACCAGAACCAAACAACTATACTACTAAAAACCTGATCAAAATTGATCGGCTTGGTTCAGTTCAAACGGTCCATTCGGGTTTCATTTATAAAGGATTCATACACGGAATAAGACTGAATTGACCGATTTATTTACATTATAGAGTATCAGTACGCGCGGTACTAAGTTCTCGTACTATTCCTTTTTTCCTTCACCGTTAATTGCTTGGAAGTGGAGGTTAAGCGTTCTCTCATCTTTCATTCGTACTCCTCTAACACTACATAAAATCCTCCCGTCCTCCGTTTATTTCAAAACTCTTTTTTTCCCGGAAAAATAATGGTCAATGACGTGTTTTGATAATTAATACCCGTCAAGGACATTTTCAGCATTAACAAATGTTCTTAGCTTTATCCTTGGCGGGTATTAATTATCAAAACACGTCCTGATCGAGCCGTCATTTTCCCTTTTTTCCCTCGTCATTTTTGCCGTTACAATAGGAAAGTTAATTTCTTTACTGATCAGAACTGAACTTTGAGGCCGAAACTAATCACACCGGTTTGAATCGAACCACTTCAATGTCTAATTCGGCTGTGGTGGGATTAGGACCACCATACGTTGCATCACCATTATGATGAACTACTAATAGTCTTACAGAGAGAAACAATTGTCGCGCGACAAACTCTAATGGTATCCTCCAAATTCGATGGCAGGGAATACCAGTTTAATCTTCCAATACTCTTCCTTGGATAATGGCAGTTCAACACTTATAGTAAGTGCCGGGGGAGTGCCAAAAAAAAAAAAATGACCGAAATACCTCCGGCCGGTCATTCCATGGCCGACATGCACGTATCCACAACAAAACAGTGGATACATGATCAAACGAATTAATTAAAACGGAGATTAAGTCCTGCATGGATTGGCTCCACGAGAGTTGATAGCACTTACAAGATTTCGTACCTGAAATCTAAGAAAGGGTAATTAAGCCCTTAAGTTGCAGATTTTGACTACATGATCAATTTCTTGGATTAGGGACTTAAACACTTTTTTTTTTGGTAATGCAGGGTGTTTCAGTCTAGCTTTCACACACCTCATACTATTCTCTACAGCCCCTCCCACAACCGTTTCACACGCTTACGCGAGCTAGGCCCCAAAAGTTGCTAGCAAGGGGAATCGAACTAGAGACCTTTCAAACACTTCATCCAATATCTCTCTTTCTTGCTACACCGTTTCGCCTTGGCTTGAATCGGCCTCCCAACAGTGGACGACGGAATAGATATCCCAAAAATTAGTCGGAGTGCATGTAAACTGGTCAGAATACGCGAGTTATTACAAAAACGTAACGGAGTATCTAAAGTGGACGGGAGCCAATACTTCTGGTCTCTGTGGGCTCATTCATGTCGACAGGCCACAATTTGTGAGGCTCTGGACCATCCAGTTGTACCCATCCAAGATCATTAAGAAGAAAATGAACATTCTTGTTAGGAAGGAATTTGTAGGGTTATATTCCCTCCGTATGGATTTAATAGTCTTTTTTTGGAGTTCGTGCCACTTTTCAATCGATTATAGCTTGTAATTTATAATATTTTATGTAATTTTGAAAATATTATCTTATAGAACTAATCGAAATCTATCAAACAAGATCCACATTAGATATAAAATTCATTATTAATTTAAAGATATAACTCATTTCTTTATCCTGTCAGAATTAAACGACAAACTATTAAATCCGGACGGAGAGAGCAGTTCCGATCTACTGATTGATGAAAAGGATGTGGCGCTGGAGGACAACTGTAGTCTTTCCATCCATAACTATAATTCCATGTGCTTTTACTTCCGCAGGATGGGTGGGACCCGGACCCTCTCAAGTATGAATATCAATACGAAATTAGGGCCATGATGGTTACGCTAAGATTTTTGGGATTTTTTTCTTGTTTTATTTTTATTTAAAATTTTCTTACGTTTATTAGTTTTATGCCTAATTTTTGTAAATCATTGATTCGTCTCATCAAAACAAATCTAAAAAGTAAAAAAAAAATTATGACTTTTATCGAAATTTTTTTGGAAATATTCAAGATAAAAATAAAAAAAGACTTTTGGGACTTTTTCTTTGATATTTTTGAAAATATTTGGGTAAAAATTCATAATTTTTTACTTTTCCGATTCCCTTCTTCGAGACGAATCAATAATTCACAAAAATTAGGTGCAAACTAACAAATGCGAAAAAAATTTGAATAAAAACAAAACAAAGAATCCTAAAAATCTTAGTGGAACTTATTAATTAGCCAAGTAGGGGGATACGAGGAAATTTTTTAAAAAGTGGGATACAAGTACGGCTATTGTATGTTAAGATGGGTTCAAGGTAGTGTTATGCACGCGTTATGGGGCCCACAACAGGTTCCATTAGTTGATCTGGATCGTTCATTTTGTTCGTCTCGTCGAGTACGTAGTTCACGTGAAAATTCAAGTTAATCGGACATCGGTAACCATGTTGTCAAAATGCACTTTTTCCCGAAAAAGAAACGTCGAAGAAACAGTTGTAGGTGATTTTTTTACGATACTATAAGTTAAATTCTCACCAATTAAATAGTTATCGATGTCTGATCGACCTAAATTTTTACATGGACAACATACCCAATGAAACAAACAAAATGAACAAAATAAACGGTTTAGATCAACTAATGAGACCTGGAGTGGGTCCCATACTGTTCATTGGTGCTTAACACACACTTTGATCTATTTACACTAGTGATTAACTTATGCAACATAATTTTTTAGTTTTGTCTTTATTCATTTTTTTTTTTTTGTATTTGTTAGTTTTACGACAAATTTTTATGTGATATAGGGTCATCTTGACAAGATGAATTGAAAAACTAAAAAATTATGACTTTTACACAAAGTATTTTGAAAAATATCCAAAGAAAAGCTCAAAAAGTCAATTTTTGGATTTTTTTTGTTAAATATTGCCCAAAATACTTGTATAAAAGTCATACTAATTTTTTACTTTTTCAGTTCCTCTCGTCGAGACGAACCCATATCACATATAAGTACAAAACCAAAAAGTTGTGGTGCATAAGTTAATCTGTAGCTTGAACGGGGAACACAACTCTACTTATTACTTGTTTAATTATTGGAATGCAATTTTATGGATCAAAAACTTTGATACCTATCTCCTTATGTTTCCCTCTCTGCAAAGTAGTAAAGCGCGGAAAAATTTATTGTGTCTTTACTCTTTACTGGAGTAGAACTTTTAGAACACTATGCAAGAAGTTTTACTTTCTTGATGATTCATAAGAGCCTGGATACATGGCTATATGCGAGTTTGTGAATGAGGTGATCACGGTACCGTCTTAATTCCTGATTGTGAGGTAGACGACCCATCGGCACATTTGGTAAAATGATATACTACTATCTTGGGGAGGAGATGAAATGTGTGATTATTTGCAATCCTCTCGGATAAGCTATTGGATACATGGTTTAATTTAAAGTATCTGAAATGTATAGATTTTTTTAAAATTACTTCAGCAATATAGATTTTTTTAAAATTACTCCAGGTTTTACAATGTGAACACTTCTTATTCTCTAAATTACATATCCGCGAGTAGTTGAAGAGAATGTGGAGACGATACGAATACTACTTCCATCTAGAAATATATGTGTCTTGGAAGTGGGTCCTAAACAGAATGATACACACTGACTAGCAGTTATATGAAATTATATGATTGGTCGACCCAAAGAACTTAATGTCAATGGGTCCCAGTGCTTCAAAAAATTTCATTTTTGTCCTTGGAAATTTCTATCTGAATGTGTTTTAGTCCAACTATTGCAAACCAAAAATCCCAAAACCAAGTGTTGCCCAAAGTGTGCTCTTAAGTCCCATTTGGGTCTCTAACTTCTTCTCTCTTATTTTTTGCCAAAATTATAATAGTTTCATTGATTAGCATCCGTCCTAACTTATTTATGCTGCTTTTTTAAATCTTGAAGGACAAAGAAATGAAGTGGAAATAAATCAATATCATTTTTTCATTTTCATTTGTGATACCCTTAATTCACACAATACCACAATCCAAACGAGCCTCAAATGTCCTACTAAGTACTAATCATTGTCTTGTTTTACTCTGCTCAAGGACCTTTGAATCCTTTGTATTAGTTGGGGTTATTAATAAGTATATGTTTCCATTTGCTCAAAAAAACAAATTAGTGGCCTAACCTAATGGCCGACCCACCCAATGCCTATACCCCTCGAAGTATTCCGAATGAAAAGCTCAATAATTCATAAATTTTCACAAATATAATGACGAACAAGTACGATGAATCATTAATCCAACAAAAGCCAGGTCCAAGACCACCTAGACCGGATACGTGTCCTACTTTCGCGGGGTTTCGAAAAATGGCCCGGCCCAATCCAAATCCGGACTTCGCTAGCCCAAAGAGTAAAAAGAAAAAAAGAGAGTAGCAAACCTTATCTATACTGTATGCTATAAGAATGTGTTTACCTAAAATAAAAAGAAGCTAATTTCCTTAATTCTCTCTCCTACATGGAATTTTCTCAAATTTTCATCTTTTTGTTCATTATTCTACATATTTTACGAAATGTAAAACAAATAGTATTTTGTTTGAAAAGGAAACTAAGTTCCATCAATAACATAACAAACATATCTATATTATAAAACAGAGCGATTTCTATTAAAAATGTCTACGCATATAAACATGAGTAATCACTATAGCCGTTGGATCACTTCCTTTTGAATTTGTAACCGTACGATTAGGGACAAAAACAAAAAGGAAAACTTAAACTCTCTCTCTCCATTTTTGGTAACATTAATAATCACCGTTACTCTATACATTTTGATTGAAAAAGATTTCTTTTAAAACATTTAAAATCTCACTCTCCTCACGTTTTCTGCATTTCCAATCCATTCACGTTTGTACGCATAAACACAGGTAACCCTTATACAACTAAAATCTAAGATGATAAATTTGAATGATTATGGCCGGTTTTTTGAGTGTTTGTATTTTTTGTAGGTGGGCTTTGTGTGAACTTATAGTTGAGTAAGGGAATTGGAGGTAAATGTGTTCATGCATGAGAATTACTGTAAGAGAAAGTACAATATTTATGTTGGAAGTGCTTTTAGACACGGGCAATCCGCTAGTAGTACTATATTTTGCATGAAACTATCTCTTTTTATTGTTATTGCTGGTGAATGTTCCTAATTTTTTTTTGGTGAAAAAAAGGAGTAAACTTCAAGAGATCAATAATTCAATATACATGCCGACCCTTTGATGCACAAGACGACAGGAAAAAGACGGTTCTCACGGATATTTTTTTTCATTCCCGTTCATTGAACGGGCAAGACGCCAGTCTTCTACCACTACAGTACTGTATAGAGCAAAGAGAGAGAAGTGGCACCCAAAAAAATGACCTCAAAGAATGCTCCCTTTGAAGATCTTCTTTGTTCACTTCCCAATGAGATCTCAAAAGACCAACATCCCCCCCTCAAAGTGACCCAGTCTCCAAAAACCCACGAGCAAAGGCTAAGCAATCTCGTCTCCTGTATAAAACCAATTACTACCATAAAAACAATTATTAAACACAACACCATTTTCCTCCTATAATCACGACCACCTGGTCCCCTTGTTCACCCCTTTGGAGAAACATTGGTCTTTATATTCGTATACATAGCGAGGTAATGACGTAGATAGTGGGTAAAATCCGAGGCACGTCAATTGCTGGTTGAAAACTATCTTTTACGTACAAAATGTATATAGTAATGAACTCCGAAAGACATATATTAGATAAAGAATTCTCAACTTGCAAACAGTTGGCTTAACGGTTGTGTAGCTGCCATTTAGGGTGTGGCTAGGTTCAAATGTTATAAAGAGGATGTTAATGCCGGTTGGGTTGGAATTAGGCTAGTCTAGATTAATTCTTTTAATTTCGACGAAAAAACAAAAGACAAAACTGGCAGCATTTCGTCACTGTTCGACTGGAAAAAAAAAAAAAAGCAATCAAAAAAAAAATTTGATAGGAAACAAAGACTTTTAGTCATTTAATAAGGGCAATTTGGGTATTTACAAGATTAATTAGGTGATTGTAATACATGTGTTAAAGCGACTGCACTAATAGGAGCCATAAGATAAAAGTTGGGCCCCTACAAATTAATTAATGGCTACCATCAAATATCATGTGGGTTGGCTTATTCTACAGGTCCAGAGAGATCATTGCTATACAATGAGCAAAGCCATCAACACAACTTTAAAATGGAACTCTGGACGCAGTAAAGTTCAGAGTTGTGTTTTGTAGACTTTACAATTAATTGTATGACCTAAATTTGAGAGGTAAAAATATCAAGATCAGCACATCGGTAATTACTTGACAATATGAAAAAGCTTTTGGCTTGAGATTCAATTTCGACTCCCACTCCAGCTGTCAATTCCCATGTCAGGTTGTGGGAGGGGTTGTAGGGATTAGTTCGAGTTGCGAGCAAACTGGCCCGAGACACCCTGCATTACCAAGAAAAAAAAAGAAAAAAAAATCAGAGAGACAAAGAGAGAGTCCAATTGGAAGGTTAGTTTGGGTGACCTAAAAAGACTGGTTCTTGCATGGTAGAAAAGGGTACATGCAGAACACAAATACAAGGAACCTCATCATTCCCATCTTTTTTTTTTCTTTTTTAAAGAACTTGGAACAAGAAAAATAGAGTTTAAAAAAATGTGCATCTAGGAAGAAGAACAAAAGCCCCTCCCAAATTTCAATAGGATGGAGGGGAAGTAAAGGAGCAAAAAGTCAGTTGCTCGAGGCAAGAAAAAGGGGAAAGAAGAAGCCAAAGAGGAGCACTCATACCAAAAGGGGGGAGGGAGGGAACTGATTTCCAAAATGGAAGGATTTATTAGCTAGGAGGAGGAAGGAGGAGTAGAATCAGGCACAATCCCAGTCAATCTAGTCAAACTTTTTACAACCCAATGTACTACTCAATCTTTAACACCATGAACCAATGCCGGCAAGATTTCTATCTTACCACGTGCCCCCCCGGTCTTCTCCTAGTTTTTTTTTTTTTTTTCCCGGTAACGCGAGGTGTCCTGAGCCAGCTTGCACGCACCTCGAACTAATTCCTACAACCCCTCTTACGGACCTTTTTACGCTTACACATGCAGTAGGGGGGGGGGGACCGAATACAAGTGTTCCGGGTCAGCTTGTGCGCACCTAAGACTAATTCCTATAGCCCTCGTTTCCATTTTTTTTTTCCTACAGCCCTTCTCACATACCTTTTTACACTTACACATGTAGTAAGGGGGACCCAATAGTTGTTGGCAAGGAGAATCTAACCGGAAACTTTAGAAGGGAGCAATTTCATATATCCAAGGGTAAGACCACTAGGCCAACCCTTTCGATTAAAATACAAATTTACTCCTCCTAGTTAAGAGAAATTTTTGGGTGCTAGTAGGATACCATATACGTGGTACCCCGTCAGCGATCCAGGCTCTCCAAATGTGTTTTGGATAGTCCGGATTTTAGAGAGAGAGAAAGAGGAGAGAGTGGTGGGGTGAGGGGAGAGAGAGAGAATAAATTTGAACCGTCCAAAACCCGTTAGAACGGTTGGGATCACTGACGGATACTGCCACCTAGTATCCGCTCAGCACCCAAATACTTCTCCCTAGCTTTTCTTTTTTTTAGCCGCCTTCTCCCTAGCTAGTTAGACTTGCTATTTGAGTTGCTGTTGTGATATTCTCTTCCCGCCCCATATTACTGGTCTATGATTTCATTTTAGATTGTTCAAAATTGTAGTGCTTAAAAAAAATAAACAAAATTGGTATTTAGATAATTTATAGATTTTTTCTTCTGAATAAATTAAAATATTTTCATGAGTAATAAATTATAGTAGAGTAGAAAATCTAATTCAACTTTAAGCAACACTAAATGTCACCAGGTTGAGTATTCCGTTCAACGGTAGCAATACAGGACAGAGAGAGTATTTTTCCAGTGTGAAGGTTTCAAGTTTTGGATAGTGAAAAAGTTTTTAAATTTTAGTGCTCCAATGACATGCTATTTGAGCTGTTACATTTAGCTATAGGTTAAATCTGTATGGGCAATCAAAGAAAGGAAATCAAGGAAACCTCCAAGGTGTTATTAGTAATTTAGGGCCAGCTTTTATAGGATTTTGTCGCGTGTTTTAATCGGCTCCCACTAATAGACGGTGAGATTAATTTTCCAAGAATTAGTTGAAGTGCGCGTAAGTTGGCCCAAATAGCTTGAGTTATAAAATAATTAACAAGAAAAAATAACATCACATACAAGTCATGCAACATTTGTAAATTTAGCAATTTAAAACTATTCATTCGTTTAGCAAGTCGTATAGCAACCCCCACCATTGAATTCTCTATCTCAGCAACTGCTCTCAAAACAAATATGCAGATGCAATGTCAAACGCATAAAGCGTGCAATAAGTTACGTCCTTCCTATTATTAATGGATTTTAGGTAGGATGGTACGTAGAACTCGATACTACAAACTTAAGTGCAAGCACGTACACGGATAAACACAAAAGATATATTTACATACATGCTCATCAATAGTGATGTATTAACAACGGAGAAAGCTATGGTAAGGGTGTAAGAGTTATTTTAAGTGTATTTTACGCTCTCTCTTTTTTTGGCTACTTAGGGCGTACCTTGGAACTATATGAAATGTATGCATGGTACATATGTTTTTGGTATATGGTGCGGACATTTTTTACTCATTAGTTAAGCATTTTTATGGTACTAGTTACGTATTTTTTTTTTGGTTAAAATTTGAATAGAGGTGTACCATAAACCCCAAAATAGTTGTGCATTCTTTTAGGAGATGTACCGTAGGCTTCTCCACAAGTAATTACTCTTTTAAGTTAGTGTGTGACAAATGGAAACAAGGAAGAAAAGGAACAAGTTGGAAGTTAGCTCATGAAAACTTCATGAAATTAGGTTGCCCTGTTTCACTCTTCCTTCCTTTCTCCCTCTTTTTTTTTTTTTTTTTTTTATAACTCAAGTGTCCAGATCAGCTTACGCGCACTTCGACTAATTCTGAATGTCCAATCCCACCGTTCGCTTACGGGGAGCCCAACTGAACCCGAACAAAGATATGAACTAAACTTAAAAGAATTTGTAGCACCTGAGAAGTTCGATTTCGAACTAGAAACCGTAGAAGAAACCAAATCTCTAAGTCTCATCATATCTTGACAAATTTTTTTTTTTCAACTTCCCTCTCTATATTGATTCTCTTTCTTTCTGCCCATTAATCAATGAAACTGGCACATTACAAATCATCCTTTTTTCCCTTCTATTGGAAACACCCATCATTACTCCCAACAATCCCATTCCAATACAAACCTTAGAAACCCGAGCTTCCAAGACATTCATTCCCTTTCTCTCCCTCTTCCCCCCCATTATATAAATACCCCTCCTTTTCCTACCTTTTTTCCACCAAATACCACCCTTTTTAATTCCCCTTTCACTTTCCTTTCCTTTCTCCCTATTGATGGATCCTTCTTCCACCAACTCTGTCAATGGCTTCTACTCCTTCCTAACCAGAGGAATCCATGATCTGGAAACAGTTTTCCTATCAAATAACTTCATGTCAATTCAATTCCTCCAAACAGTCCTCTCCCTCCTCAGATCATTCCACACCCAGTTAGTCCTCCTTGTCCAAAAACTTCAATTGCCTGTGGGTGAGAAGTGGCTTGATGAGTACATGGATGAGAGCTCCAAGCTCTGGGAGACCTGCCACGTCATCAAATCCGGCGTGTCAGCCATGGAAAATTATTACTCCGCCGGATTTAACATCACTTCCTCCCTTGACGCGCACCGCCACCTGTCCCCCCTCCTCTGTCGCCAGGTATGTCGCGGCCCGATTTTTTTCCATCGTCTGTTAAAAAAAAATTCTATCGGATGTAGGTTTCAGAATCAGTTTCGCAGAATTCTTTTTTCATTTATTTTTTAACAAAAGCTCTCATCTTTTAAATCATATTCATTTTTCATCAAAAACAGTTTTGAGAATTTGTGAATATTTTTTAAGGATGAGTTCCATAAAGAAAAAATTATAACAAAAAAACCCAAAGTTTCTGACAAATATTTCAAAAACTGATTCTGAAACCAGCAACCGAACCAAAAATAATGATTCTATTTAGAAATAAATTCGAGATTGTTATATTGGTTTGGGTCTTCGTGTTAATGTACTCTTAAATTTGCAAAAAACAGGTTGTTAGGGCAATATCAGGGTGTAGAAGGGAGGCAATGGGATTGGAAGAAGAGAACAGGGGATTAATGGAGACAAGAATCGAACAACTATCGCTCAAATTCGACGCGCAAGTTTCGATTGAATCGAAGCTCAATGGGTTCAGCGGATTCAGGGGAGTTCTTTACGCAATGAGAAACATCAGCTCGCTTCTCCTCATGATTTTGCTATATGGGTTGGTCTACTGCTGGCCTGATTCCAGCTTTCTGAGGGGGGGCGACGAAGGGTGCCTGTTTTTCGGGTCCGGGCTGCAGCAGAGGGTGGCGGAGGAGATCAACAACCAGGTGAACGGGCGGCGGGGGGTCTTGATGTACGAGTTCCGGAGGTCGAAGGTGGCGGTGGACGAGCTGAGGAGGGAGCTGGAGAGGGTGGGGGGTGGTCAGGGGGTGGCGGATTGGGAGAGAGAGAGTGGGATGAGAGAGAGGGTGGAGGAGCTGAAGGGGTGTTTCGGGGTGCTGAGGTCTGGGGTGGAGAACATTGTTGGGCAGCTTGATGATTTCTTTGATGAGATTGTTGAAGGGAGGAAGAAGCTCTTGGACTTTTGCAGTCACCGGTAGGGGAAAGAGAAATTGTGCCAAAACTCTGTTGCTTCAGTATCAGAACACTTGTTAGAAAAACTTTTTTGAAAAAAAAAAAAAACACCCATTGCGAATTTTCGCGTTTGTTCCGAAGTGAAAACAATTTTGGAGAATTGAAAACATCGTCGTGGTGTTTTTTTTTTATTTTTTATTACAAACGGGTTATCTTCGAAAGTAAATACTTAATATAAGTTTCGAAATGTATGAACGGAAAAGTTCCAGATATCAAGATATCGATGCTGAAGCAACAACGGGGGAGAGTACCGGGTACTGGTCTAGGAATTAATCAGCCAATTAAGGAGCGGTTGTACATTGTTGTCTTATCTTGTGTTTATGATCTTTTCCTTTCCTTCTATTCCTCTCTTAATAGTAGTAGTTGTTTTACATGTTACATCTAGTATAGTTGAAGCAGGTTAGAAACCTTTTGTCTTGTAAGAAGCCAAGGAGGAAAATTTTGAAGGAAAAGAGAATATGAACATTGTTTTTTACCATTTGGCAGGCCCAAACTGCAGAATCTTGGTGCCATAAAAATGCAACAGAAAGAAAATAGAATGAATGGGACAAGCTACAAAGCAGCAAAGCTATTACTATTTATCCAAGCAATAAAAAAGTAATCCTTCTCTTGTTACAAAATGAAATGGCAGAAAGAATAGAAGCTTCTTATATATTACTTAAAAGAGGAAGACAACAACAGAGTTATATCATCCTTTTTCATTTTATCTTTGTTGTTTTTTTTAATTTTTGGGTCTTGCTAACCTCCGCTCTGTAAGCGACGGATAATATTCAAATAATGTCAAACAAGTTCAGATTTCAATACATATCTCACAGATGATAGTACACTTTTCACAGATATCATTAAACTTTTTTTCGAATATCAATGCATCTTTTACGCATTATCCAGTGTCCTTAAGGTTGATAAAAAAAAATTTTATCGACAATAGTAACATTTTATTAAGGGGAATCCTTAAGACTGATATTAGCATTTTCCTTTCTTTTTTTCCTTTCCCATTTATCCCCAAGGGGCTCTTTGGTGGTTGCAGTAAATTTTAGTTATCATTCTAGTTACTTGTATAACTAGCTGATGAAAGTAGAGACTAGAGAGTTAACCTCAGCACCTTTAATTTAGCCTTTGTAGAGGCTATGTGTAGGGGCATTGTTAGGTTACTGGGCAATTGGGTTACTGGGGTACTTTAATTTCAAAAGCATTAAAATAAGAGTCCCTTTTTATAGGGTAATAAGAAGCTTTTGTCTGATTCAGTTTCATTTTGAAGGTAATGGTTTGAGGAGTGGACCAAGACCAACCCTGTGTAAATGATTTGCTTTTCCATTTGTGATTCAAAGAAATGATTGTTTTCATGTCCTACTCAGAAAGTAATATCTAGTAACTAAGGCTGAATATGGCAGTAGATGCACATCTCATCTGATAATTACTGCATAAATGAAAGAAAAATAATATTGGCACTTCAAAAATTGATGCAGACACTTCAAAAAATAAAGAAAAGTGATTTTGGAATTACACTAATTTTAGAGTGTCTGCATCAATTTTTGGAGTGCCAATATCATTTTCCAAATGAAGGTACATAAATTTCAAGCTCAATAACTACTAACTATGAAAATTCGGAAGCGATTGAAACATCTCCAATGGTTTGAGCCATTTTTTTTCAAGTGAGAACTTTTTATTGGCTTGTACCATTTGATTAAATTTTGACAAAGTTGTTGGTCAAGTGATGCCAAAGTAATACCTGACAAGGACTCATCGCGACTATTGTATCACTTTGATAATTGCACGTAGATATAAACTGTTGGGCCCAGAGTGCCCCTATGGATTTGGTTACACAATACCACTCCTTGCGACCTCTCTAAAAACAGATTTGCGAGTGCGATGTCGAATGCCATAAAAGACTTAATTGAAGCCCTTCCTAACACCAATTGGTTTTAAGAGAGATGGTGGAAAAGCGGTCCGACATAAACCATAAACATTGCAATACACATAATCTGATGTATCAGTAAATGTCTGCGACTTTTAGTACTATCGAATTTGTTTCGAGAAATGGCGAAGTCATTCTTTGACATAACAAATGGCAAAATATTACTAGGATAAAGGTAATTCTTTAAGACTCCTTGCAAAAAAAAAAAAAAACGCTTTGGCAAGAGAAATGGCTCACCATTAAAGATGCTCTTAGCATAAACCAAAAGCATCTATGGCAAAATCATTATCGATTTCTAGTGATCCACAAGCAATTTGGGCAAATTTAATAGCAATCAAGGACACCCCAAAATGGAGTTGATGATGAAAGCCTCTCTCTCTCTCTCTCTCTCTCTCTCTGGGTGGTAGAATTATACTATTCCCTTCGTCCCAAATTGCTCATCTTTTTGCCAATTGTGTATTTGGCACGCCAAAATAATGTATTTATAAGATTTTTTTAAAAGAAAATTACACCAATTTTTCTTCTCAATGAAATCTTTAAATTAGCGTAATATTTTTGGGAAATAATTCATGCTGATACATTATATATATTCGGTGTAATGCACAGTTTCCCAAAAAGGACGACCAAACGAAGGAGGGAGTATAGTATAACATAACCAAGTCTCATGCTTTTTGTTCTTCACCGGAAATTCATGCCTTTTTTGTCCATTGCCAGAAATACACGCCCTATCTCCCTCCAAAAGATGATTACTGGTATTAAACAGTTTTATAATACTAGTACTGATGAAGCAATAGATAATTAATAAAGCAGTTGCAAAACCAACCAGGGGTTAAGTTTGGAGGTTATAACCACATGAATTAAGCTCCAACTAATCTGGCAGAAGACCCTTAATATCTGTTTGATCAGCTGATTAGATTACTTTACTACTACTAGCATTTACCAAAAAAATCTAAGTAAATCTTCTTCAATGCAGTAGTTGGGATATGGGATATATTTTACTCTTCCAACGTCTATTTCGTGTTACCTAAAGTTGTAATTCAACCCCCAAAGACTGGGAATGTCCCTTGACCAGAGACAAAATCCATTTTTCTCATTTACAAGAGCTTCCAGAAGTCAAGAGAATGAGGTGATCAATATATTTCTTTCCTCTCTTTTTTTTGGTTCTACGGTCAAGAGAGTCCAGGCCAGCATACGCGCACCTCGACTATACCCGGCTCCATCCGGTCAAAGACAGCCCATCCACGCCGTGACTAGGGGATTTACAAGAGATTTTGCCGCCTGGCCCCGAGAGATTGACCAGTTTCTAAGAGGTGACAGACGCCCATAGGTGATCAATATATTTCACACAAAAGTAAAATCAACAGCAGGAAACCGCCACTAATTGAGAGAGCTCGAAATTGAGAGGCTTGTAATACAAGTACAGGGAAAACACATTCACTTATTCTCTCGGTTTACAAACCAAAACTAGGCTTAAACAGCTCAGGAAAAAAGATTCAAGATCTACCCCACAATTGTTCTTACTTCTCACATAGACAAAATAGCGTGCAGGGTGAAACCTCATCACGACTGAAAGCAAAACCCGAAAAAAATGGAGAGCGAGCGAGCGAGAGAGAGCAAGATACAGGATACACGGTTATGTATAAGAGAGGGAGTCTTTACAAACCACTCCTCTATATGCATGATCGGATGTCAAATCCTCGGAACGAAAACTTGGAAGCAAATATTCAACCTGTTTTTGGAGCTGAATGAAATCCACATTTTCTAGACCTTTCAGTATTTCTGAGTTTCAGCAACTTCCCATGTTTCCTCTGCACAGTTCTCGCAATCTAGATGCTGTAAGGAAGTCTGTAATCAGTTTTAAAGTCAGTCTCTAACAACCTCCCGATGCCATAAAAAGATGGGGACAGAGAATGGAACATTACATAATAGATACCAAGTAAACAACCCCCCAACAAAATACTTAACAGCGTATCTGTACAAAATATGGTGAAGGAAAAAGAAAAGCAAATGAATCCTAAAGTCAGGATTTAATCTTTTCCCCTTACTTTTCTTTTCCCTCCACAAATCTCTGCATAAGTTCTTGATCCAAATACAACCAGGGGGGGCATGGTGAAACAGTAATCTAGGACAATTGTGACCAACAGGATTCGGGATCATGGAGAAATAGTGAATACTAAAGTAAATCTCGGCAACTTCTCATTGAGCCTTATAATGTATTCCGCTGAAGAACATACATAGAACTGATAGAAGTGACGGAAAACTAGCAACGAGCAAGTGCAAAGTTTTCAGATGTCTGTCCTTTCGACAATGGGCCAAAAGATCTAATCATCCACCCAAACAGACAAAAAGAAGGCCAGATAAATGAAACCAACCCTACTAACCCCAAAAGCTTAAGTTGGTAAGCAATGGACCAACAAAAACGCACATCAATTTATCCCCCAAGAAATTTTGTGTTCAATGGAAAAGTCACAGAACACACGATATTCCCAATGGAATATGAAGCACAACATTGAACATTGTATTTGAATGGAATGAAAGTAAAACTGTTCGTACTTTTGTTTTAACATGAGAGTGCAGTGTTTACTGAAACCCTTGATTCTACTAAATTTGGTATTAGTTACATTCTTCTTATTATTGAGTTAGGGCTATATGTTTGCCAGATACGATCAAGACGGATAGAATCAAGTATAAGGGTTTATACAACCTGGGGAAAAGCAGTATAATTCTACTGCCTGATGAAGAGACAACTGGACAGATCTCAGGGTTGATCTCCCCAAACATTATCCTGATTCGGAGTTTTGTCTGGAATTTTCAATTTCCTCCTTCTTGAGTAGTTTATTTTCCTAAATACCCATCAATCATCACTTCATAAAAAAGAGGCCAGCGGCCTGAAGTTTTTTGGTTAATAACCTGAAACGGATCCCACCAACCATAAACTTAGATCGCGAAGCCACGTTAAGTGGTGCCCCCTACCACAGCCATTTTTTGCACAAGCTTTCCCTTGTGGGGACTGTGGCCTAAAGGATTTTGGTCTCACTGAGAATCGAACCAGAGACGGCGCTTGTAAGACAGTCACCGCCACCCTTCCTACCACTTGAGCTCTCTCTTTGGGTGGACCGACAATGTTCAACAGCTATTATGTGACTATGTCCAGCAAAACATGGGTGCACGAATTCAGAGCAGCCACACATATCTGATCAAGCCTTAAACCATTTGATTGCAAAGAATGTCACATGCATGGAAGGGTAACCCACATACCGACATAGATTTGTCAATGACTTCAGGTAAAATGTACATTAGCTATTCTTACACCATGAAATGTGGCCATGACTTGTACGAAACATAAAAAGAAAATCTAATGCAAGTCAAGAGCTACAAGCGAAACCTCCGCAGTACAACATGACACATACCACATATATCAAGGATCGCATCCCACGTAAATTCTACATTAGAATTCAAAGCATTGCTGCTACAAGTCCACGGTGAAGTTGCATATTAAAAAAATGTTCTACATCTATATACAGTCAGCCTAAACATAGCATAATCCCTTCACCCTGCTACAGATTCCCTCCCACCCCTATTCAATATTGTCATGTGAAAATGACGTGCCATCCTCAAGCTTATCATCGAAGATGCACGGGTATGGACAAACGATACAAACACGACATGTCGACATGATGATGTGGATACTTCTTTAAGAAAATAGAACACAGACACGTTAAATGTAAAAAAGAAGAAGATTATAGTAACATAGTATTACTATCTATAAGTAAACAGAAAAAAATTTCTATCAAACGGGGGACGACAACACAAACAACATTCAATGCTGTGCCAATATAAAAATGTTTGTCACTAAATAAGTAGTTAAGACTACACATCTATTGCAATTTTGACCTCCCTTAGCTTTTTAAAATTACATTCTGATATCAACATGTGTCCCCAACATGACCCCAAAGTGTGCCAAGCCTGTCTATGACCCTAGCATGTCCAAAAATATATATACTCCACAAATCAAACATATAGAGCGTGCTTGACAAATGTCTTTATCTAAGCGTGAGGCCAGGAGACACCTATCCTTAGCGCATCATATTGAGCATGACTTGTATGTGGATTCACCTTCTAGGAAAAACTCTCACCTTTGAGCGCGTGTGTGTGCACTCTTCATCACTTAGTCCCTCATCTCTTTCCAAAAAAGACACTGCTAAATTTAAGGAAACCAATGGTAAATTTCTCTCTACAGCACTTGTGGTCAATGAAGCATGTGTACAGGTACGATACGGGTATGGGGGTACGGGGATATCTACAAAAAATAAGGGTATGGCTGCTGCTGGGGTACGGCTATACCACATGTATTTGTATTAATATAGAACAATGTATCACACGTAATAATTCCACGTCAAATAAATAAAATAGCTAAATGACTTCGGTGATTTAGAATCCACCATCAATTAACTATTTAACGCCAACCTTATTAGAGCGCAAATCAAAGTTTAATGCCATTATACTAGAGAAAATACACAGAAATCTTTATTCTAGAATCATGCTAAGCATTGAATATGAAGCCTTATGTACTTAGTTTCATCTCTGAATTGGGTACGGCTTGATACATGTTGGGGGTACCTTTGGGATACGGCTTGATATATGTTTGGGGTACATCCCGGGTAGGGCAAAAATCATAGGGAAACATCTTGGTACGTGTTTCACGTGCCCAGTACGTATTTAGAAGTATACTGGTACCTTGTACGTTACTGGATCAAGCCCGGTCCACTACACATGTCCGCTCTACGTGGACGTTAGGATGGCACCACTCGGCCGTAGCATTCGGTAATGTCATGCATGACATCACAAGAATTCATTATTGGGCCATGAACCAGGCACGAGGCGCCGGGAAGCCAAGCAACTCTCTCTACATCAAGTACTAGGTAAAACATTATAAAGGTACGCTGTACTCTATCTCCATTGTTATTTTGCACTTTTTGTCGCTAACGAGTTGTTTATCTTGTAGTTAGATCTCACGGAGAAGGTGACAGATTGGAGCATTCTATCTCTTGGTGGAGGGAAAAAGGAAGGAAGCTAACCAACCCCCAGCACTCTTTGGGCATTCTATTCCTAATCAAACATGGAACTATATTCCGCTTATGAAAATTCCAAACATACAAGTTCCATAGGTCCATGAAATCCTTGGTAAAAAGCTCTCTGTGTGTGTGTGTGAATTTCTGGTATCTTGCTATTTCTTACCGTCTTCTGTTCCTAACCAACCATGGAACTGAAATAAGTCCTAAGAATTTCAAATCTACACATACCATGACTATCCATTGATGCAATTACATAAATTAGAGCCCTAGGCCCCTTACTCTTAGGCGAATGAATTGTTAATGCCCACATACTAATTAACATATTATTAGGTCAAGAAAGTCTGAAATTCTTGAAAGATCAGTGGAGGTTGTCATCGACAAATTAGAATTCTCCTTTATTTCTGTTTAGAGAAGTCTATTGGGAAGGTGATAATAATTTGTTAAGTCAAAGTGTCTGATAACTCTGATCTTCTACAAAAAAAATTTACTAGCATAAACGTTTGGCAAGATTTCCATGCTCGTCACTGCATCATAATTGAATCCCCAAATCCAACAACCGGATGCAAAACACCAAAAGTTAAATTGGGACATGTAAATGAATAAGACCAACCTTGGGGTTTATGATCATTTGGTAAATAACCTGAAACGAATCCCACCAACCAAAAACTAAGATCGCGAAGCCACGTTAAGTGGCGCCCCTACCACAGCCATTTTGCACAAGCTTTCCCTTGTGGGGACGGTGGCCAAAAGGATTTTGGGTTATCATAGCCCAAAATACCCATCAATCATCACTTCATAAAAAATACATATCCCAACATTAACTCTTTTAGCTCTTGACTTAGGGGAGGAGACAAACAGGGAAATTCCAAAACCTGATTTTGAGAAGATGTGTTCATTGCTATCTATTAGGGTTTTTGAGAAGATGCCTCTGTGCTGTTTGTGAGTATGCTTATAGCTTTGATGTGTGGGTAATGAATGAAAATGACAGGAAAGAGTCATGGACTAAATTGATCAGTATGCCATACTTGCCAGAGCCAATTCGGTGCTCAAGAACATTGTGGTATATGAAGGATGGTGGGATTTTGGTTAATCTTAATGGGGTATTTGTCCTTTATGATCTCTTAGACCATACACTCAAGCATCTTTTAATTTGTGGCATTCATTATTTTGGTGCTCACCAAGCAGACTTCTATGTAGAGAGCTTAGTTTCACCTAATGCATTTAAGAGGATGCCAATTTACCTTGATGAGTAACAAAAGAGACGAAGGTACGATAAATTGTAGTACCTTTTGCCATTCCAATGTTTCTTTCCTTAAGCACCATGCCCTTAGTATTATCGTGTTGATTGTGCCATCCATATCATTGTTGTTAAATTTAAGGGGCAATAATCTCCATTGTATTTTTTGGTTAAGAAATAATCTCCATAGTTGTGTGCTTTTCGAAGTTTGTGTTTTTATGAAATACTTTGCTAAAGTTAAACCAACAACAAAGGATAATGACATAGGAATTGAAAGTATTCAATTAGATCCATGTTGCTGCTTTTTATTTATTTATTTATTTTTGACATAAAACTAGAAACTAGAAAGAACACTAATGTTGGCGGCCAGTCCACTATCAATTTGCTATAAATTACCTATTTGCATTCCTTTACTTTTATCATCTAGGCATTTATGTGGAACATGATAAAAGCCACATGAGTAGGACAATGGAAAAGGAAACTAGTAGACATAGGCTGGAATGTTTTGCTCAACATTTGATCAATTTAGGATCCTTTGAAAGTGTGCCTCACACATCTTTGAGGAAAGAATACATTCATCTCTCTGCGGAAATGTTCCATTCATGATTCAATGATAAAAGTAAAGGAATGCAAATAGGTAATTTATAGCAAATTGATAGTGGACTGGCCGCCAACATTAGTGTTCTTTCTAGTTTCTGGTTTTATACCTATTGTGCTATAATAGTAAAAAATAAATAAATAAAAAGCAGCAATATGGATCTAATTGAATACTTTCAATGCCATTATCCATTGTTGTTGGTTTAACTTTAGCAAAGTATTCCATAAAAACACAAACTTCGAAAAGCAAACAACTATGGAGATTATTTCTTAACCAAAAAATACGATGGAGATAATTGGCCCTTAAATTTTACAACAATGATATGGATGGCACAATCAACATGATAATACTAAGGGCATGGTGCTTAAGGAAAGAAACATTGAAATGGCAAAAGGTACAACAACAATTTATCATACCTTCCTCTCTTTCATTACTCATTAAGATAAGTTGGCATCCTCTTAAATGCATCTGCATAGACGTCTGGTTAGTGAAAATAATGAATGCCACAAATTGAAGGATGCTTGAATGTATGGTCTACAAGATCATAAAGGACAAATACCCCATTAAGATTAACCAAAATCCTACCATCATTCATATACCACAATGGTCTTGAGCTCCGAATTGGCTGGGGCTCTGGCGAGTATGGCATACTAATAAATTTAGTCCATGACTCTTTCCTGCCATATTCATTCATTACCCACACATCAAAGCTACAAGCATACTCACAAACAGCACAAAGGCATCCTCTCAAAGCCTTAATAGATAGCAATGAACACGTCTTTCCAAAATCAGGTTTTGGAATTTCCCTGTATGTCTCCTCCCCTAAGTCAAGGGCTATGATCCCAAGAGTTTATTTTCCAAAATACCCATCAATCATCACTTCATAAAATGGCCTGAAGTTTTTTGGCAAATAACCTGAAAAAGATCCCACCAACCATAAACTAAGATTGCGAAGCCACGTTAAGTGGCGCCCCAACCGCAGCCATTTTGCACAAGCTTTCCATTGTGGGGACGGTGGCCTAAAGGATTTTGGTCTCACTAAGAATCAAACCAGAGGCAACGCCTGTAAGACACGTGACTATGTCCAACAAAACGTGGGTGCACGAATTCAGAGAAGCCACTCAAATCTAATCAAGCCTTAAAACATTTAATTGCAAAGAATGTCACATGCATGGAAGGGTAACCCACATACCGACATAGATTTGACAATGACTTCAGGTAAAATGTATAATAGCTATTCTTACACCATGAAATAAGGCCATGGCTTGTACGAAGCATAAAAGGAAAATCTAATGCAAGTCAAGAGCTACAAGTGAAACCTCCGCAGTACAACATGACACCTATGATACACGGACACGGGTATGAGAATTGGGTGCGGGTACATATCTAAGGGTCGGACACCTCAAAACTGAAAATAGAGGATTCAGGGATATGTATCCGAATTTGGACACGGGTGCGGAGATCCGCTAAATATTTATATATATAGAATTTTTTATATTATTTATTGAAATATATAAAATTATTTTCCAAAATATAATCATTTAATTTGAAATTTTATTCATTCCAACAAATACAAAAAAGATGTATACTAACTAATAAAGGGTAAACCCATGTTTTTATGGTCCATTAATAAATGAGATGTCTTATGGCCAACTATGTGAGAAATACAAGTCTTAGTTGAGCCAACCCACTTAGGCCCAACCCAAACAAAGAAAGAGCCGCTACATAGTAACAAAATTATAGAACCCTAAAACATATATCTATATGCAGCAGCAGCCCAACCCTAGCAGCAGCTCTTCAACGTCCAGCACTCCAGCTCTCTCTCTCTCTCTCCTACTTCGACGGTGACGATCTGCTCTTCCTTCGACGGCGATGATCTGCTCTTCCTTCGACGGCGATGATCTGCTCTGACGATCTTCTCCTCCGACTATAAGCCAGATCTACTTCTCTCTTCTTCCAAAGCAGGTACAATCGTAGTATCGTACTCCATCCTTCTTCGACGATGACACTTATTGTTACAATGTGTCCGATTATTTTTCGACGAATCCCGTGCGGATCCCGCACCCGTGTCGTGTCGTGTCGACACGGGTACTTCGCCCAAAAAACAAGGATATGTGTGTCATAGCATGACACATACCACATATATCAAGGATTGCATCCCACGCAAATTCTACAATAGAATTCAAAGCGTTGCTGCTACAAGTCTACGGTGATGTTGCATATTAAAAAAATGTTCTACATCTATATACAGTCAGCCTAATCATAGCATAATCCCTTCACCCTGCTACAGATTCCCTCCCACCCCTATTCAATATTGTCAGGTGAAAATGACGTGCCATCCTCAAGCTTATCATCGAAGATGCACGGATGTGGACAAATGATACAAACACGACATGTCGACATGATGACGTGGATACTTCTATATTAAGAAAATAGAACACAGACACGTTAAATGTAAAAAAAGAAAGATTATGGTAACATATTACAATCTACAAGTAAACAGAAACAAATTTCTATCAAACATGGGACGACAACACAAACAACATTCAATGTTGTGCCGATATGAAAATGTTCGTCACTAAATAAGTAGTTAAGACTTCACATCTATTGCAATTTTCACCCTCCCTAAGCTTTTTAAATTACATTCAGATATCCTCATTTGTCCCCAACATGACCCGAAAGTGTGCCAACCCTGTCTATGACCCTAGCATGTCCAAAAATATATACTCCACAAATCAAACATATAATTGAGCATGCTTGACAAATGTCTGTATCCAAGCGTGAGGCTAGGAGACACCTAACCTTTGCGCATCATATTCAGCATGACTTGTACGTGGATTCACCTTGTAGGAAAAACTCTCACCTTTGAGCGCGTGTGTGTGCACTCTTCATCGCTTAGTCTCTCATCTCTTTCCAAAAAAGACAATGCTGAATTTGAAGGAAACCAATGGTAGATTTCTCTCTACAGCACTTGTGGTCAATGAATCATGTGTCAGGTACAAGTACGGGAATTGGTACGATACGGATACGAGGGTAAGATAATATCTAAAAAATATAGGGTATGGCTGTCGCTGGGGTACGGCTCTACCACATGTATTTGTATAATATAGAACAATGTATCACACATAATAATTACACGTCAAATAAATAAAATAGATAAATGACTTCAGTGATTTAAAATCCACCATCAATTAACTATTTAACGCCAACCTTAGGGCGTAAATCAAAGTTTAATGCCATTATAATAGAGAAACTACACTGAAATCTTTATTCTAGAATCATGCTAAGCATTGAATATGAAGCCTTATGCACTTAGCTTCATCTTTGCATTGGATATGGCTTGATACATGTTGGGGGTACCTCTGGGGTACGGCTTGATATATGCTGGGAACGTACATCCGGGGTGGGGCAAAAATCATTGGGAAAATCTTGATAGTTGGTACATGTTTCACGTACCCAGTACGTATTTAGAAGTACCGGGCCAGGTACCGGTACCCTGTACGTTACTGGATCAAGGCCGGTCCACTACACATGTCCGCTCTACGTGGAGGTTAGGGTGGCACCGCTCGGCCGTATGGCATAAGCCGTCATGGCGTTCGGTAACGTCATGCATGACATCACAAGAATTCGTTATGGGGCCACGAGCCAGAAGCCAAGCAACTCACTCTACATCAAGTACCACTGTACCAGGAAAAGGTACGCTGTACTC
The DNA here is from genome assembly GCA_018127125.1 of Rhododendron griersonianum. NCBI lineage: Eukaryota > Viridiplantae > Streptophyta > Magnoliopsida > Ericales > Ericaceae > Rhododendron > Rhododendron griersonianum. The sequence goes on from CM030798.1 coordinate 28,682,185, forward strand.
TATCTCCATTGTTATTTTGCACTTTGTCGCTAACGAGTTGTTTATCTTGTAGTTAAATCTCATGGAGAAGGTGACGGATTGGAGCATTCTATCTCTTGGCAGAGGGACAAAGGAAGGAAGGTAGCCAACCCCAGCACTCTTTGGGTATTCTATTCCTAATCAAACATGGAACTGTATACTGCTTAAGGAAATTCCGAACATACAAGTTCCATAGGTCCATAAAATCCTTGGTAAATCTCTCTCTCTCTCTCGTGTGTGTGTGCGTGTGAATTTCTGTTATCTTGCTATTCTTACCGTCTTTTGTTCCTAACCAACCATGGAACTGAAATGAGTCCTAAGAATTTCAAATCTACACATACCATGACTATCCATTGATGCAATTACATAGATTAGAGCCCTAGGCCCCCCTTACACTTAGGCGAATGAATTGTTAATGCCCACATACTAATTAACATATTATTATGCCAAGAAAGTATGAAATTCCTTAAAGTTCAGTGGAGGTTGTCACCAACATATTAGAATTCTCCATTATTTTTGTTTAGATAAGTCTATTGGGAAGCTGATAAAAATTTGTTAAGTCAAAGTGTCTGATGACTCTGATCTTCTACAAAAAATTTAGCATAAACGTTTGGCAAGATTTCCATGCTCATCGCTGCATCGTAATTGAATCCCCTAATCCAACAACCGGATGCAAAACACCCAAAGTAAAATTGGGACATGTAAACGAATAAGACCAACCTTTGGGTTTGGCCCGATGGTTGTGTAGCGCTCCTTCAGGCATGACGTCCTATGGACAGGAGGTTGGCCGCCGCAATAATCTAATTTGTACTACTACTAACAACTAACATCCTATCGTCTTGAAAAAAACCCGAATAAGACAGAAAATTCACACTCCATACACAAAACTAGAATCAAAAGCATCCAATTCAACATCGCTAAAAAGTTCAGATTGATCTTACCAGAATAGTTCGATCCTCAACCCAACTGGGTCGGATCGAGCCCGGTTCGGAGGTCCCGAACATGGCGCAATCGACCCGTTTGTTGTTTGCGACTGTGGTTGGTTCCTTGAAATGATGTTTTGGTGGTTGTAGTTGTGCGGAGAGAGTTGGATCAGCCATGAGAGAGTTGGGAATTAGGGGGTTCTATGGGAAGGTGTAGCAGCAGCAGAAACATCGACAACAGCGTCTGAAGCAGTTGCAGTACAAGTAACGAACCGGCGATCGACGTGAGGACGATGAGGTCTCCATTCAGACTCTTTTGGAGAGAGAGAGAGAAGATGACTGAAAGCTTTCCGACGATCGTTCAAAAGAAAAGAGAAAGAGAAAGCTTTCCGACGTCACCGAAGCCGCGTAGAAACTACGCTTTATTTTGTTCTCCTTCTGTTTTTTTTTTTTTTTTTCAAAAAGGAGAAAGTTTAACGGCTGATTTTGTCGCTTCCTTTTTGTCAACGCCACTCCCCTGCAAATATATTTTTGGTGTAAAAATACACTTACAGATGAGTGGCGTTAACAAAAAAAAAGAGTGACAAACTCATTTTCCAAAGTTTATTGATCTGAAGAGCGGAAAATGCCTAAACATCAGGGAGTATGAAAACCACACGGGAGCATATTAGTCGTCCACAAGCCAAACGAACCACTAGAAAGGGCTTTTTTGCACAAATATGTGCAGTCCGATTACAATTTCGTTTAACAAGATAAATTAAAATCACACAATAAAAACGAAGCCTTGAGAGCTTGGCAGTCTTGAATCACAACCGCAATATCTAAAGGGAAGGGACTTCAAAGAAACACAGCTTTTGACAATTGCCTCAGCATCCGATTCCATAATTACCCTCGAATAATTTAGAGTAATACCTGCTGTTCTAGGAGAGCTTATTCCTTCATGTCTTTTACCAGATATGCCCAGAACTTCCCCCATTTCCCCCGCGAGGAGAGCTCTAGCGCCAGTGCCCACCATATTTGATTCCTTCAAAACCGCAGCATCGACATTGATTTTCACCGCAACTTCCTCTGGACGTTCCCAAATAGCAACACCAGTGTTCGAGCTTTTCGAACTGGTTGAAGAACCCTTCTCGTTTGCATTAAGGAACTCATAAAAATTTGCCTGGGCCTTACCACTTGCTACTGCCTCTGCCGCCCATCCTGTTCCATTAAACACAAAGTCGTTTCTCGCACGCCAAATTCACCAACAATACACCAACCCCAGACCCATAGTCGAAAAGGGAAAATCTGCTTGCTGAATGCGTTCTTGGATGCAAGTCCACCAATCGGTTATGTGATGATAATCTTGAAGCTCCTCTGATTTTTAACCGAAAGGGGGAATGAATCCAGATTCTTGTAGCAAGGTCACACTGAAAAAGTAAATGGCATATAGATTCCTCAGCTTTCCCACACAAAGAACACAAGAAATCCGTTCTTATTTTCCTTCCAGCAAGAGCAGAATTAGTAGCTAAAGCTCCGTTGAACGCGGACAATTTAATTTCCGGTTGGATTGATAATCCCCATAATCGCTTCCAGATTGAAGACATCATCGCAGTCGAACTCGATTGAGCCACCAGATTTTCCGGGCAGGCTATAGAACTCTCCTTCTCCAAATGGTAAGCAAATTCGAACCTCCTCACCTGACCGGATTTGCCACCTCCAGCCTCTTTTGAGAAAGTCCCGAGCCCATGCAATGCTTTTCCAGGCCCACGATGCTTGATTACTAACATTAATTAGCTTGCCAGAAGGATGTGTGGGGAAAATATCTCCCCTTAAAAATCTGTTTGAACAATGATTGCTCTCCCGAGATCAATTTCCACCCTTGTTCGGCTAGGAGAGCCCTGTTGAAAGCCACCGGATCGCGAAAACCCAATCCACCTTGCCCTTTGCATCTGCTTAACTTATCCCAACTTACCCAGTGAAATTTTGGTTCTCCGTTTTTTGCACCCCACAAAAAATTCGAAACCGCAGCAGAAATTTGGCTCATAAGTGTTTTGGGCAACCGAAAGCAAGACATAGCATAGCACGGGAGAGGCAATAGTACCGATTTAATGAGAACCTCACGGCTTGCCGAATTCAACCGGGATTCAATCCAGCCTTTCATCCTTTTTATAGTTTGCTCTTTGACATAACCGAATAAATCACGTTTAGAATTTCCAAGAATGACAGGAAGACCCAAATAGAAGTACTAGCTTCCCTGGCTTCCATTGATATCCCAACATTCCTCGATAAACACGTGCGAACATTCGAAGGTGTATTTGGACTGAAAAAAATAGAAGATTTTGGGAGATGATTTTGCCATTCCTTCTTGGTTGACGCCACTCCCCTTCAAATGTATTTTTATTGCAAAAATACACTTGAAGGGGAGTAGCGTTAAAAAAAAGAAAGTGGCAAAATCAGTAGCCAAGGTTTTTCTTTATTTACCTTCTGCCCCGACGCAGCCTTGTAAGCCTTCAAAATCTATCATAGGGCCTCACAATCTTGTTCCGTAGCTTGACAGTAGACAACCGAGTCGTTCGCAAATAAAAGGTAAGAGACCACCGGACATTGACCCGTTCGTTTTGAGATTTTGGATTTGAATTTATAGGTAATGAGTATAGAGAGAAGTAGAGTAATGATTGAAAATATGGGTAATGATTAGAGAGAAATAAAATAAGAAATAAAAGTAATAATTGGAGAAAAATAAAATAATGATTAGAATCCAAAATCTAAAACCCTTAAACGAACGGGTTCATTGTCTTTCTGTTACTATTTTTTTGGTGGAGGCATTTTCACCAAAAATAATAAGATTGAAAAATATAATAAGGGAAAATTAGCCATAAGGACAATAAAATAATTTTCATTTATAGGAAAGACATCAGCAAAATAGTTTTCAGTAGAGATCCTTCAACTTTTTAAGTTTTTTAGCCATAAGGCCAAAACATGTTTATGCATTTTCAAAGAGTTTTAGGGTGCACTTTCCCATTATAAGATTTTGGCATTTTCATAGGCTGCTAAGGGTTTTAGGCACTTTCATATATAGGGTATCCTAGGATTTTAGGCACTATCATAGGGTACTCTAGAGTTTTAAGCACATTTGTTTTTATGTTTGATTGCAAAAGGTACTTATTCTTGAGCTCAAAAAATATAAATATAAGAATTTTTGGCTAAATCTCCCACCAATAGGAAAATTGATACTCTAACCGGCACAACATTCATAACCCTGCATTTGAACTCGATCCTTCATCGCCGAATTGCATATTTGCTACAGTTACTTGTCTGTCTGGGGAGGGACTGTTCATCCACTACTCTTTCTCTCTTATTTTTCATTGAGCTAAATTATGTTCTCTCTCCCCAACACCCGTGGAGTCCAAAAAGTATTTAAATCAAAAAAAAAGTGTGAATATATTTAATAGAGTAAGGCTCCGTTCTAGAACATCTTTTTAAAAAATAAATACTTATTTCACATTTTCAAACTCAAAAATAATGTAAATGAAAAATAATTTTGCAATTTTTCTACACCATATAAAATATCTCAATGAGATCTATCAAACAAGATCCATATTGATAGAAAAATTATTTACGTAAATACATGATTTTTGAGCTTGAAATTGCCTTATTAAAAAATAAGTACTTATTTTCCTTTCGAGAACGGGACCTAAAGCTCAAATAGATAGTTTGATATGGTGCCCATTTTGAAAAGTGACTTGTTAAAATATAAAAAGTGATTAATTTGGTCCAAAATTTGTTGAGATTGATGCAAAAGCGCTTAGATGTCATAACAGATAACTTGACCGTGTACTTAATGCCTATCATGAGATATGAAGCAAAGCTCAAACCTCTAAACATTTCCCATCTAGCTATAAATAAACTAAACGAGAAACTTTTTTTGTATATCGGCCATTTTTTTTATCACACTTAGATGATTTTTTTTTTTACAAGAACACTCAGATGATTGATTTCGTTCATTTTGTAGAGTTTGGTGAGAACCTTAAACATACCAAAAATTGTGTTCATCGGATTTTTGTAGATATATGATCAGCACACATGAAAATTGAAGAAAACCAAAATTGGATCCAAAACCACACTGAATCAGAACCCAGTTTTGTTTTTTTCTGTAATTTTCACGTGTGCAGATCATGTATCTATTAAAGTCCGATGAACACGAATTTTGGTTTGATTATGGTTCTCGTCAAACTCTACAAAATGAGCGGAGTCGATCATCCAAGTGTGATCGGAAAATGGCCGAAAAATTAAAAACGGACTGAAGGGGATACCAAGGGCATTGGTATCCCCGGTATACTAAAAAGTTTCTTTAAATGCTAAGGAGTGTTTTGGGTAGGCAATAACTTAAGAATTACTCGTTGTTGGAAAATATCAAGTTATTTCCACTAATTAATAAGTTGCGGAAAAATTTCAAATTTGTTGAAGAAGAGAGTAATTAAAAAAAATAGAATAATGATTAGAATTCAAAATCCATAACCCTTAAACGAATGTTATTGTTTCCATGAATTCAAAACCACACTGAATCAGAACCTAGTTTTGTTTTTTCTGCAATTTTCACGTGTGCAGATCATGTATCTATTAAAGTCCGATGAACACGAATTTTGGTATGATTATAGTTCTCGTCAAACTCTACAAAATGAACGAAGTCGATCATCTAAGTGTGATCGAAAAATAGCCGAAAAATTAAAAACGGACCGAAAGGGATACCAACGCCCTTGGTATCCCCGGTATACTAAAAAGTTTCTCTAAACTCTAAATGCTGAGGAGTGTTTTGGGTAGGCAATAACTTAAGAATTACTTGTTGTTGAAAAATATCAAGTTGTTTCCACTAATTAATAAGTTGCGAAAAAATTTCAAATTTGTTGAAGAAGAGAGTAATTAAAAAAAATAGAATAATGATTAGAATTCAAAATCCATAACCCTTAAACAAATGTTATTGTTTCCATGAATAACACTACGCCCACTGACTTGGGAGTCGATGAACTTCCACCGAAATACTGTAGGGTATAGTTTTTCAGTGCCGGGTGGGCACGGGCCACGTGGTGCCGAGCACTATCTCAGCCGTCCAAACGTATTTTGGACAGCCCAAATCTGTTTACGTAATTTTTTAGTGTAAAATTACCAAAACACCCCCTCGAGCCCAAACAGATCTGGACCGTTCAAAACACATTTGGACGGTCGAGATGCGTGCTCGGCCACCACGTGGCCCGTGCCTGCTCGGCACCGAAAAATTTCTCGTACCGTAGGGTAGCGTTACTGTTTTTCCACAGAAGGAATTTTCTTCGAAGCTCTCTCACTGCTTCCCAGCAAACCAATTCTCTTGTCCTCTGAGAGCTGTTAATCACACCCCCCGTGTCAGGGGGGTCTGACACCGGGCCCAACCATTTCCCGTTTTACCCCCATCTACCTTCTCTCTCACCGCTTTCCCTCTCTGACACCGGGAGTATTTTATTTTTTTTACTCCGATAAAATTTTAAATACTAATAACTTTTTGTTCACATATTTTTTTTAAAATAAATTTTATATTTTTAAAATCTACTCAACGAAACCTATCAAACAAGTCTAATATTGATGATGAAATAATGTAAAACGGAAAAATTATATTTTTGTGATAGTTTAAACTATCTAAAGAGGTTGAAAAATTAAGTGTTCCAAATTTCAATCCGTTTGAACAGGTGGAAAGATTTTAGTTTTCTGATTATTTTATCCTAAATGGTCATAATTAAATTTTGACTATAGGGCTCTCGTTGATTAACCCTAAGAAAGTCGTAGAATCAAATATCTCTTAGGGTTAATCAAGGAAAGCCCTATAGGCAAAATTTAATTATGACAATTTAGGATAAAATGATCAAAAAAATAAAATCTTTCCACCGGTTCAAACGGATTGAAATTTGGAACACTTAATTTTTAACCATATTTTTTGTACGTTGATGCGATGACAAGTCCCAATGATATAGAATCCATCCAATGATCCTCTAGTGCCGATGGCTGGAAGCAACGAAGTCTTTGTAGCACCTGACATACATAATTACGTTCTGGATAAACCTGAGCGTACATGACCGAATTTTGTTCAATCTCTTGGATAAGGTCCTGTCGTACTTGAGCCCATTTATCTTCGGAACCATAGATTTGTGCAGCTATCGCACTGAAACCATTAATTTTTTTCCAACTTTCAACCTTAATTTTTTAACCTTTTTATCCCAAAAATACCGATAACCGATTTTTTGTTATTTTGTTATTTAATTTATAATGTTTATACTTTGTGTCTTTGTGTCTTTTTTATTTATTTAAAATTATTTTAGTGTTCCGATTTGCAATCCGGTTCAACCAGTGGAAAGATTTTGTTTTTTTTATCATTTTATCTTAAATGCTCATAATGAATTTTTGGTCTCGTAGAATCAAATATCTCTTAGGGTTCATCAACGAGAGTCCTAGAGTCAAAATTTAATTATGACCATTTAGGATAAAATGATCAAGAAACTAAAATCTTTCCACCAGTTCAAGCGGATTGAAATTTGGAACACTTAATTTTTTAACTATATTTTTTAACATATAAACTGTCTAAAAAGGTTTAAAAAATTAAGTGTTTCAAATTTCAATCCGTTTGAACCGGTGGAAAGATTTTAATTTTCTGATCATTTTATCCTAAATGGTCATAATTAAATTTTGACTCTAAAACTCTCGTTGAATAACCTTAAGAGATACAGTATTTAATTCTACGACTTTTTTAGGGTTAATCAACGACAGCCCTAGAGTTTAAATTTAATTATGACCATTTAGGATAAAATGATCACACAACTAAAATCTTTCCACCGGTTTAAAAGGATTGAAATTTGGAACATATTTTTCAACCTCTTTAGACAGTTTCAACTACGTAAAAATTTTTTTTTTTCATTTTACATTATTTCACCATCAATATTAGGCTTGTTTGATAGGTTTCGTTGAGTAGATTTCAAAAATATAAAATTTATTTCATAAAAATATGTGAAAAAAAAGTTATTAGCATTTATAAATTTATAACAAAAAAATCAAATGAGAGAGAGAGTGCTGGGAGGGAGAGAGAGAGAGAGGGGTAAAAGGGGGAAGGAGGGCCGTGTCAGGGAGGGGGGTCTGACACCGGGGGGGCGATTAGTTAAACTTCGAGGACCACTGAAAAATGGCCATTACTAATCGCCCCCCCGGGGTCAGACCCCCCTGACACGGCCCTCCTTCCCCTTTTTACCCCCCCTCTCTCTCTCTCTCTCTCTCTCTCTCTCTCTCCCTCCCAGCACTCTCTCTCTCTCATTTGATTTTTTTGTTATAAATTTATAAATGCTAATAACTTTTTTTTCACATATTTTTATGAAATAAATTTTATATTTTTGAAATCTACTCAACGAAACCTATCAAACGAGCCTAATATTGATGGTGAAATAATGTAAAATGAAAAAAAAATATTTTTTACGTAGTTGAAACTGTCTAAAGAGGTTGAAAAATATGTTCCAAATTTCAATCCTTTTAAACCGGTGGAAAGATTTTAGTTGTGTGATCATTTTATCCTAAATGGTCATAATTAAATTTAAACTCTAGGGCTGTTGATTAACCCTAAAAAAGTCGTAGAATTAAATACTGTATCTCTTAAGGTTATTCAACGAGAGTTTTAGAGTCAAAATTTAATTATGACCATTTAGGATAAAATGATCAGAAAATTAAAATCTTTCCACCGGTTCAAACGGATTGAAATTTGAAACACTAATTTTTTAAACCTTTTTAGACAGTTTATATGTTAAAAAATATAGTTAAAAAATTAAGTGTTCCAAATTTCAATCCGCTTGAACTGGTGGAAAGATTTTAGTTTCTTGATCATTTTATCCTAAATGGTCATAATTAAATTTTGACTCTAGGACTCTCGTTGATGAACCCTAAGAGATATTTGATTCTACGAGACCAAAAATTCATTATGACCATTTAAGATAAAATGATAAAAAAAACAAGATCTTTCCACTGATTGAACCGGATTGCAAATCGGAACACTAAAATAATTTTAAATAAATAAAAAAGACACAAAGACACAAAGTATAAACATTATAAATTAAATAAAAAAAATAACAAAAAATCGGTTATCGGTATTTTTGGGATAAAAAGGTTAAAAAATTAAGTATTTCAAATTTCAATCCGTTTGAACCGGTGGAAAGATTTTATTTTTTTGATCATTTTATCCTAAATTGTCATAATTAGCTGTGTTCCACAAAAATATTAAGAACTTATTTTTTGTCCAATAATAAGGTTGTTCCACAAAATAAGAACTTATTTTTTGTTCACCATTAGGTAGTATGGCCGGCGGGAGACGGCCACGCTGGGCCGTCTCCGGCCACCGGACGGCCGATCCGAGCCGTCCAAAAATTCTAAAAATTAAAACCAAGGGGGCTAATGCGGGAATCAATATCATCCGAGGTGTGTAGGGTGCTTGATCCGAGCACCCCTTTTCCGTGTACATTTGAAACTTCATATGTACACGGAAAAGGGATGCTCGGATCAAGCACCCTACACACCTCGGATGATGTTGATTCCCGCGTAGGCCCCCTTGGTTTTAATTTTTAGAATTTTTGGACGGCTCGGATCGGCCGTCCGGTGGCCGGAGACGGCCCAGCGCGGCCGCCGGACCGATTTCCCTCCACCGGCCCCCATATTGGTAAAAACAGTCTTCTTTTTGTAAAGGCAACTTTAAGCTAAAAAATAATGTGTTTACGCAAATAATTTTCCTACCACTATGGATCTTATTTGATAGATCTCATTGAGATCTTTAATACGGTGTAAAAAAATTTTTTTTTTTTTTCATTTATGTTATATTTGAGTTTGAAAATGTAGAAGGAATTTTGTAGTTGGGAAAAATAAGAAGGTTGGATTATTTTTGAAAAAGAAGTGAGCAAATAAGAACTTATTTTATAAGAAGGGTTCGGGAACGCAGCCTTAAATTTTGCCTATAGGGCTTTCCTTGATTAACCCTAAGAGATATTTGATTCTACGACTTTCTTAGGATTAATCAACGAGAGCCCTATAGTCAAAATTTAATTATGACCATTCAGGATAAAATAATCAGAAAACTAAAATATTTCCACCTGTTCAAACGGATTGAAATTTGGAACACTTAATTTTTCAACCTCTTTAGATAGTTTAAACTATCACAAAAATTAGTTTTTCCGTTTTACATTATTTCATCATCAATATTAGACTCGTTTGATAGGTTTCGTTGGGTAGATTTTAAAAATATAAAATTTATTTTAAAAAAATATGTGAACAAAAAGTTATTAGTATTTAAAATTTTATAAATAAAATAAAATACTCCCGGTGTCAGAGAGGGAAAGCGGGGAGAGAGAAGGTGGATGGGGTAAAACGGGAAATGGCTGGGTCCGGTGTCAGACCCCCCCTGACACAGGGGGGTGTGATTAACAGCTCTCTTAAGGAGATCACTCCCCCTCCTTCACTTTTCAAGTTCATAGAAGAGATCAAGGCACCCCAAATATGGACTCCAATTTGCTGGAAAACTTGATCGCTCTCCGGGATAACGCCGTTCAAGAGCTGACCGAAGCCCATGACTGGGCGAACCAGCTCAGAGCCATCATCAAGGAGCCCTTCGGTACCGATAGATCGGTGGAAGCCGATTACCTAATCATCAAAATTTTGAGATCGTTTACGGAGACTATTTCGATGCTGAATTCCGGCAAGGTTACCGATCCGGTTCCGGCGAAGCCAGCTGAGGTACCCATGAATTCGGCTAGCCGGGAGTTTAGAGTTTCCGAGGAGCGTATACGCTCCTCGGCGTTAAAACCCGGGTGGTTTATGGAGTCCAAGAAAAGGTAATTGATTGATTATCCTTTTCTTTATTGTCTGATTGATTGATTGATTTTCAGTTCGAGTAGAACATCTCCACCCTTGCCAAGAGGCCTTTGGCCCAAAGACACGAGAAGTGCATCTGTCTATTCTAATTTAACTTTTTTGATAATACTCTGATTATTACTAATATTAAGATAAAAAGCAGAACACCTCCACACTTTTCTCCTTACTCTTTACTACCTCCGTTCCAAAATGAGGGATTTTTTGGGAAAACATGTTATTTTCAATTGCTTATATCTTTTAATATGAGTGTTAAAAAATATGAAATATGGATCTTGTTTGATAGATTTTAATTAGTTCTATTAAACAAAGTTTACAAAATAACATAAATCGAAAGATATAAATATTTAAAAATGACACGGAATCCCAAAAAGGTCACTCATTTTGGAACGGAGGGAGTATTTACTTATTATTGGTAGTGATGGCAATCTCGCCAATAGAGCTGATTATCCGAACCATACCGAATCAATCGGTGCGGTTTTTAACCATGGTTTCGGTTTTTTATTTCAAAAAATCTACCGATTCAGTGTTGATTTTGCTTTCACGTGATAATCACACCGAAAACCGAACCATAATAAAATCACATCATAATTAAACAAATACTCATATATGTATATATATACCAATGTTGTCAAATCATGAATCGAATCGAGAATCAGATTGGCCCATGCCAAATCGTGAAACATAATGATTCGGTCCAAATTTCAAGAATAAATTGGAAAATGTGTTTATACACCTGTGTAATAAAGATACATTGAAACATTAAAAAATTTAAGTTTAATTCTATATTAAAGTTTTTTTTTCTATTATTTATTGATGATTACATGGTCTATTAGGAAAGACACTTGTAAACAATAGGATAATAAAAACTATAGTAAAATGGATATGCATATAGATGTCAAATATTCATTATAAAAGTTAAAGCTTAGCCTTAACATTATAAAGGTTTGTAGCCTGATAGGTAGCCAACTAAACTAGCTTGTATGGAAACATATGTGGGTTGGTTTGAGGATCTGAGCTTGGTCCCGGTCTATGACATAGAGGATACACAAATTAAAAAGATTGAGACAATGCATCTATAGATATTATTCTCAACGTATTCACAGTTACTTGTATAATTACCATCTAGCAAATTAAAATTATAACATTTTAAAGAGTTTGAGCACATCTATTAAATTACATTATAAAAAAATATGAGAATTTTACCAAAATAAAATCATAACTCATCCGCATAAGGTATCTTAGTTGTGAACATCTTTAGAATGACTATTTTAATCTTTAAGAAGAATAAGGGAAAAAAGGGTTAACATGCTCCGAATAAGAATAAATACTAATATTAACAAATTTTGCATGGAAATAAGAATTTTTGTATTTAATGTTGGAAAATACTATACTATACAATATATATATATATATATATATATATAGTTTTTATTTTCAGTGTGAATGCAAATTGAATTGATTTAGAGTCGTTTCTTTTTAGTAACACTTGTTTGCAATGGACGGAAGCGTCTCCCCTGTCTCCCCTTTCTGTTGGTGATCATTTGTAGAGTCACCAATTAACCTATATATATCGCATGCTTCATTCTTTTTGGGAGGGAATTTTTTCTTTCATTCGAGTTCATTCCTATGAGGGAGTACAAACTCAAATTTGGTTCAACGGACCCACCAGTGTAGTGCTGCTTTTGTGAGGCGTTCGATCAAGTAGTGCTGGAAGATAGACATCATGCAAGCCGTAGGCATCGTAGTGGGGACGAATCTTTCTTAAGGACAAACTGTCATATCTCGCTTTGATCAGTAATTTAATTTCATCGATTTTCAAGTTTTGAGTTCTATTTTTACTGCACTCATATTATTGATTTTTATCACAAAAAGTAAATAATTTTTTCAACACTTAACAATTTAATCTTTTTTGAGGCAAATTGTAATTGTGGTTTCATATTAGTCGAATGCAACAATTGTGATAAACCTTGATTCACCTATAGATTCGTATTATTTTTGCGTGAATTGCGAATCAAATGGCGAATCGTACGATTCACCACCGATTCTATATAAACCTTGATCCATCTATAGATTCTTATCATGTCTTTAACTTTATTAGAGATGTTGACCATAGATTTTGGTAAAAACAAAACCGAACTTGTAATTGTGGTTTTGGTTATGCCGTTATGGTTTAGATAAAATGAAAACCGCTGTTTTTTATTTTAGATTTATGTTCCGGTTTCGGTTTCAGTTTAGCCAATTGAACCAAATCCCACCGTTGCCATCCATGTTCACTGGCAATCAAAATTTGAGCCAAAATTTCGTAAAATTATGTTTGGAACTTGTCGAAGGTAAGTGTCAGGAAAGGATAGGAAAAAAAATTTAATGTATACTTTGTCATGCTATTTCGTCCTCTATTTCTTGTCAAAACCAAATAAGGGAAGAGAACCTTTAAATTTTCCCATTCTTTTCTCCTCATTCCATCAAGATCCAAGCAATCCTAGATGATCTGTGCTAATCCTACTGATAGAGTTTTCTTCTAAATGTATGGAGTTCCTATGCCCTAACGAATTATGTCATTAATCTATCTCTAAATGCAGAAAGACTCCCTTCCGACAGACAAGAATCACCCCAAATGTACTCGACGATGGCCATTCATGGAGGAAGTATGGACAGAAAGATATCCTAGGTGCCAAACACCCAAGGTTTGATTTCAGTTCTAATCTTTCCCAAATTTTCAGAAGGAAAAACTCACATATCGATGGTGTGGGATCTTTTCTGCCAACTTTATCCGGTGATCTTTTGTGCGGTTGTGCCCAGAAACTCATATATTCATTCCAAGGCACTATGATATTGTTTTGAACGAGTCTAGAAATCAGGACTACGTACCCCTCGTTTTTTCGGCTTAATGCAAATTTCAAAGAGTATCTTGCCGTTACTCTTTTAATTGACTCGGAGCTAAATTCCGATACCAGATTGAATTCTACTCAAAATCTCTACCAAATCGAGGGAAAGTTAATTTTTTACTAAAATTTCTGAATGCTTGCTTTTGCTCAAATTTGAGTAAGGACCGGAGATGTAAGATGGGGTCCTCTGTATATTTCGGCAGACAAACATTCAAAGAAATACGAGTAAGTTCAACGTTAAGAGGGAAAAAATTGAAGAATTGAAAGAGCTAAAAACCAATAAAGTTAGCAAGTAAACTAGTATAGCTTGAACATTATTCTTTTCGTAGATTTACCTACTAAATTAGGAGTACTAATTAAGCTTGCATGATCAAGTTCATCCACTAGCCAACAAGACTTTAGTCCAGCTATATCTCCTTAACTCTTTCAAATGGAGGGTTGAGGGTTCAACCCTTATGGTGCATTTGTAATGCAGAAGTCTAGAGCCACTTAATATATAGTGCATTGGAACAAAGGAACAAGAATTTTGGTGGCACCCTCATTAGGATATTTAAACTTGGAAAGGCTAACCGTTAGACTTCCATCTATTAGGAAAATATATGCAACTGCATTTGACTTGTTTTTCGAATTAAAAGTACTATTTTTTGGTTTGGGCCTTGGAATTCTGGGAGTTAAGCCTTGCTAATTCCAGTTTTGACGTGCAGGAAATACTATAGGTGCACACACAAATTTGATCAGGGTTGCCAAGCCACTAAACAGACGCAAATAACCCAAGATGACCCATCAATGTGCCAGACGACATATCATGGCGAGCATACTTGCAAAAACCAACTTCCAGCTCCTCCTCAGATAATCTTGGATTCTACCACTCCTACGGAGTCCATTAATTCACCTCATTTTAGCTTTGGCTCAATCAATAGCCCAGACGACGAATTGGATTACCAATCTTATTCTACCTCAACAACAATCCGTCACCCTCCTGTGATTATTTCCAGTTATAGGACTTAACAGCGTTTCATTCATTTGGGTCCAGGCCAGTGTTGTCATCAGGTTCTGATCAAGTGGATGTCCATGAGTAATTACATGCCACTGCTTAATGCGTGTAATTACATGCCACTGCTTAATGCGTGATTACTATTTTAGTAATAGTATAATTGCTAATCTCCTGTGCTGCAAAACGTAAACAAGAGCACCGTCAAGTGCTCGCCATGATTGTGTTTGGCCGGATGACACTGATAGTCAAGTCGGGAGACGAAAATCAATCTCAAGAACTTGGTTGATCAAACTCAACTAAGTTAAACAGAAAACCTTAAAAGGGTATAGTTTGACACAGTACCTTTGATGGAATGAATTTCCTTCTGAGCTTTCCTTCTTATTTATAGGTGCAAGAGTATTTTCCCCTTTTGCCTTTTGAAATTCGTTCTTTAAAACTCGGGGTCGCCTTTTGAACTTGGAGACTTAAAAATTCCTACTTTACCCATTTTACTCTTGTGATTTTAAACTTCAATGACAACCATATCCTTTATACTTTTTGATTTATTTCTATGAAATAGGTAATTACTTTGATTCCATAACTTTAGGCTCCGTTTGTTTGGCCGTAAAATATTTTCCGGTAAAATGTTTTACCTCTTTTCCGGTGTTTGGTTGTGTGAAAAATGAAAAAAATATTTTACATGTAAAACATTTTTCACTAATTGGATGAAAATGACTTACCTTTAAATCTTCTGTAAGTTATTTTCCAAAATGAACCCGCTGTCTTCTACTGCAATTCTCACTGCTCAGTTTCCTCAATTGTCAGTCCTAACCCACATTCAATTCCAATATTCTCAGATCTCTCTACCATTTAAGCCCCCCCCCCTCTCTCTACACCATTTTGTTGATTTCTGAAAATATTTTCAAGTGCAAACCAAACATCGGAAAATACAAGTTTGAAGTTTGTTTTCTAAAAAAACATTTTACAAGTAAAATATTTTACATCGAAACAAACGGAGCCTTAATGTTCTTCAAATTTATACCATTTTCTACATCTTGGCATGCTAGTACAATAAAAAGAAGTTCGCAAATCCAATCCCAAAGGGCAAAATTTTCATGTATTTTGTGTCCTTTTGGCGACATGGCCAAGGATGAGAGAAGACCGACTTAACTTCGTTGAGCTCTTTTTCGTCTTTTCTGTCTCTTATGTGAATGAAGAATGCACGATAACAGTGTAGTTTACATCCAACCAAGGTGCCCTTCGGGAGCTAGTCGCCAAGATCTTTCCAATGAGACCAATATTGACCATGTTGAAGTCAAAATTTCAAATATAAAGAATTGGAGGAAAATATTGAAGAGAAGTTTTTGAGGGGTGAAAATGGAGAATGTGGATCGGAGTTGATGTGAATACTTACACTATCTATACTTGATTTTTCAGTATACTAGTAATATACTATTACTTTGAGTCTCGAGAATAGAGAAATTCCCCTACAAAAGTAATGTAGTTCAATTCCAAAAAGAACTTGAAGGTGTGTAAGTTAAAATCGCCCCAAGCACAAGGGCTGTAAGCCTGTAAGTAAATATTCCCCTACAAAAAATGTAGTTCAATTCCAATATCCGTCAAACTCTAGGGTTTAATATGTAATTCTCTCAAAAAAAAAAAACATTGGAATGAAATAGATATGGGGGCGACGAATCGCAGCCCCGTATTTTCTCCCTTAGCCCACTACATTTCGGTAAATAGTTGTTGAAAATCATACATAACATTTTGGTAAATAGCTGTTGAAAACAAGATTATATTTCGGTAACTACATGTCGAAAATATGTTTAACCTTCGGTAAACAACTGCCGAACATACATTTTCGGTAAATAGCTGTTGAAAAAAAAATTATATTTCGGTAATTGGATGCTGAAAATGTATCTTAATTTCGGTAACTAACTGTTGAATATAGTTGGAAATTTTTAACGGGCTAAGGGAGAAAATACGGGATTGCGAATAGCCGCCCCCATAGATATGAGTCGTATGGACCATGGAGTGTGGTGCTTGACTATGAGTGGATTGGAAATGTTTGGGGTCAGAGGGAGAAACTTTTGTATATCCCACGTATAGGACGGGTTTTGGAATTCCCTCCGGTTCGTTTTTAATATTTCGGCCATTTTTCGAACACACTTTGATGATCTGCTTCGTTCATTTTGTAGAGCTCGGTGAAAGCATTAGTCTTGAAAAAAATCATGCTCATCGGACTTTAGTAGATACTGATCAACACACGTGAAAATTGAAGAGAAATAAAAATTGGATAAAAAAACACACTGAATCAGAACCCAATTTTTGTTTCTTGCATTTTTCACGTGTGCCGATGATGTATCTACTAAAATCCGATGATCATAATATTTGGCAAGATTAATATTCTCGCTGAGCTCTACAAAATGAATGAAACCGATTATCAACGTGTGCTCGAAAAATGGCCAAAAAATTAAAAACGGACCGAAGGGGATACCAAGACCCTTCTTGTACCTGGAATATATAAAAGTTTCTCAGTCTGATACTAATTTTTTAGTTCATCATTCTATCCTAAAATTACCTAAAATATTAGAAATTAAAATATATAATCAATCGAAAAGTAGCACGAATTCTCAAAAATGACAAATAAATTAAGACGGGGGAGTAATTTCAACCAAAAAAGTTACCGGCTCAAATTAATGTACGTGGATTCAAATAAAAGTGTCTCGAAAATTATTCAATGTGTATAGAGCTGCAAACGAGCCAAATTGAGCCGAACTTTAGAGTGTTGATGTTCGTTCATTAAGTTTTTAAGAGAACTCGAGCCGAACTCGAACTCTATGAAAATTTGACATGTGAGCTTGAGCTGAACTTCCCCAAGTTTGAGTCGAACTCAAACTTGTTAACAAACCTTAACGAGTCAAAAAAATACTCTTACCAGATATTTATGCTCGTTTATAACAACAGTAAAATCCTTCTTCCGTACATAAATTAGATACCAAGTTAGTACTATAAAAACGGGAGTATAAAAAAATAAGTTTATAGTACTTTTACAGGTTTACATGTATAAGTTCCGGATTACCGAGTTTAATCAAGCCGAATGCTGTTTGGTTTAGGTTTAGGTACGGCTCATTTATTAAACAAGTTTAAAATTGAGATTTAGGTTCGTTTCGTTTAGTACTCGAACAAATTTTCGCCGAGTCTAAGTCTCGAACAGTCCGCGGACGACTCGGTTTATCGTACAGGATCCACGTGTATTAAACGAGAAAGATTCCAAGTCGTTTGAGTACTTTCCAAGAAAGCTCTCTCCAATCTTCCAAGCAACTGTCCTTTACGTTCGCCTTACATGAAACGAAAACCCTTCCAACCCTTCTTCACCAACAAATTCAAGTCACGAAAATGGATTCCAATTTGCTGAAAAACTTGCTAGCTCGCCGGGAAAACGCCGTCCATGAGCTGACCGAAGGCTTTGAATTGGCAAGCCAGCTCCGAGCCATCATCAACGAGCCCTTCGGTACCGATAGATCCGTCGAAGCCGGCGATCTGATCGGGAAAATCCTGAGGTCGTTTGCGGATACTATTTCGTTACTGAATTCAGGCAAGGCTCCCGATCCGAGTCTGGCGAACCCCGGGGCACCGTTGAATACTTTGGGTACTTCGAGAAGGTGAGCGATTATCCTTTCTTTGTTCTTGATCGACTGATTCTGGGTTTTGATTAGCCTTTCTTTCTTCTTGATTGATAGTACATTTCTAATAATCTCTGTCCGTCCTTATTTAGAATTGCTGGCATGTGTCTATGACTCTGTGTCCATGTTTGTGTCCTTGTCCGTCCGTGCTTATTAGCTTGGCCCCGTTCCGTTAAGGGAAATCAATACTTATTTTTGAATTAAAAGTGATGTATTGTGAGAATTCACCTGTTCGTAAAGTGAGAAATAAGTACTTAAAAAATACGAACCTTAGCGGAATGGGGCCACGAACCCCTTGAATCCCTTATACTTAAAAGAGAATTTTTGTGTTTTATGTATGGAGTTCATAATATTATATCTCTAAATGCAGAAAGAACCCCTCATCACGCAAAAGAATCACCCCAAATTTACCGGACGATGGTCATGTATGGAGACAATGTAGACGGAAGGAAGTCCACAATCCCAGATACCCAAGGTTTGATTTCAGTACTAATCTTCCTCGAATTTTCAGAAGCAAAAACTCTTAAGAATGTTGAGGGATATTTTGTGGCTTGTGCCAACTTTATCCAGTGATCTTTTGTGCCCAAAAACTCATATCCTCCTTCCAAGCACTCTAAAAATATGTTGTTGAGCGAGTCCAGAAATCAGGACTACCCATCAGTTTTCGGTTTGAAGGCAAACTTGTAAGATGAGGTCCTCAACATATGTTGACAGAAACATTCGAAAACACAAGCCCAACTACGAGAGGAAACAAATGAAAAATTGTATCACCAAAAATCCAAAAAGGATATTGACAAGTAAACAAGTATATTATTCTTCTCAACTAGATTTTTATTTTTTGATAAGCAAAAATTTCATTAGAAGCTCAAAACACATACAACCTCAAAGGGGCATACCCCAGTATAACAAGAAGAAAAGGAAACCTCCCTTCTAACAGGCCTATACAACAACCAATTGACAAACAAAACAGAGCTAGGCCCTACAAAAAGACCATACACTTCAAACTAAGAGAATATACACCTAGGAAGGTTCCATCTAGCAGCCAAAGCCTTATTACGGGCAGAGGGTCGCACACCTCTTCTAGAACTTAGAAAATCCCTGATCGAATTCACCAATTGCAGAGCAAGAAGCTCCACATGCAGAGTCTTCCCTTGAGGAAGGTTCCAACTAGCAGCCAAAGCCTTATTACGGGCAGAGGGTCGCACACCTCTTCTAGAACTTAGAAAATCCCTAATCGAATTCACCAATTGCAGAGCAAGAAGCTCCACATGCAGAGTCTTCCCTTGAAAAAACTTGAGATTTCTTTCCCTCCAAATCAAATAAACTGCAGCAGCCAAAATACTCCGCATAAGCAAGCTCCTGAAACTTTTCCCTGGGACATTTAGGTTAAACCATGCCACGATATCATCCAGGTTATTTGGAATGCCACTAACAGAGACCTTTTTATAAACTCCATACCAAAGAGTAGAGGAAAAAGAGCATTGAAAAAACAGATGAGAATGAGACTCAAGATCTGTGCTACAAAGTAGGCAAGAATTAACAACATTCATACCCCAGCCCACCAATCTATCCCTGGTACTCAATCTGTTTTGGACAGCCAGCCACAATGTAAAGACTAGATTTACCTACCAAAGTTTTATTAAACTTGCATAATCAAGTTCTTCCACTAGCCAATGGTGATACCGGATTTTGCAGATGGGAAGGAAGAAAAGTATAACAACATAACATAACCCATCTAGTCCCCAATCATTGGGGGTATGGGCGGGGGATGATTGGAGACAGACCTAACCTTTGGCAATATATGCACAAAGTGGCTGCTCTCAGAATACCACTGAAACAGTGGCCCCCCTAAACCTCCAAGAGCCGAGGAGCTACAGGGACGTTTTGCTGTAGAACCGTGCCCTCAAATCAAAGCCAAATGGCATCAGAGAGGGCAGGCCGAGAGACCCAAATCAATTTATGTGCACATTACCATGCTTCCTTCATTGATAGTCCAGAGCATCGGTATGCACAACCGGAAGGAAAGTAAATTAAAAAGGATAAAAAGAGTAAAGCTCACCACCCAAGTTAGAAACTCAACGGGATACAGATTGACACCACCCGAGGATTTAACGAGGGATACAGGGCTAGGGACCGCTCACCACTCTAAGGAATCCACCTAAGCGATACAGAAATGGGGAACTCGCCACCTATTGGAATCCATCGAAGGGTAAGAGTTACAAGAAGAAATATCTTCTCACAAGCCAAAGGCTATTTTAATCAACACTAAAAAACTACTCATTTCATTCATAGCAAATGATATATATAGGACTTGTCAGAACAACCCTCCAACATAGGAAAAATAAACTTAGATTTCAATTAAAACTTAATGAAAAAATAAAGACAATTGAATTTCTAAAAACTAGGACTCTTGAAATCTTAAAAGACACTTAGAAACTTAAATAGACTCTTCGATTGACTCAATGACTTCTTGAATGACTTCAAGAACTTTGACCGGCATCATTCTCCCCCGGTTGAGAAAACTCATCCTCGAGTTTCCAAGGCTTGAAACAGTTAGGATGCCGAATCTTGTCTGCATCAACCTTGTACTTGAAATTAATTTTTTCGGATACGAACTTTAAAACATCGCCAAAAACTAAATGAACTATTTCCTTCACATTGTGCTCTAGGTACGTAACCCATGGATTCTTGCTTGCAGAGCCTTCAATAAATTTCCAAAATGGATCCACATTTTGTTGCTCGAAAGACCCACCACGTATTTGGAACTCATCATTTGCTTTAGAAACTTCTTCAATAATAGTCGTTTCTTCGTCGAAAATTGGCGGTTTACACTAATCCACAATTGGATCTGGAATAATTTTTGATGTAAAAGGCCATTCAATAGTAGCATCGTCTACCTTGAAACTATCCTTGTCCTCCCCACGATGTGGATTCTGAAATGATTGTTGTTCTTGTTGTTGCTGATGTTGTACCACCCTAGCCATGGCAACCCAAGAGCTCTGTTACCAATTTGATACCGGATTTTCCAGATGGAAAGGAAGAAAAGTGAAAATGATTAAAAGGGTAAAGCTCACCACCCAAGTTAGGAACCCAACGGGGTACAGATTGACACCACCCGAGGATTTAACGAGGGATACAGGGCTAGGGACCGCTCACCACTCTAAGGAATCCACCTAAGAGATACAGAAACGGGGAACTCACCACCTATCGGAATCCACCGAAGAATAAGAGTTACAAGAAGAAATATCTTCTCACAAGCCAAAGGCTATTTTAATCAACACTCAAAAACTACTCATTTCATTCATAGCAAAAGATATATATAGGACTTGTTGGAACAACCCTCTATCATAGGAAAAATAAACTTAGATTTCAATTAAACTTAATGAAAAAATAAAGACAATTGACTTTCTAGAAACTAGGATGACTCTTGAAATCTTAAAAGACACTTAGAAACTTAAATAGACTCCTTGATCGGCTCAATGACTTCTTGAATGACTTCAAGGACTTTGACCAGCATCAAATGGGCCTTTAGTCCAGTGGTATCTCCTCAAGACTTCCAAAATGTTGAGGGTTCATCTCTGGCCAGAGGAATTGCGGGTCCCCCCACCCTTAGAGCACCCCTTCTCCACCCTCTAGGAATAGGGTAGACATCTATCAGTTTTTCTTGGCCATTGTTGATCAGTTTTCGATATATAACGTACTGCGAATCAATTTTTCTTGGACATGGTTGACCATATGTAAGATGTGATCAACTCATCAACTTAAAATTGGAAAATCTCCTTTTCCGGTAGGCTACTGTAACTGGTATACAGAGTCTACAGACAACTTCATGTTATAAACAAACATGCATTTGGGAAATGAACAGACATTGCTTTAAAATGATTTGAGGACTTCAATTTGCTGTTTTGTATGAGACCCGGAAAAATAGTAAGGGCAAAGTGGAGTAGAACTTTTGGGATCCAAGGCGCCATTTGCCGACCCTAGGCTCAAGGCCCTACTCAAAATACAAAAGCCTTGAGCTGCAATAATATATGGTGCATCAACAAACGAACAAGAATATCGTGAGTTTGTGACACACTCCTTGGGATTTTAAGACTTATAAAGGGTAACCATTTAGACTTCCATCTATTAGGAACCGATATGAAACTGCACTTGACTGGTATTTCAAAATAAAATACTAACACGTTTTGGGCTTTGGAGTCCTGGAAGTTAAAGGCTAGCTAATCCAACTTTTTTTTTTTTAATGTGCAGGAGCGACTACTATGAGTGTACTTACAGGACTTCTCAGGGTTGCCTAGCCAAGAAACTGGTGCAAAGAACCGAGGATAACCCACTGATGTATCAGACCACATACACAAACCACCATACTTGCAACAACCGACTTAAAGCTCCTCCTCGCGTAATCTTTGATTCCACTACTCCTACAGACCCCATCAAATCAGCTTTTGGCTTGGGTTCAAGCAAGTGCCCAAACGATGAGTTGAAAGACCCATCTTACCCTACCTCAACCAAAACCCATCATCCTCCTGTGATTATTTCTAGTTATCGGACCTGAGCATTTCATTTGTTTGGGTCCAGGCCAGTGTTGTCATCATCTTTGATCATGGGGGATGTCTATGAGTACTAGGGTGCAACTGCTGCTGTAATTGTTTTTTTTTTTTTTTTTGGCTCAGCACTGCTGCTTCTCCTTCAAGCTTTGATGTAAAAGTGGCAAAGTGTTCTGTCATGTAGTGGGTTTAATTTTGTGTCACTACCTAGCGTGTGATTATTACTTTAATGGAACCATTTATCACATGTGCCTGCAAAACAAGAGCACCCTCAGATGCTCACCAGCTAATTGTGTTTGGCCGGAGAGCACTCCAATAGTTAAGTCAGTACAGGAAAATGGATGTGAAGAACTTGGTTGATCAAACTCAACCAAGTTGCGGATCAAAAAAAAAAAAAAACTCAACCAAGTTATGAACAGGAAATCTCAAGGGGTTTATGTGTATAGTTCAACAGAAAGAAAGTACTTGAGATTGAATGAACTTTATTTAGGAGTACAAGTGTCTTTTCCCTTCATTTCAATCTTCTAGAGTTATTTGGAGCTCCAGTGTCAGGACGGCTTCCCAGAGAAGATGGTGGTGGAGTTCCGCCAGTAGCGGTAGAGACGGCAATGATGGGGGTGAGGTTGGTGCTTTCACTTGATGCAAAACTGATTCTTCCAGAACTGTATTGAGTGGGCTCGTGGATTATGCACTATTGTTACCGCTTTTTGTGGCTTTTGTATTTGTATTTTTTTGTTTTCGACTGTTGGTGTCCTGTATACTTGTCTTGTATTAGTATGAATGTCATATGTTTATGCTTCCTAAAAAAAGAGTTAACTTAGCTCAGCTTCTAAGCTAATTAACACTCAAAGATTAGTTTCACCTCCAACAATCGTCCCTAGCACATTTTTCCTCAGGCAAATTTTGTTCCAAGGATGTAAGCTAAGAAACAAGAGGTGAAACTAATTGTTATTTTCTGGGCTCGTTTTTCATTTGCAATCAGGAACTGAAACCAGCTTACATAGTTTCACCCGGCCTGAGTTAAGATTGTAAGATGCCAATTGAGGAGCCTATACATACACCAAGGGATGGATGAAGCATTCCTCACCTTACTCTTCTCATCCATGTGAATCCTCTCAAGCTCCCTCAAGAAGGTTCCTCCAACCAATTTATACCCGTCCCTTCGAGGTTTCATCCTTCTCCAACAATGTATTTTTGCTTTTTTGTCATTTTCACCTTGATCTTTTTACTCCATCTTCTTATGTTCAAATGGTTAGAGCCCTGAAAATCATGCTCACATGGGGCAATGTCGCCGTTTCCTTGTTTCCTTTCCAACTATGGGGTTCCAGACTCTTGAGGTATACCCGAGTCCGTGTGACACTGGATATAGGTGGCTAATGAACTCTTTTCAGATCCAACATAGAATGCAACAGCAGCAAGAATTCACACTCAAACAAAACACATATGGTGCACCCAGTTATTGCAGTTTCAGAAAAGAAAAGCAACCCAAGATATCAAGCAAGTATATGGAGCCTTTGCAAACAGATTCATGAGTTCCATCTCCCCCAAACCTTATCACTACACAAAAACATTCTTGATACAGGAAAGGTGAAGTGGAAGGAAGGGGTAACCAATCTAAGGTAATCCAAGCCCGAGAAACTGATGAAAGAACCAAAATAAGAAGGGATAGGCGCAGATTGGCACAAACTATGCATAGAGATAAGTCAACTGAAACGGAAACGGAAACAAACTTATTATCAAAATATTATGACAAACATGTAGCGAAGACCCTTGCCATGTCTCCAAACTCCTACAAAATGCCTTAAAGTGTGATTTTGTCAAGTTATATACTAAGACCCAACAATAAAGCCCAACAATTACTACTGTAATTGCTAAGACCAAATTTCATTGAACGTTTGATCCCCAAGCAGCAGCTGTTCCCTATAGGCAGAAAGTTCATGACACTTGGTTACCGTCACCATAGACAGTCCAAAAACTAGCTGCTATCAGATGGATAACCGTTTAGACCCTGGGGATTTTGTTCAGATCTACCTCTCTTGCCACTTTCAGGAGAGGCAACTGCTTTCCCCTTCTCTTCTTCTGAGAGCCTTCTCTTGGGGGCAACCCTAGAAGGTTCTCCCTGGGACATGCGTCTGCATGTCCCCTCGCCAACGCTTTCAATACCGCCAGTAGCAGTAGTTGGTATGGTGCTGCACAAGTTGAAGTAAAAAGCAAATCAGAAACGAGTCGACCACTTTCCTAATACACTTTACAAAACGTAATACCAAGACATGGTCTTGAAATCCCAGTGTTTTAGTTATCTTTTCAACAAGTAAATTAACGTACAAAATTCAGAGTGAACAAAGAATAGACAAAGTGATTGAGGCTAAAAAACCAAACTGACAATGATTTAGCTTTGTTTTGTACTCATTTGGTATTAAAGCTTAATGACATCAAAGTTTCAAATTATTTTTCATCTCTCGCTTTGATCATAGTCTAAGATTCAACTATCGAGTCAATTTTCTAATATCAAGAAGAATTCGTATTTCTAAGATGCAATTTCAAACCTTAATCGAAGTTTCAGGTTCGAATGGAAATGGTTTGATGTTGCCAAGGCGTAACAAATGAAAATTTCAACATACATGATACATTGATGATAATGTCTCATGTGTAGTCTTGAAAGCTGAGACCCTAGTTTGTCTTAGACACACTGAGACACAGCTAACTTTAAAAACACAATTTTAATGGTTAAGTTCTAAAGGTCAAAAGATATGTGATTCCAAGACTACCATTATGAATTCAAAAGTTCTCAACCTACAACCTCAAGCTTCCTAAACAATGTCAGATTTGAGTTCAATTCGATCTGCAGATCAGTACTCAGTACCCACATTGGGTAATTAAGTTTTCAAGAAAGTGGCGTTAATGCCAGGAATGAAATTTGGATTCTACACCCATTACATTAAAATGCCTTTAGGTATCAGTAGTCAGTACTATGGCTTTCAACCTAAATGGTTTCAATTTCAAACAATCTGTAGTTGATAGTCAAGGCCGTGTAATTAATTAGACATGCAAAATCGGAAAGGGAGAGGGAACAGAGGAAGCATGCGAGGGCACAGTTCTAATCCACAAAAGGCCACAGCCTTAATCGACTCACAATCCCATTAATCTAAAGCTGATAAGTAGAATGCCAAGACCTTATTTATAACGTAATAATTGGAAACTCAAAACCCTATCTACAAACCAGCTGAACCAAGTCCCATACATTTCTGTCAGAAAAAACTACGACATGGGTCTTGAAATTAATGGTGGGTACTTGAGATCAACAAAAATAGTACTCCTGTAAAGCAACTCAAGAGGAATGGATCTCATCAAAAGCACCAAGGGAGTCGACTTCTGAAATATCTTAAATGAATAAAATTTTCAAATGGTAGCTTGCTTGATAAAATGAAGCACATATATCTTAAGTTACTTGCATTGATAATGGAAATTTCCTAACCATAAGCATTACCTGAAGGTGCAATATTGCTCAAAGTGTTCCTTGACCTCGTGCTGTTGCCACTGCAACGCATCCCACCAAACTTTATCTGTTTTAATGGACCTCAGATTCAATGCATTATCCTTGCCAAAAGGTAATCTACTCAATCTGGGACACCCATGTATCTCAAGCTCCTTCAAGGAGTGCCACTCCATCGATTCATTTGCACAAATGCTCCTTAATTTTGGCACATTATTAAGTGTCATTTTCTCCAGGTTTGGAAGCAGAAAATCAGACCCCATAATTATCTCTTCAATTTCGAAGCAGTCTTCAACTTCTAGTTGTTGGATTCCCAGATTCGTCTGAACCAACCCCTGCGAAAATATCTTGAACAACATTGGACAATTTCTCAAAACAAGAACCTTGAGTTTGCATAGACCACTACCAAATGGTACATGGCCTTCCCAAATGCTCTTCAACATTGGCAAATTTCTTACGTGGAGTTGCTCAAGGTTTGGCAGTATTGGGCTGTTAGTTGTAGAGTTACTATCCACGATTGTTTCGATTTTACTGTAATTTTCAATCAGTAAACCTCGGACCTTGTTCATGCTCTCAACGAACTCCATTAGATTCACAGCATCAGGGTGGTTAACCAATTCAAATGCATCTGCTTTAGCAAGTAATGCTGAAACTTCTGGACTGTAGTTTCCACATTTGATGTACCTTTCATACTGGTAAGACATGGGAATTTGAGGAGAGGTTGAGTAGAAACCGATGCGAACTTGAAATGATGCAAAGCAAAGGTCACCTCTCTCGAGGAAAATTCTTAGAATAGCTGCATCGGGAACCCAGATATATGTAGTGGCTGCCTCCACCTTTATGACATCTACTGTCTCATCTGAAAACCGGTACTGGAGAGTAGTCAGTTCTAGGGTGACTATCTTTTCTATGGTAGAATTCAGAATTTCGTCACTGCACTGCTTACGGGGAGCTTTCACGTCAATGATCAACTCCTTCAATGCAGACAGCTTGGAAATCACTTCACAATTAGTAGCTACCACTGAAGAATAGGTGTCAGGAAATGATACTAGCAAACGCCTTAGGCGGAGCAATTTCTCAAGGAGCTGTGGTATATGTTTTATCCCGCTACCCCGCAAATCAAGCACCTCAAGATTCACAAGTCCTTCTAATTGAGAAGAAAGCTCAGTCAGATATATGCAACCATTTAAATAGAGCACTTTGAGTCTGATCAACTTCGATAGGGATTGAGGAAAGGACACAATACCCGTTCTATAGAAGTCCAGAACTAGGAGAGTTTCCATGTGATCAAAAAATGATGCAGGTATTTTTTTCAAGCTTAAATTCTTCTGCAGGAAGAGAGTGGAAAGCACACTAGAATCTGGGCACTCTGGTAACATTTGGAGTTCATTGTCCATCAGAGAGATCCAATTCTTCTCTGACCAATGTTTGATATCTGGGGCTTTTCGCAAGGCTTCCTTGGTTTTTACCATATGTGTATGTTCACCATCATGTAGCGCCACTTGCCTGATAATTTTATGCATCCTCACATACTCAGTGGTCATACCTTCCTCTAGTAAGGAAACATTCTTAAGATGTTGCAATATGATACGACCACTGATGCGCAGTTCATCTCCATCATCGTCACTGCCAAGAAAATTTTGAGCACCCCAACAGTCCAACAAACAATCTATGGGGATTTGACTATCTTCAGCATATAAAGCACCATAACAAAAGCAACTCTTTTGTGCACTGTCCAAGTTATTGGAACAGAACTTCAGTAATTCGTACAGTTCCCCCATGCCTTCATGTTTAATGTTAGGCCATTTTCTGAAGTTGTTAAATCCATCCACCCATTGATCTTCACTCTTTCTAATTCTGAAGTTACTTGCCAGCATTTTTAGGATGAGCGGAAGGCCACCACACTTCTTGACAATTTTCCAGGCAAGTTGTGAGATTTTTGTATTCTCTGTAAGTTTTGGATTTTCCAAAACATCATGAAACAATTCCCATGCTTCATTTTCGGGTAAACCATCTACCTTGACGGCCCTATTAACGATTGAGGAGCAGACATGACCAAATCTAGTTGTCAACACAACCTTGCTACCATTCTTAGTTTCTGGGATTCCGAGGCAATACAAGTCCAGATCTTGCCTCACGTCATCCAAGAGTAGCAAATACCTCTGACCCTCCAACTCTTCCAATATTCTCTTTGCAACTGCATGAGCATCACTGGTGCTTTCAACATCAAGTTTCAGTCTTCTCGCAATAGCCCCTTGCAACTGCTCTGTGCTCAGATTCTCTTTGTTACCCTCTGCTGAAACCTTCAACCATAAGACAATATCAAACTTTTTGCCAACCTCTTCCCGGTTATTTAAGCTCTGCATTATGGCTGTTTTACCACTCCCCACCATTCCATGGATCCTAATCCCTTTAACTTTGTCATTCCCTAGGAAATCCAATATCTTATCCACATGCATCTGAAGTGTCTTAAATTTATGGATTTCTGGTGCGGGCATAAATTCCACAGGTTTTGGTGGAGGATCAACCATAACTTCTCCCAGTTCATTGCCCTCCTTCAAAAGAAGGAGAACTCTTTCACGCTTATCTTTCATCTCTTGGCAGAGTCCTGAACGTTGATGAAATTCCCATAATTGTGAGCGATTCTTTTCTGTTTCGAATCTCGTTTCAAGATCTCGCATTTCATTCTCAATCTTCATCACCATGGAAATCCAATCAGTATAAGCATTAGTTGCCTTCTTGTTCTTGTGCCTCTGAAATCTATTCTGGTAATCATCCCTTTTAGCATGAAGCTTTTTCAATGCATCATTTAGAGACCCATGAGTTTCATCCAAACTGTTTGAAGCAGAAATTGTGTCCTTGAACCCAGCATATAACGCTGGAACCATCTCCATTATAGCCTCACCATGCGTCAAGAAACTTGAATCTGTAACAAAAAAGTAAAAAGACGGAAGAAAAAGTTTTGAGTCAGTAACTGCAAGATTGGAACAAAAGAATCAGCTGGAATTTCCAATGAACTGCTAAAGCTTAAACGGTAGTGTCCTTATGTTCCAGATAATTCCACGAAAGAAGTACATTTGTAAGAAGAAGGGGCCCTTGATAAGGTGAACTCTTGATAGGGGGAGGATATTTATCCGCAATATTGTTATTTATAGAAGGACATTACCAAGTAGTTTTAGTTGTCTATTTAGAATTTATCTACTAGATAGTGTTGTTAGGTTGTCTTATGTTCATTAGTATTTATCCTTTGGAAGAGCCTATTTAAAGGACTCATCAAATATTGTTTTGATTAGTTTATGGATCGTTTGAGTATTGCTGTGGATGCCTTTACAACCCCTAGATGCAGATTTCTAAGGTTCCTTAGGTGCAGATTCCTAAAGCTTTATTTTTCTTTATCTGATCGTGCTGCATTAATTCTTTTGGAATGAAGAACCAACAGTACATAGATATTTTAGCTGGAAGTACGATTCCCTATCCTTCATTGGTTGGCAGGAAATTTGGGCTCTTTAATTCGACTTATTGTCAATTTCCACATAATCTGAAATCTACAGAGTCTTTGTAATACAAAATACCTACGAGTCAATGACTACATAACAATATCTTTAGTTGTTTAGCTTAAATGGGGATCTGAGAATTTGGAAAAAAAGATTGGTATAAAAAAGAAAATAGTGTTACTGCAAGAGATGCACAAAGTCGCACTCTAATTGGTTTTTAGGTACCGGAGGTGACTAACACCTATCTTAATTCCAGTGTAAGGAAACCAAATCAAGGTGATTATTGCCCTATCGTGCGTTTGCGATACAAAGACATTTAAGTGAGAAAAGCAGAATATGAAAATTGTTGCTGCTTCCACTTTGAATCCACCTGCGCCAGAGATAGATAACAGGTGGACAAACTCGAGGGCCAACTATGTATCAAAATGGAAGCGGTCCAAGATCCATTACAAGCAGGACCGAGGAAGTGTCCGATTTCCAACATCCCCCGACCATCACTACAATTTCAATTATTAAAGCTCTCTGGCTTTGTGAGGAAGATCCCTCCCACCGGAATCTGGATCATCATGACCCCTACGTCCCGGCCCAAAGGCGATAAAAATTTTGTCCGAACCTTACTGCTGGCTTTTTGCTTTCTTGTTTGCTTTCTAGTTAAGCATATTGTGGAAACTAAAGATAACTTCTTGAGGCATGTTACTCCAATGAGTGTCAAGCTACTAACACCCCCCCGTTTGGGAGAATATGATATGCACCCCGTAACATTTACCGAAAAAAGGTACAACATTCACCACAAAGAGGTGTAACATTTTGAGGCAAAAAGAGGCATAACATTTCATCATAAAGAGGCGTAACATTTCACCACAAGGAGGTGTAACACCTATACAAGTGCATACCATATGCAACCCTAACCATAAAAAGGCATAACATTCACCAAAACATGCTGTAACATTTCACCTAAGGAGGCATAAAATTCACCAAACATAGGCATAACATTTCCCAAAAGCAAGGGATGTGTATTGAATCATTTCCCGACAAAAAGGTGGCGATAAACGTTAGTGTCTCACAGCTTCTAGGACCTAGTCAGCGAAAACTTGAGCTCATAGACAGGAGTGATTGTCTAGATTTTGTCATTGCCTTTGTCATAAATTTCCTGAGTCAATATATCGGCCAAGAACTATCTATATAGTGTAGATTCCATTTGCATCCACCTTTGTGTTTCAAAACAACTTTTTAGGATAAAACTATTCTTTTTTGGACACAACTATTTTCTAGCCTATCTCAATCTGAATGACCTCAAATTATTAGACAAACGATGGGTAAAATAAGCAAATGCACACCACCTATCAACCTATATACGAAACTAGACCCTGCAGTCCTTAAGGGCATACATTACAGTCCATGCCCTGCAATCCTTAAGGGCATTGTTAACATTGTAATGCATAAAGGTAAGCTGAAAAACAAACTGACATGTTCATTAATAGCTTGGTGTTAGGCTCATTTTGGTGCTCGTCAAACTCATTGGATATCATCACTGAATGAGCTTGAGCCTGATTTACCGCCTCATTTTCTAACGAGCTGAACCCAAGCAAAGGCAAGCTCGGCTCAACCAAACACAACAGATAATGGGAGCAAATAAAACACATTGATAGTTTCTTTTTGACAGTCAAAATGCTCAAAGAAGATGAACAATACAAAAATCGGTCGAAGGTTCAAGGAAAATGTCATATTTAAGCTTTCTATTTCCTAGGAGGCTAAGATCCCTCATGGATCTCTGTTGTGTCGATGTTTGATGCGAGCCCACTAAGTTCAAATGACGATATTCTTCTTTCTCCGATATTAAGTGCCTGACATTTCCTCATTTGCTCTTCGGTGCCTACTCGGTTTGTGTTTGGATAATTTGCATACATCAAAAAACAAGCAAATAACTAACCCATGGAAGACATGAAGCTCTGCAGTGCTCATGGTTTCACATGGACTTGCCAAACTTTCAATTCAACACAGGCAAGAAATACCAAGGTACTTAGCAGAGGCGATGGCCACAACTACATTTTTAAAGTACATATTTCACCTGCGGGAATTCATGTTCGGTTTCCAGTTTGCCCTTCCGATGCATCTTTAAGTTCCTATTAGACCTAGCATTTACTTGCCTTAGCTTCTCTTCTAAATTGCCATGCCTCTGCTCCCGATCTCTCTCCGAATCTCTCCTGATTTGTGGAGTGATTCGAACAGGGAAAAGAATGTGCAAGGAATTTCTCTACACAAATTGGATGGTATTTCTTTTACCTTTTTCTTTTGTTATCAGCGTAAGAAATAAAATTTGTCTAACCAAAATCAACAAACTAGTACAGAAACAGGATACAGGATACAGGAAATAGAGACAGAAAAATGAAGCTGGCAAGAACAAAAACCAAAAAGAAAAAACAAACAAACAAACAGATCCAGAAACATAATTCTTACAGCACTTGCAGAATTTTCAGAATTGGAGAACAGAGATGTGACCAAGCCTCCTGGCTAGCACTATGTTTTCAAATAGATTCGTCCCCGCAAAGGTGCCAACGAACTCTCCGAACATTCCCTCTCAAGATACCATGGTCGACAAAAGGGCCAGTGACTGGAAAAGTCATTAAACTTAGGCATTTTGAGAAAAACGGCTGCAAGTGGACCACACATAAGCAAAACTGCAATCTGTGTGCCCACCAAACCAACAGCAGTGTATTACTTGTCTCTCAGAACTCTATGAAGCACCGGCACTCCTAGAGACCTGCGTGTCCCCATGTCCAACATGGGGGGACACAACAAAAAAACTTATGGACACGTCACGTGTCATGTCCATTACACTACATTAATTTCTTTAGGGGGACACGGGTGGGATACGTATAGGGACACAACAAGGGTTAATTATGCAATTTTTAAAATTTGTTAGGGGGTAAATGTATATTACTTCAAATATTTTGGGTTAAAAGTGTAATGTGATGCTTGTTTAAATATATTGATGCTTCAGGGTTCTAACTATGACTATGTCTCCACTGCTACAAGATATATTATTTATATCCTTTTGCCATGTTCCCTGCCGTGTGCCATTTTTTTAGAAATCTCGTTTCTTGTGTCCATATTCGTATCCGTGTTTGTGTCCGTGCTACAGAGAGTCAGAACTCAGAACTGCAGAATGTATGTGCAGTAACATGATAAGTTGAATTATTGAATGGTGCATAAATGAAACTACTATTTCAGGCAAAACCACACCTGCTTGAAATCGATAAATGGACACAATTGGGTTTGACAAAATAGTTTTAAATAGCAGTAGTGGACTATGTCGCGGTAGTGATAAAGGTGTAGCGGTAGCGGGAGTATCGAATGAGACGTAGCGGGAATTGGGTGCGGCTGTTGTAAATTTTTTAAAACTAGTTGTGGCGCCAAAGCACCTGTAGCGGTTGCTTAGTGGTCGTGTCGCAGGTGAAATATTGGATAGAAAGCGATACGTGGTAGGAGCGGGGGTAGCAGTGCCGAAGGGCTTAAAAAACGCTACGTAAGGGCCGGTTTTTAAATTAAGGGCGACAGTCATGAACGGGCCCAACCCAATGGTTGGATCCAAACAGGCACAAACCGATATGGTTGGTAACTAAGTGCAACCAACAAGCTCCTAGAGTAGAAATATAATTTACCGCAAAGAGAAAATTTAATTAAATGAACTTTTCAGAAAAATGAATTATACTTTTCTGGATGATCCAAACCTAACTCTAACTAGGTCCGGTCGGACTGGCAATAATTGGCCAAGCCCACATGAGCCTCGGTCCTCCCTCTATACAAATTGGGTACCCCTTGGGGCCCAAAGATAATTCCAATCTCTAGTCTGGGATACTCAAGAAACATTTCCCACTTAACTAATGTGGGATCGAAGCTAGCTAAGAAGCACGAATACTGGCATGGGAAACAGATACGGCACGATCCGGACAAGTGAGTGCATGGGACACAGATAACACCGACCCGGCCACGCACATACGTTATTTTCTAAAATGTAGACATGGACATGGGACACGTTGGGGATACATCCATGAAACATATTCAAATATATGTTATGTATACATATCACCATAATAATATGTCCCGAATTTTATACTAGATAACATACTACAAGTCATGAAAAATCTAGATGGACACAAGACTCAAGAAATCCTTTAAAAAAAAAAGAGACGTGCGCGGTTAGGAATCCTCAAGAAATTCTTTAAAAAAATTCAATTGAATTTAAATACAATTAGTCATAAAGATCTACTATTTTTCCAACTTTGTACACCATAGTGATAAGTGAAATTCCGAGATCTTTGATAATCACATGTTAGCAAGTGTACAAGATGTGTCAATCACATACTTATTTCTTAATCAGAGACCCTAAAGAAGTGTCGAGCACATTGAAGAAAAACTGTAAGACAGAGTCCGAATTAAGAATTTGGTTGTCTAACAATGAACCCTAAAAAGGAGCATCGGACACCTATCTAAGAGCGTCTGAGGAACGCGGGTCAAGCCGCCTTCTTTTTTAGTGTCCCTGCTTCTTTTAAGAAGCTAGTTGCACTTGTTCATTTTTTTTTTTTTTTAACATGAAGGGTAATTTAGTAATTTCACTTACCACCTCCACTAGGCAATTGCCGACTAAGAAAGGGTATCAGGACCCTCCTAAACACGCACACTTAGCCCATTCAAGGGACGACTTTCCAAGTCAATTTTCCATTCACCCGTAGCTGGTTTTGAGCAAGAGAAAATAAAAAAAGTTCCGACCTCAAATGGCGTGTGGTTCCCTCTTTAATCCACAACTCACTTGTCGAAACCCGAATTTTCCGACATCTTTTACCCCAATACCATCCAAACACGGCCTAACTATTAGTCCACTGTTCAAACCCATCAAACGTGCAAAGTTTTATAATACGTCAATAACCCATCAATTTGACACACAGTTAACAAGTAGATATATTTATCACAAAAAACAAGTAGGTAAACAAGCAAATTTTGAAGAAAATAGAAGCTATCAGAAAATACAGCAAGGAGTAAGGAGCTCATACCTTGTTGAAAGCATACAGAACACAGGTAATTACGAAGAAGAGAGTCAACCCTTAGCTAAATCTCCCACTTCAAAAGCACCAGACCCAGTTGATCTTCTCATCCTCATTTGGACAATTGGATATTGGCAGACTTAGGGGTGCAATCCATCTGCCAATAAGAGTCTTCCTTTTTTTTCGGCCTTCAATAGGATACTATTCTTTTTCTTTTTTATTCTCCATTCCTAAAAGTCTTGACTTAATCCTCTCAGTCCACTGCTTGACTACGGTTCCTGGAAATTGCGTGACAGTTGCAGTAGCAAGTTCCTGGAAATTGCGCGACAGTTGCAGTAGCAAGTTGTATCATGCCCATCAAAGATGACCATGGGCCGTAAACTCAGACATCTTCAAATTTTGGCACTATCTCGGAGACAGGTTCCAAAAGAGAAATCTTTTGTGAATTTTCTAGTTCTAGCATGGATGGCCGATTTTTAACCCGACCGGACTTGACAACTTCTTGGGGCCAGGTTATAAGAGAGAAATCTCTCGTGAATCTCCTAGTTCTGGCATAAATCTGGCATAGATGGCCTACCTTTAACCGAACGGGAGAGATTAATAGTCAAAGGGGCATAAAATGAACCGGACATCCTAACCATTGAACCAAGAAAAGAAAAAAAAAAGGATAAAACAAGAA
The DNA here is from genome assembly GCA_018127125.1 of Rhododendron griersonianum. Classification (NCBI taxonomy): domain Eukaryota; kingdom Viridiplantae; phylum Streptophyta; class Magnoliopsida; order Ericales; family Ericaceae; genus Rhododendron; species Rhododendron griersonianum. The sequence continues at coordinate 28,717,825 of CM030798.1, forward strand.
AACTTATAGGTGTTTACCGTGTTTGGAAGCCCCATTGAGCTGATCCCACCACTGTGAGATCGAAGGAGTTGTTTTCAGTATTTGCAGTCAAGCACATGGGATGATTTTTCCCCAAAAAAGTTTCCACGCCAATTCTTGCTTTTCCTTTCTTCCTAGAAAAAGACTAATTAAAAGCTAAAGATACACAAGAGAGAGAGGGAGAGACTTGGAGGAAGGAGGAACCTGAGAAATTGGGGAAAACTCTTGTTGATACTGGAATTGAAGCTTCTTCTATCTGGTAATATGTTTTATACTTGCTTTTCTATTTCATCTCAGAATTTCGATGGTAGGTTTCTGCACTTGTTTTTGGGGTTTGAATTAGTACTTGTTAAAAAATAAGTACTTGAAGTTTGGGTGGAATTCTGATGAACTCTTGATGAAACTTGTTTGGTTTAGTTTTTGAAAAATAAAAATTCAACTCAAAGAACACTCATTATTCTTCTTTTTTTTTTTTCGGTAAATAACACTCATTACTCATTGCTCTGCTTTCAATTATTACTTTCATTTTTCCCACCGCTTTGCAATTGTTATTCTCATTTCTATCTCTATCTTTCTTCCCTCATTACCCTAATTTCTCTCTTTACTCGTTACCCAAAAACCGAACTCAAAAATTTATCCGAACACAACAAAATCTTGCACAGACTAGAATTTTGACGGATATGTAGTTTTTTATAATTTTTACTGGAGGTTCATCTATTTCCATTGCGTATGATGTTGAGAAATAACTGGATTTCATAAATTCTACTCCTTCCGATTCAATTTATTTGTTCAATTTGGAAACTAGTTTTTCAAGGGAACATGATCATTATTTTCAATACTTCTACAATCACAAACACATGCACACACAAACTCCCTCACATTAAGGCTGGGACCCATAAACTCTAGGTCCCACACTTGGGAATTTGTGTGTATGTTTTTGTGGTTGTTGCACCACTCGACCCATTGGATGTCCAAAATGGGCAAACATTTTGGGACAACTTAAAGTAAAAAAGGAGTGGACAAATAAAATGGAATGGAGGGAGCATAACATTTCAAAACCAAGCTGCTGCTAGCTTTTTGCAGTGCAAATTTTAGTTTGATTTTTCCAACTTGAAGAATATTTACCAATCTTGAGAAATTATGGAATTAAGGTTATTGTATACTTCTAGCTTATGTGTTCAAAATTTCAAGGCCATGTGGATTTTTCTCGGAAGTTTACAGACTACCGTAACTCTGTCAAGTTGTTGAATTGAAACAAAATTATTCGCTAACCTTATTAACACTATTAGGGCACCTATAAAAGTGATATAAGGTTGGGATGATTTGAATTGAATCTAATTCGCCTTTCTGATGCTTGTTTAATCTAGGAAACACGTGTGAAAGCGGTGGTGGTTGGAGATGGTAGTGATGGTCGTCGTGCTAGTTCGGGCAGTTAATGTTTCCAAGGGAGACGACAAAAGGGCATAATCTGGGACAAAGCCACATTAATCTTTTTGTGGTTTCCTTTAAATAGGCAAAAACATTCATCAATGACAAACAAATCTTAGCTTTGTTTAAAACAAATATATATATCAGTTGGGATTTGACACTGGCTGAGAGACCATGAAATCGAATTGGAATTTGAGTCTTGGCCTAAAGCAGTATAGTCCGGACTATAGGGACGACATGCTGGAGAGTCCGGAAAGAGAGAACCTTCTCAGCCATGAGAAAGAGCACAAAGTCATCTCCGAAATATCCCTGGACAGTTGTGTGACAGACCCCATAGAGAGTTCAAATTTGTTCAACTTGGACTTTGTTGTTGAGGTTCCGGATAGGATAGCTCCACAAGATGAACTTCCAGAAATGAAGCACAAGGCTAAGCTATTGAGGAAGAGAGTCATGGATTGCAGGCGTAGGAAGGACTTATTACACCTCCTCTTGTCTTACCCTATGAAACCAGAAGCAGACCAGCCTGACTTTTTACTGCTATCGAAAAACTTCACCAGTATAAATCAGAGTTGTGAAAGACTAGATAGGATTGTGGAGTTAAGTATGACTCCTAGTACTTATTTACATGAGAGACTGGAGTCAGTGGCAAAGGATGTTGATGACTTTGAATATTGTCTGGATAAGTACGATTTTCACATGAATCTCTATCATGCAAGTTTAAGACTGCTTTCAACAAGTGGACTAAAAGAAGAGCTTGCCTTGGTATGCGAGGCAGAAGAGCGGCGCCGTTGGATAATAGATTCTGCTGTTCGCCAGATTACACACTGCATTAAGGGTGGCAAACTTTCGGCTATAGGGATTTCTTGCTATGCGGGGATAGCAACTGCAGGGATTCTAACAAAAGCCTTGGAAGATCTACCAGAGATTAAAAGCATGTTCGGAGCCATCATCAGAGCAACTGTGTTGCCATGTCACAATGTCCGTGAGGTCCAAACCAGCATTGCGCAAGAGATAAATAGACTTGCAGGAACTGACCTTTCACTACCACTCACACCCTATAAGTTCTTACTGTTTCTGCATTCCAGCAATGAGAAGATAGATCTACGCGACTTCAAAATCCCCAAGGACGGGTTTGTAGTGCTTACAGCTCCAGGCAGTAATGTTTATCAGACGATGCCAGTGGATCTTGAGATCAAGATGGAGGATCATCTGCTGCCTTGGAAGTTGTTCTGGGTAAATGTACACTATTTTGATTCTTTCCGAGAAATTGCCCTCCAATTGATTGAAGCATGTCACGGCCATTTACTTGCCATCGTTCTACTTGCAAGGGCCTTAAAATCTGTCACTGATGCTGTGGTTTGGATACACGCGCTTGAGGAATTAACATCACCATCTGAGCTCCCTTGTCCGGTGGAAGATACAAGTGAAAATGTCATGGTTCGTGTACTGAAGTTTGTTTGGGAACGCAAGAGCACTGTCACTAGACATTGCATAAGAAACTGTGCTTCAGTTATGACAAAGGGTGGAAACCACAGTATGTCATCATTAGTATCCTCTTGGATCCGTAATGATTTGATAGAAACAGAAGAAGAAGGAGAACATGTTCTGCGAGATCTTATGGATTCCTTCTTGTTAGAGGAAGTTGGCTACAATTATACTCGTATGAGAGGAGAAACCAGAGACATTCTATTCAAACACTTCATTCCTCATTTATGTCCTCTGCACGTTTGGAAAGAGGGTTCGGGGTTATCAGAAGCACCAGAGGTCGCAGAGTGGGACGCAAAGGTGATAGTGATAAAATTGAACAACAATGAGCTGTCCGAACTACCAGAGAGACCAAACTGTGCTGTTCTAGTTAAATTGTTTCTGCAAAATAACAATGATTTTATGGAAATTCCTCAGCTTTTCTTTGATTGCATGCCTAAGCTTCGATTTCTAGATTTCTCATATACAAGCATAAAGTCATTGCCACCATCCATATCAAGGTTGGTTTCACTTCAGGAATTCCTTTTGAGAGGTTGTGAACTCCTCATGGAGCTGCCACCTGAGATTGGGGAACTCTCAAATCTGCAAGTTTTTGATCTTGAAGGAACTGAGATAATCTATCTTCCTTGTGAAATAGGAAAGCTTACTAAGCTGGAATGCTTGAAAGTATCCTTCTATGGTTATGGAAACAGCTTTAGAGAAAGTAAAAGAATAAAGAAAAGGATACCGATGGGGTTTTTAACCCGCCTTGAATCCTTGAAAGAATTAAGCATTGATGTGAATCCGGATGACGAAGAGTGGCTTGCCGATGTTGCTGATTTTATACTTGAGCTGCAGAAATTGAGAGGGTTGGTGACTCTAAAGTTGTATTTGCCTGAACTTGTGCTGTTGGAGGCAATTAAATATGTACCGAATTGCAAAATTACAGCCGGTCTCCATAAGCAGCGTGTCATATCTTGTCTACCACATGGAGTGAAAGAAGAGTTTGAGAAACAGAAAAATTACCTCAAATATGCAAATGGCAAGTACGTACCTACTGAGATTCAGAACACACTCAAACGTACCAGTGCTTTTTTCTTAGATCGTCATTGGACTGTGAAGAAGCTATCTGAATTTGGAACTGAAAATATGGTTGACCTGAAATTTTGCTTGTTAGTGGAATGCAATGAGCTTGAGACCATTATAGATGGTGGAGAGCCATGTGAGGATGGAGAACACTATTGTGATTCAGGCAATGACGAGAGACCAGTACTGGAATCACTAGAATATTTGGGTGTTTATTGCATGATGAATTTGAGGAGTATCTGGCAAGGTCCAATCCAAAAGGGTGTTCTAGCCAAATTGAAGTCCTTGGCCTTGCACAATTGTCCCAATTTGACAACCATTTTCACGACAAGCTTGCTTGCTAATCTGACAAACTTGGAAGAGCTTACAATTGAAGACTGCCCCAAAATCAACTGCTTAGTAGCTCGGGAATCATCCAGCTATGAATCAAGTCTGTTTCTCCCGCGCTTGAAGAAGATATTGCTTCTTGACCTACCGGAATTGGGTAGCATTGCCAGCGGACTTTTTATTGCGCCGATGTTGGAAAAAGTTATCATCTATGATTGTCCAATGCTTGTGACTCTTTCTCCCGCCGAATTCTCCAGCAGCGATTTAAAAATGATCAAAGGGGAGATCGAATGGTGGGAAGCATTAACGTGGCCTGAATCCAAGTGGAGTAGCGAACGTAAAGATCTTATGGCTAGTGTCTTTGTCGAATTAAAAAGGGATGCAAGTTTGATGGATCAACTAGCAGATAATGGAAGTTCACCGTAAGGAAAGATTTGCAGCTGTCTTAGCAGCCAGGTAAATGTCTCACTCTTTCACTTTATTGATGGTATTATTTACTGCTCAGAAAGTATCTGTTTTGATCTACTCCTTGTCAACAAATATAAGACTAACCACATTTTGGTACCACGTTTGATGTGGTATATTTTACCTGAATCAGTCCCACTTACTATGTGGTGCCCCTTAAATGCAGCCATGGTCATAGGGTAAGGCCCAAGAGGCCATTGCCTAGGGCTCCTGCAAAACAGCCAAAAACTAGGGTCCCCTGATAATATTTGTCCTTATTCTATGTAGGGTAAAAAAGGCCCAAATCTATTATGTCCAATTGGTTATCAAAGTGTTACTCTTGGGTTCTTGTAATGACATATTGACATGTAATTTTTACAGTTTTGTACTTTTTAGTTCATGTGATCATAAATAATTTTTTGTGGTTTTGACTTCCATATTTTATTTTTACTGATGTTAACATGTGTCTTGTGGAATCTTATTTCTTAAAAATGTGGAAGGGCCCCCATTTTAAGGATTCGCCTCGGCCCCCAAAAAACTCGGGACAAGCTCTGCTTAAATAATGTGGTTGGATTAGTTAGGTATCACATCAAATGATACCCAAATATGGTAACCTAACATTATTCTCTGTTTTGCCGTGCTCTCCGTTGTATACACTGTGGATGATTAAAGTTCCTTTCTAACCGAAACTCCGTCCTTTTTTTAGCTAAGCAAACTTGAATAGTCTTTATTTCTTCGGGATTAGTCACACCAAAGAAATGTATCATAGCATTAGCATGTATGTGACATGTTGTACTGAAATTTCAACTTCTTGGTATTATTAACACCTTGACTACTGCCGATTGGTCGGTCTTTGGTGGACGACCATTTCTCAGGCAAGATAACAGAGGCATCCTGGCTCCATACGAAATTTTTCGGGAGGCTTACATTGACAAATGATATGTTTAATATTTGATTCAGGGATGCATGTCTTGCTATGTTTTTTCCCCGAAATGTAGAATATTGTGCGAATGAAAAAGAGAATGAAGCGCAATCATCTCTCCTCACACATTTCAACATATCAAAATTCAGCTATATTATCGTACTCTCTATGCTGCATATATATTCTTACTGCTTTTTCATTTGCAATGGGCAAGACAGGTCATGACAGCCGATGAAGCCGAGCTCGGAAATTTTGGCTACCAATGGCAATGGCTACAACTGATAAGGACTCTTTATCCAAAGCTGCTAAGATCAAAGCTTCAGCTGATTTTCTGACTCTGAATGTCCTTTTGAAGGGAAAATAAATGTTGGGTGTGCTGCTTGTTTTTGGTCTGAAGACTCTGAACTAAGAATTGATTTATCCTTGATGTGGATTTTTGTCATTCTTATTAGAACTATTCTTTTAAACCAAGTGTCCGGACGAGTTTACACACATCTCGGCTAATCCTGGGGCCTGTAGCTAACGACCGGGCAAACCTTCAGTGTGATCTATGTACTAAATATTTATTACTCTACCGTTGTACTAATGCTATGACTACTTTTGTCTCTACTTCATGGGCTGGGGATGCATATGTATGTCACGCTTATAATTTTGTCATTCACGCAGTCGATCCCAAGCCCGGAGAAATGAAAGGTTTGTGCACTAGGTAGTAAACAAGCCGATCCCAATTGTTTGAGTTGCATGCCCTAGTTTGGTTTGGTATATGTATAGGTTGTTTGTTCGTTCCTAGATACTTTTAATGAACTTTGTTTCTTCCAAAAATATGTTTGTTGAACCGAGCAAGTTCCATTTTCCAGCACTGCCCTTTGAACCCAGCTGCAGTTGTGGCAAATTTTTTGAAAGCCTGGGAGGACTATTCCACCATCCCTTGCGAAGGAATCGCCTACAACTAAAGGGATGGTTCCCACCTCATCAACCCAGCAAGAATGGGTCCGTTGGTGGTCTTCGCCAAAAAATAAATATGAAGCTACTCCACGATAGCCTCGTCCAATTATGATTAATAAACCTCAATGAATTTGGAATTTTTGCTGCATTACCTGGAAATTTTTACGTTGACATTCCGCTAAGCGAAAAAACTAAGGAAACCAACAGTGGGCCCCGCATGGATGATCCGAAAACAAGCTTCCCCCCTCCCCCCCCCCTCTCTCTCTCTCTCTCTCACACAAAAAGATGCAAAAAATCTAGCCTTTTGGACTGTAACTTTTTAATTTTTCGATTCCTCTCTTTGAATAGAACCAATAATTCACAAAAAAATTAACGCGGAATGTACAAATACCAAAAAATTAAACAAAGGCAAAAAAAAATTCAATTGGCTTATATAGACGAAAGACCCCACAGGATTTTGCCTATTCGTGAACGTATTTCAACCCATATCGGGGGAAGACAGTGGAGAAGGAAAAGAAGGAAGTGGAAGGGGGGATTAAAAAAAAAGAGAGGAAAACGGGTCCGTTCAGGCGGGTTTGGATTTGACATGACACATATTCGACCCGACCCGTTTCAACCCGTTTACTATTTGACCCGTCCATATTTGACCCGCGACCGCGACCCATTTCAACCCACCCATTTGGCACCTTTAATTATACTTATACATATCCACTTAAGTCAAGTAAATCATACTCCCTCTGTCCCGGTTTGTTTGTCCCCTTTTTGACTTTTTGAGAGCGTTTGACATTGTCTAAAATTTTCAATTCGTAATAATTTTAATATGCAATATGGATCTTGTTTGATAGATTTCAATTAGTTTTATTATACAAAATTTTCAAAATCATAAAAAATATTATAAAATGTAAGATATAAGTATATTTTTGAAAGACACGAATTTTGACAATTGGACAAACAAATTGGGACGGAGGGAGTAGCGAATATTCCATTGTTATCCAAAGATAATGAATTTACACATAGCAGACTGAAGCACGGATATCTTGCTTTCTTTAAGAAGATTTAAGGCCTCTGCGATTGGTAAAACTTGAACCACCACTGATGCAACAGAACTCCCGTATGACTTTTCCCTCCGTGATACAACAGCCCCCCTAGTAAGTCATCGTGGCTCTAATTACCCTGCACAAGTAAATTAGAACCCAAGCTCCACCACTAAAGATAAGATGAGATAATTCCACCGACATCCACAATTACGAAATCCAAAAAAGATAATGAAGGCTCACAATAGACCACATATACATGAATCGCATCGATCTCCCTTCTTCTTCTTCTTCTTCTTCTTCTTCTTTTTTTGGGTAAATTAAAATTTTATTGAAAAAAAAAAAAAAAAACACGGGCATACCCAGAAATGAAGAGCCAGGCAAGCCCAGAAAAGTTCAGTACAATAAAGCAAAAGCAATACAGAACATGCTCAGCTAGCCTAAGGAAAGAAACCTAAAGACAGAGAAACACAACCAGACTTAGACTGGAGCAAAAATCCTAGCTGTAATGTTCCAAGAGGTACATCTTTTCTCTAATAATCAAAATGTATACAGATGCCATATGCTATTGTGCATATACATCATCATACCACTCATCCTTTCAACGGATGTCCATCTAATCAGCTCAGCGGCAGAATCAGAATTTCGTCTTGGGGTGCTGTTTACTCCATAATTATAATTTTATTTCACCCGTCGTTTGGGTGACACGTGGCATAAGAAATTGTGATATTATTAGAGGTAACTCCGGTATACCTTAATATCATAGGTTAAAGTAGGTAAACAAGAAACCACAGCAAAAGGTTTTATCAAAACACTCCCGTCGATTGACCCGTCGATCAGTCAATTTGGGGCTTTTTCCCGTTTGATGAGATAAGTATATATGAACTTATTTGTGTGGGCAGTTCATATACAGGTGTTAAAAGGAGATTCACGGAGACACTCTTTGGATCGTGGGAAGTATTGCTCAGCAATTCTTGGAGCAATTTACCACAACGTGGGAATTATTCGGTTCACTGATCGTGGGAGCAAACTCAAAGGAATACTACGAAGGAGTAACTGCCATCTTTGGAGGGAATATTCAAATTCAAATAAAGAGGCCTATATATGGAGAGATTCGTAACAGTTTTCAACACACAAACAACGCCAATCAGGCCTTTATCTTTTCTTTTCTAGGAGTAGCTTTTAACTTGTAATCGTTCACACGATAATCTTTATCGTTTGTTCTTCTACTTCGAAGTTTAATAGAGTCCATTTTATTATCCTTCTTCCATAATCCATCCACTTCATTGTTTGTTTCCAAAGAAGTCCTGAAACACGGCAAGGAACCAAACTCCACTTTTCCACAACCACATTCCAGCAACTCGAAACACAGATACCCGTCGATTCTGCCATCGATCCCCGTCGATTGAATCGATCCAGAAAACTTGGTAACAATTTTGGCGCTAGAAGGAGGGCTCTTACTAATTTGGAAGTAAGACATGGCACCGAAAACGAGAAATCAACTACCAACAGATGGTAATAATGATAACAACAATTCCGCCAACAATAATGGTGGAAATGAGGTGAATGAAGAAAATATGACAGATCCGAATCAGAGGAATCAGGGAATAGGCCAGTTGAATGGTCCAGAGGTTGAGTCACTAAACCTGGTTCAACAATTTACTAGGTTGTTGAATAATCCAGAGAGCGAGATGGCCAAAACAATTATGGCCATGTTTAGGAATGCGATGGCACAAAATCAAACAACTCCACCAATAGTTGAAGTGCCAGTCAATTTGAATGTCCATTCTGGACAGAGCAGTGGACAGACAAATCCGATGAATGAAATACCTCCTCCACAGGTATTTGATAATCCTGCTTTTGATGCCATTTTTACTGGAGTCAATAGGATCCCGATGGGAAATCAAAATTATGGACAAAATCAAAGTTTTTATCAAACTATACCAACAGCAGTTCCGATTAATGCAGGATTTGGTAATAATGGGAATAATAATCCGAATCTATATAATGTTGGAAATGGGGGCATAAATCCTAATATAAATTTAAATAGAAATGATAATAGAAGTATGCCAAATATGGCTAATGCTGACCCCAATATGTATGGGTATGATCCACCAACTTTTAATTTAAATGGGAGAAGGCAAGATCACCCATATGGGTACGAAATGAGGCCTGACATTCCTAATCAAACCGGAAGAGCACCAGAGCCTAATTTAAGGGCTCAACTGGTGAATATTATGCAAGATATGTATGGACCTGGATTAAGAAGGATTGAAAAACCTATGTTTAGGAAACCATATCCGAATTGGGTTGATAATGTGCCTTTTCCTAGGTACTATAGAATTCCTGACTTGGTTCTTTTTAATGGAGAAGAAAACCAATCAACTGTGGAACATGTTGGACGGTTTTGCCTTCAAATAGGTGAAGCAGACCTAGATGAAGCATTGAAATTAAAGTTATTCCCTCATTCTTTAACTAGAACTGCTTTTTCATGGTTCATAAGTCTACCCCCAAATTCTGTTCATTCCTGGAGAGAGATGGAAGAACAATTTCATACTCAATTCTTCAGACATGCACCAGAAGTTTCAGTAGCAGACTTGGCTAAAATAAGACAAAGAACATCTGAATCTGTTGAACAATATATGAATAGATTTAAGAAGGTCAGGAATCAATGTCAATTTTACATTCCAGAGTCTGAAATAGTCAAAATTGCCCAAGAAGGGCTCGATTATGACTTTAAGAAGCATTTTATTGGGACTGAATTCAGAGATTTATTTGATTTTACTTCAAAAGCCATAGGATATGAGGCTATACTTTTGGAAGGTGAACTCAGAAAGAATAAATCACTTGGTACTTATTACCAAGATATAGAGGGTGATGTAGAAATTGATGTTGCTCAAGTAATTGGTAAGGCACCAATTGTATGTGACACTTTGACAAAGGCTGAGAAACCTGTGAATATGCCATCATCACATCCGAATAGGAGAAATCAAGCAATTTTTAGACAATATTCATTTGATTTGGCTAAAGCAGATCAGTTATTTGATGAACTAATAAATCAAAAGTTCTTAACCTTGTCAGTAGGACATGTTATACCATCAGAGAAAGATAGAAAAGGAAAAGATTATTGCAAATGGCACAATTCTTTTAGACACAATACTAACAATTGTGTTACATTTCGAAATTGTGTGCAGGACCTAATTCAGAAAGGTTTATTGCAATATGCCAAGGGAAATAAAGAAGTTATGGGGATAGATATTGATCCATTTCCTCTAGTGGATGTCAATGTGGTGACTGCCAGACTGAGAAAAGGGAAGATGGCATCCCAAGTTGAACAGAGAATTCAAGAGGAAGAAGATATCATGGAAACTGAAGAAGAGTCGTATGTTAGACAGAAATTTGAAAATTATTTCTGTTTAAGGTGTGAGGAAGAGATAAAGTCAGGAGAAGAGATTATTGCTGGGAAAGAGTATAATGGGACCTATGCAAAAGGTTCTATAAGGTTTAACACTATGGGGAACAAAGATTTGCAAATTTATGTTGGCCCAAAACTGATATTTGAGGGTGAAGATCCTGGAATTTTCATTTTTTCTGAATCTATCAAATGGTATGGAGAAGATGATGGACCATTCTTATTTAAAGGGTTTCCAGTGATTCCGGCCATGCCAGAAAAACCAGACCCAAATTTGATATATCCACCTGTTGTCAGAGGAAGAGGTGCATATCATAGAGGCATAAGATCAAGAGGCAGACTACCTTTTGTTAGAGGTGGATACCAAGGGAGAATGGTGATACCACCAAACATTGAGCATCATATGTGGGATACAGTGAGGCATCCGAAGTTCCCAGGGGTTGAGGAATTTGTTCCAATAACCAACACTCAGAAAAGGAGGTTGCAGAGGAAGATTTCGGAAAGGGAAAGGAGAGATTCTTATATGGTGACAGAGCCAACAGAATGGCCAGAAATAAATGTCAAAGTAGTCCCAAAGCAACCAACTCCAATGGTTTGGAATAGAGAAGTAGCAATGCCTAAACCAAAGGTAAAGGAAACAGAAAAGCCTGGGGGGCAAACTGTTAGACCAGTTATTGCCCAAAGACTTGGGGGGCAAAATTCAAATTCATCTGGTGGCTCTATCCTATCTATAAAGGAACAAAAGGCAGAGTTTAAAAGGAGTTTGAAGAAAAAGATGGAAGAATTCCAGCAAGTCCTGTTGGAAGATGATGAAGATGATGACTTGCTGTCCGTCGACAGCTCAGAGATAATGAAAGAGGATTCAAAAGATGACAAGAATGAGGCTAACTCTCAAAAGTCTGCTACATTTGGCCAAGCTTTGGACACAATCCAGTTTGGGTCAGTATCTCCTACTAAACTTTCATGCAATATGATTTTGGTTTTGCCAAAAACTTTTCAGGCGAAACCTAACCAACCAACTAGTTTAGAAGGAGATGTGGAAGATAAGACAGATGCTATAGTGAAGATAAATGATGAACAGGAGAAAGATTTCCAAAAAGAATCTATAAGAATTGAAAAAGATATAAAAGGAAAAGATATTGTGGTTCTAAGATCTCCTGAAGATGCCTTGGTCAGGCATTTAAAACCTTTATACATATTGTTACATATCAATGGACAGCCTATCAATAAGGTTTTGGTTGATAATGGGGCTATTGTCAACATCTTACCTTCAAAGATGATGAAAGCCTTAAATAAGAAGGAATCTGACTTGATTCCAACAGAGGTGACAGTTGGTAATTTTGCAGGAGGATGCTCACCTACTAAAGGTGTGATCTCTTTGCAATTACAAATTGGAAATAGAAAGATGAACACAACTTTCTTTGTTATTGATTCTTCATCCAATTACAATGCCTTGTTAGGCAGAGATTGGATTCACATAAATGGGTGTGTGCCTTCTTCTTTACATCAGGCACTGATATTTCTGAAGCAAGGGCAGAATGAAAAAGCTACAGAAATGGAAATTTTCTGGGCAGACAAGCATCCATTTAAAGCAGAAACTAACAACGTGGAAGCAGGGCTATATGATGAAGACCTGTGGCCGATTAAGATTGAAAATTCAGAGGTAAAGTCAGTAGGAACTGGTGTTACTGAAAGTCAGTTTCTCAAATACATCAAAGATGGTTTTCAAGAGTTGAGTAAAGATTTTGTCAGACCTAACATAATTTTGAGGTCTAGTAAAGCTGAATCTAAGGTTTTTAATGTCTAGTAAAACATCAAATCAAGAGGATGACCAGTTGGCTACTTTAAAAGCCACTTTCAAGAGATTGTTTTCTTTTATTGTGTCTAGGAAATTAGAGGCTGATGAGCCTATTTCTTGTAATTGGGCAGACTGTGTGATAGATGACAGTCCTTTATCTGTTAAGGAACTAGCTATGGAAGATCTCAAAGCTGCTCCTGCAAAGCTTGATGATCTTAAAGCAGAAGTTAAAGATCCTTTAGAGGATTTTAATGTAGGAACAGAGGAAGATCCTAGAATTCTTCACATATGTGCTTCTTTACCTGATGAAATGAAGGATCGTTTAAAGTATTTGTTGTCTGAATTTAAAGATTGTTTTGCTTGGGATTATCCTGATATGACTGGTTTGGATAGATCATTGGTTGAACATAGAATTCCTATTAAAGAGAATTTTGTTCCATACCAACAAACTCCAAGACAAATGACTCCTGAAGTGTTAAAAGAAGTCAAGAAAGAAATGGAAAGATTATTCAAAGCCAAATACATAAGACCAGTCAGGTATGTAGAATGGATTTCTAATATTGTTCCTGTGATTAAGAAAAATGGGAAAGTAAGAATATGCATCGATTTTAGGAATCTGAATACAGCTTCACCAAAGGATGAGTACCACATGCCTGTGGTAGACCATTTGGTAGATGCCACTTCTGGCCATCGATTTCTTTCTTTTATGGATGGTTACTCTGGCTATAATCAGATATTCATTGCAGAAGAAGATACACATAAAACAGCATTCAGATGTCCAGGATATATTGGACTATTTGAATGGATTGTGATGGCATTTGGTTTAAAGAATGCTGGGGCAACTTATCAAAGGACTATGAATGTAATTTTCCATGATCTGATTGGAAGATTTATGGAAGTTTACATAGATGATGTAGTTGTAAAATCACATACATTTGATGATCATATTGATCATTTGAAACAAGTCTTACAAAGAATGAGACAATACCAACTGAAAATGAATGCAACAAAGTGTGCTTTTGGAGTTAGTGCTGGAAATTTCCTTGGATTCCTAGTTCATAAGAAAGGAATCGAAGTTGATAAAGATAAAACGAAAGCAGTAATGGAAGCACAGCCTCCAACGAACAAACAAGAACTCCAACAGTTCTTGGGACAAGTCAATTTTTTAAGAAGGTTTATTTCCAATTTATCAGGAAAAACCTTGGCTTTTTCACCACTTTTGAAATTGAAATCTCAGAAAGATTTTAATTGGAATGAAGAGCATAATAAGGCTTTTGAATTCTTGAAACAATCATTAGTCAAGCCTCCTGTGCTTATGCCACCAATATTTGGTAAACCTTTAAAACTCTATATATCAGCTGGCCATCAGTCGATTGGCAGTCTTTTAGCCCAAGACAACGAAAATGGCCATGAGCAAGCAATATATTACTTGAGTAGAAGATTGAATGAGTGTGAGATAAAGTATAAACCAATTGAAAAGCTATGCCTAGCATTGTATTTTTCTGCAATCAAGTTAAGGTATTATATGTTGCCGTCGACGGTACATGTAATTGCACAAACTGACATCATAAAATATATCTTAACAAGACCTATTTTGAGAGGTAAACAAGGAAAATGGTTATTGGCCCTGATAGAATACAGCTTAGAATATGTGCCTCAAAAGGCAGTAAAGGGTCAAGCATTAGCTGATTTTCTGGCAGATCATCCTAATGTATTAATGGAAAAGGATGAATTTGAGATTCATATGGTTGAAATAAAACCATGGAAATTATCATTTGATGGTTCCAAAACTGACAGAGGAGTTGGAGCTGGCATAGTTCTAATTTCCCCAAAGGGAGAATTACTACAGTTCTCTTTCCAGCTAGATGAAAGCAGAATCATGTCTAATAATCAAGCTGAGTATGAAGCTTTAATTATTGGATTAGAAATTGCAAAAGATTTGAATATCAGACATTTGAATGTCATTGGGGATTCACAGTTGGTAATACGACAAGTAATGGGTGAATACAAGTGTAATCATCCACTTTTAGAATTACAACTACATAAAGTCAAAATTCTCATGTCATATTCGATGACATACAACTAGAACATATTTATAGACTAGAAAATGGGGAAGCCAATGAGATGGCACAGATTGCATCTGGAGTTAAGATTCCTGATGGACAAAATGAAAAATTAATAAGAGTACAAAAGAGATTTTTGCCCTTCTCTATTGAAAGAGATGGAGATGATTTAGAAGTTATGGAGATAAATTTGATTGATGACTGGAGAGTTCCAATAAAGAGGTTCTTAGAAAATCCAAATGAGAAAATGGATAGGAGTATCAAACAAAGAGCTATCAATTATATCATTTTGGGTAGTGATTTATTTAGAAAGTCATCAGATGGGGTGTTATTGCTGTGTATTGTTAAACCTCAGATCATGACAGTTATGGGAGAAGTCCATGAAGGGACTTGTGGTTCCCATCAATCTGGAGAGAAAATGAAATGGTTAATCAGGAGGTATGGCTATTATTGGCCAACCTTAAGAAAAGATTGTATTACGTATGCAAAAGGGTGTCAAAAGTGCCAACAGCATGGCCCAATCCAAAGATCACCTGCTTTTCCTTTACAATCAATTGTTAAACCATGGCCTTTCAGAGGATGGGCAATTGATATGATTGGAGAGATTATACCTCATTCTTCCTCACAACATGAGTACATAATGGTGGCTACAGATTATTTTACAAAATGGACAGAAGCAATTCCTTTGAAAAATGTAGCTCAGAAACAAGTGATTGATTTCCTTGAGGAGTATATTTTCTGTCGATTTGGTATTCCTGAGACTATAACTGTTGACCAGGAGTCTGTGTTTAATGGTCAAGAAGTTATGGCTTATGCTAAGTCATTTGGAGTGAAAATTCTGAACTCTTCCCCTTACTATGCTCAAGCAAACGGGCAAGTAGAATCAACCAACAAAATTATTAAAAAAACTCTGTCTAAAATGATTGTAGATAATCCAAGAGAATGGCATGAGTTATTGCCAAAAGTTTTATGGGCTTATAGAACATCAAAAAGAGACAGTACAAAAGCAACACCATATGAATTGGTGTATGGCCAGGCTGCAGTTTTACCCGTCGAGATAAATATCACTTCCCACAGGGTAGCTAGTCATTATGATCCAAACAATGTTGATTTTGAAGAATCAATATATGGAGAACTAGATGGACTAGAAGAGTCCAGAATTGATGCATTGAACAATATCCAAGCTCAGAAAAAGAAGATGGAAAGAATATATAATAAAAGAGTGCATGAGAAATCATTTGCAGAAGGTGATTTGGTTTGGAAAGCAATATTACCTTTAGATAAGAAAAAGAAAAGAGCATTTGGCAAATGGTCTCCAAATTGGGAGGGACCATTTCGTGTGTTAAAAGTCCTAAGAGGAGGAGCATACCATTTGGAATCAATCCTTGGGATATCACATGAAAGAACAATTAATGGGAAGTATTTAAAGGGATATTTCCCATCACCTTGGGAGTCAATTGATTCATAAAATTGCCTTTTGATGGATCAGTTGATCTTAAGTTTATCTGTTTTGATGAAGTGATGCATAGGACTGAATTCTCAGTTATTGATTATAAAAAGACATATAATAATATGCAGATTAAACAGAAAATTCACATAATAAGCCTATTAACCAAGGCTTATACTTTCATTCCATAATAAAACATAATATGGCGCCTGTTAATAAGGCAGAATCAAAACAAAAGCCTTTTGAAGAGAGGCAATAGAAAAGATACAATTAAAAGAAAAGGCTAAGTATCATAAGCCTAATTTCCAGCTGGTGCAATGGGGTTGCCATCTGCGTCAATGCTGATGATCTTGAAGTAGTGAGGAAAACTCCATGTTACAAACAAATGGAATTTCTCCCAAGCATATGTCAGGAAGTCATGCTCCCTGTCCCTAGCAAGCTCCTCTGCATCCATTTGTATTTTCTTCTCAACCATAGGCCTCATAGCAAGAACCTTTTGTTCGGCCTTAGTCTGAAGAACAGCCCTCTTTTGGGCTCTCTTTATTTGCCACTTTTGGTGTTTCTTAAGTATTTTTCTTGAAGAGTTGGGTGGGAGTATCCATTCAGATTCTTCAAATGCTATCATCTTGTTATGGAGATTGATGACTTTATCCTGACTCAACTCATAACTGACCCAAAAGGGGTCATAGTGTGCAGTAGTGCTGGTCCTTAACCAAAGCCTTATGAGAGGCAAAGATGTTTTAAACCCGTGAAGATGGGTAGTAATGAGGCTACTTTCATAAAACTGAAGAGTTTCACAGGCCCATAAAAAGTTCAAGTAGGGGATTTGCTCTTCTAAAATGTGAATATCTAAAAAGGCAAAAGCAGCCAATAATTCTTTGGCTGTAGTTTCATCAGAATCTCTAAAGAAAGAATACCCTCGATGGGTAGTAAGAGACATAGGGGGATCAAACCTCAGTTTGGTTAATTCCCCAAACCAATCAGGGGTCTCAGAGAGAGGTTTGAGTTTAGGTTCATCATCAGAGAAATCGACGGGATAGCAGGGTTTTCGAACAACTTCTTTCCAATAAAGATGTTGGGTCTTAGCCTTTTCAAAGAGAGAATGATGATTCTCTAGATAAGGCTTACCACCTGCTTCTGCCAATTGAAATGACAAGGGTCGTGAGGATGATGAGAGTAGTGAGTCCAGCAGCATTGCTCTTGGTTCTTCTCTAACCCAAGGAAACATGTAGCTCACTTTGATGTGAGAACGTCGGATGTTGGAGTTTGGGTAGAAGAGTGATTCTTCCATCTTGACAACCACCCTTTCAGTGGGTGGCACAAGTCCCCATTGTGCAGGGGGATTCGATGGCAAGGGGTCATCCCATCCAGTGGGTCGAATGGGAGAATATGGATCATCCATGGAGGAGGAACTCCCTTCGAAAGTTGGAAATTTGTACTTCCCGTCGATCTCCATATGTGCAGAGTTTGTATTTGCAGTGGACATCATTAAAGGAAAGAACTTTGTTTGATCTGTTGAAGGTAAAACAATGAAGTTTGATGTCTAATTTAAAGGCATAAGTGATAACTGCCAATGTAGTGGCTGTTCAGTTTTCCGCTTGAAAACTGCTAATTCAATTTTCAAAATTGGCGTGGGTCATTAACTCAATCCCCAAGGAATAACCGTCCACGATCTCCACTAAAATGGAGAAGGGGATGAGTCGTGTCAGCTTATTCGTGACAATAAGTAATTTTTTAGATTTGCCAGTTATAACATTACTCGGTAACGACTGAGTGAACTTTTGATTAATGGGTCCCCATCGATTTGGGAACAATTGTTAGTTAAATTGTCCAAAGGGTGGATTAAGAAATTTGGAGTATTGTTTATTAGGTCTAGCCTCACTTATTCAGGCATACATCAATAATAAGAATAAGGTCAATCTCAAATAATAAATATAAGATTCCAAAAAGCCTAAAAGGCTAATATTCATTAAAAGAAGGGTCAAGTATGAACAAAGCCTTACAAAAGATAGGCTATGATATAGTCATTTACAAAATTTACTGAATTCTAGACTTGAAATCCATGAAGAACTTAACAAAATAGTTCCATTGGTGATCAATCGTCTTGTATCTTGATTGATTTTTCAAGTAATCATCTCTCGTCACTTCAATCATGGCTTTTATCCCTTGCTCATCAGGAGTAATACTGGCCAGATCATGACTGATGTGCTCTTTCTGTGAAATTAGAGAAATCCTTTCTTGCTTGATCTGGTTCAAACGGGCAATCAGCTCAGCCTCTTCTACATCTAATTGATGCAAGTCATTTTTCAGTTGAGTGATGGAAACGCTCATTGTATCAAGTTTGCCAGAAGTATTGGCAAACTGATCTATGGTCTTCAGCTTCTCCTTCATTTCCTTTTGACAGTAAGCTGCAACTGACAGATTCTTGCTTAAACTAGACCAAAGCTCCTCCAATTCAATATGCTCTAAGTCAGGAAGGATTTTCTTATCGATTAGATGAGTAACACAGCTAGTGAAAGCTGGAATATGATCTGCAGCTACCTCTGCTAAAGGGAGCTCGAGCATTCGAAAGAAGGATTTCACCTCACCTTTTGTTTCTTCACTCAAATGATAAGAGGTGGGAGGAGTTAGAGATTTAGAAAACTCAGACATGGATTTGGAATAAGACTCAGAAAAAGTCTTAACTTTACTTATCATTTGGTCCAAGTCTGAAACAGGATATTGATCCCCATCCTTATTGACAGGAAAAAAGATTGCTTTGGGGGTTTCAGAAGCGATTCCATGATCCAATGGTTTTTGTCCTGCCATCTGTGTTTGCTCTTGGACCTCAGGAATTCCTGTCGACTGAGAGGGAGTGGAAGTGATTATGGCAGGAGTTGGTTCTTCAGCAGTCTCTTGAGACTTGGGAGAATTAAACCCAACTATACCTAAACCAATGTCAGTGTCACCTTAGGAATGAGTAGGCGACATTTGATTGTCAGGGCCTAAATCAAGGTTCAAATCAATCAAGGCTTCATCACTTGCTGAAGGTATAGAAGCAAACTGTGTAGTTGTCAATTCACCAACTTTTTCAGTATTCACACTTTCTAGGAGTGTTTGGACATGTTCTGTTCAGTCTGGATTGGAGGCTTCAGAGGTGATGGTATATGGCCATCGGTTGTATCTTCTTGCATTGGAAACTCCACAACATTTGAAAGGTCAGTAGTTTCCTTATCCTGACTATTGTTGTCTTCGGAAGATGTTGATAATTGAAGTTTCCTCCTAGTTCTCTGAATTTGTAAGAAGGATAGTAGTTAGTTAAATAGTAAAAGACCAAACACAAACAAATGGTCATATATAAGAATTAGATGTTTTACCCTTTGGAATAGCCCTAAAGTTTCCATATCATCAGCAATCTCCTCCTCTTGGGCTTGGGGATTGTAGTTTTTAATGGCATCAGCAAGAAGTGGAGGAGCTGACTTATCATCCACTTGAGAACTTCGAGTTCTTTTCTTATGTTTGGATAAGTCATCAGCATTAACAATTCCTTTCCCTTTATCTACCTTCGATGGTGAAGTTTCCTTTAAAATAGGAACCTCTGTGGGAATAGAAACTGACAAGAGTAATAGCATGGAATTAGTGTCTGATAAAACATGAGACTGATGACAAAATTAAACAAAAATAAGTAAAAACATAATACCTGAACATGAGGTATTAGGGTCAAGTCTTGAAAGGCAATTATCCAAGTCTTTGTTGAAGACGATTGGTGTAACAAAACTCCAAAAAGTTTTGAAAGCAGAAGTAGATGAGGGAGCAGCAGCAAAAGCTTTGAAAATGTACCCAGTTCTTGCACCCTGAAATTGCCCAACTAACTCCCGAATGAGGGAAAGCTGGGTTACACTAGGTCTAGTATCTACCAAATCCTTAATCCTTGGGTGAGTATAGGGGACAGGTACCCCTTGTGTTAGACCAAACTGTTTGGCACACTGATTAGGCATATATATTTCAAAGCTGCAGTTGGAAAAATGAGAAGCAGATGGGGAGAATCCTATAGAAAGGAATCTAGAAATCAGTATGCTAGCCCAGAAATCATTAACCACTTGGACAGGAACCAGCAGATTGAGGATAGGCTGTATCTTCCGAGAAGCAGGGTATTGACATTCCTTGAAAGGAAGCCAATCTGGAAGATAACCAATTTTAGATTGAAAGAAAGTCGTAAAATATCTTCTAAACGTACAGTTCTCTCCTCGAGGCTCAAAAGATAGGAAATATTCACCATAACTTTGATAGTCTTCACCATCTTCCCTTTGTGGATAACGACTGAAAGGTCTGATCGACGGGAAGTAAGCATATAGCCAGGCCTGGAGTATCCAGAGAGGGCCACCACAGCAGTTGGTAATTTTATTCTTAACGAAAGTCCAAAGACCCTTGTAAAGAGTACCCAAAACAAAGGGAGCCAGGGCCAATTTCTTATTCTGAGCCAGACAAATGGCTAGTCTTATATACTCCTGAGTAATTTTAAGACCAGAAATACACATTACATACTTGCAAAGCCAATATAGGTAAAAAGCAACCTTTTCATGAAATTGAGGTTTGGCATGTTCAGGCCCAAAATGTTGAATCAGGAAACTGGCATAACTTACAGAGCCTTTGAACTGAAATGGAGGCTTATAGGGGTCATGATCAAGTGTAGCATTCACTTCTAGGCCTACACATGACAGGCCAGTAAGATGAATGATGTCCAAAACGGTAGGTGACATAGGTCCATTTGGAAAAATAAAAGCATTACATGATGTGGACCAGAAGCAAGCGGCAGCAGCTAATAGATAAGGGTTTATTTCTATGGAGAGAGTCGAAAGGTCAATCAATTCAGAAATATCCAGTGCTGTCCATTCAAGATGAAGGTGTCCTCTCATTCGGTCAACCCACTTCTTCCAAGTTGGTTGAACCGTTGGCCACGATCTAATTGATCCTCTCGTTTCCCAATTAGTCCATTGAAGGCCAGGAAGCGCAAGTAGTAGGGGTTCATCAACATTGACTGGGTAGTACGTTGGTAATTCAGAAGGGGTAGGAGAATATACTGGCCCAAGTATGAAGTTGGTTTGAGTGTTTGCCCTAGAAACGAAATACTGATTTCCCTGCTCTGCCTCTCTAAGGCATTGAGGAAATCTTAATGGAATATCGTCAGCAGGAACCTCAGATTGAGGGGAACTTTGTCTCTCTGGTTGCGTCGACTGAGAAGCTTTCAATTTGGTTGATTTAGAAGTTGGCGAAGCTTTGGTGACCAATACCTTACCGGTTGACGGTTTTTTGGGCGCCATTACAGAAGAGGTGTTCAAAGAGAAGGTTTTTCGAAGAAGGAGTAAAAAATATATTGACTGTGCCCTAGCTTTCACGATGAAGGCTATGTATATGTTTGGGAAACCACACATATCAGTCACGACTTTGGGGAATTTATTTACTTAAGTTAAAAGGTTTTAACTTAAATAAATAAGGGGGCATTGTTTACTACATAATTATAATTTTATTTCACCCGTCGTTTGGGTGACACGTGGCATAAGAAATTGTGATATTATTAGAGGTAACTCCGGTATACCTTAATATCATAGGTTAAAGTAGGTAAACAAGAAACCACAGCAAAAGGTTTTATCAAAACACTCCCGTCGATTGACCCGTCGATCAGTCAATTTGGGGCTTTTTCCCGTTTGATGAGATAAGTATATATGAACTTATTTGTGTGGGCAGTTCATATACAGGTGTTAAAAGGAGATTCACGGAGACACTCTTTGGATCGTGGGAAGTATTGCTCAGCAATTCTTGGAGCAATTTACCACAACGTGGGAATTATTCGGTTCACTGATCGTGGGAGCAAACTCAAAGGCATACTACGAAGGAGTAACTGCCATCTTTGGAGGGAATATTCAAATTCAAATAAAGAGGCCTATATATGGAGAGATTCGTAACAGTTTTCAACACACAAACAACGCCAATCAGGCCTTTATCTTTTCTTTTCTAGGAGTAGCTTTTAACTTGTAATCGTTCACACGATAATCTTTATCGTTTGTTCTTCTACTTCGAAGTTTAATAGAGTCCATTTTATTATCCTTCTTCCATAATCCATCCACTTCATTGTTTGTTTCCAAATAAGTCCTGAAACACGGCAAGGAACCAAACTCCACTTTTCCACAACCACATTCCAGCAACTCGAAACACAGATACCCGTCGATTCTGCCATCGATCCCCGTCGATTGAATCGATCCAGAAAACTTGGTAACAGGTGCCAGAACCCGGAACCGAGTCTTGTTCACTTCCCTACGCTACCTCTTTCAATGGATGTTCGTTGTAGTGTGCCTAAAAAAGATTGCCCAGCGGAAAAAAAAATCGATAACTTAGTGATTAGCTTTTTGACGAAATGCAATTTTGGAATATAGAGTCATATTATACTCTTGATGCATGTGTAAAATATTAAAAGGGGATTCACGAAAAACATTCCAAGAGTATCTTCTTTGTTCCTGTAGGCTGTAGCTTTCTTCTTTGTTATGTTTTCTCTGATCTAAGTTGATTGCGGGGGATCTAGAGTATGTGCCAGCAAGCACCGTGTGCGGCAAAAATCGGCCCCTCCCGGCTCCAGTTATTAAATTCGAAATGTTTATTTTCTTCGTCACATTGAGTAGTTAAGCCGATAAATAGTTGATGAGTCGATCGACATAGCAAGCATGTTTATTTTCTTCGTCTTATTGAGTAGCCGACTGTTATCAAGTTTTCAGGATTGATTCGATCGACGGGGATCGAAGGCAGAATCGACGGGTAATTGTGTTCTGAGTTGCTGGAATGTGGTTGTGAAAGAATGGAGTTTGGTTCCTTGCCGTGTTTCAGGACTTCTTTGGAAACAAATAATGAAGTGGATGGATTATGGAAGAAGAATAATAAAATGGACTCTATTAAACTTCAAAGTAGAAGAACAAACGATAAAGATTATCGTGTGAACGATTACAAATTAAAATTACTCCTAGAAAAGAAAAGATAAAGGCCTGATTGGCGTTGTTTGTGTGTCCTCAAAACTGCTACGAGTCTCTCCATAAATAGGCCTCTTCATTTGAATTTGAATGTTCCCTCCAAAGATGGCAGTTACTCCCTCATAGTGTGCCTTTGAATTTGTTCCCACGATCAGTGAACCAAATAACTCCCACGTTGTGAAAAATTGCTCCAAGAATTGCTGAGCAACACTTCCCACGACCACGAGAGTGTCTCTGTGATCTCCTTTTAACACCTGTAAATGAACTGCCCATATAAATAAGTTCACTAATACTTAGCTTATTAAACGGGAACAAGCCCCAGATTGACCGATCGATGGGTCACTCGACGGGAGTGTAGTGCTAAAACCTTTTGCTTATGGTTTTATGTTTACCTAATTTAACCTATGATATTAAGGTGTACCGAAATCACCTCTAATAATATCACAATACCCTGTGCCACGTGTCACCCAAACGACGGGTGAAATAAA
Organism: Rhododendron griersonianum; assembly: GCA_018127125.1. Classification (NCBI taxonomy): domain Eukaryota; kingdom Viridiplantae; phylum Streptophyta; class Magnoliopsida; order Ericales; family Ericaceae; genus Rhododendron; species Rhododendron griersonianum. Next base: position 28,741,696 of record CM030798.1, read on the forward strand.
ATCACAATTATGGAGTAAACAATGCCCCCCTTATTTATTTAAGTTAAAACCTTTTAACTTGAGTAAATAAATCCCCTCAAAGTCGTGTCTGATATATGGGGTTTCCCAAACGTATACATAGCCTCCACCGTGAAAGCTAGGGCACAGTTAATATATTTTTACTCCTCCTTTGAAAAACTTCCCCTTTGAACACTTCTCCTGCAATGGCGCCCAAAAAACCATCAACTGGTAAAGTATCGGCAACCAAAGCTTCGTCAACTTCTAAGTCAACCAAATCGAAGGCTTCTCAGTCGATGCGACCAAAGAAACAAAGTCCCCCTCAATCTAAGGTTCCTGCTAACGATATTCCATTAAGATTTCCTCAATGCCTTAGAGAGGCAAAGCAGGTAAATCAATATTTCGTTTCTAGGGCAGACACTCAAACCAACTTCATACTTGGGCCAGTATATTCTCCTACCCCTATTGAATTACCAACATATTACCCAGTCAATGTTGACGAGCCCCTATTACTTTCGCTTCCTGGCCTTCAATGGACTAATTGGGAAACGAGAGGATCAATCAGATCATGGCCAACGGTTCAACCAACTTGGAAGAAGTGGGTTAACCGAATGAGGGGACACCTTCATCTTGAATGGACAGCACTGAGTATTTCTGAATTGATTGATCTTTCGACTCTTTCCATAGAATTAAACCCCTATCTGTTAGCTGCTGCTGCTTGCTTCTGGTCCACGTCATGTAATGCTTTTGTTTTCCCAAATGGACCTATGTCGCCTACTATTTTGGACATTATTCATCTTACTGGCCTATCATGTGTAGGCCTAGAAGTGAATGCCACACTTGATCATGACCCCTATGAGCCTCCATTTCAGTTCAAAGGCTCAGTTAGTTATGCCAGTTTCTTGATTCAACATTTTGGGCCTGAACACGCTAAGCCTCTATTTAATGAAAAGGTTGCCTTTTACCTATATTGGCTTTGTAAATATGTGATGTGTATTTCGGGTCTTAAGATTACTCAAGAGTATGTTAGACTAGCCATTTGTTTGGCTCAGAATAAGAAATTAGTCCTGGCCCCCTTTGTTTTGGGCACTCTTTATAAGGGTCTTTGGACTTTTGTCAAGAACAAGATCACCAACAGCTGTGGTGGCCCTTTTTGGATACTCCAGGCCTGGCTGTATGCTTACTTCCCGTCGATCAGACCTTTCAGTTGTTACTCGAAAAGGGAAAATGGTGGAGACTGTCAGAGTTATGGTGAACACTTCCTATCATTCGAGCCTCGAGGAGAGAATTGTACATTTAAAAGATATTTCACGACTTTCTTTCAATCCAAAATCGGTGATTCTCCATATTGGCTCCCTTTCAAGGAATGCCAATACCCTGCTTCTCAGAAGATACAGCCCATCCTCAATCTATTGGTTCCTGTCCAAGTGGTTAATGATTTCTGGGCTAGCATATTGATTTCTAGATTCCTTTCTATAGGATTCTCCCCATCTGCTTCTCATTTCTCCAACTGCAGCTTTGAAATATATCTGCCTAATCAGTGTGCCAGGCAATTTGGTCTAACACAAGGCGTACCTGTCCCTTATACTCATCCTAGGATCAAGGATTTGGTAGATACCAGGCCTAGTGTAACCCAGCTTTCCCTCATTCAAGAATTAGTTGGGCAATTTCAGGGTGCAAGAACTGGGTATATTTTCAAGGCTTTTGTTGCTGCTCCCTCATCTACTTCTGCTTTCAAAACTTTTTGGAAGTTTGTTACACCAATTGTCTTCAACAAAGACTTGGATAATTGTCTTTCAAGACTTGACCCTAATACCTCATATTCAGGTATCATGTTTTACTTCTTTTTGTTTAATTTGTGTCAGCTTCATGTTTTATCACATACTAATTTCATACTGCTATTCTTGTCAGTCTCTATTCCCAAAGAAGTTCCTATTTTAAAGGAAGCTTCACCATCAAAGGTAGATAAAGGGAAAGGGATTGTCAATGCTGATGACTCATCCAAGCAAAAGAAAAGAACTCGAAGTTCTCAAGTGGATGATGTGCCAGTTTCCCCACTTCTTGCTGATGCCATAAAAAACTACAATCCCCAAGCCCGAGAGGAGGAGATTGCTGATGACATGGAAACTTTAGGGCTATTCCAAAGGGTAAAATATCTAATTCTTATATATGACCATTTGTTTGTATTTGGTCTTTTACTATTTTGACTGATTACAATCCTCTTTTCAAATTCAGAGAACTAGAAGAGAGCTTCAATTACCAGCATCCTCCGAAGAAAACAATAGTCAAGACAAAGCAATCACTGACCTTTCACATGTTTTGGAGCTTCCAATGCAAGAAGATACAACTAGTGGCCAAACACCATCACCTTTGAAGCCTTCCAACCAAATTGGCCAAGAAGATGTTACTCCTGAAAAAGCTGACGAGCCATTGCCAACAGATACCAAACAAGCTGCTGCTGTTTCTCCAGAAAATGTCCAAACACCCCTAGAAGGTGTAAATACTGAAAAAGTTGATGAATTGACAACTACACAGCTTGCTTCTACACCTTCAGCAGGTGATGAAGCCTTGATTGATTTGAATCTCGATTTAGACCTTGACAATCGAGTGTCACCTACTCACTCCAAAAGTGACACTGACATTGGTTTAGATACAGTTGGGCTTAATTCTCCCAAGTCTCACGAGACTGCTGAGGAGCCTACTCCTGCCATAATCACTTTTATTCCCTCTCAGTCGACAGGAATTCCTGAGGTCCAAGAGCAAACACAGACAGCAGGACCAATACCATTGGATCATGAGATCACTTCTGAAACCCCTAAGGCACCCTCCTCTTCTGTTAATAAGGATGGGGACCAACATCCTGTTTCAGACTTGGATCAAATGATAAGTAAAGTTAAGACTTTTTCTGAGTCTTATTCCAAATCCATGTCTGAATTTTCTAAATCTTTAACTCTTCCTACCTCCTATCATCTGAGTGAAGAAACTAAAGATGAGGTGAAGTCTTTCTTTCGAATGCTTGAGCTCCCTTTAGCAGAGGTTGCTGCTGATCATATTCCAGCTTTCACTAGCTGTGTTACTCATCTGATTGATAGGAAAATCCTTCCTGACTTAGAACATATTGAGTTGGAGGAGCTTTGGTCTGGTTTAAGCAAGAATCTGTCAGTTGCAGCTTACTGCCAAAAGGAAATGAAAGAGAAGCTTAAGACCAATAGATCAGTTTGCCAATACTTCTGGCAAGCTTGACACAATGAGCACCTCCATTTCTCAATTGAAAAATGACTTGCATCAATTAGATGTAGAAGAGGCTGGGCTGATTGCCCGTTTGAACCAGATCAAGCAAGAGAGGATTTCTCTGATATCACAGAAAGAACATATCAGTCACGATCTGGCTAGTATTACACCTGATGAGCAAGGGATAAAAGCCATGATTGAAGTGACTAGAGATGATTACTTGAAGAATCAGTCAAGATATAAGACTATTGATCACCAATGGAACTACTTTGTTAAGTTCTTTATGGATTTCAAGTCTAGAATTCAGTAAACTTTGTAAATGACTATATCATGACCTATTTTTGTAAGGCCTTGTTAATGTTTAATTCTTCTCTTTAATAAATTTTAACCTTTTTTGAGGCTCTTGGAATCTTATACTTATTATTCGAGATTACCTTTCTTCTTTATTGTTGATGCATGCCTGAACAAGTGAGGCTAGATCTAATAAACAACATTTCAAATTTCTCAATCCACCTTTTGGATATTTTAATTAATAACTGTCCTCAAATCGACGGGGACTCATTAATTAGAAGTTCACTCAGTCACTTCTGAGTAATGTTTATAACTGGCAAATTCGAAAAGTTACTTCTTGTCATAAATCAACTGATACGACCCTTCCCCTTCTCCATTCTAGTGGAGATCGTGGGCAGTTATCTCTCGGGGATTGAGTTAATAACTCATGCCAATTTTGAAAATTGAATTAGCAGTTTCATGCTGCATCGGAAAACTGAACAGCCACTACGTTGGCAGTTATCACTTATGCCTTTAAATTAGACATCAAACCTCGTTGTTTTTATCTTCAACAAATCAATGTTTTTATCTTCAACAAATCAATCAAAGTTCGTTCCTTCAATGATGTCCACTGCAAATACAAACTCTGCACACATGGAGATCGACAGGAAGAACAAATTTCTAGCTTTCGAAGGGAGTTCCTCCTCCATGGACGATCCATATTCTCCCATTCGACCCACTGGATGGGATGATCCCTTGCCATCAAATCCCCCTGCACAATGGGGACTCGTGCCACCCACTGAAAGGGTGGTTGTCAGGATGGAAGAATCACTATTCTACCCAAACTCCAACATCCGACGTTCTCACATCAAAGTGAGCTACATGTTTCCCTGGGTTAGAGAAGAACCAAGAGCAATGCTGCTGGACTCACTACTTTCATCATCCTTACGACCTATGTCATTTCAACTAGCAGAAGCAGGTGGTAAGCCTTATCTGGAGAATCATCACTCTCTCTTTGAAAAGGCTAAGACCCAACAACTTTATTGGAAAGAAGTTGTTCGAAAACCCTGCTATCCCGTCGATTTCTCTGATGATGAACCTAAACTCAAACCTCTCCCTGAGAACCCTGATTGGTTTGGGGAACTAACCAAACTGAGGTTTGATCCCCCAATGTCTCTTACTGCCCATCAAGGGTATTCTTTCTTTAGAGATTCTGATGAAACTACAGCCAAAGAATTACTGGCTGCTTTTGCCTTTTTAGATATTCACATTCTAAAAGAGCAAATCCCCTACTTGAACTTTTTATGGGCCTGTGAAACTCTTCAGTTTTACGAGAGTAGCCTCATTACTACCCATCTTCACGGGTTTAAAACATCTTTGCCTCTCATAAGGCTTTGGTTAAGAACCAGCACTACTGCACATTATGACCCCTTTTGGGTCAATTATGAGTTGAGTCAGGATAAGGTCATCAATCTCCATAACAAGATGATAGCATTTGAAGAATCCGAATGGATACTCCCACCCAACTCTTCAAGAAAAATACTTAAGAAACACCAAAAGTGGCAAATAAAGAGAGCCCAAAAGGGGGCTGTTCTTCAGACTAAGGCCCAGCAAATGGTTCTTGCCATGAGGCCTATGGTTGAGAGGAAAATACAAATGGATGCAGAGGAAATTGCTAGGGACAGAGAGCATGACTTCCTGACATATGCTTGGGAAAAATTCCATGTGTTCGTAACTTGGAGTTTTCCTCATTACTTTGAGATCATCAGCATCGACGCGGATGGCAACCCTATTGCACCAGCTGGAAATTAGGCTCATGATATATAGCCTTTTCTTTTAATTGTATTTTCATTATTGCCTCTCTTAAAAAGGCTTTTGTTTTGTTTCTGCCTTACTAACAGGCATCATATTATGTTTTATTATGGAATGAAAGTATAAGCCTTGGTTAATAGGCTTATTATGTTGATTTCTGTTTGATCTGCATATGATTGTATGTCTCTTTATCATTAACAACTGAGAATTCAGTTTCATGCAGTACTTCATCAAAACAGATAAATTCAAAATCAATTGATCCGTCAAACAGTAATTTTATGAATCAATTGACTCCCAAGGTAATGGAAAATATCCCTTTAAATACTTCCCATTAATTGTTCGCTCATGTGATATACCAAGTATTGATTCCAAATGGTATGCTCCTCCTCTTAGGACCCTTAACACACGAAATGGTCCCTCCCAATTTGGAGACCACTTGCCAAATGTTCTTTTCTTTTTCTTATCTAAAGGTAATATTGCTTTCCAAACCAAATCACCTTCTGCAAATGACTTCTCATGCACTCTTTTATTATATATTCTTTCCATTTTTTTTTTCTGAGCTTGGATATTGTTCAATGCATCGATTCTGGACTCTTCGAGTCCATCTAGTTCTCCATATATTGATTCTTCAAAATCAACATTGTTTGGATCATAATGGCTGGCAACCCTATGAGAAGTGATATTGATCTCGACGGGTAAAACTGCAGCCTGGCCATACACCAGTTCATATGGTGTTGTTTTTGTACTGTCTCTTTTTGATGTCCTATAAGCCCATAAAACTTTTGGCAATAACTCATGCCATTCTCTGGGATTATCAACAATCATCTTAAACAGGGTATTCTTAATAATTTTGTTGGTTGACTCTACCTGCCCGTATGCTTGAGCATAATAAGGAGAAGAGTTTAAAATTTTCACTCCAAATGACTTAGCATAAGCCATAACTTCTTGACCATTAAACACAGACGCTTGGTCAACAGTTATAGTCTCAGGAATACCAAATCGACAGAAAATATATTCCTCAAGAAAATCAATTACTTGTTTCTGGGCTACACTTTTCAAAGGAATTGCTTCTGTCCATTTTGTAAAATAATCTGTAGCCACCATTATGTATTCATGATGCGCGGAAGAATGAGGTACAATCTCTCCAATCATATCAATTGCCCATCCTCTGAAAGGCCACGGTTTAACAATTGATTGTAAAGGGAAAGCAGGCACCCTTTGAATTGGGCCATGCTGTTGGCACTTTTGACACCCTTTTGCATATGCAATACAGTCTTTTCTTAAGGTTGGCCAATAATAGCCATACCTCCTGATTAACCATTTCATTTTTTCTCCAGATTGATGGGAACCACAAGTCCCTTCATGGACTTCTCCCATAACTGTCATGATTTGAGGTTTAGCAATACACAGCAATAACACCCCATCTGATGACTTTCTAAATAGATCACTACCTAAAATGATGTAATTGATAGCTCTTTGTTTGATACTCCTATCCATTTTCTCATTTGGATTTTCTAAAAACCCTTTTATTGGAACTCTCCAGTCATCAATCAGATTTATCTCCATAACTTCCAAATCATCTCCATCTCTTTCAATAGAGAAGGGCAAAAATCTCTTTTGTACTCTTATTAATTTTTCATTTTGTTCATCAGGAATCTTAACTCCAGATGCAATTTGTGCCATTTCATTGGCTTCCCCATTTTCTAGTCTATAAACATGTACTAATCGTATGTCATCGAAATATGACATGAGAACTTTGACTCTATGTAGTTGTAGTTCTAAAAGTGGATGGTTACACTTGTATTCGCCCATTACTTGTCGTATTACCAATTGTGAATCCCCTATGACATTCAAATGTCTTATATTCAATTCTTTTGCAATTTCTAATCCAATAATTAAAGCTTCATATTCAGCTTGATTATTAGACATGATTCTACTTTCATCTAGTTGGAAAGAGAACTGTAGTAATTCTCCTTTTGGGGAAATTAGAACTATGCCAGCCCCAACCCCTCTGTCAGTTTTAGAACCATTAAATGATAATTTCCATGGTTTTATTTCAACCATATGAATTTCGAATTCATCCTTCTCCATCAATACATTAGGATGATCCGCCAGAAAATCAGCTAACGCTTGACCCTTTACTGCCTTTTGAGGCACATATTCTAAACAGTACTCTACCAAGGCCAATAACCATTTTCCTTGCTTACCTCTCAATATAGGTCTTGTTAAGATGTATTTTATAATGTCAGTTTGCGCGATTACATGCACTGTTGATGGCAACATATAATACCTTAATTTGATTGCAGAAAAATACAATGCTAGGCATAACTTTTCAATCGGTTTATACTTTATCTCACACTCATTTAATCTTCTACTTAAGTAATATATTGCTTGTTCATGGCCATTTTCGTTGTCTTGGGCCAAAAGACTGCCAATCGACTGATGGCCAGCTGAGATATAGAGTTTCAAGGGTTTGCCAAATATTGGTGGCATAAGCACAGGAGGCTTAACTAATGACTGTTTCAAGAATTCAAAAGCCTTATTATGCTCTTCATTCCACTTAAAATCTTTCTGAGATTTCAATTTCAAAAGTGGTGAGAAAGCCAAGGTTTTTCCAGATAAATTGGAAATAAACCTTCTTAAGAAGTTGACTTGTCCCAAGAACTGTTGGAGTTCTTGTTTGTTTGTTGGAGGCTGTGCTTCCATTACTGCTTTTGTCTTATCTTTATCAACTTCAATTCCTTTCTTATGAACTAGGAATCCAAGGAAATTTCCAGCACTAACTCCAAAAGCACACTTTGTTGCATTCATTTTCAGTTGGTATTGTCTCATTCTTTTTAGGACTTGTTTCAAATGATCAATATGATCATCAAATATGTGTGATTTTACGACTACATCATCTATGTAAACTTCCATAAATCTTCCAATCAGATCATGGAAAATTACATTCATAGTCCTTTGATAAGTTGCCCCAGCATTCTTTAAACCAAATGCCATCACAATCCATTCAAATAGTCCAATATATCCCGGACATCTAAATGCTGTTTTATGTGTATCTTCTTCTGCAATGAATATCTGATTGTAACCAGAATAACCATCCATAAAGGAAAGAAATCGATGGCCAGAAGTAGCATCCACCAAATGATCTACCACAGGCATGTGGTACTCATCCTTTGGTGAAGCTGTATTCAGATTCCTAAAATCGATGCATATTCTTACTTTCCCATTTTTCTTAATCACAGGAACAACATTAGAAATCCATTTTACATACCTGACTGGTCTTATGTATTTGGCTTTGAATAATCTTTCCATTTCTTTCTTGACTTCTTTTAACACTTCAGGAGTCATTTGTCTTGGAGTTTGTTGGTATGGAACAAAATTCTATTTAATAGGAATTCTATGTTCAACCAATGATCTATCTAAACCAGTCATATCAGGATAATCCCAAGCAAAGCAATCTTTAAATTCAGACAACAAATACTTCAAACGATCCTTCATTTCATCAGGTAAAGAAGCACATATATGAAGAATTCTAGGATCTTCCTCTGTTCCTACATTAAAATCCTCTAAAGGATCTTTAACTTCTGCTTTAAGATCATCAAGCTTTGCAGGAGCAGCTTTGAGATCTTCCATAGCTAGTTCCTTAACAGATAAAGGACTGTCATCTATCACACAGTCTGCCCAATTACAAGAAATAGGCTCATCAACCTCTAATTTCCTAGACACAATAAAAGAAAACAATCTCTTGAAAGTGGCTTTCAAAGTAGCCAACTGATCATCCACTTGATTTGATATTTTACTGGACATGAGAAACCTTTGATTCAGCATTACTAGATCTCAAAATTATATTAGGTCTGACAAAATCTTTACTCAACTCTTGAAAACCATCTTTGATGTATTTAAGAAACTGACTTTCAGTAACACCAGTCCCTACTGACTTTACCTCTGAATCTTCAATCTTAATCGGCCACAGGTCTTCATCATATAGCCTTGCTTCCACATTGTTTGTTTCTGCTTTAAAGGGATGCTTGTCTGCCCAGAAAATCTCCATTTCTGTAGCCTTTTCATTCTGCCCTTGCTTCAGAAATATCAATGCCTGATGTAAAGAAGAAGGCACACACCCATTTATGTGAATCCAATCTCTGCCTAACAAGGCACTGTAATTGGATGAAGAGTCAATAACAAAGAAAGTTGTGTTCATCTTTCTACTTCCAATTTGTAATTGCAAAGAGATCACACCTTTAGCAGGTGAGCATCCTCCTGCAAAATTACCAACTGTCACCTCTGTTGGAATCAAGTCAGATTCCTTCTTATTTAAGGCTTTCATCATCTTTGAAGGTAAGATGTTGACAATAGCCCCATTATCAACCAAAACCTTATTGATAGGCTGTCCATTGATGTGCAACATTATGTATAAAGGTTTTAAATGCCTGACCAAGGCATCTTCAGGGGATCTAAGTACCACGATATCTTTTCCTTTTGTGTCTTTTTCAATTCTTATAGATTCTTTTTGTAGATCTTTCTCTTGTTCATCATTTATTTTTACTATTGCATCTGTTTTATCTTCCACATCTCCTTCTAAACTAGTTGGTTGGTTAGGTTTCGCCTGAAAAGTTTTTGGCAAAACCAGAATCATATTGCATGTAAGTTTAGTACTAGAAACTGACCCAAACTGGATCGTGTCCAAAGCTTGACCAAATGTAGCAGACTTTTGAGAGTTAGCTTCATTCTTGTCATCTTTTGGATCCTCTTTCATTATCTCTGAGCTGTCGACGGACAGCAAGTCATCATCTTCATCATCTTCCAACAAGACTTGCTGGAATTCTTCCATTTTTTTCTTCAAACTCCTTTTGAACTCTGCCTTTTGTTCCTTTATAGATAGGATAGAGCCAACAGATGAATTTGAATTTTGCCCCCCAAGTCTTTGGGCAATAATTGGTTTAACAGTTTGCCCCTCAGGCTTCTCTGTTTCCTTCACCTTTGGTTTAGACATTGCTATTTCCCTATTCCAAACCATTGGAGTTGTTTGATTTGGGGTCACTTTGACATTCATTTCTGGCCATTCTGTTGGCTCTGTCACTATATAAGAATCTCTCCTTTCTCTTTCTGAAATCTTCTTCTGCAACCTCCTTTTCTGAGTATTGGTTATAGGAACAAATTCTTCAACCACTGGGAATTTCGGATGTCTCACTGTATCCCACATATGATGCTCAATGTTTGGTGGGACAACCATTCTCCCTTGGTATCCACCTCTAACAAAAGGTAGTCTGCCTCTTGACCTCATACCTCTAGGATATGCACCTCTTCCTCTGAAAACAGGTGGGTATATCAAATTTGGGTCTAGTTTTTCTGGTATGGCTGGAATCACTGGAAACCCTTTGAATAAGAATGGTCCATCATCTTCTCCATACCATTTAATAGATTCAGAAAAGATGAAAATTTCAGGGTCTTCACCCTCAAATATCAATTTTGGGCCAACATAAATTTGCAAATCTTTGTTCCCCATAGTGTTAAACCTTATAGAACCTTTTGCATAGGTCCCATTGTACTCTTTCCCAGCAATAATTTCCTCTCCTAACTTTATCTCTTCATCACACCTCAAACAGAAATAATTTTCAAATTTCTGTTTAACATATGACTCTTCTTCAATTTCCATGATATATTCTTCCTCTTGAATTCTCTGCTCAACTTGGGATGCCATTTTTCCTTTTCTCAACCTGGCAGTCACCACGTTCACATCCACTAGAGGAAATGGATCAATATCTATTCCCATGACTTCTTTATTTCCCTTGGCATACTGCAATAAACCTTTCTGAATCAGGTCCTGCACACAATTTCGAAACGTAACACAATTGTTAGTATTGTGTCTAAAAGAATTGTGCCATTTGCAATAATCTTTTCCTTTTCTATCCTTCTCTAATGGTATAACATGTCCTGCTGACAAGGTTAAGAACTTTTGATTTATTAATTCATCAAATAACTGATCTGCTTTAGACAAATCAAATGAATATTGTCTAAAACTTGTTTGGTTTCTCCTATTCGGATGTGATGATGGCATATTACAGGCTTCTCAGCCTTTGTCAAAGTGTCACATACAATTGGTGCCTTACCAATTACTTGAGCCACATCAATTTCTACATCACCCTCTATATCTTGGTAATAAGTACCAAGTGATTTATTCTTTCTGAGTTCGCCTTCCAGAAGTATAGCCTCATATCCTATGGCTTTTGAAGTAAAATCAAATAAATTTCTGAATTCAGTCCCAATGAAATGCTTCTTAAAGTCATAATCGAGCCCTTCTTGGGCAATTTTGACTATTTCAGACTCTGGAATGTAAAATTGACATTGATTCCTGACCTTCTTAAATCTATTCATATATTGTTCAACAGATTCAGATGGTCTTTGCCTAATTTTGGCTAAATCTGCTACTGAGACTTCTGGTGCATGTTTAAAGAATTGAGTATGAAATTGTTCTTCCATCTCTCTCCAAGAATGAACAGAATTTGGAGGTAGACTTATGAACCATGAAAAAGCCGTTCTAGTTAAAGAATGAGGAAATAACTTTAATTTTAATGCCTCATCCAAGTCTGCTTCACCTATTTGAAGGCAAAACCGTCCAACATGTTCTACAGTTGACTGATTCTCTTCCCCATTAAAAAGAACCAAGTCTGGAATCCTATAATGCCTAGGAAAAGGCACATTATCAACCCAATTTGGATATGGTTTTCTAAACATAGGTTTTTCAATCCTTCTTAATCCAGGACCATACATATCTTGCATAATATTCACCAGTTGAGCCCTTAAATTGGGCTCTTGTGCTCTTCCGGTTTGATTAGGAATGTCAGGCCTCATTTCGTACCCATATGGGTGATCTGGCCTTCTCCCATTTGAATTAAACGTTGGTGGATCATATCCATACATATTGGGGTCAACATTAGCCATATTTGGCATACTTCTATTATCATTCCTATTTAAATTTGCATTAGGATTTAGGCCCCCAATTCCAACATTATATAGATTCGGATTATTATTCCCATTATTTCCAAACCCTGCATTAATTGGAACTGCTGTTGGTATAGCTTGATAAAAGCTTTTATTTTGTCCATAATTTTGATTTCCCATCGGGATCCTATTGACTCCAGTAAAAATGGCATCAAAAGCAGGATTATCAAATACCTGTGGAGGAGGTATTTCATTCATCGGATTTGTCTGTCCACTGCTCTGTCCAGAATGGACATTCAAATTGACTGGCACTTCAACTATTGGTGGAGTTGTTTGATTTTGTGCCATCGCATTCCTAAACATGGCCATAATTGTTTTGGCCATCTCGCTCTCTGGATTATTCAACAACCTAGTAAATTGCTGAACCAGGTTTAGTGACTCAACCTCTGGACCATTCAACTGGCCTATTCCCTGATTCCTCTGATTCGGATCTGTCATATTTTCTTCATTCACCTCATTTCCACCATTATTGTTGGCGGAATTGTTGTTATCATTATTACCATCTGTTGGTAGTTGATTTCTCGTTTTCGGTGCCATGTCTTACTTCCAAATTAGTAAGAGCCCTCCTTCTAGCGCCAAAATTGTTACCAAGTTTTCTGGATCGATTCAATCGACGGGAATCGATGGCAGAATCGACGGGTATCTGTGTTTCGAGTTGCTGGAATGTGGTTGTGAAAGAATGGAGTTTGGTTCCTTGCCGTGTTTCAGGACTTCTTTGGAAACAAACAATGAAGTGGATGGATTATGGAAGAAGAATAATAAAATGGACTCTATTAAACTTCAAAGTAGAAGAACAAACGATAAAGATTATCGTGTGAACGATTACAAATTAAAACTACTCCTAGAAAAGAAAAGATAAAGGTCTGATTGGCGTTGTTTGTGTGTCCTCAAAACTGCTACGAGTCTCTCCATAAATAGGCCTCTTCATTTGAATTTGAATGTTCCCTCCAAAGATGGCAGTTACTCCCTCATAGTGTGCCTTTGAATTTGTTCCCACGATCAGTGAACCAAATAACTCCCACGTTGTGAAAAATTGCTCCAAGAATTGCTGAGCAACACTTCCCACGACCACGAGAGTGTCTCTGTGAATCTCCTTTTAACACCTGTAAATGAACTGCCCATATAAATAAGTTCACTAATACTTAGCTTATTAAACGGGAACAAGCCCCAGATTGACCGATCGACGGGTCACTCGACGGGAGTGTAGTGCTAAAACCTTTTGCTTATGGTTTTATGTTTACCTAATTTAACCTATGATATTAAGGTGTACCGAAGTCACCTCTAATAATATCACAATACCCTGTGCCACGTGTCACCCAAACGACGGGTGAAATAAAATCACAATTATGGAGTAAACACCGACCCATATAGAAAACCAAGTGGATGAGACATAGATAGCATGTGATCCAAGTATATTTTTCTAAGGGGAAAAAAAGAAAAAACAAGAAAAGGAACTGGATCACGAATTACCTACTTAATGAGGTAAAAAAAATATATAAAGGTTCAGATCAAATAACTGAATCCGGTGTGAGCCCTATATTGGCTGCACAATAAGCTTGCACACACCCCTATAAGGGAAATATTATTCAATGTCCTTGATACACCGTCAAATAGTGTCTCAACTATTTTTCCATAGTAGGGCCAAAACAACATGTATGAATCCAGCACTACTCTTTTTCTTTTTTCTCTCTGTATCCGGATTGCAGGGTGGCTCTAAAGTCCTTGACCTTCTCTTGAACTTAAACTTAACTTAAATCTGAAAGTTTTGTCCTTATTTGAATTTTTTTCGTATTTGTTAGTTTTGTGCCAAATTTTTGTGGGTTATCTATTCGTCTCGACTAGAGAAATCGGAAAAGTACTTTTTTTTTACTTGCACCCGAGTATTTTGATAAATAACCACTTTTTAATGCAAAAATGACTTCTTCTTTTTTGGGCTAAAAAAGTGGTTATTTATTAAAATATTTGGGGAAAAGTTAAAAAAAAAATTATTTTTCCGATTTCTCTCGTCGAGACGAATCAATAATCTACAAAAGTTTGGCGCAAAACTAACAAATGCGATAAAAATTCAAATAAGAACAAAACTCTCGGATATAAGTTAAGTTCAAGATTACGGGCCTCATGAATACAACACCTAAGGATGGACATTTATTTTGTATGTAGGGCGGGCTACACAACCAGGCAGAGGACTAGTGGACTAAAAATGAAGTCGTAGGGTGTTTCTGGGCCTTGTTTATTGCAGCATATGGGGTCTCTAACTAGTTAAACTAAATGATAGTGAATGGGTTGTTGGGGAAGATTATGAGCCCAACCCCAATTACACAAGCATGCTTTTTTTACATGATGAAAATTGTCAGCTTAAAAGTTTTGAAGCCAAAGACTTTTTCATTTGTTTCTTTTGCTAATCTTTGAAGTTTTTGACACCTGTTGGGGTTTTCCTCTTCAATAATCAACTTTTACCTGCTGCAATAAACACCCAATCAAATAGGAAGCCATGTTTAGTGGGAATAGATGAGACTGACATCTCGTCTTTACTTAAATTTGAGTAAAAATTTCAATTAACAGTACTCCAGTAGACAAATTCAAGCATAAGCATGAATTTGAGAGGCGAAATAATAACCTTGTAAAATTTGAATATATGTCCGTCTTTCTTAATTTCGAGTAAAATTCGTGTTAAACTCATTTTGTTATAAATTTCAATCAAGAAATGATGTGGATTTCAAGGAATTTTTACCCAAATTTTGGATTCTGTATGGAAAAAAAGAAGGGTTAAGGGCCGGGATGTTCTAACTATTACTCCATGTGAGTGATTATTCAATCTTTCTGAGCACCATGTGACGGTGCTCCGGCAGCCGTCTCCACCACACATTGGTGTGGGAGCTACAGACTTGGAGGTGGAGCTGAAGTCCACACCAATGTGAAAAACTAATGGTTGGTCTTAAGGCACCGTCACGTTGTGCCCCAACACGTTTCACTACCACACATTCCTGTCGAGTCCACTATTATGGACTCCACAAAAATGTTTGGTGAAAAAGCATGTTGCGGCACCGCCGGGTGGTGCCCGAAGACTGCTAAAATAATTACTGCACCAATGTGTGATGGAGAAGGCACGTAGCAGTGCAGTGCTCCGGCCAGGACCAAGTAATAAATTTTTACGTTCAATGATTTTGCTACCAATCCATTGTGGGTAGGGGGCCACACCGAGAACAAACGCCAGCCAGAATTTTGTCACTTCTTGTACTTCTCATCACTTGTACTCCCCACCTAAAACATAATTTCCCTTTCCAGCTTACCGACAAACATGGAGAAAACCAGCCTCCTCATTGCTGCTCTACTGTTGTTGCTGACCAATCCAACAGCTTCCTCATCGATGACCAATTTAACCACAGATCAATCTGCACTTCTTGCCTTGAAGCAACACCTAACTTCAGACCCCAACAATATCTTGGCTGATAACTGGACCACAGCTACCTCAGTCTGCAACTGGATAGGGGTCTCTTGTGCTGGTGTCCTCCAACAAAGGGTCACTGCCCTTAACCTCTCTGACATGGGTCTCACTGCCACCCTCCCTCCACACCTTGGGAACCTCTCATTCCTTTCTCTGCTAAGCCTCACTTTCAACAATTTCCATGGCCAAATACCCAAGGAGCTGGCTCATTTGCATAGGTTGAAGAGAATGTACTTTGGGTACAACAACTTTAGTGGAGGGGTCCCCTCATGGTTAGGTTCCTTGCCAGAACTTCAACACTTGCTTCTTGACAACAACAATTTCACAGGCACCATCCCTTTGCTGTTGTTCAACGTTTCAAAGCTTGAGCTGTTGAGATTAAGTTACAATTCTCTACAAGGGAGTATTCCACAAGGGATTGGAAATCTTTCCAAGTTGGTGTCATTGGATTTGAAGTACAACCAGCTTACAGGTTCTTTTCCATTTGCCATCTTCAACATTTCAACGCTGCAGTCGGTCGATCTCACTTCTAACAGCTTGTATGGTAGTCTCCCGGACGATATGTGTGATCATGTTCCTAAGTTAGAAGGACTTTACGTTTCTGCGAATCGGTTGTATGGGAGAATTCCATCCAGTTTATACAAATGCAGGAATCTTCAGTACCTTTCGTTGTCCTTCAATGATTTCAACGGCAGCATACCACGAGAAATCGGCAACTTGACTATGCTCAAGGAGTTGTATATTGGCAATAACGAATTCGAAGGTATGCTTCACCTCATGGCTAGCTTTGCAGAAACCTTTAATGAACATATGTACAACAATGACTAGCTAAAATAACTAGTCAGAAGTGCATATTTTGTTTTAGCAAGTTATATTTTCTTTCAACACTTTCAGTATTGTTACTCATTTTAGCTGTGATCCTTTATTATATGATATCTTTATCTTTCCTTTTTCATTTTCATTTTCTCAATAGTGAAGAAAGTGAGAAAAGGTAAGAAGAGTGGAACCAAAAATAATGAAGTAACTTTTCTGAATAATTCCTCACTATGAAGAACCGACACTCCTAACTGCTTGTCATATCCGTGTCGGACACTTTGGGGACATGTGATATGCCTGGGGACATGCGAGGACATGTATGGGACACACTACGTGTCATATCCTATGAAGTATCGACACTCTTAATTGCATGCCGTATTCGTGTCAGACACTTCGGGGACACACGACACACCACGGACACGTATGGGACACGCCACACTTGCCTAGCATGTTGTATATGCTCTACAAAGTTGTTTTTGGTAAGTCTAAGTCGCCCCCTGCGTTTAGGTGAATCCATTCTAGGGGCAACTGGCACGGCTACCTCCTCTAGGGACTCGATACAGGCAGAACGCAGAGGATCCCGAAAGGGATCAATCAGTCATAGACTTCTACCTCCCCACCAATGCATAACCAAAGCAAAGACTCTCTCAGACAGGCATATAGGATCCTCACTTGCATTCATGTGCTTATTTCTGGCTTATATTTGGAAGTGTTGCTGTCTATTTGGTTGTTTATGATCTTGAGGACTATGTTCTGCTTATGGGTTTCCTCGTTTGTAGACTTTGGATGAATGTGAGTCCGTTCTTTAATCAGGACTAGACCTCTTCTCTTAAATCTTGTTATGGTATGAGCTCAAATTGTCTTTACTTCTATTCCTTGAATGAAGCTACTCTCTTATTGCTTACCACCCTCTAGTGCAATCTCATGAAAATGCATGTAAAATTGCTACCTTACATGAAAATTAGAATTCCAACTCTAAAGCTTGGTGGAGGTAATAAGATCTTGCTATGTTTTTTACGACTTTGCAGGTGTAATTCCTGCAGAGATGGGTAATCTTGTCAACTTAGAGATATTCAGTGCACGGAGCGGCTCTTTCACCGGATCCATTCCATCTTTTATCTTCAACATCTCTTCATTGAGAAAAATTGATTTCACGAACAATAGCTTGTCTGGAAGCCTCCCTGCGGACATTCATTACGACCTCCCTCTTCTGGAAGAACTGTACCTTACTTCCAATCAGCTTTCTGGACATTTTCCTCCTGGATTATGGGAGTGCAGATGGCTTCGAAGGTTGTCGTTGTCGGTTAATAGGTTCACAGGCAGCATATCTAAGAACATTGGGAACCTTACTTTGCTAAGAGAGTTGTATATTGGGGATAACAACTTGACAGGTACTTCCCATACTTTACTGCCTATGGTAACGATGAACCACATATGAGTTTTGTAAACCTTACAACAGAATCCCACAAATGATGAGGAGAGACCAACCGTTCGCATACATGGACCATGAGGTCGGAAAGCCTCAAGGTGGTCACTGCAAGGTTTATAGAATTTAGAGTTTGCAGGTGCAACTTGACAAGATACAGTAATGACAACTTTATGGGCTTGCTGCGGTCACTCCAGAAATTGGATCCGCATGTTTCTTTAAACATTGAAAATGGTGTTTCAGTCTACTTTCACCCAAGTGGTTTGGTTGGAATGTCTTTTGCACTTGTTAAGATATGACCATTTTACATTCATTATGTAAGAAAAACTGTCCTTTTTGTAGAAGAGTTGTATCTCTCTTGTATTAAATCCCCATCACAGCGCATTTGTTCGCTGGAAACCTTTTTAAGTAGTGAAACATAGTGGATAGTTGAAACCAACCCTAAATGTTATAGAGTTTGACTTACCGAAAGTGAGATGGAAGCATTTCTCGGCTTATGAAACCTCTTTTGCCTGTTGGTTTGAGGTTTGAGATGGGTGGTCTAGGTTCCAGAACGACCAGTGTCAAAGTCGCTGTGGGTACTATGGTTGTTACACCAGTGAATAAAAGCATTTCTTGGCTTAGGATTGGTTGGAGATGGGTGGTCTGGGTTCCATGAGTTTCTGATTGATCAAGAATTCGCTCAGGCATGGTTTGAATGAGATAGATATCATCGTATCATGGCGAAAACATGATTCTTACCAATTCTACAGAGGTCAATCATCAATGGTAGTTTTGCAGATAAGAGGGCATATATATACTTCATAACTACTTACCATACGTTCAGATAAAGCTATTCCTTTCATTATAGGACTATCTATGAAGTTATGAACATATTGCTGATCAGCAGCATGCGCGAATGCCTTTAAATATTTGAGCAAACTTTGGGTCATTTCCATGACAATTAAATTCACTTTGAGCTTAAAAGAGATAGAGTTTATAGCTTGGTGTATTTTTGCAGGCACATTACCTGAAGAGATCGGTAACCTTAATCTTGAGAGATTGAGCATCCATGTAGCAAGCTTAACCGGCTCAATTCCATTCCAAATCTTCAACATGTCAACCCTGAGAATAATTGACCTGGCTCAGAATCAGCTCTCCGGTCATCTTCCTTTGACCCTAGGCCAATGGCTGCCCAGTCTTGAAAAACTTTATCTAAGTTCCAATAAACTCAGAGGAGTCATAACAAGCTCTATTGGCAATGCCTCCAAGCTTACAATCATAGACATGACCAGCAATGGGTTCAGTGGCTCCATACCACATACACTTGGTAATCTAAGACTCCTTCGGGTATTCTTAATAAGTGAGAATAACCTCACCCGGGACTCTTCTTCTCGCGAATTGAGCTTTTTTACTTCCTTAGCAAATTGCAGACATTTGGAAATGCTGGCACTTTCATTAAATCAATTCCACGGTATGCTTCCAGCTTCACTTGGGAATCTCTCCACTTCGCTTCAACAGTTGTGGGCGTTTGGATGCAATCTTACGGGGAACATTCCAAGCGGCATTGGAAACTTGAGCAGCTTGGAAGTTATTAGTTTAGATAGCAATGAGTTGACAGGCTTTATCCCGCCAACTCTTGGAAAACTAAAAAGCCTCGAACGCTTGTATCTTGAGTACAATAGCCTCGGAGGATCCATCCCCAAGGATCTTTGCCAGTCTATTAAGTTGGGAGACATATACCTAAGTGGGAACAAGCTCTATGGTCCGATACCGCCTTGTTTGGGTGAACAAAAACCCCTGAGATCTCTATACTTAGACTCCAACAACTTGACTGCCACAATACCTTTAACCTTGTGGAGCCTTACAGATCTCATTGGTCTGAACCTGTCGACGAATTCTCTAAGTGGCTATATACCACCCGATATTGGCAAATTGAAAGTCATATCACAGTTAGACTTGTCGTGGAATCTGTTATCTGGCAATATCCCAAGCACCATTGGAAGTGCCCAAACATTAGTCAACCTCTCTTTAGCACATAATAAACTACAAGGACCTATACCTGAGTCACTGGGAAACTTGATAAACTTGGAATTCTTGGACCTGTCCATTAACAATTTGTCTGGAGGCATTCCTAAGTCGTTGGAGGAACTAAGGTATCTCCAATATTTAAATCTCTCCTTCAACAGATTGCGAGGTGAAATTCCTACTGGAGGAAATCTTGCAAACTTGACAGCCCAATCATATGTGCAAAACGCTGGGCTGTGTGGTGCACCTCGATTACAAGTCCCTCCGTGCAAAACTAAAAAGTTTCAGCCATCGAGGAGAACGTTGGATTTACTGAAATATATTTTGCCATCAGTTGCATCTGCAATACTTGTGGCAACACTCATATTTGTGTTGGTAAGATGCAGAAGAGGCGGTAAGCAGTTACCAAGTCAAGTAGAATCAGTGGCTGTTGCGTGGAGAGGAATCTCGTATCTAGAACTTGTGGAGGCAACAGAAGCATTTAGTGAAAGCAACCTACTTGGCAGAGGGAGTTTCGGGACTGTGTATAAAGGAACGCTTTCGGATGGGATCACTGTTGCAGTCAAGGTATTCAATTTACAAGCAGAAGGAGCATTCAAGAGTTTCAATGCTGAATGTGAAGTCCTGTGCAATATCCGTCATAGAAATCTCCTCAAAATCATTAGCAGCTGCAGTAGTATGGATTTCAAAGCCCTGGTGCTGGAGTACATGCCAAATGATAGCCTCGAAAAGTGGTTGTACTCTCACAACTATTTCCTGGATGTCCTGCAAAGGCTAAACATAATGTTAGATGTTGCATTCGCTGTGGAATATCTGCATCACTGTCTTGCAACGCCTGTTGTTCACTGCGATCTGAAGCCCAGCAATGTCCTTCTAGATGCAGATATGGTTGCACGTGTCGGTGATTTTGGTATCGCCAAACTCTTCGGTGAAGGGGAGTACATTGCACAAACCAAGACCCTCGCCACGATTGGGTACATGGCACCAGGTGATGTCTACTATCCAATTTTTTTTCCATGTTCCTATTTTGCAAATTTTTCTCCCTCATCTCGACTATATTTTTTATTAGTCGATGTGGTACTGACGAGTTTAATGTCGTGCGTAGAGTATGGAATGGAAGGAATAGTCTCTACCGGAGGCGATGTCTACAGTTACGGTGTTCTTTTAATGGAAGTGTTTACAAGAAAGAAGCCAACCAACGAGATGTTTTCAGGAGAAATGAGCTTGAAAAGTTGGGTCAGTCAGTTATTGTGTTCTGGTTCATTGCTTTCAGCTGTGGACTCCAATTTGCTCCGAAACGGAGACGAAAATTTCGCTGCAAAGGAGCAATGTGTGTTGTCAGTCTTGCATTTGGCCCTGGATTGTTCGAAAGATCAGCCCAGAGAGAGGATCGACATGGAAGATGCTGTGGCTAGACTCGAGAAAGTTAGAACTGTGTTTCTAGCAAAAGTTGGCGGGGACTTGAAAGACAAAGCTATCTGAGGCTAACAGCTACCAGGATTCGAGGTGCACCTGAGCTAGCCCAAACACCTGACTTACTAGGAAAAAGAGATTCAAGTTGGCATTAGCTATTTGTTTGTTCACGTTCAGATATAATAGAGGCATCGGGTATAGCGGATCCCTAGGCTAACCGGAAGTATGATGTGGTGGTTGATCTTTTTCTGATTTCACCTCTCTTCCGTTAGTAATTTCTTCCGTTAAGTTGCATCGATTTTGAGCTCATTTTGTAGTCATCTTGTGTAAGGTTCTTTTTTCATAAATACTCGCACTCTATTCTTATGAAACCAGACAAGAGATGGTAAATCAAAATGATTAGCCCCACGCAGTGCAGTTATGCTCCGCTTGCCCGAAATGACCCGAACCAAGATTATATGGATTATATCTATTTACACAACACAAAAACCTAGAATTTTTTTTTTGAATTTGTTGTTAACGCCCCTTGATAATTTAGAAATGTCTGAGGAACTCTATACTTCCCTCAAAAGAGAAGAGATTGCTGTATTTGTAGGTTTCTTCTGCGCAAAAAACCTTCTGAAAATAGAAAAAGGCATTGAGAAAGAATCTAGAGAGTATCTAAGAGAGATGTGGAGCCTCCATTTGATAGACTGAAAACATGCTGCCTGATAAACGTAATTTTCAGCTAAAACAAAGCATAATTGGATCAGAGATATCTTGTACTCCAATATGGTTTGATTTTGCTTCATACAAACAATTAAAGAGGCATGGAATTTCAATTCCTCGGTTCCTTCTCCCTTTCCTTGTCCTTTGCATTCCCCTCAATAGATCTAGAACCAAACGCTGCATTAAGAGCTAACCAAACTATGAAAAGCCATAACTATCAAGAAAACAAAGGCAATATCATTGGCTCTTGTTTTCAAACACCAAGCCACACCTTTTGCCGGCATTCCTCCGCAAACAGGGAAAATTATCTGTGTCAAATCTGATTATCTGCAATGGTCGCAAATCCCTAACATCACAAACTAACGCGAACTACCTTAGACAAGTAACTCTACTTCATTAATCAGACTACAAGTCAGCTTCTAGCCTGCCTTGATCACCTGGATACCAAGATGCAATAGAAAATGTTAGCCAAACTTTGTAGCAAATAGAAGTCGCAACTTAAAACTCATAGCAAGTGAAATTATGCATCACCTTCTCATCCAAGAAAATATACGAGTAAAGAAAGGTTAGATGTATATCTTGCTATATTAAAACAAAACTTGACCACTGATATTTTTCATGATTTTCAAGACCCTCCATTTCTGTGGCGGTTAGGTGTCTTTTCTCTTCAACATCAATGCAAGTGCATGCAACAGTTTATGACTCCAAAGCAACAGATGATCATAAATGAAGAGTAAACCTACTTTTCCAATATTACAAGTGCTCGTAGGGTAGTTTGGAGCAGACAATAACCATGTAATGTCACATATTCACATATAGGCTATGTTTAGACGGCATGAATCCTAGGGAGGAATGTGAATGTGATTCCCGGTCCCTGAGATTCCCACGTTTGGATGGCAGGAACCCTAGACTTTGTACATGTCTGCATACATGATGTTCAAGTAGACTGTGGTGTATGAAAAATCCAAAACTAAATGCTAAAATGGTGTTCTCCAGAAAATTAAGTAAAAATTCATTCCATTCTTCTGGTTTCAATGGTCAAATCAAACGCTTGAATAGATTTTTGTCTTTATAAAATTAACATTCCTAAGTTAAGCCAACACTACAATGGGATTATTTCTGTATCATTTTACTGAGAATGACATTCCTGGGAATGAGCTACCCATTCGTGGTCCTTGGTTCCTGCCACTCAAACTGAGCCTCAGGCAATCCAAGTATTTAAAAAATTTCCCTACTGTGCTATCAATTGAGGAGGAGAAGATCAAAACTCACCGTTACGAAAACTTGCTAGAAACTAACGACATTGCATTAAAATGTGAGAACGGTTAGCCAAGGCAGAAGAGAACCAGGGTTTAGAAGGCACGTGATCCCCGGCTGCCCACATTTTGTTCCACTGTTTGTTTCTTTGAAGAAATCCAATCAGTTTTGAGCAACACAAATGGCTAAAGTTTACAATAAATGTAAAAGTGACATGAATAAGACCGTAGGTTGATAATATGAGTCATATGACATCCACAATTAACAAGAAAATACAATATATAGAATTCGAAAGATATTTAAACAAAAACTGTGTATTTTTAAAGGCACGTTTCGAGTTCAGATAAGAGTTGCCAAATAGAAGTTCACTGTAAATGATGTATAAGACGGCCTGAAACTATAAGGTACAAATACATGGCATCAAAACTAGACATTCTTCATTAGAGATATACCTCCGTACGAACACAACACACCAACGAAAACCTTGCAATGGTCGTAAAAAAGCTAGAAGAAAGAGGGTCGAAAAACAACAAAAAACTTTGGTGCAACATGTCATCTATTTTTCATTCAGGATCCACATGCCCCTAGGTTTTTACAGAGGCACAACGCTAGCTATATTTACAGGAGGGGATGGCATTATTGATGGGACGTTGCGGTTAGCAAGGAAGAATGATTTGCATCCAAAACATTTTCTTAGCCCCAGGCCTCTTAAGAAAGTTTCACAAATTTTTGCAAAGCACCACTAGCGAAACTTATCATTGCGTTACCAATTAAACGAAAGTCTCAAAAACCAGAAATAATTAGCCAAGTTAAAAGCTTAACTGATACTGTAAAAATTTGTCAGCATGCTCGGAGCTGCATATTTCATGATAAGAGCCAATGCTTTAGCACGGAAACAGAGATGTGCATACCTGTACAGCTGCTAATTTGTTGAAGTCAACAAGAGCCCCCATTCATAAAGAACATGCTTCAACAGCTGACGCTCTTTGGCAATGAACATCAAGCCCATCTCGTAATTTTGTGCAAGGGCTGGTTAAAGAAAGATCCAGCGAATTATTCCCACATTCC
This sequence comes from Rhododendron griersonianum, assembly GCA_018127125.1. Classification (NCBI taxonomy): domain Eukaryota; kingdom Viridiplantae; phylum Streptophyta; class Magnoliopsida; order Ericales; family Ericaceae; genus Rhododendron; species Rhododendron griersonianum. The sequence continues at coordinate 28,766,148 of CM030798.1, forward strand.
GTTTTTTTGGACATTTTACACTCATTACCTTCTGCACAACCAACACCATCATAGCCACTCTCCACAGGCGCATGGATAATCTGACCAAACAACTGGAATGATCCCAAACTGACTTTTGTTGAGGGGCTGCATCCCTGTTTTCCAGTTAGCTCATTGTCCAAAAAATGGACACTGCTTTGACTATCAGGTGACAAGTTGTCGCAATGTGAACTGCCAATGTTCAGTTCAGTTGATACAGTTTCCACTTCCAGTGCATTTTTGCCAAAAAACTCATCACTGAAGATGTTATGGCTATTCTCACAAATGAAGTTGGATAAAGTCGATACATAATATGTATCTTGCCTGGCTCCCTGCATGCCAGCAGGAAAAGAATCGTAATTCATCAATGACGGGTTCAAGTTCCCTGTCAGTGAATTACTAAAAACATTCATAGGAAAGAAGAGGTCTCTGTCCCCCTCAGTTGGCAACTCAGGATTCTGAGAAATTCTGAATTTCTTTGAAGGAGGGAATGTGGAATGGAGCGGTGGTGTGGGCGCGACAAATTTAACTTGCCAAGGGCTCACTCTCTTTATGTTCTGCAGAGCTTCAGGTTCATCCCACGTAACCTGTGGCATGCCAAACGTAACCACTTCAGGATAGTTCAGAAGTAAAAATAGTATCCTCACAAAGAAGGGCAAGGGGTGGTGGTTAATAGAAGCAGCATCACAGGATGTTCACAATCTTAAAGTTGCGCTCTTTCGTAACTCAGTAAAAGGGCAAGCTTCCCCAATTCTGTATGTAATGACAATGTAAGTAAAAGCAGTGACTGAATGAAAAACAATCGAGATAGGGAAGCATAGGCTGCATAGCTACCATATCCCTGCAATTACAAAGAAAATCGCCCATACTACAATACTCAGGTACCTTATGTCAGTAAGTTAATCATCTACTTGTGTGCAGGTGTACATCTGTGCAAACGGAGGCCCGCGCTCAGATGTGTGTTTGTGAGAGAGAGAAAGAGAGAGTCTAAGATCATCTGGTTTCCATAGCACATTTTCTATTTGCATCTCAGTCACGATTTACATAGCAACTAAGCACAAACCTAGTCTACGTTAAGCAGAATTTAAGCAAAGATTGTGTATACACAACACGTCACACAGACACACTTAACTTCTAGTTTTGAAAACTGAGCAACAAGGTGATCAAAACCAGTAACCCATGGAAGAATCGACGAACAAACAGATGGGCAGAGGCACAAGATGATGCGGTTTATCCAGCCTTCTGGAAATTACAATGCCTCTTCTTATTTGCTTATGATTTGTAAACGACAAATGTCATAATCCTCTTTAAAAGGTGTCTCTTGGTTCCCCTTTCTTCTCTTAGAAAAGAAACTAGCAAATTAACACATACAAGGACCTTTTTTTCTAGCGCTTAAAACTACATTCCTACATCAAACTCCTACTTTTTCACTAGTCAGATCAAATACAGAGGCTATATATACTGCCATAATCAAGAAATCTATCACATCATAACCACAAACCAATCTCCTAAAATGAAAAACTGCTCATCCCACTCCAACATTGCTCTCTTCTTATTCCACTCCAACATTTAGAAACTCGTAACACGAATTATATCTCCCTTAGTTGAATTTATTGTCACATTATTGTACATAAAAGTAATATTAGATCTTGAATATTCATCCTTTTTTCCTTCCCGAAACAAATTGTTGCAGCGAATAATAATTCACAAGTTCATTATTTGAGGATCATTGACACCCCATGCAGGCTTCTTGCTTTGAGACTCGCATCCCAACTATTGTACAGTACACACAAGAAATCTTGTTCCTCAATGAGTAACTTTTTATCTGCCTTTTGATTAGCATTACCGGTACATATTGACTCCAACCTTGATCTTACCTTGCAATCCTGTAATTCTCATATTCTAATCACAGCTATGGCATTCTTAGATTTCTATAGTTGAAATCTTCTGCAATGGGAAAACCCATAGTTTTGCTAATTCCTTATGCTTTTTTGGAGTTAGTTCGTTCATGGTTGTTTCAGAAAAAACTCAATCAATTGTGCGCATAAAGGCAAAAACTATGACTCCCTTAAAATGATGCGAGTTCTGTACAAAAAGGCCATAGTTGCAAATTAGTGTAGTATGTTGTCATGCATCAAAGTGGTTTACGCATAGAAGTGGTGGTGAGGGCCGTGAGGCAAGCTAAATGTCTAATCAAAGTGTGTTTTGTACCAACAGGGTGTTTAATTATGCCCCCAAATGGTGTTGGTTAGGATGAAAAAATAGCATTTCTTATAGGCCAACTGATCTCAAAAGTGCTGTCGATTATGAACCAAAAGTGGATATGATCAATGGCTTAGATTCACCATTTCAGATCCTTCAGCATATGCAACTTAGAGGAGTGTACACAAGACTGGCCCAAACAAATACCTCATTCACACTCTTAAACAAATCAAACCCCATATCATATACCAAATTCCTACATCCTATCTCGAAGGCAATCCAAACAGATACAAAGGATCAAAATCTAACAGCTCACTCTGATAGTTATATACCTTATACGCACAGGGCTCCAAGGGCATTACTGGTTCAACCACCAACGAGCCAACTAAGACCAACGACAAGAAATAATCCATGACGCTAGGCGCAGCCTAAACCCATATTTTACAATAATACAACCAAGTCCACACATATCAACACTTGCAACAAACAAACTCACAAATTTATTTGCTTACTAAGACACTTCTTCCAACCTTACCCCACGAACACATTTTTGGTATCCTTTCATTTCTCACCATCCAAAGGGGCTTAATTGAGTAGTACACCAAAAGGACAAGCAATTCCTAAATGAGTTCAGGCTTTAGGAGCTTGGATATCATTGCATATTCCATAACAAAAAATTACCCTCAAAAGAAAATGAAAAAAAACCACACTGAGAAGCAATCATATTAACACATATTGAATTAACCCTATACAGAGATTATACCTGCAGCATTCTCCACGGCGAACTTTGCCACAGACAGTTAGTATCCGGTACAACAGCCAACGAAACCGTCCCTTGAACCCAACTCACCCTGGACGAATCCTCAGTCTCCACAGCCATCTTAACCCTCATCCCTCCACTCCACACCACACTCAGCGACTCCTCCACCGCCTCCGCCCCCACAACGAAATCCGCCCACCCAGCCCTCGGGTAACACACCACCTCAAACTCCCTCCCCTGCACCGCCAACTCGGCGGCCTCCGCCACCTCCTCCGGCGAAACCCTACCCCCACCGCTCCTCTCCCACCCCCCCTCCACTTTCACCGACCCCACCGGATAATTCCACCTCCCCCCTGCCCCCGCGCTCGACCGGACCGCCCTCCTCACACCGACGAAAAGCTCCCCGCTCCGCCGGTTCCTCATAAACACCACCGAATCCCCCGCCACCAGTTTCTTACTATTAACAAACTTGCTCCATCCGGTTGTGAGCAAATGCCGACGTGGCGTCCCTCGGTAAATGTGCCTAAACTCCCAAACGACGCCGTGCACGTCGGTAATGGAAATGTTCTGCACGGGTGGGTCAGCGTTGAAGTTCAACGGAGGGAAAATCGAGTCGGCGCAGAACCTCGGGACGGAGAACCCCCCGCCGTTGTTCGCGTCCGACGGCGTCAGCACCTTCGCGAACGAGACCACCGCATCATCTTCTTCGGCGCCGTGAGGGTTCCGTCGGTTCGCGTGGGCGTCGCGTGCTGGGACGAGGCGGATTCTGGCGAAGACCTCGTCGGTGTCGGGGTGGGCGAGGAGGGCGACGGAGGTCACGCGGCAGAATATCATCGGGCGGGAGGTGACGAGAGGGGAGAGGAAGGAGGAGTGAGAGGATTGCTCGGCGTGGCCCTGGGGGAAGTAGTAGACGGCGGAGTCGACGGAGGGGATATGGACGGAGGTGCCGGCGGATGATTTCCAGACGGTGGGGTCCACGCGGCGGGGACCGCCGGGAGGGGGCGGGTTTGTGGCCATTTTTGGTTCTAGGGTTTGGTTGGTTGATGGATGGATGAGAGAGAGAGAGAGAGAGAGGAATTAGGGTTCTAACATAGGGTTTGTTGGGTTTTATCTGAGTGTGTTTGATTTTGGAGACCGGAGAAAATGTTGGAGTGAGAGTGGAGTGTGTTTGTATGAGAGAGAGAGAGAGAGAGTGCCGTATCGGGTCGGAAAACAGGGACGGGAGTGAGAGAGGGGGGATGTTCTAGATGCACACCAAAAGCATCTCAGTACACCCCAGTTTAATTTTAATGTTGGGTTTGGATTGAAAAGTAGGGTGACTTATTTTTTTTTGTCTTTATTTGAAATTTTTTTGCATCTGTTTGTTTTGCGTCAAATTCTTGTGATTTATTGATTCGTCTCGACGAAAAGAATCGGAAAAATAAAAATTAATTATGACTCTTTAAAATAATATAATCAGAAAATTAAGATCTGCGCACCGATTTAAATTGATTGAAAATTGGAGCATTTAATTTTTTTTTAGACGGTTTATATGTGCTCCAATTTTCAATCCGTTTAAACCTATGTGAATATGTTATTTTTTTGATCATTTTGTCCTATAGAGCCTTTTTATCTTTAGGACGTTCATAGTTAGGTTTTTGCTCTACAGGATCCCAAATTAATTTTTTGTGGGAATGGAAGTGTGTATTGGGGGGAGCCAAAACAGTGGGCTTTTGGGGTGGGAAATGAGGTGGTCCATGTGACAAAAGTGTAGCCATGGATATGTAAGTTGATGTATTGAATACATCTCAGCCACACACTGGCTGTTACTGGACACAAGCATACTGGAGGCCGGTGAGCAGTGCTTAACGATTTTTATTAATGATGTTTTTAAATAATGAATAATAGAAAAATGGTAATCTAAGAAAATCATTTCTTCTTTAAAAAAAAAAGAAAAGAGAAATCATTTTTGTATTTGTTACCAAATTGGTGTGCATTTAGAAGCTCCCATCACCCCTCTGTCTCAATACTTCAAGTGAATGGGCGAGAAAGAAATTGAGCCCTAACAACAAAGTATCTACTCTGAGAGTGAACTTGTTGAAAGACGAAATTGTCCCCATGGGAAAATGGTGAATTCCTATTATCACACTTATGGTGTGTTAGTAGAATTAAAACTCTCCCTTGCTAACAATTAGTAGAGGTGCTACAAGCAATGACGGACCCAGGAATTTGATATAGTGGGGGCATCAATTTTTTTTGTATCGTAATATACAAGTTACAGTTAAGCACATTTACTCCAAAATAATTTTAGCATTCATGATAAATTAACAATTTTAAAGTATATATGTATTTTAATAACTAGCTACTTGGGCAAACTTGCGCACCTCGACTATATGCGTTAAAACAATATTGTCACATGTTCATCATCTATTTTTCTATTACTAACTCTACGATTACAGTTTTGGGGACCAAAAGTATACAAATGCAATGTGGGGTAGATTCGAACCCATGAATAGTATAAAAAACAAGATACGCACCACTATTTTCTACTGGTTTTTGGAAAAACAAAAAAACACTTCTTTTTTTTATTGCCTTTTGGGAAAAAAGGCAAAAAAAAAACCCAAAGGAGAGTGTGGGACAGTCTCGAACCCACAAGCTCTTGTTTACAAAGAAAGCACTTTACCACTACACTAACAAACAACTATGTACTTGCATTCGACCTAAATAATATATATACAAAATCGCAAGTTTTTGTTTTTGTTTTGAAGGGCGTGGGGGCACGTGACCCCACGTGCCCTATGGTGGGTCCGCCCCTGGCTACAAGATGTCCGAACATTCGGTTATCAAAAAACAACTACTCATAATAATGATTTAAGAAACAAATAACGTGGAATGTGTAAAAAAATCGAATAGATATTTTACCCTTCTCAAAATTTTTTTTTACATGCTAGTATCTTTTACACTTTCCACATTTAGAATAACACATTAACAATCACTCAGTATCAGTAGGTGGTGATATCATTTCCCTAAATAACTTACATTAATAGTAGTACAAAAATGTAGGGGAGCACTGGGACAAACAAACCAGCTCAAGGGTTCATCATGCTCACTGATAGCAACATCATAAGGTTAAGGTAGTTGAGATTTGTTAGGTGTCATAGTATTTGACTATTTTGGTTCCATTGCATACGTAACAACAATGTTGTCCACAGACTCTACAAATAAATAGAAAAAGTGGTTTCCGGTACCGAGCAATGCTACGTGCAATAGGGGCTCGTTTGGATGAGGTATTAGGTTTGGAGGTATTATGTAAGAAGGGGGAATTGGATAGTAAAGGGTATTATGTAAGAAGGGTGGGTCTACATTGATGTGACGGGGGATTAAATAATACGGAGTACTTGGTTTGGATGAGGTATAAAATGGGGGATAAGGTTGTTTTGTAGTTGAATGGAAGAGAGATGGGGTAGTATAAGGGGGGATTCCACATAGCCACCTCAAAACCTAGTCATGTGTAATCCCCCCTCAGGCTGTATTAGGAGGGGTTATGGAGCCGGGGGTATTGAGGAATCCCCCGGTTTTGAGCTTGCCAAACCCTGTATTAGACGATGGAAGGTGTATTGTAAGGGGGTATAAAACAATACACCTTCCTTTAGTGGCATCCAAACAGGCCCTAGGAGTGTTATTCGATCGAACATTTATCGATATGACATTGTGTTGATTTTTTTGCAAGATTGGCTAATTAAACACACATGTCCTACCATAAAAAATGATCCTAACCATCTGTGAGATCCCCAGACTCCACGAGTCCTACATCGGGACTTTGGAAGAAAAAAAGGTAATATGTATGGGAAATCGCACCAGCTACTATATAATCTGAGGTTAACTACGTGGTTAGGCGAATGATTAGTAGGTCAGCTTGGACGGATCGTTACAGTTGGTATCAGAGCTCAACCCTGATCTACATAGTGAGAACCACATCAGTACTTTGGAAGAAAATATATATATATGGAAAATCCCACAAGGTGGGAAGATTGTGAGAACCCTACTCTTCAAGAGTCCAGCTATAACTTGAGATTAATATTTTGAGCCACGTGGTTAGGCGAATGGTTAGCAAGTCAGTTGGGGCGGGTCGTTACACCATGCATCGAGATGGAATCCAGTATGATTTGCAAACAAAGAGAGATCCCTACTCTTCAAGAGTCCAGCTACTGTATAATTTGAGATTAATATTTTGAGCCACGTGGTTAGGTGAATGGTTAGCAAGTCAGCTGAGGCGGGTCGTTACACCATCGAGATGGAATCCAGTATGATTTGCAAACAAAGAGAATAATGATTATCCACTTTTCTGGTGAGGGAACCAAAATGAACTCAGGGAGTGTAATTTTGTCAATTCGATAACAAGCATTGCTTCTTTATAAGTTTGAATAGAAATTCAAATTGTTTGGATAAATAAGTTGTACAGTAGTTTGTTATCGAATGAATGTTTAAATTGTCCTTAATGACTATATAACTAGGTACTTTGCTATTATGGTGATCTTTGTCTCTTCGTAATTTTGTCAGCTTTAAATAAGTAGTAAAAAGTTATAAATTGAAGCTTGAACTAATTTTACCTTTTTTTTAGAGAAACAAGCTAAAAAAAACCACAAATAATTATATAAACCTGCAGGCTAGCAAACTATTAACTTCTTCTTCTTTTTTTTGGTTGCAAATAAGCCCGCCTATAAATGCTAGTAACAAACGGGGCCAATATCCATCTTGATTTGCAATACAGTACATCTTATTTTTCTCTCATGCACTTTGTACTAGTTCATTTGCAAGACAATCTGAAAGGTTCAACATGCTTACTCGTCCCCTCCGCCTCAGCTATCGAGAAATATTGGGTATAATATTGATACCACACGTAATTGTATTTTTTTAATAAGAGATATAGTGTCTTATCAAAAAAAATAAGTGATATAGTGTTGGGTACAACGTCAGAAGTTTATAGAATCATGATATCACGTTTAGTTTTTCAACAGAGCCGTCATCAATTTTCATTGTCGGGCGGTAATGTATTAAAACTATTGTTGGTTTCACACGTGTTATGTGCGTTCATCATTGCATCCATTATTGACATCTAAAATACACAAATTAAAGGTAGTTTTTAATAAAGCATAATCTAACCGGCGCTATAGTGCAGCCCTTAACCTCGTAAGTAGAGTAGGACTTTGAAGTTTGTTTTTTGAAAAAATATTTTATTTCACATTGTAAAACATTTTACATCGAAACAAACGGAGTCCAAATTTGACATTACACGCCTAGTGGATGAATTAGAATTTGAGCCAACTCGATCAATAAGCCAATTGTCTAGTTGTCATTTGGCATCTCATATCTCATGTCAAATTTTATCGTATGTCACATCTTTTCATTAGTTACATCACTCTCAAGAACTAATGTTAAGTTTGTACAAACTTCTTTTTGGACTTTTTAAACTTCTTTGAGGAAACAAAATGCCCATACTTTTGGGCTAAATTGGAAAACATTTTCTAGTTGTTTTACCCTCCACCACTTGGGCTTTCAAACTAAAGTTGCATCCAAGGAAAAGGGGAAAGACATGACAATTGGAGAAGAAACAATATCATGTATAATACATGGCACAATTGATACATAAAGAGAAGCCTTGTTCGTTGCTTCGTCCACAATCTCGCCTTCAAAAGAGGTCGAATTCCCCGAGCGTAGGGCTAGGTCATCGTCAGCATAGATATCCGGAAGTCCGGAATCGTTCCCACAGAGAGAATCTCTATAGCTTGTTAGGATTTTTATAAGCAAGTGTTTCCGGCGTTAAGGCGGCCAACTATCGATTTGCTTTGAAAAGTGATAAAACTCTTAAGTAAAAGACTAGTAAAACGGTTTCTCTTGGTTTAACAAGCGGCAAGGCAATGGGGTTTCTTAACGCCCGTAACTTAGGCCATCAAACCTTTCTCAACAAAGACTCGGTTGAATCGCACGGCTTAGGCTATCAACCGGAAGATTTAGCTAGGAAAACAATAAAAGACTAGAAATGAAATATGGAAAACAAGTGAGCTCTTTTTGTTCTTTTGGCAAACACAAGCTGAGACATCGCTCACGGAACCATATGAGCGAGCATATGATCACCGGAGATTAACATCGACTAGTTTTGTTACATAAAGGCGAGCCTCGTCATTTCCCATACTAAACTTCAAGTTTTGAGTTGAGAATGGCGAGATAAACACAAGTCACGAGGCGATAATCGTCCCACGGCCAAGCCTAAACGACTACTCACTCATGATAAAAGGAATAGAAAGCTTGCTAGAAATGGAAAACATGATTAACCGACAAAAACGAAAATAAACTTGATATTAAGAAGGATCTTGTCAGGGGCTACAACATTAATAAACGAGAAAAGATCGTACGACAATTACTTACTTGAGTTTACGAGATAATTAACCAAGAAAGCTTGAACTCCATTAATGGAGGAAAGACAATAAACGTAGTATCCTTTAGAGAGAAGAGACCCCCCTATTTATACACAAATGGGTCTCTCCTCAAAATATCCAAAAAGGTTGCCTAAAAAGGCAAGTGGAAAGCCAAAAAGGTGACAAATATCTGACCGACAAGCCTCCGTATCGATACGAAATAAGCAAAGTATCGATACGGGATAACTTTCCTCAAAAGGCCATTCTCCACGTGGCAAACGCGTATCGATACGCCTCAAATCCGTATCGATACGCAATTCTCTGACTCCCCACGAGACGAACTGGTATCGATACGCTTAAAAGCCGTATCGATACGGGATCGTTTCGTTCAGCACCTCAAGCCAGCTTCATAGAATTGGCACCCGTCGGCCTTCAAGATCACCCGATGGCCTCACGCCTTCACTCTTGAGTCACTTTAGCAAAGGTTCCATCAGGCACGACTGCTTGAATTCACTTGGGGAACGGCTTGACAACAAAATACGCCTTTTAAGGGCCTTTCGCCTGAAACATGAAACGAACTACCTTACGAGCAAAATAACATCAAAAAGGCGAAAATAGATAAAGAAAGCCACGAGCGAGCGATCTTTTAGCACCACGATCTAACAATCTTAGGTGCTAATCATTCGTTTCTCATCTTTACTTTGTTTTAACTTTATTTTTGGCAGCTTTGTTTAAGGCTCCGTTCAGTTGTCGAGAAAGTTGTGTAGGAAATTGGTTCCCAGAAAAAGTGAAGTGAGGTGAAGTAAAAGAAAAAGAAAATTTTTTTCCTGTGAGTGTTCATTTGACAAAAGAATTTTGCAAGAAAAATTAAGGTTTAGTTGTTCATTTGTCAGGAAAAAGAAACTTTCGGAAAATTTTTGTGAGTGTTCACTCATTTTCCTTTTCCCGCGATGCAAAATCCTGTGTTTTTTGCAGGATCACTTTTGCAGGAAAACTTAAATTGGTAAGTCCTAGAATTTTCCTGCCAACTGAACACTAGGAAAGTTATGGGAAAATTGATTTTTCCATACTTTCCTATTCTTTCCTGGCAACTAAACGGGGCCTAATTGATTTGATCATTTATTTTGTGTTTGTTGCATCTTGAACCACATATATGCAAGTCTTTGTAAAGCATCCTGAGTATGAAAGTTTTTGTAAAGCATGTTGTGTCTGGGTTAGTTAATTGATGATGTTCATTTTCTAAAATGTGGTCAGTTTGCTAGCTAGCCCTTTGCCCTAAGATTAGGGAAGAAAGAGAGTTGTAAAACATGGGAAGAAAATGCCTATTAGGTGTTTGACAGAATGCCCTACTAGGTGACAGACAGAAAATGCTTATTTTGCTAGCACTTGAATGTGTTGTATTTTACTGTGGTGTATATATTTTGTGTGTCTGCCATCTCTCTTTCATTTTCAGGTTTGGCATAGTACACACTCTTTGCGCGGGTCTTTATTCTTTTCCAGTATGCATTTTTAAACAATGACTAAATATGGTGCAGTTGAATGCAAAACACCATCATTGATATTGCAAATTGAAGCCAAATACATAAGTATTTAACAAAGGGAAATGATTTTGCCACTCCCTTTTTTGTTAACGCCACTCTCCTGCAAGTGTATTTTTGAATGCAAAACACCATCATTGATCTTGCAAATTGAAGCCAAATATACGAGTATTTAACAAAATTTGGTAATTGAAGATGCATGGAATGAGCACACAAAATTTTAAAACATGAAAGGCAGAAGACGAAGGAATACAAAAAAAAAGACATCTGCAAGTGAAACCTGATTTAGGTTATTTTCACTTGAAGCCAAATGGATGATTTGGTTATTATCATTGCCATCTATTTTGACAGCAAACAATTGCATTTATTCCCGGATTTTATTTCGAGAAGGAAGTGTTCAAAGAAATAAGAGGGCAGGTAGTTTTCAAGTGGGGAAAATTGAACAACGGTTTTAGTTTTGTGATATTTCTGTGTATGCCCTTAGGATTTAATGAAGATTCAAACTTTTAATTGGGAAAAACTTTTCTTAAGGTGGTCAAATTTGAAAAGAAAAAAGAATGACAAGACTTCATAAAAAGGAATACACCAAACTGGTTGTCTTTATTTTTTTCTTTTGGGCTTTTCGAAGGACTGGTCAATCCTTTTAATTAATGGATGATGATGTATAAAATCCCCAATCTAGTGGTCATCTTACATATGATTTGAGTCCCAAATCTCAATTGACGTACTCTTAAAAGAAAAAATCCCAAATGACCAAAGCAATTGATAAACCTCAACCGTCACAATAACCTAGCCTAATGATATTAACTTATGAATGGGGAATGACTTATGATCTCGTAACTACAATAAAGTTGTATTATAGATTTCACTACTGATAATTGGTTGTTAATTAGGTGTTTAGATTTTATGAAACTTTAATTGAGAGTTGCCGGTTTGATTTTATTTCATCTCCAAACCACGTACGGGTTTTCTTATCCCATGAACGATGATTTCTACTTTGTTAAAAAAAATTTTTATCATCACTACTATGTTGATTGGGTGTTTATCTAGATTTTCTGAAACTTTAATTTGGAATTGGTTTTCGCAGAGTTGGAATCGTTGGACAGGAGTTGAGATATTGCATAATTGATTTGCGTGTGCTAATTACTCGAGCCGTGCCTGCTAGATAAAATGGTTTCTGCTTTGTTGATTTTTTAAAAAAGATTCATGTTTGATTTAAGGGAGATGCTTAATTTTTGGTTTTTTTAGTGTTTGTAGGTAGTTTTTAATGTACAAGTGGCAAGATTACTGAAATACAATAGACATTTATAGTTTTCCTTACCTGTGTGTTTTCCGTTGAGTTAATGAACAACAATGCTATGTATTTTATTTTCTAATATGTGGTTGAGTTGTCTTTTTTCTCCTTATCTTTGGTTGTTGGGCGACTGCTTAATTGATTAATTGATTATTTGGTGGTATTTTTTTATTTGTTTCATGAAGGATTATTTTTATCTTAATTAAATAGTATCAAGATCAGTTTCCCCACGGGGCTACAAGGAAAAATTCGGCCTTAGTCCGGTAGGAAAAATCGGTCATAGTTTATTTTTCGAAGAAGTCGGGTTCATTAATGGTAGAGGTGGTTAATAATAGAGAATGGTAGTCATTTAAGTTGCGCTCAGAATCTGTTGCTCCGTGCCTTCAGGCACGGGCAATTTCTAGTGTGTATAAATATGGAGCCGGTTCTAGAGACAATAAATTTGACAATATTTTTGACAATACATTTTTCGGAGCCCCACGCGAATAATTAGAGCCGTTCAATTTGTTTAAAACATATTTTTAAGGGTTCCCGTAAAAAATCAAATCATTTGGATATCGGTAAGGGCTTGATCGGCTCATTCAATTTTATCCTGTCAAATTTGACAGGAATCAACTAAATGAGCCGATCAAGTCCTTACCAATATCCAAATGCGTTAATTTTTTACGGGACCCCTTAAAAACATGTTTTAAATACATTGAGCGGCTCCGATCATGTGTTTGAAGGTCCCATGCGGAGTTTCAAAAAATGTATTGTCAAATGTATTGTTTCTAGAATCAGCCCCTATAAATATATATACATAAAACGATGAAAGAAGGTTTCATTTCAATAACTTGCAAAAGACGATCCTTGGTTTTATTTGGGGAGAACCTTGATCCGGGTTGCCATGCATTAAGAGCATCTACATTACCCTCCCATAATTTGGAACCAAATTATGGAGGAAAAAGTTGCTCTTCTACTTTAGCAAGCCATTTTTATACTTCTGTTCTATTAAAATCTCATTTTTTGGTTTTAATTTTTCCAGAAGTGATTGAGAAAGTTGAAGGAGAGAAACAAATACTAAAATACGAATTAGGAGTGACTATATAACCTTCTTATTTTTTTAGGAGGCACTGTGGCAAAATTAATTTGTTAAAGTGCTTTAGGGAGGCTGGTAAAGGGCTAATTTCAAGGTTTTCCTCCTCAATTTAGTTCAAGATGTGGTTTTTTTTTTTTCCAATCGATAGAAAGGATCATTTTACATCAATACAATAAATAAACCCATTATAGGGTAGAAACAAAGAAAGAGAGTTCTCTAGGGAAGAACACGCAGACGTAGGTGGAAAGATTCGAACTCCAATAAGATACAAGAGTTCTGACCAATTGAGTTAGCCCAGTTGATTAGTTGAAGATGTGTTTGAAAAGTTAGAGGTGGATGCTCTATCACCATCTTGAACCAGAGAAAATTTTATGTATACCGGAGATATCAAGGGGTTGGTATTCCCTCCGATTCTTTTTGCATTTTTTGGCCATTTTCCGATCACATTTGGATGATCGGTTCCGTTCATTTTGTAGGATTCAACGAAAACCTTAATCATACCAAAAAATTGTATTCATCGAACTTTAGTAGGTACATGATCGGTACATGTGAAATTTGAAGAAAACCAAAACTGGATCAAAAAACACACTGAATCGGAACTCAGTTTTGATTTTTTGCGATTTTCACACGTGTCGATCATGAATTAAATAAAGTCCGATGAACACAATTTTTTATATGAATTAGGTTCTCACCAAACTCTACAAAAAAAATGGAGCCGATCATCAAAATGTGAGCGAAAAATGACCGAAAAATAAGAAACAAACCGGACCTTGATATCCCCGATATACATGTAGAAGTTTCTCCTTGGGCGGTCCAAGTCAATCAACGAGTAAGACTTTATGAGTACATCTGGGCCCTTTCTGTTGACGTAAAAACTATTACTTTTTTTTTTTTTTTTTGTGATGACAACTATTACTTAATTTATAAAGAAACTGGATAAAACATCCGCCAAAATCAAATACTGAATAAATAATAAGTTAAATCAACTGTCTCTTCATATTCGATTAGGCTAATTTTTTTTAAAAAATTCATTTTACGTAATCAAATCAGTCCGATTATTTGAACCAGAGTAGACCCCACACAATTAATATTGGAGCCCGATCTCATTTGTCCCGAAAACTCATGTACCTATTTGCTGAGGGGATTAACTGGCCGGTGAATTGTATAATTTTTTTTGTCTATATTTTAAATTCAACGGCCAAAAATTATCCACGCGTTTTCGGCAGCTTCTTGACACCAATGGATCGTCGCCAATTGGCCGACGACAAAGCTGCAGGCCGAACTTGGGCCCGACCAACCCCCAATAAAGACATTCCACGCATTTTAGGAGTTTACTTTGACGCTCTCCAAACCAAAGTCACCGGTTTTAATGGCCGTCTCCCAGATTCCGTAAATCACGCTCAAAAATTCCCCCCCAAGAATAATCAAAGCATCTTACCATTTCTAATTCCCGGGTCAATCTTCGCTCTGGATTCTGTATTTTCTATCTTCTCTATATATACTTTCGTGCATCTGAATTGAGGTTACTAGGAGGAGTATCAGTTTCATCTCTCTGAAAGATAGAAGGCAAAATGAAGAGCAGAAACAGTGGGAAAGTCTCTGCCAAATGGCTTCCCATTTTCTCCCTCTGCTTCTTCTTCCTGGGCATGCTTCTCACTAACAGGTCTCTCTCTCTCTCTCTCTCTCTCTCTCTCTCTCTCTCTCTCTCTCTCTCTGAACCCTTTTGGATTGAGGGGTTTGATGAGAAAAGAAAGGAAGGACTAGAGTTTCTGGCCAAATCACTCATTTGGGTTGAGTGATTTGGTGAGGAAATGAAGAGAGAAAAAAAAAATGGTATATGTTTATGTTTTGATTGACTCCTTACCCTTTCTCACATGGTAAGATTTGGTGAGAAAGGGCTCTCCTTTCTTATTTGGCTGTGAATTTTGGTTTTTTGGAATTTGGGTATGCTCGTAGTGAAAGCAATCTAGGGTTTTAATTACCTCCTGTTGTTGACGATGACGATGCTTTATGTACATATATTTTAGTGTATGTACGTGTTTGTGTGATTTGGTGAAAAGTTTCCCGAAAATGTCCCAAAAGAGAAATAAATGAATGGTTCAGATTCACTTTGGGTCTTACAAAAATATCTAAGTGAATCTCAATAATTGAATTCACTTTCCCGGACATTTTCGGGAAACTTTTTCTGGATCGTAACATTTTAGTTTGGTGAGATCGAGATGGGTTTGTACGGAATTGGTTGCTAATCTGTGACTGGGATTTTGGGTCTTTCTCAGATTGTGGGCTCCACCTGAATCCAACAGCCAGCTCATATTGCGGCATCGACAAGATCAAGAGCTGCAGATCGGATCCCAGGACTGCACTACTAAAAAGAATGTTTGTGTTTCACATACCCAAGATTTTATTATCTAGATTCAATGTGTTGGAGTGGAGCCAATTTGGCCTTCTGCTACATTCAGACCCACACAAAAGCAAATAAAAACACATAGTAGGCTCCATTTGAATAGATTTGCTCTTTTGAATGAAGGAATTTGTGGTAATTAGTCAATGTGTATGACTTGAATTTAAGTTTGGAAGTTAATGAAATTGGGTTTGGGAGATCTATGATCTATTGCGATCGATTTGAAATAACTATGCAATGGGATTGAGTTGGAATCATCTATGCTAAGGGTTGTAGTTATAAAATGATCTCACTGCGATACAACTCTTTGTCCACTTTAGTTTCTACAAGCCACAACTAAAGCTCTTATGTTTTCGTTATAATTAAACATCAGATCTCTTTGTTTGAAATCCACATCTTTTCAATCAAAGCCTTGTTTTTTTATTATTAATTGATGATTTTCAATGTCGATACTGCAGAAACCTGGAAAAGATAAGGATGTTACGGAGGAGGTATACAAAACTCATGAAGCGATTAAGTGAGTTTGAACTCCTTATACTCAAAAGTCTATTGTATTTCCACTTTGAATGACTATGGATCAAAGAAAAAGAAAAGATGAAGAGAAAATTCTAGCGTCCCTTTTGGTTACAGCCTGCAGTTTTGTATCACACAGAAACTTTTTGAATACACAAGCATCATCATTTTTAGATTGGGTTGATTTTTATGGTTTCGGAACATGTAAAAATAACGAGCAAAACCCTTGTTTTGTGTTGCTGAGACATGTGCCTAAGGAAAAAGTTTTTGCAACCGAAGTGAGCCGAGGAGCCGAGTGACGGTTCTGCAAAAAATGAGTTCTTTTCCAAGAAGTTCTTAGAAAACAATTTTGGAAATTGTCAACCAAACAAGTTATGGGGTTTTGTGAAAATGAATCTAGAACTCGGATTTTGAAAATTGCAATGAAACAGGCCAATATCCCTCCATGAATCTATGACCCCAATGTAGCCTATATGTCAGTGGACCAGTTGTAGTCTGTTGTGATAATTTGCTCTTATTTTTTGAGTTTTGTCAGATCTCTGGACAAGACAATTTCAATGCTTCGGTTGGAGTTGGCTGGTAGTCGTAGTTCTCAGGAGATGGGCAAGCCTGATGGCTCCTCTGTCATCTCTGCCTCATCCCATGACAGCCCGCCAAGGAAGAAAGCGTTCATAGTAATTGGGATAAATACTGCTTTTAGTAGTAGGAAGAGGCGTGATTCAGTTAGGCAGACTTGGATGCCTCAAGGTCATAATCTGATACTTTGTGTGTGGATTTGGTTGATCCAAAATTTTCCTGACTGGTGTTTTTTGTTTGATCAGGGGAGAAGCTTCTTCAATTGGAGCAAGAGAAAGGAATTATTATCCGGTTCATGATTGGCCATAGGTAAATGACATGTGTGCATCTTTTCACCAACTGGTTAGCATAGGATTGTTTGAAGACTATTGAAAAGTGTCGGGCCAATTATCTCAATATGACATTGGAATATCAATCCATTGGATTTCCTCTGTATGATTTGTCAAGAGTCAACTGATTGCTACAACAGGAACGTGTTACGATAATACAAGCAGCATTATGTCACACGCTGTGAAACTAGTAGCGGTGTCAATGCCCTAGAGGTTGGATGAGTTAGATTTTGCTTTAAATAGATATCCAGGAAGTTGTGGCTTAACTTGTTCCGAATATGAACAATCTTAGATTGTTTCATGTTTTCGGATTCTCTAGTGGTACTCAAAACCCATAATTATTTCACTCGTCTATTTTAATAACTTGCATGTCAATCATGTTTTGGCTAGGAAGTACATTACACGTGCAGGGATAGTGTCCTTTAGTATACCCTTTTGCTAATTGACAAGTCTGGAAAAAAGACAAACGAAAGTAGTCTGGAGACGTTTGTTTCTTTCTAATATTTTTTGGACCACTGGAAACAAAATTGGTTGTGCAAAAGGAACCTTACATTGCATTGTAAAAAGAAGTTTTCATCTTCTGCTCTTGCTACGATATATTTGCATCTGCGGCAACTACGCGAGTGACAAGTGTTTTGATTGGTGCAGTGCAACGGCTAACAGCATATTAGATCGAGCTATTGACGCAGAAGATGCTCAACATAAGGACTTCCTTAGGCTGGTAAGGATGCGTAAATAAGTTGTTGCTTTTATAGATACATAGACATGTACATATATGGTATTTTGGAGATTTCACTTAAAGTTTGTTCTGAGGCTTGGTTCTATTGTGGTCTTGGAGGAACATGTTGAAGGGTACCATGAATTGTCTGCAAAAACAAAAATTTTCTTCTCCTCTGCTGTTGCAAAATGGGATGCTGATTTCTATGTCAAAGTGGATGATGATGTTCATGTCAATTTGGGTATATACCTTTTTCCATCTCTTCTTTCTGGTTTCTCTATTCTTGTTTCCTCTTCACTTTACTTTTCAGTAAATTAGTGGAAATTTGGTGACACATGTTTCGCCTCTGTAGGAATGCTGGCTGTAACTCTTGCCCGTCACAGATCAAAGCCCAGAGTGTACATTGGGTGTATGAAATCTGGACCTGTTCTTTCCCAAAAGTAATCCTTAAGCTTCAATATTGATTACTTTTGCCTTTTGGAATTTCCCTTCTCGCAGAGGTGCAGTAATGTAATGTTTCTTCTTTTTTACTATTGCTTTGTTTTCTAGGAATGTTAAGTACCACGAACCAGAGTACTGGAAATTTGGAGAGGAAGGCACCAAATACTTCAGACATGCAACTGGGCAGATTTATGCTATCTCAAAGGATTTGGCCACATACATCTCAATTAATCAGTAAGGGTTGAGTTTGTATTTCGTGAGCCACCTTTACTTTGTCCAGAATTCGAAAACTGGAAGGGATATCAACTCATGGCCATTTTCCTAAATACTGTGACAAGCATTACTTAATCTACATGTGTTGTATTCTTGCATCAGCCACAGTTCTTCAAATTGTAGATTGTCATTTTAGGCAAAGCAGGATGAATGTAATTTCAGTTTTTATACTTCATGCATTATTTTGGTTCCACAGCATAGCGTTGACCCTGGAGTTCCTTAATTTTTGGTGGTATAAGGGGGCCGCTATTTGAGTGGTAAAACTTTTTGAGAGCAGCCACTTTATGCATATATTGCCGAAGGTTAGGTCAGTCTCTAGTCCTCCCTGTCATATCCCTCCGATTGGGGATTACATGGGTATTGTTATTGTTGTGTTGTCAACATGTTAAAACTGCAAAACTCTCAGAATTTGGAAAATGCCAGAATTCACATAGAATTCGTATATATTACTTTTTGACTGATGTGGCTCATCTACAGGGCCATATTGCACAAGTATGCCAATGAAGATGTGTCACTTGGTTCATGGTTTATTGGTCTTGAAGTAGAGCACATTGATGACCGCAACATGTGCTGTGGAACTCCACCAGGTATATTTTTATGGTGTAATTGTATCCAATAAGATGGTGTCATGAAAATATTTGTAACAAATCCAAAACAAAAATGAGAAAGGAAGAAGAAACCTCGCCGGTCACTTTAACTAAGTTTGGCGCTTGTTCAGTCTTAGAAGTCATCTACAGAGGGCTGTAAACAGGAAACCAAAATGATTAGACTATATGTTAAGCGTACTTCTACAACCATAGGTACGTACTGGGTACTGGTAATTGCAAAGTACTTTTGCATGCATACCGTGCACGCAAAATTAACTTGATGGGAACTTTATTCTATTCTTAGCATGCTTGTGGAATTAAGATTTGGTATATAGGCTCTTTAATGTAATTTTATTGTACTCTGACTGGTATCTTACATTTGGCATTAAATGTGGTTTGTATGTTGCATCCTGATCAGCGAAGCCATTCAGTATTTCTATTCCCTCATTTCTGAAGTACTATATGTAATGCATTCCTCAAAATCATGAAAATATACTTTTCGTGAACACAATCTACTGTACTTATTTTGTTTGACAACCAGATGCTTGCGTGCACGTTGACCAATTTCGGGGCCCTGAAGTTAATGACCGGGATAACCTCTAGGGGCCCCAAGGTTTGGAATGTTTGGCATTTTCAGGATTCGAACATGCAACCTCTTGGGGGCGAACGCCGCGAACCCTTAAATTGCTTTCTCATACCCACTTGGCCAAACTCCTTTGGGTTACAATCCTACCATACTTGCACCATATCCTTTTTAGTTTTGCCATAGACTTACAGGTATCGTATCAATGCTCAAACTCGTATTATTGCACTTGCTTCAAAGGTTAAGAACTTCCAAATAACTTTGGCCATTGTAAACCCAACATCTCTAGAAACTGCAGGTATCAACTTTGTGTGAGTTAATATTTTCGGTTTTCTGAAAAGGAGAACATGTTTTAAAATTGTTTGCAGTTTCCACGAAACTGGTAACAATTCTCGAAGCTAATTTTAGGAAACAAAAATAAAATAAAATGAGGTGTTCTCTATCCCTCCCTCCCCCACCATCCCCTCCTTCCAGCCACCCTCCATTGGCAACCTCTTCGGCCACCACACCTGCCATGGGCGGCCATTCCAGCCACCCCCCTCTCACCAGAAAGCACACTTGCCTTCAAACAGGTGATTGAAGATGCGACACGCATGTTTTTTTGTTTTCCCTTATAAATAAATAAAAAAACGAAAACATGGTTCTTTTTTCTCTTTCGTCAATTTAACAGAAAACTGACATCATTGCCAGCAACGGCCAAGAAGTTCGTTCTCCATAAACAGTTTGTAGTTGCGGGTAATTCATGTACAGTTCATATAGTGTAAATTAGTTGAGGGACTTGGTCTATTTTACACTGCCAACTTTTCCTTTTTTTTTTTTTGTGTGATTTCCAGGGAGTTTATTTTATTAAATTGTATCGGTATTCCTACCACATTGCAGATTGTGAGTGGAAGGCACAGGCAGGCAATGTATGTGTTGCATCATTCGATTGGAGCTGTAGTGGAATTTGCAAATCAGTGGAGAAAATCAAGTCTGTTCACGAGAGGTGCGGTGAAGGGGATGCAGCTGTTTGGAGTGCTCTGATCTAATGTAATCCTCATGGGGGTTGTTATTAGGTGCCAAATCTGGAGATAGTGAGGCAGGTTCACAAGTTGAGATAGGTCAGTTGATACATATGACAGGTACATTGGAGATGACAATGCGTAGGTACTTATCGTTCCGGTCCAATGTGGTTAGACAAGTTTTGGTATTTATGCGCAGATGCGTATAGTTGTATACAAGTAGATGATTCAAATTGGAGATGACAATGTAAAACTTAGTATGATGGAATTCTTCCAAATCCGCGTATAGTGCTTGTTGTGCAGCCCCTCTCATAGGTAGCTTGAAATGTCCTGCTTCTTGAACTTGTTTCGATTGTCCTTCCGAAGTCGGTGATTTTGTTCAATGAAGCTTCAACTTTATGTTACTATGTTTGTTCACACGCATGACTAGACGTGCCTGATTGGTCGATTAACGCATTTGTTAGACAATGAAATATGAGTTAAACCCAATGACATGTTCAAAATACTGATCTGGATTCAGTTCTGCGTATGAAGATTTACTGGGTGAACTGACTATACTGAGGCAAGTTCCTATACAGGGAAGAGCTATTGGGAAAAACTTCCAAAGAGTTACCAAACAGAACTTCATAGCTTTCCTGGAGGAATTCTTGGTTAGTCGCATCGCCAGTTCTCTCTTCTTAGGTGATCGAACACCGGTTGGTTGGGAGAGTTAGTTCGGGCGGGAAGGGGAGATTTAAGTGAGGCAGAAGAAGCCGAGTTCTCGTTCATGTTCTTGAATTGTATTGTTCAGATTTCAAAGGGAAAGGAAAAGGAAAACGAAAACGATAAAAGAAAACAAGTACTGTACTTCTAAAAACGGTCAAATAGTAAAAAATATATAAAATAAAAATTGATTTATTAGCTTATTTTTGTTTTCATTTAAAAAAATTAAATTTCAATCATAATTTTTTATTTTTAGGTTTCTTCCATCGAAGTAATAATTTACAAAAAAAATTAATAACAAAAAAAAAATTTGAAAAGATAAAAAAAAATAAATTATTTGGCTTGTTAGGCAGGCCGAAAGGAAAAAAATTTCAGTGTCGAGCGGATATCACGTGGTGGCTGCTCGCGAATCCGAACCATCCATTATGTGTTTAAACGACTCAGATTTGGAGAGAGAAAAATGAGAGAGAAAGTGTTGGGTGAGAAGAGAGAGAGAGTTTTTCAATCTGAACTGTTTAAAAGTGTATTGAACGGCTCGGATGTACCTAGCAGGTACCACGCAGGACCCTGTCGGCACTGAAAAATCGCTCGGCCGAAAGAGGCCCAACTTTATTTACTTCACAGAAACGCGTGCACCTGTCGTCGACCTGGTAAACCTCTCTCTCTCTCCCTCTCTCTCATTGAAGCTAACGAAGATTCCAACAGCTCCAGTTGATTTCCTCCCCATTTTCTCCCCTCGAAGTTTTCTCTCCTCGATTCCACCCGTACCTCCGCCACTAAATCTGCCGGAATTTTTGCTGGCGGAGATGGAGAACGCCGACATGTTCGGTTCGTCAACGGCGCCTCTGACGTGGCACGACTTCCTGGAGCGCATGCGACAACCCTCCGCAGCCGATTTCGTCAAAGCCATCAAAAGGTTCCACCTTGCACCACCGTGCCACTCAATTGTACTAGTTTTTCCTCTAGTAAATCAATGCCAATCGGTCACTGCATTTTTTTGTTGTTGTAATGATAGAGCATCTCCAGCCCTTAATCTGAGTAAAAGCTTCATTTGGTATGACTTGATTGTAAATGGCATGAGTAAAACTTAAATTCAACCCAAAAACCTCGTTAGTGGCATGATTGTACATTTGAGATGGAGAAAATAGCCTTGTCAAATTTAAGTCTCCCTTGATTTGAGTAAAACTTGATTTGGTATAAGTTTGAGTCAAGGAGTGGAGCTGGTTTTGAGGGCTTTTTACTCAAATCTTGAGTTTAAGTGAGAAAAAAGAGTAAGGGCTGGAGATGGTCTAAGGACTCTTCTAATCCCGATTATATGCATACGTAGAGAATATGCCTACCATATGTATGTAAATCCACATTTATACTTGTGGTTCGATTTGAAACAATTAGTTCTAATAACTGTTCTAATAAAGATCATGTGTGCGTCGATTATTTATACAGGAACATGTACTAGAGGGTGTGCACGCGCGGGGTGTGTGATGTGGATATAAAAAAATGTAAAAGTTATACTACTCTAGTATTTAATCACTGAAACAATAATAACAGAACCCATCTAATCCCCAATCAGAATCCGTTTATCACTTAATCACTGTCAGTCTATTCTTGTTTGAGGTTGAGAAACGTCAAAGTTAGGTTTGTACTTTGTAGGGGAGATTGGTATATATCTGGTATCGCACCCGGCTTTAGTTTTGCCTTCATATCAAGTGGTTTGGTACCTTTCTAAAATTTGTACACATGACGGTTTTTTTTTTTTTTTTCCCTTTTTCTGTTTCTAGTTATTGTGGTCCATTGGCCAGTTACCATTACTTGACTTGATTGTGTGCCCATATATGGTTTTCTGACCGTCCTAGGCAAATAAAATATGTCACCTTGCTCGAATTCTCATCAATGCCCTAAAATGTATTGACTTGATTTACCCTTTATATATGGATTGAAAAATGTTGTTTATACCCTGTTATTCATTATCTTTGTACTTTTGGAAACATATTCGGGTGTTGTACCCTGTACAGACAACATTCTGATTGTACACAATAAGAGATTTTCATGTGAATTATTTGTAACTTATATCCTTTTATGAGATGGATGCAACACATCTTCGGGCTATCTCGCACATTTATTGTAAGTCACTTACATGGTACTGAGTGGGATATATTCCATGTGGCAGTTTTATTGTGTCATTTTCAAACAACCCACCTGATCCAGAAAGGGACAGTGCTGCTGTACAGGAGTTTCTTCGCAACATGGAAGCAGCTTTCAGGGCTCATTCTCTTTGGGCTGGTTGTTCAGAGGAGGAGTTGGAAAGTGCTGGCGAAGTAAGGCAGCCTTTCTTTTGATTTCACCCACTTTATTGGATGACAGTGATTATAGTAGTCTTTTGTGGTATGCAGTACCTCAAGTTTAGATTAAGTATTCTATTAATCACATGAACTTTTTCGTTTTTTTTTTTTTTATCTGCCGAGTTTGCCAATGTATGAAATTGCTCATATCAGTCGGGTAGACTCTCTTTTTTGACATTCTCATGATGCTCTTGAAGCGTTTAAGTAAATTGCTAATACCCATTATTAGGAACTTGTTCTAATAACTGAAAAAACAAAGGAATACAATGAGATACTCCGAAGGTTTTCCTTCCTCTCCTCTTTCTCTGCAATGAGATTTGTTATTCCACAGTGCTTAAATCTCTTTAATCTTTTATCCCACCACCGAATTCCATAGAACTTTATCTTTTCATTTCCTTTTATAGTTTGCTTTAGCACCTTTGCATTCTAGAAACGGTAGCTTCCGCGCCTTTCCTGAAATTGATGTGAATGATCATGACAGCTCTTTTTTTTTTGGTATTTTACCGGTGACTAATCCAGTATATGTATAATAGGCCTCTTTCACCACTCCACTAGTGGCTTGGCTCGGTCTTCTGTCTTCTACTCTTTTTCTTCATATGCCTGCTTCATGTGCTTTATCAGATTCATCGGATTCGGTTCTATCTATTAATTCTTCTGCTTCCCCATCCGACAAACCTTGCCCGAGCTTCATGCAATTTCTTGCAGTAATTGTGCTGATATTGAAGGGTTCTGGTATTTATACGTGCACGTATATTTGTTGTGCCCCATGACAAATTAGTTTCTCTCAATTACAGGGACTGGAGAAGTATGTCATGACGAAGTTATTTTCTCGTGCATTTGCTTCAATTCCCGATGATGTGAAAGTTGATGATGAACTTCACGAAAAGATGGCTCTAATCCAGCAATTTATACACCCAGAGAACTTGGATATCCAGCCAACTTTTCAAAATGAAACCTCATGGTTGGTGAGTGTCCATATCAATGCACATAACTGAAAACTTCTGTGATATGATGAATTTCTTTCCCTGTCAATGGTCCATCTTAAGGATATTTGTTGGAATTATAGTCAGTTGACACATGCTGATTCTACATAGTAATTAAAATTTCTGTTACTTACATTATTATAATATTCAGAATAAGTAGTATGTTTTAACGGCCTTCAAAAAAAACAAAAAAATAGCTGGATGGTGAAGTAGTATAACACGGTAATACCATGGCAATTCATGTTGTGGACAACACATTCCGAAGCATGGGACACCTCTGTCCCAAAATGGTAAATTTAGCGCTCCAAAACAATCCCCCAGGGTTCTCAAAAGCTCAAATGTACTAAAGTAAAAATCTAGGGACATGTGGGTTTTGATTCGAAAAGACAGGGTAAACAAGTTAGTCATTATGCTCCTGTAAATGTGTTTTTCAGGAATAATTTCAAAACTTCTAAAGGATTTGAAGGAAGCACAATCAAATTTTGTGTTCTATAGAGGCCTATTCCAAATGTTACCACAATTAGGGCATGTGGCACACCAAGTTCCCTTTTTTGTTTCTCGTACCAGGATGATCGGCAATCCGGGCAACATATTGTGGCTCGAGTTTACATCCAAATAGCAGTGCTCATGGTGGGTATAGAGAAACGTAGATTCCACTTATACCCTGTTACATGTCATGAAAACATAAGCATTGACGTGTAGTATACTAGTTGGGTAATATGTACTTGTAAGCATATGTGATATATGTCTACAATCTAAGCCACTTGGCGGAATCACGAGAGGCTTAAGGCTGTGTATAAATACTTTAAAACTGTTAGCATGGTCTCCACCCGGACCGCCCGGATCCCATGAGTGAATC
Source organism: Rhododendron griersonianum (assembly GCA_018127125.1). Taxonomy (NCBI): domain Eukaryota; kingdom Viridiplantae; phylum Streptophyta; class Magnoliopsida; order Ericales; family Ericaceae; genus Rhododendron; species Rhododendron griersonianum. Next base: position 28,791,738 of record CM030798.1, read on the forward strand.
GGAAGTTGGATCTACATTGGATCTCACCTGAGTTGCCCCATCTATTCTCCTGAGGAGAAATTTGGTTTATTCACCCCACCCATGAGTACGCATTTGGGGAGAGAATTCCTGACTATTGCATGGGAATAGGTTCGTCTTCGACGTACTTTTCCCTTCTAATATTTTTCAATTGGAGTTTCTCTCATTCCGTTTATCAATTACAATATTGGGTAATCCCACCATATATTAGTAGCACGTAAAAACCTACCAAAGTCCTGAATAGACAAAGTTCTTGTTTGGTATCTTATGGTGCACTGATTGTTCCTTTAGTAGTCTGAGAATGTGGTAGCTGTTTGCGTTGAAGAACTTATGTTCAGAGGCACAGCTTAAGGGCACCAAATCTTTGTCAAGCGCTGCTGGATGATGGGGTCTTGCAGCTTGGAGGCATTGGAAGGGTTTCTCCCGGTGTTGTGATACCGCGACACAACTGCCTTGGGCTAGTACACTAACAGAGGGAACCATCACTCAGCTTACGTATGTCGAGACAGATTGTAGATTGAATCACATCTTTGTCAATATCCTAATGGAATGGGGTAATATCTGGGACCAAGGTTAGGACCACCTGACCAGCCTTCTATGGGGAGCTTCTCCTAGACCTCTGGTAATTAATTCTTTAGTGCTTCACTGCCTCCCTATTTGTTAGTGGGACTCTTTCCCATTCTATCCCCATGTGTTGGATCTTTGGGCATCGCATCTGAGACATAACGGGACTTTGGACCTCCAATACAGATATTTACCTACATACATTGGTGATATTGGCCGATATTCGCCTATATATTGTCGTATCACTTTCACCAATACTGCTAGTGGCCAATTTTTTCCTCTTCGCTATCTAAAAAGGTTTCTTTTCTGGCTTTCAGTAGCAATTCCCATCCTTTTAGCATAGATAAAAAGCTGCCTCAGTTCCTGTTTTCGAGAAGCCTTAACTCCACTCTTGTGCTTCCATTATGTCAGCTTGCGCAGAAAGAGCTACAAAAGATCAATATGTACAAGGCGCCAAGAGACAAACTAGTTTGTATCCTCAACTGTTGCAAGGTCATCAATAACTTACTGCTCAATGCTTCTATTGCTTCAAACCAGAATCCACCTGGAGCTGATGAATTTCTTCCTGTTCTCATTTTTGTTACTATAAAGGTAAGGTTAGTATGCTGCATGTAAATTCCATTTCTCTGGTACTTTTTCCCAAGTGCTTTGTCCTTATGTTGCTTTGGATCATGTATTGTCTAAATGTCAATGAAGACTTTTTGTTGCCTCCAAAGTTGTCTAATAAAAAAATTGCTCTTTGGTTTTTTGTCATCTTCAACCATTGATGTAACATCTTTTAAAACTTCATGCTATCTCCCTACTTTCTGACTGTTAAAAAAGATTGAAAATGTGTCTTCTTTATTTTTGGATAAGTTGAAAAGGGGTCAAAACTTAGTACTCGCAGAAATAGAAAGGTCTTCTCAGAGCTACACTGAGGGTGCCAGGATAAAAAAAAAAGTGTATGTAATACTGACCCCAAAACTTGTTGAAACTTAAGAACTCTTGAAATAGGAATAGATGCTCAGAATTCTGAGGTTCAATAAACTGGTGTAGAGGCTTGGTTTGGTTCGATTTAAAGGCATAAAAGCAAAAGGTAGGCCTAGCACAATCTTGGTTAGGATATCAAAAAGGCATTACTGCAAAGAACTCTACTTCATCGATCGAAGTAGTTAGTACATTGATAAAGACGTCATCAAGTTGATTTGTTAATAGGGAAGTCTTCTTCTTTACATTAGGGAGATTTTTTATGCAAACCACGGAAAAATGAGTAGAGCAAATTGCCAAATCCACATAGGACACATTTGGGACCTTGTATATATTTCTAAAGGCTTGCTGGCTGCACGTACCATGTTTTGTATATTTCATTGGTTTTACGAGTTAGAGACAATACGAGATATTCTAGGTTAATTGGACAAGGGCTATGTTCTATAATTTGGTCTTCGGGTCTTATTCTGGGTGCTGGTTTTAGGTCTTAAATATAGAATATGTGAAGTCAGTGAAAGGTTCTTGGGCAAAAGAAATTTGCTTCCCCCTTGTTTTTGCTTTCTAATGACATTTTCTTGTCGAAAGACATAATTCCAGTTTTGGAATGATGTTTGGGATGGTACTTAAAAACTAATTTTAAATGTCCAAATGGATGTAATTGTTGTCATTCTCGTGCATACAAAGATCTTATGATGTGGAATTTGAATATCTCAATTCAACTCAGTTTGACTTGTATATTGGACTTTTGGATCGCATCTTATCCTACAGGCAAACCCTCCGCAGCTACACTCCAATTTGCTATACATACAACGTTACAGGCGGCAATCCCGACTAGTTGCAGAAACAGCCTATTTTTTCACAAATATTCTCTCAGCAGAATCCTTCATTTTGAATATTGATGCCAATGCCCTTTCGATGGATGAAGCCGAGTTTCAAAATAACATGGAATCTGCCCGAGTCATCTTGTCTGGCCTTTCAGCAGAATCTTATGATACGTCTAGCCAAAGTGATAAAAACCTTATTGCTAGGGCAGAACCCACTGAGCCTAAGCAACAAGGTTTTACTACAAAAAAGCATCAGGACCCTAAAGTGCAATCTCATTTCTCAGTTGGATCGTCTGAAGCGAAATTGGGGAATAAGGACGAAGCATCTGGAAAAGATCAGCAAACAATATCCAATGTTCTATCCACATCAGATTTGGAGAATATAGGAGCATCTATGCTTATGATGGAGGACCAAGTGAGCCAAATCTTTCAAGATTTTCCGTATTTATTCTCCAAAGCCGGTGACCTAACAGTCAGTAATGTAGAAGAGCTCCTAGATAATTACAAACAACTTGTTTTCAGGTATGTTTGTCTTTCTAAAGGAATGGGAATTTCGACTCCATCTCCTCCATTGTCCAATTCACACCATCAACCCGGACTTGTAGCCGAAAATGCGAAGGAATCTGAAGATACCGGAGCAGAAGGGTCTAATTATGAGACGGAAAAAGATACTGATAGGACTGATGATGACCCAAATGGTCTCTCCCTGCCTGTAGTGGAAAAGTCGGAATCCAAGATACTACAAGATGAAGCATTGGAGTCCCAAAGTGTGGTGAATGATTAGATTTCCTCCCAGATAACTCGCAAGGCATGCTCTACATGCCGGATATATGTGGATTTATGGAAATGGTGGCCTTCCGGGCTTTCTGGATTTCTCAAGGGATGAAGTGTCGGTGTTGGGTCTCAATTTGCAAGTTTGGCAGTTCGTTTTTAGATGGACATGAAGAGAACACAGACCGAAGCGAATCCAGAAGTTTGAGCAGGGAAGGCCCGAGTAATGTACTCTGCTTCAGAATCATTTTGTCTTCCTCAATGTGTTGAAGCTATTGTTGCATGTGAATGCTGAGGGAGCAGAAGTCCCTTTGAGATGGTAGGAATTGGTTGTGGTCCAGTCTGATTGTAAAACTAGTTGCCATTGTTGTCGAGATCAAGAAACGTGATTTCATGATCTGTTTTGGGAAATGTGTTTTCTTGAAAGTTCCCTTGGAACAACTTTTGGGAAACACTTTTATTGTGTTTAGTGAATTTTTGGGACCTCTCGTGAAACCAACGATATGATACTGATGTCTATTCAAACTTTAGGTACAACCAGACAAAAAGTTCTAATATTTCGACCATGAGTTCATTATAAATCAAATGAATTTGTATTTGTGGTACGGCAACACAGAAAATTGTGCACAGATATATAACCAAAATCGGGAAATCCTTTTGGCTTCACACTTCTTTTCTTTAAAAGCGGATGTCAAGATTAACTTGCGCGCATCTCAACTAATTCCGGAATTCTAAGGTTAACGACCAAACAATCCCTCCAGTGACTCAAATGTTTGGAATGTTTGGCCATGGTTTTAGCTTTCACACTTCGTTAACGAGAGGATTATAGACTGTGCAGACTTAGCTTTTGCTTCACACTTCTTTTCTTTAAAAGCAGATGTCAAGATTAACTTGCGCGCATCTCAACTAATTCCGGAATTCTAAGGTTAACGACCAAACAAACCCTCCAGTGACTCAAATGTTTGGAATGTTTGGCCGTGGTTTTAGCTTTCACACTTCGTTAACGAGAGGATTATAGACTGCGCAGACTTAGCTTTTGCTTCACACTTCTTTTCTTTAAAAGCAGATGTCAAGATTAACTTGCGTGCATCTCAACTAATTCCGGAGTTCTAAGGTTAACGACTGAACAAACCCTCAAATGACTCAAATGTTTGGAATGTTTGGCCGTGGCTTTTGCTTTCACACTTCGTTAACAAGAGGATTATAGACTGCGCAGACTTAGCTTTCACATCGTTAACGAGAGAATTATAGACTGCGCAGACTGGTGAGGCAAGCTAATTTATATATTCTCCATTTCTCTCTTTCTGGTTTCCCTTTGGACCAATGGTAGTGGACCCTATACAAGTGTTACACCCATTTCCTCTCTTTTCATTTTTCCAAATTTTTCACTCTACTGAACAATAAGACCTTCATTAATGAAAAACAACTGTTGTTCAAGAGCTCCATGAAATTTGCATTTACAACAGCAAAAGCAAGAAATAAAGAGATAGTACTAAAATAAGCTGAAAAAGGCTGACTATTATGAAGCTAGGTAAATGAAGTTTTTTGCTACTCAAACACTATCAAATTTTAATAAGTTGCAACAAACAAGCCCTTATAAGCATTAGCATAATCGAAGACTATACTATATCCTACTGATCTTTGAATCTACACATCAGCTATTGTTATACAACTTAAATACAGAAGCTGGAGAGCACCAGCAAGCCAATAGCTTGGAAATATAAACTCCTCACTAGTTTCCTACCCTTGCAATCTGTGATTTCTTCAAGTTTATACAAGCAGAGTTGTGTCACAACTGAAGGCTAGTAGAAGCCAAAGACGGGTAGGAAAATACAAAGGTTTTTGACCGTCAACTTTGCTCTTTATAAGGAGTCCATATCAATTTGCTGACATCTACCTCAAGACCGCCACGGCCTGCAGCTTTTAAATGACGATCCAACACCTTGGGATCTGCACAAATGACGTGCTGCCCTTTGCGATACTGGATCAGTTCTAAGCCCTGAAGGGTGGTCAATATATCCTCTGCCTTAATGGCTGTCATGTCACTAAGCTCCTGCAGGGAGCACAAGTAATTTAAGAGAACATATATCGTTAACAGAAAAAACAGCACGTAGAAGAATCAAGACATCACAAGCAAGCACGACACATTCAACAAGAATTCACATGTTCTTCAATGAGGAAGAAGAACACAACTCTCTTCCTTTTTAAACATGCATTTGCTCTAACTAGGCTCAAATTTAGTTCTTCGGGCAGATAAGGTCAAAGCAAAAAGCACACCAATGACCAATCAAAACACTAAAATTTTAAGGCAAAAGATTATTTTGCTTTTTGGCGACAACATTAATTGCTGCTTTTTAAGGAACAATACTGTCTTGTTACATAGAAAGATAAGTATCAAAGACATACATGTACTTCTATGTGGATGGCTCCACTCCAGATGATAATAAGTAGAGGGTGTTTAAGAAAAAGAAATAAGATACAGAGAACAACTAAATGGAGCAATTGAACTAAAAGTTAGATAATTCAAGCACATATTCTGACACCTACCTTGATAGATATGTTGCCCTTGTGCTTCTTCAAAATATCTAAAAGAACCCGGGTCCAGTATCCTCTGTAGCTTACCAGCCCCAGGTCCGAAAGGGGTCTTTCAGGTGTGCCAACTTTACTCTCTTTCTTGGAAAGTTCATAAGCTTCATCATGTTAACAATGGCATTAGCGACTATACGGTGACATAATGTTGAATTACTTGCCCTTGTGAGCAAGTCACCATTTTGGAAAAAAGCAAGTATGCAATATTTATGTGAACTAAAGATTAATATGTAAAAAAAGATAGGGGAAATTAAATGGAACTGAGATGATAAAAAAGAAATGGAGAATTAACTGGAAGTTAAGCTTACAGAATGCAATTAGGAACTTCCCATAGCCTTTCCTCTGATAGGGAGGAAGAGTAAGAATGCATGCCAAGTTATAGGACTCTTCTGAATGCTTTTCCTGCATCATTGGATGACAAAGCTTACCAAGATGGAAGTGTCTTCAGAAATGTCTAATAAATATTAAACTGCCTTCAGGTCTCAAAATTTTCAAATAAAACGTTTCTGGTTATAATAATTAATCAGATACAGCCTAACTTATCTCAATGTTCAAATTTATTCAGCGAAGAAATACTAGTTATATGTTGTTCCTTGAGCTGACGACCCAGCAGAATACAATATTCTGAAGACAAAAGGTTAAAAAATGCATCTCCTTGTGAAGAAGGAAACCGGACTCTGACATTAATAAAAGAAGGAACGCATAACAAAAGTAAGCAAGTTGAACCTAGTCAGTCAACATCTACTTGGTGATTTCTGGAGAAACCAATACAGAAACATGATCTAAATTGAATGACATTGACCATTATGGTTTATATTTCTCTTACAGGTGCCATCCCATTAACAATTTTTTATTTCAAAGGCATGTTTACAACGCGAGGCTCCTGCCCAAAACACCAGAAATGCTGATTCCTACTTCAGCATCTTGAAACACCTTCTCTAACTTGGCCTTCTGCTCCTGAATCTTCGAAGCCACAAGTTACCACAACTATAGAATGCTGAAATACCCAATTTCACTTGTTTGCTCATATTTGTTTGATTTGAAGAAGTCCACAACTGACTACACTGTATAGTTAATACAATGTCAAGTCAGGTTGCTCCTGCATTTGCTTATTAAACCTAGACTGGTACTGGTACATGTAAATTCAAGTCCAAATCAGTATGCATTTATGTACAAGGCTTGGTTTGGTTATCAGTACGCATTTATGTGATATAATAGGAGAATGGATGACTTCAATTTCTCGTCAACTTTTATGCAAAAGATAGGCCTTTACTGGCTCCTAAAAACAAAAATCAAACAGGTGATCTGCAATGTAATTGGTGAAAGACACTCATTTAAGATTTTGTCTTATTTATCCTAGGATACTAGTTAACATAACCACGCCAAACAAAGCATCAATAGCTACACATACAAATGAGTGGATATTCAGCACTCAGATACAAAAACAATCTTATTTAACCCTCCTTATACAACATCCGTCTGTTGCATGCCACCAAACCGTGTGACATCAGATAATCTATACACGCTACATCAAACTGCCACTATAACTTCCCACAAAACAGAACAGGACAGCAATAAGGAGGATGATTTCAAAAAACCTTTCAAACTTATTAAATACCTTAGAGAAGTAGCCAACCATGTGGCATCCCCGATCATCACATTCACAAAGCACGTAAAACAGAAACAAGTCAACATCATAATAGAGAGTCTTGTGATCCAGAAACAATTTTGCCAGATAGCAAAGATTTTGTCCATAAACCTTGTTCTTCTTGCCATCAATCTGTTTCAAAATAATACAAGTCAGAAAAGCTAAACAAACTTCAGAGATGGCATCCATGACGCAGTGATAATAAATTGCCACTCAATGCGTACTATATAGAGAAGAATGGAGAATTAGATTTACGTAGCTGACCCCAATTTATCTGGACGCAAGGCTTAATTTGATTTGGTGTAATTCATGCGTAAGATAAAACATTAAAAAGTGGATCAATTGAAAAGCACTAGTTACGTTTGAAAACCTAGCTGAAAAAATATACTCCATACTACAATCTTGAAATCTCATCAAACTAATCAATGATGCGATGTGTAATCTTGATCATGATGAGATTAAATAAAATGCAGGCAAGCTACATCCAAACCAATAGCAAAAGGGTATATAATACAACATGAGAGCGCACCTCAAACATTGACAAGGTGCCACTTCGATATATCTCATCACCAGGGGGATGCTTTAGATCGCATTTTCTCTTCAGAAACAAGATTAAAAAAAAAAAAAACAGAAAAATGAATTTAGTCTTGATTGACAAGAAGACGAAACCTTAAGATGACATTATAGAAAAAGACCAAAACAAATGGATAAAACCCAAGACTTAGAGACGCAAAACCTTTAAGCTCCAATTCAAGATACTACAGGGATTATTCTCCATATATCACTCCAGAACATGAAAAACGTCATCCATTTCAGAAAAAAATGAAAAGAACGTACTCACACAAATATACCACTACGAGACAACACAGAAAAGCATATAATAGCAACTCACACCAATACAAGGAAACAGCAGCTATCAAACTAATGGAACTTCTTCCAACAATGATACTCTTTAGCCAAGTAATGAACAACCATCCCTGTCTGCACAACCCTTAACTCTTAGACAGCTGGAAGCCTTAAATACCACAAACAAGTAGAGAACTCTAAAACTAACAGCTTCCTTTTACTCCCGCTCCGGCATATATGAAGACTGTGAAAAAATTGAGGTAGATTCTGCCCAAACCACCTCAGATATTAACTAGTTCAATGGGAGGAAAGTTCAGGTGGAGATACATGAGTTTCATCACTACATATGCAAAAAATAAATCACCACCTTCAGAGCCGATACTTATTGGACACAGCTCCCATCCCTGAATCCCTTAGCCGTGTCATATATGGTCAAATCAAACAACATGAAGGCAACAGGGTTTTATGAAGGGCAAGGACTAGGATTGGGTATTCATTAACAACAAGAGAACATGGTAACAATGTAAGCATCAGAGAGGGTAAGATTGCTGCTTAAGAAGCATTTATTATTTAAGGCATACAGCTCACTTTATGCATGCAAGAACTTCACTACAACGTCCAGAAAAAGAAGTACTACAATGCTTTTCTTAATCTTTTCAATTATGCATACCAAAATCTAAACTTCGGGAAGTAACATGATTACAAGGAAAAAAATGAGGCAAAGCTCACCATATGCCTCTGAAGCTGTTCTTTGCGCTTCATGAAAGTGAGGCAGAACTCACAAAAGTACAGCTTCAAACAGTCATTGTATTCTGGTGGAAAGGGAGAGAAGTACCATGTCTCAATCTCATATCTTCCAAGTTCTATAGTTGCTATATTTTTAACTTTTGTGAATTCTTCATGTTCACGCAAGCTGGCAGCATCAAGCTCCTCATGGCCCTACACGGTTGAAAAGAACTTCTTCATAAAGTTTTTCCTAGAACATGTACGACAACAATAAGTACTAACAGTGGTGATAAGTAATTAAGTACATACCTCCACATGCGTCTCGTCAATCTTGCGCTTCTGGTGGCGCGTCATTTTCAAGCTTGTTGCCTAATACATCAACGATGAAGAAATCCATACAATGAGGATTGATAATATTACATTTTTCAAAAAGAAATATATGTAGAGATCTAATTTTTAAGCATATATACACAAAACAGTCCCTTCTATGAACCTTGCAAGGACAATGACCATACAAAGTAATTCCGAAACATTACCCCTTCCCAGCATAAAAAGAAAATTGAAGAGAAAGAGGAGCGTATCTGTTCTACAAATTGGTCCAGGCGGGGATCCAACGCCTATATAAAAATCGGCCTAGGCGCAGACTAGGGAGCTAAATGGATTCTGGGCGCCCCTCTTCCACCCGACTGGCGCCTAGCGGCTTTAGAACACTTACTAAAAAGGGGGCAAAGTTGCATGGACATAGAACTTGAAAGAGACACTATATCTGGGTTTAAGCCCTTTTATTTAGGAAAAACACGTATAACTATATACACACAGTGAGTTCTACCATTTGTGTGTCTTGAACAAGCACCCAGCCACTTAAACTGGCTTTATACTTCTTTTCACAAATATAAGGAAAACACTTATTGACTTCCTCAAAAGCTTGAAAAGAAGCATTCTTGTCTGAAGCATTTCCAACTGCTATGATTCCAGCATGAACACTTGAGTAACTTGAAGTTTCAAATGTAAACCAAGACCAGAAATAATACCTTGTCCTCCACCTTTTCATCCACAACAGTCTCCACAGAATCAAGATCAAGCTGTTCAAGTTTAACCCACTCATCAAGCCTTCTATTGACTGAAAGACACATAACAGCATGCAAAAGAGGGGCAAAAAATCAGCAACAAAAACCGAGAGCACACTAGAACAAAAAAAAAATTCACTACAGAATGTTTCCACTAAACTAAAATAAATGGACTAAAAAGCCCATGTTTCCACGAATTTTTAGGCAGGTCATTCCCCTCACATACATCAACTAAAATACTACCATTTAGTGAATACATCTTTGACCATTGTCATTAGCCAGAAGAGAAAAAATATAGTGGAAACGCACCCAAAATTCCACAAACATAAACCCTATCCCTAACTTACCAATTGCTAAGAGAACAAAGAACAAAGATACGAATTTTTACATTCCGTATAATGGACGTAGTACTCGTAATCGTTGCCCAAACATACACTCTAACCCTAACCCTAATTTACCAATTGCTACGAGAACAAAGAACAATCAGACGAATTCTTACATTCCGTGTAATGCACGTAGTACTCGTACTCGTTGGGCCCAGTGCCGTGCATCTTCCTCCGTTCGATGACCTTGACGGGGTGAAACTTCCCGTCCCTCCAACGGCACATGACGCGGGTACCCACCTCCAACGGCAGTACACTCGCTTTCCTCTTCCTGCCCACGTCATTCTCCGGCGCGTATCCGGCAGAATCGGACGCCGGTAGGAGGTGTCCGTCGCCGGCGCCACCGAGAGTCGCGGTCGAGCCGTTCTCCGTGCTCGGCGTGTCTATCGAGCCCATTTTCGTTTGATTGGATTTTCGGAGGAGAATTGGACAAGTACAACTGTACAAGTATCTGTTTTTAAGAAGAAATTACGGTCACCACCCTCAACTATAGAGAAAATACAATAAGGGACATTATAGCTTGACGAAATTGCATCAAATTCCGTTACATAAATAACTTTGCTTTGGCTTATCTTTTTTTGTCTTATTCAAAAAAAAAAAAAAATTCACCTCTCTTAGTTTTGTGTCAATTTTTATTGGATTATTCGTTCGTCTAGACGAGAGAAATCTTAAGAGTAAAAATTATCATCAAATGCCTATAAAGGTTCTTTAATGACGAAAATAATCCAAAACAAACAGAATTTTTGAATTATTTTTGTCTTTAATCCAAAAAATTAATTCAATTAATTATTTTTAATTTGTAAATCCATCTCGTCGAGGTAAAACAATAATCCACGAAAAAATGATAACTAACAAATGCGAAAAAAAATTTGTACAAGGCAAAAAAAGTCTTCCTTAATTATTTGGCCAAAACATCTCTCACTTTTCTTTCCTTTTTGTTTTATTGTTTTGCCAGATGATAGGGTGTTAAGGCTTAGGTTGCATTTTTGTAACGGTCTTTCTATTGTCAGCCCAGTGGGTTGACAATAAGCACACAAGAAGATAAGGAAAACACATATTTCTATATATATTTTTACACTTTTTAATACATATTCACACTTCTTACTGTCAACCCATTGGGCTGATTTTAGAATTTTCCTTTTTTTAAACTTATCTTAAAATAAGTTGGTTTGTCATTATTTGAATTTTTTTCGCATTTGTTAGTTTTGCGCCAAACTTTTGTGAATTATTAATTCGTCTCAACAAGAGCAATCGGAAAAGTAAAAAAATTTACTTTTACCCAAGTATTTTGAGAAATAACTACTTTTTAGCAAAAAAATGTGAAATAAGTGGTTATTTCTCAAAATATTTGGATAAAAGTAAAAAAAAAAAATACGTTTTTAATTCCAACGAATCAATAATTCATAAAAATTTGTCGCGAAACTAACAAATGCAAAAAAAAAATCAAATAATGACAAACCAATTTATTTTAAGATAAGTTTAGAAGAACGCAGCCTTAGTAATTGAGAATGTAATATTATATCCTCTTAATTGCTAAGTGGGGAACAAATTGAATAGAAATGTTGTTCTTGATTGGTATTCAATTTGAATCACATTCTCAACTAGTAAATAAGATTATGAAATCTTCCTTATCCGTTTTAAAGCACAAGTTACACTCACATTATATTTGTTCGCGTTCGTCAGTGACTCGTCTCTGATGGTATGATTTAGATGTGCAGCTGTGGGTGGGGAGTTTTTGTGCATGATTGGGTCACCGGAGTTGAAGATCTATATTGGTGGATGATGATGGCGAGGTTTTTTTTTTCATTTTCTTGTTGATTTGCGATCATTTGCTTATTCTTCTCCCTATTGTGGAGGTTTTCTCTCCAATTTCTTGTCGTGAGTTTTTCTCCCGACTGGGTTTCTCCTAGTTGGGTTGTTTCTTATTTCTGCAGGAAAGGTTTAGTTGGTTGGGGTATAGTCTATGGGATGAATCCCCGCCGTCGTAGTTATTGGATCCTTTGTCTAAGGACAAGTTTTTCATCTTGATGTACTCTTTGGTTAGAGTTATAATATCATATGTTATCAGTTGGCCAAAAAAAAAAAGTTACACTCACATTACCGTTTTGAATTTATCGCAAAATTTAGCATAAAATGTTCAATTATTTGAAATAAAAATATATTTCAAAGTAGTCTGGTACCATCTGCGACTCTGCGGGTACCATTCAATATTGACCGACACCGCCTGTTGTCGGCCAGTATTTGAGCCGAAACAAACTTTGAGGTATAAGGTACAGGATTTGGTCAAAACTAGTACGTACTAGCCAGTACAGTGCGGGATTCAAAACCTTGTTTAAATACGTTTTACTTAACACTAATGAGATTACCTTATTGATCTCTCGAATACCTATTATGATTGTGCTAATTGAAGCAGATTTCAGAAAGTTCAATGCAATCTAAAGAAAAGTAACCAAGCCAAAAAAAGAAAAAAGAGAGGTAAAAGTAATTAAGACTGGGGATTAAAATGAACATTTAAAATGAGAAAAAGTGAATAGCATGGCCTGTATAAAACCATGACCGCCCAGCCTTAGTAGCAGCTAACTTGAAATTTTATTTTATTTTTTCATTTTTTGTAATATACAGAGCCAATGAATAGGATGGAGCTTAAAATGGAAATGTTCATGTTTGTGTCAACAATGGTACTTGTGACAAATCAATTGCTTCTCTTTGCTGGTAAGGTCCAAAATTAGGTTTTTGCTTACAAATATACAGTGATTATTTTGCAGTTTTTTTGTCTCAAACAACCTGATATAAATGGACTTTTATGATCTTTTCATATAAAATCAAATTACTTACTAGATTTTGCGACTATCTCAACCGGAGCCCAATCGCACACCGCCGTTAATTGGAGACTCCTTTTTCGCGTTTTACATCTGCAGTTTTGGTTTATTAGTGTCTTGGCGCTCATTCTATAATGCATTTCAGCAAAACGCATTATCAGAAAATAATTGAAAAATGCAAGATTCAAGAATCACCTCCGGATAAGCTTTTTGAATACTAGTATTATACTTTCGCATACAAAACCCTTAATGCAAAATATATTATATATATGCACGTATGACGTATCATCTAAACACTTTTACAGATTCTGATATAAACCACAATACAGAATCCATAATTTTTTTAAAAATCATCTGTTGTGATGGTGTATATAGGTGCCGTCCATATCGGCGTTAACTACGGCAGGCTCGGAAACAATCTCCCTCCTCCGAGAGACGTAATAAACCTTTTCAAGAGGTGCAGAATCCAATCCCTCAGGCTATTCGACCCCAGCCCCGAGGTGCTCAACGCGTTGCGAGGATCAAACCTTCGTGTCTCCCTCGGCGTGAGGAACCAAGATTTGCCAAGCCTCGCGTCGAGCCCAGCTGCGGCAACCCGATGGGTTAACAGGAACGTCGCGCCGTACAAGAATAACGTGAGCTTCGGTTGGATCACTCTGGGGAATGAGGTGATACCTGGACCTTTTGCCAATTGCGTTGCGCCCGCCATGAATAACATCCGCAATGCCCTTAGGTCGATTGGATTGTTCCGTACATACAAAGGTGAGATGTTACAAAACACAAAAATTAAGTTTGCATTTACAAAAATATAGTAGTAGTAATACTATGAATCAAAATATCGTTTGAAAATTTTCATAGACAAAAATTGAATCGGGTCTCTAAGCTTGTCCTCACTGATACCTTCTACAGGTGACGACAGTTACTACATTAATCCTCGCAAGTTCTTACCCACCTTCGACAGGAGCCTTCACCGGTGAAACAGTTACTGTCATGAGGAACGTAACAGCTTTCTTACAGAGAACCCGTGCACCCATCATGGTGAATGTTTACCCGTACTTCGCATACGCCTCGGATCCGGCCCACATTTCGTTGAACTATGCCACGTTCAGTTCGCAAACACCGGTGGTGGTGGATGGACCGTTCAAGTATTTTAACCTGTTCGATGCTCAGGTTGATGCTTACAACTCCGCGTTGGAGAGGATCAATGCAGGTACCGGAAATGTCTATTTTCACGTTTTTTGTTTGAATTTAGTACTATTCACGGAATTTCATATTGATTACATGCTGATAAAAACATTTGACTTCACCCCGATAATCGCAGGCAATGTTCCAATTATCGTGTCAGAGACGGGTTGGCCAACTTCCGGGAACTACCCATACACAAGTATACCTAACGCGCAAACGTACAACAAAAACCTTATCAATCACGTCAACCGCCAGGGCACTCCGAGGAAGCCTAGCCGGATAACGGACACCTTCATTTTCGCCATGTTCAACGAGAATCAGAAACATAGTGGGGTTGAGCAAAATTGGGGATTGTTCTATCCAAACACCCGACCTGTTTATCCGTTGTTCTAAACTTTGCTAAGCCAAGTGAACTATAGAGCCTTTCAGTACTTCTATATTGTATTTGAAGTCCAACCAGCCATGCATGATTGCAAATAAAACTTAAGGTGGACTGCCAAAGAGGCAAGGGTTAAAGATGTTAGTATGACTTTAACATTAGTAAGAAGAAAATATTTCACATCGATGCCTGCTTTCGTATCTACATATGCACAGCAACACCTATCGATAGAAGTATGCATATATCTCCTTCGGGCCAAATTTACTCTAGCAAACATTACTTTCAATCCAGTATACTTTCATCATCAAAACAGAACCGGCAAAATCCTCACATTCATGACAACTTGAGAAATGATTATATGAAGGTTTTAAACCTTTCAAGCTATGTAGCATAGGTACGAAGTATGATAATCAACATTCTGCAGTAAAATAAGTAGATGAAGCGACACTGAAATGGCACAGTAAATAGCATTCTACCATTTCATTAACCACAATTAGCGCAGAAAATGGAGGGTTCTCGGAGTCAAAGTGAAAAAGATATTGACATGAATCAAGCAATATAAAGAACAGAAAAGCCAATAATAGAAACTAAAAAGAACATCAACCTTTCTTTTCATCTTCCTGTAAAATTGACCGAAACACCATAAAGCTATTCTGGCTAAAATTTATGCCTCTTAAAGTAAGAAGAAAATAGAAAAAAGGTACCAAAAGATGCACCTTGCTCAGCATCATCCGTAGCAGACCAATATGTCCCCCTATCCTACTCTCGGTGAGGACTTCTGTAACTTATTGTACTAATACTACCCAGTGCTTTCCATACCCTAATCAACAGCCTTCTTCCAAAACAAAGAGATGAGAAACCAAGAAATAAAACCATATGATCTGCCAACAAAATTTGGAACTTTCCAGATCCTGTACGTGAGAAAAATCAGTAATACGAGAGAAAAACAGCAAATCAAGCTTCAGTTTCCGAAGATGCTCTGCTTGAACCAGTGATGGGGGATTCAGGAAGCATTGAAAGTTTGGGTTGCAGGCCTCTACACAGTTTTAAGGATGGCCCCATTTTCATGTACTGCACAGAGAGAGAGAGAGAGGTATAAGTCTAAAGAAAATGGGAACGTAAAGACAATTCTATATATTGGACTCAAATCTAGTAGCATCTGACATGATCTATTGAAGACGAAGTTAAGAATTTAAACCAAACCCATCAAATTAACTTAAATACTTAGATCACTCAAATAAAGGAATAGTGGCAAAGGTACAGCTTCTTACCTCCTCGTAAAAAGCATTGATCTCCTCCTCTGTAAGCCCGTCATCTTCTCCAGCATTTTCCTCCCAGCCAAGAGAACGAAGAAAAGCAGCCTCTTCCTCATCAGGATAAACTGTTCCATTAAGGCACAAATTCTTCTCCCCTTCATGACTATCCCCATTGTTAGTCACCTCACTACCAGTCTCGCTAACACAAGAACTTACATGAGAACTAGCTCCCTCAACTGATTCACCGCACTTCTCCACAGGCAGAGACACAACAGCAGAAGTGTTTGTTGAGGTTTTCTTCCTCATGAGATTGAAAAAGTCACTCCGGCTCCGAGCCTGAGACGATTTCTTTTCCAAAGTGGCTCCAGAATTTAAAGACAAAACAGCTACCTTGCCTTCAATGGTAGAAAGATTTGGGCTTTTTGGGCTCTTCAAAGAAGCAGAAGAAAGCATTGGAGCAGCAGCAGAAGCAACCTGGCAATTTACTACTCTGCTGGCATTATCAATTGGGTTTGATACATCCTTTCCTATGGAGGAGACACCATTTTCCCGAACTGGCTTGAGAACAAGAAACTTCCCAGCATGAGATGATCTTGGGGTGTCAGATCTCACTTGTCCACCATGAAGAGAATGATTAGCCAGTTGGGATGAAAGGGGCTGCTGCTGCTGCACAATCTTGGAACCCACCATCGTCTCATTGGTTCTCACTGCTGTTTTAGGCTTTGATTTATCAGAACTAAGAACCTGGAGGGAAAAAAAAAGGCAGGAGCTAATTGACCACTCAATGTCCATACAAAACAGAATCTAACATCGCAAAAATTTAGCCAGGAATTTAGAATACAAATAAACAAAAAATCGCAAGGAACAATGCTTCAATAAAGTAACCAAAGAATATAACATCTTGGTAAATGATTTGCCATGCCACCACAACAAACCACAGAACAAGGTTTGCTCCTTTAAATATCTGATTCTATAACCCTAACAAATGATTATGTATTAGACCAATCATTACGGGAGGATACTGGAGCAAAAAGATTATTTACCACTTTGGAACCACCCTGTAGGATAAACCCCGGATACCTGCAAGGCTGCAACCACACAGAAGCCAAAGGTATCGTGTGTAGGGCTTCTGATCAAACCAAGCTACTCGAGTTCCAGCCCGTATTTGTTCGCCAAAAGCTTGTTCAAGATCAGTTTGTCACATAAACCAAGCTTGAACATTTTTTTGAAGTTTGTTAAGGTTTCAAACAAGCTCGAACAATCTAGTACTTGGCTTGTTTGGCTTATGATGTATAAAAATTTCAAGCTACTCGAAATTAGCTCGTGTTACGCTTGATTAAAGCTCGTTTGAGATCGGCTCGTCTCATAACCAAGCAAGTTTGAACATATTCTTAAAGCTAGTTAAGTTTTCAAACCAAGTTTGATCAACCACCGCTCAGCTCGTCTAGCTCGTTTACTACCCCTAATTGTGTAAGTCAAGCCAATGCTAACGGGAGTTAAACACAATACCCTGGATACTACCACTTCACACTAACAATCGTAACAGCCCTCAATCAACCAACTCGTACACCACTCTTCTGTAGGAAAACAATTCCATATGTAAAGGCAAAACTAGTGAGGACAAGGTGCGGTTCAGTTCAGTATACCACAACCCTCCATATTTGGCTAGCATGTCCCGCTTAAGACGTGTACGCAAAATGCACACTTTAGGAGATACATGGAAAGATGCATTGTTCAAAGCAACTTCAAAATAGAGTTTCAACAACTGTGCCTTTTCCACAAGTGCTAACCAGGAGCATTCTTAAAGCTGACCATCAACCAATTGGCAATTCGACTCCAGGTCCCCCAATCGTAACAAAAATGAAGATATTACTAAAGTCACCTTAAAATCCGATAGGGAAAAAAAAAAACAGCTTTGAGGCCCGCCAAAATCAGCACACTTGAATGAGCTTAACGAATTGTGTGACCGAGTACCCATCAGTATACGGAATATGGTGTTATTCCATACCTCCACAAATTAGAGGACAAGAAGTCCTCTAAAGAGAAAACAAAAGAAAACACAAATTCTTCGACCTACTATTCAGCATGATGATGTCCCCTTAACTGGGATTCATAATTCTCTTTGATAGAACTCTAATTTTCTATGTAGAGAGAGAAGTGCAAGCAGGTGCTTATCAAAAGCACGGATGTGAAATGAGTATCTTATCTGCTCAAAAAATCCTAAATAATAGAAAGAAGGAACCACACAATGTAGCATATTTGACGTGCATAGATCAAAGAACCCTTCAGGTAGATAACCTGAAAATAACTGATCCATCTATTAGACGTGTTTACAATACAAAATACAAAACACAAAACAGTTCATTTGCTACAAAATAACACAGGAAAGTATGGAAGAAGTTCTATCAAAAAGCCTTTATGCATCAAGGGTCTTACCGGTATTAATTGCTTGGATTGCTTTATTGCCAATTCCTCAAGCCTCTGTGTCTTATCAGGAAGCTGCAAGTCAAACAAAATAAACCATGATACACCAGCCTTGATTATTCCCTACAAAACTACAACAGGAGTAACAAACAGTTACCTGGGGAGTAGTATGAGCTCGAGATGGAGCCTGCGACAATGCCTCAGCCATGTTAAGACTTGCTTTAGGACTTGAAGACCCAGATGATTGGCTCGACATAACACTTTGCTGAACTGATTTGGGACTCATGCTATTGCCGCCAATCATTGTGGGCACCTCTGCCAGAGCAGAAGTCCACCCCTCACCACCAATCAAGCCAGGATTTACAAAAGGCAAACACTGTACAGCAGTGGTTGAACCAGGAGATGGAACTCTTCCTATATCAGGCACTCCTTGCTTCTCTCCAGTTCCAAGAGAGGGAAAATCCTTGTCAAAAGAACTTTTCAGGGTGCTCCTAACAAGTTTACTTCCGGAAAGCACACCATTGGTGCTACTGTGATTGCTCCTACCACCATTTTTTGAGTCCACTACTCTTCGAGGCAATAGCTCTTCAGGTTTCCTATACACAAGGGAATTAGAACGCCTCAACATATCCTTCTCAGCTCTACTAATTAACATATCGCCCAATGGATCGTCCTGGTCCCAATGGTTCCCAATAGCAGACCTGTCTTTGTCTTTATCTCGGTTCTTATCGCGATGACTTCGACTGAAACTACTGTATGGATGCTTTGAAGAACCATTACTACTTGGATTACGCCGAGAGTTGTCTTTATCACTTACACTCCTAGAACATCTATTTTGCCGGGATTGTGCCGAGGAATGACCATCTACAACAATGTAAACATGAAAAATAATAAATCCTAAAATACAAACAACAAAACAAGAACAAAAAGGAAGGTTAATCAAAACTGGAGAGAGTACCACTACCTGTGTGCGAAGATGACGCAAAATGGTGGGCTGAATTGCCAGCCCCATTGACACTTCCAGTAGTTCTCAACCATTCTGGAACTAATGTGGGTTCACTTCTGTCCATGAGAAGTGAACATGATCAAATATACAAGAAACCACAACTTGCCTTCCGTTCAAAACCCCTCCCCGCGGAAAGAATGTTCTCTCCTATCCGTAAAAGATCCAAACGCTTCCTTTTCCCTCTCCGAGTGTATAAAACTTCAACAGCATTCGAATGAAACTAACATTCTTGTCCTCTCACAACAATTAAAAGAGGCGAAAGCCAACACTTAGCCCGACGATGTACTTAAATGAGGTCCATCACCGCCCAGGGCAAATACAATGACGATTACGAGGAAGAAAGCTTCTCTACACCTCCATCTTCACTAAAAAGACGGATTCGCAGACGAATACAAATCACTCAGAAGACCCTCATTGCGGCAATAATAACTACCATACGAAACGAATTGAAAGTAGAAACCCTAGGTTCTCAATCACTGGCTCGAATCAATCAGAACAACAAAACCCCAGAAACCAATACAGCCGCAGTCATGCAATTATTAACTTGAGGGACTAAATCAAAACCCTAGAAAATTTGACCAAAATCTAGAACCTTCTACCAAGTAAGTTCTAAAGATCGAAAGCCACGTCCAGTTATATATAGAGAGAGAGAAATAGCAAAGCAAACCTCCCGTGTGGTTTCCCGTAGAGGAAACCCTAACTGCTCGAATAACCGCCAAAGTAATTGTATATTGTATATATATCTGTGTAGAGAGCGAAGGGGGGCGGGAGAGAGGGAGAGGTGTGGAGTGAAGAGGAGGAAGTTGAAGGGGAAACGGAGTGATATTAGGGCAGATATAGAGAGAGAAAGCAGAGGTGAAATCGCTATTGGAGTTTTTGTAGAGAGAGAGAGAGAGAGAGCAGAAACGTATGAAGAACAGGGTCTTGGAATGAATTTTAATTTTTTTTTTGGTATTTATTAATTAATTAATTAATTTTTCTGTTTCCTTTTCTTGCTCGCCAATTAAAATCTCTGCACACAACCAACCAAGAGTAACGTGAACCCGTTGTTCCGGGTGAACAGGTTACGGGTGTTTTGGTTCTCAGGGTTGCGGGTCGGACCGGACATGCTGTCGAGCACTCCCTCGCCAAGCGGGGGTGCCGAACGGCATCCGGCCGTTCATCTCGGTGCTGACGGTTAGGCACCGCTGCCAAGCACCCCGGCACCGCTGCCAAGCACCCCCGCTTGGCAGCATCTCCTAATCTGGGTTGTAGGGTCCTCTTGACGGTGCACCCAATCCATACTGCACTATCCGCCGCTTAACAGACCGGATTTAATTCGATCCGATTAAATCCGATTCGATACAATGTGAGTTCGATTATCGAAATATGGTCTGATTAATTCAAAAACAAACGAATTGAATTCGCATAGATCTAATCCGGTCTGTTTTATGAATCTAATCCGACAATTTTACATTAGATCTTTGGAGTGTTAAAAATATATAAACGCAAAAATCGAATATTTATAATTGATGACTGAAGCGTGGGCTTTACGCATAGCATGTGGGATGGCTGTGGATTTGGGGATTGAAAACGCAGTGTTTGAAGCTGACTGTCGAACCGTAATTGACTGCATAAAGAGCAAGATTGAGCACAGCCCATGGGAAATAGCAGCAGTTGTGACAGACATCAAGCACTGGGCATCACAAAGGAATTGTATTTTCTCCTGGGTTTGCCGAGAGCAGAACTCTGCGGCTCACTGGATTGCTACAAATTGCTTAGATAGAGATCTTAATTTTAATCCAGGTTGTATTCCACCTGAGCTGGATCACCTTGTCAAGAAGGATAGGCCAGTTTGATTTTGTAATCGTTGTTTGACTTATCAAAAAAAAAAAAAAGTGCTTAATATTGTGGGTTGGTGTGCTTATTTTTTGATAGGCTAAGTGAATTGGGAGAAACTTTTATGTATCTCCGGTATATTAAGATGGTATGGTACCTCTCCGGAAAGTTTCTAATTTTTCGATCACATTTGGATGATCGGCTCCGTTCATTTTGTAGAATTCGGCGAAAACCTTAATCATTCCAAAAATCGTATTTATCGGACTTTCGTATTTATCGGCGAAAACCTTAATGATCGGCACACGTGAAAATTGAAGAAAACCAAAACTGGGTCAAAAAGCACACTGAATCGAAACCCAATTTTGATTTTTTTGCAATCTCCACGTGTGCCGATCATGTATCTACTAAAGTCCGATGAACACGAGTTTTGACAAGCTTATGGTTCTCGCCGAATTCTACATAATTAACGGAGCCGATCATCCAAATATGATCAAAAAATGGCCAAAAAATTAGAAACTCTGCGGAAGGGATACCAACCGCTCTTGTATACCAGGGAATAGGGATACATAAAAGTTTCTCGTGAATCGGACTATCTGATCGTCTTTGTGACCGAGTTATACATTTGTGGGGACTCCCCCATTGGTAAACTATTTCCTATTTCATAAAGCGGGTGAATATCTCTCTCATATCAATAGTGGAACGTGATTTGCTACGAAATGAAGAAGCGAAAAACAAAGTGTGTATTTTTTTTTTATACCTTTTAATACACATTCATACACTTGTTATTATCAGTTCAATATAGAATTTTTTTCTTTTGTCAAAAACTAGCAAGGTGAATTGACACATTTTTTGAGTTCTCTCCAATCTCGTGGATTTGTCAAGTGTCAAGTACGTCTATTGTGATCTAATCTCGATGGTTTGAATTTAGTCAAACATGTGGAGCTTTCTAAACCTAGTATTATTCATCGGGGGAAAAAATAATTTGATCATGAGTTGATAGGTTTTTTGTTTTTGTTTTGGTTGAAAAAAGTAGGCAGTCAATCAGCAAAATCGCATTTCTTGTACATTCGGAAAATACCAAAAAAATATTTCATATTTACCATTAAAAGTCATTAACGAATCAACCAAACTCTACCCAAACGGACGTGGAATGGGCCCAAAATACGAACTGCACACACTTGGATCCCGCGGCACTACTTGAGATCATCATTTGCAATCAATAATGTCAGGGGGTACGTCAGGGGTACAGCAAATCTTGTACAGCAACCGCGCACAGATCTATTTTGCACCCATTTTGGGTCACACAAAAATGATCGGAGTGGCTCATTTTGTTTAAGGCCCCTGTAAAAAATCATCTCAATCCGATATCGGTAAAGACGTTTATGAATTATCCAACTTTGCTTCAAAAATTTGGCCTGAATTTCTAAAGCAAAGTTGAATGATTCGTAAACGCCCCTATCGGTATTGAATTGAGATTTTGATGCAGGGCAAAACTATGAATCGAAGAACAAACGTGCAATAAGGACAATCACAAACGGGATAGATGTAGAGAAACTCTCTCTATACACTTTGTCAATCAATAATAATCAAAACTGTTCAGCCCTAAGGCTTACATCTCCTTAAATACGAAGCAAACCCTAACCCTACTAGGAAAAGGAAAAAAATACCAATTTTGACAAGTTCCGAAATTATTACATATTCTGAAAATATAAGAAAAAATAAGACTTCTCCAACAAGAACGGACGTTATTGGACCTTTCTATCAAAAGTTATAAGAAAAAGATTATTTCCTAAAACGGCAAATTTAGCCTTTCGGAGCCCTAAACGGCCGAAAACGGCTAAAAAACAAATGTCACATGGCAAATTTTGGCCGTGTGTCCTGACCGTTGGACCGTTTCGGTTCGAACCTAGGTAGGCTCGATTACTAATTCCACCGTCGCGTCGCCACTTATTTACAATTATGCCACTCGATGCTTTAAATGGTATTCCTCCTCTATGCGCACCGCATCATATTAAATTTTTACAGGGACCCTAAAAATATATTTTGAACAAAATGAGCGGTTTTGATCATTTTTATAGGACCCGAGACGGGCACAAAATGAATCTGTACGTAGCTGTTGTACGGGATTTGTTGTACCTGTAGCACTAACCATTTGCAAATCCTTCGAATTTGAGACCATCTTTAAGAGGTCTTTCAAACTTCTAAACCAATAGTGTATTTTGCTACCTAAAAAATTTACTTTGACCGGATATTGATAAATTTTATTCTTGTGTTTATCAAAACATTGCACATTAATCAAGTCACAAGAGTCAAGTTTTAATGAGATCCTCAAATTCCAATTATTCCAAAATGTCCTTTTATATTCTAGTCATACCACATTAAAGATAGTCAAAAGTTTCCAAAATCAAACATTAATTGCTATGCAATTATAGCATTTCCATATCAAAGTATCAGTTACACCTTAATATCTACGAAACTCAAATGACAATTTGCATAAAAATACTACTAACAATTTAGGGAGTAATATTTACGGAGTACCTTTTTTTTCAAAATATTCTAAAAAAAACATAATTCTAGATATTTTTGGAGTTTTGCCGAAGACATGATAATCAACCATTGAGGAATTTGCTAAATTTATCATTACTTGTAAGTTTACCAAATGGAACTAAGAAGAGTAATTCACAGAAACGGATGAGGAATAAGATGATAAATTTGCCAAACAAAAAGCACCAGAAAGGAAAGGCAAATTTGTCAAATGGAAAAAATTATGGACTGGTTTTGGGGTTTCGGGTATGGGCTTGTTAGTTGCCATTTACAACAAACAATAGACCATAATTGAGTAACTTCTTAAGCAACTTAATTTTCAAGGTGGTTTGTTAAATTTGTCCCGACAAAGCTAATGGCATAATCAAAAGTAATAAGTTTCTAAGGTTAAAACGTTGGTGCAAAATATGATTCACAATGGTATAATTAAACTTATAGCAACCTCCTTAGAAATAATCAAATTTTAAGCTTTGAATAACCAAAATTAGCAACTTTTTGTCAATAACAAAATTAGTGGAACCCATATATTCTCAATTAAATACACCCATCATTACACAAAAACGTTCTCTCTCTCTCTCTCTCTCTCTCTTCCCTTTTCCACTCACTTTCTTTTTCAACAATATTTTCAAAATTAAAAACATTTTACTAAAAAACTGTTTTTTTTAAATAATTGTTTTTTAAAAATAGTTTTTTCTCCAAAATTTGTTTTTAAACTGGTTTTATATGAAAACATTCTTTTTTTGAAAAATGTTTTGTTTTTAAAACTATTTTTTTCAAATACCTTTTCTTATATAAAAACTATTTTTTCAAAAGCTGTAGTTACCCAAAACCTATTTTTTCTAAAAAACTATTTTTTTAATAGTTATAATTAGTTTCAAAACTATTTTAAAAAAAAACTATTTTCTATGTTCACAGTTTTTAGTTTTTGTACTTTGAAAAGGTGATATGGCAAGTTTTAGCTATCCAATTTCAATTATGTCACTGTGGATCTCTACATTGCTAACCTGAGCAATCTCTTAATGGATAATCAAAAGCTGATATGACAACTTTTGATTATCCATTTTTGATTATGCCATTGTGGATAGCCTAATAAACCGGCATTTATGTCTAGACCAAAACTATAGTTTCACCACACATAACAAGCACTAAAGAGTATATTTAGGCTCGTCAAGAGACTATAGAGACTTAAAGTCAAGTATTGAGGGAGGAACTCCAAGTACTTAACCATTTCTTTTCTGGTGGAAGAGCAAGAAATACATATATGAAAGATAAGAGTTACAAGGGAATAAGCATAAATAAGAAAAGCAACTCCCAAAGCTAGGTAATCTCTTAGATTGGTTGGTTTTTGTTCATTGGGGCTGTAATATGATACTTCATGTATTGACTTTTATCTATCTATGAAGTTCTTTTTTTGACGCCAAAAAAAAAAAAAAAAAAAGGAGTTACAAGGGAATATACAACAGACTAAACGCAACAAAAAGCTACAAATATAGAACAGGAAGATCCGCCATACTCCATTCCAAAAGTTTATGGCCCCTACAGCGGTGGAAATAGTAGGAGACATCAGCGCCCGTTTGGCTAACCAGTGGGCACGATGAACATTTTTGCGCTCGACCTTTGCTATCCTGCAAAAAGCTAGTATGGAAATTTCGCGGCCGACGGTACGCAACAACAAAGTGTCTGCGAAGTGGGGCTCAGACTGCCCTGTGAGCTACAAGGTACTAGCATCTAAGCAATCAGTAAAAAGATATGCAACATTATGTAGTAGTTATGATGTAAAGACTATTTGATTGCCAAAAGAAGAGCCATAAGTTCGGTTTGTAAGGGGCTGGAACTGTATCAAGCGACAGAGGATTCTTGAATCAGTTGAATGAGCATTCCGTCGGAGTTGGATGCCCAGAAACCCAGGCCACTTCAAGATTGACCCGCTTTCCCCGCCCACATAAAACCCAGGCCACTTCGAGATTGACCCGCTTTCCCTGTCCACATAAAGATTAACCACCTGCTGCTGGTTAAATAGAATGTTGGGAGGGTATGGTTTGATAATGATCCACGGGACGGGACCGCTCACTCTGTGGAGCACCTTGAGTTTCAACTTTTCTCAGGAAATACCGAAACAGAGCTCCGTTTGAACCAGAGAGCACTATCGGCAGCCAGTGCGAGTGCAGTATTGGCAAGAAAGCGGGTATAGTCCCTTTCTGGGAGTAAAATACTTGCACATTATCAGAGTAATTCACTAATCTGCGGGAAAGTTACGTACGTATAGTCCTCTTTTGTAGTAAAAACATTTTTAGCACAAAGCACTATTTTCCCAGAAGATGCTATATAGGGGCCAGTTAGGTATAAATTTAAAATCACGAACAAGCGCCGATACGACTGTAAGATGTGATAATCAAACGGGCTGTTAACACAAGCATGGCAGATGTTTTTTTCCGGCTTCCCAATCCATCTCGTACTTTCCATTTCGGAAACCTCGCACAAGTCTCTGGATACTAGAGTCTCTGGATAATATGTTCTTAACATGCGTAAAAACTTCTCTTCCTCGTAGTGGTATAGTTTGGTTTTTTTTTTTCCCATTTCTTACAGCTGATTTCATGTTTTCCCATCTCAATCCAGTTGAAAAACATAAAGCATCAAACTGAAAAAGATATCAACACGAAACGAGCTACATAAAGAAATATGCCAAAAACAGAGACTAAAAAGAACTTCAACCTTTCTTTTCATTTTCCTGTAAAATTGAGCAAAACACGATAAAGCTATTCTGGAGAAAATTTATGCCTCTCAAAGTAAGAAGAAAATAGCAAAAAGGTACGGAAAGATGCAACTTGCTCAGCGTCACCCATAGCAGACCAATTTGTCCACAGCTTCCAAAATGCAGGATGCGGACTTCTGTAAAACTTATCGTACTAATAGTAACCTTTGCTTTCCGTACCCTACTCGATGGCCTTCTTCAGAAACAAAGAGATGAGAAAACAAGAAACAAAACCATCTGCCAACCAAAACTTTCCAGATCCTGTACGTGAGAAAAATCAGTAATACACGAGAAAAACAGCAAATCAGGCTTCAGTTTCGGAAGATGCTCTGCTTGAACCGGAAATGGGGGATTCAGGAAGCATTGAAAGTTTCGGTTGCACGCCTCTACTCAGTTTTAAGGATGGCCTCAGTTTCACGTACTGCATAGAGAAAGAGAGAGATAAGTGAAAAGAAAATGGGAACGCAAAGACAAATATACACATTGCAGTTAAGTCTCAAATCTAGTAGCATCTGACATGATCTATTGAACACAAAGTACAGAAATTAATTTCGTTATTGAAAACAATACTATAATCTCTACTAGCGTCTGTGCCTATTCGACGGACGGACACAATAAAAATCAGTGAGATTTTTTTTATTGTCCCACAAACATCAAACAAGCACAATGCTTGCAATAAATTACTCCAGTTCAAAATTGTGAAAAATGTAGGATACATAAAGAAAACAAACGAAAACTAAAATGTTTGATTTTTTATTCTAATACCCAATTCCCAGGCCACTTCCCCAAAACTCTCTCTCTCTCTCTCTCTCTCTAAAAAATTCAAAAAACAAAATTGTGAGAATTTAGGATTAGAGGTTTGGGAGGCACAAACACATTTGTATATAGTATATATAGATTGATTAAGTTCAGATATAAAAACAAAAATATAAACATCACAAACAACATGAACATTATCAAGATACATAAACAACAAATTCACTAAATAAGCATTCAAATTCATGACAATTTGGACACCACCCAAACTTTCTCAAATTACATTCGTACCTTCTAACACGTACCCAAAATGCTCAATGGAAAAAAAAGGGACACACAATTGGGCGTCCCCGATATGTGTCTGGGCATATCCGAAAGCGTCCGTGTCCTAGACGTGTCGGACATGAACACGTAAGGCCAATAGACATGCGTCTGCTTCTTGGGTACAGAGATAATCTCCACCTTTTGTCTGTTTTGCCCTATGATTTCTGAAAAAGCCCTTACCGTTGGAGCTGATTTTTTACAAGAACCCTCAAAATAATATTTTAAGAAAGATAAGCGGTTTGGATCATCTTTGTGGGACCCGATATGGGCCCCACAAAAATGTATGTGCATGATATGTGTACAAAAATCTGTGCAAGTAGCACAACTGTTTGTTGTTTGTGATCAAATCAAGACTTTCACAAGTTAAATATTGAAAAACAGGGAATGTATATTTCCGCGACCAATTTGCTTTGCCTCCTACCCTAAAGTGGTAAACAAAAGCCGTCTTAAATTTTGACCAAGTCAATTCAGGCTGAATTGGCAACAAGATGATGGGGAGACCAGATTGTTCACAGTTGTTTTCCTCTTCAATGAAGAACAGGTTGGGGCCACTCTAAACTATGTAGCATGCACATAAAAGGTACAGCTTATTACCTCCTCATAAAAGGCATTGATCTCCTCCTCTGTAAGCCCATCTTCTTCTCCAGCATTTTCCTCCCAGCCAAGAGAACGAAGAAACGCAGCCTCTTCCTCATCCGGATAAACTGTTCCATTAAGGCACAAATTCTTCTCCCCTTCAGAACTCTCCCCATTGTTAGTCACCTCACTACCAGTCTCACTAACACAAGAACTTATGCGAGAACTAGCTCCCTCGACCAATTCACCGCATTTCTCCACAGGCAGAGACACATCAGCAGAAGTGTTTGATGAGGTTTTCTTCCTCATGAGATTGAAAAAGTCACTCCGGCTCCGAGCCTGAGACGATTTCTTTTCCAACGTGGATCCAGAATTTAAAGACAAAACAGCTACCTTGCCTTCCATGTTGGAAAAATTTGAGCTTTTTGGGCTCTTCATTGGAGCAGAAGAAAGCATTGGAGCAGCAGCAGAAGCAACCTGACCATTTACTACTCTGCTGACATTATCAATTGGGTTTGACACATCCTTTCCTATGGAGGAGACACCATTTTCCCGAACTGGCTTGAGAACAAGAAACTTCCCAGCATGAGATGATCTTGGGGCGTCAGATCTGCCTTGTCCACCATGAAGAGAGTGATTAGCAAGTTGGGATGATTGCGGCTGCTGCTGCTGCACACTCTTGGAACCCACCATCGTCTCATTGGTTCTCACTGCTGTTTTGGGCTTTGATTTATCAGAACTAAGAACCTGGAGAAAAAAAGAAGAAGCAGGAGCTAATTGACCACTCAATGTCCATACAAGACAGAATCTGTAGCAAAACCAATCGTAAAGTTCAGATGGCTCAGAAAGCAATTCTCATAAATTTAGCCGAGAATTTACACTACAAATAAACAAGAAATTCAAAAGGAATAATGCTTCAATCCTGTAACCGAAGAATATAACATCTTGGTAATGGTTTGCCACACTTCGTAACCATTGTCATCACAACAAACCACAGAACATGGTTTGTTCCTTTAAATATTAGACTTTATACTCCCACAAAATGATTTTGTCTTATATAAATCACCATGGGAGGATACTGGAGCAAAAAGTACCAATTTGGACCCACCCCTGCAGGACAAACCCCGAATAAATGCAACCACCTACAAGCTACAGGTATCGTGCAAGTCAAGGTAATGGCAGCCAGGGTTGAACACAAGACCCTAGTTTACGGTTGGTCTCAGAGACAACCACAAACAGTCGGGCTACCCTAGCGGTTACCTAGTCATTTGAGTTAAACCTAACACAGCACACCAAAACATAGATGCCACATCACACTAATCATACAGCCCTAACCAACCAACTAGTACACTCCTCTTCTGTAGGACAACAATTCCCATTCATAAAAACCTTAATCCCGACTGCACTAAGCCTGTAGACTTTAGTGATGACAAGGCATGGTTCAGTATACCACAAACCTTCATTTTGCGAGCATGTCCCGGTTAAGACATGTGTACGCAAATGGCACAAATTTAGGAGATACATGGAGAGAAGCATTGTTCATAACAACTTCAAAATAGAGTTTAGACATGTGTACGCAAATGGCACAACTTTAGGAGATACATGGAGAGAAGCATTGTTCATAACAATTTCAAAATAGAGTTTCAAAGACGGTGCCTTGCCCACAAGTGCTAACCAGGAGTGTTCTTAAAGCTGACACATCAACCAATTGGCAATTCGACTCCAGGTCCCCGAATCGAAACAAAAATGACAATCTTACTGAAGTCACCATAAAATCAAATAGAAACAGCTTTGAGGCTTGCTAAAATCAGCACGCTTGAAATCCACATCCTTAATAAGCTTAATGAATTGTGTGTCCGAGTACCCATCAGAGTATTGAAGCTTGCTACTGTTTCAAGGATGCACTACCTAAAATGCTCATCCTTCACTCTGATGCACATAACGAATCCAGTAAGTGAATCAGTTAATGGACAAATGGTTTACCCTAAAATGGACAAGGAAACCCTCTTTCTACCCATAATGCATTCACAAATGGTATACTTAGGTATCCGTCTCCGAGGGATTAGTCGAGGTGAGTGTAAGTTGGCTCAGACAAACTAAGTTATCAAAACAAATACTATACTCAGCATTTCTACGGATCACAAATGCCAGCTTCCATTTGATGCCTACTAGGCTGAGTTTGTGGTTCTTACACTGCTTGGTGCCAACAAACAAAACGGTTTTACAAGTATCTCTCTCACTACCTTAACATAAATGCAGTCAAAACTCGCAAGAGATTAAATAAGATCAAAACGCAAATGACAGGATACATGACAAAGTTACAAAATTATAATACCATAACAACAGAACTACTGTTTTGGAGAGAGTGAAGAGAAATAATTCTACCACCCGACTCAAGTTAACTTCCAATTTTGCAGGTGTTGCAGACCGTTACACAACGAGGTGAAAATCTACAAGTTCACAAAATGTCTCAATGCATCAACACAATGCACTGAGCATTCAGGACCCGCTTGCATGACAAGTATAATCTACAAGATTGCAACACACGATAACATGAACGGGGGAAAACTCACCAGATTAAGAATATTCATTCACCTTCCCTTTTACACAAATGAACTAAGTTACACATCGCTCTTCTAACCTCCTATCCGAGAAGAGTATCCCACTATTAGGTAGGTAACATTTCATAAAGAAATGAAGCCGGTTGAATTTAATTATGGACCGTGGAAATGCGAATATATTCATGACGACTACAAGATATCTCTATATGGAAATGTGATTTTAATACCACGGATTAAAGGTCATAGAGGAAGGACAAGGCGTTAATATTACATTGACAGCAATTTATTAATTGACTACAAGTCTCCAGTTGTCCAGCATATATTCATATTCAGATGGTTATACCAAACCAAACCGAGCCTTGTGTCCCAATCAATTGGGGTCGGCTATATGAATCCTATTTTTCCCATTAAGCTCTGTCCACGGCTGACTGTTCACTTAGATTCAGATGGTTATAAGAAACAAAAAAGAACTATGAACTCCATTAAGTCCACACAATGTAGATGAAATAATCCCCATTACTGCAATTCCAAGTAGCCAAATTGTCCTGCCTCCAACAAAGCAAGATGGCTCATGAAACCTGACAAAGCAAGCTGGCTTCAGCCATTTTCAAAAAGCTGATGACCTATTGTTTTAAATATCTTCTTTCATTCTATGACAATAAGCTAAATTAGCGGAAGAAAAATGTCACCCCAAAATCCAACTTGTTTACACCTTCAATGAAAACAACAGGAGGGCCATCTATCGTGCTTAACTTAAGCTCCAACCTCCAATATTAGATAGTCCTTGTATATTTTTTACTGAACTCGCATAGTCTCCCGGTGCAATCAGCTACTTCAAAAAATTATAGTTCCAGTTTCTGTGCACCAATCATCTCCTTGAAGCCTTGTAGATGGTGTCAGTGAGAGCAAGATCCATTGCTAGACATCATACATCCATTGCTAGTCCTAAAACATCTAAATTTCAAGATGCTTGCAACGCCTCATCTTACATCGACAATAACCTCCTTTCAACTGCGAAATAGAAAGTCCTCGAACCAAATCAGACTATGTACATAGTTAACTCAAAACGCTTACCCGTTATTTAGTATAATTGACCCAGTACTGGAAAATGGACTCCTTTTCTATCTAAATCATACTCCTAAATGAAGCAACGGTCAATAACTCATCATTATCCCAAGTTGTCCGTTAAGCCATCTCATTATTGACGAGTACGCAATCCAGATCCCTCTTCAGGATAACAATTGGTGATCCCTAAACTCTAGTTTCTGTGCACCAATCATCTCCTTGAAGCTATACATCAATTGCTAGTCTTAAAACATCAATAATAACCTCCTTCCAACTGCGAAATAGAACCGGTGCTCAAACCAAACCAGATTATGTACATTGTGATAAATATAAAGCAAGCATCAATAACTCACAATATCCCAAGTTCTCGGTCAAGCCATTTTATTGTTGATGAGCATGCAATCCCACTTCCACTTCCAGATATCAATTGGCGATCCCTACTTCTAGAGCATCGTCAATTTGTTTTCCAAAACATCATGAAGTTTATGGATTATGGTCTAATTCCACACCTCCACAAATTAGAGGACAAGAAACCCTCTAAATGCACAAATACAAAAGAAAACACAGATTCTTCAACATACTGTTCAACATAATGATATCCCCTTGTAGTAGACCGAGCTTGACGGTCCGAGCCCGCTGCCAAGTAGGCTGGGACCGAGGTCGAGATTAAGAGTGTTTGCCGAACAAAACTCCAAGATCGGCTGCAACTGAGGATCGGAAGGTGGACGACGTTGCATCCACCCGACAGCCAACCCGATGAGACCTCACCCGGGTTCGGCCACCTTCTAGGGAAGCGGCCCGGCTTGCGCCGAGGCCACGCAGTCAACCATATTGTGCTTGCCTTGCGCCCAGCGCTTGGAGAGAGCCCTTCGGGTTCGGCCACCTTCAGGACAGGCGGCTCCGTTAGTGGACACTCCCCGCAAGTCGCCCACCAGGCTCGGCTAGGCCTGGGGCTCGGCTGATTGTAATGGCACATGTCTCCCCACGTGCTGAGACGGTTATGCCAAAAGATAATAATGAGCGCACATTGAGTGCCAGCTCACACCAAAACGGTTACCAGATCTGTTCAGTGACGTCATGATGACAACACTCGGCTCGTGCAAGGCACATGCCCGTACTTGGAGAGCAAGTCAAGG
This sequence comes from Rhododendron griersonianum, assembly GCA_018127125.1. Classification (NCBI taxonomy): domain Eukaryota; kingdom Viridiplantae; phylum Streptophyta; class Magnoliopsida; order Ericales; family Ericaceae; genus Rhododendron; species Rhododendron griersonianum. Next base: position 28,824,741 of record CM030798.1, read on the forward strand.
AGACTCTAAATATCAAAGGATGGCAACCCTAAGAGGTACATGCTTCTACACACACTCTCCTACGCTAAAACCCTAGTCCCTTGCTTTACTCTCTGCACATTCTCATCCTCTCGCCGGAGGGCCTTGCCGGACAACCCCAGCTAGGTCTTAGTCGTGCGTTCCTTGTGCAAGTTAGGGCAAGACGGCTAGGAAACCTTTGAACCACCAGAGGAGGAACTCAGATCAAGGATCACGGGCCACACACCCCTTAATAGGGATTCATAATTCTCTTGGTCGTTGGTAAAATTCTACTTCTCTTGTGAGTTTGAGAGGGCAGGTAAGGGTACAGAAGGGCAAGCAGGTGGTAATTGAAACCGCAGAAGCGAAATGGATAACTTATGTCCCAAAGAAATCTAAATAACTGAAAGAAGGAACCATACAATATAGTAAATTTCACGTGCATAGATCAAAAGATAAACTGAACAGAACTGACCCATCTATTAGATGTGTTTACCAAATGCAAAACTTGAAGTAGTTCATTTTCTGTGAAAAGAAAAAATAACACAGTTAACAAAAATTAGAAGTATGAAAAAAGTTTAATTACCAAGCCTTTAGGCGTCAAGGGTGTCACCGGGATTAATTGTTTGGATTGCTTTATTGCCAATTCCTCAAGCCTCTGCGTCTTATCAGGCAGCTGAAAATTAAAGAAAATAAATCCTGATAAACCAACCTTGAGTATTCATTACCAAACTAACACAGGAGGAACAAACATTTACCTGGGGAGTAGTATGAGCTCGAGATGGAGCCTGTGATAATGCCTCAGCCATGTTAAGACTTGCTATAGGATTTGAAGCCCCAGATGATTGGCTCGAACTAACACTTTGTTGAACTGATGTGGGACCTGTGCTATTGCTGCCAATCATAGTGGGCACCTCTGCCAGAGCAGAAGTCCACCCCTCACCACCAATCAAGCCAGGATTTACAAAAGGCAAACACTGTACAGCGGTGGTTGAACCAGGAGATGGAACTCTTCCAATATCAGGCACTCCTTGCTTCTCTCCAGTTCCAAGAGAGGGAAAATCCTTGTCAAAAGAACTTTTCAGGGTGCTCCTAACAAGTTTGCTTCCAGGAAGCACACCATTGGTACTACTGTGATTGCTGCTACCACCATTTTTTGAGTCCACTGCTCTTCGAGGCAATAACTCTGCAGGTTTCCTATACACAAGTGAATTAGAACGCCTCAATGTATCCTTCTCAACTCTACTAATTAATATATCACCCAATGGATCGTTGCGGTCCCAAAGGTTCCCAATAGCAGACCTTTCTTTCTCTTTGTCACGGTTCCTATCGCGTTGACTTTGACTGAAACTACTGTACGGATGCTTTGAAGAACCATTACCATTTGAACTACGCCGAGAATTATCTTTATCACTTGCACTCCTAGAACATCTATTTCGAGTGGAGGGTGCTGAAGGAAGACCATCTACAACAATGTAAACATGAAAAATAATAAATGCTAAAATCCAAGCAACAAACAAGAACAAAAAGGAAGGTTAAACAAAACTGGCAAGAGTACCACTACCTGATTGTGAAGAAGATGATGCAAAATGGTGGGCTGAATTGCTACCCCCACCGACACTTCCAGTAGTTCTCAACCATTCTGGAACTAATGTGGGTTCACTTTTGTCCATGAGAAGTGAACATTATCAACTATACAATAAACCACAATTTGCCTCTGCTTCAAATCCCCTCCCCGCGAAAAGATTGTGATCTCCTATCAGTAAAATATCTAAACACTTACTTTTCCATCAAAACCAAACTTGCTTTGAAATTAACTCCAATTCCCCAAGTCGCACTCTCCGCGACTACAAAATTTCAACAGTATTTGAATGAAACTTATTCTTGTCCCCTCACAACAATTAAAAGAGATGAAAACCTCAAATAGAGCCAGATGACGAACTTAAACACTTGTCTCCACCTCTGTGCAATTATCTACACACTTACTTTTCCCTAAAAAACCCAACTTGCTTCGCAATTACCTCCAAGTTCCCAGAGTCATCCTCTCTGCGATTATAAAACTTCAACAGTATTCGAACAAAACTAACATCCTTGTCCTCTCGCAACAATTAAAAGAGGTGAAAACCTCAAATAGACATTAGCGAGACGATGACTTAAACAGAAATGCCAGCAAGAAGGTTCATCACCACCGCCGTGCGAATACAATGACAAACAACTAGAAGAAAAAACCTTCTCTACCCCTCCATCCTCAGTGAGAGACGGATTCGCAGACGAAAATAAAGCACTCAGAGGACCCTCATTGCCGCAAAAAACCAACTCCCATTACCAATAACTACCATACAAACGAATTGAAACTTGAAACCCTAGGTTCTTAATCACTGGCTCTCATCAATTAGTACGATAAAACCCTAGAAACCAATACAGCCCCCGGCCGTGCAATTAACTTGAGGAACTAAATCAAAACCCAATAGAATTAGAGTTTCAACCGACCAAAATCTAGAATTATCTGCCGATTAAGTCGTAATGATCGAGAGCGACGTCCAGAGAGAAAAAATATAAAACCAAACCTCCTGCGTAGTTTCCCGTGTAAGGATCCAGGAAACCCTAAAACTGCTTGAATAACCGCCAAAGTGTATATTGTCTAGATGGAGAGAGAGAGAGAGAGAGAGAGAGAGAGAGAGAGAGAGAGAGAGAGAGGGCGGCGGTGGAGAGATGGAGAGTTATGGAGTGCAGGGGAGGAATTGGAACGGGAGACGGAGTGATATTAGGGCAGATATAGAGAGAGAAGGCGGTGATGAAATCTCTGTTGAAGTTTATGTAGAGAGAGATAGAGAGAGAGGAGAAACGTAGGAAGAACAGGCTCTTGAGATGAATTTTTCCTTTTATTTTGGTGTATTTATTATTTTCTGTTTCATTTTTTATTGTTCCGTTCGCCAATCAATATATCTGCACACAGCCAACCAAAATATCGTGAACCCAATTGTTTTTGTTGCATGGGTTAAGGGAATCGGATTATCGGATCGGATTTTCAATTTTTTTTTCTTTTGAATTTGGATCCTGATTAACTAATACGAAATTGAGAAAATTGGATTCGGGTTTTTTCCTAAAATTATTGAGTAAATGAATTTTGTTTGAATTCGGTCCATTCACAGGCCCATTACTTGCCCACTATAGACATGCTTAGGATTTGAGAAATGTCTTTTGTTGGAGTATATACTATTGAGCCTGAATAAGGCCCACATTATTGACTCGACGAGTCATTCACTCGTAGCAACTCCAAGAGCGGTACACTACTCTTTTTTATAGTATAACGTAAACTACTTCATGTAACGGGTGTATGTATCTCTCATCTAAAAAAATAAACTTGATTTGCTAGTACATTCATTAGGGGGTTTGAATTCTCTTCCGTTGGAATGTATTACTAGGCCTGGATGGGGTCCTACATTAATGATCGGAGCAATTCACCCGTAGTGTCTTCAAAGTTGGTGAACTATTTTATGCAACTAGCGTTTAGCCCACCTCTTACAATGTAGTTTTGTCACATTGAAATATTTGCATGACAAAAAGAGAATATAATAATGGGATTACTTTTGTCGAATACTCAAATTATACTCCGTATTTGTTTCCGAAAACACTCATTTTTTTAGTCGTTCCACGCTATCTATTTTTTGTTTTCAAAGGAAAATACATGAATTCAAAAAAATGTACTTAGTTTTTTATAAGAATCCGTGCTTAAGGGCATGGTGATAGCATATCTACAAATTACCAACCATCTTGGAGTTTTTTTTTTATGGATGATCCATCGATGATTGTTAGTACTAGTGAAAAACTCTAGTTATCAAAGGGGGTCTCGTGGTTGGCGGATCCAGGGTGCTGTAGTGCGCCCTCTGCACTACACGTCTAGTGCGGTCGATCCGGTCGTCCATCTAGGCAGTGGATGGCTCGGATTTTAATCCGAATAATCGACGGCTCAGATTAATCCATGTCAAGATGAACGGTTGGATCGACCGCACTACCAGGGACGGAGCTAGGAATTTCATTATACGGGGGCAATCATGTATGCGAGACAAAAAAATAAAATGAAACGTGCATAACAACGTGAATACATTAAAACTAAAAAATGTACAAAATAGCAACACTACATACTTAATTACGCTTTTTATAAATTAACATATTGCAAAAACATTAACGACTTACCTTAACCTATCTAGTAAAACGAGGCATTTTCAATTGCACTCGGCGCTCTTTTATGTCATTAAAAGCATCGATGATAGAATTGAGATCAAACATTTTCGCAATATCCTTCTCTATGTAAGTGATTTAGAAATTTGTTAAAAGTTCCTCCCTCATCCTGTTGTTGCAGAGTCTAGTATTCACACATTTCATAGACTTAGATTTCACCAAGATTACTTAGGATTTTTGAAATCTCTTCTCCTAGGTTCTTATTTTCTCGAAACTGCCTTCAAAGTTTTGACGATGTGGGATTCTTGTGCCGAGAGAGAGAGGGGGGTCTAGTGTGCCATGGAGATTTCTTAGGCAGAGAGAACAAAAAGGTGTGAAACCCTCTTAACGATTGAGGATTTTGGTAGGTAAAACTGGAACTTAAATATTTGAGTACTCACTATGTTAACCCTCAAATTTTATATTTTGTTATATTTAACCCGTAGTGTTTAGAAATTAACATTGGTATCCTTGTATTTCAAATATTACTAACTACTTACTACCATTTGATTTTAATTTTTCCCTAAATATTAGAGGGGGGCGAGCCTCTATACTTTGATAGGAAAATTTTATTTTACATATAATAAGTATAGTTTTTTTTTTCTTACAGGGGCGACCACCCCTACTGGCCCCTCCCTGACTCCATTCCTGCGCACTACACGGTGTAATGAGGGGGTGCACTACAACCCTTCCCAATCCACAGTTGGCCCATCAAACAAAAATCTTGCATGATTCATGTATTTTTTCATGTTTTTGAAAATGCGTTGTGAAGTAATACAATCTAGTTCTTGTACAAAATGCATGCATGAAGAAAGAAAGAAATATCATGATCAATATAACAACAAATTACGTACTCAACGCGAACGATAAACAAGCATTGTTTTAGGAGTGGTGTGGTTGCTTGAGCAAATGCCTTTTGCTATAATCTGTAGTAATGTTTTGTTTTTTGGCAACAAGATCGGGATTGGTAGTTCAAAGAGATTAATAAGCCGTGATAATTTTTACGTATATATTTATTTTTCATGTCGTGTGGGTATTCCGTAGTTCAATTAGGAGCAAAGGTTCTTGTGTATGGAGTAAAAAGCTAAGTTAAAAGTGTAAATGATGCAGATTAAAATGAAAGAAAATTGGTTTTAGCACTCTAAAAATTGATGGAGGGCTCCAAAACGACGTCGTTTTGTGTATCAACACAGTTCAGTTTTGGAGCCCCTCCATCAATTTTTGGAGTGCCAAAATCACAATCCTGAAAACCTCAATGTTCGTTGGTAGTTAACTAGTTATTAGCAAATGAATTCAATTTTCAACTCTTCATATTTTGAAAGTAATGCATGGTGGCCTCATATCAAATTTTATCATCTTTTGATATATGAAAACAACAAGTTATCATTTCTCAATTAATCATGGGAAATGATATTGGCACTCCGAAAATTGATGGAGACACTCCAAAAAACAAAGGAAAGTGGCTTTGGAATTACACTGATTTTGAAGTGCCAATATCAGTTTCCTTAATCTATGATTTACCCCATTTTGGATTACCCCCTTAAAAAATAAGTACTTATTTTCAAATTTTAAAATAATAGGCTTACTGAAATAAAAAAAATATATATGCAATATGAATCTAGTTTTATAGATCTCGATGAGATCTATCAAACCCTGCAAAAATATGAAAAATTATTTTCGTAACCCCATTATTTTTAAGTTTGAAAATAGGTCTCTATTTTTTAAGTAATTTGTTTGAAATGTGGAACGGGGCATTAATTGCATAATAAACATGTGCAAATAAAAACAAAACAAAAACCACCGAAGTACAAAAATTATGGTAGCGGCAAAACATGCCTTCGGAGTTTCAATACAAAGTTGTTTTTGTTTTTTTGGCTGATTTTTGTGTGTGTACATGTGTGTGGAATAGTAAGACGTCGACACACTCGAGCAGATCCAATATACATACGAAGTTCTAAACAAAGTGCTCTTTATCTAACGACAAAGGATACCATGATTTGATGAAGATATCATCTTTTCATCATATAGAGATCTATATATGGGTTTCGTGGAATACCTACCCAATGATGTTGTAGACATCCCAATTTGAACCTCTTGAAGTTCCTTAATTTGTGGCTTCGTGGCCCCCCGATGATGAATTTGGATTGATACAAGCCTCGGTTATGAATGGACCTTGCTTCTTGGATTTTTAAAATCAGTTCAATAAATTAAGTCCCAAGCGCTCAAATCCATTCTGAAGCGCTCAGGACCTGTTTTAAAAAACCCAGGTCTTGCTCACTCCTGAGTGCTCGGAAGTATCACTCCAGAGCGCTTAGGACCATTCCTGAGCGCTCAGGTCAACAGAATTTTCCATGGAAACTTGAATTTCTATCTTTTTCAGCAGCACATGGTCATGTTTCATTCAAACTTATTCGGTCTTTGCTATAGTATTTCCGTCAGAGAAATCAGAAGACCAAATTATGATGTTTTATGTCCTTTCAAATATTTTTTATTTATTTTATAATTATTTTTCAAATTTCAAAATCATTTTCCTTGGCCTATAAATAGTAGCCCTCATGCTGCATTTTAGGCACCACGAAATATTCTGCCCCGACTCTTTCATTTTCAAAGCACAAACCTCACTTTGCAAGGAAAATCATTTTCATAAAATCTTGTCCAAAATCAAAGCCATTTCAAGCACTCCAAGAAAAATCAAGAAATTTAGGGATCATACTTAGTCCTGCTTTCTGAAATTTTCTTACCTCATTTCACCTTCAAAATCCAACCAAGAAGTAAGGTTTCATTTGAAAAGGTAGAATTTCTCTATCTTTTTAACTAAAAGGGCTGTCATTCTTATAAGGGAGGTCATCCAGCCCATTCCAGTCCTCTATACTGGATGTGTGGCTGAATGACCTTAGTGTAAAAACGAGGGCAAAAGAGCTGCAAACAAAATTTTCAAATAGGCTCTGCAGCACTCCTGAGTGCTCAGGATTGCTCCCGAGCACTCAGGAGTAGTTTTGTTCATGTTTCGTACTTTTCTGCTGAATTTTCAAGGAAAATAGAGGTTTCATGGATCCAGTTGCTTTCCCCTTTTTAGTTCATTGTGAATAATTCAAGTTTTTCAGCCATTTCCTTGGGGATCTTCATTTTCAGAAAGCAAAGTCAAAATGGCATCTTAAAATCAGTATGTCAAAATCCTATTTTCCTTGAAAATCCTCTCTTAATGTCTTTGTCAACGTTAGAAGCATTATGCTACTTCCAGAATTTGTCTAATATCAACATCAAATGCAAGGAAGCAGGGTTTGGATGACCAGGACCAGTTCCTGGCTATTTAAGTCCTTTTCTGAGCATGAGATCAATATTTTCTTTGTTATTTTAAACATTTCAGCACCTCAGTTTAACCCAGTTTTGCAGGATCAGGCAGCAGAACTCCTGAGCGCTCGGGAATGCTCTCAGTAACAGATCTTTATTTCTCATGCATCAGCCTACACTTTGTATTATTTCATCAATATACACTGTACACCAACACAGGCATGCACTTCTTTACATGCTATATTTGTGGATACTTGCTAATTGTTTAATGGAATAAAATGCTTTCGAAAAATCTCGCAAATGTTTAGTAGAGACCGATCCCATATCGGGAGAGTGGGGTGCTGTAAAACCCTTCCCCCTCATAACATGGCTTCTGAACCCTTAACGAATCTTTGGTTTTCAATTCAAAAAATTATTTTCAAGACAAAACGGTTTCTCGAGTGACGAACCATAAATCCGGGTGGCGACTCCTCAATTTTTATTTTTCAAATCAAAATGTTGATTTTCGAGCCGCCTTGATCCACCCGGGGCTGTGGTAGCCCACAGTGGCGACTCCGCTGGGGACAACTTAATCAATACTTAAAGTTTATATACATTTGTGAACAATCTTTGCAAAGTTTGTCAAAAACAACGACGCTTTATGCCCATTGAAGGAAGGAAATGGCGATTCTAACAGGATTTCTATCCGGCCGTTCTGACCTAGGGATTTTTGATTGGTTACTTGTGTATAAACCTACAGGGTAGGGCTACGTGATATTTCTTGTCTAAATGCTGCATTGCATCCATGACATGCCACTATGCTTGCTCGCGTGACCCGTTGGAGGTTGCCAAGATCCAATGAAACATCAAATCCTTGGGATAACGAAGTTGGCCAAGGATACAACTATTTTCCAACTCAACTTTTCAAACAAATCGACGCTAGGAGTAAATGCCATGATGCCAACACTAATTAAGTCATAGTGCCATGCCATTTACACCTTTCTAGTTAAAGGCATCATGTCATCCGCTCTTAAGATTTTTGCAAGAAACTTGTCAAACCCTTATTCCCTAAAGTTCATCGAACTTTCAAAGGATCATTGGCAACCTTTGGCCGATCACAATTCGGAGTCCCTAGGTTGTCAGCGATCATGATGACGAAACATGTTTTCAATTTTCATAAATAAATTTTAAAACAGGAATCGTGTCTGAGTTTCGCCTTTGCTTTGCCAGAAGACTTGAGCAATTGTGCCGAAGAAGAAGACCATACCCTCTTAGACAAAGATTGATTCGGCTCGAATCTCGGCCCGACACCGTCAATGTCTTTGATCTCTGGGTGGAAATGCAGAACCCTAATCAGAATCCGAATGCAGCCGGTGGGGGTGGGAATCCAAATCCCGAAAACTTGAATGGTGCAGGTGGGAATCCAAATCCCGAGAACTTAAACGGCACAGGTGGAGATAAAGGCAGGAACCCAAACCCGGAGGAATTGAATGAAGCAGGACAGATCAGGGAGGCCATCAGAAGACTGGGAGAGCACACCGACAACCAAATTGCCCAGTTAATGCTCATGATAACCGGAGTTGCCCGACGACTTCCGAATCCCAATCTAGAACAGCCGCATTGTGAAGCTGAAAACCCTCAAAACCCAGAAATGGCAGCTGTGTTAGCCAAAATAACCCAACTAGAACAGTCTGTAGCTAGAAGTAAGAAAATCGCTGCGACAGGTTTCGACATCAACAAGCTCTGCCTTTTCCTCAATGTTAAGCTCCCAGAGAAATTCAGGCCCATCGACTTTACAAAGTTCGATGGAACATGGGATCCAAAAGCACACCTAACTGGTTACATTGGGGATCTCTCCATGTGGGGCGTAGAAAAAGATGCAATGGCCCAAATGTTCTCCCAGACATTAGTAGGTCGTGCCCTTCATTGGTTCACATCACTAGATGAGACAAGGAAGCGGTCTTGGGAAGATATCTGTGCAACCTTCATAGCGCAGTACGACTACAACATCTAACTCGTGGTAACCACTCGCGAGCTAGAATCTACCAAGATGGAGAGCCAAAGCAGCTCAAATGAAAGATAGGCCGTCAGATGAAGACCAAATCTGGATGATAGTGTGAAGCCTGCAACCAACCTTGGCCAAGCACATGGTCATGGTTCAGGCATGCTCAGACTTCAAGACATTCTTCGACGCAGGCTTAGCCGTCGAAGAAGCGATTCAACTCGGCATCCTCGACAAACCAGAACTAGCTCCTCCTAAAGCCAAAAAGGTCTATCTAGGTAACAGTAACACGTTATTGGTAACACCCAATACACCAACCTACCTCCTACCTCCACAAATACCACCCAAGTTGAACCAGTAAACCAGATAGTTACCCAAAACAACCAACCGTGATCCCAACCCTGTGTTTTCTCCCAGTTCTCCGCACCTTTCTCCGCGGTGCTGAAAAAATTGGTTGAAAGCAATAACCTCAAACCCCTTAACCCAACTACACTTCCCCAGAAAATACCCACTAGCCACAACCCTAATGCCTACTGCGCCTACCACCAGAATGTAGGCCACCTTACCAATAATTGCTTTCGACTCCGACACGCCCTACAAGACCTTATTGACAACAAAACCATCCCAGTGCCACCACAAAAGCCTAACACCGTCTCCAACCCACTGCCAAAACACTCAAACCTCCAGGTCAACAACATTGATCTCAAACCGTCCTTTGACCCAAGCCAGTACATCATACCCGAAACCTAGCCAAAGCCCATTGTTGAGGTGCTGACAGGAGACGCCATTTGCATGATCCAGACGCTGGATTGGGTGTTTGAACTAAGATGGCAATCTACAATCGAAACCTTCCAAGACATTGAAAATTGGGCTTTAATCGATGGTGTGTGGCCAGCCCCGGAGCTCGAGGACGTTCAAGAATTGGAAAATGGAGCGTGGAGGGAAGAGTGGGAAGAAAGGCAGGCAGATCCATTCGATGGGTACTCACTCTACACCCTATTCTTAGAATTGGAACTAGCTGATGAGGAAGAAGACGATTGGGAATGGGAAGCTGAGCCTGTCGTGTGGCATCAAGTAGAAGATGAGGACCCTCTGGACGTTACGACCTTGCCTCTCCTTTTCCACGGAGAAGAAGTTCAACAAGGACCTGACCTGCTAAATCCGCGAATTCTTTTTGCGCAGTTCCGTGACGAAACCCTTGACACCATAACAAGAGGTTTAGATGCCTACTACGAATACATGACTAGACCTGCTGAACAGAACATCTATTACCCCCAGTGTTACATTGTTGACGAGACACTTCCGCAACCTGTTGTGCAGAATCCAGATGAACCTCACATTGCTGTCCTGAATTCTGAAGATTTGTAGGGGAAAGCAGACTTAGTCACTGTCTGGGTCAACGGGGAAGAGCTGACGGTCAACAAGGCAATGGTCGACGAAGGCTTAATTAAAAGTGATAATTTTGGGACTTCTTAGAGGATGAGAACTTGTGGGACACTCTTGCATTGGAACTCCTCAATGAGACATTGGAGAAAACGAGACTGGACAAAGGGAAAAGGAAGGCGGATACCGATTTATCAAACATGTGGGACGACCTACCAGATTTTCGTGCGGAGCCCTCTCCCAAGACAATCAGCAACCTCACCAGAAGCGGTCGAATCTATCAACCTTCTAACCTCCAGAAGGGGAGTTCATCCCGAACACCCTCACCTCAAAATGATACAACCCACTCATCCAGCTCCACTATACCAACCACCTCAAATCATTCCACTAACCCAAATAACCCCTTCGCACCATTCCCCAAAATGTCTTGAGTTCCACCAACCCGAATACCTCTGCTAATCCTAAAACTACCCAACACTAAAACCCAGCTCCCGATGCTGACCTTATTATCAAGCAGCCCCCATGTCAATTTGGGGAGTATTGGCGTCCTCCCGTGAGCATCGTCAAAGGCTCATCAATACTCTTACCAAGTTTGAAGTCACCCTTGACATAACCCTTGAAGCTATGGTCGCATTCATCACTCCCAACTTCACTAAACATACCCTAGCTTTCACAGAAAAAGACCTCCCACCAGAAGGTGCCGACCATAATAAACCCCTACACATAACCATGAAGTGCCTTGGGAAATGGGTTCCAGCCATCCTCATCGACAACGGTTCCACCATCAATGTGTGCCCTCTCCAAACCGCTTATTGCTTAGGACTAAAAAACAAGGACTTCACACCAGCAACTTTGGGTGTCCGCAACACGCGACGTGACGTCATAGGAACGGTCAATCTTGAGTTGGTGACGGGACAGTTCAAGACAGCTGTGGAATTCTACATCCTTGAGATCCCAACTTCTTTCAACCTCTTGTTGGGGAGGCCATGGCTTCACCGGCTTGATGTCATGGGAGTACCCTCTACCCTACACCAAAAGCTCATACTGGGTCTGGACTCAGGGACACTCATCATTCACGGAGACTCTGGGATCCGCCCTCATTCTGAAGACAACTCGCCGCTATTGGAGATCATCATGGGGAAAAGAACATAGCTATGGGTGGCTTTGCCGTGATAACAGGAAGGGTTTGTACCATCCGGGCTGATGACAATTTCCTGGTGAGCTCTGCAGCTCTGGAAATGATGAGAAGGATGAATTACATGCCAGGCATGGGTTTGGGCCGTGACCAGCAGGGAGTCTTTAAGTTCCCCCATTTCCTTGGAAGCAGTGAACGATTCGGCTTGGGATACGTGCCAAGGAGGAGCGACCCTAAGAAAAGGTGGCGCAATCGTGCTCGCGCCCAAGCTACTGAAGAGAGGCTGGTGGTCAGCTTTGTGCCCGAAGGAGAAAAGGCCTTGTACCAGGGGCAGCCAGAGCCCTTCTTTGACTTGGGAACAAAAAGAGAGTACCCTGAATTCGAAATCTTCGTTGAGGACACTTGGGATAGCGAAAATGAAGCTGAAAAGAGGGAGGAGCTTGTCAGGGCATTACATGTTGACTGGGTCGTGGCGCATTTTATTAGGGCAGTCTTCGATCGATGTTCGGGGATAAAAATCCAGAGGGTATGGACAAAGACACAGCGGTGCTGATGCTTGGAGAAGTAGACGCTTGGGAGGATCCCTCTTCGCTCATTGTAGATGCTACAGGCCATTATGAAAATTGTGTTTTCATCCCTCTTGTAAAGCACGCTCATGCTGCTGGGTCTGAGTCTGAATCGGATACCGATTTCGCGTCTAGCTGTAAGTCGGAGTTTGTGCCTATTGGCCCTTCTCGTTGTAGTTTTTGTTTCGAGTTTGAGTCTACTCTGTATTCCCTCCCGTCGAGGAGCCTCTTAATGAAATGAATGATGCTTTCGCTTACTTGCCGCATTTTGAAATAAACTGTGTAGAACCTGATGTTGAAGGAATAGATTTCGACGGGGACATCCCTAAAGAGATCCGTTCCCTCATCGAACGGGAAAATGAAAGGCGTGCTCAGCCCCTACAAGAAGAAACAGTCTCAATAAACTTGGGTGATGAGGGGAACCCTCGGATGGTTCAGATTTACTCAAAGAATTCAAAGACGTTTTTGCTTGGCCTCATGCAGACATGCCCGGAATCGACCCTGAAATCGTCAAGCACAAGATCTCCCTTTTCCCCGATGCAAAGTTTGTTAAGCAAAAATTGAGAAAGATGCGCCTCGATTGGGTATTAAAAATAAAAGAGAAACTACAAAACAAATTGACGCTGGTTTCCTAATAGTAATTGAATATCCGACTTGGGTCGCAAACATCGTGCCTGTTCCTAAGAAAGACGAAAATATTAGAGTCTGTGTCGATTTTAGAGATCTGAACAAAGCGAGTCCTAAAGACGATTTTCCTTTGCCGCATATAGACGTACTTATCGATAATATTGCAGGACACGCTTTTGTTGTCTTTCATGGATGGTTTCTCTGGATACAATCAGATTCTCTTGGCTCCGGAAGATTGAGAGAAAACAACTTTCATCACCGAATGGGGTACTTACTGCTACCGTGTCATGCCATTCGGGTTGAAAAACGCAGGACAAATATATCAAAGGGCTGCCACGACTCTGTTGCACGATATGATCCACAAGGAGGTTGAAGTGTACGTAGATGACATGATCGTCAAAGCAAGGAAGCGAGAGGATCATCTCCCAGTGTTAAGGAAGTTCTTTGAAAGGATTCGGAAGTACAGAATGCGTTTGAATCCATTAAAGTGCACGTTCGGCGTCACAGAAGGAAATATGCTAGGGTTCATGATTACAGCTCGTGGGATTGAGGTAGACCCTTCCAAGATCAAAGCTATTCTCGAGATGGAGCCTCCACAATCTGAAAAGGATGTACGTGGCTTCTTGGGAAAGATCCAATTCATCAGCCGGTTCATCGCTAAATTGACTTCGACTTGTGAATTAATGTTTCGCCTACTCAAGAAAGACGTGAAATTTGAATGGAATGATAAGTGTCAGAAAGCCTTCGAAGCCATTCGAAAGTATCTCCAGAATCCACCAATACTAATGCTGCCCATTCCAAGAAAACCTTTGATCCTTTACTTGTCCGTCACGCCCTTAGCAATGGGGTGCATGCTCGCACAAGAAGGAGAAGATGGGATTGAAAGAGCAATCTTTTACCTGAGCAAGAAGATGGTGGGATGCGAAGAATGATACACGCCACTGGAAAAGACATGTTTGGCATTCGTCTGGGCCACAAAGAAATTGAGACACTACATGCTGGCTTACTCGGTGATACTGATTTCTCGAATGGATCCACTCAAATATGTTAGCACATTGGTTGCTGGCATTCGTCTGGGCCACAAAGAAGCCAGCACTCACCGGTAAGTTAGCACATTGGTTGCTCTTACTGGCCGAGTTGAAAATCAAATATGTGACTCGAAAGTCGGTGAAAGGGAGAGCAGTTGCTAAATTTTTGGCAGATCGCCCAATCGAAGGATCGGAGCACACATAATTTCAGTTCCCTGATGAAGAAATTATGGAAACAAAGGATGAAACGTGGACTCTATACTTCGATGGGGCATCTAATCAAAATGGATTTGGTATCGGTATCCTATTGGTATCACCGGAGGGGTCGCATATTCCTCTTGCGTTCAAGTTAAATTTTGAAGTGACCAACAATGAAGCAGAGTATGAGGCATGTATCATAGGAATGGGAGCAACGTTGGAGATCGGGGTCAAAATATTGGAAGTCGTAGGTGATTCAAACTTGGTGGTTTTTCAAGCAAATGGCGAATGGAGGGTAAGAGACAAAAAGATGAAGCAATATCACCAAGAGCTCGATGACCTTATTCCTAGGTTCGAAAAAGTTACGTTTACACATGTGCCAAGGATGAAGAATTGCTTCGCAGACGCACTGGCAACCTTGGCATCCATGCTTAAACTACCAATCGGGGTGAAATTGAGACCGGTCATGATTGAACAGAGGGGCAAACATGTGTACAAGTACGTCATGAACATCGACAAACCTGATGATGGGTTACCGTGGTATCATGATATTTGGAATTTCGTCGAAAAGGGGGAGTTTCCTGCAGAAGCGACTAAAAAGGATCAGATTGCATTATAGCGGCTGGGGTCTCAATACATCATTTGTGGAGGACAACTGTATCGGCAATCTCCGTACGGGGTTCACAAGTTGTGTATTCATGGAAACGACGCAAGGAAAGTGATGGAAGAAATTCACGAAGGAGTTAGTGGACCCCACATGAATGACATGATGCTTGTTAAGAAGGTCTTGAGACAAGGATACTATTGGTCGACCATGTCATGCCCTCAATTTTCAACATAATTAAATAATATATTTTAATAAAAGAGCCTCACATATCATACATATTACCCAAAAGAGTTCCCACCTGTCTTAAATTACAAATCAAATTCCCAAGATTAAAGATTTACAACTTTGGCACTTCGGCCCCAAATATACATAAATGCAAGTACGAACATGTTTAGAATATTACAAACGTTTAGTCAAAATGATTGAAATGATAAGTTACAAATACATCTCTGTCAAAATAAAGTTAATACAAAGATGCTTAACTACGTGAGGTTAACTTCCAAAAAGTCTTTCATTCCCAAGCACACATTGCATGCGAGCTATTGTCCAGCGTTTTGTCCTGAAAAGAAAGATTAGGTTGTGCTACACTAGCCCAGTAGGAAAATCTTTACCAATTCTATGTATAAATATGAAGCCAAGTGCAAAATGAGATGACAAGGAGATGTAGTTCAATCAAGAGATAACTACGAACTCATAGGTGTATCGACATTCATTACGATCGCTCAAGGACTTACCATTATCACAAAAGCCACACAATTTACAAGACTCATGAACTCTACCACCTCACACGACTCGCTATCCCAAATGTCCACCATTGGTATTTCCACCCCTTGCGTTACCGCATAACACCACAAGGTTTACCATGTTACCACCCCTTGCGTCACGGTGATCCTTAATGACTCGAGTCACCGTATTACCACCCCTTGCGTTACGAGACCCGTCTAAGTCTCCGTATTACCACCCCTTGCGTTACAAGACTCTTTAAACCAACTTTCAACTCAAACAACTACTTTCTCACATAATATGCAAGTTAAGACTCCCCCATGTTCACATTCATATATGAGACTTCACGCAATTTGCCAACGTTATCACAAATGTGCCATAAACATTCACAAGTGCCAACAATCAATAGAAAGTATATAAACGAGGTTTTAACTAAGTAATTCCTTATTCGTTCCTCATTAACGGAAGGTCAACGGATCAAGGATAACATCAATGAATCATAGGAAATCAAGTGAACATGCTAGGGATAGGTTTAGAAGTGTCCAAAAGGGGTTAGAAATGATCGGGAACCAAAACAGTCGAAGTATAAGCAAAGTGGGCAAAACTGCCCAGAAAGCCAAGAAGTATTGATACAAAAACTTTTGTATCGATACGGGAACGTTATGGCAGATTCTGAAGCTACTGGAATGCAGATTTCTTCAGCGTATCGATACGCAAGTACTTGTATCGATACGGGGACATTACAAGGGGCGATTTTGTGCAGAAAACTCAAGGACAAGCACAACACAATAACCAACGAATCAAGACACAATTTCTACACCAAACCAACTCATTCACACATAAAAGAGGCAAAGAAATCCCTACCTCGAGTCAAGGAGCAAAACCCAAAGGATTCGAACGAGCCCGAGCTCCCAAAGCGAAACCGAGCAAAATACTTCTCCTCCGAGCTTGAATGAACACCACCTAGACTTAAAACACTTGAGGAGGTTGAACTTGTGGTGGATCTTGGTGAGGTTGAAGCTTGGAAGTGAGAAGGACTGAGAGAGAGAGAGACGTTGGGGAGAGGAGAGAGAGGGACGACGTATGAGAGAGAGAAAGGTGGATGAAATTATCTCCTACAATACATATACCTTTATATATACTCACACACAAGTAAATCACACATTCACCCCTTCTACTTTCTATTCCACCATTTCAATCCTGAATCTAACTTACCACCAAATAAACCACACTTTCTCAATTAGTCATTTAAGAAACATTTCAATAATTATAGAAAATACGAGTCTTTACATACCATGGAGATTGATTGTATTGAATATGTACGTCGGTGCCACAAGTGCCAAATGCACACCAACCTCATTCACGTTCCGCCATCGGAGCTACACCCCATGGCGACGCCTTGGCCATTCTCAGCTTGGGGCATCGATGTCATTGGGAAAATCACTCCAGCAGCTTCCAATAGTCATAAGTTTATCCTTGTAGCTGTCGATTACTTTACCAAGTGGGTCGAAGCCGCGTCATACAAGACATTGACAACGGTTCAGGTTGCACAGTTCATCAGGCAAAATATCATTTACCGGTATGGAGTCCCGCAAGCCTTCGTATCGGATAATGGAACTCATTTCAAAGGGAAGGTCCTAGAATTGTTTGAGGAATTCAAAATCCAGATTCATCACTCAATGACCTATCGACCACAAACGAACGGGGCAGTCGAAGCAGCGAACAAGACTATCAAAACAATTCTCAAAAGGACTACTCAGTCAGCTAGGAATTGGCACGAACAGCTACCGCTAGCTTTATGGGGATACCAGATGTCTATCTGTATGCCAACGGGGGCAACACCCTATTCTTTGGTTTACGGTATGGAGGCCGTTCTCCCCATCGAGCTAGAAGTGCCATCACTAGGAGTCATGGCCGAATGCGGGATAGATGAAGCTGAGTGGATCAGTGGGAGGTTCGAGGAGCTTATGCTATTCGATGAAAGGAGACTACGGGCATTGTATCACATTCAGGGCTACCAGCGAAGAAACGCTCGGGCGTTCAACAAGAAGGTAAAGTTGAGGGATCAATAAGAGGGTGATATGGTGGTAAAAGAGATTCATGCGCCAGTTTTTGATTTGCGGGGTAAGTTTTGACCGAAATGGACCGAGCCGTACATCATCAAGCCGATTCTCTCTGGAGGAGCTGCGTTAATCATTGATCTCGATGGCAACGAATTTTTCGGCCTTGTCAATTTGGACCAACTCAAACGCTATTACCCCTGAGAGAGCTTGCTGGGCCAAAAACCACAAAGGCGGGCAGTACCAGGCAAAAATTAGAGCAAAAAGCCTGGTAAGTCGAAAACTGAAAGGGCGGCCTAGGCAAACGTTAAGGCAAAAAGTCAAAAAAGAGCTCGCTAGGCCGAAAACCCGAAATGGCGGTCCTAGGCAAAAATTGGAGCGCTAAAGGAGAGCGTTAATACCCGAGCGAACCCTAGCCTGAACTACGTATTGGCCTGATTCTCTTTTACGAAAGATACGTAGGCAACCTCACTTTGAGGTCCGGTCATAAATCATCAAATTCAATTCCAAATTGACAAATCAGATAATCAAAACAAAGGCGCTTCATTAATGGACCAAAAGGGGGAAACCATTATCAGTCAAATTTTATTTTGAACATTTCTTCATTACATGTTGAGCACGAAAGAAAAAGAAAATACAAAACACTTTTTATTTCAAAAAGCGGCAAAGTAAGCGGTCAACCCATCCGTGCTTTCACATCCCTCCTCAGCCACTTTCTATATCGCCTAGTCAGAGTAGTGGCAAAGTTTGGGTCACTCATTTCAGTCCTGTGGTCCAACCATGTCCGGACATAGCATGCGGAGACCTGAAACAGTGAACGGAGGGAGATGAAGCACTTCAGATCCTCGAGGTGGTATGCATTGGCTAATCCTGAACTAGCGAAGGATACAGAATGGCAGATAAAACGTGAAGCCTGTCAACCTAGCCAGGAACATTTGTTGAGAACCCATGTTGCTCGTAGTCATGGCCGGGAATCTCAACCAAGGACAATGCCAGGAAACATCCTTTTCACCGACTGACGCGAGGAAATCGTCCCAATCTTTGGTTACACCAAGAGGACGATTCCACTCACTAGGTCGATACAGCCAATTCTCGGGAGGAGGCATCATCAAATTCAGTTGGTCGCAGAGCCACATCTGTCAAAACAAAAAGCGAGAAAACAAGTGAGAAACCACATAAAAGCCTAAACCGAGCGACGAGGTAAAATGAATGAGAGAAATAGAAAAAGGAGAGCTGAGTAAGGTCCCTTGCCAGCAGCAAAAGTGGGCTACCCCCGAAAGTCCGCGTTCAGCCAGCATGAACCACATCAAGTCCCATCAGAGTTTTAGCAAGATCCAACGGTGCCACATCCTTACGCGCCTCAATTTGAGCCGCGACCCCCACCAATAAGGAGCTTGGCTCGCCAACAAAAGGTACCAGCAAGAAGGCTGCCAAGAGACAAATGCAGAGAGCCGTCATGCGATGGCCTTGGTATTTGAAGTTCGTCAAATCTTTGGGCGGGCTGAACATTTCAAACAGGCGTAAAATTTTGACAGCACCATCCTGGATGAGAAAATCAGTTGCACCGCTGCTCACACCTAGCTTGGTCTTGAGGAGCTTCTTCATACTCTCGCGAATCATCGGGACAATTGGCTCCTCTGAATCATGACTCCCGAGATACGCGTGGAACTCTTCCACGGTCGGACAAAGTTCTTGGATGCCAAATCTAAAGACATGCACCTCAGGATCCCAGAAACGCACCACCGCATGCAGTAAATCGGGTCGAATGTGGATTTCTCGGAGATATTTCAGAGCATAGAGGCGATGCTCTCGGAAGTTCAGCTAGTCGATACCTTCGAGACTGTCCAGCCACGGACAGAGCAAGGATTGGTTGAGCATGGCCATGAGGAAAGAATTTTGAAAGAAGAAAATGACGTAAAATTGGCAAGAAAGTGTGAACAATTTAGTTAAAGGCAGTGCTGAGTATTTGTAGAGGCCTGTGAGGAATTTGCATGGTTTAGTAATGCCACATGCAGCACTTTCAAATTATTTCGTGCATGTAAACTTTGGAAAATATAAAGAATGTATGGAAAAAACATAGGTTTTGTCTTGAGGAGTCATTAAATTTTGTGATGCAGAAACAGTCAAGGCCAATATACGTCTCAGTGTCATGCATGCAGAAGAAAACAACATGCAATAGCCAAGGTTTTCTTGGAATTTAGCTCAGGCCTGCAAACAACAACAGACCTGAGCGCTCAGGAGTGCACTCCCGAGCGCTCGGGAGTGCTACTATTTTCTGGCAGAATGTTTTGGGCAATGCTTGTTGGTGAAATGTGGCGTTTGTATGGCTCCAATGATCAAAATCAGTCCCAGTCAATGTAAGGAGGGATGCAGCAGTATCTGAGTACAGTTTCCGTTCAAATTTAAGCGTTTGTTTTAAAATCTCCTCATTTCTTAAGAATTTCGTCCACCGAGATATGTCAAATTTTATTCTAGGGGCATTTTGGTAATTTGGTCGAGTCTTGCAAATCATAATGCGTTAATACGATTGTGCGATGCAATCAGTTCTGAATAAAAAGGCTTAATTGTCATTTTTGCCCTTTAAATGATTAAATCCTTCGTTCTTTCTACTCAAATGCTACAAATTCCGTGTTTGAGGCATTTTTTTCAAATTAGTTACGTTATCTGCATCGTGTAATCTCATAAAGGTCATCGTTTGTCTTAAAGGTACCGGTATAAATTCGCGTATCCTTTGATTCTTTTTCAAGTTAGCTGGTAACGGTATTCGACGCATTTCTCAATGGTATGCAAGAGTCTAAAGGAAAGAAATGCAATATTCATTAACCAAAAGCAGCATATACAATGATCAAAAGAGGGGTATTCTCATCCAAAAGACTAACTATAGGGGCACGCAACCCACACAAAAACTAAGGCACGCAGGCTTGGAGTCTACAGCTATTCATGGCTCGCAGGCTCATGTGAAAATCTAGCAAAGTAAGGGCGACTCAGACACATCGCGTTCTCTTTTGTGGAGGATCTTCTTCCTCAGAACTCTCATCATCATCATCGTCATCGTCGTCATCGCTGTCACCATCAGGAGGGTCCGGCAAGCCAGAGTTGGTGTCTGAATAAGAAGCGCCCAACAACTCTTTTGATTCCTCTATCTCCCGTGACTCCTCTGGTTCCATAGGCACAGGTTGCCTCCGGACCGCTGGCCGGGCTCGCAGCTTGAACTGGCGACTCTCTGTATGTGAAACCTTGGAGCTGGTGGTCTGGCAGCCACTTGAGACTGTGATTGGGTCGTGCGGCGTGTCTGCACCTGCACCTGCATATCATGAGCATATTTCTATAAATTTTCAAAGCGAAGTGCTTGTAATGAAAATTTTGCATTCAAAGTTTACCTGTGGTGGCTCCACGACCGATGTGGTAGCTAGCTCGGGGGTAGGACGAGTCTGTAGCGTCTTCCCTTTAGCACAATCACGCAAAAGCTTGCGCATTCCCAACATTTTCATGATGGCTAACTTAGCCCATTCCCATGGTATCTAAAAAATCGCATTCAAAATTAGAAAGCATGTTTTCAAAGCATCAAAGTCGAATTGCATATTGTCGAATCAAATTTTACCTGAGCAGGGAGGTTCATCTCCGGGCAAAGGAGGCGTGGAATATCCACTATCGCTTGTGCGCCTGTCTGATCCTGTACATTTATCTCGCACCATAAGTCAGGCATTCGCGCCACCTCTGAAGCTCTCTCACCACCCCCCTCAGTTGTCTCCGAAATCACTGTACTATTTCTCCCTCTACCTCGAGAGCTGGTACCTCGACCCCTACCTCTCTGAGAGCGGCCACCGCGCCCACGCTCTCCCCAGCCTCAGCTCTGGCTCTAGGGGCTGCTGTCCCAACCTCGGTTTCATCCACCCTCCTCTAAAGCTCTCGCTCCACACCTAAACTCATAGCCAGGTACCTCTCCTTACAAGCCTCGTAATCCATTGTTCGTCGCAAGAGCCCCTCCAAGTTGGTGTCAGGTACTGTGAACTACTCGAGTTCGGCGTGAGTGTAGGTCTTCATTCTTTGCACTCAAGGAGGGAGTGGCCCTGGTACCACAAACGCCAAGAACCCAAGTGACTGTCAAGTCACTCGATCCCCCAGATACCATTGCCAGTCGAGAAGGCACTCCAGTAGAACCCTACTCCTCGTCACCTCCCGGCTCCTCACCAAACATTCCGCTTCCAGCCTATCCCACCGATTCCAATAAACCTGCATTCAAAGCATTCATATCAATAATCGAATTGAATAAGTTTTTAGCATGACGAAAGAAGGGAAAAAGCATGATTCACACCGAAACTCCTTTCAAATTATCCAGTCAGCACCGGAAGGTCATCATTTCTCCTCTCCGCTCCTTCGTCTTCCTATACTCTTTGTTCCAAGCTAAGCCACGAGGAATAGGTTCAGATCCGTGCAAGTGTTCTCTAGCGGGAACATTCCTAGCACCTCGTAAGCCCAAAGCTGGATTTTTTTCAAAATCCAAATCAATTCAATTGTTTCTAACAGTTTTATGCTTCAATCAATGAGCAACAAATGAACAATTTTAAGCAATAATTGAAATCATACCTTGATTACCCTCCAGTATCCGCCAACGATCTCGTCGACGCCGCGTGAGGATGCTCCAAGAAAGCAATAGATCGTGCACAGTGCAGCGCCTCACCAGTCATAGTTCCCCGTTTGCCTAAGGTCCATTAGGGCCGCCAGGAAGCTAAGATGCATTCATGTCCTTCTGTTTGGGAACAAAGAAGCCCCAAACAGATATAATAGGTAAGCTCGGGCCATCTGGGCTGCCTCTTCATCGCTCTCCGGTTCATGATCCCAG
Source organism: Rhododendron griersonianum (assembly GCA_018127125.1). Classification (NCBI taxonomy): domain Eukaryota; kingdom Viridiplantae; phylum Streptophyta; class Magnoliopsida; order Ericales; family Ericaceae; genus Rhododendron; species Rhododendron griersonianum. The sequence continues at coordinate 28,847,401 of CM030798.1, forward strand.
TATTTGGTAAATTGGCCATATGTTGCCAGCCCTCCGCTATCACATGAGGAACCACTTCAAGGCTGCGTTATCATTCACTAAACCCATGTCATATGGAATGGGTTCTCCTCCAACCCTGAGTCCCATGATCGCAGCGAAATCGAGGGGCTTCACTATCATCTCCCTAAACCAGAAGTGGAAGGTGTTAGTGGTGTCCCACCACCTCTCCGTCAATGCCGTTAGTACAACGTGATCGACCCTAATTGTCGTCAGCAGCTGTATGAATGGTTTGAAACCTGCTTCTTCTACCAGTGCTCGCACGCACTAGGGCAATGCTTGGAAGTACGCTAAGGATTTGGCTGAGCCTCCGTGGCCGTATACGTCGACGGTACGCTGTTACAAGCAAAGTAGCAGAATAATTTTAGAATAATCTCATTAACATAATAAGCATGGCTTGCAATCGAAACATGTTTCAGATTAATTTCTTTTGCATTTTAAGCAGAGAGCATTATTGAAATTTTACCGTGGTCCATGTTGACGAGATATGGCGATCGTGGTCCCTCAAGAGCAAGTCTCCGGGATAATCAGCATTGACCGGGGCATAGCTCGTTATACCCACTGACTCGAAAAGGTGTAACCGCGGAGCATAGGTCTCGGGAGAAAAAGCAGGGTGTGGGTTCTTCGTGAAAGCCTTCGCCTCCGCCAGCGCTGTCACCCGTTCCTCTACCACATCTTCTGGCTCGGGCTCACCTTCGGGCATCCTTACTCCCCCATCTCCCTGGGTCATCAGGGCACTCAGTAATGTAGCTGCAACCCTCTCCTCAGGGGACCCGACTCCCCTCAGTATGTCCGCGGCACTAGGATCGACTCCGAGAGTATCCAAAATGTCCCCTGGATCCGCAGACTCCAAAAAATCCCCCGCCACAAATGGGACCGGTTCCGAGGCTCCGATCCCGCTGTCGCCACCCCGGAGTTCCACCACCGAGGTCCTCAGAACAGGCGTGGCGGTGAATTGGCCCACCATCGCGGCTTCGCTCTCCGCCGCGACCTCCTGGCCATCCGAGGCTCCCACCTCCACGGCTTTAAGCAGATCCTCCACTGTAGGGGTGTGAGGATGGCCCCCATCGCCGGTGGCTCCACTGCTGGATGCCTCGACACCCTCGTTGACTTCTCCCGTCGCCGCCGCGTCACCCACGGCAACCATCACCCCTTCAGGCGCCTCGACACCCCCGCTGGCTCCACCCGTCGCCGTCGCGTCGCCTATGGCAGCCACCGCGCTACCAGGCTCCATCCCACTCCCACCGCCGCAGGCCACCCGTTATTCTTCCCCCCTTACATCCATTTTTCTTCTCCTTTGGCGAGCTTCTTGGCACACCACTGCTCACCGGAACACTGTAGGAATATCTATATCTCGGATTTGGTCCATTTTAAAAGAGAGGGAGGTCGATTGAGAGAGAGAGAGATCGATTGGGGAAGAGAAACTGTGGAGAAGAAGAAGGGAGGTTTCGTTCGGTTCTCTGGTTCTCGAGCGCTCGAGAATGGGAGTTTAAACCCTCATTTTTTAAAAAGGAAGACGAAGAAGGCTAGGCCCCAACAGCGGTCCCTAGCGCTTGGGACCACTCCTGAGCGCTCAGGAGTGGTCTCGGGTCCCTAGCCCCGGTTTGGATCCTTGTGCCAAATTTTTAATTACTCGTACATTGTTTCTTTATGGTATTTTCTTAATTTACGTAATCAATCTCAGTCCTGATTTGCAATGGTCCGTAATAAAACCCACTCATCTATGTACTTTTGTCAAGTAACAGTCGAGCATTTTATTCCGGTAATTGATGAAAGCAATCGAATTTTTCCAATTATGGAACAGTGTATTTTGGTGAGTCTTTTCACCAGTGTTAGTCTCGTGTCGAATCCTTTTGTTGCATGCGTTACACGTGTTTGCATTTGTCCCGAAGAACTATGCTGGTCTGATCCCCGCAGAAAAGGGTACGTAGGCAACTCGAAAGGGCACGACCTCATATTTCGAATATCTAAGCATGTTTTTGTTTGCATTTGATTTTGAATTAAGGGTTCAGTACGACTCGAATTGGGCTGTCTCAATCTTTGGGCGTCACTCGTATCCAGACATGATGCTGAATGCCGTCCGAAGAGGGGCAACTGTAGACACTCCAATTTGAACCTCTTGAAGTTCCTTAATTTGTGGCTTCGTGGCCCCCCGATGATGAATTTGGATTGATACAAGCCTCAGTTATGAATGGACCTTGCTTCTTGGATTTTCAAAATCAGTTCAATAAATTAAGTCCCAAGCGTTCAGAACCATTCTGAAGCGCTCAGGACCTGTTTTCAAAAAACCAAATCTTGCTCACTCCTAAGCGCTCAGAAGTATCACTCCAGAGCGCTCGGACCATTCCTGAGCGCCCAGGTCAACAGAATTTTCCATGGAAACTTGAATTTCCAGCTTTTTCAGTAGCACATGGTCATGTTTCATTCAAACTTATTCGGTCTTTGCTATAGTATTTTCATCAAAGAAATTAGAAGACCAAATTATAATGTTTTATGTCCTTCCAAATATTTTTTATTTTATTTTATAATTATTTTTCAAATTTCAAAATCATTTTCCTTGGCCTATAAATAGTAGCCCTCATTCTGCATTTTGGGCACCATGAAATATTCTGCCCTGACTCTCTCATTTTCAAAGCACAAACCTCACTTTGCAAGGGAAATTATTTCCATAAAATCTTGTCCAAATTCAAAGCCATTTCAAGCACTCCAAGAAAAATCAAGAAATTTAGGGATCATACTCAGTCCTGCTTTTTGGAATTTTCTTACCTCATTTCACCTTCAAAATCCAACCAAGAAGCAAGGTTTCATTTGAAAAGGTAGAATTTCTCTATCTTTTTAACTAAAAGGGCTGTCATTCTAAGGGAGGTCATCCAGCCCATTCCAGTCCTCTATACTGGATATGTGGCTGAATGACCTTAGTGTAAAAACGAGGGCAAAAGAGCTGCAAACAAAATTTTCATATAGGCTCTGCAACACTCCTGAGCACTCAGGACTGCTCCCGAGTGCTCAGGAGTAGTTTTGTTCATGTTTCGTACTTTTCTGTTGAATATTCAAGGAAAATAGAGATTTCATGGATCTAGTGGCTTTCCCCTTTTTAGTTCATTGTGAATAATTCAAGCTTTTCAGCCATTTTCTAGGGATCTTCATTTTCAAAAAGCAAAGTCAAAATGGCATCTTAAAATCAGTATGTCAAAATCCTATTTTCCTTGAAAATCCTCTCTTAATGTCCTTGTCAACGTTAGAAGCATTCTCTTACTTCCAGAATTTGTCTAATATCAACATCAAATGCAAGGAAGCAGGGTTTGGATGACCAGGACCAGTTCCTGGCTATTTAAGTCCTTTTCTGAGCACGAGATCAATATTTTCTTTGTTATTTCAAACATTTTAGCACCTCAGTTAAACCCAGTTTTGCAGGACCAGGCAGTAGAACTCCTGAGTGCTCAGGAGTGCGGTCCCGAGCGCTCGTGAATACTCTCAGTAACAGATCTTTATTTCTCATGCATCATCCTACACTTTGCATTATTTCATCAATATACACTGTACACCAACACAGGCATGCACTTCTTTACATGCTATATTTGTGGATACTTGCTAACTGTTTAATGGAATAAAATGCTTTCGAAAATTCCCGCAAATGTTTAGTAGAGACCGATCCCGTATCGGGCGAGGGGGGTGCCGTAAAACCCTTCCCCCTCGTAACATGGCTTCCGAACCCTTAATGAATCTTTGGTTTTCAATTCAAAAAATTATTTTTAAGACAAAACGGTTTCTCGGGTGACGAACCATAAATCCGGGTGGCGACTCCTCAATTTTTATTTTTCAAATCAAAATGTTGATTTTCGGGCTGCCCCGATCCACCCGGGGCTGTGGTAGCCCACAGATGTGTGAGCATGCTAATCAGGGTAAGGGCAATTTGGAAAACTGAATAGCTAGCCTTTGAAGGATAAACAGTGAATGAATCACATCCCTAAGCTTTGCTATATCTCATAGGACCCCAGGGAGAAGGATATGCGAGGCTAGATACTTCATCAGAGCCTGGGCGTATGAAGGGTATTGATGGTGGTTGAGTGATTTTGTCACAAATGAGGATTCAAACCATATGTCATGTTACAAATTGATGGATTCACTATTCCCTACCACTTAGGGGATATTGCTAGCAATGAGATCTCTGTCGTGAAGGGGTTTTCCAAAACTTTTGAATCTGGGTTGAGGAATACACTGGGCGGAGGATTTTAGAGATTAGTAGAGAATAATCATTGATGATGCGCCCCCGCTGACTTGCTTACAATGCTTACTTAAGGATGCAAAAGTCTGAAATACCAAGGCCCTCCTTTAATTTGCATGCTAAAATTTTGGCCCAAGATAACCAACATAAGGACTTCAAATCGTTAAATTAAAAAAAAAACAGATATAGCGTTAAGCCAGTCGCATAAGGAAACAAAGGCTCATAAGTAGAGCGAATATAGATAGGTAGGCGGAACATACAGACTCTATCAGAGTCAGCTTTCCTGCCCGTGAAAGAGATGGAGATTCTCAACTAATCAGAGCTTTTTGAGTTTTATCAAGAATGAACTTAAAACAACTTCTTTTGTTTGTTGCCACCACCAAAAGTTAGGGGACTTGTTACAAAATTAAAAAGTGGAAAACAAAAGTGTTTCACACCATCCCCCACCAGAGTTTCACACTCTTGTACTACAGTGGGAGGAGAAGACCATAATATTAGTTCTAAAAAGCTTCTTTTATATCTGCGAGAGTTTTGTCTCTCGTTTTCTCGATAGTAGTTCGTTTCATCTTTGAAAGAATATTTTGTCTACACATCGAGTTTTTTCAAATGATGTTGTTTCACAATGATATACATGCCCAGAGTACTATAACCCTATATGATGTCTTTAGAGCAACTTATGGTGGTTTTTCAGATTTGTACTTTTGGGAATTCATTGGTGAATTCCTACTTAGTTGGAGTTCATGTAGGCACGTGTTGTCTTTTATCTTTGACTATCACTTTATCTCTTTTGTGACTACTAGAAACATACTATGAATCTTTGGCAGCAATGAGTCCACCATCCGGCTACTTTGTGGTACCAGTTGGTGTTTGTGGCAGGGTGGAGGCAGGCGGTTGCAAGGGTCTTCGTAGGGTTAGGATTTGTTTGGGTTTTTAATGTTGAATTTACCTCTTTTTATTTAGGCTTTTAGGTCTTTTAGATGTTTGGACTGTGTCTCATTTGTGCTTATAGTTTTATCAAGGCTTTTAGGTGTTAGGCTTTGCTTTGTATTATTATATTTAGGCATTTAGGCCTCTTGGGGTGTCTCTTTGATTGATATCTTGTCAATCAAGGGTTTGAGTATTAAATTGACACCTATTGGTCTTTGCAATTTTCAAAGATTAATAAAATTCTTTTTCGCCATTCAAAAAAAATGTCCGTCAAGGAAGCATCAAATTGCCTTGTACTTTTTTTTATTTATTTTGCTTTGTAATGATTAGTTTGATTTTGTTCAATATTTTTATAGGTTACTGATTTTGCCACTCTCTTTTTTGTTAACGCCACTTCCCTACAAGTGTATTTTTTGTGCAAAAATACACTTGCAGGGGAGTGACAATCACAAAAAATACACTTACAAGGGAGTGACGTTAAAAAAAAAGGGAGTGGCAACATCATTTCTTTTTTTATATTAGATTCTGCTGGACTTTATATTAATACTAGTGTAATGCACGTGCGTTGCACGTTTCCTCGTGCTCATTTGTTGATTTGTTGTTGGAAGTTTTGTTTGGCTGTGGTAGTTTATGAAGATGTGAAGTTATTAGAGCATAATATTGGTAGTTTTGTATGAGTGGTGTAAATGCAGAGGCCAAATGGATACTTTTCGCAAAATGGATAGTTTCCATAGATCATATTGGTTCGGAAGCAAGCTGTGCATTTGTTAGTTAATTTGTTTTTTAATCTATTGAAGCAGGAGTGGTTTTGGAAGTAGAAGTGAAAGAGTTCACAAGTAAAGCATGGAATTATAAAGCGATTAGTTAAGTTGTGCTGAAATTTTATTTAATAGGTGATGAGAAGAAGTTATTTTACAGCTATAGATGCTGTAAGCTATGGTGCAGGTATATAAAATTCTGAATTTACAAAACGACAAACTCCTCGTAGTCATTAAACATATATAGTACTGGTAAGTAGAATAGGCTATTATAGATTCAATAGTTTGGGCAAAAGTTTTTGTGGGTGACTGCATTCAGTCCTTTTTGTTCTTGAGGGCATGGTGTTTTTTGGGATTCTTTGATGCAGCAATCGCGTCTTCCATGGGATCACTCTTTGAAGCCTCAGTAGTTGCATCGCTTTCCATGGTAGTGGGTAAAGGCCGGACTTCTGGTCCGAATGGTTCACTTGGTTCAGCAGCTTCTTTGAACTATTTGATGTGAAACAAAAGGGAAGGAAAATTGCATAGTAGAAGAGGAAAAAGTCCCTTCTTTGTGGAGGAAGAGGTGAAAGGGATAGAGAAATAGTTGAAGAAGGGACAACAAGACTCTTCATGCACAAACCACAAGGGTCTTGTACTATATTTACAGATCAAGAGCTTAAAGCTCTTGTGAATATGTTTCTTCTTCGTTCTACTCATCGGGTTAAACTCTCGATTTTGCAAGTACAGAAACCAAATGGTGACCTCAACCTAATGGTGACCACTAAACAAAGAAACCAAATGTAGTACTGAAAGATGCAAGTACCCGCAATCTGCCGATCACCAATAGGGCTGAATAACTTGGATGAAAAACACAAGAATGGAACTGGTTGCCATTGGAACTAAGCTCATGAATGCACTCCCCTGAGCCTAATGACCAAACTTTGACAGATTCCTCGCTGGCAGATGCGAAATAGTCTCCACTAAGATCCCAGCAGAGGTAGTTGACCACTCCGGAGTGCCCCTGATTAAGTGTAAAAAGTCACTCAAATTAATACATACTCAACCTTTCAGGCAATAACATCACCAAGGACATACAAGTATACGCAAACCTGGAATGCATGAGTTTGTCATAGCAGAAATGAAATACAGCATCAAACATTAGTATTAAGTACATTGAACATCATTGGCCACAGCATGGCAGATTCACAAGCTAACTAACACAAAAGTATACAAGGAATTCAAATTTTCTAATAAGTTCCAAAAGCTTTGCAGACATTAGAGAGATATTGTAGATGATAAATACACTGCCCAAAATAAGCTAATGCATTCCTTTGTAGCTGGTTGATATGTTTATCAAAACCAATCGCAGATACGCTCACAATCATTCCAGCCAAATACCATGCTGTGCTGATCAAAAAAAAAAAAAAAATACCATGCTGTGTAAGTGCAGATACATATATGGAGCAAGCACCAAAATATCACCAGCAATCATAAGATGTGCCTGTAGAAACTGAGTCCATCCATCACCGGTGATACAGCCATCTACATATTGAACAACCCATTTTCTGTGTTTCCCACTCTCTCCGGCTCATCTTATCTTACCACTGTCATATGATTTCTGATTTGGACAACGTCGACAAACCAACAATAGTGGTGATCTACAAAAGTAAGAGCTTGAACAAATTTTAGCTGTTAATTGTCAGCACTAACAAGCAACACTGTAATGTGGTACATGTTTTCAGCGAAAATTCTTAATTACCAATACCGTGAGGGGAAGTAACAAGAGCAGATAAAGCATTGACCGAACGGTAAAAAGGCTGAATGAACTTTGGCCTTGCATTGACAATGGAAGCCAACCAGTCTTCAAAGTCTCTAGCTTTTTCCCACTGAAACAGCTAACCAAGCTCGAACAAAACCGAATATTTCTTTATGAAAGCCACATCCGCGGTGTACTTTAAGTTATGTGGGCTTCGTGACGCCGACTCTCCAACCCTTACAACTGTGTCATTCGAGGTCTTCAGATAGTACACTACTCCACATTCAATTCCAAGCTTATAGCGACGCACTCGCAAAACTTCGACAAAGCGCGGGCAAGTAGATGCCAAAGCATCTTCAAAGCTTACAGCCATACCAAACGCGCGAAACCTTTATGGGCAATTCCAAGAATTACATCAAAGATGACTGATATATTGTGAGCACAATAGCAAAACGTCCAACAAATATAGCCCTCTAAACTATTTTCCCTAAATCATAGAATCGAATCAGAACCGAAAATGCAAAGAAATCAATAAACTTAGACCAGAACTCCTTACCCAAAAAAAAAAACTTAGACCAGAACTGTGGCTGAATTAATTTCTTAGTTCAATACATCACTGGGAGCTATAGCATTCCTATTCCAGCGACTCACAAACCCTAAATCTGTCAAAAAAATATCGGCTGAAAAATTCTTTGCCCTAAATCATGGAATCCAATCAGAATCGAATCGAATTAATTAAAACTGAAAATAAATCAATAACTTACCTCTTCTCACGCCTCTTCTTCGATTGCAACACCACCGGAATGCGGTGAACCAACAACTGATCTCCCTCCTCCTTTAAAAACGTAGACCGCCGGAGCAACAGTGGCGTCATCATGACTTAGTAAAAATAAATCGGCTCCACTGGAACAGAAATTCGGCGCATTAAAGAACCAAAGTACCAACAAGGAAGCTTGCCTCTCGTTCAAATACGGCACCGAGCGGACCAAGTACAAAACTTCGACGAAATAAAGAAAAAGAGTACCAATTTGAAGCGACAAAACCGGATGACCGAGCGCCTGCAAGAATATTAGCATACAATAATTCCACAAAATCATCAAGCACCCTACGGCGTCGAACGCACAAATCAGCAAGCCGAGTACAAATCTCAGGCATGAAAACCGGGCAACCGCACAAAAAATCCACGAAATCAGCAAGCAGAGTACAAATCTCAGGCATGAAAACCGGGCAACCGCACAAAAAATCCACGAAATCAGCAAGCAGAGTACAAATCTCAGGCATGAAAACCGGACAATCGACCACGCCTCTATCACCTTTCTCACGATTGAGCTTTATCAAACATATCCATACACAGAAACCTGCACAACGAAACACAAAGCAAAACCTCAGAGGGCATTAATGTAAAATCACACGGTGTCTTGGCTTATCAACCCAGGATCTTTTATTATATTGACTACTCTATCATCACTGTGATTTCTCTTTTTATTTTCTCCATCATCCACATAATCAGAGTGAGAATGGGTACGTTTTCCATAACTATTTCTCTGGCCAGCCATAGAAGAAAAACAAGCTGAGATCTATTTCACATGTGTATATATGACATTTAATCATCCACTATGACACTTCAAGGAGCATCAAGAGAAAGAGGAATTTCCTATCAAATAGATCACACGTGAGTATGATAATGCCCCACACGCTATATTCAAATTTTCAACTCTAAAAAAAGTGGCATCATCTGCATAAATGATGATTGACGATGCAATAGTCTTAAAAGCAGTTGAAGACAAAACAAAATGTATGGAAAATAAACACAAGAATGAAGGGGAAAAAAAGGAAAGGAAATCACTCACAAGCTGTTTAAACTTCTTAGCGGATATTTCCTCCTTAACATGTAGATTAGAACAACCCTCTTTATTTTGTATTTTGCTCACAATTCAAAAAGACTAAGGAGCCTCTCTATTCTGTATTTTCTTCCATAAACTCATTTCAGGACACGTCCAAAAATAACAACTGTAGCACATCATAAACTCCTCACATTTTGACATACAGAAGGATGCACTACAGACATCGTCCAAGGTCATTTATCCCAAGTAAATAAAGAGCATCCCAAAATTTGAAGGCAGTTGAAACTAAAGATCGGCATACAAAGGCAACATGCATCATTGTGCCAGCAATATTTGACCATGTCTTTAAACTGTGCTATAACAATTTGCAATTCAAGTTTGATGTGAAGTTTAAGCACATAAAAGTGAAAATAAACTCTCCAATTTCATTGGAGAAACAAGAATCTGAAACTGAGAACAGACTATTGGCACATAAAAAGTTGGATTGAGGGAACATGGCCTATTACCCAAGTGGGAAGACATGGGAGTAAACGGGGGAAGAGAAGTGCTTGAAAAAAAAAGTGTCATTGATCATCTTACTTATCAACTTAGGACACGTTTGGCCACCTGATTACTTGGTAACAATTTTCTACTTTTGGCATCTGGGTGTTTGGAAGCTCATTCCATATCCATTAAAACAAATGAATTGGAGAATCCATATGAGCTTTTTCGGTTCTCCTTGTTTTTTTAACACTAAAAAACCTATTTTGCACATATTATCCAAATGCTTCCTTCCCTTTCTCCATTTTCTTGTACCGTGAGTGAACATAGCGAGCAAATGGTTATACCTTTTCCAATTAAGCTTTTGCAATTTTTGAAGAATTATTCTCAACTAAGTGAAAGGGGGTGAATGCTCGTTGTTTGCCAGACTTTTTGGGAGCTAAAATCCAAAGATTTGGATTATAATTGAAACACTTATAATTTACAATTCATAATCCAAAACCTACAAAATAACTGGAAGATACTTCTGCTCACAGCTAGTGCTTCCTTTGCTCCGAATTTTCTCAATCCAGATGAACTGCACGAGAACTACGAGTACAACAAATAAACTTATCGACGATTTTACCGTCTCGAATGGTTTTCTTTCTACGGAGAAACTTTTTTCCATGATCAACAAACAGAAAAGCTGAATAATTCAAAAGCTCACAACTTTTTCTCAATCACAATACAAGCATTGAGTTATGAGTACAATAAATTTCACGGCGATTCACTTACTCAAGGTCCTCCAACTTCATATCAAGGTTTTAAATAACAATATCGAGACATGTAATGGTCACGATCGAGGTATAATGGTATCGGGAGTATGAACAAGAATCGGTTGTCACAATTGTAATTTTTAAAATTATTTGAAGAAGAATAATAATTGAAGTGCCGAAATCACCTGTCCTGTTCTCGCGAATAATTGGGGGCCCGAGAGAGAAAGGTGTGCATATTTACCTTGAGAATCACACAGAGATGAACCATTCAACTCCCAACTCTTTCCTTCATGACATAGAGGTCACAACTGAAATCAAAAGGGAATCCAAGCAAATCAATTGAAAGATGGGAGATCGGAATTTTCAAAAAACGAAACGAAATTTTGCGATTGTCACTATCTACAAACATCAAATATATGAAACATCAACTTGGGGCCAGGGCAAGAGAAAATAAAGGAGAACCTGAACCTGAGGGGAAACATAGCTTCCATTCGATTCAAGGGCTGTCGAAAAATACCCAGTGTCAATGTTGATGTTCGTCGAGTTGAAATCGATTTATTCCAAATGATATTCATCGAGTCGTTGGGATATGATTTCTTCGCTGAAAGCTAGAAAGAAAGCATTCAATTTTGTGATCACAGGGAAGAAGAACCCTAAAGCCACGATGAATCAATTTGGGTCTCCAACTTCAGCTTCTCAGGTTCCATTCATCATCTTCTCTCTGCCATATACAACAGTCGATCAGTACTTTCACCTTGTCGACAAAGCAACGAAAATGGCCAGAAAATACGCCGGAAAATCAGGAATCAGTACCAAAAATCAGTGAAATCCGGAAAAGAGTACCAATTTCGTGAGTGAATTCAGGAAAAACGACTATCGTCTCAGTGAAATCCGGAAGAAGAGTACCAATTTCGTGAGTGAATTCTGGAGAAACGACTATCGTCGCTCTCGCTCTTGATCGTTCCAGGCAAAAGGTGAAATACCAAAATTAACCCCAACTCCACACATGCAAGGACCAAACAGCAAGAAAAACTTCATAGGGCAATAATGTAATTTCAAATCATGTCTTGGCTTACCAGTCTAGGTTCTTTTATTACAAGTGTATTGATAATCTTCCTTGTTAACCAAAAAAAAAAAACAGAAAAGAATTGACAGTATCTCTAATTATAAAAATTTCTACATTTTGCCATCGTTGGTGTATAGTAGTGGAAAATTAATGAGTAGTCCTGGAGGCTGGAGTACCACATAATTATGGTTTTGTGTCTGGTGGTGCTCCATGCCAACTAGTATAGTACGCCATGACTCAACTGTATATCCTAATTTAGAGCCACGTCAACACAGCTCAAATAACCAATATCAATCATGACAGATTTCTGAACTTCATATCGATGCTGTACACCACCGTGTCGCGCACCTCTGAGCCGTCGGATTGTGCATCTGACGGTTCGAATCTTATCTCGGCAATAAACGGCTCTCGATCGTTGGTTGCCGAGATGAGATCCGAGCTGTCAGATGCACTATCCGACAGCTCGAAGGTTTGTAGCACGGTGCTTTGCACACCACTGCACAACACTATCTCCCATTAGAGAAATAGGAACGAAGATAGGAGTTTTTTTTGGTACTTCGGAATAACATAAGCTAGGATTTGCACAGAGGGGTAGGGGGAAATTTAGAACATGCAACCCACGTATTTACAAGGTGGTTGAATATTTTAGTTTTCCATATATTTTGAAATTCAAGCGTGGAATGAAATTTAATGAATAAAAAACCACTACAACTTGTCAAAAAATAAAAAACTACAAGGAAAATAACATAGCATTTTTTTAATACATACTTGGCAAAATACAAATTTAAAAAGAAGTAATTAGTTTCCACTACGTCTTAATTCATTTATTTGATTAATTATTTGGCTCGACGAGAAAAATTGGAAAAAAAAGTAGAGAAGATATATAAACCAAAGTTGAATAAAGTTAATTAAAGACGAAAAAAAGTGTGAAAAGACATCTTTCAGTGTTTTTAGCATCGTCGAACATGTTTTTTTTAAAAAAATTTTAGTCAATAATGACAACGAAAAAAAATAACTAAAAGTTAAATAAAACAGACCAATATTTTTATCAAAAATCCATTTATTCCAAAACACAATTGCTTTTTCCCACAGGCGGGAAACTCGGTTTCATGGTCCGCCTCTCAGACAAGTATTACTCCCCCCTCCTCCTTTTTTTCTTTCTTAAAAAATATACCTATCAATTGACCCCACCTCCTCCCGACGGCGGACACTTTTACACGAAAAAAATTACTACCGCGTTTCTCTCTCTCTCTTTCTCTCTCTCTCTCTCTCTCCTCTTGACGGCGTTTACCAGTCTCCCCCAGTCGCACCACACCTCTCTCTCTCTCTCCCCTCAACCACTTCGTCGCCTCGTCTCCCAAATCCGCAAAAACAGAAGAAACAGAATCTAGAGAGAGAGAGAGAGAGAGAGAGAAAAGAATCTAGAGAGAGAGAAGAAGAAGAAGCTTCCCCAACCCATCTTTGCTCGAATTTTCTCCAAAACACTTCCCAGCTCAGCTACAAAGCCGACAGATAGGAAAAACAAACCTAGATTTCCTCAGCCTTACATGGGTCAAGCTCCCAATGCATCGCGTACCTCGATTCTTCGGTCATAGCGACAAGAAAAAGAACCACCGCAACGCCGCCCCCGCCCCCATGGATCCCTCCACCCCGAAACGGCGCGGCACCCCGAAGCTCGACCGTCGACTGGCCAAGAAGAACATCGACTACGAGCCCTCCACCTCCTTCTCGTCAGACGCGGCGTCGCCGTCGCCGTCTCTCCGCACCCGGTCGCTCGACATCTCTCCCCTGGGAGACAGGACCAGCTTCAGAATCCAGGGCATCGACGGCGAGTTCGACGAGATTTGCCGCAGCCTGGGGCTCTCCGGACCGGACGATTTCTCGATACCGGCCGACGCGTGGGAGGCACGCAAGTCCCGGTCGTCGCTGGATCTGCCGCCGCGGTCGCGGTTGCGTCAGATTGAAAACCCTACCGGAGTTGATGATAAGGTAAAGGACTGTAGTAGTGGTGGTGATGTTTGTGTGTTGTCGGATAGGTTAGTTGACGCCGTTAGGGTTAGTAATGTTTGTGAATTGTCCGCTGATAGGTTAATTGACACTTTTAGGGTTGGTAATGCTAGTCACAAGCAGAGTAATACTACTCCTGCATCACCTGATTTTGCAATTACTGTTGAGTCTTCCCGGTGCGTTGGTGGGGGCAGCGGCGGAGGGATTAAGGGCGTTCGGCCGCCGGCCGTTCTTGCTCCTCCGCCGTCAATTTTGCGACCGGTGATTGACTACACATCTTCGACGTGGGATATTTTGAATTCTTTTGCTCCTGCGGTTGGTGATGTTGATAGGGGTTTGTCTTCTTCAAGAGGTTTATCTGATGATGATGATGATGAAGAGGAAGTGGAAGTCGAAGAAGAAGAAGAGGAGGAGGAGGAGGAGGTTGTGAAGGCAGGGGAGGGGTTAGATGGGGCTAGGGTGGGAGAGACTGCTCATCTTTCTGCGTCGTGTTCGTTTACCACGACTTCGAATGATGATGATTGTTCTAGTAGTACTACAGAACCCACGTCGAATATATCGCCGAATGAGAGATTTAGACGCATAATCTCGCACTGGGAGAAGGGTGAGCTTCTGGGTCGTGGGTCGTTTGGATCGGTATACGAAGGCATCGCTGAGTAAGTGCTTTTCACATTGTTTTCTTGTTTCTTTAGTGCAACAAAAAACCAGAAGCATTTTTGCTGAACTTGTTCACATATGTTCTTGATTTTGCCTGTGAACTTGTACTTTTTCATATTTCTGTTTCTGTTGGATTGTTTACTTCCAAATTCTATGCAAGGACAATGATACTGAGACTATTTGGTATGGGAGAATTAAAATTTGTTTCAAGTAAATTGGGGTCATTTCACAATCTGAAATGTATCTCATGGGAGCACTGAAGATGGTGAAAAAAGATTATATAGCATTAGAGTGATAGGGAATTAATGAACTTGTGAGTTCCATAGGCTTGTGGAGAGAAATTAGAAGTGGTGGAGAAAGTGGAGTGAAGAAAAGGAGGGGTTCTATATTGCTTATACAAAGTCGCTTCATATTACTTCATGGCCAGGGACGTAACGATACGTGGAATAGGATGACCTTGAAATCCATTCTTTAAGATAGGAGTTTGTGTGTTTTGTATGCAGAAACCCAGGTGGAAGACGTACTGGAGATAGTGAGAGTAGATATTGTTAAGTGGAAGTTAACTGGGACTGGACTACTGGGGTCCTATCAAGTTGGAGGCCAGGGTAGTGAAGCAGTTTGATAAGGACAGTACTTCTCTTCACCTTGTTTTTCCAAAAAACTAGGAGGATGTCTTTCATCAGCAATCAAGGGAGCTATGTCCAGTTCCAGTTCCAGTTTTAGTTGCTTGGGTTGGGGTTTGGATGTCCAATGTGTCCATGCGCCCCACAATGGTACTTGAATTCACTATATAATTGTAAAATCGTGTCCCTTATTATGCTATTTTATGACATGGATGTTTCAAAGTATTCTATTGGATAAGATTCATAAGAACACCATCATATGCCAGCCCCACAAATCATTTTTTGCAGAGTTGTGGCCATGGTAGGCCAGTTGAATCATGCTATTATTAGTCCTACGCTGCCTCTTCTATTTTACAATCTAATAGGAGTCAGAGTCCAACTTGATGGGGATGATAGTCCAACGGGATACAACAATTTTGATTAGTAGCAGACGCTTAATTCAAAAACTGTGGATGTTTGTATATCCAGTTCATAAGGGCAAATGTATGAATCGATCTACCCATTCCCACTCTTGGCCAAAGATACGAAAGGCCATCATACTGTTACATTCTTATACAACATCCAAGAAAGGCATAGCTTGCCTTAAACTATACAGTGCAGTAGTGCACAAATGTTCTGCACAATAGTCTTCCTTTCATTTGTGCCCATCTGACTATCAATTTGTGACATTAAGTGATAAGGTGCCCAAGAATCCTCTACAGAGATTCTCTGGAGAATGAAGTATTATTTGGTTCATTGTTGCCTGCGTTGTTTGGGTGGTTTAAGCTTTAGAAAGCTCCCTAAAAAGTTGCGAAGGCATGTATGGAGAGGGAGAGATTTGGAGAAGAGTGGTGCAAATAAGTTTGGGAGGCTTGGCATGATTTGACCCCTATGGAAGCTCAATTCTTGTATTTACATACTGGAAATTCTGAAGGCTGTGTTCTCTTGCCAAGGGAGATCCTTGCTGTGACTTGTTATACTCTTTACCTCCCAACCTTTGTTTATGATTATTTAGTTTTTCAATCCCGTCGACTATTATCATTATGGGAAGAACAATTTTCACATATTTCCTAGCTTTGTTACCCAATTTATCCTCGATGTAGTCAATACGAAGTGCACAAATCAAGTTTGTCACTTGTTATCTTGGTGTACCTGTTGGAACTTGTGGTTTTATTATGTGTCATTTTGCAGTGGTGGTTTCTTTATCGCCGTGAAGGAAGTTTCTTTGCTTGATCAAGGAGCCCAAGGAAGGCAAAGCATTTTCCAACTGGAACAGGTTAGATAAATCTTATGCTTTGTTTCAGTGGATGTTCTTACTATGCTTTCCCTAATTGCTCTACTAGAGCTTTTTGATAATTGATTTCTTTGAAGCTCTTCTCAGCATTTCTGTTTCTTTCACAGGAGATTGCTCTTCTTAGTCAGTTCCAACATGAGAACATAGTTCAATATTATGGCACAGATAAGGTACTTGCTTTTCATGTTTCCTTTTGGTTGTTTGGTTGGTTCTCTCTCCGATTTTTTTAGTCCATTTCTGTGTAGTTGAGGATTAGGGTGTGGAAGTCTGTGACTGAAGTGAAGCATTAACTGGTGACATAAGACAAATATATGTGAGTGATGTCTTTTTTAAACTTAGAGGCGTGATCTTTCCTATGAGATTTATGGGAGTGGGAGATAACCTTCTGAAACAGTGAAATCTGACAGAAAATTCATTTTCTTTCCTTTGCCCTTCATCTAATGATCTGTAAATGCTAATTGTATTTGAGGAAGTGAGCTTTTGTTTCTCATACACTCTTTCCCAGAAGGGTCAGTCTATTATATCTGATTTTATGTCTTGTTGATTATCAACTGCTCAGGTGTGTAGTTGATCTTACATAGTTTTTTTCTACTGATTAAGAAAAGTGATTTCATGTTGTTCTTTCTAGAAATGCTTATTGGTTAAAGAAGTAATCAAATGCCTGGTTTTACAATGAATACAAACTTGAATGTCAAGCAGATAGGAGAAACGATATCCAGAAGAAAACAGAACCCAATTAGTAACTACAAGACATAGCTTATTACCTATGAAATAGAGCAAACAAAGTGACAGAATCCTGAGAGCGATATTAAGGTCAAGGCCCTGGTCTTGCTAAGAATTCGTGAAATTATTGTACACCTCGATTTCATGGCACTCATGCCAGTGTTTGCAGGCCATATGGTTATGTTATGACAATATGTATCAATATCTGGCCAACTACAATTGTCCTGTCTTACTTTGATTTGTAGGGCTTTTTCACCCATGTCCGGTTACCCTATTTTCTGATCCTGTACTGTACGTGCTTCGTATTAGCTGCACCTGCTGTATCTTTGCTTCCAAATATTATGCCTAGCTAATTTGGGATAAGATGTGCGTATTTTGCTGTTGTGGACAATATCGACTTGATTTCATCTTCTACATAATAATCTTTGCAGGATGAATCAAATCTCTACATCTTTCTTGAGCTGGTAACCAAAGGTTCCCTTTTAAACCTCTACCAGAAGTATAATCTTCAAGAGTCCACCGTCTCCTCCTACACAAGGCAGATCTTGCATGGTTTGAAGTATCTTCACGAGCGAAATGTGGTACACAGGTGATAGTACTATGGTACCTGGCGTCATAGGTTTAGTTTTGGTTTTTGGATATATCTCTAGTTTCTTTGGCTGTTTGTACACATGCTGTCTTTTCTTGCTCGTAACCAAAAAAAAAAAAAAATGTTCCTTTTCTCTCTGGAATTCAATTATTCTGAAATGCACTTCTCTGTTGGTCGTGGTAATAAGAAAAGTTGCATGTATTGAATCATCTATAACTTTTTGGTTTACTTTTAAGCCTCATATTGTTTAGATTTTACGGACGTGGTGCAATGGTCCATAGGTCGTTATATGGGACAATTTATATATAAGGTGGTTAGCCATAATCTGTATTTGGCTCTAGAATAATCTCAGCAGGCAAAATGTCAAAAGTTCATCTAATCTGATCTGAGGAGATGCTTATAAAGCTTTTTTGTAATCCATAATGCAACGTTGTTGATTCTGAAATAATTTTACATTCCATTCCTACTATTTCGTGTTTACTTCTTTTCTTGTTGTCTTCTTTAATTAACCTTTCTTGGGTATCATTTGCCACTAATGGCTACCCCCCTTTTCAAGCCGAAACTCTGGTGCAATAAGCCCAATTCAACCCTAATCCTTTGCCTCACCATTCATGATTTTTATGCAGGCGAGAGATCTAATTTCCTAATACCCTAAGTTCAATTTATACCAACACCATTGAAGTAGTTGTTTACAGCAAAAAATAGTGGTTGTCCAGATTTTTGGAGCAACTGCTAATGGAAATGTAGCAACTAATAGTCTAATACTTGTCAAAAAGAAAGGAGTAAAGAAAAGAAAATGCAGCTACTAATTATCTTGGAAATCAAACTATTCGTTATCTTCATAGCCTAGATAGCCTTCCTAGCTCTGTAGATAATAATTAGAAATTTCTTGTTGCCAACCTAGAGATTCCCCTACCCTTCGATAGTAAATGATCCTCAAATAATGCTATCAAAGCAATTATTATACACAGCAATATAATTTGAGGTGTGCCTCTGACAAAGGAACATACTGGTACTGGGAATTAATAAACAACCAAATTACAGAACTTCATTTCAGTCCCCTTCAAATTCATGATGTGAGCTTGGTGAACATTGAGAGTTTGTCAAATTAAGTAACAGAGGTGAGCAGAAGTCTGAGTCTTGGTTAGAAGTTCGCAAGTTGAAAGGAGGAGACAAATCAGATCAATGCTGATGAACGAAATGACAATTAATTACTCTGTCCTTTTTGCGCTAATGAGAAAGAGAGTTGCGAGCTAAATGGAACTCTTATTACCGCAGCGGAGAGTAGTAGGCGATGATGGTGAAACATCCAAGCCACGTGAGTCAAAATCCTTTTAGTTATACTATGAGTCATCACAGGATATTCAGCTCGGCAGTAGAGCCAATGATGACATTGTTTTTTGCGTTGCCATAGATAAGAGAAAAATCAAGAAAACCACCGAAATCATTGGAAGCACCTCCGTGTATCTGTACCATTACAGTCTTGTCATAGTATTTTACTTTTAAAATTTTTCCAGTGGGATTATAGTTCAAATATGAAGTTGGACGGAGGTCAAAGCTGCATATCAAGATATGAACGTGTACTGTGTTGTAAAACTGTAGTCATAGGCTTTTCATGTTTCTCTTCCTCTTTGGATTCCATAAGCTCGCTAATTCGTTATCGTTGGTTGCTTTTTTTCTTTGAATTTGTAAACGTCGTTCCCTCTCCATTTTGTGATTTCTCAACATTCATAAGAACTCAACGATGTACATGTTATGAGGTTTCTGAAGTCTCATCTTTCCCTTTGTATTACTCCAGGGATATCAAATGTGCTAATATATTGGTGGATACGAATGGATCTGTTAAACTTGCAGATTTTGGTTTGGCAAAGGTCCTTCCTCTCCCATCTTTCAATTCTGTCTTCTCTCTTATCATATCTCTAGATATGGTTTACTGACCTTTCTACTTGCTAACATTAATGGATAATCCGCGTGTACAGGTGACTAAATTGAATGATGTCAAATCTTGCAAGGGAACTCCATTCTGGATGGCACCTGAGGTTTGCCTTAATCTGATCACTCATTCTTTTCTCGAGTTGGATTTCTGTGATTTGGATATGGATACAGTAATATGGTGATTGATAATTTATCATAAACTAGAGTTTCTGTTGATAACATAGAATGGAGGTGAAAATTGGCTATTTGACCCTTAACTTTAGTCATATACATACATCTGAAAGATATGATGAGTTTCGGGCCTCAATGTGGCATGCTGCCAAGGACAATGGCTCTGAATTTGGTGTCGTGAATTTTATTTCTAATGCATGCTGATTTGCCAAAGGTTTAGAGCTCTTTGTTGAGAACATAAATGGGGTTGAATGGTTTTGGGGGAGAGGGGTAAGGGTGCAATATTTAGTAACTGAATTGGTTGTCTTGTCATGTGAAATCATAACTCTCATGTGATACTCACAAGCGCATCAAGTTACTACTATCATGGTGATGTGCCCATGATAGGCCATTGTAGGATTTTTTGGAATCTTTTCCTAAATGCGTGACTACTTGGCTGATTGGTTTTCATGAGTCTGTATTAATTAACAGAACTATATGTTCCATAGATTCAGCTGTAATTTTAATATCACAAGGTTGGCCTGTGGGCATGGTTTAGTTACCAATTTGAGCCGGGAATGATGTCATACTCTTACATGGAAGGAGTTGGGTATGGGGACACAAAATAGTGAATCGCTCCCTCCTTTATTTTGAGGTTAAATGGTTTTACAAGGTCACAAAGTGTTTCAAGCGTAATCATATTGTTCCTGTTAGATAGCTGAATATATGTTGTCGGGTCCATTTCCTAACAGCTTAAGCTTTTGGGATAATTGGTAACTCAACATGGTATTAGAGCTAAGGCTGCTAGAGGTCTTGGGTTAGTCTCTCTCTATTTGCATTTGCTTCCCGTTTGCACTATGTTTCTCCCTTTTGCATTCTGTGGATATTTGCATTTCCATGTGCCAGACAAGATTTGCATGTGATGGAGGGTGTTAGATTGCTTGATTTGTAATGTTGGGTCCATTTCCTTACAGCTTAAGCTTTTGCTCCAATTGATAACTTGACAAATTCATTATTTCATGACTAATTGTATGGTACATTCAAGTTCATATAGAATTGTTGGGCAAATGGTTAAATACACGTGTTGGACGTATATGTCATACCATAATTAGCCAGGGTTTGGTTTGTGACATGTTGAAGCATCCAACTCAAAACCAATTGACAATGAGTGGAGAGGCCGCCCAGTCTCATATAATAGGTTTGGAGGTTATATTTAACCAATGGGGGACAAACTCCCAACACTCCCCGCACGTGCAACCCCTGACTCGCACGTGGTGAGGACCGTGAGGTAAACAAACGATTTAACATATACGACAACAATCAACTATTAATGACAAACAAAGGGGGAACCAACCATCAACGACATAGAGTCTTGTCCAAAACCCTCCGAAAACCTAGCTCTCATACCATTTTAAAGCATCCAACTCAAAACCAATTGGCAATGAGTGGAGAGGCCGCCCAGTCTCATATACTAGGTTTGGAGGTTATATTTAACCGATGTGGGACAAGCTCCAACATGACACAAGCTCTTGCGTATTTAGAAGTTCATGTAAAATAGGTGATGTCAAAGACATGCAACCTATTTTGAACATTGTATTCAAAATTAGATTATGTTTAAGTGAACTTATTTCTTTGATTTCCTTATTAAGTGTACTTATTTCTTTGCTATCCTTATTATTTTCCTTTCCCTTGATTAATCCATCCACAAAACCATGATCTGAGTCCTAACTGTGGACTGCTTTTGAGCACATGCGTCTTACTTGGCTTATTGATGTCGATTGGAGTCCACCCTAGTCTTCAGATTCTGCAAAGTCTCTCTAGCACTACTGACTCTGCTGTGATGTCACTACCCAGATAATAAGCTTTTGCAACCGGCCAACGATCCTTCCCATGCGCTGATCCTGCATAGGACAAGTTTGTTCAGCAAGGACAAACTTGATTTCTGTCAGTCAGCTTGCAGCTAACCATTTTTTGTGTGATCGTTTCTTCTTCTGAGTGTTTTATCCAGGATTAGCGCACGTGAAGGATCGTAGGCCGGTTGGGAATGCTTTGTTATCTGAAACTCTTGAGTAGCGACCCGTGGTGAAGTAGAAACTTTAGGTGTTATATATGGATAGCTGACATTGATTGGTTCAAATGAAAAGGACTTAGTAGAATAACGTTAAGTAGTAGCGTTTTGTTGTATTATATTTTTAGTTTGGGTGGTGCCACCTTGTTGCTCTCTCTTGTTAAACAATATTTAGGTATGAATTAGTTTAACTTGGAGGAAGATATAGCGATAAGATGAACTTTATTTTTGGTAGTTTGTGTATATAGTTGGGAAGTGAAGGATTGTCATCCTTCTCTTGATCAATTTCGTGGTATGACAGATCTTTTTGATATGCAAGAAAATGGATAGGGACCTTCTCTAATAGACCTTTTCATGCGTGGGTGGCATTCCCTTAAATGCCTTCCTTAATATAGTATTTTTTAAAAATCAAAATAGATTAACAAAAGTGTTCTTATATATATTTGTCCAGTGAAAGGCAAAGAGATGATATGAATTATAGAAATGGAAAACAGTTGTAAAAATGAAGTTACAAGGGGAAATATGTAAGCAAAAATAAAAACTATGACAAGTACATGTTAGATGTTAGTTCAGTACGAACTACGAACGGAGAGGTTAAGATATGATTGTTATTCTCGTGATCTGGTTCAAGATTGAAAATGTAAGATAGTTATTAAAAGTATCCAACTCAAAACCAATTGGCAATGAGTGGAGAGACTGCTCAGGTTCATATACTAGTTTTGGAGGTAATAATTAACCATTGGAGGACAAGCTCAAACACTCCCTTGCATAAGCGACCTGTGACTTGCATGTGGAGGTAGACAATGGATCCATAACATAGGGATTACAACGAACAACGAAACAAAGTGCACTTAAGGCGCAAAAAACGGAGCAATCAATTAAGAAAGTCTTGTCCAAAATCTTCCGAAAGTCTAGCTCTGATGTCATGTTAAAGCATCCAACTCAAAGCCAATTGACAACGAGTGGAGAGGCCGCTCAAGCTCATATAATAGTTTTGGAGGTAATAATTAACCCGTGTGGGACAAGCTCTAACAATAAGTATATGAACATGCAATGGGAAGTTTCTTGTTACAAACTTCTTGAGGCAAGATGGGAAAATGAAACGAGAAAAGACTACATTGAATGGATTGTTGTGAGGGTACATAACAGGAAATTTTATGAAGTTCGGATATGAGATGAAATAAAACAGAGTGTTTTCTTTAGTTTTTGTGTACTGGCACCTTACTACTGTGAAACGTAATGAAATGCCAACGAGGTATTGTTATTGTGGCAAACCATGTAGAACAGAAATAGAAAACTGGAAATTTACATTTGTAGATAATAGAGGACATATATCCGTACTTCAGCAAATGCAAATTCTGTAGTCTCATATGTTTATAGATGTGCATTTTACTTAAAATTGGGATGATTTATGTAGAGTATTAATCTGTAGAGCAAGACAGACAGAGTTAACTGCCAAATGCTTTTCTGATGATCAACGTTTGTCATTGCAGGTTGTTAAAAGGAATAACCAAGGGTATGGGCTTGCAGCAGATATATGGAGCCTTGGGTGCACTGTCTTAGAGATGTTGACTCGTCAGATTCCGTACTCGGATTTAGAAAGCGTACGTAGCGCCATTTAGTGTTTATTCTTATACAATTACTTTTGCATGCCTTTTTTTTGTTGGACAAAATGTTCACGAATTTGTTTTTTGGGGTGTGAGTAAATTTTTTTGTTATCCACATTACATTAGGAGTGACTTGGATTTATCCTTGCCCGATTGGAACTAAAGCATTGTCGGGATGGGAGATATTGTAGTGGTAAGCAATGTAAAAGTAAACTGCTTGTAACCACTGGTAATACATGGAGATTTTGTGAATCCTTGGTAACTCAAAGCCAAAAGTTCTTCCACTAGACATGTAGAATTAGGTATCCGCCAATAAAAATCTACTGTTTAGTTACTATTCGTTAGGATTTTACGAGATTCCTTCTTTACATGCAACTTTCAGAAATTTTACCTCACACGATCTGTATTCACTAGGCCAATATTAATGGTGGTAACATGACTGCACTTTTGGCTCAGTTATATGGTACTCTGTTAGTTTATTACAGGCAATTGCTAAATGTGTTGACCTCTTGCTCTTGGGAAAGCAGATGCAGGCATTGTTCAGGATTGGAAGGGGCGTGCCGCCGCTTGTTCCTGATTCTCTGTCTGCTGATGCGCAAGATTTCATCCTCCAGTGCTTACAAGTTAACCCAAGTGCACGTCCCACGGCTTCTCAGCTCTTGGACCATTCATATGTTAAGAGGTCGCTTTCCTTCTCCCCAGGCTCATCATCTCCATACAATTTTGGCCGTCGGATTTAAAAACTGCCGTCAGCTTTGGATAGTTGAAGATAAAGAGGTAATGAATCTTTGTCTATTCAAAGGCCATTATTTTCTGTGTCCCACACATTTGTTCTCACTATATTTGGTTGTCCGACATGCCTTTTAGCTCTTTGATATACATGATGGGCATGTATGGATTTTGATATTATTTTTTCTTTCCCCCAAAAGATGCTGCATGTCCGTTACTCTATTGGAAGTTCTGGTGCCAGAAGCTTTTGAGGGACTTTCCCTTCAACCTTCTTGTCTCTAGAAGCCTCTTTTTCTTTTTTATATCCTACATGGCACTGTATTGGTTTTCTTTGTTTAGGGTTGTGGGTGTAAATGTTCTCCAAGTGTCTGAAGCGCAATTTTCTTGGAAGATAGTCCAAAGAGTGTTGTTTTGTGTCGGTGTCCAACTCTTTTGTGTCGGAGTCAGGCTATGTATTGACACAGAATCTGAAATTGCTCAGTTCACCCAAACAAATTTTGTAACTGTGTTGAACTCCGTTCCTTGCAAGTTTACATCCCTCAAAAAATAAAAATAAAAATAATTTTGGCTTTGCCGTGTCAATGTCATCATGACATCTTGTCTCTTGTAAACAGCTCCATCCATCAGGACGTGCTTGTAACAGAGAAGCAACAGATCGCGAGACTGAAGATCGTAATCGTTTGGTTTTCGCCTGGATTATACCAGATGTCTTGCATGTTGAAACTTGTAGAGGCTTAATGCAGCATTTGGAGTTCGTCAAGGAATATGAACTCCGTGAGTTTGTCTGTACCTCGATTTTCAATCTGTTTGGAGTTTTGGCTTTCGGGTTACCATTGTTGTTTTGTTACATGATACGGAAAGTGATATATTGACAATGACAAAATAGGCAGAATATTGTCATTATTTCCCCATTTCCCTCGATGGGTTAAAGTTATTCGGGAAGTTAAAACCGTGCATGAACCGTGTTTGTAAAGATCAGAATCAGAGGTCACTTGTACATATATGTCTCCTCTTCTAAACAAATGTGGGACTTGATTGATACGCTTATTGCGTTTTATTCTAATGAAATTGCGGGTGTGTTTCATTTTCAGAGTAATGTTTGAAGCTTATTTTTCGCATTTTTGTTTGATACGCTTGTTGTGTTTTATTCTAATGAAATTGCGGTGTGTTTCATTTTCAGAGTAATGTATGAAGCTCATTTTTCGTGTTTTTGTTTCTTTTTCGTATTGACGTAGAAAGGTTGAAACCCAATAGTTGTGGTCAGAATCATGTGGCCACGCGACCTAAGAGGGTTGCGATTGGTAGGGTCGGTCTTGGGTTATAAAAGTTTTTGCTTTGCTATTTTATTTAGTTTTTTTTAGTTTAATCACTTTTTTTGGTAGAGGGCAAGAGGGTAATTTCACTTAATCCACTTGCAATACCATTTTTTTCCCCATCTCGGGATTGTAAGGACGGATGAAGGAATGGTTTTTGTTTTTTCCCATGGCGATATTATATAGTTTGGGGTGTGTTTGGAAAAGGATAAGTAAGCATTTGAAAATACTTTTTTTTGCTTTTCTGGGAAGAAACTTATTTCATGACTCAAATTCGTGCAATTCTATGTGACATGTTTTTCCCTTTTAGATTTCCCAATTTTTTGGTCATATTTTAAAGATTTAATGTACTAATCAAGATTTTATAGTCGGTGCAAAAAGTCATAAAATTATATCCAAACAGTTTATATTTTTAATTCAAAAAATTTTAATCTTCAAAAACGGATAAACAAAAAAGTGACAGACCACATGTCTCCAATTATCAATCTTTTTTAACGGTCCTGATTTTTTTGAATTTTTTTATACAAGAAATTGTTCCAAAAACAAAAAAAAAGTCCAAACTTTTGTTTATCAAAAGTGTCACAATTATCCTTAAAAAAATCAGCAATTAAGGACCGGTGCACGTGGTTAGGTCTCCAAATCTGAAATTCACCAACGAATTCTTTTTTCTTTTTTTTTTTGAACAGAACCAACGAATTCTCTCTTGGAGTAATTAAGAAGAAATCTTGCCCCACCTCTCTCTCTATATGTGATGACATTATTCTGTCAAAAAGATGACGACACTATGGCACATTACCGGTCCAAACCCGACCCGACCCGACATTTAAATCAAACTAGGACTGTATTTCTACAAAGGCGAAAATGGGAAAAAAAAAAAAAACTACACCCAAATACACATTTTTATAATTTTCAAAACATTTTTATGTTTTTTTATACGCTAGAACACATTTCAATACACTTTTTAAACTACTATAACAATAGTCTAATGGACACACCAGGGGTTACCCCAGCAGTTCAGGCGAGTACCAGATTTTGGTAATACTCGTCAAAGTCTAGGGTACCGCAAGTGGAGGGCCATTGACTGGTGTGATCGTGCTAGTCCCAGAGGTTTGGATTGTGCAATCAAGTTCAATTAGCGGCCTTGATTGCTGGGGTGTTCCTTCGTCATTAAAAATAAATAAAATACTGTAATCTAATGGGCTGTTTTTCGCATTTTTCTACTACAAAAATACAGAAAAGCCCAGCCCAGTCCCCCCTCTCTCTCTCTCTCTCTCTCTCTCTCTCTCATTTTTCATTTTCTACAGTTTCTCTCTCTCACCTCTCCCTCCCCACGACGCAACCCAACGCAACTTACGCAACCTTCGCCAACCAGAGCGAGAGAGCAAACCTCGCACGTTTGTTCTCTCTCTCTCTCTCTCTACTTTTGAACGGAATCCTCTCCTCCTCTCTCTCTCTCTCTCTCATCAATCAACGCTACCTCTTTTCGCCCTTCATATCCTGGTACGCTCGATCTAGATCTCGATTTCTATCTACGCATTGGTTGATTGTATCTGGGGTTAGATTTGGCTTATGTTTTTCCTTAATTCTATGTCTAAGTTTGTTTGTATACATCCCTGTGTGCGTGTGCTATTAAACTTTGAAAATGTGTGTTCTTTTCTTATCTTTGTCCAAGTTCTGTTTTGTGCCAAGGATTTGGGTCATTTTTTTGGGTGGATTTGATTTCGTATAGTTGGGTATGAAATAAGGTAATTATAAGGGTGGGTTTAGGTTGCCCATGAAAATTGAGTGCTTTGCAGTATGGACTTCATCTTGTAAGTGTTTAAGAGAAATACAAATGAGAGGCTTATTTATTGGGGGTTATACGAGGTTTAAGATTTGTACAGGCAAGTTTGCTTTTTTCATTTCCATTGCAAGGTAAGTTTGAATTTTTGATTTCTAACCAATAATTTTTTTGCCTGTTCTTTTCTCTTTATTGAGAAATGGGAAGGAACCAAATTGTGTGATCCATATGCATATGTATTTGTATTTGTATATTGCATGTGTGCATAGATTTATAACTTCCTCAATCTTACATTTCATGCAAGGGAACTGTGGCCGGCTCATAAGTTTTGGAGGTCAGAAGCGAACCTCTTGAATGAGGCCTCCTTATATTTTTATACAAAAATTGGTCTACAAAGAGTTCATAAAAAAAAACCCATCGCAATGAAGGCTCCAACTTCAATCATCACCAATTAGATAATAAAAAACTCTAATCAAGGCTTCAAGCCTAAAATCGAACACCCATGAATTAAAATCAAACGATTCAAACCCCACATTATTATATTCATCACCATAAATAAAAAGGAAAATCCTAAAAATTTTACCAATTAGGTCAACTGCTCTAGATAATAAAAAACTTACTTGATAGAGGTGGAGGGTTGGAGATGGTAAAAGAGGGGCCTTAAGGTATGTTGCATGCAAGTATTTCCCGTCCACAGTCGTCGGTCATTGTGTCCCTTCTCTTCGAGTCGTCAGACGTCAAGCGTTTCTTTCTTTCTTTTTTCTTTCTTTTTTATTTTTATTTTTATCGCCTCTAGCATTTCTCAGTGTCATGCTGTAATGGGTTATGGCCTATGGGAGTTGATAATAAGTGTTTCTAATTAGTAATTTCATGGTTAGGCCTATTTTGTGGCTCCTAAATTTCAATTGGCCCTATTTTGTGTAAAGGTGGCTTAGTGCAAAAAAATTTTGGGCCATATTTATATTGGGGTTCTAGAATTTGGGGACCCTCATTTTAAGCCTTTTTTTGGGGGCCCGAAGCCCATGCTTCTCTCGCCTTTCTTCTAAGCCGGCCCTGTTTGTTCGGTGTGATGAAAAGGTAGTTATTCTGCAAGGGTTGGGTTGTAACACGAATATGTATACACACTATTGGTTATCTACATAGCGTAATCTCGGCTGTCACTCCCATAATCACTAGGCTCTAGTCGGGCGGAAAAGGGCCCCCAAGTGCCTAGGCATAGACTAGGCACTAGCCAACTGCCTAATCTAGGCGTTAGACGCCCGCCTCACGCCTAGGCAAGACTAGTTGGCCTACTTTTGCCTAATCTAGGCGTTAGACCACCGCCTCGCACCTAGGCGGGACTTAGTCGGCCTACTTTTAGAACAATGCCCGTATTGATGGGGTGTCATGTTAAAGATGCTTAACCTAATCCACCACGATACCAAAGTTTAGGGTTAAAATTTGTGTTCTCTATGGACTATGGTCTTGCTTTATGTTCTCTATGGTCTTGGCTTTATACAATTGATACCGTCCATATGGAATAGGTAAAAATTTTATGAATGTCTAATTTCTAGGAGTTTTCAGGTCGTTGGGAACATACATTTTTAGTTCGTATGTGTACAGGCTGGGATCATACATTTTTAGTTCGTATGTGTACAGGCTTCACTGGGGTTCTGCAGTAGACTTTGTTCTTTGGCGTTGCAAACTTCTGGTTTTTTGGATGTTTTCAAACCTTATCAGCCCAGTTGTAAGATGTTATTTTGATTTTAAATATTTTTTGACGAGGAAATTCTGCTTCCTAAATTTGTCGATGGTGGCCCAAAAGTCATGTTCCTTTTTTTCCCCCCCCCTTCTTACTCAAGCTGTCCATAGTAGTAGTAGTGATGGTAAGGTGGTGTTCAGTTTGTTACTGTTTTGCTCATAAGTTCATAAAAACGAGGTAAAAGAAGTTGTAGAAACTTATTTGGGCAGTTGGTGGAAATCTGCCCCAGCTTCGCAAGTTTATTCACACCAGGAATTCTCCCTTTATTAGAATAGACAACGGGGTTCAAGCTTTATGGTAGGTTTACCCTTTTTTATTCCTCCATTTCAACACCCCGCGGCCCACGCGAGAAGAATTTTTCCAACAGTGACCAGCTCTACCACCCTGAAATCCATCCTTAGCACCAATCGTTGACGATTCGTGTGAAGCTTGGGCAAGCTATCTGTGCAGCTATTGCATGGTGGGTAAGTTGTTATGCTACCCCACTTGTACTCACGACGATATGGCCATTGCAGGCCCCCAAAAGGTCATCATTGCTGAACCTTGTAACCTGCATCTCCAACTCATCTGCCACTTCCAAACACAGTCATCACCCCCCTCGACCACCATCGCCATTCCCACCAAGCCATCGCATCCACTAAACACCACAAAACCAAGTCCAACCGCCACCCAAACTACCCAATATCAGTATGTGCAAGCTACAAAAAATTATACCTATACAGTGGTATATTCTATCTGAATACGAGGCTGAAGAGATTGCCGAGACTGGCATTAGGGTTGCAAAGAGGTTTAGCAAAGGAAGGATGGGGGAGAAAGAGATAAACAGTGGTGTGGAATCATTGTGGGAATGAAGGGAATTTGGTGTGGTAGCAATGTAGATAGAATCGAATGGTGGTGCTATGCTGGAACCATCTATTGACAACTAGATATGGAAAGGTTTCATATTCTGCATATGCTTGTTCATTATTTGTTTGGGTAAGATGGTGTTTTGTTAAGTACCATAGAGGCATAGAGCTTCTGATGCATTTAATGGGAGTTTATTGCATAATTTCCCATGAAACGACTACTTAAACTTGTTGTCAAATTTGTCCAACTAGACATGCCGAACACATATTCTTCCTACCTTTTTCTTTGTGATTGTCAAACTTATTCTTCAACCGTAAAGTGCTTAAGGTGGATAATTGTATTGAGTCAAGCAAGCCTTGGCGGCAAATAAGTTTGATTGATATGTTTGCGTGTGTATACGTATTTTTTGGCCGTAATCATTCATGAGGTGGGTTTGTTTGGTTTCCTTTTTACAGCTCAACTTGGACATCACCGTTGGTTTCAGTTGCTTGTAAGTTTTAACCTTGGAGCTTTACAATGTTGGCTATTTCTTTTGTGTTTTAAATTAAGTTTACTGTGCCATATGCTATTGAGAGCTGTTTTGTTGCAATTAGTTCGGTGACATTGAGTTTTTATGTTGATAGCTGTTTTTTGCATGTATTTACTGGTCTTTTGAATTGTAAAACAATCTGATTTGATCATCGATGGTTTATTCAGACTGTGATTTCAATTAACTTGAATGTCACATCCTAATAGTATTGTTTATGAAGAATTTGTTTTGTGGCAGATAGTAAAAGATCCATTTTTTTCATATTCCATCATTAGTCGTTTGTTCTTTCTTTCCTACGATGAACTCTGGATGCTGTGTGCTTTTGTATCTCTATCATCACTCAGCTTGGTACTTATGCCTGTGTATAGGATTTTAATGCTTGGTTTTCGGTATCTCATGGTGGTTTATCATTTTTGGAATAACTGAATATAATGAGATAATTTATGTACTACACTGGGAGTAATTTGGAAAAGGGAAACCCTTGTTAATTCTTTTGTCAAACTATAGGAGAAACAAGTATGTATATAGTACGCAAAAATATTAGGGCTGTCCACGGTCCGGTCTGGATCGGATCGAATTTCTATGAATCCAATCCTAATCTGTATCTCATGGTTTTTAGAAAATGCAATCCAATCCTAATCCAAAAGTCTCACGCTCTTGGTTTTATCCACGGATTTTCTTCCATAAAAATAAAATGATTCTACTGCTAACTAAAAATGCAAAGTGCAAACACTTATTAGTTATTCCATAACATTACACTATTACAGCAAGTTAGATCAGATACCAGCAAGTTAGTTCCAGTTCAGATACACTATTACACCATCACATTACACTATTACATTCCATAACATTACACTTATTATCCCTTAAGTTCTATATATTGTCATATTAATGTAAAATTGTTAAAAAAAATTCATAACAATTAGTAAAGTTATAATTATTTATAAATGTTACCCATACACATATATATATTTTTTATTTTTTAAAATATCTCACGGTCCGGTTCGGTTAATCCATGGTTTTGAAATGAAAATCCAATCCTAATCCGTATCTCATGGTTTTTTAATTTTCGAATCCGTGTCCGGACCATTAATCCACTAATCCATTGACAAAATCCAAAAGGCACGGATCGGTTCGGTCCGGACCGGTTTCACAGTTCTCGGTTTTTCTTGGACAACCCTACAAAATATGCAGTCCTACTTGAGTCCTATTTAAACAGTATTTAAGTAGACATTGTTAACTGACAAACCTGTTTTTTTTTTCCTCATATATTTGAGTCAGTAACTTTCTAGAATGATATGGTCTGCCCTGCACATTTCGTTGTGTTTTATTCTAATTTGGTTTGGGATGAGTATCAGGTTTGACTTGAGAATGGCAAAAGTTAGCAAGTTGCGGCAGAAGTCTGATTCCCGACGTCACAAGGTCAACCCATATCTAGTTCCGTCTCGTTCTTCGAAGGTTTCGAAAGATGTCCACCAAAAGAAGAAAAGTTCAAAGGTATCGGAGAAGAAAGAGTGGAAGGATGCAAAGTGCTCTGTTTGTATGGAGTATCCTCACAATGCGGTCCTTCTCCTTTGCTCCTCTTACCACAAGGGTTGCCTCCCTTACATGTGTGCCACTAGCAATCGCTATTCCAACTGTCTTGAGCAGTACAAGAAGGCGTATACTAAAACCACTTCGACCCAGATTGCAGAATCCGGTCACGGGACCATGGACAACACAGCTTTTAATCTAGGGTTTGATTGCCCCGATGAAAAAGCGGAAGTATCGGAGCTTTTGTGTCCGCTTTGCCGTGGTCAGGTCAAAGGTTGGACTGTAGTCGAGCCTGCACGTAATTATCTTAATGCCAAGAGGAGAACCTGTATGCAAGATAATTGCTCATTTGTCGGAACTTATAAAGAACTCAGGAAGCACGTCAGGGCAAAGCACCCACGGGCCCGCCCACGCGAGGTGGACCCTTCACTTGCTGAGAAATGGAAGAGGCTCGAACATGAGAGAGAAAGAGATGATGTGATCAGTACAATTAGATCGTCCACCCCAGGGGCAATTGTGATTGGCGATTATGTAATTGAGAGGAACTATCGCGGGTTTTCTAGTGATTATGATATGGATGACTATATGGATGATCCTATTTTCAGGTTTGAATCCTTGGGTGGAGGGAGGAATGGTGATTTCAACTTTGATAGGGGGTATCACTCATCTGATGAAGAAGATGGTGACATGGGTGGGACCGGAGCTGCATCTGGTCGTTTTGGGGATAATTTGTTCTCTCGGTTTCGCCGATATCGCAGTAGATTCGCGCCTGAAAGGTTGGGGAGGAGGCGGAGGCGCAGAGCAGCTAATAGAGGTTTATAATTTTCACTTTCTACCACTAAAAATGGAAGTGAAAGTGTAGAATTTGGATCACAATAAAGAAAAAAAACTATGCCGCTTGGTGTTCATATCGAAGTTGAGTTCCTATCAGTAGATCAATTCGGAAGCATGGGTCTTCTGGTGTTTACGGTGTCTAGTATTGTGAATTATCTAACAGTTTTCTGGTTTCGATTCATAGATTAGATGTCATTTGGTTTTATGCACAGTGGTCATTGAAACATGACAAAGTTGATGATCCAGGTGTGTTAAATGTTTCTGTGGACATGTCATTGCTTTGCTTCATACTCTGTAACTCCGGAATGTATCAGGGCTCTACTCGTGATTTCTTTGGTTACAGTTTGGAATGATACTGTGAAGATTTTTCTTTTTGTTGGTTGATTTTTGTTTTAATTGTAGTTCAAGGTTGTAACTGCGGAGTAGATGTTGGGTGTAAAGATGACGGTGTCGCCACCCCCGAGGAAAACTCGAAGGAGGCACATGGAAACACATTTTACCTGTATCTGTGGGGCATGCTATAGATATTATGGATGATACACTCATAAGTCATACCCTTAACTGGTAGTATTGTTTTTTCGTCCTTGACCTATCGATGAGTGGCGCTCTTATCGTATCTGTGGCACGCTCTATCTCGCCTGAAATCTAAGCAATGAAAGCATATTACTGTCTGTGGATGGTTTTACCAGTACAAGCCTAGAAAGCAATGACATATCAGAATTATGCTGGTGGTTGCTTCTGCTTAATTTTGCTTCTTGTTTTTCTCTGGTTAGGTTAAAAAGAGGAAAACTTATCCTTGTCCAAACGAGGAGTCATCTGTTGTGGGCCTTGTGGCACTTTAGTCTGATGTAGTATGACATTCTCTGAATAGTGGTACGTTGTTTTGACATAGTTCAGGTTATTCGGCCAAGATTTTGTTGCATCAATGCCCGTACAACTTGATGTTCCTTTTCCCTATATAAATGTTCAAAAGAACATTCTTTCTGGCGTTTGATTAGAGTGAAAGTAATAAAAATATGCAAGAAAGCAGAAAACCCGACACTTTTTTGGCGTTTGATTAACATGAAAATCGTAACAAATGCTTCCTGTACAACACATTAAGCATGATTAGTTACATAACTTTCACTTTCTTTTTTTTTTTTTTTGTGAAAGTTGCTTTCCTATTATTGCACTTCCCACTATGCCTATAATTTTTTTGGGGGAAGTAATTTTCACTCTTTTTTTTTACAATTCATACTCTCTTGTTTGTCTTTATCCACATGAATTTACAATATTGCCCTTAGATTTTTGAAAAAATGTGTTGAGAAAAGAACAACATACTGTAATAAATTCATGTGGATAAAGACAAAAAAATGAAAAATGAAACGTGGATTGTAAAAAAGGGGAGTGTGAAAATCACTTTCCTTTTTCTTTTCCTATCATCATCGTCGTTGTATTTAAGGGTAAGTATTTTTATACTATATATTTCCTTGCAAGATTCTTATAAAACTTTTCATTTTAATCAAACACATAAGAGAAAATGAATTTCCTTTTTACATTCTTTTCTCACACTTCAATCTCTTTCCTTTTCACTTTCCGCCCATGTTGCCCCCTCTCCCTCCCCTAGTGCAGTCCCTCATCGGATCCCCAAGTTCTCCCCTTAGGAGAAAACTACTGCAGAGAGGTGGCGGCAATGGCAAACATTGGCTTCAACTTGATCGGTCTCCAAACTCACTTCACTACAGCTTCACTTTTGGTGGGTTTTCTTGTAGTGTGTTTTTTCAGCTCCGTCGTTTTTTTCCCCCGCATTATT
Source organism: Rhododendron griersonianum (assembly GCA_018127125.1). Classification (NCBI taxonomy): domain Eukaryota; kingdom Viridiplantae; phylum Streptophyta; class Magnoliopsida; order Ericales; family Ericaceae; genus Rhododendron; species Rhododendron griersonianum. The sequence goes on from CM030798.1 coordinate 28,881,959, forward strand.
TATTTATTTATTTATTCCTGTATCTTTTTGTTGAAAAATATTTTCCTATATCAATCTTCTGCAGTTTTCTTTCCTCAAAAAAAAAAAAAAAAAAACTCTTCACCATTTAATTGTGGTATAATGTCCGGCCCAACAAAAAAAGAAACATGGACTGGGCTGAGCTGAGCTAGGCTCACAGCCCTTTTAGCAAAATTTAACCCATAAACTCATAAAAAAAAGAGGAAAAAATGACGGCAAATGACGTGTTTTTATAATTAACTAGTGTTTGTCCATGCCTACGGCACTACGCACTCCGTGTCGTAGGCATGGGCATTTTTGTAATATATTTTTGTTTTTTTTATGCCAATGCTAGAAGCCGAGCAGTGGGTAAAAAGAACCGATAGCATTTTTGTAATATATTTGTAAGAGTGTGGGTGTTTTCTTAAGAGAGTTGGAGAGCACACATCAGCCCTTGGATTAAATGAATCTCAGTCCTTCTTTCAACTTGTGTTTGTGTGGTCCCCACACCTTTGTATTTTATTAGGTAGATGTGCATAATAGGTGCCACATAGGACAAAGGTGCCACGTAGGACAAACAACCTTCTGTTTTATTAGGTAGATAGATACCCGTCAAAGACATTTTTGGCGTTAACAAATGTTTTCAGCATGTCTTCGACGGGTATTAATTATCAAAACAGGTTCTAGCCCGTTATTTTTCCCAAAAAAAAAAATGGAAAACAAGAAAAATGGAAAAAACACAGGATAAGAAGAGTTAAACAAGAACAACCCCCTCATCTTCTCTCTCTCTCTCTCTCTCTCTCTCTCTCTCTCCTCCGGTGGTTCATTCCAGTCTCAGACAGACAGGGAAATGGCTCTTCAAGCACTTGCAACACCTTTCCCGCCCTCACTCTCTCTCATCTCCAACAAACCCACCAGAAGCCCCTATTCTCTCTCTTACCCCACTCCAACCCCTCCCAAGGTCTATCATTCTCCACCTTCCAAACATGGGTTTTTTTAAGGATTTAATTGTTCTGATTGTGAATTTTCTTGTGTTGCTCTTTCAGTTCCCTAGACTGACAATCACTTGCGCGCGTGTGGGAGGCGTGGAGATTCCGAACAACAAGAGGGTGGAGTACTCCCTGCAGTACATCCATGGTATCGGCCGCACCAGGGCACGCCAAATCCTGATTGACCTAAGCATGGATAACAAGATCACCAAGGACTTGAGCGAGGACGAACTCGCCTCTCTCCGTGCCAAAGTCTCTAGTTACATGATCGAAGGCGACCTCGTAATCCCCTCTCTCTCTCTCTCTAAACCCCTTCCTTTATGCACACATGTTTGATAATGTTGCCTACAAGCAGTGCCCCGTGCAATGCACAACGATGTAATTACATAATTATAAATGTTGAAATTATGTCATGTTTACTTTTTTATAACTCGGGACAGCTTGCTCGCATCTCTACTAAATTTTAGAGGACGGATCTAACTGTCTACTAACTGGGGCCAATTAGAGCGGGAGCAAAGTCCCGTATGGACCGGTCTCATAAGAGTTGGTAACACTTAAAATTCTGTTATTATGTTAAATGGTATTTATTTGCGGTTGGACATGGAGACTTTAATAAGGAAAGAAATTGAACGCGAAGGTAAGTTCTGGTGGGAAAATGAAAAGAGAGAGTCGAGGAATAGAAGCTGCTGCCGTGTATTGTTGTGGATTGTCCGTGTCGGTTTTATCAAACCAAACCAAACCGAGCCTTGTGTCCTAATCAATTGGGGTTGGCTAAATGAATCCTATTTTTCCATTGAACTCTGTCCAAGACGACGTGTTCACTTTGATTTAATAAGTCCAAATTCTTTCGTATCACGGAATCCAAAGTTGCTTTAGGTCTTCCTCTTTCCCCTAGCCTTACTATCCACTACTATCATGTCACTCTTCTTGACGATTGCGTCTGTAGGTCTATGGTAAATGTGTCCAAATCACCTTAATCTATTGCCTCTCAACTTATCGTGTATAGGTACAACTCCTGCCATCTCATGAAAAGTTTTGCTTCTAATTTTATCTCTCCTAGTCTTACCACACATCTACCTTAACATCCCCATTTGAGCTACACTCATCTTACTCACTTGTTGCTTCTTGATAGGGCAACACTTCGTCTCGTATAGCATCTCTGGTCCTACAACAGTTCTGTAAAATTTCCCTTCCAATTTGTTAGGTACCCTTCGATCACACCATACACCAGAAGCGGCTCTCCACTTGAGCCACCCAACTTGGATCATGTGGGTTACATCATTTGTAATCTCTCTATACTTGCTAATAATTGAACATTTGAACCTAAATCCCTAAAGCGTTCACTTTTTTGTGTCTCTTGATCCTGAGTCCTCAATTCTTCTGCTTGGGCATTTCTATTGTCACTAAACTTTCAATGCATATACTTAGTTTTATTCCTACTTATCCTAAATCCTTTGGACTACAATACTTCTCTCCAAATTTCTAATTTAGCATTAATCCCACTGGCATTTTCATCCACTAAAACGATATCATCTGCAAACAACATACACCCCGTAATATCATCCTCAATATGTCTAGTCAACTCCTCCATAATTAAGGCAAAAAGGTAAGATTGGTATAGCCCTAATGTAATTGGAAATTCACTTGTGTCCCCTATTGATGATTTAATTGTAGTGACGGCACCTCCATTCTTGTCTCTAACCACACCGATATATCCTTGTCACTCCCTTTTGCTCCAAAACCCACCATGTGATATCCCTGGGCACCCTATCATAGGCTTTTTCTATGTCTTTAAAAATCAGATGGAGATCCCTCCTCTTTTCCCTATAATTTTCTACCAATCTCCTTAACAAGTAAATTGCTTCCATGGTCAATCTCCGTTGCATAAATCCAAATTGCTTCTTTGACACCTTTCTCACCATTCTCAAGCAATGCCCAATAACTCTTTCCCAGACTTCGTTGTATAGCTCATCAACTTAATGCCTCTATAGTTGTTGCAACTTTGAATATCCCTTTTATTCATAACTATAGGTACTAAGCTGCTCCTCTTCCACTTGTCAAGGATCTTCCTAGTTATAATAATCTTGTTGAATAACTTTGTCAACGAAGGCACCCCCGTTGCACCAAGGCTTTTCTAGACTTCAGTAGGAATACCATCTGGCCCTAAGGCCTTATCCAGTCTCATCCTCTTTAAAGCAATATTAGGATTCGTGTCATAAAGATCTGACAGGGCTTTTACATGTTGGCTGTCAGCTACCTAACACACAACCGTCCTCTATTCAGGCTTGGGATCGGCTGTAAAAAAAGATAAGACTCTAAGCACAGCACATGCGGAGTTTGTATGTCTGTTTTCAAAAAAAGAAAAGAATAGAGACAGCGTCGTGTCCATATGTGCTTACTATAGAGTATAGATAGATAGATAGATAGATAGATATGATGTGGGTTGTCTCGAATTCTAGTTGGATTATGTCAGAAAATGTTGGTTTCCATGGTACATTGGGTTTTCCTATGTGTATTGTGTGTAATATTCATGTGAATTTTGAGTTTTCAGAGGCGATTCAATGCGATTGCGATTAGGAGGTTGAAGGAGATTCAGTGCTACAGAGGAATACGACACATTCAAGGGTTGCCGTGTAGAGGGCAGCACACAAAGAATAATTGCCGGACATTGAAGGGAAAGAGTGTTGCAATTGCTGGAAAGAAGAAGGCGACTCGTTAACTCGACGGGTCTGTTTTTGTTATATTTGTTTCCTAAGAAATTCTGGCATGGGTAACCTTGGTGTGGTAGGAATTCAAAACTATTTTGGAGTTCAGATTGCTTGAGTTGAATATGAGATCTGGAATTCATTTGATGCTTCTGGTTTCTCTTCCGAATATTGAGTGTTTTTGGTTTCTGAGGGCGATTTCTTGTACATAGTTCAGTTCATTCTCGGTTTTAATTCTGATTTTTCCGTAACTGGTTCCTCATTCACTTGTGGTCAAAATATTAACATCATCGACCGGGAATTCGTCCTAAAATTAATCAGGTTTCTGTCTTTAAAATAGTTAGAAGTCAAGTAAAAGTGAACTTTCTAATCATACTAAAACTTGGGTAATTTTGTTGCTAGAAAATTAATGAACAAAGTGCGGGGAAATGCAGGATGTATAGTCAAGTCATAATTGTTTATAGAAGGGATGAATAGTATCGTACTAGCACTACTGTAGGAGAGAAAATGCATGGTACATTGCTAATGAGATGATCAGAAGTGTCTTAGTTCCTCGGAGAATAGGAATAGACCAAGAGCAATAGTCTTTAAATGGCTACTAGATATTCTAGAGACCTTCTAAATAACCAAAATATGATGAGGTGACATACCATTTGTTATGGGTTTCTATATCGAAATGAGAATACACTTTGAATTGTTTTCTTGGTATTTTGGGTGTTGTTCAAGGGTCTCTTTTGGCATTGAAAAGTGGAGATGTTCCGTTGAAGAGCAGAGAAACAGGAAGGGAGAGGGCCTTAGTTGGGGCTCAATCTCCTGAGCTCTTAGAAAAGCTTGGAGCAAGGCTGTGTTGGTGGAAACTCACATGACTTGTATTGGGTGAGTAACAACGATTCTCAGTCAGTTGCCTTGATGTAACCTGGAAAATTGCTCAAAGTTAGGATAAACTGCAGTGTATTTGGTTCATTGGAATATATTTAGTCAGGACAACAACATCACATTAGGACAAATAGCTTCCTTGTTAATAGAGCCAGCTTATACCATTATCATAGATAATAGATCCATAGAGATCACTCAAGCTCTTAAACACTACCTATCCAAAAGAAAAAAGAAGAGTAGAAGGAAGGATCAAGGAATGTTTCACTCATATGTGGTTCTCAGCTGTTGCATTTATCTTTTCACACTCCTATTTTCAAGTCCTTGCTCCCACATGCGCAAACCAAAAGGCGGTACTTGTGCTTTGTGGCATTGTTATATACTTTCCTCCCACACATTTCCATTCCTGTGCAACTATAATATATTACTCATAAAACCTCCATATATATGTCAGAATTAATTATACGCTTACTCCAAATTTTTTGAAGATAAAGTGTTTTCGCTGCCTAGACTCTTTTCCTGATTATATAAGGGAAGTGATGTAGCCTGTGTTATTCTGCTTCTTATTTTGACGGAAGCCAAGAGTATTTGGATGAGGTTTCAGAATCTGTTTTCCCATGGGGGATTGAGGTTTCAGGATCTGTTATTGCATTGATCTTGTGTAATTATGATTATTCACAGTTTGAATCCACCTAATAGGTTTGAAGAATAGTTTTTAACCCTGCTGTGACGTATCCTGCCATATTCTTCACTATCTGAGCGATATTGGATGTTGGACAAAAGAGTAAAAATAAGTGGTTACTTTTTTGCCGTAATTGGCGCGTATCCAATACTCAAACGGGGCTTTTTTGGAGTATCCGTGCACCGTAGGCTTGGAGGTGGTCATTTCGTGCCAACCTCAGTTGATGCTTCCAAATTTGTATCCTTTTTAATCTTTTCTTCTCTGTATTGGCTGCGACACCATTCACACCACTCTTTATGTCCAAAAGACGCTACCTCTGTTACATATCTCCTAGAATGTGGATGACATCTTCCATACTGTAAATTAACCTTCTCTCATTGAATCCATGACTGCACAACTCAATTCAGCTTTTGCATGAAAGAGATTGGGCCTGGTTGTTCAATAAAAATATTCCTCTCCATGAGAGGTTGATTATCACTTTGTAGGGGGGAAAGTTGCTCAAACCTGATTTTCATCAAGCTCATTGCTTGAGCTGATCATATTGCTCATATAATCACTAAACCTCTGCCTATATCTACAATCCAAGCCCGTGGTTGGTGCCCCTCCTATTCTCTTCCGGCGGACTGTTATCACTATACTAGTTTCATTTTTGGGTGAAATTCCATCACCTAGGTAGTCATATGGATCAATGGGTGTTTGGGATGACTTCAGTTCTGGAGATTTTGCTACATTGATGTTTCAAGCTTTGGTCTCAATGACAGCATTACTATTACTATATATCTTTGGGCCTTGTACAGTTGACAGGAAGGGGAAAAAGTACTGGAAAATCTGATTTTGATTTGTATACTGTTTGCTATGTCACTCTGAAATTTACCCAGTTTAAAATGCACATCTTTTGGTATTCTTCTGTCTCGTTTAGATACACTAGCGTGGGCCAAGAGTGTGCTGCACGTGCTCAATAACTGTCACCGTATGTTATTAGAAAGATAATTCCGATGCAAATAATGCATATATGATTTTGTTATTAAGTTTTTCATTATTTTATGTGGATTAATGAGGTCAATTTTTTCAATGAGCATCGGTGGCCGTGATCATTTTTTGTCAAATTTTTTCTCATAAAACTGACAAATATAATTGGTGCTCTGAGTTCTTTCATTCGCAATGTCGGTCACCTCTAATACTTCACTTTGCATCTATATTTTAACGTTGGATCTCACAAGATCAGACTCATTATTTAGAATTTCTGATCTCCGTAATGATCAATCTCGATTGCTGCCATCGGTTTGTTTATGATTACCATCAAATGATATTTCTTGGGTCCAACAATGTTATGCAGGAATTAACGCTCTATCTTAAGTTTAACATTACGGGTCCCGCAAAGCTTGAAGAACTATATATGCTAACTAAATGTTGTGGATCCCGGTACTATTATACTCATCAAATTATAAATTATAAATCTGTTGATGCGGGTCTCACATAGCCTACCTCATTTAATGTTGCATGTCTCGCAAAGCTTGAATAACTATATGCTAACTAAATGCGGTGGGTCCCAATACTACTACCCTACTCACCAACTTTGAAAGTATAAACTTGTTGATGGTATCCCAAGTAGTTCTATTCACCCAATGTAATGGAGAAAATTAAGTTTAGTTAATCTTGACAAGGTTTATTCAAAAGAGCAACAAGATTGGTCACTTCCATGTGCACACCTACGGATTACAAATTCAACACATTCTAAACAAGACTCATTCCTTGTGAGAAATTCGGTGGATGTACACGTATCGTTTCTCTATCGATACATGATCTTGCTATACCACCAAGTGGTTGGTTCGTGGGTAAGTATTTGGAGTCCCTTGCTTAATGCTTGATTTCAAGTCTCCGTAGCGCTCCGTGGAGCTAAAGACTCTCTTGTACCTGTAGCACGCAGTATAGTATTCGGCCCCGAGATGTTCCCTGCAGATCGTTATGTGGTAGTAAGGATAAATACTCCTAGACGGATATGCGAAGTAGTCTACCTGCATATCTATTTTATTTTATTTTTTTTGATCGATACCTGCATATCTATTTAACTTGGGCTTTTCCTACAACTTTTGGAAACTTAACCCACTCCCAAGTTTGCAAATGGGTTTCGAAATTGTAATGGGCCAAAAATAGGGATAGGAAGGAGACATGTAGAAATAAATCTCTCTCTCTCTCTCTCTCTCTCTATATATATATATATATATATATTTGTCATATCATGGGGCCTACTATGTTTATGCAACTTTTTTATTTTTTTGGGGAGGGTTTATGGTAAAAAATTATGTATTTTCTGTTGCTGAGTCTATGGACAGACGAGACAACTTGGTGAATTGAAACATTAAGAAATTTATTGGTCGGCAAGATCTTTTGCCACGTGTTTGAGCCGAACTCAACCGCGCATTTTAGAGGTTTGAATTTCTAAAATCCCCACCAAATTTGGAGCAACCAATAGATGAACACATCAGAAAATGATTTGTCAAGGCATTCTAGTAGGTCTTGACTCTTGACAACTCAAGAAATAGACAATTCTTCAAAACTTCATGTGGTTGGAGATTTTATAATCCTTTGTTTTCTTTCTTTTGCTGTGAAAAAAAAAAATGGGCCGAGTGGATGACCGGCTATAGCAAATTTATCTGGGCACGATTCTATGTACCCCGACCGACAGCAGATCCCATGAGAGACCAATCACCCATAGATTTTTGCCTATAACAAGCAGTAGCGGTCATGTTTGGTTATAATTTTTCTCAAACAATTTAGCAATCAATCATTGCTTCCTAAATATCCCAAAATGGTTTTTAAAAAACTGAAAAAAAAAAAACCCATTTTGATGATTTAAACAAAAGTGATTATTCCTCAAATACATTTTCCGAAAACAAAATGTTCTTGAAATGAAAACCATTTCATTCTACTTTTAAGTTCCCCACTATTTTGAGAAATATATTCCAAATCAAGTCAGCTGGTCCTCCAGCCACTTTCATGCCAATCCTGATATCCCCCACTTTGGAAGGATTGGGTCCATTTAAATGTCTGTCACCAAAACCTAATCCCCACAGCAGGTGGGTTTAAATAAGGGCAAACATTTTAATTTAAGGCAGGCCCTGCATCACATGATTTGCTGCAGATAATTGAATTTCTCTTGCAAAACTGTGGAGCCAAACTCAGGGGGGGGTTGAGGAATTGACCGGCACTTTGAATGTTCCATAGTTGGCAATGCATCAAAAAGAAGATACGTATTATTATTGATGATGAAGAGTGATAGGGACCAAACACTACTCAAAATTATTGATTCTGAACTATTCACATACGGATAAAAATAAAAAAAAAAACTATTCACTTAGGGATAAATATTCTTGAAAAGCTATACTCGGATAATGGATTTATAAAGGATGTATTTCGGGAAAGCGGAATCGCAAAAAAACTAAGTAAATTTTTCTTTGGGGCCACCGAGGTTTTATCAGATCGTTAACGTCAGAGTTTAGGGATTAGTCGAGGTGCACCTGGTTACGGAAAAAAATGGTATCCTTTCCTCTACATTATACATTCGCTCTATAAAATTCCCACAAATTCAGACTCCAAACGCAGCCTAAGGAAATCGCCAAACACACTACAGAAAGAAACCATTTCGGGGAATTTTGCAGTTTAACATTTGTAATCAAGACTCCAGCAATTTGTATTAGAGACCAAGCTGGCCCGGACATCCGATTATTAAAAGAAAAAAAAGAAGAAGAAGAAGAAGAAGTTGAATTGGAGACCTCCTCCCTCTAGTAGGGCCTTTGCATTTGCACAAGGCCATGGTCTGAACTTTTGGTCCATTCATAACCAAAAGGAGCATCTGAACAGCTTTCCAATCTAGTGTATGGAGAGCATATGTATGGAGTATTTGTTTTTGGACGACAAGTCACAAAAATGACCTTTGCATCATTTTCCGCCACCTGTCAACTACCCATTTGTCAACATGCAGCTAATGGAATCTGGTCCATCTTATTCTTTGGAGCCTTTTGTTTGCCATTTTTGATTGAAGAGAATAATTTTGTTCACCCTCGCTTAAAGAGGGTGAACGTTGCACTCCATGTGATTGATGAAAATTGTGTGGGTCTCACCACAAACTAGTACTCCCTCCGTCCCATAAAGTTTGGCATTTTCAGGAATGCGTGCCATTTTTAAATTGTATATATCTTTCAATCCATAATGTTTTAGGCGATTTTTTGCACTTTGTTTAATAGAACAAATTAAAATCTATCAAACAAGATCCATATTGCTTATAAAAATCATTACGGATTAAAAGATATAGTTAATTTTTTCATAGGGCTGAAATAGTGAAAGTGCCAAACTTTATGGGACGGAGGGAGTAACTCATTATTACCAAGAAGTGTATTGATTTCTCGCATAAAGAGGAACTAGGTTACATTCTTTAGGGGGTAAAATGAAAAATAATCTCCTTTATAGGGGTAATAATGAAGGCTCCAAAAATCCAAGGCTCACGTGCCCCCTCCGGTCCTGTGCTAAATCTTCCCCTATTCATACCACAGGTGTCCAATGTGGTTTCACAAAAATCAAAACTTACTACGATTTCACTTGATGGTCCAAGCAATTCATTTTCAGGTCTCATCGTGTTCTATTGTTCTTCATTAATGTTAGATTGATTGTTTATCAATATCCATGTGAACATGAAGTATAATATTTGTCACAAGAGAAATGGACAAAGACTGACCATTGCAATTGATCACACATTTACCGATGTTTGCCCAGCCTAACTTTCTCATGGTTAATAAACACATCTAGATTTACAAAATGCATGGCTTGGATTGTCAAGTGGAAACCATGATAGGTCTCATTTTGAGTGATACGAGGGTCACTTGAGAGGATAATCACACGAGAAGATATTTTTGTTGCCCTTTTCCTCAAGAAGCAGGAGAAAAACGACTCCGGCTAAAGTTGGCATGTGAGTGAATGTCGCCTAGTGTTTTAAGGCCAGAGTAACGACGTGCCAGGAACAAGTTTGCTCCAAGTATGAAACAACAATGAAAATTGCACGTAATCTGTAAAACCTCCTTCAAACAAACAACTGATTGATACTCAATGAGAAATATAGTAACAAATGGGTTCAAAGTTGCAGTAATAGTCACCAAATAGGCCTGTCAACGGGTCGGATCGGATCCGGTAAGACTTGAATCCGATCCGAATCCGATAGTGGTAATTCGGATCCGATCCTAAAATCCGAATCCGATCCGAAAACTTTTTTACTTCAAAAATTTTAACAAAAAAAAAAAATTGTATTTTTTTCAAAAAAAAATTATTTTCCAAAAAAAAAAAAATTGAAAATTAAAATAAAAAATTTAAAATAAAAATACAACTTCTAAAACATTTTTTGTTCAAAATAAAAAATTTACTGTTTTTTTTTTTTAAAATTTTAAAAATTTATAAAAAGTTTAAAAAAAAAAAGAAGTTCGGATTCGGATTCGATCCGATCCGATCCGAAAAAATCCTGATCCGATCCGATCCGTAATAATCGGATTCGGATTACCGGATTACGGATTTCTGTTATCGGATTCGGATTCGGATCGGATTTTTCGGATCGGATCGGATCCGATCCATTGACAGGCCTAGCACCAAATATATACTTCTGAGTGGCCGAGGAGAACTCGTTAACCATGATGCACATCTTCTAGCTCGCTACCTCGAGATTCGAGAAGCACTCCAGAGCTGCCAAGTGTCCCTTTGAGCAATTCCAATCCCCTTTATTTGCTGCTGAAACAAACACTGAGCCGTCGAGTGTCCCACTCTCTTATAACTTCCCTTATCCGTTACAGTCACGGGTTCAAGAGTGGGACCACCATTTTCTTCAACGGCCAAAGTGCTAAAGATAAGGCTAAACCGATCCTTTGGAAATAAGAATCAGTTTAGGATTATCTTAACCACTCCGCATAAAAAGTGGGATCTTAATGTCCTTGCTGGACATAAATCCAATCCCACGAATATAGGCATTTAGGATTCACTTAATCGAAGGAAATTTATTAATTAATCCATTAATTAAAAGGGCCACGTGTAGGTATTTGGATATCGGCTCAAATCTGGTTCAAATAGATAGACATTCTGTTTCTCGGCCCTCAAAAGTACTTAGGTTCTTAAAATCCTATAAATGGGACTTCGAGAAGCCCTTTGAAAACTGGAATCAAGTTCAAACACACATACACGTATCATTCACATTGCATTTTGTATTTTGAATGATGGGGTAGAGATTCCACTTCTAAAATGGTGTTTTATGGAGTACTTTAGAATCCTCGGACAGTATAATTAAGCTTACCTTTCCTTGTCTATCTTTTCATGTGGTGGTTGAAATTATAGCTGCATAAAGTTTTTCTCATTGATTAATAAGATAGAAAGAGAAAGAAGAATATTAGTTTGACCCCCTCTATATTGAGAAGAAGAAAAAAAAAAAAAAAAACTAGTCCTTTAACTTCAAATGCGTATTCTTGAGGCCCTGCACTCCATACTTAGGTGAAAAACCAAGTTTGCATGGTCATTGAAAATGATACAGAGGGAGACCCATTCATGCATGCGTTGAATACAAGTTTTCTTATAAAATGGTTTATGCCCTCATATTGAAAACACACATCCAAAAAACCATAAATGGGCCAAAACATAGTCAAAGTCTATTGATTGAGAGCCAAATTAATTCATAAAAGAAGTCTGTCTGGGTGACAAGGTGGCAAGGAAGGGGGGACGGGATGCCAAAAATAGCTAAGGTAGTTTGTGTAGGTGTGTTTGCCTGGTTAGTAAATGGAGAGAGATAGAGAGAGAGAGAGGGGCTTTTCAAAGTGATGGAGGAATAAAAAATGGAGATAATATGAAGATAGATGTAAAAAGGAAGAAGAAATGATGAGCAAAGATCAAGGTGGTAGTTAAGGGAGGCTGTAGGTACGAGCTTACAAATGGTGATGATTTTAGCTAGCTTAAGAGTTGACAATGACAAAGAAGTATATAAAAAGTTGTGACAACGTGTGAAAGACTTTACGTATGAGAGAGAGAGAGAGAGAGGCGTATCACGTTCCAGTTATGGCTCAGGGTAATTTTCTTTCTAACTTCTCCTTTAGTTTGGATCGATAGGAACTTCATCTCGGAGCATACATAGGGGTGCCGAGCGTAACTTGTGAAAGTTAAAAAGAGTCCAAGTGCTCACTAGGAAAAACTAAAAACTACAAGGAGCAAAGTGACAATTTTCCTCAGGAAAAAACTAGTAATATTCAAATGGTCGAGTAATTGTCTCCTTTAAAGCAACCTCGTGTTGCGAGTGATGCAGACCCCTCTGGAAAACCAATACCCACATTTCAAATGTTTTTTACTTTTAGTACTTTCTATTTCAAAAATTAACAGCTTAAGACCCCACTATCTCACTTTTTTAATTTCCACATAGTTAGGTAGTAGTATTTGTTAGCTAGCTTCCCCCCCTACGTACCTCAATGTGCCATGTCATCATCATATCATAAAGTTTTAAAATGTTTCCCTCCAACATTATAGCATGTAATCTCTTCAATCAAGGTTGACCCTAGAAACCTTGTTTGGTATTTTCATCTACTACGCATTGTCCCAAGGTATCTGTTCGGTCTGTAAAACGAGAATTTAAATTTTTTTTTTTCAAATAAAAAGAACTTATTATTTATTACTCCCTTCGTTTGGATAAAAAAAAATATATATTACTCCTTCAGTTCTTATTTAATTGTTTACTACGATTTTGCGTGCATTTTCAACGACTTATATCTCTCGACATATATTATGTTTTATGTTTTTGAAATCATTGTCTTATAGAAAAAATTGAGATCTATCAAATAAGATCCATATTGTATATTTTTAGCAATATACGTTGAGAAATATTAGTCGTTGAAAATGCACGTAAAATTGTAGTGGACAATTAAATAGGGACGGAGGGAGTAATTTATAATAACTTGTTGAAAAAATCTTGAAAAACATTTTTGAACAGAGGGAAGTATGTTCATATACGAATCACATGATACATGTATCCAATTGTACGTTTACAAAATATCGTCATGTCAATATCCTCATGTAATGATTTTTGCTCATTCAATTACTGTCCTTTACAATTAAAAAGTTTTTTGGAACGGCGTGTAAGTATTACAAAGTTAATCATATGATAAATGTAGGAATCGAATTGATTTTGGCACTCTCCAAATTAATAATCACAAATCCCAAGGGAGTGCCAAAATCAATTCCATATAGGGATTGATTTTGACACTCCCTTTTGCGAGTGCGGTTATTAAGTTGGGGAGTGCCAAAATCACTCCCTTAAATGTATCCAATTGTTTAAAAAAAATTTGTCATGTCAATCTCCCAATGCCAATTATTATTGCTCATACATGAATTGGATTGGAAGATGCTACCAAGCAGGTGCCGAGTGATTGATTTGGCCGTTTGTTTCGGAAATCGACAACTTGGATCTTGATCGAGCATTGGACGGTTCAGATCTGTATGCGCTCAGATTCAATCTTAGCCATCCGTGCTAAAATAAACGATCGGATGCCGCTCGGCACTCCGCTTGGCAGGGCGTGCTTGGCAGCATCCTTAGGCGAATTATGGTCCTATGTTATTAAAAAAAGTTACTTAGTTGTCAAATTCAAATTCCTCAAGCGGAAGAAGTTACGCTCACCTCAAGGTATTCAAACTAATTTAAACTCACCTCAACTAATTCCACCGTTCAATAGCAAGAAACCCAATTGAATTCGGAGCAAAATCACAATGGACTAGCCATAAGAGTAGATAGTACCAGAGTTATTCTGGATGCGATTCCTTAAGAAATAGCAAACTCCAACTCTTTTCTAAATCTCACAAGAAGCCAACTCTTTGAGGGTTTTTTTTTTTTTGAGGGGGTCATATATTAGAAGAATCTACACCACATTAAGCTCCATTTTGCTAAGGTTTTTATTATTTAAATATTTTTTAATCTCAATACAACCCGTTGTGAGGAAAAAAAAATTTAAACGCAATATATCCATCAACAAAAATATCAGGAAGTGGATCAAAATCTTGTATAACTGTGAAATATATTCTTGATCCAAAAGAAGAGAATCGCAGCCTTCCTTGATGATTATGCAGATTTTGTGACGCAATTGAAAAGAAAACTGATTTAAGGAGGTCATAGCTATAGCTTTTTCTGATCACAAATATTATTTTACTCACATTAATTTAAGAATATATTTACATCATGCAAATTTACTCATAGCTAGCTTCTTTTTTTTCCAAAGGCAAAAGGGCCGGAGGGGGCAACCAGGCATGACGACCTACTCTTGGACGAGACCATAGAGCCTTCCAAACTCGCATCGAGTTTGCGGAAGTCTGAAGAGAACAGAAACTCAAAAGTGAGCACTACATCACCTGAAGCCAATGCGCTCAGCAAAGGGAGATCAGAGGAGTCCAAAGATCCGAGCGTGACCGCCCAGGATTCGAGAGGGCGTCGATATCACGTCTCGAACCCGTGAACTACTGATCCCAACAAAGACATGCTGACCACCAACCCTCCACTGGTTACTCATAGCTGGATGAGATTGGAGGAGTAGAGCACATCTTCTGATCTTCAGGAGATTACGCATGCATGACGTCGATTTGTCGGTCATAAAAACGATGGGCACTTTCGTCTTTGAAATGTTAGGAACTTTTATGCAACGTGGCATTAACAATTTCTTTGTGCCATTTAACGCCGCCCATAAACATTACGAGTCGAGCAGTGCTGAAGAGATATATATATTTGGACACAAATACCCTTTTCGATAACGTTCGATGTACGTGAGTTTCACGATTCTACAACGGGATTCACTTACATCAAATGACTCTAAATGTGACGGTCTTTGTCTAGACTACCGCAGGTCAAACGATTCTGAATATTTTGTTACAAACATTATTCTAAGCATTCATGAATTATCGTAATTCCGCAAAATATGATCCGTAGTTATTTATTAGGATAAACTCCTCTCCAGCCCACCATCTAGTTGGCCCATTTGTGGGTCATTTCAGAATACATTTTGATAATTTCACACCGTCTGTACTCTAGAATTGGTAGTCATACAGAAATAAGGTTGATTGGATATCATGGATCATATTGTGCATTTTGAAATTACATCAATCGGTGTCTGATCAATCTCATTTTTGATGTGTTTGATGTTATTAACAAGCTCTAAATTATGACTAGTTTGGATCATCAAAATAAGCCCGAAAAGAACCCACAAATAGGCTAATTGGACAGCCTTGCCTATTTTCATAGACGGGAGAGGATACTCTTATTTATTTAGGGAATGTTGGCTTGATTCTGCATAGTGCATTCGGCACAATGACAATAGTTCACGAATTCGGCTAGAGACTAGAGTAACCACCCATAACAAACCACAAAAATTTGTAACAAACACCATATAAAAAATCAGAAAAAAAAATTCATAAACGACACTTCAAAATTTACAAATAGCACCACAAAAGTTCGTAAATATCACCATTGATTTTTGTAACCTAGAGCAGTCTTTTTTGACCTTGAGCCATCTTTTTTTACTATCGAAAATCATAAACAACACCACAAAAATTCGTAAATATATAATACCAAAAATATGAATAGTAAAAGTAACCACAAAAATTTATTTATTTTTGAACGGCAAAAAATTTCAAAAATGTATATCTTGGGCATAAGAATTCGGGAAAAAAAATCACAAAATTTGTAAGGCGTGTGTTGTACACCCTTAAAAATAGCCAAAAAAATTTGTAACGGGTGTGTAGTGTGTACCGGTCTTTCCCTTCAATCACATACGGTTAGGGCAGTAAACGAACCGAGCTCGATCACGACAAAACTCGGCTTAACTCGGCTCATTTAACAGCCCTACATACGGTGAACATAACCGATCGAATTAATGAAAAAAACGCATTCATCAAAAGCATGAACAAAGAACATGGCTTGGCGGGGATCACGAGTCCTCTGATTCGAGCATAAATTGTACACTGTACTTGTGTCGCAATTCACGTACCCGTTTGTTTCTATTAAAGAGGTTTCTCTCTCTCTCTCTCTCTCTCTCTCTCTCTCTCTCAAATTTGATAGTACTTACTTGATAGTACTAAAATCTTACTATGTCGTCGATGTCCTGCTGTGTTATGGAAAATCGGAAACATTAATAATGTTGGTTGCAGTTACACTAATGTCAATAAAAGCGTGCATGGCAAGTCTCCAAAATGAAGTACTAGCTAGCTACGTATATTTAGTAATGTTGGTTGCAGTTAAAAGTCAATAAAAGCGTTGAACTAAGCCTCCCTTTACAGTTTACACAGCATAAAAAGTGGAGTAGCTGTATTTTTTGGGAACTAGTATAAAAGTCTACCATAATTAAAGGGGGATTCCATTTACTTTTCTTGCACAATCTTTGTTTTAGGTATAAGTAGTTGAGAAGTGCAGTCATTATTGCACCATCTAAGCATTAAACTATTCTTGTAATAGTGTATCTAATGGAAGATTGTTGAGACACAATGATTACACATGGGGTTTCTCTGTTTAATTACATTCCCAGCACGAAATCTCTCTAGTATAATGAAGGATTTATCAACAATAATTATTGTAGTACTGCGTACACATAAATGAACCTATATTTTCGATCGACCAGACTGGACAATTCAAATCTCGACCGTCAATGCGGGCAATCGACGGTCTGGATCTGTTGATAGTCTTGCCGAGACTATCGACAATTTTTTATGCTATTTACTTTTTGAGACGAGCATTCGAGATTTGGACTGTCCGGTTCCCGAAATGAGGACTCTTTTTAACTCATATTATAGATGTTGAGGGCGGCCTTAATTGTCTCCCAAAGATCAAGCATGGTGTTGGAAATGGAATAGACTTATACTATGTATTACCACTATTAGGCGGCCACTATGCATATGGCAGGCCGCACAACATTTAATTTATGGTAAATGTTTAGGGTCCCCATGAGGAGAAACTTGTGACGGACGGCTCATCAAAACGTACCAAGTACTCCAATTAACTTTTGTTTTTCAATTTCTTGCACCACAAAGAGAACAATTATTCCTTGCGTGGTATGCAAAAAAAATAAATTAAATAAAACGCATTCAGGAGTTGTATACTGGGTTTGGAACTCGCGAATAGAAAGAAAAACAGAAAGTCTAATTACAGTGTGAGGCTCACTACAGGTTCCACACAAATGATCCGAGCCGATAATTAAATGTAAAATTATGAGTGGAAATCCAAACACAAATGGGTTTCCCATCGCTCGGTACGCATGAGCTTTGTAAAATAATGAGGGGTCGACGTGCATCAGATTATTTCAATCACATCTATTTTCGAATCTATGCACAAAATTTCTTGTACACAGAATATGTGTAGGGGAATTGCTTTTGCTCTCAAAAACATTTTCCTGCCAAAATATAAGGAGATCGTCTTGGTTGCCCTTCGGGCTGGGATTGGAAATCTTGTAGTGCATGGGGTGCACTACAGGGTGAAGTGCGTCTTCCGAGCCGTCCGTTTGGCAATCAAATTTCATCTTTTTCTTGCAAATTTGAGCCGCCCATTGTCGAACTGAGATTTGAACCATTGATTGTCCATTGTAGTGCAACCCCCGGATCCTGTGTTTGGACCGCGGGAATTAATTACATGTTTTTTTTTCTCATATGTTTAGTCGCTGCCGAATTAAAGTACATGTTTTTGTCAAATTTATTGGTCCTTGATAGCAATATACATTCCCATTTCGTGCCAAAATTTCGTTCACACGTATTTCGTGGCGGTGACAAAACCAACACATACATCTTTTTTTCTTTCAGCAGTGCTACCCACACAGATTTGTGCTCAGATTCCGTGCATAGATCACGGTATGGGGTTCACTTTGGGTCTCACACAAATGATCCAATCCGTTCATTAAATGTAGAACATTTTTTCAAGGGCCTTCGCGAAAAATCAGCTCAATTCGATACCTATAAGTGCTTGATCCAATCATCTAACTTTTCATTCAGATTTCAGAATAATGAAAAGTTAGATGATTGGATCAAGCACCTATAGGTATCGGATTGAGCTGATTTTTGCGGAACCCTTAAAATAATGTTTTACATTTAATGAACGACTCGGATCGTTTGTGTAGAACTCCCGGAATGGGCCCCACACAATGATCTGTGCACGATCTGTTTCCTCTTTGTCTGTGTCAACAGACTTTCCGATTTTCCTTTTTGTAAAAGGAAAATTTTGAAATTTTTTTAGTTCTTTGTATCTAGGACATACTCCAAATTGGTTTTTAGAAAATTAATTATTTTTTCTACTTGATTGGATATATCTATTATCCGGACCATTGATTGCTGAGACGGATGGTCCGGATATGCACAGGACCATCCCCTAGTTCCTATTACACGTAGCAAATCTTGAGTTATGTTTTGTGTGTGTGTGTGTGTTTAAATCTGATGATAAAAATTGACTGCGACCTATGCGATCTCATAATAAATTTCATGCCAACCAAACGCCGGATAAGTAATCCCTAAAGGAGAAAACTGTATCTCAAAGGATTAGATATCCTTTTACAAAAGTGTTAGGTATCCAAAAAAATATACCCCGAAATTACACCGAATAGACTTTTAGAGGTATTTATTAGCGGTAAGAAATACCTGTTCAGAATGATTTCGAGGTATATTTTTCGGGGTACCTAGCATTTTAACGGGATTATAGGATATCATATCCCATACGAATCTGTGCACAAAACAGAAAGGAGATTTTATCTGTCCAATGTGCAAGATTGTTTCTCTTTGCTCGTGTGTACGTCTTGTGTTTTTGTCTCTTCTTTCTTTCACATAAAGTTGTATACATAAAACAATTCCTTCAAAAACAGGACAATTATCAGAGTAAAATCTGTGAAGCAAGCTGTTACTATAAGCAATAGCTTTCATATCTATGGAAATGAGTACCATTGTGAGACAGCTACTGCTCTAACTTGATTTTTTCTACACAGTCAATGGCATTAATTAATAGGGCAATTAATACCGCTAAAACCCAATAATAGGAAAGTGCACCCTAAAACTCCTATGAAAGTGCCTAAACCTAAACCCTAGGGCTCTATAAAAGCGCCTAAACCTAAACCCTAGGGTACCTTAAACCCTAGGGTATCCTAAAACCCTAGGGTACCCTAAAACTCTAAAATCCTAGGGTATCCTAAGATTTTAGGGTACCCAAGGGTACTAGGGTACCCATTAGGGTACCATTATACCCTAGCATACCCTAAAACCCTAAGGTGACACTTCCATTAATGTTAAATGTATTTTTGTAAAAGTGGACTTAGTGGTAATTAAGTATTTCATCTCTCCTTAATGGGAATTAAGTGTCACTTTTCTGTACTTAGAGGTAATTTTCTGTTAATATTAATAAAAGGGAAATTTATAGAAATGGTCCTCCTAGTTTCACCCGAGTCTCATTTTCGTCCTCCAAGTATCAATTGCATCTCTTTTGACCTTCAAGTTTGGTTTTCGTACCAAGATAACGTCTGTTAGCCCCAAATTGGACAAAAAAATAAAACTAAGGGAAAGCGTTATCAATTGGACCAATTTGGTACGAAAACCGAACTTGAAGGTCAAAAGAGTTGTAATTGATACTTGGAGGACGAAAATGAGACTCGAGTGAAACTAGGAGACCCATTTCTATAAATTTCCCTTAATAAAATGAAAGGTAGCATGCAGGCAGCTGGTTAAGGGAAAGTAGTCTCTAGCTTGCAATCGAAATCTGTCTCTATATAATACTATAAGTATGGGGTCCCAAATGTAGAGGAATGGTGACCTTCACGTGTGACATGGATAGTCTAAGAGGCTAGATTTCCTTATTAGTACCGGTACAGGTGAGATGCCGTGTACCGTTTTGGAATTTTCATTATTAGTGTTATTTATTTCACATGAGAAATTCTAGTATAAATATAGATTTATTTAAGGGAAATGATTTTGTCACTTTCTTTTTTGTTAGCGGCACTCTCCTGCAAGTGTATTTTTTGTGCAAAAATATACTTGCAGGGGAGTGCCGTTAATAAAAAAAAGAGTGACAAAATCAGCAGCCTTATTTAAAAGGAAAATGAATTTAAAAGTAGTCTGGTACCAATCGGTTTTTGAGTCAGAACGAAATTGGAGGTGAGGGTTGGGAATTTGGCCAAAAGAGGTATGTACTGACCGGTAACGGTACGGGACTGAATTCTAAACCTTGGTTGCCATCTCTTTGTTTTTATAACTCAGGTATGTATATCAATCTTTAGGAACTTTAGATGAACGGGGCCTAAACAATATTGCGTGGAATAGAAATTTAATCACATTCAAGCGAGAAAATAAAGGTCATTTTGGGAAATTGGTTGCTTTAGGCATTTTTACATTTAACAAAGGTCGTGACTAGGGGTGAGCAAAAAATCCGTAAAACCGTGAATCCAGTCCAAACCAATCCAAACCGAAATGTTTGGTTCGGTTTTTTAGTAGTATGGTTTGGTCATGGTTTAAAAAAATTAGAAACCGCATTATATGGTTCGGTTTGTGGATTCACATTTATGGTTATGGTTCCAAACCGATTCAAACCGCACAATACATACATACATATATATTTATAGTTATATATATAATTTAATTATGGGAGCTTTACTCAATTACTTTTCTAATTTATTGATCCTATTAATCTACCGCAATATTTAGTTTTCCTTCCTTGTCAAGATGTTTAGTAGTTGGTATTCTTAGTTGGTTCACTTAAATAAATTACCACTATTTCATTTTCTGAGTTTAAGACTTGAAATTAACAATTGTTGATATTCTACTCTTAATAAGTTGGTTGATATTAGTGTGTTTTGGTAATTTGAATGGAATTGGTTTTAATATATACAAGTTTTCTTTTAATTTATCTGCATAATTTTATGTATTTTAAATTTTTTTTAAGATGATAGCTTAGTTCAAAGCAAACCGTGGTTTAAAACCGAAACCAAACTGTATTTTAATGGTTTGGATTGGTTTGGTTCTATGGAATTTGTGGGTTGATTTGGTTCTCCAAATTCATAATCCGTAGGTATTGGTTTGGTTCTTGGTTTACTATAAAACCGAACCAAACCGGACCATACTCACCCCTAGTCGTGACCACATCCCATGCCCGTAAAGTCATTTCATGTTACTACCATTGCGAAAAATAAAGAAGGGAACTTTACTTTTGAAAAGTTATACGGAGTAGTAGAATATTTCCAAAAAAAATCTCAAGTAAGATAATGTCGTTAAAAACAAAGAAAATATAACGTTGTTAGTAGTCCCAAGAAATTAGCCTGATGATCGATCAAGCATTAGGTTTCAAGAATTTGCTCCGTCCTAGGTCTTAAAGTCATATATATAGGTGCTATCATATCACCATTGCTTACTCGGCAACCTAACCTCTTAGAAAGGTTCGCACCCAAGCATAGGGCTAGGTCGTTGATAGCATATAAACTGGAAGACCGGATCGTTCCCACAGAGAAATCTTCTTCAGCGAACTTGGAATAGATGTAACGTAAAGGGATGCGGCGTTCAAGCGGCCAACTTTGGTGATTGATTCAAATGACGAAATTAAACTTGAAAATAAACTAGATTAAGATGGTCGAGTCAAAAGGATTGATTTACCCACGACTTAGCCATAAAATGGTTTCTTCATCTAACTCATGTGTGGACCGAAACCTTCCGGATTCCACTAGAAGAATTAAAAGCTGAAGACTAGCTACTTATAACTCAACTTAAAATTCTAATTCAAATTGAACTCATTTAACGCAAGTGAGGACGAAAAAGGATCGTTCGCACGCGTAAGATTAATCAAGCACGTAGCATGAGGCGATAGACCTCATTGATCAAAGAAGCCACCGACTCCATGATCAAAGCTAGAAATCATGGGTTTAATCCATTCAAAACCTTACGATTGACCTAAAGTTTAAGCGAAACCATTTAAACGACTAATCCATAGGGTGAATCTTACCCCATGACTGAACCTATTAACTACTCACTCATAGTAAAAAGACTAGAAAGCATGCTTAAGGAAGAAAACATGATTAACCGATGGAATTGAAAACAAACTTGATTTATGCAAAGATCCAAAGCGTAGCTACAACATTAATACTTGAGAATTAAACATACAACTAGTACCTTGAAGAGTTCTTGAAAAAAATGACAAGAAAAGCTTGAAAGATTAACAATGGAGCTCTTAAAACATAAAGACTTAAAGTGTAGAAAGTTACATAATGGCCAATAATGGCTTACAAAACTATTTAAAGGCTATTACAATCAGCCAAAAAGTGGACCAAAAGGTCCCTAAAATATCCAAAAATCATGCCTAAAGTAAAAACTTTCCATAAATGGAAGGTTGAAATGTTCAGCACAAAAATCTGGTTGAAGGGCATTGGTACCGGTACCTTATTTATGAGGTACCGGTATCAAACAACCTGTCTTTCATTTCAGCACAAAGGTACCAATACCATGTTTTTGAGGTATCGGTACCAAATTGATAGATTTTTTGGGAAACTTCACGGGCTCGCTCCAGACACTCCCGAACTCGGATTTGGGTGTTCTTTGAACCGTTGGAAAGCTCGTCAAGTCTACTTTCTAACCCAAGTGGTTTGGATCAAAAGTACTTTGTACATCAAAAGATATGACGATTCTACCCTCAGCTAGTCGGAAGATGAGAAGCTTTGGTAAAATCCTCACATGTCCTTCAATTCCCTTGACCCTTGGGTGATCCGACCAACCTCCAAACCATCTCTTCATGACTTTTTGGGCACCACAACGGGGTGGCACGTGGCCTTGAGCACTTGGTTGCATCTGGAGCATTCCTTGGCGTTCAAAACCGCTTTATTAGCACGTTTTACCTGAAATACACAAAAACCTACCTTACGTGCAATATCGCAATAAAAGCTAAATAAACGCAAATTAAAACAACATAAAACGGGACTAGTCACACCAAATATCCACAAAATTGGGTGCTCATCAACCATAAGGACGTTTCTTAATGGACTAAAATTATGAAACTGGGAGAATATCAAGTTAACGAGATGTCGATATCTATATGATTGAATTACGCTATAAATTTTATAATGAAATAGATGAGTATAAGTTAACATTTGACCACTTTAAAAAAACAAATGTGTTATGATCATATAACATGGATATATCCTATTTGAGTTCCCCCCCCCCCCCCCCCCCGTGCAAAAATGATCCGTTCAATTGAACAAGCCATACAAGTGCTTTTTTGGATTTCGATGATAAACTTGCAAGAGGTCTAAAACAGGGAATTTTGGGGTACAAAGAGCAAATATGATAAGATGACTTTTTCCACAAATCACAAGGTCCAAAATGGCACAGAACAGATCCTATCGTCATCTCAAGTGGATCACATCACAATTCACAAAAGATCAACAAAAATATTCCAAATTCCAACAGGACACATAATTCAAACAATGGTGCATGCACGAGGGTGCAAATGAGTTAAGTCGAGCAGAGTTTAGGGTATTTGAGCTCGGGTTGTTTGAAAGTCAATGAGCTTAATTCAATTAATATTTGAGAAAATTCGGTTCGAGTACTAAATGAGATAGGCTTATATATACTAGCTTAGAACATCTCCATTGTAATAAGCAAATGGGTGTGGATAAGCAAATTTAACAATAATGCTAAAAAAATACCCCACATTGTAATAAGCAAAGTTACAAGTCTTTTAGCAAATAACCAAATTCCCCCCATTCCATAACCAAACTTAACAATTTTTACCAATAACCAAACTCAAATATCAATAACTCAAAAACACTACACATTAGAATCGTTTCATCGAGACAAATAATTTGGTGTGGTCGGGTGCGTGATTGGAACTCATTTGCGATTAGACATATGTGCATTGTGTATTATGGGAGATTTTTTTGTTAGGGATGCAAAAATAACCAATATGGAGGTAGAGGTTTTTAAGTTTGATTATAGACTAAATGGATAATCAAATGCTGATGTGGCAAATCTTGAGTTATGTTTTTGTGTGTGTGTGTGTTTAAATCTGACGATAAAAATTGACTGTGACCTATGCGATCTCATGATAAATTTCATGCCAACCAAACGCCGGATAAGTAATCCCTAAAGGAGAAAACTGTATCTCAAGGATTAGATATCCTCTTACAAAAGTGTTAGGTATCCAAAAAATATACCCCGAAATTACACCGAATAGACTTTTAGAGGTATATATTAGCGGTAAGAAATACTCCCTCCGTCCCTTTTTAAATGTCCTACTTCGTAACTCCAACTTATTAAAAAGACATCATCATTATACCTTTCACATCAACTTTTTCCTCCACTTTCCCTACTTACTCATCATCATTACACTTTTACTTACTAACTTTTCAAAATGGAATCTACTTTTAGGGACAAAATAGACAATTCACCAACTTTTACCCACTAACTTTACAAAATGGACACTTATTAAGGAACAGCCCAAAATGGAATACTGGACTATAATAAAGGGACGGAGGGAGTACCTATTCAGAATGATTTCGAGGTATATTTTTCGGGGTACCTAGCATTTTAACGGATTATTGGATATCATATCCCATATGAATCTGTGCACAAAAAAGAAAGGAGATTTTATCTGTCCAATGTGCAAGATTGTTTCTCTTTGCTCGTGTGTACGTCTTGTGTTTTTGTCTCTTCTTTCTTTCACATAAAGTTGTATACATAACCAATTCCTACAAAAACAGGACAATTATCAGAGTAAAATCTGTGAAGCAATCTGTTAAAAGCAATAGTTTTCATATCTATGGAAGTCATGAGTACCATTGTGAGACAGCTACTGCTCTAACTTGATTTTTTCTACACAGTCAATGGCATTAATAAAATGAAAGGTGGCAGGCAGCTGGTCAAGGGAAACTAGTCTCTAGCTTGCAATCGAAATCTGTCCCTATAAGAATGGGGTCCCAAATTTAGAGGAATGGTGACCTTCACGTGTGACATGGATATCGTACAGGTTAGAGTATCGATTTTCTTATTAGTATGACATGTATCGGTTCTGATGAGAAATCGTGTACCATTTCGAATTTATTATTATTAGTGTTATTTATTTCACATGGAAAATTCTAGTATAAATGTACATTTATTTAAAAGTAGTCAGGTACCAACCGGTACCGATCGATTTTTGAGCCGGAACGAAATTGGAGGTGGGGTTGGGGATTTGGTCAAAAAGGGTACGTATTGTCGGTAACGGTACGGGACGGAATTCTAAACCTTGGTTGCCATCTCTTTGTTTTTATAACTTAGGTATGTATATCAATCTTTAGGAACCTTAGATGAACGGGGCGAAACAATATTGTGTGGAATAGAAATTTAATCACATTCAAGCGAGAAAATAAAGGTCATTTTGGGAAATTGGGAATTGGCTGCTTTCATAGGCATTTTTACATTTAGCAAAGGTTGTGACCACATCCCATGCCCGTAAAGTCATTTCATGTTACTACCATTGCGAAAAATAAAGAAGGGAACTTTACTTTTGAAAAGTGATAGTAGAATATTTCCAAATAAAATCTCAAGTAAGATAATGTCGTTAAAAACAAAGAAAATATAGCGTTGTTAGTAGCCCCAAGAAATTAGTCTGATGATCGATCAAGCATTAGGTTTCAAGAATTTGCTCCGTCCTAGGTCTTAAGTTTGTGACATATATATATAGGTGTTATCATATCACCATAGGACGTTTCTTAATGGACAAAAATTATGAAACTGAGGGAATATCAAGTTAACGAGATGTCGATATCTATATGATTGAATTATGCTATAAATTTTATAATGAAATAGACGAGTATGAGTTAATATTTGACCACTTCAAAAAAACAAATGTGTTACGATCATATAACATGGATATATATCCTATTTGAGTTTTTTTTTTTCCCCCTTGCAAAAATGATCCGTTCAATTCAACAAGCCATACAAGTGCTTTTTTGGATTTTGATGATAAACTTGCAAGAGTTCTAAAACAGGGAATTTGGGGTACAAAGAGCTAATATGATAAGTTCACTTTTTCCACAAATCATAAGGTCCAAAATGGCACAGAACAGATCCTATCGTCATCTCAAGTGGATCACATCACATGATTCACAAAAGATCAACAAAAATATTCCAAATTCCAACAGGACACATAATTCAAACAACGGTGTATGCATGAGGGTGCAAATGAGTTAAGTCGAGCAGAGTTTAGGGTATTTGAGCTCGGCTTGTTTGAAAGTCAATGAGCTTAATTAAATTAATATTTGAGAAAATTCGGTTCAAGTACTAAACGAGATAGGCTTATACATACTAGCTTAGAGCATCTCCGTTGTAATAAGCAAATGGGTGTGGATAAGCAAATTTAACAATAATGCTAAAAAAATACCCCACATTGTAATAAGCAAAGTTACAAGTCTTTTAGCAAATAACCAAATTCCACCTATTCCATAACCAAACTTAACAATTTTTACCAATAACCAAACTCAAATATCAATAACTCAAAAACACCCCACATTGGAATCGTCTCATCGAGACAAATAATTTGGTGTGGTCGGGTGAGTGATTGGAACTCATTTGCGATTGGACATATGTGCATTGTGTATTATGGGAGGTTTTTTGGTTAGGGATGCAAAAATAACCAATATGGAGGTAGAGGTTGTTAAGTTTGATTACAGACTAAATGGATAATCAACTGGTGACGTGACACATTTTGTTTATTGGTTTTGATTATTACCATTGCGGATGCTCTTATCTACACAAGGTGAGCTACAACTGAAATGGGGAGTCTGCTGTCCCTTAAGGGACAACAAGTGTGTTGACCTATTTGGGTCGTTCAATTTCGGCAATGGACGGCTCAGATTTCATCTCGACAATGAACGGATGGACGACTGAGATCTGTTCGGCTGAGATAAAATATGAGCCATCCATTATCAGAATGGACGGCTCGGATGGGGTTAGCACACATGCTGTCACCTTAGGGACACCAGGCTCCCTAGGTTTGCTACAACTAGATAGAGTTTAGTTTTTTTACTAAACGAGCCACCTATTTTATTCGAGCGTGGTTCGTTTACTAAATGTATTAAGCCAAGCCCGTATCGACTGAGCTCGAGCTGCTGGCGATTTACTCGATTCGTTTACCGTCCTTTGCACTCGTGAGTATGAACTTGAGTGAGAGCCCCAATGAAAAGCGCCTATCAAAATCATTTTGATTAGTGAGTGTAGAGAGAAATATGAGTAATAATTAGAAATAGAGGGGTAATAATTAGAAAGAGATAGAGAGAAATATGATAATGATTAAAATCTAAAATTTAAAATTCATAAACGAACAGAGTTTTAAACCTCTAAACTTGGAGAGATCGAATATTAAAACGCAGAACGAGAATTGAAAGCGACCGAGATTTTTGTCGAATTACATGGTTTTTCTCGAATTATATGACCTGAGTGTGGACACACGCAGGGGCTTTAGCCACACAAGAGTGCGAGTAGAGACAGAAGGTCCCCTAAAACAAACAAGGTCAAAAAAGAGCCCCCAACAAAAGAACAAGGGACTGGACCCCACCACCACCACCAACCCCCAACAGAAACAGAGCTTTACCATATGGTCCTATTTGGGACTAGGACTGCTGCTATTCCCTCTCCAGTTTCCTGCCAATGGACTTTGACCTCCCAGTAAAAATACTACTACACGAATCCCAATGAGTCCTAGGCTGCCACTTTGACGATATTACCCTCCCAACTTTTACTGGCATAACGGTGTCATCTCCAAAAACAAGGATGGATGGATAATGCCTTGTTTGTTTTAGTTTTTGAACAACTACTCTCAAATTTTTTTTTTCAAAAACGAAACCAAACAAAGCATAAAAAAATTTCACTGACCTCACAACCTAGGTTCTAAAAATACAGGGACCTGCCCGAAAGTTCTGAGTATTGCACTACCCTCCCCTACTTTACAAACTCTTAGCTCGATTCTGCCATTCCGTTAACTGTAACGCCATTACTTTTGGTTAATAAAGGACTGAAACACCCTTAGTTTTTAGTAATCCGAGGTGTGTGCATAGCACTGTGCTATGCACGATCCGAGCCGTCGGATAGTGCATCCAACGGCTCGGATCTCATTTTGGCTCGGATCTCATTTTGGCAATGGACGGCTCTTGCCGATAAGAGATCCGAGCCGTTGGATGCACAATCTGACGGCTCAGATCGTGCACAACAGGCTCCCCCAATTCAATTTTTAGAGTGAACCGAGCAACTAAGTCTTGTTCCTTTTTTTGTCAATTGAAGTTTTAAATATTAAAAGGAATTATACTTTTTGTCATATGTATTGAATTTTTGCAATTAGTTGTACATCTTATGTTTAGATAATCATTATCTTCTTATAAAATGATATATGTCATTTAATGTATATTGTTCTTTTTTTGTCGCCGAGAAATACTCTCATATGAAATACATATGAAAATTTCTAACTTTATCATATCCTCCCTCCTTGAAAAAAGGAAGAATGAAAAATCCCCCTAATTTTTTGGTAATGACTTATTTTTCATCAAGTAAATCAATGTAATTGGCCATTCTACTTTAATGTTTCAGTTAGATTTATACATATGCAGTTTATTTCCATTTAAATAAAATTATTCAACGACGAAGAAAGAACAAGATACGTTAAGTGACAAACATTATTTTTGTAAGAAAAAGACATTCATTAAAGAAATATTAGTCCAAATTATTATGTAAATTCAATCTCATATAACCAAAAGTTTAATGTTGTTTAATATTCGAGACTAATTGAAAAGGAAGAAGCAAGACTTAGTTGTTTCGTTCACCCTAGTATTCAAGGGGATTTCACTTTTTAGTCAATTTATTAGGAAAAAGTAACGGCGTTATAGTTAACTTAATAGAATGGTGTATCCCTCTAATAGTTTGTAAAACATGGGGAGTTAGTGTGATTGTCAGAACCTCAGGGCTCCTTGCATTTGTCAAAAACTTGAGGGGAGGTCATTGAAATTTACCCAAAACATCATAAATAATCAAGGGATCACGAAAGGGACCATTTTTAGAGTCCCCTTAATAACTAGGGAATTTAATAACATTGAAGGCTACCATTTCAGTTTCTTTTATTGAAAACCTTGAAGTAATGAGCCTAATTAGTTCAACAGTAAATAGAGGAACACGGGTATTGGGATGGGGCGGGTCGGGGAAAGAGGTGGAGCTAGGGGTAAAACCGTTTCCAACCCGTTCCCCAATTTTTTTCCAACCCAATTCCCCAAACAAATCCCTTGCATCTCCAATCCGTTCGGGACGGGGAATGGGCGAGTAGGGTCGGATAGGATAGAATTGCCATCCCTCTGGACAACCGCCACCTTTTGTCTAGGAGTATTGCATTTTCGCTGCCTGTCTTCTTCGCGGCCTGGGGCATGTAAAGCATGAATTTGACGGGGCAAGAGCGAGGCCGGCATTGTCACCCTCGTCATCAATAGCAGGACCCACCCTTGCCCCCCCTCGTCATGAATTTGCACAGGCCATAAAAACACTGAATTAGATTTCTGGTCCCTAAAATTTTTTCTTTCTTCGAAGCGCGCCTTCTTTGTGGGAACAGAAAATGGTAAATTCTTTCCAAGGAGATAAAAATCAAAATTACAAGGACCAAAGTAAATTCTTTAGTAAAACAACTAGGGGCAATAGCATAATTTCCCAATCTTGGGATCTGGGTTGTCTGCCACGTGGCGTGGGACCCCCAAGACACTGTTTTGGAGGGGAGGGAGGAGCGAGAAGCGACCAGATTTGGGTCAAAGATCTAAATTCAGAACCTTTTGGTGAATGCTTGGGGATTCCTCAGATTTAAAAAACCAAACTGATTTTAGTTGCTACTGAGTAGTAAATTATAAAAAACCAAACTGACACAGTAAAAAAAGAGGAGAGGAGAGGGGAAGGTGAGAGAGAAGTAAAGAAAGTGGTAACACTCCCCAGTAGGCAAAATCAAGAAACACCAGCGCATCTTTCTCTTTGCTTTCTCTCCTTTTCATGTGCTTCACCTCTCTTCCCCTGACCCATTGAAGACCCTCTTTCACTGCAACCAAAAGAAAAGCACTCTCTCTCTCTCTCTCTCTCCATTCCTAGAAAGAGACTGACCCTAGCTACCATATACTATATATATATACTGTAAACAAAAAATGGAAGAGAGAGAGACAGAGAGAGATTAGAATGGACCACTGATTTGTAAACAAATCTGAACATATCCCCAAAAAAACTAATAATACCATAGGGCCTATCCAATAAATATCCATGCTTTTTCTCTGTAAGCTGTACACTTTTACTTATTCCAAGCCTAAACTCATTTTGTGAAATCTTCTCCCTGGGAAAAACCATCTTGCTCACTTCCCTATACCTATCTTTCAAATCTTCACATTCCTTGGTTTCCAAAATTAAAAATAAAATAAAATAATAAAAAGTAACCAAAAAAGAGAGTAGAACCCATGATCCAATTTGCCCCCCACACCTTGAATGTACAATGAACTTGTCCAAGTCACCGCCACAGCTGATCCGCAAAATTCAGCCACCCGCTTCCGCCGCCCTGTTCCTCCAGGGCGTGTTTGCAAAGCCCCTACCCCGATCGGAAGCTCCATCGATCGAGATTTGATTCAGTTGCATATAGCAATCAAAATGTCTTTGATTTGCTTCCTTTTGCTGCTTACCTATCTTCTATGAAGATTCTGCCGATGAAATCTCGAAACCTCCTCGAGTATAGCTTCGGATCGACGGCAGAGATCGATGTAGGATCAACTTGCAAGGATTTGTATACATGCTCTAGCTTCTTGCTGATATCATAGTCTTGCAAAATATCAATAATCCCAAAGTAGAGGACTACTTCATAGGATTCGCCGCTACGTGAAGGGGTCAAAGTGCTAAATCCACCGGGGATGTACTGATCGAAGTCGCTCCTTCGAGACAACCGCTCTGCTCGTGCTGGCATATTGGCCCCCAATCTGATCAAAGGTTTCCTGATGGATCACACGATTAAATCAAAATTCAGTACATTGGGCTCTTCAGCTAAGCATCAAAGCTATCCTTAGTTCAGACTGAACTGAACCCCAAAAGCACAATTTAACCAACTTGTGAGTCTTTATTTTGAGAAGCTGGCATAGAAATGAAACAACCCATATCAAGTTTACTTTCGGATTGGTACCGTAAGCGGGTATGCCCATAGCTCCATACAACGTATCACATTCAAGAGTTCAAAACGGAACGGTAATGACAAAAACAATTGCAAAACGTGGCCTTGTTCTCATCTCAGGAATGTTATAGGACCATTTTGGTAAGTATGACCCACAAACAGCTGTTGTGTATTGAACTACCTTAAAGACAACCCAATATCAGTTATACCAACCAACATGATCAAGTTCCATGGAAGAAATTATTTGATTACTTCTACGAGCATATTTGATTAAGGTTTCTAGTTTGACAGCAATACGTCAAATCGGATCAAATCAGAAAGCACACGATAGGAAGAAAAACATACCGGCCAGATAGAACACGATCCATGTCTTGTAGCTCTGCTTCAAGGAAGCGATAGCCACGCATGAACTTTTCATTTCGAAATGAATCATTATTGCCTGAAAACCCCAAACTAATTCAATTAAACATCTCATGCCACCACCATTATCTATTGAGAAACAGGTACTGGGAATTGATTGGTAAATTTACCAGTTCGCAACAGAAACGGTGACAAACCCATTTTGTCACCAGTAATTTCATCACGGAAGTGAAGACCAACCAAAAGACTATAATCCATGATCCTCTCAGCTTCCAAGAACTCACAGTCTCGATCAATTTGTCTGTCAAGAAAATATAACGGCACATGAGCAATGCTAGAAAATGATGCTAATTTATTCAGAGAGGTGATGAAATCTGAAATCATGCACACTGAGATAAAACAGAGCATATAAAACTAACTTGATAAGTTCTTGGAACCAGTTTTGTTGGAGTCGAAACACAAAATTGAGATCAAGGTCTTTAAGGGTAGTAGTTTCGTCAATCTCTCCTTCAGGCTTATCAGTTGTGCGACCGTGGGACGATCCTTTCAGGTCAAACCGTCTGTGGATCCTATACTCTGAGCAGAACAAATTGCCCATCACGATGAATCGAGTCTATTGACAAATCAAATACAATACGGTTAGAAGCAAGCATGTATAACTTACCATTCATGTATACAAAACGAAAACAAGAACAATGTGATCATGAATAGCACCACATACCTTCAAGCCACCTACCGGTTTGACACAGTGGACACCAAAGAATTTTGTCACTAGGGAATTTCCATACCGACAAAAATGTTGATAGTAACTTGGAAGCATCTTAATAAGCACCTGAACAAAGATTACCAAATGTAAATGGTACGAGTTAGTCAAACCTCGCTGGCAGGGCGTCATTTAAGAGAAAGTTCAAGGGGAAGCTACGAAACAACTATTGAAATATTTTCCATTTACGACATTGAGATAATTTCAGATCAAGTCCTGCATAAAATTCCTAGGACATATGTCGAAGTGTGTGGTAGGCAACTAACCTTGACTTCTGATTTCTTTACTGTTTTTATCATGAATCTATCATCCTGAGTCAAGTAAAAGAAGCTTCCACTCTTCCCAGGAGAAGAAAGCTCCCTGAGAGCATCGTTTCCGCAAATAGCAA
Source organism: Rhododendron griersonianum (assembly GCA_018127125.1). Taxonomy (NCBI): domain Eukaryota; kingdom Viridiplantae; phylum Streptophyta; class Magnoliopsida; order Ericales; family Ericaceae; genus Rhododendron; species Rhododendron griersonianum. The sequence goes on from CM030798.1 coordinate 28,914,901, forward strand.
GCATGTAATCCGCAGGGTCAATTTGAAATAGCCCCCTCAAATGTCTGAATATGCAAAAAATCAAATCACCAATGACAACAATGTAAACTAAAAATTCTAAGATATGACAACATTCAAACTTCAACTACTTCGACCATATGCTGACTAAACAAAAACATGAAACTGAAACCCTAACAACCAAGCATTTCAAAGGAGCTATACCTGAAAACAACAGGACAATAATCTTTCCACCGGAACTCAACCGATTGGTGGGGTGGCGTGGTCTTCGATCCTTCCGTCGGAAACCTAGTCCAGAACTTCTCATTGGGATCAAAATCACTAGGCTTAAGGTCCCTACGAATCGAAGCATGCTTCCCAACTGAATACCTACAACACAACCGGCAAAAGTTAAACCCAAACCAATGAATCAAAACCCAATAACTAATAAACTTTACGATCACAAAAATGATCAAATACTCAACAAACCCACGATTTACCTAATACCCAGCTGCAGATTCAGCATCAAATCGTAATTCTTATGCCCTTTCGATATAGTCTGCCCCGGTTTCTTCACCTCACCGCCACTGAAACAACAAGGATTCCTCCTAAACTGCTTAATCCCATCCCTAAAAAACATATTATCCACTATATCACACGTAATATCCCCAGCCTCCCCATCCGATTCCCAAATACAAATCCTCGGGAAAAAACCCCTCTCCGTCGAGCTCCCCCTCGACCCCTCCACCGACGACCTCTTCTTCGTCGCCATCACAAAATCCCCACCATCCTCCAACACCAGCAACGGCCCCGCCGCCGATACCTTCCCGTTAAACCCCCCTCCTCTCTTCTCCTCCCCAACCCACGTTTTATCACCACCATTCAGAATGGTATTTGCAGAATCACCATTCAGAATCTGCAGATTCTTGGTCTCGTTTTTACCATCGAGCCAAGTGAAAACCCCGTGGCCCTTGGGAACGCCATTTTCCCAATTCCCCTCGTACTCATTCCCGTTCGCCCACCTCAGAACCCCCTTCCCGTTGATCACGCCGCTCCTCCACTCCCCCACGTACTCGTTCCCGTTCCGCCACACGTACCGCCCGTGCCCGTCCTGCACGTTGCGCCGCCACGACCCCTCGTAGACATCCCCGTTAGCGTACCGCTTCTGGCCCGTGCCGTGCTTCCGGTCGCCCAACCACGACCCCTTGTAAGAATCCCCGTCGGATCCGATGAAAGTGCCGTACCCGTCCATCCGACCCGACTTGAAGTCCCCCTCGTAGGTCGCCCCGGACGGCCACGAGAACTTTCCCTTGCCCGTGGCCTTGCCCTTTTTCCACTCTCCCTCGTACATACAGCCGTCCCTCCAGAGGTACTTGCCGGATCCGTGCGGCATGTTGTTGGAGAAGCTGCCCGTGTAGAGATCTCCGTTCGGGAGGTGCTTTTCTCTGATGGCGGTGGCTGTTGAGGTGATTGTGGGGGTGACGCGGCGGGTGGAGGAGTGGGACCGGCTGCGGCCGACGACGAGGGGTACGGAGATGGGTTTGCTGGTGGTGTCCGGTTCTCTGTCTGTGTGCGCTTTCTCTTCTTCTTCATCAGTGAAAGATAACACTGGCTCTGGCATTTTTTCTATTAACTGTTTTGCTTTATCTTTCTCTCAACGTATTTTGCTATTGTTGCCGGAATCTGACCGGGTCCCCCAGCTTCACCAGCATTTCCGGCACTGCCTCTCTCTCTCTCTGCGCTTTTGGTGCTTTTTCCCTATTCTCTCTCTCTAGCTAGATATATGTGTGGATTTGTCTGTGTTGTACAGTGTGGCTTTTGTTTGGGGGAGAGGTGGGAATCCAACAAAAAAGAAGAAGAGAGGAGAAGAGGGCAAGAGAGAGAGAGAGAGAGAGAGAGTCATGAGAGAGAGAGAGAGAGAGAGAGAGAGAGTTAAATTGAGTCATGAGAGAGAGAAAACACGCTCGATGTAATAAGGCTCTGCTGTAATTGTGTCACATGACAATGGGAGGAAAAATTAATAACGGGGCAATTGCACTAACATACCCTGTACTTTAGAAGCATTTCGTAGACCACTCCCTTAACTTCAAACATGGACATCCGCACCCCCTGAACTCTCCATGGAAAGTGTGTTAATTTTGTGATTAATACTATAAGGGAAAAGGTGCCTTTCATGCCTTCTGTAGTAATTTCCCGCAGACCATGAGATCTAATGTCCCATTTCCCCTAAACTAAATTTTGATTAATCTTTTTATCTTATTGTCATCTATTTGAACTTTTCTTAGTTCCGCATCGATTTCTTAATATTATTTATTCATCTTAAGGAGAAAAATCTAAAAGGTAAAAACATAAAATTCTATTACAAATGAGAATAATTCGAAACATATAGATTTTTTTTTTTTTGAAGACTTTGGACATTTCAACATTTACATACTTTCTTCTTATGTTTGATATGCACCTTCCTTGACCTCTACATTGCAAAGACTATAGGTAGGGAGTCTGGTGGAACATTAGTTGCCAATCAAGGACAAGTACCAATCATATAAACCACCGAGGCTAGTGCCTCTTTCTTGGTGGATTGGACTAATAAAGATCAAAACTAGTATAATTGCTAAGTATTGAACAAGTGGATATTTTGAACGAGGGTTGAGCGAGTAAAATATCCCACAAGCTATAAGGATAACATGTATTTTTCTTTATCTGAAACTAATAAGTGTCATTCAAATTGATTTGCTTTTTTAACTCTTCTTATTGAGACCAACAAATAATTTAAGAGAAGAATTTACGCAGAATTAGAAATTTTCATACAAGATAAAAACAAACAAAATAAACATGTTAGGCCAAACCCCCTTTTTTTGTCAGAAGTGAGAGGATTATATTGATAAACGCCCAGTGACACTTATAAAACGAAGATCATTTCAAAGAATTTGGACAAAGCCAAACTCATCGTCTAACAAATAAAAATGAGTAAATCACAAGGTAATCGATATCTTTCATCCTAATCCAGGCAAGGCCTGACGCAACAACGACACTTTTAAACTGCTTAACATCTAATTAGAAATCTCAAATGAGAAAAAGTGCAAAATTAATGATAAAAGACACAAAATTTCCAAACGATCAGATGCACTCTAACCAAAGATGAACGCACCAATGAACTCCAAAAAACTACAGATTTGTCGAGTCGCCACAAGTTGCCCTGCCAAAGACATCGTGTAGTGCCGCACATGGGTATGAAACCCACGAGGAGAGGGGAAGGGAGAAGACGAGTTGTGATGGCTAGGGTTGAGAGAGAGAGAGAGAGAGGGGAGCAGGGGGGAGAGAGAGAGAGATAGATAGATAGATAGATAGATAGATAGATAGGGTCGGCAAAATAGGCCAAACCCCTTAAAACCGCCAAATTTCATTTTCAAAGCAATTACAACACACTTGTAAATTTTCAATTCCCTTTGTGAAGGAATTTAGGCTGTGTTCCAGAACTAATAATAAGTACTTATTTTTTAAGAAGGCAATTTCAAGCTCAAAAATCATGTGCTTACGCAAATAATTTTCCTACCACTATGGATCTTGTTTGATAGAGCTCATTGAGATCTTTAATACGGTGCAAAAAAAATTGAAAAATTATTTTTCATTTACATTATTTTTGAGTTTGAAAATGTGAAATAAGCTGTTTATTTTTTAAGAAGGTTTCTGGAACGGAGCCTTAATACAGTATAGGATACCTAATACAAGTATAGTAGGAGTAGAGTAGGAGAGGGGAAAAAAGGGTTCAAAAGCAGTGAGAGAAAGTGAAAGGGCGAGGAGGGAGAAAGTAGGAGGAGGTTGGTATTTGGTTTATTGGGTTTTGGAGCGAGAGAGAGAGAGAGAGAGAGAGAGAGAATAGTTACAAGCCCAGCCGGCTTTGTAAAAAATGCAAAATGGCACATTGCCGCAATTAGTAGTACACTATTAAATTCTAGTGTTCGAAATACTATATACATTTTCCGTTTGACCAAAAAAAAATAATAATACTATATACTGTAGTAATATATATATAGCCATTTCAAAAATAAAAATACTCCGTAAAAATGTATACAGTAGTAGGCTAGTAGCACTCACCAGCTCTGCTTTTGGTTTTATTTATAAATTTCTTGTTACGAATGTACCCTTGACCTGGTATTCAAATTACCTTTTCCTTTTCATCTTGGATCTGGCTTGTCGGTGTGTTGGCCTAGTAACGGCTTGTATCGAGTTTATTTTTATGATTGGAACTGTTCATATCGTAGAGCTCGGCAAGAACCTCAACCACGTCAAATATCATGTTAATTGGAAACTATTTAATACCTGATCTGAGTGACTTTTTACTTTACCGAATTAGATTTGATGGGTTTGATCCGGTGTGGCAATATCCATTTTCAGAAACAAAAACGTGATCCAATCAGGTATTAAAAAGTTTCCCAATTAACATGATTTTTTGACGTGATTGAAGTCTTTCGATGAACTTTACGACACGAACACAATTTCGGTCATGAAAATAAACTCGATACGAGCCATTATTCGGCCAAGTGCACGGTGTGCTGACGAGCCAGATCCTCTTTCAATTGTTTGATTCCATCGTAACGCTTTCTTCCGTTTGGGTTTTCATTTGCCAAATTGCGCGGTTCGGTTTTAAAGAGTAATAACGTCTTGTTAGTTAAGGTTTGATCTCTTCATCAATACATAAGAGGTTACTCATAACTCGAAACTAAAAGCTTAAAAAATAAAAATAAATAAGAAATAAAGAAACAAAATTATGATTTATTTGATATTTTACTCTCATGACATTAAGCAAATGATATCTACATAGATACTGTATATAAATACAAAACTTTACTCTTTTTGTCCAAATCAGAGAATACCTATGGAGGCTATTGAAAATGCACGTAAAATCGTAGTGAACTTTTGTTAGAATTCGAAACAGGCAGCGGTAAAAGCAGGACAGAGGAAGCAAATAATTTCATTCCGTTTTCTTGTCTAATCAGAGAATACCTGCTTGAATTGGCTTGAAAAGGCATGAAAGGGATCAAGGAAATTGTCTTCCATATATTGGAAGCTGGTAAATCTTCATAGATATTCAATATGCATTGGGTTAAGATGAAAGTGTGTGCAAAATGCAAATAAAAGCTCAACTTGGTAATGTGACATATAATCGTACATTTGAATAGGATTTGAACTGTATCGAATTCGGATCCAATCAGGTCCATTGATCACCGGCCTACCCTTTAGCTAGTTGTATCAGTAATTTTCCTAACATTAAATGTTGTCAACGAAGATACTGACATTTTTCTAAAATAATAAGAACACCTATGACCTCCTATGATATATATATATATATATATATATATATATATTTCTCACTTTCTCCAAATAATAGTGGCTATGTTCGTTTGGATACTTTGGAAATTTTTGTTTTGGTAGTGGGTGGAGAGAGAAATAGGGTAATGATTGGAGAGAGGGGTAATGAGTGGAGAGAGATAGAGAGAGAAATGAAATTAATGATTGGAAAAATAGGGTAATGATTGGAGAAAGATGTAGGGTAATGATTGGAAAACAAAGTTAAAACAAAGTAAATATGGGAAACGAACGAACAAGGCCAGTATCTCTTTCTGATATGCTAGATCAGGACCATCTAGTTTTTCATCGCACAAGTAGAGTGTCAGTGCAAGTATAGTGTTAGCCCAATGTCTTTGTCTTATACTCTCCCAAAATAAACGTCCGGTTCACAAAACGAGAACTTAAAAATAATACGTTTTCTACCAGGAAAATTTTTAAACCTTTTTCATACTAAATCAAAAGAACATATGGATATCTAGTAAATTGATGAAAAATGTTCGAATTGGGTAGGATCTCGCGAAGTACATAAAACAATACCCACAAAGGGTAGGGAAAGTTCCACACAGGGAAAGAAAAAAAAAACTCCACTAAAGGAGATAAAAAAGAAAAACCTAAAATTGAAAACGAAAAAAGAAAACCTCTGGCCGCCGAAAATGTCGCTCGAGCCGCTGCCTCGGGTCTGGCCACTTATTCACCGGAGATGGAGGTGGTGGCGCCCCCACGGCTCGGTGCTGAAGATATTTGAGTGAAACAGATAGGATTTTAGAGAGAGAAAGACTCTTTTTTCACGAAGTTCTCTTGTTTCATTTGATATTGGATTATTGAATTGTTCTCTTACAATCAATTGGATTATTGAATTGTTCTCTCTCAATCAATAACCGGGATAACCCCCAACTACTAATCAATTTCTTTTTTGGTAAATCAAAAATAAAAAAATTTGATAACCTGCTAGTAATTCTTTTTTGGTATATCAAAATTTTATCCCTCACACTTGGGCAAAACGTAAAGGTATGCATATGAGATGGAAACTTTCGAGACCGAGAAGATTTTGAGAAGAACATAATTAAGTTTTTTTGGGTAGTTAAAATTTTATCGAAACAAATCTATTACGCGTGCAAAGGGGCATCCCCCAAAAAAATTTTAATTACCCCCAATGTGATATAATTTTAATTACCCCCCAAAAAAACTTAATGATATAATGAGAACATAATACTCCTAATCTCCTATTGCCTTGCCTATGTCCAGATAAGTACACAATTACAAGGCATTTGAAGCATATTTATATATGCAAAGATTGCAAATTTATTGGCACTTAACACGTACGGGTCGGTCATATATTATAATATAAAAAAAGAAAATGATACACCCACCGAAGGGGAACCCACCGCACCGCCCACCGCACACCGGACGGCCGATCCAAACCGTCCAAAAATTCTAAGAAAAAAAACCGAGTGGGCCAACGTGAGAATCAACGGCATCCGACGTGTGTAGGTGCTCGAACCAATCTTGCATTTTTAACGGCTCGGATCATCTGATTTTTGGAAGTTCGGATCGAACACCTACACACGTCGGATGCCGTTGATTCTCGCGTAAGCCCACTCGGTTTGATCATAGTACGAGTAATTATGAGTTTCAAATTCAATACAGAAATAGAATATATTATATCTCTGTTGTGACAGGATTAATTATGTCACTTTGTGTCACTTGAAAAGTTTATTTAACAGTCTAAATTAATCCGTGTTTGCTTTATTGAAAATGTTAACCGCGATTCAATTATTTCGTACCAGTCGATGCTCTCAGGACTCTTCTCACGAGATGTCGCCAGATATAGATTTTTGCGCTACTAATGATATACTTTATGGTAAATTTTAAATTTTACAAGGAAACATCAAGGTTTATTTTTTCCCCGATTAATGCTATGATGACCATATTTGGTGATCATATTTTGATGGAAAATGTTAGGGACAAATAAAAATACTCTGAAAAGAGCAACTAGTGATTGCGATTCGCTTTGATGTGTGTGACCCAATCATCACAGTGTTTCTCAACCACTAATTGTTTTTTTCAGGATACTTTCGGAGTAAGTTTTCTTTGTACCTAGCATTCCTTTTTGATTCTCCAGTGCATTAATGAGTTATACTTGTTTTATTTTTTTTGGCAGAGGTGAGAAGTTGTATTCAATAGTGAGGTGAAAGCCTAGATAACAAAGAGGAATCCCATGGGGGCAAATGGGCGTCCATAGAGCAGACAAACCATTAGAGAGGGTAATCAAAGCAGAGTATGTGCAGACCTATTTCAAACTCGCCTAGCGAAATCAGGTTCGCAGAAAATAAAACTAATACCAAGCACATAACCAACAAACTACCGAACTAAATGTAGACAGAAATCAGACTAAATCCAGAAAAAAAACAAAATAAAGCAAAAAATACACCCCCTCCATCATTGTACCACCCTTCTCTTGCTAATCCCCTACCGATCAAGCTCCCAAGCCGGTGGTGACCCAAGAAGCCACCAGCGACCATGCGCGCGGCTGCAAACCCAAAAGCGGTGTGGTGGCGAATGACAAGCGATTTTGGTAGAGAAAGGGGAAAGGGAAATCATATTTCAAGGCATGAATTGATCATTGATCCCTCCTCTCCTGCCGCCCAAATTAAGGTATAAACCCAAGAGAGAAAGAGGGGAAGGAGAAGAGGAAGTGTGACAGCTATTCTAGGGTTAGATAGATGTGCTCTCATTTTTAGGGTTAGAGAAAGGTGCTAAATTAAGCTTTAATGAGTTACACTTAACTTGTCACGTACTCTATACATAAGTGACGCATTACTAGTATCATTACCCCAACATTGCTTTTGTAATTTTTATATTTTTTCCCATAAAGTGAGATATCAAAGTTAGGTGTTTACTAGTAGTAATGGGACAAGCAACGAGTTGGGATCTCAATTATAGGTGGGCGACACAAATTTTAAATAATTATTATGAGACTTCGTATTGTCGCAGGATTATTTTGATATTTTAATTGTAATATATACTGTATAAAGTATAAAGTGTAGTATATTTTAAGAGAAATTGTGGGGACAAGTACTAATATAAAGTTATACACTGTATAGGCTTGTCATCTACCCAATGCAGACATGGTAGCTTTATCCAGACTTAGAAAATGATGACAAAGCATGGGCCCAACCTACCACTGTGTGGCCCACTGAGGCCCATTTTTTTAACCATACTTTTGGCCCATTTGGATGGTGAAAAATTTTACTACTCCTTGTTAGACAGGTACGATCCTCACTAACCATGCATGCAGATGGATGATGGAGTATTATGTTCTCATTTTTCTAGGTTGAGAGTTGTAGGAGCAGTCAAAATCTTGATCAGTCTCCTCTGGGTTCAAAATAGAGCCCAAAATATTCATGAGAATAAAATGTGCTGGAGAGGTAAAAAATTGTTAGTATTTAGAACGAAGGGATGGACGAGACATAAAGCGTGCGACCGTGCCCGAATCATCAGGGCTGCCTACGTATCCCGGTGTACAGGGAATCAGGTCAAACGTAGTTCCAATTTACTCTCAAAGAGATGTTCTCTCCCTTTCTCTGAAAATCTGTCTTCTCTCTCTAAAGGAGATGGCTCTCTCTCTAGAAATCTGTTTTCTCTCTCTAGAGGAGATGGCTCTCTCTCTCTGGAAATCTGTGTGCCTCTCTGTCTGTCTCTGAAGGAGAGGTCCTCTCTCTGCCTTAATCTGAATACCAGCACTGGTATTTATAGGCAAGGAACAAAACCTCCGCTGGACCCCTATTGCCGCGGATCTTGCCCTTCCGCGGGCCTGTCGCGGCCTTGTCCGCGAGACCCTGGCGGGCTTGCTGCCCCCGCGATGACACTCGCGGGCCTTAATACCCCCGCGAGCTTGTTCAGCTGCGCGGGGCACATCTTGCCGCGAACCCCACCCGTCCGCGGGACTACCGCGGCCAGCGGGACCTTGGCGGTCCCGGCTGCCCTCGCGATGACTCTCGCGGGCCTCAATACCCTCGCGAGCTTGTTCAGCTGCGCGAGGCCCATCTTGCGCAACGTCGACGCATCTTATGCTTCGTGGCACCAAATCTCTCTGTGGGGCAGCTGCTTGCCACAAGTCCATCTCACGATCTTTCCACACGTCATCATGTGAGTGGTAGGTCAAACTTCTTCTGGGGTCAACGGTCATAATCTTGACCGCACCTACATATGCCCCCCGTGCGCGTGCGTAATGTCTTTGCGTCTGAGTGAATCTGATAAGGATGCGTACTGTTGCTTCCTTCTGCTATTGCCGTTGAGGCGTCTGGACCTTTACTCTCTTCGATGAGTTTGACCTCATGATGCTCACCCTATATCAGGACTAGCGCTGATTCCGGCACCTGCCCGGTGCATCTCGCGCTACTCGCCTTTCAACAGGACTCGCACTAACTTCAACACTTGTTCGGTGCATCTCGCGCCCCTCGCCCTTGATCAGGACTCGCGCTAACTCTGGCACCTGTTCGGTGCACCTCGCGCCCCTCGCCCTTGATCAGAACTCGCTAACTCTGGCACCTGTTCGGTGCATCTCGCTCCCCTCGCCCTTGTTCACTCCAACTCTTGTTCGGTGCATCTCGCGCCCTCGCCCTTGAACAGAACTCTAACTCTGGCACCTGTTCGGTGCATCTCGCGCCCCTCGCCCTTGATCAGGACTCGCGCTAACTCTGGCACCTGTTCGGTGCATCTCGCGCTCCTCGCCCTTGTTCAGGACTCGCGCTAACTCTGGCACCTGTTCGGTGCATCTCGCGCCCCTCGCCCTTGATCAGGACTCGCGCTAACTCTGGCACCTGTTCGGTGCATCTCGCGCCCCTCGCCCTTGTTCAGGACTCGCGCTAACTCTGGTGTCTTTTCGGGTTACAGGATGTTCTCCCCCTGGACACATTAAACCACGCAATGGCTCTCGCGGGTAACTCTGCACATGTGATACTCCCCTTTGCAGGAGATGTCTTGCTTTCAGTTTTCACCTCCGCGGTGGCTCCCGCGGGGTGACCATTCCGACATGTTCGCCAAGAATTAATTCCGGCTTTCGCGGTGCTTTTGCTGTTGGTCTATTATTGTTAAATCGCAACGTAGAAAATGGTAGAAAATGCTACCGGCGGCATGTTCGCCGCTACGTTGAATCCATAAGTACAGTCTACTCTGGTGGTGGGTTCCCATGATTATAGTCCCATGAATGGTGTTAATACGAGTGATGATTCCATTGATAGTTTGCCGGTCCGCGGCCATGTGTGACTCGTACAGCATTTTTCGTTGCTACTGCGTCATGTGAACTTCGCAGGGATGAGCGACGAGTCGCGCGGCCACAAGCTCTTCTCCGCAGTGACTCCCGCGACAAATGTGAATTAAAGATGGTTCCGCGAGTACCGTCGTACCCGTGGCATACCTCTCGCGGACGTGGTCTAGCTAGTCCACTTCGGAGTGACACCCTCTCCAAGTGACGCCCGCGGAGGGTTTGAACCCGCGATGGTCTTGTCTTCATGCCGTCCTTCCGCGGTAATCCCCGCGCTCGGACTAATCATCGTGGCGTGTTCGCCTCCGCGATGGTTCCCGCGACTTTGTGTGAAATAAAAGCACCGTCATGCCCGCAATATACCTCCTAGCTTGTCCACCTTGGAGTGACGCCCGCGACCGGGGACTCTCGCGGCGGCTCGCCACTCCCCCGGCCATGCGCGACTCGCGGAAAGTTTGAACCATCAATGCTTTTGGCTTTGTGTTGATGATCCTCCGCGGTGATCCCCGCGGCTCAGACTGTTTCTCCTGGAGGGTTCTCCTCAGAGTAATCTCTATGGCTTAATTTTGACTCTCACGGCACGTCGGCCGTCGAGATTCTGTAACTCGCCGACATGTGAAGCTTTGAGGGGGTAAACAGTGGATCTCGTGGCGGCAAGTTTCCTTCCGCGGTGGGTTGTAGCGGAGGTAATCTCTCTCGTCAATTGCGCGGAGATTTAAACATAAATATGAATCAGGCCAATCTTTCAGGCTTCTCTTTCTTTTTCTTTTTTTTATATAAAGTAATCAGGGGATAGATCTGACCTCTCCCTCTTGATAGAGAGTTTTGATGAGTGGTTCCAAGACAAAATTCAGCACGAGAATCTTTAAGTGTCGGTAAGCGCAGAGATCTTCAAGCCATGTTGCCCCCATAGATTTTTGTGGTTGACTAGGATGCTGAGGTCTTCAAGGCCGTCTCTCTCATTCTTCTGTTCTGGATATGTAGATCTGGGCCTGTTGATTCTTATCCTCTATATTTACAAGTAATTCTTGCAAAACAGCTCCGAAACCAAATAGCTCTGAAACTAAACAGCCAACCAATCCACCTCCCCAGCAGAGTCGCCTAATGTAGGAGCAGTCAAAATCTTGATCAGTCTCCTCTGGGTTCAAAATAGAGCCCAAAATATTCATGAGAATAAAATGTGCTGGAGAGGTAAAGAATGGTTAGTGTTTAGAACGAAGGGATGGAGGAGACATAAAGCGTGCGACCGTGCCCGAATCATCAGGGCTGCCTACGTATCCCGGTGTACAGGGAATCAGGTCAAACGTAGTTCCAATTTACTCTCAAAGAGATGTTCTCTCCCTTTCTCTGAAAATCTGTCTTCTCTCTCTAAAGGAGATGGCTCTCTCTCTCTAGAAATCTGTTTTCTCTCTTTAGAGGAGATGGCTCTCTCTCTCTGGAAATCTGTGTGCCTCTCTGTCTGTCTCTGAAGGAGAGGTCCTCTCTCTGCCTTAATCTGAATACCAGCACTGGTATTTATAGGCAAGGAACAAAACCTCCGCTGGACCCCTATTGCCGCGGATCTTGCCCTTCCGCGGGCCTGTCGCGGCCTTGTCCGCGAGACCCTGGCGGGCTTGCTGCCCCCGCGATGACACTCGCGGGCCTTAATACCCCCGCGAGCTTGTTCAGCTGCGCGGGGCACATCTTGCCGCGAACCCCACCCGTCCGCGGGACTACCGCGGCCAGCGGGACCTTGGCGGTCCCGGCTGCCCTCGCGATGACTCTCGCGGGCCTCAATACCCTTGCGAGCTTGTTCAGCTGCGCGAGGCCCATCTTGCGCAACGTCGACGCATCTTATGCTTCGTGGCACCAAATCTCTCTGTGGGGCAGCTGCTTGCCACAAGTCCATCTCACGATCTTTCCACACGTCATCATGTGAGTGGTAGGTCAAACTTCTTCTGGGGTCAACGGTCATAATCTTGACCGCACCTATAAGAGTCTTTGATAACTCAGGGTGTCCGGGCAGTTTACGCTAGCTTACTTTGACTAATTTTTGGAAGACCAATGTTACCATACGTCTATTATAGGGGCTTTGATTAAAATCCCGATAAAGCTCCATATAGACTTACCCTACAAAAGTCGATTAGATAACAAGACAATACTATTAGTATTATGTTCTCATTTTTCTAGGTTGAGATTCTTTGATAACTCAGGGTGTCCGGGCAGTTTACGCTAGCTTACTTTGACTAATTTTTGGAAGACCAATGTTACCATACGTCTATTATAGGGGTCTCGATTAAAAATTCGGATAAAGCTCCATATAGACTTACCCTGCAAAAGTTGATTAGATAACAAGACAATACTATTTCCGCTAATATCGAAAAATTCACGATTTCATAGGGAGAAACAATGATAAGTTAATTAGAGGTAATGGCGGAATGACATTATGTATTTCTATCGCAGGATCACACGTTATTTCGTATCCAGCAGACTTCACTCTTATATCCTTTTGTTGTCCAATATTTACGTTCTTTTCTTCATGTGTGACACACAAATGGAAAATTGCGTAGTTAGTCAACAATGGAACTTGTAATACACGGGGTTGAAAACTTGAAAGTGAAGATTTTCGCTTAAAAAGGTAAAACCATGTTTCATTTGATGTCATACTGTAAACAATTAAACCTTTCTAGTTTCTAAAAAAATTGTCTGGCCCCATGATTAAATTTTTTTTTACTGGTCGTGAGAGTCGAACTTGCAAGCGTGGAGGAGGGCAAGTCCCTTGCTGTTATGGAAGTCAAATCTATTTGAACATTTTTTTGTAGAGCTTGATGATGAATCTACCATACAATTTTAGTCGAGTCTACTTTGAAGATGAATGACATGATACGTAGTTACGTACTGCTAGGGCTGTAAATGAACCGAGTAGCTCGGCTCGTATTACTAAACAAGCCGAGTGGAGCTCAGCTCGTTCGAAAAAAGCTCGGTTCGATTAAAAAAACTCGTTTAAATAAATGACTGAGCTCTGCTTGTTAAGGTTCGAACCGAGCTCAAGCTCAAGTTTTTTTTTTTTTCTCGTTTGCTGCCCTACGTACTGCCAATTTTTTATTCTTTCTTTTTTGAGTCGAGTCATACATATGTGTTTGATATGTATAATAGGTGGCCTATTACCCTATTATATAGTAGGACACATGTTTTGGACAGTGCTTAATTAACTTACAAAATGGGCAAAAGGGTGTGGGGTGGGATTACACAACTTCGTTAATTTAATCTCAATTAGTAATCATTGCCATCCTTGCTCACTCACCAAATTGAGAGGCCCCTTAATTATACTTTTTTATTTATTTTATTTACTCGAATAATCAGTCGCACTAGGATTGAGACACGAGAAGAGAATTAGTTAATGTGCGCGTAAGTTGTCCCGACCACCCCTAACTTTCGGGAGGGAGGAAGAGACAAGGGGAAGAGACGAAATGCATTGGTGCGCTCATGTAAAACGTTGTTGCACGAAAGGCCAACTTTTATTCTCCACTTCAAAAATTGGTACAAGCCCACAAGAACTCAAGAATTGGAAGCAAAGGACAAGTCTTGGACGGTGTCTTTTTCTATTTGGTGATTATTGTGTAATGGGAGAAGTTTTTCAGTGCCGGGTGGGCACCGGCCACGTGGTGCCGAGCGCCATCTCGGCCGTCCAAACGCGTTTTGGACGGCCCAGATTTGTTTGGGTAAATTTTGAGTGTAAAATTATCAAAACACCCCCTCAAGCCCAAACAGATCTGGGCCGTCCAAAACACGTTTGGACGGCCGAGATGCGTGCTCGGCACCACGTGGCCGGTGCCCACTCGGCACTGAAAAATTTCTCGTGTAGTGGCAATGTTCCTTGCAAGTTGCATCCACTCGGAAGTGGTCTCCAAGTCATTACTAGGTCAAGCCACAAGTGTTTTTTCGGAAAGGATTCCTCTTTTTGTTTTCGATATTTTCTTTGGGAAAAATGATCGCAGGGCGAAAACTTAACGTCTTTAGGGGAGACCAATTTTGCATTGAATTTGTATGTTGGTTTTAAAATATACTCTTTTTTGTATTCTTGTTACTGCAATCTGTTGGTATTTTTGGGTGTACGTCGTTATTATCTAACTAGGGTTATCATAGAAATTCGGTTGCTCGAGGATATTGCTATTAAGGAACATTAAACAACTCCTCGTTTTTTTTTGTGTTTTCCGAAACTTACAACGATTTTACCCTTAGAAGATCCAAATTACGGTTTTATTTTCGCTTCATAATATTAAGCGTCAATCCATATATATGTCTTCCAAATCTCTACCAAGTTCAAGAAACTAAATAATCCTTCAAACAACTCATTTAGCAATTTATGAATTTATTATTATTATTTTTTTTATCATATATAGGAAGGTCTTTTTCCCCCACCTACAGATATCAAGCATGTGACAAAGGAAAGAAGGTCATATGCTTTTGAACATTGACATATAGTATTAAAAATATTTAAAATGATACAACCAAGAAAAGCCAAGTAATTACCCCCTAGAACAAAGCTTTATTTAATTTGTTGATGAAGCTGATTCGATCAGCATTTAGAAAAATACTAGTAATGTCTCATTTGGACAAACGTAGATCGTGTTTAGCTGTGCAATAATTTTTTTAATAACTTAGGTGTCTGGACCAATTTATGCACACCTCAACTTATCTCGAGGAATCAATCTTTAGGAGGCGTTTTTACTAAGTTTTTGGTGGAAAAATGTAGGTCATTTTACCATCTTGTTCATACTAATCAATAAGTTTTAGCATTTTAACTTGTTATTCACATTAACTAACAATTTGTCAACAACTATTTTTTTGTCAATAATTTTTTCACTCATATACTTATCTACATTTTTATTTACTACCAGAAATAACTTGACATTTCTCAATAATTTATTCACTATTAAAAACAGCTAACAACTTGATTATAATAAATCATTTCTCAAAACTTATTCATTGCCGAAAATGCCCCTAAATAACAATTGATAACCGAAAACAGCTAACAACTAGATTACAACAAATTATTTCTCAAAACTTATTAATGCCGAAAATGCCCCTAAATAACAATTGATATGCATACCAGTAAGCACATACGGAGTATATAGATTTCTTGGCACGAATTTCAAATGGAAAAGACAGGTCTAATAAGTACTCACTGTTGTCAAGTACCCAGTCATGGATACAACCTCTGCGCCTTCTGGAAATCAGATACTATAAAACGTGTGACCTTTTAAATTTATCTGGTAGATTATGACCGACTTTCGGAATACTCAGAGCAAGTAGTATACCAGTGTGTAGGTAAATTACCTTATGAATAGTTCACAAATCTAGTTTAGTTATTAACTTTTTCTTTCACAACTATATTAATACTATCTATTTTACCTATCATCTATTAAAATATTATTTTATTTATTTATTTTATTTATTTTTTTCTTCTTCTTCTTTCCCATTCCATTTTTGGGTTTGAGGCTTGACTAGCACAATCCGTGCCCCATTCTCCAGCTCTCCTCCAACCAGTCCTCTCTCTCTCAAATTCACCCAAGATTGAGAACCCAACAACTGTAATTTTTGGAAGGAGAAGAAAGAAGGGCGAGTGTTCTAGGGATCTCAGTGTTTTCATTTTGAAAAACCCAGAAAAGCTTTAATCGTTTAGAGCTTTCATTTCAAAACTCAACAACTGTAATCCTTGGGAAAGAGTTATAGCAACAAATTGAATCCCATGATCAAATGCTCTCTACAAATCAGAAGAAGAGGATTCCATAGAACTATAGAAGAGAGAGAGAGAGGAAACAATAAATGACTACCTTGTGAATAGTGGTTCGGTAGAAATAGCTAAGAACTGTAGCAAAAGGTTTTTTACAAACCACTTTACCTACTCTACTGTATGAAGGTTTTCTCACTTTTCATAGGTAAAGTAGCTAAGAGCAAGTTTACCAACATCTCTAAACAAGAGAAAAAGCTTTTTTAGCTAATCAAGGAGAGGAATTTTTCCCTGCAGCAGGTGAGGTAAAAGAGGAGCTAAAATACATTTATGAATAATTGTACTCTATTTTTACCTAAGCACTATTCATACTCTTATCTTTTTTTATTATTTCTTTCTCTCTCTCCTCCCTCCTTTCTCCTCTCTTTAAACAATAAAGATAATAAAAAATGAGTGAGAAATATGGAGTATTTTTTAATTGGTGTTAGGTAAAATAGATAATATTGGTATAGTGTTGAGAGAGATGTGAGTAGATAAAATGAAAAAAATACACTGTTCATTAGCACTTTTACATTTTCATTGGTGTACTTGCTCTAAGATTGGGTGTTTACCTAAGCTGATATACTTGCTCCCACTTTGGTCAGGGGTTCGATTCCCCACTTAGTAAATACCCTAATAGTAAGTGGGGGGGGCCGTGACTGGTGTGGCTGCGCTAGTTCTCCCCGAGGTTTGGGTTACCCCAATTGTGGCTCGGCTGTAGGGCTGTTCCTCGGTTATTAAAAAAAAAAAAAAACTACCCCCATGCGGAGTAGTACTATTTAATTAGAATGGTCAAATAATGACCAAGTCTCTGGCCTAAGCTTGGGATTCTTTGTTCCCCCTCTGTTTCAACTCTATCGAAAGCGACCTTTTTCTATAGAGAAAACTGGTACTTCCAGGAGCTAAGAATATACTGAAATAATGAAGGGTACCATTTCTGTAACACCCCGTCCCACATCGGAAGTATTTATGGATGATCTTTGGCATATAACAAATCTTGTGGGCTACTACTAGTACCTTGGGCTTAAGCTTTTGGGCCATGTGGTGTGGCTGGTGGTTCAAAATCTTCTTGATATCTTCTTTTATTCTATAAAAATTCCTTGTCTAAACACATCATTTATATTAAAAACTAGTAACTGCCATCTCAATATATCTTAGTAATGAAATACGCAATTGGGATATATAGAAATGAAAATAAGCAGTTGGGAAATATAGAAATGATCATCCTACTTGAACAAATTTAAAATATTACGGAGTACATTTTAGTATTGGTTGATGTAGAAGTGATGATATTTGAACAATCGAAACGTGGAGCAGAGGCAAAAGACCTAACATTTCTCTTTCCCAAGCAACAAACTTATTCGTTGACTCGATCAATTTCAAGTTTTGCGAAATTCATTTTCATTAATATGAACCCCACAAAGAAGTAGAGTTGAATAGCTTAAATTGAATGATTTTTATAATCCCAATTTTCGGTCTCGTGAGAAAAAATTGAATTGACTAGTTATTTTACCCGGGAAAAGATAAACGGCAGGGAACTTATTTCTAGAATTAGAGTTTTGTTTATATATATTTTCATAAGTTGGATCGCGTTAAATTATTGAGCAAGAAAACTATATTTGTAATTATATCTCTTGTTGAAGTTAAATTTATCTGTCAAGTATAAAGCATATAAGATTTCCATCTGGCAACGTGCCTAGGACCCAAAAAAAGGTTGAGGGGCCAGCCTAGTGCTCATAAATATATCAAAGCTATTTTGAATTCAAGTTCGTATTCCCTCGTTAAAAACTCGTTTCGAGATCAGTACTTTATGTTTAAACAAATCAAGAGTACTGAACAGTTTTTGAGATTTTGTCAAATTTTCCAACCATACTTGAACAAGTTACTACTTGGCTCGTTTAGCTTTTGATGTTTAAAAATTTCTAGTTTATTGGAGATTGGTTGGGGATCGACTCGATTGAAGATCATTATAAATCGGCTCGTCTGATAAATAAGTCAAACATGTCCATATTCTATAGCTCATTCAATTCACCAAACAAAATTCGACTTGCACCCCTAACCGATTCTACTTGGGTAACACATAGGGCCCGTTTGTTAAGGAGAGAGAAGAGGGAGAGGGAGAGGGAGAGGGAGAGGGAGAAAGAACGGAATGTCGGAACGGGAGAAAGAAGAAGGATGTTTGGTAGGGGAGAAGGTTTAGCTAATCTGAGTGGGGAAAAGGACGAAGTTGAATTAATTCGGGTCGGGAAAAAAAAAAACCAAATTACCCCTTAAACCTTTTTTTGGTATTCTCAATGCGATGACTTGCGAAGGCAACTTAGTAGTTTCTCACATTATTTACTCTTATCCATACATATCACCCGCAACTCAAACCAAATGAAACTAAAATCCCCTTCCTTAACTAATCCCCTAATAATATATGCACTTTTTATCCACCGTTCTTCTTTATCCACCCAAATCTTGCTCGAACTAGCAAGGGAAAAAAACGGGGGCAAATGTGACTGAAATAGAAGGATCTGGGGATCCTATAGGGCGGGATGCCCCGCCCTACAGGCCCTGTAGTGCACATCCGGGCCGTCCATCTCGGCAATGGGCGGCTCGGATCAATAGGAGTTCGGATTAAATCCGAGCCGTCGGTGTCAAAATAGACGGCCGGATCGGCCGCCCTACACGCCCTGTAGTGCCGGCCGCACTGCAGGAATCCCCAATCCGAAATTAGAAAGGCCTGCACGGGCCCAGTAAGGTAGAGTTGTTGATACATACACATACAGCACATGCTGCACACCCATGGAAGCTAAGCAGTGGAGAGTTTGGCTCGAAGGAAAATTGATCCGCGGCGTACGCCTAAAGTTGGGGATAAATGCCTCTTGTTTCTTGTCCGGAAAACCTCTAGTCAATGTGGTCATATACATGACTCATATGTGGTTGTCGTGTGGGAATTCTTGGGGATTATGGTGGTGTCATGTATTGAATTGGTGGGGTATGCCCTAGAGATATCAGCGGTGTTATCTCTACCGCTCTTCCTACCGCAGCGCTCAATCTCACCGTCCGTCTCGGCAATCAGTGGTTCGGATTTTAAAAATAACTCTTTCTTGGAAGAGTTCTTTAAAAATCCGGACCGTCCAAAATCACTTTTGAATGGTGAGATTAAGAGCGGTGAAACAGAACGGTGGGATTAATAGACTTTCTATAGAAAAACATCAATAAGTCTATAACCACACCCAAACACGCTACATCCAGACTCCAATGTGTGTGAGTGTGGTTGTAGCATTTTTGGAGATATATTCCATCCAAAGGTGAATTCAGAAATCTCATATAGACAAGTCGCCTCTCGAGTATAAAGTTGATAAAAATTCTCATAATTTAATACAACGAGAACATGCATTCAGGAAAAAATTATAATGAGAAAATAAAATGTTAACCATTCTTTATAGAGCACAAAACTTTGAACTTAAACATAAACATTTAAAAAAAAAAAAGTGGACTAGTGTTTTGTATTTTAATATTTTTATTTGATAGATGGGTGGGGTTCGACTCCCAATAACCACAAGAATTTTTTCAATAAAAGAAAAAAAAAGCAACAGACTTGGTGGGGTTTCGAACTTGCGAATACGCGAATAGACAAGCAAGCCTTTACTGCTGGTACAATACACCTCACAAGTTATATTTTCAGCAATTTTATATATACTACTCCCTTACTTAAGTTTTTTGGTTTAAAAAAAATATCCCGATAATTTCAGCCTTTCAGATGGTCACGTGACTCACCTGTGCCTTAGCTGAATCCGCCCCTAATTCCATCTCTAGCCTTGTGGTGGTATTTTTTTTTTTTTCTTGTAAAACGTGGAATTCCTAATCTAAGCTAACTGGGGCTGGGGATTGAACCCTCGCCAAATGAGTTGGGTAAAGGGCTCCCACCAACTGGGACACCGCCCTTTTGCTCTTACCCTTGTTGTGGTTGTCTCTTCTGTCCTTCAAACGGACTAGACGGTTCAATTTAGGCTGCGTTCTTTTAAACTTATAAATTTGAAACTTATTTTGGTTTTTTTTTTTTTTACTTTTCGTAACTTTTTGACATAATTTTAGCGGTTAATCGTTCGTCTCTTCTTGTACTCCTATATTGTTTAGAAAAAAATCACGCGAATCTAACAAAAATTCATAGAAGACGAACAAAACACACAAAATGAAAAAATAAGTTAAGTTTAGACGAACTTAGCCGTAAAGTTATTGTGGATTTTTTCGGGGTTTATTTTAAAATTAGAGTTATTTGGTTTTTAATCTGCGTCGTGAATATCAACCAAGTTAGAAATTACATTAACAAAATTTCAAGATATACTTAGATCGGAAATAATAATATGTTCCGATCTAAAATTGCTAACTCTTTTTGGGTTTGTCCAAACAAGTTACATATCCCATACCTTTTTTTTTTATTGGCACAGTACATATCGATACCAGATACCATTCTATCGATACCAGAGGAGTACCATTCTAAATTTATCGCTATTAACCAGTGTCGAAAAAGAAATATAAAATAATCCGATTTTGACCAATTCAATCAATACCGACCAATTTTTAAACCGAAAAAAAAAAATACAGATGCAAGATATCGGATTGGCTCGATACCAAATTAGAGGAGCATTCCGTTGCACCAGGGTTGTCTGCCGTTCACGTCTGGATTGCAGAGGTGCGGTTGGAGTGTTCGCAATGGTCGGATGGTGTTTTTAACGGTTGAGATTTAAAAAAAAAATCCAGTTTCCCCGAAAAAGTTTTTTAAAATTTGAACTATTAAATACAAAGATAAACGACTGTGATTGAATTACTGGGACTCTCAATAATTGGACGTCCGAGAATCCCCCTCCCATTCCAGTCAAGCCAAACAGACACTTTTACCCCCCACAGTTGGACCAAAAGTGCAAGGTGGCATGATTATCGGGCCCACAGGGACCTGGTGTTTTAGGAGGTGGGGTCCCACTAATCGAGGGAGTGAAGTAAGTATAATAACGTGGGTGGGGACTACACAGTCAGTCCAAAGGAGAGGTAGGACCAGCTGCACCGCCCATCCACCACGTGGGTTCTTCACGAGGTTCCCACCGTGTTCATGCCCACATAAGATCCTTGCTTGACTCTCTTTTCTACTCTCTCGGGAGAGGGGGTCCCCGTAGTGGGGGAAATTGCAAAACAGTGGGAAATGGGGCAAATAATGCCCAAGTCATGGACTAGTTTTTAGGAAATTCATCTAAATATGGGAAGAATAAAAATATTTCCCAATACATGGAAATGGCCTCTTGAAATGACTATTATGCCCCTCAATGAAACAAACCCTCATCTCTCTCCACCGCTCCACCGCCCCACCACAGCCCACACGGCTCCCTCCACCACCACAACCACTCGAGCCCCCCGCCGTCCAACCACCATAAAGCTGCCACCACCACAGCCTCCTCCACCAGATCCGACCACCATACCCACCTCCCCCGCCGCCCCACCCCAACCCAAAAAAACCACCACCATCGCAGCCCCCTTGCCGAAATTCGTCCACTTGTACAGAACCCCGGTGAAGCTGGCCTCGGATCCCGTCGGCCGTCTGGCATTGCCGTCATATCCTAAATCGTTGAACCCAGTTAAAATCCCACCTCCTCCACTATTCAGTTTGGAATCAAGAAAACCCATATTGAAACTGTTATTTAATGGGTTACCGAGAAGTGAAAGAATGGAGGGTTTTTGGCTTCTGTGGTGAAATTTGATAGAAATTTGATTTATTTATTTTTTTTGTTTGCTAAATCCTTGTTCCTCTCGTCTCGGACTCAGGTGGTGGTGGTCTTCGTCGGTGGTTCTGTTTTCTGCAATTACAAATTAGCAACAAAACAAGGTAGGTGTGGAGGGAGGGGTATGAACTTAAGTTGCCCCGTATATGAACTTAAGTTGTACCGTATATGAACCTAAGTTGCCCCGTGTATGAATTTCAGTTGCCTGCTAAGTTGTCCCGTGTTGCTCCCTAAGTTGCCTCATGTATGAACCTAAGTTGCTCCGTATAAGAGCCTAAGTTGCCCCGTTTATGAATCTCAGTTGCCTGCTAAGTTGCCCCATGTTGCTCTTTAAGTTGCTCCATGTATGAACATAAGTTGCCCGGTATATGAACCTAAGTTGCCCCGTGTATGAATCTCAATTGCCTGCTAAGTTGCCCCGTGTTGCTCCCTAAGTTGCCCCATGTATAAACCTAAGTTGCCCCGTGTATGAATTTGAGTTGCCCCATATATGAACGTATATGAATCTAAATTGCCCCGTATATGAACCTAAGTTGCCCCTAAGTTGTCCCGTGTATGAACCTTAAGTTGCCCCGTATATGAATGTGTATGAACCTCAGTTGTCCCGTATATTAACCTAAGTTGTCCCGTATATGAACCTAAGTCTCCCCACTCGAAGATCTGGTATATTCACTCGAAGATTTGGTGATGTTTATGATGCTTATGAACCGAAGTTGTCCCTTGTATGAACTTAAGTTGTACCGTGTATGAATCTAAGTTACCCCCTAAGTTGCTCGTTGTATGAAAATAGTTGCTCGTTGTATGAAAATAAGTTGCTCTAAGTTGCTCGTTGTATGAAAATAAGTTGCTCGTTGTGTGAAAATAAGTTGCTCGTTGTGTGAAAATAAGTTGCTCCTTCAATCCAAATAAATTGATACCCGGGGGCTTAATTTAGTGCCTCCATGCCACAGTAAAACGGCAACGTTTGGTTTTAAAAAAATAATCCTTACATCCATTTGCAATCCTATGGAGCAGAAACGTGATTATGAGAGATTTAGAGACAAAATTTGATTATGTCTCTTTAGAATAATATGATCAGAATAATAAGATTTTCATATCCGTTCAAACGGATTAAAAATTGGAGCAGTTAATTTTTTTATACCGTTTATATATTAAAATATATGGTTAAAAAATTAAGTGCTCCAATTTTTAATCCGTTTGAACGGGTATGAAGATCTTATTATTCTGATCATATTATTCTAAAGAGACATAATCAAATTTTGTCTCTAAATCTCTCATAATCACGTTTCTGCTCCATAGGATTGCAAATTGATGGTTAAGATTTTTTTTTAATCAAAACGTTGCCGTTTCAAGAGCCCGGTGCAGTAGGGCCAGTCAGATAAGGGGTAATTTTGTCCTTATATGTTAGAAAAACCATGTATTGGCAATTAATTGTTTCCTTCCCATAACTTAAGAATTTTGAAAAAGTACATCATGGGTTGGGAAATAGTTGCCCCAAGGGCCACTGAAACCGAATTCTCCCGTAGTAGTGCAGCTCTGCGCTCTGTTGTATTTGTAGCATCCGAGTCGTCCATCTTGCAATTAAGGGTCTAGATTGCATCTCGGCCCTTGTCGATTTGAGCCGTTCATTATTGAGACTTATTTTACGTGCTTTTACGGTCTAGATTGCATCCAAACAAATCAAAACTCGTACTTGCTCGTTAAAAACTCGTTCGAAATTAATTTGTTGCATAAATAAAAGGGAGAATAGGTAAATAAAAGAAGTTTGAACATTTTTAAAACTCGCTGAACTTTCAAATCCAACCAAATCTTGAACAAAACTACTACTACTAGCCTCCTTCGACTAATATGATATTTTAAAAAAAAATCAAGTTTTATTCAAGATCGACTCGGTTATTTTTTTTTTCCCCAACCAATAACAGATGATATAACTCCAACCAAAGATTACATCAAGATGTAAACTCGTCCTTAGATAAAGGACTAAGTAACCAAGACGGCGGGAATTCATCCCTCAGACTACACCCCAAACCAACTAAACTTTTTCCTGCAGAAACAATAAACAACCCAAGATCGACTTGGTTAAAACTCCTTTAAATATCGATTTTTTCCATCAAAACCAAATCGAAATTGAACATGTTTTTAAATCTCATTAATTTTTTAAATCAAACTGATCGACTCAGTTAAAACTCCTTTAAAGATCGATTTTTCCCATCAAAACCAAATCGAAATTGAACATGTTTTTAAATCTTATTAATTTTTTTATCAAACTTGAACAATTGATCGACTCGGTTAAAACTCCTTTAAAGATCAATTTTTTCCCATCAAAACCAAATCGAAATTGAACATGTTTTTAAATCTCATTAATTTTTTAAATCAAACTTGAACAATCAATTGTTCGATTCGTTCGGTTGAGTGTGACCCATAACCAATCAGGTCATCACCAATGATCTCAAGTTGATTTGAATAGCCAAAATAGATTATGAAAAAAAAGAAGAAGAAGTTGGATATGCATTATTAGTCAACTTGCTCCCAAATCACCGGCGCCTGTTCATTCCTACCTACATTCTTGCACTTTCAATGCTTCATTGCCGACGAGATCTATGATTTGGTTGGTTTTTCCCATTTTGGTTACGAGTGGAAACAGATAATGCAACATATTTCCATTGTTTCTGTCTGCTAAGTTCCGCTAAGGACTTTTTGAAATTTTAGGGCTTTTTCTTGTTTTGTTCTTAAATTTTTTTCGCGTTCGTTAATTTTGCGCCTAAGTTTTGAGAATTATGAATTCGTCTCGTCAAAGACGAACCGGAGAAGTAAAAAATTACGTATGACTTTTACCCAAATATTTTTTGAAATATCCAAGATAAAACCCAAAAACTATTGAATAAGAATAAAACAAGAAAAAATCCAAAAATTTAAGCGGAACTTAATGTGGCCATTGGTTTTGGATGCGTGCTTGTAGCACAGCTCGGTTTGTTTGCAAAACATGTGTTCGCGCTAGTCTTTTCCCTTTTCACAATGTTCATGAAGTAGCTCGCGGATCAAACTGTGAATGCCCCATCGAAGTGCCACACGCTCTATGCTTTTCCTCAACTTTCCTTCCAGTAAAAGATTAGCTCGTAAAACCCTCTATCTAGGGATACCTGGGGCATGAGTTGAGCATATACTCCGATTTCTCTTTTTTTCGATTGACCGTCGGGAAGCTTGAGTAGCAGGCCGTCGGGAAGCTTGCCTAGCGCCTGCTACTCAAGCGTCAACTATATTCCTTGGATCTTCTGTATCTCAATTCTGAAGTTTTATTGTTATGTTTCTTATGTTATTTTGGTTTGGTATAATGGTATGTAGTTGATAAACTGTATTGTATACTACTACTTTGTTTCTAACTTTCGGTTTATAATATGATGTTCTTTTTCTTTCAAAAAGAAATGGAGATATTAGTTAACAACTAAATCTCTAATGCTGCTACACAGTATTCAGTTAAGACTACCAAAAGACAGAAAATTAACCTTTCACAGGGTACAACATAAAGCTGAAACAGCGCGACTCATGAAATGAAAATTTCTACTGATTTTTATTACGCTGCCACACTTGTGTCTAGTTTACTTACATGAATGTGACACCAACCTAAATGGCCATTGGCCGTCTATCTAATCTGTCGAGGAAAAATAAGAAAAAGAGGAATACCGAGAAAAAGGATTCGGGGACATACTCAATCACTCGGATACCTGATCAGAAGGGAAATGACCAAAGATATCAGGGCATGAATCCCAGCTCCTCTTCTCTCTAGCCTCCCAATAACCACCAATGTAGCGGTAGGTATCGCTTCCTTTCTCCTTTGCAAACCACTTGGGCTTCCAGCCACTCTCCTGCATCTTTCGAGCCTGGACTCCACATTGCAACAAATTCCCATCATGTAAATACACTCCAACTAAGCTATGAAAGTTGGAAAAAGAAATCAAGCATCCAACTTTTGTACTGCTTACTCGGTAGTTGGTACTACAAAACTAAACCAAGACCAAATTTTGCAAGGCAAACTGCTGATCTTCAAAAAGTATTTAACCTACTTAATTGATACTCCAACAAACGTACCAAATGGGCAATGCATAGGTACAATTGAGAAATAGCGGGCATGATCAACTACTATCAGGCACAGTGATAGCAACCAAGTATTAGTGTAACAAGATGCCAAAACATATACAATTATTTACCTGCCGCTGCCGTTGCTCGAGGCGCAACTTCTCTGAATTTGCCATGTCATACTCCCCATTTTCCAAGCACCTCTGATCAGGTCTGAGCCTTGAATCTGTGGGTGGCAACTTCTCCTGCATAAAGTTACTTTGGGAGTCAAATAGAATTTCAGGGATTGACTTTGAACACCCACCGAAACAATCACTATTCTCACTTTCAAAACATATCAAATCGTTTTTTTTTTTCTTTCTTTCTTTCATGGACATATCAAATTGTTCAGTCACCTTCAATTGCGAAGTGAGCTCATTTAATGTGATGGCAAAGCGTGTCAAATTATATCTAGTGGGGAACTTGGGAGGCTTGCTTCGCTTCCAAAGCAAATGGGCTTCTGATCCTTCGGTTCCTTTCCCCTTCCCAGAGGATTCTCCATTCATATAATACAAGCTCTCATCCCATTTCCCAAATAGAGTTGCCACTGTTTTTCCATTCTTATCCTGCACTAAACCCTGCACCTGCAAAATAATTCAGATAACGTACATGTAAGAAACATGTAAGAAGGGCATGAATTCCAAATGGTCTGTAAATCATACTAAGCCTCCAGTTGGTCAGCCCTAAATCAAGTCATCTACATGTTAAAACATTGTGGTGGTTCCCAAGTGCAGCAGAAACACTGGCAGGGTATTCCCACTGATCTTTACTTACAGAAAAGTACAGTAAAACTGAAAAGCGCTTTAAGTACTTAGAGAGTGTTGTAGATATTTGAATCCCATAGCTTTGAGCTGGCCACAACTACGGGAAAAATGGCCACCACAAGTTACATTTGAAAAGATATCTCCAGTAGAAATCTATGGGCAAATTATTAGATCAATCTAGAATAAGGCGGCGAGAGTGTAAGTTGCTACACTACATTCATGGTTTGCTTATTCAAGTTTCATGACTTGATTATTAATGTGGAGCATCAAGACTCATAAATCTTTAACTGTCCATTTTACGTAGAAAAGGCTTCACAGAATTTCCATAAGTTACTACTGTGATATAAACAAATCTCTGCAATTAAAAGCACATCATTTTGCAAGGCACAAAGTAGTTCCCGAGAGAGAGAGCACCTGGTGAGGATTGCGGTCTATGATAGATTGCTCCTTGAACTTTAGCTTACATGAATAGTTGTGGTTCCCCTCCACCCGCATTGTTCCGTAGTGATCACAATAAAGTTTTCCCAGTATCAGATTATAGATAGATGTCGTTACCTGATGTAAGAAAGTGAATTTCAGACTCGAACTAGATAAAAAAATAAAACACTCATTAAGGACTCAAATTTGCATGCTTTTTTGTCATTACCTTACTCCACTGAAAAACTTCTCCATCATCAAATTCCAAGGTCAAAACACCAACAGGGTCAAGTTGAATTGAACGGCCCCAAAATTTACTTTTCAGATTGCTGTCCCCCCAAAATTTCCATCCTGTACCCTCACAATGGCATGCTATAATCATAGGATGATGACTGACCTGACACCAACAAAAAAACAAAAAACTACCATTACCTACTTAATTACTGGGAGGAAGAAGTTCAAATATGGAGCCCAATTCAAACACATAGGTAGCTATTTTGGCAGTTACTTGTAACTGTGGGCTGAGTGCCATAACAGGTACTCACCCCCAAAAAATTCAGGATGATCTGGAGACTGAGTTTTGGTTTTCTGATGGCCATAAACCCCTACCCTGTTCTTCTGTTATTTTTGCTTATTTTGCTCAACAATAATTACAACCACTATAGATCAGGATCTCATCTAATACACCGAATTGTGCACCCAGTACCAATCCCCCTGATCCTCCACTGTCCTATGTTCTTTATCATCTTTACAGTCCTGGGAAACAGAAGAGGAAAGAATTTCCAGTCCTGGTTAATGTCTTCAGCACATCTCCTTTTAGTGGTTGAGACTCAAACCAGTCACACCCAATCTTGTGGTAATGTGTGGGTATCAAGTCTGAAGGTTCAGATTAGACGGCTAATCTTTTTAGAAAGAGTCAGTCATGCACATATATGGTTCATGGTCAAGCATCCAGGTTGAACGAAAAGTGAACTGCTTGATATACGGGACATGAAAATGTTGTCATAATTTTTCTCCTCAAAATGAAACAACATGTAGTGGTAGGGAAATATAACACAGAGAAGAATGTCCGGTAGGGAAATATAACACAGAGAAGAATGTCCATTTAGTTATCTTGAACTACACAAAAATCCACATGAATTTAATTGAATAAAAGAGAAACCTTCTCTGAGAAAAACCGAAGGCCTTTATCTAGATATTCAGCCTCATATGTCTCCCCCAGTAATGGATTAAATGGCTTGCAATGTCTTCCTTCGGTAGAAGCATATCCAGATACAGCAAATGCAGCAACGTTTAATATCCTCATAAGGCTGTTACCCTAAGAGTGCAATGAAAGAGTTTAGAAGAAGTATGTACTGCAGGCAGCCAACATATTAGGCTTAGATGACCAACTATGCACAACTGTTAATTGAACAAAATATACTGCCGTTGAAATGATTTCTATACCAAAAATATCACGACTTTTACAACAGCTAACTGACTATTTCTGCATGCAGGAGGTCACTATGAAGATTCATTTCATCCACGTTACATACTTATTCCTCTTCATAATGCATAACTTTCCCTAGAGGAACTCTCTTTATTAAGCAGTCTTTTCTGGCTAAACAACTGAGGCATGGTTCTGACTGCAAATAGAACTTGAAAATGAATTATAGCTTCGGCAATGCCTAAAAGTATGGACAACCTATGCAGCACGGACACTAAGTTGGAGTCCATATACCGGTGAGACCAACACTCTCTGGACATGTGTCCGATACTCAAATCTGAAGTGTACTAGTTTTTCTCAACGTTTTTTGGTTTGGACACTCTAAAAAATGCTCCGGGCACTCTCAAAACACACTTGGCACACTCGCAAGACACGTCAGGGGTGTGAAACAAAATATTTAAGACTCTTGTTAAAGCTTAGAAAAGTTTTTCTTATTTGTGTGGCATATTATAGTTTATTGATTATAAAAATAAATAAAGGCAGGCTTTTTGTTGGAATAATTTTTTGGAATGATGTGATGAGGATAAATACAATTCAAAAAACACGAAACACTACACAATTCAATGCTGAATCAAAAGTTAAGAGGACTCAACAAGCTAGGAATCAGCCTCATTTGGAACACCTAACTTCTTGATTTCCATTGACCGATGGCTCTGACTAGTAAACCTCTATTAATCCAATCCCTTCTCTGAGAGATCCATTACCAATTGACCAAATGTTGAAGAGATAATGCAATGCAATCAGGGTTTTTCAAAAGGGACCTAATCTTGAACATCAATATAAAGGTACATCTCAAAATCTTTTGGTTTCTAGTTGAAGAAATCAAGAGAACACTTGAGGGACTTAGCAAGGCTTCTAAGCACATGGTCGACTGTAATGAAGAAAATCTAGTTCCATGCAAAAAAGTGAATGGAAACAGGTTAAACTAAATTAGGTCACAATACCGGATGCCTACTCAAGCCTTGATTGAGCAGAGTCAAGCGAGGCCCTGGAAGTGCATCAATTGCACTAGCACACTGAATTTTGTTGGATCTTTTTTTCCCCTATCGTACAATTGTTCTAATTTTCTATATTTCTTATGAAACTGCACAATATGCAAAGGATTGAATCTGCCTACAATAGCAGTAGTATAAAGTTATGCATTTATAATCTGAATAAAGACTATATTGAAAGTGGATAACCACTAAGATCAAAGAAACTATAATGAAATAAAGATCATAATCAAATTAGAAGACCCTAACACGAACTTGTAGCACATTGGATAGAAATTATACGAGCTGATTATTTAAACATGCACTGCAATCAATACAACCATTAAAGAGTAATTGTAATTGCTATTAAGTTCTCACCATGAACTTACCCTTTTCCCCCATTCATATGCCCGGTCAATAAGATATGAATATTCCAGATCTTCAAAACCTTTTTGCAGTGAAGAGAGAGGTTCGTTAAAGTAGACAGGGAGACAAACTTTTGTCAGGTCCTTCCCAATATTATCTTTGATCATGGACCAAAGACTTATTCCTTTCTCCTTCTCAACAGGCTCAGGCAACCTCTTCCGACGCTTAACATGAGGAAAGTTCTTTCCAACTGATTTAATAGAAGGGTCAACATCATCCTCAGATTCAAAAGAATAAAGCTCTTCATCAGAGGAGAAAGATGATGTCCGCAAATCAGAACCACTGCTTTTAAAAGAACTTGACGAGAGAAAATCACGAGTATCAAAGAATGCATTCTCATCATCATCTGTCTCTTCTTCTGCAGCATCACCTCTCTCATGGTCATCTTCAGAATCGCTTGCAGTTCCTTCTGTCGAAAAGGACAGAAAATCGACAAGAAAATAAGAAACCCCAAAAGGAAACCAGCAAAAGATGGCAGCAACAAAAAAGAAATACTAGTACCACGATAAAATAGGTAGCAGCTGTAACATAGAAGAAGAAAGAACCACATCCTTTTGGCTTTTTTCCCTCTTTTGATCATGTGTGCAACAACTTTCACATTATTTAGCAAATAATGGAGAACATTTGTTTTTCCACAAATAAAGAACAGAAGCATACTTTTTTTAAATGGAATACTGGAGAACCAATTTAAGCCCATTATACATTTGAAAATTAAAGAACCAACTAATGCCTTGATGCTTTTGCATATTACAATATCACTTCATTGAGAAGTACATTTCACCTGTCATTATGCTCCATAAAAATACAACCCTGTGCGTGCACAGGCTTGGGCATTATTAATAACAAAACTTTACACAATTAGGATAACAGAGTGTGGTCTATGCGTAGAGGAAAGAAGAATATTTGAAGTTTGATTTGTGATACTGAGAAAACAACATTATGATGTTTCTAAAAAATGATAATTTGGATACATTTTTTGTAACAAGCAACCCATACTTTCTAGCTGTTATGTCTCCCACATATCAAGCACCATCATTACTTGCCCGGGCTTTTATTCAAAAGCCGAAGTTCCATTGTAGGAAATGATAACTTCTTATGTTCACCGCCTAATAAAAAAAGAACTTCTTATGTTCATCGTGCACAATGGACTTTTGATGCACTTTCCTTGCATCCTGATAGACTCATAGAGGGACTATCTATCCGTAGAGTAGATTACTTTTACGTTCACCAGCTGATTCTGTTCTCTTTTACTCCAGGTCTTCCACTTCCTCTTTCCCCTTAGCAGCGGAGAACTTCAGAATAATACTTCTTACATTAACTCTACAGTGGGCTAAGCTTTATTGGGACATCAAGGGAGGCCAACCGTGTGAAGCTAGAGAAGAACACCAAAAACAAACTACCTATGTATATCCCCAATCCAAGCAGGAAAATCTACCACTTAGAAACATCGCATAAGAAAGGTCTACCAACCCTGGAAACCAAATTGACAGAAGTGTAAACATAAATTCCAACTTAATTAGAGGGTTATACATCGAATTAGCTTTTTATTGAATTACAAATTTAGCAAGCTGGGAATTAATAATGGATTTTTAAGGATTGCCGCACATTGCTCATTTTCCAGGGCAGTTGTTATTATTAATCCGACGGTCAAGTTGGCAAGAAGAAGAATCCCCGTTAATTAAGATTTCTTGCCATATCACAAGACAACCTTCTGCCGATTCGACAGAAATACTTCCCTACTAAAGAGGTTCCCTGCCAATAGGCTCATCATGAATTAAGTCAAGCATCTTAACGGAGTTACCACGACTAATCATGTAAGGCTATATGTGCTGATAATGCCAACACTAAGCCCATGAACACATGGAAGAGTATCCTTCGAATCATACCACTAGATTTGTCTTGCCTTAAGCCAGATGAAGGTTCCAGCTCCTTTAATTGTCTTTGGCTCTCATCGACAACTGTATTCTCCAGATCAACTTTTTCTGTCTGCACAAACCACCATAAATTTCAGATAAAAAACAAAAGGTCAGAACCTAAACAATCTCGCGATACTGATTGCCAAAAATCCAGATTTTCTTTTTCCATTTCATTAAGAGAAAAGAATAAGCATGTGTAACTTATTCTAGGTCTAGGGGTTGGCTGCCACTGGACAACCATTTGTTCCTTCCAGAGGCCAACCTAGTTTTGTTTCTTGGCTTAAGATTATTCAAGGGCCTTGCTATTTGCAGCCACTTATTTCCTGAACATATCCTGTATATACTATGGTACACACCTCAGACTACGTTCAGAAAATTTGTGGCTGCAAATAGCAAGGCCCTTATTCAAAGTCCTCAAGAAAAAATGCTTTTCAATGGAAATTAAGTTTACAAGAACTCTTGAATATAAGATGCACATATGAAGGGTTAGACAAGATATTTCAACACTCACTTGAAGAAAATCATTCAACACTCACTTGAAGAAAATCATTCTTCACAACATGATGATGAAAAAGAGACCGGAGAAACCAAACCAAGCCTTGTATCCCATTTTGGAATTCCATTGTTTCGAAAGCCAAGTGTTCAGTTCAAATGTGAAGGCCAAGTGTTTTGTTTAAAATTAATAACCAAGAAACCCATGAGAAAACACTCACTGCCATCAAATGCACCCAGAAAAGAACAACACTGACTTAGGTCAAATGCTCGACTCTCAGTAATGTGATCGTAACAACACTACCAGCTTGCTGTTGACACCACTGCCCAGTGACAACAAATACCATTCTAAGGAAACTACCTGCTGCAGTACTACCTGCTGAGGCGCTACCAATGTTGAATTTGCTCCCACTAACAACCCACCATCTCATGTACCCCAATGGCCGGTACGTTTCGGGTACCCTAGTATTGTGACACATTTCAGCTCAAATACTGGTGGGTACCGACTGGTACCTGACAATGTTTAATTTTAATTTTCTTTTAAATCAATGTGTGTTTTATGCTAAATTGTTCGATATGGAAAAATAACACTAATAGCGATAAACCCTAAATGGTACCCGGTCTCACAGGTACCATTATGTTCCGTTCCAATAGGAAAAACAGTACTCTAGCCAGCGCCGCTATGGTATTCAGAACCTTGATTACTACTGCTTTTCCCCAATCCCCAGCACTACCAATAATGGCTACTCAAAAATTTGAGACACATATATAACTTATGCATTGCATTGCTTCCTTGTAGATTTCCAACCATCACGTCCTCGTTGACAGACCTATCGATCGTATTAGATGGCAACACCTTAACAACTCCTCCATGAAAACCTGCCTTTTGTGCACTTCTTGTATCGATTGTAGCTTTTCTTTCTTTGTAATAGAAGTTCTGTTGCTTATAGAAATACCGAAAGAATGACAAGGACAACACCAATATGTTTTAAATTTCCATATTTGTACATCCATGTGCACCACTATTGTCAAATCAGATACAAAAGGTGAATCGAAATACCCTCTCCAAATCTCATATCGACCTACTCCATTAAGCGTGAAGATTCGATTGTAACCTCTAAAAAGTTGCATATTCTCAATTCGGTTTTCAATATAGAACAACTATGAAATCTTGACTGATGAGAAACATACGTAATAGGACAAGCACTGCCTCTATGGCAAGAGATGTGGCCTTGTGGGGGTCTCAGGCTCAGCGTGATCTGTGAAGCAGTCACATTATTGACTATGCTATGAGGTTTGACAGTCCATAGATACACATACTCATTAGTAGGTGGAGAGACATCTAGGCACAAACTTGGGTGACGCAGAAAGGTGGTGTGGGATAAGGTTCCAACACTCTCCAGAGCGTGCAGTTTGGGAAGAGGAGTCCAGACTTTACGAAAATGCTTGGGGAAGTGATGTGAGACAAGTCTCTAACATTCCCCTCCCAAAGAATCTTTTTGGCCAAGATGTACCCGGAGCTCATATACAAATGAGTATTTAGTTAATTGGTTTCGGGTTAGATGCCTCCAAACCCTAACATGTGGATCAAGCCAAATCGATTCCTTAATGTAGCAACCTGAACAATACGACTCATACCGCGTATCCTACGGTTATTCCATCTTAAAATTGTTCACCCCAGATACCTACCATGATATGCACAATGCCAATTATAGCTACACGCACATGTTATGAGCACCTCAATTTGCAAGGCGGGCAAAAGACGGCAAAAGCTGTAAAAATCAAAGCTAGTGTTTACTCTTTAGCCTGTCAAACAGACAAATCCCTATCCTAAAACCACAAGAAATCGTCAAGGAAAGCAAAGACGGGTGAGCCATGAAACTTCAAAGGTAGCAAGGCCGTACATAATCACTGTTAGAGGCAAGGATGCAATCTCCCAATACAAAACTAAGACATCTCATAGAAGACCACAAAAACTGCACCAAGTTTCACAGGAGACAATAGCAGATCTAGGAGACATCCAGAAAAGCAAATAAAAATGCTGACCAGCCAAACAAATAGGCACCATGAGATCATGCATACCCAAACAAGATTCTGGATGGGGATAGGAAGATTTATGACTCAGCAAGTTAAGCAAAATAAGGAAGCAGTCAACATGAGACCTTTTTATTTTATTTTTTTGGTGCAAACATGAGACCTAAGTTCTCACCATGAAGCGCAACACAAAATTAGAGGAACCAGAAAGCATTTCACCTGCTATGTCAGACCCTTTTTTAAGCAAGAGAAATAGCAGACCCACAAGATAAGACAATGTCACAAAGGAGTTGAGAATGAGAAATACAATCCCCAAAGTTGAGCCATTTGAAGATTAGGAAATGGACAAAGTGGATCTAGTGCAGATGATAGGCATTTGATACAAACATCTTATCGCAATTCCATTGTAACTCAGCAATCTAATCATCAGCGCAAAGAAACACATAAACAACATCGACAACACAGTCATTGGAAAGAAATGTATTAATAGAAATAACATGTCTAGAAACTATACAATTTCTGAACCCCACTCCCCATATGAATTTTTTTTTTTTTTTTTTGGTGATCCTCCCCATATAGAATCCATACAAAGAACAAATGGGAAACTACTTGTACTTCACAACTCTACAAGCAATGAAAAAGAGGGGAAAAAGTTACAAATCTCCAGCAGCAAAGCAGTTAATTTGGTGGGGATTCTGAAGCACTACGATCTAGAGGACTCTGTGCAGTAGAAACTGAAGAAGAATTCCCAATACGATTATCATGTTTTTTTCTACTAATCATTACATGTACCTCTAACTGCCGCAGCGTGTCGAGGAGGAGCCAATGCTTCTGTTTCAGCACCATAAGCTGACTCTGCAGCACTGCAAACTCACTCCTCACAATCTGCTCACTATCCTGTATCGCTGCCTCACTCAAACCTTCTTCCAATAACCGCTGCCTCAACTTTTCTGTAGACACTACAACATTATCCACAGGAGCCATTAATTCACCGTTTGACAGCCTTGGGAACATGTCCTTCACAGCTTGCAATGCATCCATCCATGCCATTCGATCATCTCGAGTCTCAGCCCTCAAGTGCAGCCTCTTTGTTCCCGTAAAAATAGAGAACCTCTTGTCATCTGACCTGCTCTCACGTATTGATGAAACCTGCAATGCCGCAGTGAGAATTGATTCAACTGCTATTGTCTTCGAATCAAGCGGAAACTTAAAAATCGCAATAACCGCCCCTTGGGTGGTGGTCAAGGTAGCAACAGTACCAACAAAACTTAGCATCTCAATGCAGTTTCACATTTTCCTAAGCATTCTCATATACTTATTTCTTGCACTTTAACAGTTCCGTGTATTATATAACATATATAGAGGCTAAGCAATACCTCACTCAATTGGTGGTGGCAAAAAATTTCTTAAAGCTAATAAAGCTACAGTGATGAATTTAAGATACCAGGTTGGCAAGTGACGTGTAGCCATTGCATGGTTTTAATTAACCCGTCCATAATCTCTTTCTGAATGCATTGTTCACCAACAGATGGAGGTAGCATTTGGTAAATGGTGTTACATGTGAGCTGGTGTAGCTGTCCTGTCACAGTGCGGTGGGACCCACAGCTCAAGTGTAAACGTTCCACCCAATCCATTCTCCCATGGGATGGTAATCAAATCACCATAGCGTTACCAACATAGAAAATGGAAGTTTGAATCTTCAGATGTTGGTAATCTGAAATCTTAGGCAAAAACTTACAGAAAAATCGCATCGAAATAGCATTCAGCAGAAACCAAGATAAATAAGAGAAAATAGCTTTGCATAGATTAGAAAGTAGAATTATCGTAATTGAGAGATTACAAATATGAACCAATACAGAATAGGGAAAAAGTCTTCCGTATGCAAACATATCAAGTACTCCCAAAGTAAATTTAGAGGACAATTTATTTGGTCTGAGAGAGAGATGAGGCTATGAAGAATTAAGTGTAACCTGTATGCGAAATAACCAAAATTGCATAGCCTTGCTGCGTTAGTATCTCACTTAATCTCAATCCTTGCGCTCTCAATCCTTGCTCTCGCAAATTTTAGCATTTTTTAAAGTATTTTAAAGCACGGACGCATGTGACTTAGGTTAGTACAAGATCAAGAAAATCTACGAGCCTTCTCATATGGTAAACAGCATGATGAATCGAACTAAGATATACATAGAGTCTGTTTATTATTGGTCACAGATATTAAAATATCGGCCTCTACATAGCTAGCGGTTTTTCAAACCTCCGATAATGCTACACCCCGACATACTTCCATTTTTTTGCCCACTCCACAGCAGCTACGGCCGATACTAGACTGCTAGGTGCAAAAACGATTTGAAAAAAAATCACGCCCTGTACACCCGGTTCCTGCTACGGATACTTCCACCATCTTTATACCGCTACCACTATTTGAAACCTTGCTAGAGAAACACACACCCCCCATCTTTACACCGCTACGGCGCTATGTGGCTAGTGGTTTTTGGCCGTTTGATAACGCTACACTACCAATCCCATTTTTCGCCAGCATCACAGCCGCTAGGCGCAAAAAATGTTTGACAAAATCCATGCCCGCTACACCCAATTTCTGTTACGGATCATTCAATACTTCCACCATCTTTACACCGCTATTTAAAACCTTGCTATAAACACACACACACACACACACACACAGAGGGAGAGATTAAACCTTGAGATGAACTTCCCCAACAGGCTTCCGCCGAAGCTGGGTCCCACCAGTCTTCCGCCTCGATATCTGCCGCAGCGAATCCTCCCCTATAACCCTCGACCCCTTCTCCGTTTCCAGGCTGACCACAATCTTATCAGGCCCGTGGATCTTATAATACGACAGCACTCCATCTTGTAACACAAACCACCTCGGCCGCCACCCCTTCCCGTAATTCACCCACTTGTACAACATGCCCGATATCCCGCTCCCCACAAGATCATTTATCTTCACCTCCCGCTGGTCCCCGCTCACCAGCAGCTGCGGCGCGGGCCCCGGCCGCGGCGGCCCTGATTCCGCCGCGGCCGACGCCGGCACCACGGTCCGCTGGCTCCGGCGATCGACATCGTTGGAATCGGATCTCCGGCCGCTGGAGGAAGCGGTGGATATCTCCGACGGCATGGACGGCGGCGGGGGGAGGTCCGGGAGGGCGCTCGAGCTGCGGTCGTTGTTAACGGTGGAGACGCAGCAGAACGGATGCATAATCAGACGGAGAGGACAGTTGTTGGATCGTTGCATCGGAGGTTGTCGGAGGCGGCGGCGGCGGTTCGCCGTGGAAGTAGGCGGGTAATTTGCATTTTATTTTTAGAGAGAGAGTGAGCGAGAGAGAGAGAGAGAGAGAGAGATCGTGGAAATGGGAAGTGAGGCGAGGAGGTTTGATTCTATTTAGGGACGGTTACGACTTACGACTTTTACTTGTGGTGATTTTAATTTGAGGTAAAAATATGGGCGATAAACCAGACAAGCCTGCTCCCTGTAAGGCTCGAACACTGGTCATTATTGGAGAGACACATGAGCAAATCAACTTAACTAAGCTTGGTTTCTCGAGCAGGTAATTGATCAAGTTTGATTTGAAAATTTAACGAACTTCAAATCTATATGTTTGAGCTTAACTCGTTTATTAGACGAGTTGATCTCAAACGAGCTTTAATCAAATCAAACACGAGCTCATTTTAAGTAACTTGAACTTTTTTATACAAAAAAAAAATAAGCTAAACGAGTCGAGTAGTAGCTTATTCAAATTTGGTTTGAAATCTTAACGAGATTCAAAAAAAATGTTCAAATTTGGTTTGATTATATATTAGACCAATTTTAAACAAGTTTTTTTCAAATAAATACTACTCGAGCAACTTGGTTAATTTGTAATCTAAATTTGAAATGTAGATGCTACTGGAATATAGTACTAGTAGAAGATGCGTTGTAGAAAGTGGAGAGAGAGAGAGAGAGAGAGAGAGAAGTTAGCTGGGACACGGAAAAGGTGGAGTGGCCGGAGGGGGAAGGAATACCGGCGGATTATGGCGGAGGGAGGAGGTCAATACGCAACCCGAGGACTGATGTAAATTGGAGACTTTCCAGGTAAAAGTTAGGCTACGAAAAAAAAAAAAAAAGACGAAAAAATATCTAACAGTAAATATTTGTTTAAAGTGTCGTTTTACTTAAATTTTTTCAATATTTGTTCATATTTTTATATCTTTTCGATTCGTCTCGACAACCCTAAAAATTACGACAAAAAAATATTACAAGAAACTAAAAAAATATTAAAATAAATTTTAAACTTATTGTTTAAAAGAGACAGAAGCGGTTGGGTTGGGGTTGGGGTTGTTTTAATGTGACACTTTTTGTTCTCTCTCTCTCTCTCTCTCCTCGTGGTGTGGTTTTTCTCTCTCTACAGATTTTGTTTTGCGGTGTGGGGATGGTGTAGGATAGAGGCGAGAGAGGACGCCGCCGGCTCAGTAGGAGCGTGACAGGTGGTTGAGGAGGAAGAAGCAACGTGGCAGAGAAAAGCGTGACCATTGTTTTGCTCCTTTGAATCGACAGTTAAGAAAGCCGGCCATGTATCCGTCACTTTCTTACCACAATAATTACTCCATCATTCCCCATTCTTTTGTCTCTCATTTTTTTCCAACTGGATAAAAAAATTAATTACCATAAATTTTAATGACAATTGATTTTGCCGCTCCCCTTTTATTTTTATTAGGTGAATTTAATTAAAATACTCTTGTACTTTATTTGGAAAAACGAGGCCCCGTTTTCGAAAGGCAAATAAGTACTTATTTTTTAAGAAGACAATTTCAAGTTCAAAAATCACGTGCTTACGCAAATAATTTTACTATCAATAAGGATCTTGTTTGATAGATCTCATTGAGATCTTTAATACGGTGTAAAAAAAATTGAAAAATTATTTTTCATTTACATTATTTTTGAAGAAGGTGTTCTGGAACGGGGCCTGAGTCATTTAGAAAGTGAGAGAAAACTGGCATCATAAAGTACAAGGATGTTTTAGTAAATTCACCTAATAAATACAAAAGAGGGAGTACTGGCGTTAACAAATACGAGAGTAGCAAAATCAATTGCCCTTTTAATTAGTAATATTATTTATATGCAGTATGGATCTTGTTTGTTGGAGAAGATCTCAATGAACTCTTTTAAATAATATTTTAAAAATCACCTAAAAAATTATAAATTAAAAGATATAATCAATTGAAAAGTGACATGTGCTTCCAAAAGGGACTAAAAATTAGGATGAAGAAAGTATATAATCACACACATTCACACAAACACTTTACATACACACTCATATCTTTTAGTGGGTAACATACACACTAGAGATGTAGTGTGTGTGGACTCAAATATGAATATGAGTGGAGTTGTGTAAGTGTTTGTGGTTGTAAAATAATTAATTTTACAAATACGCTGTAAGTATTTTTTTACTACTCCTTAGTAGTTAAAATTGCATAGTACCAAACATTCAATGACAAGTTTTAGAGTGTAGTTATAAAAAAAAAATGTACTTTTACCAAAAAAAAAATTGACCTTTTTATTCGTCTCAACGAGACGAAAATTGGAAAAGTAAAAAAAATTTACTTTTACCCAAATATTTTGAACAAAGACCACTTTTAAGTAGAAAAAGTAAAAAAAAAGTGAAAAAAGTTTACTTAAAAGTGGTCCTTGTTCAAAATATTTGAGTAAAAGTAAATTTTTTTTACTTTTCCGATTCGTCTCAAAAAAAATTTGGCGCAAAACGAACAAACGCGAAAAAATTTCAAATAAGGACAAAACCAAAAAAATAGTTATATAAGAATTGTTATATAAAAATAGTAGGGGTAATAAGTAGAGAGAGAAATGTTGGAAGTAGGGAGAATTTTTTGAAAAATTCTTTTTGAAAAGTAAAGAGAACACAGCATAAG
Source organism: Rhododendron griersonianum (assembly GCA_018127125.1). Classification (NCBI taxonomy): domain Eukaryota; kingdom Viridiplantae; phylum Streptophyta; class Magnoliopsida; order Ericales; family Ericaceae; genus Rhododendron; species Rhododendron griersonianum. The sequence goes on from CM030798.1 coordinate 28,955,544, forward strand.
TTATTCAAAATATTAAAGTCTAAGCATTTAGGTTGTGTTCTTCTAATCTTAACTTGAATTTTTTCCTCTTTTGAAACTTAAATAAAAATAAGTTAAGTTTATCCACTCTTCTAAACTTAAACTTAATTGCCTAATGGACACACAATTACGAAATTGCCCTTCCATTTTATAGGGTTTCAACTCATTGAGGGGTATTTTGGACATTTCACATATGCCTTGAGGTTTGTTTGGAAAGGATGGGAAATAAGTTAAGTGTAAGTTAAGGGTAGAAGAATGGATTGAATTAAAAAAATAAATTAAATTTAAGTTGAGGCCAAAAGAACGCAAGCTAAGCCTTGTTTTGGTAATTAAATACAGCAGTCCGCGGTCCGAATTGGACCGGATTGCTATGAATCCAATCCTAATCTGCGAGCCACGGTTTTTAGAAAATACAATCCGTGTTCGGACCAAAAGTCCTACGGTTCGGTTCCAATCCAATCCGTGAGTCACGATTCGGTTCCGGTTTTATCCATGGATTACATTCCATAAACACTAAATTGCAAATCCAACCAAAAAAACCAAATTCTTACCAAAAAAAAAAAAAGCATTACAATCTACCATTACATCCAACAAGGTAGCAACCAAATGAAGTAAAGTACACAAGTATTATCTAGAGTTCCAGATTAGTTACATGCAACAAGGCAGCAACCAAATGACTTCACCAACACAACATGCAAACAAATACTATTAGTCAAGTATTGTCCAAGCATTATCTACTTATTATATTCCATAAAACCTAACAAAAAACTAGCCAATTAGTTTCACAAAAGAAACAAATAGTATCACATTAAGATAAAATTGCAGAAAAAAATAAAATTAATCTGTAAAACTTATGATTATTTAATAAATATTACACAAATATATTTTTATTTTTATTTTTAAATATTTCACGGTCCGGTTCGGTTAATCCACGGTTTTCATAATAAAAATCCGTGGACCGAACCGTATCTCACGGTTTTTCAATTTTCAAATCCGTGTTCGAACCATTAATCCACGGATCCAATCCAAAAGCCACGGATCGGTTCGGTCCGTTCCGATTTCACGATTCTCGATTTTTCTTGAACAGCCCTACTTACGACTGAAGAAATAAACGCGATTTGCATTATATGCATGAGAAACTGTTGAATTAGTTGGCCAATTTACTACTATATATATATTGAAAAGAAGACAAGACACATGCAATTGATGACTTTTCCTATTGTAATCGCATGTGTGATTTGGTTTGAAAAAACGTGAAGAAAATCTATCAATAGTTGATCAAATTTGTATTAAAAACATTATATAGGAGTATATATCCTTGTCCTTTTATCCTTTTATTAGAAGACAAGGAAAAAAGAGATTGTTTTTCTATCCCTTTTGAAGTAGAGAATGATGATGAAAGTGAGAATACAGCTAGATATTGGTGATCCTTCCATCAAATCAAATATAATTGTTCATACCATGTTCTGAAAACAATCAATAATATTCTTAGCGGTGGGTGGAACAAATTCAAGTTTGTGCCTCAAAAACAAACTACTTACTATTACAAAAGTAGGAAAACTCATGTGTGTATATAGTACCCCATGCATGATAGAGTACGACTGCTAGATGACATCGTGACGTGGCTTTTTAATTCCCTGCTAACCCTCCACTGAGGTATACAATGTTGAACGTGCCCTCATCTAATAATTAATTAAACAATTGCACATTATCACGGATCGAGGTAAAAAAAAGAGTTGCAAATTGGGGCTCCGACTCGTTTTCCACAAAGTAAAAATTAATCTAGAGAATCTCACATGAAAGATGCTAAATGCATTGTTAGTGAACTCCGGCCATTACTGGCTAGATAATCTTCCATGACATGGGGTGGAGCTTAACAAAAGAACTATTATGGGTATACCAAATGTTCACCGATTGTGGGTTTTTCGTATTGGGTCCAAATAATGCTTCGAGCTGGCCAATTTGTTTTGATTTTTTAAGGGATTTTGTAAAAAAAAATCAGTTCAATTGAATATCAGTAAGGACTTGGTTAATTCATTCAATTTTTGGTTCTTCATCTCGCAAGGACAAAAAATCAAATGAATTAATCGAACTCTTAACGGTACTCGATTGATCTAATTTTTTTTACAAGAATCTTTAATCTAAAGGCGAAAAAAAATATCAAACAGTTGTCTTATTTGTCTAAAGTGTCATCTTATTTGAAGTTTTTCAACATTGATCCTTATTTTTATACTTTTTCGATTTGTCTTGTAAAGACGAACGATTAACCTCCAAAACTGCGATAAAAAGCTAAACGAAAAGTGACGAAAAATAAAAAAATATCAAAATAAGTTTCAGATTTATAAGTTTACAAGAACGCAGACTTATAAAAAACTTGAACGGCTCGAATAGCTTTTTTTTTTTTATTTTAAGCAAGGGGCTCGAACAGTTTTTTTTTTTTTTTCAATCGTCATACATCAGCGGAGGTTAGTGGGGAGTGTTAGAGTTAGCACAGAGTCCAGAAGCTATCCATAGCTTGGGACCCCAAGGGTGTTGCTCCAGCAGGAGTCGAACCCAGGACCTCCCCTTAGAGGAGAGATGACATACCAACTGCACTGGGCAGTGGTTGTCGCTCGAACAGTTTAGGTGTCCCACAATACACCCTTGGACGGTGGAGGTGACACAGCAGAGCAGCCCCTGTTTCCACCGCAGTGGGTGGGGTTTGCGGCTGTGATTAAACCCACGTCATCAGTAATCAAAACTCTGGAACGAGTCAAAGTACAACCCAACACTGTTTACGTACGGTATCTCACAGTGGAACAGAGTTCACGAGGACGGTTATCTGATACGACTGTGTCCACCTTATCCCCCCTGTTGTACTATTTTGACCAACCGTGTGTCTCGGTCCTCGGACAAGCTAAAAATTATTGGGTTGTTTTACGTCACCGTCACGTGCTGACCCAACGCGCAGCGACGGTCCGAGGGGGATCCGGGCCCTTCACAATTTCAAATTATCTCACGTATTATATACTAATTTTTAGACTAATTAGAAAAAATCTTGTGGAATTAGCATTTACTCCTACCTTTTTTGAAAATAATATTGACGTTCCAAAAATTGATGAAGACACTCTAAAAAATAAATGGAAGTGGCTTTGGAATTACACTGATTTTTGAGCGCCTAAGTCAATTTTTGAAGTCCTAATATCATTTACTTTTTTTTAAGGTTGCATGTATAAAATTGAACGGCGATTGCGCACATACACATACTAATATCGTATCTTTTTGGACCTCACGAGTAGCAATATATACTCATAAACTAGTATATTTTTTTCCTATTCATATGAAAATACATGTGATTTGAGTCCCTCTGTTAGACACAAATCATGCGTCCCCCACTGCCGATGCTGCTATCCACCAAACGTTTTATGGGACCAAATCCCAATATACCTTAAAATAAACACGTGTTCCATATGCGGCACGAACCGGCCATCCCTCCGGAAATTGCACTGGCGAAAGTACAAGTGTAAACAGCTTCGATTCATAAAGGAATCTTACTGTTTGATTTTTTAAAAGCATGCCTAACAAATTACAATTCTCTGCATTAATTTTCAAGCTATTTTCCATTAGTTTTTTTTTCCTTTTTTCACAATGATAACAAATGATAAATATAGATTCAAGAAACAGTACATTAAGAGAAAACTTCATCCCTAAACAAGGAATTAAGAAACCAACCAGGAGGGGACTCAGTTCAAAGACTACACCTAACTCCAACTAAACCCATCACTCCAAACAGTCGGAACACTGCAGAAAATACCAAAAACACCCACACATGGGTGATAGAAGCCCCCCAAAAGGAGAGAACTTCCACACATGGGACACCAAAGAAGATAACAAAAAAGAGAAAAATCGATAATGGAATCGGATGGAGTCCACCGTACCGGAGCAGACTTCATCCACCAACCTAGATCTCCCACTCTGGCAGGGGAGGACGCCTCCGGCGACCACAATCTGCAAGGCACTACCTCCAAAAGCCATCGGACTACACGGCAAAAGAGGTGGAGGAGGGGCGACAGATGGTGGTTTTGGAGAGGAATGAGAGAAAACCTATGAGATCTAAGGTCAAGAGATGGAAAAACCCCACGAGGGGGAGAAATCCCTCGATCCCCTCCCGGCATCCATTGAGGCGTAAAACCCTGGGGGGAGGGGAAGGAGGAGATGCGGGGCGGCGGCTTCTTTAGGGTTAGAGAGAGAGAGCAGCTATTTTCCATTAGTTGCGGCTGTCCATTTTTCTATTAAATTAGTTGCTTTGCTAAGCTGTCTAGAAATGGAAAGATGCATTTTGAAATTGATATATCCATCCCCATGTACATCAAAGCTATTTTTCATCTCCTTTTCCATCCTCCTTTGAAAACCAGATTTCACATTTGGGGCTGGAAAATGACTATTATAACCCCCCATTGGAGTTGCTCTTAGATCTCGATCATAATATACGGTGTGCAACAAGCAATATACTGTAATGATCTGCTCCAACTGACCTGCGTAACCCTTAACCTAATCACGTGACTCAAAAAGTTAACCTCGAATTACACAGTAGTTGATCAGAATCACTTATATACCATTTCCATTTCTTGACTAATTAACTTATGATTTGTTAAGAGCATCCATTATGGAAATGCTAAAAATATACTTACAATTATGCCAAAATCAATAAACATTGGTCCCATTTCACTTAGTTAAGTGTTTAATTTATTTCAACAAAAATACAAACTACCTTCGTAATGGATGGTCTAAACCCCTAAAATATGAAAGAAAAAACCCCAAATACACACCTCATATTTCTAGTCTTCTAAGTCCTGAGACTCGGATTCAAAACCTCTAAAGCGTTATCAACTCCTTTGAGGTCCAGTTCATACAGAGCAGCTTTAATTAACTAGAACCCCTACAAGTGGGCTACGAGATTGGTCACTCAAGATTAGACGAGGTGCGCATAAATTAGCCCAGACACCTATGTTATGAAAACAAACTAAAAATATGAAGGAAAAAAAAAGAAGAGGCAAATTGACTCCACAAGTAAATTGATGTAACTTATCTTGAAACGGAGGGAGGAATCTACGAATTTCTTAAAGAGAAGATTCGAAATTCTTTCTTGCCGGGGTTCGTTAGATGCTTTTTCTTTTTCTTTTTTTGTGGCTTTAACAATTAGTTGGGGTGAGAATCCAAGAATCTTTAGGTAGGTGCATTGGTATATTCTAATTTGTGGTAGAAATTAAAGTTCTTAAATGAAAATTGAATTATCAATGATTAAGGGCATCTAAATGAAAATTTTCTAATTTAGTACAGGTTTTACTTCGGGTTTATATGAAAAGAGTCATTTTCGATAGATGTTATGTCGAATTCGTTCACTATATCTCTTGTGACATGTTCGATCGTAGTATTTAAGTTTTTATTTGCAGAGAGAAAGTAAGAAGTAATCAGAAGGTCTCGATGTAAAATGAAAATCAATGATGTCGCAACATCGATCGAGTTTATTGATGTTTTACAATCGATTGATGCCAATTTTGTATTGTGTACGTGTAGGGTCATGAATTGAATATTGGCGGATCGAAGACGGGTCAATAGTAGGTGGGTTAAAACGATTCGGGTCAAATGTGGGTCAAGCCATATCCAACCCCGACCCATTTTCCTTACTTTTCTCTCCTTTCCAAATATGAAGTCAATTGATGTGGCCTTATTTTTTGAATGGATACACTATTATGTAGGGTCTATAAGATCATGAACGGTTCAGAGCAACAATAAATACACTGTAGGACCGAAAAAGGTAGTGGTGGAAAAGTGGGGTTTTACACCGCCAGTAGAAAGAATTTAATGTAAAAAAGGTAAAATCATTTTTATCTCCAACTCCTTCACCATATCTTGCAACATTATCCAACTTCATCTCAGGAGTTGGTCAGATGGTCTTACCTGGAATTTAGAGGTTTGCTCCCCTCCTTATTAAGGTCTCAGGATCGATTCTTCTCGTCAGCAACCCCTAAGATCATCTCACCCCCACGCGTAGGCGTATGAAACGTCTATGGGATCGAGATGCAGCAGGGATTAGTCTGAGATCCACGCAAGCTGGTTTAAAACACCCTGCATGCATCACAAATTATAAAAACCATTATCCAACTTAGATGGATGTTTTACACTTTCAACCTCACTTCCATTGAGATACGGTTTGGATTTACTTTATTTTGAATGGTACATTTCATTATTTCATGAAGTTATTTAATTTCTTAGTTTTTTGTCAAAATATTTGGTATTAAAGTGTTTGTTTCGATTAGAGTAATAAACATGCAAGTATGAAAAACGTTCAGAAATTGACCAAAAACGAAGGCTTTTTCATTTTTTTTTTCTTGTTTGCTTTTAGATTTTTCTCATCAAGATGAATTTACATTAAAAAAAAGTTTGATGTGAATTTACCAAAAAGTTCACTTAGGCTACGTTGATATCATTGAACAAGAGGTGTATATTAGTTTTTAAGTTTTGTCAACTATTTGTGGGCTATTATTAATATATACACGTGGTAGGTACGTAGTAGTAGGTTCTTTCAACGCTCGCATATGGTTAGAGGTAAAATTGACCGGTATCTCTCAACGATCTTATGTTTAAATAACTCTTACGATTAGATCATGCGCAGCTCTGCCATGTGTTGAGAGAGATCGAACCCCCTGAGTTCAAAAAATACAGTTAAATTTTATATACTTTTTCACATATAATTTAATTTATTTTTTATTCATCAGCATTGAATGAATTCATCCGTAGCCAAAGTAAATGAAGAGTCACTTAAATATCCTTATTATATATAGAGCTTTGTACACAAAAACTTTCTCACATTTTTAGCACCGCTGATCCAAATTCTTGCAGCCGCTTTCGGATACGGTACGTATCTTTCGATGTGTGATAAATATTAGTATTTGATATTGGCTGTAACTAGTTTTATAAACGTATCTTACGATTCTTGATTCATAAGATAGGAGTACCTGATATGAATCCCATCTAGACAACTTTGCACATACTAACTGGGGTTTGTTCATATTGAAATAGAAAGCGTGTTACTCGAATATTTTATCTTTCTCGAAATAATCAAAGTAATAATTAAAATAATAATCGGGTGTGTTCCATTAACACAAATAAATAATTATTTTTTGAATTAAAGATAATGTATTATAATCTATCTCGTAAAATGAAAAATAAATACTTAAAAAATAAGAACTTTAGTAAAACGAGGCTTCGTGCATGTTTTCATGGGAATTTTTTTATGGACATGACACCTACTTGAAAGTTGAGCATTGACTCTAGCGAAGGAACCTTGCACTTTCCAAACGGATATTCCGGGACTTCAGTCACACTTTTGGCTTACTTTTATTATTAGGCTGCTGATTTTGCCACTCCTTTTTTTTGTTAACGCCACTCTCTTGTAAATGTATTTTTTCATTAAAAAATACACTTGCAGGGGAGTGACATTAACAAAAAAGGGAGTGGCAAAATCATTTCCCTATTACTCCCTCCGTCCCTTTTTAAATGTCCCGCTTCGTAACTCCAACTTATTTAGAAAACATCATCATTACACCTTTCACATCAACTTTTACCTCTACTTTCCTTATTTACCCTCTATGAAGACATCATCATTACACTTTTACTCACTAACTTTTCAAAATAGAATCTACTTTTAGGGGCAAAATGGAAAATGTATCAACTTTTACCCACTAACTTTACAAAATGGACACTTATTAAGGGACAGCCCAAAATGGAATACTGGACTTTAAAAAGGGGACGGAGGGAGTATTATATAGTGGAGTATTTTATTTGCTTGTTATTTTTACATAATTTTTTTTCTTGATTATTTAGTTGTCTAGAGTCTTGACGTCTAGACGAGAGGAACATAAATATTAGAGAAATGTCGTAAATTTCGAAATACGCTAAAGAAAAAATTGACATGTTGTTCGAACTATTCTTATCCCTTTTGTGAAATTTTTTCAAGTTCGGTCCATATTTTTTGATTCTTGTAATTACTCTCGTCGAAAAAATGATTGTTTAAGAAATATAATGCAAAACTTTTCCAATTTTCAAAAAAAAAATAAAATAATAAGTAGAGCCAAACTCCACTTACAAAAAAGAAGGCAGACAAATTCAAATGGAGGAAGAAGCTAGGCAGCTTCTAACATGCATGATGCTTATAGTACTATGTACGCAGGAAGAAGAAAGTATATAAGAATTACTCCACATCGATAGACTGCGTATAGCATATTTATTTTAGAAATTTGGATAACTGATTACCGTATTAGCTCTGTTTAAGTTTTGGAAGCGCTGCCCCGATCTCCCTCCGTGTGTAAATTTTCGTCACGGTTAGCGAAGTGGTGAATAAAGTCTGAATCAGATTTTGCAAACTCAACACAAAAGGACCATTTTTGGGAGCTCATATAGTAAGAAGAGTTTTCCAAAACCGCAAGGGTGAGGATCGCCATTACTTCTCCTTGGCTCATGCTTGTGCATGTAGATGTTTGGTGGATTCCACGTGCAACAGACAACTCCGAACACATTAATATCATATTCTTTAGACTTTAACTCGTGCAAAGCAATGCTCTCATGTACCATGCATATATTGCATTCAAGCACATGAAAAGGATGAACGGTAATTTCATTTCCTAGATCTTGACCAATTAATAGAAAAGAATCACATATCACCTAAAATATTCCTTTTTTTTTTTTTAATATATTAATAGTAACATATTACTATCGATTTTGAATAATATTTAACTGCGGCTTCAACATATTTTTTTTTGTTTTCTACTTCTTTTTACGAAGAGAATGCTATTTAAAAAACAAATAGATAATGAATAGTAAATCATGATTCTCTTTGAACCTCACCACCCTTTTCCTCATAATAAAGACATAGAAAATTAGCATTAAAGTGCACCAACACATCAAATGATTGTCAAGGAAAATGAAATCTTTCAGATATTTGACCAATCATTTAGGCATGAGGGGTGACAAAAAGTCCAATTTCTGTACCTAAATGGAACAATGACATTAGGACACCTGGCAACAGCAAAGAGAATGGGAAACAATGGAAAGAAGAAAAATTCTCATCTATGAGGCAGCTGCTTTAACTCAAAAATAGTAGAAGAATATAATTCTCATAGAAAATACTTCATTATTCTTTTTTACTAAATGGTTTTGTAGGACGGCAGCTGTCTCCATTGGTTTTATTTTTAATAACCAGGTGTCCGCTGGCCCAATCACGTGGTTCTCTCTCAAAAGAAAAAGAAAAAGTCAATGGGAGACGGGCACGCGCATGCAAAACCAGTAAAAAAGAAGAACGTAGCGTAGCTCTATCATAACTACACAATAACACATACAGTAATATAAGACCGTAACAAAAGGAGGACTGCTAGTGGTGCAGATGAGTCTTATACTGATGGGGTACTGACAGCCCCACGGGACCCCCTATGGGTCCAGCAAAGACACATATCGGAGGATTGAACTGATTTTTCACAGTTCCACTTGGTTTTAAAAAAAATAATTTTTGAGATAATCCGTGCGGGACCCAGAGTGGGCCCTGCGAGGCTGTCGGTACCCATCGGTAGTCATTTGGTCGGTACTTTTATCATTTCACCAACATAAGTGTTAAGGCTACATTCTTATGAACTTAACTTAAATCTGAAAATTTTGTCCTTATTTGAATTTTTTTTCGCATTTGCACTCTTTTTCGGCGAAAGTGGTTATTTCTCAAAATACTTGGGTAAAAGTAAAATTTTTTTAATTTTCTGATTCCTCTCGTCGAGACAAATCAATAGCCCAAAAAAATTTGGCGCAAAACTAACAAATGTGAAAAAAATTCAAACAAGAACAAAATTCTCATATTTAAGTTAAGTTTAAATTTAGTTCATAAGAACGAAGCCTAAGTACCATAAACCCTCACAACCTGGTTCACTACAAAGCGCCATAAAAAGAACCAGTACAATAGTTAAAAGAGGACACAGTTGTAGTACACACGGTGCACCACATGCAATTCAAAAAAATTTTGGGCCACAAGTTCATACCATGACCATAAAATGCCATAAACTAAATTGGAACCCACATAATTCTGACTAAATAAGTTCAAAACAGGACCGCTAGTATTCATAACCAACACCATATTAACTACTAATAACTTGGACAACTAGCATTCATAATTCGGCTAAACCACTATCTCATTCATAAACAATACTGTATTACTTCATGAATTAGACCACTAGAGTTCATAATTTGAGGGAGTGTTTATTGAATCATTTCCGCTTAACTACGCAAGAATACTTCGTAACTAACGCCACAAAAACGGATCCAAAAAAAAAAAACCAAAAAAAACTAACGCCACAAAAACTCATTACTTTGCTTATGATACGGACGACTAGTTCATAACTAACACCACAAAATCTCGAGACCTTAGCGAGTACGATAGATTTCTTCAAAACTACTCTCTCATTGTTGGCAATCGAGATATAAGATCTTGCAATTGACTACTTTATAGAGGGATCATGGTACGTCCTCAGCATAAGATAAGATATGCGACCAAATATTCCAGCAATTGTAGGACAATTTGTATAATAGCCATAATCAATGGGTTTATTCTGAATAGATCAAGGACAGAACTAATTGAGTTTGACCCAGATCTCATTTGACTGGGAATGTATAGGAGCGAATAAATTGACCATGTACCTGAGAACAAGAGAATATTACATCCACCCAGCTTTGCACATGGAAGTGGATGAGGATTGCCTCCAACAAATGGCTCTGAGGTGCTTTGAATTTTCTTCAGGTCAATTTCCTCCTGACTAGGCCTTTGAAGAAGTCAAAACTGTATCCACATGGAACAAAACCATGTTGCTCATAACCAAGAAAAAAATAAAGAAATAGAAGAACATCGAAATCAACATATTAAACTATCTTTAAAATCCTAGGTAGTGTGCCTTCATTTTTTCTCATTGGCAAGCTAGTGTGCTTTCGTACGACACTGTAAGTAGTCGTGTGCAAATTGGAGGACGCTCTACCAGAATATTGTTTAGCTTTTTCGAAGTAAGCACATTTGACGGGGAAATAAATTACTGTATTGTTTTAGAATTTTCAGAGGTTACAAAACTGACTAGAAACAAATATACAGTACTTTGGCAGAGAGAGAACAGAAGATTATGGAGCAAGGACTGGAGCAACATGAGTCATCCAGTGCAGAAACTGTCAAAACTTCAATGACTGATATCTTAAACGAGATACCCAAAAAGACATTGTGCAGTAAAGAGAATAACTGAAACACATGGACAAAACAACAACTTGGTGACAAAGAAAAAGGATCACTTAAACCATTTAACGAAAATAAAGGATGAACAAGACCAAATTGTTGTTACTGACCAATTTCCATGAGTCTGACATCTCAAGAGTCCTTGAAAAGAGTACTGACTTGTTTTATTATATGACCGTCCTTAATTTCTTCTCTTGGCCAGCCGTGGACCAAGGACAAAGCTCAAGGATTTTGGATTTTCCCAAAGCACGTCTCTACGACTCTCTACCCACAAACAAGGGAGCAAATGCCAAACATCAAAATCAACTGGTTCCTAAGGTTATGCAATGCACACATAGGTTGGTTACTAAGGTTATTAACATGCGGGAACAGTGGTTAAGAACTAAATGGAAAAGATGTCTATCTTCGTCAGTCGGCAAAAATAACTTGGGACACTCACCAAAAGTTCGGGGAATAAAATAACCTAAAAAGGAGATACAACTCACAAACACAAATCTGAAAACATAAGCACGTGTCCTATATTCCACTAAAACGAGATCATATCAACACTAAATATTATGCAGAATTCAAATCCGGGAATTTCATGAAACGCGGGATTGTAGAAAACACAATGTCGTATGTATCTCCGTTACTGCTATTAGAATGCTTTGCAACAGGCATGGTTTAATACCCTTCCTAAAATCAGAGGGATGTTGATAATTTGGCTACAGTAACTAAGTCCAATATTTGTAGTCTGAGGACTAGGAAAGCACTTGAAAACGTCGAGGGTCAAATCCCCTTCCAAGGAAAGCCAACAAACACCCCTCCAACCAGCTTCTGATAAAAGGAAGACACCAAGTACAAGCTGCTTTTGGCCCCTTTTCAAAACCTGGCTTGCACAACCAATACTTGGAGCAGAGTATTCCCCACATCACAAAAAAGCCCCAAAGGAAGTCCCTTGTCATTTTCTCCAACATCCTTGCCTCTATAATAGGGATAGCCGAAAGGAAAACGGAAGGGAAGAGTGTTGACAAACATAAGAGTTAAGTCACCCCTTCAGGTAGATAATGCATCTTCTACGTAGAGAATCTCTTCTCAAGCCTTTCCAGATTCCCTCGTAGTTAGGAAAAAATACCCAATGGAAGCCCCAAATAAGTCGCTGCAAGGATCCTAAACTACAATCCCATTTAGATACAATACCATTGATTTCGATACTTGCGCAATCCCATAGATGGACCACTTGGTGGCCCAGTTGGCTGCTATGGTCTATCTGACTGCACAGTTTCTTGCCTCTCATTTGTGGTTAGGATTGCATCACTACAATATACAATTGGATTGCATCACTGCAATATTGATAATAGGGAGACTTGGCCAAAAATCCTTCATATTTACATTTTTTGAGCTCAATGACATGCGCCTTTTGCAATCAAACATAAGTACAAGTGTGCTGCATGATTACTAAAATACCCTTTCTACAAAACTAGTGAAAGTTCACTAATAACTGAAAGTTAGTGAAAGTGCCTAAAACCCTAGGGTACCCTATGAAAGTGCCTAAAACCCTAAACGCTAGGGTACCTTATGAAAGTGCCTAAAACCCTAGGGTACCCTATGAAAGTGCCTTAAACCCTAGGGTACCCTATAATAGGAAAGTGCACCCTAAAATCCTATGAAAGTGCCTAAACCCTAGGGTACCCTACCCTACAACCGCAGGGTACCCTAGGGTAGTTTTGTCTGAGAAAACATGTTTTGGCCTTATGGCTCAACAACTCACAAAGTTGAAGGACCTCAATTGAAAACTATTTTGCTGGCGTCTTTCCCCTAAATGGAAACAATTTTACCATACTTATGGCTAATTTTCCCTTGATAATATATAATTTAAGTATCACAAATTGCATCGTCACACCCAGATACCCAAATTACATAGACAAAAATAAACACAATAAAGATGACATGTTGTACATGAGGTTCATATCGTAGACAATACGTCTTGTCATATATATCTCACTCCTACCCTTGTTAGCTTTTTCTTACTACTTTTTAGTTTACCTTAAGGTTTTAAATCTTCTCATCAAGTATAGGACTTCTACCTTAAGCATAAAGATGACATAATAGAGTTCTGGAGAATGTCTCACTACGTAAGAATGTGAAAGAACATTAACTATTTGATGGCCACTAAAAATATTGGAAGATATTCTATTCAGAACAATCAATTATGTAACGTAGTCTTCAATTTTTTTCTTTTTGTGTATGACATGTTAACTGTCAACTCCTTATGACATGAACAAACAAGCCTTGGACGCAAATTAGTACCTCGAGTTTAATTTAAATCTAACCCTGGGGTAGGCCAGAGGTTTGATTCCCGGTCTTCTTTCCCCTTAAATAACCAGGGATGATGTTTTTCTTAAAATATACAGAAAGAAATGAACAACGTGAAGTTTTTTTCTTTCTCCTCCTCCTTTCTCTTTATTATTATTATTATTTTTTTTTGGTCACGGAACGCAGTACTTTCATTATGTTTATTTGCCCAGTAAGGGGATACATAGCAACTTATGGCTAATGGCAACGGAATTATTAGTGTTCTTGATAAACTCCGAGCACACAGTAAACATGCCTATAGACTAGCGTACTTGTCTATCTAAGGTGAAACCATATCAAATTCGATACCTATTGCCATCTGGATGAAGCTCACACATTTGACCGCCTTCACCGACAGCTAACAAGTATCCTGATGATGTTAAACCCTGCAACTTGCAAGGGAAAAAAGTTAAGAATATTGATCGGGCAAGTTCCTGGACCACAAATTCACTAGAAATGATATGCAAGCTCAATACATGAAGCTTATAAAAAGGAGGGTAAAAACACACAAGCCTAATGTTTTACTCAAGAATCGATGGTAAATAACTGTAAGCAAAGTTGAGCTGGCTAGAGGAGATGGGTTTAGCAAGAGAGATCTCAAGCTTGACTCACACACAACCAAATGCACGTAGTTTATATTAACTGATTGCATAAATGTGGAACCGGCTTGACACTCTAGGGGTTGGCCCCCAGATGTAACGAAAAGTTATGGGTACGGATTCTATTGAAACCTTTTTTTAAAAAAGGCATCCATATCCCCACAGAATAGTATGGACTGTCTTGGATAGGATACATACCCCTAAAACTAAGAGTTACTGGAATTGAGTTTTAAATCCTTTACTTCCATAAACTTTTTTTTTTTTATTTCCTTAAATCAAACTAAATAATGGTTTTGGATAGTTTTGGTTATACAGATGGCGTTGGAGAACTCCACATCTACAGGAGTAATGGTATGCGAGGCACATTACCACTTAGGTGAAGTAATTACATATGCAGCACGTTTAACACCCACACCCCCCCCCTTCTCCTCTCTCTCACGCACGTGCACTTGTCTTCTTTCTTCCACTTTCGTATTGGTCTGCTGCTTCCTCTTTACCTAAATTTCTCTCTCTCCACCTCTTCCTCTCTTTATCTCTTCTCCTTACCGATACAGTCAAGTTGAACACTAACAGACAAGGTCCCTACATTGGAGAGCTTGGATTTGCTTAGCTAAGCCGTGTCCCCTCATCCAGAAGGGTGATAAGACGTGAATATCTGACCACAAAACAAATCACAGCAAGCAAGAAACAGAGAAAATACAAGACTATTTTCTCTTTTTTCTTATCTATCTGAGTTTACCTTGTGCAAAAATCCAACTTTTGTAGCTGTCAACATCTCAAAAAAAAAACAAAAAAACAAAAAAACAACAGGAGTAAGTAGTACAAGATTAAATGGTAATTTCCTGTATTCGAGTTTGGGACATATGTAGGCAACTAGTACAACAAATCTCTCACCTGAACAGTGACTACATTTTCTACTAATTGATTGTCATCCTTCTCTTGTACAATTACTCTCTGCCCACTGCATGCAAGGAAACAGAATCATGAAGCTTCAAATAATCACCACAACAAATGTTGCAATTAACAAGACGATAACAGAAACTTCACAATATCCGATGAAATCGCATACTACTAATTTTACAACTAACATTCCTATATTAGGTCCTACATTTTTTTGCATGGCGTACTCATGAAATCAATATTGATCCTTTACATTTCTAGGATCATATAACCTCAATAGACTTGGAAATAAGAAACCAAATAAGAAATAGCCTCAGGAAAAGGATAAAGTCTGGGGGCTGGTATACCAAAAGATAGAAATGCAATTGAGAAACATGGTTCCTAAATATCAAATTTTAACTTGGCCGAATGAATAGATAAATATAGAGGTAGACCAGTGGCAAAAAAGAATCATACAAAAGGAAGGAATAGACTATGACAAAACCTACTTACTGGTTTCTAATTTACAACAATATGTCCTTGGCATTGTTTTTGGACCTAGAACATCATATGGATGTAAATACGGTGTTTCTAAATGGTGAACTCAAAGAAGAAACTTATATGCAACGACAAATGGGAAGTTGGGAACCAACACATTAGCATATAATCGTCTCTCCAGAAGTAGAATGGTTCTTCAAAACAATATTATCTACGAATCAATTATTCAGGACACTAGATCCCTTAATTACCAACACTAACATCCATCTATAAACTTGGTAGTTAAGTTTAACTCAGATTATCACTACAATTATAGGCTTTCCGAGCTATCAAATTTTGACTTAGATGTAATCGGGGACAAATGTTCATGTTGGAATCCCAACTTAATTGACAATCCCCATACAACAAACACAAGCAAGCAATTGGCTCATTAAGTTCCATGATCTTTCAAACCCGACATCCTCACTTCCGGACAGAAAATCATGAAGGATAACGAGGAAATTAATGCTATTTGTGCTAAATAGTAAACTGACTAACTTAATATTCATGACACATACCTGTATACAAAAATATTATCAAAACTGCTTAAAGTTAACACAAAAATACCAAATATCTAGATTTAGGTACAACAAATAAAGAAAAATAGCCAAACACCAGTTTAAAAAAAATACGTCTCCGGTTATCGCTACTGTTACACTATGACCGTTACATCCCAAAACAGTGTCATCGCTACCCATACTGTTATGGAGACCAATATTGATATTTCAAAACACGTATATCAACCCGATGATACAAATGCCCCTTATTTTGTAGCCGATAGCAATGATAGAAAATCAAATCAGGCCCAAAGTTACACATATTTAGGGGCAAGTAATACACAGGGTTTTATAGCTAAAAGTAACACGAAAGCTGAATAAGTGTTTGATTTCCCTCCAAATACTGCACAAGTCAGCCAATGGGTCCAACTTAGAGTGAATGTGTGCCAGGTAAGCACATCTGTTAGTTTTTGGACAGAAAATTGGGCGAGGGTGGTAATAGATGACAAAGTGACAAGTTCAGGGGGGATTAACGTTTATTGGAGGTCAGGAGTGTATGGGAGACGTTGAGATTTTTTTTTTGAACAGCAAAAAAAGTTTCATTAATCTTGAAGTTGTTACAAGACTAATAGGAGCAAGGAAACAACATCATGTTCAAAGAACAATCTTCTGCCCAATCCGAGACCCAAACCTATGATTGGCAAGAAACCAATCGAAAATACCCAATTGGGACAAAGCCCACCTGAAAAGGCCGAAGCCATAACACCCTAAGTGAGTCTAAAAACTCAGATCAATACAAAATCAGCTCATAAAAAAGGCCTTAGTTGCCCAAATCAGAAAATCAGCACCCAACTTCCAAGCAGCCTCCACAACGAGAGACGCACTCAAGCCACCACCGGAACCCGGGGAAACAGCCCCTATTGTTGCCCCAGAATGGCAAAGACGTGGGAGACGTTGAGATATGTTGGTTCAAATCCCTCGATGATTATTACAACCAATGCGGTCAAATTATGTTTTTCTCTAGAAATCGTCGTAGTAAACAATGGAGTCTAGACCTTGATGATTACACGTAAATCTCTGGAGCTTGTGGTCGTAAGTCCTTAAATCTCTAGACCTCAACAATTATTTCAACCACAGTGGTCACATTTATAAATCTGTCACATCCGTAACGAGATACGACCTTTTGACAATGAAAGCAGATATGTATTAGAACAATCTTTGCAGCAAACACATTTTATCTCTATGACATGGAATCAAAGCATGGGAGGATGTTATGTAGCACAGAATATAACTAGGAAATACTTGTCATTCAATACATACCTATGTAGCCATGCCTGATAGTACAGCTGCTCGAGAGGTTGAAACCCTGCAAGATAGGTCATTAAAAGCTTTAAGTACACTGTCCAAGTTAGTGCCCGATAAGAATTACAAAACACGCTGCAGTGTCTACCGTGGACATTTCAAAGTTCGAACACTTGCTCCAAGAAAAACACCAAGTACTATGGTGCTCATGCAATGCTAAAAATACTTTGCTATAACATCATATTACTCAAATCCGAAAGTAAAAGTTAGGAATGTAGCAACTAAGTCAAAGGAACCAAAAATCAGTTGCAGAAAACAACCTTACCATGTTCTAGCGGGCATTATTTGAACCCTAATAGCAGATGCAATATGATGGTCACACTTACCTATACGAGCCATACGGCTTTATAGGTAAGACTGGATAACATTGGTTACTTCAGAATTCTCATTGGTATGGGCTAGATTTTTCAATGCTAAGTGAGACTCCCTCTGTTCAAGGCTTGTCCATCATGCAAAACGAGAACTTTAAAAAATACATTACTGGCAAAAAAAAATTTAACTTTTTCCCCGCGAGTTACTAGATGTAAATGAGTTCTTTTAAGTAATGGATAATAAAATTTGTTTTTTTTTTGGACAAAATTAAAAAAAATTGAAGTTCTCGTTTTTCGTGTGGACTAACTTTTTGGAACGGAGGTAGTTTGTTGTACTATCCATGGACATTCGTGTACTTCTTGTACTTCAACTCCGCCAATTCCTCTACGCAAATTGCGCACCTAAAGGGAATTCAGTTGAGAAAATCTCTTCCGACCTTCAGAGCGTTTTCAACAAAAGCGGGCTTGGAAATGTGGAGGAAGCAGAATTCGCGGGGTTTTTTAAATCCACTGGTGAGATACACACGAAATACATGGAGGATCATCATTAGAACCATCATACTTGCTGACCATCTATGAAAAGATTGGATTAACCAACCAAAGTTAGCTTCAGTCATGCCCTTTTTTCAATACACTTTTTCACACATCCAAGGGCAACAGTGTAAATTCACATGGACAAAGACAAAAAAGGGACTGTGGATTGTAAAAAGGAGAGAGTGAAAATCATTTTCCATTGCTTATCCAAATATCATGAAAACAGAAAAGAACAACTTGGGTATGAAGGTAACAAGGGCCTATTTAGGTAAAAAAAATACCATAAAATGGGGATGGTAGTTCACCTTTATCAATGAAAAGATCAAAAAGATCCTCAAATTTGTTAAAGAAAGCTGCAAGAATATCTTCTCTCTGTAGTTGGCATGAAATAGAAGTCAATTTTTGCAGCACTGCATTCAAGCAGGTTGTAGGTTGCTCATTATCAATATTCAAGCCTATTCCTGCAAAGACATGAAGGGATTGAGTGATGCAGTGGGAGAATCATGCTTATATGTCATCCTTGATGATGAAATGAGGCAGGAATTAGAAGAACCAATTCACTGAATTTTCAAGTAAACAATACTTAAAACTGCATATCATGGCAAATAAGAGAGAACATAACAAGCAAACATTCAGCTTAGGCATGCAGAATTGTCATTTGTTAAAAATTGTATTCACATTAAAAGGGATTAGACCGTTTACCAGCACTAACATTGAACTTCTTTGATCTATAAGTTGATGTGCACAAGATGCCTCCCACTTTAAGGCCGTTCAAGTACAGATCATTGGGCCACTTTATTCTAACATGAAGATAAGGTATGCCCTGGAATAGATTGGGTCATCCAAAAAAATCACCTAATGTCAACACCAAAAGATCATTCTAAAAGTGAAAATAAGACGATCATGTACATAGGTGATAAAAGCAAAGATCCTGCAACAAAAAGCAAGTCTTACATCAACCCCCAAACCAAAGCAATCAAGTAATCATGAAAATATATTGTGATCTCATTCCTCTAACTCCTTTCAATTTTTCCTTGGTTTATATTAGATATAAATAGCCCCAAGTATTTGTTCCTTTGCATGCCGTCTGTGTATGTAGCTGTATTTTTTCAACATACAGACTCGACACTGTGTCTCTTTATTCATTTTGAATAACATATTTACTACGTTAGACGGGAAACTACTTACATTTTTGTGACAGACATCGTTTATTGCCTCTGTCATGGCAAGACACACTACATACTGCACAAGAGGCACCACTCGACCATCTTCCATTTGTAAGGTAAAGGAAAACATAAGGCAACCCCTTGGAGATTCCCACATATTCTGTGACCTACCTGCACAGTCGCCCTATAAAAAATTAATCAACATTTAGAATCCAAATTTGCCATGCCACAGGAAACAGAACCAACAACTGCACAGCGTTGCAAACCTCGGCCTTTAAACTGAACATCAGCAACACACACTGTTCCAACAGGAAGCTCGCAGAAATTGCTGTCCAACGTTGAAATATGACATCAGTAGGTTTCAAAGATCTACCGATATAACAAGATCCTAAAGGCGCAGTCATTCTATTGTTTGTAAACAAGTGCAACAATACATTACAAATTTCACCACAAACTCATAACTTTCCTCATTACAGTAAAACCCAACATTCATGACATAACACAAAGTTTAAGATGTATATTCTTCCATCACACTAAAACACAACATTCATGACATAACACAAAGTTTACAAATTTTACCACAAACTCATAACTTTCCTCATTACGCTAAAACACAACATTCATAACATAACACAAAGTTTACGAGATATATACTGCAAAAATACATTACAAATTTTAATGTTTACAATGTATAACTAACACTGCAAAAATACATAACACAAAGTTTACGAGGTATGACTAACGTTGTAAAAATACATTACAAATTTTACCACAAACTCATAACTTTCCTCATTACACTAAAACACATACATGGCATAGCACAAAGTTTACGAGGTATATTATTCTGTCACAACGCCACAATGTTCAGAACACACATAGCAAAATCTCATAATTTTCTTACAAAGTTCTCCAATTTCACTACCCGAATAAATTATCACTCAGATAACTTACTGCGAAACCACGTCGTGAGTTGACGGCAACCGCGGAGACCAAATCAAGAACCTTCCGAACCGAGTGGTCGAAAGGGAACTCAAAAACGAATCGCACCGGAAACAATTCTCCTCGACGGGGGTTTCGGTATCGGAGTGCAGAACAATCTCGAGTTGGGCATTGTCGGAGAGTTTCAAAGCCTTACTGTCCTTAATAGACTTAGCCAATTCCTTCTCAGCAGATGATTTTCCGAACAATACGAGCTGACAAGGCGATTGTGAATCCATAGCTGACCAGTTCAACAGAAACTAGTTATCATATATGTACATATAACACAAATGTACGTCGTGTACATGCGTCCATATAATCAACTGGCAACACACACACACACACACATATATATATATATTGAGAGAGAGAGAGAGAGAGATCATGCCTGGGACAGATTGAGATAGAGAGCGTGGGGAAGTGAGAGGGTGGTTCTTATTATGCGTAGAGAGGAGTCGTCTTGGGGGAGGGAGGGCGGAGAGAGAGTTTTTTAGAGAGAGAAAGTGGAGGAGGTTGGGGGTGAAGTAGTGTTTGGAGTTGAAAAGCATTCGGGGCGCAGAGGTGAGAGGTTTCGGAAGGTGGTTGGAGTTGGACTTTATGTGACGGAGAAAACGAGCGGGCGGGTGGTGGGCTGAGCTAAAGGGCGCCTATTTTCCATTTACGCAACTTATGTATTTTAATTTCTTAATTTTGTTCTTATTTAATTTTTTTTCTTTTTGCATTAGAGATAATTTAATGTCAAATTTTTATGTGATATGAATGAATAAAGACAATAGTAAAACAGAGGCCCTCCACCGACGTTATCTTCTCATCCTCCCTACCAAACTCTGACTAAAACCCATCTCCGACTTATCAAGTTTGCTACTATTATTGCAGCAGTGGACATAGAATCTTGGGAGTTCCGGCTTCATTTTTTTTTTGGTTTCTACACTATCAGTGGTTTGATGTGTCATTAACGTGATTTGGTGATGATCAGAGATATCAGAGATTTGTATCTATATTTGACTTAAATCAAAAGAGCTATTTCGGAATGGAATTGAAACAAAACTGATTAGACTCACTAAATCTGGCCCTAATATTTGCTTAATTTATACTACCAGAAATTCTATTCCTTTCACATACCAAACAAAGTTAAAAAAAAGCCCAAAATGGATCAAGGAACAAACCTTGAGATTGGGACACGATAGAAAACGATGGAGCTTTAATCCTTTGATTTGGATGAAAATGGAACTGGGGAGGGAGAATAAACGACCAACGCTCGGAAGAAATCACCGTCGGGAGATACCATGGGGTTTGGACTTGGATACGGGATAAGGGAGAGTTTAGAAGGGTTTGGTCGTAGGGTTGGGGGAAAACAGGAATTGCAAAGGGAAGAGAAGAGAGAGAGAGAGAGAGAGAGAGAGAGAGAACGTTTGGGGAGTTTCCGTTTTCTCTCCGTTTATTTTTGCTGGCTAAACGTTGTCGTTTCACTTCTAAAAAGGAGTCTCACATTAACCACCCTTGGATCTCTTCACGTAATTAGCCGAGAATAATTTTATTTGGGGTTCTGATTTTGCTCCTTTTTTTTTTTTATTAACATCACTATCTGTAAGTGTATTTTTGAAGTATATTTTTAGTACAAAAATATACTTACAGGAAAGTGCCATTAACCAAAATAAAAAAAAAGTGACAAAATCATTTCTCTTTATTTACCATCTTTTAAAAAGTGTGAACATTATTACATTACCTTTCCTTTGATCGGTGAAAATTGCATGGATTCCACCACAAACTAACAGCCTGTTTGGAGCCCGGATTTCTACGCGCCCGAATTTGGAGCCCTGACCCGCGTAAATTAGGTGTTTGGGAAGAAAAAAATGCAGGTTGATTTGTTGGGGGATTTGGCTCTCCTGGATTGTAAATCCACCTACGTCCCGAATTACCAGCGATAGGGGTACCCGACGTTAGCAAATCCACCCTGAGCCGGATATGTGAATGACGAGCATGGCCTTGCTCCGTCGTGATCGAAGAGAGATAGAGAGAGGAGGAGGTTGCCGTCACTTGAGACCGGCCACTGTCATTTCACCGCCGTACGAGAACCAGAGATGAGAGAACCGCTGAGGCGATCGGTGGGAGAGAGAGATCGGTGAGAGAGGGGAGAGACGAATCAGAGATGAGAAAGCAGGATTCTTATCTCTTCCACGGAGTGTTTCCAAAGTGGGCAAGGAATAATCTAGTGATTTGGTTCTACCATAATGTCCCAATCCAAGGGTCTAGAAAGATTGAAATTAATCAAAAGGCCACCAAAAAAATCCATACTAAAGACTGAAAAAAAGGCTCCTTACAATTTGTAATAAAAGGATAAAATTATCAAATAAGTTTAATTAATTATATCTTAAAAAAATTATTATATCTTCAAAGTTCAAAAGTATGAAAATAAGTACTTTTATAAATACAATTTTGATTTAATGCCTAATCATATAATTATAGGCTACTGATTTTGTCATTCATTTTTTTTGTTAACGGCACTCCATTGCAAGTGTATTTTTTGTGTAAAAATATGCTTGCAGGGGAGTGTCGTTAACAAAAAAGGGAGTGGCAAAATCATTTCCCTAATTATATTGCAATTATTGTAGTATAAACATTAAATTTACACACAAGGGCAATTAAATCATTTGACATCTTATTCTATCATATCCACCCTCCAAATCTCTTTTCTCAAAAAATCATCCAAACACTTCGTTACAAATCCACCATTCTTAAAAGGTGAGACCACCCTTCTTAACATATCACTACTCATTACATATCCACATTCATTACATATGCACCCAAATCAATTTCTCCATCTAAACGGGCCGTAAGAGAGGATAATTAGACTGCGTGACAGCGAGCGCAAGGAGGAGGTCTGAAATCGTCTTCTAGGAGTATCTCCAACCTTGACCCATTTTAAGACCCAAATTTAAAATTTGGGCAAAACTCTCAAAAAACCCTCTCCAATCTTTGACCCAAATCCTTCCCCATTTTAGGTTTTACCCATTTTTTTCCCCAATATTTCAACGGCTCCTTCCATGCCATTCTGAGAGCATGGCGATTGGTGTCGGCTTTCCCAAGCTTAGATACCTGCATCTCTCTCACGGCCGCTGCCGCCAGAACACGGGAGTTCCTACATATAAAAAAGAAAGGAGAATATGTGGATCAAAGTTCTGTGGGTAGTGGTAAGTGGTAGACTGTTTGGGTGGTTGGCGGTGGTTATGGAAGTGGGCCGGGTTCTTTTATTATTTACATTATTGTCATTGAATACTTAAAAAAATAATATATTTGAGTAAAAGATCATTTTGCCATTGGGGTGAGCTTGACCCGAAATGGGTTTTTACCCAAATTTTGATCCAAGGCTGGAGATGCTCTAAAAACATGTCTTACTAATAGTAAAATTTGTTGATCTCAATAGCGGAACCAGAAATCTAATACTCCTTGTGTCTTGGCTAATCCAAAATTTAATAAAGTAGTAAAAAAATATGAACAAAAGAAAAGAATTCACTAATAATGGAAAATAATAATAATTTATTTTTATGTTTTTTGTATCGTCCCCTCAAAATTATTTTTAATTGGGATTCCTATTTTGTACAGTAGTATTTTCCTCATTTCTCTTGCCGATACAAATAATGCTCTCAAGAATTTTGTCAAAAAATTGAAACTCTTCCAAACTCACTCCTAAAAGCCGGTTGCAGTGAATCGTTTCTGCACTGGTGTCCTTCTTCTACAATGGAGGATTTGCAAGGAGTACTATCGCAACGAGGTTTAACAGTTTCAACTCTCCCTGACAAAGGCCGCTGCCTCTTCTCCATCAGAGACTTCTCTCCAGGTCTCTCTCTCTCTCCCTCTCTCTCTCTCTCTATATATATATATATCTATGTATGTATATCAATTTCCATAACATTTGAGTCTGCTTTTAACGAGATTGAAGTAGACACGTTTCATATTATGCACCTATGTAGTTTTACGCCTTTCCCAGGTACCTGTGCCCTAGATTCCCGAGTACTTTGAATTTGGAAGCGCGTGAGTTCCTCAAATGTACTTAGGAAAATGCTAAAAACAGTCTCTGGGCTGTTGTTAAGGTTGAAAGAGTATATCGAAATGTGGAAAAAGTGTTCAAAAGTGTGTGAAAGTGTACTGAAAAGTGTGAATCTTTGAGTCGGTTACTTCGCAATAATAAAATAGTAACTTGAATTATTTTGACAACATGATTCTAACATAAAATAGTACCTTGAACTTGGCTGCTTGAAACTCAAGTAAGAACTAATTCAAAAGCTTCCTAGTTGAGTCGGCTCGACCTAAATAGAGAAAGTTTGTATGGAAAAATCTGCAATGCAACTGAAAACTGCTCAACTTTATCATCACATTGTTAGTAGCATTTGGACATTTGTAACCCAGCAATGCATCACAATTCACAACTACATATTCTGAAACCACTACATCCAACTATGCAACTGTGTGTCCTCGGTCCTCACATTACAGTGATTACTTTGTAATATTTCAACTTCTAAATTACAGGGGAGGTGATTTTAAATGAAGAACCTTTTGTCTCTGTAGCAAGCAGAGCTTCTGTCGATTCAAGATGTGAGTGGTGTTTCTCAACAAGTAACCTTAAAAGGTGCTCAGCTTGTCAAGTTGTTTTGTACTGTGGGAGCACATGTCAGGTATAATAAGGTGGCAGTTATATCATGTTTGGATATATTATCATTGTCTTCCACTTTATCTCTTTCCAGTTCAGATAGGTGGGGTTTGGAACGTAATTTCAAGGAAATGTTTGCAGCTGTCACTGATTTAAATTCATCACTTTTAAGCCTGTCTAGGAGAAAATTCCATCAAACTGTTGGTGTCTTTGTGCTCCATGTTCCTCAACCTTTTAGAACAATTTTGTGGCGCGAGGGATTCGTTTGTTACCTATTGGATGTGCTACTCTGTAATTCTTACCTAGGACGTCATTTGTGCACAAAGTAGGTGCCTGGTTGCTCATCCCTGATTAAGTAAAAGAAGTGAGTATTTGTTTTGCCACTATATGGCTGGTGGCATCTCGTAAGAGAAGATAATGCCAGAAGTTCTCAGTTGCAGAGAATATATCATATGAATGCAAAAGAACACTTTTCATCAATATTTTGACATTGATTATTACATTTGCTATCATTATCAGAAGTCAGATTGGAAGCTGCATCGTCTTGAATGTGGAGTTCTCTCAAAAGTGGACAAGGATAGGCTAAAATCGCTTACACCTTCTATTCGGTTGATGGTGAAACTTTACCTACGAAGGAAATTGCAAAATGAGAAGGTAAAAATCACTTATTCAGAAAGTGTAGGCAATACCGAAAGTTTCTTCTAGGTTTCAAGTTTAGCCCTTTTGTTTAAAACGCATTGCTTTCTCTTGACCAAGCCAACCAAGCCTTGTGTCCCAATCAATTGGGTTGGTACATGAATCATCTTTTCGCCTTCCACTCTGTTAGGCTATAGTATTGCATGGTCAAATAAATTCATTTGTCAAGACCTAGGTTTCTCGGACATCGCGGAACACAATGCCCTCGACAGAAGTCAATGGAGACATTGGATTCATGTAGGCCTAATTGATTGGGACTTAAGGCTCAGTTTGGTTTGGTTTGGTTGATTTACTTCAACATCTCCTTTGTTTAGGTTTTCCCTTCTCCTAAGATTTACAGTAACGTAATCCCATCACTCTTCCTTAATGTTGCATTCTACTGGTCTTTGTTGTATGACCAACCATATTGATATGTTATTTTCCTAATTATTTGTCTTTTGTCTTCTTTCTAGGGCGAGAAACAAAACAATGTTGTTGCAAAGAGCTTTATTTTTGTGTGTGTGTGTGTGTGTGGCTATATGGCCTTCTTACTCTAGATTTCAACTTCTTACTAGGTAGAGTATTTTGTTGCTTGATATTTGTCGGACATGTCTACATGTGCTAGCTCACGTCCAGCTCTAAACTTAAAAAGCCAGGGACCTTTCCTATTGACCCTGGGTGCCACACAACGCACTGATCGTATGTTTGTATTGTATTCCCGATGTCAAACCAAATCTTTGGTTCCCATAACCAAGTTTACTCTGCCTCTCGAGTATATTTCTTACTTAACGAAATGTGACATGGGACATCATCTGAGTAAGATGTCAGACCAATCTCATTCATTGATCTGATATGGAAGGGTCTTGTTGAATGAATCGACCCAATGATATGGGGTTGAGACGGATGACCATTTGACTCTTGCTGGCAACACCCGGACTTACCCAATAGACACGGTTTGCTTGCATCCAGGGTTTTCCCAACTCGTACTAGGACATATGGAGTTGGATTCACGAGGGAATACATCCTTTATTTCCTACCCTTACCAATGCAAAGTAACAAACCAATTATATGAAGAACAAACTGTCGCCTTATGGTTCATTACGAAAGGGTGTCCTAGATGTGGAAGCCAGCGCTATATGTCCTTTTCTAATCCATTTACTATCTTAAACCAAAAAGAAAGAAACTGACACATAACTTGGCTCGTTGAATAAGAAGAATAAAAGAATCGTACATTCTAATTGATGCTCTAAATATGTATTAGTCAAAACATGCATCTTTATCTTTGTATGTAGAAGCCAATAACTAGGCGATTATTTGTTGTAAGGTTCTTGACCATATATTCATCTCCTTCAGGATGCTGCTATATGTCACTTAAATTCCACAACCTTTCCTGACCTTAGTTCGATCAGCACATAATGTGATTTCATATACGATACTACCATTGGATTTTGGCATCGATACTGTGCAGGGAGCATTGTCTCAGCAATGAAGCTGTATGATGATATATATGTTTGATGACTATTAAGCTAAGGAAAACTCTATAGACACAATATGGGGTCCCTCAACCCATGTGAGTGTGTGTGTAAATGTTTTTGTCTATGAAGCACCAACACTCCTAGAGTCCAGCTTGTCTCCGTGTTTGACAAGGGAACACGCCGGGGACATAGCAAAAAATGTATGGAACACGCCACATGGTGTGTCCATTAAATTAAATTTATTTTAAGGGGACACGGGAGGGACACAACGGGGGTTAAATATGCAATCTTTTAAATGTTGGGCAGTAATGACTAATGAGTATTACTCCAAATATTTTGGATTAAAAGTGTAATATGAGGTGTATGTGATAACATAATGCTTGTTTATTTATATTGATGCTTTATGCTTCTACATATAACTATGTTTTCCCTGATATAAAATAAATGTTAAATTATTTATTTGTTTTTGCCGTGTCCGTGTCCCAGTTTTTTTAGAAATCCCTTGTCTTGTGTCTGAATCCGTGTATGTGTCCGTATCCGTAGCCATGCTACTTTGGTTTCTGTAAGTGGTTTGCGTCTCTAGCATGATTGTTGTGCTAATAATAATTGATGTTCTTTATATTATTGGACATCTAGTTGGCAAAAAAAAAGGAATTTGATTGTAGTATCTGATACTGCATTCTCTAAGGCACAAGATGGATATCAGTGATTTTTTAGCAGCTAAGACTTGCTGATAGTGCTGTAGAATTTAAATAACATGGGTTTATAATTCGTGGTCTGTATGTGAAAATAGGATAGCTGAATTTGAATTGGCTAATATTCAGTAAGGATGTTCAACTTTATAATGGAAATCATATTCAGAAGCAGTAGATTTGTGACGCATTCTTTTAAGTTGGTGGAAAAGACAACAAAATTTCTAGAACTTCTGAATTTTTTGTTAGAATATTTCAATAAATAATACGTTAAGAATTAGGATAGGTAGACCATAAATTTGGAAATCGAGAAAAATTCGGATGTAGATAAGTTCACTGAATTGAAGGAATTCCGCCTTTAGAACCATGCTCCATCATAGGTTTTGTCGTTCTTTCAATACTTCATTTTTGTGATATCTTTGAATCTTGTAAAAGAAAATTGATATCTTTGAATTTATATTTCATTCGTAACTGTGCCTGTAGTAAGTTGTTTCCACAAAAGGCTAGATGCACTGTTATGTATGCAACCAGATGTGTAGAATAATACCTCTCAAATAACAACTTGTGCAACTAAATTTAAGCGACAAGATGGCTCTTATCTAACTTGTTCTTTCTGACAGATTATTCCAACTACTGCAACTGACAACTACAATCTGGTGGAAGCTTTAGTATCTCGTATCCTCATCTATGTTAGTCTTTGGGGTAGTCTGCGGGGTTGTCTGCTCATAATGTTAGTTTAAAGGTCTTGGTTGTTTTCTGTAGTCCTTTTCTTCCATCATTACATTTTGCTGTTTTGTTAACAATTGTTTCGTGAAGATATTTCTGAGATCGATGAGAAGCAATTGGTGTTGTACGCACAGATGGCTAACCTTGTGAACTTGATACTTGAGCTGCCTGGCATCGGTATAAAAGAGATTGCAGAAAATTTTTCCAAGGTATTCTCTTAGAAGATGGATCAAAGTCCCAAAGTACTTTTTCTTCCCTTTACTTTCCAGACAAATAGTTGGACTACTCATTCCAGAGAGAGCATAAATGATACATGAACTTTTTTGCTAAGTACAAATGATATACATGAACTTACTGCATAGTGTATTCTACTAAGTATGCCCCTCAAAATTGGTGATGTTAAATTTAACCCTTCTAATTTGCTATTGCATGGCTTAAATCAGAGTGATACGGCTTGCAGTTATGCTGTCACCTTGAGTCTATCCCGAGCATTTACGAGGATTCTTTATTTTTTCTTCCCTTAGAGGCTTAGAGTGAAGCGGGGTGGGGACTGTTGGATTGGTGGGGTTGAATTTGCATTAGATATGGTGGAAACTAGGTGGACTACATTAGTATGAAACCAAACCAAAGCGAGCCGTCAGTTCTGTCCAGATCAATTGGGATTGGCTACATGAATTCGTTTTCTTCATTGAGCTCTGTCAAGGGCATGCGAAAAACCTAGATCCTTTTGAACTACCGCCTCTAAAGTCAATTTTAGTCTACCCCTCCCCTTACTACTACCATCTACCGTAACCATATAACTCCTAACTACCGCATCAACCGATATATGATAGACATGTCCAAACCACATTACTCCATTTTCTCTCATCTTATCTTCTATCGGTGCCACGGTGTTACCCCTACCAATCCATGAAGATGAAGGTTAACGATTCTAATTCTATCTCACAAAGTCTTACCACATTTCCATCTCAACATTCCCATTTTAGCTACTCTCATCTTTTTCGCATGTTATTTCTTACTAGCCCAACACTCTGTGCCATATACCTATGGCTCATCTTATTAAAAAAACATGAAGAAAACTACATCTAAATTATTGAACTTAAATGTGATTTCCTGTTTGCTATTTTGTTGTTCCTTTTTATGGAAACCCATAATCTATTTATTAATTAACACACAGAGGTAACGTGTTTTTATTTGGATTGTCTCTACCTTAGCTATGGGTGAATTCTCATCTGACCTCTCCTCAGCTACCTGCAGCTTGCATGCAATGCCCATACCATTTGTGACAGTGAACTGAGGCCCCTCGGAACAGGACTGTATCCTGTTATTTCAATCATTAATCACAGGTCAGTTCCTTGCTTTGCTTTTGCATCCCTTACTGTTGACTCTGCTAAATGGTTTTGGTGCTGTAGTTGCTTGCCAAATGCTGTCCTGGTATTCAAGGGAAGGCTTGCAGTAGTTCGTGCTGTGCAACATATTCCCAAAGGAACTGAGGTAATATTTTTATTTCTCAGCTATATTGGTTGCTTTCTAAATAAGAGAGAGTAGATAATTGATGAAAGAAAATACACCCCGTTCATGTCTTACTAACAACTTTGAGCTCTTGTTCATTAGCAAACATTTTCTTCTTCTTCTAAATGTGAAAAGAAAATGTGCAACTGATACGGAAGGAGTTTCTTGCCAATTTACCTGTTGAGTTCCTTCTGGATTCTGGTTTAACATATCCTGATCGATTGCATCAATCATTTGGATTTGTCTCTTGACTTTGTTTCCCCAATAAATACTGTAGCAGTTTGTTAGCTTTAATGAGCATGGGAAAAACCCTTTTTTTGACATACTTGGAAGTAACACAATAGACATTGTGAGTACGTAATGCAGGGAAAACTTTTTCAATATTCTTTGATATTTAAGGGATATTGTCAGTCATGAATGAAATCATGCTTCTTATTTATACCATCTAACTGGGTATCACATCTTACTTGGACTGTTGGGACCTTCCTATCCTTGGTACTTGGTCTTGAGCTTCCTGAAATAATTAAGGTAGGGGCTTAATATTCCGTGGTTTCTAACTTGTACATTTGATGAATTACTTACTTTTGCACCACATAAAAAATTAAGTATACTCAAGCCATAGTTAAAGTGTTGGTTGTGACTTGGCCAGATTTTTCACATTAGCAATATACTGCATGCAACTGAACTTCCAACATTACTGCATGCAACTTCAAAGTGAGGTTTGATTCATTAGCACTCTTTTATTGCTTCCTATATCTATTTGAAGGTATCGATAAGCTACATAGAAACAGCTGGAAGCACTATGACTCGGCAGAAGGCTCTAAAAGAACAGTACTTTTTCTCTTGCTCATGTCCTCGCTGTGCAAAATTGGTACTTTCCATATGGATTCAAGAGTGTTGGGATCTTTTTCGTTGAGATCTTCCACTAACTTAGCCACTTTTATGCCAAAGGGCCAGTGTGATGATATTCAAGAAAGTGCAATTTTGGAAGGTTACAGATGCAAGGGTGCTGAATGCAGTGGTTTTTTGATTCGTGATTCTGGTATGATATTTGGAGAATTTTGTCTGTACCTTGTGAGTTTATGTTTCTGTTCAATCATTTCTCTTTGGATATGCACAGGTGATAAAGGATTCATATGCCAACACTGCGGACTTGTTAGGGGCAAAGATGAAATAAAGAAGATAGCTTCTGAAGCAAAGTTATTGTCAGAAAAAGCTTCCAAATTGCCTTCCTCTGGGTGTATCCTCTGATTCTTTTATTGATTATTTTTAGTTTCTAATTGCAACTTGATATGTTAGTGCTTGAAAACATTTAACTAATCTCTTCCCTGGAATTTCATATTTTTATCCAATCAAAGTAAACTTTATTCTTGTTGAAATGGATTCTAATTGAGGGGGAACATTACCAAATTCTGTCTAGAAAGTTGTCTTTAAGGCAGTTCAGATAACACAGAAGCCTATGTTACATACAAGATGATCGAGGAACTACAATTGAAGCTGTGCCATCCATTTTCAATTGATCTGATGCGAACTCGGGAAACCCTTTTGAAGGTCTATGATTTGCCCTTTCATTTAATAGATTTGAGACATTTTTTTCTAAGTACTTCCGGGTGCGAAACCTGTACCTTTTTGGGTCTCTATGTCGAGTATAAAACTATGTTTGCTGAACCTATTTTTTCTAGTCTTGCAGAGTAGCCCGCCTTATTAAGGGGGCATGTCTCTTTATTGTAGGGATATCTGACCTTTACTCGTAAGAATGAGATTACTTTGGAATGGAGTCCATACTCTCGTCAGAATGTGCTGTTAAGTTGTCAGTGACCATCTAAAAGCTTTTGTTATTAGGGGGAGTAGGAACATGCCTCCTCACTTGTGGCTAGACTCTCCACCATAAGCGGGCCAAACATATCCAAAATTTGTAATTACTGGGTTGGTGGTGAGGTCTGAATATTGGATCTTTTGCCTGCTTTGGTTAGTTGACCTAAAAGGTGTGGGTATATGACATGCCTCCTCCACGAAGTTCGGAGGAGCATGCCCTCCTCCACAAGACAAACCTCCAGGAGGAGCATGCCCTCCTCCACAAAGTCCACCTCCGGGAGGAGCATGCCTCCTCCACAAAGTCCACCTCCGGGAGGAGCATGCCTCCTCCACAAAGTTCACCTCCGGGAGGAGCATGCCTCCTCCACAAGTTCCACCTCCCGGAGGAGCATGCCTCCTCCACAAAGTTCCACCTCCGGGAGGAGCATGCCTCCTCCACAAAGTTCACCTCCGGGGGGAGCATGCCTCCTCCACAAGTTCCACCTCCGGGAGGAGCATGCCTCCTCCACAATGTTCACCTCCAGGAGGTGCAAGGCCTCCTCCACAATGTTCACCTCCGGGAAGAGCATGCCCTCCTCCACAAAGTTCATCCCCAGGAAGAGCATGCCTCCTCCACAAAGTTCATCCCCAGGAGGAGCCACATACCAGCGAGTGATGACCGCCATCTTCCACGATATGTTCCACGACATACTTGAGTTCTACATAGACGATCTGGTGGTTAAGTCCAAAGAACAGGAGACCCATCTGGAGGACCTCCGAAGAGTATTTGAGAGATGCAAAAGGTATCGGCTACGGATGAACCCGCTGAAATGCGCATTCGGAGTCACAACCGGCAAGTTCCTTGGCTGCATTGTCCACCGCCATGGGGTTGATCCCGTCCCTGCCAAAGTCGTTGCAATTCGGGAAATGCCTCGGCCTGCCGATGTGGATGAACTCCGAACATTCTTGGGGCTCACATCTTATTTACGGAGGTTCATCCCCGCTATGGCGGAAATCACCCAACAGTTCAGCAATTTGATTAAGAAGGACGCCAAATTTATTTGGACAGAGGAACACAACAAGGCATTTGAGGCTATTAAGGCGGCGTTGGTCTCACCACTCACCATGATTTCTCCTCAGCAAGGAAAACCCCTCCTCCTGTACATCACCTCCACTCCCCGCTCCATTGGGGCCCTCCTGGCTTAAGAGGTAGATGGAACCGAAAGACCAATTTACTACATAAGCAGGGTTATACAAGGAGCGGAATTGCGATACTCACCAATAGAGCGCCATTGCCTCGCCCTTGTGTTCGCCGCGCAGAAGCTTCGCCACTATCTCCTTTCATATCCTCTCCACCTCATCACGAAATGTGATCCAATCCGGTACCTCCTCAACCGCCCAGCTCTGGCCGGTAGGCCAGCCCGATGGCTGCTTTCTTTGGCGGAGTATGAGATCATTTGTAAAGCCCCTCGGGCGGTAAAAAGCCAAGCTCTGGCTGACCTCCTGGCTCATTTTCCAAGTGGCCGATACGAACCCCCGTCTGAAGATTTGCCAGGAGATGATTTCCAAGCAGCACAAGCAGAGGTGGGAGAGTGGAGCCTAAGTTTTGATGGATCATCCACGGCTAAAGGTGGAGGCACTGGAGTAGTTCTGACGGCCCCCAGTGGAGGAAAGATCAACCTCTCCTACAAACTCGACTTTCATTGCTCCAACAATGAAGCCGAGTACGAAGCGCTCATCCTCGGCCTCATGGCTGCCTTGAATTGCGGCATAACCCTCCTATGCGTTAAAGGGGACTCCAAACTAGTCGTCCGGCAAACAAACTGCGAATATGCAATTAGAGAACCTCCACTTGCTTCTTACAGGACCATTGTGCAAAGATTAACAAGCAAATTCGACGCCCTCCGCCTGGAACATGCACCCCGCTCGGAGAATTGTCATCCCGACGCTCTCGCAACCCTCGCCTCCAAAGTGGAAGTCTCAAGGGTGCCCACCAAAATCGAAATTCTCAAGAGAAGCGTGCCTTGCTCCGTAGCCGAGATCTTCCCCGAAGAAGAAATTGAAGATTGGAGAACCTCCATCTCCAACGAACTAAAGAGTGCCTCCGCCGCCATAACCCTCAGCAATTTGAAACATTTCACCATTTATCAAGGAGTCCTATACTACAGGGGCTCCGGAGGGTTGTTAGCACGTTGCATTGGGGAGGAAGAGGCCAAAGTTAAAATCCAGGAAGTTCATGAGCGATCATGCGGAACCGGAGACGCAAGTCTCTATAGGTGACTCCAACGCCAAGGGTATTATTGGCCCACCATGGCGACGGACGCAGCGGAGTTGCAGAGCAAATGCCCCAAATGTAGAGAAATCCCCTCCAAGGCGGAGTGCAATTTCATTGGAGTTTACAGCGATTGGAGGAAACCCTACATTGATTTTCTGACCGATGGTACCTTACCTCCTGATCGAGTTGACCTGGCAATAGTCAAGAAAAGAGCCCCAAAGTTCTTCATTCACAACGACGAACTCTTTCGAAGAAGTTTTGAAGGAAAACCTCTGAAGTGCTTGGCAGGTCTTGAAACTTCCAAAGCATTAGAAATCACGCATGAGGCCGAGCACCAGGGAGGAGCCAAGCTATTCCAACACTTACTCCATGTAGGTTATTATTGGCCCACCATGGAAGAGGATGCTAAAAACCATGTCAAAAGGTGTAAGGCGTGCCAAGTTCACGGCGATATGATTCACGCCCCCGCCGTTGATCTCCGAGCTATTGGAACCCCATGGCCATTCCATACTTGGGGTATGGACTTGATTGGTCCAATCAACCCTCCCTCCAGAGGGAACATTTGGATACTCACCGCTATGGCGGAGGGCGTCAACAATTCCACAAACGATACCAAGGAAACCAATGCTAACCTCCTGGAAAAAGTACTCATGTTGCTAAGCCGAATAAAAGTACTGGGCCACTGAAAGAAGATGTCGGACAATAAAGGTCGATGCTCCTCCCGAGCCTCGGCGA
This sequence comes from Rhododendron griersonianum, assembly GCA_018127125.1. Taxonomy (NCBI): domain Eukaryota; kingdom Viridiplantae; phylum Streptophyta; class Magnoliopsida; order Ericales; family Ericaceae; genus Rhododendron; species Rhododendron griersonianum. The sequence goes on from CM030798.1 coordinate 28,990,584, forward strand.
ACAGCACACTAGGCGTTAGCTTCACCGTCTCCTTTGTCTCCAAAGTCACGACGACACTCCCATCGGGATAGCGCATTATCATAAAATTACCCTCTTTCCACCAACGCCGACTACTGCGCATCCTTTTCCCATTCGCATCCTCTTGCAAGCTTGACTCGCCACCACCGCCCTCCTCCACACGGTCGGATTCCCCCCCCCCCCCCCGACCCTCCACCAAACCGGCCTCTTCCTCACCCTCCTCTTCTTCCCCTTCCTCATCGCCCCGGTCATCCTCCTCACTCCCCTCTTCTTCTTCTTCCCCTCCCGTTTCTTCCTCTTCCTCCTCCTCATTTAGCACCCCGTCTGATGGACGCATGTGACGGAGTGATTTACCTTTCCACGGATGAGACACCCCCCCGGAAGACACCCCCTCATCCTCCCAGATATCGTTCACAACTCCATGCACCCCCGCATTTTGCTCGAAAGTACCTATCGTCTCCAAAGAATCCAATGGCACCTCCAAACATCCTCCAGCCGCCGTTGCCGAGGCCTCCGCCCGTGGTGTTTTTACCGTTTCTTCCACATCATCGGTTTGCATCGCTTTCGAGCTCTCCTCACCACCTTTCCGTGGAGGGGCCACTCCCCCGGAAGACACCCCCTCATGCCCCCAAATATCGTCCATACCTCCGCGCGCCACGGCATGTTCATTTAAAGTACCTATCGCCTCCACAGAATTGGAAGGCACCCCCGAACCTCCTCCTGTCTCCGCTTCCACTCTTGGTATTCTCACCACCTCCTCCACAGTTTTGGGATGAATCGCTTTAGAGCTTTCCTCGTTTCCCTTGGAAGTCTACAAAAAAAAGAGAACAACAACCACATTACCACACCAGAAATTTAGCAAGAACAAGGAAGAATTAAAGCCATGAGAAGGCAACGATTCCTAACCTTTCTCCGTTTGCCGGACTTGACCACCCCCTCAGCATCTTTTGCAGGCCTCTTTGAAGTATGCTTGCTCTTCAATCGTACTCCCTCTGCCTGGCCCCCTCCATCCCGGTCACTCAAAGATACACTACTTCTCACATCCTTCGCCAAAATGCCATATGTATTTTTGAGATACTCTTCCACCCTCCCCAATACCTCCTCCTTAACATGTGGCGAACGGACACCAAACGATGCAAGGGCCGGATCCTTCACCTTTGGAAGGCATAACTCGCCATCCTGACTCAGCACATCTTCCACTTCCAAAGACACGGGAACTCCTTTCACATACTCCAGGAAGCGTACCAAGTTATCCCTCCAATATTTCTTATAGAGTTTCGTACATCCTCCCATCCTTTTAGCCCCAGGCAACGTGATCGTATGCATAGGCCTAAGTTCCTCCGGGAAGGCCTATTTCAGGAACCTTTTCCACACATCTCCCACAGCCCCCAATGGCAGCAACGATTTTGGCACCCCTTGATCATACCCGAATTGGCGTGCAACCCTCATCGGATCGTAAGTCACAGAACCATACTTCCCGTTCACAAAATATGGTAACTCCCCCCTCATCATACAACTCATCCTAAAAAGCTCCGCCGTGGAGGCATCATCTTTATTCGCAAAGGTCACCACATCCTCCTCCGAGTACACATTAAAAGAAAACACCCCCTTCGGCGTGTTTACATACGGCCGAGCAACAAATTCTCCCTCAATATCAATCACATCGGCAATACCACCCCGCACATCCCGGACGCCAATCCCCGACCATCGAGCTGACCGACAAACACTCCGGCACGGTTCCCCCTCCCCTCCACCATCATCCCCCCCAAAATCATTCGGTTCCGGTGCAACTTTAGGAAATCGCTCAAACAAGAACATATGGAGAAAGTTGGTGGCCACATAAATCGGCAAGTCATACCTCCCACAAGAACGTCGCGCCGCATCGTGAAGCATGTCTAACCTTTTGAACAAAGTCCCCAAAAACAACGGAGCCAACGGTACGGAATCCCCGGAAGCAAGGATCGCCGCAAGTTCAAACAATGCCGTATCAACACCATCCTTGGGAGGACCAGGAAAAATATTCCAAGTTAGCCAATAGGCTAGGAAAGCTGCCAAATGCGCCGGTTCTTTCAATCCCGGTCCATCAATCACTACCGGAGCTTCTTCCCCGGCCCTCGATGCACCCAAATCCTTGTACCAATATCGGGCCCATTTAGTAAAGGTATTCTTCACTCCACCACGACCCTTCTTCCCTCCACCTTGATCCTTCTCCCGGCGAACGGATTTCCGCAGCGCATCGACCACACCTTGTTGCGAAGGGGACAGCCTCCCGGAGGATGGGTCAACTTTTCCTAACATAGGCAGCCTAAGCAGACAGCCCACATCCTCCAAAGTGGGTCCTATCTCACCCCAGGCTACCGGAAGAGTATGTGAATCGGTACTCCATCGGGACACTACCACATCCATCCACTTCCGCTCCCGCAGAATCACCAATCGTAAACTGTTCACAACGGCACGATGAATGTCTGCCCTGCGTAACAATTCCACGAAATCGGCATTTCCCAAAATCTCATCCACCCAAGTCGCGAACGCGGTCAGAGGAACAACATAATTCCTGTAAGCAGACAAGCAATGTGGAAACTCACCACGTTCAACCTGGAATCTCAGCACTGACTTGGGAGAAATAAAACAGTCCTCCTCCACCGAAACCTCCTTATACCCTAACAACGGCTTGTCAACCACTTTTCCAACCTCTGCATCCGCCTCTACTAAGTGCCACAATTCATCACCGCCACCAAGATAGGGTGCCCGAAACCAGAACTCCGGACCAGGCAAAGGAGGAGGTGGTTTGTCTTTCTCTGCCTTAAGGGATCTGCTAGATTTGAGAGCCGCGGAAGAAGCACGTTCCTGCCGTGGTTCTACCACGGCACCGGCACGCCTAGTGACAAGAAGCTTGGGTCGCGCCGTCATACTTTTCCACAATAATATATCCGAACCCCGGCACCTGTCAGACGATTACCAAACAAGACAATCAAGATTCAATTTTGCGAGGGAAGGGCGCCACTTGCATCCCTTTTGCACCCTTGGCAGGAACAAGAAGATTTCATTTTTTTTTATAGCAAGGGGAGCCGAGTGCATCCCCCTTACACCCTTGGCCAACAACAAATATGTATCATCAAGGAGGAAGCGCCGTGGCACTCCGCTTGCTCCCTTGGAAAATAACACAACTTGCAAACGAAATGAAGATTACCTCCAACAGGCGTTCGGCAAAGTCACAATGTTCGAGCTCGAGTCGCCTCCGCGAAATCCACTGTACGAATGGACTTTGGTAGCTCTGCCAAAATTCCTCCCCCGGCACACACCCTTGGCGCCGACACCCACCTGCCCGACAGCCCCTCCTGCTCGACAGCTTCCTCCGCCCACCGAAATACCCAGCCGAAACCTCCCACCGACACCCACCTGCCCGACAACCCCTCCCTCGGCGCCACACCCTTCTTGCCGACACCCCTCCCGCCTAGATCCCCTCCCGCCGAGACTCCCCTTCCGCCGAGATCCCCTCCCGCCGAGCCCTATACCCCACCGAAACTCTTCCCTCCGCCGAACCCCTCTCGCCGACACCCCCACCCTCCGCAACCTACCCAGCCGAAACCCTCTCCCTCCTCTCGGTTTCTTCCCCTCCCTCTCGGCCTGGGTCTCTCTCCCCCCCTCTCAGTTCTTTTCTCTCTTTTCTCTTTCTCAGCAAAAGAAAAGACAAGGGGAAGAGATATAAAAAAAGGGGGTGGAGGAGAGAGTTTGGGACTTAAGTCACGAGATCTTCCGAAATCACTATGCCTCCCTCCTAAATCACTTTTTCGGAGGTGTGAAACGTGGGATTAACCTCGGATTGTTACCCCCTCCCTCGTCAAAGAGCTTCGGATGTCACCCCCTCCCTATATAAAAAACCCACTTACTTCCTCCGAGAATATCAAAAATTCTAGGAAGCCCACTTTCTCTCTCTAAAAAAAAATCACAAGGCTCTCAAACTTTTTCACTCATTTGGGTAGAAAGTAAAAATTAGAAGGTGAAATGAAATTTATACTACTACTCCTCGCAAAATGTAGAGTCATACCATTTTTGGAACACGAAGACGTCCTTTCATATCCCTAACCCTATAACAAGATATGAATCCTTCCATAAAAAGATGATGTGACGACCCAGTGGATATACAACACAAGAGGACATTACTGCCCGCACACACCCCCCTCGTGACATGAGTATGTGCGCGCAAGGGGACATTAATGTGGGTATATGAAACACCTCGCATCCAGACGCGCATCCTCCATAAACTCTTCCGGTAATCCATCCTGGGAGGAACAAGGTTCCCTCCATGGTCTAATTATGCCCGCACACACTCGCCTCGCGGCATGAGTATATGCGCGCAAGGGGACATTAATGTGGGTATATGACATGCCTCCTCCACGAAGTTCGGAGGAGCATGCCCTCCTCCACAAGACAAACCTCCAGGAGGAGCATGCCCTCCTCCACAAAGTCCACCTCCGGGAGGAGCATGCCTCCTCCACAAGTCCACCTCCGGGAGGAGCATGCCTCCTCCACAAGTTCCACCTCCCGGAGGAGCATGCCTCCTCCACAAAGTTCACCTCCGGGGGGAGCATGCCTCCTCCACAAAGTTCACCTCCGGGAGGAGCATGCCTCCTCCACAAGTTCCACCTCCCGGGGGAGCATGCCTCCTCCACAAAGTTCACCTCCGGGGGGAGCATGCCTCCTCCACAAGTTCCACCTCCGGGAGGAGCATGCCTCCTCCACAAGTTCCACCTCCGGGAGGAGTAAGGCCTCCTCCACAATGTTCACCTCCGGGAGGAGCATGCCTCCTCCACAATGTTCACCTCCGGGGGGAGCATGCCTCCTCCACAAGTTCCACCTCCGGGAGGAGCATGCCTCCTCCACAATGTTCACCTCCGGGAGGAGCATGCCTCCTCCACAATGTTCACCTCCGGGAGGAGCATGCCCTCGTCCACAAAGTTCATCCCCAGGAGGAGCATGCCTCCTCCACAAAGTTCATCCCCAGGAGGAGCAATGCTTCCTCCACAAACCTCGCCTCCGCCGAAGCAAGCTTCCTCCACAAACTCCGCCTCTGGAGGAACAAGACCTCCTCCAGGAACTCTCCACCTACGGAGGAGGGAGGTCACCCCCGGGCACCTCACCTCCTACTTAACACTTTGAAGATTCCACAAATACTTAAAGGCGACTCTGTACACCATCCTAGGCCGGGAGCAGGGCCTAGGTACCCCGCTTGGGACCTAAGGAGGAATGTGGTTTGGAGGCTAGAGCAAAGGGTTTGTCAAGGAGGACCGGCAAGCTCTAACTTGACCGGTCCTAGAGAGAGAGGGGGCATTGACCGCCATCTGACATCTCGGAAGAAGTATCATACCTATCTCCTGGCACCTCGGAGCCCGTATCATGCCTACCACCTGACTTAGCAGATGATACGGGTCTCCATATATCACCGAAATAGCCTCTGTCGGTTCCTTGATTACGGTCTCCCAAGGCCTGACTTGGGACTAAAAGAGGAAAGGAGGTCAACCTCCACTCTGCCCACCAATGGGGAGGAGCCTCACACCTGGCTCTCTCTCATCCCCAAGGTTCATATATAAGGGAAATTCAACAAAGCATTCAACAAGCATTCAATACACCGACCTACTCTCCACTGCCATCCCTCTCTCTCTCTAAGTCCGCCCCGAGCTCTCTCCTCCTCCACCTCCGGTGGTCTCGAGCACCATTGTAACAACCGCCATATACCCGGAGGGCGACCTCAGGTACTCTTCCCACTCCTACATCCCACAAAAGGTTAAGCTATTAGAGGGAGGAGTAACTCTCTAAGTTACTTTCTCAACACAAGCAATGTGTGTGTTATTGTCCAGTGAGCTTTTTCAGCATAAACAGTTAATAGTTTATGAACTTTCAGTATGAACTGTTTATAGTTTCTTATGACACTCCTATGGTCTCTGCTTCACTTCTAGATGCTATTGTACTTGAGTTTTTTTTTTTTTTTTATGAACTTCGTGTATGAAAATCTCTTTCAGATGTTGATGGATCTGCAAGATTGGAAGGAAGCTCTTGCATATTGCAGATCAACTATTCCAGTTTACCAGAGTAAATTATCTTTCACCTTAATTCCTCAGTGGGAGATTATCGAAGTTCTGTTACTATTATGCCTAGCTGCTAGTTGTTCTGCATGTTAAATAACCCATGAGGAATAAAGAAAACAGGAATAACAACAAAAAACCGAAAAATGAGACACCAACAAAGGCTTCAGAACAACTGTTCCTTCTGCTATTTGAATAGAGTACATTATTGGGGAATTAAGGCTAGTAGTTGTTGTGGTCTGAAGTTCCACTCTTGGGATGTCATTTGGTTGGTTATAGATGTGGATATGTGTGGTTTAATGAATGAGAGATCAGGTGTATATTTTTAAGGCAATGAATTAAGATAGCCTGTCTTTGCGTTTGGGGAATCGGCTTGTCGTAATTGAGGGCCTTCTCCATAGGTTTTCCCGTGTTTCGATTAACAACAAACAATGTTGCAAGAGAAAGGGGTAAAAAAACAGATGAACAAATCAAATGTGTTCCTATAAATGACTTCTGAAATCCTTGTGTGCTTTCACTATTCTACTGTCTAGCCTGTTTGATCTAGCTCTAGCAAAGTTCGTTCATTTGAATACAGAGTGGACAAGAACTGACACTTGTTTAGTGGAAGTAACGAAGAGGATATGAATTCTGAGCAGAATTGCAAAGCAAAAAGCATGAAATATCGACACCCATAAGTATTCATTATGAGCCAAATTGTCTTAAGAGTATTGCTGTAAAGTAAAATTATTTGTGATTATATTTTGAAATGCAAATGTGCTGTGGCAATAATATAAACTTTCTACTTCAATACAGGAGCTTATCCAGGGTTCCATCCTTTGCTTGGACTGCAATATTATACTTGTGGGAAACTTGAGTGGTTTGAATTCGCTCTTTCTTTGTTTATTTCTGTCTTCTAAGAATGGATCTGTATGTTTCTCCATTTACCAATAACTTCCTAAAATTGTTTAGTACGTCCACTAGATCACAATGCCCTAATCTTTGGACGGACTTCGTTCCTCGTAATAGAGATTATGAACATAATCATGAAAATCATTTTTATTACCATCTAAGAGTTATACATATGAAACTATATCTACTATGGATAAAGAGACTACATAAAGTGAGTCATCGTTGGAAGAGTTCAGCCACGAATGGATAAAGGACTGCATAAAGTGTGTATATGCAGCTATACTTCTGATTCTACCTATACTTAGAATCAAGAATGGGTAAAGTTTGGTTGTTAAACTACTGAAATTGTCTTAGACTGGATAATACTCGCATGTAATGGTTCAGTGACGTGTTTTACCACAAGAATAATCCTGATAGAAGATGAGTAGACTTACAAGGGAAGTCAACCTAAATGTTATTCGATAAGACTTGGACTCCCTTCGAAATTTAATTACTTGAGGTCTCAAGTAGGGCCCAAGTGCGAGTTCTGCGTTACATACCCCAATGTTGAAGACTCAGATGATAGCTAGTGTCCTGTAAGTTTACAAATTGAGTGCAAAGAAGTTAAATTGAGGATTTATCATGTTTACAAGCATACACTATAACTAGAGATTCAACAACAATAACAAAATCCATCTAGTCCCCAATCATTGGGGGTATGGGCGGGGGAGGATTGGAGCAGTGAAAAACTTGTGAATTCAGACTAGTATAGATACCGGAAAAATAATTATTGAGGCTACAGTGCGAACTTCAGGACAAAATCTCTTTTCATTTTATTTCTTAAATTTACAAAAGAGTAAAGACTGAGGTTTTAGTTCCTACAGGTTACTTGGGGACACGGACAACGCAATTAAGTCACTCTCCAAAGCAATGGACATATTGCGGATCACTCATGGAATGAATACGCCTTTCATGAAGGAACTCTCAATCAAGTTGGAAGAAGCACATGCTGAAGCTTCTTACAAGCTCTCATCCAAGAACAACTCGTCTTAAATTTGCTTCCGATTTGATTTACGAGGAGAAAGTAAAGAAGCTGCATTTGAGATTGTCCAAAAACTTATACAGAATGATGTGGCTGAGTTGTGGATCCATCACCTTAAGTTGCCATGTCATTACAAGAATGTCACTGCCATGCATTAGAAGATTATGCATGAAAATTTTGGCCGGATATTTTTTCCCTTCGGAACTTGGTTGAGATGGCCATCTCCTGATGGGCTTCTTCCGTCTAAGAGCAGATATTCGATTTCTAATTTTCACTCCTGCGTTTGTAGCATACACATTACTCGTATTTTGCGTAGAGTTTTCTGCGTTTGTAGACGTCTGGAAGACGACCTCTTGTATAGTTTTCTGTGTAAGAGCTCTCTCTCTCTCTCTCTCTCCCTGAAGAAAATGCGTGTTAGTATATTATCCAATGTTTCAGACCATCTGAGAAGAACAGCAATCGGAACGTTCCAGAGGATTTTTCAACTTTCGCCAGTGATCTGAAGACAAACTACTTGTCAAATGCGGACCTTTAGATTCAAAATTTGTGCCGATAGTCTTGCGCATAGGAATGTTTTTTAGGTTGATCCCCTGACACGAAAACATATTTAAGCAAATTTTAATGTCCAAATCCAAACTACCTTCAGGGCACCACATGCATTTTTACATAGGAAGCTGAAAGGCCTGATTGTTTTTGTTTGCCAATGCACTAAATGAAACCATTTTGTTTCAGATAGCTTACATTGACTGACTACATTGTGAGAGCTAATAGATACAAAGCTCACAAATCAGATGAACAAGGCTACATGCCTGAAAAAACTACTCCCTCCGTCCCTTTTTAAATGTCCTGCTTCGTAACTCCAACTTATTAAAAAGACATCATCATTATACATTTCACATCAACTTTTTACTCCACTTTCCTTACTTACCCATCATCATTACACTTTTACTTACTAACTTTTCAAAATGGAATCTACTTTTAGGGACAAAATAGATAATTCACTAACTTTTACCCACTAACTTTACAAAATGGACACTTATTAAGGTACAGCCCAAAATGGAATACTGGACTGTAATAAAGGGACGGAGGGAGTAGCTTGGAAAACAGAAACACCCAACGTATAGCAGACCTAACCCCAAAAAGACTCAACCCGCATAGAAGACATGACATGAGACCACAGACCTAGACCAAGACAATCCACCCCCAAAGAGCAGACAGCAAATAAGCACAAAAGACACAAGTATGTATGATATGCACCCATATAACTAAACCACTGGAGAGGCGTAACATAGGCATAATATTTTACCAATAGGTATAACATAGGCGTAACCAAAACCATTGAGAGACGTAACATTTACAAAATAAGTGCATACCTTTTTTGCATCTTAACCATTTGAGATAGCATAACCTTGAGCATCTCCAATCCAATACTCTATTTGAGAGTATCAAAATACTCTATTTTATTCATAAAGCGATTTTGGAGGAAATCACTATTCCTATTTACTCCAATCACAAACCCTCTATTTTTCCCTCTAAAATAGAGAAGGCTTGAGAGGATGGGTTGGAGGAGTTCCATACTCTCAAATGGAGGAATAGAGCATGGGTTGGAGATGTTCTAAGGATACAAATGCCATTTTAAAAGGTGAATAGTGTTATAGAGGGGATCCTCCATATTTTCTCCCATCCTCTAAATATGGAGGATCAAAATCCCATCCTCTCAAATAGAGGAGGCTTGAGAGGATGGATTGGAGGAATTTCATACTCTCAAATGAAGAAATAAAGCATGGATTGGAGATGCTCTTAACCATTGACAGTTGAGACCATTGAGAGGCATAACCTTAACCATTTGAGATGACATAACTTTAACCATTGAGAGGCGTAACAAATTTTGTTATACGGGGTGTGTATTGGAGTTTTTTCCATCCAGAATACTCCTCAGTCTGAATACGAAATTATCCACAGTGTAGTTCTCAGCACCACCATTTGCTTTCACCCATAGAGCAACTCTTATCTTTATGAGTTCCAATATTTCCACCCAGTCAGGATTTGAATTTTCAAAGACATAAGGATTCCTCTTGTTGTTCCAAATGGCCCACATTACTGCCAGAGGAATAACATCCCAAATAACCCTTTGCTTTGGTTTCAAGCACCATCCTTTCCACCACATGATGAGCAGGTCAACCACAGTTTGAGGAAGGACCCATTGCATACCCCACCACAACAGAATTTTTGATCCACACATTCCAAACTGTACGAGACTACGTATTTGGGAATGCATACAACCTTTACCAGTTATATAAAGAGAATCTTGATAAACAGTATGAGACTATGTATTTAGGAATGCAAATAACATTCACCAATTATATAAAGAGAATCCTGACAACCAGTTTGAGATTACGTATTTGGGAATGCCTTCACTAGTTATATAAAAAAAAATCTTAACCAATATGAGACTATGTACTTGGGAATGCAAACAACATTCACCAGTGATATAAAGAGAATCTTGACAACCAATATGAGACTATGGCTCCATGTAAACTTATTCGGGTTAAAAATTAATGTGACTTTTCCTTCTGAGACTATGGCTCCAATATGAGACTATCCCCTCAAATCGGGTTAAAAATGTCTTTTCCTTCTGAAAATGTTTCCAAAAACTTTCTTCATCAAAGCCATATTTGGTGTCTTTTCCGTTTTTTTTATATTCTCAATCCAATGATTTATGCGGGTAATAAAGCAAATTTTACATTATTCACTCTTATCTGGTTACTTTTATCCGTCCATATCAACTACTATCAAGTATAACCTAATCCCCTTTTTAACTAATTACCCCTTATATCATATCCACCTCTCTTCCTTATTCACCAAAAATATTATCCGTCCGACAAACGGACCGTAGGTAAAGATGAGTTATATCTACACATGCACTAGTATTACTATCAATAAAGTCATGACAGTACTTCATGCAATCTCGAACCTATAAGTACGAGCGGAGGGGCTGGCGAAGGGAGGTACGTAGGAGAGCATGACAAGTGGGGTCTATTTCACTATTTATTGGGGCCGGCCCTATTCATTTGGGGTCCTTGGCGAACTTGCAAAAGGGGCCCTCTTTATATATATCTAATTAAAAATAGCAATTAAGAATGAAAATATACATATATACAACATGTATTTTTCTTGTAGCTTGTAAAAATAATTGAACAAAGCATAGCGAAAAACATTTAAAAAAAGAAGAAGAATCGAATACTCATTTTATACATGGAAAAGTGATAAACATGTGTTTGTGGATACAAAATGACATAGATTGGTTTAGCGGTACCGTAAGCATGCTTTTGTGCTAAGTTCGATTCCCAACAGCTAAAGCTTGCAAATGAATTTTTCTTCCAACCATTTAAGCATCAAATAATATAAGAACTAAAGACGAAGTGGCAGACACAAGTATTGAACCCACGACCTCTCACTTATGGGCCGAAGTTCTCGCTGGCACAAGATGTGGATCGTATTATATTTGGGCCATTTTATACATAATACTTGCCTCGACCTGTGGCCCCTATTTTAAAGCAGAGACTTCTTGGGCCTCGCCCTAGGATTGAGCCCGCTATTATATGAAGATCAATTCACACGATACAATTCAAAAATGGTCGTCAAATGTGATCACCATCAAGTTGCTCCTAATAAAAAGGTGTACGTGGTCTCTTTTTTACACACATGGTAAATGTATTTATTTTCTTTTAGTACTCCGTAATTCACAAAAGAAATATAGTCTAGAGTGGCCTTGTTTGATAACCTAATTCAGTACTTAAAACTGAATAGGTTAAATAAAAATGAAATAAGTTGGTTTGATAACCAAAATAGAGTGTACTGAATATTTTCAGAGTTTAACGGAAGTAAAGAGTAAAAAAATAAGTAGGTCCCCCCTACTTTTCACTTATCACTGAACACGCTCCACTCTCTCTCTCTTCCCTCTCTCTCTCTCTCTCTCTCTCGCCTCTTCTTCTCCTCTTTGCCCTCCCGCTCCCTCCCATCTTTTTTGGCAAAGGCTATGATGCTCCCATCCAAAACCACTGGTTTTGGGAGTATGATACTCCCATCAAATTTGAACCGTAGGATGTGGTTCTTTTAATCTTGGCCATTCATCAAATCCCCTCCTTTCTTTCTCTCACTACCACCTGTTCCCGGTTGCTTCCGAGTAAAAGGAAAAAAAAAAGTTACGCATCACAAGTAAATATTTTGAAAGCCCTAATTAAATTATCATCGTCTACCTCTCCGATGCCTCCATAGCCGGACGCCTCCACCTCCACAGCTCTAAACGCCTCTATCTCTCTCCCTTCTGCACGGTCGACGAAAACCCTCACCGTTCTTCCACCTCTATACCTCCATAACCCCTAAACAAACAACACAAACAACGACGAACCCTCTCTCGTCCTCAACGGTCGGTCACAACGAAAAGCTCTCTCCATTGTGTGAGGTATTTCTCTCTCTCACTCTCTCAAACACACAGCCACCACTACAATACACAAACACCCCTGCACATAGGGTTTTGGGGGGTTTTGTAGGTTCTCTGGAACAGAAAACCAAAAGACAGCTAAGAATCCGGGAGTATGGAACAGAAAACCACACCTCTGCTCCTTCTTCTTTCGACAATTTTTTTTTGTTGTTGCTAAGCTTTGATGTGGGTTTGTTGGCTTGTTTTGTTTTAACGTGGGTTTGTGGGTTCTCTTATGAACTGATTTCTATTATTTTAGTTGAAAAACTAGATCTGTACATGATTGGCTCAAGTTTCGACACGTTTCATTATAGTCTGTAGTTGAAAATTCCAATTGTTTGGTTTGTTTGACTTGGGGTTGTGGATTTTGCTTTCTTTAATCATTGTACCTCAGGAGTGTTTTTTAGTTTGCTCTGTAGATAGTCATTGTACCTCAGGAGTGTTTTTTTGCCAATTACTTTGATTTGGAGCAATTTAATGAGGAAGAAGCCACTAAGGTATAAAATTAGTTCTTTTATTCATCTTACAGTTACAATTCGTTTGGACCACTCATTATTTCTAATCTTTGGTTATTTTGTTAAATGTAGTTGAGATTCCCTTCTGAAGAGGGTAGGAAGAACTTGATTTTGGACTTGATCCTTTGTGGGGAGAACGTAATCAGGAATGAAGTCATCCGAAAGGCTCAAGAAAAATACCGCAACACTAGAAGGATAATTTGATACCACTTGTAGTTCTTTTTGTGAACTTGATGATATGGCAAAATTCAATCATGTTGTAAACTTGATGAATGTGAAGTGCCTTTGTGGCTTTTGTTGTAAACTTGATATGGCAAATACTACCTTCTTTGGCTTCTTTTATTTTACTGTTTCTTAGTTTTCTGCTGCTAGTTATGGCTGTGCTACTGCCTTGCTGTTGCTGCAGCTGACTGTTATCTCATGGGAGTAGTTGATATTGTAATGGTTATTACTTGAGCTAGAATGGTATATTGCTGCAGTTGACTATTATCTTAGTTGCTACTGTTATGCTCCTTGTTTGCTGCTGATGTCTGATCAAATGACCAGCTGTTATGGTGATATGTTCTGTTATGGGATTGTTCTGGATAGTTTTCTGTTGCTACTGCTATTTCTTCTGCTGTTCAGGTGTTGGGTAATCTGTTGGATGGCTATTTTGCTATTGAACTGCTGCTGCTGTCCATGTGTTGTGCTGCTGGCTGCTATGCTCCTACGGCTGCCTTCTGTTCTGTTATGATTGTTGTTTGCTATTGAACTGCTGCTGGCTGCTATGCTCCTATAACTGTTGCATTTACAAAAATCTGGGCATACTTCTCATTTCCATAGCATTACTTACCATTTATACAGGGTGGGTTTACTAAAATCTGGGAATTCTTACCATTTTAATAACCGTACTTAAAATCTGGGCGTAATTCTCATTTCCATAGCATTACTTACCATTTTATACAGGGTGTGCTTACTAAAATCTGGGAATTCTTACCATTTTAATAAACTGTGCTTACAAAAATCTGGGCGTACTTCTCATTTCCATAGCATTACTTACCATTTATACAGGGTGTCGTTACTAAAATATTGGGATTCTTATCATCTCAATAACTGACAGAAATCTGGGCATACTTCTCATTGCCAAAACAATACTTACCATATAAACAGGGTATGCTTGCTAAAATCTGGGCATTGTTACCATTTCAATAATCGTACTCACTGCCTTAGCATGAGTACAGATAAGTTCTTGTCCAGATCATTATCTTAGTTTTACTGAATTAAAAGATTACAATAAACTTCTTGTCCCTATTTAATGCCTTAATACAAATAAAGGTTACATTTATCCTTCACAATCCTTGTCTGAAATTATCTTCCCATCCTCCAATGTTGCTGCCATGGAACTGGGCTTGCACACTCTCGAAATTTCTTGACCAGTTAGCAGTCTATAAAGTTCAAGTTTGAAAATTAGTGAATGGACAAATAAATAATATTCTATCAACTAACTAGATAGTAAGAGGCTTGTTTTATGTGACTTGTTTTAATACCTACTTTATGCATAGTATTGGCCGAGGTTTTATCAGAACTACTAACCTTCCTGTGGAAGCGGAGAAAAGGGACACCACAAGGCCCTATCATGGGATGGTTGTGGACGCTCACAAAGTTATTAACCAAGTACATGCCAGAACTTCTCTCCAATGTGACACTAAATACAGCAGGACATCCAACTCTAGTAAGTGCGTGCAACCCTCTTATTTGATCTTCCCTCTTCAAGTATTTAGTGTCTCTATATCCTTCTTTTGAGTATACCCACTTTCTTGACTTTACAATACCAGCATTGTCCTTGTGCATATTATAGTTCCGAATACTAAAGCCGTTAACTTTGGCATATGCATTATAGAATGTTTCTCCATCCTCATGCATGTCAAATGTCATTTGATAAACTTCTTCTTCCGTTAATTCATCCAACCGTTTTTCGTCATTTCCATCATCATTGCGAGAGTCGTCACAAATGTCAATCACTACATTCTTTCCATTCCGCTGAACATTGTCATCCATCTCTCAAAATCTGATCCAAACAAATAGGTTCACAATTAATGGTAAAAACTAACATATATATGTTAACCATAAATACTATATTACCTACAGTATGGCAAGCAAAACTATGTTACCTACGGAGATTACCTACCATTTTCATAATCACAGTTACCATAATAAAAGGGTCTTTACTAAATTCTGGATATACTTACCACGAATATAGAGAACATATTCTCCTGATACTTCCTAAATACGGTTTTCATCCGTAGTAAAAAGACCATAAAAAGAGGTAAAAAAATCCATAGTAAATGGTAAGTATAGCCATAAGGCCCATAACAAACGTGAAAATCTGGGAAGCTTCATTAGATTGTTGTGAAACATTTATTCGAGATTCTTCAACTTATGATCATTTGGTAAGTTGGTATGAGGTAATTATCACAACTAATTTCAATTTATTCTTCAAAAAACTTACTTGGTAAGCTTCTTCAACTTGTTATGGAGTTTCTTCTTAAATCTTCATTTTTTGGACAAGAGAAGAGATGAATGGGAGCTTTTTGGACAAGAGGAGAGATGAATGGGAGCTAGAGGAGTTAGAGTGGATAAGTTTGTAGGGTTTAAGATAGGTATGGAGAAATCTAGTACCATTAATGTCATAATTGGTGGTAGGTGAACAAGGCAATTGGCAAAACGTGAATTAGTTTGTGTGGTAAAATTGGTCTAAGGATATAGTCGTTATTCCCTTATTTCATGGTAAGTATTGTCAACCACGTGGTAAGTTTTATCAACGAATATTAGTCCATCGTAAAAATTCAGTTTTTATGGTATCTCTAGCCATATTCTTTGGTAAGTAACCTTTATTCTATAGTAAGTATGACATTAATGACGGGTAGGTATACATTAATGTATATCGCCATTATTGAATATCACCATTAATGTTTTATTACCTACCACATTAAATTTTATTTGGATATATTGTATTATACTTTTATGATAAATTAAATAAAAACAGTCATATTAATAAAATTACTTTTAAAAAAGGATCAAATAAATGAGATATTTCAATTTACTGGTTCACTAATGGTTATTCTTACATTAACAAAGTGATCAATGTTAATCTCAAAGACTGTTACTCCTTCATTTGTTAAGTGATCAATGTTAACCATCAAATAACCATTTTTGAAATTTGCTAATTGTGTAACTTGAATGATTGAAATAGATAAGTCTATGGTTAAGCAATTAAACAAATTAGTCAGCCTACTTTAGCTAGTTATATTAATTTTCACTAATTACTATCATTCAACATAATTGTTAACTACCACATCTGCCAAATATGATCTTAATCGATTCAAATTGTTTGATCAATTGGCTGAACATATAATCAGATCAATCAATTACAAATGAATCAATTCTCGTTGATTGATCGCTGCCAAATATATTAGTATCAACACTATTAGTTGTTAGATTTGTAAAATATATCATATTGATCACTATAAACTATATTAATGAATTTGAATAGCCTAATTTCATTAAATACTAGAGAATTTTACAAAATTATTCAATCGCTATTAAACAAAAATATATTTATCGTACAATGTTGTTGTAACAATCAACTTGAAGCGTCATTTTATAATATATATTAACTAAATTTGTAAGCTATCAAAATATTAATAAATATATTGTTTTTTCCATAATATTTAAATCTAAGTTACTTAAATATATCTATAATAAAGGATTATTTAAAAATTAATCAATTAAATACATTTATAATGTCATTTGAAAATTATGGAAAATATTTTTCAAAATTTTATATTTTCATAACCAATTAAAATTAAATTTTTTATATTTTTTAGATAATTCTTCTAATATTTAACTCCCTAAAATTGCAAATTTTCCCGCCAAAAAATCAGATCCCTTTTTTTTTTACTTAATGGCAACTTGTTACCTGACCAACTGGTTGTAGTAAGCATTGCCTGTTTGTGTGGTAAGTGTTACCTTATACAATGGTAAGTGTTGCCTTAGTAAATGGTATATGTTGCCTGTTCTGTGGTAAGTAATTCTCCGTTTTTTTGGTCAAAACCACCTCGTTTTCAACAAAACCACCCATGTTTTACTTTTTGGTTTCAATCCAAGGGCTGAGGTTTATCTATTTTCAATCCAATGACTCTAATTCAATGGAAGTATGATGCTCCCATACCGCTTGGGAGCATCACAGAAGTTTTGATCTTTTTTGCCCTCGCCTCTCATTCATCACACGAACAAATTTTGTGAACTAAGTCCCATCTCCAGGTTTTCTCTCTCTCTATCTCTGTCTCTGCCATGGCCGGTCTCTGTATTTTCTATTTTTTACATAGGGTTTCCAATTTATACTGTTTGAGAAGTGGGTTTTCAGTTTATATTCTTTGAATTGAGAGAGAGAGACTATTGGAAAGAGTTACTATTGGTTTAGGCAACTAGAATTTCTAATTAGATTGATGTTTTTGAGAAATTGATCATCATACCCAAATAATTCTCGTCAACCGCTAATTGAAGAACTACCCTGTTCTTTGAACCATTATAACAAAGTGCTTCTTATGAACAAAAATGGTCGGTGTCATAGGAATAAAGAAGAGCGATTCAACCTTGCACATGCGAGGTTACATAACGTGATTGAACGTGGTTTTGGAGTTCTGAAGGTTTGTTTTCCAATACTAAAAAGGATGCTATCATATCCTTTCGCGGTACAAAGAAATATGGTAATTGCTTGCATAACCTTGCACAATTTTATTTGGAGGACTTGTATTTCAGATCAATTTCTTGACGAATTCAACGACCCAAATGCTTTTTACGGCAATGCTCAACAACATGTGGATAATTTCGAAGCAGGTGGAGGATTGACCCAAGCCGACCAGATTTTTATGCTCAACTTATGAGAGCAAATTGCAATGCAATTGAACGCTGGGAGAATTTTTCCCAGGTCTACTGTACCACTTTCCAAACCCATTAAGTCCACTTCTAAATTCTATAACCCCATAAGTCCACTTTTAACTTCCATATTCCTGGTTAGTCTAATATACCCCTAATTTTCAAAAAAAATATTGCCCCGTAATTTACTCCATTTCCGTTTTTTCCTCCATTTGAAACAAATTCATTTCACCCCTGTAAAACCCCTCTCCCCTTCCCCCCCCCCCTTTCCAGACGAACCAGATTCGTGAGAAACCAGACGATTTCCCATTACGAACGAGACTCGTCGGCGTTCTTCGACCGAGAACGATACTCGTCGGCCTACTTCGTCTCCCCTCTCAAAACCCCTCACCCCCTCTCATAACCCCTCACCCCCTCCCAACTCGTCGACATTCTTCGACCGAAAACGAACCAGAGGAAGAAAAGTGAATCGGTTTGCTCCTCCATTCCTCGGTCGCCTACAATTTGTCGTCTTCGTCAGACGTTCTCCTTAGTCCACCAAAAGGCGCGCTAGTCGCCGTCATTCTGCATCCTCGTCGCCGTCGAAACCCTTTGCCGTCAATCTCCTCAGTTTGCTTCGATTCAATCGGTATGTTACTTAGAAACCTATTGTGAACTTTGGGTATATATGGTTATATATTTGCTAGGTTGTTGTTTGGTAAAGTGATTGGTAAACATAAAGTTTTGGTTGTGTAACAAACATGGGCATATAAAGTTAGGGTTTTATATACGAATATAGGGTTATATGTTGCAAATCTGAGCTGTATGCGAGTCAATCTTCTCCGTTCCGTATGTTTCTTAGAAAACCCAAAGTGAACTTTTGGTATATATGGTTATATATATTTTCTAGGTTGGAGTTTGGTAAAGTGATTGGTAAAGTTAGGGTTTTGATTGTATAACAGTACCAAATATCTATTAGTGGACTTAGTGGGTTAGAAACTTGATTAGTGGACTTAGTGGGTTAGAAACATGCTATAGTGGATCTCTCACCAATTTTTTTATATAAACTACTCTTGAGTGTTAAATTTGATTTTGCTACTTTAATATTTGATGAAGTTTCAGTGATCAACAATATTTAGTATAATTGTTGAGCGTCTTTCTAATATTTTGTGTATAATGTTATAATTTTTGATAGCGGCGTGCTTTGTCTGTATGTATAATTGATTGTGATTTACTAGTCCTGAATATATGAAGGGTAAAGTTGAAAAATAATTGACTTTCAGATTTCAGCTCATTGGACAGATCAAACAGCTTATTTAATTCAATTTTAAAATTCAGTACATATTGAACAGCTTCTTAACTTAAAAAATTCAATATTCAGTTTTTGGTACTTATTTTTTAGTTTTATCAAACAGAGCCTACTATAGAGACAAGGGTAGAACAATATATTGCTACTTGGAAACAATGGGCTAGTACAGTACACTAAAAAACTGATTCAAACTGATCGATCCTCACTGAATCGAAACAACTCGAATGCATAACTATGATTCGAACTGATCATACTACTCGAATGAATTTTGACCAGCCACTCAAAATTCTCATATACTAGTTATTAACCATTTAACCTATATATGTATATGTAGCCTCAACCTTCTGAAGGAGCCCAGTCGATAGTTTTCCCAGTAAAATTAGGAGTACCAAGTGGTAAATCCACCTGCATTTTCGACCTAAAGAACATGCGCAAGGAGGACATGACTCCGGTCACCAGTACTTTGTACATGAGGGACGGCGGTTGAACCATTTCGGTTGGCCCAAATTTGCACCAAATGTTCAGCACTCCCTGATGAGGCAGCTGCGGCTCCTTCTCCTCCTCCTTTTCGTGACCACCGGGTAGCTGAGGATCGCGCTGCCTCCGTGCTTCGACACAGCCTCGTAAAGATCAGTGACTTCAACCTGCATAGATAGAGCCAGAATATTAATTGGCAAGATAAAATTATTCACAGTGAACACGAAACTAAGAATTACTATCACCGGACTAACTTTGTGGGACGAATGGAGTATCAAAAAGTTACACTTTTTTTTTTTTTTTCTGGGTTGCTCCGCTTATATATATACCTGCACCTCTCCGACGGGTCGGTCCCCTAAGGTCCGCTTGCAAAATAGCTTTATTGCAATCTTCACTCCGGGTTGTTCTACGGCCAGCTCAGCGAGAGTGAACTTGGCCGTAAAATTCCATGCCGGGTTCACCCCGCCGTGGTAGTCCACCGGAGTTCTCTTCTCTGTCCTTGGGATTCCGGCGATCGATACCGTTGCGTAAACTTTCATGGAGAAAATGTTGCGGACGTCTTGAAGATCGTATGCTGAAAGAAGGTTTATTTCCAACGTCCTGCACTGCATGTTGTTTCTTTCTGCTCCTATGTAAATTAGTATTTGTTGTAGAGTTCACTACGATCGAGATGGTCATAATGCAATTTATAAAGTGAGAAAAAACACGAAAAGAAAGACCGAAGGGCGAAGACTAATAAAAAGAGTTTTTTTTTTTTTGATCCGCTAATAAAAAGAGTTTATTTCGAAAGACTTGTTCAAAGAAAGACTTTGGGAAGAGTTGTTTCGACGTGTTATTCCCAAGTAGACAAACAACAAAAATAATTTAAAGTGAAAGGGGGCGTTTAATTGGTAACCTTTTTGTTTTCAATTTTTAGTTTTTATCTTTACTTTTTTGAAAACTAACGAAGAAAACTTGTTTGGTACTTTTTTATTTTTTATAAACTTTTTTCGAGTTTTTGTAAATTATGAAAACTACAAAAATGCGTTTTTCCCGGTTTTTTTTTTTGTGTGGAGAAACACAAATATTACCAAACGTATTTCATATTTTTGTTTTTATGAAAACATAAATCTGTTTCTACTTCTAGTTTCTTAAAAACAAAAAACTGAAAAGGTGCTTACAAAACGTAAAGAAACTTTTTTGCTTACTCACAAATTCAAGTGAACTTTTATTTACTTTGACTACAAATGAATGATTCAGTGTAGAAATTATTGATAAAAAATAACAAATATATATGTAAAAAAATTATTGATAGAAATTTTGGGGTCCTGGTAGGGTACCACACGCGTGGTATCCCGTCGGCGATTCAGATCGTCCAATTATGTTTTGGACAGTTCGGAATTGAAAGAGAGAGTGGTGGGGTGAGGGGAGAGAGAATGAATATTTCTAAACCGTCCAAAACACGTTTGGACAATCCGGATCGCCAACGGATACACGATTAATCTCTTTGTTAATTCCCATGCGTCACTCCATTCTATACAAATTTTTTACTTAACTATTCGAAAATCTGATTAATTCAACCAGTATAAAAGTTAATTTAATAGATTTGAAAAAGCCCTATTAGCCAGCACTTCCCACGCTTTATGGATTTGGGCAAATCCATAATCTAGAGTGACACCATTTGACATGCACCATATTTAAGAATGTGCTTAATTTAATCAATTTCCATTGGCCATATCAAGTCGTGAATTTAAAAATGAGTTTTTTTCATCACCTTGCCCCACTTCCAACATTGTTAGCCAGAGGAACATTACTGAAATTTATGTTGGAAAAAGAACATGTACACAGTACTTTTTTTTAAAAAACATTCAATTCATTTCATAACAAAGCACGAAGGCAATACAGATTTCATCAAAAAATATAAGAATGAGCCAAAACTACCCAGACTTCGACACATGCACCCCATGCAGAAACAAGACCGGCGAAATCGCCAGATGAGAAGCAATCAAGGTCTAGATAGTAGAGAATTCCAAACGGACCGGACCCCAACTCAAATTCGAGAAGCGCATGTGAAATCTTGACGGCAAGCGCCGTTCACCGGAGCAGAAGTCGTTCACCGTAGCAGACCCCTTCACCGAAAACAGCAGCCGGACGAACCTCAATACCAAAGACGGAACCAGGATTTTATCCTAACAGTAGCGAAATGTATACTAAAAAAATCTAATGGTGGCGAGATTATATAAGTTGAGCATAATTTTTTTTTACATATAATAATTGCAATTTCTAAAATTCTTGTCGTGGCAGTCGCCGCCACTAGACCCCCCTGGTCCCATCCTTGCTCAGTACTTTAATTAGTGATATTAATTCATGTTAGCTCTAATTGGAATTATAAAAACAGTGGGATATTGATTAATTTTGTTGTTGTATAGATTAGATATACATGATCAGTTAAAATAATATTTGGCATGTGGGTCAGCAAATTGATGCTGTGGAAACTTTGGATTTTTGATAAATGTGATGAGATCTCTCTTTATTTTGAAAAATAATTGGATGTACGTACCCTTTTATAGGTCGAGAGATATTTTCCATATCATAGTGAATATTAATCTCATGTTTATTGATTCAATGACGAGCACCGGTTATTTGACTCGGTCACATGTTCATAAAATATAGGCATCACTACATTTTTTTTACAACTCCGTGCATAGCTCGGGTCATCGCTAGGTCATACAATATAGATGTCAATAATTTATTTTTATAATCTTTCTTTTTTGTTTGTTTGTTTGCTTTAGAGAAAGAGAGAGTAGATCGGAGGGAGGAGTTCGCTGGGGATTAATCACCGGAGGGAGACTCACCACCGGAGATGGTGTTTTGCTCGGGAAGAAAAGGTGGAAATAGTGGGACTCAATTGCCGTCGTATTGAGTAACAGATAACATTATTTGTGCAAATCTTATCTTTGTATCTTCCAAAAAAAATATAACTTTATCTTTTACAGAATAATGACTTGAAAAATACAATAAAACACATACGTTGGTTTGGATATATCACCATATCTGTTTGTTTTATTGTGATTATATTATATATATATATAGTACAAAATTTGCATATATAACCTTATCTGTTATCTTTTGAGATAATACAGAGTATAAATTTGGATAGATAACCATATCTGTTGATTTTATTACGATTATATAAAATATATAATTCGCATACATTAGTCTTTTTGTATAATACAAAGTATACCTTTGGACAAATAAGCATATCTGTTGGTTTTATTGTGTTTATATAGAATACAAAATTTGTAAAAATAACCTTATCTATTTTTCTTTTTGGGATAATACAGAGTATAGATTTTGACAGATAAGCACATCTGTTGATTTTATTGCAATTATAAAGAGTACATATTTTGCATAGATAACCTTATTTGTTGGTTTTTTCAAAAATTAAAAGTATAAATTTAGACAAATAACATGTATAAGGTTATTTGTTTGTTTTGTGTGGCACACATAACATCTTTTAGTTAAAAAAAATACCACATATGGTTAAACTTTTTTATATTGCCATATAGTAAAAAAAAAATGAAACACATGTTGGTTTGGATATATCACCATATCTGTTTGTTTTACTGTGATTATATATAGTACGAAATTCGCATATATAACCTTATCTGTTTTCTTTTGAGATAATATAGAGTATAAATTTAGATAGATAACTATATCTATTGATTTTATTACGATTATACAAAATACAAAATTCGCATATCTAACATTATCTGTTAATCTTTTGTATAATACAAAGTATAGCTTTGGACAAATAAGCATATCTGTTGGTTTTATTGTGTTTATACATAGTACAAATTTTATAAAAATAACTTTATTTGTTTGTCTTTTTCAATAATACAGAGTATAGATTTTGACAGATAACCACATCTGTTAATTTTATTGCGATTATAAAGAGTACATATTTTGCATAGATAACCTTATTTGTTGGTCTTTTTGAAATGGAGAAGGTATTTCAGGATTCACATTTTCGAAAATGAGAAAAGGCAGACAAAGACAAAAAATTGCAAAGTGAAATTGAGTCAAAGCTACTACTTCTATGAGATGAAGACAAAACTACTCCTCTGACATTCCCAAACACAAAATACTGAAAATAGGAGTCTATATCATCGGTTCCCATATCTGCTAACACTATGACAACAACCACTTCTCTCTCTCTCTCTCTCTCTCACACCCACTAACTCAATTCCTAAACGACAACGATTGAGAAGTCACCGGAGGCGTGAGGCTTTTAGCCTTAGTGCCACAACAGTCCATCACCCTTCGTCCTACAAAAGAACGGAGCCGATCTTTGATCGTCGGCGTGCGAAGCTTCGAGGAGGAGCTGTAAGACCTCAGGTTTGAAAGAGCTTGAAAAGTCGCCGGCGTTGGCTTCGCCTTCAGATCTGAGCAAGGAGAAAAAGTTAGCCACCAGCAAGACGTACTGATTGCAGATGAGGGGAGGGGAGAGAGAGAGCCGCCAACACTCTTCAGAAAACAGAGAGAGAGAGAACGCGAGAGAACAACGGAAGGCCACTTTTGTCATTTTATAGACCTCAGACTCTATATAAAATGTAATAATGGACCCGAACAGTTACAAGAACTTAGGTTGGACTAAGTCCCTTATTGGGCCTGTTCTTTTGGACCCCCACCCAATTTGTAGATATAACAATCAAGAGGAGAAGACCTCACCAAAATTAGAAGAACAGAAACCCACCAAAACAGAGCTGAAATGGAGAGCCACCAACTGGAAGTAATCTGCCCCAAAGATCCGAAATATCTGCCGTAGAGTAGTAGTAGAACAAAGTGGATGCACAAGAGTTTTTCCTTCCTTCCTCCACCGAATACACACATGCACACTGAAGCACTCAACGTTTTTCTTGTTCCAGATGCTACGAATGTAATTGAATTCCCCAGGAGACAAAAACTAATTTAGCTTCCCAGAGAAGCTTACCAAGCATGTGCTAATCATGTGCTCCAAAGTGTGTAGAATATTCCAAAACTAGCCCACAAAAAAAATATAACTCTTTTTGGGCCGAACAAAATATTATTGGGCTAACAAAATACAGAAAGTCTGCAGATCTGTGCATAATCTGTGCACAGATTGCATTGTGGGGCCCACTAAGGGTTCCATACAAATAATCCGAGCCGTTCATTATATTTAAAATATTTTTTCAAGTGCCCCCGCGGTAAATTAGCTCAATCCGACACCTATAAGTACTTGATCTAATTGTCTAACTTTTTATTCTCTAAAAACCCGAATCAGTGTTGGCTTCCAAATCAGTGTTGCTGTCTCGTTCGTTAACATCCACCGGGCGGGCCGGGTTCGATAACATACACATACACATACTTCTCCAAATACTTGTAAATCATTTTCAACATTTCATAAATTGCTCTTATTTCTTAATTAGGAACAAATTAATGTGAACAGGAATTTTTGCATAGTGTCATTTAACGACTACTGAGACTCATGTAAATAAATAATCTTACTATTAAGCAAAGTTTGTGTTGTATCCAGCTAGCTATGAATTAAAGAGCAATTTATAAAATAAAACATTGGAATGTCATAGAAACTAGGAATAAAGTTCAATGGAGAAAGTAAAAATTGGTTGAATATGAAGGGTACCGAGTTAAATTAGATATATTTCGAAGGCAAAATATATGCTAATTATATATCCCTTTCTTCTAGTTAATGCTACTTGAATCATAAACACTAGAAATCATATTACATTCGTCTCAATTTATTTGTCTACTTTTTATTTATTTATTTTGGACCTTTCAAAAAATTTGCTTATATCTTTCGATTCACAATGCATTCTATGTTAAATACCCCATACAATTTGTTTGAAAAAACTCAGTTCATTTTATTAGACAAAGTTTTCAAAATCATAAAAAGTATCAAAGTTAAAAGATAGGTACTAATAAATAATTTTTTGAGAGAAACCAAAATCACAAAATTTAACAAATAGATTGAGACGGAGGTAGTAGGATTTTTCAACTCACACCAATACGCGGTGGATACCTCGACAAGGATGCCTAAGCAAAAACTGATTTTTTCGAAAGACTTGTTCAAAGAAAGAGTCTTGAAGGAGTTGTTTCGACGTGTTATTCCGATGTACAAAAAAAAAAAAAAAAGTTTTGACGTCATGCATGTGACATGTGCTTCAAGCCCATCAAGAGCTAGCCAGAGTCCATCAGGGCCTGATTGTGCGGCTTGTATAAGGGTTTTATTCATAGCAATGAGGACTTGGGCACACCAAATCACCTCACTTTGATCCTCCCCTTTTGAAAAAAAAAAATTGAGACAAATTAAAATTTTACGAAAACTCTAATGAGACAAATCACCTCGCTTGATCCTCACCTCGCAATTTATTTTAAGAGGGGAAGAGACAAAATTAAATTTAAGATGGAAAGAGAGAAGGAAATCTCTAATGCTACAAGGCTTTTGTTTTGGTCCCAAAGTATTAGCGAACTGCCAATTTGCTTTCCAATATAGACATTGCTTCAATACAGTCCCTAATGTTTAAAATGTAAGTCTAAATAGTCCCTTGCCCTAATACAGTTTCTTTTTTCTTTTTGGATGGGTGGGTGGGTTTGGGTTTGAAGAAGATGAGGATATGTGAAATACCAAGAATGCCCCTCATTTTGATGGAAACAGGGAACAACGTTAGGGCCAGTGACCATTTAGACTAACAATTTAAACATTAGGGATTGAATTGGAGCAATGTCTATATTGGAGACTGAATTGGCAATTTGCTAATACTTTGGAAACAAAAAAGAAATAAGCCAATACTTGCACACCATCTAGGCAGATAAAAGGTGCCATACACATTGTATTCAGTGGCGACTCCATAATTCTTTGTTGATGGGGTCATCCATAAATTTAATTTCTTATTATTGAATATAAACCTAAATTAATTTCACATTTTCCGAATAGAAAGAAAAATGTTAAACCAATATCCCGACAATATTTCAGTAAATAGTATCTGGACTAACTTAGCTAAGTAGTTTACCGAATTGACAACCCAGATCTCTAGTTGTTAGTCTAATGGACTCCCAAATCCGTGCCGAAACTTCAAGATTTTGAAGTTGAAAACCTTTTTTTTTTCACGGAAAAAGTTGAAAACTTAAAATAGTGCTTTAGCCAAAGGGAGAGAGAGAAGATTGAGGAGAGGTGCTTTTCCCCCCTCCCGGCCCCACGTCCTCTTTTCCCGTTTTAACCCCAACCCCCCTGCCCCCCCTCTTCAGCTCTTCTTTCTTTCTTTCGTTTCAGTTTTTTTTTTCTCTCTTTTATTTCCTTTTCTTTCTTTCCAATTTGATTTTTTTTCTTTTTAATTTTCAATTATTTGTTTCTTTTCCCATTTATCTTCCTTCTTCTTTTTTGGTTAACTGAAATTCTATTTTCAATTAAAATTGACTTTATACTTAATAAATTTATATTATTTTAATTAGTTAATTAATTTGTCTTAACAATGACTAATAAAAATAACTTCTAATGAACAATAATAAATTTAAACAAAATTTCATTTTATTATAATTGAGTACATATTGTCAAAACATGAAAATACATAAGTAAATAAGGCTTTGGTTCTAAGGCTTTTCAATGGGCACCCTAAGAGAGCTCTAAAACTAAATAAGTAATCTTAGGGTGCTTGTTGAAAGGCCTTAGAGCCAAAAATTTACCACGACCATTGAGGATGAAATGATCAAAAAAATAGTAACATCTTTGTATATTAAAAAATATAGTTAAAATTAATCCGTTTGAATCCTACTGTTTAATGAATACACTTATTTTTCTAATGAATCCGACCATTTGTTTTTTCTTTTTTTCCTATATATATTACAAAAAAATAATCAAAAAAATAAATGTTTCAATTTTCAATCCGTTTGGCTCCAAGGCCTTTCAATAGACACCCTAGGAGGATCCAATAAGGCAAATTGCTGATCATTGTTATTTTTTTGATCATTTCATCCTAAATAGTCGTAATAATTTTTTGGCTCTAAGGCCTTTCAATGGACACCCTAAGAGAGCCCTGAAACTAAATAATGAGTCTTTGGATATTTTAAGCATGCTAAAGCCTTCCACTCTCTTGTCATTCTATTCTAGTGTAAGACTATGTGATCATGTAGACTAGTATGCATGATCACATAGTCCATGGAGCACTTAATTCTTGAATTATATTTTTTAATATAGAAAGGGTGTATTTATAGAAATTAAATAAATAAATAAAGGGGTATAAGCGCGCCGGGAGCAGAATTTGGAGGAAATATTGATTAAAATTTGTGCTTTTATGTATGGGTAAATGGGAAAAGAAACAAATAAAGAAAATAATTGAAAATTAAAAAAAGAAAAGAAAAGATTCAAACTGGAAAGAAAGAAAAGGAAAGAAAAAGAAAAAAATTTCAAATTGAAAAGAAAGAAAACGAAATAAAGAAGAGAAAAAAAATAGAAACTGAAAAAGAAAGTTTATATATTAAATATATTAAAAAATATGGTTAAAAAATTAAGTGGTCCAATTTTTAATCCGTTTGAACGGGTGTGAAGATCTTACTATTCTGATCATATTATTCTAAAGAGACATAATCAAATTTTGTCTATAAGGCTCTCATAATTACATTTCTGCTCCACAGGATTGCAAATTGATGGTAAGAAATTTTTATTTAACCAAAACGGTGCCGTTTTTAAGGGGAGAGAGAGAGAGAGGAGGGGGTGGGGGGCCGGGGGTAGTTTGGGAAAAGGCTGTGGGGTCGGCGGGGGGTGTGACAGGGGGTGGGAAAAACAATTTGCAAGATTGAGAAATAGATGTATACTCTTTTTTGCATATATATATCTCTATTATAAAACATAAGGGTGTGGGGACAAGTTGGTGGAACGGCTTAGATTCATTTGATCCAAAGGCTATAGTGCATCCTCCCACTTCCCGGTTAAGTGCCCATGATTTTCATCTAAATCACAAAACTGCCATCCCCTTCCAACCGGGATGCGTAGTGCCTTAGGCACGGGCTAGCACTAGTATATATATATATATATATATATATATATATATATATATATATATATAGAGAGAGAGAGAGAGAGAGAGAGAGAGAGAGAGAGAGAGAGAGAGAGAGAGAGAGAGATTCAAACAGTTAGATGTTTGAATATGTAAATAGAGAAAATATGTAGTGCTCCTATCTCATGCTTGGGGTCAAAGATGTTTTCCATGGTTGCAAACAAAGATAAATCCAAAACATAAACGATATTTACCATTAAAAGTAGTACTACTAACTTTGGCATGGGGTCGGGCAACCCCACAACCGTCCTACCGGCGTCGCCTCGATCTGATTGTACTAGCGTTTGTGCACACTCGTGCGTGCCACTAGCATAGTCAAAGTGAGAAATGATCAAATCTCAACTCTTTGCTGTAGGTTGGAAAGGATAGGATCCATCTTCAAAATTTTAGGGAATATAACAAATATAGGCATATACCCACCAAGGGATACTCCATCCCTTGATCACAATGCTATTGTTGTCACTCTCTTTTGGCTATCAGTTTCGATACCCGTAATTTTGAGCAAGAATGAGAATTTGATTACGAAAGTTCAAGTTCGATCCTAGTATTTCTTCTTCTTCTTTTTTTTTTTTTTTGTGTCATACGACATACAGGGTTAGCAGGATGTTATATATAATATTAGTCAACGAGGAGGTTTAGAGGCTATCCATAGCCCTGAACCCCAAACATGCTCCCTGTGGGACTCAAACTCAGGTCACCACTAGGGAGGCCCTGAACCCTAAACCTGCTCCCTGTAGAATTCGAACTCAGGTCACCACTAGAAAAAGAAATGAGACAACAGACTTGACCTGGTCCCTATGAGATTCGAACTCAGGTCACCACTAGGGAGAGAAATAATCCAACAGACTTGACATACTTGGTTTCTCATTCGATCCTAGTATTTCAATACATGAAGTAATTACGTTTTGATGTTTGGACTAATTCAACAATTTTATCCAAGAAACATTTACTTTGAAAGTTTATTAGAGGCAATATTATATCTTCTTTTTTTATGGATGAAGCTATGAATCTAACACTATTGGAAGAGTGGAGAGATCATATTTCAACGAAGTTTAAAAAACTGATTCCGAGTTGAATATGTCATCACACATTACATTCCTAACATAGAAATCACGAAAAAAACAACATCACATTCTCATTCTTTCTCCATATTCATAGAAACTGAGCCTTAAGCTGTATTTTTAACTCTTATACAAACCCAACATTCAAGCATCTAAAGGCAGAAAAAGCTTACTTTTGGGGAAACAAAACACAAAACACAGAAACCCAACCATGGAGCGCAGGAAAAGTGTGTTTTAGCAACACAAACCACAGCTTGAAAGTAAGTTTGTTATTTCCATCGGGTGAAAATAACAAACAAAAACAATCAAATCCAAAGTCTCATTTGGACGATAACGATTGCTTTTGAACGAATTCTCTCACCTCTGCGATTAACAGAGAAGACTCTGGCAATTCAGGAAACACATAGAAAGCATGGATTGCATTTGGGTATTCAACCAAATACGCCTCTTTCCCAGCTTTATTCAGCCACTCATAAAACCTCTTCTGCCAGTCCTGCAACGGATCGAAACCACCAACCACCACCATCGCCGCCGGATATTTCTCCACCCCGGAAACATCTCCCCCGGAGAAAACATGGGCAGCCTCGTGGTTTCGGTCAGAACCCTGGGGCAAAAAAGCCCTCCACATCCAGTCAGAACGCTCTAACTTCACAGATGGGACGTTGGTCAGCCGGAGCTCCGACTCCGTGCGCTCTTCCCCACCGAAGAACGCCTGGATCGCAATCAATCCGGCGATCTTCAATTTCTCGAACTCGCGGTGGTTCGTGGCGACTCTGAGCGTTACATGGTGGGCGATGTTTCCGCCGGCGCTGTCTCCGGCTATGAAGCAGCGGCTGAGGTCCGCGTACTGGGGCAAGTGAAGGCTGTCGTCGTCGTCGAGAAACTTCAACGTGTCAAGGCCGTCGTCGTATTGGGAAGGGAAGCGGTGCTCAGGGGCGAGGCGGTAGTTGACGGAGATGACGATGGCCTGGAGTTCAGAGGCGAGGCGGCGGCAGAAGTCGTCGTAGGGTTTCGTGTCGGCAGAGAAGAAAGCAAATCCGCCGCCGTGGAAGTAAACGATGACGGGGAGCTTGGTGTGACTGTCGGCGGGGGTAATAGAGTAGAGGCGGAACCAGAGATTACGAGAGGGGTCGACGGTGATATCAGATGAAGTGACGCCGTTGATGGGTTTGGCAGAGGGAGGGGCTTTGAGGTCCAGGAAGTTCATAAGGCCGCGATTGACGGTGCCGTTAGAGCGGCATGAGCAGTCGACGGCGAAAGTGTGGCCGGCGAGTACGAGTCTGGTTTTCCATGGAAGAGGTGGTGTTGCTGCCCTAGTAGTACTATCTCCTCCAGCCATTGATCCCTCTCCCTCTCCCCTCTCCCTCTCCCTCTTCCCCTCTCTCTCTCGTACGAAATCAGGTACCGATAACTAACATATAAAAGGACGAGGGAAAGTTGACAAAATGAGAAGCGTACTGCCCAAGAAACCACTCAAAAATCAACTCTTGAGATAGAGCTGGTCTTCCTTATTTACACGTGCCCTAGTGATATGCGAAACAATGGCCTTGTTGGTTTGGTAATTTTAGGTATGAGAATAAATTCTTTACACCGTCGGTGTAAACATTTGTTTCCTCCAAATCAATTACGTCGTGCCATGTTGCAAAACAGAGGTCCCAATCAATAAAACATGGCGACGTGGCGCAATATAATTCATTTGGAGGAAACAAATATTTACACCGGCGGTGTAAAGAATTTAATCTCTTTAGGTATTTTAGTTTTGGTAGTGGGTGGGGAGAGAAATAGGGTAATGATTGGAGAGAAGGGTAATGAGTGGAGAGAGAAATGAAATTAATAATTAGTGAAATAGAGTAATGATTGGAGAAAGAAATAGAATAATGATTAAAGTAAAATATCAAAACGAACAAGACCAATGTTACTTTAATACTTTGATTTCTATTAAAATACTATCACTCTTTTATTAAATTTATATATTATAAAATTACGTTCTGATTACATTGAGTGACTCGGATCATCGAAATTCAATCGGGAAATAGAAGAAATAGGAAGGTCCGCACTTAAGGAGCTTATTTAAGGTCCTTACAGGAAGCTCACTGTATATATATATATATATATATTTGGTGTTATAAGTGAGAGTACACGTATAATATCCCGTCACCTCCGCTAAGAATTATCAGCCAATTATGCCACTCCACTATCTGTCGGGGACTCCACTGCCCAGGAAACGTACTGCCCAACATATAAAAAGGACGAGGAAAAGTTGACAAAATGAGAAACGTACTGCCCAGGAAACCATTCAAAAATCAACTCTTGAGATTTGAGATAGAGATTGTCTTATTTACATGTGCCCTAGTCAGAGCCGCCCGATGCGAAACAATGTTACCTTAATAGTACTTTAATTTCTAATTTCAATTAAAGTAACACTCTGTTATTAGCTTCACACAGTCAGGTTCATATCCACATTCTTCCCGTCCGCACCTCCCATTTTCCCGATGGAATTTCAATGATCCGAGCCACTCAATATGTTCAGAATGTGATTTTAAGGGAACCCTCAAAAATCAGCAAAAAAAAAAAACACCGGGAAGGGCTTGATTTGAGCAGTTTTTTATTGAACCGTTCAATAAAAAATTATTCGGATGAAACCCTTCCTGATCATTTTTTTTACCGATTTCTCCCTTGGAACCCTTAAAATCATGTTCTGATCACATTGAGCGGCTTGGATTATCGAAATTTGGTCGAAAGGGAGAAGGTGCGGATGGAAAGAGGTTTGGACTTGAACCGGACTGTAGCTTCACATTACAAAATATATCTTCTGTCAAGGCATATCTTTTAACACGTTATCTCTGATGTCACCTTCCTATTATCAGTTCCCTTCTACTAAGAGATCCTTTATTTTGTTAAAATACGGATTTTTCATTTCAAGATCATATTATGATGATTCATACCGTTTAACTTGTTTGGAACATGTTTTTAAGGGTTTTCACGAGAAATGAGCTCAAAATATCACCAGAAAGTGCTTGATCTATGAAATTTTTCATAAAACTTGACAAGAACTATTCTATGTAAAAAAATGTTTAGATCAAGAACTTTCTGATTATATTTTGAGCCGATTTATCGTGAGTATCCTTAAAAACATATTTTAAACAAGTTGAATGATTTGAATCATCAAAATATGATCCGAAAAGCTCCAAACTATGAGAAAAAGAAGCCAACTCACGGATTAAAATGACCCATACGCAGGTCGCGGGTCATAACACTTCACCCGATTGAAGAAGGAGAACGACACCCCCGCTAGGAAATATTGCCAGCAACACCACAACACTCTTTGTTGGGGACCACATTGCACCTATATTCAGTGCCGATCCCGATATTTGGGTTGCCCAAGCCCGACCTCACGCTTGGTTGCCCACTTAATATTAATTCATAAAAAAAAAACAAGTAAAAAAACAAAAACAAAAATAAGGTTATATATATATTGTGTGCTTTTAGCTTGAATTACATTAAAAATTCAATCCCGATTATGGTATTTTATAATTTTTTTAAACTTTTCATCATCATTTTTGAAATTAATTATGTATCTTGATGGAAGGAACAAGAAATATATAAAAATGTGAACCAAAGTTTTAAAAAGATTTAGATAGAACAACATTAAGGACAAAATAAAAGTTACTCCTATTATCTTTAGTGACCCTTTTTTTCCTTTTGGCCGTATTTTTAGTTTACTTTTTACCCTCCTCTCGTCGAGATAAATGATTAATCCAACAAATAAGGGGAATCTAAAAAAAATCAGAAAAGACATAAATATTTTATAGAAAGAATATAATGTGGAAGTGCTGCATATTGTAACATAACTTATGTTTTCTTTATTGATATTTAACTTGTTCATTTTAAATATTCAATAGAAAGATAAATGCAAAAAGTAAAAATATTAAGTTTTATGTTTTGAAATACGATCTTAATTTTTTGTATCTATTTGAATTATTCCAATTAAGATCAACGCAAAAAGTACAAATATTTGAACGAAAGATAAAAAAAGAAAGAAAGTATGTCAATAAAATTCGATCACCCAAATAAAATCTAAGGCTAAATATTAAAAGAGTTAAAGTCTTAGACCATGGCAAGAGTTTTAAAAAAACAGAAAAAAAAAAGAGAAGGTAAACTGGGTTGCTAGCAATGAATATTGAACCCTTGACTTTATGGGAGAGAGAGATTGAAAAAGAACATATTCCTAGACAGAGATGGAAAGAGCTATTAGAATTAACAATTACTGTAATTGCAAGCTACAGTATTTTCTAATTGGGCCACGTCATCAACAAAACTATTTTGGGCGTGAGCAAAAAATTTGAATTCTCGTTGCTAGACACAACGTTCGAATCGCGGGCGTGCAGATCTAAATACAGGCTACTTACCCTAAGACCATCACCATCCTTAATGCCATGTCTCCGTCAAAGTATAAATATATATATTTACATAGATTTTTTTTTTTTTTTTGGGTTGTCCTAGCCCGGGAGGTTGCCCAAGCCCGAGGATTTGCTGGGCTTACCCCGGGGCCGGCCCTGCCTATATTGGAACGGAAGCTAAAGTCACAACATGTGTGGATGGTGCTAAGAATATGTGTAGCCCCAATAAGGGGGTTATAGGGACTCAAACTAGGGCCTTGTCATCCTAATTTCTACCACCGAACCATCCTCTCGGTTGTTGGCCTTATTCGTTTTGGAGTCTCGAAATCCCTGGACACGGTCTCTGATTAATTTTCTCTATCTATCTCCCTCTACTCATTACTCTCAAAATCCAAAAGCAGAAAACCTCATCTTGGGTACGTCTTATCCAGGTCCACTATACCCATATCTAAGCCCACTAATATAAATGCTCGTTTGGATGCGGGATAAGAATTTGGGGTATTATTTATGAAGGGGGGATAAAATAGTATGAGGTATTGGTTAATAAGAGATAACCTACATTGATGTGATATTTATGGAGGAGAGATTAA
The DNA here is from genome assembly GCA_018127125.1 of Rhododendron griersonianum. Taxonomy (NCBI): domain Eukaryota; kingdom Viridiplantae; phylum Streptophyta; class Magnoliopsida; order Ericales; family Ericaceae; genus Rhododendron; species Rhododendron griersonianum. Next base: position 29,025,399 of record CM030798.1, read on the forward strand.
ATAGTAGTTGGTTTGGATGAGGTATTAAAAATGGCGGATAAAATAGTACTTGGTTTGAATGAGAGATAAAATGGGGGATAAGGTTGTTTTATAGTTGAATTAATAGGGGGGAGGGGGGGGGGGGGGGGGGTATTATTTCGGCCTTATCCGGGAGTATTAACTAATAACACCCCAAAATCCATCCATAAATAATACCCCCGCATGGGGTATTGGTGGGTCTTATGCAAGAGGGGGTGAAAAGAAAACCCTCCCCATTTTAGCGTCTCAAACCAGGTATAAGCCCTGGCCCCACAACCTTAGAGGGGGTGTTAACTTATCCTCTTCACAAATATCATCATTACACTTTTACTCATTAACTTTTCAAAATAGAAACCATTTTTAGGGGCAAAATAGAAAATGCACAAACTTTTACCCATTATCTTTACAAAATGGACACTTATTAATGGACAATCCAAAATGAAATACTGGACTCTAAAAAAGGTATGGAGAGAGTATAATTTTCGATCATAATTTTTTTACTTTTTCGATTCATCTTGTCGAGACGAATCAATAATTCACAAAAAAAAAAAATTGCCGCAAAACTAACAAATACGAAAAAATTTGAATAAAGACAAAAAAAATAAGTCATCTTGACTTATTTAGCCGAAGGACTCCTTAGCCCCAATATAGTACTCCCGTTTGGATGCAGGATTAGGTTTGAAGGTATTATGTAAGACGGAGGATTGGATAGTAGGGGGTATTAGTTAATAAGGGATGACCCACGTGCGGATCAAAAAAAAAAGGATGACCCACGTTGATGTGATGTTTATGGAGGGGATATTAAATAGTACTTGGTTTGGATGAGATATTAGAAAGGGGGATAATTAGATGGAGAATTAATTGGGGTATTAGATTGTACTTGGTTTGGATGGATGATTAATTGGGGGTATAAGGAAGGGATTGATGTAAAAAGCTGTTAAATGACTTTTTTGCCCTTATGCAGTGTTTTTTGACAAAATTTGTTAGTTTCATTATATAATAATTAGAATAAATAAGTGTTAAGTAAAAAAAATTAAGTGTTCCAAATTTCAATCCGTTTAAATGGGTAAGAAGATTTTATTTTTCTGATCATTTAATTCTAAAGGATCATAATTAAATTTTGACTATAGAGCTCTCGTTAATTAGCTCTAAGAAAGTCGTAAAACCAAATATCTTTAAGGGCTAACTAACGAGAGCCCTGGAGTCAAAAATTAATTATGACCCTTTAGAATAAAATGATAAAAGAAATAGGATCTTCGTACCAGTTCAAACGGATTGAAAATTAAAGCACTTAATTTTTTAACCATATTTTTTAATATATAAGCTGCAGGTTGAAAAATTAAGTGTTCCAAATTTCAATCCGTTTGAACCGGTAGAAAATTTTAGTTTTCTGATCATTTTATCCTAAATGGTCATACTTAAATTTGACTTTAGGGCTCTCGTTAATTAGCCCTAAGAGATATTTGGTTGTACGACTTTTTTAGGACTAATTAACGAGAGTTCTAGAGTCAAAATTTAATTATGATCATTTAGGATAAAATGATCAGAAAACTAAAATCTTTCCACCGGTTCAAATGGATTGAAATTTGGAACACTTAATTTTTTTTGCTTTTGCTCAAGAAATACCCACCTGGGGGTTGGGAAGGGGGATTACGAGGGGTACAATCGTCCGAAATGGAGTAGGATTAGGGGGGATTCCACAATAATAGGTCGAACCCTACCCATGGCTAACACCTCCTTAGCCGGTATTAGGAGGCGTAGTGGAAGACGTGTAAAGAGAATACCCCCTCCATTTTTGACTGCCAAACGGGGTATTTAGCTGGGCCCCAGGTGTTAGAAGGGGGAGAACACGACACCCCTTTACAATACTCCATCCAAACAAGCCCTATAGGGATTAAAGCTAGGGCCTTGTCATCGTATTTTCTCCCACTGAACCAACTTTTCGGTTGTTGGCCTTGTTGATGTCTGAAACTGGACGGTCAATCCGAGCTCCGTCTTCAAGGAGTTCCTGCAAAACAGCGTCCGGGGACTGGGGGTGTTGCCAGTCGGGGACCCTCCGATGGCTAAGTTAGTAAGAGTATGTCCGGGTAGAATTCTATGTGCTCTGTGTATATCGAGTAGAGTACGTACCATAAACCCATGGACGAGCTGCCCATTTATAGGCGAGGTGGTTCGTGTCCCTGCGAGGGGCACGAAGGTGGTAGATCGTGGGCCACGACGACGGTTGAAGTCCCCCGAGGTGGGGGGACTCCCGTCCGAACTGGAGTGAGTGGTGGACATGGGAGTCATGGCTCCGTAGTCCAGGAATCCAGGGGACGTGGGGTTGCCCCCCTCACGTCCGAGGATACCGGCGGGTGTAACCGTACTGACCCAGTCAGTGCTTATCCTGTCGTCCCAGCGAGGTTGGAGGAATCTGACCGAGCGACGGCTGTCCGATCGAGCAGGTCACCTCATGACACGTGTCGAAAGAACAACGCTCGACAGTAAATGCCTAAAAAATATCCTCATCAGTTGCCCCCCATTCCCAAGTCGAGCAGAGCGAGCCTCGACGCTGGGAATAATTGCTCTGCTTGCGAACGCGGTGCTCGAGGCAGTTAATGCGAGGGAAAGAAGTCTCCCTTTACCCGAGGATAATGATGAGTAACCGCCAAAATATACACCCCACGTGAAGTTGGGTTTTCCAAATTTCGAAATTCCCGAGATACGAGGACGGCTGCGGTTGGGGATCTGGCGGCAGATCCTGCTTGCTCATGATCGGACGGTCGAGAAGTCCCAGGATTTTCCTTGATTCGCGCACCCGAGGAAGGGTATAAGTATGATCATGCAGCTATTCCCCAACACTCCTCGTTATCTGCCCCCCAAGTCGATTTACAACGCTGGATCCAGAAACAGACGCCAATCCGGGTGACCCGATACCCGGGGTTGATTTTCCCCTTCAAGCGATCGAGCCCGTGGTTCCTCATTATAGATTAAAGGAATTATTTGGTGCTCTTCGCGTGTGGAACCAGTTGTTGCGATTCCGTTTTGAGCGACAAGCCCTAAAACCCCTTCTCCATTCGTACACCAGTCAAGAGCCGTTCTTGCACTTTGTGAGGGATCTTTCCCGTCTTGCTTCCGATTCCCATGTACCTGAGATGGAAGAGACTGCCCCTGCCAATGTCATCGATGTGGAGACCGCTGTCAAGGTCCCGTCCTTTAGGGCTGAAACACTCGTGAGCGTGATTTACGAGGAGGACCTGGGGACGATCAGAGCGGCCTACCAGATCCCGGATTCTGTGACCCTCCGAGCGGCCCGTCCGGAAGAGAGGGCTTGCTCCTTTGCGGAGGGCGAGGTGTGTGCCTATGAGCACGCCTTCTTCGCTGGGCTGCGAGTCCCATTTCCACGGATCGCCCGAGAGCTGCTGGGCCGCATGAAGCTTGCCCCTGGGCAGCTTATGCCAAATGCTTGGAACATCTTCTTTGGGGCATTCATGATGTTCGAGGCGCTGGGTGCAGAGGGCCGCCCTATGACGATCGACGATTTCTTTTACTGCTATACCCCGAAGGTGGGAGATGCGGGCTTCTGGTACTTCCAAGCACTTGACGGTCGCCAGATTGTGTTTGGGTACCCGTCGTCCGTCAAAAAATGGAAAGAGAAGTTCTTCTTTATTTCTGGAGAGGGATGGGAGTATCAGAGTGATGAAGTGGTTGGTGCCAACACCCCAGGGATCCAGACAGTGTGGGGAGACCCCGAGCCGAGTGACTTCCGGCGGGTGGAGAACCCCAACCCAGACATCGACGGACTGATTGCGGCCATGCGGAAAGAGAAGATCCCCTTTGAGGAGTTGGTGAACCCTCAGAAGCTATTCGACCACCTACTGGGGCCAAATCCTGCGGGTAACGTTTTAATCCCTTCTCCTTATCCGTCTTTGACCGCGTCCTTCCCATTTTCTGACTATTGCTTTAATTGTGTTCTCACCTCCAGATATCAAGCCGTTTGACAAGGTGGCTTATACCCAGATAAGGGCCCGAGCGGCCGTTCCAACGAACCTTCCGCCAGCGGCTCCCACCAGGCTCTCCCGCCTGAGGATTGGCAAGGAGATTTTAGAAAAAAGCTGGAAGCAGCCGGTGGATCGGCCCTGAAGGCCCTGGGCAAGAAGAAGAGAAAGAGAGTTGCGGAGATAACCGACAAAGACGAGGCCCTTGTCGCGGAGATGGCGGACCCCGATATTTCGATCGGCCGGGTGTTAGAATCCCTCGTGAAAGAAGGTGAGCTCCCCAGTCCGACCGAACAGAAGAAAAGCGAGAAAGAACGGCCACCCTCTCCAACGGCAAAGGACCCGACTTCTTTAAAGAAAGTTGCATTCCAAACATCCCCCTCTACCCCTGCAGCCCCGTGGACGGAAACAGAGATGGCAAGTATGGCTGGGCTGATATACCCAGCGGCGAACGACTACGCAACAATCCCGGTGAAAGGGAGCATCCTGTCGGACCCGTCTGCCAGCCACCGAGCGTTGAACGCCTTTGTCCAACCTGTCTACGACGGCCTTGCTTCGCTGCCGGCGGAGAAGCTGCTGAGGAACTTCGAGCTGCATCTGAGTAGGGTAAGTGTTGCTTTTCAATACCCGCTCTTGTGACGAAACCCCTTGATGCCTAATGACTGTTCCTGTATTCGTTATCTATAGGCCATTGCTGAAGGAGTAGTTGTTGCTAGGAGGCTGGCCGACCGAGAGCTAAGGCTTCATGGTGTCATGCGCCAAGCCCTGGAGTGTCGCAACTCCTTGGAGCAGCTAGAGAAAAATACTCCGGCTGCCCTTCAGCACTGCAACGAGCCGTGGAGGAGGCCGGCCGAGCGAGTGTAGACACCTCCCAAACGGGGCATCGCCATACAGATTGATCACGTTGTGTTTAATCGATTGGTTGCTCACTTCATAAACCAAAATCATGGACATTCCCATGGCTAGGAACATCGCCACACGATAACGGTTATCATCAAATAGAGTCGCCACCCAGTTTATTAAAACTGGGAAAATAGATAGAGATTCTGGATACGGGAGCCAAAAGTACAATAAGGGGAAGGTGTTAGGCACCCCTCTTTGCCCAGTCGTGAGACTGGCCCATAATCGTTCAACATAAGACGTATAGATACTTTGTCTAATTCTAACACATAGTCTGTTTAGTTATTCCTTTAAACAGTAAGCAAAGTGAGCCAGTGCGATAATTGAAGCATGCATTAGAAAGCAGAAAAGCAAACAAAATGTCCCAGGAGATCGATTACTCGACCGGTGAATGGATGTCACGGCCGAGTAATCACACTGGTTTAATGTACCGGCTGAGGGATCGAAGCCCCGGTCGGTGTTCTTCCTCACACCAGACAGAAAGATTAATGAATAATCAAAAATGCTACGATTAATCAGAAAAGCAATAAATTAAGACAAACCAGAGGCCGTTGGGCCTCACCACCTTGATCCCTCAGTTGCTTGATTGCTTTGGATTGAGTGTGATCGATTGATTGCTTGATCGAGAACCCTAGAGTTAGGGTTTGAACTTCGGGGTTTGATTGCCGGATTGACGGCTGCCTTCGGAAGGTTAGGGCTTTTGGAGTATGGGATTGAGGGAGTATTTGTGCAGAGTTTCGAGGTTTGATTGAGTGTGAAGGTATCTCAATTTCTGTGTGTTAATTCGGAACCCAAAGGCCCCTTTATATAGGCATAGGGATGACTCACTCCGACCAATCAAATCACGAGATGGCAATTGCAATTGCAATGCATCTCAAACTCTACGTCGTGATCTCCGAACGTAGCCCAAACGCATCGGAAAGGTAGTGTAGTTGGATCAAACCAAACGTCTGACAGAACGTTCGAGAGTCTGGAAAAAGGTCGATCTGGCGGCCGAGTAATGGATGTTGCGGCCGTGTAATGGATGTCTCGGCCGAAGGATAGATCTTGCGGCCGAGGGATTGATCTCTCAGGGAGATTTTGCTGGCAACAGGTTGCTCGGGCGAGGGATTGATGTTATGGCCGTGGGATCGATGTTACGGCCGTCAGATGGATTTTCCTAGGCTTCTGTATTTCTGTCTGAAAGGCTGTATGGCTTTGAATTGGGTCCTCTAAGTGGTCAAAGTTCTCACCGAAAGTCCTAAGGTTCTCAAGGAAGCAATCAGCAATCACTGTATCCATTTCATCATTGGGATTGTCCCAAGGTGGGACTTGAAATAATCGTTAGGCCAAATTGGGGTGTCTACAGATGCCTCTTTTTGACTGCTCAGACGGATCGCGAGACATGTTTGAGTAAGAGTCAAAGCCGTAAAAGCAACTCAATTTGGTCCAACCACTATTCCAAGGGGTTTTTGAAAAAGGTTTTGTTATGGTCGGGCCGGGAGGCTGCCTACGTATTCCACAAGGGAAATTCAGACCAATCGTAGTTCGGGCAAAAGAAGTTTTGTTATGGTCGGACCCGGAGGCTGCCTACGTATTCCACAGGGGAAATTCAGACCAATCGTAGTTCGGGCAATAAAGAAAAGTAAAAGTTTGGAGGGTTAGAGATAGAAGACGTACCTTAGGGCTTAAAAAGCCGTAGTGTGACGTACCTAGACTGAGCCAGGGTTTTGGCGAAGAGTAGTTGAAGGAGCGCGGGGCTACCTGGGGAGTTTCTTTGCGGAGAGCTTCCTTAGTATTTTGGGGTAGATCAGTACACTGCAGGTGCGTTTGCTTTTCTTGATCATCCTTACTTTGACTGAGAGGAGCTCGGTAGAGTAGCTTATCCTTGCGAATGAGCTGGAAGGAATTGGTGTAGTGGGGTGGAATCCAACCATCTGCTGGGGATGAGTTGGACGCCGGTTTGTTTTTGAGATGTGGGGGGCACATGGCCAGTAACTGGAGCACGGAGCTTTTGGAGATGAGGGAACCGAGGCACGGAGCCGGTTGTAGTCATGAGGCGAGAGCCTGGAGAGTGATAGAATTGAGGCGTGGAGCCTGTTGCAATCTTGAGGCGAAGGCCTGAGGGGATGGGATAGGACCGAAGCGCGGAGCTGGTATTGATCAGGATGAGAGCCTGTGGTGTCAGAGCTTTGAGCTTGACGTAATGAACCGAAGCGCGGAGCTGGTTGTATTCTGATGGTCTGTGCACGGAGCTTTCTCATCATAAGTGTTGGCGTGGAGCCAAAGGATCGAGGCGCTGAACCGATCAATAAAACCGAGGCATAGTGCCGGTTGATTCGCAGGATTGACCTGTTTCATGAATAAGAGAGAGATGCAGAGTGTGTATATGATGATGGTTTGTTAGATGTGAACAGGTATGATGATGCAGACTCGATGTGATAATGTTGATGCAATATGTGCACGGGCCCGTGCGTGTGTGTTTGTTTTAAGCTTAGAGCTTCTATCAAGTTTCGGACTTGAGCATTCAGAGCGTAGAGCTCGAGCATTCGGACGGCAGAATCCGAGCATTCAAAGTACAGGCTTTGAGCGTCCAGTACGCAGTGGTTGGGCATCCAAGCGTAGAGCTTGAGCATTCAAAAATGTTAGATTTTTGAGCATTCAGGCGTAGAGCCTGAGAATAGATGTCTTGATTGTTGGGGGGGCTTAGAGCCTGTTGCTTGTTTACGGCTTCGAGCCAGTTGAGATGATGAACACAGGCTTCGAGCCTGTTAAGAGTTTGTGATAACAGGCGTAGAGCTGAGTGTGTGATAGCGAGCATAGAGCCTGCCGAGATAGTAAACATAGGCTTCGAGCTGTTGAGGTGATGACTTGGAGCCATTTGAGATAATGGGCTTTGAGCACGAGATTGTTTGTTTACGGCTTGAGCCAGTTGAGATAGCGGGCTTAGAGCCGGAGTTGTGTAGAGATGATGGGCACAGGCCGCTGAATTGATATGGGCGTAGAGTCGCTATGATAAAGGGCTTCGAGCCGGTTGAGACAGATAGAAGGCTTCGAGCCTGTTGAGGTAATGGGCTTGGACCCTGAGTTGATTGTTATGGCTTCGAGCTAGTTGAGATGATGGGCTTGAGCCGAGATCGCCAGCTGTGTACGGCTTGAGCCGGATTGAGATGGTGGGCTTGAGCCGCCGAGTTGATAAGGTGGCGGGCGTAAAGCCGCTGATAGAGGATTGTTGAGAATTGTTACGGCTTTGAGCTACTGAGCTGTTGAGTATTCCATATTCCATCTTCCACGAGGTTTGATTGGTTCCTTATGCTTGGGATGTTTCCAAGGCTAGTTTTGAGTATGCTCGGGATTGCCCCCAAGGCTAGATTTCACATGCTCGGGATTGCCCCCAAGGCTAGTTCTTGACCATATTCCAGTTTGTTAGGGAGATTTCCCATTACCTCCACTGCTGGGAGTGCCTTCCGGAGGCCAAACGCCTTCTAGCGACTCAAATGTCTTGTGGTGGCTAAATGCTTTCTGCAAGCCGGCAACATAAACGCTCTGGAAGCTAGCAATATAAACGCCTTCGGAGGGTGCATTGAGTGGAAGCCATAGGATTGTTTTACTGGGCCTGCCGAGCGCGAGGTTGTGCACATGGCGTGGCATAGAGCTGTTAAGGTGTGGGTGTAGAGAGCCTGAGCAGCATTTGAGCATCCTCAATGTTTCGGTAAGCTTCTTTTTGTCCTTGGCAGAGAAATAGGAGATTAGAGGCCTGCGGTGGAGGCCTTTAGTGCACAAGTGGTTTGCGACGTTGTCGGAGCAGGCTCGGGAGTTAGTACGCGCTGCTGGTCTTGAGCCGTTTGTTTTGGGCCTCAATCTTCTGAAGATGGATTGGTCGTTGATGACCTCGCTGGTTGGTGGGATACTCCCAACATGTTCCACTTTCCTTCTGTTGGCGAGATGACGATCACGCCAGGTGATTTTTCTTTGCTTACTGGCCTATGAGTAGGTGGAGCTCCTCTTTGGGTTAACCCTTGGCTTTGGGAGCGAGTAGGGGATTTGGAGTGGTTCTTGGGCAAGGTGCCCCCTCTTCACTTGCGTGGTCATGTTGACGTCTCTTGGCTGATCAAGACTTTTATGAAGGTTGATATCTCGACTCAGGTGAGTGCTGAGTAGCTGACACGGGCCTTTCTTCCCTACCTCCTTGGGCAAACGTTGTTTGCCAACAAGGATAGTCCAGCACATACACAGTCTCTAGCCCCTTTTGGAGTATTTGGAGGTTGTTTAGGAGTTTGATTAGGGAGCATCTGCCTTGGCCAACTGGTAGCCCCTTTCCTCTCTGGGCTTTTGAGTATCTTCTTCAGTTTTCTACTGACACTAGACATGCGGATGCGGACTGTGTTCCTCGCTACGAGTAATGGTCTGTGGGGCAATGAAGCCACGGTTACCAGTTTTGAGCCTTTCTGAGTGGTGACGGGTTTTGGACCGATTGACGGTTGACCAGGTACCCCTTGCATCCCTTGTTTTTAGATCTCCATTCCTCTGTGCTGTGGCTGATTTAGACTTTGTTTGTAGGCGAGGTTCGACCCTTGGAGTGGTGTATCAGAGGACACCCCTCTTTCCAGGGTTCCAAATTGTACTCGTAGCCTGTTCGAGGGTCCCTTTTGTTAAGCCTGGTACTTATGTGATCGGGTGGCCAGCCAGTGGCGCCCGCGTGCTGAGGATCTTCAGTTTGTTCCTCCTCCTCCTTCGGCGTTGATGAGATCTACTTCTTTGATGTCTAAAGTAGACTTGGAGAATGCTCAGATCAGAGACTAGGCGGGTTTTCTTCTTTAGGCAGGTAACTGTATGGAGTACTGCCATTTTTCCTTAGTTTTGCCTATTGTTCCTCCAGTTGCTTTTGTTTGGCCATGGGCCCTTTCCTTTGTCTCCTTCCATTCTGATGACGGAGAAGAGGCGCTTGGTGCTTGCCCCTTGTTTTGCATTCTCTTCCTTGTAGCTTTGAGGCTGAGTGAGCATCAGCTGTCAGTGGGGAGGATAGCCAGTAATCCCCTTCTTCATCTTAGAGATCGTCTCGAAGACGGCGTCACGACCAGCTTTAGGATTTTCTTTTTCCTTCCTGTTCATGGTTAGCAAAGAGAGAAGCAGAAACTGTATTTGTATAGTGAAAGCAACCACAGTGATGATTTTGTAGGCAAGCTTTTGTTCATGAAATGAGAAATGCTTTTTATGCCCCTAGATGTCTTGAGTTTGCATGCGATAGTCAGAACATGGCTTTTTGAACAAGTATTTGCTGATAGACAGTAATTTGTGTGAAAATGAAATATTGGCCGAAGAATTGATTATTCGGCTGAAAAATCGATATTGTGGCCGATGTATAGATTCTTCGGCCATTACTTTGATTTTCCAAAGGTAGATTTTGTTTTGGCTAAGTGGCATCCTCTTTTCTCTTCCTTCTTATGCTTGGTTTTGATTTTCTTGCCTTTTGCTTTTGCCGTGTTCCATAGTCCGGTTGCCAAACTCGGGAGTTTTCAAGGTATCTTGCTCATTGTGTCAATTACCTTTAGGTTAGAGGGGATGACCTATAGCTCTCGTGTCTATTGCTGTTGCCAATTCTTCGAGAAAAGCATACTCATCTTTTGCGAGCTCAATACGCAAGGTTAGCTATACCTATCATTGAGTACAAATCTGTTGACGTTTTTCTTTCTCTCCAAATGTTTGGGCCGCATCTCAATGTGAGATTGCCTACGTATCCCTAATCAGGGAATCAGGCCTTTTACGTAGTTCCAAAATCATTACCTTTGAGGTTGGGTTTTTCACTCTTGGTTTTTCTTCTCACATGCTCTTGATTTTGCCTAGGTTACCTAATGGAGGTTGAGTCCCTAGCGAGCTTTTCTTTGAATGCCTTAACTTTTGCCTACGCTGCGTTTTTGCATTTTCTTGCCCTAGCAGGCTTTGCTCTTACTTTTGCTTGGGTTTTCAGGTTACCCAACGAGCACTTCTCTCAAGAGGGTTTTTGCGTTTTGGAGAGGAATTTGATGGAGATATTTTTCTAAATCTCTCTTGTGTTTGTACCTTCATAATGGGCGAGCTAACCCTAAGTGTTCTCGCGGAGATAGTGTCTTCTTTCTAAGTTTTGACAAAAACCTAGTTTCTTAAGCAACTAAAGTTCATCCTTTCCTTCCTTTTTGTCAACGACACAGGGAACTTGATTCCTTGAAATTTCCCTTGTTTGGCAAAGAGACTATAGTGTTTGGCAATTGCAATTTAGGAAGTAAATCATTAAATAAGCGTAGTCTAGAGGATGAAACAGGAATTCACTTAGCAGAAATTAAATGCCCAAGTAGGGGCTCAAAACAGGTTTTAGCTTGATAAAAGCAATGTTTAATGTTCTTTGCCATGTTGTGACTTCTTAGCTATTGTAGCATTTCGAGGTCGTTTTCAAAACCCTTGCCTTTCGCAACTTTATACTCTTTTCCACCCTCTTCTTTGCCAAACAGGGCCTTTGAACTGGATCCATCTTCACTGGTGGCTACTTCTTTGAGCCATGAGCAGTCCCCAAATGGAAGTGTTGGTCTAGGTTTTCATCACCCTTTCTTCCTCCTTATTGATTGTGTAGTCGTCAGCTATTTCCACTTGATTGAATAGTGATGCTAAGGAGATTCCATCGAGTGGATCATCGTATTCTCCTTCCATTCCGTCAAAGTCACTTTCCCCTTTGCTTGTTCTTCTTCATTACTTTTGTCAGACATGTCGGGATCGATCACTTCTGATTGATTGGACTCATTGTTTTCTTCCTCCTCCATCATGAAACATTCGTCCTCCTCTGGGAAGGTAAAGGTTGGCTTGGTTTGGTTGTTTTGGACAATGTATTGGCCAGGATTGTATGTGGGGTTGTTTATGAAATCGATGTTTCGGGGTGGTGGCTCAGCTTTGTGAGTAGGAAGTGGATTGGCTTGCACATTAGGTTTTGGAAGTTTTATAGTTCGGCTATCAATGAGATCTTGAATGTCATGGCGGAGACGCATGCAGTTATTTGTCTCATGCCTATGGTGTTGGTGGTAAGCGCACTGTTTGTTAGGATCATGGTTTGGGCCGTAGGGTGGCTGAGGAAGTGGTTTGTTTTAAAGGTTTGAGATGCCCCTAATGGCTCAGAATGGCTAAGGCTTGAGATGAGGTCATGTAAAGATGGTCAAAGTTGCAACGGGGGCGATTTGAGCTTTGGGATGAGCTAATTTGAAAAGGGTCTTGTGGTAAGATTGAGTTAAGGGTGTTGACGGAGGCAGGAGATGTACGGGTTGTGAAGGTTTTCTTGGGTGGAGGAGTTTCTTCTTTCCCAATGAGGCCTAGCTTGATCCTCTCTTCAATCTGCAGCCCAGTAGCCTACAGGCGCTTGAAATCAGTGATAGTCTGAGTGTAAATGTGTGTGAGGTACTTGGGCTGCAAGCTCTTGACAACTATTCTCACTTGATCTTCCTCAGAGGGGTGGTTCTTCATCTTGGCGGCTTTTTCTCTCTATCTAGCCACAAAGGTTGCAAAGTCCTTGTTTGATTCCTGCTTAGTCGTTTCCAAATCTCGAGTTGTTAACTCAATTTGGACGTTGTATGCATATTGCTTGAAAAAAGCATTGGCAATTTCTGGCCAAGTATGATAGTGCACAAACTCCAAAGTGAGAAACCAATCGAGAGCGCTTTCAGTAAGAGTCCTTTGAAATAACTGAACAATGAGCTCATCATCCAAGCCCATTGGCTTCAGAGTGTTGATGACATGGCGGACATGGCTAGTGGGATTGCCAGTTCTATTGAACTTCTCAGGTAGTTGAGAATCTGGAAAAAGGCAGAGTCCTTCAAAATCTAGAATTTGGTCCCCTTGTGAACGGGCCAGAGTACATTTGATCTCCTTGACTTGTTTTGGCCAATTCAGGGTTTTCTGCCAATACCACCTCTTGAGGATTCTCATCTTCCACCGATTTCTCTTCGTTCTCAGCATCTCTTGCTACTTTCTCTGCTAGTAAGATAGCGACTTTGAGCTTGATGATTAGCAATGATGGCGTCCTTATCTGCCATGAGAGTGGGAGGATTACTTGATGAAGCTTAGGATTTGGCAGATGATTGAGTTTGTTGAGGAGATGACCGCGGAGTCCCTGGAAGTGATTGGGACCGTAGCAGTGTAGGTGTTTTGGCCGGTGAGAGTGACAGATGGGACGGTTGCAAAGACCTCTGTTTGGCGTGACTTCGAGTGTTGTAAGAGTATAAAATTGGTTGTGGTTGCTTCTTTGTTTTACTTATTGTGTCTGCTTTGAAAAGTAGAGTACCTGTAAGTCAGTACTTGGCTTGTGTAGGGTTAGGATTTAGGCTGAAAATCCCAACCCTTCTGCACAGAAAAAGTTATTTACAACAACAGATGATACAAGGTGTGAGGAAGGACTTGGAAGTGAAAATGCAAGTAGGTTCCTAGCCTGTAGGTTCCTGTCTTAGTTTGATAAGTTCTATGGCTTTCTAAAGCATGCAAGGTTTAGGTAGTTTCAGGGTGCTCCGTTGTCAAAGGGCACCAGTCCTTTCATCGACCCATTATAGGCGGCGATTGGGTGATTTCCTTTTTGATATACCACTAGGTACGAGTGACTGTGGAGTTTGCTGGAACCCCCAACATAGCCCGTGTCATGCCGGGATATCAGGTGAACTCAACGGGTTGCCCGCTCGATGCATATGATAAATGAATTAGACAAGGCATGTATTAGTCTTATGTTGAACTTTTTGGTTATGGCTCTCAGATCCCCAGCGGAGTCGCCAAAAACTGTAGACACCTCCCAAACGGGGCATCGCCATACAGATTGATCACGTTGTGTTTAATCGATTGGTTGCTCACTTCATAAACCAAAATCATGGACATTCCCATGGCTAGGAACATCGCCACACGATAACGGTTATCATCAAATAGAGTCGCCACCCAGTTTATTAAAATTGGGAAAATAGATAGAGATTCTGGATACGGGAGCCAAAAGTACAATAAAGGGAAGGTGTTAGGCACCCCTCTTTGCCCAGTCGTGAGACTGGCCCATAATCGTTCAACATAAGACGTATAGATACTTTGTCTAATTCTAACACATAGTCTGTTTAGTTATTCCTTTAAACAGTAAGCAAAGTGAGCCAGTGCGATAATTGAAGCATGCATTAGAAAGCAGAAAAGCAAACAAAATGTCCCAGGAGATCGATTACTCGGCCGGTGAATGGATGTCACGGCCGAGTAATCACACTGGTTTAATGTACCGGCCGAGGGATCGAAGCCCCGGTCGGTGTTCTTCCTCACACCAGACAGAAAGATTAATGGATAATAAAAAATGTTACGATTAATCAGAAAAGCAATAAATTAAGACAAACCAGAGGCCGTTGGGCCTCACCACCTTGATCCCTCAGTTGCTTGATTGCTTTGGATTGAGTGTGATCGATTGATTGCTTGATCGAGAACCCTAGAGTTAGGGTTTGAACTTCGGGGTTTGATTGCCGGATTGACGGCTGCCTTCGGAAGGTTAGGGCTTTTGGAGTATGGGATTGAGGGAGTATTTGTGCAGAGTTTCGAGGTTTGATTGAGTGTGTAGGTCTATCAATTTCTGTGTGTTAATTCGGAACCCAAAGGCCCCTTTATATAGGCATAGGGATGACTCACTCCGGCCAATCAAATCACGAGATGGCAATTGCAATTGCAATGCATCTCAAACTCTACGTCGTGATCTCCGAACGTAGCCCGAACGCATCGGGAAGGTAGTGTAGTTGGATCAAACCAAACGTCTGACAGAACGTTCGAGAGTCTGGAAAAAGGTCGATCTGGCGGCCGAGTAATGGATGTTGCGGCCGTGTAATGGATGTCTCGGCCGAAGGATAGATCTTGCGGCCGAGGGATTGATCTCTCAGGGAGATTTTGCTGGCAACAGGTTGCTCGGGCGAGGGATTGATGTTATGGCCGTGGGATCGATGTTACGGCCGTCAGATGGATTTTCCTAGGCTTCTGTATTTCTGTCTGAAAGGCTGTATGGCTTTGAATTGGGTCCTCTAAGTGGTCAAAGTTCTCACCGAAAGTCCTAAGGTTCTCAAGGAAGCAATCAGCAATCACTGTATCCATTTCATCATTGGGATTGTCCCAAGGTGGGACTTGAAATAATCGTTAGGCCAAATTGGGGTGTCTACAGCGAGAGAGGAGGCGGAGCGGTTGCGTCAAGCGGCCAAAGAAGTTCAAGAGAAGTCCGAGGCAGACCTGAAGAACTTGAGGGAGGCCTTGTCAGGAAGGGAGGAGGAGTTGAGAGCACTGAAGCAGGCAACCGAGAACACCACCACCCGGCAGTCCACCATGATCCTGAAGCTTCAAAGCGATCTCGGCCAAGCGAGGGCCGCTACTGCCCAGGCGGTAGAGGAGTACAAAGCTTCTGACGAATGCGCTAGTGAGCAAATGCTGTACTTTTCTGGTGGCTTCGAGCAAGCCATTAAGCGTGTGAGGGCCAAGTATACCGACCTTGACCTGAGCGAACTGAAGCCTGAGCCTCCGTCTGATGTGGAGAACACCGAGATAGGTGGTGGTGGAGGTGATGACGAAGATGACGACGCCCAGAGCTGAACCTGGTCGGCCTCTATGCCCAAATTTCCTGTGTTTTTGTCTTGACATAGTTTGCTTTATTCTCGCAACTGAAAAACCTGTACTACCGTATAATCAGGGGAAGTGTGCACCACAGTATAATCAGGCATTCCACCGTATAACTGGGCATTCCACCGTATAATTGGGTATAACAATGTTTTCTTGTTTGTTATTCCAAGATGGAGAACGGGGTTCGTCCCTCTAGGGGCTTGACCGTTGTTGTTGTATCTGTTCATCTGTTGCTTGTCTTTGATTCCGCCCCACGAGAGTTTTGGGTGGAGTGTCACACTGAATGATCCGTCGAGAGCCGAGCGAATAAATAGGTGTTGAACGAGCGTGTCTGTCAGACCGAGCGATTCCCCTCGGGAGCACTGGATAATCTCAATGATGGGCGAGAGAGGCTCACCGAATCAAGCAGATTTGATCATTAAATGCATGCTTTGTACAGATAAGAAAGTAATCATGTGAGGTGCACTTCATTAATTAATGCAGGCTATTGATAAGCCCTCAATAGTGTAAATAACCGGGCTTATCTCGCTCATTTTTGCCACGCTCACGCGCATAACTCTTTGTTTTTGTTTGATATTGCGCGAAAGGTGCGTTTTTTATGATTACAGGTTTTCCGTGTGAATAAGGCTTGATTAAAGCCAAGTTTCGCTCCAACAACGTTCGGTGATTCGAGGGCTCCAATCGGAGCGATTCCGGAGCTTGGGGATTGTCGTGGAAGCCCCGGAACAAAGCCTGACATGAGCTGACATGAGCTGCTGTGGAAGGCTGGCAGACACAATGTCTACCGGTAGACATTCAATGTCTACCGGTTCAATTCCAGATCAGTGAGGACACCATTTTGCATCATTCTGAAACGACCAATGTCTACCGGTAGATATTCAATGTCTACCGGTAGACATTCCCAAATTTCTGCATTTTTTTTGCCCGACTGTTGGACATTTCAGGGGTAGTTTAGACTTTTGTATCCCGAATGTTTGGGACTATAAATAGTTTTTAACCTCATTTTGACAGAATATCTTTCATTCTCAGCCCTAGGAACTTCTCTCTCTACCTCCCTCTCCTCTCAAACTCTTCATCTCTCTTCAAAGGAGATTGAAGAGATGGGTTTTGAGGTATTTCGTCTTCACTAATGTTGTAGGTACGGTTGAGATCTTTCGTAATCTTAAGTTTATTTTCGTTTTCATCCTTGAATCGTATTTATCTTTTTAAGCTTGTTCTTTGTTCTTGTTCTATGGTTGAGTAGTGATAAAGGCTTGGTCATGGGGTGATTTCTACCCCATGATTTAGGTAGTTTAATGGCTTCTCTCATTTCTTGTGCTTAATGTGGTTTGTGAATGGATTAAGTTCATTTTTATGTAACAAAACCTAGGGTTGTTAACCTCTTTGATTATGTGTAGGCAAGGACTCTCTTGCCACATGTAATGCTTGGAGCTATGTCACTCTAGGTGTTTGCCAAAATGCCTCAAAGAACTTGTTGAACTCTAATCTTTGGTCTAAACTTAGAGTTGTTAACTTCTTTGATTGGGTGTAGACAAGTCTCCTTGGCACACCCAATGCTTAGAACCATGGCACTCTATGTGTTTGATAAAATGCCTAAATGAGTTCCTTTCCATTTCCAAACCCCGTTGTATGAGTTAAACTTGA
This sequence comes from Rhododendron griersonianum, assembly GCA_018127125.1. Lineage (NCBI taxonomy): Eukaryota > Viridiplantae > Streptophyta > Magnoliopsida > Ericales > Ericaceae > Rhododendron > Rhododendron griersonianum. The sequence continues at coordinate 29,042,537 of CM030798.1, forward strand.
TTTTCATGGTTAAATCTTCCGAGTGAGATCAAATGACAATGACTCTCACTTGAGTTATCAAAGAGAAGCATTGAACGGCCTAAGTTATGGGCGGAATGAACCCCTAGACCTTGCCGCTTTTAATTTCTAGTCAATCTTTGTTTTCAATTAAAGTTAGGAGGTAGAGAGAATTTCCATCACTCAAAAGTTGGCCGTCTCAAAGCCGAACTAAAGGTTGGCGGTCCTAACGCTAAAAAAACCCTTCGTAAATCAAACCTCCGGCCTAGCTCCATTGGCTCCCTGTGGATTCGACCTCGGACTTCCGAGTTTATTATGCTGCAACCGATCTAGCCCTACGCTTGGGGCGCTCCTTATTGCAACACACATTAAGGTCGCAAGCATTTTTGGCGCCGTTGCCGGGGACTCAATTGGTAGCTAACTTGGAGGTATCGTTTTACGCCCACTGTAAGTATCCATTTTTTTTTCTTTTCTCCTTCCTAATTTTCGTTATTATATATTGTGATGAGCATGATAGACCAAGTATTTTCCCCTCTGTGTGACGACCTATTGGATGAATGTCTTACCGCTGAAGAGGCAAATTTTCTTAACTCACTGGAGGTGAATTACTTGTACTCTTTGTTAGAAGAGCCAGAGGATGCAAATGAGTCCAAGAATCGGTCTCCTACTTTGGAGAATCTTGTAGATGTTGCCCGAACTTCTATTAAGTCTCCACCATGGCACGATTTTGTTGAAGTTGAAATAGTTGATTTTCTTGGTGTTGATGATTTTAATTTAGTTTACCATCCTTACATTGTAGATTTTGTCAACAGTCTGAAAATCAATCTAGTCTGGACTACGCACTTGGTGGAACTTACGTTTTTGAAACAAATTCGGCAATTACTTTACTCCAAGTATCTCTTTTTGTGGCATGGCCGAGTCCAATTTTTTATCAAGATTTTGGAGTGGAGTGATGTGCTCATGGTAATAGCTCTTAAGGGCACAATCAATGTTCGAAATCCACATGTGGCTGAACACACATACACTCCCTCTCTCTTTCTCTCTCTCGCTCTCTCCTTTTCCATTTTACTTTTGTGGTCCGGTATAGCCACCTGTGTCGTGCCTAAGATGTTGTATGACTTGCTCTGCGGCGCCTTAAGCGAGACACGGGGAGAAAAGTAGTACCTGTCTAATCACGTGACGATTCGGTGGTTTCAATACTTGTTAATAATAATTTGTGTGCCGGGCTATCCCGAGCCGGCGGTACTAATGTCTTTTGTCTCCCGTTTCGTGGTTGGTTCTTAAGCCTGATTGCAGGAATGAGCTTTGGAAGCCTTGCTAAAGACGGACGGTGATTTAGACGCAAATCCTCCAACTTGGTCGAGGTATAGGGTGGTTGACATTCCACCCCGTTGGTACTTTTGTTCTATCCCTCTCCTTACTTTTTTTGTCTTTTTGCATTGAGGACACTGCATATTTCAAGTTGGGGGGATGGTTTATGCTTTAAGTTTATTTCGTTCTCGGTATTGCATAGAAAAATTTTAAATTTTTGTGCAATTTTCCCTTATAATTAGTGAATTCAAGTGCTAGATACTTAGATTATGCTCAATTTTCCCTAATAATGGCAAGAGTCGTGCACCCCGTCGAATTTGATTATGTGTTGAACCCATGTTGCATGCATATACGTGAACTTTGTTGAACAAATTGAGCTCCAAGGTGTGTCAAGTAGTATGCATCGCTTAGAGTTGAAGTTCATTTTAAAGCATCCCATGCTTGTTTGTCTCTATTTCCGCACTTGCGTAAATAATATCCGTTTGTTCATACTTGAGTAGTTTAGATATCTTTTATGCATCATATTGGAGTTGGTTGGCGTACGTAGGAAATGATACAAGGCAATTTTTGCATGATAAAACCACAAATGTGTCCCCTTGTCCTAAATTGTTGAACCATTGTCCGAGTCTCCGTTTTTGTTCAAACTTAGGTAACCGGATGTTTGGAGGGTTGTGTGAAATTGATTTTCAATGATTCAAGGAGGTTTGGGGGTGGTGTGAATGTGATAGAAGTGGTTGGGTTGCAAAAGGGCGAAGAATTGATACATGATTCCCTATCTCTCCTCTCCCACTTCAAAAGCTAAAACCCCAAATTTTCATCTCCCTCTCCAAAGCTCTCGAAATTGGACCCTCAATCTCTCTTACTACAAATCTCACCTCAAATGACCCTATTCCTCAAAGAAAAATCAAAGAAATGCTATGAAAGAGCAAAATCGAATTCGAAAGAGAGTTGAATACTATGATGAGAGACTTGGTTAGACATCCGGGCTAGCATACATTCCAGATGAGAAGGAGTTCGATGAGAAGGGAGAGCACGTGGCTAAATACCGCGAGGAGCCGGTTGAGGACGACAGTGTGGTGGAGTCGGTGGTAGTAGTTTAGTAGGATTAATCTAGTAGATTTTCTTTATTTCTTCTTCATAACTTTGTTTGGTGATTGGCCGATACATGTGGCCGTGCCTTGGGTAATCTAGGGGATGGTAGTGGCCAAGGGTAGTTGAAACCAAGCAAAGTTATGGCCGCTACCCCTTTTGTTTCCCTTTTCTTGGCACCAAGGTCATTATAAGCTACTAAAGTCCTTAGTTGATCCTAATGTACGCTCGTCTAACTCCTTTTGATGCATGATCGATATTTAATGCCAATCTAGTATGAAATTTCTGTTGACTTTGTTTGTTGTGAATAATTACTTAGCTCTTTTTGCTCGGCGCTCTTTTGATTAGCACGCATAGCTTTTTGTTTCCTGCTATTGCGATTCTTGCTAGCGCTTATCATGGGATGTTATAGTTTATTACTTTGTGCAAGTTCATTTTGATGTATGCTCTTTTGAGTCCTGGAATTGAAATTCAAGGTGGATGTATGTTGCTTGGCCGTTGGCATAATTTGTTCACCTTAGTTCATTGTATGCATGTGCGTGGGTTGCATGTGATTGAGTTTGAAGGGGTGTTGATTGTGAACTCTTGCCGTATCCTTTGTTGAGCATAGTTTCGTATCTTGTTTCGGGGGAAGATTGCATAGTATTGGTTACATACTTTTGGTTTAGTTTTGCTAGGGACTAGCAAAGTCCAAGTTGGGGGGTGTGATAAGCCCTCAATAGTGTAAATAACCGGGCTTATCTCGCTCATTTTTGCCACGCTCACGCGCATAACTCTTTGTTTTTGTTTGATATTGCGCGAAAGGTGCGTTTTTTATGATTACAGGTTTTCCGTGTGAATAAGGCTTGATTAAAGCCAAGTTTCGCTCCAACAACGTTCGGTGATTCGAGGGCTCCAATCGGAGCGATTCCGGAGCTTGGGGATTGTCGTGGAAGCCCCGGAACAAAGCCTGACATGAGCTGACATGAGCTGCTGTGGAAGGCTGGCAGACACAATGTCTACCGGTAGACATTCAATGTCTACCGGTTCAATTCCAGATCAGTGAGGACACCATTTTGCATCATTCTGAAACGACCAATGTCTACCGGTAGATATTCAATGTCTACCGGTAGACCTGGAAATTTCTGCAGATTTTTTGCCCGACTGTTGGACATTTCAGGGGTAGTTTAGACTTTTGTATCCCGAATGTTTGGGACTATAAATAGTTTTTAACCTCATTTTGACAGAATATCTTTCATTCTCAGCCCTAGGAACTTCTCTCTCTACCTCCCTCTCCTCTCAAACTCTTCATCTCTCTTCAAAGGAGATTGAAGAGATGGGTTTTGAGGTATTTCGTCTTCACTAATGTTGTAGGTACGGTTGAGATCTTTCGTAATCTTAAGTTTATTTTCGTTTTCATCCTTGAATCGTATTTATCTTTTTAAGCTTGTTCTTTGTTCTTGTTCTATGGTTGAGTAGTGATAAAGGCTTGGTCATGGGGTGATTTCTACCCCATGATTTAGGTAGTTTAATGGCTTCTCTCATTTCTTGTGCTTAATGTGGTTTGTGAATGGATTAAGTTCATTTTTATGTAACAAAACCTAGGGTTGTTAACCTCTTTGATTATGTGTAGGCAAGGACTCTCTTGCCACATATAATGCTTGGAGCTATGTCACTCTAGGTGTTTGCCAAAATGCCTCAAAGAACTTGTTGAACTCTAATCTTTGGTCTAAACTTAGAGTTGTTAACTTCTTTGATTGGGTGTAGACAAGTCTCCTTGGCACACCCAATGCTTAGAACCATGGCACTCTATGTGTTTGATAAAATGCCTAAATGAGTTCCTTTCCATTTCCAAACCCCGTTGTATGAGTTAAACTTGATTTTCATGGTTAAATCTTCCGAGTGAGATCAAATGACAATGACTCTCACTTGAGTTATCAAAGAGAAGCATTGAACGGCCTAAGTTATGGGCGGAATGAACCCCTAGACCTTGCCGCTTTTAATTTCTAGTCAATCTTTGTTTTCAATTAAAGTTAGGAGGTAGAGAGAATTTCCATCACTCAAAAGTTGGCCGTCTCAAAGCCGAACTAAAGGTTGGCGGTCCTAACGCTAAAAAAACCCTTCGTAAATCAAACCTCCGGCCTAGCTCCATTGGCTCCCTGTGGATTCGACCTCGGACTTCCGAGTTTATTATGCTGCAACCGATCTAGCCCTACGCTTGGGGCGCTCCTTATTGCAACACACATTAAGGTCGCAAGCAGCTATCCCGTACTCTTGGGCTGTCGCCCAGACAAATGAGTGGTAGTAATTACGCCGTCGAGCGAGTGATTGTGTACGCTCTGGCAGTCGGCGCAAGTGTATCCCGCCAAACGAGGAGAGCATTCTGGCTAGACATCAAAGTAGTTTAGTTTCCAAAGGAATTTTAACAACACTTCCACTTCTACCGCCATTAAGGCAGTTATTAATTGATTCAAATTTCAAAAGAGTTGGTTGATCTCTCCTTCTATAAAAGCGGGACCCTTGGTACTCCTTCTCCCCCACAAAACTTTTCATTTCTGAGGGAAAGAGAGAAAGGAAAGAGTCTGCAAAATGTCGCGTGACATCAACAACACTATGGAGAACCTTTGCCAGCAGGTGCAGGGACTGAGAGGTGTCGTGGAGGGGCTGTCAGCGAGGGTGGAGGTGATGGAAGACACGGTTCGCAACGCGGAGAAAGTGGTCCGGCTCTTGCTGATAACAGGCTGGAACCCCCTTCATGGCCCTCGGCCGGCGACTCCATCTCCTCCACGGGGAATGGTAACCTCCCCTGAGGGCTCGCCGTCGGCCTCCCCCGAGGCCAAGAGAGGGCGCGAGGACGGGCCACACTAATGGCCTCCTGCGGACTCGCTTAGGTTTCAGGGTTTTTCTTCTTTTTTTTTTTTTGTAACGAGAGTCTTCCCCCTCCTCTCGAATTAAAAGAGGGGTTTAGTTAAATGAAAAATTTCCCTTTCACCATGAAACCTCTCTGTGAATGACTGTACAAAAAAGGTAGGCCTAGAGTCACGCAATATGGTTACTCATGCATAAAGCTTAAACGAAAGTGAAGTGATACCGTTCACCCTTAGAAATGCTGCAAGAAACTGCTGTGTATTAACTCGTTTAGTTCCGTCGCCTGTTTGAGGAGAGTCTGTTTGTTTCTTAAGATCATTTGTTTATAGACGAGCGCCGTCCTGGCAGGAGAGCGTGTTAACTCGCTGACCGATTGAAGAGGGCCATGTTAGTCTCTTCAAATCGTTTTATTTATAGACGAGTGCCGTCCTGTCAGGAGAGCGTGTTAACTCGCTGACCGACCGAAGAGGGCCATGTTAGTCTCTTCAAATCGTTTTATTTATAGACGAGTGCCGCCCTGCCAGGAGAGCCGGTCTCACGACCGAGCGAAGAGGGCCATGTTAGTCTCTTCAAATCGTTTTATTTATAGACGAGTGCCGTCCTGTCAGGAGAGCGTGTTAACTCGCTGACCGACCGAAGAGGGTCATGTTAGTCTCTTAAAATCGTTTTATTTATAGACGAGTGCCGTCCTGTCAGGAGAGCGTGTTAACTCGCTGACCGACCGAAGAGGGCCATGTTAGTCTCTTCGGGTCGCTATACTAATTCGTGGTTTCCCGGGACAATCATTGTTCGAAAGTTGTTAAGACCATCTTTCGAAAAGAAAAGACAAGGATATTCCCATTGATGATTAAAAGAGAGATTACAAATCGATCGTCTAGAAACTCATCGAATGGGATAGGGATAGGCGTATAGCCTAGAAAAAGAACAGCACTAGACCCAACTGTACGAGGGTCGAGAAACAAATTTAAAGAAAAGTAACTTGGAATTTACTGGTAATAAATTTTTAGATTGTCCGCGTTCCACGGGTGAGGGAGTTTCCAACCAGACATGGTGACCAGTTGGTATACCCCGGACTTGATGACTTTTTGGACCTGGAACGGGCCTTCCCACTTCGGATTCAGCTTACCTAGCTTCTTCTTCTCCAGCACCTTCTTTAAGACTAGATCACCAACTTGGAAAGCTCTATGTTTGACCTTCTTGTCGAAGTAAAGCTTCGCCTTCTGTTGGTATGCGGCTACTCTGACTGCGGCCGCTCGCCTGGTTTCCTCGAGCAAGTCGAGGTTTAGACTGAGGGCCCTCTCGTTCTGCTCTGCATTGTAGTGTTGAACCCTGTAGCTTGGGATAGCGACCTCAACTGGGATAACCGCTTCAGAGCCAAAGGCCATCTGGAAGGGAGTTTGTCCCGTCGGAGTACGCACAGTGGTGTGGTATGCCCAGAGGGTGCTTGGTAACATTCCTGCCCATAACCCTTTGGCGTCGTCCAGCCTGGTTTTGATGATGCCAAGAAGGGTGCGGTTGGTGACTTCCGCCTGCCCATTGGCTTGAGGGTGACCAGGAGTTGCGTATTTGCATTTGGTGTTGAACTGCTCCCAGAAATCTCGCATCATCTCATTATCGAATTGCTTGCCGTTGTCCGAGACGATGGCATTGGGAATTCCGAACCTGCAAACAATGTGCTTCCAGACGAAATCTCTTGCTGCCTCTTGAGTGATTTTGGCGAGCGGCTTTGCCTCCACCCACTTAGTGAAATAGTCGATAGCGACTATGGCAAACTTGTGCTGCCCTGGCCCCAACTTGAAGGGGCCAATGATGTCGATCCCCCATTGCGCGAACGGCCAAGGGTTATCGATGGGCGTGAGCGGCTCTGGAGGCTGATGGGGAATGTTGGCGAAGCGTTGACATTTGTCGCATCGGCGCACGAAGTTGTTGGAGTCGGCCTTCATGGTGGGCCAATAATAGCCCGCTTGGAGTGCTTTGAATACCAGCGCTCGGCCCCCGGAATGGTTGCCGCAGATTCCTTCATGAATCTCCCTCAGAATGAATTGGCCCTCCACATCTGAGACACACCTGAGATAAGGGTAGCTGTAGCCTCTTTTGTAGAGGGTGCCATCCTGGAGGAGGTATCTTGCTGACCGGTACCTGAGCTTCTTCGCTTCCCTTCTGTCCGAGGGAAGTTCCCCATCCTGGAGGAATTTAATGATGGATTCCGCCCATTCTGCATGGGAATGGATAACCTGGACCTCCTCGGGTTTTTGGTCATTGATACTTGGTTCTGCAAGGTACTGGAGAGCAGTCATGGGCCCCAGGTGTTCGTCAGGAGCACTTGCCAGGCGAGCCAAGGAGTCCGCCTTTTGGTTTTCTTCACGTGGGACCTGCAAGAACGTCACCGTCTCGAAGGTTGCTCTGATTTTGGCGACTAGCTTTGAGTACTTCTTCATCTTCTCGTTTTTGGCCTCAGCTTCCCCGTTGGACTGATGGATCACTAACTGGGAGTCGCTAAGGACTTTGACCACTTTAGCTCCCATCTGTGAGCATAGTAGCAACCCGACAGCGACTGCTTCGTACTCGGCCTCGTTGTTGGTTGCGTTGAATCCGAACCGTAGCGCATACTCCATCTGCTCACCGAATGGGGAGATAAGCACAATCCCAGCGCCGCTTGCGGATTTGTTGGACGAGCCGTCTGCGTAGACTGTCCAGCATACCACGTCTTGATCCTTTGTTTTGACCACACCATCTTTATCCTGTAAAGGGTTAGTGAATTCTGCCAGGAAGTCTGCCATGATCTGTCCCTTCCTTGCCTTGCGCGGTTGGTAAACAATATCGAACTCACTGAGCTCGATAGACCACTGGATGAGTCGGCCGGACAACTCAGGCTTTTGAAACACTTGCTTGAGCGGTCGGTCGGTCAGCACCACAATGGTGTGTGAGCAAAAATAAGGACGCAAGCGTCTCGCCGAGATAACCAAAGCAAAAGCTAGTTGTTCAATGAGTGGATACCTGACTTCAGGGCCGCGGAAAGCTCTGCTAACATAGAAAACTGGCTTCTGAATACCTCGCTCCTCCCTGAATAGAGCTGAGCTGACTGCGTTTGGGGAGACCGCCAAGTATAGATAGAGCTGCTCTCCTGGGATGGCCCGGGAGAGTAAGGGGGGAGAGCTGAGGTAAGCTTTTAGGTGCGCAAACGCTTCTTCGCATTCGTTGGTCCACTCGAAAGCTTTCCGCAGAGTTTTGAAGAAGGGGAGGCACTTGTCCGTCGACCGACTGACGAATCGGTTGAGCGCTGCTACTCGCCCGGTAAGGCATTGAACCTCTTTGATCGTTCTTGGTGCCTGCATGTTGATCACTGCTTGAACTTTCTCGGGATTGACTTCGATTCCTCTCTGGCTAACCATGAATCCAAGGAATTTTCCTGCTCCTACACCGAATGCGCATTTGGTTGGATTAAGCTTCATGCCAAATTTTCTGAGGATTTGGAAGGTTTCAGCCAAGTCGGTTGGGTGATCGAGGCTGACTTGCTCTTAGTAAGCATGTCATCTACGTATACCTCCATATTCCGGCCGATTTGCCCGGCGAACATCTGGTTAACCAACCGTTGGTAGGTTGCTCCTGCATTCTTTAGTCCGAACGGCATAACCCGGTAACAGAATAGCCCTCGCTCGGTTATGAAAGATGTACCTTCTCGGTCGGCCGGATGCATCAGGATCTGATTGTACCCAGAGAAAGCGTCCATGAAACTCAAGAGTTCATGCCCCGCTGTTGAATCAACCAGCTGGTCAATCCTGGGGAGTGGGTAGCTGTCCTTCGGGCAAGCTTTGTTCATGTCTTTAAAGTCCACACACATGCGCTAGTTGCCATTCGCCTTTTTGACTAGCACTACGTTGGCCAGCCAGTCAGGATATTGCACCTCCTGGACGAATCCAGCATCGATCAGCTTCTGAATTTCCTCGAGGATGGCATCGCTTCTCTCTTTTCCGAAGATTCTCGGTTTTTGTTTTACAGACTTGAAGGTAGGATCCACGTTCAGGTGGTGGGTCATTATCTCGGGATCGATCCCTGTCAGGTCCGCATGAGACCAAGCGAAGATGTAGAGACTCGCAAATTTGTTTTAATTTCAGAAATCGTTTATTTCGTCAATTAGTTGTATTGTTGGTAAAATCGCTCGTATGTTGTGGGGTGTACGGAGATACGTATCCGGGTGTGTATCGGACTCTCGTAGGATAGTAAAATGTTAGTTTTGATGTTGCAATGATGTTTGGAAGTGTTGGTACCAAGTCGGGTTTGTTTCGGTGTCCGTGAAAAAAATTCTTTTTTCTGCCCTTCATGAACCGGTACGCATTTTACCCGTACCGGTACATGGTGTCCAGAAGTTGTGCTTTTTGACTCTTCGAAGGTTCATGAACCGGTACGCATTTTTCCAGTACCGGTACATGCTGCGTTTTCTGCAGATTTTCAGCACGCTTCTTGGACCACTATAAATAGACCTCTTATGTTATTTTCTCACTCCAAGGCCACGAACCAAGCCCTAAAATCACCCCTCTACCTTCTCTCTTCAATCTCTCACCCAAATTCTTGGATTTCTACATCAAACACCTCAAAATCTTCAAGATCTATGGGTTGTTCATCCTAATTTCATTCGGAATCAAGGTTATTGCGTTCAAAGAGGTAAGAACTTCATCGTTTTCGGATTTCTCTCTCTCTCCTCTCAATCACTTGTTGAACCTCACTTATTTCTCTTGATCTTGGGAAATCTTGGACCTAGGTCTCGTATTGTAGCTTGGGAGGAGCTAGATCTTGGTGTTTCAAGCTTGGGTTACTTAGGGTTTTGCTCAAAACCCATTGTGGTAGGGATTTCTTACTCTCGTTATGCGTTAGTGTGATGTTTATGTACCTAGATCGTGCTTTATTTCGTGCTTGAGGTTGGGTTTTGTGCTTCTATCAAATCTGGAAATTTCTTCCCGTTTTTGGGTTTCAGTCCAACTTTGAACGGCCATAACTCCTTCATCCGATGTCCGTTTCACGCAAACTTTATATTGAATCGAAGGTCTGGAAGTTAGCTTTCGTTTGCCACCAAAATCACCTTTAAACTCTTTGTATACAGAAAGTTATGACCATTTGAGTAGAGGTGTGTCAGTCGGTCGATGTTTGCGGCTACTCCCTAGGTTATATTCGTTCCGTGTTATGACTTCCTATATGATTAGACTATGTTTAAGTCACTCTTGAGTAGGGTTGCTTATGCCCTAATGGTTCGTTGTTCGATCTTGTCTCTGAGCACTCGTTAGTGTATAATATTAGTGTCGTTGGTTGGAGAATATATACCGTAAGGGTGGTTGGAGTACCGTGGGCTATAAGGGAGTAAGAGGTGAACGTTACGCGTAGACTTGAGTTTGTCTAGTGATCCTATGGGTAGTATTGTGACTCGTGTCCTCGTTCGATATGTTTTCTGTTAGGAACCAAGTGGGTGGTGTGTCGTAGAGTCTTTGCGGGTTCGATATGTGACGCAGGGCGTCGTGATTGACTTTGATGAATAACGTGGACTTAAAGTATTTATCAATGTATAATGGGGTGTACTTATGAGTTGGTATGCATGGTTAATGATGTAAGAACGATTGTGAGTGTGGAAAGTGATGTTTGTTTATATACGGATTGATAACGCTTTTTATGTTTACGTGAGTTGTGAATTCTGAATTGAGGGTCCTGCAACGCAAGGTGTGGAAATGCGGGGACTCTAGAGGGCCCGCAACGCAAGGTGTGGTAGTGCGGAAACCCAGGTTGAGAGAATTCAATGTGACGCAAGGGGTGGTAACACAGGTTGAATGTCTCGCATGATGAAGAGAATTTTGATTGACCTTAGAGGTCTATATTGATGTTTGGATTGCATGATTGCTTGAGATTGTGGTTGCCGAGACAGAGAATGAAAGGTTGATTTTTATCAAAGAAAGCAATTTGAGTTTTGAAAAGAGGATTTTATTTAAAAATCCTCCGGTATTCTTGAGCGAATCAACGGATCCGGTATTTGGGCACAAATCAACGGACTCCGGCATTCAAGCTCGAATCAACGGAGCTTGACCTGTGATGGTCTTGAGTTTTCCCTAAAATGTTTTGGAAATCTAAAAGGAAAGTTTTAAGTAATGAGGCACCATGGTGGATGGTATGAAAAGAGGAGATGGTTTGTGGAATTCATTTGAAACGTTGTTGGTTGAACTATAATTGTTGTTTGTTTGATTGATATGAGTCCTAATGCTTCTTCTAGTTGATGCATGGATGGTTAGGGTTATCTCTAAGATATACGGAAAGGTCTAAATTCGTCAGTTCTTTTTTTGTAATCCCTCTGGTGTCTCATTCGTGTCAGGTGTATATTTCATCTCATTTCCATATAACTTGAGTATAGATTTCTCTACTGGGCTAGTGTAGCTCAACCTATCATTTTCAGGTAAAGGTCAAGGAAGTTGGCATGACGTGCATCCCGTGCTTGCTGATCACGTGTCTCGGAGGTTCAAATGAGGAGTCAAGTTTGCATTTTTTTTAAAGAAGTATTCGGAAAATTGATTAATGAAAATTGTAATATTGTTTTAGCGTTTGTATAACTTGGGGTTTCGAACCAAGATTGTAACTCAAATTTAACTTTGAAAACTGGGAAAAGTATGTCATTTAGGGTATTTCCGGTATTTTAGTGAAGGTTTTATTTATTAAAAATGTTTATAATTTATGTTAAAAATCGAGGGCGTGACAGAAGACGTCCTTGTTATCTTTCAGGAAAGTGACCAACTGCTCCCTTAGTTGAGTGGGGAGCAGCGAGCCAATCTGAAGACACCGGCCTTCTCCTATGTCTGCCTTGTCCAGCTTTTCTACTGGTTCCGCATGAATTTCCTCCTTCCCGTCGCGCACTTCGAGGGCATCTACCACGAAGGTTTCTTGTGATCGTTTCTCTTTAAGGGTGGCGACGTAGCATTCTCGTGCTGAGGCTTGATCTCCCTTCTGAGACCCCACACCGTTCTCGGTTGGGAACTTGATCACCAGATGGTACGTGGAGGTAACCGCCTTCATGCTATTGAGGGCCGCGCGCCCAAGAATTGCGTTATAAGTGGAGGGGCAATCCACAACGAGGAACTTGACCATTTTCACGATCTGGCAAGGCTCAGCCCCCATGGTGACTGGGAGATCAATCGTCCCCATGGGTTGAACCTTTTCGCCGGAGAAACCCACCAACGGGGACCGGACAAGCTGCAGTTTGTCCTTTGGGATCCCCATTTGATGGAAGGCCCCGGAAAAAAGGATATCTGCAGAGCTTCCATTATCAACAAGGACCCTGCTGGTTTTGAAGTTTCCAATAGTGACGGTGATCACTAGTGGATCATCGTGAGGGTGTTGGACGCCTGTGGAGTCGCTGGCATGAAAACTGATGGTTTGCTCTTCCATTCTCCTTTCCTTCCAAGGCCTCTCAGTGTGGAGGATCTCTGTCGATCGCAACCTGCGGGCGTGGGCACGTCTGGAAGTATTGGACTCGTCACCCCCGGCATACCCACCAGAGATAGTGTGGATTTCTCCAAGTGCTCTGCGGGGTTCCGGATTAGTGCGAGGGTTACGGTCTTCCCGTCTGTCCTGGTGCTGGGGCCGAGCGGATGGCTCAGGCTTGTCTTGAAGGAACCTCCGCAAGCGCCCGCGCTGGATCAGATTCTCAATATGTTTCTTGAGCTCAATGCAGTCGGAGGTGTCGTGTCCATGATCCCTGTGGAAGCGACAATACTTGCTTCGGTCTCTAGGGACCCCTGGTTTCATTGCTTTTGGCCAACGAATCTCTGGATCGTTGATCAAGTGAACCAGCACCTGCTCGGGCGTTGCGTTTAGCGGTGTGAACCGTTCGAAACGTCCTCGAACACGTGGACGATCCTCCCCTCTTGACTTCTTCTCCGGCTTGGCCTCCTTCTGGGGTGTGAAATGCTCCGCTTCATGCCTCCGTTTACCACTGCCTGATGCTTCATCCGAGTGACGTCGAGCGGCCATCGCCTCTTCGGCGTTGATGTGCTTCTGAGCCTTGTTCATTAACTCCGCCATGCTAGACGGCGGCTTCTCCGAGACAGATACGAAGAATTTGGTAGGCTGGAGCCCACCAATAAAGGTGGTGAGAGCCACTTTGTCGTCTACTTCGTCGATTAGGAGCGCCTCGTTGTTGAAGCGCTTAAGGTAATCGCGGAATGATTCTCCTTCCTTCTGCTTGACGTTGAGAAGGTAGGTAGCTGGTCTGTGCTGACGCCGTCCGCTGTAGAAATGCTCGATGAATAGCTTGCTCAATTCGTCGAACGTCCCAATTGAGCCCGGCTTGAGCTTTCCAAACCAAACCCTGGCCGAGCCTTTCAAAGTAGTGGGGAAGGCTCGACACATGATCTGGTCCGGACAAGCGTGCAACGTCATGAAGGCCTTGTATGTCTCCAGATGGTCGAGCGGGTTGCCCAATCCATCAAAAGGCTCAAGCGATGGGAGCCTGAACTTTTGAGGGAGTGGGTAAATAGTGACTTCGGCCGTGAAAGGGAGATTGGTCTTCTGAACCAGATTCTCCACAGTCTTGGATCCTCGATCGTTAACCTGCTTCAGCACCTGGTCCATCTTCTCCTGCAGTTCTTTGAACGCAGCCCCCTGAGCCAATGATGACCCAGAGTTGGGAGCATTCCTGTGTCGGAGGGCGACGAAGCTATTATCGCTAGCCGCCGTGGACTGGCGATGATCAGCTGTGTCGGAGGGGTCCCCACCATGGTGGGTGCCCTGAATCTCTGGTGAATCTCCGCTCGCCTCCCGCTCTTCGTCCGGGGGAGTTGGTTGAGGGAGGCGTTGGAGAAGCTCCGCGTTTTGCTCCCGGAGCTGATTAACCATCTGAGTAAGTTGATTAACCTGCTCCTGGAGAGGGTTACCACGGTCTTCTCCATCTGGGCCGTTTCGTTGGCTTCCGGCTCTCGTGTTGACCATTCTATGGAGTTTTGAAACAGTTGAATTTATGAAGTAGGAAACTCGTCGCTTCCCACAGACGGCGCCAAACTGTTGATGTCTGAAATTGGACGGTCAATCCGAGCTCCGTCTTCAAGGAGTTCCTGCAAAACAGCGTCCGGGGACTGGGGGTGTTGCCAGTCGGGGACCCTCCGATGGCTAAGTTAGTAAGAGTATGTCCGGGTAGAATTCTATGTGCTCTGTGTATATCGAGTAGAGTACGTACCGTAAACCCATGGACGAGCTGCCCATTTATTGGCGAGGTGGTTCGTGTCCCTGCGAGGGGCACGAAGGTGGTAGATCGTGGGCCACGACGACGGTTGAAGTCCCCCGAGGTGGGGGGACTCCCGTCCGAACTGGAGTGAGTGGTGGACGTGGGAGTCATGGCTCCGTAGTCCAGGAATCCAGGGGACGTGGGGTTGCCCCCTCACGTCCGAGGATACCGGCGGGTGTAACCGTACTGACCCAGTCAGTGCTTATCCTGTCGTCCCAGCGAGGTTGGAGGAATCTGACCGAGCGACTTGAATATGACCGAGCGACGGCTGTCCGACCGAGCAGGTCACCTCTTGACACGTGTCGAAAGAACAACGCTCGACAGTAAATGCCTAAAAAATATCCTCTTCAGGCCTTATTCGTTTTGGGGTCTCAAAACCCCCGGGTACGATCTCTAAAATTTTCTCTATCTCTCCCTCTACTCATTACTCTCAAAAACCTCCATCAAATCCCAAAACCGACCCCAGAAAACCTCATCTTGGGTCCTATCCAGGTTATTCTTTTTCTTTTTTTTTCACGGAGTCCTATCCAGGTCTTACGTACCCAATACCTACTTATCTGACTACTCTAAATTCAGAAGCGTAATGAAGGAGGCCCATACTCCCTTCCATGCATTGGTGAAAGGCAAATGCTAATAGGCGCAATATTGCGCTTCCTAAGTGGGCCCTTTACCTTCTGCAGCTGTAGGAAGAATCCCATCAAAGCTACTCACCACGAGAAATCCCATCAATTCAAAAGTGGAGTACAAAGGAGTACTACTTTTACATGTATATCAGTTGTTGGCAGAGAAACTTATTTTCGGAGCAGCTGCAAATAACTTATTTACGGAGTCGTACAACTTCAGTCGTCTGTTTTGGCAATTAATGGTCCGAATTTTAAAATAATTATTTGCATGAATAATTTTTAAAATTCAAATTTACGGCCGAGATTGAGCTCCGTAAACATCTGTTTACAACTGTTCTGTAAACAAGATTTTCTCATCAATTGTTGGCAATAACTGATAATGATAGTATATATTATATATTTTACCTATCTATATTTCGGCCCAATTTCCACTAACAAAAAATACAAAAAATGTAACGCATTTTATTAACTGGTTTTTACTAACAAAAAAGTTTTTACCAGTTCAACAACTTTCACTCATACTCAGCAAAAACTTTTGCACCACCGAAAACAACTTGATATTTCTCAAAAACTTATTCATTACCGGAAATACTTAACAATTTTTCAACCACAACTACAAATCTATAAATATTTCACTATCGAAAACATCCCCGAATTCTTTCAATATAATTTTCAATTTGTTTGACCCCGTGTGGAAATCTTAATTCTCTGAACATTTTATCCTAAAGGGTCATTGTTAATATTTGTATATAGAACTCTTATAATTAAGTATCTCCTATTTATTTGAGATCCTATAGAACAGATACTTGACTATAAGTGCACTAGAGACAAAATATGACTTTTTAAGATAAAATGATCAAAAAAATAAGATATTTGACCCACTTCAAATAAATTGAAAATTAGAATACTTTTTTTATTAGATTATTTATATATTAAAAATATGATTTGTTGATGTCTGAAATTGGACGGTCAATCCGAGCTCCGTCTTCGAGGAGTTCCTGCAAAACAGCGTCCGTGGACTGGGGGTGTCGCCAGTCGGGGACCCTCCGATGGCTAAGTTAGTAAGAGTATGTAAGGGTAGAATTCTATGTGCCCTGTGTATCGAATAGAGTACGTACCTTAAACCCATGGACGAGTTGCCCATTTATAGGCGAGGTGGTTCGTGTCCCTGCGAGGGACACGAAGGTGGCAGATCGTGGGCCACGATGACGGTTGACGTTCCCGAGGTGGGGGGACTCCCGTCGGAACTGGAGTGAGTGGTGGACGTGGGAGACATGGCTCTGCAGTCCGGGAATCCAGGAGACGTGGGGCTGCCTCCCTCGCGCCCGAGGATATCGGCAGGTATAACCGTATTGACCCAGTCAGCGCTTATCCTGTTATCCCAGCGAGGTTGGAGGAATCTGACCGAGCGACTCGAATATGACCGAGCGACAGCTGTCCGACCGAGCAGGTCGCCTCTTGACACGTGTCGAAAGAACAACGCTCGACAGTAAATGCCTAAAAATATACTCATCAGGAGGTACTGAATCATGTCGAGCAGAGCGAGTCTCGACGCTGGGAATAATTGCTCCGCTTGTGAACGCGGCGCTCGAGGTAGTTAATGCGAGGGAAAGAAGCCTCCCTTTACCCGAGGATAATGATGAGTAACCGCCAGAATATACACCCCACGTGAAGTTGGGTTTTCCAAATTTCAAAATTCCCGAGATACGAGGACGGCTGTGGTTGGGGATCTGGCGACAGATCCTGCCTGCTCATGATCGGACGATCGAGAAGTCCAAGGATTTTCCTTGATTCGCGCACCCGAGGGAGGGTATAAGTATGATCATGCAGCTATTCCCCAACACTCCTCGTTTTCTGCCCCCCAAGTCGATTTGCAACGCTGGATCCAGAAACAGACACCAATCCGGGTGACCCGATACCCGGGGTTGATTTTCCCCTTCAAGCGATCGAGCCCGTGGTTCCTCATTACAGATTAAAGGAATTATTTGGTGCTCTTCGCGTGTGGAACCAGTTGTTGCAATTCCGTTTTGAGCGATAAGCCCTAAAATCCATTCTCCATTCATACACCGGTCAAGAGCCGTTCTTGCACTTTGTGAGGGATCTTTCCTGCCTCGCTTCCGATTCCCCTATACCTGAGATGGAAGAGACCGCCCCCGCCAATGTCATTGATGTGGAGACCGTCGTCAAGGTCCCATCCTTTAGGGCTGAAACGCTCGTGAGCGTGATTTACGAGGAGGACCTGGGGACGATCAGAGCGGCCTACCTGATCCCGGATTCAGTGACCCTCCGAGCGGCCCGTCCGGAAGAGAGGGCTTGCTCCTTTGCAGAGGGCGAGGTGTGTGTCTATGAGCACGCCTTCTTCGCTGGACTGCGAGTCCCATTTCCACGGATCGTCCGAGAGCTGCTGGGCCGCATGAAGCTTGCCCCTGGGCAGCTTATGCCAAATGCTTGGAACATCTTCTTTGGGGCATTCATGATGTTCGAGGCGCTGGGTGCAGAGGGCCGCCCTATGACGATCGACGATTTCTTTTACTGCTATACCCCGAAGGTGGGAGACGCGGGCTTCTGGTACTTCCAAGCACTCGACGGTCGCTAGATTGTGTTTGGGTACCCGTCATCTGTCAAAAAATGGAAAGAGAAATTCTTCTTTATTTCTGGAGAGGGATGGGAGTATCAGAGTGATGAAGTGGTTGGTCCCAACACCCCAGGGATCCAGACAGTGTGGGGAGACCCCGAGCCGAGTGACTTCCGGCGGGTGGAGAACCCCAACCCAGACATCGATGGACTGATTGCGGCCATGCGGAAAGAGAAGATCCCCTTTGAGGAGTTGGTGAACCCTCAGAAGCTGTTTGACCACCTACTGGGGCCAAATCCTGCGGGTAACGTTTTAATCCATTCCCCTTATCTGTCTTTGACCGTGTCCTTCCCATTTTCTGACTACTGCTTTAATCATGTTCTCACCTCCAGATATCAAGCCGTTTGACAAGGTGGCTTATACCCAGATGAGGGCCCGAGCGGCCGTTCCAACGAACCTTCCGCCAGCGGCTCCCACCAGGCTCTCCCGCCTGAGGATTGGCAAGGAGATTTTGGAAAAAACGCTGGAAGCAGCCGGTGGATCGGCCCTGAAGGCCCTAGGCAAGAAGAAGAGAAAGAGAGTTGCGGAGATAACCGACAAGGACGAGGCCCTTGTCGCGGAGATGGCGGACCCCGATATTTCGATCGGCCGGGTGTTAGAATCCCTCGTGAAAGAAGGTGAGCTCCCCGGTCCGACCGAACGGAAGAAAAGCGAGAAGGAGCGGCCACCCTCTCCATCGGTAAAGGACCCGACTCCTTTAAAGAAAGTTGCATTCCAAACATCCCCTTCTGCCCCTGCAGCCCCGTGGACGGAAACAGAGATGGCGAGCATGGCTGGGCTAATATACCCAGCGACGAACGACTATGCAACAATCCCGGTGAAAGGGAGCATCCTGTCGGATCCGTCTGCCAGCCACCGAGCGTTGAACGCCTTTGCCCAACCTGTCTACGACGGCCTCGCTTCGCTGCCGGCTGAGAAACTGCTGAGAAATTTTGAGCTGCACATGAGCAGGGTAAGTGTTGCTTCTTTTTGTATCGTCTCCCTTGATGAAGTCCCTTGACGCCTTACGACTGTCCTCGTACTTGCAGGCCATGGCTGAAGGTGTAGTCGTTGCTAGAAGGTTGGCTGACCGAGAGCTGAGACTTCATGGTGCCATGCGCCAAGCCCTGGAGTGCCGTAACTCCTTGGAACAGCTGGAGAAGACTCATTCTGGCTGTCCTTCAGTATTGCGACAAGCCGTGGGGGAAGCCGACCGGGCGAGGGAGGAGGCGGAGCGACTGCGTCAAGCGGCCAAAGAAGTTCAAGAGAAGTCCGAGGCAGACTTGAAGAACTTGAGGGAGGCCTTGTCAGGAAGGGAGGAGGAGTTGAGAGCACTAAAGCAGGCAACCGAGAACACCACCACCCGGCAGTCCACCATGATCCTGAAGCTTCAAAGCGATCTCGGCCAAGCGAGGGCCGCTGCTGCCCAAGCGGTAGAGGAGTACAAGGCTTCTGACGAATGCGCTAGCGAGCAAATGTTGTACTTTTCTGGTGGCTTCGAGCAAGCCATTAAGCGTGTGAAGGCCAAGTATACTGACCTTGATCTGAGCGAACTGAAGCCTGAGCCTCCGTCTGATGTGGAGAACACCGAGGTAGGTGGTGGTGGAGGTGATGACGAAGATGATGACGCCCAGAGTTGAACCTGGCTGCCCTCTGCGCCCTGATCTCCTGTGTTTTTGTTTTGATGTACTGTGTTTTGTTTTTGCGACCGGAAAACTCGTACTCCCGTATAATCAGGCATCCCACCGTATAATTAGGCACTCGACCGTATAACTGGGCATTCCACCGTTAATTGGGTATAACAATGTTTTCTTGCTCATTATTCCTTCTGCTTGACGTTGAGAAGGTAGGTAGCTGGTCTGTGCTGACGTCGTCCGCTGTAGAAATGCTCGATGAATAGCTTGCTCAATTCGTCGAACGTCCCAATTGAGCCCGGCTTGAGCTTTCCAAACCAAACCCTGGCCGAGCCTTTCAAAGTAGTGGGGAAGGATCGACACATGATCTGGTCCGGACAAGCGTGCAACGTCATGAAGGCCTTGTATGTCTCCAGATGGTCGAGCGGGTCACCCAATCCATCAAAAGGTTCAAGCGATGGGAGCCTGAACTTTTGAGGGAGTGGGTAAATAGTGACTTCGGCCGTGAAAGGGAGATTGGTCTTCTGAACCAGATTCTCCACAGTCCTGGACCCTCGATCGTTAACCTGTTTCAGCACCTGGTCCATCTTCTCCTGTAGTTCTTTGAACGCAGCCCCCTGAGCCAATGATGACCCAGAGTTGGGAGCATTCCTGTGTCGGAGGGCGATGAAGCTATTATCGCCAGCCGCCGCGGACTGGCGATGATCAGCTGTGTCGGAGGGGTCCCCATCATGGTGGGTGCCCTGAACCTCTGGTGAATCTCCGCTCGCCTCCCGCTCTTCGTTAGGGGGAGTTGGTTGAGGGAGGCGTTGGAGAAGCTCCGCGTTCTGCTCCCGGAGCTGATTAACCATCTGAGTGAGTTGATTAACCTGCTCCTGGAGAGGGTTGCCACGATCTTCTCCATCTGGGCCGTTTCGTTGGCTTCCGGCTCTCGTGTTGACCATTCTATGGAGTTTTGATACAGTTGAATTTATGAAGTAGGAAACTCGTCGTTCCCACAGACGGCGCCAAACTGTTGATGTCTGAAATTGGACGGTCAATCCGAGCTCCGTCTTCGAGGAGTTCCTGCAAAACAGCGTCCGTGGACTGGGGGTGTCGCCAGTCGGGGACCCTCCGATGGCTAAGTTAGTAAGAGTATGTAAGGGTAGAATTCTATGTGCCCTGTGTATCGAATAGAGTACGTACCTTAAACCCATGGACGAGCTGCCCATTTATAGGCGAGGTGGTTCGTGTCCCTGCGAGGGACACGAAGGTGGCAGATCGTGGGCCACGATGACGGTTGACGTTCCCGAGGTGGGGGGACTCCCGTCGGAACTGGAGTGAGTGGTGGACGTGGGAGACATGGCTCTGCAGTCCGGGAATCCAGGAGACGTGGGGCTGCCTCCCTCACGCCCGAGGATATCGGCGGGTATAACCGTATTGACCCAATCAGCGCTTATCCTGTTATCCCAGCGAGGTTGGAGGAATCTGACCGAGCGACTCGAATATGACCGAGCGACAGCTGTCCGACCGAGCAGGTCGCCTCTTGACACGTGTCGAAAGAACAACGCTCGACAGTAAATGCCTAAAAATATACTCATCATGATTAATATCACAGAGAGAGAGAGAGAGAGAGAGAGTAACAATGTCAAAGGGATATTACCCCCAACCCCAACCCCAACCCCAACCCCAACCACGTGTCACTCTCTCAGCACACTCTCACTCTCTTATTTAATTTTTTTGTAAAATTTTAAATGTTAATAATTTTTTTTTCACATACTTTTTTTTAATAAATTTTATATTTTTGAAATCTACTCAACGAAACCTATCAAACGAACCTAATATTGATGGTTAAATGATGTAAAATGGAAAAATTATATTTTTGTGGTAGTTTAAACTGTCTAAATAAGTTGAAAAATTAAATGTTCCAAATTTCAATCCGTTTGAACTGGTGGAAAGATTTTAGTTTTCTGATCATTTTATCCTAAATGGCCATAATTAAATTTTGACTCTAGGACTCTTGTTAATAAGCCCTAAGAGATATTTGATTCTACGAGGTCAAAAATTCATTATGACCATTTAAGATAAAATGATAAAAAAACAAGATCTTTCCACCAATTGAACCGAATTAAAAATCGGAACACTGAAATAATTTTAAATAAATAAAAAAGGAAAAAATATATAGAGTATAAACATTATTAATTAAATAAAAAAATAACAAAAAATAGGTTATTGTATTTTTGTGACAAAAAGGAAAAAAATTGATTTCACTAGTGCTGGTTGAAAGTTGCAGTTGGTGGTTCAAAAGAGCCGGCCATTGTTGACTAATTTACTGGAGGGAAAAAAGTCTTTCTGCTTGTCAGGAGCTGGGTTACATTGATAGTGGTCGTTGAAAGTTGAACCTGCAGCATTGAGAGGATTGTTGCCCGTTGCAAATTTGACAGTAGCGCCTATATAATCAGTTGCGTATATATTTACACTTACTCTCATTCATCATATCCTCACAATTTTCTCAACTTTCATTTCATTTTCGTAATTCATAGAAGAACATTATGGATCAATACAATTTTTCATTTTCGGATAGTTGGTCAGTTGGGAACGATGTTGCTAATGATATTCCGTGTGAGGAGAGCAGCTCCTACGTTGGGCGTGATTACACAACCGAATTTACGACTGACCAGGTTAGAAGTTATTTTCCTCCAGACAAAGTAATTTAATTCCTCTAATTAATAGAATGTGTTTTATGGGTGTTACATTTGTTACTTATTTTGTCATGTTTCAAGCATACTAGCTTCCTACGTGCACACACCCTCACTTATATGCCACCTAAAGCTTACATGCAATAATCAATATTTTTAATATACGGGATATTACATTGTGCTGATACGTATTCATTTTTTTTTGTTATAGATATTTGAAACTAGAGCTGTCATGGTAGATTGGGTGCGGAGAGTTGGTAAGAAAAATGGTATTGTGATTATTATAAGTAAATCTGCTAGTATAAAGGGTAACAAGATGCCGAAGTGCATTCTTATTTGTGAAAGGGGAGGATTGTACAGACCGCCAATGGAAGGGCATTCAATGCAAAGGAATACTGGAACTAAAAAATGTGATTGCCCGTTTAAGCTGCGAGGTGTACCACAACCTCCAGACAGTGTCATGTGGAGTTTGAAGGTTGTTAAAGGTTTTCATAACCATGAACCAGCTGAAAGTTTTAAGGGACATGAGTACCCATCAAGGCTGACCCCAATCCAGCAGCAATTAGTTCGTGACATGTCTAGCAGCACCACGCCTCGAGATAACGAAGCAGAGGTCGCATTTCATTACAGGCAATGAACTTGATCCATAAGTAGGCAGAACGCACTGATAACGAAGCCGGCCTTTGCTTTTGTAAGATCAAAAGGACACACGGATTGCCATGCTTTCACGATATCGCACTTTACCGTTCTGTGGACAGACCAATTCCGTTAAGCTCTATCCACCCTCACTGGAGTACGTTGTCCATGCATGCCCAGAGGCATACTGACGAGGGAGCACGACCTGACAGGGCAGCTCAGCTTATTGAAAGATTAAATGAAATGGATTCCGATAGTTGAGAGTCTATGATGGACAGGTTTCTCGATATGGCGGATCCATCTCGTTGCACAGTTCGACCCCCAGCATACAACACAGAACACAAGGGTCGACCTACAGGCAAAGATGAGCAGAGTAGAGGTCACATACCTTCCTTCACAGTATCCACTTCAGAATCTCCGGCCTCACGTATTCCAATATCGCGAAGGAGCAATGGGAGGGATCACCTCGTTGAGAAATTTCCTCAACAGTATCAGCGTTATATTTCCCATTGTGTTGACGTTCGACCCGACGGTCATTGTGGTTTCAGGGCGATAGCCGCGCAAGTCTATGGTTCTGAAGATGGATGGGCTCAAGTACAACAGGACCTTATCCAAGAGATTGAACAAAATTGGGTCCTGTATGAGCAGCTTTATCCAGAACATAATTATATACCCTAGGTGCTACAAAGACTTCGTTACTTCCAGTCATCGACACCAGAGGATCATTGGATGGATTCTATATCATTGGGACTTGTCATTGCATCAACGTACAACGTTGTACTGCATACATTCTGTAGCGGCAAGCTTTCTCCGGTTGGATCTTGTAGCTTGGATTGTTAGGGTTTGCACGGAGGTGGGTTAGCCCTGCACACGAAGGAAACGCGTTAGTGCCTAAGCCCGGGGGGTGGTGGTCCGGTGTAGGCACTCCGACGCTCGAGTCAGTTTAGGGAGAAGAAATATAGAAATGTAGTTTTGGGTTCAGGAAAAGTGTTACCTTCCTCTTGAGGGGAATCCCGCCCTTTATAGCCAAAAAGGGACGCAGAATCCGGACCACGCATACCCGCCACGTCCCATGACGAACCCACCTATCTCGGTCCTAGATAGACTTCCCAATCTTGGACCTACCCAATCCCTCACATTCTGCTCCTACAATAAGGGATGGGATAAGACCCGAGGTTGCCCGCCCCTGCCCATCTCTTCCTAACTCCCTCTTCGAGTTAGGGGGCAGGAGGCTCGGTGGGCGTGGGCTCCGCCGGACAGACGATGCAACATTGACAGCTCCTACAGGGGCAATCCGCTATTCGTTCGGTAGGAATCCGCCGAACCAGATCGTACTCATCCTCGGATCGACACCACGGTCAACTTAACCAGATCTGGCTGGACTCGTACCGACCACCGAGCCAACTCGTCGACTCATGGGTGGTAATCTCATTGGTTCGGCAACATAGGTGTGACGTGGCCACCTGCCTGGTCCCTCCGCCGGACCACGCCCTCCACAATAGCCCCTCAACCTCTCCCCCCCTTATGAAAGGTGGGAGGGGTTGACCATCTTAGCAAACTTTCTACAGAGGGCGGCCTGAGGCAAACATGCCGAGCATACCCCGCCGGGCCATCGAGGGTAGGTGAAGAGCCTTCTCGAATCCTGGGGCAATGATGCATCCGCTGCAACGGAGGCTGATGGGACTGCTGGGAGTCAGGGATCGAACAGCCAAATTTGAAACAGAAACGGCGTGGGATGCCACATGGCGAGAGGGGAAACGACGCTGGTACGGAATGGCACAGGCTTTCCACGTGGCACGATGAGAGTGGGCGGAGCGGCGACGCTTCGGTTCCCGCATTCGACTCCTAGGGTTCCACCCCACCAATTCTTCTGCTATATAAGCGGGGAGGTGGGACAGAAAATCACTTTCTGCTCTCGCCTCCTCGCTCTGCAACTCCATCTCCTGCTGCTACTTCCCTTCGCTGCCGCTGCTCCGCACTCACCGCTGTCCAGCCCCAGCATTCCCAAGTAACTTCGCCTTCCTTTCTAGTTCGTTTTTGTAAGTATTTCAAGTTGCACCACCACCCACACTTTTGCACAAAAACACTTTTTCTTTGGACAGCGTCGATCTTCCATGGTCGTTCGCGGCCGTAGCCCTCCGTCTGGACTGCCAACAATGGCGGTCCTCCTCCGAGCTTAGCCCACTCCTTGATGAGAATCCACGACTTCCACCGAGGAGGATCCCAGCGGACCCACCTCGGTAGGGATCAGATGCACACGAGTAGCCGTGCTGAAGTAGGAATTCTTACCCCCCTTCTTATTCTATCTAGGTCTTCAGCATGGTGGATCCAAACGCCAACTCGCCGAGCATCGATCCCGACGCCTACCCAGACCTCCAAGAGACCATCCAGGAGCTCGGCAGAGGGTATCGGAGCTTCAACGAAAGCTCGAGCAACTTTGCTCAGCACGCCGGGCGACCAACCATCCCTGGCATCCATGAAGCTCAGCCGAGCATATCCGGCTGTGGCATCCACCAGCTGATTGATCCACGGACAAGGAAAGCAATCCTTTGGACACGCGTCGTTCAAATCGGTGAAGTCGACGCAGACACGCCACTTGCCGTTCTTCTTCCGGACCACCACTGGATTTGCCAACCATGTCGGATATTGGACTTCCCGAATTGCTCCGGCGTCAAGGAGGCGTTCTACCTCCTCATTAACTGCATCGGCATGTAGTGCGGAGGATCGCCGCGGCTTCTGCACAACGGGCCTCCTAGCCGGATCAACGTTCAACGAATGCTTTATCACATCAGGGCTGATACCTGGCATTTCATATGGGGACCATGCAAAAACTTCCATATTCTCTCTGAGGAACTGGACCATCTGCGTCTTTTCGGCATCATCGAGAGCCGAGCCAACAAGAAACGAGCGGGTCCCATCCTCGTTAACTGCAATTCGGACCAAATCTTCCACGGCCCTATCACTGGCCGGTCTTCCAACTTCATCAGGCCCTTCAAGAGCCTCTTCCATCCCCTCGGCGGGAGTGGCCTCATCCAGCAACCCCGGGGTCTCTATGCTCTGAACCTCCTTTGCCTTGCCATTTCCACGGATGGAGTTAACGAAACACTTCTTGGAAGCCACCTGATCCCCCCCTAATGGTCTCCTGTCTCCCAGACTCTCCGATGAATCGAACGCACTGGTGTAGTGTGGATGCCACAGCCCTCATGCCGTGCAGCCAGTTCCGTCCCAATATTGCGTTATATGGGCTTGGCGAAGAGATCACTATGAACTCCACTTGTAGTTGCACCGAGCCAGCGTACACCGGGAGCACGATTTTGCCGAGCGGGTAGACTGGAATTCCAGCAAAGCCAACCAAAGGGGCGTCCACTGGGGACAACTGATCCTTCGAGAGACCAAAAGCCTTGAACGCCGAGTAAAAAAGGATCTCCGCCGAGCTACCCTGATCAACCAATACCCGACGAACCATCTTCCGCTGGAAGGGTATAGAGAGGACCAAGGCATCACTGTGGGGCAAGGATAATCCCTCCAAATCTCGCTCGGTGAACGTGATCTCCCACGTGTGACGAGCATCCATCTTCCGCTTTGGTGTTTGTCGAATCGTCATTACCTCGGACAAGTGAGGCTGATTCAGCTGCTTATGGAGCTCTGTGGCCCGAGCCTGGCTCATTGGCCCGTGGATGCACTGTACCACGCCGTCCAGATTTTGGACTCTCGGCTGGATTCCTGCATTTGGTGACTTGGTTCAGTCGATCCATCGGTCCATCTTCCCCTATTGGACCAGTTCTTCAAGGTAAAGTTTGAACGGCTGGCATGCCGTCGTATAATGCCCCTGCTCGTCGTGGAACGAGCAATATACCCTCCGGTTTGGTTCTCGGCCATCGGCAGTTCTCAACTTCTCCGCCGCCCCTGTTGGCCATTGGAAACCAGGAAGTCGTCCGCATTCCCGAATGACACAGAAGATCGGCTCTTTGAAGTAGGTTGTGATGGCAAGGTGATCCCGTCCATCACTCGGTGGGCGATCCCATGTCTTTCCGCTTCCCTTGTTCCCGCCGAACCCGGCTCCATCTTTCTTGGACACCACATTCACCTGCTTCTTTGCCTCCTTCGCCGCCGTTTTACCCTGCTCGGCCATCGGTGTGACATCAGAGCCACCGATGTAGTCCTCAAGTTCTATGTATCGGGAAACGGGAGCCACCGATGTAGTCCTCAAGTTCTATGTATTCGGAAATGGTATGCATTAGGTCTGACATATCATTCGGCGGCCGAAGCATTAGCTCTTTGGACGGGTCTGAATTTCTATCCAGCCCACGTTTAAACGATGTAGCTGCGGTCTTCTGGTCACAACTCTCAACCATATTGTACACGTTATAGAAGCGCTCAGAATAATCCTTCAAGGACTCTTCAGTCTTCCTTCGAAGGTCCGTTAGGGCTTCTATCATCTTCGGTCTTCGATTACTTGCCACAAATCGTGCCGTGAACGAATGCTCCAACTCGCCGAAGCTGCTTATTGACCCTGGTTTTAGCTGTGCATACCACAGCATGGCAGTGTCCGGCAGGCTCAAGGAGAATGTTCGGCACATCATTGCCTCGCTCAATCCACAGAGCGCAGCCATGGACCTAAATTGCTGCACATGGGTCGGCGCATCCGACTTTGCGTTGTACATGTTGAATTTCGGGACCTTGAAATGGGCAGGGGGAACCTCCTCCGCTATGGCCGAGGAAAAAGGGGAGGTGTTCTTTGCAGAGGTTGCTGCAACCACTTCCTTCGGTGAAACGACCGCCGGAGGAGGGATGCTTATCTCTCGAGCGCCATCTCTGGACCGCTTATGGGTCGGTGTAACTCGAACTCCTCGGCCGCCAACGCTTGGCTCGGGGGATCGCCGCTTCGACCCCGAGGCCCGCTCGTTCCCCCTCGCCGGGGGTACTTCCTAGTGCTGGGCAGCCCGGTAAGTGGTTCTCTCACTGGTGCGTGTATTTACTACCGTCAAAGCCCCCCCGCCGGCACTGACCTCGCATCTCTCCTCCGGGAGCAGCCCCTGGCTGTCCTCCTCTTGGTGTCTTGACCGTCCGGCAGATTGCACCGGCGATCGCCGACGGTGACCTTGATCTGACTGCACTGGTCGGCGCTGAGATCGACCGGTGGAGGGAACCGGTGACCGCTGTCGGCGTTGAGTGGCCGTCTCTCGATCTTGATCTTCTTGCCGCCGCCCTTCAGATCTGTTCGTTCCCCGGTTGCCGTGGTGACCTTGCGACCCAGTGGGGAGATCAAGAGGATTCCTGCACCATTCTTTCTCTCGGCAAGCCGATGATTTCCTTCTGTCTGGTTTCGCCTTCCCCGTGATCTTGAACGGGCGCTTGACGCCGTGGCGCTTGTCTCTGGGAATAGTGCCCGGCGGACATGGCCATCTCCGGACGCGGCGCTTGGTTGATTGGTTCGGTGTCTTGGTTCCAAATGGATGCGGCCACTAGCGTCAATGCGACACAGTGGGCCGAGCCTTGTGAAGGCGGAGGCCATAACCGTGTCGGCCGTTTGGGTCGGCTGGGAAGCATTCCTTCTCCGTCGCCGCTCTTGCGACCTTGAGACGGGTGGAACCCTTTGATGTGCCTGGAGCTCTTGTACTTGCGTTCTTAGTCGCAACAACTCCTCCGCCATGCTCACCGGGAGCCCCGGCGGGGGAGGAGGAACTATGAGGCTTGCTGCCGAGCGATGCACACCATTTATGTGGAACGACGCCGTTCCTATAGCCTGGCTGCCAGGGGCAGGGATGATTGAACCGGCCACCCTGGATTCGCCGGGTCCTCCAGTGGGGATGCCATTTGGCCCTAACCCCGTCCGCTGGGAGGAGTGGTGACCCAGGGGGTTTGAATCGAAATGAGCGAGACCGAGAAGTCGTCCGTCCGTGCCAGTCATCTTGAACTGGGATAAGAGAAGAATGGTAAGAAGAAAGCTTCACCACAAGATGTGTTTGTTGCTAATCTTCCCCAGCAGAGTCGCCAATTGTAGCGGCAAGCTTTCTCCGGTTGGATCTTGTAGCTTGGATTGTTAGGGTTTGCACGGAGGTGGGTTAGCCCTGCACACGAAGCAAACGCGTTAGTGCCTAAGCCCGGGGGGTGGTGGTCCGGGGTAGGCACTCCAACGCTCTAGTCAGTTTAGGGAGAAGAAATATAGAAATGTAGTTTTGGGTTCAGGAAAAGTGTTACCTCCCTCTTGAGGGGAATCCCGCCCTTTATAGCCAAAAAGGGACGCAGAATCCGAACCACGCATACCCGCTACGTCCCATGACGAACCCACCTATCTCGGTCCTAGATAGACTTCCCAATCTTGGACCTACCCAATCCCCCACATTCTGCTCCTACAATAAGGGATGGGATAAGACCCGAGGTTGCCCGCCCCTGCCCATCTCTTCTTAACTTCCTCTTCGAGTTAGGGGGCAGGAGGCTCGGTGGGCGTGGGCTCCGCCGGACAGACGATGCAACATTGACAGCTCCTACAGGGGCAATCCGCTATTCGTTCGGCAGGAATCCGCCGAACCAGATCGTACTCATCCTCGAATCGACACCACGATCAACTTAACCAAATCCGGCTGGACTCGTACCGACCACCGAGCCAACTCGCCGACTCATGGGTGGTAATCTCATTGGTTCAGCAACATAGGTGTGACGTGGCCACCTGCCTGGTCCCTCCGCCGGACCACGCCCTCCACATACATTCGATATGATTGCTTCGAGTTGACTCACTCACTCGTCGTTGAGCTCCCATCCAGTTCCATTAGCAACGCGCACACATATAGCTATTGGCCGTGTTAATGGCAATCACTATGTGCAAATTTTTCTATACCGTCATTACCCTGTACCACCCATCATCATATGGTGGAGGCCAAATGCATCAAATGAAGCACAAGGATGGGCTCATCCTTATGAAGCACGCCTCCAATTGTGGTACGAAGTAATGTAGATAGATCCGCCGGGACGACAACCACAATTTGACGGAAATATTGACTAAATTTGTGTATTTATTTATGTTCATGTATTGGTTCTATATACTCAATTATAATTAAATAAAGTTTGATTTCAGTTTGCATTATTGACTATTCAGAGAAATATAAAGAAAATTTAAGTGAATTCAACATACATAATTTACTTGAAAACTCAAATATAGAAGTTTAAAAAAAATGAAGGACAAAAAAATAAAAACAAAAAAATAAGATATTAGGCCGAAAAAAATATACTTTTTTCGTTTTACATTATTTCACCATCAATATTAGGCTCGTTTGATAGGTTTCGTTGAGTAGATTTCATAAATATAAAATTTATTTAAAAAAATATGTGAAAAAAAGTTATTAGCATTTAAAATTTTATTTTAAAAAAATAAAATAAGAGTGAGAGAGAGAGAGAGAGGGGGGGAGGGAAGGTGGATGGATCTTGGGGTAAAATGGGAAATTTGTGGGTGGGGGGGGGGGGGGGCGAGTAACAGCTCTCGTATATCAATGGGGATACAGTTCAATCAAAGTTGTCATGTGGGGCATGAATGGACTTAAACTATTCAACTACTATTCTAATTACGAGAATAAGGGGCGCAATATGGTGCCCATTAGCGAAACCGTCGGTGAAATGGGCTATCATCAACCCGTGAATTCCGCGACAGAAAATACGTAAAATAACCACCAATAGGTAATTTAACCAATGAATTAATATCTGCCGTTGCGTATCGTTACATATCATAATTAGCCGATACGTAAAGGATTTTGGGTCTGTCGATATCATTACACCTGAGTATTCCGATGAGATGACAAAATAGCAGGCATATCGACCGATTTCTGTTATGTATTAGTTGTTTACATATCTTAATTAGCCGATACATAACGGATTTTGAATCTGCCGATACCATTACACCCGAGTATTCCAATGAGATGACAAAATAGCAGGCATATCGTCCGATTCCCGTTATGTATTAGTTGTTTACATATCTTAATTAGCCGATACATAACGGATTTTGGGTCTGCCGATACCATTACACCCGAGTATTCCGATGAGATGACAAAATAGCAAACATATCGACCGATTCCTGTTATGTATTAGTCGTTTCCAAGTTCACGACCGTTATAGGTAATTTAGGCATATGGACCATTATTAGTCGGTTGTGGTGTATCGACTGCCACAACCGATTCTGCTGATACTGTTACACTGTAACTAACCATCGCTAATGTTATTTAAAACTTTGAAAAATTAACCATCACAAAACCTAACATTCCAGCATCTACAAGCTGAAAAAGCTTGCTTTACCACCACACCAGCATTTTTTTTGCCAGAAAAGTAGAAACAAAAAGGGCAAATTTCACTCAGACCCCCTGAGGTATCTGACAATGACAGAAGGTACCCCTCAGTTTTGAAAAATGACAGAAACCTCCCCTAATTCACAGTTTGGGTTTCATTCCGTTAGTTCCGTTAGTGAGATGGATGGAAAATGTACGGAAATGTATGGAAAATGAAATCTTCAATTTTATTTAGTTTTACAGCTATTTTAGGGCTCTCATTGAAAGTCCTAGAGCCAAAAATTAATTATAATCATTTAGGATAAAATGATAAAAAAAAAAGTAAGATCTTCGCACCGATTTAAACGAATTAAAAATTGGAGTACTTAAATATCTGCTATTTGGTTCTGCGACTCTCCTAGGGCTCTCATTGAAAGCCCTAGAGCCAAAATTTAATCATGAGCATTTAGGATAAAACGATTAAAAAAATAAAATCTTTGCACCGATTCAAACGGATTAAAATTGGAGCATTTAAATTTTTGCTCTTCATTTGGTTTTAGGGCTTTCAATGAAGAGGAGCAAATACTTAAGTTCTCCAATTTTCAATCCATTTGAATCGGTGCGAAGATCTTATTTTTCTGATTATTTTATCCTAAAGTGTCATAATTAATTTTTGGTTCTAAGATTTTCAATGAAAGTCCTAAGATAGCCGTAGAACTAAACGAAGAGAAGATACTTAAGTGCTCAAATTTTCAATCCGTTTGAATCGGTGCGAAGATCTTATTTTTTTGATTATTTTACTCTAAAGGGTTATAATTAATTTTTCGCTCTAGGGCTTTCAATGAGAGTCCTAAGAAAATCGTAGAACCAAATGAAGAGCAGATACTTAAGTGCTCCAAATTTTAATTCGTTTGAATCGGTGCGAAGATTTTTATTTTTTTATCATTTTTATCCTAAAATGGTCATAGTTAATTTTTGGCCCCAAGGTTTTCAATGAGAGCCCTGAGAGAGCCATAGAACCAAATGAAGAGAAAATACTTAAGTGCTCCAATTTTCAATCCGTTTGAATCGGTGCGAAGATCTTATTTTTCCGATCATTTTATCCTAAAGGGTCATAATTAATTTTTTGCTTTAGGACTTTCAATGAGAGCCGTAAGATAGCTGTAGAACTAAATAAAATTGAAGATTTCATTTTCCGTACATTTCCATACATTTTCCGTCCATCTCACTAACGGAACTAACGGAATGAAACCCAAACTGTGAATTAGGGGAGGTTTCTGTCATTTTTCAAAACTGAGGGATACCTTCTGTCATTGTCAGATACCTCAGGGGGTCTGAGTGAAATTTGCCCAAACAAAAACTTGGTACATAACCAACGCAACAGAAACCCAAACAGGCAGTACATGAAAAGTTTATTTTAGCAAACACAAAACACATCTTGAAAACTTGAAAGTAATTAGAAGAGAATTCTCTTTCTTTTTATATTCTTTACAGAGAAATATTACACATATATATAGAAAAAGACTAGCAAGTCTGGATCCTAAGTCTAAGGTGTCTATACAAGGTAACAAGCAATCTAGATCCTACATCAATGGAAATACAAATAAGATCAGTAGAGATAATGGAGCTTCTCCTTTTATGGTAATTCTTTGGTCTTCAATCAATCTTCAATTACATGAATCAAGGTAAATCAAATCTTAACACTCCCCCTCAAGTTGGAGCATGTATGTCAAGAATGTTCAACTTGCGCATTAAATTCTTGAAGATATTTCCTCCCAAAGCCTTTGTGAAGACCTCAGCTAGCTGGAGAGACGATGGGACAAACTTGGTGATAATCTGACCCGTCTGAATTTTTTCTCTCACAACATGGCAATCAAGCTCAATATGTTTGGTGCGTTCATGATACACAGGATTTGCAACTATATGAAGAGCTGCTTGATTGTCGCAGAACAATTTTACAGGTCCCAAGGAAACTTGTAAATCGTTGAATAAATACCTAAGCCAAGTAAGTTCACAAGTTGCAGCAGCCATAGATCTGTACTCAGCTTCTGACGATGATCTAGAAACAGTTTTTTGTTTCTTTGTCTTCCAAGAAATTAAAGAATCTCCAAGAAACACACAATAACCCGAAGTAGATCTCCTTGTCATAGGGCAATTAGCCCAATTAGCATCACAATATGCTTTTAGTGTCAGAGAGCTATTGGAAGAGAATAACAACCCAAGTCCTGGACTGTTTTTCAAATACCTCACAATGCGGAGAGCAGCATCCAAATGAGGCTTTCTTGGAGCATGCATGAACTGACTTAGAATGTTCACAGAATAGGTGATATCTGGTCTAGTAATTGTAAGGTAAATTAACCTACCAATCAATCTTCTGTAACGAGAAGGATTAAGCAAGAGATCACCTTGATTATTTGTAAGCTTCAAACTCTGTTCCATAGGAAAATCAACTGGTTGAACTCCGAGAAATCCAACATCATCCAGAATTTCCAAAGTGTATTTACGTTGTGATATGACAATTCTAGCTTTGGATCTCGCCACTTCCAAGCCAAGAAAATACTTTAGATAGCCAAGATCTTTAATATGAAATTGTTGATGAAGGAAGAGTTTGAGATCTTGAATAGCCTTTGCATCATTCCCTGTGATGATCATATCATCCACATAAATGAGAACCACTGTTAGAGATGAATCTTTTACTCGCACAAACAGCGAGTGATCAGAATGAGATTGAGAGAAACCAGCCTTTTTAATGGCCGCTGAGAATTTAGAAAACCAATTTCGGGGTGCTTGTTTAAGTCCATAGAGGGACTTGTGCAGTCGACATACGAGCTTCTCCCCCTGTCGACAAAGACCTGGCGGTGGAGTCATATAAACTTCTTCATCCAAGTCACCATGGAGGAAGGCGTTATGGACATCCATTTGAAATAACGGCCAATGTTGAATGGCAGCTAAAGCAAGGAGACACCGCACAGTTGTTAATTTGGCAACTGGAGCAAAAGTTTCATGATAATCCAACCCTCTTTTTGAGTGAAGCCCTTGGCTACCAAACGGGCTTTGTAACGTTCCACGGTGCCATTAGAATTATATTTGATGCGAAAGACCCATTTGCTGCCAATGGGTCGCTGGCCCGGGGGAAGGGGAACCAGTGACCATGTCTTTTGATGTGCAAGAGCATTGAGCTCACAGTTCATGGCCTCACACCATTTAGGATCCTGTACGGCCTGAGTATTTGTAGTAGGCTCAAAAGTGCTGGAAATGGTGTTAACAAAAAATTTATGGGAAGGAGATAATGAATTGTAGGAAATAAAATTTGATAAAGGATATCGAGTACCTTTCCGTGAAGAGGGTGACGTACCTGGAGTTGAAGTGCCAGAAGCTGCACTAGCTTGACCACAATGAAAGTCACGTAGGAGCACAGACGGTTGGCGCAACCGATCACTGTGACGAAGAACGGGGGCGGGGGGTGTTGGATTGGGAAGAGGTGAGGAAGATATGGGTGACGATGGTGAGGGAGTAGGAGAAGAAAGAATATCAGGAGATGAGGATGAGTTGTCATGGGAAAATTGTGATGGAGATATGGGAGATGTAGCAGGAGGATGGAGATTAAGAGATGGGTCTGTTGAAGAATTGATAGGTTCTGGGGTAGGTGGCAGTAACGTGGAGTTAGAGTCAGGAGTTGGTAGAGGAACTTGGGGCAAAGGAAGGGAATCTGGTTGTGTGTCTAGGTTTTGGATGAAAAAAGGGAAGACCTGCTCATGGAAGATAACATCACGACTCTAAAAAATTTGTCGAGTGGCAATATCATAAACGCGATAGGCCTTTTGTCTTGTTGGATAGCCTACAAAAATGCACCGGCGGGCACGAGGTGAGAATTTAGCGAACGGCTGAAGATTGGTGGCATAACAAAGACACCCAAATACTCGTAAATGTGTGTAAGTGGGTGGTTTGTTATACAGTAGTTCAAATGGGGATTTGTGGTGTAACACCGGGGTAGGGAGGCGATTGATAAGATAAGTGGCAGTAAGTACACTTTCGCCCCAAAATTTTAATGGAAGATTAGCTTGAAATCTTAAAGCTCGACCAACATTAAGAAAGTGACGATGTTTGCGTTCCACTACGCCATTTTGTTGTGGTGTAGAGGTACAAGAGCTTTGAAACAAGATACCAAGCGTAGAAAAAAATGATTTCAGTGAGGTGAACTCCATGCCATTATCACTTCGAACACATTTAATTTGGCAATTGAATTGAGTGTTAACAAATGCAATGAAGGATTTTAGCAAACCTTGAGTTTCAGATTTAAACTTCATTAAAAAAATCCATGTGAATCGAGTGAAATCATCGACAATGGTCAAAAAATAATGTGCTCCAGTGTGAGTTGGAACGCGATGTGGCCCCCAAATATCACAATGAATAAGGTCAAAAGAGTGCATACTTTGAATTGAACTTAAAGGAAATGACAATCTAGTTTGCTTTGCTAAAGGACAGATTTCACACAAATGCTGAGAAGCAAACATAAAAGAAGGGATTTGTTTTGACAAAAAAAGAGATGGGCCTTTGGAAGGGTGCCCCAGCCGTTGATGCCAAGTGATATCGGACGGAGAGGAGACATGGTGGGATGCTGGTGATGGTGACAACTCCTCTGAGAGTGGTACAAGATAGTACAGCCCCTTATGTTGCTTCCCCAGGCCAATCATCCTCTTCGTAGCAAGGTCCTGCAGGATACAAAAAGTAGGGAAGAATTGAATTGAACAGTTTAGATCAGATGTTAGTTGACTAACAGAGAGGAGATTCATATGAAAAGAAGGGACACAAAGAACATCTTTATTAACATGCAAGTCATGCAAGAGATGGGTAGACCCAACACCTGTGATTTTAGCATGAGAGCCATTTGGCAAAGATACTTGAGAAGAAATGGGAACACAAGATGCACTGGTTATTGAAGAGGCTATGTGATTGGTAGCGCCACTATCAATGATCCAGTTAATATATTTGGAATTTTGCAAGGTGGATGATGAACAAAAAGGTGTTGAAATACCTGCATAATTTGCACAAGGAGGGTTTTTACCATTACAGAAAAAGGCCTTTATTTGTGAGAGCTCTTCGAGAGTGAACTGGATTGATGGATCAGATGTATGTGCTGTCTTGGTTGAGACATGACTGGGCTCAGTGCCGATTTGATTGGCAGCAATCTTACGATTTCGATTTGGAGGTTGAACATCCTTGCCATGAAGCTTGTGACCAATAGGAAAGCCGATCAAATAATAGCACCGTTCCACTGTATGAGTGGTGCCGTCACAATAAGAGCACAAGAGTGGTTTCTTAGACCCTTGGGATTTTGAAGAGGATGTCCATGGGCGAGAATCGGCATGGCGTTGGGTATCAGCTCCTTGTTGCTTGAAGTGCGGGTGTGTTTTGACATGCATAGCATGAGTTTGGTCTATGCTCTTGTGTTCAACTAGTCCACGTTGCTTTTCTTCCTCACAGAGAAGTGAATAGGCATGCTTGACTGTTGGTAAAGGCTGCATCATCATTATGTGTCCTTTCACAGTGGAATAAGACCCATTCAATCCAAAAAGGAATTGTCCTAGCCTCACTTTTTCTTCTCTTTCATTTAGATGTTTCATTCATCCACAAGTGCAAGGAATGGGTGGGCTACATATCTTCAACTCATCCCAAAAAGTTTTGATCTTAGTATAATAAGTGAAAATAGAATCTTGATTTTGTCTCAACTCAACGATGGAACGTTGAACCTGATAGTGATGAGAAAAATCACCTTGAGAGAAGCGTTCTTGTAGGACTGCCCAAATTTCTGAGGGAGTTTCGACATAGAGAACACTATTGGCAAGGTCTGGACTCAATGAATTGAATATCCAAGAGAGGACCATATCATTGCAGCGTTGCCACGCTGGATGTGTAGCATCAGTCTCACTTGGGGTACGTATGGTTCCTTTGATGAACCCCAATTTGTTTTTAGCACTGAGACTCACCAACATTGATCGTCTCCACATAGCATAATTGGTTCCATCAAGAACCTTTGGAACAAGAATCAATCCTGGATGATCTGAGGGATGAATATAAAGAGGATCGGATGGATCTATAGTGAGGGAAGTCATGGCTTGATCAATACGCTTTTTAGGGTCAGATAATTCAGAAGTCATGGCTTGATTAATAGGCTTTTTATTTCCTTGATCAATAACTTCTATGGGAAAAAAAAAAGGTTGCGGAAGCTTTGCAGAGGCGCTAGGATCAACGCTTTGATACCATGAAAACTTGAAAGTAATTAGAAGAGAATTCTCTTTCTTTTTATATTCTTTACAGAGAAATATTACACATATATATAGAAAAAGACTAGCAAGTCTGGATCCTAAGTCTAAGGTGTCTATACAAGGTAACAAGCAATCTAGATCCTACATCAATGGAAATACAAATAAGATCAGTAGAGATAATGGAGCTTCTCCTTTTATGGTAATTCTTTGGTCTTCAATCAATCTTCAATTACATGAATCAAGGTAAATCAAATCTTAACACAACTTGAAATACACCAGATCCCATTTGCCTTAGAAGCCGAAACAGTCAAATCCAAAGTCTCATGGGGATGTCAAGGATTGATTTTGAATGAAATTCCTCACCTCTGTGACTAACAGAGAAGACTCCGGCAGCTCAGGAAATCCGTAGAAAGCATGGATTGCATTCAGGTATTCAACCAAATAAGCCTCTTTCCCAGATTTATTTAGCCACTCGTGAAACCTCTTTTGCCAATCCTGTAACGGATCGAAACCCCCAACAAACACGATCGTGGCGGGATATTTCTCCACCCCTGAAACATCTGCCCCCAAGAAAATGTTTGCCGCCTCGTGATCCCGGTTCGATCCTGGGGGCAAAAAAGCCCTCCACGACCAGTCAGAACGCTCTATATTGACAAATGGCACATTGGTCAGTCGGAGCTCCGATTCCGTACGCTCTTCCCCACCGAAAAACGGCTGTATCGCAATCAATCCCGCGAGCCTCAATTTCTTGAATTCGCGGTGGTTCATGGCGGTTCTGAGCGTTACGTGGTGGGCTATGTTTCCGCCGGCACTATCTCCGGCTATGAAGCAGCGGCTGAGGTCCACGTTCTGGGGCAAGTGAAGGCCTTCATCGGCATCAAGGAATTTTAAGGTGTCAAGACCATCGTCAAACTGGGAAGGGTAACGGTTTTCGGGGGCGAGGCGGTAGTTGACGGAAACAACAACAGCAGGGAGTTCGGAGGTGAGACGAAGGCAGAAGTCGTCGAAGGGTTTTGTGTCCGAGCTGAAGAACGAGAATCCGCCGCCATGGAAGTAAACGATGATAGGGAGTTTCGACTCATCGGCGGCAGTGGCAAGGGGGTTAATATTGTAGAGGCGGAACCAGAGGTTGCGAGAGGGGTCGACGGTGATATCAGAGGAAGTGACGCCTTTGATGGGTTTGGCGGAGGCAGGGGCTTTGGCGTCTAGAAAGTTCATAAGGCCGCGATTGATGGTGCCGTTGGAGCGGCGAGAGAGGTCGACGGCGATAGTGTGGCCGGCAATTAAGAGTCTGGTCTTCCA
The DNA here is from genome assembly GCA_018127125.1 of Rhododendron griersonianum. Taxonomy (NCBI): domain Eukaryota; kingdom Viridiplantae; phylum Streptophyta; class Magnoliopsida; order Ericales; family Ericaceae; genus Rhododendron; species Rhododendron griersonianum. The sequence goes on from CM030798.1 coordinate 29,081,036, forward strand.
TGGAATAGATGGCTTAGCTGCTCTTGCAGTACTATCTCCTCCACCCATCTCTCTCTTTCTCTCTCTCTCTCTAGGAATCACAAGTTTTTTTTGATCCGTCTAGGAATCGAGAGCTGTTATTGCACCCCCCATGTCAGGATCAGGCCCCTCCTGACACGGGCCCCCTTCAAATTCCATTTTACCCCCATTCCCCATGCTTTCTCTCTCTCTTCCCCTGTCTCACTCTTTTATTTTATTTTTTGTTATAAAATTTTAAATCTTAATAACTTTTTTCACTTATTTTTTTAAAATAAAATTTATATTTTTGAAATCTACTCAACGAAACCTATCAAACGAGCTTAATATTGATGGTGAAATAATGTAAAACGAAAAAATTATATTTTTGTGGTAGTTTAAACTGTCTAAAGAGGTTGAAAAATTAAGTGTTCTAAATTTTAATCTGTTTGAACCGGTGGAAAGATTTTAATTTTCTGATCATTTTGTCCTAAATTGTCATAATTAAATTTTGACTCTAGGGCTTCCGTTGATTAATCCTAAGAAAGTCGTATAATCAAATATCTCTTAGGGTAATCAACGAGAGTCCTAGAGTTAAAATTTAATTATGACTATTTAAAATAAAATGATCAGAAAAATAAAATCTTTCCACCGGTTCAAACGAATTGAATTTTGGAACACTTAATTTTTTAATATATAAATTGTCTAAAGGGATTGAAATCACGTATTTTTTTAAATAAATTTTATATTTTTGAAATCTACTCAACAAAACCTATCAAACAAGTCTAATATTGAATATGAAATAATGTGTCGAAATTAAATTATTTTTTTGGGCCCAATATATTATCTGTTTGTTTTTATTTTTTTGTCCTTCATTTTTTTTAAACTTCTATATTTGAGTTTTCAAGTAAATTATGTATGTTGAATTCACTTAAATTTACTTTATATTTCTCTGAACAGTCAAAAAGAGTACAACTGTAATATCCCCACTTAAGGGGAATAGTTTAGTTTTTCCTTTGTGCTGGTCACTTTAAGTCCGATTGTGAAGGAAAGAAAAATGGATAGTTGGAATTATAAATTTGCATGGAATGGACAAATGTTCATTTTTCACTTTGGGTATACGTGGATGGATTTGCATCAGTGTGTGGGCTAAAAGCCAAATAGTGTAAAACAAAAACCATAAAGAAAAGAAAAGAAAAGAAAAGAAAGAGCAAAACAAAAACACATGCAAATGGGACAAAGTGTATAAAAAGGACTAGGTGTCCTCACCACCGGAACGCATGCATTGGCATTGTAACAACCCGGATTTTCGACCCAAAATTTTTTTATATAAATAATAGCGTTAATATTATTAGGTCTTATTATTATTATTATTATTTTAAAATAAAATTCCTTTTCCTTATTAGATAAATACAAAAAAATAATTGTCTTATCTTATTTTTTTTCTTTTTAGTTGCATGCATGCTTAAAACTCTTCCATCTCTCCCTCTACCTCTTCCCTAATCAGAATTTTTTCGTCCATATCGCGCTCGTGTCAAAACTCAAGGAATAAAAATCCTTTTCGAATTCAAACTCATCACCCTCTTCCAAATGTCCCTATAAATATCCCATAACTCTAACCCTAGGGTTCACCACGAAATTCCCCACACCCTACTAGTCCAGAAGAGAGAGAGAATTCGAAGAAAATCGAACTCCAATCCATGGAGTTTTAGAGAGAGAAAGGAAGAGAGAGAAAAGTGGGTTTCCTAGTTCCACCCAATCGAAACCCGAATTAATCATTCCAAACAACTCCTATAACTCCAAGCATCCCCAAACATCATCCAATTCGAGCCCAAGGTCCCCCGATCGAAGAAACCGAAGTCGTCTTCTCAAAAATTCAAGTTTCGTTTTTAATTCAAATTCGATCCGATTCGAGGTACTATAATCCATTCCAACCTCTTATCTAAGTATATATTGTGTTTATATGCTTAACCCTATGCCCCAATTGGTCCCATGCATCAAAAACCGAGCCAAAACAAAAAAATAGCTCACTGCGTTCAGATTCACCATTTTGATATTATTGTTGAGCCTGACAATCTATGTGTAATTATTTACGTAGAAGATGACACTTTTGATATTTATTTTAAAATTTTTCTGATATTATATTATAAAAAAACTGAATTGATATTATTTTATTACAAAGTAATACCATCTTAGTATAAAACGTATTAATTATATCAGTTTAATTTATCTGATAGATAAAGTTGATTAATAAAAGTTTTAAATTAATAATACTCTTATTTAGTAATTCTACATGGTTCGAAACCACTTTGCGACCTTCCGAAACCAAATTTTGACTCCCGATCTATTTTTTCTAGACTTCTAACACCTCAAAGATCGTAACTTGTTAATATCATGTATATATTTTTTATTATCTATTTATTAGTTATTTATTTAATTTCTTGTAAAAGTTTACTAATGAAAAATCTTTGCAACCTTATAAACCATTTTATAAATTCCCGAAATATTTTTTTTAGATTCTTTACATTCCAAAGATGATATGTTGTTAGCCTCAACATATTTTATTTATTAAATAATTTATTACCCATTTATCTTACTTCTGACGACTTTAAAAATCATTTTTTTATTTTTTTTATTTTTTTAAATTAATCTCACGACCCTCCGGACTCGATTTTGACACTCGATCCCACTGTGTAGAATCATAGGAACCTTTTTAAGGTCATGTTAATTATTTCTAAGGTTATTATTTATTTATTGTGTTCATTACGATCTTTAATCAAATCTAATTTTTTTAAACAAAATTTATACAAGCTTAGATTATATTCTTTTATTTAAAACTTTTATTTAATAAAAGTTCTTTGCTTTATTAATAATTTGTTGGTCATACAGGACTAAGGGCAACGGCCCATTCATAAAAGGTTACGTGATTTTCTATGCGTACTGTTTATTGCAATTATTATTCTGATTACTTGTCTATTATTCCAACTTCTTATTGATATGCTAGATTGGACCATAGAGACATGGGGTGGTATGCGAAATAGAAATCACTTAGACGATGTTAAGTAATGGATAAATTGTGAAGTTTCTTTCTTTTTAGAGATTGCCTGCAGGCGTGATTTGAGATGTGATGGGATTGAAACTGGTGAGTGTCCAGTGATGAATTGATAGGCTGGCGTGTGTCCAGTGATGAATTGATAGACTGGCGTGTGTCCAGCGATGATTGTGAAATGGTTGTGATGCGGTATATAAGATAGGCGAACCCTAGTTGTGATTCTGGCATGATAAGCTATCCCCTTGTTGTAGTTATTGTAACTTAGGTTATCTACGACAGCAAAGGGAAGTGATCTCATGGGATTGAACATAGCTAGCGGTTGGGGAGGGAAGGTCTCGTGGGTGAGATCTTAGATTACACGTAAGTTTAATGGATAGTAATAAATCGATTAATGTGAAATATCTCTGTTTTACTTTCTCGCACTATTTATATCATGTTGCCTGCTAGCTGTAAAGTAAGAAGGGTAGTTGGGTTGGATTATTCTACTGAGTGATTTATCACTCACGGATACGTCTATATCCTGATAAATCGATTGCTTCGGCGATCAATTTGCCAGAAGGCGCAGGATTCAATGGAAGGGATTCAACGATGATGCAGTTCGACACAGAAAGAATATCAGGAACGAAGATCGAGTATGCTTGGGATCCGTATCAAGCCTAGAGTCAGCTCTGAAGTTAATGTATTTTGAATCAGTAGGATTTATCTTGAGATTGTAATAGCGAAACCTTTATTTCGGAAAATCATATTATTTAGCAAAATTTTCTTATAAAATCATTTATTTTGCTTCCGAAAAGCGGGGCGTTACAGGCATATAAGAGAGGTGAACATGTGCTCGGTAAGAGTGGGAGTGGTCGAGTATTGGGCTATTAATTATAGTTTGATGAGAGTTTGGTAACACCTTTATTTCCTTGAGATTATATGGAATTCGGTTTTGGGGTGTTACAACAACATTAACAAAAATAAGTAACAAATATGTATAATAACAACAGTAATAACTAACCTGGTCAGTCGTAAATTCGGCTGTGTAATCACGCCCAACGTAGGAGCTGCTCTCCCCACAAGGAACATTATTCGTAATATCGTTCCTAACTGACCAACTATCCGAAAATAAAAAATTGTACTGATCCATAATATTCTTTTATGAATTACGAAAATGAAATGAAAGTTGAGAAAAATTGTGAGGATGTGATTACTCAAAATTCCTCTCAGTCTCAATGTATGCAAGAGGACGCTATTATCAGATTATATAGCTGAAATGTTCAACCATAGGCAGTAGCCAACAAGTTGCCCAGCTCTGATCTGCAGCTGTTCTACATTTGCAGCTGTTCTGCAAGAGGTGCTCAACCATAGGTAAGTCGATAAGGTGCTCATTTCAAAACTCTCACATGCACATAAAAGCACCACATGCACTTCAAGGCACCGATTGCCTCTCTTTTTTCTTTTCGTTTCAACCGGTGGAAAGATTTTAGTTTTTTGATCATTTTATCATAAATGGTCATAACTAAAGGGAAATGATATTGGCACTCCAAAAATTGATGCAGACACTCCAAAATCAATGTAATTCCAAAGTCATTTTCATTTATTTTTTGGAATGCCTGCATCAATTTTTGGAGTGCCAATATCATTTCCCTAACTAAAATGATCAGGAAACTTTTTTTCTTTCCAACGGTTCAAACGGATTGAAATTTGGAACACATTTTTCAACCTCGTTAGACAGTTTAAACTACGGAACAAATATAATTTTTCCGTTTTACATTATCTCACCATCAATATTAGATTCGTTTGATAGGTTTTGTTGAGTAGATTTCAAAAATATAAAATTTATTTAAAAAAAATACATGAAAAAAAAGTTATTAACATTTAAAATTTTATAACAAAAAAATCAAATAAAAGAGAGAGAGACTGCTGTGTGTGAGAGAGAGAGAGAGAGCACGTGGAGTGGGGGGTAAAAGAGGGAAGGAATTGCAGTGTCAAGGGGGGTGCGATTAGTAGTTTGCCTAGGAATCACAAGTTGACAAAAAGAGAAGCTGGAAGTTTAAAAAGTACTCCAATAATGCGGATAAAGACTACCACCGCAGAATCATTCAAAAATCAGGAAAAAATTTCAGTGCGGAGCGGATATCACGTGGTGCCCGTTCGCGTATCCGAGCCATCCATTGCGTGTTTAAACGACTCAGATTTGAAGAGAGAAAGAGTTGGGATGAGAGGAGAGAGGGGGTTTCAATTCGAGCCGTCTAAAAATACATCGGACGGCTTAAATGCGCCAAGCGGATATTATGTCGGCAATACCCGCTCGGCACTGAAAAACTCCTCCGAAAATCAACTCTTCAGATTTGAGATAGAAATATCTTATTAATATGTCTGCTAATCAGAGCGCAAAATGCGAAACAATGTTAATTAAAGTAACAATGTCCAAAATATGCCTTCTTTCAAGGCACATTTTGTTTAATACTCTAGGGTGCGACTATTCGCAGCCCTGTATTTTTTCATTTAGTCCATTAAAAATTTTCAACTATCGAAATATATTTCGACAGTTAGTTATCGAAATTAAGATACATTTTCGACAGTTAGTTACCGCAATTAAGATACATTTTCAGCATCCAATTATCGAAATATATGTTTCATGTGCATTTCCGACATGTAATTACCGAAATATAATCTTGTTTTCAACAGTTATTTACCAAAATGTATGTTCGGCAGTTGTTTACCGAAGGTTGAACATATTTTCGACATGTAGTTACCGAAATCTAATTTTTGAAATTTTTTAACGGGCTATGGAAGAAAATACGGGGCTGCGAATAGTTGCCCCCATACTATATTGCTAATATCACTTTCCTATTACCAGTCTTGTTAAACACGATAAATACATATTTTTAAAAGTGATTTACTTATATATCCCTTCGACTTTACGCGAAAGTTCAGTTTGGTCCTTCAAGTTTCAATTTCAACAAAAAAAAACCTTCAACTTGCAAATTTGTTCCAATGTCATCCATCCGTTGGGTGCTGTTACTAATTTGGACAGAAAATGGGCATGTGCCCAGCATTTGACAATTTTTTAGGGGTACAATAGACTATTCACCTCCTCTTTCTTGTTCTTCTTGTTCTTGTTCTCTTTCTCTCTCTCTCCAGCACTTTGCGGTGCTTCGAACGATGATGGGCAAACATAATCGATGGCGACGAAACAGGGGAATAGGTCAACAACGAGGCACAAATCAACGACGCTGCTCAGATCAGCGGCGGTGCAGCGGTCAGTATAATAGAAGTTAGGCTTTACCAGATTTCAAGCCAGAACAGTGAAACAGAAAACCGTAAAGAGAACGGCTGTCGACGGTGGATCTGATGATATCGTGAAGGGGTCGGTGGCAATGATGGGGTGGCTTTGTCTGCGTCTAGAGAAAGAGGAAAAAGGGTGAGGGAGTCTTTTTTCTATTGTATGTTGGAGTATTATTTGGCATCTTGAACCCTGTGGCTGTATGTTAATTGAACCAATCTAGAAATCTAATTTTGCAGCTTCAAAACCATCACCCACTGCTTCGGTAGAACTCAACAACATTTATGGCAGCCCGTTTGCTATGTTATGAGTGTGAAATATGTAGGTAAAACACAGGGAAACACAATAAATATTAATAATACTCCAACATACAATAATTGAGTTATCTTTTAGCAAATTTTTTTTATACCAAAACTAGAGAGTTTTCTGGAATTGTTTGGCGAGAAAATACCCAATTCAAATACTCGGGCCAAATTTCAATTGTTCTTTGTGAGAGTTTATTGGAATTGCTTAATCAATTGGTTTGATGGGGACGGGTTTGTGTAGAATTCGTGAAAGAGAGTTAAATTATTCATTTTGCTAATTTTTTTTCTGGGTTGAGAGAGAGAGAGAGAGAAGAAGAAGAAGAAGAAGAAGAAGAAGAAGAGGGGGGGAATGGGCAAATATGCCCTTGGGGAGAGCACACGTGCTGGGCACATGTACGTTTTCCGTCCAAATTAGTAATAGCATCTAACTGATGGATGATATTGGAACAAATTTGCAAAGTAAAGGTTTTATTTGTTAAAATTGAAACTTGAAGGACCAAACTGAACTTTTGCGTAAAGTCGAAGGGATATGTAGGTAAATCACTCTATTTTTTATTCTTGCATTATGAGTTTTGACTCCACTGTCTAATAGGCAAGAAAATGTATTAGTACTACCCATTACTACTAACGTTTTATCTGTGCAACTTGTGCAACTTAAGCGCACGACTAATTCTCAGGGGGCCAATCCCACCGGATGCCCCATTAAGCGCTAACTCTTTAACATCTTAGACACGCACAAAAGCTAAGCCGGTCAACACCTGATGAAACTTCAATGCACGGCAGACTGAAAACTTCTCACTAATACTATATGTTTGTAAGTTTAGCATTCACAGCGATTGCACCATATTTGACCATGTATATAATCCAGTCAACCGCGGAAGAGTAGGCAAAACTAAGTACAACGGATAATAAACTTATAAGCATTACTGATTTCAGTTTGAAGTACCTCGAGAACACATATTATAGCATCATAATGTGGAGGGTGATTACACCAAAGTCTCTTCGTCAAGAGACATATCCGCCCAAGCACCAACCCTATCACGGGGAATCAGCCGCAGTTCTGAGCCATGTTTAAGGAAGACATTGCCTGAAACAGCCAATTATATTTACAAGAGTTCAGGAGTCACATTTTAAATAACAATACACACACAATTCCTGCGCTCAGCATTGCAAGAGCAATTTACGTAACAACACTTTTCCTCAACATCTTGAAGCAGCTCACGTACAATTGCATTCACTCATTTTCAACAGAGCAATACGGTGATATAAGTTCCTTTGCAACAAGTGGCATTTAAGAACGTTGTTTTAGTTTTATAACATTAGCAATTTAGCATATTTTGTCAATAACATGAATAAGCACAAATAGTGAAGTCTGCATAAGCACAAATAGTGAAGTCTGCCGCAAGACGAAACTGAAAGCGTTAGCAGATTAAGGCTCCGTTTGGTTCAATGTAAAATTTTACAATGTAAAATATTTTTCATGTAAAATATTTTTTCAAAAAATCAACTTTTAAATTTTTATTTTCTGGTGTTTGGTTGGTACATGAAAAATAATTTTCAAAGCTATAATGAATGAATGGATGGATGGCTCAGAAAATGTAATGCACACAAGTGAAATTGGATTATATATATACTAGATAGAGATGGCTCAGAAAATTAGAAATTGGAGAGAGAGAGAGAGAGAGAGAGAGAGAGAGAGAGAGAGAGAGAGAGAGTAGGAGACTGGATGGATTATGGATGACAAATGTGGTTGGGTAGTGGAAGGCTGGAAGCGACGGGAGGTGGCACTGGAAAATGACTTACATATGTTATGACGGTAAGTTGTTCTACCCTGACTAAGGGAAATTATTTTACAAATGAAAACATTTTACTCATAATTTGTGCAACCAAACATCGGAAAATGAGTAAAATGTTTTACGGCCAAACAAACAGAGCCTAAAAGCAACAGTGAACCTAAGACATAATTCTGCATAACAACTAGCTTTAAGAAAACCCAAAAATGGAAAGCACACTCAGATGGATACATCCAATATCAGGACTGGAGTAATTCTACCAAGGCTGTTCAGTTGCTATGAGAGATCTGAGTCTACTTGCTGCGGATGCTACAATGTTTAAAGCAAGTCCAAAAGATTTAGATTCAAGCTTTGTAGTGTCATTTCCGTTAGTTTCAAAGAAAATTGGATTTTAGTCATAGACAAATGAAGAGAAGGGATACTAAATTCATCCAAAAGCACATAGAAGTTTTTCTCAACTTAAATAACATTTTCATAGAAAAATAACCAAAAAACTAATGGCTCAACGTTGTCCTTAATTTTCATCTAAGATAATCTTTAGGTTCCTTAACTCAGCTTTGCACCAGAAAATGCAAAACTAACAAATGACAACCCCCGAGATTTTGGACAAAGTACTTAAATCACTTTCTTTCATCATCATCTCCTTCTTTTCCCCTCTCCCCAACTCCTTTACAATTTTTTTTTTGAAAGGCCAAAAATACCCCATTTGCACTAATTACAACTACTTTTTAAGAATTACGAAGAAAACAAAATACTCCAACTGCCATAAAGTTTAAACATTTTGCAGAGAAGGATACTGAGATTCATATGGAACATTAAAATGAATAAAAAGATGCAACTCTATATCCATAACTAAAGGCCAGTTCGTATCACAACTAATGGAGCAAATAATTTGTCAGGCAGGGGACATCAAAAAAAGGCTATACTGTAACTAAGTGAGATTCAAATGTAGCCACATTTTCTAACTACAAAGTGTTAGAATAGAGTTGGACTAAGTCCCACATTGGTTACTTATATTATGTAACTAGTCATCACGTAATATAAATAAAGCTTACATGTGTTAGGGTTAGTTAACACCCTATACACTTTTCTTTCCTTCCTAAACAACATGGTATCAGAGCGTAATCCTAACCCACCATAGATCCTAACCCTAACCCAGAAAACCGACTACTGTAGCCGTCGTGAACAGTGTCACGACTGTGAACAGTAGCCCAGAAACCCTAGCCACCATATTTCAGCCAAACCAAAACAAAACAAAAAAAATCAGATCCAGCCATAGCCCAACCACCGTGACCCTCGCCAGCCACCGGCGCACCTCCGGCGAGCCTCGCCTACACCCCTATGACCCTCGCCTGAACCCCAAGCCCCTTACCTAGTCCCGACAGTCCTCAACACCTCAGATCCAACCATCACCCAGTCTCTGTGATTCTCGCCAGCCTCCGGCGCACCTCCGGCGACCCTCGCCTGACTCCGGCAACTCTCGTCTGAACCCCTGTATGCTTGTAATCTGGTATGCTTGTTCATTGATGCTTGTCATCTGGTTTGGATCTCACCCAAGTCTCAGTCGATCCTATCTTCAGTGGTCTTCAGTGGTGATATTCAGAGGTGGTGCTATTCAGTGGTATTTCTGGCATGAGGTAATGGGATGTTCGTTCATAAACGTGGTGGTGCTATTTAGTACACTTACGAATTAGTGGGTCCTCAAACTCCTTACGAAATCTTATGTCCTGTTGTTAGAGTTTTGGTCAGTGGCTGATAATGTTGGGTTTATTATTGGTTGGTGTGTGGTTGGTGTGTAGTTGGTGGTGGTTTACTAGTTACAACAGTTGATTCATATTAGTTATTGTCCCTCTATTGTCCAGTATAATGTCTGAAAAGAAGTCTGAGACTGCTTCTAAATCTGTTGGTAGTGATCGTTTGGCTAGCTCTTCTCGGTTTCGTAAGAGGTTGTCTATTACCTCCACCCTTTTGAATGGTAAGAATTATGCTGTTTGGGCTAGAGCTGTCGAGGTTTATTTTGTGGGTCAGAAACTTTATCATTATTTGACGGATGATCCACCCGCCGCAACTGCTACTACATATGAGACATGGGTCTCTGAGGATGCTAATATTCGGTCTGATTTATGGAATAGTATGGAAGATCATATTGCTAGCACGCTAGTTTTCTTACCTACGGCCAAACAAGTATGGACACAGGCTCAAGAGATGTATTCTGGTGTTAACAATCTCCGTCGCACATATGATCTTCATCGGTCCTTCTTCTCTGTCTCACAGGGTGACTCATCTTTGGAGTCTTATTATGCTAAGTTCCGTGGTATCTGTGAGGAGCTTAATATATGTGAGCCGATTTCCTCTGATGTTCAGGTCATGCGGCGCCAGTGTGAGCGTATGCAAGTTACTCGGTTTATATCTGGTGCTTCATCCACATATGGTCCTGTTCGTAATCATTTATTGGGGTCTCGCGATCTACCTTCTCTCAGCGAGGTATTTAGTCGCCTTCGCCAGTCATCTGTCTCTGAGTCTGCACCACCTCCTGATCGTTCAGCATTGGCTTCCGCTGTTTCTGGTGTTTCTAGTACATCATTTAGTCGTGGTCGTGGTCGCGGCCGTGACTCTGGGTTTAGTGAACGTGGTTCTGGCCGTGGTTTTGGTAGTCGTGATTCTGGTGTGGCTGCTGGGATTGGTGGTTTTGGTAGTCGTGATTCTGGTGTGGCTGCTCGTAGTTCTGGTATTGGTGGTTTTGGTCGTGGTCTTGGTGGTCGCATGTCAGGAGGAGGTGGCCGTGGTCGTGGACGTGATTCCCGATCATGTACTTATTGTGGGGGGACCAATCATACCGTTGAGACTTGTTATGATCTCCATGGGTTCCCTCAGGCTCATCAGGCTGCTATTTTTGAGGATGTTGAGCAGCTTACTCACCCTGCCGACCATGTGGTGACTATTTCTGCAGGAGAGTATCAGCGCCTTGTGTCAAACCAGACTTCATCCTCTACTGCTACGCTCGCTTAGACCGGTTCCTCCGTTGCTTGTGTTGCCTCTTCTCGTTCTCCCACTCCTTGGGTTATCGATTCTGGTGCTTCTGATCATATGACTGGTACATCTACTATTTTTTCTAGTCGTCGGTCTGTTGGTACACCATCTCGTGTTACCTTAGCTGATGGTTCTATCTCTGAAATTACTGGTTTGGGTTCCGTTTCTGTTACTCCATCCCTTACTTTGGACTCTGTTTTCCATATTCCCAGTTTTCCATTTAATCTTATGTCTGTTAGTAAACTTACGAAATCTTTAAACTGCTCCATCACTTTTTCTTCTCATGGTTGTGTGTTTCAGGATCTCAAGACGGGGAGGAAGATTGGTGGGGGTACTGAACGTGGCGGCCTATATTACTTTACCGATGACATCAGTTTCTCCATATCAACAACATTGCCGTCTGGGTCACATTGTCAACAACATTGTCGTCTGGGCCATCCCTCTCTTCAGAATCTGAAGCGTCTGGTACCATTATATAGTAATGGTACCATTATATAGTAATGTTAAGGACTTGCAATGTGAAGTCTGTGAGTTTAGTAAACACCGTCGAGTGTCTTTTTTTCCTAGGGTTGAGCGTCGTGTGTCGCGTCCTTTCCAGTTAGTACATTCGGATATTTGGGGTCCTATACATGTTCCCAGTTTAGCTGGTTTTCAGTATTATGTTATTTTTGTCGATGATTTCTCTCGTGTTACATATCTTTATCTTATGAAAACGAGATCAGAGTTGTTTTCTATCTTTAAGTCATTTTATACAAAAATAAAGACTCAGTTTGATACTTGCATTCGTATATTTCGTTCTGATAATGCACGTGAATATTTTCATAATGCTCTTTCTCTATTTTTTGATGATCATGGAATAATTCACCAGTCTTCTTGTGCTCGGACTCCACAACAAAATGGGGTTGCCGAACGCAAGATCCGACACTTATCTGAAGTTATGCGTGCCATGTTAATCCAGATGCAGGTCCCTAAGTCTTACTGGAGTGATGCTGTTCTTACAGCTTGTTACTTGATTAACCGTATGCCCTCCACTGTTCTTGGTAGTCAGATACCTCACAAGGTTTTATTTCCTAGTCGCCCTCTTCACTCATTACCCCCTCGGGTATTCGGGTGCACTTACTATGTTCATGCACTGGATCCTGACAGGGACAAACTTGATCCTCGCTCGATCCGGTGTGTCTTTCTCGGTTATTCGCGCACTCAGAAAGGATATAAGTGCTATTCACCCTCTCTTCGTCGTCACCTTTAATGAGTCACTGCCTTTCTTTTCGGGGACACCTCAGTCTGAATATGTCATTTCTGAGTCTGAGTATGTTATTCCTATAGATGTTCCTACTGTTCCTGTGCCACCCTTGCAGGTCTATGTTCGTCAACGGAAACGATTAACAGCCCCACCAGTACCTGCCACCGTGCCTCCTCCGTCCCAAGATCCTGCTTCACCACCACCACCACCACCTCCACCTTCCCCGCCACCTGGTCTTCCTATAGCTCTTCGCAAAGGTATTCGGTCTTGCACTACTCATCCTATTGCTCAGTTTGTTTCCTATAATCATCTGTCTCCGTCACTTCGTGCTTTTACCACTTCTGTTTCGTCCATTTTCGTTCCTAACACTGTTCAGGAGGCCTTATCTAATTCTGAGTGGCGGACAGCTATGGAGGCTGAGATGTCTGCTCTCCATGACAATGGCACTTGGGAGTTGGTTTCTCTTCCACCCGGAAAGTCTACCGTTGGCTGTAGGTGGGTATTTACTGTCAAGTATCATCCGGATGGCACCGTCGAGCGGTACAAGGCCCGTCTTGTGGCCAAAGGCTATACCCAGACGTATGGAGTTGATTATGCCGATACTTTCTCTCCGGTGGCCAAGATTAACTCCGTTCGCATTCTTATCTCTTTGGCCGCCAATCTTGGTTGGCCCTTGTTTCAGTTGGATGTCAAGAATGCCTTTTTACACGGTGACCTGCTCGAGGAGGTCTATATGGAGCAACCTCCTGGGTTTGTTGCTCAGGGGGAGCGGGAGCGTTCTCAGGTGTGTCGCCTTCGCAAAGCCCTCTATGGTCTTAAGCAGTCACCTCGAGCTTAGTTTGGCAGGTTTAGTGATGCTGTGTTGCAGTTTGGTATGCATCGCTCTCATTCTGATCATTCTGTCTTCTCTATTCAGTCACAGCGAGGGAAAGTAGTGCTGATTGTGTATGTGGATGATATCATTATTACTGGGGATGATCAGAAAGGTATTGATGAGTTAAAACAGTTTTTACAGCGTCAGTTTCACACCAAAGATTTGGGTAAGCTTCGATATTTCTTGGGTATTGAGGTAGCAAGATCTAAGGAAGGGATCAGTTTGTCCCAAAGAAAGTATGCACTAGATATTCTAGAGGAAACTGGTTTATTGGGGGCAAAGCCTGTCGAGACCCCTATGGATCCAAACGTTAAATTGTGTGTTGATCAGGGGGAGATATTCCCTCATCCAGACCGTTATCGTCGCTTGGTAGGCAAGCAAAATTATCTCACCAATACATGGCCTGATATCTCATTTGCTGTTAGTATGGTAAGCCAGTTCATGTCAACTCCTCGTCTTCCACATTGGGAAGCTTGTCTTCGTATTGTGAAGTATCTTAAGGCTCATCCTGGACGTGGCCTCTTTTATCGTTCAAATGGTCATTTGTGTGTTGAGGCCTTTACTGATGCTGATTGGGCGGGATCACCATCTGATAGACGGTCCACAACTGGGTACTGTACTTTTGTTGGTGGAAATTTGGTTACCTGGAAGAGCAAGAAACAAACTGTGGTTGCTCGATCCAGTGCTGAAGCAGAGTATCGTGCCATGGCTCATACTACATGCGAGGTCGTATGGTTGAGAGCTTTGCTCGAAGAATTGGGATTTGGCGTACAGTTACCTATTCCTATGCATTGTGATAACCAAGCAGCAATACATATCGCTTCGAATCCGGTATTTCATGAGAGAACCAAACATATCGAGGTAGATTGTCATATTGTTCGGGAGAAGATAGATAGTGGCATGTTGGCTACCCCTTTTGTGTCTACAGGCGCTCAATTAGCAGCTATTTTCACCAAACCTTTATTTAAACCACGTTTAGAGTTGTTATGTAACAAGCTGGGATTTTGTGATATTTATTCTCCAGCTTGAGGGGGAGTGTTAGAATAGAGTTGGACTAAGTCCCACATTGGTTACTTATATTATGTAACTAGTCATCACATAATATAAATAAAGCTTACATGTGTTAGGGTTAGTTAACACCCTATACACTTTTCTTTCCTTCCTAAACAACACAAAGATTCCACAAAGACCCTTCAGACCCCCACAATACGGATCAAGCTGATATAATCAGTATTCCAAATTCTTATTACCAGATATATGTCATCAATGTCAAAAGAAATGCAAATTAGCAAATATGCGCCATCAGAATGGGACACATCGCATTACAAATGTAGTTCAATTCCAGGCATTAGCAAAAAATAACAGGATTCGAAAAGGCAAAATGGAACCGAATAAAGCAAGATACGAAGAGAAGAGATGGCATACCGGCACTTTGCTGAGGGTTAATTCCTACGCCATCTGCATAGAAAATAAATAAACAAGTTAAAAAGGCATTGAACTAAAGTGGGGATAGCAGTAGTTAGAATCACAATATAAGCACAACAAAATCTATCAACCGTAACGTCTCTTATCTGAAAACCGAGGTCACAAGATCACATCACAAACTCAGAGTTGCCTGGACCCAAAACCGACACAGGTGGTGAGCTTTGAACAAGCGAACACAGCAAAAAGCCATACACGACATTTAATGAAAAGCAACTACTCTTTCAAAACTTAATACTTTTCTTTGGAAGTCTTTATGCTAAAAGTTGGGGGTTGTCAACCAAAATTTGGGGGTTGTCAACCAAAATTGCCTTTCATCTTCCTTTATTCATAGTTTATTCAGTTGAAATAAGAAATTTTCAGCATAGCTCATAACCTACACAGCTGAAAATGCAGATGCAAGCTGGCACAACTGCGGGTGATAACCTCAATGTGATCACCCTCTGTGTTTCCGAACTAGTTCTACCTTGGAAATCACCACTATAATTTCTGATATCAAGACAGTAATTGTGTTCCCAGAGCTCAGTTTCTGTTGGATCCCATGAACAACTAATCGTGCAGCCCACTGGATGTTGAATAGCCGCTTTGGTGTCCTTCCCCAAATTGGGTTTCTAACTTTACAGAGTCTTTTTTCTATTTTTTCTTATGATTGTCATGGCTTCTTATGTTAGTTATTTCAATGGATTTCCGGAGTTCAAAAAGAAAGGCACAATAGCCAAATATGGTAAATAGCATAGTCAAGCATTTATTAGAAAACCAAATCACACTGGCAACTGATAAACCCAAAAGGTCCTACATCTCTCCAAATGGAAGAAGAAAATTTGAGAAACTGTCAATCCATCTGTGCTGCAAAGGAAAATTTGAGGAATTGTGATGCAGCCAAATTCTAGAGATTTGATTTATAGTCTAGTTATACTAATTTTGAACTTGCCGCAATGTAATTCTTGCAAAATCTCTACTAAAACTCTCAAGTGTGCTTGGTCTCGTCAAACCAAATTAGGCACTTGGGACTTTTGAACCCAATGGCTCAGTAAAAAAAGGAAAGAAACTTACCATCAAAGCTTAGCCATAGGTAGTTTGTCAAAGTTTAGCTATAGGTAGTCTATAACAGCTTAGCTATAGGTACTCTGTGATTCTATGAAGATTAGAGGTTCAAGTAACTACAGTTATTAACAAGAATATTCCAAAAAACTCCTAATAATCATTTTAAATCCATCCGATTGAAGTTCCCAAACTCAATGTTCAAATCCATACCAACACCATCAAACCTAAATTTAAGCTTCTTCTCATTTGAGTAATACTAAAACCAGTGATTTAAAAAGCGCGTGAAGCGCGCGCTATAGCGCAAAGCGCAGCGCAGGTGTTGCGCTTCGAAGAATAGCGCTATAGCGCAGAGCATCAAGGCGCAAGCTATGGCGCAAGGCGCACGCTATAGCGCAAGGCGCAGAGGCGCACGCTTTTAGTCTTTGATCCAAAAATTGATCCGACGGTGCAGAAAAGACATGCGATGGCAGCGATGCACTGAATAATTTTCCTTTTTAGTCTGATTTAGCCCTAAATCAACCATACGCTTCATACCCAGCGTAACCCAGCAGTAGAGCAGCTCCAGGCGATCGACATAGCAGCTGCAGCTTCAGTCGATCGAGGCTATTGACGTCGATCCAGATTCCAGAGCAGCTTCAGTCGACAACAGCAACGGTAACCTCCTCCTCCGCGACTTCTTCTTTCTTCTTTTTTCTTCTTCTTTCTTCTCCTCTTCTTCTCCTCTTCTCCTCCTCTTCTCCGAGACTCCTGGCCAAATTTTTTCTCTCTCTTTTTTTTTTTCCCTTTTCTTTCTCTTCTTTGAACGCCCAGGAGCTGCCGGCTGGGCTGCCGGCTGCTCTCTCTCTCTCTCTCTCTCTCTCTCTCTCTCTCTCTCTCTCTCTCTCTCTCTCCTCTTCTTTCTTTTCTTTGAACACCAGTGGGCAGTGGGCTTTCTTTTGTTTGAACACTCTGTTTTTTTTTTGTTTTTTTTTTCCAGCTATGTGTTTATGACTTTATGGTATTATTTGTACTTGTTAATTGTAGATGACATCAGAAAATTCTAGTAAAAAGGATCCTGGTTGGAAGTATTGCGAAAAGATTGATCCACACAATAATACCAAGTTGAAATGTATTTTTTGTAACGAAGTGAAAAATGGGGGAGTGTCAAGAATTAAGCAACACCTTGCCGGAGGAGCTAAAAGGAATACGGCGGCATGTCGCCGATGCCCACCTGAGGTTAGAGAGGAGATGAGGGAGTTTATACGTAAAAAGGATGAAGCAAAAAGTCAAATTAAGTCTATACCAGATTTTGATGATGCAATGAATGATGATGATTATGACCTTGACGATGATGATATTGTTGAATCCAATCCTCTTTCTAAGAAATCTTCTACTCACGGAAGCACCACTGCATCTATTCATTCTAAGCCTAAGAAACCAAGAACCATAGGGCCTCTCGACACTTTCTATACTCCTGAACCAGAGGTGGTGGTGGAAAATAGAAAAGCCAAGGGCAAACAGCCAAAAATTGATAAGAATGAACCATATAAGAAAATATTGAAAGACAGGGCTCATCAGGCTATTGCAAGGTGGATATATGATTGTGGGATACCTCTAAATGTTGTGAATAATGATAGTTTTGCGCCAATGATAGAGGCTATTGGGCAATACGGTCCGGGTTTGCCCCCACCAACTTATCATCAAGTGCGAGTTCCTCTTCTAAAAAAAGAGGTAGAACATGTTAACAAGTTGATGGAGGATCACAAAAAAGACCAGGAACAATATGGGTGTACGCTAATGAGCGATGGGTGGACTGATAGGAAAAATAGAACATTGATGAATCTTTTGGTGAATTCTCCGAGAGGGACCGTGTTTCTGAAATCTATGGATGCGTCTGGAGTTGTAAAGGATGCAGAAATGATATTTGAATTGCTTGATGCGTGGGTGGAGCATATTGGAGAAGCAAACGTGGTTCAAGTTGTTACGGATAGTGCCGCGGCAAATGTGGCGGCAGGTGAGAATTTCAACTTCTAGTTTTAACTTCTAATACCACTTACGGATATTTGAATTACTTATTATTCTAGTTTTAACTTCTAATACCACTTATTTATAACAATTACCAGGGAAGTTGTTGGAGGCAAAACGACCTCACTTGTTTTGGTCTCCGTGTGCTGCCCATTGCTTGGACTTGATGTTAGAAGACATTTTTAAGTTACCAAATTTGAAGACAACTTGGGAAAGGGCAATAATGATTCATGGTTATATTTATAATCGACCCTCTTTGTTGAATATGATGAGGCAATTTACCAAGAGGAAGGAGCTCGTTAAGCCGGCAAAAACTCGATTTGCAACTGCTTTTTTGACTTTGCAAAGGGTTTATGAACAAAGGGAAACTTAAGGAAGATGTTTACTTCAGAGAAGTGGACCAATAGCAAATGGGCAAAAGAGCAAGGAGGAAAACAAGTAGAAAAAGTCATGTTGATGGCCTCATTTTGGAGGAATGTGCTCCTTGCCCTCAAGTTTGCATCCCCACTTGTTAAGGTACTTAGATTGGTTGATGGAGAAGTCAAGCCTCCAATGGGATACATTTATGAGGCTATGGATCGGGCTAAAGAAACTATTGCAAATTCCTTCAATCAAAATAAGGAGATGTATGATGAGGTCTATAAGATAATCGACAAGAGGTGGGAATCCCAATTGCATCGATCTTTGCATGCAGCTGGTTTTTACTTAAATCCTGAATTTTTTTACAAAGATCCAGATGCTTGCAAAGTTCCAGAAGTCATTGGAGGCCTGTACAGATGTATCACAAAGTTGATTTCCAATATTGCTACACAAGACCTTATTTGTGCCGACTTGATGAAGTATGAGAGAGCTGAAGGACTCTTCGGTAACCCAATGGCAAAGAGGCAAAGAAATACAAGAGCACCAGGTATCAACATGTTAACCTTAACCTAGTAACTAATTTAAATCCTAAGAGTTGCACTTTAGGAATGTTTTCCAATATCAATATTCTATGGTGTGTAGCTGACTGGTGGGCCTCATTTGGTCATGACACTCCCGAATTGCAAAAATTTGCCGTCAAAGTTCTTAGCCTTACTTGTAGTTCCTCGGGATGCGAGCGTAATTGGAGTGTCTTTGAGCATGTGAGTATATGATAATCAAGTTCATTCATTAACTTCCTTAGTTCCTTTAGTTATGTATGATCATGAATTTAAGTCCCTTGTATAATTAATTGTTAATGCAGATTCACACAAAAAAAAGGAATAGACTAGCTCAAAAGCGTCTCAATGATTTGGTATTTGTTAAGTACAATAGAGCATTGAAACGCCGATACCTCAAACGTGATCGCATCGATCCTATATCCTTGAAAGATATTGATGAGAGCAATGAATGGTTGGTTGGGAAGATGGAGGAAGAACCTGTGTTGATGACGATTTGAATTGGGATGATGTTGCTTTAGCTTCTGGAGCCGAAGAACCAAGTAAAACAACTAGAGCATCAAGTTCAAAGTCAACAGACTCAACACCTATCGCGAAAATGGCAAAACCAACTCCAAAGGCTAAGGCTTCAAGAGGAAAGACATCTCTTATAGATGAGGTGATTGAAGAGGGAGAATGGGAGACGGATGATGAGGAGGAGGAAGATGTGGAAGGATATAAATCAGAATCATCAAATGATGATGATGAAATTGAAGATGAAGTTCTTGGTTCTGAGAATGATGATTAATGTCTATGCATGACTCTAGATTTTATTGCCTTTCATCCTTTTGTTATATCTCTAAGGCTAAACATTATTATGTTAGCTTTTCATGGATAATATGTTATGTTTTGTGTTTGGTACTTTTGTTTAACCATTAACATGTTATGTTTTATGACATTTGAAAGTTTTACAAGTGTTTGTTTGTGTTGAAAACTTGTTCTAATAAAATTTGCCTCGTTGTGGAGAATTTTTTTTTTTTGCGCTTCGCGTCAATAAAGCGCGCGCCGCGCCTTGCGCTAAAGCCCCAGGGGACTGTTGCGCCTTGGTGCGCCTTTCGCCATTTAAAACACTGACTAAAACCATTCGTTTGGAACCGAAATCTGTCTAAAAGGAAGCCCTATATGAATAAACGAGTTTAAATAAAGCTCAGGAATCTGTTGGGTTTTTCCCACATTAAATACAGTTTGAAAAAGAAAAAGAGATTTTAATGGAATTAGTTGGCTGAAGAAGTAAATGAGTTTTTTGAATTGAGTTGGTGGCCGGCTGTGCATTAAAGGAGCAACTGTGGCAATTGGGTTCTAGACTCTTCTTTGGTCAGTTGAAGAGTTTTTGTGTTAGCCACTCTATTGTGTATATAAAATGGGCCTTGTGCCGTGAAGAGGAGAGTGGGAGGGAGAGACTGAGCAGAGAGGAAAGGAAGTCCGAGCCCCTTCGGGGGTCTTCCCCCACCGTGAGATTGTGTGTGAGAGAGAGAGAATAGATGAGAGGGAAAATAGAGATGTTGGGGCCCTTGGGGGTGAGTGAAAAACATTGTGTGAGCCATGGTGTTAGGAGCTCGAGAGGGTTTTTCATCTCATGTTGTAATCGTCTATTTTTCCATATAGTGAAATATCTCTCCCGTGGAGATACCCGAGTTTGGGGAACCATGTATTTTGATTGTGTGTTCTCTCGTTGTGTGTAATTTTGTTTTTGTTTGTTGCGCTTCCGTTGCAGGTGGGATTAGTGGTATCAAAGCTAATGGTTAGAAATCCTGGGAGCAGTCGTCGATTGTAGATCCGGACTGTGGTAGCCGGGAAAATCACACACACCACCATTTAAGAAGAAGATTGAGGATGTTGGCGGTGACATGGGTGGTTTGGATGATGATGGTCCTGCTCATGGTCATGGTGATTGCATGTGTGCATGTGGCAGTGAGATGAAATGCATATGTGTATTGTGTATGTCATGCCATGTGTTTTGTGAAGACAGCATGGACAGATGTGCAAGATTGCAAGTGTATGACATGTATGTGTTTATGGGTATGGAAATATTAGTACATTAGTGTGTTTGGGCTGGCAGACCAAGGAGAAGAAAAATGAAAATTCCAAGAGGACTCTAGGTGGAGCAAGGATACATTCAGGGGAATGACACAGGCGCTTTACCAGAGTGGCAATGGAAATGGTGCGAGTCCTAAGATTGGAGCAGGTGAATAGGCAAGTCGTGGGTGACTAGACGTTCACGTGATAGCTTCGGGTGCGAGTGAATAGGCAAGTCACAGATGACTAGACGTTCATGCAGTGATGGGGGTGCGAGGCATTCAAGCGAGGAGGTGTGAGCTGCCTGAGCAAGAGGGTGCATTTCATGTGGAAAAAGGGGGTGTTTGTTGGGTTTTTCCCACATTAAATGCAGTTTGAAAAAGAAAAAGAGATTTTAATGGAATTAGTTGGCTGAAGAAGTAAATGTGTTTTTTGAATTGAGTTGGTGGCCGGCTGTGCATTAAAGGAGCAACTGTGGCAATTGGGTTCTAGACTCTTCTTTGGTCAGTTGAAGAGTTTTTGTGTTAGCCACTCTCTTGTGTATATAAAATGGGCCTTGTGCCGTGAAGAGGAGAGTGGGGGAGAGAGACTGAGCAGAGAGGAGAGGAAGTCCGGGAGCCCCTTCGGGGGTATCCCCCACTGTGAGATTGTGTGTGAGAGAGAGAGAATAGATGAGAGGGAAAATAGAGATGTTGGGGCCCTTGGGGGTGAGTGAAAAACATTGTGTGAGCCATGATGTTAGGAGCTTGAGAGGGTTTTTCATCTCACGTTGTAATCGTCTATTTTTCCATATAGTGAAATATCTCTCCCATGGACATACCCGAGTTTGGAGAACCACGTATTTTGATTGTGTGTGTTCTCTCGTTGTGTGTAATTTCGTTTTTGTTTGTTGCGCTTCCGTTGCGGGTGGGATTACCAGGCATAATCCCAACAAAATCCTTCAAGCAAAAATCTAGAATTAATTGGCTCAAACTTGGGGACCAAAATACTGGTTTCTTACACAGGAAAATGGTTGCTCATAGAATGAGGAATAAAATCCTCTCTATCAATAATGACCTAGGTAATAGGGTTGAAGATCCTAAGAGAGTAAAGGAATGCGTAATTAAATTCCACGAAAAGATGTTTGGGAACCAAGTTTGCCATGAAAAAAGAGGGTGGGGGCATCATGAGGAACTTGATCAAAGCTAGAGTTCCCACTAATCAACAGGACTCCCAATATTCCTGTGACTGGTGAGGAAATTAAAGCTGCTATGTTCTCTATGAGGATGAGGAAGCTTCTCAAGCTTAGGCCCATTGGACAACCTCTAATAAAGTACCAGGTTGGTGATGGTTCCAAAACCTAATGGTTGGACAATTGACATCCAATTGGTCCTCTCTACAAAATCTTTGGTGACAATGCTGTTAGAACTCTAGGTAACTCTCTACTTGTCAAAGTATCTTCCACTATCATTTGCAATGTTGAGTGGATTGGCCAAGGCAAAGAAACAGTTCCATTATGCAAAACACGGATCCCACTCCCCAGTCTTTGAAACCCAATAATGGATGTTTCTAAGCCAAAATAGCCTGGCAGTCTATTCGTCTTTTAAAGGAAAAGGTTTCTTGGCACTTAGTGGTTTGGTGCAAGAAGAATATCCCTAGATTGTTTACAAAGGCTAAAATTTATGTATGGGTGATGCAGGTGGATCCCCAATGCACCGTATGTTGTCAAGCTATGGAGTCTCATGTTCAGTTTTTTTTTGCTTGTCCCTATGCAAGTCAGATATAGAATAAATTCTAGAAAGATTATATGCGAATAAAGCCCCTTCTACATGGTCAAAGGAACCGCAGTGCTACTCTGATGAAGGGAAAGATTGTGTGCGATAAAGCCCCTTCTACATGGTCAAAGGAACCGCAGTGCTACTCTAAAGAAGGGAAAGATTGTGTGCGATAAAGCCCCTTCTACATGGTCAAAGGAACCGCAGTGCTACTCTGAAGAAGGGAAAGATTGTATGCGAATAAAGCCCCTTGTACATGGTCAAAGGAACTGCAGCATGCTACTCAAAGTATGAAGAAGGATCGTTTTGAATTTACTCTAAACAAGCTCGCTATGGAGGGTGTCGTATATCAAATTTGGAGGCAGGGAAATGCCAGAATTTACAACAGTAACTCTATGGAAACAAATGATGTTTTACAAACTATTGTAATGGCTGCAAGGGAAAAAGTTTGCTCCTCAGGCGCTGCGGTGAATAATCCAGTAAACTTAGTGTGATGCTTGGAATATCTCCCTTAAGATCCTAATAAGCACTAGAATCACTGGATAGTCTCACTTAGTTTACTCTTTGATGGTTTTCTTGTATTCCAAGGGCTGAATAAAAACACATTTCTCTTAACCCAGCCTAAGTCACGTTGCCCGAAATGACACATGGCACACGATGCCCGGGATGACGTGTGGAACGACGCATCGACGAGCCCAACCGCGGGACTTAACTTCGAGACCCAGCCGGGGAGCATGGCCCAAGTCGGGTAACACAACCGTGAGAGTTTGCCTGGCCACGAGCCCAATTGTTAATTTGTTTGTTTAGCAAGATAGGTTGTTCAATTTTGAACTTTAACAGGCCTTTACGCGTTGGGAGTTTGAGGATTTTGCCAAGAATGGAGTATACAAGTCAAAATCAAAACATTATAAAAGCATCAATACACAGAGAAGTCTCGTAAACCCTCTTACACGAGTAAACAAAAAACAACACATGCAGATAATGCTACAAATACGCATTGGTGTGTAGATACAACTGTTGTATAGATATATGGTGGGATGGTGAGTACCGTTGGTGATGATAGCGCTGGTCTGAGGAGGGACTTTGAACTCTTCGGCTGCGAATTTGAGAACTGCTGTGAACGGGGCTGCTTCGGGGACGCTAAACCTGGAAAGGGAAAAAAATAAAAAAAAATAAAATAACAGAATTAATAATCGAAGATGTTTGTTAAGCAAATGGAAACCTAAGGATGAGAAATTTTGCAGGGGGTTTGTACGGACACTTTGAAGGGAAGCTTGGGATCGGAGGTCAGGGTGACCTTGAACGACACCTTCCCGCCGCCGCTGCTCGCCATCTTTCTTCCAAATCGATCGAGAGAGAGAGAGAGAGAGAGAGAGAGGTTTTTTGTGTTGGAGGAGGAGGAGGAGGAGGAGAAACGAGATTCTCAGGGATAATTTTATAAAACTTTTTTGGCTGGGTTGTAAATATATTATTTTTAATTTTTAAAATTATAAACTAATACTCCCTAATTAAATAAGGAATATTGACTTTGTTAATTTGGTCCGCGCAGCGGCAATCATGACA
This sequence comes from Rhododendron griersonianum, assembly GCA_018127125.1. NCBI lineage: Eukaryota > Viridiplantae > Streptophyta > Magnoliopsida > Ericales > Ericaceae > Rhododendron > Rhododendron griersonianum. Next base: position 29,105,417 of record CM030798.1, read on the forward strand.
AAGTCATCCAGAATCACGACAAAATCATCCGGGATGTAGAACTAACTTAAAAAGTTAGATTAAGGTCCTAAAATTCCTCACTATATAGGTGAAGAAATTCAGGATGTAGAACTAACTTAAAAAGTTAGTTTAAGGTCCTCAAATTCTTCCCTATATAGGTGAAGAAACTCGGGATGTAGAACTAACTTAAAAAGTTAGTTTAAGATCCTAAAATTCCTCACTATATAGTTGAAGAAATTCAGGAAGTAGAACTAACTTAAAAAGTTAGATTAAGGTCCTAAAATTCCTCACTATATAGGTGAAGAAATTCGGGATGTAGAACTAACTTAAAAAGTTAGTTTAAGGTCCTCAAATTCTTCCCTATATAGGTGAAGAAATTCGGGATGTAGAACTAACTTAAAAAGTTAGTTTAAGGTCCTAAAATTCCTCACTATATAGGTGAAGAAATTCGGGATGTAGAACTAACTTAAAAAGTTAATTTAAGGTCCTAAAATTCTTCACTATATAGGTGAAGAAATTCGGGATGTAGAACTAACTTAAAAAGTTACTATATTAAGGTCCTAAAATTCCTGACTATATAGGTGAAGAAATTCGGGATGTAGAACTAACTTAAAAAATTAGTTTAAGGTCCTAAAATTCTTCCCTATGTAGGTGAAGAAATTCGGGATGTAGAACTAACTTAAAAAGTTAGTTTAAGATCCTAAAATTCCTTACTGTATAGGTAAAGAAATTTGGGATGTAAAACTAACTTTAAAAATTAGTTTAAGGTCCTAAAATTCTTCACTATATAGGTGAAGAAATTCGGGATGTAGAACTAACTTAAAAAGTTAGTTTAAGATCCTAAAATTCCTTACTATATAGATGAAGAAATTCGGGATGTAGAACTAACTTAAAAAATTTGTTTAAGGTTGTCATGATTTCGGATGACTTTGTCATAATTCCTGTATTTTTCATGATTTTGTCATGATTTATGTATTTGTCATGATTAGGGGTGTTTTAGGTATTATTTAAATTTCAGGATGTCGACTTAAGTTTTCAAACCTAGTAGGATGGGAACCTAAATAAGTTGGACAAATAGGATGGCTAATTAATTTTCTCATCAAATCCCACTTTTCTGAAGTTTTTTTTGTATACAACGGGTGTTTTTAACGCTATCTCACATGAAGTGAGTCCCGAATATGCGTATAGTCCATCCTCATGCGAGAGGAGCATTACAAATAACCGTGAATCAGAAAATTTTTCCTTGTCCTAACAAAATCTACTTCTCGAAAATTTTCATTTTAAGAATAAGTTTCAAATATGATCCATCTAACCAAGTTCATAAAATAGTTTAACACAACAAATGTTACCAAATCTATGTAGTTCAAATTAGTTCCATTCAAGAATAGCATCAGAGATATTAAGAATGTATAATCATACGGGATTCCAACTCGAATTCAATTTTCTGAACGTCCACTCACTCAAAAGTGACACCCTTATCGCACTTGTTTTATTAACTGACCTAGAAAAATAGAAAAACAAAATAGTTTCAAGATTACATATAACCTTGTAAGGAGTAGAGTTTGAAATTTTATCTACCCAAAAGACTCTAACAAAAAACCTACAATCTTTGATCTCAGACAGATCATGAAATTTCGAATCATCTAAACCAACAGCTCAACTTGTATTGAATAACAATTTTGTTCTCTTACCTAATAGTTAAAAGAAAAAAAATCTGCCGCGAAGAATTACTCTTGGTCGCGAAGAATTACTCATGACCACAAAGAATTACTCATGGCTACGAAAAATTACTCTTGGCCGCAAAGAATTACTTTTGGCAGCAAAAAATTACTCTTGGCCTTAAAAGATTACTTTTGGCCGCTAAAAAATACTCTTGGCCGAAAAGAATTTCTTATGGTCTCGCAATTCTTTGTGGCCAAAAGTAATTTTGTGCGGCTAAGAGTAATTTTATGCAACCAAGAGTAATTTTTTGTGTTCTGGTGTAATTCTTTACGGCCAAGACTAATTCTTTGCGGTCATGAGTAATTCTTTGTGAACTTCTAATCTCAGCTATTGGCTTCAATGGTTGAGATGAAGTATTTTTTTTGTGTCCTCGAAACGCTCCCCTCTACATATATATACTAGCGAATGCCTGTGCCTGAAGGCACGGCTCGAACATTCTGCAACGCAAATTAAAGCTGAACAACAAATGTAACCAACTAAGACGTATAGAACAAACTCAAACGAATAAATCTTGATCAAATCAAAAAATACCATCCAAAATATCGATGAAAATAAAAAATGATATACATTAATGAAAATGCATGCCTCGAGGAGACATCTAAAAAGAGAACATAAAACATGTCAAGACTAAAAATCTTCAAGCATATTGATCCTTTTGAGCTTCAAGGCTTCTCGATCACAATCCTAAAAAAGAATGATATGTCAACAGAAGCCCAGTTAGTACACTAAGTCATCTGTTTAAGGGATGATATATGATAACAGAAGAAAATCTAATTATAATACTCTACAACTCGTTGTACCTGGTATGATAAAGCAAACTACAGCAAAACTTCAGGGTAAACAATATTGGTAGTGGAATTTGTTTCTTCTTCGAGGAGAAGGACAGTTATACGGTCAAAAGACGTGCACCTTGATAATGCCACATATAGTTGCCCATGACTAAATACAGGTGTGCGCAAATCGACTCCAACGAATTTGACAGATTGTCCTTGTGATTTGTTAATAGTCATAGCATATGCCAAGCGAACTGGAAATTGACGCCTTGTCATATGAAAAGGAAAATCTGAAGATGATGGTGATAAAGATATTCTTGGTATGAAAGCCAATTTGCCAAATTGTTCGCCTGTTAAAATCTTAACTTCAATAATACGGGAGCCGCACCTGACAACCATCATCCTTGTGCCATTACAAAGTCCATCTTTTGGGGCAATATTTCTTAACAATATTATAGGGCAACCCACTTTCAACTCGAGCTTAAAAGGTGGTAGCCCAGTAGGATCTAATGAGTTAAGATACTCATTGGGATAGCGGTTAGTGATGCTTCTATCCATTCCGTCATCCTCAGACATTTTATCTGCAGCTAGATAAGTGTATCTATTTCCTGGAAAGATAATATTTAGGGTGGAAGTTGTATTTGGCATGAAGGATGAAGACGTGGAAGTTTGTGCAACCCTCTGTCGCTTTTCTATAGGTTGGGTGACTATTGATCCTTGTCCGAAGCAGTTGAGAGGGCGACGGGTGGGTGTCAAAGGAGAGTTTGCATGTGGTATCGGTTGAAGACATTCGTTGGTTTGCTCGACTTGAGACCGTTGTCCCGATTGATAAGAATAGCCTTGCTTTAGATTTATCTCTCGTTCTCGTCGTGCACGTTGGGCCATTGCTTTTTTTGATATAATATTACTGTTGGGTACCTAAAATATCAACAACACATATCGAGCTATGTTTTTTTAATTCAATTTATCTTGACCACATATATGTGGTCTATGCTTGGAAATGGGTATCGATGTTTGGTTGTTACTTTCATGGTCTCTATATAAATAGTGTAAGAAGTACCTCACGAACACGTATGATATTCACATTCCGCTCTTCATGGATTTCAACTCCAACATTTCTGTCTCGAAGTGGCTCTACCTATAAGAATTTTATACTAAATATTTAAAAGATTCAAACAATAAAAGAAGGTAGGGATACAATAATTATGGCACATAATTTCAAATTTATTTAAACTCCAAATACTCCACACACCAGACTTTTTTGAAAAGACACAAAGTATTGTGCGTGAATAATACCAAAGAAGTATCTTTTTCCATAGCATAGGTGGGAAGCCCTTTCCCCTTATCCGCATAACTTGACTTCTGCCTTGCATGAGCAGTTGTGTCTGCCCTTTGTGAATCCTTTGAAGTAATACATAATGAAACGTGTATTCGTAAAATTAACAACGCTGATTAAAATAATTATAACATAAAGACTGTGCTTAAGGAATACCTCACGAATACGGACGTTGTTGCCAATGTTGGCACCGTGCTCATCACGGGCAATCCCGATATTTATTTCGTGTAGAGGTTGTGTCTATAAATAGACAGCGAACAGTTCAGTCAGTTGCATCGACTATCATATTTGTTGCTTTTAACTTCATTTTGCATGTCATTGTTTTTATTCAAAAGAGTCTTACCCTGGTATCCCCTAGCAAGTGTTGTTCTGATTGTCGAGTAATGCTTTGCTTTAGGATTTGCTCTCGTTCCCGTCGCGCACGTTGTGCTAGTGTTGATTTTGATATCTCTTTACCAACTTGTGGCTAAAGAATGTGTAGAAGCAATTTTCATGTCATAATTAGTATCCCAATACTCTTTAAAAAGTATCAGTATTACTAAAGCACTAATATTTGTTTCCCAAATGGAAGATAGAAGTTAGGTGTCAATGTGTATACCTGTGAGTTTTCCTTTCCACGTGGCAAGCGTTGTTCTGACAGTTGAGCAGTGCTTTGCTTTAGAATTCGTTCTCGTTCTCGTCGTGCACGCTGCGCAAGAGTTGATTTTGATATCTCTTTACCAGATTGTGCCTAAAAGTATGCGTAGCAACTATAATCAATTATTGTAATTCCAATACTCTTTAAGAAAACACGAATGTGCTGTCTACCATATTAGGTCAAAGGGTCAAATTGTTCCAATAATCCATTTCTTAGTTAGTTGACACCCAGTTTTTTTTTTATCGAAATAAAGATAGGAGGTACGCCAAAGGGTCATACCCGTGAATATTCTTCTACATGTGTTGGCTGCCTTTTGCTAGCCATTGTCTCTAATTCTTCATACCCTGCTAAGAAAATACATTATGCTCTTATAGGATTAGGACAATGAAAAATGATACACAAAAACTCCCAGCGACCATGAAGATAGTCTGTCGATCTTCGGTCGCACACTTTTTTTTCCCCCATAACTTCACTAACCCAACAACCAAGATTAGGAAAAAAAATGGATGGAAGCTCGAAGTTCAATTGTGATATCGAAGTTGCAGTTCCCTATCAAACTGTATGGGGCATTTTTAATCTCTAGCATCATTTTTACCACCGTTAATATAGCATAAAAAAATGCCTACCACTGTTAATATAGCATTAAAGAATGCCCACAATTGTCTGATCAAAGTTCAAAAACAACTTATGGAATAAAGATAAGAAAGCACTTTGAGCCGTTTCCTTCATGTATCCCTCTTTCCCTCATCATTTGTATTTGCTAGGATTAGGGCAATTACAAATTTAAATAGCAAAATAGCAATTGAAATCAAAACCCACAAAAAAAAGTCATTATCTTCAATTGAACTCTATCAAAAAACCAACCTTTCAGATCATTGCTAAACCCTGCTTAAATTTAAATTATGCAATAAAAGTACTGCAATATTATTTTAAATTCTATACCGTGTAATTTATATCTAACTTTTAAGTATTTACCTTTAACATTAATTTCTTCAGATGAGATGCGACACATTGTAAAATAAATTCTGCCTTCGTATCCTCTAGCAAGAGTTCCATTGTTCCAGTTATAGTACTCATTATAAAAATGCATGTGTATATTTCAATCGTTTTGGTTGTGTTACATCTAAGTTATAGTACTCATTATAAAAATGAATACCTGCTTACGGTTTGGACATCTTGTCTGCATTGAAATTAGGATTTCCAATTCACACATCTAGTATTCAGCTCTCAAAGGCACACGATGGCTTTTGGCTCATCTTGATTCACTTAGTAAAGTTTCTATAGCTGGCTCAAAAAGAAAAATTGCGCTTAACAAAATGGTTACTGCTTAACCAGAATTTGACTATAATGTAAAGTTACATCTATTGAATAGAGAGGGTAAGGAAAAATTATGCCTCAAGAATCTCACTAACACATGAAATTTGCCCATCCCAATTTCGTTTAATATATATATATATATATTCTTCAAATTAGCACATAATCTAGAAAGTTTTGGTATTCTTCTCTCTCTCTCTCTCTCTCTCTCTCTCTCTCTCTCTCTCCTTTTGAAAAATCAAATAGACATTAATGTACAGTTGTTATGAGTAATTAAACTCACACGGCAATTGTGTAATATGTGCAAAAAGTGTGAGTACTTTACTGAAAGGACCGAATGAGTTTAAACCATTGGATCAAAGTAATCATTCATTGCAACAACTTATCTTTTGTTAACTATGGATAGCTCTACACCATTGTGTTATATACTATAGAAAATTAAGTTAAATAAGAAAATTAACTCCAATGCAGAAACACAGACACATGTATATTTTCGTTGGCTTTCAACTTTCAACCCGATGAAGGCGAAGATGAAACTATGACTTAGAATCAAGATGCAACAAAATCAATACACTTGCTGCCACCAACATATTGCAATGAATCAAATAACCAAATATATAATTTATTGATTTTTCCCCTCAATCACTCAACCAACTAAACAATTAGCAATCTAAACACATTTTAAAAAATGACAGGGCCCACACACATATATATATATATATCTACTTAATAAAATACAAGGGTGTGAGGACCACACAAACACAAGTTGAAAGAATGGCTGAGATTTATTTGATCCAAGGGCTGATGTGTGCTTTCCAACTCTCTTAAGAAAACACCCACACTCTTACAAATATATTACAAAAATGTCATCAGTTCTTTTTACCCCACTGCTCGGCTTTTGGTGTTGGCATAAAAAAATAAAAATATATTAAAAAAATACCCATGCCTACGGCACTACCAGGGTATGTAGTGCCGTAGGCACGGGTAAGCACTAGTGTGTGTGTGTATAAATATATATATATATAGAGAGAGAGAGAGAGAGAGAGAGAGAGAGAGAGACCTAAACGTGTGTGTAAGAAAGAGAGAGAAAACAGTTTTGGATTCAAAATTGAAATCCATTTTAGAATTAAAGTGTGAGGGAGAAAGAGACAGCCCTAGATCACGGTAATCATTTTTAACTGATAACTGTTAGGAAAGTAAGGAAAATTTGAAAATAAGGAATCAGAATAAGATTAGGAAATATCAATTTTAGTTTTTCTTTCATCCTTCTTCCAAATATTCATTATTTTCAAATATATTTATAGTCTTACTACCCGTAAATCTCAACCATAGAAAAAATATGTACAAATTCGAGGATCCAAAATATGAAAAATTCAAAAACCGTTGCTTCATATTATATAGATTTCTTGACAAGTTAACGATCATATATCGTATGTAAATGGTGGAATAGGACCCATTATTTTTTTTTATCGGCAAAAGAAAATTTTATTAAACTCGGAAAGGGTACATCGAGTAAAAGGGAAGGGAGAACCAGAAAGTTCATCCCAACCCTACAAAGATAAACAAAGACAAGGTAAATAAATGAAAAGTACACCCAAATACTCCTAAATAATGAGACGTCTAGCACCATCAAGATTTCTTTTAATATCTTCCACCGTATACACCTTGATATCAAATCTGGCTTTGATCCATAAAGCTGCCCTTGTTTTGGTTAGCTCTACCACTTGGTTACGATCCGCAACTTTGTTATTGAAAATAGCATCATTTCTTGCAATCCAAATAGACCATAATGTTGCATAAAAGCAACATTCCCACATATATTTTTCCAAATTTTTGAACCCAGACGAAAACCACCAGGAAGATAAATCCAACAAATTTGAATGAGCCACCCAAGTTAGGTTCCACCAATCTGCCATTTTTGTCCAAATGTATGTAGAAAATGGGCAAGAAAGAGTCACATGTATTGGTGTTTTCAGTTCCAGTGAACAAAATGGCCAAGCCAATGCTTGCTCGTCCAATCCCACAATTATATTTCTACTACTCAAAATTGACCTTGTCGCAATCCTGCTCTGACAAGCCAACCACGAAAAAATCTCCACCTTTGGAGGGCTAAGATTTCTCCACAAAGACCCAAGTCCAGAATTTGTGTTAAAAGCATAAGCTTCCCAAAGATTTTTGGGTTTGACCCCTTTTTCAAGCTCAAAGCGAACTTTAAAGATGAGACATTTTGTGCATTGAACACATAAATACAAGAATTTGAAATTAATGTTTACGTTCATATTTTTTTATGTTTAAGTATACTTTTGTAGGCCTATTTCAAGGATATTACACTAGATTAAGGATTTCTATTTTTAAAAAATATTTAGGGGTCCAAATCAAAAGTCTTGTTCGCCTCTGCTCAAGACCGGTACTATTTTGGTTCCACTTATGATTCAAAGTTGGCCTAACTTTTTTTTTTCCCCATTGAATATGGATGTTATATTTTTATTTTTCCTCAAGTTAGAAAAACATATATATTTTTTTATCGAGAAATTTTGGAAAACATTCCAGAGAAAAAGTAAAGGTTAGGATGGCTTTTATTTGGATACATTACTTGGGTTAATCGCAATACAATGTTGTAACGCTCCGAATTTTGGGTACATTAAATAGACATTTTATAAAACAAATTAAAATAGAGTCTGGCTCATTATTAAAGCATAACTCCCGTAAGAGTACTTTTATTACACAAAGGGAAGGGAACTAAGATTCCTAACTACTGTTTCGCCTGCTCCTCCATCCTAGCTAGCTTTTCGGCTCCGAAAGCCTCCAAGGTGTAGAGTTCACCCTGCTCATCTACAAAGTTTGACACATTATACCAGCGTCGCCACCAATATAATATGCCAGAGTCACCAAAGGTAACACCATGAGCTACAGAAAGCTCAATAAAATAATCTCACACTTGCTAACCCATAACTTACAACAACAAGGCATAGAAGTAGTATACTAACTCATGAAAAATCAACGATTTCTAAATAGCACATGCATATTCAATATCACAATCAACAATGACACATCCACATTCACTATTCAACCAACGTTAGTATTGGTGATATCTGAGTTTCTCCAACGCGACGTTTCATGGACCATGTCGCCATTTTCACTTTCCAATTTACCAAATCAACATTTACAAAATCGTTTTTACACACCCAACCTCGGTTCCGCCGTTCCGGTCTCCCTAGTATCCTCACAATGGTTCCGCCGTCCCGGGTTCCCATTGGCACACAAAACCTTGCATTGGCTCCTCTCCGCGGATAACCAAGCTACACACCCAACCTCGGTTCGCCGTTCCGATCTCCCGAGTATTCTCATAATGGTTCCGCCGTCCCGGGTTCCCATTGGCACACATACACACACCTCACAATGGGCTATCACATCCGGCCACATTGCGGTTTCCAAAAAAAACATTTCTCTTTGCAAAACACGTCTTTTCATTAACCACACCCTAGGTGTCATATTTCTAACTTTCTCGATTCTTGTGTATCGTTATCATGCATAGATTCTGCGGTAGGACTTCTCATGAAAGAATCATAAATCATTCATTGTAATCTTGAAACTAAACTAGCAAGATCATCCAACTCTATATTACTAATCATGCTCAAATCACCACTTAAAGCATAACGCCACATGTACGGACGCCTTTGGAGTGGAGACCACTTATGCTTAATCACACATCAAGACAAATAATTCTAGTAATCATGTATACATGCTCATAACCATCCTTAAGATCAAAATACGAATACTTCTAATCAAGCTATTATTTTCTTCATTTCGAAATCCGTTGTTCTTCTTTTTGAGAAGTTCAAAACAACATATGTTTAATAAAGATCAATTTATCCAACATGTTTGTACCTCCTTTCAAAAAAATAAAAAAATAAAAAAAATAAAGCAAGTATACTAGCTATTTTTCTTTCATGCATTTTAAACGTACAAGTATATACAATTTTTTTTAATACTAGAGATAGTGAGTAGAGGTATTCTACGTATACTTAGGATTAGAGAGTAATGATATTCTACCGTTCTTCTTGGCGGTAGGGCGGCTACGGAAAGTACGTCGGTGGTCGGGCGGAGTAACTTCCTACAGAAATGCTTACGGTAGCTTCGAAAGAGAAAGGTTTCTCTCGAAACTAGGTCTTGACTAAACTACTTAAGCTTTTTGGATCAAGAGGGTGGTCGAGTGTCGGTCTTGGATGAGTTTCTTGAAGAACTTAGGAAGAACTCAAGAACAAGAAGAACAAAGAACAAACTTTAAGAATTCTAGAGAGAGAAGTTGGAAGGCTTGAAGGTGTGAGTTGAATGGTGAGAATGGGGTGCTATTTATAGCAAAAAATTTGGCTCCTTCTCCCCTCCATTGGCTTGCCCCCCTCTCTCTCTTTATCCCATGGATTTTGCTCCATGGTCATGTCCAATCAAGCTTGAAAGTATGCCAAGCCTTCATTCACTTGTCATTTCTACTTTAGGCCATACCTTAGGTTATTATAAGGGGTTTTTAGTCTTGTTTTGTACTAGGAGGGCTTGCTTGCATGAAAGGGCAAAAGAAAGTCTAGATATGGATTGTCATGTTGTACTTAGGTTGAGTGTGAGGTTGACTAAAAATGTGACTTGTTTGAGTGACCAAAACACAAGCACACACTCACACACCCTCTCTCTCTCTCGGCCTCTCCTCTCTCTCTCTCTCCCTCTTGGCTTCTCTCTCTCTCTCTCTCTCTCTCCCTCTCTCTCCCTTTCTCTAGTACTATGTATATATATGTAGAGACCCGTAATTATTTTATCGAATGTTAATATTTCTATAAATGCATAATTAGAGGAAAGGAAAATGGAATAATTGTATTTATGTGATTTGAGGCCGAAATGATAGGATTGATTGTGGAAGGGTGCAATGTGTGATTTATGGATGTGTGAGTATATATAGGGGATTGAGAGAGCATGGAATCATTTTCCCCTCCCTCTTCTCACCGTCCTCTCCTTCTTTCCTACGCCTCTCACTCTCTCTCTTGCTATCTCACCAAATTTCACTCAAAACTCACCAAAACAACCTTCAATCCTTCAACCTCTACGCGTATTGTGGTCCGTATTCCATCCGTGTGAGCTCGGTGTGGTGTTTTCCGATTAGATCAAGGTTTTCGGAAAAGCTAGGGCTTGTATCTTCGTGGGTTTCACCCTTCGGTCTCGAGGTAGGGATTCTAACTCTCAATATATGTAATAGAAGTGTTTTCTTGCCTTGTATCGTGTCCTTAGTTGCCATTGTTGTTGTTGTGGTTGGAGTTCTTGAAATCTGCAGAAAATCTGCTCGAAAGCATGTCGTATCAATACGGCCCTTAATCCGTATCGATACAACACTCGCTGGACAACTCCAAAGTTAATTGGTATCGATACAGCCTTTCCCCGTATCGATACAGTGAGCCTTAAGACAGTTTTCACTGTTTTGGTTCCGAAACCCATTCTTTTGACTCCCGATCACTTTTAACTTATTCTAAATACCTCTAAATCACTCCCAAACATTGTTGATCATATTTGTTGAGTTCGTTGTGCATTCTTGGCACTCCCTTGCCCTTGTTCGATAAAATTTGATTTGAATATCGTATGAACACCGATTGAATTGAAACAACACATTATGAGAACATGAGACGCCTGGATTTTGTGGACACAACGATGAACATTCAGGACCCATCGACGGGTGGGTGCCTGGCAGGGGGTATCGGGATCCCTTAATTGGCCTGGCAGGAGCTAAAGCTCATATTGGTTACTTTCAGGACCTACCAATGCGTATGGTGCCTGGCAGGGGGTATCGGGATCCCTTAATTGGCCCGGCAGGAGCTTCGGCTCATGACATATGACGCGACACAGTGTGGACACATGGAAAGTTGAAATGGTTAAAGGTTGAGGTGTATTCCAAATCTCGAATCAAGTTCATTGGATTGTTGAGCCTTGGATATTATATATTGTTTGGTCTACCATCCGTTCATACCACATAATCACTCACTCTCATTTCTCTTGCATATAATGTTAGCTTAGAATTTCTACTGGGCTAGTGTAGCTCAAGTCTTATTTCATTTCAGGTACTAACTCAGGACAATAGCGTGCATGGCTAGAGTGCTTGGATGGTGGACATTTCTTTTGAGATCTAATATTGACAAGTTACTTAGGCATCTTTGTAAATTTCTTTTGAAGATGTATTTGTAACTTAAGTAATGATTCCTTTGATTATGGGACTTTTGTAAACTCTCAAGTTTTATGACATCTGGTGCTTATGCTGATTTGGGGCTGTCGAGCCAAAGGTGTAATATTTTGAAACTTTCGGACTTGATGTATGTTTATGGCAATGAAAGTACTATGGTCTTTTGGGGTATCGTACGGAATATTGCGAGGTTTTATTTATGAAAATCCTTTATAATTTATGTTGAAAATGGAGGACGTGACAATATATATGTCCATGTATATTGTAAGGACCCATATTTTTAGGATATTATTTAAAAATAAAATAAAATATTACAAATGTTAGAAATTGAGGGAAATGTGAAATTTATTAGATTTAGTTGATTTGGGGTCAATGTGGTAGAGTTGAAAGTGGAGGGAGTGCAAGTGTGATTAGTGTGTGTCCTAGTATATATATGTGTGTGGGGGGTGTAGGGGATTAAAATCCTCATCCCATTCTCTCTCTCTAACTCTTCGGTCTCTCACTCTCTCTCTCGGCTCCCTCCCCCTCTCTTGCTCCACCTCAAAAATCTCCACCAAGACTAAAAACCCAAGAAAACAGCCACCATTCTATCTTCCTTGCGTGTTCTCGAGCTTGTTGTTCATCGGGTTTGGCTCGGAAAGGAGTGTGCTTGGCGTATTCCGAGATTCGAGTTCTAGAGCTTGCGTGGCCCGATCTCTCTTTGTGTTTGCTCTCCAACTTCGAGGTAGGGATTTCTTACTCACTCTATATGTTTATGAGTGATTTATATGCTAAATCATGCCTTTGATCGTCATGTTTTGTTATTGAGTTTGTTCTCGAAAATCTGGTAAATCGCTGCACGAAGCGTCGCTGTATCGATACGGGCTTTTTGTCATATCGATACCATAAGAAAATAGAAACTTCAAGAATTGTTGATTTGCTTGCTGTATCGATACAACCATTTTGGCTGTATCGATACCAGAGCCTTATGAGCAATTTTGTCTTCGCTGCTCTTACTTTGATTGTTTTGAACCCCGGATATTTCCAACACCTTTTGGACACCTCTAAACCTATTTCAATCATGCTTAATTGAATTCCTTTGGGTTACATAAGTTATCCTCGTCCCGTTGGCTTTCCGTCGTTAGAGAGAGAATAATATCTTACTAGATAAAAACTTGATTGAAATGCATCTTGTGGGATTGATGGTACTTGAGAATGATTGTGACATGAAGTGATGTACCCTGTAGGTATGTTAAGTCCTATGACTTGACGTGTCGAATGGTGAGACGGAAAAATGTATTGTAGTGAGGTTATCGAGTATCGTAGGCTATAAGGTATGATGTGGGGCGCGTAGTTGGTCGATAGGGGTTTGCATAGTGGTTTGGAAGAGAATAGGGTTACTCGTATCTTCGTGCCTTGTCTTGATTGATTATCCTAGGTTCTTTTAGCACTCGTTCTATAGATTCTCGTTTAGAACCTAATCGGTGGGATGTCGTGGAGTTGTTGTGGGTTCGGTACATGACGTAAGGCGTCGTAATAGACTTACAATATTTATCAATGTACAATGGCATATGGTTACGAGTTTGTATTATATTGTGTGATGACGAATGAAAGAATGTGACTTTGGGAAGTGTTGTCTTCGTGTATACGGATTGATAATGTATGCGTGTTCGTGTTTGTGTTGATAACTTTGAATTGAGGGTCCTGCAACGCAAGGTGTGGTAATGCGGAAACCCAGGTGGAGAGAATTCAATGTGACGCAAGGGGTGGTAATACAGTTGAATGTCTCGCATGATAGAGAGAATTTCGATTGACTTTAGAAGTTGATGTTGATATTTGGATTGGTTGTTGCTTGGAATTGTGGTTGTCGAAAAAGAGAATGAAAGGTTGATTTTATCAAGGTTTTATTAAAGAAAGAAATTTGAGTTTTGAAAATCCTCCGGTATTCTTGGGCGAATCAACGGATCCGGTATTTGAGCACAAATCAACGAACTTCGGCATTCAAGCTCGAATCAACGGAGCATGACCCATAATGGTCTTGAGCTTTCTCTAAATTGTTTTGGAAGTCAAAGAGGAAAGTTTTATGAAATAAGGTTCTATGGTAAATGATATGAGTTAAGGAAGTTGTTACGGTATTTGTTTAAAAGGTTATCAGATGATTGAACTATTGTTGAAATTTATAGATTGATATGAGTTTAAAAGTTGCTTCTAGTTGACGTTCGAATGGCTAGTATTACTTTTAAGACTTCTGGAGTCCCGCAAATCTAATTTTGTTAGTTCATTCTGGTAACCCCCCATTCCTTGTGTACCTCATGTTCGCTTGTTGAGTCTCATTCGGGTTTGGTGCATACCTCATCGCATTTTCATATATTTTGAGTATAGATTTCTCTACTGGGCTAGTGTAGCTCAACCTATCATTTTCAGGTATTAAACAAGGAAGTTGGCATGGTGTGCATCTCGTGCTTGTTGATCATGGGTTTCGAAGGTATAAAAGAGGCGACAATCTGCATTTTATTTTGAAAGCAATATTTGAAAGAGCGATAAATGTAAACTGTAATATTAATTTGGTATTTTGTATAACTTGGGGTTTGAGCCAGAATTGTAACTTTTGAACTTAACCTTGAGAATGGGGAAAGATATGTCTTTTGGGTATTATCGATACTTTAGTGAACATTTTATTTATTGAAAATGTCAATTATTTATATTAAAAATCGAGGGCGTGACATATATATATATATATAAGTACACTTCAAGGGTTATGAAGTCTAGTCTATGAGGAGTAAAGGTTATGGGCTTTCAAGTGACAACTCAACAAAGATATGGTCAAGACTTCCTTAGATAGCATATATGGTATATAGGCATGTTTAAAATAGGCCAAGAGGTATATATACCTATATATAAACATATATGTGTACTTAGAGAATCTAGAAAAGTAACTTTGGTGGGAAATTTAGGTTTAGGGCTATAAGTCTTAGGTTGGTATGCATGGTAAGTCTAGGTTTTCTATTATTCAAAGGATAAAATTTTCCCTACTAACCATTGTTCAATGGGTAAAGAGTAAAGTCTTGAAATGACTAGTCATGGGAGTATATTGATTACTATTTTGGTCCAAAGGGTTCCATTAGGGTTTGGAAGGTTCATGAGGTTCATCTAGGGTTAGGAGTATGTAACTAAGTGCAATGGTAGTTAGGTTTCTTCAACTAGTTGGTTAGAAGCTAACTATATTTGCCAAGTAGGATTTCTAGCCAAGAAATATAATTTTTAAGACTTTATTTCAATTACTAGGAAAATATACTAGTGCTTCTACAAGCACACTTGTCTTTAGAAAATGACTAGATCGTCCGGCGTGATGTAATTTAATTTTATAAGTCTTAAATCTAATTATGACGGATTATTAGAATTTAAAAAGAAATTTATAAAGCAATCCAAGAATAAATAAAGGATTTTCGAATGTTACGACGAGATTTTTATTTACTAAAAATCGGAGTTGTTACAAATGTAGCCACTAAAATAAACCAAACACACTACTATATATATATGGCCAGGTGCTATTAAATGAACCAAGTTACTTTAGGTTGAACAAATTTTTGCTCGTTAAAGCTCGATCAATTAGATTGGTTGGTTACATAAACAAGTTAAACAGAACATTTACTTGAAGCCCGTTAAATTAAAGTTTCAAATAAAGTTCAAACAAGCTACGATTCAGCTCATTTGGCTAATGATGCATAAAAATTAAAGCTATTCGTTGGACTCGATTAAAGCTCGTTTAAGATGAACTCGCCTCATAAACAAGTTAAACTTGAACTCATTTTGAAGCTCGTAAGGGGTTAAAACTAAGCTTGATCAATCACATGCTCCGCTCATTTGACTCGATTATCACCACTATATATGGCTCAATTTTGCCATAATGAAGCCAAAAAGAAATAGTGGGGGATTCTTATAATATACATTCAATTTAAGAACCAATGTTTTGAGAAGGAAATGTTGTTTCACAAGTTGGGGCTCCTCCTCCCAAACCAACCAAAAATAAAAAACTAAAAAATCGAACTTTTTATTTAAAAAAAAACAAATGAATTCATGAATTTATCTAAGAGATCATCTCCACAAATTAATCATGACAGGCAATGCAAGCATCAACGGCCACCATAACCCGACCAACATTTCTGAGTTGTTGGATTCATTGCAATAGAGCTTGTTGTTGTGATATGTGCACACAGTTTGGTTCCTGAAAATAAATATTTCACCATTAGTAATTAATATTTGGTTTAGCAGAAGAAGATTTTATAATCTTAAAAGAAAAAAATTTAAATCGAAGAGTTATTGTAACACCCCGTTCCACATCGGAAATCTACATGGATGATCTTTGGCACATAATATGATTTCTTTGTCTTATGGGGTGAAACTGGTGGGGTGCAATTCACCCCTTTGCGTCCCTATAGCGATCAACTTTAATTTATTTCCATAATCACAATCGTTCATATTTTAGATCTTGTCAAGTTTCGGACATCTGTAAGTACAAGATCCGAGCACATTTAGAAGGGGAGGGTTCAAGTTCAATGTGCGCGGAACACAATTTACCAATCAAAATTAAAGTTTTTCGAATCATGTACTTACAGATGTCTGATTAAAATAATTTTTGGCGACGATGAGTATCTCGACGAGATCCAATGCAGATTGGTATCAGGACACAAATGGGTGAACTGCATCCTTGCAAAACTCACCCCAAATGGCAAGACAAGCGATGTCCTCCTCCATTTTACCTCAAAGTTATTATGGTAAGTAAAAGTTAGAATTCTGATTCTGGAGCACCAAAATCGATATCCTCAAAGTTATTACGACGAGGAAGAAAAACACACACAGAAGGTCACAAAAGATAAACCTTTGAAAAGTATCGTGAGTACTATCGAGAGAATACGAGGTGGGTACGTACCTTGCCGAGCAAAATGTGACAACGTAATCCGTCCCGGAGCATGTGAAAATGCTAGTAGGATCATCGTACGCATAACTATACGCCGTAGGGCAGGCTGCCTTGAATATTCTCGAGTAATAGGTATCATGGCAAGTGATCGGATTGCCAAAAACGCCCCTGCAGCAGTACTCGTCGGTGTCGAACACGTCGCACGCGCTCCGGCACGCCACCGTCTTCCCGCCGGACTTAACCGCGAGCTCAGAAGGGCAACTCGTCCTCAGGTCCCGGTCGCAACCGGCGATGCTGCAGTTCCCCCTGCCGTTGAGCGGCGTGACGACCAAGGGAATGTTGAAACCGTCGACGAGGCTGACGTCGTAGTAGTCGACGGCAGCGAGGGTGAACTCGGCGAGCGAGGCCGGGGGCTTGCCGGAGGCCGTGCACTTGAGGGAGGAACCGCAGCTGGCCGTCTGGCACGTGCCGTTGCCGTTCTTGTCGAAGTTGCAGCCCGTTCGGGCCCATATCCGGCCCACCCAGCCCACCGGAGCCGTGAAGACGATGGATTGGGCTGGTTTTAGTTCAATGCCGCCACCATTGAAGTTCTCTCCCGGCGTGATTCCGGGCCATATTGTCTCCTTGCAGTCGTTTATGAGAGTGAAAATTCTCGCCGATTCGGACAGTTTTGGCCCTAATAATCCCCAAGACATATTTGAAAATATAGAGATTTTAGAATCGTCAAGTGCTAGGTACCCAAAAAAAAATATACCCCGAAATTAATCCAAATAGACTTTTAGAGGTATTTATGACCGTTAATAGACTTTTATTAGTGGTAAGAAATACCTGTTCGGAGTAATTTCGGGATATTTTTTCGAGGTACCAGGCATTGCTGAATCATAATTAGGCAGTGTTATACTACTATACAGTATTGATCCATCAAAATTTCTTATAGTATCTAGTTCATTTTAGGCTGAGGCAAACAATCAATCCAGTGCAGACCAGGTTACAATAGTTTATAATCATTGATGATGACATGAAAGATTTTCAATTAAGAAAGGTATATACCAAAGGAAAATTATACGGAAGAAAAAAAAAACTCCCTAAATGAACTTCACGGAAAGTTGTAATATACTCCATATTTTGTGATCCTTTCGCTTCGCTATCATATCATTCTAGCTAGATCGATCATCGTTTTGTAAGCCGATAATGTTTCCTCGGTAAAGGACAATACAACAACGACAAAACAGATCATTAAACGTAAAAAGAAAACTAGTACTGTGGCATAACGAGAATGTAAATAGTACTACTGTGACACATTACTGAATATTATGTCACATACCT
This sequence comes from Rhododendron griersonianum, assembly GCA_018127125.1. Lineage (NCBI taxonomy): Eukaryota > Viridiplantae > Streptophyta > Magnoliopsida > Ericales > Ericaceae > Rhododendron > Rhododendron griersonianum. Next base: position 29,123,636 of record CM030798.1, read on the forward strand.
GATGAAACCAGAATTAAAATCAACAGAAGTGAACCAATTATCCCCTCTTCTGATGCCATCTCTCTCTCTCTCTCTCTCTCTCTCTCTCTCTCTCTCTCTCAATTTGGGTGAGAGTGGAGGCAGAGGAGAGGGAATGTAAACAGAGAGAATGTACGTAGATGAAAAGAGAATAACTTGTGAAGGGGGGGAAGTCTATATTGAAGCAGTACTACTTCACCACCGCTGTTGTTAGAAAGTTTTCTTTGCAAAACTAGGAACCACGTAGTAGTAGATTCCTTTCCTAATCCCCTATTGCAAGACAAGAAGATTCTTTTCCTTTCTTCCCTAGCTTGCTACAAATTAATTAAGTGGAACTTCTGTGTTCAATTGACAATTGTAAGGATCGAGCGAGAAAGCATGCAATAGCTCCAAGGTTAGTCCGATTGATTGGTGGGTTTGCTCTCCATACAATTGTCCTGCCTTTGTCACCCCCCGCCGTAAAACCAAAAAAGAAAGAAAGAAAGCATGCAATAGCTAATCTGTACTTCCGTATCCAGGAGTAAGTTTTGTTGTTTAATCAATAGTGCTAATGACACAGATTTTTTACGCACAGATCTCGCACAGATTGGAATGTAGGGTCTACTACGGGTCCTATACAAACGATTCGGGCCGTTCATTAAATTTAAAACATAGTTTGAAGGCCCCCTGAGAGAAATCAGCTAAATCCGCTACCTATAAGTGCTTGAACCAATCATCCAACTTTTCGTTCAGTTTTTAGGATCTTAAAACTTGAATGAAAAGTTAGATGATTGGATCGAACACTTATAAGTAGCGGATTGAGCTAATTTCTTGCAAAGGCCCTTGAAAACATGTTTTCAATTTAATGAACGGGTAGGATTATTTGTGTGGGACCCGTAGTGGGCCCCACATCCCAATATGTGCATGAAAAATCTGTATGGACAGATTTACTGTTGTTTAATCACGTACACAAATGGAAGTATCTCTTCTAGTTCTAACTCGTATCCGTTCGTCTTTTTTTATTGAGTTTTTTCTTCTTCTTTTTTTTTTTTTTTGATCAGCAAAATAATAATTTCATTAACTCATAAACACTAAGTTTACAGAGATAATGGGAGCTTGATACACTGGCCTGACCATCCAAGACCCTCTTCTCCAAACCACACGGAGGAACTGAAATAGGCCCAACAGACTGAGCCTAAACCAGAAAAAACACCCATTGGGACAAACCCACGCCTAAAAAGCCTAAAAGCCCTGATCAATACAATTTAGCTTCTATTAAAATCACAATCGACTACGAAATTTAAATTTCATAGTCGATTCCTTTTTCTTCAAAGTCTTCTTCTTCTTCTAAGTCAGAATCATTTGTTTCCTACCAGTAGAATCCTTCTTCTACGCCTAAGCAAAATCTCGTTTTGGATCTTTTTTTTTTATATGACCAAATCAAAGCTTAAACACTATTTTGAATCTCGTTAGTCAATGAATCTAAGTTTTAAATGTTCGGCTTGTTTGTTTCGTTTACCAGCCTTACAACAATGAACACCAACTCAGAGATGCATGGGAACAAAAAAAGCTTTTTAATTGATGGCAGGGAAAATTTCAAAATAGCACCTGACGTTTCACACAAATCACGTATAGGCACCTGACCTTTTAATATTATCAAAAAAACATCTGACCTATTTAAAAATCTATCAATTTTCCACCCGCCATTAACTTTCCATCCAAAAACAAACGGAAATGCTGAAATGGCCTACACATGGCCATTTGGAGGGAAACCAATATACATTTTGGAGGAAAAACACATTACTCTACTGATTTCTCCTGTCAAAACCCACCTGTGGGGCCATGGAGTTCCAATAACTGTTTTTACTTTTTCTTTTCTTTTTTTCGCGTTTATTAGTTTTGCGCCAACCTTTTGTGACTTATTGATTAGTCTCGATAAGACGAATCGAAAAAGTATTATTATTTTTTTACTTTTACCCAAATATTTTAGGAAATAACCACTTTTAAGTTCAAAAAAATTGACTATTTCCCAAAATATTTGGATAAATATATAATTTTTTTTACTTTTCTGATTCGTTTTAACGAGATGAATCAGAAAACAAAACAAAAAAGTGAGGCGCAAAACTAAGAAACACGAAAAAAATTCAAATAAGAACAAAACTAAAAGTTATAGAAAAAGTTAACTGGAATGGGGATGGGGATGTCCCAAACATCTCCTTCTTCTCTTTTATTTGCCTCACACCATCTCAAGCTCTGCCGAAAAAAATGGCACACAAAATTGATCCCCCAAATGTGCAATAACTAGTTCAACAAAAATAAATAGTTACAATAACCAAGATGAAGTCTTATAAGCATTACTCCCATAACAAACCATTGGAACTCCATGGCCTCACGGGTGGGTTTTGGCGGGAGAAATCAGTAGAGTAATGTGTTGTCCCCCCAAAATGTATATTGATTTCCCTCCAAATGGCCATGTGTAGGCCATTCAGCATTTCCGTTTGTTTTTGGATGGAAAGTTAACGGCGGGTGAAAAATTGATGGGTTTTTAAATATGTCAGGTGTTTTTTTTAATAGTATTAAAAGGTCAGGTGCCTATGCGTGATTTGTGTGAAAGGTCAGATGCTATTTTGAAATTTTCCCTTGATGGCATTGCAAAGTATAGCGTCTGGCTCTCTCTCTCTCTCTCTAAAATTTCTCTCTCTACCTTTCCAAACTTAGGGTTTTCTGGGGGATGGAGGCCGCCGCCTCTCTCCTCTAGCTCCCCCTCCCTCCTCTAGCCGGCCTCCTTTCTTCACCATGCCGCCTCCTCTAAACCCTCTTCTCAGCCTCTTTCCTCCCACCGGTCCAGATCCTTCATCCACAGCCTTCATCACTCGCGACCCACCTTCCCCTCCCCCACCTCCTCCATAGCCGTTCCAAGTCCTGACCCTCTGCCTTCCTCCTTCCCCTCTCGTAACCCTCCTCCCCTCTTCCACCACCTCCTCCGTGGCTCAGGCCAGATCTGGCGTCTTGGTGGAGCTAGGGTGGCTCAGTTTCTCCTCTGGCAAATAAGTTGCTGGACCAGTGGCGGCGATTCCGGCGACAGTAACGGTGTCCGGAGCTTTCATTTTCTGTCTTTATTTTCTGTTGTTGTTGTTGTTGTTGTTGGTTTCCCCCCGGTTTCGGAGCGGCTCGTTCCCTGAGCAGAACCTTCTCCACTCTCTGTCAGTGTCTCTGTTCCCTCAGTGAGTTGCGCAAATGGGAGGACAGTGAGGCTAGTCAAATTACCGTTGTTGTCTTCATTATAACCGTTCGCGTATTATCCCTGTGTGGAGCTCTTTTTCATGTGCATAGGTGAGTATTCACCCAACAACGCCTTGTGGATTCGTCCTCAAATAACTCGGTCATTGAGGTCTGTGTACCCAACGACGGGCTCTACATGTTGGGAGTTTGTAACCTCCGAGCAGTTTTTTTTTTTTTTTGAGTAATGAAATTGTCTGTTTACTTTTTGAAAAAAAAAAATTTGATGGCATTGCAAATTATCATGGGTTGTATTCTTCAGGACCCAAGTAGTTTTAGAGTTCCAATTTCATTTCTTTCCAATTATTTAGAGTCGAGCCATATCTTCATTTGGGCTGGCCAGGCCTGAAACTAGTGTGGGCTGACATTAGCCCAAAAGAATCACACCACTTATGGTTTTTTAATAGTATAACCTTTTTGAATAAATGTTGTCTAAATTCGTTCACTCATTTTCAAGAATATATTTACATTTTATGATGCAATTAATGGCTAGGCATGATATCATATTTCATTGAAATCCAAATAACTCAATTATGGAACTTGCCCGAATCCAAGGGGTAGCTCAAGTGGTACGCAAACAGGGCAACAAGAGTGAGGTATAAACCCAAGCATTCTGAGTTCGAAACTTGACAATTTTTTTGGGGCCAGGTCGCAAGAGAAAAATCTCTTATGAATCCCTTAGTTTCAGCGTGAATGGCCTGTTTTTGACCAGACTGAGGAGGATAATAGATGAAGTGAGTGTAAGGCTATAAGCTATACAAACACCCCTGACCGTCGAAAAAGAAAAAAAAAACTACCCTGTGTGTTTTCCACCCATCTTACCACATAGAGATAGGCCCAATGACTCATCTGGCCCCTCCTCTCTCCAGCCTTTTGCATGTATATAGTCCTACCCTTACCAAACTATCTTTTTCTATGCATCCAAACAACCAAAAGTGATCCTATGGTGAGAATGATTATTGCTATTTAGAAGCCCCAAGTCAAAGTGGGGGATGTTTCAATGCCCTTTTTTGATACTTTTGGATGGTGATGGGTCACCAATTGATTGAGTTTAGATACAAGATTGGTCACATTAGATCATACTATAACTTTGCACATGCAAGGTGGGACATGTTCTCCACTTCTTTTACATGTATCAATTAGGTTATGGAATATGACTATCATTTTCCATTTTTCTAAATGCATTTCTTTCTTTTCTTCGTGTAAAATTGTAAAATTATTCTTCAAGTTTTATGTTCTCTTTTCACACATCAAAGGATAATCTTGTGATTTCACATCAATAAAAGGGCAGAAAATAGATTATATATTTACATAAAAAGGGGAGTGTCAAAATTTGTTACCTTAAGTTATTGAACTCTCGGGATTTAGTTAGACAACAAGACTCTTGATGTTATCAAAGGGCAGGACCATCCCTAAGGCAAGGCTAACAAGGCGGTAGCTTCGGCCCCCACAATTTTGCAAGAACTAGGGCTCCCAATTTGCAAAGCTAAACGTATATGGAGTATTAAAGTTTGATCTTTGTAGTATGAAATCAACTGTTGGTTTACCGGTAAAAACGCACCTTGTGGAAGAATTTGAAGAAGCAGCAAGAGCATGGTTTGAACCTTGACGGATTTTAACAAAGGGAAATGATATTGGCACTCCAAAAATTGATGCAAGCACTCCAAAATCAGTGTAACTCCAAAGTCACTTTCATTTGTATTTTGGAGTGCCTGCATCAATTTTTGGAGTGCCAATATCATTTCCCTTTAACAAAATACCAAAATTATTTAGAATGAATCTTTGGTACCAGAGCATAATTTTTTTTTTTTAAAGACAAAAAAATTTCATTAATCTCTGAATTTGTTACAAAGATTAATAGGAATAAGGAATGATGATATCAAACTCCTATCCAGAGACCCAAATGATCTACAATGCTACGAGTAATCCTATACCCATCCGAGACTCAATCCCCAAGTTTGGCAAGAAATCAAACACGGAAAACCCATTGGGACGAAGCCTACACCCGTTGACCTAAAAACCCATATACAAAAATAAAAGACCAGACACTTAAGAGGCCCAAAGCCCAAATAATGAGACAATCCCAACCATTATAGCTCAAACAAACCCTAGCTACTGCAAAACAGATCAACTGCCCACACCACCGCCTTCCACCACGGCAGAGCACAACACCACCTCTAGCCACCACAGAGACAGCCTAAGCCACCGGAGAGACACCCCAAGCTGCCGGACAGCCACTCGGAGAGACTCCCCAAGCCGCTGCCGCCCCATAGGCTGTTAGGTCAAAAAATCGAGTGATCTCAGGAGAAACACAGGCGGAGACACGCGAACCTTGCAACCCATGAATCAAGAGAAATATAGTACATAAATTCTCACTAGTAACATAATACCATGTTTCGTTTAATTTTATCAATATAAATCATTATTATAATAGACATAGAACCTGATCATTTTACGAACTCCCTTTCAGACCCTGAAAATTTTTACGATGGCCTGTGACATAGGGATCTCAAGTTTTCAACTTTCAAGAAATGCAAAGATCTTTCATGTAATGAGAATTGGGGCCCTAAGTACCTTCAGTTTTCGAATGGGACCTCTTCACTCCCAATTAATTAATCAACTTTTTTTCTTTCTTTTTTTTGCTTTTTTCCATTTTCTTTCATAAAAAGAGGCCTAAAACAAGAGGCAAAAGGAGTTTAGATCTACTTTTGCAAATTAAATCCAGTTGTCACACGTGTGGTACTAATCATGTTAACCACCAAGCCCCCCACCACCACCCCAACCTTTATGCAATCATTCACTCCATCTCTGCTTCCCAAACAACCCCTTAACTTCTTTTTTTCCTAATCCAATCTCAACTATCTAATTAACTAATAAAAAAGCTATCTTTTTTCCTTCTCTTTTCCACTTTATCGATAGATGAATAATTAATCATACAAAGCCTCTCTCAAAAAAAAATTAAAAAATGAAAAATAATCAAACAAAGCATTAATCACATATTTAAAAGATCAATCAGTATAGTTGGGCTACTGGTGGGCCACCCCGCTCGTGCGGTCATGAGAGCTGAGGCCCATCAACCCACTGACTGGCCCATTAAAAAAAGACTATAAACAATGGGAAGAATTCGAATATGACTTGTCGTTTTTTGGGGGAGGGTACTTTCGCTAACACTCTCATTTTTCCAACCAAAAGTATATTCCTAGAGAAAAAGGAAGGGGAGTGATTTTGCCACTCCCATTTTTGTTAATGCCACTTCCCTGTGTCTTCATTAGATGATTTGTTTTGTAAGACACAGGGGAGTGACATTAACAAAAAAAAGAGTGGCAAAATCAAATCCCAGAAAAAATTGTCTAATATATGAATCCATGTTAGAATTATTGGGGGTATATGCAGACAAATCATATTCCAAAGTTTGCTTTAGACTCAAATAAAATCATGCAACACATTAGATGTATACTATATGTATTGTTTTTCGCACAAATTATACATTCCAGAACCTATCTTGCAGAACCAATAGAATTAATATACTGTAATTTTTCTATTTATCAGCATTAGGGATTAGACCTATGAAATTTTTATAAGCATACCAGCGATCGAAGCTCAAGTTCCACAGGTTTCAGGATGGTTAGTACTGACAATTTTGGTGTTTTTGAGTTCCATTCTTAGCAGAATGTCCCTAATTTGGAACACCTGATTTTTATTCGGACCACGAAAAAATAAAAGGGAAAAATTCAATAATTCTTTCGTATAGTTCTACAAAAAGGGAAAACTACAAAACCATTTTATCATGCGAAAAAATAACTCAATTAATTATTAAACATGAAAAAAAAACATGTATTAATTTATGGGACTCGTTAATTTGTTAATCCATGTTCACATGTTAGCATCTTTCTCTAAATGTCTATGTTCTTGGAAATCCCACTATATATTCACATTCAATGCATGGGGTGACCTAATATGATATTAAAAGGTGCTTATGACCTAGCTAGAGCCTAGATCCCCGGGGGTTATTCTATCATAGCCCTCCATTTCTAAATAAAATAGTATATATTAACGAGAATGCAAAAAAAGAAAAGAAAAAGAAGTAATAATAATAATGAGAAAGTTGGAAAGAAGGAAGCATCAAAAGCTAGCAAAAAGAAAAGCAACACTTGCTGTTTCTATTTATAAACTCTAGCTCTCATCACCTCCACTGCCTCTGCTCATTGTCACAACTCACAAAAAGCTCTTATAGCAACAATGGCTTCAGAGAAGGTCGAGACTGTTGTCGCCGGAAACTACGTCGAGATGGAGAGGGAAGAAGAAGGGGAACCAAACTGTGCGAAAACCAAGTTTTCGAAGCTGTTTTGGCATGGTGGCTCGGTCTATGATGCTTGGTTTAGTTGTGCTTCTAACCAGGTCAGTAACTTAAATAGAAGCTAGCATTAATTCGAGCATCGGCCAAAGGTATCAGTGATACGGCCGTATATCAGTTGATAAACGTCGATATCACTGATACCGCCGACAAAAAAAAAAAAATATATCCATTGATGTCTCGACATATATATATCAGCATCGTAGGTCCAAATTTTCGACATACATCGACAAGAATTTAAAATCTTGAACAAACACTACTTGTTCATGATCCAATTTCACCATTAGTTTTGGTATATAGCCATTATAAAATTTTCATGGAAAACAATGGATTTTCTCTTCATTCTCTCTCTCTCTCTCTCTCATGCAGGTTGCTCAAGTTCTTCTCACACTGCCTTACTCATTCTCACAACTGGGGATGGCATCTGGGATTGTTTTCCAACTATTTTATGGGTTGATGGGAAGCTGGACTGCTTACCTCATTAGTGTACTCTATGTTGAGTACAGAACCAGAAAGGAGAGAGAAAAGGTTGATTTCAGGAACCATGTAATTCAGGTACTTTTTTCTTTTCTCACTCTTCTTTTTTGCCTTTTCAATTTCCACAGTTATATATATATATATCGCCCAAATTCAGACTCAAGAAAATTAACACTAGTCTGTGTACAGTGGTTTGAAGTCCTAGATGGGCTCTTGGGGAAGCACTGGAGGAACATTGGGCTGTTTTTCAATTGCACTTTTCTTCTATTTGGATCTGTAATTCAGCTAATTGCTTGTGCGAGGTAAGTCAATTTGCGAAAACGGTACTTTCATTTTCGCGCTCTATTTTTCTCCAAACACAGCTTATTTCTCTCCTTTTTTTTTTATCGGCGATTTCTTGCCTTTATTTGGTGAAGTCTTACGATAAATCCCTTCTGTTTGTCCAAAAAGGAGGTCTCATTTTCACGCTCTACTTTTCTCCAAACACGCTTATTTCTTGCCTCTTCTTTTTTATCGGCGATTTCTTGCCTTTATTTGGTGAAGTCTTACAATAAATCCCTTCTGTTTGTCCAAAAAAGGAGGTCATTGGTTCAGTAGTTAAAACTCATCTCCACAAACTTTGAATCGGACTATAGGTTCGAACCTCAGACTTAAATTAATCGAATGTCTTAACTAAATGCATATAGATGGGTACGTACTTTTGTAATTTCGCCAAATATATTTCAAGAAAAATAGAGTGTGAAATCGCTTTCCTAGCTATTGATCAGTTTCTTTTTCATTTTTTTTTTTTGGGTACAAAATTAACTAGAATTAATTTCTCTTGTTGTTTTTGCAGTAATATCTACTACATCAATGACAATCTTGACAAGAGAACTTGGACTTACATATTTGGTGCCTGCTGTGCTACAACTGTGTTCATTCCTTCTTTCCATAACTACAGAATCTGGGCATTTCTTGGCCTTATAATGACCACTTACACTGCATGGTATCTAACCATTGCTTCCCTTATTCATGGACAGGTATTTATGTATTTTTTTTTTAAATTTCTGAATGTCGATTGATTAATCTTATTTATAGGATATGAGCAGTGCTACCTACATAACTTTAAAACACGACTCCGGACACAACTGCGTCCGGAGCTGTTGGATGCAAATGGCTTCGCATGTGTCGAACGGCTCTGGATACAGTTGTGTCCGGAGTTGTGTTTGTAGACTTTTTGATACTACAATAACAAAAAGTACAGGAACACACCTATAATACACAACTCCAGACACAACGGTGTCCGGAACCATTAGATGTACGTGAACTCATGTGCATCTAACGGTTCCGGACGCGGTTGTGTCGGTCAGAGTTGTGTTCTAAAGTTGTGTTTGTAGAACCGCTCCTATAATAATATACAGTACAACGCAAGTTTAATTTTCGCTTGGGAATCGTGTATTAATATTGGACAATATATCAACTTGTTCACTAATTTTGGCTTTGATTAATTTGTCTTTCTATGCAGTGTGATTAATTAATTAATTAATTAGTTGTCCATTTTGGGATGTTAATTAGGTTGAGGGAGTGAAGCACTCTGGCCCAACTACAATGGTTCTGTACTTCACTGGGGCTACAAACATTCTTTACACCTTTGGTGGGCATGCCGTGACAGTGTGAGAATTTAATTATTACTCAAGTTGACCTATACATACATGATACATACATTGTACCCAAATAATAAAAAAAAATTTACATGCATACACACACATGTATATTGGGAATTAATATTCCGAAGTACAAAAAAAAAAAAATGTATATTGGGGCTCATGTTGATTAGCTAGTTTGTGAGACAATAACTTACGAAGGTAATCATCAGTAGCCGCTCCGAGACGATAATGAGCTACACTAGAACTTATATACAGTAACCATGAGGGTGTAGATGTGAATCTAAATGTAGTTTTGTTTGCTCCACTTTAAGAAATAAGTGAGCCTACGACTCTAAGTCATTAATTCTTGATTCTCGTATCAAATAACGCATTAGAGTGTCGTGTAACGTTCACCCACGATTTAGTCGTTCTCGATTCTTGTATCAAATCACGCATATTAGAGTGTTGTGTAACGCTCGCCCACGATGTTAAATGAGTAAATAATGCCTCCTACATCCTCAATAATTAATATATGGAAGTACACAATCTGTAGTTTATAATATCTTTTTTTCTGTGCATTAATTCATTTGGTGTGGATGCACTATATATAGAACATAGATGCTGTATTGCATGTCTGAACAGAGACAGTACATGAATTTATGAAATACTCCTTTCTCAGAGATGGGAACATGTTTCCTGCAAAACTGGGGACCCCCCCAACTTTGCATTTATAATGTGTAAGTTTCAAGGGATCCATCTTCCTGCCATGCTGCAGTTTTTTTTTTGCTTTTTCTGGTTGGGCATATTGAAAAGTACAATTGCATGTAAGTTGCGAACAGTATCCAATATTACAGGGAATTTCTTAAGTCACATAATGTGCGAGCGGGTGTGGGAGCGCGAGCGTCAAAGCCCTTTTCAAAAATCTTCCGAGCAACTAAAATTCGTGAGTACGAGGATTGAAAGCGAAGGATTATGTGACGTCTAAGGGGAAATCACATTGTAGATAGACGTAGGAATCCTTAGAATCTTGGAATGTTCAAATACAGAGACGCAAAATTTTAGGCCGTGGGCTCTGTAATCATCCTACGTTTGGTAAAATTGGGTTCTGCTCACAATCGAAGACAATGAAAATAGTGTTTCATGGCAAGGGTAAAAGTGAGAATAATTAGTCTTAATCCAATCCTCACCACGATGAACGGTTATCAAACGTGCCCTTCAAATGTTACGATGACAGCACTGCATTCAAGGCACGTAAGAGGGTGGGCCACACTCCACCACGATGAACGTAGCGAAAAACAAAATCAATACTTTCACGCCTATATACATATGTTTATGACTTTTACATGGAGAAATAACTTTGTTCGTGATTGGGATTTTTGGATACAGGGAGATAATGCATGCAATGTGGAAGCCGCAGAAGTTCAAGCTGATATACTTGATTGCAACACTCTATGTGCTCACACTAACCCTGCCATCAGCCAGTGCTGTTTACTGGGCTTTTGGAGACCTGCTTCTAAACCACTCCAATGCCTTGTCTTTGCTCCCGAGGACCGGATTCCGAGACACTGCTGTCGTCCTAATGCTCATGCACCAGGTCATCTCCTCATCGATCACAATCTTTCATCTATACGACATCGATTAACCACAACGGTTTCTTACGTAAAACTCTGTCGATCACAATGATGCGTCAATCGGCATTCCTATAGCGAGCGTAGTGACAGTAGTCGTCTGTTTTGAAACGTTAAAAAGACATTGAATTACAGTAAATTTTGGAACTTATAGTTTTGTGGATTGGTTGATTTGCTGCAGTTCATAACATTCGGATTTGCATGCACTCCTCTGTACTTCGTGTGGGAGAAGTTCATTGGAATTCATGAGACCAAGAGCCTGTGCAAGCGGGCCGTGGCTAGGCTTCCGGTGGTGGTCCCCATTTGGTTCCTCGCGATCATATTCCCTTTCTTCGGTCCGATCAACTCCACCGTCGGATCGCTTCTCGTCAGCTTCACCGTTTACATAATCCCTGCGCTAGCGCACATGATAACTTATTCTCCCGCTTCAGCTAGAGAGGTTTGTGTCCCCCCCCCCCCCCCCCCTCTCTCTCTCTCTCTCTTTTTATAACCACTGTTTTTTTTTTTGTTTAGTTATTTATTAATTTACAAGATTGACATTTCATTTTTACACTCTTTCACACTTGAAAAGATAATTGTAAATTTACATTACAAAGAACACAAAAAGGGGAGTGTGAAAATCAATCTCCATCTTTTACGAGTTGAGATCCTCTCATCTGAAAATTCTTCTTGTGACGCAAAACAGGACTCCTCGCAGCCTTAAAATCAATCTCCATCTTTTTGCAAAATGAACGAAAATAAACTGTTCAGATAACCAAATGAATTCATGCTCAATTTTTTTTTTATTCTGCGTCACACGAGGGACCACATGAGGAATCATCACATCAGATGATCTTAATTCATCTTTTACGGTGTTTTTAGATTTGGTGAATTAGTAACAAGGGATATTATTCATAGGCCGAGTAATCTTAACAAATTAATAGCAAAATAACCTCTCTCTTTTCAGGCAAAAGTCAGTATTGTTAGTTATAGTTAGTAAGGTTTGAACCATACCCAAATGCATGGGAGTACATGGTGTCTACCACTGGACTACCTTTCAACTTGCAATAGCGAAAGAATCTTATATCTCTTGCAAAGAGTAATTTTTATTTTTATTTCAAGAGGGACCACCTAAAATTGCACAATGCTTTAAGTGTGAAAATCATAGTTTTTCTTTATTTATTTTATAGTTTACTATTTTCAACATCTGCTTCAGAACTCCTTGGTTATTAGCAATTCCTGACATTAGTTTTATTTTATGAATTAATGTGTCTCTCATGAAGAACTCCATTTAATATCATATATTTATTGAAATTTCATTTAATGTAAATTTATTTATTTATGAAATCTTGATACAGAATGCAGTGGAGAGACCACCATCATTCTTGGGAGGCTGGCCAGGAATGTACTGTGTGAACATATTTGTGGTGGGCTGGGTCTTGATTGTGGGGTTTGGGTTTGGAGGGTGGGCCAGCATGCTCAACTTCGTACGTCAAATTGACACTTTTGGCCTCTTCACCAAATGCTATCAATGCCCCCACAAGCCTTGACTAGTCAAGTTCTCTAATATTACTATTATTATTTCATACATATCGAATCAGTGTGTAAATTAATTAAGAGATTGGCTTTTATTTTCTTTCATTTCCCCATTTTTAGTCGTGTGTTCTTTTCTTTTTTTTTTTCTTTTTCTTCTAAGAAGTGGAACACCCTTAAATTGGTTTTCTGGTTATTTTATTTTATTTTATGATTTTGTATGTTGTTTGTAGCTAATATATCTAACTTTCAATCAGGAGCAAATTAGAGAGTATGTGATGCAAATTCAGTTTAGATTTTCAATCGTTGTTGTCTCCCTTCTCGTGTATGTACGTCGTCCTATCCAAAAATCTTCGGTTGTAATTTACAGAAGATGTAGCTTTCTATAAATTTTTTGATTTCAAACGAACACAACCATTGGTGTGGCCCGCAACCTTGAAAGTAGCATTGTCACATCCTTTACGATTGTTGAAAACTTGAAATTCATTATATATACAAAATTTGGGAAATTTTATGGTTCGTCATGCATGCTAATTCGCACAGGAAACTATTCGGAATTACGTTGAGACTCACTCGAATGTGTATATAGATTCAGCATAGTCGAGCGAATGTCAACTACTCATCTTGAATTCTGAAAACTTTTTTGAAGAAACATTACGAGATTTCAGGACCTTGTTCGTTTTGGTATTTGGATTTTGAATTTTGAATGGAGGGAGATAGAGAGAGAAATGAGAGTAATGATTGAGAGAAAATTTATTATGAATCGTGCACAGAAAGAGAATTCAAAACCAAACAAGCTAATGTTTTGAAAAAGGTGTTTAATCATGGAGTGGTCCAAAAGGGCAGAGCCAAAAGTAACATGACCCAAGTCGACCTAATTTGGATATGTTTTTTAAGAACCGGCTTTAGTAACAGTGGTGAAGTCCTTATCACCCAAAGCACCAAAAGTATATCCCCCCATCGATCCCATGTTTTGAGTACCAAAAGAGAGGGATGTATATATATGAGCAAAGAAGTTAAAAGAAGGATTATCGACAATGAAGTACGAAACGATCGAGGTAATTGGATTCCTGCGAGTGGACGGTGTGATCGATTAATTGATTCTCAGAATTAGCCTTGGTACGAGTAATTTAGTCCGGACATCTGAATTATCAAAAAAAAGAGAAGAGGGTAGTTGTATACAAATAAAACCGGAGAAGGCAATGTCTCTATTTCTCTGTTTTTTTCCTTTTTGGAAGTACGCTACGTGAATGTATTGAAAGAAGCAAATGATTTTGGGTGCCTAATTTGGGAGTGCAATTTTGCCCTACTTAAAAAGATGGTGAACATTACCCTCCCTTTTATTGGTTGGAATGGTGAAGGTCTCTCACTATTGCAATACACTTTTTGGTAAACATGACATCACTTTGTGGTGAGTTCCACGTCATTTTAACCAATAGAAAGGTGGGTAATGTTCACCATTTGGACTATTAAAGCAGTAGTCTATAGGTGATTTGGTCACATAAGTGGATGTTAGCCAAATTGGAAAAGCATATGGGAAGTGTTTTTCTCATCATCAAATAGTGAGCGATTGAAGTAAATTACTACTATTTGGGTTTTTGAATCCAGTGTGGACGAGAGCCATTATAAAGACAAATTCCACAAATTTGTTCAATATATGTGGATCCATGTGCATCGAACGATTCAAAAAAATGTTGAATCCCAATGATTTTAGGATTGAGGGAGCGTGCTGTGCAGCCTGTGCTGCACAGCGTGCTGCACGGCACGGATGCCGTCCGTTCGGCGATCCAACGGTTCAAATCTCATCTCCACCCACGGGTGGAGATGAGATTTGAACCGTTGGATCGCCGAACGGACGGCATCCGTGCCGTGCAGCACGCTGTGCAGCACGGCTGCACAGCACGCTCCCTCAATCCATGATTTTATGAGCATATATAATGAGCCATAGGGCTCCGGCCAACTCGTGAAGTGGGCAATAAAGTGATGGATCGGGTATTACTTGGTGGACCCTATTTAATTATGGGTTTGGTATTAAGAAGAGCTTTTGGGGTCCATCATCCATTTGCTTCATATAATGCCTTCTTACCTTGCCTGCTGTTGTGGTCTCTGACTCTCTATAGAAACATCTTCATCAAATTAAAGCAAACAACTCGACAAATCTAATTTAACAAGCATATCTCAAATTTTCAATAGAATTTTGTTATACTTATGTTAAGTTGTTCCTAAATTTCAAAATAGCACCTGAACTTTGCACCAAATGTCACAGAGACACCTGAACTTAAGTTTATTTCAATTAAACACTTGTACTAACAAAATCTCCAAATTTAGACCCCCGCCGTTATACTCCGTCCCAAAAATTGCTGACATGGCATCTCCAACCCGTTTAAGTTGCCCCATTGCACATGTTTCCAATAGAGGACGATGCACCCAAGAGAAATCCATCACCTTACCCATTACTTCATCTTTTCCTTGTGGTCCCGAGCAGAAAGAAGAAAAAGTTAGGGTTTCCTCTGGGTCTTCATGGTAGAACTCTCAGGGTGGGTTTGAATTGAAAAGTTATGACTTATTTTTTCATCTTTATTCAATTTTTTTTTCATTTGTTTGTTTTGCGCCAAATTTTTATGACTTATTGATTCGTCTTGACGAGAGGAATCGGAAAAGTAAAAAAAATTGATTGAAACTCAACTTATTTTTGTCTTTTTAAAAAAAATTAAGAGGTCAATAAGTCACAAAAGTTTGACGCAAAACTAACAAATGCGAATTTTTTTGAATAGACAAAAAAATAAGTCACTATTTGGCTTTTAAAGCCAAATTGGCCCTCAGTTCTCTTCATCATCTGTTGAACAAGGGAGGAGGAAGGGCTTCAGGTCTAGGGTTGAAGTGAGAGAGATGGTGGAACAATAGCCAGACTTCTAGAGAGAGAAATGGAGGGAAATCAATTCGGTTAAGGTCATTTTCCCTCCAAAACGTGAGGTAAAGTAAGGGGTTTGGCTTGGGTGCATCGTTCCCCTGTTGGAAACATGTGCAATGGGGCCACTTAAATGGGTAAGAGATGCCGCGCCAGTAACTTTTTGGAAGGAGTATAACGGCGGGGGTCTAAATTTGGGGATTTTGTTAATACATGTGTTTAATTGAAATAAACTTAAGTTCAGGTGTCTCTGTGACATTTGGTGCAAAGTTCAGGTGCGGAATTCAAAAGCTTCAAATTAAGATGATGTATTGTGAGAGAATGACCTACCTCGTAAAATGAAAAAATAAGTACTTACAAAATAAGAACCTTATCGGAACGTGCCTAAAGCTTCCAGGTCATCATTGCTTTTTTCCCCGCAAATGTAATTGTTTTTTTTTTTTGCGGATAAAAAAAATTAAAAATGTAAAAGTTTTTTTTATCGGCTTATCTAAATTGTTTTACTCTTGAAAAAATAAAAAAAAAATATGCTCTCTAGCTGGCCTAAAAGTTGGGCTTCCTTGCAATAAGGCTAGCTTGCTCCCTAACGCCACACGAAGAAATTAATAAGGCTAGCTTGCAATAAGGCTAGTTAACCAATCTAGCGCTTAATAGAGATTGTTTAGCCAATGAGTGGGCTACTCTATTGCGAGACCGTTTAACATGCATAAAGCGACAAGAGGAAAAGAGAGGTAAAAGATCAACACAATCTGAGAGAACAAAACTACAATCAAAAAAGGTGATGTCATCTTGTGTAAGAGCTTGAACGATTTGGACAGAATCGCCTTCAACAATAATGCAAGAGAGACCTTTGTTAGCAGCGAACACAAGAGCTTCCCGGAAGCCCAAAGCTTCTACCGAACGGGGAGAAAGGAATCCTGTGAAAGGGATGGATGTCGTCCCCAAAATCAGACCATTGCGATCATGTGCCACCAAACCATTCTTCTTGCAAACGGCACCATCCACATTGATTTTAGTCACACCAACAGGGGGCAAGCACCATCTGGGACAAGAAGGAGGAATTGGGGGAGGGGATTTGGACACATTAGCTTAATTCCTTAAAATCAGAGCACAAAGTAAAAAGCCTTATCCATAATGCGAGTTACTATAGCTAAATTAGGTTGGCGAGGTGTATTGCTATTTTGTTGGAGTTGTGTTTTTGAGTTCAACTCCCTATTTTATCGCTGTTAATTAATTAAAAAAGAAACTCTCTATTTTTATTTTTTTTTATCGAAACAGAAGCCATATGTAGAGCTGAACTTGATCTAATTGCTAAAAATTCGTACTAGTAAATAAGAAACCAATAATAGCGTATGAAATATTAACTTTGAGAACACAATTTCGTTAATTTCTTGTCTACTTAATTTGACCATATACATATAAATCAGAAATGTTGCTGGTACAGCAGCTTCAACACAGACAGCGCGTACAGTGTGCTTTTGGGTCCGTCTCGGGTCCAACAAAGATAATCGGAGCCGCTCATTTTGTTCAATATATTTTGCTTAAGATCCCTGTAAAAAATCAGCTCCATCCAACATCGAAAAGGGCGTTTACGAAGCGTCCAAAATTGCTTTAGAAATTTATAAAGCGATTTTGGATGCTTCGTAAACGCCGTTATCGTTGTTGGATGGAGCTGATTTTTTTTATAGGGACCTTAAGCAAAATATGTTGAACAAAATGAGTGGCTCCGATTATCTTTGCTGGACCCGAGACGGACCCAAATGCGCGCTGTACACGCTGTCTGTGCTGAAACTGCTGTACCTATAGCAGAGTCCCATACAAATGGTCAAGATCATATATATCAGTCATCACACATGATGAGTCCCCACCATATCTGTACTCTCTGGATTAGGACTTGGGCTGGTCATTTTCCTCATTTCCTTTATCCAACAAGACATGATCAAAATTCAAAGGTCCTCTCAAAGAGAATGCAAGTAGCTTTTTTGACCCAGCTAGCTAGCTAGTGATGAATTTCCAGAAAGAAAACTATTGAACACAAAATATACTATATGTTACTCCTGTCGGATGCAGACATATATGCACATGCATGCGTGCATTTTGGGGAGACAATCTTTTCGTGGGTCCCCACCCACATTAATACTGTATTTTGCTTTGCGTGGAGAACAACCTAATTTCTTACCAAATTAACCGAGTATAAATGGACAATACGTACTGTCTGGAGCTGGCTGGCGGGCTTATTGGACAGTAGTCCAAGGGATTGATTTCTTCCCCTTTTTTGCTTGACTTGTTTCCATCGGCACTTGTTTGCTGCGTTTGATATGGACTTCTTCCATCCCGAGGCATCTCAGTGTCTAGTTGTAACGACCAGACCATCGGCGCTTGTTGGTGCGTCTGATATGGAATTCTGCCATCCCGAGGCATCTCAGTGTTCTAGTTATAACGACTTGCACCAGCTGACCTGTTTAATCCTTAGCCTAAACACGTGGCTCAAAAGGTTAACCTCAAATTAATAGTAATTAGGGGATAAACCACTTCATGTTTCAATTATTTTCCGATGCGGGACGTGGGTTCTTACACTAGTAGCCTATCTTCTCTACGCAAGCCTTGGATCAGTCTGCCTCGGCAGTAACATGAAGAGAGCTTTGTGCTCGTTTTGGGACTTAGACACTTGTTTTTGCTTCTTTGTGCTTATTGTATATCGTTAGTTTTTTTCCGGATTGACTCGTTTTCCTTATCTCTTTACTAGCGGATACCCGTGCCTGAAGGCACGGCTCGAACATTCAGCACATGCAAATAAATACTGAACAACAAATTCAACCAACTAAAATATATAGAACAAACTCAAACGCATAAAATTTGATCAAATAAAAAAATACCATCCGAAACACCGATGAAAATATAAAACGATACACATTAACGAAAATGCATGCCTCGAGGAGACATCTAAAAAGAAAACATGAAACATGTCAAGACTAAAAATCTTCAACACTATTGATCCTTTTGAGCTTCGAGTCTTTTCGATCCCAATTCTAAAAAAGAATGATAAGTCAACAGAAGCCCAGATAGACTCCATTGAGCCAATGGAGTCTTTAACAACCATCTTTACATTATACCTAAAATGTATTACGAATTACGAATAAATTGTAGATATAAGTTGTTAGTAAAAAAACCCCATAAAATGCATGACTTAGTTCAAATACTATTATTTTTTAAAAAAACCTGGTTACTGTTTCCCCATCTTCTTGTTCGCATTGACTACAGACAAACCAGCCGTACTGATCTTCAACTTCTGTATAGCACGTCTTGCATTTATAAATCTATAGGTGTTCTCCGTATATTTTCTCAATGTGGCCAAGAATGCGATAATATTGCACCTATGAAAAAAATTCGAAAATTCCAATTGTAGGTATATAATGGGAAGATAATATTAACCATAGAATCAAGTATGAAAAATTCTTACATTGGGTATGGACACAAATTGTTTTATTTGAATTCTCTTAGCATTTGATATTATTAGTGCTTGTGTAATTGAAAATCCACATGTGCGATTCCATGCTACCAACCTTTTGTGCATCTTTGTCATCGCCAAACCTATATTAGCACGTAATTTGTTTAGAACAGTTAAACGAATAAATAATATTCATCTCGATCTATAGCCAATTTTCATTTTATATCCAACTTACCATTTAGGAATGCCGTCAATAGGAAATGGGTGGTTCATATACTATTCGCTCTTCATGCAAGTGGTAAGATACAGACCTAGAAGATAAAATACTAAAATTATTAGATTCGGTTTTTTTGGAATAAAAATGTTTAAAGTCGTCGACCTTCAACCCTGTAGCAAACAGAACATTATTATTGTGCAGATCATCAAGCATACAAACAAAAGAAAATCTATATTGCTAGTATACTAAAAAGCGCAGTTGATGCTACGAAAATTTTGGTGTGTCAGTATTTGTAATTAGAAGTCTTACCAATTGGTGTGTCAGTTTTCATGTTTTGATCTTCAATAGACGCATGCGTCTCGATTACGCTCACTGGTAACATTTCATTGTCACGATTTATCATGTACACGGGACACAAAAAACTCGACTGCAAATCACTCTTTACTATAAATGCATACCAGTTATTTCTTTCGTAGACTAAAAAGCACAGTTTAGAAGTCTTACCAGTTGGTGGGTCAATTTGCATGTTTTGCTCTTCAACTCGAGGATCCTTGTGCGTCTCGACTTCGTCCACTGGAAACATATTAATTTCATTTGCATTATTCATCCTATAAACGGGACATCAAAAAAATGAAGATGGGTAACTACGTTAGTAAAAATAGACTCAAATAATTATTTGAGTGCGTGTTGGTAGTGTGTGGATAAGATTACAATAGACATAGAATTAGACAGGGATGGAGCCAATCCATAGACATAGATAAGTTTGCCCGTGGTTTCTTCACCTTCTCCAACCCTAAAATCTTACCGGTAGGCAAATAAAAATGGTAGTTTTAATGTTGGTGATAGTATTTTTTTCGGATTTTGAGGGCCTGCTAAATATATGCTTATCCCATCATTTTTATCAGGGATGTGTTTTAGAATTAGACAGGGATGGTACTAAGTGCATGGATCCAATCCATCCTCCCTAGGACCCTACCAATTGTCCTGGCCCATTATACTTCTGCTCAGTCACTTTTAGCCTCTACTCATTTCTGTGAATCCTCCTTCTATGTTCTAAAAAAAAAATAGATTCAAACATTTTTCTCTTCTTTCTACGTGTGAGGAAACTTGCTCGGATAACTGCAAAAATACATAATTTCTTATAGGCCAGAAAAGAACGGTATAGGTCAGGAAAAATGTACTCCATAATAGCTTGTACTCCATATTTTTCTAACCGTTCGGCATAGTATTTTTCGATTTCCTTAATCAAACTATCACAAACCCAAATGCCCATTTTTGGGAACGTAGGATTTTTTTATGTGTTCAAAAAAAATTAGCCATCGATTTTGGTTTCTTGTGGGGAAATAATGAGAGAGAGAGAGAGAGAGAGTGTGTGTGAAGGAGTTTAGGATGGATTCCAATTAGGATAAATTCTTTATACTTCTGCTCAGTCACTTTTAGCCTCTACTCATTTCTGCGAATCCTCCTCCTATGTTCTAAAAAAAAATAGATTCAAACATTTTTCTCTTCTTTCTACGTGTGAGGAAGCTTGCTCAGATAACTGCAAAAATACATAATTTCTTATAGGCCAGAAAAGAACGGTATAGGTCAGGAAAAATGTACTCCATAATAGCTTGTACTCCATATTTTTCTAACCGTTCGGCATAGTATTTTTCGATTTCCTTAATCAAACTATCACAAACCCAAATGCCCATTTTTGAAAACGTAGGAATTTTTTTTATGTGTTCAAAAAAAATTAGCCATCGGTTTTGGTTTCTTGTGGGGAAATAATGTGTGTGTGTGTGTGAGAGAGAGAGAGAGAGTGTGTGTGTGTGTGTCAAGGAGTTTAGGATGGATTCCAATTAGGATAAATTCTTTAATTATATATTTCCGATGGAGATAATCAAGGAGATTAGGATGGATTCCATTTAGGATAACTTCCTTAATTATAGTTTTCCAGAAAGTTAAAATATGAAAATTAGAAGTCTGTAATTTAATTTCCGGAATTTAAGGAGAGAATTGTATTTCAAATTTTGATTTCGGTGAGGATTGTATTTCCCCATCCAACGGTTGAAAAATATGTACCAATCCAACGGTGAAAAATATGTACCGCTCTTCCATATTATATAGATTTTGGATGGAAATCTTGTAGATACCGGAAGACTTTATTGGAAGTTACTGTATTAATTTGCTTTGATGATATATATATATATATATATATTGATTGTCTTCTTTACGAATCACGAGGCCTATTTCAATTCGATGAGTACTTTGACAAACTCCTACATCTATGTATGTTAGTCCATTTACGGAAAAATTACAACTGAGTACGTAATTTGGCACTATGTCCTTCATTAGAACGGAAGTTGATGCAGGGAGGCGTGTTGGAATAGAAGAACGCGTAACAAGGACAATCACGAATTAGTTTGAACTAGAGATACTTTCTCTACGAACAAACGATATTGAGAAAACTTCTCAAATTTTCATTAATCAATCATAAACAACTCCGTAGCCCTAAGGCTTACAACTTATTATATAGGCAGAGAACCATAATCTTAATTGAATCCTAATTCTTGTAGAACAAGAAAACATAAAATAGGAAACTAAATAAACTATAATTGGAAAACTGAATACTCTGTGACACTTATTTCTAAAATTGAAACTCCCTAACAAAATTACTAAAACCAAAATACGGAAAACTAAAAATAATACTATTTGCTAAATTATTTTTAATTTCCGTTCTGCATCATTCTCCCCGGCTTGAAGAAACTCGTCCTCGAGTTTACATAGTTGAATTCGTCGAAACTTATCCGCATCATGCTTGTACTTCAGATTGATTTTTTCAAACCCAAACTGTAAAGAATAGTCTTGAAAAATAAAAGTAACATTCTCCTTCCCAATTTTCTTTAAATATGCAATCCAAATATTCTTCTTCATAGCAGCTTCAATAGATTTCCAAAAAGGATCCACGAATTGAATACCCTGGTCAACTTCACAATCTTCAAGTATAGTAACAACTTCTTTTTGCAATATTTTCCGATTTTTTTCTATTGTAATTTTTTCCACCGGATCTTCATCAAAAACTGGTGGTTTACTCCAATCCACTATTGGATCTGGAATAACATTTGATGTGAATGGCCACTCGATGGTAGCTTCATCCACCATTATCCTCCCCCTCGATTGATGGCTACCAACCAAGGGTTTGGTGATAGAAATATCATCCGACACCTCCTCCTCTTTCGGAAACCGAGGTTGAACCGGACGACGGCGAGGTGGGTTCCCCCCAACAGCCATGGCAGCCACCTGATCGGTTAGGACGCCAATTGCATCCATCACACGCTGCTCAAGTTGTTGGAACCGCGCCTCCATTCGTGCTTCTCGTGCAGCTTTACTTCGTTCATACACATCTTCGGCAACAGCATAATGACCATAACGAACTCCTTGTCGCGCCATGATCCGGAATCGAGCGCAGGCTCTGATACCAACTGATGCAGGAAGGCGTGTTGGAATAGAAGAACGCGCAACAAGGACAATCACGAATTAGTTTGAACTCGAGATACTCTCTCTACGAACAAACGATATTGAGAAAACTTCTCAAATTTTCATTAATCAATCATAAACAACTCCGTAGCCCTAAGGCTTACAACTTATTATATAGGCAGAGAACCCTAACCTTAATTGAACCCTAATTCTTGTAGAACAAAAAAACATAAAATAGGAAACTAAATAAACTATAATTGGAAAACTGAATACTCTGTGACACTTATTTCTAAAATTGAAACTCTCTAATAAAATTACTAAAATCAAAATACGGAAAACTAAATAATACTATTTGCTAAATTATTTTTAATTTCCATTCTGCATCAGAAGTGATTGAGAAAACCTAAAGAATATATACGATTAGGGAAAAAAAAACCCTCAAGAAGACTGGTGTGGTATGCTATGGCAATGTCGATGAGTTGGAGTTGCTCTAAGGCCTCTAACCGGATGGGTCGGATAGCGCATAGCACGCCCCCGAAAAGCTCAGTTTCCTATCTCAATCGCAACTAAAAAAAGGTGAGAAAGGAGGGGCGCCATTCCCTATTTGATCTTTGGAAAAGGACATAACCAAATCTTGATCAGGGTGTGGAAGCTCTTTAACAGTACTGTCAATTGTGTGTGTGTGGATAAGGCACACATGGGGTGTGGACCCTAAGTAAAATGTCAAAAAATGGAGTTTCCCACTTGATTAATATGCATGCAGCTGGATATATATATATATATATATATATATATATATATATATATATTCGATCTGACTGATCACTTCATGTGATTGGTGGCAACATGTGTTATTACTCATTTGGACTCTTCCTCACCTTCCTCTTGGGATTTCTAGGGAATGGCTACAAAATTGAGGATTCACTTTTGGCCTTGAGATTGCATTGCCTGGAGTTGGAGGGAACGTTTGGTCCATGAACAGTACCAAACCACTCCCATGAAATTTTTTTCCCATAACGCAGAGTGTCTTGGGTAAGCTTGCATGCAATTCGGAACTAATCTCTACAAGCCTACATGTGGAGATGAGGTGGATCCAAGAACTGTTGACAAAGATAATCGAATCTGAAATCTTATGAGAGAGCAAATTCTTAAGTCCACGCCAATCCACCAAACTAACCCCTTGGGGTTTAATTTGTGTGTCGATTGTGTAATTGCATATTTGCTTGTTTTTTTTGTAAATATCTTGATCTTATACTTTGAGAGAGGGGGGGGGGGGTACAGCAGCCCTGCCCATTTCTAGGGCTTAACTTCGCCCATTCAAACTGTTCATATTGTTTCACTCAATCGATTGTTCACGCTTTGAACTGTAATTTCTGTTGGGTAATAAGCTGTAAGACAAATTTCATTTAGGCTTCGTTTGGTTGAACGTAAAATATTTTACAATGGAAAATATATTTCATGTAAAAAGTTTTACATGAAAATGTTTTTTTCAAAATTATTTTTCTGTGTTTGGTTGAAGTCCAATTTTAGTGTTTCCAAATCTTTAACTCATTGGAATAACTTGGCCTATTTTAGTTTAAAACCTTGGAAACAGGAGCAATTCTAGGAGAGGAGAAATTTTTCAGTGCCGGGTGGGCACGGTGCCAGGTGGTGCCGAGCACGATCTCGGCCGTCCAAACTTGTTTTGGACGGTTCAGATTTGTTTGGGTAATTTTTAAGTGTGAAATTACCAAAACGTCCCTCCAAGCCCAAACAGATCTGGGCCGTCCAAAACACGTTCGGACGGCCGAGATCTGCTCGGCACCACGTGGCACCGTGCCCGCTTGGCACTGAAGTGTTTCTCCTAGGAGAGAGATGAAAGAAATTTTGCCCAGCCTTGATTTGTTTGAGATAGAGTCTTGCTTTTGAGAGCTGTTAATCCCCCCCGGTGTCAGGGGGGTCTGACACCGGGCCCAGCCATTTCCGATTTTACCCATCCACATGCTCTCTCTCTCTCTCTCTCTCTCTCTCTCTCTCTCTCTCTCTCTCTCTCTCTCTCTCTCTCTCTCTCTCTCTCTCTCTCTCACCGCTTTCTCTCTTTCTCTTATTTTATTTTTGTTATAAAATTTTAAATGCTAATAACTTTTTTCTCACGTATTTTTTTAAATAAATTTTATATTTTTGAAATCTACTCAACGAAACCTATCAAACGAGCCTAATATTGATGGTAAAATAATGTAAAACGGAAATATTATATTTTTGTGGTAGTTTAAACTGTCTAAAGAGATTGAAAAATTTAATTATGACTATTTAGGATAAAATGATCAGAAAAATAAAATCTTTCAACTGGTTCAAACGGATTGAAATTTGAAATACTTAATTTTTTAACCATATTTTTTAATATATAAACTGTCTAAAGAGGTTGAAATCACAAAACCATTTTTCTTACCAACTCTCCGCACCCAATCTACCATGACAGCTCTAGTTTCAAATATCTATGACAAAAAAAATGAATACGTATAAGCACAATGAAATATCCCGTATATTAAAAATATTGATTCTTGCATGTAAGCTTTAGGTGGCATATAAATGAGGGTGTGTGCACGTGGGAAGCTGGTATGCTTGAAACATGACAAAATAAGTAACAAATATAACACCCATAAAATATATTCTATTGGAAAGGTTGTAAGGGCATTGGGCCTAAGGCCAAATTATTTGAACAGGTTTTATCCGGAGCAAACTAGTCCAAAAAGGACTCGGTAGCCTTGGCGGAAGTTTGGGCGTAAGGCCTGTAGGAAGGCCTCTAGGTAATGCCAAAGGAAGCCTGGCGTGAGCTTTCCAAAAACAGAGTATTCTCTGTTTCATTACTCTGTTTCGTTTCCTTCTCTCTAGATTATATCTTAGGTCCACACCATATCCTTTGGATTTTCTTCAAACTTTTTACAGCAAATTCCTGGCCGGTCCTAGTTTTTTGTGTGGGTTCCATGCAAACCCCATTTTGTAAGTGCTATCCCATCTAGGCTCTTTTTAAATATGCTTTTACTATTTTGCCCTTTTCACTTTTCAGCACTCACAAAATTCACACCTCTTTGAAAAATTCACACCCCTACAGAATTCACACCTCTCAGAAAAATTCACACCCCCGAGAATTCACACCTCCAAGAATTCACACCCCCGAGAATTCACACCTCCAAGAATTCACACCCCCGAGAATTCACACCTCCCAGAATTCACACCCCCGAAAATTCACACCCCCAAGAATTCACACATCCCAGAATTCACACCCCAAGAATTCACACCCCTTTATAAAATTCACACCTTTGCGGAATTCACACCCCTAAAATTCACATCTTTTTAGGAATTCTTGGACTGAATTTTTTGGTGTGAATTGCTGGTGTGAATTTTTGGGTGTATAAATTATTAAATGTGTGAATTCTCGGGTCTGAATGCTTCAAAATTAGATTTGGCAATTTAAATAAAAAACTAAAAAAAATTTATTCCCATTCCGATGCAACTATTGGACTTGTTTTTTCAAATTTTTTTAAACATCGGGAACTACTCCAAATATTACTCATTATTCCCAAGTGGGCTCACTGTTTTATAAGAATTCACTCCGCTTTCCAGAATTCACACCCATACTGTGTTGACATATATAGTCCCTACTTTGCAAGAATTCACACCGCTTTCCAGAATTCACACCCACACTATGTTGACATATATACATACAGAGATATCCCAAAAAGAATTCACACCCCTCTTTGTTGTTCTGTTGGCTCTTTGCAGAATTCACACGCATTTTTCAGAATTTGCATCCCAAAATTTCACACACCATTACAGAATTCGCATGCCCAAAATTCCACACCCATTCTCACCCCCAAATTACACAATTCATACCCATAAAATTCAGAATTCATACCCTAAATCCAAGTATGAAAACAAAACCATTAATCAATTCAAATTAAAGAAAACAACACTCCTCGATCTGTCATTCAAAACACACAAATCTAATCTTTCTTAGATTACAATCGGAAAACCGCTCGATATGTTCAGAAACTTCAGTGGAGTACCAATTACCCAAAAAAAACTTCATAGGATTACCGGCCGAACCAGTTTAACGCAAACCCGAGGTCGTCTCGATTTCGGTCCACTTCGTCAACTCAGAGAGAAAAACCACCAAATCCTCATTCGCCGCCAAGATCCAGAAGGTCTTCAGAGGCTTCATCGTCCGGAGGAGCATGAAAGAATGGAGGATTTCGCGAAACGACGCCGTCGAGTTGATTCGGAGGGAGGTTAAGGAGCGGTTGAGGTTGAATGAGATGTTAATGGATTTTCTGTTCAAGTTGGATTCGGCTCGAGGTGTTGATAACTAAGTTCGGGGGTTGAGGTTAGCGGTGATTAGGAAGGGGATCGCGTCGCAGGAGAGAGTTGATGCCATTGCTGCCGGAGATAAAACCATGAAAGTTGAAGGTGAGACAATAACGGGGTAATTTCGGTAGTTTAGTTAAGTCAGGGTTTACGTGGAAAGGGTTAGACGTGGGCTGGGCCTAGAGGGGTATAGAGGTACAAAAGGGGACCGGCCAGTAAGAAGCCCAACTTTTTATGCAAAATATATTTTCTATCTTGTATCCATATTCTGCCGTTTCCAATTTGTTAAAAAGTCAAGACAACTTTTTCATTCTTGGTTCTCAAATCCGAAAAAAAGGAGATATGAAGTAATTGCATATATTTGCTTTTGTCTTTGCCTGCTCTTTTAACGGAAAAATTGCATGTTTTTAATAACAGTTAAAAAAATTTCCTTGGATTTTTTCTTTTCTTTTTCCATTTTTGTGAACTTCACATAGTACGTAGGGAAGATAGAATGAAGTGAAAGAATTAAATTTTCTACGTTTTTTGTTATGCTACAAAAAGAGTACAATATTAACAAAAATAAGTAACAAATATGTATAATAACAACAGTAATAACTAACCTGGTCAGTCGTAAATTCGGTTGTGTAAGCACGCCCAACGTAGGAGCTGCTTTCCCCACAAGGAACATCATTCGCAACATCGTTCCCAACTGACCAACTATCCGAAAATAAAAAATTGTACTGATCCATAATGTTCTTTTATGAATTACGAAAATGAAATGAAAGTTGAGGAAAATTGTGAGGATGTGATTACTCAAAATTGCTCTCAATCTCAATGTATGCAAGAGTACACCATCGTCAGATTATATAGCCAAGGGAAATGTTCAACCATAGGCAAGTTGCTCTGCTCTGCAAGTTGATAAGGTGCTCAACCATAGGCAAGTTGATAAGGTGCTCATCTCTAAATTTTTTTTCTCTACAGGATAACTGATTATTACTACTTTCTACCCCACTGTAATGTTTAGTCATCAAGCCGCAATTCACCTATGTGCTCCACGTTCAAAACTCTTCAAGGCTCACATGTACAAAAAAGCACCACGTGCACTATAAGGCACCGATTGCCTCTCTTTTTTCTTTTCTTTTTTTCGTTTCAACCGGTGGAAAGATTTTAGTTTTTTATCATTTTATCATAAATGGTCATAACTAAAATGATCAGGAAACTTTTTCTCTTTCCACCGGTTCAAACGGATTTAAATTTGGAACACATTTTTCAACCTCGTTAGACAGTTTAAACTACGGAAAAAATATAATTATTCCGTTTTACATTATTTCACCATCAATATTAGACTCGTTTGATAGGTTTCGTTGAGTAGATTTCAAAAATATAACATTTATTAAAAAAATGCGTGAAAAAAAAGTTATTAACATTTAAAATTTTATAAAAAAAATCAAATAAGAGAGAGAGAGACTGCTGGGGGGAGAGAGAGAGCCCACAGGGGGGGGTGGCGATTAGTAGTTTGCTTCCCGTATTGTTCTCTCTCTCTCTCTGTGTGTATAAATATAAGATTACTAACGTATGCCCGTGCCTGAAGGCACGGTTCGAACAGTCAGCACACGGAAACAAATACTAAACTCGCGTGCAATATATGGCTCACACAATCACAACACGCAAATTAATACGAACATGCGTGCAATATACCAACCCATGGTTTTGGTGAAGTAGATTTTGGTGGTATTGAACTTCCCAAGAGAGAGAGAGAGGGGGGAAGGGAGAGGTAGAGAAAGTAAAGAAGAAAAATGTGAAAATCATATGAACGATGTATAGAAAATGATTTCCAAGAGATGTACTTGAAGTTTTAATAAGTTTTTAGTTAACATAACTTTCCAGATCAAACAGGAGTTACACCTCTTCCCAGTTTTATTCAAGTCATACAAGTACAGTAGAAAGGGTGGTAACATACAAACCAAACCTTAACAAGCACCCAAATATTACACACCAAGCCACGGACACTAAAACCATATGCGATACCACTAGACACGATGCCCACCAAAAAGAAAGCACACAAATATAACACGACATGACACGATAACTCGGACTTTCTAGTATCTTTTAGATTGTCATCTTCTGAATCCAACGATATCCATCTTGTTGATCACATGGCCTTTACCGAATGGAACCTTGGTTCCTTTGGAAGGAACTTCTGCTCCGCATAAACCGACATGTAGTCGCCAAACACAAACTTGGGATAACCTTGATCCTCCTCCTGGTTTACCTTTTCCACAAGTTGTGGTGCAGGAGCTATGGTAGCCTTTAACCATGGGTTATAGAAAGAAGCAATGGATCTCCTATTCCCCTCGGTCATAGTCAGAACCCGGTGCCAAACGCTCTTGTACCTCCCATTGCTTAAGACCTCAATCTGATCACCAATATTGATGACAATAGCATTGGGAATGCGTTGGACATCAATCCATTCCCCATCTTTGAGGATCTGAAGCCCTCCCACCTCATCATCCTGGAAGAATAAGATGACCCCACCGGCATCGGTGTGGGCCCGGAGACCAGTGATCATTTCCGGGTGAGGACAAGGAGGGTAGTGGGCCACCTTGGTGCAAAAGAAGGCATTGTCCCCTCCATCTTCGCCATTGAATGCATTCTTGATGAATCCCTTTGGCAAGCCCAAGTTCTCATCCATCACTTCCATGACCTTCTCGGCCAGTTTCTTCAATTCGGATCGGTATTCTGCCATTGTTTCCCTGTCATCAAGTTCAAAACTTATGTTAGTTTTTGATCTTGGTATTCGAATAGGCAACGGTAGAGGTCAGCATAGAACAGTTTCGGGAAGATGAACTATAAAGTGATGTGTATCGGGATTGGAGGGTCTCCAGTCGTGAATTTCTTATTATCAGGCCGACAAAAAAAAATCTTCAAAGCCGCTGAATCAGCCGTATGATCTGTTCTCCTTGTGGGGGGAGGCGGAGAGGTAATGGATTGGCTATAAACTGATACCTATCGCAAATCAGCCGATACACTACTTATTTTTCTTTCCAGCATATCAAGAGATCGACCCAAAACCCATAAATATCGGCTTACATATTGGCCGATATTCAAAATCCTTGGGAAGAAGTTTAAGAAGTCCATATAGGAGAGTGATCTATTATTCTTAAGATACACCATAAGACTTTTTGAACAACTCTATTTTCTTTGGCTGCCAACCTAGATCGCCGTAAGAGCTTAGGGGCGGTTGCTCTAGGCACCCCCCCTCACTTCTTGTTTTGAAGGAAGTAATGATGCATTAATTCTACTCAAAAGTTGGAAGCTTACTTGAATCCTGGAGTCTTTGATGGCCACTTGCTCTGGTTTTCTTCTGTGAGAAAGAAAACATCTTCCCAGTCAATATTCTCCATCTTTTCATCGCTCTTCTTCGCCACCAACTCATTCATCATCTTGACTGCTTTGTTTGAGTTGCGGAAACCTTCTTCTCTTTCCATCTTATAGCATTCCATGCTCACCTTCTTCACCCTCTCCAGGAGCTCCGCTGAGATCCCATGGTTCACCAACTGCACGCACCATAATAAGGGCCTTAAGCATTTATATTCCTATTTACCAAATTCAGAATCATACTAACAGGCCATCCAAATCAAGCAGTTAGAACCAGAAAATTGATCACCCCATATTCGTCGTTAAAAATCCAAATCATAACGCTGTTTACCCAGAAATTAACCGTATGGTGTAGATCGGTTTTAGTGCGATGCATCTTAGTGGGATCTCTAGCGATGTGTAAATAAGGCCGAGTTACATTAAAGATGCTACGCAATCACATGTGTATCGAGTAATGAAAATACTACACCCCGCAAATAGCTTAGCATCTTCAATGCATTAATCATGTTGTAATCAGCCATGGAAATCGCATATAGAGAAGTTAAAAGGTACCTGAAAAAATCCCCATTCTTCACACCCGTTAGCGATCTGGGCCATCGTCTTGGCCCTCTCAGCTCCACTGAGCTTCGAAAAATCGATAACTGGGATTGCCATTGGAATGAAGGAGCTAATTTGGTGAAGAGGTAGCTGTTAGCTTAAGCATATTTATAGCCGTTTTCTTCCCGCTTTGTTAAATGTCAATTCTCTATAATTCATTCATTTGTCAGGTTCCAACCATTGACTGTTTATTTCTTGTGGAGAAGTACTGCTACACTAACCGAAAAAAGTATAATAGTTTTCTTCTCTGTTTTTGTGAGGAAAAGTTACTCTAAACAATGTGCAATGCGACTGTTTGTGGTATTTTTCAATTTGTGACAAAATTATTCTCAACCACTTGGGTATGCCCGTGCCTGAAGGCACGGCTCGAACAATCAGCACACGGAAATAAATACTGAACTCGCGTGCAATATACGGCTCACACAATCACAACACGCATATTAATATGAACTTGCGTGCAATATACCAACCCGTGGTTTCGGTGAAGTAGATTTTGGTGGTATTGAACTTTCCAAGAGAGAGAGAGAGGAGGGGAGAGGTAGAGAAAGTAAAGAAGAAGAATGTGAAAATCATATGAACGATGTATAGAAATTCTATTTTCAGTGATTTCCATGATGTACATTTGATAGCCTAGAAATAGGAAAGGAGGATGCTACGGATACCGACCCAAGCACACAAATCGTACGTACCAACCATTCGCGGGGCCCACTCCGGATCCGCATGGATGATCCGAGCCATTCAATAATTTTAAAATAAAAACTGAGTGGGTGGGTTTGTGAAAAATCAGCTCAATCCGATATGTATAAGTGATCAATTCAATCTTCTCATTTTTCATCCAATCTTTCCTCTCTTTTTTTCCGAATTTTCAAAAATGGGAAGATTTGACCAAGCACTTACATATGTCAGATGGAGCTGATTTTTCACAGGCCCACTCATTTTTAAAAAAAAAATTATTGAACGGGTCGGATCATCCATGTGGGGCCCGGAGTGGGCCCCGTGTACCATCGGTGGCCATGGTCGGTGTGCTCGGGTCGGTATCCATAGAGTTTTCGAATAGGAAAAGGAATGTTGGCTTTGATTTTGGTGATCTCAGTGGCTTTGATTTCGGTTTTATACAAAGGTTATATATGATTTTGGTTTTCATTTGAATAATGTCTTAATGAGTGGTTTTGAATACAATTCATTAATGAGAGTAATTTATGGAGAGAGAGAGAGCGCTTCATTCCTTTGATCCAACAGCTATAACCTTATCACTAAGTACGATCGAACGGCTGTAGATGCATATATGTTTGTATGCCTAGACATTTTTAAAGAAAACCGTTCTGTTTTATAATGGGCCCCGTGTACCATCGGTGGCCATGGTCGGTGTGCTCGGGTCGGTATCCATAGAGTTTTCGAATAGGAAAAGGAATGTTGGCTTTGATTTTGGTGATCTCAGTGGCTTTGATTTCGGTTTTATACAAAGGTTATATATGATTTTGGTTTTCATTTGAATAATGTCTTAATGAGTGGTTTTGAATACAATTCATTAATGAGAGTAATTTATGGAGAGAGAGAGAGCGCTTCATTCCTTTGATCCAACAGCTATAACCTTATCACTAAGTACGATCGAACGGCTGTAGATGCATATATGTTTGTATGCCTAGACATTTTTAAAGAAAACCGTTCTGTTTTATAATATATATATACTAGGGTTTGCCCGTGCCTGAAGGCACGGATCAAAATTTTCGTTACTCAATATGATTTTGAGTGCCCTTAGTTAAGTGTGAACAAATTAATCGTCTCTAAAGGCACATACGTACATAAATCAACTTTCTTGATTTAAGCTAGCAAATGACCCGTACCAATGGCACCAAAATGATCCAATTCGCTTAAACACTAAGTTGCATTAGCATGATTCTTATTCATAAAATTCACTCTACTACCATGTGCAAACATGACATGAAATACTACTCCTACTAAATAAAAGTCAAACCAATACCAAGTTCAAACATGACATGAAAATACTATTAAGTAAGAGTCAAATGTAACACAAAAAGATCATCTCTTCATAAGCCATATTATGCAAAAAGATCATTATCCCAAAAGTTTGTCCTCATCTCTCTTCAATTGTCTTCATCAATCTTCAACTATCTTGAAATTTTCTCTTCATCACCCTCCCAAAAGTCTTTGTATCAACATATACGTACTTCGTCCACAAAGCTCCATTATGGACGGGGTTGGATCCGGTCAATTTGGCTTCGGGCCAGTTCAGTCCATTTAGTGTATTCGAGCCATCCAAAAGTGTTTTGGATGGCCCCAGATTTTTAAAGGAAGGTTTTAAAAAAAACAAAAATAAAAACATCCTCTTTAAATCTGAGCCATCCAAAAAATACAAATAAAGATCAATACATAATCAAAAACCGATTAAGCATAAAAATCGAATAAGTTGGAGGTAATCTTACAGTTTTCTCCAATTCTCCGTTGAGCTGAATAAAAAAATGACAAATTAGATGAATGAAGTATGAAACATATCTATAATACAAATCTTCAATTACACTTCTCATGTACTCATTGGATTTGAATTATTTGACGTAATTTGTGCCGTAGACATGCACGGGTAATTCGCTAATAGAAAAGAGCAAAACCAGATGTAGTGGGTGGGTAGACATAGTTCCCTGTCGTCTCACAATGCCCATCGTCTCTTACTTTTTAAAGATTTAGTAAAGGGATATAGGACCACTGAAATCACCGATCAATTGTAGTAATTGGACCTAATGACATACACTATACCCAATATATGTCTAGGAGCATACAAATTAACACGGTCTGGTTTATACGTTCTAGACTTCATCTGAATATTATAATATAAGTATCAACTTAGTCATTTACAAATAACAGGAAAAAAAACAAAAAAACATAACAGTCGTGCACTTCCCAAAACAAAAAAGGAAGTCCTGACCCATCCGGCCATACCTTATTCCTACCAGCCTTTTTCATACGCTTCAAATACCATTATGATGAGTTCAAAAAAATATATATATATACCATTATGGTAAACAGACAAAAACCATATCAACTTTTGTCCTTTTTAAAATTTTTGATGTTAGATTTCGCAAACATTAACATTCTTTTGCAGATTAAACCAACGGGGTTTTAAAAAATTGAGATCTAAATATCCCTTAAAGTTTTAAGGAAAAACATACGGTAGGGGCAACCAAAAAAAAATTGATAGAGAACAGAATATATAATTCTGTTAGAAAGGACCACCACATACTTACCCGCACGTCGGGGTATTACATTTTGTTAAAAAAAAAAAAATGGATGGTAGGGAAAACAAAAAAATTGTTTATTTTAAAATTAAGCCTGAAAAAACCCGCCCCATAAAAAACAGATTCAAACCCACCCTTTCCTTGAACAAAAAATATGGATGGTGAGTGGTGGTACAAACATGAGTGATGGAGGGTGACTATGTTCAAAACGGTGGTGCTAAATCTCTTGGCGTACCTGGTCAGCTCTTACTAAAAAGGATTGAGCTACTTAGATTCTCTTACGCGCTATAAAGAAAATAAAACAAATATAAGCCAATCTACCGTAGGTGGAGTTATGTCTTCATTGTCCACTCATTTTCCCAAGGGAAAAATTCAAAAAAACCCCTGAACTTTGAACTCAATGTCAAATAGGCACCTGAACTTAAATAAATTTCAATTGAACACCTGAACTTTCACTCCGTTATCAATTTACCCCCTGCCGTCTCAATCCGTTAACGGCACAGTTAAAAAAAAAAAAAACTTACCACCAGTTTGCAATCCTATGAAGCAGAAACGTGATTATGAGAGCCTTAGAGACAAAATTTGATTATGTCTCTTTAGAACAATATGATCAGAATAATAAGATCTTCACACCCGTTCAAACGGATTAAAAATTGGAGCACTTAATTTTTTAACCATATTTTTTATTATATAAACGGTCTAAAAAAAATTAAGTGCTCAAATTTTCAAAAAGAATTTTAAAAAAAATTTCCCTACTTCCAACATTTCTCTCTCTATCTCTCTCCACTTATTACCCGGACCGGGGGGCTCTGCTGCCCCAACCCTACCACACACCAAACCGGCAACGTTTTGGTTAAATAAAAATTATTAATTGTTCCCAAGCAGGAACGTGATTATGAGAGCCTTAGAGACAAAATTTGATTATGTCTCTTTAGAATAATATGATCAGAATAATAAGATCTTCACACCCGTTCAAACGGATTAAAAATTTGAGCACTTAATTTTTTGAGACCGTTTATATATTAAAAAATATGGTTAAAAAATTAAGTGCTCCAATTTTTAATCCGTTTGAACGGGTGTGAAGATCTTATTATTCTGATCATATTATTCTAAAGAGACATAATCAAATTTTGTCTCTAAGGCTCTCATAATCACGTTTCTGCTTCATAGGATTGCAAACTGGTGGTAAGTTTTTTTTTTTTAACTGTGCCGTTAACGACAAGTCACGGATTGAGACGGCAGGGGGTAAATTGATAATGGAGTGAAAGTTCAGGTGTTCAATTGAAGTTTATTTAAGTTCAGGTGCCTATTTGACATTGAGTTCAAAGTTCAGGGGTTTTTTTGAATTTTTCCCTTTTCCCAATCTATAGTTGGCTATCACGATAATGTAGATGGTAAAAAACTGCAAAAACTATAGCATTGCTCAAGCAACTCGAACTTAAAGTCCCCTAAGCCGAAAGGGATTTTATAGCCTACATTTGCAACTAATTTGTCAACACCATATAAATACCCAAAATCTAGCTTTCCAATCAAAAGCCTAACCTGAATACAATATTTTTTTTAAGTTAAACTAAATGTAAAAACAACAAAGATCGAAGAAGCCAAAATTTTAAGGCTTCTACTATGGACACCGAAATCATTCAAAGACGAAATAAAAATCACCACCAATTGGAGTTATGGGTTGAACCTTAACAGCATGGAGACATCAATGTAGCGAGGTTGCGGGAGGTTGCGAGAGATATGGGAAACCTGAAATGGAGAACAAATAGAAATTAAGGTAACTACTTCTTATAGCGCTTGCCCGTGCCTTCAAGCACGGATCGAAGAATTCGTTATTTAACATGATTTCTAGTGGCTTTAGCTAGCTAGGTGTGAGCAAACTGATCGTGCCTAAAGGCACATACCAACATAATTTTATCACCACAAAAAATCATTTACTCATATTATTGACTACATCGATTAATAATGTAACTCTCCAAAAGCCGGAATAACATACTCGATCTTCAAGTCAAATCAACAGTCCAAGTCAATATTTCCCGTGTCTATGGCACTACAACAACGATCCAATGTTGGAACAGGCAATGCTCTAGTGAGCACGATATGACCTCAACATAAGTCCTACATATCACCTGAAGTTAACCAATGCAAGTTTGTTAGTAGACATAAAGCACATCCCAAGTCAATCACATCTCATTCAACTCGATCCTAACCTACTTCGTGTTTGTACCCACTTCGTGTCTGCAGGCAAACAGGGTGAGCTACAAACTAATGTCACAAAAATGAAACCAAAAAATCAAATCATAATTTTTGTCAACATCAAATTCTAGTAATCCAGGTCAAAGAAGATAGAGAAAGGAAGGTGGAGTATGAAAAATTGGATAGAAGTTAACTTCTGAGAGGAAAACAATGCAATTTTTGTTTCTTACCATATGCACTTGTAAGATGTACAAAATAGCATACATTCAATATTCAAGAAAATATAGTCTCTTCAAATGCATAGATCTCCATAAACCTAAATGCATCAAAGAGATACCAATGCGTACTTTGAAAAAGGAAAAGAGATATCAATACATTCAACTTGGTACTACTCTGAAACATAAGAAGTTTACAAATTGATCTTAGTAATGGTGCATCAAAATGAACAAAAACAAATTCTCTTTCACTTCGTCCCCTACTTTCCCATAGGAAACATAAAAGTTCAATGTTACAGAACCATGATCAAATGAAGAAGAAAACTGCAATAACTAATGAACCGTCTAACCTTCTCCTCCTTCGATCCACCGACAAATTCGTTCTCTTCAATAAACCAGCAACTCCTTGTACAATGGAGCGCAAAGATTAGTGACCAAAAAATTAATGAACGCACTCCAATTTGAACCGAGTGTAGTAAAAAAAAATTAGAGTTGGACCGAACAAAGAGATCTAGACAAAAAAAAAAAAGTGCAGAACTGAAAAAAAAAAAAAAAAGGGATTAATTCTCACTATTTGTTTCCTATTTTCTATGTCTCTCTCTCCATAAACGTTATCTTTCCACTAATCTTTCCCGTCTCCCTAACTCTCACCCTCTCACCAGTTCTCTCTCCACAGGTATAACTCTTTTGTTCTCTTTTTTTTCGAAATTTTTTGGAATTGGACCGAACAAAGAGATCTGGACAAAACAAACGTGCAGAACTGAAGAAAAGCGAGAAAATTAGTCTCCCACATTTACTTGTTCAAACTTACCAAAATTGTAATTAGCAACATTTACATGGTTACACGGTTCATTACCAAAAATGCATTACCAGCATTTACGCGGTTTACCAGCATTTATGCATTTAGTAGCACGTGCCTTCATTACCAACATTGATAATTTGATAGTAATAGATTTTCATTACTAGCCTTTAGCAGCCAAGACTTACCAAAACCGGAAAAATAATTACCAAAACTGAAAAATTTATTACTCAACCATTTATTGCAGAAAATGCAAAGTATTTACAAAAATGCCAGGGTTGAATCAAGGGCTAGGATTTATGCAGAAAAATGTGTACTAAATCAAACGGTGAAGATTTATGCAGAGAAAATATGTGGGCCACCACACCGTCGCGATTTGTATTATAGACTAGGGTTTGCCCGTGCCTGAAGGCACGGCGCAACACGTTCTAAACATAGTCTAAGCAACACGTTCTAAACATAGTCTAAATAAAGTATCAATCCCTACTTTTATGAATTTTTTTTGGATACAACGGTTGTTTTTAACTCCATCTCACATGGGGGTGAGTTTCGTGTTTGTGTATATCCCACCCCATGTAAGAGGATATTACAAATAACCGTTAAATGCAAAAATTTCTATTCTCCCAACAAAATGTACTTCTCGAAATTTTCTATTTTAAGAATAAGCTTTAAACATGGTCCACATAACCAAGTTCATAAAATAGTCTAACACAACATATGTTATCAAACCAGTATAATTCCATTAGTTGTATTCAGGCATAGCAAATAAGAACCTTAGCGGAATGGAGCCTAACATAAGAGTTTCCCTAAGCTAACATCAACCAAGAATTCTCGCTTAACATAAGAGTTTCTTTAAGCTAACATAACCAAGAATTTTCGCTTTCTTGGTTGTAACCTCTGAAACAAATTACCGAGATAGCAAGAGTTGAAATAGTGAGATGGAGTGAACACATCTCTAATTTGTGCTCCAAGTTGCTCACACCTGAAAATGGCACGTGGGACGTGATTAATTTCCTGCCCAGGTTTCGCTGAAGAATGTGTTGAAAGCATCATCTCCGCCTCCATCTGTTTTGTCACTCGACACTTTGCCCATCAGGCTGCAAAAAACAAACTGCCAGGTCATAAGTCACATAAACCCAGCATGGAATAACTTCAAAATAGGAAGAAATGTACAAAAATAACAATGTTCTTCAGTATTCGTACGAAATATACAAAAATAACAATGCCTATGCCTAAAGGCACAACGCAACGTATTTTGAACCCAACCTAAATGACTACCCTTATATGACAATCCTTGTTAACCTAACTCGACTGACATAAAAAAAAAATTACAACTTTAATTTACTCAGTCAAATAGATGCAACAATGATATAGCTTGGAGTAGAGCCAAGCTAATTGTCATAGACTCATAAATATCAACATTCAAAAATGTAAATGCAACCTATTCCATTTCCTCTTCCTTTCCTTTTAAAGTTTCGCTATTGCAAAAGTTGTCCATAGGATCATGATAGAGCCAATAATCATGGAAATAACACAGTAATAAAAGCTAAAAAATATAAGCTACTGTACTATCTTATTCTCAACATCCAAATCAAACCTCTAGTAATTCCTTGTCATGCATGGTGTCGTAACTCCTATATATCATAAATCTAGTTCAAAAAAAGAAGAGAACATGCCTATCTAATTAACTAAGCCAGGAGCTTTTCTTGAAAACTTGGTTTTATTTATCTAGTACATTGGATTAATTGGTGAATTAGACGGGTGAGGTTTAAGGCAAGCGATTCCCAATGTAACTGGGTTTCGGTGATATCGGGCATCAAGATCGCATCAGAAGAGTCCTGCAGCCAAACAACACATCAAAGGGCTAGCACCATAACCCAAGCAAAGGTCAACCAATTGATTGACTGCAAAATAAAAAGAAAATGATTCTTCAAAATGGATTTTAAAAAATTACTAATTGTTAAAGCGAAAAATAGTAAAACTTTAGACAAAATGACACTGTTGAAGCGAAAAATCTAGCCAAACCCATATATCATTTGGAATTGGCCGGAAGCATTATAATGTCTACATGTCCAGTAATTCGCATCAACATACAGATCATTTGGAATTGGAAAAACCTATAAGATGCTAAACACATGTATACGATGATATCTCACTTAATGCTATTTTATAAACTCCATAGGGCGAACAAAGAGAACTGAAGAAAAAAAAGAAAGAGAATTCACCATGGATAGAGAACAAAGAACTAATTTTTTGATTCACAGCCGTTCCAAAAAAAAGAGAACAAAATAACCATACCTGTGGAGAGAGAACTGAAGAAAGGGCAAGAATCAGGGAGACAGGAAAGTGAACTGGAAAAAGAAACGTTTAGGGAGAGAGAGAAAATAGGAAACAAACAATGAGAATAAATCATTTAGCATTCAAACACGTAATGCACACATATAGAAAGAATATAATTATATTGCCTTGCCTTGCCTTGCCTTGCCTTGCCTTGCCTTGCCTAGCCGTTTCAATACCCATAAGGAATATAGGCCTCGTTTGATAACAGTGATAGATGGATGGGATTCGTAAGGAGATAGGATTAGGATTGGGATTCGTAAGGAGATAGGATTGGTAATGAGAAGGGATTGATAATGAGTATGTTTGTTTGGGATGGGATTAAATGATGGGATTATTAATATCATGTTTGTTTGAGATGGGATTAGATGATGGGATTGGATTGATAGAAGAAATTGGTAATGAAAAGGGATTGGTAATGTGAATGAGTTGGGATTGGACTAATACCCCTCAATACCAAGTCCCACGGGGTATTAGCAATACCCCCTATTATCCGGATTTTTTATCCCATCGGACTACTAGTCCGAACCATTTTTGGTTACCAAACAAGGTATTAATAATACCAACACTCTACCAATCCAATCCCAACCCCTTGGAGGGTTATCAAACGGGGTATATTGGTTTGCCGTTCCCATGTATATTGCTTTCCAAAATCCCGTTTGCTTTGGCGTTTCGATTAATTGCTGGGGTCTTAGAATAAAAATGAATAAAGAGTGTAGATTGGCTAAGAACAAAATAGGAAAAGGTAGCTCAAAGAATAACTAAGAACCCATCTCAAGAGACTGGCCTGTTTGAATCAACATTGTGTCTCAAAATTCTCTTATTTTTTGCTTGGAGCTAAGAACCCATCTCAAGATTCAATGACCCATGTATTCTAAAACCAACCGAAGTCTCATTGTTTCCTTTTCAAAAACCAAAAAGTTACCCTAGGCAAAAATCTAAGAATGAACTATTTATTCTCGCACACATGGTCTCTAGTACACTCAAGCCAAATGTACGAAGAACCTAAATGGGCATCTAGTTACGTTTTTAGAAGTAGAAAAAGAAACAACTCCACCATTTTCACCTCGGGGTTCTCCTCTGTTTTCCACAGTTTTGGTGCAACTCAGTTGGGCTAGACAGACGATTAAGACCGTAGAGCAGCCACCAACAACAAAAGTAGGCAAAAAAAATAACTCAAGGATTTCATACCCAAGTAGAGTTCTCAAACCACCACATAAACGATGAAGAAAAACATTATCAGAGTCATCAGAAAACCTTACCACGTCGGACAATGGGAGACTTCCACAGCTACCATATAACAACCTCCACGATTAGAATTGAAACAACCTGCACATATAGAAAATGAGACACAGATCAGCTTGGTACGATATAACCCAGTAGACAACTCAAATGCACTACGGCACTACCAACAATGATTCAAATGCACTACCAAAAATGATTCAAATCATGTAACTACAATGTTGCATTGCAATGTTTTTCTTGCACACATTAGCTATTATATAAACCCATTGCCGGTGATTTGCCCAGCTCCTAGTTATGTTACCCCATGACCTATGTAATCTGATAAAAAAACACTGTTGCATAAATAAGATCCAAATTCATTAGATCCAACATTTCCTACAGAATTGTCCGTACCTACGGCACTCCCAAAACATTTACCTATATAATTTTTCCGACTATTATAAACTCTTTCAAAAATCAAACTTAGAATTCAAAAATCAAACTTAGAAGCAGGGCCTCGGACTTATGGTCAAAAGTTAGGAAAAAATGTTAAAGGACAGAAATAAAAGAATAAAAGGTTCTGACATTTTTAATCCCACTCCACCACTATCTGGGATAAGACTATACTCTTAATTCATCTGAGATAAAACAATCATAGCTGTTTCTTGATGTTTAGTTTGGAAGAGAAGCTAATCTGCATCATTTTTAACAAAAATGTGTTTCGGGGTCGTACCTAGGCACTTCTCCAAATATTTATGCAAACTAAATCGACCGTTCTTACACAATATTGATCCCATCAAATTGAACTCTATTCCTACAAAAATTTGCTTTCACAAATAAGGGGAACACAAATTCAGCTCCAATCTCAGTGAGTGTAAGATGGATCCTAACAATATTACGGTAGCCAAATCTCATTAAAGAACTTGACTATTAAATTATTTTTGTTAAATGAACATATTAATCCGGAAACAACAAACGAAGAAGCAGCCGAAAGATGGTTGAAGGAATTTCTGATCATCAGCCACCCACAATCAGTTGCTTGTCGCAAACTGATTGACAAAGAAGACATGTTAAAACAGTTTGTTTGATTGGCAACATATAAGTTCTACAGAAACAATTGATTTTGTAAAGATTGCACACGAATCTGAACCCCTCAGAAGTAATTGAAATGACGATTAGAACATAAATTAAAAATGGGATCGTGCATACTTGTGGATTGCACGACAACAATATTAACCAGTTACTATAAATCAAGAAAAGGACTAAAATAAACAACGCATAGAGAATTTGGAATAAACTATTGGCGAGAAACAGAATTAGAAAAAAGAGGAAGGCATCAAAAGACATCGCCAAAGCAATACTGGGGAGCAATTTTATGCACCACCTAAGTTTTCGAAACAGAAAATCAGAGACCGGTCTGCGAAATAGGCATAGCAAATTAAAACACCCTGAAAAAATGAACAGATTCAATGAGGAAAAAACTGGGTTTCCAATTAATCGAAAAATTCAAAGCTTCTCTACTAATCCCGAAAATAACAAAATCCAAGTAATATAGATCCAAGAGACGTACCTTCATGGAGGAGGGGATGTAGACATATTCCAGAGACAGGAGAACTTCAAGAATAGAGCGGAGAGGGTTTCTTACTTGCTAAAGAAGGGAGGCAGGAGGAGAGGATAGAGGGAGAGAGCAGAAATTCAAACGTAGAAGAAAACGGGCTAGGGTTTTCTCAGAGAGAGAGAGAGAGAGAGGAGTGACGTTCATTACCGAAAACCGAAAAAATCATTACCAAAACCGAAAATTTTTTACCAAAACATAAAAAATCATTATTCAATCATTTATTCCAGAAAATGCAAAGTATTTTCCAAAATGCCAGGGTTGAATCAAGAGTGGAGATTTATGCAGAGAAATGTATGTTAAATCAAACGGTCAAGATTTATGCAGGAAAAATGTGTGGGCCACCACACCGTCGCGATTTGTAATATAGATATATATATATATATAATTAAGGATAATAATGGTAATTCACATGTTAGAAGGATGAAAACATAAGCATGAAAAAAGGGAGGGATGAATTCTTACATGGCATGAATAAAGAAGATGATATTTAAATATTCCAAAAAACTATTTCATGACATTAAGCTTGAAAACTAGATATAAAAGTTATTATTACCTTTGTATAATATTATCCCACTTATTTTGCTATGAGTTGTGGCTTCGAGAAGAGTTTTTTTTTTAGTGGAATATTGATAGGAAATTGTCTACTTTGACAGTTGATAATTGTACTACCAATGATGCAATGATTCATCTTTTGTTAGAAAAATTTGGAGGTAATCATATAAGGTGTAAGAGTTTCTTTTATGTGTGATGTGCTGCCCACATTCTTAACTTGATTGTGAGGGATGGTTTGGATGTCATTAAGTCTTCCATTGAAAAGGTTAAGGAGAGTGTTGCGTATTGGACAACAACTCAAAAGAGAGAGGAGAAATTTGAAGATGCAGCTCGCCTATTGGAAATTACAAGGTGGAATTCCACCTTTTTTATGCTTCAAAGGTTAAGGGGAGTGTTGCGTATTGGACAACAACTCAAAAAAGAGAGGAGAAATTTGAAGATGCAGCTCGCGTGTTGTGATAAAATTTCAGAAGTATCACAATATTTTCATCATTCTGGGTCTTCTGGAACTAATTTATGTGAATAAGGGTGGGTTTTCCCTAAAAAGTCAGATTGAGAGATGCTGCCAAGCGGTGGAGCATGGCAGCAGTGCCGAGCGGCTTCATCTCGGCACGGATGGCTCGAATCTAATCTGAGCACATAAAAATCTGAACCGTTTATTGTTCGGATTAAGATCCGAGTTGTCAATTCCGAGGCTGAGATGAACGGTCGCGCGGCACCATTGCCAACAAAAAGTTTGTCTATAGCTTAAGAACTTGAAACAAGTTGCTTCCGTTAAATGAAATTTGTGTTTTAATGGGCTTTGGTCCATTTAGATAATAGTAGGAGAAACCCATCCTAAACAAGAATAGCCAATAGTTGTTTCCAGAGACGGAACCAGGATTTTACCTTAGCAGTGACAAAATGCGAAGGATTGGGGGATGTTGCCAAGCGAGGGTGCTTGGCAGTGGTGTCGAGCGGCCGATCAGGCCGTTCATCTCGGCACGGACAGCTCGGATCTAATCCAAGTACATAAAAGGCCGGATTGACCACTCGACACCGTTGCCAAGCACCCCCAGTTGGTAGTATCTCCGAGTCCGCAAATTAAATGTATACTAAAAAAAAAATGCATTGCAATATGAATAGTCATCGACTCTAGGAAAAATTAAAATAACATAATAAAAACTATAGTAAATGATGTTTGTCGTTTGCACATGGAGTACAAAAAAGACTAATATAGTTGGGGATAACTTTTTTTTACATATAATAATTGCATTTTCTAAAATTCTTGTCGCAGTGGCCGCCCCTACTAGACCCCTCTAGCCCCATCCTTGT
Source organism: Rhododendron griersonianum (assembly GCA_018127125.1). Taxonomy (NCBI): domain Eukaryota; kingdom Viridiplantae; phylum Streptophyta; class Magnoliopsida; order Ericales; family Ericaceae; genus Rhododendron; species Rhododendron griersonianum. The sequence goes on from CM030798.1 coordinate 29,168,347, forward strand.
GTATGCGCCTTGACTAATATATCTTTGGGGGACCAAATACAATGTGACAATAACTTAGAAAGATAGCACACCAGAGTTATCAATTTTGGTAGAAATCTTCCTTTCTCTGTCCATGTTTGTTAGATGGGTCTTGAGTCTTGACTCTGCTATAAAAATCTTTCAATCATTAACGGCCATGTTACTAGAACTCCATAAAGCAACAAAAACTTGGCAAAGTTGCATGTCATTATATCATAGAATTGATGAGAAGAGTCTTTCCTCATCTTTCCGTGTTGGTTCCATTTGCATAACAATGTGAGCTTGACTCGTTCAAAAAATCTTACGATCACTCATGGCATATTTCTTTGGATTCCATAGAGCCGTAAAGACTTGGAAAATACATATGTAATTATCAGAGAATAGACAAGAATAGCATCTCCTTATCTTTCCATCTCTGTTTTGTTTTAAAAAAATCTTGCAACCATTGATTGAGAACTTCATGTTTTATCATTAGGGATTGGTGGCCATGTCCTTACCACTCTGTACCTCATCTTTCCATCTTTGTTTTGTTTTAGAAAAATCTTGCAACCATTGATTGAGAACCTCATGTTTTATCAGTAGGGATTGATGGCCGTGTCCTTACCACTCTGTACAACAGCTAGCATGCAAAGACTTGTCAAAGCCAATTCAATGTCATTATCATAGAATAGAACACATTGGAAAAATCCTGCAATCAAACTTCATGCATAAAGCAGCCCAGACTTGGTAACGTCTCTTTGTAGTGGATATTTATTGGTGATTTCGTATCCGTCTCCATCGATTTTTGTAACGCCCCGCTTTTTCAGAAGTAAAATAAAATAATTTCTTAAGAAAATTTTGCTAAATAAATATAATTTTCCAAAATAAAGGTTTAACTATTACAATCTCAAGATAGATTTACTGATTCAAAATACATTAACTTCAGAGCTGACTCTAGGCTTGATACGAATCCTAAGCATACTCGATCTCCGCTTCTGATATTCTTCCATGTCGAACTGCACCATCATTAAATCATCTCCATTGAATCCTGCGTCTTCTGGCAAATTGATCGCCGAAGCAATCGATTTACCAGGATACAGATGTATCCGTGAGTGATAAATCACCCAGTAGAATAATCCAACCCAACCACCCCTCTTACTTTACAACTAGCAGGCAACAAGATAATAATGATACAAACAAAAAAAAAAAACAAATCAGAGATTTTTCACATCAACCAGTTTATTACTATCCATTAATCTATCGTGAAATCTAAGATCTCAATCCACGAGATCTTTCCTCCCCAACCGCTAGCCATGCTCTGTCCCATGGGTTCACTTTCTTTGTCGCGGATTGCACCTAAGTTATGTACCCAGTGTGTATCCCTCTCATTACAACAAAAGAAAGCTTACCATGCCTGAATCATAACTAGGGTTCGCCTATCTTATGTACCACTTCACAATCATCACTGGGCTTACTTTGCCAGTATCAAATCATCACTAACACTGGGCTTACTTTGCCAGTTTCAAATCACATCACTCAACACTGGGCTTACTCTGCCAGTTTCAAATCACATCACTCAACACTGGGCTCTCATCACAACTCAAAATCACGCCTGCAGGCAATCTAAAACAAAAACTTTTCCAATTCATCCATTACTTATCATCGTCTAGGTGATTTCTATTTCGCATACCACCCCATGTCTCTAGGATCCAATCTAACATATCAATCAGCAGTTGGAAATAATAATTAGGCAAACAGGATAATAATTGAAATAAACAATATGCATTAAATCACATAACCTTTTATGAATGGGCCGTTGCCCTTAGTTCTGTATGATCAACAAGTCATTAATAAGGTAAGGAACTTTTATTAAATATAAGTTTTTTAAAAAAAAAAAAAAAAGAATATAATCTAAGCTTATATAAATTTTTATTTAGGAAAATGAATTGATTAACGATCATAATAAATACAATAAGTAATTAATAACACTAGAATAGGTAGCATGGCTCTAAAGGAGTCCTAGTGTTCTACGTAACATGTTCGAGTATCATCAAGTGGGTCCGGAGGTTTACGGAATTGTTTTTAAAATAAAAATGATTTTTAAAGTTGTCAAAAGTAGAATAAATAGATAATAAATTATTTAATAAATAAAATATGTCGAGATTAACAACATATCATCTTTATGATGTAAAGAATCTAAAAAAAATATTTTGGGAATTAATAAAATGGTTTATAAGGTTGCAAAGATTTTTCGTTTGTAAACTTTTACAAGAGATCAAATAAATAACTAAAAAATAGATAATAAAATAAAAAAATATGACATTAATAAGTTATGATCTTTGAGGTGTTGGAAGTCTAGGAAAAATAGATCGGGGGTCGAAAACGATGTTCGGAGGGTCGAAAAACGAATTCGGAACAAAACTGTCCAAACCGCAAGGTCTGACCGAGTCAACCTTGCGGTGGAGCTCGCTGCCGCAAACTCGCGGCTGGTTCTTGCGGCCCGAACCTCGCGGCCGCAAGGTCGAAGGCAGTCTTCGGTTTTTTTGGTTTTTCGGCTACGGTCTCGATGCATGGGATTACGGGGGCTATAGGTTAAGTATAAAAACATCAAATATACTTAGAGGAGTGTTTGGATAGGATTATAGTACCTTGGTTTGATCGAATTGATCAAAAATCGAATCTTTGATCGTTGGGGAAGATGACTTCGGTTTCGGCCGAGGGGGTACCTTGGGATTGAATTGAGGCTTGTTTGGTGATGCTAGGAGTTGTAGGAGATGATCGGATCTATCAATTCGGGTTTCGATTGGTCGTGGCTATGAAACCCACTTTTCTCTCTCTTTCTTTCTCTCTCTAAAACTCCATGGATTGGAGTCCGGTTTCTCTCAGATTTCTCTCTCTCTCTGAACTGATGGAACGTGGGGAATGGCGTGGTGTGCCCTAGGGTCGGGGTTAAGGGGTATATATAAGAGAATTTTTTTTGATAAGGGTGATAAAATTGTGTTCTAATGGAATTCTAACTCTTGGTTTGGAATATGGACGAAAATAAGGTTAGGGAGGAAGTAGAGACTGAGTAGGAGTAGGAGAGGGTGAGATGGAAGGAGTTATAATCATGTATGCAAATAAAAAAAAATATGAAAGAGATAAATAGGATAGGATAATTATCTAATAAGGAAAAGGAATTTTATTTAAAATAATAATAATAATAATAATAATAATAATAATAAGACCTAATAATATTAACGCTATTATTTATATAAAAAAAAATTGGGTCGAAAATTCGGGTTGTTACAATTTTAGTTTGTAATGTGGAACTTGGCTCATTGAAAAATCTTGCAATGACTATTTATTCACTACTACTGACATGACGCGCAGGGGAAGCGAGCTATATTTCTAGAGAGGGGCGAGACTATACATTTTGATAATAAGTGTTTTTTTCAATGTAATAGTAGTATTTTTTTTAGAATCGTAGGGGGGGTGACTGCCCCTACTAGCCCCCACTGTCTCCATCCTTGGTTGTTTCTATGTAAAATACAACTTCTCGTCTAAATTAGAGTAGTGTCTCATAAACGTATATCGGGACACAGCTTTGGATACAAGTTTGCTTGATGCATATGGGCTCACACGATGCATATGGGATCCAGACTCTTCGAACAACTCCAAATGCATCTATGTTTGGATCTGTGTGCGAAGTAAATTTTTTTTTAATATAGAGTTGCCGATAGGGTTATAATAAAAGCTTTAAAATTTTCGACATATTTTGATTAAAAAAACTGAGATGAAAAATATATTATGTATGGTGTCTTTTAATTATATTTGCAAAAACAAAAGTAAAAAGAACATTTTTAGAAATAGTCCCTCTAGTTTGTATAAAGTCTCAATTTAGTTCCTCTGTGAGGAGAAATGACAATTTTGCCCTTCAATTCCGTTTGCTTCATTGACACCGTAAGCAAGAGGGACGAAATTGAGGCAAAATATAAACTATAGGGCTAAAACTAACGCAATTGGTACTAGAGGGACGAAAATGAGAATTCAGGCAAAGTAAAGGGACCATTTGTAAAATTTTCCCTAACTTTATTTTCACGTATTTTTTTTAATAAATTTTATATTTTTGAAATCTACTCAACGAAACCTATCAAACGAGCCTAATATTGATGGTAAACTAATGTAAGACGGAAATATTATATTTTTGTGGTAGTTTAAACTGTCTAAAGAGATTAAAAAATTAAGTGTTCCAAATTTCAAGCCGTTTGAACCGGTTAAAAGATTTTAGTTTTCTGATCATTTTATCCTAAATGGTCATAATTAAATTTTGACTATAGGGCTCTCGTTGATTAACCCTAAAAAAATCATAGAATCAAATATCTCTTAGGGTTAATCAACGAGAGCCCTAGAGTCAAAATTTAATTATGACCATTTAGGATAAAATGATCAGAAAAATAAAATCTTTCAACTGGTTCAAACGGATTGAAATTTGAAATACTTAATTTTTTAATCATATTTTTTAATATATAAACTGTCTAAAGAGGTTGAAATCACAAAACTATTTTCCTTACCAACTCTCCGCACCCAATCTACCATGACAGCTCTAGTTTCAAATATCTATGACAAAAAAAATGAATACGTATAAGCACAATGAAATATCCCGTATATTAAAAATATTGATTCTTGCATGTAAGCTTTAGGTGGCATATGAATGAGGGTGCGTGCACGTGGAAAGCTGGTATGCTTGAAACATGACAAAATAAGTAACAAATGTAACACCCATAAAATATATTCTATTGGAAAGGTTGTAAGGGCATTGGGCCTAAGGCCTAATTATTTGAACAGGTTTTATCCGGAGCAAACTAGTCCAAAAAAGGACTCGGTAGCCTTGGCGGAAGTTTGGGCGGAAGGCTTGTAGGAACAAAAATTCTAACAACAGAGACCTACGCAGAGACAAACGCGTTTGGCCCCATTTCGGGTCCCAAAAAAATCTAGAAAAATATCCATAAATTTTTTAATATTATTTTATGGGACCCTGTAAAAAATCAGCTCCTGCGGATATCGATAAGTATTACTTTTGGATTCGTGGAGCGAAACTGCTCAGTTCGCCCCTACAAATCCAAAAGTAATACTTATCGATATCCGCAGGAGCTGATTTTTTACAGGGCCCCATAAAATAATATTCAAAAATTTATGGATATTTTTCTAGATTTTTTTGGAACCCAAAATGGGGCCAAACGCGTTTATCTCTGCGTGAATCTCTGCAAATTGTCTCTGCTGTTAGCAGAGCTGTTGTAGGAAGGCCTTTAGGTAATGCCAAAGGAAGCCTGGCGTGAGCTTTCCAAAAACAGAGTATTCTCTGTTTCGTTTCCTTCTCTCTAGATTATATCTTGGGTCCACACCATATCCTTTGGATTTTCTTCAAACTTTTTATGCAAAATATATTTTCTATCTTGTATCCATATTCTGCCGTTTCCAATTTGATAAAAAGTCAAGACAACTTTTTCATTCTTGGTTCTCAAATCCGAAAAAAAGGAGATATGAAGTAATTGCATATATTTGCTTTTGTCTTTGCCTGCTCTTTTAACGGAAAAATTGCATGTTTTTAATAACAGTTAAAAAAATTTCTTGGATTTTTTCTTTTCTTTTTCCATTTTTGTAAACTTCACATGGTACGTAGGGAAGATAGAATGAAGTGAAAGAATTAAATTTTCTATGTTTTTTGTTGTGCTACAAAAAGAGTACAATATTAACAAAAATAAGTAACAAATATGTATAATAACAACAGTAATAACTAACCTGGTCAGTCGTAAATTCGGCTGTGTAATCACACCCAACGTAGGAGCTGCTTTCCCCACAAGGAACATCATTCGCAACATCGTTCCCAACTGACCAACTATCCGAAAATAAAAAATTGTACTGATCCATAATGTTCTTTTATGAATTACGAAAATGAAATTAAAGTTGAGGAAAATTGTGAGGATGTGATTACTCAAAATTGCTCTCAATCTCAATGTATGCAAGAGTACACCATCGTCAGATTTTATAGCCAAGGGTAATGTTCAACCATAGGCAAGTTGCTCTGCTCTGATTTGCAGATGCTCTGCAAGTTGATAAGGTGCTCAACCATAGGCAAGTTGATAAGGTGCTCATCTCTAATTTTTTTTTCTCTGCAGGATAACTGATTACTACTACTTTCTACCCCACTGTAATGTTTAGTCATCAAGCCGCAATTCACCTATGTGCTCCATGTTCAAAACTCTTCAAGGCTCACATGTACAAAAAAAAGCACCACGTGCACTATAAGGCACCGATTGCCTCTCTTTTTTCTTTTCTTTTTTTTTGTTTCAACCGGTGGAAAGATTTTAGTTTTTTGATCATTTTATCATAAATGGTCATAACTAAAATGATCAGAAAACTTTTTCTCTTTCCACCGGTTCAAATGGATTTAAATTTGGAACATATTTTTCAACCTCGTTAGACAGTTTAAACTACGGAAAAAATATAATTTTCCCGTTTTACATTATTTCACCATCAATATTAGGCTCGTTTGATAGGTTTCGTTGAGTAGATTTCAAAAATATAAAATTTATTAAAAAAATGCGTGAAAGAAAATTTATTAACATTTAAAATTTTATAAAAAAAATCAAATAAGAGAGAGAGACTGCTGGGGGCGATTAGTAGTTTGCCTTGCTTTTACTATGAGAGAGAGAGAGAGAGAGAGAGAGAGAGAGAGAGAGAGAGAGAGAGAGAGAGAGAGAGAGAGAGAGAGAGAGAGAGAGAGAGAGAGAGAGAGAGAGAGAGCACTCTCATTTGCATGTGTTCACGTGGAAGTGGCACCGTTGGATTGAAACGAAATTCTTCCAACTAATCTGACCGAGATGATCGTGGAGTGGAGTCGGCTATGCGTTGGAAAACAACTTACGGGCTTTTGGACGGTAAATCATTTTACGCCCAAAGAGGTAAAAGATTTTCCCGAAAAAATTATTTTCAGGACTTTTCAACTACCAAACACCAAAAATCATGTAAAATATTTTTGGCAAGAATATTTTACGGGCAAACAAACGGAGCCTTAGTTTTTACCCTTCATCCAAAAATACTTGCGTCAAATTTGGAATCCGCGGAAAAAAGGTTTCAATTTGTTAATATCAAATTAAGACAAGCTTCATTCGAATCTATTCTTGGTATCCCAGCCCAATGGGGTTAACGCATTTCAAGCCCTTAAACATTAGAGCTGGGCTGAGCAAGCCCAGTCGTTGGAGGGTTAGTGGAACCTAGCATGGGCTTTAAAAATGGACTATCCTTTAATGATTTGGATAGTGTGTTCAAGCTTCGAAGCCCAGCATCTCCTTTCCAGCTTCGCTTGGAACATGTGATCGAAAGGAAAGGAAAAGAAGGGAAAGTTTAAAAAAATTCCTTTCCCTTGTTTGGTTTGAGAGAAAATGGCAAAATAGGGTTCTAGGAATAGTAAACTTTTCCCCTTTCCTTTCTCCGTGTGTTCAAGCTTCAAAGCCCACAACATGGCATCCCCTTTTCCAGCTTTGTTTGGAACATTTGATCGAAAAGAAGGGAAAGTGTAAGAAACTTCCCTTCACTTGTTTGGTTTGAGAGAAAAGAGAAGAGAAAATGGCAAAACAGGGTTCTAGTTCTAGGAATAGTAAACTTTTCCCATTTCCCTTCTCCCATTTTCCTTCTTAATTATTTTCCCAATAATACCGTTCCCTCACTTTCCACAAGTTCCAAACAACGAGGATTTGATTATCAGCAATCAATTTAGTTTGAGAATGTGATTACTAATTGAATATATCACTAGAAATCATATTCGTATTTCAGTCCATTTGAAAGTACGAATAACGATAAGACGACAATAAATTTCCGCCATTCTCCCAAACACAACACTTTACAAGGCTTAACCAATAGATAACTTAGGACCTTAGGTGATTGCTCAGGGCCTTGTAGAGAGGATGCCCCCCAATTTTTATACCTTTCAGGGCTTTCCCAAGTCCCTACTACCCTCAAATGACCAGCTGGAATTTGGCTTGGCAAGCTTAAAACAATTACAGTCGATTCCTTTCCCACTAGACTGTTTGTTGGTCATTTTTATTGGTGGTTTGTACACATAGAAAGCCAGCAATCTCAATCTCAGATGAGAAACAAAATCAGGGGGAGACATCCAAAACGAATGCGACAAGATTCAAAGAAAGAGCATGCGAATGCTGAAGATGATACGAACGTGATGAAGGTAAAGGAGCCGGAGGAGGCCATGAAAATCGACAAAAGAAAGTGGGAAGCAGAATGCAAGTTAATTAGGACTGTTCAGATCAGATGAAACATTTGATTGAAACTTCAGAACTGTAGTAACAATTGCACGGAATGCGCCTCTTAATGGTTCGGTTGAAAATTTTGTTCGCAACGGATGGAGGATTGCAGACAACTTTGCTCCAAAATGTCAAATGATTTTGGTAAGGACCAAATGCTGCTGCAGATACAAAGATGTTTGGGAAGAGAAAGATAGTTGTGGGTGAAAGCGGGTTCTGTGAGGTCGCTTACTTGTACAAAAAGTGAGCTGGAGAGGTTCGATTGGTCGATAATCAGTACCAAGGGAAAAAAGGGGAATAATCTCGTGGGGTGAGGGCTGGAGCAAGAGGTACGGAAAAGACAAAGGCAACATGTCTGCTTTGCTCTCCGCGGGGGTGAGTGACGTCTGCCCTTTCTAGAATCAGATGAGTGAGGTCACCTTCTCTCCGGGGAAGAATGTTCTCCTTCCTCAGAATCAGTGCTCTCTCCCTCTCCTTTTCCAGAAAAGTCAGCCCCTCTATCATTGGGAATGTCAGGGGTATTTATAGGGCACATGGGCCTAGGTCAGGCCCAGGACAGCGCTCCTATAAGACCCCAACACGTGTCCCTCCCGTACCTCCAGGTCGCGGAAGACTCGTCCTCCCGCGGAGGATCTCCGTGGGGGAACCCGCACTTCCGCGACGTTACCTCCATCCCAAGCCACCAAGCCACAAGAGCTTCCCCAATTCCCGCAAGAGCGAGGTCGCGACCCGCGGCGATCGTATGCCTTCCGCGGGATCCCTTCCGGGCCTGCCTTTCAGGCCCGAATAGGGTCCCGGGGTCTTCTTGTAACTCCCGTACCAATTCCGGTACATCTTTCAGTTCTCCCTGGCGGGGCCCGCGGTGGGGGTCCCGCGGGGTCTTCTCTTCCGCGGGTCAGTTCCGCGGGCATCCATCTTAGTGTGCTATGTGTTTCCTTCCCATTGGTCAGTCAAACGTCTTCTTCAAAAGGTGTTTTGGCTAAGGCTGACTTTCCGCGTGGACCTGACGGCCATGTGTCCATCGTCCATTGGTTGGTCAAAAGGTCTTCCCTGATGACATGTCAATAATTTTGACCGCGCCTACATATGCCCCCCGCGCGCGTACGACAAGTGCATGTCGTCGGCGTGCGTACCGCCTTCCTTGTAAGTTTCCGGGGCCACCCTGGGCTCGTTCCGCGGAGCAACGGGCATGATAACTGCTAACATCTCTTCGTGTACCGTCATGACCCTTCGTGTGCAGACGTCATAAATGTCCCCACCGTTTGACCACTATATAAACCCTTTGTCTATTATTTCCTTTTTCACCAAACTCCAAATTTTCGTCGAAGTGCTGTCAATTTCTCCTCTGACTTTCGAGCGATCGTCTTTCTTCTCTCTTTCCATCCTTCGCGGTCAACACTTTCCTCTTTCTTTCACTCCACTCACAGATGGCTGCGCGTGGTCCAATTGTCGAGGTCCCAGTACCCTCCGCGGATCAGTGGCAAAGGGCCTCGTACCTGCGGACAGTTGGGGACCCATTCTGGTCTCTTGCTCAGGCGTACCCCGTTGTGGGTGCCGCCGTGGCTGTTCCCACCTTCTTCACGGCCCCCGCCGCCCCGGAGGATGCAGAGCCCGTCAACCCCTCCTCGGTGCTGCGTCTTCGCCTCGAGCGCGGGGATTTCCCCTTTGTGGAATGCCGCTTTGGGGCCCAAGTTTCCGTACCTACTGACTGGGCGGACTGGGTTGATGATGTCGTTGGTAATCCCCGATGCAAGCAGGTGCTGTTGGTCAGCGGTACTCTCGAAGCAGTCCAACTATCACGGCGTCTGAGCATTCCTCGACCGGGGGTTGCTGTCAAGAACCTGGAGTTTGCGTGCTCGCGTTGGAGCAGCGACACTCACTCTTTTGCATGGGCATGGGGGGAGAGCGGACTCTCGCTTGAGGATGTCCACATTCTCACCCGCCTGTCTCTACGCGGGGGCAACATCCTGGACTTCGCCAAGCTCTTGCGGGCGGACCTAGACGAGGTAGAGGCCCTGAAGGCATTCTACAAGCAGGCCCAGAGCGGGCCGATCTTCACTCTTCAAGGGGTCCGCAAGGACTTCGCGGCAAATGCCAAGAAGACCTCCCCCGGCAGCTGGCTGCGTTATTTTTTCAAGGACCTTCAGCCCGCGAGGACTGCCGCTCCTGGTGCTGAGCGCGATTTTGTTGCGGGCCCCCAATATGGTCAGCAGTTCTACATGGCGGGCTTCTTCGCTTACTTCCTTTCGTACTTCGTCCTGCCCGACTATCCTGCGGATGGCCTGTCTCAGGCGGTTTTCCCGCTGGCCGTCCTCCTCGCCCGCGGCCAACCTGTTCCCTTGGCGCCGCTGTTTCTGGGGTCGCTCTACCGCCAGCTGGACCTGGTTGCGGCTGATTATGCCAGGTCACTTGGTAGATGCGACCATATCTCGATGGCTCACTCCACCTTCTTGCTCGCGTACTTCTTCGAGCATTTTCATACCGTCGCCCCGGAACCCCTGGCCTTTCAAGCCTCGGGGATACGCTCCCGCGCGGAACAGTGGCATGGGACCAGTAGCGAGGATTTATGGTACGAGGCATGTGACGTCGAGGCCAACTTCACTCCTCGTCCTTACAACACTCCCTATCCGGGCGTCATGGGCGTAGGCCAATGTCTTCTCCCAGTCGCTTCTTCCCTTCGTGCTGCGAGTGACAACACTCCCACGGCGCGGACGGTGATCAACTCCGTGCTCATTGCCCTTCCGGGGTGGCTTCCAACTCTGTCCAGTGAAGGATCTGGGGTGGCGGTGTATCGCCCGGATCGCTTCGCGAGGCAATTGGGTTTTGACCAAGCGGTACCTGGTCCTGCTCCCGCGATGCCTTCTTTTGCGGAGTCACAACTCCGATTCATGGCGGGAGAGCTTTCCCCAATCCTGGTGCAACTTGGGGATTTGCCCATCCCTGCCAGGGATAGGGTTTCACACTACACACAGGAGTTCGGTGCATTCAGGAGGAGAAACCTTGACTCCTTCTTGACGTTTGTCCGCGGGCAGGCCGTGGTCCCTGAGGTGCCTGAAGTCCGGACTCGGGATACCTCTCTGCGGGCCATTACTGCAGTACGGGCGACTGAGTGGCGCGGACCCCGCAGTCAATGGGCCGTGATCCACGCAGAGCCTGTGAATAGGGTCTTTCCGGTGGAAGCACCTGCACCCCCTCAAGCTGCCCCGGGGCGAACCCGCGCGCGGGGACCCCGTGGGCAGACACAGCTTCCGCCTCCCCCACCGGCAGGACCATCTCAGCCGTCTTCCTCTCAGGCGCCCGCGGCGGGGGGGCCCCGCCGTCGAAAGCGTATCCGCAATGTAAGTACTCTCCCATGTGCTCGATCATTTCCTCGCAATACTTTTGGTCTGAGACTTATTCCCCATGTTTTGCTCCTTCCTTTTCTTTAGCAGCGGGAGCGAGATGCTAGCACTTTCGTGGCCTATGAGCCAGAGGCAGCCGCAGTAGCGGACGAGGCAGAAGAGGATGCCCCAGACGCTCAACCAAAGATACGCCGCCTCGATGGTAAGCTCTATTTTGTTAGGATGCCATTTCTATTGCCCTGTGGCTTTCAGCCCCTGACTTGTATTTTGCCATGATTTCTGAAACAGTTCTGACGGAATTCGACGAAGAGGCGAACGAGGGCGCGGAGGCAGGCGATGAGGATGACGATGAGGATGACGATGATGATGAAGACGACCTCCCCATCAGCGTCTTGCAGGCCCGGGCGTCCGCGTCCGCGAAGGACCCCGTCGCGGCGGATGTCAGTATAGTGGAGATCTCCGACTCTCCCGAGGAACGGAGGGGCGCGGAGGTGATCCAACCTCGTGCGGAGCCGGTACCTTTTCTTTACCCGGAGCCAGAATCCTCCGCGGTTATCGGAGGTATGTTGCCCGACGAGCCTTCCGTTGTTGACCTCGGGGGGGATCCCAACACAGTCTCTTCTGAGTCGTGTTCTTCCCCGGAGGAATCCGGACATGTTATAGTGCAATCTATTGATCCAGCCCCATCTCCTTCTCACGCAGCGACTTCTGAGGCCTGCGAGCCCCCACCATCAGCGGATACCCACGAATCTGTGGGCCAGGCCGATATCGCTGCGGATCCTCTCAACACGGCGGCTGCACAATTGCTGAGGGAGGGAGATGAGGACAACCTCGAAGAGCTTCCTCGCCCTGCCGTCGGGGGGTCTGTCGCGGGACAACCCGAGGTGGCTTCAGCTTCCACACCTTCTGGCTCCCACCAACAGTCCACTAGTGCCCGCATCCGGTCAACGGAGAGTTATCTGGGCCGGGTTGCTGGTGGTTCCCCAGGGGTTTCTAATGCCTCGTTTCTGCAAGGCTCGGGCTCGAACGCGGAGCGGGATACAGCCATAGACGCCGCCAGTCCTCATTCCCCGGCCTGCTCTACCTCGCAAACCCACTCTCCTCTCCAGTCCGCGAGACGCCCGCCGACCCCGCCGGCCGAGCCCTCCGCTCAACCTTCAGACCGATAGCTGGAGGTAAATGAAGGACTTATTGGTGGCCCCACCTCCATTACTGACTCATATTTCAATTCCTTATTTAAAGATATGGACTTCTTGCCAACTGACGATGTTTTGGGGGGACAGGGAAGCCAAGCCCTTGGGGATTACGAGCTTGATTTGAATTTGGAGATGGGCGAGCAGAGGGAGGAGGTTGAGTCGAGAGAGCAGTCGCCGCCCAGGCAACCTGCTTCAGATCTGGGGAAGGGGCCCATGGATACTGAGACCGCAGAGCTCATCCGTCTCTTTCCCGCGGGCTATGATGTGCCCGCGGAGTACTGGCCGCTGCTGAACGCCATAGCCCGGTCTCATCCAGAGACCTTCCGCTCCTTCAACCCGCGGTCTGCCCGGCTTGGGGTGATCTACCTCAGCAGCCTCCACAACGTGCTCACTCCTTGGGGGCAGCTTCGCTACAGGGACTTCAATCCCGGGACCGAGGCTGAACTGCTGGAGGTTGCCGCGGACATGCAAGTCTTCGGGTTTGACCTGGCTTGGCTGTGCGCGCGGAGTTTTGCTCTGAGGGCCGCGGGGGAGAGGGCCGCTCTGAGGCCTGAAATCCAGGGCCTGGCTGCCCAGTTGGAGTCCACTAGCCAACAGCTGGAGTCTACTCGCCAACACTTGGCCAATTTGGAGGCCAGCTTTGCTCGGGTGCTGCAGCATGATGCGGAGCTGGCTGCTGCCTCGCTGAATCTAGCTGACCCTGACCCGGACGGGCTTGTTTTCTTAGACTGGCAGGCTTAGAAAGTGCTGCCGTTGTACTTTTTCTTTCTTTGAACACATGTACTATTATTTTTTTTTGATTGAATAAAGCCTTGGGTCTTACTGAAATAAAACAGTCTTTGTGTTGATAATATCATGATAGCTGTATTTTTGCTGGGGTCCGTGAGCCATGCTCTGGCTTCTTGTGACCTGTTCATCATCTCAGCTAAACAAATACCAAATTTGCCACTCGGGGGAGCCATGGTCTGGCCGCTCGAGACTTAACACTATCTCTTTTTCGACAATCACTAAGTGTGAACCTCGCGGGTCATGTTCTGACCTCTCGCGACTTAGCATCACCTCTTTTTGGCAGTCGTTAATCTCGGAGGAACGAATCGAGGGCCATGTTCTGGCCACCTACGGCTTAACATCATCTCTTTTTGACAATCACTAAGTATGAATCTCGCGGGCCATGTTCTGGCTTCGCGCGACTTAGCATCGTCTCTTTTTGATAATCGTTAAGGTTGGAGGAACAAATCGGGGGTCATGTTCTGGCCACCTAAGGCTTAACATTATCTCTTTTTGACAATCACCAAGTATGAATCTCGCGGGCCATGTTCTGGCCCCCCCGCGACTTAGTATCGTCTCTTTTTGATAACCGTTAAGTTTGAAATGAAAGAATCACGAAAAGGAGTTGATAGTACCGCGGAAATGTTCTCTCCGCGGAACCTCATCACTTTACCTCAATCGTGAAAGAGAAAGTTAAACACCAGTATGAATTAGGAACAAGTGCCCAACTTTTCATTAACGATAGATCCAATCCACTTGTTACAATAGGGGAGAAAGAAATAAACTGTTCTAAAATAACAGGGGGGGGGACTGGCAGGGCAGGACAGCGGCTTGCTTGCTTCCAGCGTTTCTCTTCACGGGTAGAATTTCTTGACATACTTAGCGTTTACCGCTCCTGTCTCGAAACCGTCTTCGACGCGGGCTAGGTGGTAGTACCCGCTAGCAGAGGCAGTGATCACCTCATAGGGTCCTTCCCATCTAGGGGTGAATTTAGGTGTTTTCATATCCCGCATTACTGCCGTGGTAGCCTTCCAAACCAACTCCCCGACTTCAAATACCCGCGGCACTACGCCCTTGTTGTAGTAGCGTGCCACGGACTCCCAGTATTTTTCGTGGGCAAGGGCCGCCGTTGCTCTTCTCTCTTCTAGGGCTTCCAGGTCTGCTTTCCTCCCTTCTGCGGAATTTTCCATCGCGAGTATCATTCGAGCGGAGGGGACACTTAGTTCTGCAGGTAAGACCGTCTCTGCTCCGTACACTAGGCTGAAGGGGCTGGCGCGTGTAGACTTCCTTTTCGAAGTACGATAGGCCCAAAGAGCTATTGGCAAGTGATCCGCCCAAGTACCCCCGCGCTCGTCTAACAGTTTGCTCAAGATTCTGATCAAGGTCTTGTTTGTTGCTTCCGCCTGTCCATTTCCCCGCGGGTAATAGGCGCTAGATGTACGGTGATCGACCGTGTACTCATCAAGGAGGCTTCCCACGTGGTGATTGATGAATGGAGTACCATTATCCGAAAGGATCACCTTGGGTATGCCAAATCTGCAGATGATGTTCTCTTTGATGAATGCTGCCACCGCGTCTCCTGTAGCCTTCTTCAGCGGAACAGCCTCGACCCACTTAGTGTAAACTTCCGTGGCAGCCAAGATCCATCTGTTCTTCCGCGATCCTGGTCTAATCGGTCCGACTAGATCCATTGCCCAAGTGTGGAAGGGATAAGGGGCGCGGACGGAATGCAGCCCTACAGAAGGGGCGTGAACCAAGTTCCCGAATTTCTGGCAGGCCTGGCATCTTTGCACGTGTCTCTTCAAATCCTTCTCCATGGTGGGCCAAAAATACCCCAGGTTAACCATCTGCTCGTAAAGCTTCCTCCACCCTTGGTGCTCAGTTCCGTGGGTCTTAGCCAGAACCTCTTCCGCCTGCTCCTTGTCTACGCACACTTGAGGCATTCCATCAAGAGTTCTTCTGAACAGTAGTCCCTTTTCCAGGAAGAAACGTCGCGCACCGCGGACGACCCTCGCGGACTCAGCTCGCTCGACGGGTAGGGCTCCTTCTCGTAAGTAATCGATGTAGACTTGTCTCTAGTCCGCCTCCTGATTGTCAGTGTTTGCCATCAGGCATACTGGCTGGGCCATGTACAGGAAACACCGAGTGCAATTCTTCGTAATCAAATCAGCCTCTTTCTTCATAGAAGGCCAGTAATAACCTTGTCTCTGAATTCTCCTGTATAGGGCTATCTCGTTGTCCGCGCAGTTGTCGATGTGGATTCTGTCCAATACTTCTTCTGCCTCCTTCGCGCCAATACACCGCGCGAGCCACCCCTGCGGGCCGCGATAATACAATTCTCCACGTAAAACTATAAAACTCGACAGTTCCGCGGTGGACAGATGCCCTACGCTGGTGACTAACTGAATTTTAATAGATCCGCGCCAATCTTCGGTCGGCTCCGCGAAGTCCTCCACCGCGGATGGTTCAAACATCTTCATAATTTCAATGCAGGCTCTGTCTTCCTCAAATTCCGTCTTTGCCCCCAGCGTTGCGAGAGCGTCCGGGAAACGGTTCTCCGATCTGGGCTTGTGGATAATACTGACACTTTTGAAGAATTTCATCAATTTCTGCACTGTTGTTCGGTATGGTGCCAGAGTTGGTTCCTTTAGCGCGTAGATCCCTTCTGTTTGCAAAACTACCAGCTTTGAGTCTCCCGCTATCCTCAGGTGCTTGACCCCTCTCTCTTTCGCCGCTATTAGACCCAAGATTAATGCCTCGTATTCCGCTTCATTGTTGGAGCATGGGAAATTCAGTTTGTACGCCAGATGCACTCTATCTCCTTCTTCTGTTTGTAACACTATTCCCGCGCCTCCCGATCCACTACCCGCGGCCCCATCGAAGCTGAGCGTCCAGTGCTGTTCATCTGTGCTGGCTGCGAGAGCTTCGAAACCATCTCCGGGTAGACAATCTTCAAGCGGCTCGCATTGTCCACTTGGGAACTGAGCTAGTAGGTCCGCTAGGGCCTGACATTTGATTGCTTTCGGAGTTGCGCACTAGATGTCGAACTCCGCGAGTGCTAGCAGCCAGCGGGCGACTCGTCCCGTAAGGGCGGGGCGAGACAGAAGAAATCTCACGGGGTCGCACTTAGTGATTATCTGGATGGGAAAAGATAGGAAATAGTGCCTGAGCTTCTGCGCGGTAAAGACGAGGGCCAAGCAATGTCTTTCTATGGCGGTATATCTTTCCTCTGCTCCGTGTATTTTCTTGCTGATGTAGTAGACTGGGCGCTCTGTCCCATCTACCTCTTGCACCAGCAGGGCCCCAATGGATCTCGGGGTAGAGGTCAGATAAAGGATCAGCGGCTTCCTAGCGACCGGTGCCACCATTGTCTGAGGAGAAGTCAACGCCGCTTTAATCCGCTGAAACGCCTGCTGATGGTCTTCCTTCCATTCAAACTTTGCATTTCCCTTTAATAAGTCCGCAAACAGTGCTGCGATTTCCGCCATCGCGGGAATAAAACGGCGAAGGTATGATACCTTTCCTAGGAATCGCTTGAGCGTTTTCTGTGAGTGGGGCGGGGGCATTTCTGCGATAGACTTGATCTTGGCTTCGTCCGCGTCGATTCCGTGGCGATGTACTAGGAAGCCCAAGAATTTTCCCGCTGTGACTCCAAATGCACACTTCAACGGATTCATCTTGAGATTGAACTTTCTGCATCTCGCGAAGACAGTGGCTAACTCCGCGAGATGGTCTTTGCGCTCCTTGGATTTCACCACCAAGTCATCCACGTAATCTTCGATTAT
Source organism: Rhododendron griersonianum (assembly GCA_018127125.1). Lineage (NCBI taxonomy): Eukaryota > Viridiplantae > Streptophyta > Magnoliopsida > Ericales > Ericaceae > Rhododendron > Rhododendron griersonianum. Next base: position 29,185,734 of record CM030798.1, read on the forward strand.
CTTATGCATGAGGTCGTGGAAGATTGCTGTCATGACCCGCTGGTATGTTGCCCCCGCATTCTTGAGCCCAAAAGGCATGACGATGTAGTAGAAATTTCCCAACGGTGTCCGGAATGCTGTCTTCTCCGCGTCCTCCGGAGCCATTTTGATCTGGTTGTATCCGCTGAAGCCGTCCATGAAAGAGAACATCTGGTGTCCGGAGGTGGCATCCACCAATGTGTCGATGTGTGGCAGCGGGAACTCATCTTTGGGACACGCTTTGTTGAGGTCGCGGAAGTCGACGCAAACTCGAATTTGGCCATTCTTCTTCTTCACAGGGACAATGTTTGCCAGCCACTCCGGGTACTGGATTGGGCGAATGAATCCTGCTTTCCGCAGCTTCTCGACTTCTTCCTTGATCTGTCTTTCTAAATCGGGGTGGTATTTCCGCTGGGACTGTTTCGCGGGCTTAGAATTCGGGAAGGTATCCAAGTGGTGCATGACCAGCTCCGGATCCAACCCGGGCATCTCCTCGTAGTGCCACGCGAAAACATCTGAGTTAGCACGTAGTAATGTTATCAGTTTCTCGCGGAACTCTCCGCTCAACTCCTTACTTACAAACACCGGCCTTTTGGGGCCTTTCCCGTCACTTAAATCAACTTCTTCTAGAGCCTCTTGCTGCGGCCTGGGCTGGTCTTGCATGCATTTCGGAGCGGGCTCCGGCTTGTCTATTACCTCTTCTTCTTCCGCCGCGGCACACGTACCGCCGGGGCCAGCGGTTTCATGATCATCCGCTGCCCCAGTGGACCGTCACAAATAATACACTGTCTTACCCCCTTCCTTCGTCTTAGTTATCTTTCTGGGGGTCGCGGCATCTATCGCGGCAGGATCTCTCCGGCGCGTCTCCGGCTTTTCATCTCTGATGTCCTCCCATCTTGGGATCTTGACTGCGCGATGCTTGGTGGTGATCGCCTGAGATACCTCGCCCAGCTCTGAGAAGTAGACCGCGTCTGAGAGGTGTGTTTCATTGGTATCAAAAGGATTTTCAGACGCGCGAACGGTGACCTTCTTTCCCGCCCAGATTCCCTTCAAGCATTGGTGGTAACTAGATGGTACGACCGCGTACTTGTGCATCCAACTTCTTCCGAGAATAATCTGATAATTTGGGTCCGCGTTGATGAGATGGAATTTAGTGGCCGAGCGGATTGCCCCCACTTCTAGGTCTACCACCACGTATCCCAGGGACTGCTTCTTGTCGCCTCCAAATCCCGTGATGGTTATTGGCGATTCCACTATTCTGTTAGATTGTATTCCCGCTTTCTGGAACGTCGACATTGGCATCAGGTTTATGGAGGCTCCGCCATCTAAGAAAGTCCTCTTTAGCTCCATCCTGTTGACACGGGATGTAACGTACAGTGGGCGGTTATGGGGGTAAGGCACCCGTCGATCCACGTCCGAGAAGGTGACTGAGTTGGACTCGTCGCGGATCGTCCGCGGGACTGACCCTTCCGCGGTCATGCATGACTCCTGATGAACCTCCGCGATGCTGACAATCGCCTTGGTAATTTCCAATCTTGCCACCGGTGTGAACCCGAAACCGTCGAAGAATGCGCGGAACTTTGCACTGTTCTGTAATGTTTTGGCCGACGCATTGGGGTCTGGTATCACCGCGGGGGCTGGACCTTCCCCGAATTCTTCCGTTATTTCGTAACACGAGACCATGTAGGCCCCTGCTTCTTCATCTTCTCCTCCCACGTAGTAGTTGCTTTCGGCCTCGTCATCATCATTGTACATGAACGGGTAACACTCCGCCATGTTGACCTCCCCGTTGTTTCCGTGGGCTGGATATGGTTCGTCGCGGACGTCGCGCCGTCCTATCCTTAGCTCATTCGCATTCTGCTTCCGTTTGAACAACCTCTTCAACGACCAACAATCGCTTGTCGGGTGCTTGGTGTGCCTATGGTACATACAGTATCTTGGGTGCTCGCGGTCCTCCCGCGTCGGTTCATACTCCACTGGGGGGAGTGCCAACTCTCCATCCTGCACCCATGTGTTCACCAAGGCTCGCACTTCATCCATCGTACAGGGGAAGTCTGGTGCAGGCCCCATCTCGCGATCTCTCCGCTTTCGTCCTCCCGCGGCCTGCTGAGTACGCGGCACATCCGCGACAGCCACAGTGGCGCTGGCGGCCTTGCCTTTCCACGCATCCTTTCTTGCCGGTTTAACCACATGGCGGATGTTGTACGCCGACTCCAACAAGGCAGAGAATGTTCCCAACTTCAAATTAATGAGCAACATTTTAAATTCGTCCATCATCCCACCGATGCAAATTTCCACCAGTTGTACCTCCTTCGCGGACTCGGTGCAATCAACTGCACGATCCTGAAACCTCCTGATGTAGTCCACCACGTCTTCTCCGCTAGCCTGCGTTTCTTTCGTCAAGCTGATCACTGTCACCTTCTCGCGGACCTGGAAAAATTTGGCGTAGAAGCTGTTCACCATTTCTTCCCAGGTGGTGATCAAGTAAGGCTCCAGGTTGACGTACCAAGTATACGCGCGCGAGGTGAGGGACTTCGAGAATTCCCGTAGCCGCAAGTTATGATCAGACGCGTGGACCCCCAGGGACTCCATGAAACGGACCACATGTTCCTGGGCACTTCCCTCCTTTCCGTCAAACTTTACAAATTTTGGTGGGGTATACCCCTCCGGGTAGGGTAGCGATAGGATCGTCATAGGATAAGGCGGGCGGATATCCGGGCTAGGGAGAGAGGGCAAGACCATCTTGGTTTTCTCCTTAGTGAGGAGAGCTTGTACGTCCGCCAAGGTGATAAACTGTCCCGCGGATGAGGCCCCAACTTCAGTGATGGCCGGCTCTTTTCTGCTCGCCTCACTCGCCTTCTGCTGCGCTAGCAGAGCCTGGACCTCCGCCATGGTAATATAGGGTCCCGCGGAGGGCGTGCTAGCACCTTCAGCGGCTGCCTCCTTGTGGCGATCTCCAGTGTTATTTCCCGCGACGCCTCCTACGAGTATAGGGCGTAAGTGGGGAGGCACCGTTGGGGGAAACTGGGGCTGCATTGTCTGGCTAGTGCTGCCCCCCGCTTGGTTTTGTGGCGGTTCGTCGTTTTGACCGACCGCGTCCTTTGGGAGCGCCGCCGAGATGACTTCGGTGAGACCAGTAAAGGCCGCGAGCAGCTGTCGCTGCGTCTCGAGGAACTGCCGCTGACCGTCCTGGAGAGCCCGCAGCGCCTGCGCCGCCGTGCCCGCGCTATTGGTTTCCTCGACCTCCTCGATAACTGGCGTGCCGTCGTGTTGTGCCGCCATAGCGTTACGGCGTGATAGCGGCCGCTCGATGTATTCCGTGGAACGGGTACTAACCATAAACCAAAAGACACCTCCCCAGCAGAGTCGCCTAAATGTGGGTGAAAGCGGGTTCTGTGAGGTCGCTTACGTGTACAAAAAGTGAGCTGGAGAGGTTCGATTGGTCGATAATCAGTACCAAGGGAAAAAAGGGGAATAATCTCGTGGGGTGAGGGCTGGAGTAAGAGGTACGGAAAAGACAAAGGCAACGTGTCTGCTTTGCTCTCCGCGGGGGTGAGTGACGTCTGCCCTTTCTGGAATCAGATGAGTGAGGTCACCTTCTCTCCGGGGAAGAATGTTCTCCTTCCTCAGAATCAGTGCTCTCTCCCTCTCCTTTTCCAGAAAAGTCAGCCCCTCTATCATTGGGAATGTCAGGGGTATTTATAGGGCACATGGGCCTAGGTCAAGCCCAGGACGGCGCTCCTATAAGACCCCAACACGTGTCCCTCCCGTACCTCCAGGTCGCGGAAGACTCGTCCTCCCGCGGAGGATCTCCGCGGGGGAACCCGCACTTCCGCGACGTTACCTCCATCCCAAGCCACAAGAGCTTCCCCAATTCCCGCAAGAGCGAGGTCGCGACCCGCGGCGATCGTATGCCTTCCGCGGGATCCCTTCCGAGCCTGCCTTTCAGGTCCGAATAGGGTCCCGGGGTCTTCTTGTAACTCCCGTATCAATTCCGGTACATCTTTCAGTTCTCCCTGGCTGGGCCCGCGGTGGGGGTCCCGCGGGGTCTTCTCTTCCGCAGGTCAGTTCCGCGGGCATCCATCTTAGTGTGCTATGTGTTTCCTTCCCATTGGTCAGTCAAACGTTTTCTTCAACAGGTGTTTTGGCTAAGGCTGACTTTCCGCGTGGACCTGTCGGCCATGTGTCCATCGTCCATTGGTTGGTCAAAAGGTTTTCCCTGATGACATGTCAATAATTTTGACCGCGCCTACAATAGTCATATGGTAAGTGTTTTGATCCACTGAGTGAGAGTCAGAAAGCATATCTTCAACCAAGTAAATAAGCATATTCGTATCTTACTGGTAGTTGAATCACTGCCGGATACCAATGAGGGGTTGGTTCAGTTGTGGAAACTCGGACTTCGTTGGACAAAATCTTAGTTCGAGTCTCCATTAGCCCTTTATTGAAACTAAACATACTCCTAATACTACCCGCACGTGGTGAGACTTCAGCTTCGGTTGACCTTAGCATTGACAATTGCAGGGCTGGCCCAATGGGGAGGCCCAAGAGACCGCCGCCTTGGGCCTCCATATTTTGGGTAAAAATGGGGCACCCTTTCCTAGATAAGTACATATATTTTCTGTATGCAACTATAATACAAACTCCTTTGGTGGTTCAGTGATAAAGTGTTTGCTCTTCCATATAAGATGCTTAGGTTCAAATCCTGATAGGATATTTATGTAGGGCACTATCCTACCACTTAGCCTAGGGCATCCAAATATCTTGGGCCGGCCCTGGACAATTGACATCTTTGCTTAGTGTGCAAGCTATTTTCGACCTCTAAAGGATTATGTTTCACCACAATAGGCATACAATTCCGCGGAATATTTCAACCCTCTAGTAGCTTTCTTGATACAAAAGCATCCATGCCTTCTCATTTGGATAGAAGTATTATCCACTTTTAGGACGCTTATTTGACTCAAAAGAATTACAGTAACAAATTCTTTTAGGAAAGAGTGAAAAGACAAAAAGGAAACCCAATATAATAATGACAAGTGTGGGAGAAATCAAACGTGAAACATGAAAAGTACCCAAGTGCAAATCAAGTAATGAGAGAAAAAGCACAGAATAACCTCGGTCATGCCCTTAGTTAGTAGTATATAATCCTTCAAAGCTGCCACGTGCTCCTGCTCTCAATCTTTTCACCGCGCTCGCAGTCTTCGCTCTCGCGAATTTTAGTGGCTTGAGATGTGATTGAAAGACGCTTTTACGCTCTCGCTCGTTCGCTCTCACGCTCATGCACGCGGATGCGAATTATTTTGCACGAATATAAAGAACAAGGGGAAGGATGAAGCATGTAATTTCGAAAATCAAACAAATAACACATCCCCTCTATTTTACATAATTTATAATTATGGCAGGAACTACCGGAAATCATAGAAGGCACTAGGTAGAGTATCTACTATCCACTCCACCAAGTAGCAGTAATTAAGATGGGGTGAATCACGTTTAGCACTCTCTTTAATCTTTATGTCACCTGAGAAATCTCATGCCCCTCAAAAAAAAAAAAGGCTGACTGCTTCTTTAAATCATGTGCCTTAATACTTTATTTTAAACAAAGAAACGAAGGTGAAGGACAAAAAAGGAAACAGAGTTGTGAACTTGAAGAGGATGCATGAAGGCAGGCCCCTCGGATGCGTTGTACTCAATTTTGTCTGTACCGGTGTTACGATGCATTTTCAGCCATTGGAAGGGCCGGCCTTCGAGCTCGAACAATTCGGAATGCACCGAAGTGTCGTGTATGGGCAAAAATCAGCTCAGCTCAGGGGATTTGAGCTCAAGTATTATAGGACAGGTACCAATCAAGTAGTTGGAGAGCAAGCACAATAGTCAAAAGTAAATCTTGATAGAAGGTGAACCATAATTATATGGCAAGGAAAGAGGATAAGATGTGAAAGAAATCAAGCCCCACAAGATATCTGTGGCATGGCTCTTGTTCTTTTGGTACAGAGAGAGAAAACAAAAAATAGTCCAAACAAAATGAAAAATCATTGAGTATAATTTACTTGTTCGAACAATTTTTTTTTTCTTTTTTGTAGAAACGGGAATTTCATTCATTGCAAAAGCTGAAAGAGTATACAAAGTACAGTGGAGCGCCCAACAGGGAGCGGGCCGGCCTAGGGGTGAGCCTAGCGCCCTTGGGCTTGGGCAACCCCCGGGCTAGGCCAACAAAAAATTGATTATATATATTACACATTATTTTTGCCAAAGGCATGCAGCAAGCAAGCCTTTAATGCAGTTGGCAACACAGCATGGACTGGAAGTTGGTTTACGCGAGTTCGACTCCTGTAGGGAGCGATTTCATTTTTCCTTTACAATATGTAGGCATAAATACTTTTTGAGAAAAATGTTGCAAAAGTACTTTGTTGTTTTGTTGGTCGCGAGCCAGCGCATGCCTTTTAAGGCTTGAGGAAAGAAGGTTTCAACTCTTGCGCCCAACATTGGAAGACTTCTTTTACCTTCTCACTGAAACTAAAGCTCTCTTTGGAACCTAGGGAAAGAATAGAAATAATTGAAAAGAAAATTAGAGAAAACCTGGAAGAAAATAGAATTGAGTTTTGAAATTTTCCATCTTTTTTCTTTAAGAACCAAACAAGGAAAGAATTTTTTTTAAAATTCTCTCTTTTTTTTCACTTCTTTCTACAAGTCCCCACATAAATAAGACTATAGTAACAACTTTATGTTTGTCACGAAATATCTTTAGGCACATAATGATACTTTTGTGACAATATTTTTTTTGTCACTAATATAGTTTAGTGAAATTGCATGTCAATATATAGGTCAATTTTCTTTTAGTTTGATTTGAAGAATTTGCCTAATAAGTAGATTTTTTTTTTTTAAAAAAAAAAAACCGGATCACCAATCATAAAACACTATAACCAGGGTTTCATCTTAATTTTAACTTTTTGATCACAGAATCTGAAAAGGGAAAATGACGGCTCAGGACGTGTTTTGATAATTAATACCCGCCAAGGATATGCTAAGAACATTTGTTAATGCTGAAAATGTCATTGACGGGTATTAATTATCAAAACACGTTCTTAGCCGTCATTTTCCCATCTGAAAATGCACATATATGGTAAAGCACTAGTCCCTTCTCCCATTTTTAGTATGTGAAAATAGATCCGGGGCATGCTGTGTGCACAACATGCGTGTTGTGCACAATTTGGGCTGTCTGTTCGGCCATCCGACAGTCCAAATCTCGTCTCGGCAATGAACAGCAAAATCCGGACCGTTGGATGTCCGAACGGACAGCCCAAATCATGCACAACACGCATGCTGTGCAATTGTGCACAGCGGGCCTCCCCATTTCGCGAAAATAACAAAAGACAATGGTAATGGCTAATTTCTACTTCTACTTTGCCAGATAATTTTCAGTCACGTAACAGAAAAAAGGGCATCCACAATAATAAAGAGTAGCTTCCAGATAAAGCTCAAACGGGCAAGATTCTCTATCCTCCATTGACAGCTACAAAACAGAGGTCTAAAACGGCTCATATCTCTTTGAAGATAGGCCAGGACCATCCACAAAGAACAAACCTATCAAGTGGGTCTCCCATCCCTTTGTTTTGCTCAAAACAGTTCTAGTTTGGCAACACAAATTTTTAACCTATTCAACTTTTAGTCACAATAACGATATTACCTATAGAGCCAAAAGATGAACGGTACGGATAAGACGATACTGGGATAAATGGAGGAAAAGGAGAAGTGTGATGAATGACACTCTCCTTCATTTAATGCCGGGATTACGTAAAACTCATATACCAGGAACTTCCATATAGCGTAAATCTGTTGAAAGGCAACGATCCTTTCAAACGATCAACGAAAAGGAATTTGTATCATGCACAGAGATTACTCTCCTAGTCGCCACCAACAAACTGTGGAAACAAACGTAGGCCAAAATAGGAAAGGGTGTCAAAACAGGTTCTCGGCTCATATCGTGGCCCCGAAACAACGCAACAACAAGAACCTCAGTACCAGTCCAATGCACTAGTAGGAAATGACCATAATTTAAGAAAAAAAAATACCCACATTCCCATTATTTTGGGGGTGGAGTGTGTAGAATTTGTATAATGAAGGAACGCAAGGTTCAACCGTAAGAGCAAGTGCACCAGTGAAGGTATATGGGGCATATTAGGTAAACTAGAGAAGGAAAGTCCCAAAATTGGGCTGCACCAGAATAGCAAAACAGAGAGGTAAAATACCTTTTGATGGATTGTGTTAGAACATGTGTGAACGTTGAGTCCCACATCGGATAAACAGAAAAAGAGTTGGACCTTAATATACAATTAGATGGCTTACCACTTACAAGGCTTAGCCTTTTAAGTGGATATGGGTCATTCAATGTATATTGGGCCCAAGTAATGTGGTGGACTCTTTGTCGTTACACTCCCATACAAATTGGGCCTTGAGCACACAGTGGCGGGTCGATGCATCGGACGAACTCCCCAACAGATTGGTTCGGTATAGTTACCAAGGAACTGTTCATGAGCAATTGGTTAAACAATAGTTTCTCTCTCCTGAAAAGTGTTCATCTGTCCTCTCACCCACTTCCTCTCTCTCTACACCTCTCTTTCTCTCTCTCCCTTTGTTATAGTATTTCATAATATTTTATAAGAATAGAGAAGATAATAGAGATGATTGGTGTATGGTTGAGAGAGATTTAAGTAGGTAAAATGAAAAAAAATGGACTGTTGGATAGGTAAAATGCATTTTGCTTGGTGTACATGCTCTTAAGGAATTCAAATCATACACAAACCGATTGCTTCAATCACGAATAGCTCTTGAATACGAGCATGGGCCCGTTAGATTATCCCAGTTTATCCGCTTATTTGATGAATTTGCCAATCAAGACACAATTTAAGTAATGAATTCAGAGGCAAAATAAGCAAATAAGCTAACGAGATCGCATCGGGCTCTGAGTTGAGGCAATAGACAGATTCTTAGCTCAAATCACAGCCCAAACCAATGTGCCCAGCAACAATGAACTCTATACCCATCCAATGCAGGAGTACTATGAGAGACCATCATTAGAGTTGAAAAAATACTCTCATTCTCATTAATTTTTAGGTCAACATATGCAATATGCAAAACAATTACTCACAACAAATCTTGGAGGAACCAAAAAAAAAAAAAAAAGTAGAAATTTTAGAGGGAAAAAGTAAACAGATTTTTTGTAACTTGTGAGCTCATGTCATTGCCTAAAACAATGCACCAACAGAGCAACCCTATACCAAATCCAATGCACAAGTAATAAGCAAATGACAATCATTGAAGAAGAAAGAAGAAAGAACACAATACCCACATTTATCAGTTTTGTTCATTGGGACAATCCCTTGCAAAATGCCCTTCTTCCCCACAATTATAACACGCCCCACCTCTTCCTCCTCCGCCGCGGCCGCCATACCCCCGCCCACCGCCTCCTCGGCCTTCGACATACTCCCTCCCACCTCGGCCGCCACCTCCACGACCACCACCACCACCACCACCACCACCGTAACCCCACTCCCCCCCACCGCTACCGCCGCCCTGGTAACACTCCCTCGCTAAATGACCAATTCCCCCACAATTATAACACTCCACTCCGCCTCCCCCTCTTCCGCCGTATCCATCTCTCCGGCCGCCGCCCCTCCCGTACCCACCGCCGCCGTACCTGCCGTAACCGCCGCCGCCGCCAAACCCCCCTCTCCCGCCAAAGCCCCCGCCACGGCCGCCGCGTCCGGACCGGAAATATCCGGCGGCGAGACTGACCACGTCGACGGCCTTGGTCCGGCCATCCTCGCCGGAATCGACGGCGAACTCGACCCGCTGGCCCTCCCGGAGGGTCCGGAACCCGTCGGACCGGATCTCCGTCTGGTGGACGAAGAGATCCTCGCCGCCGTCGTCCGGCGCCAAGAACCCGAACCCCTTCTGGCCGCTGAACCACTTCACCGTCCCCGTTGACCTCTGCGAACCCTCCATTCTTCTAGGAGGTTCTGGGAACAAGTAATCCGTGCTAGTGTTTCAGAAGCTCCTCCGTATCAGATGATTATAGAGATGGAGAAGAAACCCATGTTGGAGGAGAGTGGAGGAGAGAGAGAATACGGTAATGGCGGCGGACGTCTAAAGCGGAAATGTGGCTCTGACAGGGTCGGAGCAATTTTTTAAGTGGCTGGTTTTGGGGTGTGGGGCCAGCGTCGGTGTGATCGGACGGTGGATAAGGGGTTAGTGGACTTTTTAATTTCCATCTACGGTTGAGACGCTTCTGCTGCGTTATCCATACAAACTTTTTCTTTTTGGTAGTAATATAATCCAATTGAATGTTTCTTTTTTGGAAATGATTTTTCAAGCACCATCTTTTTTACAATTCACGCTTTCCTTCTTCTTTTTTTTTTGTCTTTTACACCCGTGAATTTACGATGTTGTCCACGGATGTTTGAAACAATGTGTTAAAATAAGGGCAATAAAGTAAATTTATGTAAATAAAGACCAAAAATATAATGTGAATTGTAAAAAGGGAATGTGAAAATCACTTTCCTTTTCTAAATTACACTATGCGCTCTAAAAGTTTTAGCGTCTAACCATACATAATTAAGTGGAGTCAGTAAGTTAACAACCAAAAAAAATTTGAAATCTATCTTTATTAGAGGGGAAGGAACAACAAATCTATTTGCAGAGTTAAAGAGGAGTGACCTCATTAGTAGTAATTTATTGTTCCTATTGTTCCAGGAAATGAACACAATGCTAGTAAATTAATATTCTATACAAATGTGTTTGTGCTTCCCAAGCTTCCAAACCTTTAATTCTACATTTTTTAGATCTTAATTTTTTAAAATAAAATTGAGAGGGAACATGGAGAGAGGGTGGAAAAAGAGAGAGAACATGGTGAGAGGGTGTGTCGTTAGACTTACATCAATACAACTTCTTTCTTTTGTAAAAAAAATATATATATATGGAGAGATATATATATTTAGAGAAATGGGGTAGTTAAGTTTTACGGCTTATTAGATAAAAAGACAAATAAATATTGCACTTGTTTTTGTGCTTTGTTTGTGTTACATCTTTCACAATTGTAAATTAGTTGAGTTCATTATATTAATACTTTAATTCAAAACATAACTGTAGATATATGTCTTCTAGTGCATATACTGGGAACAACGCTACCATGCATCCAACACAGGGGCGAAAAAATTTTAAGTAACTTTTTTATTGATTAGCGTTGTGCTCTTCAATAAAACGGGACCAAAAAATTACCAATTTGATTTTTTTTTTCTAATCATCAAATGAGCACAACGCTATTATCTATACGAGTTTTTTATGAAAACATCTCTTGAACTATCACCACTTTTTTTACTTTATCCTCGAACTATTAAAATCACCTATTTCGCCATCGAACTACCAAAACCCACCTATTTCGTTTCAACCCTAACTCCATCCATATTGTCCATCCAAAAACGCAGCACATGACATATTGAAGGGCAAAAATGGGATTTGGCTCTTAACTCCCAAACCCACACCCTCCCAAACCACACCCCACACACACGCAACCCAAATTCCTATACTAAAAAAATTTAATGATGACGAGACTATATAAGTTGGACACAATTTTTTTTTTACATATAATAATTGCAATTTCTAAAATTCTTATCGTGGCGGTCGACACCACTAAACCCCGGTCCCATCCTTGCTCCCACCAGACGCAAGAAGCAGTCAAATAACCGGGCGTTGATCGGAGGCGAAGAAGCTGAGAGTCCTCGTGAAGAAGCAGTCAAATAACCGGGCATTGATTGGGGAGTCGGGCGTCGTTCCGGAGTTGATTCATCTGCTCCGGTGTAGCGATTGTAATACATGGTTTGAGAGTGAAACGGTCTTCACTTATATCTAAACAGGAAAGGAGGTTTTTTTTTTTTGGGTAATTGATGCATTTTATAACCAACAACCAAGAAAACCAGTGGGAAAACCCAGAAACAAAGGTAACCTATACATGGGAAACCTACAACAATCTACAGGAAAGAATCAAAACTCTAATGAGGGGGAGTTCGCAGAATTCTAATAGGAAGGTTCCAAAGATGACATGATCTTGCGTTTTCCACTGAGATTGGGAAATGTTTCCAGGTAGAAACTCGAAGCCTCAAATTTTCCTCTAAGCAAGCAGAAACCACTTCAGGGCTCCGCACTCTTCCACCAAATACCCTAGAATTTCTCTCAAGCCAAATGTGATACACTGTTGCAGCAAAGGACAGCTTGATAAGAAGAGCTCGAAATGAGTTACTTTTGCAGTGAGCCAATATCCAATTCAGTTCCATATCAAAGTTCCCAGAACTTCTAATAGTTTGAAACTTGATCAATATAGACTGCCAAATCTGACTAGAGTGGGAGCATTCAAAGAAAAGGTGATTGGCAGTTTCATCATGTTGCAAGCATAAGATACAACGAGGGTCAATAGGCATACCCCATCGCATTAGTCTATCTCTGGTGGGCAGCTTGTGAAGGCAAGCAGTCCACAAGATAAAAGCCCATTTAGGGACATTTTGAGAAAACCAAACAACAGAAGACCATGTTACCTTAGGATTCTTGTTTCTGATAGCTTCCCAAGTATGTTTAGTTGAATAGCTACCTGAAGGGGAGCAAGTCCAAGTGACCACATCCTTATTGTCCCCAAGAGGAAGAAGAGAGGCAGGGGTGGAGGATTGAATCTGCTGGATGACCCTATTGCGTGGTCTAGGCCAATGCCAAGCACCATGCTCAATAACAGAACTGACTTTGTCATAAAGGGATGAGCCAAGCCTGGACACAGTTCTATCATCAAAGAGTTTGTACAGAGGGCCTTTCGGGTGCCAATTGTCCAACCAAAGGAATGTAGACTTGCCATTGCCTATAGTATCTTTAACAAAGAGCTGACCCAAATCTCTTAACTTCATAAGTTTCCTAATTGTCCACGAACAATCAATGGGGATAGGCATGTACCAGATGTTATGATGTTTGATGATATAGCTATGCACCCACTGGACCCATAAAGTATCTTCCTTTTTGCTTAAAGCCCACAGGTGCCTTAACATGGAGGTTTTGTTCCACATTTTCAGAGATTTGAAACCCAATCCACCCTCTGCTTTCGGAGTACAAACATCCATCCACTTCACTTTAGCCCCAGCCTTCTTTAGATTAAGTCCTGACCAAAGAAATGCTCTGAGTAAAGCTTCCACTTCTTTTATAACTTTCTGAGGGAGAATAAACAGAGAGCACCAGTAGGTTTGCATGCTGAAGAGAACAGATTGGATCAGAAGAGCTCTGCCCCCAAATGAGAGGGTTCTATTTGTCCAACTTGCTATGCTTTGTTGGGTTTTTTCCTTAAGCTTTATACAATCCTCATACTTCAACCTTGTAGAGATGAGAGGTACTCCAAGATATCGCACAAGTAATGAGCCTTCTGGGATGGGGAGTATTATGAGAATAGCAGTCTTCGTCTCATTACTAACACTTGAAAAGAAAATCTGACTTTTCTGTAAATTTGGCTTCAACCCTGAGGAGTGATAGAATTCATCCAATACATACTTGATAAGTTCACAGGAAAGGAGGTTGGGGTTTGGGGAACCATTTTCTCACCACATGATTCTGTTCACCCAAGGGAAAACAAGCCACGTTTGCATATCGAAGTCTATCGCCGGCGCCGGAGCTATCAAAGCCCTTATTTTTGTCTTGAAATTGGGAAAAGGGTAAGCTATTATTCTCTGTCTTTCTTCAAATTGGAATATATATATATATATATATATAATATATATTCATATAAAGAAAGAGGAAAACAGAAGCAATTTTGGGGGAGGAGGAAGAGGCAGTATAATCTCTGTATTTTATCCCCATGTGTGAGTGTATATAGAGGCCAAAATGGAGGGAAACCCACTGGTTTTGCCGCCAGATATGTTGGGAAGGGTGGAAGTACTATTCTGTTCTTACTTTGGTGGGTGAAAATGTCATTTGCTGTGTTTTTGGACGGAAAATGTGGATGGAGTTAGGATTGGGACGAAATAGGTGGATTTTAGATAGTTCGAGAATGAAATAGGTGGTTTTGGTAGTTCGAGGACGAAGTAAAAAAAAATGGTGATAGTTCGAGTTATGTTTTCATAAAAAACTCTATCTATACTAACCAATAGTATTTGCTAAAATTATTTTTTTTCCCTTTCTTTTTTTACACTTCATAGAATAAGAAAAATCTCTTCTAACATATAAAGGATGAGTCCTTTTTGGTGTGGACAAAAAAAAATTGGAGCTGACCCATATTTTTCATTTCCCTAATTGGACAAAATATTTACATTTTGTAATACGTATACTCTCAATAATTTTACAAAAATCTTGTGAAAATCTTGTTTTATAGTAGTAGTTGCAATTAAATAAAAGTCTTTATTGTTTTAGGAGCTCTTGCATATATAAATTTTAATCAACTTTCTATTTCTTATTTTATTTCATTACTCGTGTTGTGCCCGTTTGATGAATGAAAAAGAAAAAAAAACTAACATCAACTCTTTTTTTTCCTCCTGTTGTTCTGTGCAATGGGAACAATGCTAGTAAATACTCTACATAAATGTGTTTGTGCTTCCTAAGCTTCCAAACCTCTTAATCCAAAAATTTTGAGATTTTAAAATTTTTTTAAAATAAAAGAGGGTGGACAAAGAGAGAGAACGTGGTGAGAGAGTGTGGCGTTAGGCTTATCTCTATACAACTTCTCTCTTTTGTAAAAAAAATGAATATGGAGAGAGAGAGAGAGAGAGAGAGGTACTTCTAGTGCAGGACTGGGCCGATCGGGCTAGCCCTTTGTGTTATTGTTCAAACCCAATTTGAATTATCTCAATCAGAGTTCTAAGAAAACAGTTATGCTTGAAATACATTTCGCGATGAAACACAACCTTCATAAATTTTGTCACTAAAGGTACCCCAATTGGCAACGAAATACATTTTCACCGCCAAAAGTGCCCCATTTGGCGGCAAAATATTTTTTGTAGCACGGTTGAAAGTGAGACGAATGAGAATGGAGGACGGAATTTAATTTGGAAGTCGATCATGACATTCATTTTTTCAACTTTTTCTATATGAGAGTTTTCGTCTCAGTCCAAATAAAAAAATGAGATGTATTCTCTAGGTTACGATCTCAGTTTCTAGATGACTGAGATTAAAGGTTTTTTTATCTCGGTTTTTTCGAAACGAGATATATTCTTTCATATACAATCTCAGTTTTTCAAAAACTGAGATTTATTCTTTAAGTTACAATCTCACTTTTTAAATTTCTGAGACTAAAAAATCTTTTCATGTCAATTTTTTTGTATAATTGAGATTAAAACTATAGTCCATAATATATTATTACGCTTTTACAACAAATGAGATCTTCTTAGTTTTTAAACCGTGATCTTTAGGCCATTTTTGTAGTAGTGAACCTTCAAAGATTAATATAAAAAAATTTGCCGTTAAAAAAAGAAGAAGAAAGAAAGCAAGAAAGCAAGTCCCGTGCCGAGGACTTTTTCGACCGTTAGATTCAAACTAACTTTCTCGCTTGCTTTCCGTGCATAGCACATGTATCGCCAAGAAATTACTCCCTCATTCCTAAATTGCTTGTCCCTTTTGGGGAAGCTAAATATTAAGAGCATGTACACCAATGAAAATGTAAAAATGCTCATCAACAGTGCACTTTTTTCATTTTACCTACTCACATCTCTCTCAACACTACACCAATACTATTTATTTTACCTATTCTTTATTAAAATATCAATTTTTTCCAAGCCTTTCTTCATTGGAGAGAGAGAGGAGGAGGAGAGAGAGAGGAGGAGGAGGAGAGAAACTAATTGTTTAATGGGTTGCTCATGAACAGTTGTTAGGTAAAAGAAGCTAACAACTGTAGCTGAATGGATTATAACGTGAGTTTTACCAAAGCTGCTGTGGGTGAAAATTTCAATCCTTGGTTAGCTAGAGTACCTTTTTCGGCAGTTTTCCTTAGCTGGTAAACTTGCTCTAAGAGGACAAGCAATGCACCAATTTCAAATTGCGAGACATAGTTTTACTATATTGTCCTTTGTATTCTACTGTATCTTTTTAACACAATGATGACTACTTTTTAGGGACAGTTTTGAAAAACTAAAAACTTTTAGTTTGACTTTTCAAATGAATAAATATTTTGGGACATTCAAAAAAGGAAAGAAGGATAAGCAATTTGGGACGAGGGGTGTAATACCGACGAAGAATCATCTGTTCCAAAAATCCCTATGCTCTCTGTGTCGAGGGATTTTCTGACCGTTGGATTTGAAACATGAAAAAAATCACATAATCCAACGGCTAAAAATCCCTTAACACATAGCCACTCGGGGCGCAGAAATTTTCAGGAGAGAGGGGATCGGACCCCAGTAATACATTACCTAATGTACAGAGTGAGTTTTTCTTTCTTTAAAATCTACGAGGGAGAGTACCGCTTCAATTTCTTTCTCAAATTACAATGGAGGTTGGAGACAGGATCAGTGCATTGCCCGACGCGATCCTTCACCAAATCCTCTCCGACGCCGACGTCCAAACCGCAGTTCAGACCTCCGTGCTGGCGAAACGATGGAGGTATGTTTGGACTTCTCTACCTAACCTCGAGTTGGATCATAAAGATTTCTTCACCCGACGGGAGGAAGATCGTGGCTTACCTCTCGACACCAAACTCCGACGTTTCACACATTTCGTCGATGGGGTCTTGTCCCGGAGAGACAACTCAGATCTCTGCGCCTTGACCCTCGTATGCCCTTGTGATAAAGTTGATCCGAGCATTATTATCGAGAAATGCTTATGTTACGCAGTTCGCCACAACGTTCAACGACTCTATCTGTGGGTCACCAAGGGTGGGGAGAGATTCGAATTCCCTAGCTGCCTTATAAACTGCGTATCACTACAAGTGCTGAAACTTAAATGTTCAGGCATTACGTCTCTGGACAACCCGTTGCATTACTGGCCACCGCTGCGCTTGCCAATGCTGAAAATACTGCACATTCAAAAGTTTTGGGATTCTGCCAATTTCATCGCTGGAACTGTTGAGCATTGTCCCAGTTTGGAAACGCTGATTTTGGATGGTATAGGAACTTATAATCTAAACATCACCGCTCCGAAGCTTAGGAGGCTGGACATATTCTACGAAACGCACGGGTTACGTGGCTCGTTACATTATGAATCGGTGGTCGCAATTTCTGCGCCGAGACTAACTTCATTCAAGTTGAGAGGAAATTATGTTTCACCTGTATTTTCTACGGTGAGCCTTCCTTGTCTGGCCATTGTGTATATCGACTTGGGCCCAAAAGGAGCTCCGGGTAATGAAGATAGGTTCCCACTCGACGTGATGAACATGCTCGGACGGCTTGGAGAAGCAAAATACGTTACATTGTCCTCGAAGACCCTGCAGGTAATTGGTTATCTCTGCACATATTGATCAATCCTTTATTGAGGTTGGTTTTACATGATTTTAGTGTTGCTTTTAGGGCATGTAAACTTGCTATGATTTGCTTCAATCCAGTAGTTTATTTCGGGCATTGTTTTAGCTATCTTTTGTTGTAATTAACTTTTTGCCCGATCCCAACCGCAACATGCAAGAAGTAATCTGTAATTAGAACTTGTGGAAAGGAATATGAAGGGACGGAAAGTGAGAGAGCAATGATAGGAGAAAAGTTATTACTGAAAGAAAGAGGTAAGAGGATGAAAGGGAAGTGACGGGCGCATTTTGTACAATGGTTATGTGGCTGCAATCTGCATATAGCTAGTGCGATGAGGTTGTAGTTTCAACTCCTATGGAAAAGAAGAGTAGTACCATTGCTGATGGGTTAGGTTAGGGTCTGGGGGTAGTTCCCAATCATTGGGGGTATGGGCGGGGGAGGATTGAAGACATATCTAACCTTTGGCAATAATGCACAAAGTGGCTGCTCTCAAAATACCACTGGCCTTCCTATACTTGTTTTGCTGCGGAACCATACCCCCAAATCAAAGCCGAATGACACACAAAAAAAAAAAGACAGAAGGGGAGTGAGAAGTAAAATTTTTGTTTGTTTGCCAAAAGATTTTGCATTTTGAATCTCTTAAGTGACCTGCTGCACTCCACTCTCATGTATAGCCATCTAGTTTCTCATTAGTCATGTGCACTCTCAAAGAACTAACTACTAGCTGTTAGCCTGTTATAGTGTAATTCTTCTATCATTACACTGTCTTTGTTGTTGATTCCAAATTGCTCTGTTTAGTTGATTTATTTCTCTCATGTGGCAAGGTTCTTGCAAAGGATCCCGGCTTGCTCAAGAGTCATCCTTCTCCATTTCATCAGTTGAAGCAGCTAAAGTTGACACAGCCAATGGAATGTTCTTGTGATTATTTTTATGATGGGCAATGTTCTAGTGTTACTCTGCCGCTAGACGTTATAAGCTACCTGACACAGGGTTCCTTATCTGGTGGCACCTTGGTTGTGACCCCTGAGGTAGCAATCAGCCCTTGGTTGTGATCCCTGAGATGTAATTGACTTCCTCCCTATTATTTTCATGCTTGCTCCAATTTGAATTGAATTTAGTACATATGAATGATTCATGTCATTATCGTTTCCCCTATTAAACTGCAGATATGTGTGTATTTTAAATCAAAGTTTTGGACACCTATTTATCTTGATACCTATTTAGCAGTTTTTGCTCCAACTTTATCTTGATCATGGTTGTTAAAATCCTACGATACAGGACGATTCGTATCTTCTTCTTTAAAAAAACTATACGCTTCCCACCCCATATTGTTTTAGTATAGATATCCTACGAGGCTACGATACGATGGCGCATCCTACGATACATTCGTGTATCCTGTTTCAGTACGTATCCTACGATTGCTTATTGAACAAAAGTTATACCATATTAGAGCTTGAATAGAAGGAAAAACGTATGTGGATCTTGTTTTGCCTAAATCAGATAAGTACTGTTCTTCTCTCCCCTTAACCAAGACACTCGAAAGCCTCAATGTGATTGACTCCACTTGGGAGACTCGGAATTTATCATTGTAGAAACTTTTTTTTGGTATAGAAAACACTTATTTTTCATATACAACGGGTTCTTACATTGTAATAAGGTATAACTATCTTTTTTTTCCCCGGTAAATGTAAAGGTATAACTATCTTTTATTGTATATTAGCTTTTGAACTTTATCAAAGTCTTATCAAGTTTATATGTGAGTATTTAGTTCTTGAGTATCTTTGTCTTGCTCTCATGTTAAATTAGTTCCAACTATTGCTCTCATGTTAAATTATGTCGAACTGATTCCATTCTGGAAAGATTCATGCTTCTATCATTGCTTGTAGGATAATCCGTATGGTTGGTAATAGTAAATCCTTCAAGAACCCTCTTTTGGCAAGCAGATACAGAAGTTGCAGGAAATAATCTTGGAAGAAACCTGCTGTTGTGACAGGCGGTTGGGTATTTAGGTTTTTGGTTCTTGGATATTCGTTTTAAGCATGAGGTTGGAACTTTAACAATCTCAGAAATGGTTGTTTTGCTAGCTAAATAGGTAACATATTATATGAACTTATGTATCAGTTGAATTATGGGTTGGGATTTGTTTCCATTTTGCTAAATTTTATGGTTGCACTCAAGATCTATTTTGTCGAACTTATATTTGTATATAAATTACTTGGCCAACCCTGCATGAGGATAAAGCTCCCAGGAGCAGAAATTGAACTTTATCGTGCTCTATTCTTCGTAGAGAGACAACAAATTCCCGTCAGATCCTAAAATCAACTTCTCATATCTGTCTTTATGAGATTCATCGAGGGCAAAAGCTGCAGCCTGAAACAACTATGTGCAAGTGGACTGTCCTTCCCGCCACTGCGTCTCTTATTTCATTCTGGCCGTAAATGATCTTTCGCTGAAGTAGGAATTCAATTCTTGTCCCAGGTTAGATTATCAGTTGTTGGGTTCTTTCATTTTCTCTCTTTCTTTCTATCGTTATCGTGCATACATTGCTGAAGTCTGCGTGCATTTCAATGGGGCAAGGACTGCTCTTCCTTAGTAATTTTGCAAGTATTTTATTTGATCAGCTGGGTGGTAGTAAGAATCAGAAGCAAGCTGTAGATGCTCCTGTGTTTTTCACTTTTTTGAGTTATGCTATCTATTTTTTTTCATAACTTTCTTTGCTGCCCTATTTGGTTAGGATCGAAAATGAGTCTTGCTGGAGCTTTCTCTCTTGCCTGTTTGCAGTTTTTATTGAACTCATGAAATCGCTCTAAGTACCTGTTCGCAGTTTTAAAGCTAGGATTATCTCTTTGGGCAAGATTTTTCACCCTTCCGCTCAGAATTGAGAGTTTAGGTCCGAAAGAGCCTCCTCTGTTATCGAAAGCAGACGTAATTGGTTGGTTAAATTTATTGTCATTGGTAGAGTTTGACAGAAATTAGTAAAAATGCATCTCAACTGGTTGACCCAATTTCTTGCCATATTGTATCTGTGCTAGATTGCCACACCTTGGCGAATTTGTCTAATCGCTATAAACCCTTGTAGTTTCTGTTGCTTTTGATCTATCTTTTTTGCTAAGCTAAAAGGAGGGGGCGACCAGGCATAGCAACCCTCCGCTCCACCAAGGGCTAGCGGGTCAAAGCCGGACAGAGGAGAATGACCAAATTCGAGAGGGGCGCCGCTGGCACAACTCGAACTTGCTGCCTCCTAGCTTTTGATAATTATAGACCAATGGCATAATACTGTTAACAGATAGTAATAAAATAATATTGTAGCAAGTCAAAAATAAAAAATTAAACTTCCAAATGTCAAAAATCACTAGATAAGAGCTTTATAACACTACATAAGAATGAGATTTTTCACAAAGAACCGACCTACGACAGTCCATAACAATTTTACGATGTGTTCTATTTTATATGTGGACGGACTGAATCTTCGACATTTTATTCTTTTGTTACTCCGTAAAAGATAAAATACATTTTCCAGGCCAACTTTTGTAATTTTTGTTGAAGATACTTTAAACACAATTTGCGTATGGCAATAGGCCCACAAGAGTTGGTTAAGCTCCTTTCCTACCTGCAAATAGGCAGTGAAGACGGATCAATTTTGTGACCCTCGTCCGGACCACCGTGAGACGGGTCTGGACAACCGGGAGATTCTGGAAATCTGGTCCAGACCACGGTGATGCTCGTTTGGGCCACGATGGAGCTGGTCCGGACCACCGAGCACACAAAATTACGCAAGAAGCGCATTTTTTTAGGATTTTTCTGATGTGCTAGTTTGCTTAGACTATAAAAGCAAAGCTACAGCTGAGTTCTACTGTAATTGTTCATCTTTTCATCATAGTGAAGCTCCCCAGCACCCCGTAGAATACGATTAGGCAAATTGCTTAAGTCGAAAACCACGTATATCGCGTGTCTTGTCTTTCGATTGCTTGCGTGTGTTCTCTTGCCCTAACATGCCCTATCTACAACCTTTATATTCTACCATAATCGCAGTTGTTTGTCCACATTCAAGCCCCGTTCCGCTAAGGAAAATACTAAGTGCTTAATTTTTAAAATTAAATGTGATATATTGCGAGAGAATGACCTCTCTCGTAAAATGAAAAATAAGTATTTAAAAAATAAAAACCTTAACAAAACGGGGCCTCATTCTATTCAAATAATTCGACTCATTTAGCTGGTAGATTAGAAAAAACCACAATTGAAACTTGGAAGAAATATTTACTGATTATATGTATAGTTAATATAATATTCACTCGTATCTAGCAGACTATCAAAATTCTGCCAAAAGTTAATTTAGGGTAATAATTTTAACGCTCCTCTTTTATCGCACTCTTTTTTACTACTGTATTTAAAATTCACATGCAATCACTAAAAAAATAAAAAGAAATACGTATG
Source organism: Rhododendron griersonianum (assembly GCA_018127125.1). Taxonomy (NCBI): domain Eukaryota; kingdom Viridiplantae; phylum Streptophyta; class Magnoliopsida; order Ericales; family Ericaceae; genus Rhododendron; species Rhododendron griersonianum. The sequence continues at coordinate 29,207,645 of CM030798.1, forward strand.
AATAAAGACACTGAAAAAGCAAGGAGTATGAAATGATAAAAAAGATTCCGAAATAATTTTCCCGTTAATTTATTGGATAAATCTTTCTTCTACGGAGTATTTTTTTTTCCTCTGGAGTTCACGAGTACAGGGGTAGGGGTCCCCGGGAATTAGGTCAGGGGACCCAGGAATTAGGTCAGGGGACCAGTCCAGTCCTAGGGAGAGTGAGCTTGAAGAAACCATGGAAGAAGAAGAAGAAGACGACATAATCAGCACATTACCCGACTCCATCCTCCACCAAATCCTCTCCTCCCTCGACACCAATGCCGCCGTCCAGACCTGCGCCTTGTCCAGGAGATGGAGGTACGTCTGGGTCTCCCTCCCAAACCTCCACTTCGACTACGACGAGTTTCCCGGCGCCGACGATGGCACCAAAATGGGCCGATTCGCACGTTTCGTGAATCGGGTCTTGTCCCTCAGAGACACCTCGACGACCGTCTCCCGGTTCTACTTGTGGTCTACTTATTACCTCGATCCAGGCCTTGTCAAAAACTGCATCTTCTACGCGTTTCAACACAATGTTAGAGAGTTAATGCTCTGGGCCCCGTATCCGAAGCCCTTGGAATTCCACACGTTTGAATCGCTCACGAGCCTTGCGCTGGTGTGTAACGACTTCAGTAGCCCGCCGGACAAGCCGCTGGGGCTGCCGGCGCTAAGGACTCTGCATTTCAGTTGTTGTTCGTACGGTTGTGCCAATTTCATCACCGAGACTGTCGGGAACTGTCCCAACTTGGAGACGTTTATTTTGGATGACTTGATGCTGAAAAGTTTGAACATCACGGCTCCTAATCTTAGGAACCTGGAATTGGCCTATAAAGACGAAAGCTGTAACGAATCTGAGATTGTGGTTTCGGCACCTAGACTGACGTCGTTCAAGTTGGAAGGTGAAGCTTCGCCGGTCTTCTCCGGGGCGAGCCTTCCCTGTCTTCAGAATGTACATGTGGACCTGGTTCCCTGCTTTAACGATGAGTGGCATCCGCCGGATGCAGGTATCAAGCGAAGGATGCCACTCAATGTGATCAACATGCTAGAACAGCTTCGAGAAGCAAATTATGTTACATTGTCAGTGAAAACCCTTGAGGTAATATGTAGTTTTGGTGATGTTTGTTTTACCCTTTCTTAGGTTGATGTTACGTAACTCAGATGGATTACATTCGCAACCACGTCATGAAAAATGAAAATACATTTGAGCTAGCATATCTTTTGGCCTTTTAGGATTCTGGTACTCTTTGTTTGGGTGAGAATAGTATTGGTGGAAATCAGCTTTGATGCTGGAAATGTCAACACGGTGAAGCTAGCAGAGGGAGGTGAAGGAGGGACTGGAAACTGGAAAGTACTAAGCTCATTTTTGTTGATTCTGATGGAGTTGGTTATATGAGGAGTTAGCTCTGAGGAGAGTTCGGTGCTCTAAGTCTTTGATGATGATCCTATCTGGTGTTTTGAAGATCTAGGTGGTCTTGGAGATAATGAAATACAAAATGACGGTCTAGGACGTGTTTTGATAATTAATACCTGCCAAGGACATGTTGAGAACATTTGTTAATGCTGAAAATGTCCTTGGCGGGTATTAATTATCAAAACATGTCATTGGCCGTCGTTTTCCCATGATACTTTCAAAGCAATTACAGCTTTGACTCGTGGTTTTTTTTTTTTTTCATCGGCAGCTTCCACTCATGTTCCCTTTGAGTTATTCACTTTGGCCCCCTTTTTATTTTTTTTTTATCTTTCGTTAGCATGAAAAACCAACACATGCGAGTCGTGCGACCAATTTTGGATGGTACTTTTGACTTTTCACAACTGAAAACAGTAGAATACAACTGTGGTCCGTGTATATTCACCTATGTGCCACAAGTACAAAGAAGATTGCAAGCATTATCATTTTTGTCTCCTCATCGATTAGTTTCAAGTATCACCATCCTTGATCTGAGGAAACCATAATCATCATCAGAACTTAATTGCTTTAGCACTTGGTCCCTCTAAGCTGCGACAAAAGCTTCGCCTAGAATCCATGTTCCTCTAACCAGACTACACCATGAGCTGAAGTTACATCCTTTAATCTTGTTGGTACGAACGTTCGTTTTCCATGTGTCCCACAATGTCATCTCCATCTGCAATAGTTAGCAAATACGTGTAACTGTCACGTCATGGCAAGCAGACTAAGCCTACATTACGACCTTAAAGAGCTACACTATGCCAGCTTAGTTAAACTATCTTGCTTGCTGTCCTTGGTTCAGCTCAATGTTAATATGACTGTGTCATGACTTGGATTGTAATCAAAAGGTCATTTGCTTTTCCAAATCCAGTTACCTATTACTGTCAATTAGTAAAACCGGCGTAAAGACTTAGGAGTGGTTGGCCTACCTTCGGGAATTAGGATAGTGAATAGCTATTTAAGTGACATGTTAGCCTCAGAAAATTTCTAAATAAACCCAGACTTCTTTTGTACCGTTACTCCATGTTAGTTTATTTGCATGAATTGAAATGGTCCATCTAGCTTTACCGTACATAACATGGCATCAGTGCAAAACAGATAATCTAGACTAAAACGATGGTACTGAATCCCTTAGTCTAACATATTCTTTCTACACCTATACCAATCCACTATCATGTACAACACCATAGTATTTGATATGTAAATGAAACATCAAAAACTCTTTATCTTCTCTAACACCTAAATCTGTTTTTATAGCGGCTTAGTTTTTTTTGTGACCAAAATCGAAATTAATTATCTGTTTGATGTGATAAGGTTCTCGCAATGGATCCCGATTCTCTTAACAACCGTCCTTCTCCATTTCGTAAGTTGAAGCACCTAAAGTTGATGACACCTTCACGGTCTTTACATCTGCCGTTAAATGTGATTACATACTTGACTAAAGGTTCCTCGTGTGACACCTTGGTTGTGGAGTTCCCTTAGGTAATAATCCATCCCCATTTCCATACCTTGACTATAATTTAAGGCTAAGAATGATCTGATCTTTGCTTCATTTTTCGTGCTTAGGTAAATGGAGATGGCAGTGACGGAGAAAAATGGTAAGTGCGAAGAATTTTTACTTACTCATTTGTGATGTTTGTTGATCTTTTGCTTGAAGTTTTGGCCTTCTGATTTTCAATCTGCTCTTATATTGCTTGTTCTGACACTTGTTTAAAAAAAATCCGAATGTTTCATGTTGCGTTATGGTTCTTTCTCTAGAAAGTCTCCAAAGCCATTTCCCAGAAGGTTGTTTGGTTTAATATTTGAGATAGAGGACTTTGTTTAAGATGCTTAGTCTTGACCCTAGCCCTCTCACCCCAATAGGTTGCCCATTGTATCGCAACCCCCTCGATTACAGTTGAACTTCTGAAAGTAAGCTTGCCAAAGGGCTCCTTCCTCAACTTCTCCAGTATCCTAACCACTGAGACTAGAATTGCATGAAAGTAGGGAGACCTGTTCAAGTATTCTTATTGAGGGCTAACCTCCCCCCTTGAAGTTTCTCTGCTCCACTTCCACCAACTGACTCTGAAACTGCCCCACCACTCTATCTCATTCTGCTTTTTTCTTTTTTTTTTGGGAAGGAGACCCTAAAGGTATATTAGGAAGAGAACCAACTCTACCCTGTAAATTGGATGTTAAGAAATCAGTTGGCGAGGACTTAGACGATGAGAGCAGGTCTTTCTTTAGGACTCTCTGTGTGTGTGTGTGTGTTTTCTTCTTCTCTACTCCCTTCTGTTATCCTTAATTTTTTTTCTTCCCCACTGTTTTCATCAATTTTTGTGGCTTGTGAAGAACCGGAATATTATAAACTGCTATTTTGGGTTATTTGTGAGCTCCCCCATCTCTTTGAATTTTTCACTAGGCGTTGTGGTTCTGTGATGAAATCATCAGGTGGTCAAGCCTAAAGCTTATAAATTTCTTCTTACATCACAGGCATCTGGAATTCTCTCATGTGTCACCACGTCCTCAGTTTGAGAGGTTTAAATTGGCTCCATTATTGACATTACCTCCTTCTTGTGTGTGCCAGATCTTTCACATTAGAAAGATATTGTACTGAAGGGGATGTTGTACTTGAAATGTTATTTGATGCTTGTGCAGGTTGCTCAAATTTTGACTCAAAATATTAAATCCTTCCAGAGCCCCTATTTTTGCATGAATGAACAGAAGTTGCGGGAAAATCTCCCCAAAACCCTGTTGTAGTTTTAACTGTTAAGGTAGCTCTAATTAGTTATTCTGTACATGGACAGCCTGCGATGGCGTTGTTAGTTTTTGGTTTTAAGCATGGGGTTGGAACTATATGGCGATCTCAGAAATGGTTGTTTTGGTTTGTATGTACTCCGTAACATCATGTAATTTTCTAATTATGGGGTATTTGTTTTGGATTGCGTAGTTAATCGTGTTTTACTGTATACGATATGGACGGTATGGACCGGAACTATTAAGATATTTTTAGAGTAATTGCTTTTCTTGATATCAAGTTCCTTTTTTCTTTTTTCTCTCTCTCTCTTTCGAGAAAGTTCTTACTATGAAGTTTACTGATGCAAAACTTGCAGTCTGAGACAGTAATTGCCCTGGCAAACGCTGATCATCTTTCCAATTACAATTTTTTCCCCCCCACACACGAGTTGCTTTTGTAAAAGAGCAAGAGGTGATAGTTAGAAATTGATCTTATATTATATAATTAGTTTTTTTTTTAATCTGCTTCTATAATACATTAGTTTATCATAGGAGCTAAGCCTCACAAATTATTAGTGGTTTCGATTAGTAGCTTTCTTCCTCTTACACGCTATCTCGATGGAAATATGACGTCTTCTTGAACTTTAGAGGCGAAGACACCCAAAAGCACTTTAGTTCTTTTTAATTTGTTTAAAAAAGAAGAAGAAGAGAAGATGGTACAAATTTTACTTTACCGCTAAATTTTCTGCCAAACCCTAAGACACTTTATTCAGAATTAGCGGGCTCATCCTTTGCATGCTTGACTGTACAAATAGGCAAATGACGAGCCCGAATGCTAACTAGCTCAAATTGAAGTCTAGGAAGGAGGCACATTACTTGGTTGAGATTGAAATCGTCCAAATGTACTCGGAGGCTTGAATCTCTGTTGTTATCGTGCCTAGAATTTTCCAGGATAGAAAAACGATCCGATATGTTTAAGTTCGATCCATTCGGCTTACTTTTCATATAGAATCTGTTCGTCTTATTTTTCTGTAGGATTGAACTAATTTTTTATCATCGCCCAAAAGTGGTTGGTACATTATTGGTACAACCTGCATAGTTGGCCCCCGAATCAAAGAAGTTTTTGGGTGTTGAGCAAATATTACTCCACGTGGTAGTACCCGTCGGTGATCCAGACCATTACATTATTGGTACGACCTGCATAGTCGGCCCCCGAATCAAAGAAGTTTTTGGGTGTTGAGCAAATATTACGTGACAGTATCCGTCGGTGATCCAGATCATCTAAATATGTTTTGAACGGTCCAAATTTATTTCTCTCTTTCCCCTCATCCCACCACTCTCTCCCCTCTTTTTCTCTCTCTGAAATCCCGAAACGTCCAAAAACACGGCAAATTTCCCTCACCCCAAATTGACCCACGGTTTTGTCGTCCTCTGAAATCAAGCCCCACCACCGGCTCAACCCATTGCGCCCAACTCCACCCGCCGCCCCTTTTTCTCTACTCGACTCCAATCTCTCTCTCGTCAGAGGAGGAGACGCCCCTCAAACAGAGGAGGCTGGGCCGGAAGCCATTACAGACGGTAAGTTAATACTACAATTTATTGTTTTATACTTTCTGTAAATATTCATAATCTACATAAACTTGCATGGATTTTTTTGAGCAAGATAGACGGATTTGTTTTTGAGAAACTGAACTTAGCTCAAGTCAATAGATTGGAATTTTGGTGGTGAATAGGTAAAGCATTGCAACTAACGTCATTTCTTGTTTTTGCACTCTCTGTAAATATCCATAGTCTACTGTTCATACCCAAATTTGGCACACATCAATGGACCACTGCATAGCGAGTATTTTATTTAACCTTTGAATGAAGGCAAAAATAAGTCAAAACCTCAAAAATAGGCCATGCACGAACCATCCCACGGTCTAACCCCTAGGCCGTGCACTTTCGCATGACTACGAAGTCAAATCGAGGCACTCACACCTACACCCGTTGGACGGCGACAAGTCCTGGAACGCCCGGCCCGCACAATCGTTCACACCCTACGAGGTGAAAAAGGGAGAAACATCTACCTATACAACCACATGGATCCATTTACCTGTCACTTACACGGATTTGTTTGAGCAATATAGATGGATTTTGGAAGTTGTTGAGTTCAAATCAGTAAGATGAAAATTTCCTTTGTATTTTTAGTTGACCTTTTGTCTTTAATTTTGGTGAGAAATAGGTAAAGCACTGAATCTAACTTCAGTTCTTGTTTTTTTGGTTGATAAATAGGTGAAGCACTGCAGGTGCAAGAAATGGACATGGGAAATACTCGTAAGAATTGTTGGCCTTAGAACTTGTTTTGTCTAAGCAATAGGAAAATTAGAACTACAGAGAGAATTGATTGGGAATTGGGGAATTGAACTATGAAGAGGAGGCGGATCAAAAAAAACTATGAAGAGGAGAGAGAAGAGGGAGTGATGTGTGGGTTGTTGAAGTTGCTGAAGAAGAGTGCCCGGCTGCCCGCCATTGATTTTGGCATTGTTCTTGAAATTTAGAGACGATATATATAGATACAGAGGGAAGGTAGGAGTGAGGTGTGGGTTGTTCCAGTTGCTGAAGAAAGGTCACGGAATTAGGAAGTGAGATTTCGGACAAGCATGGAAGAAGACAGAATCAGCAGTTTACCCGACTCTATTCTTTACCGAATCTTGTCCTCCATCACCTCCAAACCCGTAGACCCGGACTGGGTTACCAACCGAATCCTCTCCTCTATTGACACCAGATCCGCAGTACAGACCTCCATCTTGTCAAAGAGATGGAGGTACGTTTGGAAAGCCCTACCCTATCTACACTTCGATTACTACAACTTTCCTGGTACAGATGGTTGCGAGGAGACCAAAATACGTCGATTTACACATTTTGTGAATCAGGTCTTGTCACTCAGAGACGCCTCAAGCAGCATTTTCCGATTCCACTTAGTGTCCAGTTTTTTATTGGATCCAGGCCTTGTCAAAAACTGGATAGTCTATGCAGTTCGACACAATGTTCGAGAATTGCTTCTGTGGCCCGCTTGTAATGGGTATCCGAGACGCTTGGAATATCCTCGCTGCTTAACTACCTTTAAATTACTTATAAGCCTTAGATTGTGGTGTCATGAGTTCAATACGCCACCGGACAAACCGCTGCGGTTACCGGCATTAAAGACTCTGCATATTAGTGGTTGTTCGTATAATTTTGCCAATTTCATCGCCGAGACTGTTGGCAACTGCCCAAACTTGGAAGCATTGATTTTGGATGACATAGCGCTGAATAGTTTAAATATCACTGCTCCTAATCTTAGGGACGTGGAATTAACCTATTGTGATCAGAGCTGTAGCGAATCTATGATTATGGTTTCAGCACCTCGACTGATATCCTTCACATTGGAAGGAAAAGCTTTGCCTGTCTTTTCCGCGGCGAGTCTCCCTTGTCTTCAGAATGTACACGTGAACCTGAATGGATTGTCTTATTATCAACCAGATGAAGATATCTTGCAAAGGATGCCCCTCAATGTGATGAAGATGCTTGAACAACTTGGAGAAGCCAATTGTGTTACATTGTCCATGGAAACTGTTGAGGTAATATGTATTTTTGGTCATATTTGTTTTACCCTTTGTGAGGTTGATGTTTGATTGACTTAGATGGTTTACTTTCACATCCATGTCATCAAGGTACATTTGAGCTAGCATATCTTTTGGCCTTTTAGGATAATGGTACTCTTTTTCGTGGGTGACAATAACATTGGTGGAAACATTAATGAAGGTGATGCTAATAGAGGGAACACGATCATGTAGTGAACGAGGGACTGGAAAGTAGTTGGTGCATACTTGGTGATTCTGATGGCATTGGTCATATGAGGAGTAGGTCTGAGGAGAGCTCGGTGTTGAGAGTTCGATGATGATCCTCTTGGTTTTTTGAAGATCTTGATGGTCTTGGAGATGATGATATTGTTGGAAAATGTTTTATAATATGGTATTTTGTTTTGGGTGTGAATGTAAATTGTCTCGACTTGGAGTCATGTCTTTTCGGTGACACCTGTTCGCCATGGACAGACATGTCTTTTATGAACAGAAGTGTCCCTTCCTTGATGACTATTCAGAAAGTCACTAGTTGGTCTATATATATCGCACCTTCATTCATTTTCAGAGATTTATTTTTCTATACTTGCAAAGTTTCATTGCGTCAGCAATTTTATATTTGAGAGAGTACAAACACAAGTTTGGTTCGACAAACCATCAATTGTAGTGTTTCTTCTGTGGGGCGTGTTCGATCAAGTAGTGGTCGGAGATAAATGTCATGCAAACCGTATGCCCTGTAGCGTGGACAAATCTGTCTTCAGTACAGAGTGGAACACTTGCCTTGATCACCATTTTGTTTTGAACGATATTCAGGTTTTGAGTTCTGATTTTGTTGCATATTCATATTATTGGTTTCATCACAAAAAAGTAACCATATTTTCTAACAATCTTAAGACAGATGCGAGTTTACTTTTTGTGTGACCGAAACTAGTTCATGTAATTAGTTTATAAATTCATTCAGCTGCGTTTTCTGCACCTTCGTTCTTTTCATGGCAAAGCCTCGTAGTTATTTTAGTCACATGAATGTGATCGGTTTCCTTTTGAATCAATTTTGGAGAGTTTGCCTGATAGTTTTGTTTCAAATTGCTTGTCTATTTCTGGTAGTATTTTTGTCAAAACAAGAAATGACATATATTTGTGTGAATGGGTATGAAGATATTATGATATCTATCAAGTTTTACATGCCAGCCTTTTGTTTTGCTTAATTGCTTGAGACAATAATTTCACGAATTCTGTACGTGAAAAAGGTAAGGGTGGGTCTATTAGGCTTGATGGTGTGACTGGTGTCTGTTGGGAAGAAGCATAACCATTTTGAAAGGTTGTGACCATTGGGGAACGTTTTAACCGTTTGGGATCAAGACAAACCTGAGGTTTTCACCCAACCAATATGTTTGTTGTTCAACTTCACGTGATTGAGTCATTTATACATGAAGTTAATCTAGTTTGACTCACATCTTTAGTTTGGAATTATAGTTATTTACAATGAGACAAAACTTTGTTCATTGTATGCAGTAGAATTTGATGATTCATTTGTCTTCTTCTTTTGTATATTCAAAATGATAGCAGCGTTGGACAAGTGGAACTTTATGAGGAAAGATAATTGGTTAATACTTTGTGCCTAAGGTGACAAACCGTTGAGATTTGATGGCGCAGGTTGAAGCACCGTCTTGGTTAAGTTGGTTTTTAATTTTGCAATGGGTGATTTGGTACTTGTTTTTTGTCACCAATATTTCCTATGGCAATAGGTGCCACTGGTTGCAAGAGCCACAATGCTTTATTAATGCTTAATGTGTCCTTTGACATGTGAATAAGTTAAAGAGACGCGACTTTTCAAAACTATTAGAAACAGTTGCATGAGTCGGCATAACGCTTAACGTTGGAAAATGGTAATATTGCAAGCCTTTCAAGTTTTAGATTTTTCTGTAGAAACCTGAGGGCCTACTTTGGAAGGGAAAAAAAAATAGGTGTGTGTTTTGCATTGGACATATATGGAGGTTTTACTCTCTAATCTTTTTTCAGTAGTAGGTGTGAGTCTACATGAGGTTGCAATGGTCAAATTTTTCTGGTTTTAATAATAGAACTTATTTTTATAGACACCAAATGCCCATGAAAGGTCAGTACTGTTGGTGCTAACTGTTACCCATAATGAAAATTTGGGTAATGCAATTTGATTTACCAGTTTCTTTATATTAATTTGTCTTCGGCTGGCCTTGACTTCGCATTGGTTTTAGGGATAGATATGAATTTCTTTTGCAAGTATTCCTACAAGGAGTTGAATACATATGGCTAAAAGTGAGTATGGTGTAATCCGACTGATCCTCATTGTATCATTGCGTCACTGGATAGTTAAGTACCGGTTGGTCATACAATTTTGCGGCAGTACAGACTATCTTAATTTATGGTTGTATGGCGAGATGCACTTTTGTGTGGGATTTATTAGTTTTTTCAATAAGATAGGGTTTAAATAGGTGTGACTCTCTAAAATTTCACCATGTTTTATATATGAAGATATGTGACCCTTGGAGTAAAACCAAGAGGTGTACTGTTGTCTTTAAACCAAGAGATGAGACCATTGGTGAATACATCACAAATCCTATGACTTTTTAAAAGAAGTCACTTGGGCCAAATCGATTGCATCAGACATATAAATTCATGTTTTGGATTATTTGAATTTCAGTGTTGATAGACCCAATAGATTGGGTTGCTATGTTTAATTTGGCATGAAAACTGATATTTAGAGAGAGTATCCAGTCATCTGAAAGGGTGCATAGAATGCATGTTGCATTTAGCTTAAAATCGTGAAAATTTGAGTAAAGAGTTACTTGATATTGGGTGAGTTACTCGATGCGTAGGTTGTTTCTTGCTGAAGTCTCTTGAAACATGAGACATGAAGAGAGAGTTTTGACGTAGTTTGTGTCATGTCATAAACTGCGAGAATTATTTTAATTATTCCACAAATTAAACTCTGTGTTGCCCTAGAGAAGATATCCAACTATACTTGAACAATATAATATTGTGATGTGTATATCTCATTTAAAGACTTAGAATCCAAAGGTGATTTATTTTTACAATTGGAGTGCAACAGTAATTTGGCTACCCTCATACATGCATAGCAAGGTCTGGAATGGAGTATGATTAACTCGTTGCATTAGACAAAAGCTAGTAAGCAGAGTGGCTACACCATTTCTAAGAGCAAGTTCCAACGTGGTTCGATTTTGTGCCAAGAGTTATAATATGATGGCCATCAGTAGTTGTTCAAAAGGCATAGAGTATCATATAGAACGGTAAGTCTAAGTATTTCTTTAGTAGACAAGTTACCGTAAACATTTGACCTCATTCAGAATACAACTTCAAATAATATTACTCCATTACGAATCCTTTGGACAACTACTGATGGCCATCACATTATAACTAGGACTGTCAATTATCAAAACTGGCATAAAGACTCAGGAGTGGTTGGCCTACCTTCGGGAATTAGGATAGTAAATAGCTTTTTACTTGACATGCTAGCCTTAGAAGATTTGTAAATCAAGTGACCAGACTTCTTTTGTACCTTTTATCCATGTTAGGTCATTTCCATGTATTGAAATGCTCCATCTAACTTTACCGATATTATGTATTAGTGTAAACAAATATCGTACAGTAAAACAATCATACTGAGACCCCTGGTCTGACATATTCTTAATAGCCTTATAGTACTCCGTGGTCATGTACAAGTTACAACACCGTAGTATTTGATATCTACACACATCAGAAACTCTCTTATCTCCTCTAACTGTCCAACACCTAAATCTTTACAGCGGCTTAGTTTTTTGGACCAAAATCGAAATTAATTATCTGACTTGTTTGTTTGTTTATGATGTGATAAGGTTCTTGCAATGGATCCCGATTCTCTTAACAATCGTCCTTCTCCATTTCGTAAGTTGAAGCACCTAAAGTTGACAACACCTTCACGGTCCTCAAATCTGCCGTTAAATGTGATTACCTACTTGACTAAAGGTTCCTCGAGTGACACCTTGGTTGGGGAGTTCTATTTATTAGGTAGTAATCGATCCCCATTTCCATACCTGGCTCCTAATTTAAGTGCTAAGAATGATCTGATCTTTGCTTCCTTTTTCTGTGTTTAGGTAAATGGTTACGTGCTTAAGTAAATGGATATGGTAGTGACAGTGAAAACGGTAAGTGCAAAGTTTTTCTACTCAGTTGCGTTTTCTGTTGGTCTTGTGCTTGAAGTTTTGGTTTCCTAAATCTCAATTGATATGCTTTTGTATTGCTTGTTTCTGATACTTATTTCAAAAACTAGAATTGTTTCATGTTGTTAGTGCTTCTCCTATGGTTATGTAAGCAGTAATGGGACCAAAAAAGTTGGAAACTTTGTTCTGTTATCTTAGATGCGAAATTAAGTGTTCTGATGCAAGTAATATATCTGTTATCTTATATGCCAAATAAGTGTTATGATACAAGCAGTAGACATGCATAAAGACTGCAATTTTCTTTTTTATATTTGATTAGTATGGTATAGTAACCAAACCAAACCAATCCGAGCTTTATGTCCCAATCAATTGGGATCGGCTGCATGAATCCTTTTTCTCCATTGAGCTCTTTCTAGGGCCACTTGTTCACTCAAACCTATTAGACTCATATCTTTGCGCACAACAACATCTAATGTCAATTTAGGTCTTCCCCTTCCCGTAGCGTTACTACCCAAAGTTATCCTATCTGCTCTCTTAACTACTGTATCTCCAGGTTTACGGTAGACATGCCCAAACCACCTTAGCCTATTTTCTTTCAATTTCTCCTCTATAGGTGCTACACCTACCATCTCACGAACCGTTTCATTTTTAATCCTGTCTCGTCTAGTCTTACCACACATCCACCTCAACATTCTCGTTTCCGCTACACATCTTGCACACCTGTTGTTTCTTAATAGGCCAATGTTTTGTCCCGTAAAGCATCGCTGGTCTTTTGGCAGTTCTATAGAATTTTCCCTTCAATTTTGTGGGTACCCTCTTGTCACATAGTACACCCGCAGCGCTTCTCCACTTGTGCCACCCCACTTGGATCCTATGAGTCACATCATTGGCAATCTCTCCATCTTTACTAATAATTGAGCCTAAATACCTAAAATGGTCACTCTTTGGTAACTCCTAGTCTTGGATCGCCACTCTTCGCACTACTGGTACCACTAAACTTGCACACCATATACTCAGTTTTGCTCCTACTTATATGAAAACCCTTTGACTCTATTGCTTCCCTCCAAACTTCTAATTTTGTATTAACACCTCTTGCGGTTTCAACCACGAGGACAATATCATCTACAAACATCATACACCATGGGATATCCTCCTGAAATTGTCTAATCAACTCATCCATAACTAAGACAAAGAGGTACGGGCTCAAGGCTGACCCTTGATTCAATCCTACTGTGATTAAAAATTCATTCGTTTCCCCTACTGGTGATCTAATGGTAGTGACAGCACCTTCATACATGTCTCTAATCACCTTGATATACCCTTTGGTCACTCCCTTTCTCTCCAAAACCCAACATATGATGTCTCTAGGCACCCTATCATAAGGCTTTTCTAAGTCTATGAAAACTATGTAGAGATCCTTCTTCTTTGCTCTATGTTTTTTCACCAATCTCCTTAATAGATAGATAGCTTCCATGGTAGATAGATAGCTTCCATGGTAGATCTCCCAGGCATGAACCCAAACTGTTTCTCTGACACCGTAGTCGCCATCCTTAAACGATGCTCAATAACTCTTTCCCACAACTTCATTGTATGATTCATCAACTTAATACCTCTATAGTTGTTGCAGCTTTGAATATCCCCTTTATTCTTATAGATAGGTACTAAGGTGTTCCTTCTCCATTCGTCGGGCATCTTCCTAGTCATAATAATCTTGTTGAACAACTTTGTCAACCAAGTCACCCCCAAGTCACCTAGACTTTTCCACACTTCAATAGGGATACCATTTGGTCCCTAGGCCTTACCCAGTTTCATCGTTTTCAAAGCCTTGACCACTTTGGACTTTTGTATTCTTCGATAGAACTCATATTTTATGTTCTCGCCAGGTACATGAACTTCCTCCCCACCAAAGCCTCCTTCATGTTTCTCGTTTAACAACTTCTCAAAGCATGACTTCCATCTATCTTTGATCGCCTTGTCTTTCACCACCACCACCGAATCAATACCTTTTATACACTTAACTTGAGAAATGTCTCTAGCTTTCCTTTCTCACAGCTTGGCAAGTTTATAAATATTCTTTTCTCCATCTTTACTATCGAGTTTAGCATAGAAATCCTCATAGGCTCTCAACTTAGCATCCCTAACGGCTTTCTTAGCTTCCTTGTTAGCTTGCTTGTAATCCTGAAATTTTTTCTCATTCCGGCCCTTTTGCCGCTTTTTAAAGCACTCCTTGGCTTTTACCATTGTTTGGACCTCTTCATTCCACCACCATGTCTCCTTAGAAATTGGACCTTTTCCCTTCAACTACCCAAGAACTTCTTTCGATATTCTTCAAAGACCGTCACCTATTGTATTCCACATATTGTCACTATCGCTTTCCACTCCCCACCTCACTTCTTGGGATGTTCTTCCCTTGAATACCTCTAGTTTCTCCCCTCTTAGGGACCACCATTTAGTTCGTAGGCATCTAATTTCCTTTCTCATTCTATTATTTCCCTTGAGACAAATATCCAACACCAAAAGTCTATGTTGTGCCACTAGACACTCTCCGGGAATAACCTTACAATCCTTACAGGTCAAGCGGTCTGCGCCTCTAACAAGAAAATAGTCGATTTAGCTTCTATAGTGAAAGAATCATAACAAAGGGATCCTCCTAAGCACAATGTTGTTAAGAGGACATCCCACAATACCAAACAAGTAATATAAATAACCTCATACAAAATTCATGGGGAGGAAGCCCTAAACAACAAAATTTAGAAAATCCATATTATGATCCAAGGAATGTGACACTAATCCTTAATAGTTCCAATAGCAAATGGACAAAAAGGAGCTCTTGAGCATTCAAACGAGCTCGTCAACTATTTGAAAGTCTTCTTGTTAAGTTTTATCTAGGGCAGCTGGTCGAGACATAAAGGGGCTCATGTGTATGCCTTCCTTATCAGCCTCCCCAACCCACTCGCAGGAGGGGAAAGGGCTGGACAATCACCTGGACCATCTCACAAGAAAACTCAAAACCCGAAGTAAGCTAACACCAAACCCCACAAATTTGAGGCCACCTTGAAATAGATGAGAACATGATTAGCGGCTCCTTGTTGTGTCTGCCGAGGCAACGCTAGAAAGAATCAAGGTCTATTAGAAGATGCTTGATGGTCGAAATCTTCTCATGAATTGTGTATCCAACATCAATTCTTCCCCACTGGTTTCATCAATTCTTCCCGTCTCATTGAGTTTTTTACTAAGCATTATGATTCTGTGACGAAATCATCAGGTGGTCAAGCCTAAAGCTTATAATTTGTCCTTACATCACAGGCATGTGGAACTTTTTCATGTGTGACGATGTCCTTAGTTTGGGAAGTTTAAATTGGCTCCATTATTGACATTACCTCCTTTTGTGTGAACGATTTTTCATATTATCTTTATCTTTACTCAGAAAGATATCGTGCTGAAGCAGATCTTGTGCTTGAAATGTTATTTGATGCTTGTGCAGGTTGCTCAAATGTGATTCAAAATATTAAATCCTTCCAGAGCCTCTATTTTGGCATGAATGAACTGAAGTTGCTGGAAAATCTTCCCAGAACCCTTTTGTAGTGTTAAGGTAGCTCTAACTAGCTTTGCAGCATACGGACAACTGGGGAAGGCGTTGTTAGTTGTTGGTTTTAAGCATGGGGTGGGAAGTTGGAACTATGGGGATCTCAGAAATGGTTGTTTTGGTTTGCATGTAACATCATGTAATGTAGTAATTCTGGGGTATTTGGATTGTGTAGTTAATCGGGTTTTATATGATATGGGCAGGATTTGTTTCGATGATGGTTTTAGTACTAATAATTGCTTTTCTTGCTATCAAGTTCTTTTTTTTTCTCCCCCACTTTTTGAAATGTTCTTACTCTGAAGTTTAGTGACGCAAAACTTGCAGTCTGAGACAATGATTGCCCTGGCAAACGTTCATCATCTTTCCAGTTACATTTTTTTTCCACAAACGAGTTGCTTTTGTAAAAGAGCAAGAGGAGATTGGCTTGAAATTCCATGATCTATTATCGGCTTCTATAATACAGTAGTTGATAATAAGAATATATATGGCCAATAGACTAAGGCTCACATTGTAGTGGTGGTTTCGACAAGCATCGAAGTAACTTCTTCTTCTTCTTACATGCTATCTCGATGGAAATACGATGTCTTCTTGAACTTTAGAGGCGAAGATACCCGCAAGAACTTCGTCGACCATCTCTATGCGGCTCTATTTCACAAAGGATTTCCACATTCATGGATGATATACAACTTGGGAAAGAAAAAGTAATACCACCGGAACTCCTAAAAGCCATCGAAAAATCGAGGTTATCGTTGTTTTTCTCGAGAACTAATAAAGCTGCTTCTGCCCGATGCTTTGATACTGGAGTGGTGCAGATCGACTCATCTTTGAAATTATATGAAAAGGTAGCAAAATATACTACTATCTTTAGGCTAACTTTTTACATTTTTTTTTCGTGGGAGATACTCTATCAAGATAAATTGGGTATGGCGTTAGGCCTACAACATTTTGAGCTCTCTTCTTAACTTTGTGCAAGTTTATTTGGTGGTTTTAGGACACCGCCATGTGATTCCGTAACATTCTTTCACTACATATTTCTGTGGAGTTCATACACTACTTAATACTTAATTTTATAGGAATGTGCAGTGGAAAAGGGTGTTGGGGCACCACATGGCATACCACAAATACCACTGTTCATTACTCCTTTCGTGGGCTTTTAATAGAAAAGAAAAAATATGTGTGCAAAAACTTTGTTTCATCACATGTATATTTGACGAAAAAAAAGGTACTATATAACACATGAACATATCCTTTAAAATAGGCAATAGAGGAATGCAGCGGAAAAGAGGAACATATCGTTGGAGATGGGTTAGAGGGCATGGATTCTTCAAAATGAAGTTTTGGTGCCCAAATAGAGATTGGGTTGGAGATACTCTTAGTTGGTTAGAGACAGAGCCTTGCTTTTAATTGAGAGAGAGAGAGAGAGAGAGAGAGAGATCCTTTGCATGTGTTCATGTGGTAGTGGCACCGTTGGATTGAGACGAAATTCTTCCAACTAATCCGACCGAGGCGGTTGTGGAATGGGCAACTGGATGGGTATGCATTGGAAAACAACTTATAGGTTGTTGGACAGTAAATCATTTTACGGCCAAAGAGGTAAAAGATTTTCCATTTTCAGGACTTTTCAACAACCAAATATCGAAAATCATGCAAAATATTTTTGACAAGAATATTTTACGGACAAATAAACGAGTCTTCATAGTATTCAAAATGTGGTGACTGGTACGTGCATTGTTAAGATAATATAGAACAACAATGATGAATGATGAATGGGTTGAGGTGAAGAGGAAGGAAGCCAAAAGAACTCCTTTGGCCATCTCTCCTTCTTTATGTGTTTCTTCTATTGCAAACGAAGTTGGCGTTCTTGAGAGATGTGAGGATTCTGGTGCATCCGCTGTTGTGAAAGTAACAAATAAAGATGATGCAGGGACTGTGCCTCCTCCGGTTGTGCTTTTTCCTGTATCTTGTGTCTCTACTCCGGTTGTCAATGGCCGGGATAGCAATCAACAAGAGCTTCCTCCCGTGGCTCTCCGTCGATCAACACGTTTTCGAGAGCCTCCAAGGATCCCTTTGGAAGGCGATTTTATTGGACCTCATCAGAACTTGAACCATATGGTGGGTGATTCCACATCACCTACGCCTGCTAGAGGTGAAAATAGAAGGAAGCTTAAAGAGAAAATAAAGATGTTGAAGGCTTCAAGAGACAAAATGTGTCAAGGCTTGCATGCCATTTGTGTTGCTTTCTTGAAGTGTGTTTTGAGCGTTACTGAAAATCTGCTATGTTTTATTTAGGATTTAGATTTTCTCCTTTTTCTTTTCACCCTAGAGTATGCCCCTTGTGGGTTGTATATTCGGTTAGCCTTTTTTCTATTTCAAACTAAGTTATCCAAAAAAAAAAAAAAAAAAATTTAAATCAAAATTTAAATAATGACAAAAATATAAAATGAAAATGAAAAAAGTTGTTAATGGGACGGGGTGCGATGTAGGTCAGCAGAGCGTAGAAGAGGTTGATAGAATGAAAA
Organism: Rhododendron griersonianum; assembly: GCA_018127125.1. Lineage (NCBI taxonomy): Eukaryota > Viridiplantae > Streptophyta > Magnoliopsida > Ericales > Ericaceae > Rhododendron > Rhododendron griersonianum. Next base: position 29,225,731 of record CM030798.1, read on the forward strand.
TGTGGAATGACGTACAATTGAGAAGCAGGGGAGCATAAATCGAGAGCAGCGAGGGCCAAGATACCCCGGGGGATTCCGTGACCAGGCGTGCAGGAATTGATCGTTCGGAGCAGCTCTGAAGATAATGGGTAGTAAGAGGAATCGGAAGAACAAAATGAAACTAATCGGCGGTGAAGAAGAAGAAGAAGAAGAAGAAGAAGAAGAAGAAGAAGAAGAAGAAGAAGAAGAAGAAGAAGACAGAATCAGCAGATTACCCGACTCCATTCTTCACCGAATCCTCTCCTCCATCGACACCACATCCGCCATTCCGATCTTCGTCCAAATCCTCTCTTCCATCGACACCAGATCCGTCGTTCAGACCTCCGTTCTGTCAAAGAGATGGAGGTACCTTTGGACTTCGGTACCGAATATACACTTGGATTACGACGAATTTCCCGGTCCAAATAATTGCGAGACCAAAGTGCGTCGATTCACCCATTTTGTGAACCAGGTCTTGTCTCTCAGAGACGCCTCAAACGTGCTCCGATTCACCTTACATTCTTCTTCTAATGTATTGGATCCAGTCCTCGTAAAAAACTGCATATGCTACGCATTTCGGCACAATGTTCGAGAATTGTTTCTGTGGCCCGAGTGCGATGTGGATCCGCAGCACATGGAATTTCCCGGCTGCGTATCCGAAGCTCTTGGAATTTCCTCTAGTTCTCTTATAAGCCTTAGGTTGGCGTGTCATGACTTTAGTATGCCACCCGACAAACCGTTGCTGTTGCCTGCGTTAAAGACTCTGCATCTCGCCGGTTGCTGGTATGATTATGCCGGATTCATAACTGAGACTGTTGGCATCTGTACGAACTTGGAAACACTGATTTTGGATGACTTAGAGCTGAAAAGTTTGAATATCACTGCTCCTAATCTTAGAAAACTGGAATTAGAATATGAAGATGACAGCTGCAGCGAATCCATGATTGTGGTATCAGCACCCCGACTGACATCGTTCAAGTTGCAAGGAAACGTTTTGCCTGTCTTTTCTGCCGCGAGTCTCCCTTGTCTTCAGAATGTACACGTGAACCTGTATAGAGGGACGATTTATGAGGAATTAGATGCAGATATCTTGCAGAGGATACCCCTCAATGTGATGAAGATGCTTGAACAGCTTGGAGAAGCAAATTCTCTTACATTGTCAGTGGAAACCCTTGAGGTAATTTGAACTTTTCGTCATACTTTTCATACCCTTCAGGGACTGTTATTGGTTGTTGTCATACTTTTCATACCCTTCAGGTACTGTTATTGGTTGTTGTCATACCTGTGGTGTGCTGGTTTATTGTCATAGGGCCAGGTGCTGCTCCGGTTCGCATCTGGCTAGGGTTCCTCCACTGATCGCTTCTTGCACGATGAACACCCACTGTTAGTGCCTAACCGGTTGGAGTCGACTGGGAAGACACTCCAAGGGTTAAGTAAGTATTTGGAGGAAGGAGAAAGGAATGGAAACTCTAGGGTTAGAATAAACGGCGCATCTCTTAGGGTTTATCCTTGTACCTTATATAGAACTAGGGCTGTAAATGAATTGGGCCATTTGTGAACTGTTCGAGGCTCGGCTCCATAAGGGTTCGTTTGAGTTCAATTCGTCTATTAAATGAACCAAACTTGAACCTCAATGTTAGGCTCGTTTGATAAATGAGCCGATCCTGAACCTTATAGTATTCGGCTCAGTTAGGCTCGCGAACCTATAGTAAATATAATTAATAATTCTGTAGGGGGTCTATATGCAAATATAAAAATTTCAAGGTTATATATATAATTTAATACTTATTTTTCTCCCAAATTCTATACAACCAATGAGAGAATTTGGGTTTGGTTGAGTTTAATGAGCAGAGCCGAACCAAACCCGAGCCTTGACAAGCTCAATTCGAGCTTAGATTCCGCTCGGATCGGTTCGTTTGAGTTTAACGAGCCGAACCGAGCCGAACTCGTGCTTTGAAAATTTTTAACGAGCCGAACTCGAGCCAAGCTATTCAGGCTCGAATTGAACCTGAGCCGAACTCGAGCCTAACTAGAACCTTAACGAACCCTGGCCAAACTTAACAGGGTTCGGCTCGATTTGGCTCCTTTACAGCCCTATACTTGTCCTCCAAGTAAGTACGTGTTTGGCACGCGAGGTAACCGCTCTGGATGATGTCACTTATGACGTATGGACCAAGCGGTTACGTCCACGTGCACAAACCACCTTTTCGTAAATTACGCGGGTCGTAACGGTCAGACCCGGGTTGGTCATACCCTATGTGTACTATTCAGGTATGGATCCCTGATTGTGAATGGAACATGATCCAACCGAGCGATGTACATTAGGCTTGGACTGAGAGTCCTTGGCCACAGACGGATACATCAAGAAATGCTGAGCACCGAACGACCTGCGTCCACGGAGTCTTCAAGGACACGCAGCTCGGGCCACGAGTCCCTCGGATATTCGCCACAATACCCTTTCTGAGGTTGATGTTACATGGTATACTTTAGTGTCCCTGTCATTACGTTGAGCTAGCATATCTTCTGGCCTTTGAGGATAATGGTACTTTTTTTGTGTGATAATTATATTGGTGGTTGACTCATACTTGGTGATTCTGATGGCCTTGCTTTTATGAGGAGAGTTGGGTGTTGAGACTTTAATGATGATCCTATCTGGTTTTTGAAGATCTAGAGGGTCTTGGAGATCATGTTATTTTGTGGGAAAATCAACATTGATTCTTGTTCGTCCCCTTTTTTAAAATTATCTCTCGTTAGTATGAACAAACAAAACGCACGATGCACGTCACCAATTTTGGATGGTACTTAAGAGTTCAGACCTTCGCAACTAATCAAGTCAAGAAAGAAGGTAGTAGAATACACATGTGGTGCCTGTATTTTCACCCATGTTCCACCTATACAAAGAAGAATGCAAACTTCAATTTTTTGTCTTCAAGCATCACAATCCCTTGATCTTGAAAAACCATAATCACCATCGTCATTCTCATCAACATTTGATTCCTTCATAACTTGGTCCCTCCTAGGCATGATAAAGCCTCCACTTGGTATCCATGTTCTTATATCCGAATTGCACCATGTGCTGAAGTCACAACCTTAATTCAATTGTGTATGAACATCCATTTGCCATGTGGTCCACAATGTCATCTCCATCCGCAATAGTTAGCAAACACGTGTAATTGTCATGTCAAGATGAGCAAACTACGCTAGATTATGACCTTAGAAAGCTACACTATGCACAATTTATGGAACTATCTTGCTTGATTCCTCGATTCAGCTAAATGTTACTATGACTTTGTCTCATGAACTTGGGTTGCAATAAAAAAGTAACTTGTTTTCCTAAATTTGGTTACATAGTACTATCGTTTTTCAAATGTGGCATAACCTTAGGAGTAGTTGGCCTACCTTCGGGAGTTAGGATAGTAAATGCTATCCAAGGGAATGTTAGCCTTGGGAAATTTCTAAATCAAATGACGAGACTATCCCTAGGTCTGACATGTTCGTAATAGTCCTATACCACCCCACTATAATATCCAACAGCATACTTAGTAATATCTACGTGCAACATCAGAAACTCTTTATTTCCTCTGACACTAAATCTGTTTTCACAGCAGCTTAGTTTTTTGTTATTGAGTGCCACTTTTTTATAACAGGAATCCATTATTTGTCTCTTAGTGTCCAAAATACACATAGCTTGATTACTAGATCACATGCATTGGAGTGTGGTTATCAAAATATGGAGTGCCGAAATCATTTCCCTATTTTTTTAGTCCATGATCAAGATTAATTGTCTGTCTTGTTTGTTTGTTTGTGATTGATAAGGTTCTTGCAATGGATCCTGATTCTCTTAACAATCGTCCTTCTCCATTTTGTAAGTTGAAGCACCTAAAGTTCTTACTACCTTATTGTCCTACCTTAAATCTTCCGTTAAATGCAATTAACTACTTGACTAAAGGTTCCTCTCGTGGCAAGTTGGTTGTGGAGTTCCCTGAGGTAATAATCCTTCTCCATTTCTATTCCTTGCTTATCATCTAAGAGCTACTAATGAGCTAATCTTTGCTCCCCTTTTTCAGTGCTTAGGTAAATGGAGATGGTCAAAGTGAAAAATGGTAAGTGTGAAGCACTCTTACTAAATATTTGTCATTTCTGTTGATCTTGTGCTTGTGGTTTTTGTTTCTTAATTTTCAATCTATCTTCTTTTGTATTGCTTGTATTTTGTATGTACGTATTTCAAGTAAATTTGAAAACTACAAGACTGGTGTGCCTAACAAAGTAGGTTTTGTTGAGAGGACGACCGCATTAGATTCCATTCTTGCTGTTGATAATTCGGAAGGAAGGCCGTTTCAAAAAAAAAAAAAATCGGAAGGAAGGCTGTTCTTTGGCCTCATTGGTGTGCATTTGTAACAGGGGATGAGTCAGTGGAGCATGTCTTGCTTGATTGCGAAGTGGACATGAATTATCTTTTCTATTTGTCTGTTTTGTGCAAAAGTCGGTTTTGCCGGCCTAAATAATACAGTTGATTTTGTTGGTCTTCTGCTTGCCACGCACGCATATCTGAAAGGCTTGGAGAATGTCACGCCTTTGGTCAACGTGGTGCTTGTAGAGAAAAAGGAATAAAAGGACTTGAGGTCGCAGCATCATATTCAGTATGTGAGCTAGCCAGCTAAGTTGACTCAGCTCCAGTTGATAGATATATAAAGATGGGTACACAGACTTAATGCGTGGTTTCTGAGATTACTGATGATCTTTGTGTTTCATCACTCTCTGAGTTCTTGATGTAATTGGTGAGAACCTTTGGCGTCTTTGATGAAATGCTCCAGAACATCAACAGAGGCGCCGATCAGATAGGTAAACCAACAACACACAGTAGGATGGACTCTCCCTTTGAAAACATAGAGAGAACATTTCTTTCCCCTAACTGACCTTAAAGCAAGCCACCTTCAAAAACTCATTCAAGATGTAACGCCCCAAGCAGACCACTGGCCTAGTACCTTGATTTTGATCAACAGGCCACACCACATGGCCCAAAAGCTTAAGCCCAAGGTACTAGTAGTAGCCCATAAGGTTTGTTATATGCCCAAGATCATCCATGTAGACTTTCGATGTGGGACGGGGTGTTACACAAGACCTCCTTGATGCCCACCCTTTCAAAGGCTCACCCCTGTGCAACATCAACCCCTCGTAAGATGTTCAATTACTCCACGAAGCTCTTTACTTGAAGAAAAACCAGCCCCCATTATCAACACCCTCTCTCTCTCTCTCTCTCTCTCTCTCTCTCTCTCTCTCTCTCTCTCTCTCTCTCCTTTGTTTAAGATGCTTAGTCTCGTCACCCTAATAGGTTGCACATTGTATCGCAATCCCCACGAATACATTGAACTTATGAAACTATGCTTGCCAAAGGAGTCCCTCTTCTTCTTCTCCAGAATCCTAACCACCTAGACTAGAATCGCATGTAAGGACATAAAGTAAGTAGGGAGACTTGTTCAGTATTCTTAATGAGGGTTCACCTCCGCCCTTCAAATGAAATTGCCATCTCTGGTCCACTTCCACCAACTGATTCTGAAACTGCTCCACCACTCTATCTCATCCCGCTAGGGATATTAGGTAAGAGAAGGAACTCTACCCTGTAATATGGATGTCAAGCAGTCTGTTGGCGAGGACTTAAACGATGAGAGCAGGTCTGGCATTGCTCAAGCCTAAAGCTTATAATTTCATTTACATCACAGGCATCTGGAATTACCTCCTTTTCGTGTGTACAGATCTTCCACATAATCATGCTTAAAAAGATACCGTGCTGAAGCAGATGTTGAGCTTGAAATGTTATTTGATGATTGTGCAGGTTGCTCAAATGTGATTCAAAGTATTAAATCCTTCCAGAGCCCTTATTTTGGCATGAATGGACATAAGCTGCTGGAAAATCTCCCGAAAACCCTGTTGTAGTGTTAAGGTAGCTCTAAATAGTTTTTCAGTGTATGGACAGTTGCGGATGGCGTTGTTAGTTTTTGGTTTTAAGCATGGGGTTGGAACCATGGGGGATCTCAGAAATGTTTGTTTTGGTTGCAACATCATATAATGTTATCGCGTAGTTAATCGGGTTTTATATGATATGGGCATGATTCGTTTAGTACGAATTGCTTTTCTTGCTATCAAGTTGTGTCTGTTTGAGAAAATCTTATTATGAAGTTTACTGATGCAAAACTTGCAGTACGTGAGACAGTAATTGCCCTGGCAAACGTTGATCATCTTTCCATTTCCAATTAGGAGTATATTTTTTTCCACAAACGAGTTGCTTTTAGTTAAAGAGGAAGAGGAGATAGCTTGAAATTCCATGATCTTCTATTGTACAGTAGTGTTTTGACCAGCATCGAGGTAGCTTCTTCTTGCTCTTATATACGAAGTCGATGGAAATAAAGGTTACGACCGTCGATGGAAATAAAGGTTACACAATAAAACATATTATACCCTTCACTATTTATTTATTACAAGTGATAAGTATCTGGATTACATCAAATTGTATATAAGCTCATAACCACAAGGAACTCAACTAGTAGACCAATTAATGGGAAAAATAAGTAAACGAATATAACTTCCATTGAGGAAAATAAAATTATCAAACTCTTGCTTTTAGCAATGATCGATCGATTGATCTCCTATTTCGAAGTCTACAATGGCGAACTACTGATAAGAAAAAAGGGTGGCTCACTAAGGTATCCCTAGTTTGTAACTATACCGTTTGCTTTACTTTCTTAGTGTAAACCAAACATATAGAAGAAAATGCAATCCACCCTTTCTTGTTGACACAAGAAAAACAAGTAAAAATTATTCCTATCATCCTTCCTTCCCTGCACTTTTCTTCATTTACCTTCCCAAAACCCTGTTGTAGTGTTAAGGTAGCTCTAACTAGTTTTACAGTATATGGGGATCTCAGAAATGGTTGTTTTGGTTTGTAGCATGTAACATCATGTAGTGTAGTAATTGTGGGATATTTGGATTTGGATTGTGTAGTTAATCGGGTTTTATAGGATACTAGTTGTAGGGCCCTCGGTTATCGGCTCGGTAACCGGGGTGCAAACCCGAACCAGCAGCTAGGATCCGGCCCAAGTTCTTCTGACTAGCTCTCTTCGGGAGGTACTTCGGTCGGTGCCCGGACTTCGGTTGTTATCGGCTTCGGAGCATCGACTCACTACATGCCCCAGTGCTTCCAGAAGCTTCCAGGTGGTAACGGTTATTGTGAGTGGGACCTATGGGGATCATGCTCCCCATGCAGCTGGCACAATCATTGAGATCTGTCCCATGTGCTCCGTAACCACCTCGCCCCCCTCATCATATGTAACGTCACCCGAGGCGGTTACCCGAGCGTACTTACCACGCGCTAGCGTGGAAGCCAAGCAAACCTAGGTCTATAAATACAAAGTGATACACACCTGAGAGAAGTACGCAATACTATCCTAACCCTAGACCTAAACTCCTTTCCTGAGATCTAACTTGATCGTCGGAGGGTCACTGGGCAACCAAAGCCCTAGTGACTTGTTGCAGGTCAGGCGACGGACGAGCGGAGCAGCGGAGGAAGGAACCTAACCAGACACCACAGTCAAGGTCTCGATTAATCGAACCCCTACAATTGGCGACTCCGCTGGGGACCTAGCTGTTCTTCATTCAATCACTTCCTTCCTCACAAAGGTTCCGATCAAAGCTCTTCAATCCAACCATGGTGGAAATCAATGATGCACATCGCACCGAGACCCCCTTCGGCCCCGGAGATCTCGGGGACCCGGCGTCCGGCGGAACAGGCGCTCCTGGAAAGGCCCACATGTCCGTCGGACTCAGAGCAGGGGCCCCGGCCAGGAGGCAGGGGCTCCGGCCGAACTCCAATCCTACATCCGCCACCTGGAGCGGAAGATCGACGACCTCACGACAGTGGTGGAGCGCGACAGAAGCGTCCGAGACGAGTTGGCGGAGATCAAACACCTCCTCCAAATGTCCCCGTCTCATTCCTCCGAAGGCCGTGGCGGAAGACGAAGCCACCACAGCCCTCCCCGCAGCCGTGACGGAGGACAGATGGTCGAACACCGATCCCGTCCTTCGGTCAAGGACCGCCTTGAACCACCAGGAATCAAGGACCGTCTCGAACCAACAAGTGAGGGTCGTAACGAAAGGGACGTTGAACGAAGGGAACGCTCCCGCTCCCCTAATCCAAAGGGTCCTCGAGGGAAGCGATCCGCCTTCGAAAGGTTTGGTGGCGGAAGCGTCTCCGCCTCCTCCACCCACCAATCATATCCAAGGAGCGCCTCCGGGAGACCACCCCAAGTTTTGCCAACGAAAACAACGCCCTCTTTGAGTTCCAAACAAAAGGGTATCGTGAGCGCCACAAGGGCCCTCGTTCAAAGAGTCCACTCGTCCACCACCCCAAAGATGGTTACAAAAGGCTTGGTGGCGGAAGCCAAAATACTGAGCGCCTCGAGCCCTACGCCCGAGATAGCTACAAGAAGCATCGGTACGAGAGATCCCCCCAACGGTCAGGGAACTCCCAACCGAAGCGGAAAGAGTACGAGAAATCTCCTCAACGGTCAGGGAACTCCCAGCCGAAGCGGAAGGAGTACGAAAGACAGGACCGACCGCTGCCGAAGAAACATACTGCGACCGGGGGTCCAGAAGGTCTCGACCGTTTGATCCGACCCCACCGGGACGCCCGTCTCGAGAGACTCACGACCTCCCCTTTCGTTAGGGAGATCGACTCGGTCGCTTCACCCAACCCAAATTTGCAAAGTATGACGGCAAAACCGAGGCATACACTCATCTGGTTCAGTACAAGCTGGTCATGTCTCTTTTCCTTCGCAACGAGCCTTCGGACGACACCTTCCTCTGTAAGGTCTTCCCCGCCAGCCTCGGCAACCTGGGCCTAACTTGGTTCAACCAACTTCCTGCCAGATCGATCTCTTCCTTCGATTCTCTATGTGACGCTTTTATGGCTCTGTTTGTCACGAGCAACAAGCATGAAAAAGAGATAGACTCTTTTCTCGCCCTACGCAAGCGAACCGACGAAATGCTCCGCCAGTACGCCGGTCGCTACTGGGAACTGTTCAACGAAATCGAAGGATGCGACGGTGTCATCTCCGCCCGCGGTTTCAAGCTCGGCCTAACCGCCCAAGACGAGCAGGTTTACGACGATCTCGCTCGGCACAAGCCAAATTCCATGAAAGATCTCATGACTCGAATCGAAGGTTGGTGCCAGCTTATCGAAACCAAAGCAGAGAGGGGCATGGGGAAGTCAACGAGCTCCAAGGCACCGTTTACTCCGGTGTCCGCTCCGGCTCCCGCCTCGGCTTCCACACCGAAGAAACAAGTCAACAACATCAAACAGTCCCCAAGGAAGGCACCGAAGCAAGGAGACTTCAGCGCAGAGAAAACCGTCTTTACTATGCCTATCTACAGAATTATCGACCAAGTAAAGGACCAACCCTTTTTCTCCTTCCCCAACCAAAAACTCGGTACCGAGAACGGAAAAATCAAAAACCCGATAGTCCGATGTAGCTACCACAACGAGCAAGGACACTTTACAACCGCTTGCAGGCCCTTCAAGGCCTACCTGGAGCAGCTAGTCCTCGGTGGCCATCTCAACAACTTCATCGATCATGAGAAAATGAGAGCACGGGCGCAAAACGCCGAAACCAGGGTCGAAGAGGAGATCCAGACGATTAACGTTATCCACGGCCCTCTCAATTCCGAAGCCGCCCGTATAATCCGCGCCGAGTTGAATGACGCTTCCTCTTCTAAGCAGGTCCTGCTCGTCGGTCCTGAGCCCAAACGTCCTCGGACCGACGACGGGTCCAAATGGACGATCACATTCACCGAGAAGGACCTTGCGCGCGTCCAACTTCCGCACAACGACGCCCTCGTGGTCACACTGCGCATAGGCACCTTCAATGTCCGACGTGTCCTCGTGGATCAGGGGAGCTCGGCCGAGGTTATGTACTACTCCTTGTTTAAAGATTTGAAGCTCTCAGACGCCGATCTCCGTCCCTCCGAGGTCCCCCTCATAGGTTTCAACGGAGCTCCGGTCTGGCCCGTCGGTTTGATCACCCTACCCGTCCGCTCTGGCTCGGTCGTGCTCGACATGGAGTTCGTCGTAGTCGATGTCCCAAGCCCCTATAATGCCATCGTTGGCCGCACCTGGCTCCATAAGTTAAAGGCTGTTGCCTCTACTTATCACCAGGTGGTCCGGTTCATCGGTGCCAACGGACGACAGGAAGATCTGTACGGAGACCAAACCGCCGCCAAGCGCTGTTACGTCAACGCGGTTCGGAGCAGCAAACAGACTTCCAGGGTACACTTCATCGAGGTACCGGAGGCTCCGGTTCTCAAAGACGTCGGGAGGCCCGCCGACGAGAAGGCAGTTGAAGATCTTGTCACCGTCCCTCTAACCGAGGATGGTTCCCGTTTCTTCCTTGTCGGTTCCTCACTCTCGGAAACCGAGCGGAATGACATGGTGAACTTCCTCAAGAGCAACATTGAGGTCTTTGCTTGGATCCCCTACGAAATGCCCGGGGTCGATCCAAAATTCATCTGCCACGAGCTCAACATCGACCGAACCAAGCGTCCAGTCATCCAGAGAGCACGGCGATCCTCCCCGGTCCATTCCGATGCCGTTATCGACGAGGTCAACCGACTCCTAAACGCGGGAGCCATACGAGAAGTGCAATACCCTAAGTGGTTGGCCAACACCGTGGTGGTCAAAAAGAAAAATGGGAAATGGCGAGTCTGTGTTGATTATTCAAACCTCAACGACGCCTGCCCGAAGGATTTCTTCCCCCTCCCCCGAATAGATCAGCTCGTCGATGCCATGGCTGGCCACGCCCGACTTAGTTTCATGGATGCCTACCGAGGCTACCATCAAATCGCCATGAGCGACGGCGACGTCGAGAACACTGCCTTCATCACCCCCCATGGCATCTTCGGTTATCTTGTCATGCCCTTCAGCCTCAAAAACGCCGGAGCAACCTTCCAAAGGATGATAACCAAGATGTTCGAGCGTCTGCTGGGAGATACTATGATGGCCTACATCGACGATATGGTGGTTAAAAGCATGATGGCCGGCGACCATCTCACCCACCTCGCCGAGGCATTTGAGATTCTCAAGACGCACAAGCTTCGCCTTAACGCCGAAAAGTGTGCCTTTGGTGTGAGCTCTGGCAATTTCCTCGGGCATCTTGTCTCCCGCCGAGGTATTGAGGCCGACCCTGCACAGCTCACAGCAATCGAAAAACTCTCGGCCCCCCACAACAAGAGAGATGTGCAGCGTCTAACCGGCATGGCCGCCGCCCTCAACAGGTTTATCAGCCGATCTTCCGACAAGTGCAAACCGTTCTTTGCCCTCCTGAAGGGAAGCCGACGCAGCTTCAGCTGGACCGACGAGTGCGACCGGGCTCTACAGCAGCTGAAGGACTACCTCTCCAAGGCCCCTCTCCTCGTCACTCCTCGGAACCAGGAAGACCTGTTCATTTATCTCGCCGTCTCGGCGCACGCCATAAGCTCGGTCCTCGTCCGACAAGAGGGGCGCGACCATCAGCCGATTTATTATTCTAGCAAGACGATGACGCCCGCCGAGACACGCTATCTTCCCTTAGAAAAGCTCGTTCTCGCCCTCGTCTCCGCGTCTCGGAAGCTTGCACCATACTTCCAGTCCCACCGCATTATCGTATTGACCGAGTATCCTCTGAAGTCTCTCCTCCGAAAAGCCGACCTCTCCAACCGAATCTCTCAATGGGCCGTCGAACTTGCCAATTACGAGATTCACTTTCAACCAAGGACGGCGATTAAGGCCCAGGCACTCGCCGACTTTATCGCCGAGCTCACTCCGACCGACGCCCTCGCTTCAAATCCAGCCCCCCGCCCCGAAGCCACTCTCCAGGCAAATCCCAGCACCGCCTGGAAACTTTTCCAAAAATGTATGGAAAATGTATGTTGATGGCGCCTCAAATAGCCGAGGCGCCGAGGCTGGAATCGTACTTCTCTCTCCTTCCGGTGTCTTACACGAAAGCTCTATCTCCATCAACTTTCCGGCCTCCAACAACGAGGCTGAATATGAGGCGCTCATCTCCGGACTCAAGACTGCCGAAGCCCTTGGGATTGAAGAACTCGTCCTCTACAGTGATTCACAATTGGTTGTCAACTAGCTCTCCGAGGAGTATGAGGCTCGGGACGACCGAATGCGTACTTACCTGAGCTCTGCTGTTCGGCTCCTCAAGAATTTCAGAGCTATCCGCGTCGAACACATCCCTAGGGACCAGAACGCTCACGCCGACGCCCTCGCTGGACTCGCTACGGCCTGCGCCGCTTCGGGACAACGCTCCATCTCCTTTAGCTCCATCGACAAACCTAGCTTCGAGCTTGAAGTACTCAGTCATGAGATATTAAACGTGGAGCTTAGTCCGAGCTGGATGGATGAGATCATCGGCTACCTACGCGACGACACACTACCAACTGACAAGAAGGACGCCCACCGACTCCGCAACAAGGCCGCCCTCTTCTGGCTCAATCCAAATGGAAAGCTCTACCGACGGTCGTTCACCGGCCCCTATTTATTGGTTGCACACCCCCACCAGGTCCCCGGGATCATCGAGGAACTACATGCCGGTGACAGCGGCTGCCACTCCGGTGGACGCTCCATCGCCCACTGGGCAATTACCCAAGGATACTGGTGGCCAACAATGAAGAAGGACTCTGAAGAATTTGTGAAGCGTTGTCAGAAGTGTCAAATGTTTGCTCCCATTATACATCAGCCAGCTCGGGATCTCAGCCCTCTCACCAGCCCATGGCCCTTCTCCCAGTGGGGCATGGACATCGTCGGCAAGCTTCCCGTCGCTCCTGGAGGATTCAAGTTCCTCTTAACCGCCACCGACTATTTCTCAAAATGGGTCGAGGCCGAACCATTGGTCACGGTTGAGGAGTCGGACATCATGCGCTTCGTATGGCGAAACATAATTTCTCGCTTCGGTGTACCCTTCGCCATCTTAACCGACAACGGCAGCCAGTTCACCGGTCAAAAGTACCGAGCACTCCTGGATGAATTTGGCATCAAATGGGACACTTCCACTCCGTACTACCCCCAGGGAAACGGGCAAGCCGAAGCTGCAAACAAAGCAATCTCGTCAGGACTCAAGCGACGGCTCGAATCACGCCAGGGCAAATGGGCCGAAGAGCTCCCTCGGGTACTCTGGGGCTACCGTACAACACCTCGGCGATCTACCGGCCGAACCCCCTTCTCCCTGGCATTTGGAATGGAAGCTGTAATCCCCCTCCAGGTCGGGCTCCCGACGATCCGAACCGAAGATTTCGACGAGGCGGTTAATGATGAAAACATCGCTTTGGACCTTGATCTGGCCGAGGAAGAGCGGGAGAATGCAAGGATCAAACTAGCATCTTATCAGCAAGAGGTCGCCAAGGGCTACAACCGAAGCGTCCGCCTTCGGTCATTCAAGCCGGACGACCTTGTCTGGAAAAAGGTGGTGGACAAGTCCAAAAAGAGGAAGTTGATGCCTAATTGGGAGGGCCCCTTCCGAGTCCTAAAACATCTCGGCTCGGGAAACTACAAGCTGGAGAAGTTAGACGGTTCACCAATCGCCAAGACCTGGAACGCCAATAACCTGAAGAAATTCTATGGGTAGCCAGGCTTCGGCCTCTTCGGACTTATTTATTCGAACAATTTTCGTTTCTTGTCAAAATGTGATAAGAACCAAACTACTCTTGTAATGGCCTGATTCTACGACAGTTTTTTAATGAGAATCTCTTGTTTATCAGTAGTCTAATCTTGTCACTTACTCTTCGTACTCGGTTCGCCGTTGCGTAAACCGTTTTATCCTGACTTCAGGGACTGTCCTCCACGGGATATTCCTCGGACAGATCCCTCACCAAGTCACCACGGCCTTTTCGGTCGTTTCAGACTTCCGGACGTCGGCGATAAGGACACTCGGTATTAATCCCGAGCCCCTTACATCGACCCCCCCCCAATAAGTCACGCACTATTTAGATTCGCTACGTCCCGAAGTCATGGCCGACGCCATTCCCACTTCAGGACCCTAGCCCTAATCTAAATAGCAACGCCCCAATGAGTTGCTCCGGTTTACTCCCTTCGGCTCGGCGTCAGCTAAAACAAAGCAGGGGCATGCAAAATTCAAAAAATTGCTAACTACTTTGCTTCGTTTTAACTTACTCAATCCTATATTCTGCCTTACTTCGGTTTGGAGTAAATTTTTGAAAACCTCCTCGGCTAATGCTTCGGCTAAAATCTGCTGATACTCCACAGCATTTCAACAGAAGCAGGGGCATAAGGCTCCCTTCCGTTACAAGCATAAAACCATTCGAGCATCTCAAAAATAAACAAGGCATTGAAACAGAAGAAACCATTCATTCAAAGAGAAAGATTGCAAGTTCAAATCTAACAAAACTTCGGTCATCTGTTTGGTACCTACTTAGCAAAAAACATTTACAAACCCTGAAACGGTAAAATCCAAATGTTCGGAACCGTCCAGCCAAATGTAAAAACAAAAGAGAAAGTCAAGTCCTAAGCATTGGGGGGCTGAGGGGTCTGGGCACCATCCTCGGTTGAAGCAACGGCAACAGAAGCGGTCTGGGCACCATCCTCGGTTGAAGCAGCGGCAGCAGGAGCAGTCTGAATACTCGCATCGGGGTTTGGCACCTGCTCGCCCCCCTCTTCTTCTTCCTCAGGCACTACAACTTCCTCGGGCGGCACCTCGGGAAGGACCCAGAGTTCAGAGTCGGCTGGGAGATCGAGCTTACTCAAAAGAGTCTCGTGACCAAACCGAAGCCTGTTCACGAAACGATCCCTGTAAAGCTCGGCCTCAATCTCCCGAACCTGCTTCTGGTATTCTACCCCGGCTGCGACCCAACCTTCGTCATAGCCCCTGTTCTTAGCAGCTTCAACCTCGGTTGCTCGGGTAACCCTCGAGGTGGTGACATCCTCTTCGGCCTTTGCAACTCGGGCTTCGGCTGCCACCCTCTCCCTGTCGCACCTTTGAAAATCTGCAAGATAAAGATCGCAGGTCTCCCGAGCCACCTTCAGATCATCCTCTCTCTGCTCAAGAGCCTTCTTCAGCTCACTCATCTCTCGCTCTTGACTTTTGCATCGGTCGTTTATAACCAAGGCCCGAGCACCAGCCTGCGAGCAGAAAACCAAAGAAGAATCACAAATATGGACTTAGCTGACAACAGTAAAGTGGAAAGTAACAAGCTTACAGTGCAAAAGGGCCTGAGCTATCTCCGCGGTGAGATCCTCGGTCAATCCTTGGACGGCCCGAGCGTCCCTCGGAAGAATGCAACCCCGGAGCATCCCGAACGCTGTACCGAGGTTTGACACGCTGTCCGCGTGGTGGATCTGGCGCCCAGCATAGTGACAGAATTCCGGGGCCCAAGGAACCTCCGTGGTAGGGACCCAGGTCCCCCCCTCAGTCCTCTCTATAGACCCTCGGTCCTGCTCTTCCACCCTCTCCTCCCCCTCGGTAATCCGAGAAGTTTCCTTCTCCTTCTCCTTACCTCGGCCGCTACCTTCTCCCTCGTGCCGAGTCCTCTTCGTCGGGGGCTCCCGCGGAGAAACAGGGGTCACCCCCGAGGTCCCAGCACCAGGGGTACTGATGGCTGAGCCTCGGCCTCGGCCTCTTGACGTCCGACGTATGAGGTTTAGCACCTCCCGAGCTCCATGTTCCGACATCTCGTCGCTCAATCCGGTCCTCTCAGGCGTCTCTCGGTCGATAGCCTCTCTTACGATACCTAGAGGCTCAGAGCTGCTACCCTCGGTCCCAGAAGCGCTTCCTCGGCCTCCTCTCCCCGCTCCTCCGCCTCCTCTTCGTCCTGCCCTCGATACCCCTTGCTTCCTCGGTTTCTTCTTTAAGTAACTGGTGTACGAAGGGACGTAACCGAGGAGCTGAGGGGCGTAACGGTTGGTGATTGGGATGGCGTAGGCGGCGGTTATCCGAGAACGGACGGCTCTCTCCCGAAGCTCCTGAACGGTGCCTTCGGCTGCAAAAGGTCGTCAAAACATGGAGAAATCAGTACAAGTTTACAAGAAAAAGCGTTTATTGAAATAAGCTCGCTACCGAAGGGTAAGTTACCGACCAGGAACCCCAATCTCAAATGGGACCGTGGTGACTATATCTATGGTCTCCCCGGGCCCGAACATGAAGTTCCCGGTGACCGAAACATAGATACTCGCCCACTCCTCGGAGTCCGGTAGGTGATCGATCAAGAATGTGTCGTTCCCTGATCTGCAGGAGAGATAGTGTCGGTTGTGGCCTCGGTTAACCCCCAGAAGGTAGACACCGAAGAGCTCCTCAATACCGAACACCAGGTTAAACTGCCTCCTCAGCTCGATGATGCTGGTAATAATTCGGTAAGAATTCACCGTGAGCTGGGAGGAGGTAAGGTTGAGGGTCCGGAGCACCTGACGTACGAACTGGTGGAGGGGAAACCTGATGCCCCCCTCACATATGGCCATCAGGGGGAAGATCAACTCCCCTGACCGATGCGGAAGGTTCTTTGGGTCGGTGACTTCTAGCAACCGAACCTCAACGTCAGGAGGGATGCTGTAGAGCCTTCTGAACTCGGCGTAAGCTGCGGGATCCCCGGTGAAGTATTTATTCTCAAACGTACAGGGCCTCATCGGTCTTCGGCGTCCCTGGATTTCCTCGAGTGCATTTCCGAATGGCCCCGGCCCGTGGTCCGACGTGCTTGGGGCCTCCATCTCCCAGGGGTCAAGGGAGGTAATCTCACGTGAGGCTCGGTTAGGGTTGGCAGGCTCAATCTGGTCGACCGGGATTCGGTAAAACCTCCCCCTCCAAAGCTCTTGAAAGATGGCTTCTACCAAGGGATCGTCAGAACCACTGGAGCTGTCCGAGGAGAGTTCAATGACCATTCGCCCCTGCCTAAAAAACAAGAAAAATGTGCAAAACCCGTTAGCTATATGCCTAGGGGAGAGCAAAAGGTCCTAGCGCTCGGGGCGAGATGGTCCTCATTCTTCGGAATCCACGGGGCTTCGGTCATTCTTAAAGACTCTTCCCTCCTCGGAAAGGGTCCTCGGGGGGCTACAACCTTTTTCATTAGTCTAGAGGTTGAAGATAGGCCTCGGGAAGAATGTTGGCCTCGGGAAGAACAAGAACAGCAGCGGCGGGCGCCAGCGCCGCCGTGCACCAGACGGTCGCGAGTGGCGTTCCCGCCCCAATGCGCTCAGAAAATGTTGAAAAACACGAAGAAAAGCACTAAAACTCGAAGATTAATTGACAGAGATCAACATACCCAAGTCTGGAGAGGAGATCTGCTGCCAAAGTGCTTGAAATCGCGATCCAAAGCTTGCAAAACACGGCGGCAGCGGTTCGACGGCGTCAGAAGGTTTCAGTAACTTTCTCTCTCCAAATGCTCTGAATTTATAGTGGAGCGTACGAGGAGTCGCGCGGGAAACGAAGCATCGCCAACCGAACCGCTAGATCTTCGACGCGTGTCTTCATCAGACGGTCAGCAATCAGAGTTCTGAACCGAGGACAGGCGCGCCGCGTACCGAGCCATTCACGCTTCGACACGTGCCCTGAAAGGACGTTTCGTACCAATCATCTGACATTTCACGTGCCGAGGCGACGTATGATGTCACTCATTTCGGCGATGACTGACACGTGGCTCCTAGGGCAGAAGTAGGCGGCTCGGCTCTCACAAAGGCCGCTCGGTTCTTCTCCACAGCATTTCGTCGGTTAAAAAACCCGGTTGCGCTAGTCCATCAGAGGGGTCAACTCCCCGAAGACCAGAATGGCACTCCGGAAGTTGATGGGCTATTGTAGGGCCCTCGGTTATCGGCTCGGTAACCGGGGTGCAAACCCGAACCAGCAGCTAGGATCCGGCCCAAGTTCTTCTGACTAGCTCTCTTCGGGAGGTACTTCGGTCGGTGCCCGGACTTCGGTTGTTATCGGCTTCGGAGCATCGGCTCACTACATGCCCTAGTGCTTCCAGAAGCTTCCAGGTGGTAACGGTTATTGTGAGTGGGACCTATGGGGATCATGCTCCCCATGCAGCTGGCACAATCATTGAGATTTGTCCCATGTGCTCCGTAACCACCTCGCCCCCCTCGTCATATGTGACGTCACCCGAGGCGGTTACCCGAGCGTACTTACCACGCGCTAGCGTGGAAGCCAAGCAAACCTAGGTCTATAAATACAAAGTGATACACACCTGAGAGAGGTACGCAATACTATCCTAACCCTAGACCTAAACTCCTTTCCTGAGATCTAACTTGATCGTCGGAGGGTCACTGGGCAACCAAAGCCCTAGTGACTTGTTGCAGGTCAGGCGACGGACGAGCGGAGCAGCGGAGGAAGGAACCTAACCAGACACCACAGTCAAGGTCCCGATTAATCGAACCCCTACACTAGTACTTGCCCGTACCTACGGCACTACGTCAGAAGCCGAGCAGTGGGTAAAAAGAACCGGTTACATTTTTGTAATATATTTGTAAGAGTGTGGGTGTTTGCTTAAGAGAGTTGGAGAATATACATCAGCCCTTGGATCAAATGAATCTCAACCTTTCTTTCAACTTGTGTTTGTGTGGTCCTCACACCCTTGTGTTTTATTAGGTAGATGGGCAAGATTTGTTTCGATGATATATTCTCCTAATTGCTTTTCTTGCTACCAACTATCAAGTTCTGGTTTTTTTTCCCCCTCTTTTTGAAGAGTTCTTTACTCTGATGAAGTTTAGTGATGCAAATTGCAAAACTTGCAGTCTGAGACAGTGATTGCCCTGGAAAACGTTGATCATTACTTTTTTTTTTTTTGTTTTCCACAAACGAGTTGCTTTTGTAAAAGAGCAAGAGCTTCAAATTCCATGATCTTCTACTATGCAGTAGTTTTTATATATCGGCTTCTATAATACAGTAGTTGATAAGAAGAATATAGAGGAAAGTCCACTTTCACCCCCTGTGGTTATCGCCATGTGCGAATACACCACCTGTGGTTTAAAAGTGTGCACATAACCTCCTGTGGTTTTCAAATTGTGCGGATAGACCCCCTGCCGTCAGATTTTTCATCCATATTAACGGAAACAACGTTAAAAGACCGTTATACCCCCATCACATCCCTTGATTCTTCTTCTTTTTTAAATCTAACCACACCATCCCGTATACCAAAAATTGAATCCAAACCGTTGATATTGTAAATTTTGACGAGTACTACGTCTATGCCAAAATTCAAGTCAATCAAAAAATGAAAAGCTTATGGTCAAATCGATTTTGTTATGAAATTAAAATTTCAAATTTGAATTTACTAAAAATTAGATCACTGGGTTACTGATGGCTGATTAAGATGATTTTTTACAGAGATACTCTATTCTTTATTTAATACATTATGAACGACTCAGATTACATTCTAGAGGTGTGTGAGATACACCTCCGTTAATATGGATGGAAAATATGACGGCAGGGGGTCTATCCGCACAATTTGAAAACCACAGGGGGTTATGTGCACACTTTTAAACCACAGGGGGTGTATCCGCACATGACGATAACCACATAGGGTGAAAATGGACTTTCCTCAAGAATATATACTGCCAATAGGCCAAGGCTCACAATTAGGGGTGTAAACGAGCCGAGTCGAGCCGAGCTTCAGCGAGCTCGAGCTCGGCTCGTTTACTTAACGAGCCAAATACTCGAGCTCGAGCTCGGCTCGAGCCTTAACGAGCCGAGCCCTTAACGAGCCGAGCTTAGTAATTTACTAAACGAGCCTCTCTTAATCGAGCCGAGCCTCCTTTAACGAGCCGAGTTTTTGTCAAACGAACCGAGCCGAGCTCGGCTCGTTTAGTAAACGAGCCGGATACTCGAGCTCGAGCTCGACTCGTTTACTAAACGAGTCGAGCCGAGCCTTAACGAGCCGAGCCGAGCCGAGCTCGCGAGTAGCTCGGCTCACTTACAGCCCTACTCACAATGTAGCGGTGGTTTCGACAAGCATCGAAGTAACTTCTTCCTCTTACATGCTATCTCGATGGAAATCCGATGTCTTCTTGAACTTTAGAGGCGAAGACCCCCGCAAGCACTTCGTCGATCATCTCCAATTCTATGCGGCTCTATTTCACAAAGTATTTTCCACTTTCAAGGATGATATACAACTTGGGAGAAAGGAAACGAAATACCACCGGAACTCCTAAAAGCCGTCGAGGAATCGAGGTTATCGTTGTTTTTCTCGAGAACTAAGCTGCTTCTGCCCCATGCTTTGATGGACTGTTGAGAATCCCTTTTTTTTTTTCCCCTTCCAACTGAGCTGAAAATCCTTGAATGCAAGAAAAAGAGGGGTCAGATGGTTTTGCTTGTCTTCTATCGTGTTGGTCATACTTGAAAATAGCGTCGGCCATACATGCGTGCGTGTGTGACTAACACTATTTTGAGGCTAGTCGACATGAAAATGTGTGTACTTCCATGAGGAGATATTTTTTTTTCCCAAACCCTCAGAAACTTCCTGATACCACTAACGTGTCCATTCACAATTAGCGGACTCGTCATTTGGCTGTTGGACTGTTCCGAACGAACTCCTCTTCTTCTGTAAATTAGTCCACAGACTCCGAACGCTAAACCTCAAATTGAAGTCTGGGAGACGCATTACTTGGCTGAGATTGAAATTGTCCAAATTTACGTAGTCAGAGGCTTGAATCTTTTCTGGTTTTTTTTTTTTGATCTTATGTCAACGATATGTTTGGTCCAACGACAAACATGGCCTGGAATCGTTACGAGAGGAACCTTATGAAATCTTGTTAGAAATGTTAATGCAAGTTAGATATGTCAACAATGTACTTACCATGATAAAGATCGACCTTTTTTTTTGGCATCAGAACCAACAACCTTTGAGGAGGGGGCTATTCATTTTGATTGTGACATCGTATAAATCAAGTGCAAGCACTCATTAGAAAGTTTGATTCATTTGGTTATGAAAGATCACTTAAGCTCTTTTGTATTGAGAGAGAGAGAGAGAGAGAGAGAGAGAGAGAGAGAGAGCAATTGCAGAGAACCGGAAGAGGAAGAAGAAAACAAAGTACGGTATTAAGGGTAAAATGGTACTATTAAAAAAATTGTCTCCTATTTCACCACCACTGTATTTAGAGCAAAAACTATTTGGAGCTAAGCTAAACACTACAGCAGGTACTTGCAAGATTTTGAGCAACTTCTGAACATTTTTTTGCGAAAGGGCCCTTGGAGGATATACTGATTTCGAGTTCACCTTTGAGCATCCTGCACAAGCATGAAGTAATATTTCAAGCACAATAATACCATTTCAAGCATGGTTTCATGAAAGATATGGCGGGTGGTGCATCGTTTGGTGCCATACCTAAAAACATTCCTACACCTACCGAGGAGTGGCGATGATAGATCGTTCGGTGCCACCCTCAAACCTATATTAATTACATACTACGGTGCGGCTAATGCCTAATGTTTGGCGCCGACCGTCAAATTTAAATGTTCAAATTCAAAAAATCAAACAAAAACTTCTAAGTCTTAAGCATCGGGAGATGAAGTGGCTAACGGAGACAACACTTGGTTGTCCGCAGGAGCTTGAACATTGGGAGCTTCGGGGGCACTGACAGTCAGCTCTTCAGCTCCAGCTCCGGCAGTTGCACGGGGTGGCATTTCAATTGAAGCCCTTTTTTCATCTTCGGAGCCGACCCTTGCACCATCGGGGCCCCTATTGTATCCGAGCACGAAGCTCTCATTGTGCTGCACGGCCTTGATCTCTGTCTGTGCCTTAAGGATTTGCTCCGCTACATCTTCTTTGGCCTGCCAGTACCCCTGGTTGTATTGCTCCTCCAGCTTCGCTTCAAGTTCCTTCTCCATCTCCTTCCTTCCCTCGGTTTTCCCCTCAGCAAATCCTTCAGCTTTTCCCTCATCTCTTGTGCGCTTGGCAGCATCCTGCAGCCCTTTGATCAAATCGTTGAGATACGCAATCTGTAGCTCCTGGCTTTGACGCACGGCCTCAGACTCTCCCAGCCTCTTCTTGTACTCCTCGGCCATGTTCTGGTTGTGCTCCACCGATTGCTGCAGCCTCTTCGTTTTCTTGTCATACTCGGTCAAGTAGCATTGGGCGCCCATAATGGACTGGGTGGCCTGCACACAATGCAAGTAAACGTTGTACGAGGGAAAAGGAAAGTAAGCGTAGAAGGAGTGCTTTGTATGTATGGAAAATATAACTTACCCTTCCCACGTAGAAGTAGTAGTCGCTCAATGCTGCCTTCAGAGACTGGGGGCTCTTGATGTCCCTCGGCAAGGCTAGCCCGGATTGGAGAGTGAAGGAAAAGGAAGGGTCCTCCTGCAAGCTGTCGGACTTCAGGATCTGTTTTTTATCCGGCGTGATGAAGCTCGGCATCCAGGGAGTGGTGCCAAGTATTTGTTTTTATCTCTGTTTTATAGCTTCACTCGGCATCCAGGGAGTGGTGCCGAGTGAAGCTCTGTTTTTTTATCTCTCTCTTCTCACCCCCCTTAAATACCTAGGGTTGAATTCGAAGCGGTGCCGAGTATCCAACCGTTGGATTTGAGCGGGAGAATGATGGGTCGTTCGATGGCTGACACATGGTGATTGATAGGATGCGCCGTACCACTACCCAAAACGGTTCGGCGCTCGGAGGCCATCGGCTTAGAAGTTGGTATTGGGCGTGATTTCCTACTTCGTTTGTGTGCCTTCTTCGGACAGCTTGGTTCCGCGTGGTGGACGTGGGGAGGTGTAACGACCACGCCACGGTCTCGATCTTCAAGCTGCTGTTGGAGTAAAGCTATAACCGCTGCTTGGCGCTTTTGTTCCGCCAAGGCGATATTAAGCTCGGTTGGAGGGAATGAAAGCTGACGAGAAACTGGGGGAACGGTTCTCGCAGCTTGGTTGGGTTCGAGATTGAGAGACCTGTACTCGGCCAACTCGAGGGTGAAGTTCTCCGCCCCTGGTGGTGGAAGGTGTTGAGTCATATCTTTAGGCGAGGAAGAAAGAAAAAGAAGAGAGGAGAAGATCTAAGGGCGAAATCAGGCCCACTGCGTGTTAGGGAAAAGTGTTTCTTTCCCCAGCAGAGTCGCCAATTGTGGGGGCTGATTTAACCTTGAACCTTCTAGATCCTTTCTTCTTGCTGCTGAATCGCAGAGGAATGGTGTCGTGTCTTGTGTATCTGCAAATCAAAGGGGGTTCTTCCTCTAGGAAGAAGCTCCGACGAACAAGTCAGTAAGTGGAAGAGGAGGAAGAAGTTTAGTAAGAAAGTATGCTAGGAGAAAGAAGAGTGTAGTTATGAATTATTTAGACCCCTGCCCTAGAAGGGGCACTTCTCTATTTATAGGCAAAGGTTTGGACTTTGGAGTGTTGAACAAGGTGGAAGTGCCTTGCACACGTGCTGCTACGCTCGGGTGACGTCACATGTCAGAGGCATTTAATGAATGCTGCCATTCGAGGGTTGCAGAGCCGCACTAGTCAATGTCAGAGGTGTCACATCAGGCAGAGACGTCAAATCATTTATCAAAGAGGGGAACGTGCTTATCAACAGAAGCTTCCAGAACGCTCCCCAACAACCTCGTCCGAATGCCATCCCGAGTGAACATATCACCGAATGATTTCTGTCTTACCGAGTGTAAGCAGAGTCCGCCGAGTAAGAAAAGGCCCCTAGAATGAGAGTACCTCACCGAGCAAGATAAGAACCCAACAACTGAAGCTCGGTAAGGTGCTTAGGGCCCGCCTATCGTTCGGGAAACAAGTGGAGTGACGTGTCAGGATGCGGCCCAACTTACAGACAAACTGAAACAACTGAACGGTGGGCTTACAACGTCACCCCTTCGACCCCTTTGAACCTTATGATATTTCGGCCCACTACAATTAGCATTATCGAAAATCTTTCGAAAACTAAAAAACTCGTATTAGATTTTTATAAAACGTTGGCAAACACAATATTTATTCAATAACTCATCAGATTAAGGCCTCGGTTGGCTTAAATAAGTCAGTTTTTTTTTGTCTTTATTTAATTTCTTTTGCGTTTGTTATTTTTCGGGTCAAATTTTTACATATATTTGATTCGTCTCGACGGGCACATTCAGAAACAGAAAAAAATGATGATCGGAACTATTTTTTAATAAAGACAAAAATAAGCCTAAAAATTTCATCAAAAATTTTCAGGATTATTAGTTCATCTTGACGAGAGCATTGGAAAAAGTAAAAAATTATGATTGATTCTACTTTTTCATTTTAGCGAACACTTCTGATATGAAGGCCGGAGCCAAACGAAATATGGTGGAGGGAATAAAGGAAATTTTTTACCAACTACTTTTCACAAAAGTGGGTTTAATTAATCTTGTTTATTGAAAAGTTGATAGGATTAGAAGATGGAAACCCAATTTTTTGTTTGAAGTATTAGATGAATGTTTATGTTAATATGATTTTTTTAATAAATATGGTGGAGTATTGTGTTTGCTAATCTTTTTTTTTAAAATCTGACGTGGTTGTTGAGCATATTGTATTCAATTCTTTTAAAAAACAATTCATAAGAACATACAGTAATGCTTATGAGATGGAAATAATATGCCGAAAGTTTTTGGGAGGGAATGGGGTATGTTGGATTGGGGGTATATTTGTCCAACATGAAAAAATTACTCTTTTCAACAAGGATTAATGTCCTGTATACTACTTGGCAACTAGAGTCCGGGCACACGCACACTATGTGTGTGCAAGTTGAATCTCAAGTAGCTTCTCGGTTATAATTTGATTGACTGAATTTTGATTAAAAGATTTTCTTAACATGTGCTCCTAAAGGCATATGATAATATGATAAGATCATATTAACTCCCTCATTTAACATCATTTGAATGGGGAATCTAAGGTTGAAGTTACAGCCATAATCTCCTTTCATTTTTTTTAAAGGAGTTTATGGCAGTAACAACAATTTTAAATCAGTGATGTAGCCTAGGTCAAAAGAAAAGGAAAGAAACAGAAATGAGAGGAAAATTAGAAGTTTTTCAGTGCCGGGTGGGTATATTTTACCTGGTGTCCGCTTATGCTTTCAAGCTGTCCAAAAATATTTTGGATGGTTCAAATTTAAAAAAAAAATTCCAGGGAAGAGTTTAATTTTTTTAAAATCCAGACCGTCCAAAAAAATTTTGGACAATCTGGATGCGCTAAGTGGACACCACGTGATACCCACCCAGCACTGAAAAATTTCTCAAAAAATGGGAGAAAAAATTTACTATCCGCTGTTTAAAATTTTATTTTATTTTTTCAACTCTTCCAACCGGAAGTTTTCAGTGCCGGGTGGGCACCGGCCATGTGGTGCTGAGCACCATCTCGGCTGTTCAAACGTGTTTTGGACGGCCCAAATCTGTTTGGGTAAATTTTGAGTGTAAAATTACCAAAATACCCCCTCAAGCCTACCCAAACAGATCTGGACCGTCCAAAGCACGTTTGGATGGCCGAGATGCGTGCTCGGCACTGAATTTTTTTCCCTTCCAACCAAACAATATACTTCTTCCGTCCCAATTTGTTTGTCCAATTTTGGGATTTCAACTTATTAAGGAAGCACAATGATTACATTCAAAATATTTTTAGTTTCCAAAATACCCTCACTTTTTGAACATTTAATGAGAGTGCACATTTCTCAATACATGAGTTTTTGAAAACTGAAAGGGCATTAAGGAAAATTTTCCTAGTCATCTACTATTTGGACAAATAATTTGAGACATGTTAAAGTCAAAAAGTAGATAAACAAATCGGGACGGAGGGAGCAAGTAGAAAGGGAAAATTTAATTTTCTTTCTTTTTCCTTGAGTTCAAAAAGAGCCAGAATGAAAATGTGGAATGACAATTGAGAAGGGGAGCTGGGCCAAGATACCTCGGGATTTCGTGACGTAGGTCAGGATTAGGCGTGTAGGAATTGATCGTTCGGAGCAACTCTGAAGATTCAGTTCAAAAATTAAAGAAAAAGAGCAGAGCACCGAAGATATGGGTAGTAAGAGGTGGCATCAGAAGAAGAAAAGGAAACTAATCGGCGGTGAAGAAGAAGAAGAAGAAGGAGAAGAAGACAGAATCAGCAGTTTACCCGACTCCATTCTTCACCAAATCCTCTCCTCCATCGACACCACATCCGTCGTCCAGACCTCCGTTTGTCAAAGAGATGGAGGTACCTTTGGACTTCGGTACCAAACATACACTTGGATTACGACGCATTTCCGGGTATTCATTGCGAGACCAAAAAACATCGATTCGCACATTTCGTGGATCAGGTCTTGTCTCTCAGAGACGCCTCGAGCGTCTTCCGATTCTACTTACGGTGCACTTTATTCTTGGATGCAGACCTTGTCAAAAACTGCATATGCTATGCATTTCGACACAATGTTCAAGAATTGCTTCTCTGGCCCGACTGTAATTCGTATTTGGATCACTCGGAATTTCCTGGCTGCCTATCCGAAGCCCTTGGAATTTCCTCTAGTTCTCTTATAAGCCTTACGTTGGCGTGTCATGCCTTTGGTATGCCACCAGACAAACCACGCGGTTACCTGCATTAAAGACTCTGCGTCTCGCCGGTTGCTGCCATGATTATGCCAATTTCATAACTGAGACTGTTGGGAACTGTACCAACTTGGAAACATTGATTTTGGATGACTTAGAGTTGAATAGTTTGAATATCAATGCTCCTAATCTTAGGAACCTAGAATTACACTACTATGATGATGATTGCAGCTGTGGCAACTGTTTCGAATCCATGATCGTGGTTTCAGCACCTGGGCTGACATCGTTCAAGTTGGAAGGACACGCTTTGACTGTCTTTTCTGCAGCAAGTCTCCCTTGTCTTCAGAATGTACACGTGCGCCTGAAAACATGGTCTTTTGATGAATATGATGTACCAGATGAAGTTATCTTGCAAAGGATGCCCCTCAATGTGATGAAGATGCTTGAACAGCTTGGAGAAGCAGATTACGTTACATTGTCCATGGATACTGTTAAGGTAATATGTGTTCTTTGTCATATTGGTTTTACCCTTTTTGAGGTTGATGTTTCAATGACTTAGATGCTTTACTTTCTCATCCATTTCATTAAAAGTACATTTGAGCTAGCATATCATTTGGGCTTTTAGGATAATGGTACTCTTTTTGTGTGTGACTGTGACAATAATATTGTTGGAAATGTTAATAAAGATGATGCTAGTAGAGGGAATCGATGATGTAGTGAATGAGGACTGGAAAGTAGTTGACACATAATGGTGGCATTGGTCATATGACGAGAGTTTAGTTTTAAGAGTTTGATGATGATCCTATTGGTTTTTTTAACATCTATATGGTCTTGGAGATGGTGATATTGTTGGCAAATCTTTCAGAATATAGTATTTTGTTTTCGGCATGAATGTAAATTGGCTCGATTTGGAGTCATTTCTTTTCCGTGATGCCTGATTGTCGTGGACAAACACGTCTTTTATGAACAGAAGTGTCCCTTCCCTGATGACTATTCAGAAAGTCACCATTTCGTCTATATATAATTATCGCATTCTTCATTCATTTTCAGAGGGTTGGTTTTGTATACTTTCATTGAGTCAGAAATTCTAGATTTGAAAGAGTACAAACACAAGTTTGGTTAGACTGACCCATCGATTGTGTATTGCTTCTGTTGGGGCCTTCGATCAAGTAGTACTTAGATAGAGACGTCCACGCAAACCGTGAGCACCGTAGCAGGGATGAATCTGTCTTGAGCACATAGTGCAACACTTGTCTTGATCACCATTTTGTTTTCAACGATTTCCAGGTTTTGAGTTCTGATTTTATTGCATGTTCATATTGTTGGTTTCATCACAAAAAGTAAATATATTTTCTAACAATCTTAAGACAGATGCAGGTTTACTTTTTGTGTTGGGGAAAGTAGTTCACATGTAATTAGTTTGTAAATTCATTCCGCTGCATATTCTGCTATTTTGTTCTTTTCATGGCAAAGCCTCGTAGTTCTTTTATTCCCGTGAATATGATCGGTTTCCTTTTGTACCAATTTATAGAACTTGACTGATAGTTTGTTTTAAATTGCTTGTCTATTTCTGGTAGTTTTTTTTGTTGGAACAAGAAATGACATATATATGCGTGAACGGGTATGGAGATATATGATATCTATCAAGTTTTACATGCCAGCGTTTTGTTTTGCTGGATTGCCTGAGACAATATTTTCACTTATTCCATACATGAAAAGGGTGAGGGTGGGTCTATCTGGCTTGATGGTTTAACTGGTGTCTGTTGGGAAGAAGCATAACTGCATATCCATTTTGAAAGGTTGTGACCATTGGGGAACGTTTTAACGTTTTGGGATCAAGACAAACTTGAGGTTTTCACCCACCAATGTATGCTAGTCATTCAACTTCACGTGATTGAGTCATTTATAAATGAAGTTAATCTAGTTTGGCTCACATCTTTAGTTTGGAATTCTCGTGATTTACATTGAGACAAGACTTCGTTCATTGTATGCAGTAGAATTTGATGATTCAATTGTCATCTTCTTTTTTTATGTTCAAAATGTTAGCAGAATTGGAAAAGTCTAACTTTATGGGGAAAGTTAATTGGTTAATGAAGGTGCCTAAGGTGACAAACCATTGAGATTTGATAGCGTGGTTGAAGCACGGTTCAGCGTGCTACATTGCACTGTTTCGGTTAAGTTGGTTTTTAGATTTGGAAATCTGGAATGGGTGCTTTGGGACTTGTTTGTTGTCACTAAGTTTTCCCTATGGCAATTCGTGGAATCGGTTTACATGCTCTAGAGAGTTTTTAGTGAATCTGTAAGGGTACAGAGAATGCTTGTCGCATTTACCATAAAATTGTGAAAATTTGAGTAAGGAGTTCCTCGATATTGGGTGAGTTACTCGATGTGGGGGTTGTTTCTTGCTGAAGTCTCTTGAAATGTGAGACAGGAAGAGAGAATTTTGTCATTGTTTGTGTCATGTCATAAACTATGAAAATTATTTTGATAAGTTCTAAATTAATTTCAGAGTTGTGGGGGGAGCAATAAGAATAAGGGAAAATTTCAAAATGACACCTGAACTTTGCACCAAATGTCACAGAGACACCTGAACTTAAGTTTATTTCAATTAAACACATGTAATAACAAAATCCCCAAATTTAGACACCTGAACTTAAGTTTATTTCAATTAAACACCTGTACTAACAAAATCCCCAAATTTAGACCCCCGCCTAAAAATTGCTAACATGGCATCTCCAACCCGTTTAAGTTGCCCTATTACACATATTTCCAACAAGGGACGATGCACCCAAGCGAATGTAAAGTACTTATACATAGTGGGTGCATCGTCCCTTGTTGGAAATATGTGTAATAGGACAACTTAAACGGGTTGGAGATGCCATGTTAGCAATTTTTGGGACAGAGAATAACGGCGGGAGTCTAAATTTGGGGATTTTGTTAGTACATGTGTTTAATTGAAATAAACTTAAGTTCAGGTGTCTCTGTGACATTTGGTGCAAAGTTCAGGTGTCATTTTGAAATTTACCCTTTCCACAAGCTAAACTATGTGTTGCACTATAGAAGATATCCAACTATACTTGAAAAATATAGTAATGCGATTTGTATATCTCATTTAAAGACTGAGAATCCAAAGGTGATTTATTTTTGTCATTGCAGTACAACAGTGATTTGGAAATCCTCACACTTAGCAAGGTCTGCAATAGAGTATGATCAACTCGTTGCGTTAGAAAAAACTAGTAAGTAGAATGGCCACACCATTTGTTCGAGGATGCTCCAACGTGGTCAGGTTATGTTCCTGGAGTTATAATGTGATGGCCATCAGTAGTTGTTCAAAAGGCATAGAAGACCATAGAGAACAGTAAGTCCCTTGGTCTGACATATTTTTAATAGGGCCTATACCACTCCACTATCATGTACAAACATCATATTATTTTGTATCTACACGCAACCTCAGAAACTCTCTTATCTTCCTCATATGTCTAACACCTAAATATGTTTTTAAAGTGGCTTAGTTTTTTAGACTGAAATCCAAATTAATTATCTGACTTGTTTGTTTATTTATGATTTGATAAGGCCCTTGCAAAGGATCCCGATTCTCTTAACAATCGTCCTTCTCCATTTCGTAAGTTGAAGCACCTAAAGTTGACAACTCCTTCACGATCTTCAAATCTGCCATTAAATGTGATTGCCTACTTAACTAAAGGTTCCTCGAGTGACACTTTGGTTGGGGACTTCTATTCATTAGGTAGTAATGCATCCCCATTTACATACCTGGCTCATAATTAAGTGCTAAGAATCATCTGATCTTTGCTTCCTCTTTTCTTGTTTAGGTAAATGGACACGTGCTTAAGGTAAATGGACACGTGCTTAGGTAAATGGATATGGTAGTGACGGTGAAAAATGGTAAGTTCAAAGAATTGTTACTTACTCATTTGTGTTGTCAGTTGATATGTGCTTGAAGATTTGGTTTTCTAAATTTTGATAATTCGCTCTTGTATTGCTTGTTACTTATTTCAAAAACTAGAAATGTTTCATGTTGTTGTCTTATGTCTCTCAGTGCTTCCTCCTCTGGTTATGTAAGTAATAATGGCACCCAAAAAGTTGGAAAATTTTTTCTGTTATCTTATATGTGAAATTAATTGTTATGATGCAGGCACTATGCATGTCTAAACACTGCAATTTGTTTTTTTGAATTGATTAGTAAAAGAAGGGTAATAAAGGGTCATCCTAAAGCACAATGTTGTTAAGAGGACATCCGACAATACGAAACAAGCAATATATATAACCTTATACAAAATTCATGGGGAGGAAGCCCTAAACAACAAATTTATGATCCAAGGAATGTGGCACTTATCCTTAATAGTTCCAATAGCAAATGGACAAAAAGGAGCTCTTGAGCGTACAAACAAGCTCCTCAACTATTTGAAAGTCTTCTTGTTTGTGTTCTAAAACCAGGTATTCCTCGCTGAGTACTCGCTCCAAGGTGCCTGGGCGAGGGGACTAATCCTTATTCAGTGGGCATTACTCGCCGACTAACACCAAGTACTCGCTCCAAGGTGCCTGGCCGAGCAACTACCGAGTAGCGAACTTAGAACACTGCTTCTTGTTATGTTTTGTCTAGGGCAGCTGGTTGACACATAAAGGGGCTCATAGTTATGCCTTCCTTATCAGCTTTCCCAAGCCCCTCGCAAGAGGGGAAAGGGCTGGACAATCACCTGGACCATCTCGCAAGAAAACTCAAAACCCAAAGTAAGCTAACACCAAACCCCACAAATTTGAGGCCTCCTTGCAATAGATGAGAACATGATTAGCGGCTCCTTGTCATGCCTACAAAGGCAACGCTAGTAAATAGTTCACTTTGGGCATAAATGTCGGATACGTTTGCAGATAGTGTTGGACACTTCCGATGTGACGTCTATAATGCTAATTGCTCCTCTAGATATTGGGTACTCCACG
Organism: Rhododendron griersonianum; assembly: GCA_018127125.1. NCBI lineage: Eukaryota > Viridiplantae > Streptophyta > Magnoliopsida > Ericales > Ericaceae > Rhododendron > Rhododendron griersonianum. Next base: position 29,257,188 of record CM030798.1, read on the forward strand.
AAGCTCCATACTCGAGGGACAACCAGCCCCCAATACCAACTCCCCGTCTCTGTGTGTGGAAAGTCTCCAAAGCCATTTCCAGAAGGATTTGTGTTTGGGTTGATAATTGAGATAGAGGACTTTATTTAAGATGCTTAGTCTCTTCACCCTAGCCCTCTCACCCCAATAGGTTGCACATTGTATCGCAATCCCCACGAATACATTGAACTTATGAAACTATGCTTGCCAAAGGAGTCCCTCTTCTTCTTCTCCAGTATCCCCACAAATACATTGAAGTGAAATTGCCTTCTCCGTTCCATTTCCACCAACTGATTCTGAAACTGCTCCACCAGTCTATCCCATACCGCTTTTTACTTAACATTATTATTCTGTGATGAAATCATCAGGTGGTCAAGCCGTTTAAGGAGTGTGAACAAAATTGCACTCGGTTAAAATAGTGTGGATCCCACTACAAAGTGATGTCATGCTTACCAAAAAATGTATTGCAGGGGTGGGACCTACACCGTTTCAACCAATAAGAGAGATGGTAACGTGAACAAAATTGCACTCGGTCAAGCCTAAAGCTTATAATTTGTTCTTACATCACAAGGATGTGGAACTTTCTCATGTGTCACGACGTCCTTAGTTTGAGAAGTTTAAATTGGTCCCATTATTGACATTACCTCCCTTTGTCTGTACGATTTTTCATATTATCTTCACGTAGAAAGATATCGCGCTGAAGCAGATCTTGTGCTTGAAATGTTATTTGATGCTTGTGCAGGTCTCTCAAATGTGAGTCAAATTGTTAAAATCCTCCAGAGCCTCTATTTTGGCATGAATGAACAGAAGTTGCTGGAAATTCTTCCCGAAACCCTGTTGTAGTGTTAAGGTAGCTCTAACTAGTTTTACAGTATATGGACAGTCGGGGATGGCATTGTTAGTTGTTGGTTTTAAGCATGGGGTTGGAACTTGGAACTATGGGGATCTCAGAAATGGTTGTTTTGGTTTGTATGTAACATCATGTAATGTAGTAATTGTGGGGTATTTGGATTGTGTAGTTAATTGGGTTTTATATGAGATGGGCAGGATTTGTTTGGATGATATTTTTAGTTCTAATTGCTTTACTTGCTATAAAGTTGTGGTTTTTCCCCCTCTTTTTGAAAAGTTCTTACTCTGAAGTTTAGTGATGCAAAACTTGCAGCCTGAGACAGTGATTGCCCTGGCAAATGTTGATCATCTTTCCAATTACATTGTCATTTTTTATCCACAAACGAGTTGCTTTTGTAATAGAGCAAGAGGAGATAGGCTTGAAATTCCACCCTTGTGGTTTTCGGTCCAACGCTCAGGGATAATAATGCTTGAGTTGATTCAGGTATTGAATTTGTTGTCGTCGAGGTCGATGATCTTTGGCCGCAGCCCCAAATAGAATGGTTTTGATAATGTAAGGCCCGAAACGCTTCGGTCGGAACTTCCCGCGGGGGTCGAATATCGGAGCACAGATCACCTTAGTAACCATATCCCCTTCTGCCAGGTCTCTAGACTTCATCTTCTACAGTAATTGAATGCACGGGCGAATCTTTGTTGATTCCCTTGAACATGATACAAGGCCTGGAGCCTTCTGAGCTTCTGCTTTACATGGTTTGGCATCCGGAAGCAGGGAGATTTGATCTTCCACTATCTTTAGGATCAGCGCCAAGGCATGCCTTGATGAGACCTTGCAAAGTCATCTACGAAATCCTTGAGCAAGTCTGACCCGGTGCGATACTCTTTTGGGGACAGTGTTGAACAAATTTGAACCATCCAGGGGTCTATCTCATCTTTCAATTAGAAGATGAAGTCTAGAGACCTGGCAGAGGGGGATATGGTTACTAAGGAGATCTGTGCTCCGATATTCGACCCCCGCGGGAAGTTTCGACCAAAGTGTCCTGGGCTCTACATTATCAAAACCATTCTATCTGTTCAAAACCATCCAGGGATCCCCAGCAGAGTCGCCACTGTGGGCACACGCCCCAGAAATCGCACGGGTGCGCCCCATTTGAAAGCACGGCGAAATGCTCAATTCAGAGTCACAACTTGGGTTTGAAAGTCCGCCACATAAGGAACCGAACTTGAAACGTTTGCCACGTTATTTGATTTGAAAAAGGCTTGTAGACTGGTCCGTCGTCACGTTGATATCTGAGGTTCGGGAGCTAGGTTACGAGAGGGGAAGGGTTTTAAGGCACCCTTCTCGCCCAATCCGGAGATCGGTCTCTATTCGGGCATTTGTAAAACGTTTGCGATTCTTTCTCATTAATCATTTTTAGCTAGTTAGGGCGGGGGAACAGTTTAAAGGATTAAAACTGTAACAGGTTTGCAAGATGTGATAGAATGACATGTTTGCTTATTGAAACAATTAGCATAGTTTGAAAACAGACTCTTGTGGGGACTTTAAACAGACTGGAAAACACCGTCTTGGAGTGTCGTGCGTAGGAAGAAACCAGCATGCACTGATCAAGTCACTGCGTGTTGATCTGTCCTGTGCGCGCTACAACAAGACCTGTGCGCGCCAGTAGGTTCAAACCCACAGCTTTTATTTCCAACCTTCTGGGCTCTGAAATGACCAGTGCACACTCAGGACAAACCAAATAGTTTATTGGCAGCTATAATATACAGTTATAGACAGTTTGAATGGGCTACAAAGCCACCAAATGAGTAAACACCCCATAAACAGTGTGGGGGATAAAACAAAGGCCAAGATGGACCTGCGCGCGCGGGTCATCCATAGTCGCGCGCAAGTTTAACCCTTTAAACCAATGCTTGGTTTTACATATTTCTGGATTCTGGAACATGTTCAGAAAGGCCCCGGGGGTATTCCATTGCAGCAGGTATGAATATTGAATTAAAACTAGCAGTTTTAACCAAGGAAAGCAGTAGAGTAGGTTTTAACATGCTTGTAGTGATGTATTCCCTCCGTCCGGATTTAATTGTCCCTAGTTCTATTTTAACCGATTAAAAAATGGGTTATATCTTTGAATTCATAATGAATTTCATATCGAATATGGATCTTGTTTGATAGATCTCAATTAGTTTTATAATACAATATTTTCAAAATCACGTAAAACATTATAAATCGGAAGATATAATCAATTGAAAAAGTGGCACGAACTCCAAAAAAAGGACTATTAAATCTGGACGGAGGGAGTATATGTAAAGGAGAGCATAAAACAACAAGACCCCAGACCCCACGCAAGATCTGTGCATGCAGCCATAGACTGGCGCGCGCTGGTCCATGCCGTTATGGCTTTTGAAACCATGCCAGCGTTAGGGCCAGGACTGGTATTAATTGCCAGCCTTGACTCTGCTAGCCCCCCTCAGGGATCAGAACAGAAGACAGAACAAATGTGTTATACATTTGATTTTTGAGTTTGAGTGAGTGATTGAGCTTGATGTTTGAAGGGTTGAATGATGTGGTTGAAGGATGGATGAGTGCTTGATGGTATTAGAACTAGAAGGTGGATGTAATTGCTTGAGTTGGAGAGATTACAAACGATTTCTTTGAGTTTTACCTTGAGAAACCCTTTTGCAAATTGGTAACCCCTCTCTTGTGAGAGAGGGAGGAGTATATATAGGGGAGGGGGTGAGAGAGAGGAGTTCAACCAATCAAAGGGGCTGGCCTTGCTTCCCTCCAAAGGCTTCCCTCTCATTGGATGAGAGGGAAAAAGGTGATGGAATGGGTGTAAGAGATGTCCTCTAGCGAAGACTTCGACTGATTGGAAGGTTCCCATATGCTGTACTCCCCTAATCATGGCTTCTGCATGCTGAATAAAGCAAGTTTGACAGAGCTCTGACCAACGCATGTTTGTTTTAAACTAGCATGCACAGGTCAATGAGTAGGGTTGACTAGCGCACGCGAGTTAAGGACTTGTGCACGCTAGTCAAAGCTACCCAGCCCTAGTCAATGGTCAAACCTGACACTTTGACCAACACCTGACACTTTGACTAGTGCGCGCTGGGTCTGAACCAACATGTGATAATAGGGTAAAGGTTCGGTTTGGTAAAATGGGGAGAAAGAAAAGGGAAATGAGAGGAAAATGGAGAGAAGTATTTCAGTGCCAGGTGGGTATATTTCACTTAGTGCCCGCTCATATATCTAAGCCGTCCAAAAATCTTTTGGTATTTTTGGACTGTCTGGATGCGTCGAGTGGGCACCACATGGTACCAACCCAGCACTGAAAAATTTCTCGAAAATAAGAGGAAAAATTTACTATTCACTGTATCAAATTTTATTTTATTTTATTTTTTCAACTCTTCCAACCAAACAATATTGGCAACCAATGTCCAGTGCAGTTGGTATGTCATCTCTCCCCCAAGGAGGAGGTCCTGGGTTCGACCCCTGCTGAGGCAATACCCTTGGGTCCCAAGCTATGGATAGCTTCTGGATCCGTGCTAACTCTAACACCCCACTAACCCCGCTGATGTACGATGATTGGAAAAAAAAAAAAAACCAAACAATATTAAAGTAGAATGGTAATTTTTACAGTATTTCTTTTCCTTGAGTTCAAAAAGAGCCAGAATGAAAATGTGGAATGACAATTGAGAAGGGGAGCATAAATCGAGAGCTGGGCCAAGATACCTCGGGATTCCGTGACCTAGGTCAGGATTAGGCGTGTAGGAATTGATCGTTCGGAGCAGCTCTGAAGATTCAGTTCAAAAATTAAAGAAAAAGAGCAGAGCACCGAAGATATGGGTAGTAAGAGGAGGCATCAGAAGAAGAAAACGAAACTAATCGGCGGTGAAGAAGAAGAAGAAGACAGAATCAGCAGTTTACCCGACTCCATTCTTCACCAAATCCTCTCCTTCATCGACACCACATCCGTCGTCCAGACCTCCGTTTTGTCAAAGAGATGGAGGTACCTTTGGACTTCGGTACCAAACATACACTTGGATTACGACGCATTTCCGGGTATTCATTGCGAGACCAAAAAACATCGATTCGCACATTTCGTGAATCAGGTCTTGTCTCTCAGAGACGCCTCGAGCGTCTTCCGATTCTACTTACGGTGCACTTTATTCTTGGATGCAGACCTTGTCAAAAACTGCATATGCTATGCATTTCGACACAATGTTCAAGAATTGCTTCTCTGGCCCGACTGTAATTCGTATTTGGAACACTCGGAATTTCCTGGCTGCCTATCCGAAGCCCTTGGAATTTCCTCTAGTTCTCTTATAAGCCTTACGTTGGCGTGTCATGCCTTTGGTATGCCACCAGACAAACCACTGCGGTTACCTGCATTAAAGACTCTGCGTCTCGCCGGTTGCTGCCATGATTATGCCAATTTAATAACTGAGACTGTTGGGAACTGTACCAACTTGGAAACATTGATTTTGGATGACTTAGAGTTGAATAGTTTGAATATCAATGCTCCTAATCTTAGGAACCTAGAATTACACTACTATGATGATGATTGCAGCTGTGGCAGCTGTTTTGAATCCATGATTGTGGTTTCAGCACCTGGGCTGACATCGTTCAAGTTGGAAGCAATGGAAGGACACGCTTTGCCTGTCTTTTCTGCAGCGAGTCTCCCTTGTCTTCACAATGTACACGTGTGCCTGAAAACATGGTCTTTTGATGAATATGAATCATATGATGTACCAGATGAAGAAATCTTGCAAAGGATGCCTCTTAATGTGATGAAGATGCTTGAACAGCTTGGAGAAGCAGATTACGTTACATTGTCCATGGATACTGTTGAGGTAATATTTGTTCTTTGTCATATTGGTTTTACCCTTTTTGAGGTTGATGTTTCAATGACTTAGATGGTTTACTTTCTCATCCATGTCATTAAAAGTACATTTGAGCTAGCATATCATTTGGGCTTTTAGGATAATGGTACTCTTTTTGTGTGTGACCGTGACAATAATATTGTTGGAAATGTTAATAAAGGTGATGCTAGTAGAGGGAATCGATGATGTAGTGAATGAGGGACTGGAAAGTAGTTGACACATAATGGTGGCATTGGTCATATGATGAGAGTTTAGTTTTAAGAGTTTGATGACGATCCTATTGGTTTTTTTAAGTTCTATATGGTCTTGGAGATGGTGATATTGTTGGCAAATCTTTCAGAATATAGTATTTTGTTTTCGGCATGAATGTAAATTGGCTTGATTTGGAGTCATTTCTTTTCCGTGACGCCTATTTGTTGTGGACGAACACGTTTTTTATGAACAGAAGTGTCCCTTCCGTGATGACTATTTGGAAAGTCACCATTTGGTCTCTCTCTCTCTCTCTCTCTCTCTCTCTCTCTCTCTCTCTCTCTATATATATATATATATATATATATATATATATATACATACCGTCCTTTTCAGTTCCAGTTGCCCAGATTTTCTTATGGTCCGGATTCGTTTCTTAGCTCCCATTTCCCGATCGATTTACGATGATCCAAGCCGTTCAATGTGTTCAGAACGTGATTTTAAGGGTACCCGCGAGAAATCAGCAAAAAAGATGACCGGGAAGGGCTTGATTTGAGCAGTTTTTTACGGAACTGTTCAATAAAAAAACTGCTCGGATCAAGCTCTTCCCGGTCATTTTTTTTGCTGATTTCTCGCGGGTACCCTTAAAATCATGTTCTGATCACATTGAGCGGCTCGGATTATCGAAATTAGATCGGGAAATGGGAGGTCTGGACGGTCCGGACCTGAAAACAGTGGTATATATATATATATATATTGCACTTAGTTGCAGGGAGCTTCTAAAGTGGTGTCGCACCCAGCTTGGGAGCCCGCTTTTGCGGTCCCAACTAAGGAGCTTGATGGGAGCCCGCTCCCATTGAGATGGGAGCTCGCTCCTTACCAAGATGGGAGCTTTTTTATGATCTTTGCATGGGAAAACAGGGATTTATCACTTGGCTTTATTAATTGGTCTTTGATGAACTCATATATCGAGCCTAAGTCATGATATCTTGAAAAGAAAATCATACTATATTGCAACACTAGCTCATTTCTTACACTTATGGAGGACTTGGTCCATATTTTTACTTCCTAAAATGATTATTCTTTTAAAGTGAATACTCTATGCTACATTATTTTCAAAATATATGTACACTCTCCTCTCACGCTCCCAACCTTGGGAGCTTTTGTATTCCCTCGCTCCCACACTCCCCCCGCCCCGCTCTCGCTTCGTGCAACTAAGATATTATCGCATTCTTCATTCATTTTCAGAGAGTTAGTTTTGTATACTTTCATTGAGTCAGAAATTCTAGATTTGAAAGAGTACAAACACAAGTTTGGTTCCACTGACCCATCGATTGTGTATTGCTTCTGTTGGGCCTTCGATCAAGTAGTGCTTAGATAGAGACGCCCACGCAAATCGTGAGCACCGTAGCAGGGATGAATCTGTCTTAAACACATAGTGCAACACTTGTCTTGACCACCATTTTGTTTTCAACGATTTCCAGGTTTTGAGTTCTGATTTTATTGCATGTTCATATTGTTGGTTTCATCACAAAAAGTAAATATATTTTCTAACAATCTTAAGATAGATGGGGGTTTACTTTTTGTGTTAGGGAAAGTAGTTCACATGTAATTAGTTTGTAAATTCATTCTGCATATTCTGCTATTTTGTTCTTTTCATGGCAAAGCCTCGTAGTTCTTTTATTCCCGTGAATATGATCGGTTTCCTTTTGTACCAATTTATAGAACTTGACTTATAGTTTGTTTTAAATTGCTTGTCTATTTCTGGTAGTTTTTTTTGTTGAAACAAGAAATGACATATATATGCGTGAACGGGTATGGAGATATATGATATCTATCAAGTTTTACATGCCAGCGTTTTGTTTTGCTGGATTGCCTGAGACAATATTTTCACTTATTCCATACATGAAAAGGGTGAGGGGGGAAATGACACGTTCAAAAAAAGAAAAGAAAAGGGTGAGGGTGGGTCTATCTGGCTTGACGGTTTAACTGGTGTCTGTTGGGAAGAAGCATAACTGCATAACCATTTTGAAAGGTTGTGACCATTGGGGAACGTTTTAACGTTTTGGGATCAACACAAACTTGAGGTTTTCACCCACCAATGTATGCTAGTCATTCAACTTCACGTGATTGAGTCATTTATAAATGAAGTTAATCTAGTTTGGCTCACATCTTTAGTTTGGAATTCAAGTGATTTACATTGAGACAAGACTTCGTTCATTGTATGCAGTAGAATTTGATGATTCAATTGTCATCTTCTTTTTTTTATGTTCAAAATGTTAGTAGAATTGGAAAAGTGGAACTTTATGGGGAAAGGTAATTGGTTAATGAAGGTGCCAAAGCTGACAAACCATTGAGATTCGATAGCGTGGTTGAAGCACTGTTTCGGTTCAGCGCGCTACATTGCACTGTTTCGGTTAAGTTGGTTTTTAGATCTGGAAATCTGGAATGGGTGCTTTGGCACTTGTTTGTTGTCACTAAGTTTTCCCTATGGCAATTCGTGGAATTGGTTTACATGCTCTAGAGAGTTTTTAGTGAATCTGAAAGGGTACACAGAATGCTTGTCGCATTTACCATAAAATCGTGAAAATTTGAGTAAAGAGTTCCTCGATATTGGGTGAGTTACTCGATGTGGGGGTTGTTTCTTGCTGAAGTCTCTTGAAACATGAGACAGGAAGAGAGAATTTTGTCATTGTTTGTGTCATGTCATAAACTACGAAAATTATTTTGATAAGTTCTAAATTAATTCCAGAGTTGTGGGGGGAGCAATATGAATAATTTCCACAAGGTAAACTATACTTGAAAAATATAGTAATGCGATTTGTATATCTCATTTAAAGACTGAGAATCCAAAGGTGATTTATTTTTGTCATTGCAGTACAACAGTGATTTGGAAATCCTCACACTTAGCAAGGTCTGCAATGGAGTATGATCAACTCGTTGCGTTAGAAAAAACTAGTAAGTAGAATGGCTACACAATTTGTTAGAGGATGCTCCAATGTGGTCAGGTTATGTTCCTGGAGTTATAATGTGATGGCCATCAGTAGTTGTTCAAAAGGCATAGAAGACCATATAGAACAGTAAGTCCCTTGGTCTGACATATTCTTAATAGGGCCTATACCACTCCACTGTCATGTACAAACATCATAATATTTTATATCTACACGCAACCTCAGAAACTCTCTTATCTTCCTCTTACTGTCTAACACCTAAATATGTTTTTAAAGCGGCTTAGTTTTTTAGACCGAAATCCAAATTAATTATCTGACTTGTTTGTTTATTTATGATTTGATAAGGCCCTTGCAAAGGATCCCGATTCTCTTAACAATCGTCCTTCTCCATTTCGTAAGTTTAAGCACCTAAAGTTGAAAACTCCTTCACGGTCTTCAAATCTTCCATTAAATGTGATTGCCTACTTAACTAAAGGTTCCTCGAGTGACACTTTGGTTGGGGACTTCTATTCATTAGGTAGTAATGCATCCCCATTTCCATACCTGGCTCATAATTAAGTGCTAAGAATCATCTGATCTTTGCTTCCTTTTCTCTTGTTTAGGTAAATGGATACGTGCTTAGGTAAATGGATATGGTAGTGACGGTGAAAAATGGTAAGTTCAAAGAACTGTTACTTACTCATTTGTGTTGTCAGTTGATATGTGCTTGAAGATCGGTTTTCTAAATTTTGATAATTTGCTCTTGTATTGCTTGTTACTTATTTCAAAAACTAGAAATGTTTCATGTTGTTGTCTTATGTCTCTCAGTGCTTCTCCTCTGGTTATTTAAGTAATAATGGCACCCAAAAAGTTGGAAAACTTTTTCTGTTATCTTATATGTGAAATTAAGTGTTATGATGCAGGCACTATGCATGTCTAAACACTGCAATTTGTTTTTTTGAATTGATTAGTAAAAGAAGGGTAATAAAGGGTCATCCTAAAGCACAATGTTGTTAAGAGGACATCCGACAATACGAAACCAGCAATATATATAACCTTATACAAAATTCATGGGGAGGAAACCCTAAACAACAAATTTATGATCCAAGGAATGTGGCACTTATCCTTAATAGTTCCAATAGCAAATGGACAAAAAGGAGCTCTTGAGCATTCAAACGAGCTCCTCAACTATTTGAAAGTCTTCTTGTTTGTGTTCTAAAACCAGGTATTCCTCGCCGAGTACTCTCTCCAAGGTGCCTGGGCGAGGGGACTAATCCCTATTCGGTGGGCATTACTCGCCGACTAACGCCAAGTACTCACTCCAAGGTGTCTGACCGAGCGACTACCGATTAGCGAACTTGAACACTGCATCTTGTTATGTTTTGTCTAGGGCAGCTGGTTGACACATAAAGGGGCTCACGGTTATGCCTTCCTTATCAGCTTTCCCAAGCCCCTCGCAGGAGGGGAAAGGGCTGGACAATCACCTGGACCATCTCGCAAGAAAACTCAAAACCCAAAGTAAGCTAACACCAAACCCCACAAATTTGAGGCCTCCTTGCAATAGATGAGAACATGATTAGCGGTTAGTTGCAGGGAGCTTCTAAAGTGGTGTCGCACCCAGCTTGGGAGCCCGCTTTTGCTGTCCCAACTAAGGAGCTTGACGGGAGCCCACTCTCATTGAGATGGGAGCTCGCTCCTTACCAAGATGGGAGCTTTTGTATAATCTTTGCATAGGAAAATAGGGATTTATCACTTGGCTTTATTAATTGGTCTTTGATGAACTCATATATCTAGCCTAAGCATGATATCTTGAATAGAAAATCATACTATATTGCAACACTAGCCCATTTCTTACACTTATGGAGGACTTGGTCCATATTTTTACTTCCTAAAATGATTATTCTTTTAAAGTGAATACTCTATGCTACATTATTTTCAAAATATATGTACACACTCCTCACACGCTCCCAACCTTGGGAGCTTTTGTATTCCCTCGCTCCCCCGCTCCCGCCCCCGCTCCCGCTTCGTGTAACTAAGGATTAGCGGCTCCTCGTCATGCCTACAAAGGCAACGCTAGTAAATAGTTCACTTTTGGCGTAAATGTCGGATACGTTTGCAGATAGTGTTGGACGCTTCCAATGTGACGTCTATAATTCCAATTCCTCCTCTAGATATTGGGTACTCCACGAAACTCCATACTCGAGGGACAACCAGCCCCCATACCAACACCCCGTCTCTCTCTCTCTCTCTCTCTCTGTGGAAAGTCTCCAAAGCCATTTCCAGAAGGATTTGTGTTTGGGTTGATAATTGAGATAGAGGACTTTATGTCTCTTCACCCTAGCCCTCTCACCCCAATAGGTTGCACATTGTATCGCAATCCCCACAAATACATTGAACTTATGAAACTATGCTTGCCAAAGGAGTCCCAACAAATACATTGAAGTGAAATTGCCTTCTCCGTTCCATTTCCGCCAACTGATTCTGAAACTGCTCCACCAGTCTATCCCATACCGCTTTTTACTAGACATTGTGATTCTGTGATGAAATCATCAGGTGGTCAAGCCATTTAAGGAGGGTGAACAAAATTGCACTCGGTTGAAATGGTGTGGATCCCACCACAAAGTGATGTCATGCTTACCAAAAAGTGTATTGCAGGGGTGGGACCTACACCGTTTCAACCAATAAGAGAGAGAGAGGGTAACGTGAACAAAATTGCACTCGGTCAAGCCTAAAGCTTATAATTTGTTCTTACATCACAAGGATGTGGAACTTTCTCATGTGTCACGACGTCCTTAGTTTGAGAAGTTTAAATTGGCTCCATTATTGACATTTCCTCCCTTTGTCTGTACGATTTTTCATATTATCTTTGCGTAGAAAGATATCGCACTGAAGCAGATCTTGTGCTTGAAATGTTATTTGATGCTTGTGCAGGTCTCTCAAATGTGATTCAAGTTGTTTAAATCCTCCAGAGCCTCTATTTTGGCATGAATGAACAGAAGTTGCTGGAAATTCTTCCCAAAACCCTGTTGTAGTGTTAAGGTAGCTCTAACTAGTTTTACAGTATATGGATACTCGGGGAAGGCGTTGTTAGTTGTTGGTTTTAAGCATGGGGTTGGAAGTTGGAAGTTGGAACTGAGGATCTAGGAAATGGTTGTTTTGGTTTGTATGTAACATCATGTAATGTAGTAATTGTGGGGTATTTGGATTGTGTAGTTAATTGGGTTTTATATGAGATGGGCAGGATTTGTTTGGATGATATTTTTAGTTCTAATTGCTTTACTTGCTATAAAGTTGTGGTTTTCCCCCCTCTTTTTGAAAAGTTCTTACTCTGAAGTTTAGTGATGCAAAACTTGCAGCCTAAGACAGTGATTGCCCTGGCAAATGTTGATCATCTTTCCAATTACGTTGTCATTTTTTATCCACAAACGAGTTGCTTTTGTAATAGAGCAAGAGGAGATAGGCTTGAAATTCCATGATCTTCTGTTATGCAGTAGTTTTTTTTTTTTTTTTTTTAATTGGCTTTCTATAATACAGTAGCTAGCTGTGGTTTCGACAAGCATCAAAGTAACTTCTTCCTCTTACATGCTATCTCGATGGAAATATGATGTCTTCTTGAACTTGACAGGCGAAGACACCCGCAAGCACTTCATCGACCATCTCTATGCGGCTCTATTTCACAAAGGATTTCTGCTTTCAAGAATGATATACAACTTGGGAAAGGAAAAGAAATACCACCGGAACTCCTAAAAGCCATCGAAGAATCGAGGTTATCGTTGTTTTTCTCGAGAACTAAGCTACTTCTGTCTGATGCTTTGATAAACCGTTGAAAATCACTTCTTTTTTTCCCTTTGAACTGAGCTGAAAATCCTTGAAGATCGTGTCGGTCATACTTGAAAATAGTGTCGGTCATACATGCTTATGTGACTGCCATTATTTCGAGGCTAGTTGACATGAAAATGTGCTAATTCCATGAGGAGATTAAAACAGACTATATTAGTCCGGTCAAAACCACGGGTGGGCCACATGCCCTTGTTGTGGTGAGTCAATAAAAGTTACACGAATGTATGTTTTTTTAAAGAAAAAATAGAAAAAAGAAATACAAATTTTACTGCACCATATTTATTTTTCCAAACCCTCAAACTTCCTGAAACCATTAACGTGTCCATTCAAAATTAGAGGACTCGTCCTTTGCCTGTAAATTAGTGTCCACAGACTCCAAATGCTAAACCTCAAATTGAAGTCTAGGAGACACATTACTGGGTTGATGTGTTCCCAGAACGTAAGGGATAATGAGTTTATCGTTCGATCTATTCTAGTCCATCAAGCTTGAAGCGAAGCTTGTTAGAGAAATTGTCAACAAATCATAGGTAAGCTGATTAGCTGAGTGTCTCCGGCCGCCACAAATTCGAGTGATGCAGATATCGAAGTATATGTGATTCGCTATAAAGTACAAGTTCAGAAGATACAAGCATTGTAGGTACATTCGGAACGAATGGTATAGGAAAGAGAACAATTGCCAGTGGCTCTTCATGGCAAAATCTCATGTCAACAATATGTTTTTTGTTTCTGGTTCAATTTTTTTTTTTTTAATGTTTTTTGTTTGATCTTATGTCAACAATATGTTTGGTCCAACAAACACAGCCTGGAATCGTTACAAGAGGAATCTTATGAAATCTTGTTAAAAATGTTAATGCAAGTTAGATATGTCAACAATGTACTTGCCATGATAAAGAACCAACGACCTTTGAGGAGGGGGTTATTCATTTTGATTATGACATCGTATAAATCAAGTGCAAGCGCTCATTAGAAAGTTTCGATTCGTTTGGTTATGAAAGATCACATAAGCTCTTTTGTATGGAAAGAGAGAGAGAGAGAGAGAGACCAATTGCAGACAGAAGAGGAAGAAGAAAACGATGGTAATCAAAAAAATTGTCTCCTATTTCACCACCACTCTATTTAGAGCAAAACTATTTGGAGCTAAGCTAAACACTACAGCAGGTACTTGCAGGAGTGCCTCGTACTCCGCCACATTATTTGGAGCTAAGCTAAACACTCCTTAAGCCTGCTAAGTGTGCCTCGTACTCCGCCACGTTATTCGATGCACCGAAACCCAGCCGAACAGACAATTCCAACATTACTCCTTCAGGAGGAAAAAACACAACCCCAATCCCTGAACCAATATTACATGTTGAACCGTCAATAAACAATTTCCATTCCAGGGGATCTTGCTCGGCTGGCGCCTTACCCATCTTGACTGGTGGCCCAGATGCCTGCTCCTTTCTCGTAGGAGGCTGGGGAGCCACTGCAGGTGAGAATTCTGCTACAAAGTCCGCCAACACTTGTCCTTTGATCGCGGTGCGCAGGTGATAGTCAATATCGTACTAACTAAGCTCCACCGACCAAGTCGAGATTCGTCCTGAGAAATATGCCTTTCGTAGCAATGACTTCAATGGAAATTCGGTATAAACCACAATCTTATGACTTTGGAAATAATGTGGCAACTTCATTACCGTTGTCCTTAGTGCCAGGACCAATTTCTCGAGAGGCAGATATCTCGTTTCTGCATCTAGCAATGTCTTGCTCACATAATACACGGGGATTTGCTCGGACCCCTTGTTCCTCAATAATACTGCACTTACAGCATGCTCAGAAACTGCTAAATACAAAATTAAAGACTCACTCGGATCATAAGTGGACAAGAGTGGGGCTGCTTCCAAGTACTTCTTCAGGTCTTGGAATGCCTGTTCACATTCTGCTCCCCATTCGTATCATTCCCTCTTCTTCAGGTCTTGGAATGCCTGTTCGCATTCTTCTTTAACCCTTCTACATAACCATGTGGCTCATACAACATTGTTTGGTGGTTGTCTTTGTCTTCTGCTGCTACTTCTTTTTGCTGCTTTGGTTTGGTGTCTCTTGCCAATTGGATGTGATGTTGTTCTGGACTCGATTCTTGGACGCTACCCAATCCTTGTGTAGCTATCTGGTGCATTTTGGAGTGCTACTTTCTGTTGAGTAGCAGTTTTTAGACTGCAGATTACTGCTGTTGTTTCTTTGCTACTTTGCTTTGCTGTCTCTTATCATTTGGGCTGCTCCTTGCTGCATAAACTGGTGATCAACTAATTTACCGAATGGGATGGAATATGCTGCAAAAAAGAGAGAAGAAAGTAGCTGAAATATATGGTTCTATGTTATTTTTTTGTAGTCCAAGTTTTTTATTCCGGATGATGAGAGAGACCTAATTAAGCACAACACACTGAAGTCACTTGGGGAAAAGTTGCGACAATGGAGATGTAGCTTGAAAGCAAAATATTATGATGAGTCAAAGACAGCTGAACAAGTTGTTGCAATAGCACTTGCGACTGTTAATCAGGAGCAATATGCAGATCTTGTTTCTTATTGGTATTCAACTGATGGACAGGTATGCAAAATACATTAATTGTGACTCAATGGTCTTCATTAATTTTTCTCTATCTGATGATGCTTTTTGTTTACAATGTCTGAAAAAAGCTCCTTAGTATTGCTAACAAGAGACGTAGGAAGGAGAAAAACAATCCTCATACAGCCGGATCGAAAACTTATCCACAATATGCCCATGAACTGGTACTTCGTATTAATTGCTTATACGAATTTTTTGCACTTCTTTAATTGTTTGGATAATATGGTCAATGAAATGGTTGTAATATAGGAGAAAAAAAATTACATTGGAGTTAGTAGAACAATGTTGTATGAGCCAATTAACTCACACGAAGAAAGGCGGAAAGACCCTTGTGAGTGATAAGGCAGCTAAAAATATGGTATGATAGCTTAATTTTTGCATTCAAACTGCATTACAATGTAGAGAAGTATATATTTACAGCCAAATGGTACTTTTAAAAGCATGGGTGGTGTTATACTTATATGAATTGCAGGGAAAATGAAGGATTTGATGGCGTCGCAACAAAGTACCCCTTAAGAGAACACGAAGGGGAAAATAAACTGGTCAAAGAATGACATCTACTCTCAAGTGATAGACGAGAAAGAGCATAGTGGTCGTTTTCGTGGTTTGGGATTTGGGCATACTTCTAAAACTTGCGGCTCAACTTCCAATAGTGATGCAAGGTTGAGTGTGGCTTCAAACGAAGAAAGAATGAGAGAGAAAGACAATTATATAGTGGTGTTAGAAGATAAGTTGAATTCCGCAGTTAGTGAACTGAACACTGTAAAATCAGTTGTTGACTTCTTGGCTAGACAGTTTGGTTTTCAAGTTATGACTATAACTTTATGTCTACTTGTGATGTAAAGATAAGTTTAATTTATATGTGCTTGCATTGTTTATGTTCTCATATCAATTCTTTCTTCAATGACTTAGGTTCAAGATATTGCTAGTGGCATCTTAAATCAAGTTTCTTCCCGAGCAAATCAACGGTCATCTTTTGCAAGTCATGAAATAGAAGCTTCTTTAGGTAACAACCTCTCTCTCTCTCTCTCTCTCTCTCTCTCTCTCTCTCTCTCTCTCTCTCTCTCTCTCTCTCACTCAGTATATATGGATTGCGTAGAGATTTCAGCTGTTATAGGAATTGCATAGAGATTTCATGTACTTGAAGGTTTAATTATTTACGATTGAAAATGATATGTTTGGAGATGATGTTAGCATCTGACATACAATTGCGAGACAAGTCCGGGCTTAAGTTAATCGGGCTATCAAATTTCAATTTGATAGGCTAAAATATTCCTTGATGGATCAAACCTTAACTTAGACGTAAGTTGGGTTTATCAAATTTTGTCGTCTCTGAATATGGAAAAAAAATTCAGTGTGTGATTTGATAAATTTTAGCTCGGTCGATGAGTTGAAGTTTTGAAAATCAAATTGATACCAAATGTCAAGCAAAACTTTATCGCCGCGTAAACAAAATTTTGGCTTCAAATTAAGTTAAGTCGACATTTCAAGACTCACTCACTTTCGTGCATGAGCAAGTCTCGAGAGGGGGTATCTGTAGGCATGTAAAAAATTCTAGCCTATATATCACAAATTGCCACTTGTTGCTAGGGCATACAAATTGTCCAATCAAATGTCGCCAAGTGCCTATAAGTCAAAGTCAAAATTTTGAAATTAGATTTCTCATTTACGTTTTAATACATTGCTCCTTTCCTTTTCTGTTCTTATTTTCGATTGATGCCTGAATTTTCGGGTCCTTTTTAGTATTTCTTTATTAATGCTGAGTATCTTAATGTAGAATAGATTTTTTTTTTTAATTTCAATTGATAAATACATGTGATTTGGCTCCTTCAACTTACTTGGCCTCGTTCCGGCCGCTAAGGGTTCTTAAAAAATAAATATTTATTTACAATTTTCAAACTTAAAAATAATATATTTACGAAAATAAGTTTTTAATTGCAATCAGAGCCCTCTCTTAGATTGCAACAGTACCATGCATTATTTAACAATTATTAATGCCACACTCCCCACCACCCTAAATTGAACCAAACCCATCACGTACACTTCGCACTGCTAGCTCGTACGTCCAATTCCGGTTCTGGTCTTCTTCCTCTTTCTTTCCCTTCTGTGCGCGTGTGTGTAAGGAAAGGGGCGACACCAACAGCCTCCCGGCGACGGCGCTAGCTATTGATGACGATCAATCGATGTTGTAATGAGAGAAGATGATCTGTACGCGTAGGGGACGAATTAGAAGATGAGAGAGGTGGGTTTTTTTGGAACGGCGAAAAAATTTCATTAATCTTGAAGATTACAAGAATAATGGGAGCAAGAAAACAATATCATGTTCAGAAGAACAAATCTGCCCAATCCGAGACCCAAGATGAGAGAAGCTGTTAGGTCTGGTTTGTTGGCGTTTTAGGGCCTGTTTGGCAGCCGGCCGGATTGTGCATTTGTGATGTGCTTTTTTCCAACTTTTTCTGTTTGAGAGCGGTATTGTGAGAATGAATTCTCTCACAATGCATTTTGAAAACTACAGTTTAGAGGCACAATATGAGAATTAGCCCTTTAAAAGCTTTTTCATTCTCCATTTTGGATTATCAGATTCTGGTAGGAGTAAAAAGATGTAACTACCCCCGACCTTTTTCAATACTCCCTCCGTCCCATAAAGTTTGGCATTTTCAGGAATGCGTGCAATTTTTAAATTGCATATATTTTTTAATCCATAATGATTTAAGCGATTTTTTAAACTTTGTTTAATAGAACAAATTAAAATCTATCAAACAAGATTCATATTGCTTATAAAAAACATTACGGATTAAAAGATATAGTTAATTTTTTCATAGGGCTGGAATAGTG
Source organism: Rhododendron griersonianum (assembly GCA_018127125.1). Taxonomy (NCBI): domain Eukaryota; kingdom Viridiplantae; phylum Streptophyta; class Magnoliopsida; order Ericales; family Ericaceae; genus Rhododendron; species Rhododendron griersonianum. The sequence continues at coordinate 29,275,320 of CM030798.1, forward strand.
AAAGTGCCAAACTTTATGGGACGGAGGGAGTAATTCCTATGGAGTTGTTGATGTAAATTTTTTTTTTTGTAGCAACTTGTGGCTCATTTTTATTGTTCTTCTGGTCATGAAACTCTCTAAATTTGTATTGTATGATGGCTGTATAATTTTTTAAGCACCTAATAGTCAAGATTTTTACGTGCCCAAATTTTTTTGAAGACTTTTGTAGAGATAATTTTATTTAGGACTATTTATTATTGATTTTTTCAAACTTAAAATGGTTATTCATCAAACTATAATACCATAATAAAAGTAAGGGCAACATGGCAAAAAATTAATTTATAATCTATTTTGAGCATTATTCTCCGAAACACTATTCTGTTACAAAATCTCTTCTGCACATATCACTTAAACCCTGTACCAGATTTATAATCCATTCTAATCACAATCCAAAATCAATAGCTACTCACAATCCAAAATCCAAAATCCAAAATGCAAAAATAATGAGGCTACCAAAACGGTTACTCTCTCTCTTACTCTCCCCGTGCAAGGGGCAAAAAGCAGGTGGGACCAAAGGGTTATAATATAGTTGGCTAAAATGGGATCATTTTAGAAAATGAGAAGAGTGTATATTCTTAATGGATAGCAAGTGAAGTTTACAGTGGCAGGCAGGTTTGGGGCCTTTGGGCGGGTTGAATATTTACAGGTCGAATACGGATAAATAATAGACGGATTTAAACGGGTCAGGCCGAATATGGGCGATGTCATACCTAACCTGACCAGTTTTCCTTCCTTTTCTCCACTTTTCGTTTTCCTTCCTTTTCTCCACTTTTCTCCCAATAGATGCGTAAGTGTTGATAGTTACATGTATGTTGTCCACCTAGTGCATGTAAAACTCGCGCCGTGAAACGGTAAAAAATTCTCATAATTAGTTGGTAAAGTTAAATTAAAAAATGAAAATTCCTACGCACTCCCATAATTGTACGGGAGTGGTGTTTTTAGGTGTTCTCCTTCCTTTCAAGTGTGTTGCTTCGGTTGGTCTCCTACCATCTGTTAGTGTTGGTTCTCGGGTGGCGTTTTTGCCGGTGCCGGTGTGCCCGAGATCTGTTTAATCTTTGTATCCTATTCAAAGATTAATAAAAAAAATCTGCTTATCAAAAAAAAAATTGATGTACACGAAATACAAATATCGACACAAATTTCTCATATTCACATATACTTCACAAAATCTCAGACCTTTTAATGTACTTCGAAATACAATCTTTTTATAGAGAGGATTATGTTATTTCTAGTGGTGTAGTAAAAGCAGTTGAAGGGCTACCTAGGCAAAACTCCAGAGACGAGAGTAACATTCCCGGCAATGGATTGTCTTTTGATGCCATCATTAAAATGAAAAGGGGAGTGAGAAGATCGGAGAGGAAATTTAAAAAAAAAAAGCATCTCGCGGAGATTGAGGCTAAGTTCGATAAATTGAATCATAGAAACAATTAGAAGGGCCCTTACTCCTCAATTAATGCTCTTTAAGGAAGCTCGCAAGATATTGAATGTAGGTTCTGCTTTGGGCATTGAAGTTAAAGGGGGGAGAAATTATAATCTTAAGAAATTTGTTGAAATGCAAGAGGAAGAATTAAGGGAGAGGATCCATGCTCTAGACGAATTTGAGGATGAGTTTATCTCAATGGTCTCTTGTTTTTGGTTTTGGCTGTTTTTTGGGTCGAGGATATTGATGATAGGGAGGGATAGCAGTGTAGTCTTTTGTGGATATCCATGCTTGGCTCTCTCGCTTTTCGGCTTTTTGTTGATGGGGGTCTTATTTAGGGTTTGAGGTTCGCTTAGGTTTTTGGTTGTTGTTGTTGTTGGTTTTTGTGGATTTTTTTTGGTGTTCAGTTAGCATCTTGCCTTCTTTTAGGTCTCGGGTGGCTTAATGCCGGTGTGCCCTTGATCCTTTTAATCTGAGATCATTCTCTTACAATATATCACCAATAAGTAATAAAAAAAAATACTCCCTCCGTCCCTATTTAAGTGTCCTTCTTCGTAACTCCAACTTATTAAAAAGACATCATCATTATACCTTTCACATCAACTTTTTCCTTCACTTTTCCTACTTACCTATCATCATTACACTTTTACTCACTAACTTTTCAAAATGGAATCTACTTTTAGGGACAAAATAGACAATTCACCAACTTTTACCCACTAACTTTACAAAATGGACATTTATTAAAGGACAGCCCAAAATGGAATACTGGACTATAATAAAGGGACGGAGGGAGTATTATTTACACGTATATCGAGACATTATTCAACGTAAAATGAGCAGCAGGCCTCTTTTACAATGAAATTATTGGCATCGGAAACAGAAAAAATTTACCCTAGATCCTTTGCTACTATATGAATCTTGGTCATGGGCGTTGCTGGGACTATAAGTTTACAACTTTTTGATGTCAGTTTCCGTCACGAAAAGGCCGTGGAAGCCGTAGGGTACCAGACGGGGCAGCTTCACAGCGGCCACGGTGTCAAGATTTGGCGATTTGGCATCCATCACCAAAAACCTCGACTCTCCCGTATTTTCGTTGTGAACGTAAGTTACCACGTAGCCGTCGTCCTCTTCGGCTTCGGGGTTATTGGGCTCCTTGGCGACGAAGAAAGGCTCCCCACCGTAACACCCGGGGCCGAAAATTCGGGTAGCCACCATGCAATCACAACGGTCACTTTCGGACATGGATACGTCCAATTTCACCACCCCTGATATCTTTGGCATTGGATCCCCAATCGCGGCATATACGTACCTGCAATGTTGGAAACAAATTCTCTTACATTTTTTTAAAAATAAAAATTGTTCAAAAAAAAAAAAACAAAAAACGAAAGGCTTCATATGGAGTATGATTTTAAGTGTCCTTTTTCTTTTGAATTTGGATACCAAAAAATTATACATCCATGTTTGTTTGTACTTAAGATATTTTGTACTCCCTTAAGATATGACTCTTAGCGCATCTGGTTGTATCTTTTGGCTTTCAAATGAGAGGCTTGGGGTTTAAGTCTATGGAGAGACTTTGAACTCCGTTTAATTGTTAATTTATTAACTTCATTTAGTTGGAATGGTGTTTTATATTTATATTTGTAAAGTACCATGACGTTGAGGAAAATAGACATTATTTTTTGGGGGTTAAGTAAAAAAAAAAATAGACATTATTGGACAAAAGGGGTAATAAATAATTTCTGAATAACAAATTTTCTGGCATATAAATGTTCTTTTTGTGAACTCAAGAAACATGCCAAGAGGCTACAACGTACTCTTACCAGAGCATCCAGGGCAAAAATTCTACTCCCTCCGTCCCATAAAGTTGGGCCACTATGAAACTACATTTAATTTTTAAGCTTAAAAATAAGATGCTTAACGAAATAAGTTTTTGTGCAATATAGATTTTATTTGATAGATCTTGACGAGATCTTAATTTTGAACAGTGCAAAAAATAATCAAAAAATTAATTCGTTTAGTGAATACGTTATTTTTAAGTTAAAAAATTGCAAGTAATTTCATAGGGAACCAACTTTATGGGACAGAGGGAGTGATAATAACGGTGATCAGTTTAGCCTAAATTTAGAAAAGTATTCTTATTAATTAGGAAAGCATACATACCTGTTTTTCTTCCCCACGTACTTTGGATTAATCACAGCGAAATCCAAGTTCCTCGATGCCACCGGGTGTCTCGACACGAACCCGGTTTTAAGGTCAATCCTGACCTTCTCCACCGACGTGTGGATCAAATTCATGCGCTCGAGCGTGTGCTCCACCGACAAAATATTTGGAGCCACCATCACCACCGTGTCGTCGCGGTCCTCGTCCCACGCATTGATAGCGTGTACGATGTTGAACCCGGGCACCTCGAACCACCTCATCTCCGACTCGTCCTTGGCGTAGCGCGGAATCACTCCAAGTCTTGGAATCTTACTCGAGTTGGCTTCGACCAGTGACCCAGATCCGAATATCATTTCCATCGGATTCATACCTGTTCGATCAAAATTTTAATCGAAGTTTTTTTCCCCTTTCAAATGAATGAAATTCGGATATTGGTATATTTATCTCTTTTTTATTTTATTTTATAGCATATTCATATATTTACTTACCTAGTTCCAACGGATTTATGATTAAGTTCTAAAAAACGCATGTCAATTACGTGTTTTCGGATTGGTCCCTTTTATTTCGGATTGAAGTAGAACATCAACCCATGTGATAAGTTTGACAATTGAGGCTACTTCCTGTACTTGACCACACGGTCCACGTGGAAAAATTAATGGTTGATCCTAGCGCACCGTCACGTAATGCCCTGACAGTCTTTATTCACAATATATTTCTATGGGATCCAGTAAAAACGTGTGTGGTGGATAATAGTATCGGTGTGATGCCCTGACAACTTTATTCACCGCATATTTCTGCGGAATACAGTAAAAAATATGTATGGTGGATAAGAGTTTGAGGACATCACGTGCGCTGCCCTTGAACCACTAAATAATTTCCGCTCATGTGGATTTGAAAAACAGTAAATCTGTCCTTACAGATATTTGTCATACAACTTTTGCACAGATTTTAGTGTGGGACCCACTATAGGTCTCACACAAATTATCCGAGTTGTTTATTAAATTTAGAATATTTTTCTGAGTGCCCCCGAGAAAAATCAACTCAATCTGATAAGTGTAAGTGCTCGATCTAAACTTCTAACTTTTCATTCATTCTCAACATTTATTGAGATTGGATGAAAAGTTAGAAGATTGTATCGAACACTAACACTTACCGGGTGAGCTGATTTTTCACAAGGGCACTCGAAAATATATTCTAAATTTAATGAACGGCTTGGATTGTTTGTATGGATTTCAAAATTATTCTTTATTATAAAAAAAATGGGAAAAAACTGAAATAGTCCTTGTAGTTTAGTGTTTGTGTCAACTTTGTCCCTGCAGTTTGAATTGGCTCGATTTACACTCTGTAGTTTTCATTTTGTTCCAACTTGGTCCAATTACTAACTGCCGTTAGACTTCGTTAAACCCAGACAGGTATGGGCCCCTTTTCTAGGGTTAAAACCTTAATCTGTCATTCTCCTTTTGCCCTAATATACCTCTGAACCAAAACACAAAGTCTCATTGTTCCATTCTCCATTTTTTTTCATCGCTTTCATTCTCCATTTGTTGCGCCTGGGATTTTACCTTCGACCGAAACGTTTCTCATTCGCCTTAGGGGGGAAGGAGCTAGAGGGATTTGGGCCTGGATAAGAAACGAAAAATGAGGAGTTTTGTGTCCTATAAAAGAGGTTCGGATATTTTTGAAAAAAGTTTGAATTTTAGAAAATAAAGTGGGTTTTATTTTAAAATGGGACCGAGCTTTCATCAAGCTGCTTACATATCTTCGAATAAAGAAGAATCAGGTCCGGCTGTGGTTCGGGCCACAAAAGGGGTTTAGAAAAAAACGAGTCTCCATCGGGCATGGAGTTTAGGTGTGTCTGGTCACCTCGATCTTGAATATTGGAAGAATAGTTCAAGTATTTTAAAAAAAAGAACACGGGCCAGAGAACTCGGTTTTTAGATAAGATTGACTCCGTTTTACTTTTTAGGAAATGGTTTTAGGTCTGCGAGATTAGAGAAGAAAAAGTTCGGTAATTCACTAGAAAAGGGACCCATTTGTGTCTGGGGTTAACGGAGGCTAACGACAGTTAGTAATTGGACAAAATTGGAACAAAATGGAAACTACAGAGTGTAAATCGACCCAATACAAACTGCAGGGACCAAATTGACACAAACACTAAACTACAACACTAAACTACAGGGACTATTTCGGTTTTTTTCCCTAAAAAAAAATGTCTCTTTTCATTGGGCATGCCATATGTTTGGACGTACTCATGAACTCTGCTATTAACAAAATAATAATAATACTAATAAACTTGCTCGTTGCGTCCTTTAAACTTATTTGTCCAAAAACTCATTTCGGTATTTTTTATCTTTCGTAACATTTTGTTTAGTTTTTCGTCGTAATTTTTGGAATTAATCGTTCATTTCGACAAGACGGATCGAAAGAGTATAAAAATATGGACCGATGTTGGAAAAAAATCATAAAATATGGACCAATATTGAAAAAAATTCATATAAGACGACACTTTAGACAAAAAAAAAAAAAAAAAAGAAGCTGTTTTATACTTTTTTTTCATCGTGAACCTTCTTTTTTTGCTTCTGACCAGAATTTTTTCCTTTTACTATTTTTAGACTTCTCCCATCAAGACAAATGATTAATCCAAAAAGTATAGTTCAAATTTTTTTCCTTTTTTACTGCTTTTAGACTCCTCCCTGTTTTTGAAACCTGAATAATATAACTTGCTTCCAGCAATAGTACCTAATTGTATCTCGGTGAAAACAGCGTATTTCCTGGTGATGGCGAAGTCATGCAGGAACGACGGCGCCGTCATTGAAAAAACCGGCACGTCAGCTTCTTTCCTCCCCTCCGAGTCGAACCGGAAAAACGTCAGAAACGGCGGAACCGGTCCATACCGGAACGCAAAAGTTTCACCCGTCTCGTAATCGACTTTCGGATGCGCCGTCATGCTCATAAACAACTTTCCGTCAAAATCCCTTCGACCCAGCGTCACCACATCCCCGTCCGCCGTTATTTTAACGGCGTACGGCAGATCCGACTCCCCCAGGGCGTATAAATTATTCCCGAAAAACGCCAAACTCATGTTCGCTAGCCCGATTCCGTTACTCGGGTCGAACATCCCGGTTAACATTTTAACAGCGGATAGGGCCCCACGGGCCGCAGACGCTGTTAGGCCGTTAAACCCGGAGAAAACGTTCGGGAGGACCGGGGACCCGGTTTCTTTCTCGACCTTGAATTTGTATGTTTTTACGTAGCGGCTGCATAGGGTGGCGCCACCGTTGGAGATTCTGATGACGTGTAGCATGCCGTCGCCGTCAAAAAGGTGGTAGGGCCCGCGTGGGAGGAACTGGGGGTTGGGTCCGTTGCGGATGTACGCGCCGTGGAGGCACGGCGGGAGAGCGCCGGAAACCACCGTGCATTTCGTCGGCGGGAGCTCGTCCACGACCGGGGCGAAGTTGTCAGCGACCGAGGACGTGCTTCGGGTCGACCGAAGGGCGGGTGGGAGGGTCGATGAACGTGTTGATTATGTCGTCGAATGCGTTGAAGATGGTGACCGCCAACGACGGGGGTGGTTTTGGCGTCGGTGGTAGGTTTGTGGAAATGGGTTTAGTTTTTGTGGGATAAGGTGGTGAAGGGATTTGTCTCTTTGAAGGTTGAGGTGTTCTTGTTCTAATGGTGGTAGAAGTTGAAGTGGGTGGTTTTTCTTCGATCCTAACGGCGGAGATGCGGAGGAGAGGGGAGTTTGATGGTGGTGGCATTAGAGGGAGATATGAGAGGGAAAATGAGGAGAGAAAAGAGGATGAAAATGCGTCCATTTTTTTTTTCCTTGCAAATGAATGTTTTTGCAGAGGAAAAAAATGTATAGTAGGAATGGGTTCTGCAATCCGTTAAATAGAGTGGAGTCCACTTTGGTTAATTTATTTTCTGGCTCTCTTTCTTCCAATTAGTTATTACCCAATTAGTTCAGACAGCTACGTTTATCATAGATCAGGCAGTGGATTTATGTGGTTATTGAAAAATTTCATAGACTTAATTTAGTTTTTTTTTTTCGGTTTTTTTTTTCTTTCTAAAAACCTTTATGTTGCAGTTTTTATCTATGAGGGCTCCAATCAAGTCTCCTAACAACCAGATATACGTCGTCCTAACATTTAATTTGGTGTTAAGACTTGATTTGCACCTAGTCTCCCTTCCTTTAATGTTTTGACCATTGTTCAGGGTTCACCTCAATCTGCTCCCATTGCTGAACCAATTGTTGAGGCTGAACATGACTCTGATGTACCTGCACGTTCTGACAACCCTCCTGAAGCCCCTGGGACTACACCAATCCCAGACCCACTCTTTCAAGCCTCAGAAGGTCCCTTGGAAGGCCTCTCTTTCACAGGTATAGTTTATTCAAACTTTTCTTGTTCGACGTAGTTTACTACAAAATTTGAGCGGGAAAAATTCAAAAAAACCCCTGAACTTTGAACTCAATGTCAAATAGGCACCTGAACTTAAATAAACTTCAATTGAACACCTGAACTTTCACTCCGTTATCAATTTACCCCCTGCCGTCTCAATCCGTTACTTGTCGTTAACGGCACAGTTAAAAAAAAAAAACTTACCACTAGTTTGCAATCCTAAGAAGCAGAAACGTGATTATGAGAGCCTTAGAGACAAAATTTGATTATGTCTCTTTAGAATAATATGATCAGAATAATAAGATCTTCACACCCGTTCAAACGGATTAAAAATTGGAGCACTTAATTTTTTAACCATATTTTTTAATATATAAACGGTCTAAAAAAAATATGGTTAAAAATTTTTAACCATATTTTTTTTAGACCGTTTATATATTAAAAAATTCTCTCTCTATCTCTCTCCACTTATTACCCGGACCCGGGGGCTCTGCTGCCCCAAAGGCACATCAGCCCCTACCCACACACCAAAATGGCAACGTTTTGGTTAAATAAAAAATTCATACCACCAGTTTGCAATCCTATGGAGCAGAAACGTGATTATGAGAGCCTTAGAGACAAAATTTGATTATGTCTCTTTATAATAATATGATCAGAATAATAAGATCTTCACACCCGTTCAAACGGATTAAAAATTGAAGCAATTAATTTTTTAATCATATTTTTTAATATATAAACGGTCATAAAAAAATTAAGTGCTCAAATTTTCACTCCGTTTTGAATCAGTACAAAGATATTTAAGTACTCATAAAAAATTAAGTGCTCAGAAAATTAAGTGCTTATAATCACATTTCTTCTCCATAGGATCCTAAATAAAGAACACATACTTAATATGAGAGCCTTAGAGATAAAAATGAATTACGACCCTTTAGAATAATATGATAAGAATAAAAAGATCTTTGCACCGATTCGAACGGAGTGAAAATTTGAGCACTTAATTTTTTGAGACCGTTTATATATTAAAAAATATGGTTAAAAAATTAAGTGCTCCAATTTTTAATCCGTTTGAACGGGTGTGAAGATCTTATTATTCTGATCATATTATTCTAAAAAGACATAATCAAATTTTGTCTCTAAGACTCTCATAATCATGTTTCTGCTTCATAGGATTGCAAACTGGTGGTAAGTTTTTTTTTTTTAACTGTGCCGTTAACGACAAGTCACGGATTGAGACGGCAGGGGGTAAATTGATAACGGAGTGAAAGTTCAGGTGTTCAATTGAAGTTTTTTTAAGTTCAGGTGCCTATTTGACATTGAGTTTAAAGTTCAGGGGTTTTTTTGAATTTTTCCCTTCTCATTATAACATTAAGAGGTTTAGCAAAATGACATGCACTCTCTCTCTCTCTCTCTCTCTCTCTCTCTCTCTCTCTCATTTAGTACACAAACAAATGCAAGTTCCTGTATAATTGGATATCATTTCCTCTCGCATGCCAAAAAATGGAAAAGAAAACTTATTACTGCTTATTCTTGCTCCAAAGATAAGCAAGAATAAGCAAAGAACATTATGCAACTGATTATGTACAAATAGCGAAATCAATGAACTTACACGTGTTTCAGAGTCATTTTTGAACTGAAAAGTTGAGATGGGATTTCACCAGAGAGTTGATTCTTTCCAAAGTGACTAAACACATAAGGAACTCAAGGTCTTTAGTATGTTGAAAACTTAAAATGAACATGTATAGGACTAATTAGCTTTAAACCACACATGCGAAGGCAAATTTTAAACAAAAAAACTTAACATACAAGTGCTTCGCATTAGTCAGCATGTCCAGACCAGGTGTGGTTGCGTCAGAGACAGGGATAGCTCCAGAAAGCTTATTGTCAGCTAGATCAAGCCAATAAAGATTTGATAGATTACCAAGTTGGGGTGGTATTGGTCCACTGAAGCTGTTGGAATTTAGAGACCTGAAAGAATCCAATATGAGTATTGAAATATAAGCTTAAAACATAGAACCGTACAGTACATAGCTACTCATAACCCAACATTCAGAACAATTCAGTTGAAATTTTCGCAACAGAAACATTTGAAAAATTGGACGATATCAATGCAAAGAATAGACCTTTGCATGAAGATACCAAGGAGAAAAAGAATTCCCATATCAAAATTTTCTCCTTCAAAAGCATGAAGGAGTGAGTGCGGCCGGAGTGGTCAGAGGGTGTGAGGGCCATCGTAACTAGCATTCCATAGGAAGCTTAAGTATACTTACAAGTCATTGCACATGACTTAACTAAATTTACAGAGCGCTGCTAAAATTTTGCAATACCATCAAATGCCTGATGTAAAATTCATTTCAGCTCAAAAAGATTGAGGAAGCAGTCAATTATTTTGTCAAATGTTTTTGGAAGGTTTAGTTACTTTCCGTTTCAAATGTCCAAATATGTCAGAAATTTTGAGTAGGGCGAATTATACTTGTTCAAACAATAATTGCAGAGCCTGAAAGAAACTCTAAGATACCATAAGCTTGTAACAACTTAGTTTAGAAATTTAGTTTGTTCCGTCGTTCGTTTGCACTATAGTCATGTCACTTGGAAATACAAGCCTAATGCTGCATAAGAAAAATGGCAAAGTTCAAACACTTACAACATGACCAGCTGCTCCAGAGATCCTATTGTTCTAGGAATAGGACCGCTGAAACCGCTACCAATCAGGATTCTAGCACGCAAGTGGAAGCAAATTTGGTTAGTAACATGGTAGCTAAGTACATTTCAATTTGTATACGCACCAATATCGGTCTCCTTAATCAGCCACTATGTGAATACAATCAAAATGATCTTACAGGTTTGTGAGCTTTTTCAAATTTCCAATCGATGCAGGAATAGGTCCAGTCAAGCCTTTATTGTATGACAGATCCCTAAGGTAGAAGCTAATAGTAAGATTTTTTCTAGCAAAAACACAACAATTCCAAACAGCTACTACAAATAGAGTAGCAACCAAGTGCCCAGGCAGTACTTCATATCATGCCAATCAGGCATAAAAACAGAAGAATGCATTATGCATATCATCACATAATCTAGCGTCTCATGAACGCCTCATACAGCCAAGGATATTAAGCCACCGTTTGTTTCGACGTTAAAGGTTATTCTGGGGAAAATATTTGCATTTAAAACATTTTACGGTGAAAAGATTGTTTTTCCTATGGCCTTTTGGAGTTTGGCTGAGACCTCTAAAAAAGTTTTCCAAAAGAACATAAAAACAACTCTCAAATAAACAAAATGAAAACAAGAAACATTGCAAGAGAACTTGTCAAAGTTGCATTTTTATAAACCGATCAAGGTGCATTTTGATAAATCAAACAACATAAGAAAATCAATAGCACCAGATCTTGGTTTTAAGAAGTGCAAATTAACTGCACCAAATCATGGTAAATGACTTCCAAACGTTTATGCCATAAGTTGTTCCACACCAATTTTATCTGACACATTTCTGCACAATATTCTTTTCACTTTGTATGATCTAAACACGAGAAACTAGTCAAACTACCAAAGGTAAGGTACTTTTTGCAAAAGTATTTTATGTTGAAGCAAAAGGAGCATAAGTGGTAAATGAATGATGATTCATTATTTAGCACTGGTCTATTTAAGGGGGAAAGATGGATTAGAAAATGGAACACTTACAGAGTTTGTAATTCAGATAACGATTCAATGTCTCCAGACAGCATCCCAGTTAAACCTATGCTAGTTAATGTACTAGAATTAAACAACTGATGGTTAATCTCAATTTGACTATTGCAGAAAAAGTAACCCAAAGTAAGCATTGTAAAAAGACCTGATGGGGACTTACATAGCTGTGACGCGAAAATTGGTGCACCGAACTCCTTCCCAACCGCTGCCACAAGGATCCGATCCAATCCAATTGGGTTGTGTGTTGTCCCAGGCATCTTTGAGAGAGTTCAAAGCAACAACTACATCATAAACAAAATGGATTTCAAGCATCAAATGACACTCCTCAAACAGAAAACATAAACTCTCCATTCCATTCCTTGTAGAAGATAGACTTCATAATAGAGTTCTGTTAAAGAACAGCTTTCTAGCTCACAAACAAAGATCATATTTTGGCTTCGGTCTGTAGTTTTCGTTAGCTTAGAAGAGGATACGTTATGGAAGCGTTTCTAAACATTTGAAAAATGTAACAGGAACGTAATGGTAATGCATCAAGAATTTTGGAATGTATGAAACCATCTAAAGAATATTTTGGATACTTCTGATGAGTGTCGTAACAACTCAATGTTTTGCTATGTTCCATGGTACTTTGAAATTTTCCGGTATGCTTCGGTATGGGTCATTGAAAACATTTGAATTTCGGGACTCCCCTAATATTTCATTTTTGATATCCAAGGAAACCAAAATGCTTTGGCTTTTTCAATGTAAATGAAACGAAATGTTGTTCGGCTCACCCTCTTCTAATATTTCATTTGACTACTAATTTTCTAGTTGAAGGCACTGCTTTCATACTATCAGTTATAATCTATCAGTATTATTGCTCAATAACCATGAAGCACCGACACTTTTAGAGGTCGACGTATTGCAGTGTTGGATACAGGGACACGACAAGGACACATATGGGACTTTAATTTAAATTTTTGAGAGGGACACGGCAGGGTCAAAGTGTAATTTTTAAAAAAGATTGGGGTCAAACTATAATTTTTTAAAATTTTCAGGGGTCAAACTATAATTTTTCAATAGGATTGTATTGAATTTATGGATGTCTTGTTTTGTTTGAATGGTACTGGAACTATGGATTTTTTATTTTGTCCACATTTTGCTATTTAAACTTGGAAAAAATTTTATAAAAAATAATAAATAAATAAATAAATATACGCGTGGCGTGTCCCCCGCCATGTCTGCGTCCCCATTTTTTTAGAATTTCCGTGTTCTCGTGTCCGTATCCGTGTCCGTGTCCGTGCATCATAGCTCAATAATCAAGCTTAATTCGATACATCACTTAAAGAATTCTGACATCAAAAGCTAGCTTATGAAGGATCACCAAATATGAAGGCCATTCAGAACATGGGAATAAAACTATGCATTCTAGAAGTGTGAAAATTTTCTGGAGGAAAATTTGAGTGAAAGGAAATGAAGGAAAAGGAATGGGAAAAATTCAAAAAAACCCTTGAACTTTGAACTCAATGTCAAATAGGCACCTGAACTTAAATAAACTTCAATTGAACACCTGAACTTTCACTCCATTATCAATTTACCCCCTGCCGTCTCAATCCTTGACTTGTCGTTAACGGCACAGTTAAAAAAAAAAAACTTACCACCAGTTTGCAATCCTATGAAGCAGAAACGTGATTATGAGAGCCTTAGAGACAAAATTTGATTATGTCTCTTTAGAATAATATGATCAGAATAATAAAATCTTCACACCCGTTCAAACGGATTAAAAATTGGAGCACTTAATTTTTTAACCATATTTTTTAATATATAAACGGTCTCAAAAAATTAAGTGCTCAAATTTTTAATCCGTTTGAACGGGTGTGAAGATCTTATTATTCTGATCATATTATTCTAAAGAGACATAATCAAATTTTGTCTCTAGGGCTCTCATAATCACGTTTCTGCTCCATAAGATTGTAAATTGATGGTAAGGATAACGTTGCCAGCGTGGGTAGGGGCTGATGTGCCTTTGGGGCAGTAGAGCCCCGGGTCCGGGTAATAAGTGGAGAGAGATAGAGAGAGAAATGTTGGAAGTAGGGGAATTTTTTTTAAAATTCTTTTTGAAAATTTGAGCACTTAATTTTTTTTAGACCGTTTATATATTAAAAAATATGGTTAAAAAATTAAGTGCTCCAATTTTTAATCCGTTTGAACGGGTGTGAAGATCTTATTATTCTGATCATATTGTTCTAAAGAGACATAATCAAATTTTGTCTCTAAGGCTCTCATAATCACGTTTCTGCTTCATAGGATTGCAAACTGGTGGTAAGTTTTTTTTTTTTTTAACTGTGCCGTTAACGGATTGAGACGGCAGGGGGTAAATTGATAACGGAATGAAAGTTCAGGTGTTCAATTGAAATTTATTTAAGTTCAGGTGCCTATTTGACATTGAGTTCAAAGTTCATGGGTTTTTTTGAATTTTTCCCAATTTGAGCACTTAAACTCTCTTCTTTTTGCTTAGGGCATTGACACAAGTATGGATACTCCTGCTCAGACTCCTCCCCTAGTGGTGGAGTCTCAATAGCTTGAGGACAACACAAGGCCCCCCTATTTCTCTAGAGGAGTACGTCCACCCCACTGGAGGTTTTTCCTCCCCTTTACTTACAAACCAAATCAATCCGGACCTTATGTCCTAATCACTTGAGGTCGGCTACATGAATCATTTTTTTTCATTGAGCTCTGTCAAGGGTCACTTGTTCACACAAACCTACTATACTTAAATCTTTGCGCACCACAGTATCTAATGTCAATTTAGGTCTACCCCTCCCTATAGCATTGCTACCCAAAGCTATCCTATCCGCTCTCTTTACTACTGCATCTCCTGGTTTACAGTAGACATGCCCAAACCACCTTAGTCTATTCTCCCTCAACTTCTCTTCTATAGGTGCTACACCTACCATCTCACGAATCGTTTCATTTCTAATCCTGTCTCGTCTAGTCTTACCACACATCCACCTCAACATTCTCATTTCCGCTACACTCATCTTGTTCACCTGTTGTTTCTTAAAAGGCCAATACTCTGTGTCACGCCCTCGATTTTTAACATAAATATAAATAACTTTGCATAATTGAAATCCTCGCGATATTATAGATAATACCCCAAAAGACATTACAATTTCCGACATTTAGATAACCTGATTAACCATTACAACATCCCAAAAATAAACAATACAATGGAATACTGTTTAATTTACAAACGTATAAATGGCTCCTGAAAACAGCCTTTAAAACGATACGCCTGTCATGCACTTCATGTCACTGCTCCTGTGGTGTACCTGAAATGATAATAGGTTTGAGCAAACACGCGCCCAGTAGAGAATTCTATACTTAAACTATATGAAAATGTGATGAATCATGCACCATGAATGAATTAGTAAAGACAGATACGCCCAAGGTACAAATGATTTCCAACGAGCTTCACGCTTTGATCAAAGGATTCTAGACTTCACCGGAATGTCACTAACCATTTACTCCTCAAACTAGATACATCGATATACTCACATCAATCCACTTTAGTCTGTAACCAATTTTAAATCATCTTATAGTTCTACGTGCGATACTACAATCTTTCTCGAATTTACAGTCATCACTATCCAATCCCTTCATTACAAAATCCTTCTTTCCTTTTAATCAAATATTTTCCATCAATAATCACTAGGGTCACCTCGGGTCTACTTCCCTCGAGCGTAGGGTCACCCCGAGTCTATTCCCCTAATAAAAATCATCACTTGGGTCACCTCGGGTCTATTCCCTCGAGCGTAGGGTCACCCCGAGTCTATTCCCTCAATAAAAATCATCACTTGGGTCACCTCGGGTCTATTCCCTCGAGCGTAGGGTCACCCCGAGTCTATTCCCTCAATCATAAATTACTCATTTTGGTCACCTCGGGTCTATTCCCTCGAGCGCAGGGTCACCCCGAGTCTGTTCCCTCAATAATAATTATCACTGGTTAGCGGAAACGCACATCGCTTAACCGACCATCCGTCATTTCATAATCAACTTCATTATCAGTCTATCGGTTGTACCACAAAACCTTAATCAACCTTCACATAACTCCACAAATATTCATGTTCATGCCTTTTCATTAGTCTTCATATCTGTATCTTACATAATGTACTAAGCTCATATACACAATTCATGCTATGCTCTATCCATTTGTTTCTACGCTTGAACCGCATAGGGTGAGTGCCACAAGAATTTGAAGGGGTTCAATAAGCCGCGAGGACACAAGTTATTATATCATCTTAAACGGTTCTCTCACAACATCGATTTCATTCCGAGCATTCTAAACAACCAATTATACCACAACATTGGCTAATGAACAAACACATACCATTCCCCACGTATGTCACCATACTCTAAGTACTTGCAAACCCATAGTAGCTCTACGGCTTACGACCCGTTTGTACCAACATTAAGGATGCAAGATGAATAGGTTCAGCGAGACGACTCATGAGGGAACGAGTTACTAAGTTACCCATCGGATCGCTAGACCAGCTCACACCTACCAAACACACTCATCAGAACACCTCGCATTACCTACGGTACTCCTAAGCAACCGTATGGTAGTTTATTCATCTCTAACATTATCAAAGTTACGTTCTACGAGTGACTTGGTAAGGAAAGAGATCGATAAATCATCAGAGGATGAGCAACCAAGCTTAGAGATGGTTTAAAGAGTGTTTTAGAGGTGTTAAAGGTGATCGGGACTCAAAGTAGAGGAGTAGGGATCAAAATCAACAAAACTGTCCGAGTACAAGGTGTTATCGATGCCCTTGAAGAAAGGTATCGATAACAATGAATCGAGATCAGTCAGAAACACAATGTTATCGATACCCTAGAGGAAGGTATCGATAACATTCAGGTCGAGTTCAGTCCAGACGCAAGGGTAGCGATAACAAAGGTCAAAGGTATCGATAACTGTGCAGTTCGAGAGGTTTTCAGCAGATTTTCGAAACTACTTCTAACAACCAAACCAACAATTACAAGCACGATCAAAGTACAAATTCAACTCATCAGCATATAGGAAGAGCAAGAAATCCCTACCTCGAAGTTGGAGAGCAAACACGAAAGGAGATCGGGCCACGCAAGCCCTTGACTCCGAAATCTTCAAAATCAACCAAATGATCCTTCTCCAAGCAAGACCCACGAAATTTAAGGTTGGAATCGCGTATGGAAGATAAATTGGAAGTGGGTTTGTATAGCTTTCAAATGGTTTTGGTGGGTTTTTGATCGGGAGCTAGAGAGAGTGAGAGGAGCCGAGAGAGAGAGGCTGCCGAGAGAAAAAAAGAAAAAG
Organism: Rhododendron griersonianum; assembly: GCA_018127125.1. NCBI lineage: Eukaryota > Viridiplantae > Streptophyta > Magnoliopsida > Ericales > Ericaceae > Rhododendron > Rhododendron griersonianum. The sequence goes on from CM030798.1 coordinate 29,292,349, forward strand.
GAAAGTGGGAGAAATAATTCTCTCCAGGAGAATTATAGAGTTGGGGAGTTATCCCACGCTTCTCGCGCCATACACTCACACGTGCACCTCTCGTGTAATTACGCTTATATCCTACCGTACATACCCTCCATCGTATATCCACAACGTACAATACATATTATTAAAAAATATATAATAATACGGGTCCCAAAATACGGGTCTCTACACTCTGTCTCATAAAGTATCACTGGTCTAATGGCAGTTCCATAGAATTTTCCTTTCAATTTTGTGGGTACCCTCTTGTCACAAAGTACACCAGTAGCGCTCCTCCACTTGAGCCACCCCACTTGGATCCTATGGGTCACATCATCGGCAATCTCTCCATCACTACGAATAATTGAGCCTAAATACCTAAAATGATCACTCTTAGGTATCTCCTGGTCTTGGATCATCACTCTTTCTTCAAGCGCACTACTGGTACCACTAATTTGGAATGAAGCTAATGCCCTCGTTACTAAGCTTGTTTTCACTTTGTCGCAACAGGGTACCACAAATCTTGATATACCAAGCATTCCTCTAGTGGCATCCTCTCCTTCTACCCCCTCCATGGATATAGTCAATTTTTGTGAGAGGGTTAATGCCTTTTGTGACAAAATTTCCATGCCCAACACACTTTCATCTTCATCCTTGAGTTCTGTAGAAGAACTTAAGACATTACTAAGCCCAAGACTCACTCTAACACTTATCCAACCTACCTTTTCAAAAGGAAAAATGCAGGAGTTAGGTGAAATTTTCCAAGGGTTTGTTGTATTAGATTTTCCCCTTTTGGTTGAGCATAATTTGATAAACCAATTCGAGATCTGTTGCCAAGTCTTGGCTTCTTTGAAATCAAACACTCCTAAGGCCACTCAACAACTCCAGAATCTAGTTTTAGGTATTTGAAGTGCCATGTCTTGCTACCAAGACCTTGTGGACACCTCCCAAAAGGGGAATCGCCACATAGATATCCTCTATGCTTTGTTTCCTCTTTGTATATTGAAATCGTGGATGTTCCCATGGTTAGGAACATCTCCACACGACAACAAATCACCATTGAATAGAGTCGCCACTTAGTATATTAAAACTAAGAAAATAAATAGAGATTCCGGGTACAGGAGCCAAAAGTACAATAAGAGGAAGGTGTTAGGCACCCCTTTTCGCCCGGTCGCAAGACCGCCCATAATATTTCAACATAGGACTAATATTTACTCTATTTTAATTCTGCATTTAAACTGATTATTAAGCCTTTAAACAATCAATAAGGTGAGCCAGGACAGTAAGTAAATCATATGCGTCCAACTAGATAAAAGCAGTAAACTGTCCCTGCAAATGGATTACACAGCCGGTGAATGGCTTTCGCGGCCGTAAATCCCACTGGATTGATATACTGGCCGTGGGAAAGATGTCTCAGCCGATATTCTTCCTCATACCAGGATACGATCAATTAACAGAAAAACAAAGAACCATGATTAAATACAAAAAGAGGAAATAGATTAAACCATAGGCCCCTGGGCCTCATCACCTTGATCCCTCAATGCACAATTGCTTTGGATTGAGGGTGATTGATTGAGTTACTTCTCGAAACCCTAGGATTAGGATTTGTACTTCGGGTTTGATCGCTCGAATTACGGCTGCTCGTGAAGGTTTAGGACTTTTGCAGAGGGAGTATAAGCGATGATTTCTGCAGAGTTTTGTGGCTAGAGATGAATGAATTCTATCTTAATTTTGGAACCCTAAGGCCCCTTTATATAGGCAATGGGTGACTCACTCTAGCCAATCACAATGCACAAATCAACATGAAAGTATAGGGCAAATCTACCTCCGTATGAGAAGTACTTTTGTAGCCCCGAAGTCTCGCTTCGTGGCTGCTAGGGTTAGAGCTCGGATCAATCGGGACAGAACATTCCAGAATTATGGTTAAAACGATCTGGCGGTCGAGGAATGCATCTCGCGGGTTAAGAATCAATCTCTCTAGGAGATTTTCAAACACCATATTCCACAAGTGAAAGAAAGAAGTAACGGCCAGCACATCAATTCTACTTAAAAACTATATTTCTTTCTAGAAAGGCTTTTTGGCTCTGGATTGGGTCCTCTAAGTGGCTCACAAAAGTCTTCAGGTTTATGAGAAGTCAATCAACAATCAAAGCGCGGAGCTTGAGCATCCAGTACACAGTGGTTGGCCATTCGAAAAATTTCGAGCATTCAAAACATGAAACTTTGAGCATTCAAGCACGGAGCTTGAGAATAGATGAGCGCGGAGCTCAATGATAAGTTGTTCGTTGTTGATTGATGATTTCTTTCATCTTCCATCATTGAGGCACGGAGCCTATTGAGAACAAAAGCACGGAGCTACGAAGTGACTGAGATAGTAAGTGTAGAGCTGCTAGGTAAGTATGAGCGCGGAGCTTCAAAACACACGTGATTTTGTTGCAACATGGGGTTTGTGACAGCTGTTGTACTTCCAGAGTATAGTAATTGGGACACAGAGCCTGAATTTGAGGTATCAAGGATCCTTGGATTTTGTGAGCAAGAGCTCAGAGTTCATAATCCTTGAGGATCGAGCGATGGCCAATTATGAATTTGCTGCTTCGGAGAGAGCTCAAAAAGACCCAAAACGGGTTCAACACTGGTGTTCGTGATTCCTCATACTTGGAGATGCCCCCAAGACTATTACAATCATCCTCTGTCATTGGTTCTGTTAGTCATGGACCCAGAACCTTACAATTGTTTGATGAGCAAAATCTTTTGCTTCTTGTGGGAAATGTATCTGCTAGCCCGCAGATTGATTCCGCGGCTAAGGAATTGAAGAACCGGTCGTAGAATCCCTTTATTTCGTAACTCTTATTTGAAGGCTCAGACCTGCGTTTATTTCAAAAACTCTTCCCCTCCCCTTTTTCTATCTTCGGTTTTACCTTGTGGTGGTGCTTCTCACCACCGATCATCCCCACCTCCACCACCGTCCTCTTCCATCTTCTTCATCTTTGCTGAGCCCGGGCCATGGGTGACGCAAGGGCGCGGCTGATACCCCATGTATTCTGTAATGACCTTAACTTTCTTAGTTAAATGAAATTATATTAAAATTTGATTAACTCCATTCTTGTAATTTTTCTTCTTCTTCGTTTTGTGTGTTTATTTGTCTTTTTTGAATTTTTATTAGATTTGCGTTAGATTTTTTCAATTAAATCCATCTCGACCAGAGGACTAAAAAATGTAGTACAAAATTATGACCAAAAGAAGAAAAAAAAACTAACTAAAGACAAAAGAATTACCAAACAATTGTCTTTTTGGTCTAAAGTATAATCCTACATGAATTTTGTTCAAGGTCAGCCCACTTTTTTAAACTTTTTGAATTCCTCTTATCGAGACGAATGATTAATCTCAAAAATTACGACAAAAAACTCAACAAAAAGTTACGAAACTAAAAAAAAGAAAGAAAGAAAATTTAGGAGCCTTAGTAATGCCTAATCTAACTTGTCATAATGACAAGCATTGTTATTTATTGGTAGTGACATTATTTAGTCCTTCCTTATGATTTTTGGAATCAATCAATTGCCGGCAGAATGAATCAAAAATTTTAGGAAAAATGACGGCTCAATACGTGTTTTGATAATTAATAGCCGTCAAGGACAAGTTAAGAACATTTGTTAATACTAAAAATATCATTGGCGGGTAATAGTTATCAAAACACGTCATTGGCCGTGATTTTCCCAAAATTTTAAAAAGTACAGATAAGACGGCACTAAAGACAGTAAATTAAAGCAATATTTCATACTCTTTTTTTGGTCATAAGTGATATTTTTTTTCCTTTTTTGTGTTTGATCAAAAACTGACTTTTGGGCTTTTTGTTGGATATTTCCTAAAGTACTTGAGTAAATGCTTGCGACCTAGCGTTGCATCGTAGAATAGATTGCCCCAAATGCAGGGCTAGATCGTCGGTAACATAGTAAACTCGGAAGTTCGAAGTCACATCCACAAAGAAGCAATGGGGCTAGTGGGAGGTTTGTTTTACGAAGGGCTTTGGTGTTAGGACCACCAACCTTTAACAGTGAATTTGGTGGAATTCTCTCTCTCTACCCCTAATTGACTAGAAACTTTTTAAATAAAAATTTAACAAAAGGCGAGGTCTAGTGGTTCACACCATCCCTAACCTAAGCTATTCAACCATTCTCAAAGATAACTTAAGTGGGAAGCAAACTCATCATGCTCTCACTCGAAGGAGTTAACAATGAAATTTATTTTTATATACAGAAAAATGGTGTTTGCAAATTAATTGAACTCTTTTTTGGCAATTAATCAAATGCTTACAGTGTCATGGTTCCAAGCATTGTGTATGCCAAGTAATTTGTCTACAGACAATCAAAAAGTTAACAACCCTAGCTTTGTGTCAAAATGGTAAGAGCTCAACAAATTCCTTAAGACATTTTATCAACCACTTAGAATGTCATGGATCTAAGTATATTTGTGCCAATGTTGTTATCTACATACAAGCAAAGATTTAACAACCCTAATTTTGGATTAAAAAAAAAGAGGTAAGAACTTAATCCATTCGCAAACAAGCTTGATATTCACATTTGGAGAAAATATTGAAACTATTTGCAGATGATGTTACCATAGGCCTTAAGGATTGCCCAAAAATTGTGTTAAGGAAACTATTTGCATCTACATTGTAGTGGGCCGGAATGTAGCCCATGGCCAAAATTGCCCAGATTGGCCCCAAAAGTAGACCCTGTTGTCTTTGTTAGTAGAAGGCCCGTTGGGTCGCTCCACCTGTCCTCATAGCAGTCGAATCAAGGAGTCAGGTTGGGTCACGTCCGTGAACTGCGGTGAGGATCGGGTGCGCAAGTATGGAGAGATTCGGTCCGGCCAAGTGGCTAGGGACAGATCTAGAATTTTGTATCAATGAGGGCACACAAATTAGTAGCCCCATGCATGCATCCATAATTCCTTAATTAAGGAGTACAATTTGTATCGGTATAATAACAAATTGGTGACTATATGTGAAACCGTATCTTACAATTGAGAGGGATGTGCTTGCACAAAAAAGATAGTGTGGAAATTTGCACTCCAAGAAATAGACCAGATAAATATCCTCGTAAAGAAAATCAAAAGTAGTTTTATTAGAACATTATCATAAATTTATTGGGTATATTTAAATATTTAAAAATATTAAATATTATTTTACAAAATTAAGTGAGGGCACGTGCCCCCCCGGGACCAGCTTTAATTGGGTCCGTCACTGCACGTGGCCTCCAATTTGGTCTTGCCGTGTGGCATGGCCATGCAACATAAGACGATACAATGCCCAGTGACCATACGATCCAACCACATGGCACCATCGGGTCTTGGCATGGTCCCCTATCATGCAGCGGTATTATATTCTGTAATTGTCAGACCGAATGCACAGTACAAACCTGATGTATCCACATGGTGTGACGAGCTAAGCTCGCTCCATGGTCTGGGTATAGCGTACATGCGAGGTAGTGGTGCTCGGTGACATCACCTCGGCACAAGGACGGCATGCGCTCGACCTTAGCCTCCAAGGCAAGGCACCACTATAAATACTTCAGTGATAGCCCTAAGGGCCGGATAGACCTACTTCTCCCTCACTAAGTTTGGTGTTTCCTTCTCTCAGGGAGACACTAACTTAGTCATCAAAGTGTCCTCCGTTCGACCGGTAGGCACTAACTGGTTGCTTCTCTTGGAGTGAGGGGAGAAGAGCTTCGCTAGCTCAAGGAGATCTAAGACAGCGCGGGTTTGACCCGAAGAGGGAACACCACCCCACCTACATATTGTTAATGTCCTCTTGGTTAGTTCTAGATACTACTATGATGCTTCAAATATTATTGATGTCGGTATCACCAATTGTGCAGGTTGCATGCCCTGATCAGTTGGAATATTACATATGACCCAGGTGTTGTGCTCTTTCAATTCTCTTGTCGAAATGATCATGAAAATTAAAAAGTTTCTTGTCATCTTATAATAGTAGAAGCTTACCTGCAGACACCAAAGAGGATAAAATAAGATGAGTATAATAAGTAGATAGTAAACAAGAAGAACCGAAGGGCCATAACATCTAGGCTATGTTTGATAACACAACCATTTTTCTATTTCCTATTTTCTATTTGTTAAAACCGGTTTTTACTTTTCCTAAGAAACAAAAGTGTAAACAGAAAACAGAAAATAAATTGTTACCAAACATGACCCTAACGTTTCCTATGAGTTGCCAAAGATTGTCAAGCCAATGAGCTTTGATAAGAGGAGCACGGTTAACATGCAAGATGTGCCTTGCAAATAAAGCATACAAATCATTGAAACGTTAGGGTCAATGTTAACCATCAAATAATAGTTTGCAGTTTTTGGGGTCAAATAAATGGCTTAGATTTTTTCTTTTGAAAAATGGAGAACAGTGGCGAAATCAGAAATTTTATGTGATGGGGTACCTTTTATTCACAACTGTAAACCAAAATTAACAATCAAGCACAATTATATAAAAATAGGCGTAAACATGATATGTGCTCCCAAAAGTTCATATATGTAATGGCTAAATTTTTCTATGTATGTAATGTCACGGAGAGAAAAGCGACAGCAACCAGTGGTAGTAAAGCAAACCGAGCAAGTTTGCCATCGAGCTGTTGAGAATATTACCGAGTCTTTGCCTAGTTGAAATATATGTGGTTTTTTCAAGCCAATTAATCATCTTTTGTTTACAAAAAAAAAAATGCATGTTTTTTAACTTCGTGGTTTGCTGGGACGGAGAGAGCAGTAGAAATCTTTATGAGTACAAAAGTAGATAAATGGCTTCTTCTTCTTTTTTCTTTTTTTCTTTTTTTTATTTTGACTATAAAATCCTTAAAGAAAGTGGAGTAATAAATTTCGGATCCATCCCAACACAAATTGTGGATTCTACACAACAACTGAATGAGATATGACTAGGTAAAGTCACATCGTACTATCGTAGATCGATTTTGGATTTTTCACGAATTCCATAAAGATGATTTAAAATAGCTCATTTTATTCAAAATAGTTTTTTATGGTTCTTATAAAAAATTATCTCAATCCAATACCAATAAGGACGTTTACTAATCATTCAACTTTGCTTCAAAATTCAGGTCAAATTCTAAAGCGAATTTGGACGATTCGTGAATGCCCTTACTGGTATCGAATTGAGATGATTTTTTTACAGAAACCCCAAAAGAAAATATTTTGAACAGAATGAGGGGCTCCAATCATCTTTATGAAACCCGAGACGAGTCCAAAATAGATCTGTGTCTAGTGTATGTACAGCCTTTGCTATTCGCATATCCTTTCTGCTTTGTAAAGTCAAGAAAACACTCAACTCCCTTCTCGATTTTTAACACTACCAGTACTTTTCTTTTTTCTACGTATTTTTTATTTGTTGAAACCGGTTTCTACTTTTCCTAAGAAACAAAAGGGTAAACAGAAAGCAGAAAATAAAATTGTTACCAAACATGACCCTACTATGAGTTGCCAAAGATTGTGAGGACTAAACACCCCAGTGCGAAGTCTTTATCCGAGGCCCAAGCACAGCTTGACGAGTCAATTTATTGAGTTCAGGTTAGACGGACTTCAGGACTAGACAGCCCGACCCGACAGACAGAATTGCATTTTCCTTTTCCTTTTTAAACATCGGAATTGCATTCTTCAGGGTATCTCCAATCCACCTCTATTCCTCCCAATAAGGGAATAGATGTGACATATTAATGGGAGATTTTATAATTGGCAAAATCTAAAATCAGCCTACTAGGCTGACTATAAAGAGTCCAATGTGCTTTTCACGCGCTTAAAAGGGAAGTGAGTACAGTCCTTCAGTGCCAATCTCAATGCAAGCAGGCAGCCTTTCCTTTCTCTCCCCTCTGCTGAAGTGATGGATGTTAGGAAGGGAATTGACAAAATTAACCTTACCTCCATTTTCCCCGGTCTAAAGTGGGCCTTCACTCCAAAAAATGATTTCCATATATTTTTCTGACAATAATTCTACAATAAAGCTAAGGTTCCCGACCGAAGGGATACCAACCGGTTCCCGACGGCGCACCGGGCCCACTTCAGCCACCGGACGATTAATCCGAGCCGTCTAAAAATTCTATAAAAAAAAATTGAGTGGGCCAACGCGAAAATCTACACATATCGGATGTCATTGATTCTCTCGTGCGCCCACTCATTTTTTTTTTATAGAATTTTTGGATGGCTCGAATCAGCCGTCCGGTGGCCGGAGTGGACCCGGCGCGCCTTCAGGAACCGTAGTACTGCTGATAATTCTAATACCACACCCAAATATACACTCGGTCAAACATCCACACTTATAATAGGAGTGGGTCCTACTCACGCTGAATGTGTAGTGTGTGCGGGCTCTACCCCTATTGTGAATGTGGTTGTTTAAGTGTTTGTGTTTGGGTGTAATGGTAGAATAATTATTTTTTCTGATGCCTTTCGTTTCCCCAAGCTCCCTCACCAAATTCGCCACATTTGTTTATCTGATGTGTTTTCTTAAATGTTTATCAAATTCATGCAAAAAAATTTTCTAATTGTTTTCCGATTTGCTAGTCGCAATTATGAACTGATTGTGGGCAATTTGGCTCTATAATTAGACTATCTCACAGTTCTGAAAGGATTTGTGGGGAAAAAAAATTAGAAATTAAGTTTGGAAAGAATCTGGGAAAAGAGAGCTAATTGAGATTTTTTCATCAAAAGTGGGAGAGGTTGTGTAAATTGTTGTGTTTGAATTGTTGTATGAGTAGCATTGTTCTTTACTTAATAAGGCAAAGAGAGAGAAAGAGAGATAAGGTTATTTTTGCCTTATTAAGAAAAAGGAAAAGAAAAGACAATGCTACTCACATAACAATTCAAACACAACAATTTACACAACATCTCACATAAATGTGGGGCCCATACATAGTAGTATGCGTGGAGCCCACATTTATGTGAGGGGTTGTGTAAGTTATTGTGTTTAGATTGTTGTGTGAGTATCATTTTTGTTAAGTGAAAGGAAAAGAAAAGGAAGTTTAAGATTATCATTTCGGAAAAGGATGACAGACAACAGTACAGAGGAATACAAAAGCTGACTTAGTAGAAAACAAGGAAAGAGCAACACGTGGCTGTTTCTTAATTTTAGGCGTCAGCCCACTGGGCGTATTTTAGAAGGACCGTTTATAATTTATTTTATTTTCTCTTCACTTTTTGTATTTTTTTTGGGAGAATCCTTAAGGGATTCATCGTCCTTTTTAGGGTTTGGAGGGATTTTGTACTCTAAATTTACTTTTGGTCCTCTATCTTTAGAAGATCAAATTTACTTTTGGAGGACCAAATTCTAAAAAGGACGACGGGTCCCCCAGACTCCGTTCGTTTTGGAATTTTGGATTTGGATTTGTAGGTAATAATTGCAAAGAGAAATAGAGTAATAATTGAAAATATGGATAATGATTGGAGAGAGATAGAGAGAAAAATGTGAGTAATGATTGGAGAGAGATAGGATAATGATTAGAATCCAAAATTCAAAACCCAAAAAAGAACAAGGCCCGAAGAAAAAAGAGAATAAATTACAAAATCTCTCCTCAATGTGTCACATGCATCCTCTATTTTGGAGGAATAGAAGTGGATTGGAGATGCCCTTAGTGCTCTCATATATCTTTCATGGTAAGGCAGTACAATATTGTCCATTGCCATGTTACCAAAGGATTTGAATTTTTTTCTACTGTACCGACCAATACGTACCGTTGTTTAATCCGGTACCTTAGATCTGTAATTTTTTCTCTGCGCCGATCACCAGCCCGTACTGACCAGTATGAAAAAATAAACGTATATGTTCTGTTAAATTTTTCGATGTAAGAAAACAACCCTATTAACGGTAAATTCAACATGCTAGCTTCCTCCTAAAATCTTAAATCAGAAACCTCGCAAGTATCATTCGGGGCCAGTTTGTAGGAGTTTGGCTTAAATTTTAATTGGAGCTCCCCCGTGGGACGGTGTGATTGATGCCGCAAAATTAGTCGAGAGTTGACACCCCTTCAGTCAGTAAAACAAAGAACGACTCATACCCATACCAGTGCTCGAACGTACAAGTAGAAAATTTGGTCCCGACGTACTTCAAGTTCAAGCCCTTCATGATTTCTTTTGGCTATTAATTAGTGGATCAATTGTCAGTGGATGCGGAGTATTTGTCATGGGGTCTAAAGTAAATTGAACTGACAGGCCTTTTCAGTGGGTACGCTTTACAAGTGGGACCAATTTCAGTATGCATGCTACCCATCGCTCTCCACCGTTTAGTGGAAGCAGGATCTTCTGTGCCGAAAATCTCCAGTGTCTTTGTGCCGAGGGGTTCACCAGCTGTAAGATATAGAATGTAAAATAAAATCACACAATCTGACGGCCAGAAAATCTTTCGGCACAAAAATACATGAATTTTCGGAACAGATGAGATCCGACCCCACTCAATGGGGGTTGATTCTACATCCACATCCCACGACCTAGTATCTACCATTCCGTATGCTGAATCATTATTAAGATTCCTAAAGGACCTAAACATTAGTAATTAATTGAGGGCAGCTATATATTGCCAAGTTGCTTTGACCAAACACTTTTTCCTTCGCAAATTAGCCATTGGTATAGTTATCAAACAGATGGCTAACCATATGAAAGTCATGGTTGGGTTGTAGTTGAAATAATAAGAAACGCCATTAATGCTTTGCTACTAAAGATTAAAATTGGCGTAGTGACAAAAATAAAAATTTGGTCTTGGACCCCGTTCGTTTTGGGATTTTAGATTTGAATTTATAGATAATGAGTATAGAGAGAAATAAAGTAATAATTGAAAAATAGGGATAATGATTGGAGAGAGATAGAAAGAAAAAAAAATGAAAATAATGATTGGAGAAAAATAAGATAATAATTAAAATCTAAAATTCAAAATCTAAAACCCCAAGGGGTCCGAAAAATCTCACAGAGAAGCTATGTGAAACAGGGCTACGCATTTATATCAAAAGTGCTATGGGTACACCGGTTGAGTACACCCTTTGTACACTGTCTATGTGGCAAAAGTAATGGGCCCCTCTTCCTCCCATTTACATTTCAAACTTTCCCCCAAAATTTTGACCGGGAGATTTACCCCCTCAAACCTAAAACCCCTCCTGACTTTTACTTGATCCAACCATTGACGCCATTTTCACCATCTCTGTCGACACTGACGACCGCCGCCGCCGCCACCACCACCATCCACGCCGGTGACCACCACCACCATCGACGTCGGCGACCACCATCTCCGACTCCCATCTCTCTCTCTACAAAATCAAATCAGTTTGCCTAATTTTCTCAAAAAAATCTCCTGTTCTGAGAATTAGAGGAAAGAAGACCCAATTTTTGCCCCAAACCCCAAAAGCCAGTGACGACCTCATCTCTCCCAAACCATGGACCACCAGTGATGACCCCATCACTGCTCACCGAATTTATCCCTTGCTATCTGTCTCTCTCTTTTTGGTATAGTTGACAGAGTGCTTTTTGGGTACATAATAGGTGACATAGAAATATTTGTCCACTGTGTTTTTTGTGGAAGTGGGCAATTGCCACTAGTAAAAATTGTGCAGTAGGTTTACTGGTTTTTGGATCAAGCCCCAGCTCATGTGTTTTGGTTCAGTAAAGTATTATTTTTGCCCACGGATTTGCAGCTTGTTTTATGGAATTTGCGTAACTATGGTGAACGGAAATTATTTGGCTACGTACGGAATTATGCATGGAAATGATATGGATATGGAAATTTTTGTGTACTGTTTTTTTTACCCAAAGGAGCACACGGACACAGACACGACAGGATTCATAGACACGGATATGGGACACGACTATTTTAGCAAGCATTTTACAGCCTCTTTCAAGTTTGGTAGAAATAAATGCCACAACTTGGTTTACACAATATGAGATGGGAATGATTTACACAATATGAACAACTACATTTAGAAACTCCTGTATGGAAGTCCCACAGAAAAATGAGGATTACCCTAATTGCCTTACAAAACCACTTAACTTTCCATCATCTTTTTTATTAGAGTAGATTTTCTGCAAGATGCAAAAGAAAGCAACTTGGCCACTGTATTCCCAACCTTTGAGCAGATTAATGCCATACACAGAACTTTTGTTGCCCTCTTTAAAAAACAGAACTTGATAACTTGAAGGATATGTACACGCTAGTAGAAGAACATCAAAAAATGGCTTAACAATAGCCATCTAAACTTGAATTTTTATTGAAGGTCTAATGCAATTACATCATCTAAGTACAGGTTACAAAATTCATCTCCCTTTGACATTTGGAAAATACTACTGTAGGATACAAGGGTGACATTTGGAAAATACTAGCAGTCCAAAACAAGCTGCAAATGGTAAAATTTGGAGCTTTGCAATGCATCAGAAAAGACCACAGCAGCTTCATGACCACCACTCCTTCTAATCAGTTGCCATCCAGATCAGTTACCACTGTGTTGAATTAGTTGTAATCAGGTTGGTGCTTCACATATCTATGAACATTCTCCAAACTTGTCTTGCAGTTTAGTGACACATCTAACTTCAAACTTCCACCTAGCCTCAATGTCGGTAAAGAGTTCCAAAAAAATGCACGAGAGGTATAAGTGCACGGTCGACTCGCAAGTCAATTAGGTAAGAGAATCTTGATTAGCAAATAAACAAAGTCATTCCATGTAGTGCTTAATTCATACATAACCCCAATAAAAATCATATATGCCTTTAAATCTACACATAATATCCGTATGTACTTATAGATAAACGATACAGAAGGGAGCCATGTTCTTTGTGACTACATGAATCAAATGGGAATGTTAGGACAAAATGAACCTCTATTCTCAGGTAGCCAACAATTATATGAAGGAATTTTAAAAAGTTAGAGCACACTGATTTTTTTGAAAAAAAAGACCAAATCTAGCTATGTTAACAGGTCTAGGTATCCAAAAGCCCTAATTGGGCGAATTCAAAGTAGGATACAAGAATGCCAATCAAGTAAGATACAACAATGGCTTCATCCATGTCTAGGTTTTCAAAGCCCTAATTTTCGGGCAAACCCTAATCTCAAAACAGGGGATTTTTTTGGGAAAATTAAGCCAACTGATTTGTATTAAAATCAAAGAAATCTTAAGGAAGAAACAGAAAATGGGGAAGATTAGTAGGGGAAAATGAGTGATTTACCCATTTCGGATCAAGCCGCCTTCAAGATTTTAACATTTTCAAGTTTCATTTGATTTCGTGGAGAGAGTTACGCAAACTGATTTGATTTTGTAGAGAGAGAGAGATGGGAGTCGGAGATGGTGGTCGCTGACGTCGATGGTGGTGGTAGTCGCCGGCGTGGATAGTTGTGGTGGTGGGCTGTCGTCGGTGTCAACAGGGATGGTGAAAATGGCTTCGATGGTAGGATCGAGTAAAAGTCAGGAGCAAAGTTCTGAATACCGTACCGGTAAGAGTACCGATTTTCTAACTGGTACGGTACCGGTACCGGTCAAATTCCGGTACCGTTTCGGATTTAGCGCAATTACCAATATATAGTTATAAATTCATAATTTTTCTCATGACATTCAATTCATCATAACATAAATTTTTTTTAAAACTGTCATTATATAACTCTCATCTAGTGAATCCAAAAAAAAAAAAGAAGAAGAGATTGAACACTCCCATAACTATCAAAACTTGAGAGTTAAAATTTTATTCCCGTAAATAATTTTGGGCTCACAAAAATAAAAAGAAAAAAGAAAAGAAGAAAAAACCTTTTTCAATTAACCACTTTTGCCTTTTTTGAAGAAAGGCCCACGATCAACCATTTCAAAAGTAAGTAAGGGGTAATTAAGTACTTTTGTAATTTTAGGGCTTCACACCTTTATAAGCCTTCTTCCTCCTTTCAATTTCTACTGCTGCCCCCGACTTCCGGTTCAAGTGCTGAGTTCACCTCCCTCGGTCTCTCCCGCTCTCACAGTCATGGAAACAAGTAGGGCGCTCTCTCTCTCTCTCTCTGGTTGTCATCTGGATTCTGGTCCAGTTTAACAAAATACCGCCCGAAATTTCCGATTCCACCATCTCGGCCGGTATTGTCCGAGATGGCCGGTAAGCTCCGGTAAGGGCCGGTATTAGGGGCGGAACGGAATTAGGAGGCCAGAGTACCGTTTTCTTGATAATCCGGTACGTACCGGCCGGTACGGAATGGTAGTATTAATAACATTGGTCAGGAGGGGTTTTGAGTTTGACATCTCCCGGTCAAAATTTTGGGGGAAAGTTTGAAATGTAAATGGAGGAAGAGGGGCCTATTACTTTTTCCACATAGGCAGTATACAAAGGGTGTACCCAACTGGTGTACCCATAGCACTTTTGATTTCTTTTGGCTATTAATTAGTGGATCAATTGTCAGTGGATACGGAGTTTTTGTCATGGGGTCTAAAGTAAAAAGCTGTGTATAAATTGAACTGACAGGCCTTTTCAGTGGGTACGCTTTACAAGTGGGACCAATTTCAGTATGCATGCTACCCACCGCTATCCACCGCTTAGTGGAGGCAGGATCTTCTGTGCCGAAAATCTCGAGTGTCTTTGTACCGAGGGGTTCTCCAGCTGTAAGATATAGAACATAAAATAAAATCACACAATCTGATGGCCAAAAAATCTTTCGACACAAAAATGCATGAATTTTCGGAACAGAGGAGATCCGACCCCACTCAATGGGGGTTGATTCTTTTTTCGGTCAAACGGAATTTCAATGGTGGTTGATTCTACATCCACATCCCACGACCTAGTATCTACCATTCCGTATGCTGAATCATTATTAAGATTCCTAAAGGACCTAAACATTAATTAATTAAGGGCAGCTATATATTGCCAAGGCCAAGGCCATTGTTGCTTTGACCAATCACTTTTTCCTTCGCAAATTAGCCATTGGTATAGTTATCAAACAGATGGCTAACCATATGAAAGTCATGGTTGGGTTGTAGTTGAAATAATAAGAAACGCCATTAATGCTTTGCTACTAAAGATTAAAATTGGCGTAGTGACAAAAATAAAAATTTGGTCTTGGACCCCGTTTGTTTTGGGATTTTAGATTTGAATTTGTAGATAATCAGTATAGAGAGAAATAAAGTAATGATTGAAAAATAGAGGTAATGATTGGAGAGAGATAGAAAGAGAAAAATGAAAATAATGATTGGAGAAAAATAAGATAATAAATAAAATCTAAAATCCAAAATCTAAAACCCCAAGGGGTCCGAAAAATCTCACAGAGAAGCTATGTGAAACAGAGCTACGCATTTATATTTAGGACGTCACATAGAAACGTCGAAGTCAATGTACTCTTACAAGCTGTACTCCCTCCGTCCCATTTTTATTATTTATTATTTTATTTGTCTCTTTTATGTCTTTTATCTATATCATTTAGTATGGGTTTTGAAAAATATATAATATAGATCTTGTTTGATAAATCTCGATTAGTTCTATAATACAAAATTTTTAAAATTATGAAAAATATTATAAATTGAAAGATATAAATAATTAAAAAATGACATACAATTTTAAAATGAACAATATAAATAGGACAGAGGGAGTAGAAGTTACAACAAACTTCAAAAGGTACTCTAAAGTGCCCCAATTCGTCAAACACTATGAAAGGTAGCTGCGAATAGTATCAAAAAAAATGGTTGACATAAATTACAAAGCTATGGGGACCGACGATCCCCATACTGAAACTGTACCCATGATCGCGTCGGGCTAGTTCCGGCCACCAGACAGCCGATTCCAGCGGTCTAAAAATTCTATAAAAAAAATTGAGAGGAGCGACGCGGGAATCAACGGCATCTGATGTATGTAGGGTTCTATACACGAAAAATAGGGTGTTTGGATCAAGAACCCCACATACATCGGATGCCGTTGATTTCCGTGTGGCCCCCTGATTTTTTTTTTTATAGAATATTTGGACGGCGCGGATCGGCCGTCCGATGGCCGGAGCTGGCTCGGCGCGGCCATCGGTACAGTTTCGATATGCTATCCGTCGGTACGGATATATAGCACTACTCCATAAATTAAAGGTAATAGTCACATAATTTGCGTCGATGGGAGGGTGCGGAAGCGCAAGTATGAAAGTGTCCAAAAAACACATCCCAAATTCCCAACCAACTGAAGTTCGCGAGGTTTAATAGCCGAAGCGGATGACATTTAGAAAGATTACGTGATACTTAGAGAGTACCTCATTTTTCTCACAATACATTACCGTTAGTTCAAAAAATAATACTTTTTTTTTTCCTGAACGGGACCTAAAACTTGCTTCCATGGAAAGTTGTTGGAGTACTGCATGTGAACCTTAATTTGTAGGGCAACGCTGTTTAAAAATACTTGCAGGCGAACAGTAATTGCAACACGTTGGGAAACCAAGTTAGGTCCAAATGAGTAAAACATAGGAAAATAATATTGGCATTTCAAAAAATTGATACAGGCACCCAAAAAAACAAAGGAAAGTGGTTTTGAATTTATATTGATTTTAGAGTGCTTGCATCAATTTTTAGAGTGTCAATATCATTTCCCAAAACATACTTTTAGTGATTCAAACCTTTTTCTTGGTAGCGCTCCACACATAGAAGATCTTGGTAAAAAAATCAAGTCGAACGGACAGTGGTAACCCATTGAGTGATTTAAGGTGTCGATGGGTTGTTCACTTTCTTCAAGAAAAAATAAACTAGCTTTGTCCTACGATGACATTGCTACAACAAGAAATTCAGACGAAAACAAATAAATACAAGCAAGTAGAGGTGGTGGATGCGTCTTCAGCAACCCTGGAGGAGATTAAAGCAGGGATTCAAGTGCTCCTTTAGGCTGTGGCCAACAACATCGCTGAAGTGTGTCTTCACACTGATAGTGAAGTTTTTGTGAAAGGTCTTAAGGATCCTCGAGCATGTTCGTTTGGGGATTTTGGATTCTCGATCTCTCTCTGCACGGTTTTCAATAAATTTTCTCTCAATCATTACTCTCATTTCTCTCTCTCCACGCACTCATTACCCAAAATCCAAAATCCAAATATCAAAACGAACAGGGAGAACTGCTCATGAGCATGTTCGTTTGCACTGATAGTGAACTGCTCACTTCTCTTTCTATCTCTCTCCTCATGACCATGTTTGTTTGCAAACTGCTCTGTTAGACTTTTGTCATTTATGTTTATCTTTTAATTAGTATGTTAAGGTTGTAAAAGTAGCAAGAATTGCAGTGAGAGCTGCTCATGAAGTTGCTAGGGCGGCTCTTGCTTTACTGTAATATTTTAATATTTGAATGAATGGGTTGTTTTGTTGGTAAAAAAATTCTTTCAGTATTTAGCCCTATTTACAACTAGAGATTCTTTGAATATGTGCTGTGTTTAGATGAGTTTTTGAAAAATATTTGTAGGGTTATGAATGGAGAGAGAAATGAGAGTAATGATTAGAAGTAGAGTTAATGATTGGAGAGAGATAGAGAGATAAATGAGTATAATGATTGAAAATAGAGGTGAGTAATGATTGGAAGTAAGGGTAATTAGTGTTTTTTGAGTTGAGAATTTTTTTCCAAAAATCAATCCAAACAAAGCATGGTTTGTCTACAATAAATAAAAGTCAACCTTTAATATCCCATCCATCCTATTGAATGGGGATGGTGTTGGCGTAGCACTGTGATGCGCATTTCCAAACTGTCAGATCGTACATCCAACGGCTTGGATCTCATCTCGGCAATGAACGGCTCTCGATCGTTGGTTACCGAGATGAGATCCAAGCCGTCGAATGCACGATTCGACGGGTTAAAAGTGCACAGCATGATGCTGTGTTGTGCACCTCACTACACAGCATTAACCCGAAGTCCCCATCCCATAATGCATGCCCCTTTTGTTTAACTGAGAATTTTGCACGAAAAAATAAAATAAACGTTTATTATGAGGAATTTTTTTGAGAAAAATTCACATCAATTTTTTTCTCAATGAGATTTTTAAATTGGCGTAAAAAAAATTTGAAAGAAAATTCATGCTTATACGGAGTACTTTTTATGTACAAAATACAGTACATGATTTACCAAAAAGAGTAAGCAATTTGTGACCAGGCACAACAGAACCAAGGGCGCCTTTAATGATGTTACATGAAACTACTAGCCACGGCAACACATCCCAATCAAACATTAAAGCTCAGTCTAAAGAAAACTTAAAAACCTAACCCTAAGATCAATGCCGCCCACTGATCAGACAGAGCTTCCACCACCGCCGGTCAGCCACCACCGAATTAATCCACCTAGCCACCACTGGTCACCGATCAAACCATTGTTTGTTGTGATCCACATGCTATGAATCCTTTATTTACCTCTCCACATGTGGGGGAGTACTATTAGAGTTTGTCCCACATTGATTAACTATCTTCTTCAAAACTAGTATGTGAGCTGACCTCGCTACTCATAGCCAATTGATCTTGAGTTGAATGCGTTACTACCAAAACTTTTAAGCAAAATAAGAGAGAGAAATATAAAGGTATGACTATCTAAAATGAATGTTAGATTGTGACGAAACAAATATGAATATTTAATTATCTTGTCACAAAATTTTCCATGAATGTGGTAATTCATTGTGTCTTTTCTCTCCAATTCCTAATTCCTGGCTAGACAGATATCAAACTACGTAATAAAATCTTGTTCATTGAAAGGGGAAAAAAAGGGATTTCGTGTTGAGATGCACAGCACCATTCTACGAACCTCTGAGATGTCGGATCGTGCATCCGACGGCTCAGATCATATCTCGACAATCAATTATCGAAAATCATTCATTATCAAGATGAGATCCGACGTCTCGAAAGTGCACAGCACGGTGCTACACATATCACTGCACACCACCATCCCCAATTGGGAAAAAAGTGGCAAAACAATTTGCAAACACCTTTTTGACCGACAAGACAAGGCAGGCCTTTGATGTGGCCAATGGCCAATGGCAATTGAACCCCAATAAAAGTTTCAATCAATAATGGTAGTTTTATTAATGCAACGATGAAACATGAAAAGTAGCTTCCCTATGAACCCAGCTCGGAAAATTCCCTTGCCAAGTTAACGGGGAGTCTAAAGATAGGGCATATTTAGCTATAGCATTAGCCACCCTATTTCTATTACGAGGAACAAATTGAAAAGAACAAGACGAAAAACGACAAATAAATGATAAAGTATCCTGAACAATAACTTCCAGGCATGCTTTAGTCTGACTCTTGCCTTGCAACATATTGATCACCGCTTGTGCATCACCCTCCACCACATAGGATCTTCCAGTCAAGCAAATAGAGCAGTCCAAAGCCATCCGAAATCCCTCGGCCTCCACAATTTCTGCTGATGATCTGTTTGGAATTGGCACAGCCATAGCACCCAACAATCTTCCTTCATGGTCACGAACCACCACTCCCACACCTCCTTTACGCGTCCCAGTGGCAAAGGCCCCATCCACATTAATCTTTAAGAAACCAGGGTCCGGTGGTTTCCAAAGACATCTGTTTATCGAGTCATCCCTTTGCAACTTTTGATGTCCATTCTCCGTAGCCTGCAGAAATAGGTTGAACTCCGCTACCGCCTCTTCTAAAATCTTTGTTTCCAACTTCCAATCATTCTTGAAAACCCAGTGATTCCTAGCTGTCCAGATATGCCAACCAATAATTGCAAATAGGCCCATAGCTTCCTGTCTCGATTCACCAGAGGTCATACTTCCTACCCTTTTCCATATGTCTCGAATCTGTGCATTGCCCATTAGCTCAGGTCGTAGCCGGAAAGGAGACAATACCCAAACTTTTGAGGCTCTAACACAGTTAAGTAACATATGAGAAGGTGTTTCCTCTGCCGTTCCACAAAGAGAACAGATCGGATCTACTGGCAGATGACGTTGTGTTAAGGCCCTATTAACTGGAACAATATCATGCAAACATCGCCATAAGAACATCTTAATCTTTGCCGGTGCCCTCATATGCCATACCTTTTTCCATATATCTGCATCCTCTTCCACACCACTACTCTGGCCACCGCTCCATGTTGCCCTTCTTAGATGTACAAGATCTTTTGCTATAACATACGCCGATTTCACTGTAAACTGTCCAAAATTGGTAACTTTCCAAATACATTTATCCGCAAGTCCTGTAGTACTTAGGGGTACGCTTAGAATGAGCTCAACATCTCTTTGCACGAAGACCTCCTCCACAACTTGCTTGTTCCATACCATTCTGCTCTGGTCCACCAAGTCGCCAACAAAATTCCAATTATTAATGCTCGGTTTTGGCGTTAGAATTTTAGGATAGTTTGCATCGGGGAGCCATGGATCCTCCCAAATTTTTGCCTTATTGCCAGAGCCAATCCTCCACTGCCAGCCCTTTTCAATAACCTCTTTACTTGCTAAAATGCTCTGCCATGCCTAAGATGATGACTGTTTCGGTTGAGCCTCCAAGAAAGAAGTTTGTGGGAAGTATTTTGCTTTAAAGACTTTGAAAAATAGTTACAAAAACTTTTGAAACTATCTACAAAAACTTTTGAAAGTATCTACCAGTCAATCAGTTGCTTTTTGTGTGATCACATAGATAATTGAAAATTTTGTGATCACATAAACGGTTTTTTCTTTCTATTTTCGAACATGATCAACTAAGTAGTTACCCTAAATTGCCGGCCTTCTAGGAAAAGTAGTGCAATTTTCGATTTGAAAAGTAAAGTAATTTTAAGCATCATTTTTCAAGTTTCTCTACACCTAATAATACTTCCAAGAGTTCTTTAATATGGTTCAAAGGAATTTAAAAAAAATTGCACGAAAGTATTTTATTTTTTATCTCAAAATTAGACGTCATTTAACAATTTGGGACATGGGGAGTAATTGAGTAGAAAGTTACCGTTATCCTCACTTTGGCAAATGGTGACACTTTATAAAGGAGAAGATGACAATAACCAACATAACCCACTACTGTCGATCATATAATTATATTTTCCATGTTAAAAAATAAAAAAAAACCCCAATCGAGAATAGGAATTCGGCGCGGACAAATAAACCACTCTGTATAAATTAATTTTCAAAACAACAAAACATGTCGATATTGTTCAATTTGCGCACGGCTGCTCACACCATCTCGAAAACTAAGAATTTACTCCATACGTTATTTTTTTAGACCAGATATGATCGTAAAATTATACTAGCACATACACAAGACAAATCCACACATCGCTTCATTTCTCAAACTAAAAAGAAGTACATTTTGACAAACTGCAAAACAACTCTTATTCTAAGTACCACAACAGCAAGAAGTTTGGGCCAAAACACCATCAGTTCTAACACAAATAAGACAGTACTAATGCAAAAATCAAGGGAGAAAGTTCACTGAGGAAGCTTGTTCAGCTTACAATAAACATAGTCTTTGTATTTCTTGGTCTTGTACTTGGGTGGATTTTCGTCGTCGATGAGCTTTGGAATCGGCCCAAGTTCAAGCTCCGGTGGTGGTTCGAAGAACACTGGCCACGACATCCTCGTTGTCTCCTTGTTTACGGTTGATCTATGCAGTACAGCCTTGTACTTTCCATTGCTTAGTATCTACAAGAAAAAAAAGAAAAGAAATTGTCAACGTCTTGATCATAAGAATACTTTTCACCACTTAATATAACAAAGAACTTAGACCTTTAATCATTGGTTTTTTTCCTTAATCATTGAATTTTCTCTCTTCCTTTTAAAAATACTAACAGAAAAATTGGACCATGGTAGACCTTTGGGTGTTATGGGCTTTGCCTTGTGGTGTATTATCCAACTGTTTGTTGGATCCCCTTCCCCTTTCCCCGTTTTTAATAAAATTCATTTTTTGCCGATCAAAAAAAAAAAAAAATTGGGCTATTTCATGATGAGTTCAATTTGGTACAAACAATATGTGAAAAGACATACCTCGATTTGGTCTCCGATATGTACAATAAGAGCATTAGAGATATACTTGACATCATACCAACGGTGATCCTTGAAGACTTGGAGTCCCGCGACTTCATTGGGCACAAGAATTGTAAGGGCGGACATGTCGGTGTGGGCCACCACTCCTAGGGCAAGGTCGGGGCGGGGGCACGGTGGGTAATAGTTGACCTTCATCATGTATATCATTTCATCGCCACCCACTGCAGCCTTCATCTCATGCCCTTCCAGCCCTATCCCTATTGACAACCATTTGAACAATTTATCCGCCACTGGCCGCAACTTCTCGACGTACGCCTCATTAGCTTCCCTATATTATCAAAACCATCATGCTACATATATACCCAATATTTTTAAACATAAAAATGATTTTATAGCAAGGTCAAAAGAATTGTGGAATCTCTTTTAGTTTTAGTAAAGAAAATGTAGTATATAAATTTTTAAAAACCAAATATGCATGCAGGAACTATTTCGTAAATTCACCCGCCGAAAGACGGAAAAAGAAGTGTTTGCATCAATTAGGAAAATGTAGAAATCAATTTCCTATATATTAATTATCATATAACTTGAAATAATACCAATATGATTTCCTTTTTGAATGTCAAGACCAATACAATTCAATTGGGTAATCTAGTCATTGACTTTGTAGACCAATACCGTCGGGAACAATTTCGGGGTCCATGGAATTATTGATTCATTTAACATGGACAGCTACAACAACCAAAGAAAATTCAACCAAAACTTTGACAATAACCGTTGATATAATTAATTTACGGCATGTAATCATCGCGTCGGACCTAAAAACGAACAATGCCAACAGCCGACGGGGCTACTAGTTTGATTTTTTCTTCCAGTAAGACACTACACGATGCCTTTATCGAGAAAAATAAAACTCTACGTGTGCAATACACAATCACAGCTAGCAGGCCGTCTCAATGGGACTTCTTGAATCGTGTTGGAATCGCACACACTCAATTCACGTTACGAAGATCTCTGAGTACAAAACAACTACCAATAATGCCTGAGGCTGCTCGTGATAGGAGATGTTTTTTCACACCAATGTTCACGAGATCTGAACTCAATCGTTGTGTGGCCATCAGGAAAACAAATTAAAAGCAATATCAAAAATAGACATGCCTTTACTTATGGGTCAGTATATGTCGAAATGCTCGTGATTATAATCTTCATGAATGTAGTTATGGAACTATTTTTGGATTTACCCACTTTATCAGAACTACTCAACTTTCAATAACAAAAATAGGCCTAATAAGCCAAATAGCTTATTTTTATCTTTATTTTAAAAAAAAATCGTATTTGTTAGTTTTTTGTAAACTTTTTGTGAATTATTGTATTGCTTAAATCATGATGAGGAGAATCTAAAAAGTTAAAAATTATTTCAAACACGCTTTCAACCTACTTACATCGAATAGCTCTGGACACAATAGTTTCCAAAGATGTGTTTGAAGGCTCCAACCCAGTGCCGACCCCAATATTTGGGTTGTCATAGCCCAACCTTATGTTTTGTTGCCCACACACTCATACAAAATAAAAAAACATAAAAGCACCATACACAAAAAATTCAAATTTACATTGTTTGTTAGCTTGAACAACTTCAAAAAAATCAACATCAAAATGACCCTGGTTATAATGCTTTGTGATTCGGACAATCCGATTCAAAACTTTACTTGAGTCATCAACTCATTGTAATTTACTTGTCCAAGAACTCAGGGCCCGTTTCGCTTAATTTTGGGTTTTTGGGCTTTTCTGTTGATATTTGTGAGGAATGACCTGTCTCAAAAAACATAAAATTTAAAAAGCCCCGAATGCCCAAAAATGTTCTTAGTAGAATGGCGCCTTATTTTCAAGGAGATCATAGCCGATCTCTTTAATCTCTCTTGCGAATGGTTGTTTTTAGATAAAAATAAAAACCGTGTTAGCTCGCTCAATATATTTTAACTATGGCTTTTTTTTAATCAAATATAAGAACATATCACTTTTATACTACCTCCGTCCCAATTTAATTGTCACTTTTTGGAGTTCGTGCCACTTTTCAATTGATTATATCTTGTAATTTATAATGTTTTAGGTGATTTTGAAAACATTGTATTATAGAACAAATCGAGATCTATCAAACAAGATCCATATTGGATATAAAATTCATTACCAATTTAAAGATATAACTAGTTTTTTTATCCAGTTAGAATAGAACTGGGACAAGTAAATTGGGACGGAGGGAGTACATAAAAGATGTGTTTGTTAAACCAAAAAGTTCCAACAAAGTAATTTTTTTTGTAGGATTATGGATGGGAGGAAAACAAAAAGAGGTAGAAGTAAAATTGTGAATTGAGGCTGTTAAAAAAAAAAAGTGAATTGGAAGGAAAACAAAATGAGATAGAACCCAAAAATGGAGAAATAAAGGAAAGAGTGGGCTAAGAATCGAACTCAACACATATGGAAGCTTTGGCAGTTGCCATGACCACAAAACCAAGGAAAAGGATTGTGCTATTTTGGGAACCTTTTTTTATATTTATATCTTAACGTTTAAATTTTTTTTTTGGTTGCCCTGGCCCGGGGATTGCCCAAGACTGAGGGCTTGCAGGGCTTACCCTAGGATTGGCCCTGCTACAACCCTAACTACTTTTTGTTTTAAGTTGAATAACTCAACAAGTGAATGAAAACAGCCATCCATCATGATTGGTTAAAACTGTTGAAGACTACAACCATAACCATTTACACAAAGATGAACATATACACACACTCACGAGATGTGTGCAATCTACACATAGCGTATGTAGGGCTCACACACATTGTGAGTGTGTATACAGTATTTGTGTGCGCAAATATGTGGTTGTAGATTTCAATTTTTTTAAAAGCTACGATCATTTCTTAGATTGGAACTGATTACTTTAAATGTATTCCTTTTACAGTGATATAAAAAGGATACTAGAAGCCAAAATATTTTTTTCTGTTAATGTTACATTTTGTAGTGCAAGAAAAAGTATCATGTGCAGAGTATCATATTTTTTTTATTGCTAGAGAAATTTTATTTAGCAAAAAAATAAATTTAATCACCAACTGATCATCTGGAAATTTAAGTTATTTGCTAGAGAGGTAACTTTAATGTTAATATCTTCAACACGTCTGTCAAGTGTTGTTAGACTCTCAATAAGCGAGTTAACTGCGTGCAAGTGAGAAGTTTTTCAGTGCCGAGCGGGTATTGCCGATGTGGTACCCGCTCAGCGCATCTAAGCCGTCCAATACATTTTTGGACGGTTCGGATTGAAACCCTCTCTCACCTTTCACCCCAACACTTTCTCTCTCTTTTTTTTTCTCTCCAAATCTGAGCCATTCAAACACGCAATTGATGGATCGGATGCGCGAGCAAGCACCATGTGGTATCTGCTCGATACTTAAAAAAATTTCACATGCAAGTGTTTAATTATCAATTAGACAATGAGGTTCGAATGCAAAATTTATTGCAAACCCATTATTGTTTTTAGAGGGGAAACTTCTGGACCGGGGGATCCCCAGAATGTCTTAGATATTAGATTATCAACCATCAACTCATCCATAAATCATGTACTGTACTTACTTTTCCCTACACCCTCGATTGCAAAGTTCTTCAAAAGTCAACGGACATATTCTGATGTGATTCTCGTTTACCCTTCTCTTATGAATTTATACCCTAGGTCCCAGACATTGGAAAAGTTTTTGGATGCAAATAGGTTATAGGACACGAGATATCCAGCGCGCATCTGAGCCATCCAAATTTGTTTTAGACTGCCCAGATCCGAACATTCTCTCTCCATCTTTCTCTCTCTCGAATCCTTGCAGTCCAAAGCAATTCGGACAGATCGGATACACATCACGTGTCTTATTCCCTATTTGCACCCAAAAAAACTCCTCCAGACATTGACAAGCCGACCAATGTTTTTACTACGCTCTCCGTTCCACTATGTTATGTCCTTATTCTTTTTAGGGATATCTCAAAAATGTTGCGCTTGTTTCAAAACTTTTCAATTTTGGATGACTATATTACTCCTCTTTCCCCCCTCCTAAATTCAAATTTTGAACTTAATTTGAAAGGAAAGTGAAGAAAATTAATGACATGACTAGAAAGTCGACAAAAAATCATAAGTTATAAGGGGCAAAATAGTAAAATTCAACATAATTATGACCTTTTTTAAATGAAGTGAAAGTCAAAATAGGCACAACAAATTAGGAAGGAGGAAATACATCGAATTCCCAATTTTAAACTAACAAAGGGTGACAAAAGAGTAGTACTTTTTGTAACAGTTACAAATTTTATACTCCCTCCGTCTCAAATTGGATGTCAATTTTTGATATCCGTGCCAATTTTAATTCGTTATATCTTTCAATATGGATCTTAAAAAATATGCAATATGAAACTTGTTTAATAGTTCTCGATTAATTCTTTTATACAAAGTTTTCAACTCATGAAAAATATTATATATTGAAAGATATAAGCGATGAAAAATAACACAAGTTTCAAAAATTATCATTCTTTTTTGGACGGAGGAAGTAACCAGTTTGCATTTAGATTTTACACATCTCCGCGTCGATGCCGTAAAGTCAAAACAAAAAGTCTGTTTACACAGATAAACGTAGACACAGATCTTTGAATTAATAATAAATATTTATCGGGTGCTCCACGTGGCGCTCTGGCTCCAGTTAGCGAAGAGAGAGCACTGTCACGTGGTGTTCTATCGCCGGAGAGAGAGAGCACTGTCACCTGGTGTTCTATGCAGAAGATGGAAGAATGCATCTGTACGTACCTGTAAGAAGGAGGGTTCTTGGGCCAAAACTTGTAGTTAATGGCGGAGGGAGGCCAAACCTTGTGAAACAAATGATCAACCCACCCTTTCTTCCCTTCCACTTCCTTCTGCAACTTTGTCCCGTACCCTTCCATGCTCTTGGCATCCACGGGCCTGGCGTACACCTCCTTCTCCGCCTGCGGCAGCTCGAAGAACTCCCTCCCGGCTCTCTGTAGGTTCCCTATCACCTCGTCCGGTATCCCGTGGTTCACCACCTGGAACAACCCCCACTCCCCGCCAGCCGCCGCCATCGCGGCCACTCCCTCGTCCTCGGTGTCGCCGCCAAGGAGGTCGATGACCGGCACCTCCAGCACCATCCCTCGCACGGTGGTGATCGCGGGTTGCTCGTTTTCCGACCGGACGTACTCGGCCGGGATCGTGTCCATGAATTTGGACAGTATAGCTACGGCTTGGACTCTCTCCACCTCCATTACTCCTTTTTTCCCTCTCCTCTCTCTCTCTCTCTCTCTCTCTCTCTCTCTCCTTTATAGGAAAATGAAGGGTTCTCTTGGGTGTTGCAGTGTATATTTAGTGCATGAATATATATAGACGTAAAATGCTTGGGTTGGTTGGGTTGTAACAAACTTTTTAACACGTGAAGGTTGTGATGGGAGGTGAGTTAGGGGGGGGCCTTGCGGGAGGGAAATTTCAGCCCTTGTGAGTGTTTTTAATAATTCGGACTCAAATTTTTTTTCAAAAAAATTTTATTTGAATTTGAACAGTTAAAAACACTCATTGATATCTGTGATATGCTCTACACATTCTGTAGTGTGAGGTTTCCCAGGGGGAGAGAGAGAGAGGGGAGGAGAGAGAGAGAGATGGAGGGAGGTGTAATTAATTCGGTTGACGTGGTGGAATATGTTACAAAGGCTTTAACTCCAACTACTGTAATTCGGTTGACGTGGTGGATTTTGTTACACAGAATAGCTCATACCAACTTCATCCGGTCGGGTCAGCTGTCAAAAAAAAAAAATTATATATTTATTTTCAGCCGGTCATGCTTTTCTTCTTTCTCCTTGCGGTTTTGTTTTATCTTTCCGTGTCAATGTAGGGATCTGGGGTGCCGTAGGGCACGCCGCACTACACGTGTAGTGTGTGTGATTGATTCGACTGTTTATCTTGGTAATGAATGGGATAGTATAGTGCGACTGGTGCACTACAGCGTTTCTCATATCGTGTAGGGGATAACAAACACCGAAATATTCGAAGTGCAAACAAACTAGTCCGAACACATGAATTAAAAAAAATCAAAGAACCATGTGGGCCCTCGCCATTTCCACCACTCCATGTGGGGCCAGAGTGAAGTGGGTCCCAAAAAATACAAGAAAATATCTTTAAATTTTAAAATATTTTTTTACTGGGTTCCGTAAAAAATCAGATCAGTCACATTGTGGTAAGTATGTTTTCAGAATTCGTAGGAGCGAAACTGAGCAGTTAAGTAGTTTCACCCTACGAATTCAGAAAACATACCTATCGATATGCGATTGAGTTTTACAGGACCCAAAAAAAAAAATTTAAAATCTATGAGTATTTTTTTTTATTTCTGTATTTTTGTGAGGTCTGAAGTGAGCTCCACATAGAGCTAGGGCTGTTCAAAAAATTCGGTGAACCGTGAAACCGGTCCAGACCGATCCGATCCGTACCTTTTGAATTTTGTCCGTGGATTAATGGTCCGGACACGGATTGAAAAATTAGAAAATCGTGACTCGCGGTTCGGTTCACGGATTTTCATTACGAAACCGTGGATTAACCGAACATGACCGTGAGATATTTATTTTATATATGTAATAAATAAATAAATAAATATATATATGTGTGTGTATTAATATAATTAATTGTTAGTAATGCTAAAACATTTTTCTACCAATTTTAGTATTTTAATCTTAATAATGAGATATAGTGTAGATGTACATAAAATATATGGGGTAAATCGTAGTTTTTATTTATTTATATAAGTTACGGGTAACCCTAGTTTAGTTTCACTAGTTCGTTTCTTTTTCAGTTTTCCTAATTTCCATTCCTTATTTAAGTCGCCGCCGCACCGTTCTTACTTCTTCGCCTCTCCTCCTCCTCCTCCTCCTCCTCTCTCTCTCCGTTTCTTCAAAGTAACGAGTACTTTCTGGCGGCCGGTGTTAAACTTAATTTTGAATGTAATTTTCTTCCCTTTTAGTGTGGGATATAAGCTCGAGCTTTATTTTTGCTAAAATCCGTGGACAAAACCGTAACCGATCCGCGAGTCACGGATTGGATTGAAACCGAACCGTAGGACTTTTGGTCCGGACACGGATTTCATTTTGTAAAAACCGTGACTAACGGTTCGGTCCTCGAATTCCTAGAAATCCAAACCGAACCGGACCGGACCGCGAGCACCCCTACATAGAGCGGTGCAAAAGAGGGGTGGAAATGGAGGGGCGAACGTAGCACATGCAGCTGTAGCTAGATAAGACATTTATAGGAGTATAGGTGGTGTTCCACTTTCTTTAAAAGTTTCTTTTTTTCAAACGAATGTAATTTCAAGCTCAAAAATCATGTGTTTACGCAAATAATTTTCCTATCAATATGGATCTTGTTTGATAGATCTCATTGAGATCTTTTATACGGTGCAAAAAAAATTAAAAAATTATTTTTCATTTTCATTATAAAATTTGAAAAAAAAGAACTGTTACAAAAAGACAAATTACTGGAACACCACCTTATTCCTCTCCTCTTCTCTCTCTTCCCCAATCTTGGTTCTCTCGGGGGGGGCGGCGCCGCCCTCGCCGGCGCCGTGCCTCCTCCTCCCCCCCTCCTTTTCCCTTCCCTCTCTCTCCCTTTCTGAACTCTCTCTGTCCATTTCCCATCCCATCCACCCTTCGATTTCTGATCTGGGCTCTTTTCTTTATCTCGCAAAACCGATAGGCATTTGTAACAAGATGGCGTGATGCGACGGCACTGGTGGTTTTGACTGGGGTTATGGCTTTCGACATCCGTTTTCCTTCTGATCGTTTGTGGGTACCGAATCGGCGGCTACTCGGCGGTCGTTTTTGAGGGCTTTCGGTTGGCGACGAGGGCGGCAACGGTAAGGATCTCTGGTTTCTTTTCGTCTCTCTCTTTCTCCCTCTCTTTTTTCTGACCCCCTAGTGTGCTGGTTTTGTGTGCATCCGACTGCTAGTTTACCCTCTGTTTCTCCTGCTCTCGTTCGTCAAGCTGCTTGTTTTGCTCTCCCCTTCGTTTTTCTGCTGGGTTATACGGAGTGTGCCTAACGGCTTGGGTGGGCAGGCGGTGGTGTTGAGGGATGGCGTTGTGCGTCCGCCATTTCACTGTTGGGTGGTTTGGTTCTTGCTTAACGGCTGTGATGCTCCGTGGCAGTGGGCGGTGGTGACGGATCTGTCTCTCTCCTTGGGGTTACCGGTGGTGGTGTGGTTGAGCGTGGTGGCAGGGATCGGTCTGGATGGTGGTTGCTGTCTGGTTCAGTGGGCGGCGGCGGGTGGGGTGGCTGGATGTGCACAGATGAGTGACTTAGGTTTATGGTTTTCTTGTTTTTGGGCTTTAATGTTTAGATCTGGGTGTTTTGGCCCATTTGGGGTTGTGCTTGTATTGTTTTATCTGGGCTTCTAGGCCTTCTGCTGTACTGGGCTTTCGCCCTTTGAGGTTGGGCTTGTCCCATTTGGCTGTAATTGTCCAACTTTTTGTTGGATTCCCCTCCCCCTTTCCCCTAATAAAATGTTACTATTGCCTATCAAAAAAAAAAAAAAACACCACCTAAAACTACCAACAGTAGCCTAGCTAGATAAGACATCTGTAGTAAAAAAAGAGCACCGACGAGAGTATAATCTCTATTATAAAACAGAAGGTGTGGGGACAAGTTGTTGGAACGGCTTAGATTCATTTGATCTAAAGGCTGTAGTGTATCCTCCCACTTCCCGGTTAAGTGTCCATAGTTTTCACCTAAATCATACAACTTCCATCCCTTTCCAACCGGAATGCGTAGTGCCGTAGGCACGGGCTAACACTAGTTCTATCTATACACTAGCGGTCTCAAGGACTTTTATTTTTTGTTTGTATCCAATTAAGTGATTTACCACGACTACGAAATATGATCACTTGTCGTTGTTGGCAATTAGCACAAATTAAGTAGGTGGGGAATATACAAAGGGCAGCGATAATGCCACGGGGACTTTTTTTAGAGCCACGACATCTTACATGATTTCACAATTCTACCCCTCAGTTGGCAAACAAAACACTCTCTCTCTCCGTTTCTTTGGCGACCAAATCCTTTCTTCTACCTCTCGTCAATTGGAAATCCTTTTGATTTAAGCCACCATCAGAGGCCAAAACAACAGGCAATTGCCAGATCTAACTCTTTCCTCGACAATTGCTAGAGTCCGCTACTCTTTCTTGTCCCACAACAACTGTGCAAACAATGATTGGATGAATTAATCGGTTCAGAGTCCAGGATTTGGAAACGAAAAAACTCTCACAAACATTCGGAAGAGGAGAAAGAACTCCCATTGAAAAACTCTCGATTGGAGGATTAGCCGTGTCGGTGAAAATCAAAATCTGGTGGATGCAACTTGAGTTCGAAGTCGTTTCGCCCCTTTGACCCTCTCTGGGGATCGCACCCAAATGGAAGAAGAATTAGAGTGAAAGGAAATAAGAAAGAACATGGAGCAGAGGAAGCAAAAGATTGAGAGAACTGGGTTTGCATGGTGTGGTTGAGAGATAGATTGCATCAAAATGTATTGACTTTGCAGCGAGTAGTTGAGGAGCGAGATACAGTGAAAGAGATCAGGGTAGAATTGTCAAACTGCATCAAAATATCGTGGCCTTAAAACAAAGGCTCATGGCATTATCGCCACCCATATACAAATAGCAGATTCTGCATATGGCAATGAAATCATGCTCTAAATCTCTATTTCGAGAGAAGATTTTGTAATTTATTTATTTTTTTTTTTTTTGTATTTTATGGATAATTTTGGAAGGATCCAACGTCGTCATTTTTAGATATTTGGTCTCTAAATTTACTTTCGAATCTGGAGACCTTCATCTCCATATTGGAAACCAAAATCTCTAAAAAAAAACGATTGGCACTCCAAGATTTTTTAAAAAGTGCAAAAAGTTGCAGAAAAGAGATAATAAATTATAAAATTTCTCCTCAATACAGAGATTTGGAACACTAAAGACTATAGAGCTTGGTTGGAGTCGCTCTAAGCAATCTATATTATAAAATAGAGCAGTTTTCCACCAAAATGTCTACACATACAAACATAAATGCATTTACAGTCGTTCGATCGTACTTAGTGATAAGGTTATAGCCGTTGGATCAAAGGATTGAAGGTTTCCTAATGTAAATA
Organism: Rhododendron griersonianum; assembly: GCA_018127125.1. NCBI lineage: Eukaryota > Viridiplantae > Streptophyta > Magnoliopsida > Ericales > Ericaceae > Rhododendron > Rhododendron griersonianum. The sequence goes on from CM030798.1 coordinate 29,324,466, forward strand.
ATGAATATTTGGAAGAAGGGTGAAAGGAAACCTAAAATTGTGATTGCCATCTAATGCTGTGATTGAGACAAATCTTCGACTGACTTTCAGTTGTGCTCAGAAGGTAATATTGGTTATCTAAAGGGCGAGATTGATTTATAATTAAGCAACATACCTTTTAAAAAATTTAGTGCATGCCCGATAAGAAAAGAGGTAAGGAGATAGGGCCAAATCAATAATCAATCTAGGTAATATTAGTTATCAAAAAAAAGGTAATGAACCCTTTACTTTCTATAATTAATTGTTCCCATGCAATAATTTTTATACAGCTGATACTGACTTCTTCTGTGATTTTCACGGGTTGGAGCTCAAAAAGGTAATAAACCATTTTCCTATTTCTAAATTCAATTATGGAAATCACCTAAATTCTATAGCAACTTCTGTCATTCTTCTTCTTTACTTTCTTTAACTCTCTCACCACACCACCTAAATCTGCTTCAAAACTACTACTTCCTCCGTCTATTTTTAAGTGTCCTACTTCGTAACTCCAACTTTTTAAAAAGACATTATCATTATATCTTTCACATCAACTTTTTCCTTCACTTTCCCTACTTACCCATTATCATTACACTTTTACTCACAAAACTTTTCAAAATGGAATCTACTTTTAGGGACAAAATAGATAATGCACCAACTTTTACCCACTAACTTTATAAAATGGACACTTATTAAGAAACAACCCAAAATGGAATACTGGACTCTAAATAAGGGACGGAGGGAGTATCATTTTTTTGAGGTGAGTTGAACCATCATTTTTTTTTTACAGTTAAGTTCTTTTTTACAGTCGAGTTTTTCTTTTCTTTCTTGGTGTCCTCTTGAACATGCACAAAACTTCTTATTAATTAGTTGTCTCTATTTGTGTTGACCGTGGGGTGTCACTATCCAACCATCTAATTTCATCAACATTCATTTGTGTTTAGTGCCTTTATTTCTGTTGAATTAATTGAATTAATTCTTCTCATGGAATTAATACGTTTTGTTTTTGTTACTATTGTTGTGTTACTAAATATCAAAAGGCATAATTTTGTGAAGTTTTTTGAAACTTAAACATGAAAGGTATGCTAAATTAAAAAGGTGCTAAATTGCAATCATGGGTCTACCATTGAAGTAAAACCACAAATTTTGGTAAGAAAGACATTGGAAGGTGTAAATTTTGAGTTTTTATGGTATTCTCTTGAAAGGTGTAAAATTGGTGTCGCATTTACTGGATGAATAGTGAGAATGAAATTAATATGCTTCCAATGACTGAAATAGTCGAGACACGTGAGGATGTTCAAGTATATTTTGAAGAGCAAAATATGGAAGTTGACCATATAAACTGCGCTTTTCAATCTGCTAACAGTACGGAATTTCTTTTGTTTATATAAATAGATGAATAAATAAATGTGCCTCCCGTGAATGCTCATGAGGCAAATAAAGAGAAAAATGTTAAAATTGACCCACCAAATGGTATGCATTTATAAAAATAGTGACGCGCACAGTAGAATTTATTTGTTACAAGACTCCAAAACAAAAAAACAAAATCAATGTTTGAAATACAATCATCTTTTATCCGAATGCCGGGCGATCAAATCTCTTATTATTGAGAAGTGATCTACCCCATCTACCCAAGGCCGAGGGTTTGTGTAACGACCCGAATTTTCGACCCAATTTTTTTTTTTTTATAAATAATAGCGTTAATATTATTAGGTCTTATTATTATTAAAATTATTATTATTTTAAAATAAAATTCCTTTTCCTTATTAGATAAATACAAAAAAATAATTATCTTATCTATTTATTTTCTTTTTAGTTGCATGTATGCTTAAAACTCTTCCATCTCTCCCTCTCCTACTCCTACTCGATCTCTACCTCTTTCCTCGATCTTATTTTCGTCCATATCACTGTCCTATCAAAACCCAAGAAATCGGAATCCTATTCGAATACAAACTTATCATCCTCTTCCAAAATTTCCTATATATATCTCATTAGTCTAACCCTAGGGCTCTGATAAGCACCCGAGAATGTAATAAAGGGTGCGCTAGTAGCTAGTTTTAGTTTATTTTATCGCTTAATTAGTTGCTTTTAATCTCTTGTGCTCGTAAGGTATTTTGGTTGCGTTTTGTAGGAAAACCGTTTAAATCAAGAGAGTTAAAGCTCAAAGCGTCACAAAGCATTCAAGGACCCGAAGACGACCCGACGCCAAGGCGATGGCATGAGCGAGCAAGGCGTGGCCCGTTCCCAAGCGTGGCCCGATGGCCCAAGGCAAAGCAAGGCCAAGATCAAGCCGATGGCATGGCCAAGCCAAGGCAGCCAAGCAAGTCCAAGTTCTGAAGATAAGCTCTCGGTACCGATGGCTAAGATTGGAGACATCGGTACCGAGCTCTTATCTCCTGTCAGCCACTAAGCAGCTTGGCATCGATGGCTAAGATTGGAGACATCGGTACCGAGACCTTATCAGCATTTTAAGCCCATTGCCATCGATACCGAGAGCTTACGAGGGGATCTTCAGAGCATCTTTCAGGAATATCCCATGCGCGTACCTTGGAGTATAAATACCCCGTGATATCACTATTACACGACTTGGACAGAAATGTACCCATTTTTTAGATCTAGACTTAGATTTCAAATTGTTCTTGGTGTTCTTGAGTGTTCTTAATTTTCAGCCCTTAATTTCTGCATTTTCAACTCTTGTAAGTTAATTTTTGCCACTCTCTCCTTTATTAAAGTTGTTTAAATTCTCCCGATCTATCTTTCTAGTTAGTTTATTTTTAGTGTTGTGTTTACACTTATGCTAAGTAGATTTTTGCTTGCTCTTATCTTTTTAGATATGTGTGAGTAGTTTCATAAGGTTGGGTCATGGGGTGACTAGCACCCCATGGCTTGAGTAAAAATTGCATTTTTCACCAAAAAGTTTACAACTTTGTTTTGGAAATTGATGTGGGGCTTGGATTTGTTTGTCAAATTACCGAGGTGATAACCTCCTTGATCATGTGTAGGTAAGAGCTTCGCCTACTTACCACACATGATGCTTGGAGCTCGGTCGCTCGAGGTGTTTGCTAAATGGATTCTATAGCTAGCTTGATTTTCGAACCTTCTTATCTTCCGGGTAAAACCGTGTATTGAGGTGGAAAGTGTGATTTTGCTTGAGTCGTGGGCGTTAGTAATTTCCAGACCTAACCTTCCTTTTATCTAGTTTATTCTCGTTTTATTTAGCCTTTTTACTTTCCACCGCATACGAAAAACCAAGTTGGCTGACTAAAAGCCGGAAACCATACTTACATCTACAAATCCATCAAAGTCGTATTAGTTATCTCTGTGGGTACGATCCCGGACTTCCGGATTTATTATGCTTCAATCGGACGCTTATACCCTACGCTTGGGGTGATCTCTCTTTTGATACATCGAGAAGAGCGAAGCATTTTTGGCGCCGTTGCCGGGGATTTCTTATTATGGCTTTATGGAGGCTCGACAAACCATTGTGAGTATCCCGCTTCTTTCTTTTAGTTGTAGTTAGTAGTTTATTTGTTAGTTGCTCGTATCTAATTCGGTGGATACCTCTAACCTAGTTTTATGCCAAACTTGAGGTGTAACGAAGCCGGAGTAGATATTGAGTTAGTTAGTTAGTTTACTTGCTTAATTAGTTAGTTTAATTAGTTTAATCTACATTGCTGAGCCGAGGTGGTGGCATAACCCTCGCACTTTCTGTTTGTTGAGTTGAGGTGGCGGCCTAGCCCCTCCTGTCTGTTAGTTTGCTGGTAGTTTGTTAGTTGGTAGAATTTGCTTGTGTATGCCTGTTGTGTATCGGAGCCCAAAATCCAATCGGCTTCACCGTTCATCCTCGCCTCCGAGAATCCGTAGCATTGTCAGGGCGTATCCTGCCCACTCTCCACCGCGCAAGTTAAATCGAATTCGCAAAGGCAAAGGCCCAATGGCCGACGAAGTTCTAGTTCACACTCTCCGTGATTATTTGAATCCAGAACAGGCCTCTCAAGTATCGCCTAGTTATTTCGACTCCGGTTGGTGGGAATGCATTTGAATTCAAGGCTGAGTATCTTCGGGTTATTCCAGAATTTTGGGGGCGAGAGTTGGAGGATCTTGGAGGAAGAGCAATGTTCAATCAAGGTCCTACCAGTTTAGGGAAATTTTCTATTGCTGAGCATAGTTCTTTTGAGACTCGTTTGGAAGAAATCGCTCGAAAGCTTGATAAGTTGGAATTGAAAGGTGCTCAATCTCATAAAGTTAAGGTGGTACGTCAAGTGGAAGAGATGTGCGTTATATGTGAAATGTGGGGACATTCTACCAAGGCATGCCCAAATATTCCCGCTTTGAAGAATGTCATAAACAGAATTGCTCCGGAGGAAGTGAATGCGGTAAATCAATGGTTTGACCCCTTCTTTCAATCATGCAATCCGGGGACACAACAACATATGACTTTCCAATGGAATCAATCGAATGATGTGGGCTCTTCCCAAATTTCACCTCCCGCTTCGCAATTACCATGGGAGCAACCTCCAAATGCTTTCTGTTTCCCTCAAGCGCAAGGTCCGCCGGGTTTCGTTCCATCCAATCCATTCCCAAGTTCGACTCAGTTTCAACAACAACCGCCGAGGTGTTCTTTGGAGGATCAGTTGAATGCTATCATGCAATAGCAAATGACATTTAACGACCAACAATCCCAAATGATGGGAGAGATCAAGAACCAAATGGAAAAGTTGACCACGTTGGTGGGGATCCTACAACAAGAAAAGGGGAAGTTCCCTACCAAATCTCAAGCGAACCCCCAAGGCCAACACTTTGTTAGCTCTTTGGTGTTTTTTCCCGAGCAAGCAGAGTCTATCATCACATTGAGAAATGGGAAGACCGTGGAAAATGCTATCGTTGCTCCGCCGCTTACACCTACCTTGTTGCCTTCTCCTATCGAACGTTCAATTCCGACATCAACTCTTGGGGAATCTCCCAAGGAGGCAAGCAAGGAAGTTTCAGAAGACAATGAGAAGGAAAAGGGTAAAGAGAAGGAGAGCATAGAGGATCCTAAAGTTGTTCCAACACCGGTACCGTATCTACATCGCTTGAAAGCCTTGGCGAAACCGAATTTTAATTTGAAAGTTGCTCTTACAGCCGAAGAGGCTGAATTTCTTGAATCTTCCGAAGTAAGTTGTTTGTATGCTTTGATGAATGAAGATGAAGTTTGCGCACTAAATGCTTGGACCCCGAAATTTGAAAAGTTTGAAGAACTACCATCGATAGAGAAGAAGGTTCTTCCCTCTCTTGTGGATCCCCCTTTATATGATGATCCGGGAGGGAAACGCCTCACCGCTAAAGTTGTCTCTTCCGATCTCCCGTATCTTGATCCTTCCCCAAAGGAATTACTTCTTGCTCATGAGATGAACATGCTTGAAATGTCGGGCATCTACTATGATGATCCGTTGGCAAAACCACTCACCGCTAAGGAAATGGATGCCGAAGTGGATTACTTATATGCGTTGTTAGCTAAACAAGATTCTTATGGATCAATCTTTGAAGAGTTGGAGCCCATGGAAGCTACAATTGTCCCTTCGAATTCTTCGTGCCTTGATCCTCTCACCGCAGATACTGAGGTAGATTCCTTGAACTCTTTATTAGAAAAACAAGATGCATGTGAGCCTATTTTTGAGAAGTTACCAATCATAGAAAAAATTGATTTTCTTGGTGTTGATGATTTTCTTGTGGTTTATCATCCTTATATTGTAGATTTTGTCAACAACTTGAAAATTGATTTTGTTTGGGCTATGCACTTGGTGGAACTCAAGTTTTTAAAACGAATTCAGCAATTGCTTTACTCAAAGTACTTTTTCTTGTGGCATGGTCGAGTTCAATTTTTGGTAAAGAGTGTAGCTTGGAGTGCTCTGTTTCTTCTAATAGTTATTAATGGTGTGCTAAATGTTCGTAGCCTGTTTGCTCACGCACTTGGCTCTATCTTGTTGCTTGCCTGGTTACGATCTTAGGGGACGCTAGACTTCATTGTTTGGCGGAGTCTAGCTGTGACTTTGACGCTCTGAGTTCTGATGTTGAATGTGTAAATACTGTACATATGTGTTTTCTTTCTTGTTTTACGTGTTTCTTTTGTTTTTGTTTAGGTTTGTCATGTTTGTTCTGTTATGTGTTACTTGTTTTGAATAAAGTCTTGGAGATGTTTCACATGAGAAGATTTCACCAACGTGTTAGTGTAAAAGGGCTTTCATTAGTTCTTCTTGGTAATAGTTTATCGTTAATGATCCATGCTCTCCGAATAGGCCCCTATCGGTGGCAACTTTGGTCTATGGGTGAGGTGTGATATTGCCTGGAGTGCACGCTAGGTTGTATCTTATCTTGCTTTGTTTTGATCGTAGGGGACGCTGAACTTCATTGTTTGGCGAGGTCGAGCGATAAATTTTATTACGGGCGCTAGCATAACAAATTCTCAACGGTCTAGTATAGCCACCCATTGCTTACCCCACCGGTAGGAATGGGAAGAAAAGTATGACTCGTTTGATCGCGTGATGATCGGGTGGTGCATTGCATTCTGTGTTGCATTTTCTAAATCATTTTGCATGATCTTTTGTGTTTTTCTTTGTTTTCTGTTTTTATTTTGGTTTGGTTTGAAGCCGGATAACATGGGCCGGTGGTACTAATGTCATTTGTTTTGTGGAAAGTCTTTCTCTTAAGTCTTCTGCAGGGTTTATTTGCTACCACACCAGCCTTGGTAGTTTGGGTCTAAAGCCGGGGTGAGTGAGGCATTCAGGAGCCCTAAGCATGGGTGCGGCTATGCGCCGCTGTTATTAGTCTGATAAAGCTTTGGATATGGCCCAGTGTGACTAGCTTTGGTTTCGAGTGGGCAAAACCGAAAGAGTAACCCCTTGAAGCATCTATACAGACTGGAGCAAGCAATTGACATGAAATCCTCCTACTTGGTCGAGGTATTTAGGGGTTGACATTCCCCTTGGACGGTACATTCGCACACTCTTTCCTTCCTTCGCTCTTGTTCCTAATGCTATGAGGGCATAGCATCGCTTTAAGTTGGGGGGAGGGGTTAGCTTATGTGCTATTTGTTTGCTAGTTGCTAGAAATTTGAAAATCCAAAAACAATAGAAATTGAAAAATCCAAAAAAATGAGAAAATTGAAAATTCCAAAAATAAATAAAGGTTTTTACTTGCAAATTCTTCCTTTTTATCATGTTTTTAGCTCTTTTTCGTAACTTGTTGCATGCTCAATAATTGAAAGGTGGCAAGAGTTCGTAACAATCCTAAGAGAATTTGGTGCTTCTCAATTTGCATGATTGGTTAAGGATTGAACGGTTAGGTTTTGAGTTGAGTTTTTGAGCAAGCTTTGGCCATATCCCCATCTTTTCAATAAAAATACTTGTAGTTAGGTGAATAATCGCATGTCTATCTCTAATTGTGTTTGAATGTCAATTTTTAATCATTTTGGAATCCAAAGCGCACTTAGGAGAAGATACAAGGCATTCTTGCATGATCATACCACATATGAGTCACCTTGTCCTATTTTGCAACATGTTATTTCTCCCATTTTTTGCTTAACCTAGGAAACCGGTTGTTCGGAGGGATGTTGGGATGAGTTTTCATTGTTCAAGGAGATTTGGAGGTGGTGTGAATGTGATAGAAGTGGTTGGAATGCAAAAAGGCGAAAAATTGATACATGATTTCCTATCTTTCCTCCCTTACTACAAAAGCAAAAATCTCAAATTTTCATCTCTCTCTCCAAAAAGCCCCAAAAATTGGCTCCAATATCTCTCTCACTACAAATCTCACCTCAAATGACCCTATTCCTCAAAAGAAAAGACATCAAAGAAATACTATGAAAGAGCAAAAGTGAATTTGAAAGAGGGTTGAATACTTTGATAAGAGAATTGGATTGACTTATGGGCTAGCATTCATTTTGGATGAGAAAAGTTCGATAAAAAGGGGGAACTCAAGACTCTATACCGTGGGAAGCCGAATGAGGATGGTGACTAGTTGTGAAGGAGTTGGTTGTAATAGCTTCTCATTAGTAGATAGTAGTTGGTTGATATTGGTTTGGCCGGGATGGCCCTTGACTTGGTTGATCTTTGTGAGTTGACGGCGGTCATTTGGGTAGATGACCAAACTAGAAAATAGACCGTCGTCCATTTTTGTGCTAACCTTTTCTTGGAAACCAAGGTCATTAAAAACTTAAAAAGTCCTTAGTTGATCTTTTGCGCGCTTGGATTCCTCTATGATTGACTATCTGATAGTTGCATAATTAGTTGTATAGCTTGCTTTCCTTTCGTTATCCAACAATCATCTGTTAGTTTTCAAATTCTGTTGAATAAAGTGCTTTAGTTGCTTGAGGCATAGTATTCCTTTTTCGCTATTGCCTGCCTATCAAGCACTTCTTTCGGTGGATATGGTTTAGTCTGAATTCGCAAGGTTTTGTGTCCCGTATCCTCCCATTGTTCGAGGACACAAACCTTTTTATCTTGCTCTTAACTTGCTTGAGACTTAGCTTGTTTGGTTTGATGCTGAATTGGTCAATCGTAGAAATGAAATAAAAAGCCGGATTGTTGAACTCTTACTAGTTTACAATGTTGAGCATGTTCTAAGTTATGGTAGCAGAATGAATTGCAAGTTGTTGGTTTTCAAAGTTTTTCGTGTTTTATTTGCTAGGGACTAGCAAATCTCAAGTTGGGGGGTGTGATAAGCACCCGAGAATGTAATAAAGGGTGCGCTAGTAGCTAGTTTTAGTTTATTTTATCGCTTAATTAGTTGCTTTTAATCTCTTGTGCTCGTAAGGTATTTTGGTTGCGTTTTGTAGGAAAACCGTTTAAATCAAGAGAGTTAAAGCTCAAAGCGTCACAAAGCATTCAAGGACCCGAAGACGACCCGACGCCAAGGCGATGGCATGAGCGAGCAAGGCGTGGCCCGTTCCCAAGCGTGGCCCGATGGCCCAAGGCAAAGCAAGGCCAAGATCAAGCCGATGGCATGGCCAAGCCAAGGCAGCCAAGCAAGTCCAAGTTCTGAAGATAAGCTCTCGGTACCGATGGCTAAGATTGGAGACATCGGTACCGAGCTCTTATCTCCTGTCAGCCACTAAGCAGCTTGGCATCGATGGGAAAGAATGGAGACATCGGTACCGAGAGCTTATCAGCATTTTAAGCCCTTTGCCATCGATGCCGAGAGCTTACGAGGGGATCTTCAGAGCATCTTTTAGGAATATCCCATACGCGTACCTTGGAGTATAAATACCTTATGATGTCATTTTGTACAAACACGTAGACAATTAGATTTGTACTCATTTTTAGATCTAGACTTAGATTTCAAATTGTTCTTCGTGTTCTTCGTGTTCTTGAGTGTTCTTAATTTCCAGCCCTTAATTTCTGCATTTTCAACTCTTGTAAGTTAATTTTTGCCACTCTCTCATTTATTAAAGTTGTTTAAATTCTCCCGATCTATCTTTCTAGTTAGTTTATTTTTAGTGTTGTGTTTACACTTATGCTAAGTAGATTTTTGCTTGCTCTTATCTTTTTAGATATGTGTGAGTAGTTTCATAAGGTTGGGTCATGGGGTGACTAGCACCCCATGGCTTGAGTAAAAATTGCATTTTTCACCAAAAAGTTTGCAACTTTGTTTTGGAAATTGATGTGGGGCTTGGATTTGTTTGTCAAATTACCGAGGTGATAACCTCCTTGATCATGTGTAGGTAAGAGCTTCGCCTACTTACCACACATGATGCTTGGAGCTCGGTCGCTCGAGGTGTTTGCTAAATGGATTCTATAGCTAGCTTGATTTTCGAACCTTCTTATCTTCCGGGTAAAACCGTGTATTGAGGTGGAAAGTGTGATTTTGCTTGAGTCGTGGGCGTTAGTAATTCCTAGACCTAACCTTCCTTTTATCTAGTTTATTCTCGTTTTATTTAGCCTTTTTACTTTCCACCGCATACGAAAAACCAAGTTGGCTGACTAAAAGCCGGAAACCATACTTACATCTACAAATCCATCAAAGCCGTATTAGTTATCTCTGTGGGTACGATCCCGGACTTCCGGATTTATTATGCTTCAATCGGACGTTTATACCCTACGCTTGGGGTGATCTCTCTTTTGATACATCGAGAAGAGCGAAGCAGGCTCACCACGGTACTCCCCACGTTCCATCAGTCCAGAGAGAGAAAAATCGCAGAGAAATCGGACTCCAATCCATGGAGTTTTAGAGAGAGAAAGAAAGAGAGAGAAAAGTGGGTTTCATAGCCACGACCAACCAAAATCCGAATTGATCATTCCAATCACTTCCTACGACCCCAAGCATCTTCAAACATCATCCAATTCGAGCCCAATGTTCCCCGATCGCCAAAATCGAAGTCGTCTTCCCAAAAATTCAAGTTTCGTTTTAAATTCAATTCGATCCAATTCGAGATATTATAATTCATTCCAACCTCTTCTCTAAGTATATTAAGTGTTTATATGCTTAACCTTATGCCCCAATTGGTCCCATGCATCAAAAACCAAGCCAAAACGGGAAAAAAATGTTCACTGCGCAATTTTCTGCCAGATTCACCAAATTGATATTATTTTTGGTCCCGACACTTTATTTGTAATTACTTACGTAGAAGATGACCCTTTTGATATTTATTTTACAATCTTTCTGATATTAATATTTAAAAAAACAACTTAATTGATATTATTTTATTACAGTGTAATATCATCTTAGTATAAAACGTATTAATTATATCAGTTTAATTTATCTGGTAGATTGAGTTGATTAATAAAAGTTTTTAATCCTTGCGACCATCCAAATATCGTTTCCGACCCCCGATCTATTTTTCCTAGACTTCTAACACATCAAAGATCATAACTTGTTAATGTCATATTTTTTTATTTTATTATCTATTTATTAGTTATTTATTTGATTTCTTGTAAAAGTTTACAAACGAAAAATCCTTACGACCTTATAAACCATTTTATTAATTCCCGAAATATTTTTTTTTAAGATTCTTTACATTCCAAAGATGATATGTTGTTAGCCTCAAAATATTTTATTTATTAAATAATTTACTATCCTTTTATTTTACTTTTGACAACTTTAAAAATCATTTTATTTAAAGAATAATTCCGCGACCCTCCGGACTCGATTTTGACACTCAATCCCACTGTATAGAATCATAGGAACCTTTTTAGGATCATGCTAATTATTTCTAAGGTTATTATTTATTTATTGTGTTCATTACGATCTTTAATCAAATCTAATTTTTTTTTAAACAAAATCTATACAAGCTTAGATTATATTCTTTTATTTAAAACTTTTATTCAATAAAAGTTCTTTGCTTTATTAATAATTTTTTGGTCATACAAGACTAAGGGCAACGGCCCATTCATAAAAGGTTACGTGATTTTTATGCGTATTATTTATTTCAATTATTATTCTGATTGCTTATCTATCATTCCAACTTCTGATTGATATGCTAGATTGGACCCTAGAGACATGGGGTGGTATACGAAATAGAAATCACTTAGACGATGCTAAGTAATGGATAAATTGTGAAGTTTCTTTTTTTTTTTAGAGATTGCCTGCATGCGTGATTTGAGATGTGATGAGATTGAAACTGGCGAGTGTCCAGTGATGAACTGATAGACTGGCGTGTGTCCAGTGATGAATTGATAGGCTGGCGCGTGTCCAGTGGTAAATTGATAGACTGGCGTGTGTCCAGTGATGAATTGATAGACTGGCGTGTGTCCAGCGGTAAATTGATAGACTGGCGTGTGTCCAGTGATGAATTGATAGCCTGACGTGTGTCCAGTGATGAATTAATAGCCTGGCGTGTGTCCAGTGATGAATTGATAGACTGGCGTGTGTCCAGTGATGAATTGATAGACTGGCGTGTGTCCAGCGATGATTGTGAAATGGTTGTGATGCGGTATATAAGATAGGGGAATCCTAGTTGTGATTCCGGCATGATAAGCTATCCCCTTGTTGTAGTTATTGTAACTTAGGTTATCTACGACAGCAAAGGGAAGTGATCTCATGGGACTGAGCATAGCTAGCGGTTGGGGAGGAAAGGTCTCGTGGGTGAGATCTTAGATCACATGTAAGTTTAATGGATAGTAAGAAATCGATTAATGTGAAATATCTCTGTTTTACTTTTTCGCGTTATTATTATTATTATGTTGCTTGCTAGCTATAAAGTAAGAGGGGCGGTTGGGTTGGATTATTCTACTGGGTGATTTATCACTCACGGATACGTCTGTATCCTGGTAAATCGATTGCTTCGGCGATCAATTTGCCAGAAGGCGCAAGATTCAATGGAGAGGATTCAACGATGGTGCAATTCGACACAAGAAGAATATCAGGAATAGAGATCGAGTATGCTTGGGATTCGTATCAAGTCTAGAGTCAGCTCTGAAGTTAATGTATTTTGAATCGGTAAATTTATTTTGAGATTGTAATAGACCTTTATTTTGGAAAATTATGTTTATTTAGCAAAATTTTCTTAAGAAATTATTTTATTTTGCTTCCGAAAAGTCGGGGCGTTACAGTTTGAGCCTAAAGCTCTGATACCAAGTTGTAACGCCCCGATTTTTGGGAACGTTAATTAAAAATAAATACAAATTTGATTCAACATTTATTTTACATAAAACCAATAATTGAGTCATTACAATAATTAAGTTCGAGTTTCAAATACAATTATTCTAATAAAAAGGGAAAGGGTACTATGGCAAATCTATTTAACTTGATGTCCGGCTTCTTCTTCGATATTCTGTTCAGCTCTGAACTCCTCCGAATACTAAAACTTTTCCTGTTCGTCACCTAGGTCTGGCATAATATGCCAGGGTCACAAAAGTAACACCGTGAGCTTTTAAGCTCAGTAGCTAACTCCTAGCCCTATGTCCCATAATTTAGCAAAAATAATATATAACTTTGCAAAGTAAAACTCAAAGATTTATCAGTTCAACATATAAATAACAATTCAACAAAAGTGTCAATGTCTTTTCAGAGTCAACGCAGCGTGTCGCAAATCGTGTCATCATTTTATCAGTATCGATTTCACTTTCCATTTATTTTCTCGAGCACTGGTTCCGCTAACCATCTTTAGGATTCCATCGGGCTCCCAGGCTAATTTGTTCCACCCAAAAGCACTGATTCCGCTAACCGTCTCTTTCAGATTCCATCGGGCTCTCAGTCTTATTCATTTCATTGGCTCTTTCACCATTTTCACACGACACTAGTTCCGCTAACCATCCTTTCATATTCCATCGGGCTCCTAGGTCATTCACATCCGAGCCATGATTCCGCTAACCATTTCAGATTCCATCGGGCTCTCATGCTCACACACGCACATCCAAGCCATGATTCTGCTGACCAGCTTTACTGATCCCATCGGGCTCTCATGCTCACACAATTATTAATCTTTTCACATTTCAGCTTCTTGTCTCTTTTCGTCTTGTTTCTCGTGTCTCGTAAATATGCATCATTTTCTTGCGTTCACATTATTCTTTCAAAGCTTGCTAAAATCCGACGTAGTTTTATATCAAAACCTAAATCACGCAGATGTACATTTTCTTTTAAGTAAGTATTAGCTAAATGGCACAATGATACCAACTGTAAAACCACATTTAACATGGCAATCATTTTATAATACTACGATATGCGAAAAGAAACTAACAGTTTATTGATTGATCTTCGAAATAATTAATATTGCTAAACTTGCGATTTAATAACCCTTAATCTGACAATTCAATTCCAGAAACCTCACTGTGATATCACGATGACAATAAGTAGTTAATAACAACATTCTATGTTAAAAAATTTCCAGTGCAACATACTTTCTTATTTTATCAAGCAACAATAACAGAAAATTCAAAGTTTGTTCGTACTAATAAATTGTATATTCACATTATACTTAGGTAAGTAGATAAGAGGTTTCTACTGTTCTTCTTGGCGGTAGCGGGTTACGGATTCGTCGGGTCGAAAAATGAACGGAGTGACGTCGCCTCAGTTGGAATTTGATAAAAAGAAAACTAATTTTCTTTTTACTACGAACCCGAACAACTTCTAGATTTTGGAATTGAAAGATCGAATGGTGGGTTGAGTGGCGGTGGAAAGGTGGCAATGTGGTGGTGGGCTTGAACTCAATTCTTTTTTCTCCTTTTCTTTATCACAGCCGAACTTACTCTCTCTCTGAACTTTCCTCAAGAACAAGAACATTGGGACAAGAAGTATGGGATGAAGGTGTGGTGATTGGTGTCCAAAATGGGAAAGTAGAGAAGTATATATAGGCACACCATACTCTCTCCCTCTCTGACCGTCTCTCTCTCTCTCTCTTATCCTCTTATGCTTGGGCCGAAAGAAATGGCATGGCATGTGCCGGCACATGGGAAATGATGGGAGTATAGGCTTATTAATTAGGCTACTCAGGTATAGGATAGTGTAGAGTTGTAAGAGATAAAACCAAACCCAATCTCTTCCCTTTACATTATCCAAAATGGTTGACAAGACAACACTTGCAGGAGATAAACTCTACTCTCCCTCATTCTCTCTCTCTCTGCCGAAAATTTAAAGAAATGGGGAGATGGATTTTATAGAAATATTTGCCATCATGGCTATTTCCTTAAATTAAGGGTTTAGGTACTAGACTAGGCTTGTTGTCAGGAAGGAGGCAAATATGGAGAGGAAAATAGGATATGGTGGGTGTATGCATGCATGTATATGTATATATTTATTCATTAGGATTTTTAGTACAAGCTAATTCTCAAAATTAAGAACACTAAACTAATATTTATTTTTTATTTTTTAAAAAAAAATTGGCCTAAATTTCGGGTTGTTACATTAAGTGTCTTTTTTTTAAGCTCGTGTCACTTTTCAATTGATTATATCTTACAATTTATAATGTTTTATGTAATTTCGAAAATATTGTATTATAGAACTAATCTAACAATCTCTATCTCGTGTGATGTCTCATATATGTGACGTGAACGAAAATTATCCCTACCATAGAAATACCACCTTCCTAGAGAGAATGTTGCGACCTCTATGAGGATCCTCTCATGTGATCCCTAATGTAGCGCAAAACATAGATTTACTATGCTCTCTCATTGGACAATTTAGGCCATTCATTTGTAACCCGGCCATTAGGGTTGGGACAAATTATATGGAGTGGTAGTATCTTGCATTTTATACTCCAAGCTATGCAGGTTTTTTTTCCCCTATCGTGACAAATGCAATTGGACCAAGTACTAACTATTGATGATGAATTCAAGAAAAAAAAAAGGACTAACTATATATTTATGGGCAAATTTTCGCAGTCATCCCTCTAGTTTTACGGTTGTCTTAATTTCGTCCCTCTAGTTTCAATTGTTTCAATTTCGTCATGTAGTTTGTTTTACGTTCCAAATTGATAAAATCGTTAACACCGTTAATGAAACTAACGGAAAAATATGATTAAAAAATTAAGTGCTCCAATTTTCAATCCGGTTGAACCGGTGCGAAGATCTTATTTTTTTTGATCATTTTATCTTAGATGGTCGTAATGAATTTTTTACTCTAAAGCCTTTCAACGAGCACCCAAAGACTCCTTATTTAGTTTCAGGGCTCTCTTAGGATGCTCATTGAAAGGCCTTAAATCCAAAAATCCATTATGAAAATCTAGGATAAAATGATCAAAAAAATAAGATCTTAGCACTGGTTCAACCGGATTGAAAATTAGAGTACTTAATTTTTTAATCATATTTTCCCGTTAGTTTCATTAACAGTGTTAACGATTTTACCAATTTGGAACGTAAAACAAACTACATGGACGAAATTGAGACAATTGAAACTAGATGGACGAAATTGAGACAATCGTAAAACTAGAAGGATGATTACGAAAATTTGCCCTATATTTATTGTGCAATACCTATAACCTATTACTAGTATTGTCTTTGGGTATATCAAGAAACGTACTTCTGTTTGGGTTTCCTTGTTATATAAAGTAGGGAAAAAAATCGAAATGGTCCTTGTAGTTTAGTATTTGTGTCAATTTGGTTCCTGCAGTTTGAATTGGCTCGATTTATACTCTGTAGTTTTCATTTTGTTCCAACTTGGTCCAATTACTAACTACCGTTAGACTCCGTTAACCCAAGACACTAATGAGCCCCTTTTTCTAGGGTTAAAATCGTAATCTGTCATTCTCCTCTTACCCTAATATACCTCTTAACCAAAAAACAGAGCCTCATTGTTCCCTTCTCCATTTTTTTCACGGCTTCCATTCTCCATTTGTCACGCCCGGGATTTTACCTTCGACTGAAACATGTCTCGTTCGCCTTCGAGGGGAAAGAGTGAGAGGAATTAGGGCATGAATAGGTGATCCAATTCCTATGGATTGCGACGTGGTTCTTGAAAAGAAAGGAAAAATGAGGAGTTTTGTGTTCTATAAAAGGGGTTCAGATATTTTTGAAAGATATTTGAATTTTAGAAAATTAAGTGGGTTTTATTTTAAAAAGGGACCGAGCTTTCATCAAGCTGCCTACATATCTCCAGGTAAATGAGAATCAAGTTCGGCCATAGTTCGAACCACAAAAGGGGTTTAGAAAAAAAAATTAGAGTCTCCACCGAGTATAGAGTTTAGATGTGCCTAGTCACCTCTTGAATATCGGAAGAATAATTCAAGTATTTTAGAAAAAAGAACACGGACCAAAGAACCCGGATTTTAGAAAAAAAAGTGACTCCTTTCTTATTTTTAGGAAAAGGCTTTAGGTCTGCAAGGTTAGAGAAGAAAGGGTTCGGTAATTTACTATAAAAGGGACCCATTTGTGTCTAGAGTTAACGGAGGCTAACGACAGTTAGTAATTGGACCAAGTTGGAACAAAATGGAAACTATAGAGTGTAAATCGAGCTAATTCAAACTGCAGGGACCAAATTGACACAAATACTAAATTACAGTGACCATTTCGATTTTTTACCCTATAAAGTAATAGTAAATATTGCCAGTTAGTCATGTACTCATGTACAGACAAACTTGATAATAAACTACTTCTAAAAAGTACCTATAGAACACGTCATGTTCCTTTCCCCTTGTTGTCCAAAGAGATTAGCTTATTCACGAAGTTGCGCGATTTCGGCTATCCATTTTAGTTTTAGACGGTTTGGATGTTAATGAAATTTTTTTCAGAGGGATGTTAATGAAACTTTTCCGAAGAAGAATTACTCTTTTCTGAAAAAGTTTCATTAACATCCGGACCGTCCAAAACACTCTTGGACTGTCACGTCCTCCATTTTCAGCCTAAAATGTAAGAAGTTTCTCAAACAATTTCCTCACAATAATCCGTACAATACCCAAAATATCATTAATTTCCCATAATCATACTCCAAGTCCAAAGAGTTCAAATACTACATTCTTCGGCACAACGGCCCCAAATCAGAATAAACATCAATTGTCAAGAGAGTTTGACGTTTACAAAATATCCCGTAGTCAATTGGATTATCACATAAGTTACAAATACATCGTCAAAAGGAATTTACAAAGATGCCTATGTAACTCTACAATGTTAGCTTTCAAAAGACGTGTCCAAAGTCCAAGCACTCCAACTATGCTCGCTACTGTCCAGAGTTAGTACCTGAAAAGAAATAAAGCTTGAGCTACACTAGCCCAGTAAAAATTCTACGCAAACAATATATGCAAGAGAAATGCGAGGAAGATGATATGACATGAACAAAAGTAGCCCAAGCAATAGACAATCGATAAGCTTCAACAGACCAACAAGCAAGTCGTAAGATTTAGGGTGGGTCTCGACCTTCAACCATATCCACTTCTCATATGTCCAAACCGTCTCGCGTCATGTGTCATGAGCCGAAGCTCCTGCCGGGCTATTCATGGGACCCCGATATCCCCTGCCAAGCACCCACCTTGTAGGTTAGGCCTTGAATGTTCAATACGAGCATTAGCTCCTGCCAGGCTATTTATGGGACCCTGATATCCCCTGCCAGGAACCCACCCGTCGATGGGCCCCAAGTGTTCGCGCGTTGTGTCAACAAAATTTCGCGTGACTCAAATTCCCATAACGTTTCATTTCAATTCAAGTTCATACAACAATTAGGTCCACTTTCTTTGTTCAAGGGTAAGGAAATACCAAAAATGCCCAACGAGCTCAACAAAGGTGATCAACAATGATTAAGGGTGATTTAGAAGTGTTTAGAATAGGTTAGAAGTGATTGGAAATCAAAACGGAGAAGTTCGGAACAAAACTGGGAAAACTGTCCAAAAGCAACTGGTATCGATACGGCAAGAATGCCCGTATCAATAAGGTTATGAAATCAGGAATTCTAAATGTTTCTGTTTTCTTATGGTATCGATACGGCAAGAGGCCCGTATCGATACGGATCTGTGTTGAGCGGATTTGCAGCAGATTTTCGAACAGCCAACTACAACAACAAGAAGCCACGGATTCAAGGATAAAAACACTCCATTTACATATATCGAGAGGTAGAATCCCTACCTCGAAGTCGAAGCACAAAACCCAAGAAGATACGAGCCCTAACTCTCCGAAAACCGTGATTCGAGCGGGATATGACCTCCTCGAGCTCCAACGAACGAGATACGGGCCACAATACGCGTGAGGATACAAGATTGGAGGTTGTTTTGGTGGTTATTTGAGTGATTTTGGTGAGATTTTGAGAGAGAGCAAGTGAGAGTAAGAGAGAGACCGGGAGAGAGAGAGAGAGAGCCGGTGGGGGAGTGGAGTGGAAAAAATGATCTCCTACTCCCTCACCCTCCTATTTATACCAACAAATAACCATATCACATACACACCCTTCTATTATCAATTTCAACATTTTAAACCCCAAATCACATAAACACATCACATTTCTCCCTTTTTCCTCAATCATAAACATTAAAATTAAATGAATTTATTACGGGTCTCTACATGGACGGTCGTGATGCACCTCTCTGCAAACAACTGTTCACGGAACACTCGATTAAAAAGATTCTCTCTTGTACAAAATAGTTCTAGGAATATTCAAAATATTCCTAAAACTCAGTTCATTAGTTAATCTGTGCAGTACCCTTTAAACCAAAAAGAAAAAAAGAAAAATTATTCAACACCCAATCCAACATCCTTCAAAACTTTATTTGAGAGGATCGAAATAAAATCTTACTATATTAAAAAGTGAATTAAGAAGATTTTACTGCCCCATTAATTTTCACTCCAATCATACATTTCAATCGAAAACGCTAAGGGCATCCCGGTCCGTGGGGCACATTTCGGGATCCCACACGGATAATTCGAACCGTTTAATAATTTTAAAATATTTTTTTGAGTTAATACGTAAAAAATTAGCTCAATCCAGTATGTGTAGATATTTGATCCAATCGTCTAGTTTTTCATTCAGAATCGAGGACCTATATTCTGAATACAAACTAAACGATTGGATCAAGCACATACATTAATCGTATTAAGCTGATATTTTACATAGTCACTCAAAAAATTATTTTAAAATTATTGAAAGGATTGAATTATAAGTATGAGACCCTGGAGTACTGGACCGGTGGACGGGGGTGCGTTGGTGCCTGTAGTTGGGGTCATTGTTTGCTTTTTAGCTTCCAATTTAATTATTTTCCTCTTATTATCAATACACTTGTAATAAAAGAAGATAGGATGGTAAGCCAAGGCATGGCGTGAAAATACCAAATTACCCCTCATAGGATTACCTATAGACACCCCAATCTGGGCTTCCAGATTAGTTTACTTACGGTTTTTTGATTCTCCGATGATGAAACGGATCAAGAACACCCCGGGAATGTCGAGTGTTTGAGCTTTAAGTGTTTGAATAACCCTTGAACCTAACCTAGCCTAAGGCACTTCCAAAAGCCAAAAACCCTACTGACGTGCGCCAGGGCGCACCCTCGCGCGACAGTTTAGAACCCTCGCGCGATGGTCAAACTGCCAGGTGGACAAAATTTGACCGTTGACCCTCGCGCGACAGTTTGGAACCCTCGCGCGATGGTCAGTTCCCCACCTACTTTTTTAGAGGCAGAAAATTGGCTACCAATGCAACTTCAGCCAGGCCTCGTGGCTGGCTTTGTCCTTCTCCTGGCACCAACCAGATCCACCCTCCATGCCTATAAATACCCCCCATTTGTTCTCTTTCAAAGGGTTCCAAAAAAATCAAGCACAAAAGGTTACACAAATCCAAATACACTTGATACTTCATCACTCTAGCCATTTCCATACACTCATTTTGCAAGCTCTATCACCTTGTTCAACCCCAAGCATCAAAGCTCAAACACCATTCAAACTCAAAAACCAAAGGTATAATACCTTTGTTTTGCTCTCTGTTCTGATCCCTGAGGGGGGCTGGCAGGGTCAAGGCTGGTAATCAATACCAGTCCTGGCCCTAAAGCTAGCAAGGTTTCAAAAACCGTGGCCAAGCAAACCCTCGCGCGATGGTCCCACTCACTCGCGCGACAGTTCTGTTTGCACGAGAATAGACCACGTGGGGAAGGGATGCTGGTCATTTCTTGTTTTAGCTACGTACATGACTGTTGTAATTTTTACTTAGCATATCGATCACTGTGAAGCATGCTAACAACCAATTTACTGCTTTCCTTTGTTAGAAATGTTAGTTTTACATTTCAATATTAAGTTCTGTTCTGTTGGAGTACCGCTGGGATCATCCTGGACCTGTCCCAGAGCCCAGAAACGTGCAAAACCAGACACTGGAAAGTTGGCTCGAACCATCGCGCGCTGCTCCCAAACCCTCGCGCGATGGTCAAATGGAGCGTTGACCAGTGTGCCAGGGCGCAATCGTCGCGCGCCAGGGCGTAACCATCGCGCCCCCGGGCGCACCGTCGTGCGATTGTTCGGAACCCTTGCGCGACGGTTCCATTCTGTTCCCGATCAGTGGCTGGCCTTGCATGTTTAACCTAGTTTTAGGCTATTATTTTATCCCCACACTGTTTATGGGGTGTTTTTGTTTATTTATTAGGCTTTTCAGCCTTTAAACTGTATATTATGACTGCATAAACTGCTTGGTTTGTCCTGGGTGTGCACTGGTCCTTCCAGAGTCCAGAAAGTTTAAACTGCTTGGTTTGTCCTGGGTGTGCACTGGTCCTTCCAGAGCCCAGAAGGTTTGAGAATAAGAGCTGTGGGCTTAGGCTTACCGGCACGCGCAGGTCTTGTAGTAGCGTGCGCAGGTTTGGTCAGCATGCATTGACTTGATCAGTGCATACTGGTTTCTTCCTGTGCACGACGCTCCAAGACAGGGGCTTTCCAGTCTGTTTAAACTCCCACAGCAGTCTGTTCTCATCCTATACTAACTGCTCATCCATGCCATCTATCACATCCTGCAAATATGTTACAGTTTTAATCCCCGATTAACTGTTCCCCCGCCCTAATTGGCTAAAATTGATTAATAAAAGAAGAATCGCAATGTTTTCAAAATGCCTAAGTAGTGACCGATCTCCGGATTGGGCGAGAGGGGTGCCATAAAACCCTTCCCCTTTCGTAACCTGGCTCCCGAACCCAGATATGGTTATGACGGACTGGTTCCTTAACTTTTTCAAATCAAACAGCGCGGCAGGTGCTTCGAAATACGGTTCCTTGGGTGTCAGACCTTCAAAACCCGAGTGGCGACTCTGTATTTTTGAGCGCTTGCCACTTGCGCTCGCGCTCCCTCAATTCGGGCCCCTTGCCTTGGGAAAGGAACGGAATCCTTCTCCCATTTTTTTCAGGGCATGCTGCCCACATTACCCTTGTAGTTTGAGTTGAAGGATATGGTCGTCATTTCGCCTTATTTGAAAGATCTAAAAGAACGTAGGATGACAAGCCAAGTCACACCATGAAATTACCGGTTTGTTCTTGTAGTTTGTCAATGGTGGAGTTAAGATATGGGGGTATTTCAGGCATTTCAGTGTTAGGTCTTTTGCTTAGTCAAGAAGAAAATGATGTACGAAAAAATCTTTCTTTTTCCTAATTTAAGGAATATTGTTTTTTATAGGTACAAAAAAAAAATCTTTCTTTTCCCTAATTTAAGGCAAGCCAAGCCACCATGTTAAAAGATAAAATTACCCTTGTAGATTTCGTCTTTCAAATTTCTTTTGGATGTCTTGAGTTGAGGTTATTTTAGGTTCTACTTTGCTTAGTCAAGAAGAAAAGGCTTTTCGAGGGTATTTTAGGTATTTTGGGTTCTCCTTTGCTTAATGAAGAAGAAAAGGCTTTTTGGGAGTATTTTAGGTCCTACTTTGCTTAGTCAAGAAGAAAAGGCTTTTTCAAGGGTATTTTAGGTATTTAAGGTCCTCTTTTGCTTAGTCAAGAAAAAAAGGCTTTTCGGGGGTATTTTAGGTCCTATGATAGACGCATCAATTTCTCAATCGTAGATTCTTACAGACGAGGAAAGACATAACTACGTGGTTAGATTCTCTTAGATTTCATAACCCTAGACTATGATTTTGTTAGAACTTCAAATCGCAAGTATTTTGAGTGGTCTCTTCTTTCTGAGATTTTCTAATTGTTTTACTTTTATGGTTCTGTCTTTTTTAGCATGATAGTTTGTTGTGTGCTCTCAGCAAATTGAGCTCTAATTTTGTACGATATTTGGAGAAAGGCTCTCTTGCGGCAAGGTTTTACAGTTATTTTTCAATATACACGGACGAAAAAACCTTATTATTCGCACAATTTTAGAATCTAATCCATGACATTATCTTGATTATTGTTGCTATTGTTTGAGAAAGAATTTATATTTTAATCCAAATACCTATTTATTTGATCTATGTTTATGCAATGTTTAATTTGTTCGGATAAAATCAGAAATGCCGTTCCTTATAATCTTTTTTTAACAAGGTTGAGCTATTTGTGACTCTCTTCAGTTTTAGTGCATATGTTGAATTTAATTACTTGCATGATCTATGAAATTACAATAGCCTTAATTAATTATTTGAGTCTACAAAATTAAAAATATTTTGGTACTCCAAAATAGTGTTCTTTATATTATTTTTTCCGTACAAAAATTCCTTTTGCATTGCTTATAAAATACTATCTTCTTCTTCTTTTTTTTGTAAAAATGAACTTTCATTCAATTACTTACTCTCTCTTTTTTGCTCGGCAATTCAATTACTTACTCTTACGACTTTTTTATTTCCATAACTAAATCTTAATTTGAATTATATTACATACATGAACAATTACACCAATAAATACATAACACCGTGCAAAGCACGCGGAATTACACTAGTATTCAAAAAGTAGATGAGAAGAATCCTCCATTTTGGTTTCCCATACTAGTACTTCGGCTGTTGTTTCTCATGGGTGGGGCAAGTGTTGTATCTTTCCTCCCTTAGTCCACACATGTACACCTTGCCAGAAACTTTATAGAGTCCTGCTACACACAGACAATCTGTGCACAGATTGTGCACAGATTTTGTTGTGGGGCCCACCACGGATCCCACACAAGTCATTCGAGCCGTTCATTAAATGTAAAATATTTTTTCAGGGTCCCCATAAAAAATAAGCTCAATCCAATACCTATAAGTGCTTCATCCAACCATCTAACTTTTCATTCAGATTTCCGAAAAATGAAAAATTATATAGTTGGATCGAGCACCTATAGGTATCGGATTGAGCTTATTTTTTACGGGGACCTTTGAAAAAATGTTTTACATTTAATGAACGGCTCGGATGATTTGTGTGGGACCCGTGGTGGGCCCCACAACGAAATCTATGCAC
Source organism: Rhododendron griersonianum (assembly GCA_018127125.1). NCBI lineage: Eukaryota > Viridiplantae > Streptophyta > Magnoliopsida > Ericales > Ericaceae > Rhododendron > Rhododendron griersonianum. The sequence goes on from CM030798.1 coordinate 29,348,168, forward strand.
AATCTGTGCACAGATTGTCTGTGTATAAAGACTTTCTGAATTTTATATCTAATCCAAAACAAATTGATAATAAGTGAAAGAGCTCACTCGAGTTACCAAAAGTTGATTTTGTAATACCCCTCACATGCAGTCATATTTAGGTCTGTCAAGTATATCTACTTTTTTGGACTATTTTTGTGCAGCTTTGTTTTAGGTCTGCCATCTTGGGGTGTGACCTATTTCAATTTTAAATTTGCAAATACAATTTAGAAACTTTACGTTCCACCCAAAATTAATTGACAATGAGTGAAAATGTCTCTTTTGTAAGTAAGTATTCTCTTGTTCCACACCAAGTGTGGGACTATTCTTTGACACCCATCCCTTCAGACACTCTAAACTCTAAGTTTGCGAATTCTAATGTTTAGAAAGTAAAAAAAATATTCTTATAAAGCCTCAATTTTAACCCACCCAAATTTATGTTGGATCACATGTGAAAGCCTATTAAAGAGAGAAGTGAGAGAAATTCAACTTAAGAGTGAGGGAAGATCGGTTATACAAGTAGCCTTTTTCTTTAGTTAAAAAATTGAATGGTTAATATTATATTACTATCTCTTTCTAATCTTCCGTTCTAAGGCAGCCAAAGTTCCAAACAAAGCTAAGGTGATTTCCTCTTCTACACAATCATCTTGACGTTCGGAATACCAAACAAAATCGAGTCTTATGTCCCAATCACTTGGGGTCAGCTACAATTCTCTTGACGTTCGGAATAGAAATTCTATTTTATTCAAGAATGCTAGGAAGGTTTTGGAGTTAGATGCATTGTTAGGAATTGAGCTTAAAGGAGGGAGGAACTGTACCCTGAAGAAATTGGTTAAAATGGAAGATGAGGAAATCATGGATAAGGAGAATGTATCAAAGAAGTATCCGGAGTTAGAAGAGGGAGATGAATCTGATAGGAAGGATGAGGCCTTTATTTCTTTGGAGTTTTAGCTCTCTTTTGCCAGGTGTCATAGGTTTATGGTGCGATTTGTAAGGTGTTGGTAGTGTTGTCTTTTGGCTTTTCGATTTGTTCCGGCTTTTTGCTTAGGTTTTATTTTGGTTTTGCTTGTAGCTGTGGGTTGTGAGGCTTGTCTTTGGTGTTTCGTTTAGGTTTTTTAGGTGTTTTTAGTTAGGTTTTATCGTGGCTTTTACTTGTTGTTTTGGTTGGTCTCTTGCCATTCTTCTTCGGTCTTAGGTGGTGTATGCGAGTGTGCCCTTGTCCCGATTAATCTTTGTAACCCTTTATAAAGATTACTCCCTCCGTCCCCTTTTTAAAGTCCAGTATTTCATTTTGGGCTGTCCCTTAATAAGTGTTCATTTTGTAAAGTTAGTGAGTAAAAATTGGTACATTTTTCATTCTGCCCCTAAAAGTAGATTTTATTTTGAAAAGTTAATGAGTAAAAATGTAATGATGATGTCTCCATAAAAGGGTAAATAGGGAAAGTGGAGGTAAAAGTTGATGTGAAAGGTGTATTGATGATATTTTCTTAATAATTAAGTTGGAGTTACGAAACGGAATATTTAAAAAGGGACAGAGGGAGTAGTAAAATTCTTTTTGCTGAGAAAAAAAGAGAATAGATTATCTCAAATTCCTTATAAAAGGTGCCTATGATACACCCTATACCATAGGCACCACTTGGAACTCACGTTGACGACAGAAACCCCACCCCACAACATCATTCCTCTATCTATACAGTGGTGGAGAGATGCCCGAGTCCCTGCACAACTTCAAACATTTGCACAAGTAGTATTATAGACTTTCATGTTAATTTGAACAAGTTTTATGGGAGTGCGCTCCTGCAAGTCCCTTGGTTGCATAAAAATTCTAAAAAATTTCATATTTGTGTAGAAGAAAACTCTCCAAAATTTCAAGTTATTAATTACTCCCTCCGTTCCTTTTTTAGAGTCTAGTATTTCATTTTGAGATATCTCTTAATAAATGTCCATTTTGTAAAGTTAGTGGGTAAAAGTTGATGAATTTCCCATTTTGCCCCTAAAAGTAAATTCCATTTTTAAAGTTAGTGAGTAAAAATATAATAATAATGTTTTCATAGAGGATAATGAGGAAAAGTGGAGGTAAAAGTTGATGTGAAAGGTATAATGATAATGTCTTTTTAATAAGTTGGAATTACAAATCAGGACACTAAAAAAGATACGGGGGAAGTACTTTTTTGGGCGCGTGTACAAAAACTAATGGCAATTATCTGTACGTATACACAAAATTTCTCCTCTTCGTTAAACTTAGCAAGTGATTATAGTATATAGTACGTAAATTTTGTTATAATGTTGAAACACATGTAGTTCGGAGCCCGCTAAGTCCAAAACCTGTGTCCAGCATGGTATTTATATACGAAAATGCTAAAAATAAAAAAAAATTATCCTGAAAATGCCCAAAAATAAAAATTGTACATATGGAATGTCGATGTTCCAGCTCTTTTAGGGAAATGATTTTGCCACACCATTTTTTTGATAATGTCACACCCTGCAAGTATATATTTTTGCACAAAAAAATACACTTGCAGAGTGTGACATTATCAAAAATGGTGTGGCAAAATCACTACCCTTCTTTTAGTGACAACTACTCTTCTGTTAGGCCCCTCTCTCTCTCTCTCTCCTATGTAACATTAAAGTTTGGAAGCATCTTTTATATTCATTGGCTGGCTGTCGAGATGATCTTGTTGTGAAAACTCATTTAAGTTGCTGACAAAGAGATGTCCGGTGTGCTTTCTTTTTAAACTTATTTTTTCAAAAAAAATGTAATTTCAAACTCAAATATAATAAAAATTAAAAATACTTTTTTTATTTTTTTTGCACCGTTTAAAAAATCTCAATGAGATATATCAAACAAGATCCATATTGGTAGGAAAATTATTTGCGTAAATACATTATTTTTAAGCTTGAAATTACCTTCCTTTTCTAAATTTTTTTTTTGTTGAGAAAGTGGAACACCCCCGAAGATGATGTGAGAGAGAGGGGCAAGAAATAATGCCAAGTTTCTCTGGTGATGATCAAGAAAAAAAGGGGGACCGTGGGTACATTTATTTTCATGAATGGATCCAACCAAACATCATTTTCAGCCATCTTTCAATTAATGATGGAAAAATGGAGCATTTTTTTATTTAACTAAACATCCTAATTGGAGTAGTATTTCAGACTACCACCTTTGTGTATGCTACTGGACTTTAATGTGCCTATTGAGGACCACAACTTTAATGAAGGAAAAATGGAGTATTTAAGTAAATTTTAACATCCTAAATAAGTACTAGTATTTCAGACAACCACCTTTTTTGTAACTAGTGACTAGTAATGTGACTATTGACGAACCCGGGGGCTGTTGTATCGGGGTGCACAGCATCCTTGTCATGCACCATCTCAGTTGTTCGACCGAGATTGTACATGGCAGGAGGCGCGTTCGACCATTGAGAATTCCGAAGGGTTGGCAAAGTGGACATGAGAAAGCAATAACTGTTTGACCATGAGGTTGCATGCTCGAATCTCACAGAGGCCAATCATTCTTAACCTTGGGGCTACTGTGGGTTATGCCCGGTCGTTACCTCTAGGGCTCCAAAATTAGTCGAAATACGCGTAAACTGTCCTAGACATCTGCTTATAAAAAAATAAAAAAAATTGTGCCTATTGAGCATAAGGACAAGGACCACAAGTATGACATATTGCTTTAATTAACTAAACATCCTAATTGGAGTAGTATTTCAGACTACCACCTTTGTGTATGCTACTGGACTTTAATGTGCCTATTGAGGACCACAACTTTAATGAAGGAAAAATGGAGTATTTAAGTAAATTTTAACATCCTAAATAAGTACTAGTATCTCAGACAACCACCTTTTTTGTATCTAGTGACTAGTAAGGTGACTATTGACGAACCCGGGGGCTGTTGTATCGGGGTGCACAGCATCCTTGTCATGCACCATCTCAGTTGTTCGACTGAGATTGTACATGGCAGGAGGCGCGTTCGACCATTGAGAATTCCGAAGGGTTGGCAAAGTGGACATGAGAAAGCAATAACTGTTTGACCATGAGGTTGCATGCTCGAATCTCACAGAGGCCAATCACTCCTAACCTTGGGGCTACTGTGGGTTATGCCCGGTCGTTACCTCTAGGGCTCCAAAATTAGTCGAAATACGCGTAAACTATCCCAGACATCTGCTTATAAAAAAATAAAAAAATTGTGCCTATTGAGCATAAGGACAAGGGCCACAAGTATGACATATTGCTTTAATTAACTAAACATCCTAATTGGAGTAGTATTTCAGACTACCACCTTTGTGTATGCTACTGGACTTTAATGTGCCTATTGAGGACCACAACTTTAATGAAGGAAAAATGGAGTATTTAAGTAAATTTTAACATCCTAAATAAGTACTAGTATTTCAGACAACCACCTTTTTTGTATCTAGTGACTAGTAATGTGACTATTGACGAACCCGGGGGCTATTGTATCGGGGTGCACAGCATCCTTGTCATGCACCATCTCAGTTGTTCGACTGAGATTGTACATGGCAGGAGGCGCGTTCGACCATTGAGAATTTCGAAGGGTTGGCAAAGTGGACATGAGAAAGCAATAACTGTTTGACCATGAGGTTGCATGCTCGAATCTCACAGAGGCCAATCATTCCTAACCTTGGGGCTACTGTGGGTTATACCCCGTCGTTACCTCTAGGACTCCAAAATTAGTCGAAATACGCGTAAACTGTCCCAGACATCTGCTTATAAAAAAAATAAAAAAATTGTGCCTATTGAGCATAAGGACAAGAACCACAAGTATGGCATATTGCTTTAATTGCTAGTACATGCTAGTCTGGCCAACCCTAGAAGGCTATAGAAGGTAGTCGGTCGGATTCTGGGTTTCCCCCCAAGCTTCGACCAGGACCTTCTTCAGACGTCGGTTCACATCATGTGGCCCGGTCCCCGAACTGGTTACCGAGGCTACTACAATAACTCTGGCCCTTCAGCTGCAGCAGGAACCACAGGCAGGAAGCAAACCTGTTAATTAAGTGAAGATTTAAACTTTGCCCAAAAAGAGAAATTGTACATAGGGAATGTCAGTGTTCTAGTTCTTTTAGTGACAAACTACTCTTCTGTTACCCCCCCCCCCATGTTTGTAACAGTGTTCCAGTTCTTTTAGTGACAACTACTCTTCTGTTACGGAGCACATGGCCTGATCCCAATGATTACGCCTGTTGCATGATCCACATGGTACCCATCGGGAATACCGGAGCAGATACATTGCTGTTGGTAGCTCCGAAGTACCTGGAGATCTGTTTCCGAGCACACAGCCTAACAGTGTACCGAGAGAGACTTGTATCAAGCTGCGACCCGGACCTTTTTCAGACGTCTTTTCACACCATGTGGCCCGGTCCCCGAACTGGTTACCAAGGCTACAACATTAACTCCGGCCCTTCAGCCGCAGCAGGAACCACAGGCAGGAAGCAAACCTGTTAATTAAGTGAAGATTTAAACTTTTGCCCAAAAAGAAAAATTGTACATATGGAATGTCAGTGTTCCAGTTGTTTTAGTGACAACTACTCTTCTGTTAGCCCCCCTCCCCATGTTTGTAACAGTGTTCCAGTTCTTTTAGTGACAACTACTCTTCTGGTAGCCCCCCCATGTTTGTGACATTAAAGTTTGGAAGCATCTTTTATACCACTTCCGTTCCATATTGAGAGTACACCATGAAAAGTCGTGCCATTTTTTAAATCAAAAAATTAATTGCTTCCGTATATAATTTTTTGAATTTTTTCGCACCAAATTAAAGTACTAATCGAGATCTTTAATATGGTGCGAAAAATTTTGAAAAATTATACGCAGAAGTAGTTAATTTTTTTTATTTGAAAAGAGGTAAAAGAGAGAAAATGATTGTGGAAGGGGGGGGAGTATTCATTGGCTGGCTGTCGAGATGATCTGGTTGTGAAAACTCATTTAAGTTGCCGAGAAAGAGATGGAGATGATGATGATGTGAGAGAGAGGGGCAAGAAATAATGCCAAGTTTCACTGGTGATGATCAAGGAAAAAAGGGGGACGTGGGTACATTTATTTTCATTGAATGGATCCAACCAAACATCATTTCACCCATCTTTCAATTAATGATGGAAAAATGGAGCATTTTTTTATTTAACTAAACATCCTAATTGGAGTAGTATTTCAGACTTCCACCTTTGTGTATGCTACTGGACTTTAATGTGCCTATTGAGTATAAGGACCACAACTTTAATGAAGGCAATTAACATCCTAAATAGGTAGTACTGAATTTCAGACAACCACCTTTTTTTGTATCTAGTGACTATTGACGAACCCGGGGGCTGCTGTATCGGGGTGCACAGCATTCCTATCATGCATCATTTCAGTCGTTCGCCTGAGATTGTACATGGCAGGAGGCGAGTTCGACTATTGAGAATCCTGAGGGGTTGGCAAAGTGGACACGAGAAAGCAATAACTGATTGACCATGAGGTCGCATGCTCGAATCTCACAGAGGCCAACCATCCCAAACCTTGGGACTATTGTGGGTTATATCCGATCGTTACCTCTAGGGCTCCAAAATTAGTCGAAGTACTCGTAAACTGTCTCGGACATCTGCTTATAAAAAAAAATAAAAAAAATAGTGCCTATTGAGCATAAGGACAAGGACCACAAGTATGACATATTGCTTTAATTGCTAGTACATGCTAGTCTGGCCCACCCTAGAAGGCTATAGAAGGTAGTCGGTTGGATTCTGGGTTTCCCCCCAAGGGATGGGATGTTTTTTTGGTAATGTTAGGGATGGCGATGTTATCCATAGATATTTCAAGTTGGACCGTACTGATCAAAACGGTTGTACCTACCACGAGTTCAGTCATGATTTAAATTTGAAATATTGACAATTTTGGGTTTTGATTTTTCTATTTGAAAGATAAAGTTCAATAGTTCATGGCTGTGTCTCATCCACAAGTCCCAAAATCTATTTACACCCTCTGATTCTCGGTAGCTATAGGAGTCTCTCTCTCTCTCTCCTTCATCGACCGCCTGACATCTGATTTGGAAAAAAACTGAACTCTCTCTCCTTCACCGACCGCCCGACATCTAATTTGGAAAAAAACTGAACTGGATCGATCCCAGTTTGGTACACTTAAGTACTAGGTGGAAAAAAAATAAACTTTGTCACGTTTCGATTCAGGTTCGATAGTAATCTAAAATTTAAATTTTGGATTTCGATCGATTCGATTTTCGCGAAATCGAAAAATCAAACTTAACTAGCCCATTGCCATCCCTTTTGTTGTCTTTTTTTGGAACTGATGATCATTGGCATCCCTTGCTCAATTCAGGTGGGCCAAGTTTGAGCTAAAAAATCAACCTACCCAAGCATAAGGACTAGAATAAACTGTGCCAATGACTCCCATTTCAGTTTTCATCTACAGTAGAAATTTGACCTTCCGCTTACTTATATTCAGCAGTTTGTAGTATCTAGACCAATATGCCTGGAAGAAGAACTAGTAACTACCTGGATTTTTATGCAGGGATTTCTTCCCATTTCCTGTAATTTGCAAGCGAAAACCGGAAAAAAAAAAAAAAAATGAAGATTGGCAAGCAAATAAAAGACTTAGCAAGATTGCAACAAACGAGAATCCCCCTTTGAAACGAAAGAGTTTTCAGGCAAATGAATCATCCCAGTTTTCACCCATGGAGACACTTCTTATGTAAAGAGAGAAGAGACATTGCTCCCAATCCTTCCTTCCAACTCCAAGAAAAGAAAAACAGAACGAAAAAGCTACTCCGTAGAATAGTAGGAGTAATTTGATTAAAAAATAAATAAATAGGCGCAAAATATGGGAACTCAGAAGGAGTAACATAACAATCCAAGACGTTCCCGAATCCATGAATAGAAATCCAAAAACTTCTGCTTCGCATTACCATCATATGAGGTAAGAAATTTGCACATGGAATATTCTAAACAAATAAGCAAGTGAACCAAACAGACAATAGGAACCACATAGAACAAGTAGAAAACACAACATTTAGGTAAAACAGTTAAAGATCTCGTTTATTTGATTACAGTTGTTTATGTTGGGGTACCTCACGACATCAGTATTAATTCCACGTTACCACTTCATAAATTGGTTCCAATTACTCCAAACAATTTGACACCTTCGAAACAGATATAACTCAGGCCCTTCAGCCGCAGCAGGAACCACAGGCAGGAAGCGAACCTGTTAATTAAGTGAAGATTTAAACTTTTGCATAGATAATAAGGAAAATTCTCGAACACATCCAGCAAAGAAAACAAGGACTTACTATGATCAATTCCTCGAACGTTGTCTAATCCACGGGGTGGACCACGTGGTCCACCACCAGATGGGCCGCTTCCAGGACCCCCTGGACCCCCACCATCCCATTTCTTCCCAGAAGCTTTGCCTTTTCTATAAGCATCTGATTTTTCCATCTGAAAGAATTGAAAGGAACAGATGTGAAAGAAGACAAGTAATTGACATCCGAACTGGAAAGAAAAGTAATACTATATCAACTTACCGAAAACATTGTCGCAAAAAACACACCGATGATATTAACAATGGCCCAGAAGAAATCAGTGATTGTTTTCAACCTCCATATTGACCGCTTCGATTTCACCACACCTAAGATATTAAACAACCATAAAAGTTTGAAGACCAAAACTTACAACTGTAGGAAATTCAGAAAATGGCATCCAAAAATAAAATAACTGATCTCGTTCCAGTGGGCATGAGAAAAATTCTGGAACCAAGAAAAATGCCGAACCCTATTTAGTTTGTTAGCATAGCCATTCAAGATAAACAAACCATACTGTAGAAAATTTCAAATCTAGAGAAGGCCTGGTGTCCAAAAAGCCAATCTTAACATGAAGTTGAACTCATGATAAAAAAATAATGATAAGAAAAACGGGAAGTGAAAAGTGAAACCAATTTCAGAACCTGTACCACAAAACAAGCAAAGTCGTCTCTCTCTGGTGTTTCATAGGGGCATGAGTGAGGACTGAGCCCGCGAGGTGGTGGTGTGGGTGGGTTGGGGTAGGTTTTGAAGGTGGGCTTAGGTTATAAAAGCACATTTCCAAAAAAAATATAGATGCTCGAGAAGCCTTCAAGCTGAGCATCTCTGGATTTCGAATCACACGTGCAACACTCAGACAACAACCTTTTTTTTTGGTCGGACCGTCAGGGTGTCCGAACCAGCTTACGCGCACCTCAACTAATCCCCTCCCTGGCCCAGTCAAAGGCAGGCCATCAACGCTGAAATTAGGCAATTCATAAGAAATTACTCTCTTGCGGCCTGACCCCAAGAATTGAACCCTGAGCAATAGTAAGCAATGAGCATACCCTACAGCAGCAGCCTTTGTGTGGCCTTCAAACAGAATTGCTGGGTTGTGCAGTTCAACCCTCTTTTAAACAGTGCAAAACCAAACATAATATGGACTGAATACGAATTGAACCACAACTGGTATGTTCTAGACCCACTAGAATAATGCAATTTGCCGACTATGAAACTTACGCGCTTAGCATGTGGAGCGAAGATTGTGCAGCCTTAGATGAGCTTCAATGACACAAAGATACTTATACACAACACATAAAATCCACCCTAAGTCTTGTTTGTTTTCTACATGAATGTATGGTTTCAGCATTGCTTCAGTATCTCCGATTCCCTTCTTGGTATCTTTCTTATTATGAATTAAATTCCCTCTTGATAGCGGTTCGCATAGAACAACATAAATAAATAACCTGAGTCTTGTGTACGAGTGCCAACATAAAGGGAACAAAGGAAGAAAAAAGTTGTACAAAGTAAACAAGCATAAGGAAAAAATGAACAAGATAGAGAGAAAATGAGAAAATGATGGAAATCGGCCAAGAATACCCAACACCAACTTTAGCTGAAAGGCGCTACAAGGGTAAGGCTTATTTGAAATGTCATGGTTATAGACTTAGTGCCTGCCATTGCATGAGAAGGCTTGTTTACAAAACTCTGGTTTGTTATAAATCATGCCCCATCCTAGAACACACAAGTCAGACTTTATAGTCACACCCTAGTGAATTGTAATCCCAAAGGATCCAAACCTAATCATTGCACAAGCTTAGCAACAAGGAACAACCAAGATAAGCCCAACAACATAAAGCTTGAATTCATCTCTCTAAGTGGGAAGTCTCCAACTCACCGTGCAACTTATTCATTGCTTTTTTGAAAGGCGAAAAAAATTCATTAATCTCTGAAATTGTTACAAAGATTAATAGGAACAAGGAGTGATGGCATCAAATCCCTAACCCGAGACCTATAAAAGAGCTACAAAGCTAAGGATAATCCTATGCCCATCCGAGATCCAAACCCAAATTTGGCAATAAGCCAAATAAGAGAACCTAATGGGACAAAGCTCCATTGGCCTAAAAGCCCAGATAAATAAAAATTAAGCTCAAACACCTATGGGCCTAGCAGCCCAAATAAATGGGACAAGCCCAACAATAGAAGCACAAACAAAACCCTAGCAGCCACATCACCGACCACCCACCACCAAAGCGAACGACGGCCTACAACCCAACACCCGGACAGTCAAAGCACCACGCCAAAATCAGCCGTGCCAAAGTTGTGAGCGGCGAGTCCCCACAGCGCCGTTAAGCATAGATCCGGAGATACCCAGCAGTAGAACCAGAGGGGAACACGCAACAACGCCACCATCACCGCCGCCGAGAACAAAACCTCACCGTTAGGCCTAACCGGCTAACCCAACAATGTAGACCGGCGGTCGAGAAGGGCGGCGGCAGAGGCAGCGAGGGGAGGAGAAGCCGGGATCCACGCCACCGTGAGCAAGACCCCGTCGCCGCCGTGAGCAAGGGAGAAGGAGGGATGAACAGGTAGATCGCCGAAAATCCACGCCGCCGTGAGCAAGACCCTTGCAACCAAGAAGACCGCCGTGGACCCACGAACAAGCGGATCCCAAAAATGATCGGGAAGAGCAGACAAGCCCGAGCACCGACGAAGATCAGCGGAAACCGCCACCGCCGCCAAGATCCACACCTGTAAATAAAAAGAAAAACAGAAAAAAAGGAAATAGAGGAGAAAGGAGGGGGGAAAAAGAAGAGGAGGGGGGAAGGAGGAGGCCCGGGGGGAGGAGGGAGATTTTGAGCTAGACTATGGATGAAAGAAAGGAAACATAGAGAGAGAGAGAGAGAGAGAGTGAGAGAGGCAACTTATTCATTGTTACTTAATTATTTCAATCAATTAGAACAATAATCATCCGTGTTATGGGTTATCAGCAATTCTCAATGTTGTTTATCAATACTGGAGTAACCTTTCCCATTAGGATAACAAGCAGCATCGCGGGCCTAAGCACTAGGCAAGTAAGGCTTGTGCCTAGGACCTCAAGTTCTAAGAGCCAAGCCAGATTTCGGCCATGGTCGAACCATGAGGTTGCGGGGCGCGGAGAAACCATAGAGGTCAGATTGAGAGAGTGCATTCAGGGGGAAGTCCAAATGAGTCGACCCAGTCTAACTCTAAACCGTCATGAACAGAACTTGATATCCCTGGCCGAGATTGTAAGGAAGGAATGAGAGTGCACGGGACAAAGGTTGAGGTACCAGTTCAAGGTCATGACTAGACCATCCAGATCAGTTTAAGGCCATGAATGGACCACGTTCAAACTGTTGGACAGTTTGGCTTAAGGTTAAGGATGAACGAATGGGCTTAGGTTATATGGTGTTTGGATTTAAGGGATAATTGGCTATGTAAAATGGGCTTGGGTGAAGATAATGGGCCAATAGGCAATGACTATGGGTTTTGGTATAAAATAATGGTATATCAGAGAGTGTACAAGTTCCCACTAACGGAGGAGAAGAGATAGGAAAAAAGGGTGGCGCCAGCAGCGGTACCAAGAGGGAAGAGCCAGAGACGGTGCTAGACTATTCAAAAGATAGTGTGATGAGTGAGCAGTGAAGACCATGATGCCTGCAACATTCGGGGGTCAAATACAACATCGATGTACAACACGAGCAGGATCGGTTTCCGATGGTGTGGGGTAGGACATGGTCGGAAACAGTGAGTGGCAATGGAGAAAATCATGGGAGCTTAGATCTTAAGGGATGAGGTATAAAGATTTTGATGTCGAGTTGGCATCAGATAGGTAAGGTGAAAAGCCGGTGGGGATGGAAGATATAGACTTTCAGTGTTGGAGTCGGTAACTCGGTTTCTACCGTAACAGGGAGAGTTGGATGGAAAGGATCACTGCCAGAGAGGCTCATGAGGCCTTGGAAGAGGATGCGGCTGAAGGAAATGATGTGGTGGCAATGACATATTTGTTAGGTAGTCAACAAGCAAGAAGTCAATTCACAACCTATCTAGGAAGTCGCATGGTAACCAAAGAGAGAGCCATCTGTAATTATGGTTCACCAGGTGTCAACACTCTTGAGGGTTCCAACGGGAAGCTAAGACAAAGGTGTCTTTACCCATGTTAATGGGAAATTGTTGGCACTAATGATGGCAAAACATATTAAAGCGGCATGTGTCCGACAAAGCAGATGCGAGCAGACCTCTAAAGGAATAAGAATATGGTATGGCGAGCGGCCTAAGGCAAAAGACCCAAAGGACGTAAGTACAGAGAAACGAAAAGGATTCAATTGAGATTGATACGGCCCACACGGAACTATCACAAACGAGAGCCCTGTTATAGATAACAAAGGGTGCTAACTACAAATCTAGCCTAGAATGGTGAACAAGAAATTTATAATACATGTATAGCAAAATCAGAAAAAGATAGCTATCACAAACGAGAGCCCTGTTATAGATAACAAAGAGTGCTAACTACAAATCTAGACTAGAATGGTGAACAAGAAATTTATAATACATGTATAGCAAAATCAGAAAAAGATAGCTATTTTACGCACATATGCTAAAGTAATTTTACGGCAAACGAAACCAACTATCGCAATCTCAACAAACATAACTAACTATGGTTAGCCCAGATGGTCACCTTTGTATGCTCTTAACTCGGAGTCTAAAACATAGGCCTTTGGAAATGCAACATTGTTCTTTCTCCTTATCAGCCTTTTCCTTTGGTGGTTTATTTTTCCTCATTATCGAATTATGTCTTGTCTTGGTTTTGCCGGTTGGACTTTTTAGTCATTGAAAATTCTCACGATAAATATAACAGATCACCAACGGATTGGGAAAAAAAAATCCCAAGAAGATTTTCTCTCTTTTTCTGAACTTCCAAAAAATAAAAATCAAATAAACAGCAAAAATTTGCCCAATTCAAGGATTAACGAAGCTCGGTGGTGTTATCAACAATCCTAATTACACACCACATCGGACAATAAAACCCTAATTCCAACCAAAAGGGAGCCGATGACCGATCAGCTTTTAGATCAATCTAACGACTATATTTGAAAAATCGAATTATACAATCCAAAGACGAACATATTCCACAATTGATTCCTAGTGAGAGAAACAAAGTGTAGATTTAGAGGAGAGAGAGAGAGAGAGAGAGAGAGAGGGGGGAGTACCTCGCTCGACGTAAGCCATTGGAGAGCTTCGCTTCCAGGGCCTTCTTCGGTCTTCTCACGCTCTCGGCGAAATTTGCGTTGATCTTCGCAGAGAGAGACAGCGATTAAAGAATATAGGGAGTCGTGATCAACTACGAGCGTGTGCGTATTTAGTTGTGCACCGTTACCGATAGAGCGTTGCCACGTATTGAGGGGCGAAGTGTTTGTTCTGACGTGGCTTCAAACTGGCGTTTGTATGGTTCGAATACGTGTTTAGGTTGGTAACTGGGTTCCCTTCATGCCTCTCCATACTCTCAATTTTCGGTCCACATCTTCGGTCCAAAACTATGATCCCAACTATTTTTTTTTTTTTTTTTTTTGGCCATAGTTTATACATCAGCGGGGGTTAGCAGGGTGTTAGTATTTTAGTCAACGAAGCTTCAGAGGCTATCCATAGCCCTGAACTCCAAATCTGCTCCTCGTGGGGCTCGAACACTGGGCACCACTGGGGAGACACATGAGCAAACCAACTCAACTAAGCTTGGTTTCTCTGATCCCAACTATTCACCTGGTAGAATATACAAATACTACAATCCTTCATATATACTATTATTAAGTTACACTTTGTTGAATATATTTTGTACCATAACAATTTGCAATGTGTTCACCCATTTATCATTGTCCGCCCATATTGATATTTTGTTAACTTATAGTTTTTGGCGTGTTCTATGAGATGAGCTGTTCAAATAATAATTATGGACTCGAGATGTGGACAAAATATGAAGTATTGAAGGGTATGGAAAGATGAGGAATGGAGAATCCCATACTCTATAACTCAAAATCTTTCTGTACCGGATTTGTGTCTGTACTTTTGTTCTCGTGCAATTTCAACCATAGGATTTGCACAATAGATTCTTTGTTGAAAACGCGGGCTGCTGGTGCGGCTGTGCGCAAGGGAAACAAATATAGACCTATTCTTTGTGCAAAAAATCTTTTGTGCAATCCTGCGATCGAAATTGCAGGAAGCAGGCTTAGTATTTCGGTAGATGACCTGACATGCACACTCTAATCTATATACCCTCCTCTACTTGGGTGATGATACAAAGAAGCTCCTCTGTAGCAATATTCCCCTTTTTATTGACTTTTTTTTTGGAAATAATTTTGTCACTCTCTTTTTTGTTAACGTCACTCCCCTGCAACTGCAAGTATATTTTTGCACAAAAAATACACTTGCAGGGGAGTGGCGTTAACAAAAAAAAAAAAAGGAGTGGCAAAATCAGCATTCTTTTTTTTTCCTAATGACCTTTTGGTAATAAAAGTTCAGACCAATGATCATATCCTCATGAGAGTATCAATATAATTTTTTTTATTCATAAAAAAAATTAAGAGACAAAAATGGAGGTTTTGTGGTTGGAGTGAATATGAATAGTAATTTCTTTGGGGAGATAATCTTATTTTGATACTCCCAAATGAAGTATTGGGTTTGAGATGCTCATAGTCCGTTAACATACTCAAAATTCTAGTGGGCTCGAGTGGGATCTTTTGAGATATGATCATTACAATTTCAAACCAGTCAGTTTATGACATTCGTCGAGTGCTTCACTTGTATGAAAAATTAGGTTGATTAACTATCAATAGCCAAATGATCGAAAAATACGTTCCCGCTCCTCAAATTATTTGTCCCCTTTTAAGATTTCAAGTTTTTAAGGGGACAAGATGATTACTACTTAAAAATTTTGAGTTTCCAATAACATCCCTCACTTTTTTACCTCAAATGAGATTACAAATTATTCGATGCATAATTTCTCAAAAGAGAGAGGGCATTAAGGAAATTTTTTAAGTCGAACTTAAAATTGGACAAACATTTTGGACATGTAAAAGTCAAAAAAGTAAACAAATTGGAACTGAGGGGGTCTATTTTTTGTAATTAGATGGTATGATTAAGAGAATGAATTGTAACACAAATCTTTCTCATCATGTAATTGTAAGCATTTGATTAATTTAATTTCTTGTAGTAATAAAATGTCCAACAAATTCAATAAAATGAGCAGTTCGAAAGGACTCGTCTAGGCGCACTACAACCTCGTAGTGTATACGGCGCACCACAGGGATCTTGTTGCAGCTAAATTTACAACGTTAAAAAGTAAAAAAAAGAAATTTCTTTTAAAATAAAAAGAAAAAATCGATTAACACACTTTACAAAAAGAAAAAATCCCAACCTGACTAATATGCAACGCAATTTTTGATGATTTGATAATAGATTGCTGTCGTGGCTTTTGAAGAATTATTGGGTGATCAGGGCACGGTCACGTGATATCTCAACCTCTCAACTTGAAACCATACATTTCTATGAAGTCTACGCACTTCGTATAAATCACATGTGGAGGTGAATGAAATTTCCTCATTTCAATTGAGTCAAGTATTATTTTCTTATTTCATACCTAAACTACAAGAGAGACTCCATTTTAGGTGTTTTTTTCCCTCCCTTTGTTTCGTCATTGACGAGTAGGGCTGCAAATGAACTGAGCTGCTTGTGAAAAGCTCATGGCTCGGCTCGGCTTGCAAAATTTTGGCTCATTTAAAGAGGCTCATTAAGTAAATTAACCAGACTCGGCTCGTTAAAGGGCTCAACTTGTTTACAAACAAGCTGAGCTTGAGCTTGACTTTTAGATTTGTTTAGTACACTACAAAGCTCGGGCTCGACTCGTTTGCACCCCCATTGCATTGCCGAGGGCGTTTGAAGCTTGAAATTAGAGGTGGCAAACGGGCGGGTTTGGGCGGGTTGAAACGGGTCGTGGGTCAAATATGGGCGGGTCGAATATGGGTCAAAAGTAAACGGGTTGAAACGGGTCGGGTCAAATATGGGTCAAGCCAAACCCAAACCCGCCCGACCCGACCCGTTTTCCTCTCCTCTTTTTTTTTTTTCTTTTCGGTTTTGGTTTTGTTTTTTGTTTTCGTTTTTCTCCCTTCCCCCCGCGGGTGATTTGTCTCAATAAGGGAATTCAGAAAAGTAAAATTTTATGATTAAAACTCAATTTTTTGTATTTGTTTGTTTTGAGACAAACTTTTTATTCCTATTAGTTCGTCTCAACGAGAGAATCGAAAAAGTAATTTTTTTTTTACTTTTACCCTAATATTTTTTGTAATATTCAAGATAAATCCCAACAACCGGTTTTTTGGGCTTTATCTTGGATGTTTTCAAAAATATTTGGGTAAAAGTCAAAATTTTTTACTCCGTACTTTTCTGATTGGAGCGAATCAAAAATCGTAAAATACTTGTCGCTCATAGGAGCTCAAGGGATTGGAGAGAGAGAGAGAGAATTTGTGTGGATGAATTTTAGAGGTGGCAAATGGAAAAGTAAAATTTTTTGTCCTTATATATTTTTGAAAAAATCACTTTAAAAAAAAAAGTCAAAAAAAATTGGTGTACTTATCTCACTGGAATGGAGAGATTCTTAGAGAGAGAGAGAGAATTTGGTGTACTTATATCACTGGGACATTTTTCTAGCAAAAAAACGGGAGTTCATAAAGGAGGGAGAGAGAGAGAGAGAGGAGTTGAAATGAAGGAGTAGGATTGAATTTGATCTGGTTGTCTATCTCTCTCTCTCTCTCTACACTTGGGTTTATTTACTCTCTCTTCTAATCTCGACGCCAAATGTGTACCAGAGAAAGACGGGGGGAGAGTGTGGGCTGAGAGAGAAAGAGGTGTTGGGCCATTTTTAATTCTGACCCATATTTAACCCACTCTCAACCCATCTAAACCCATATAAATATGGGTTGATATGGGTTCAACCCATATCAACCCATTACATAATATGGACGGATTGGGTTGGGTTATAAGTGGACGGATTTGGGCGGGTTAAGAAATATGGGTTTGGATTGCCACCTCTACTTGAAATTATGAGTTTTAACTGCAGGAGAGGAGAGAGTGATTGTGAGGCTTGGTCTTAGCATTTCTCACCTCTTTTAAAAACTAAGTTCTTCCCTTTTAAGAAATGTACTTAGTGATAGACTTTTTCCCGGCGCAGCCGTGAACAATTCATTTGCAGAAGTGCCAAATCACAGTCATTCATTTCAGCAATCAATGGTGCAGATTTTAATGAAACTTTTTCGGGGAAAAGCGAAAAAATTTTATTAAAATTCGGACCATCCAATTCACTTTGGATGCCCGCGATCTAGGCTCCATAAACTTTTTTCACGGAAACAACAGCGAAGAAGTTTTTCTCAATGTACTTATATATATCCACGAGAAAACCAATAAATTATCTACGGTAAACCTGTGGAGATTAACCTCAAAATTAGATGTTTTGCCCATGAAATCACATGAACAGAACAACAAACCAGAACGAGTCTAGAAACTAACAATGAAATTATTGAACAATCATGCTACAACCACACACAATTACACAAACTACTCACATAAAAAATAGGCCCACACACTACAAACCACACACAATTACACAAACTACTCACATAAAAAATAGGCCCACACACATTGCCCGGCCGTGGACAATGAGATGCAAGAATTACAAATGAACTTCGGTACGGAGAATTCCATAGCCAAGTAAAAAATTTACAGTCACGTGCATTTGTTAGCAAACTCCGATGAAGCAAACAACGGCGAGCGGCATCCGTTTTCCGCAGGGCCCAGGGAAAAGGGTTCATCGAGTTCGACACGAGAAACACCAACCCACGACTTCTCGAAAGAATTCTATTACTACAGCAGACTAAAGGTTACAAACATGTAGATTGGATAGCAAACAGATACACGGAGTAATTGACAATAGAGGGGCAAACCCAGTGCACGAGACTCCCACCATTGCGGGGTCTGAGAAAGGGTTGATGTACGCAGCCTTACCCCTGCAAGCAGAGAGGCTGTTTCCGCGATTAGATAAAAGTGTCCCAATTCAATACTATCTCGGTCCTGAGACCTGCTGCGATGACAAAAAGGAGGTAGCAGGTGACCAACTCCTTGTTTTGGCTAGAGGAGCATTTGCTTGTGGATAAATTGCAAAATCTTTATGCCCATTGCTCCCTTTTCTTGTGGAAGCATCGGCTAATCGCTGCCCATGATAGCGCAAGAAGTTCAAAGACTGAAGCCTCGGGCGACACAAAGGGATTTCACCCTCCAACATACTAACAACACTAACCATACTGGGTCTAAGCGCCGGCTCCTCGTGGGCGCAACACAAAGCCACACACACCAATCTCTCCACTTCTTCACTAGACACCCGCCCTTCTCGCCTCGGGTCTGCAAGTTCCAAGTACCGTCCTTGTTCGTGCATCTCCAGGGCAAATATTGGGAAATAAACAAGTCTGAGTCCTGATGAAGACGGTGAGTGGCCGCCACCTCTTTTTTCGTCTTCCACACCTTGGCTTTGCAATAGTAATGAGCAGTTTTTCCTCCCGCTCACAATTTCAAGCAATACCATCCCAAAACTGTAAACATCAGCTTTGTCTGAGATTGCGGAGCTAGTGAGCCATTCAGGAGCCAGATACCCACGAGTGCCCCTCATTGTAGTATATAAACTGGACTGTTCGGGGCTTAGAAGTCTTGATAAGCCGAAATCTGAGATCTTTGCATGGGAATTGTCATGAAGGAGTATGTTCTCTGGCTTGACGTCGCAATGGATGATTTTCTGTTGGCACCCTCAATGTAAGTATGCAAGCCCGCGCGTTGCTCCAAGTGCTATGTCGACCCTTTCCTGCCATTTCAGTACCGGGCCATTACCAAAGAGGGTTCTGTCTAAAGAGATACCATTCATATACTCGTAGACTAACAGTCGTTCACTTCCTTGAGCGCAAAACCCTCTCAACTTGACCAAATTGACATGGTGAATATTCCCAATAATTTCAATCTCAGTGCAGAAATCCTTATCGCCTTCAACACCTGAACTACTGATTCTTTTTACTGCCACTAGAGATTTATCCGGGAGTAAACCCTTGTATACCGAACCAAACCCGCCTGACCCAATCCGATTCTTGAAGTAATCAGTCACTGCCTCAAGTTCTGCATACTCAAATCTCATGGGTAATCCTGGGATAGTGTAGGCATCCAGATCCCCCAGTGAAGAGGAGGTTGGGAACAATGAGAAGCCATGTTTTGCATGTCCAGGTTTCGCGATTCTAGAACTTCTCCACCAAAGTAATCCCAAAATACCCAAAAGGCAGAACGCAGTCAAAATAGAGAAGAGAACAATAGCAAACATGGGAAATTGTTGCCGTTGAACACTACCACCATTATTACGATAATTTGGAGGCTGGGATCCAACCAGTACTTTAATAAAGCCCAACCACTGATAAGTCGTGGTGCCAAACATAATTGATCCCAACTTGTTTTGAACCATGTAACAATATTCACTTGAGTTTTCGTAGAAAATTCCCAAGCAAGAACAGTCCCCTGAGCAGCGATCTTGACAGACGGTCAAGTTTATGCCATAAATGGAAGGCATGGTGAAATAATTAGCAAAGTAGTCAATACCATAGCCAAGCCCCAAATATGACACCAAAGCAGAGTTGTCCTGGCTTTTGTTCACGGTTGAGGTACAAGAAACTGGCAAGGAATAAGAACCATCACTTGGCACACAATGAGTTGTGTTCTGTGAACTACTTTCGAAATTAGATGGACATGAACATACAGGACTATCCAATGCAGCATTGATACTGCACAAGCCAAAGCTTCTGCAGATGAAAGGAATTTGGCACTTATCAACTGGCCCCACTAATTCCTGCATCAAGACAGTGCGAGAAAAGCTACTGACAATGAACTGTCCTGACACATCCATCTTGGCAATTCGAAAATTCGATGGAGACAAGCTCACCTGAATTACAACCACGGTACTATTCTGACCAAACAGATAAAGACCTGTTCGGTTTATGGCCATATATTCCACTGGTAAATTTGAGTTCCCATACGCCATGGTATCCATCGATAGTTTCCAGAATGTCATATTATGCCACATCAGAAAAGCATCAGATGCGCTCAATGAAAGCCTGTAAACGCCTATTGACAAGTCACCACTTGATACAGAACTTGACAACAGGGTCCCAACATGCAGTTTCTGCCCAATCACAATTGTATCAGTTGGATAAGAGAAGCTCTCCCAAAGAGTTCCATTAAAGTGGTCCAGCAAAATGAGATTCCCAGACTCAGTTAACTGAAGTACAGATACTAACGACTGCAAGGGCGGTGTTGACCATTTAGAGTTACCATTTTGATCACCCCGTTGTTTGTTAGACTCATTGTTCCTGAATTTGAAACCGAAGCATCACGATTCGCGGTCCAGGTGATGGTATTGGATGCCGCGTGGATGACACACAAATAGAAGTTTGTTTGCTGCGCACCAGGGTTGAACATGGCAGCTTTAAATTTTCCATTACGAGAGAACAAGAAGCCTCCTGTGGTATCAACATATTGGAGATTTGATGCAGTAGAGTTTGGGTATAGGAATTCTACAGAAGGAATACCATAAACAACCCCACAAGATAGGAAGATGGTAAAGATAACTGGAAAGGATCCCATATAGAGAATGGAACAATGGAAGGACACAGAAAAGGCTCAGACAGAAAAGGTATAGGTGAGGGTGAAGTTGGTTTGCTCTAGCTTCGCCATTTGTTCTCCTCCAACTCTGCTTCCGGGTTTTGCGTTGACACTGATTGGTGATATCATCAGCCGGTAGTGTAGAATATATGTATATATTTGTGCCATCTTCCAACATCAGAAGGAGTTTAATCAGTCAAAGATTGCATTATCATGTTTAACATCATTGTCAACATCACTCTGACTTAAACATGTAGCTAAGGTTTACATGTTCAAACGATCCAGATGCCAAGCGGCCTTTGACTAACGGCCTCGGGAGTGCACTTAGGTGTCAAGAGAAAAGAGACTCTTCCAATGTATTAATCTATTCTAAGACATTTGCTGACCAAAAAAAAATTTTCAGATTCCTTTGGACTACAACTAGACTTAAAGAAAAGAAAATACCCATATCCCTCAAACGGCATTGAGGTAAACTCTCACAATGTTATTTAATGGAAGATTATTGCAATGACTTGCACTACTATATAATTTCACACACACACAACTTGTGAGATACCAATTATATATTCACAAAATCATTGTCCGGACTATATTAAAATGATACCCATCTGACTACAACCACAAAAAGGAAAATGAAGGAACAAAGCATTCGCCCTATAATGAAAGAAATTAAATAGACTAATTTCCTTACCCCTGCACCTCCCGCGAATAGAGAATATAACAAAACAAACTTCATTCAGGCAAAACATCAAATAGGTTGTGGGGAACATGTATCTTCTGGATGAGAAATTTTTGGGTACCGGGTAGGTACCACGTGGCCGTGCCCACTTGGTGCCCGAAAATTTCTCCTTCTGGATGATTACGTTTGTTTCTGCATTTGGTACTCCAAAATCGCAACACTGGATGAGAAAGGCCAAGTGGGTCCACCACATATTGGTTGAAGACGCATGTTCGGATCAGCCAAACATTCTCAATTTTGTGTGTCAGTGGAGAGTTTGTCCGGTTGTTAATTTGAGGGTCTGGAATTAGTCCAAGTGCGGCAAGCTGGCCCGAATATCCAGTTATAAAAACCCGAACATCCAGATGTAAAAAAAAAAAAAACTTATGCGCGTATCTAATAACATTCTGTGTCCGAAAATAGATTTCACGAACATGCATTTTTCATTTTTTGAAGGCTTTGTTCTCACATAGTCACATGGTCACTTTGTCAAATAAAAAGAGATTTGGCATTGGCTACAAAGGTACTGTTCAAGCCCTGCCAAATCCAAGTGGAATTTAGCTCCTCGTTTTTTTTAAAAAAAAAAAAAAAAAACTGGTAAATCAAAGCCCTAAGGCAATACAGAATTCATCACAAGATAAATTGAGTGAACCAAAACTACCACAACCTAGACAATGGCACCTATTGCAAATGCAGGTCGGCAAAATGTCGGGACATAAGGATCGTCACAAAATAGATAGTAGAGAATCCTACAAGGACACCCAACTCAAATCCTAAAATAAACACATATGAAATCTGGAGCACGGTTCTGCTATCCCAAAAATGCCACACCTACGTGTTCATGAACCAAAACACTGGTTCGCAACCACAAATACAGGACTCTACTCCTGGGCAAACCCCCCACCGACACGGCAGACTCTGGCCGCGAGGAGCAAAACACAAGCAAGCTGCCGAATAGCCAAACCTGCGAAATCTCACGGCCACGGCGGGCAGGATGCAGTCCGAGAAGCACAAACAACCGGAAACCAAACACACAGCAGCTGAAAGCTCCCCGTTTGATAGCCGGCTTGTTCCACTTTAAAGTTGACCGTTTATATTACCACCTCAGAATTATCAGCTAGTGGAAGAAAGTGACACATGAGAACGTAAGAGTGATAATTTCCAATTTGTAAGTACTTATACTTACCTTTCGAATTTGTAAATACTTGTACTTATTTCTCGCTTTACGAGACAGACTACTCTCTTACAATACATCACCTTTTAATTCAAAAAATAAGTATTTATTTGAAATAAATACTTATTTTCTTTAGCGGAACGTGGTCTGTGCAAAGCCGTAGCTTACACAGAATATTTTGGCTTTAGGTGAATGCTAGATATGTTGTTATGTCAAATTTGATGTCTATGTGACCTATTTGATGCATTAAAGACTATCTATACATGCACTTTTATATGTCTCTTAAATTAAGGATTCGAATCAGATTTCTTTCGAGATTTTCCTTCTGCAAAAGAAGCAATAAATCCCCATAGATGTGAAGGATATTTATTATTTGGTGTTATTAACTTATAAAACATTTTAAAGATGCCTTCATATATTGTATGAAGACAGTTGGCCTAGCGATCATGTAGTTACTGCTAATATTGTTCTTGAAAGGAAGTTTTAGTTACTTCGAGTTCCATTTCAATTCGATTTTTCGTGTCCACACATTGAAAATTAAGTTCATATTTTAGCTCTTGGATGCCTCAGAGGTATGTATATGCTCTAAGACATCATTCCATTACAAGACTCCTAACATACTAAGTCTCCCTAGTCTTTGTTCATCTCTCTAACATCTACAAGCTTTTTCAGGAAAAGAGGAAAGAAAGATGAAGCTTGGGTTTGCAACTTTCCTACTAGTTGTGGCTCTTCTCCTCAGCTCTTCTTTCCTTGAAACCGCCATGGCTGGTTCAAGCTTCTGTGGCTCCAAGTGCTCGGTGAGATGCTCAAAAGCCGGTCGGAAAGATCGGTGCCTCAAGTACTGTGGGATATGCTGTGACAAGTGCCATTGTGTTCCTTCTGGGACTTACGGAAACAAAGATGAGTGTCCTTGCTATAGGGACATGAAGAACTCCAAGGGCAAGCCCAAGTGCCCTTAACTTTTTTGAGTTTTTGTGTCTATGCTTCTCCTTTGGTGGGTTGAGACATTGGCGACATGAACCCAAAATAAAATTATTTCATTTGTGATTGAAAGAATAGTAATTGGTTCATCTCACTATGGAAACTAAGGTTCTTCATTTGTGTTCATAAAGTGGTATGTTAGCCCTAAGGGTTAGACCGGTTGGTTGATGAGTTTGCTCTCCATACAATTAATTAGGATTTGATTATTGAGGTCAGACCGCAAGAAAATAATTAATTTCTTGTAAATCTCCTAGTCCTAGGGCGGATGGCCTGCCTGTGAGTATGTGACCGAACCGGAGAGAGGATTAGTCGGGGTGCGCATAAGTTGACCCGGACAACCTTAACAATCCAACCAAAAAGTGGTATGTGCATGGCCGGCCTAAGTGCCTAGCCCTTGATGTGGCCCAAAAGCCGAAAGCTGTGAAATATTGGAAAGATAAGAGAAAGCCCTTTGCAATTGCAGCACCTAGATGAAAGGCCTTCTATCATTGATTCAATTATTGTCTTGGCTTTTCTCATCTACAATTGTTTTAGGTGGGCGCTATTCGCAGCGTAGTTCTTGCTACTCGCAGCCGATTAAAACTTTTATCAATTATGGACAAAAATGCCCTCATGCAATTTGACCATTATACCCCTAAGATATCATGTTATTTGACCATTTTACCCTTTAAAAATATTACATAACCCCTTACATACAACCCCCAAAAATCATCTCCTGAGATTTCCCTCCCTCCAGCCCAGAACGTGTCCTCCCTCCCCCATTCAAACTCCTCCATTTTCATCCCTACCCAGCTGCCATCACCCACCACCAGGCCCTCCCGCCAGCAGCCAAGTCTACCTATCTTCCTCCCCTCCTCTTCCTCCTACATTGTGAATGGAAACCTCGATTGCTTCATCTCCCTCCATTGATAAACAAGAAATAGGTGACCCATCAATACACCATGATTTGGAGTCGGAAGATTGTGCAAAGGAAGTTGAGAAACAAGTCACAAATGTTGTAGTGACGGAGCAAAAATCGCAGCAAGAGGTAAGCCCGCTCTCCATTTTCAATTTCAGAAGCCCTCCATTTTCAATTTCAATTATGGCCCGACACAATTGGACACACAGTGCCAAAACTTTACTAATTTTTTGGATTCTAATGTCTGAATTGTGTACAACCATTCGGATATTAATATCGAATATTGTCAACATTGTTGGACTCTTATATCCGAATTTAGTACCAGTTTTCAGATATTAATATCTAAATGAAACTGTAGAGAATCTGCACTTACAGTTGGACACACAGTGCCAAAATTTTACTAACTTTTCGGACTCTAATGTCTGATTTATGTACAACTATTTGGATATTAATATCCGAATATTGTCAACATTGTTGGACTCTTATATCCGAATTTAGTGCCAATTTTCAGATATTAATATCTGAATGAAATTACAGAGAATCCTCCACTTACCTGGTTTGTCTTTGGGTGTTACAGGGTGATACTTCAACACTTGGTAGTTATGTAGAGCCATTGACTATACATACTTCCACTCGTCCTCCATACGATTGTACGGAGCATTTTACAACGGAGACGGTGAGTGTTTTTTTGATAGAGTATTTATCATGTGCAATCTTATATTACGGGCTATAATTTTTTGTTATGTGTGTGTAGGTTTTTCCGTCCGATGAAGCGTTGGTAGATTGGATAAGATGCACTGGTAAACAATACGGATTTATCATTGTCATTATGGGTTTTGAGAAATGTATTAAGAATCGCACACCTAGGATGAGGTTTTCATGTGAAAGGAGCGGTAAGTATAGGCCATTTGTGAAGAAGGTTGATGGGAAGGAGGTAGCTGTGAAGAAGAGAGTGCGGTCCACGGGCACCAAAAAATATGAATGCCCATTTGAATTGAAAGCTGTAAAGGGCAATGATGGTTGGACTGTCTCTGTCCATAATGGCACTCACAACCATCCTCCAGCGGTGTACTTGGAGGGCCATTCGTATGCCGGGAGGTTGTCGGCAGAGCAGACTAGCACAATGGTTGATTAAAGTCCGAAAATGGTTATAAATCTCGGATATTTGTTTCTGAAATTATTGATCCAATTCGGACATTAGTATCCGAATGGTATTATGCTATCTCATAGTTTTCATTCTGTTCAGAAATTAGAATTCAATTAAAGGTGTGCAAATCAGATATTAAAGTCCGAAAAATGGTATAACTTTCGGATATTTATTTCCGAACTTAATTTTCCCCGAATGAATGGGCTGTAATGGACGAAAAAGAGTATGGATTAAAGGGGAGTTTGAAAATCAACTCCCTTATTTATTATTGGTTAAAATGGGATGTAATTATTCATCGTATAACGTGCCAACATGAAAATATATATATTTGTAGGAATTTTATTCCTTGTAAAACGTGTTCGTGTCCAAAAATTCAATGATGCTAGCATTTTTATGTACTAAAATATGGGTTATGTGGAGCGAATTTATTCCTCGAAATACGTGCCGACAGGACTATTAAATGAAACTTGAGATTTTTTCCAAATAAGGCTATAATTTTGTGTAGAAAATTTTTCGACATGACTGTTTCAATGAAATTTCAAATTCCCTAAAAAATTGCAACGGGTTATCTAGTGTACAAAATGGATGATCATGCCTGAAATGGGTCACCTCATAGCATCCGTTTTTCAGGCGCTGGTTGTCTTCTTATCCAATCATCAATGTCTTACGTTCCTCCCATTACGATATCCGCCCCTTCCCCCTGAGAGTCGAGGTTTGATTGCGCTCGGACATGTTAACGGCGATCACTTTGTAACGGTACATTTGCGACCAAATTCCCCCATCCCGCCTATTGCAAGGAATTGGTATATACATCACTACTCATTCGCGGATGGATGGGATACACAATATTCAAACAAGATCGAAGAGTTTAAAAACATAGTGGGGAACGATGTGGCAACGACGGACATAATCAAACTAGATTAGGTTGGCTTGAAGGACTTTTATGTAAAATTTTAGTTCATAGAATCTTATTGTAAAATATGAAATTTATGCAAACCCTTTTTCTTTGGTAGTGTTCTATGTTTGTCTAGAGCATTGTCGGTTCGTATGGCACTCCTCATTTAAATCTAAATTTTCACATATGAGTATTGTGTAGCGAATTATTTGTGCCTATGAAAGTATCAAGAATGATTCAAATCATAAAATTTACGTTTTGGTGCCCTACGCAGCATTCATATTTTCACGGTATCCAATTATCACAAATATCCTAATAGTTATCCGCAATAAAACAAAAGTCATTCCACCACGGAAAGTAGTCCATAAACCATGGCCATAAAGTGTCCAAAATAAATACAAGGCCATAAAGTCCATCAAAAACAAGTAGTAGAACACCAAGTCTCAAGTACGGTCACGGCGCCGGCACCTAGTGTAACGACTCGAGTAACGATCCGAACTAGGGCCTGCTATGCTCACTTCAGCAGCCTCTGGTCCCCTCAAAGTCCTCTGCACTTCAACAAGTGCTTGTCGTAGTTCATACGGGCAAGTTGAAGTTGTAGCCCTAGTCCCACCCAAAACACTGTCCAAAATGGCCATAGCCGTTGCATTGCGCTCTTCCGCACTCTCGGTATACGGCACCTCTACGGGACGAGGTGAGACCCTGAAGTGGGAGACCGTCAAAAACCAAGGAAGGTAGTCGGGGTGTGAGTCCCACGGGACTCCAGGCTGAATCCGAACTCGTTTTTCCGCATTCATGACATGATCGCGCCAATTTTCCCATTGACCATCTGTGTACGCGTAGACCACATTGTACGAATGACTATTAGCGCCTCTACTACCTCGCAACGGGACTAACGGAGGCCCAGGGACCAACTGCACCATGCCGAACTGTCTCAATACTCTATCAGGTAGGTACAGCTCAAGGACGGCCATGGCACGGATGCAGCCCGTGTAAAAAACAACATCTGCGACTACTTGCTTGCGACCTGTGTATTGGTCAAAAATCACCTTCCAAAACAAAAACACGTTACAAAACATAATTTCGTATTTGAAGATAAGTACCCAACTCAAAACATACTTAAGCTTTCCACTAACCTGACTAGGACGTAGATTGTCTAACATCCCACGGTAGTGGTAAGTGGTCTCCATGGTAGTCTCCCGACGCGACAACCAACGTGCTGCCAATGGTAGGTCCTCCGTGTAGGCTGGGTCCCTAGCGTGTCGAAACATAGGAAAATGCTCCCGAATCCATGCCTGCATTTTATTACACATAATACATATAATTACTAATGAATAAATGGAAGATGAATACATCACAGTTATGAATGTGTTCGAGTTCGTATCCAAGTCTCACTCATAGTTGTTAATGTCCCGTATCCGTGTTGGACACGGTGTCGTGTCCG
The DNA here is from genome assembly GCA_018127125.1 of Rhododendron griersonianum. Taxonomy (NCBI): domain Eukaryota; kingdom Viridiplantae; phylum Streptophyta; class Magnoliopsida; order Ericales; family Ericaceae; genus Rhododendron; species Rhododendron griersonianum. The sequence goes on from CM030798.1 coordinate 29,376,468, forward strand.
TATCCAAGTCTCACTCATAGTTGTTAATGTCCCGTATCCGTGTTGGACACAGTGTCGTGTCCGTATCCAAGTCTTGCTCAGCCTTCCTCTTCCTTGCAGAAACGGTAGGAGGAACTCGTTTCATTTCCTGTACATTGCAGACAATACATTAGAACTGTAGTTGTCAAAATCGTACGGTTCACACAAAACGATATGAATCTATACATGAGCAATGAATGCTTCATAACAAGCAGAATTAAATCTTGTACCAACAAGAGAACACAATCAAGCCTGCAATGGAGTGTGGATATTCAGATCCTGTTGTATAGACGAAGTCATATAATAGAAGACATAAATTAAAGATAGGAGGATCGGATACTAAATTCTGAATAAAGATAAGTAAATCGGATTCTAATAACCGAAATAGAGGAGACTAATCAGACTGTAATGTCCAAATGGGGTATAAATATTTGGATATTAAAATCCGAATGAGGCAATAAATTTTGGATATTACATTCTAATGAGCTAACAATTCAACTTTCATAATATTCATATAGCATGTCTACAACCCAATCGAAATTTAATATTTACCCATTTTGAATAGTCAAATATAGACAATATGTGTATCATCGAGTTGTAACACACTTATAACTTATCAAGCAACAAACCACCATAAGCATTACAAAAACTCATTAGAGGGAACTAATCGGACTGTAATATCCGAATGGGGTATAAACTTTTGGATATTAAAGTCCAAATGAGGCAATACATTTTGGATATTAATTTCTGAAAGACCTAATAATTCAACTTTTATAATGTTCGAATAGGGGCCAATCAAAAATTAAAATCCGAATGAGGCAATCAATTTTAGATATGAAAATCCGAATAGGGGGCAAACAATCAGACTTTAATATTCGAAACTGTGGAAAACAATTGGACTCTAATGTTCGATCAAATCTGAAATATACGAAATAGCAACGTGTACTTACTGTGGGTTTCTCAAAAAAAATTCAAACAAAAATCGAACAAAAAAAAACCCGCGTAATAACAAGATTCAAAATTTTACCGATGTTCAACTTCGAAATAGTTGGTGATGCCGGCGTGTTGTGCTTTATTCTCACACCTCCTTCGCCTCAAAGTTGTATTGCTATTGTGGTGTGGTGAGAGTGGTATTGTGGTGGTGACTGATGGAGGAGAAGAAGAAACGGGGGAGGAGCGGGGGAGAGAGAGAGAGAGAGAGACGGGAGAGAGACGGGAGGTGGGGCTGTGGGGTGGGGGTTGGTGGTGGCGGTAATGGTTCGACTGGAGAAGAGAAGAATGAACTGGACTGGAGAAGACGAGTCTCGGAGAAGACAACCTAGGTTAGAAAAGAAAAGGGAACGAACGTATACTGAAGAAGGAATGGACTGGGTTGTATGTTTTTTGTATAGAAGGGCAAAAAGGGGAGTTCAGGGATAATTTGTTGGCTGCAAGTAGCAGTTCCTTATAAGGTGGTGGTTTGTAGGTAGCAATCGACTGCGAGTAGCAAGAAGTGGGCTGCGAATAGCGGCGACCTTGTTTTATGCTCAGGGAAGGCCTACTCCTTTTAGCTAATAAAGGGGCAATTTTTTCACAAAAGGTGAATATATATATATTAATATTATCCTCATGAGAGGCCTTTTCCTTTGGGTAGTATTAATGCCAAAACTATTTTTGTTGGTGCCAAAACTCTAATGCATAAAAGTCTTGTACACTGCACATGGTACATACTTTTTATACACTAGAGTTTTGGCACCAACAAGAACAGTTTTGGCATTATCATTACCCTTTCCTTTTGGTTATGTAGTAGCCGTTTTCAAAGTGTCTTTTTCTTTTTTCCCTTCTTTTGTGTGTAAAGAAAGGGCTCTGGATCCTCTGTTCGAAAAGTATCATCTCCCTGTCTTTTAGGCCTCTCCAAGCCGCATAATGTTGTTTAACTTTTGGTGTGAATAGCATGTTGGCATTATGCTCTAGGTGTGAAAAATTACCCTACACAATTCTTTAAGTTGTTATGCATGTAATTCCGAAATATGTAAAGAGGAGTACAAGTGAACTATCCAGAAAATGACATATGCTCCTCTCATGAATCTCTCTCTCAGTTGCTGCTTACGAAATTTTGTCATTACGTTGTGCAACAGAGAGAGTGATTTGGGAAAGGGGGCATAAGAGCATCTCCAGCCTTCACCCATTTTTTTTCTCAAATTTGAGTTAAATTTTGGGTAAAAACCCATTTTGGGTAGGCATATCTCCAACCATCAAACTCAAATATATATACATTTTATTCTTAATGGCATAATCATAAATAAAGGAAAACAATCAAATCCAAAATGAGGAGACCTGGTACTCTTCTCTCTCCATTGCCATCTCTCTCTCCCTCAGAATCAAACACAAAAAAAATTTCACACAAAATCTAGAACCGGACACAACCACAAAAGACAACTCTGAAACTCGTTCATCATCATCGGAGAAGGCTAGGAAAAGAAGACGACAACTCTGGGGGACCCAAGAAGACTTAGAGGTCACAACACCACCGCCACTTTCTGCCTCGCCTCTCAAACTGCCAGCCCTCGGCCTGCCGCCACTGCCGATGAGGTTCTCTCTCCTTCCTCCCTCCCTCTTTCTCTCTCTTTCTAACTAGCCGTTGGAGAAATGGGTCAAGGCAAAAGTTGTCCCAAATTTGGGTAAAGAAATAGGTAAAACCCAAAATGGGGAAGGGTTTGGGTCAAAGATTGGAGAGAGATTTTTATAATTTTTGCCCCATTTTTAAATTTGAGTCTTAAAATGGGTCAAGGCTGGAGATGCTCTAAGAGTTTCAAGATCCCCTCTTTTTTTTATCGGCGGAAAGAATTTTATTAGAAACTTGATAAAGGTACATTAAGGGAAGAAAAGAAAACCTAAACCCTGATATTGATATATGGGTAAGGCTGTAAATGAGTTGAGCAGCTCGTAAGTTCGGCTCGGTTTGAAGGATAAATGAGCGAGCTCGAGCTCGATTTTGCAGCTCGTTTGATAAACAAGCTAAGCTCGAACCTAGGACGGCTCGGCTCGAACAGGTTCGTCTCGGCTCGAAATATATTGGTTCTGCTCGGCTCGGCTCAGAATATATATATATATATATATATACACACTTTTTTTAATTTTTAAGGCTCTGTTGACGAATTCGAGCTCGTCGTTTATTCCAGACCGAATACTGACGAGCCGAGCTCGAGCCCAGATTTTTTAGTTTTTAAGGCTCTGTTGACGAATTCGAGCTCGAGCCGAGCCGGCTCGTTTATTCCAGACCAAATACTAACGAGCTCGAGCTTTGTACATGCTTGGTGAGCCGAGCTCGAGCCTAGATTTTCCGGCTCGATTCGAACTCGAGCCGAGCTCGAGCCATACGAATTCTGATCGAGCTGAGCTTGAACATGCCAATATTTGGTTCGACTCAGCTCGATTACACCCCTATACATTGGATAGGAAAAAGAGAACTCCCAATAAGGCATTGGAAGAGAGAAGCATGGAAAAGAAAGAGGCCCAAAACAACAGGCCAGAAACAGAAACAAAGAGGTAAACCACACTAAGCCAATTAAATCCTAAGTAGTGCACCAGATAGCAGCTTCAGACCTCATATCCTCAAAACAACAGAAGCGTCAAAATGATTCTCAGCCTGATAAGATTAGCAGCCTCAGGAGAAGAAGTGGTAACCAATCACCAAAGTGAAGGCACAAAAACATAGCAGACGTCACAACAGCAGCAGCTTAGAATGAAGGAACAAATCAGAGTATGCTCCAAGTTTTCACCACAGATGCACATCACTGAAGACAGATTCCAACACCTCTTAGCCCTAAGAATTTGGAGTTGACAAGAGGGATTTATAGCAACAGATAGAGATAAAAAAAACTGCATTTACCACAGGTTAAAAGGATAATGAACTTCCAGAATGTGTTCAAACATAGTAGCTTGTTGAAAATTTAATGAGCCAGACCACATCGAATTCAAACAGCTTAGTTTCTTTTACTGCCATACAAACTTGTTGGTGGAATTAATAATGTCGACAGAAAATTTCTAATAGTTTCAGGATCAAGAAATGGCGACACTGAAAGAAAACAGAGCGTTAACTTGCCACTGGGTAGTCCAGAAATGGGTATGTCTATGAAACTTGTGATTCCTCCTGCCGGCGGCCTCACACAATTCAAAACAGACAATAAACTGATAGCAATCATTAATGAAACCAGGAATTTCAATTCCTACATGCCTTTCTTCTGTCAATGAACGAAATCTAAAAATCAAGATCATTGTTTGGTTTGGGATTTGGGATTTTGGACTCTCTCTCTCTCTCTCTCTCTCTCTCTCTCTCTCTGCACACGGTCTCCAATAAATTCTCTCAAGTCTCAATCATTACTCTCATTTCTCTCTCTCCACTCAAAATCCAAAATCCAAATACCAAAACGAACAAGCTAAGTATTCGAACCTCAGTTGTCTCCTAAAAACAATCTACCACATCATACGCTCAAGATCACAGAATTAAGCACGAAAACCTGGCCTAACAAAATATTAGGGGACAACAAATAAGGCATAAAAACAATCATTTTTCCTCCTTAATCAGTAAAAACACACACAAAATTGAAGAAAAAATAATGCACCTTACAGATTGCCAATCAACAACACACTGGATCATCAAAAAGTTGGAAGACATGCATCTCAAAACGCCTAAAAGTACCCATGAGAATCTCACATCGCGTAACTAAGGGTACAAAATAAAAAGAAATCCAAAATTTGACAGGTGAAAACAAAGGAAAGAAAAAGAAGATGACCAGCTAACAAAACTTGCAAGTTCCTCGGTTGCAAAATCCGCTTTAACTCATATCTTCTAACTCAGAACTTCATTATCTTTCCTAAAATAAGCTAATGCATACTTCCACTTCTCGCCTATCCACGAATTTATCTGTATAAGTTACTCATGCTCGCAGTCCTCCTTGTTAAACACCTGCAAATTCAGAAAATTATCGATTCATCATTCATCATTACTAATAAAAACACGCCCATCTGCATATTATCAGTTTTGACTCAAAACTGATAATATCATTTTGACTCTAAACCAAAAGAACGTATGCTAATGGGGAGTACCCTCATAATAAAAACACGCCCAACCACAGCTGGACAGCCCCAAAACAATTCTCTAGTTGTAGTAGTAATCTAGTTCTCTTCCATTGAAATCCCGATTGACACAGAGAAAATAGTAGTCAAATACGTTCCCACTTCTACTGGCTCTATGAGATTAGATAAGAGATGATCGATTTGACCCAAGGACTCCAGTAGTCTACCAGCGACTATACCGAGAATTAACCGTATGTGCAATATATTGATTGGTTGCGAAGCATGATAATTTATTCAATGTTTCAGGGCATTATCACATGGTCCTTTTTTTTTTTTAAAGTATCACATGATCCTTTTAACTCTTCTAAGTACTATCCATTACAATTTCCAAGGTGTCCATCACAAAATGTGTAAAAGTCACACAAGTGTGTGCTGGAGACAGTGAAGAGAGGGTTAAGCCACCGAGTGACAATGCTCTGATGAACTAAATAATATTTTGTAAAATCATAGAGCACCTAAAGGAAGATATGGGTAAATAAAAAAATATACTCCCTTCATGCCATCCTCAGCTACTAATAGTATTTCAGTTCCATTACTTTTGCTGAAAAGTGATTGCAACTTCTCTCTGAGTCTCCTAATTGGGGGCTGCAGATCGGTAGCCATCTAGTGAAATCATACATTTAATTGACCTGAATTTGTTAAACTTATCTATGAGGTTAGCTAGCTTTACACAGTTGCGGGTCCTGAAATGGAACTAAGCTATTGCTAGATTTCCTTTATGTCTGACCATTGTATGTACGCTATAATCTAGCATTACCAAGGACTCACACGGGTGTATCAGTATTTACAATGTTAATTTATGTACCTGTGTGTCTATTTAGACTTTTCTGAAAATTATATTTCTAATGTAAAATTCCATGACTTGAAGTGCTGATGGGAAGAGCAGATGATCTTAGATTGTTTCAAAACAATGCGGATGGCTTCATTTGTTCTACATTACCTGGAATTTTTCATGCTCAAGTTCAATACTCTATTACTCTCGAGGTAAACTTTCTTGGAAATTACTAGCAGAATCAATTAAGTTCACCATACCGTATGTTGAACATAATTTATGGATTTAGTCATATGCCAATCAGTAAAGAAAACTAATATCATATGTGGATCCTAAATTTGTAAGAGGATCCTAAATTTGTAAGAAAGTAAAGTTTAATATAAAAATTCATTATTCGATTATACCGAGTCATGTATTAGAAACTTTCAGTCAATTTTATTTACATGTATTTGTCGGTTCCTTTTCTTTTGCTGCACTCCATCCATTGGATAAACTCGTGACCAAGAAAAGAAAAAAAAATGCCCATCGGATAAAGGGGATAAACTAATATTCCAGCAAGCCAGCAAAACAGAGATGTGGAACCTAAAAAAGAGTAACTATTGGGGTTAGTACCCTTGGATACTCCTAAAATGTAATGGATGCTCCACAATAGTTGCTGATTTTGCACCCAAAAGTACACTTGCAAGGGAGTGGCGTTAACAAAAAAGAGAGTGGCAAAATCAGCAGCCAAATTTTTTTGTAAGTTGATATTTAAAGTATACCTTAGGGTTTTCCAGTTCATATAGGACACTTTTTAAAAAATTGGACAACAAAATCTCGAAATATTATTGATACCACGTTTTCAATCATGGCATCATAATGCAATGTAAACTGCCATATACGCGTACCAAATCCAAAAAACTTGTGCCTTGTTCGTTTCCCTTTTGAAAAAAAAATTCCAACTCAAAAAAATACTCATTACTCCTATCTCCAATCATTATTCTCATTTCTCTCTCTATCCCTCTCCAATCATTACCCCTACTTCCAATCATTACTCTCATAAAAAATATCTCAAAAATTCCTCAAAAACTCATCCAAACACAGCATTGGTGTATTAAGAGTAAAATTTGATGGATATATTCAAATAATACTATGGGAAAATATTTATTTGGGTAGGGCCGGGGCCTCCACAACCCCCTATTACCTCTGTTGGCGCTCATACTGGAAAGCTATAATAGATTTTCCTTATGATCAACTCACAAATGGATAAAAGCTAAGAGAAATGAAGTAGGACCATCATGGAGGGGAACAACAGAAGGAAGAGCAGGGGAAGAGAAGTGCAAGAACAGTGAAGAGGATCAGTATACAAGAGGGTATCATTATGTCAACATTTCTATCAGTCAGAATTCATCAGTCCTGCGGCTGATGGCAGAAGGGAAACCTGCCGTAAGGGGTTTGAGGAATAATTGTCCTCAAGGGTTTTGGAAACACTACAGACCTTACTACATACATCAGATTTACTCATCAACATTGCGAGAAAGAGGCATTTGCAGAGTTGACCAAAAAAAAAGGAGCTACAAACAAGTCTAAAGGGGATTGTTTTGACACTAGAAGGGGTGGTGGGAGTTGCAACTTTCCTTCTTGTCTTTTTCTTTCCTCTCATTTTTTCCTCATTTGCTTTTCCCTTTTTCTTGAATATGCACGCTCTCTAATACAACTTTTTAATAACCATAAAAAAGTGACTAAACTCATTTCTATAAAAAAAAAAAAAAACTGGTAGCTTGAGGGTACTTCCTACTGCAGGCTTATTAGAACTGAATGTTGACAGGGTCTAGATGTGCCAAACTACAAAGAAATTGCGTTCTGCATTCAAAGAGTCACATTTGCATGGAAATAGGAATTAAGGATTTTTATCAATAGTCTACAACAACAACAACAACAACATAACATAACCCATCTAGTCCCCAATCATTGGGGGTATGGGCGGGGGATGATTGGAGACAGACCTAACATTTGGCAATATATGCACAAAGTGGCTGCTCTCAGAATACCACTGAAACAGTGGCCCCCCTAAACCTCCAAGAACCGAGGAGCTACAGGGACGTTTTGTTGTAGAACCATGCCCCCAAATCAAAGCCAAATGGCATCAGAGAGGGCAAGCCTAGAGACCCAAATCAATTTATGTGCACATTACCATGCTTCCTTCATTGATAGTCCAGAGCATCGGTATGCACAATTTTTTTTATCAAAAGTCTGATTAAAAAAAAAAAGAAGAGGAGGACATTAAATGTTCAAAACTAATAACAACAAGCCTTTGTCATAATTACTAGGGTCACCTTCTTAGCTGCGTCGGTCTATTTCCTGAAGTTCGTTTTGTTAAAAGCTGTGTCTTTTGTAGTATGAGGTAATCATGCCATTTCTTACTGTCATGTGCTTCTTGTGTTGCCTTTATTTCTCTTAACACGATGAGTCAACAAACATGGAACAGTTTGCCCCTAGTGCGTTGTTCTTCTCCTCTATTTGAATTCTCACAACGTACCCTCATTTTTCGAGCATGTTGTTTTCTTAATACTCAACTGCATAAAACATGTTTTCTACCATCATTTGGGAGTACATTTGAAAGGGAAAGCACACATTCTTAAAACAGTTGGCCATTTCTTTCTCCCTCAATTTCCAGCTCAATATTCGTTGCATATAATTGCTTATTATACCACACCACACGACGACCAAGAATAAACACTGAGTGGAACAAGAGAAAATAGGAAAACGGATAACAATATCACAATAACTGAACACTCTATGACTGCTTTTGGATTTTCAGCATTTGACTAAACTAACTACTTTTTTTTTTTTTATGTATAGCAAATTCTATGAGAATCAATCCATTGAGTGGAAAAACGTATATTGACAACACGAAATCAAGTTTTGTAAGAAATTACCTCCCACAGGAAATCTGCCTGAGACATGAGCTTTGTTCAGTGCTTCTTTTTGCTCTTAGATTTGGAAGGGTTCTTCCCATATGCCCAAATTCTATGAGGTGGGAGTGTAAATTCAGCTTGACGAAGCTTTCTCCTGCTTTTTCTGGATAAATTGCTCTTATCACCATTTGATTTCTCCACGTGTGCTTCCTCATTTTCTTTTGGTTTCTTATGTTCAACTCTCAACTTCTTATCCGTTTTCTGCCCATTCGATATGCCATGAAGATGCGGCCTCTTATTTCTAAGCACCTTCCATTCCTTCTCCCTATAAGGAGCAATCTTCTTCAAGGAAACATATTGATTCAACTCCTTGTCATCCAACCTTAAAATCTCCTCAGTACTTAGTCCAAACTTCTTCGCACCAACCTCTCTGTACTTAAACCTTGTCTTCAAATCCTCTATTGTATCCTCATAGTCCAATTTATAGTACTCCTCCAACTCCTTCTTAATGACCTCCTTCTCCATCTCTGACATTTTCCTCTTTTTCTTACCCTTACCCTCTTCATTCACTGCTTCTTCTTCCATCTGTTCATTGGGAACACCATTTTCCGCTCTCCGCTTTAGTTTTCGCTCCCTAAAAGCTAAGAACCCATCACCAGAACCAGAACCAGAAGCGGAAGCATCATCCCAACCTTTTGGAAGTCCAAGCAAGTCATCTTCTTTATCAAAATCTGGTTTTTCCAACTCATCTTCGTCTCCATCACTCCCAAACTCAGGGTCCACATCCTCCGCGCCATAATACTCATCATCGAATGCTTCTTTCATCTTTCTATCATACTCCTCAGGATCAAACTCTTCCTCTAAATCATCCACGTCCAACGGGCAAACCCTGTCTTCCCCAATCCCCGCGGTATCCATGATCTTCCTCAGCTTCTCCTTCATCTCTTTCTTCTTCAAATTCTTCAAATGCTTCAACTCCTCTTTCCTCTCAAACTCCGCCTGCGCCATCCTCTCCTCCTTGCTCTTCCTTTGAGCCTTCCTTGCGTTTGTCTTCTTCCTCACCGACCCCTCCACAACTCGCGAATGACCCAACACCCTATCCCCTGCGTTCTCCTCGTGCCTGAAATTATACCCCCTCTCGTAATCCTCTTGCTTCCCAACCTCTTCCTCGTCCTCCGACAAACCCAAATCCTCATTCCGATTCAAACCCTTCACTCCCTCACTATTACCCTCATCACCGACCCACATCCTATTCCTAAAATACTTCTTCAAAAACTTCTCATTCTCATCCAAATTATCATCTTCCCCAAAAAACTCATTCAATTTCTTCTCAACCTCGCCCGTATCATCATCGTCGTCGTTGTTGTCCCCCATACCATTCCTTGCTCTCTCTTTCAACAATTCGCCACCATCATCCTCATCCAAAGCCGCCTCAGCCGCATCCAGGAACTCCCTCCTCAACTCCTCTTGCTCCTCTTTATAACTCTTCACCCTCTTCTCCTCCTCCTCCTCATCATCATCATCATCAAACTCCGCCCCCTCCTCGATCAAATGCATCGCCGCCACATCCTTCAAATATATTGGCTTCTTCTTATCTCTTTTTTCTACCTCCTCTCCTCCGCTCTCGTCTTCAGAATCGAATAGCTTAGCCTCTTTGTCCCTCAGCTCGGGGTCGTGGTTCTTGACCTTAATCAACGCGTTCAAGAACTCCAAATCCCTCTTCGAATTAGTTAACTCGTCCTTTTCCGCTTCTTCGGAGTCCGATCCGTCGGAGTCGGACGAGTCCGAGACGACGCCGTTCTTCTTGAGCTCGTCGAGTTTTTGCAAATCCTCTCGCTTCTTGTTGTGCTCGTAACGGCGGGCGAACTCTTTGTTGATTTCGATCCTCGATATGTCTTCTTCGTCAGACACGTCGCTGCCCTCGAATAGCTTCATGCCCATGGACTGCGATAGACGTTCAAGCTCAGCAGAAACTGAATAATCGAACAGAATGGGGATAATCAGAGCAAGCGAGAAAATGGATGTGTAAACTGTAAACAAGCTCGATACATTTTAGGGTTTAGTGGATTCCAATTGACGTGAATTCGACAAAATTAGGGTTTTACGAAAGAGAAGCGCAGCTGTATTTTTATTTTAGTCCTTTTTGGAGTAATTTCACGAAATTAAAATACTCCTATAGATTTTTCCCATCATCTATATATCTATAAATACTACTGAAATCTCTAATTCCGTCCCGTTTTGGGCTATTTTTTAGACCGAACCCAATTATTCGGTTTGGATATTTGTCAACCGGAACCGGTTGAAACACGACCGGTCTAGTTTCAATTGGTTGTGCGGCTGGTAGGGTGCGGTGGTCACTGGTAGATTCAAGAACCCAAACAAAACAAAATATAAAAAATATATATATTATTTCTTCTCTTTCTTACACTTTCTATCGTTACTAATCAAACGAACCCCAAAATTCTCAATGGCAAGAATAATCAATTTCGGAATCTGAAACATAGATGAACTTAAGGCTTTTCGTACTTTGTATGGTTTTCCGGATTTGGGGCTATCAAATAAGGGGCTGTGATTTTATTTTTGGGCTACTATATATGAACAGAGAGGGAGCGAGCATACTTGGACGTAATAGATATAAAGTTTATTCAGAAATGCTAGAGTTACAGCAAATTCTGTATAGTAGCCGCGCTCGTCTTGGATCTCAAAAAGATGATCGGAGCTGCTTATTTTATTCAAAATATATTGTTTAGGGTCCCTATTAAAAATCATCTCAATCCGATACCGGTAAGGGCGTTTTCGAATCATACAACTTTGCTTCAGAAATTCAGGCCAAATTCTGAAGCAAAGTTGTATGATTCGAAAACGCCATTACCGGTATCGGATTGAGATGATTTTTTACAGGGCCTCTAAACAATATATTACGAACAGAATGAGCGGCTCCGATCATCTTTGTGGAATCCGAGATGGACACAAAATAGATCTATGCACGGCTACTGTACATGGATTGCTGTACCTGTAGCACAACTGTTAATGATATCACCTACGCACATGTTCATTGGATAGCATAAAGATTGATATATTTTCGAAACACATTTAATCATAAGGAAAAAGTTCATAAAAAAGATATACTCTAGTCCCGATTCATTTTGATTGTGTCTTAATTCAACGCCATTGTATTACATTTTTTTTATTTTAAAAACATGTATCGCCTTGTTTTAGATTAAGCATTCGTTTTGATGAGAACAAACTTAAAAACATTGAAATACTAAGTTATGACCAAAAGTTTAAAAAGTTCAACCGAGAATAATTAGAAAAAGCATAATTATTTGTACTGGAGTAGTTTTTATTTTGTGACCTTTTTGAACCTTTTCAACTTTGTCCTTTATATTTTACTTTTTTAATTATCCTCGTCAAAACGAATACCTATAATTTTTGGAGATTCACATTTAGAATGTCATTTTAGTGTATATTATTTAGTTTTGAAAATACACACAAGCTCATAATTTTTGGAGATTCCAGACAATTTGTTGGACTGAAGATGAATTTTGAACTTTTCTCATAGCATCTCCAATCCTTACTCCTTTCCCTACCTAAACTCAAATTTTTTGAAAAAAAAAATAGCCCATTTCCCACTCATTTTGAGTTTTACGTTATTCCATACTCAAATTTGGGAAGACCCAAATTTATACCTATTGCTCTTCACACCTCTTTTCACTTCTTAATATATACACAAATGTGCCATTTTGACTCAATGTTTGAGACCCAAAATTATGCCTATTGCTCTTAAAACATCGTTTGGAGGTTTTGAGAGAGGTTTTTTAGAATAATGAGCGGAGAGAAATAGATGAAATTTTTTTATTGGAGACCGTGCCCAAAAGTTTTGAGTCTTCTGTCACGACCCTGACCCGCCCCTCGAGGTCTTAATCATGACAAATGCCAGTGATTTCTCACTAAGGCCAAATCACAAAACAAATATCACCTAAACAAGTGATAATCAAAAGGGGCTAAAACATAACAGCGGAAGCAAAAGTCAACTTTTATTAATAGCAAACCAAAGTCTTACATAGATTTTACAAACCAAAAGATAAACCTCTCAGAGCTGTACTTACTTACAAACTCAAAAGCTAAACAAACCATATACAAGCCAAGTCATCATGAAGCATAACTTCCTATCTACAAGCTTCCAAATACACAACACATCTCAAAAGTAAACATGCCACCGCACTACGCGTCACTTCCTGAAAGGTGGAGAAGAAAATCCATAAGCCAAAGCTCATGTGAATGATTAATACTTAACTCACATGCCTTCCATGGACAAAGCAAAATAATTTGATAATATTTCAAATCAAAGAATTCAAATTCATAAGCCAAATATAATGCACATTCCGCTATTCAAATTCAAAGCTACCGGGCGTCCCCGGTAGTGGATAAGCCAGACGTCTATGCATTATCCCAAAATACACACCAACCTCAAACACCCTTGCTAGCCATTAAGCCGTCCCCTAGCAAGACCGGACGTTGGGAATGCCATTAAATAGATTCGCAAATATTTCACAAATAAGTCCACCTTCCATTGTTATCCATGGAGTACACAATTTGTAAAACATATTCAAATAAGCTCGATAAGGAAAACAATTTCAAAACCATGTGTTTAAGTATTAAATCACTCACCTCGATCCACGTGTTGACTCGAGCTTCCTAGAACATTCAATCGAAGGAAAACATGTTTAGACAATGCTCAATGATCCTATTCATGCTCAATCTAATATCCTAGAAGTATTTAAGTTCAATTCAATCTAAATAAATCATAACCAATTCAATTGAGATCCAAAAAGAGCCAAACCATATCTCAAAGATAGCTAACTCACAATTGTATTTCTAGAAAAATAATGGTGATTAAACTCTTAGTAGATTCATCACAAGAAAGAAAACAGATGATTATTTTTCAGCAAGAAACTTCATAGGACAGCCCAACTTTGAAAAATCACCATAAATTGTGCTTTTGAGGGTTTTTAGTGATTCTCGTGTCGAAAGTTGCGTAATAGGATGAACTACAAAAGTTGTGAAGGAACCCAAGTCAGATTCGAACCTTAAGGATGGAAAATTGAGTAAATACAGTTGGTTCGCGAATCTGTCACGTAACAGATTTCCTGGTTTCAACCCAGACTTCGGAAAATCACTGTAAATTCAATTCTTAACGGTTTCGAGTGATTCCAGCGGCAAAAGAACAAGCTTTAAGTGTACTTTCTACCATACGAAGGAACCCTAACCTAATTCGAAGTTTACAATAGAGAAATCACCTAAAAACCGAGACCCAGTTTGCTGTCAGGAAATCTGCTATGTACACATGCATCATACATGGAGATTGCTACTCAAATCTATGAAAAAGAGAGAGAGTCCATGTAAAATTCATCTCTAACTCCATAGCTAGGGTTTCATGGTTCCAAGAGTTCAATTCTATGGACATATCTACAAATTAAACAAGAAATCAAGAACAAGGAACATGGACTTACCAACACAAAGCTTCAATTTAAACCATCAAACCCTTTACCCTTGATTTCCCCCTTTCTTCTTCTTCTCTTCCTTCTTTCTACGGCTTCTCTCTCACTCTCTCTCTCTACGTTTTGCGATATGAACAAGGGAAGAATGTAGAAGCCCCTGTTTTGTTTTGCTAGGCTAGGAAAAATTATTGAGTGTGTGTGTGCCATATGCCAACTTATGTTCCAATCTCATTTAGCTAGCAAATTAAACCCAATAACCCACATATTAAGCCTAAAACACATCACATAATTAACTTAGAACACAATTAAAGACACGGGGTATTACATCTTCCAAACGAATAAGGCCGTTTGGATAAAAACAAATGAGTGTAGCATTGAAGAAGAGGTACCCAAATAAAGTTTTGGACACAAATTTTTTATCCGAATTTGAGTTAAAAACGGTTCAGGGCCGGAGATGCTCTCATGAATTGTAATGAACGCTGCTACAGGTACATCATTTGCTGTACAGCAGCCGCGCGCAGACCAGTTTTGCACAGCAGCCGCGCACAGACCAAAATTTGGTTGTACAGCAGCCGCGCACAGCCAAATTTTGAAGCAAAGTTAGATGATTCGTAAACACCCTTCCCGACATCGGATTGAGGTGATTTTTTATAGGGACCATAAATGAAGTATTTTAAATAGAATGAGCGGCTCCGATCATCTTTGCGAGGCCCGAGACGGACGCAAAACTGGTCTGTGCGCGGCTGCTGTACAGCCTTTGTTGTGCAAGCAGACTTTCTGAATTGTAATTTGTACAAGAATTCATAAGTTACTACTACTACTACGTTCTAGTTTCCAAACAAATCAAACTCTACTGGAGTGTAAAACAGAGTATAAAAATCGAGAGAAATTTATTCACGGCTCACTCATGAAAAAGGTTTTTACAGCCGCAACAAATTGCGATCATCCAAAAGTGTTTTAGATGGTTCAGATTTCTTTTTTCAGAAAAAAGTTTAGCTCTTTTCCAAAAACGTTTCATCAATACTTTTGGACGATTGCAAACGATTGCAATTGGCTCAGTAAACAATTAGCTCCGCCATTTTGAACAAATTTTCTCATAAAAACCTTGACAATAGATTTTTGAATCCGGATGGAGACTCTGTAACCGGCACAAAGAAAAGAGGGGAGAGAGAGAGAACAAAAAAGGAGTATAAAAAAGAGGGAAGACAAAGGAATCATGAGTCGGCGCCCATGTCTTCACCGACCAATAATATTACACGTCCCTTTTCAATGCCCCCCTCCTCTCTATTCCCCCTACCTCTTGGTCCTCTTCCCTCACCCACCCTATCTCTCTCCCTCCG
This sequence comes from Rhododendron griersonianum, assembly GCA_018127125.1. Lineage (NCBI taxonomy): Eukaryota > Viridiplantae > Streptophyta > Magnoliopsida > Ericales > Ericaceae > Rhododendron > Rhododendron griersonianum. The sequence continues at coordinate 29,392,114 of CM030798.1, forward strand.
ATTCTTTTGTTCTTCATCCTCTCTCTTCATAGGTCTCTTCCGTAAATATTTTTTACACATCGGAAGATGTCCGTCCATTAGCTTAGCTTAGGGTTTTGTTCTTTGATCTAGTTTTTTTTTTTTGTTTTGTTTCTTTTATAAACTCTGAGTTTCTTTCACGTTTCTTGAATTTGTTATCGGCTGAAATTATGAGAGGGGCAGTTGTTGAGCAAACTCATGTGGTGGAGAGGAGTGAGGATGCGGATAGTAATAAGAAGAAGAAGCGCCGATCCAATCGACGATCCAAGCAGAATTCTTCCGTTTCTGGTACCTATTTCCCGTGCATAGATGTGTATTGCTATATGTCCAACTTATTTGGTATGTTGTTTGAATAGCCATTGCTGTGATTTAACTGAGTTGGATGAACTGATCAGAGTTGACTTAGGAGTCTGTGTAATTGAGTTTTGAGACGGTGGGTGGATTGGAAATTACACTTAAGACTTCATGTTCATGTGTTGTGAAATGGGTGTTATTGTTGTTTGTGTCCTTATTTGTTTGTTGATTAGTTAGATGCTGTAAACAAGTGTGAAAGATTTCGTGGCTGGCATTGTTTTCGACGACAGTGGCAACTGCAGATATTGTTGTAGATGGGTCATTCATGTATTCAAATTGCAATTGTTCTATTGAGAAATAGCTATGCATTAATCAAAGAACAATAATCTACTTCTGAGTTACAACAACAATTGAATTTGAGTTTAGTACGTGTAGCAGAATCAAAAGCTAAATACCCAAGCTTTTAATGAAAGAGAATGCTAAATAATCACTTGCAGCTCTCAAAGTTCATGTATTCCATTTTTTTTTTTTACATAATATGCATGTACTTTTCCGATCACACTTTACCAAATTCAAAACCTTAAACCTGATGGAGACTTAAGACTTTGTTTGGTTTGGGTTTATTTGGTTTAAAACCTTAAACCGTTGATTTTAGTCAAAATGAAATGATTCTAAATCTGTAAGAGCTTTTTAGATGGTGCTTGGCTGGTTGCTATGTTACATGGACTCGGGTGTGAGTATCGGGTGCGGATGCAAGTCCAAGCGTCGGACCTTCCTAAACTTAAATCTTAGGATACGTGGATATGTGTCCCCAACTTGGGTACGGGTACGGGGACACGTCCTGAACTCTTGTTTGTATTATATATTGCATAATTTTCTTATATTATGTACCGTAAACTATGTTTACAAATGTATTTAAACAAGAAAGGGTTAAGAAAATTATGTTTTTGCTATTTCCCTATTTCCTGTTTATGTGAAATACTCGAAATATCACTTTTCTAGCTAATTTGATATTCCTTTTCTGTAAGTATCTTAACAATTAGAGGATCCGAGTGTCCAAAAGGATACGGGTGTCGGACACATCGACACAGGTACTTGAGCCAAAATGAAGGATCCATGTAACTTAGGCTGGTTGCCATAGTATATTTGAGAGATAGAAAGAGAGACTAGAGGGTGAGAGAGGGGAGTGCGGCAAAAAGACGGAAGGGAGACAAACTGATGGGGTCTGGAGGTTAAAATTATTCAGTGCTACTGTCTCTTGTCTGATGGTCATGCATATCTTGTGTGTTAATGGTGTCAACTATTGGAGAAACAACAAATATACTAGTAAACTAGCAGTAGTAGATTTCCCCCACAGTGGTGATCCCATGCTTCCTATACTAGCCTCGCCTCTGTATGGAGACACCGGACATGAACCTTTTATTTACTACAGACTGTCGAATTTGTATGGAGCTTCAAGGCTTTATTTGGTGGCTGAGAACTGAAGGAAAGAAAAGTCCCATTTTGAATTATGAGTAATGGTTGAACTGGTTGTACTGCAGATAGTGATCTTAGGTGAAATGTGGTCCTCTTTCTTGTCACTTGCTGTGTTTTCCGCCTTTTGAAAAGAAACAAACACATTAAAGAGAGAAATGTTAAGTTACCACTGTGTTAGTTTGGTTGTCCTATTTCTCTGTGACCATGAAAGAATTCTCCTTTTCTTGTGCGTTGGTGCCATGGTTGTAAATTGTGGAACTGACGTATGATACGGTATTTGGTTATTTGCTATAACCGTCATGTATCAGTATAGCAGTATTGAACTGGTACGTCTAGAGAACCGGTGACATGGTCATTCTTAGGTGTGGAAGTTATTCACATCCCCTCTAGAAATCAATGATACCCAGTTTTGACTCTCAAACCTTAATTACGCACATTTTTAGTTAACATATAGATTTCAAGAGTCCTTTACTAAATGGCTTACAGGGAATCCAATGCAGTCTAATGAATCCTACACTGCCCAGTTGTTCACTTTTTGTGACTTGAGGAATCCCCCACACTATCATAACTAATTTCATGCATAGTTTTGAGAACAATGGTTCGAATTCCGCATTGATGAGGGTGAGCTATGGCTTGTGGTTCATTTCACAAGCATAAAGAAAGCCTCATTTTAGTTCAACAACTTAAAGTTGCTGCCTTGCTGGTGTCTGCAAGGATAGATGTGCAGCATATGTTGTACCAGGTGGACACTTATTTTCCGTTCAGCATTTAGATTAATATATCGCACAGCTCAATCCCCATTGTTCGTTGGAGATTAATATCTTTACCCAGCTTGTTTACATGCGAATTTTATATGCTCCGGTGTACAAGTGTGTAGCTGAATTGGGAAGCCTAAAATCGTACACGTGCAGGCTGTTTGGTGATTAACTGGCTGACACATGGAACCTTGATTGTCGCTGAGTAGGAGATTTTGGCCGGTAATGATGAGACAATCGATTGTAGGTTTAGCAAAATTATTGATTTTGATCTGGATTCTGAGGTACAGAAGAACATCCATGTAATGAAAGTGGTTAGCTTACACAGCTTGTTCGGATTTTATTTTATTGTTTTTGTTTGTTTGCAGAAGCAAAAAACTTTTTCGATTTCAACTTAGGGATGACTAGAATGACTGGAAACACCGTGCTCTTAAAAATTTCTGCGTCTTCAGAAAACACGTTCTCTGAGCTGATACTTTAGAACACGCCAAATGAGTCATTATTTCTTTCCAATTAATTAAAAAGAGAGTGGTGCTTAGTATCATTGATCATATATTAACTTGCTTTGGTGAAATTCCACGGAGATCCCCTAATGTTTAAAACCGCCCAAAAACCCCCCCCAAATCTATAACCGTTGCCCAAGTGACACCCTTCCGTTGAAACACCATTAACTATCAATGACAAATGTTACGAATTGGATGAAAACACCCTTGTTGTTCAATACATAACCAAATTTCAACCGTTTTGCGCAATTCTTGTCTCTAAAACGAAGTTCTCGAAACGCTCTACAACTTTCATGAAGAATTGTAGACCTGAAAACCACTCTAAGTAGGATGAAAATGGCGGCTAATACAAGTCCTGTGTGCTGTCTGCCTGTCTGGAATGGTAATCTGAGTTTTTTTACAGAACTGTAGACCACGATAACTCTATCAAATCTTGACCATTTCGGGTGACTCTCGACGCCCTCTACAACTTCCATGAATAAACCGAAGCCTAAAAACGACTTTAGCTAGGAAGAAATCGGCCATGAAATGGGGTTTGTGATATGAATATAAATATAGAAATGGTGGGGGTGATCTTCCTCTTCTTTCTTCTTCCTCTTCTTATTTTTTCCAGGACTCCTCTCTCTCTCTGCGAAGCAAAAAATGAAGAAAGAAATGAGGGAGTTTGTTTCTCTCTTGGTCGACAAAAAAGGAAAAAAAAAAGAAAAAAAAAGAGATGTAAATAATGATGTGGGTGTGTGAATGAGAGTTAATGGGAGAGGTGATGGTTCGAGGTGTCAAGAGGAGGAGAGGAAAGAGGATTGGAAAGAGGGAACAAAGCATCCCTAATGGAATGGATTGGGATGATAGACGGATAGGTGGATGGGATGGTTAAAAGGTGATAATTTTAGGGTTAGTTAGTCTAGATAGATTTTTAGATTTTTGGTTAGTGGGGAAGGGGAAAGGGATGAGTATATGTATATATGTTGAATAAAAATTTATGTTGGTGATTTTTATGAAATTAAATGAATAATGAGACTAATGATAGAATAAATGTTAAGTAAACAGATTAATTTGTTTAATTAATATAAAATTTAGAATAACAATAGAAGTTTTTAATTGAAAAATTTAGGGACAAAATTAGGGTCGTTACAAGTGTGGGTGATTTTCATAGATGAGGGGGTCAGTGTGGGTGATTTTAAGGGGTAGAATTGTCATTTCTTTCATTCCATCAACCTAGTTAACCATCTTTTTCATTTCATATAGATGGGGGGTCTGTTTGGGCGGTTTTAAACGTTAGGGGGTCTCCGTGGAATTTCACCACTTGCTTTTCAACCTTAACTTGCTCTACATATATGCAACCTCTTCTTGTCCTGTCATCACGCTCCCTTATATTGGTAATAGATGTGTTCATGAGGTGCTAATATGCTATTGTTGGCTCTAATGAAATTTTTTTAATTTTTATTTTTGCGGAGCAGCCTGTAGTTCAGTAGATGAACTTCCTGCAGATTCATCAGAAGTTGTGGGGGGAAGTGGCACATCAAACGAGCAACAACTGTCCAGAGCGTCTAATATTGCTTTTAATTCTTTGCCAACTATGCGTGTGAATGAACAAGCGGCAACACAGGAGGGTATAAGTACGCAAAACCAGCATTTTTTTCCATCTGATTTTGGTGATCGAATGTATTCAAAATCATGTCCTGTGACGGTTACTTGTGAGGAGTCAATTGGGACTAAGGATTCTATTCTGCCTCGTCAGAGAAATTTTTTTGCTCTGCACTGGTCCAGTGAATCTGTTAATGAGGCATTAGAGGTCAGTCTGCTGACATGTTCAAATCCGTTATATTATGTTTTAATTTACTTCGTACTGTGCTGTATTATTTACCTTCTAAGGCCCTTGTGAACACATGGAGGTCTTAGAAGATCATGGAGAAGGATGTTAGTATTTTGGTGTTTACTTCTGCAGAAAGGTCATGTCTTTAAAGCGTTATTTCGGGTGAATGCTCACAATAGACTTGAGGTGTGTCACCATTCTGCCTTTCCCATTTTTTTTGGTCTGTTTGTGTTCGATAATGTACATATAATGCATGTTCTTTCTTGTGCTGTTAGGCCTATTGCAAAATCGATGGAGTTCAAACGGATATTCTCATTAATGGAATTCCAGCACAGAATAGAGCTGTAAGTTTGGGCTTATTCTTTCCCAAGTCTTTCCTGAATGAAGTGCCGTTGACTTCCATTGCCTTCAGATTCTCGTACTTTTTCCATTTAGTATAAGCATATGTAAACTAATCTATTATCTGATGGTTACACTCTTTTCATTATCTATTATAATTTAGTTCTGCATCGGGAATTTTACCCGATGGGTCACGGAGTCCGCATGTTCAATATGTAAATCTATGCAAAAACCTACATGCAATTGGTGAACCTCGTAATAAAGTCAAGCAAGGCGTATAAATGTCTAACTACTAGTACTTTTTCAGCCCATTGTGGACTGTCATACTCCCATATTGGGTGGTGGTAACAATTCTTAGATCAGTGTACTTGTGTTAGCAGTCGAAGTTTTGATAATTTTGGGTTGTATTACTCTTTGTTTCACCATTTTAGATGAAAATAACATGTGTTGCACTTCCTTGTATTTCCCTCTTTGCAAAGATTAGAGATTTATTCATTTTGCATTTTGTGTTATTTAGGAATATATTTACTTGAAAATATTTAGTCATTTATGTTCTGGGGAGGTGTTGGAGGTTGGTGTGGAAAAGTTCATGTGACTGGGTTGTGTGACTGATTTTAGGATTACTTCTGGCAGTAAGTTGGATTGTATTGTGACAGGATACACAATGGATGGTTATTATTGTTGTTATGGTCCGTAATCAAACTAGTGTCATGTTGATCTTTCAATTATTTCTGTTACATGTGGAGGTTGTACTTTCTATGCTTACATCTCTGTAGGGCGATGAATTTTTTTCTCTTTTTGATGGAATATGTTCTGTCACATAGGTGGAAGGAGACATTGTTGCAATTAAAGTTGATCATTTCTCATCATGGATAAAGATGAAAGGGTCTGCTGGAACTGTCGACAATTCTGGCCCGTCGGATGATAATAACTCTGCCTGTCAAGTCTCTGAGTTGGCTCGTGATAGCTCCAAAGGAAAGAATAAGGTAGATGTGGCTTATGAGTGTGTAAATGGTATAAATTGCTCACTTATTGAAGAGAAGGGGTTTCGTAATGTGAGTTTTACTCCCACCAGTGAAGATGCTGGTCTACGACTCATTGGACAATGCACATCTGTGTCAGGTTATAGTTATAGTCCTGTTAATGGACATTGTCCTTCTGCTCTGGATCCTTTGCATGCAGTTAGATCCAGTGACCGTAATGATATTCCTAATTCGGTGGAGAAGTTGTGTGCGATAATGGGCTCGTTCCCTTCAAAAAGACCAACCGGCAGAGTTGTGGCCATTATGGAAAGATCTCCTCGTCGTGATACTATTGTTGGTTTTCTTAGTGTTAATCGGGGCCTTGCTAATAAAGAAGTTTTAAAAAATGAAAGGAAGAAAAAGAGTTCATTATTACCTCCCAACCTGGAGTACATCATGTTGACACCGATAGACCCAAAGTTTCCAAAAATGATGGTATGTTTGAGAGACCTTCCTAAAGCCATTAGGAAAAGGTTGGAAGATGGTGATCAAACAATTGAAATGGAACTTGTGGGTGCACGAATTGGCGATTGGAGTGAAGGAAATTATGCCCCGCAAGCTTGTGTCATGCATATTTTTGGGAGGGGTGGAGAGATCGAACCACATATTTCTGCAATATTATTTGAAAATGCAATCCCTTCTTCTGAATTTTCAGCTGAATCACTTTCTTGTATTCCATCTTTTCCTTGGGAGGTGCCGCCTGAGGAATTAAAGAGAAGAAGAGATCTAAGAAATTTGTGCATATTTACTATTGACCCCTCCACTGCTACAGATCTTGATGATGCGTTATCAGTTGAAAGGCTTTCCAGTGGTGTTTTCAGAGTCGGTGTGCACATAGCTGATGTATCATATTTTGTTCTACCGAACACGGCATTAGACATGGAAGCTCAGTTTCGATCTACTAGTGTCTATCTATTGCGGGGTAAGTTACCTATGTTGCCCCCATTGCTTTCAGAGAATGTAGGGTCTCTTAATCCTGGAGTAGACCGACTAGCCTTCTCAGTTTTGTGGGACATAAATCTTAATGGTGACATTATGGATCAGTGGATTGGCCGCACTGTCATACGATCTTGTTGCAAACTCTCCTATGAAAATGCTCAGGACATCATTGATGGGTTGTTTGATGTGGGGAGTTTTAATCCCGCAGAAGATGGTGTCCCTCAGTTGCATGATCACTTCCACTGGTCTGATGTTAAAATTTCTGTGAAATGCCTTAATGAGATTTCCCTAAAATTGAAGGAGAAGAGATTTGATGACGGGGCATTGCGTCTAGAAAGCTCCAAACTGGTTTTCTTATTTGATGAAGATGGAACTCCTTACGACGGTGTACTTTCGGAAAGGAAGGACTCAAATTTCCTTGTTGAGGAGTTTATGCTTTTGGCCAACAGGACCGCTGCAGAAGTAATATTTAGAGCTTATCCGGATTGTGCATTGTTGCGCAGGCATCCTGATCCTAACTTGAGGAAGCTTAGAGAGTTTCAAGCTTTTTGTAAAAAACATGGTTTTGAATTGGACACTTCTTCTTCTGGTCAGCTTCATCGTTCATTAGAGAAGATAAGAGACGCACTCAAGAATGATTCTGTTTTGTTTAATATTCTTGTCTCGTACGCTACGAAACCAATGCAGTTGGCAGGATACTTTTGTAGCGGAGATCTGGAAGGAGAAAATTATTGGGGGCACTATGCTTTGGCTGTTCCATTCTACACCCATTTCACTTCACCACTGCGTAGGTATCCGGATATTGTAGTACACCGGACATTAGCTGCCATAACTGAAGCTGAAGAGTGGTATTTGAAGCACAGAAGAGTGTCGCGAAAACTAAACAATGGGAAGGAATTGATAAGAAGATGCTTCAGTGGTACTTGTTTTGACAAGGATGCAGCAGTATCAATTGAAGGTCAGGAAGCGTTATCTGCTGCAGCATCAAAATATGGAGTTCCATGCACGGAAGCACTTGCAGACATTGCTGCTCATTGCAATGAGAGGAAGCTGGCCAGTAGGCATGTCAAGGATGCTAGTGATAAACTCTACATGTGGTTTCTTCTCAGGAAAAAGGAGGTATTTTTTCTCCCTTTGAATGTAAGAGTAGTCCAAAATAATGGTTGAATGTGTGTGTAGAATATGTAATGCAAACAATAAATGCACTTACATAAAAAAAAAAAGAAAAAGAAAAAGAAGAGACTGTACCTTACTTTTACTGGGTCTGAACTCTGAACTTTTTCCTTCTTGAGGCTTTGGCCCAAAGTCATCCATGCAATAGCTAGAAAGAGGACTGGCTTGTAGTATGGGTAGGTTTTCGTTTTTCTCCTTGTGTAAAAACTGGTGTACTAAATAGAGGGTGACACATCTTTTACTTGCTAGAGGAGCTTTTATAACTATCTTTTATTCTAGTTTCTTTCGCCTCAACACCTTGTGTTGCGCACTCACCTTTGGTTACAAGTTGGATTGAGGTCTTACCCTATGTTCACTAGCCTGAGGTCAGCTAGGGATTTTTGAACTGTACCCAATCCGGAATCCTTTGCTTACGCCACTGTGCTTAGTGGTCTGGTTGGGCTGGCAAGTTAGACGAGTGGTTACTAGGTAAGCTTGAGGACTTGAATGTTAGCTGCTTGGTGAACTTGAATACTTGAACCAAAAAAGCTATTGACAAATATAGTGCGTTGCTGAACAAAGGTTCATTGGATTACGCAATCCTGTTGTGGGATGACTTTTGTGTCGAGTAGGCCATTTGGAGAGGGACACACATAGCATCTGGAGGGATAACCAATTGGCTGAATTCTATAAAAAGGAGTCGCTGGGTTATGGGCATCTAGCGGCGAGTATTAGCCAGTTAATGAGAAAGGTGATACCTGAGATGGGTGTCATTGTTTGGATAGTGTATCGCATGTCCAGAACTTCACTGATTGCATTATAGTACTACAACTTGGATAATTTGTTGGATAGTTAGGTTCTAATTTCTAATCAGATTTTTGGTTCAATGGTTTTGAGTATATTCATGATCCGGATTTTCTGCACATTGAGGTTTCATTTTTCTTTTCTTGTCTTCTATGGGTTCTTCTTGTTCATCTGTTTATCGGTGAGATCTCAGTTCTGACTCGATTGGCTCCTGATTATTAACCTCTCTTTTTCAGGAGTACTGTGCTCGAATTTGTTGAGAATTTTGCAATTTCCTTTTTTTTTTTTTGTGGTGGTGTTTTTTCTTCTCTCTTTTTGGTGGATGGGTCTAAATTTGATTTGATGGGCTCCTGATTGCAAGTTTTTTTGAGTGCTTTATTCAATTTTTTGGGTAGTGTATAGTTGGAATTGACCAAATGGGCATACTCGAAAGTCCAAACCCTACTTGCATTTCCGTCCCTCATGCATAAAGTTACAAATTAACTGTTTCTGTTTGCAAATATCTTAAAACACTTCTACAACTGTTTGCCTAATTGTTTATGCTTACTAATCTTATGTTCCATAAGCCAAGAGGCCTGAGTTCCCACCACTGAGACATCTCTATTTGTTTGTCTGGTCCACAAGTTTTGTTACATATTTTTACTGGAAAGATTAGTGCAATATGGTGGAATTAGTACTTCAAAAATAAATTATACTGCGCTTAGACTATGTGTGTTTTCCTTGTGATTTATCTTGGGGTTTTGCTTACCAAGAGTCGCCCTTGCTGGTTTGTGCCTTGTGCTACCCAGATTTTGTTGACTGAAGCAAGGGTACTGGGTCTGGGACCAAGATTCATGTCAATATATGTTCCCAAGTTAGCTGTGAGTAGTTCCCTTACCCATCTATGTTTTTATTTACTTTCTTTCTACAATTCTTTACTCAATAGTATTTCTATAAAGTTGTCTTGAGGCGTCCTGCTTATTAATGTGCTCCTAGATTGAGCGGCGCATCTATTACGATGAAGTTGAAGACCTAACAGCGGAATGGCTTGATAATACGTCAACATTGGTGCTCAATTTATCTTCACATAAGCGCTTCCAGCGGAGAGGTAGCCCGGGTAAATGGAGGACAGTTGAAGATGTTGCCCTAATTACCTGTCCATTAGAGTTGGCTTTGGATTTCCCGGGAGATGATGGTAACAATGGCTGCTCAGAGGAGAATATTGAACAGAAAAGTTGCTGTGCATCACAAATAGCAGTACAGAACACTAGTATAGCATTGCTGGATCCAGCACCTGGTTCAATATCTGGCATTTCAGATGCTATTGAAGTTGAACCTGCTGTATTCCCGCTCACGGTACAACTCCTCTCAACAATACCTGTCGCTCTTCATGCAGTTGGTGGGGATGATGGGCCACTTGATATAGGGGCAAGACTGTACATGAATTCATATTTTCGGTAAGTTGGAGTTTGGGGAGTCATATTAGGCTGTGTTTGGATATTGGATCTGTGAGAGGGCTTTGTGGAAGGAAAAGAACAGCAAAAGGGGAAAAAGAAAACAGCTTCACGTACATTTTTTCCCCCTTGTTCCTAATGCTAGTGTCTCCATAAATCCAAGATCAAACGCAGCCTGATTGTTGGTATGGCTGTTCTAAGATGTTGAAACAGAGTTTCTTTGGAACGGGATCTCAGTTGTAGATATGGTGTAGTCTACAGTTCAAGTAGGTTTGGAAATTGAAAACCTGTGGCTGATGCTGTTGGTTCAAATACTGGATATACGTCAGTGGGAGAATGCCCACTTGGTGGCTGTTTTTAGTTAAAGCTACTTGTTGGAATAGGCCCTTGTTTTTGTTGGGCATTTCCGTCCAGTACAACTTGGTTTGACTGTGCCTTTATCCGGTGTTTCAATGTGGTGCATCGGAGTCTAATCACCCGTTTTATCTCAAGTTTAGCTTTGTTGGACTTTAACCCAATTAGTTTTAATGTTGGGTATCCTATTGTAGTAAAGTTGATCTTGTATGCTTCTGAGACAGTGGTTCACTTTTGGCTGTCCAAGGGAGTTGACTCTGTGGTAATCTTCTTCTAGTTTCAACAACATGGCTTTGGTTTTCCTCGAGGTGAAAAAGATGGGTTTGTAGACCCTGTTTCAAAAGTTATGTTATAATTTGTATTGATTAAATGAGCTTGAGCAAAACTCTCTCTCTCTCTCTCTCTCTCACACACACACATTTTTGCTATTGTTCTTGTCAATGAACAGGTTTATTTTTAGAATTAAGTCTAGAGACCAAGAGTTAAACAAAGGAAGTAGCCAAGATTTAACACATTAGCAAATAAGACCTGCATTTGCATATCATAACCTACTGGATAAGCTATGACTTCATAGATCTTGATCGCTTTTGTTGGTTCAATATGTCTGGCACAGTGTTACAGTTACAAGGAACTGGAAGGCACTCATGATTGTCCCCCTACCAACAATGCATTCTGGTTGCACTCTCGTGCCTGTTCAGTTGCATGATTGTACCTCAAGATTCATGTTTTTAAAGATTCTCATTACTGTTGTGCTATTAAGAGTGTCTTGATTTCGGGGGCAAAAGCCAGTGAGCCTTTGAAACTAGATTCCTCGGTTTTCCAACTCCGAGATCTAGCTGCAACCTCTTAAGCTATACAGTAGCAAGGGTCTGTATGTGTATTACTCTCTCAACCTGATGCCATTTCCTATCGCCTCCTTTTCTCTGGTAGTTCTCTCACCAGCACATTTCTTTCTGTGGTTGGCTCCTAAGCTACCTCGCTGGTTCAGTTATGGCTAAAAAGAGTTAAGGTAGACAGAGAGCCTAACGACATGATTCAAGTCGCGTTATCCATTTAACCGCTAGTGGTTCACGCAGCTCATTATATATATCAAACTCAATTTTTTCTTCCAGTTATAGTGAAGCGGTGTGCGATTAGTGCAGCCTTGGTGGAAGTCAATAAAACCAAGATGGCCTTTTGGGTTGAATCAAATTATGACCTGAAAGAATATTCACTTGATGATTTCAAGAGAAGCTTTCATGCCATAAGGAAGCTGAAAGCATGGAGGTTGTACTGCTGAATCTGCTGAGGATATTTGGAATATGTTTTCATGGGTTTTGGCCTTTTGGGGTCTTTTTGGTGGTGTCAGGTTTGTGTCTGTTTTGTTGTCTGTGGTATTGGGTTGGGTCTGGGATTGTTTGGTTCTTGAGTTGGCTTTGAGTGTTGGGGTGTACTAATGGTTGAGGGTCTGCTACTTTTGGATTTGTAGGTTTTGTGTCTGATCTGTTATCGTTTTGTGTCTGGTTTGTGACTGATTTTGAGTCTGGGCTGTTGGGTATTTTTGGTCCTTGAGGATTGTGTTTTAGTTGGTTCTGTAGGGTTTCCGGTAGTGGTCAATAGGTTGTGTCTTGTGGGTTTGTTATTGCCTTCTGACTTTGGGGTTCGATTCGTTTGGTTACTACGTCTTGGCCCTAAGCTTGTTATTTGCAGTCCTTTGATCAACATGGCTGATGCTTATGATATTCTTGAAGTCTGGTGCTTCCTTTTCATTCATAGCTATCTTCCATGAGAAGGGTCTTTGCGGATTGCTATACTGATGCGAAGCCAAGAGTGATCCTGGTCTGGCTGGAGGTTTTACTTATATTGCTGAATGTGATGCTGCGTAGCTGCTGCTACTGCTACATCATAGGTGTTTGCTGGGGGCATCATTTGTCTGTTCTTCTGCTATGGATTGTTCTTTTCTTTGGTTTCTTTTAGTCTTCTTACTTTCAGTACTTTCTCTGTATTTTGTTACATCTGTTGGCTCCTGGCCAACTATAAGTTTTCTATTGGTTTCGGGCTGTGGTATGTGGGATTGGGTGCCAACATACATAGTCGGGATGTGATCCTATTTGCCTCTCTACCTCGCTATTATGAAAAGTTGTGTAAACCATAAATGAATGAACAAATATGAAGCAAGACCTACTCCCTCCCATCTCAGGAATAATTGAAGAAAGTTATCTCCAGTCACCAACATTAGCATGAAAAAAGCAAAAATGAATAAACAACACATAAATCGAGGGTGATGCGGATCCTTAGACGTATATGAGATGGAGTAAAGATGGATCAAGCTACTTATGAATGTAACCACAATTAACATCACTACGGTCAGGCTATTGAACATGGAGTCAAAAAGTGAATTACGAGTTGGACCAATCTGTGAATCTATATTTGTATTCTATATTATAATTTTAAAAGAATATTATTTTCCCTTTCATATTTGAGGTCCGTCGATGAAGCAGAAGGAGTTTTGTGAACTTCTGAAGCTTGAAATAAAACAGAAAGTTTTTTATTTAAGAATCTCATTTCTCTCAAGTCATTGAAATGGACTTGGGAAATGTGAGGGGCATGTAGTCCTAGAGCCCACAACGAATTCTAATACGAGGATCTGGGGTCTGAATCATTACTTTCTTGATCTCAATGAATAGATTGTTGATCCAATAAATCAACTTCATTGGATATCGATATCTTTTTTTTTTTTTTTGTCAATCGATATCGATTTCCATTTTACTGAACCATATTTTGTTAGGGAAAAAAGACAAGAAACATTGTGACCGTTTATTTTACTAAAAAATAGATATAATGAGACTCTTACTGACCAAAACGTTTGTCCTTTTTTCCTAAATGATTTACTCGTTGGACTTTACAATTAACATTTTGGATCTACTCTTTAATTGGTTGCCATTTTCCAAACACGAATATAGAACAGTCCTCAGAAATGTAGAAACCCGGTCCGGGATAGGCTTATCCCTGCTTTACTAGTGCCTAGAATTACCGTTGCAGCCAATCACCCCTGTCAAAATCCCTAATAAATCAGAAATATACGCGCCAAAATCTGTTCACGCCTGGAAAGAAGAACTCAGAAGAAGACGAAGAAGAAGAAGAGATTCTCCATAATTATGGCAGGAGCAATCGGATGGTACGGACCTCTGATCGATCTGTCAAAAGCTGCTTCTCACGTTGGTGATTACGTTCAGTTAATCGTTTTCGTCCACAGATGTACTCCTGTTCAGGTTTCTCTCCTCTCTCTACCATTCTACTTACATACATACGTATGTAACGATGTACTAATGATGTTGAGAAACCGGCCAAACCAACAAACACACGAGGCGCGAGGAACAATCAATTAAGGAAACAGAGAAAGTGTTGGAAAATATTATAAGATATAATATTTTATTTTAAGTATGTATGAAAATTGATTTATTTTGGAGTTGCATCTTTTCATTGGCACTTGTTCGATGTGAACGGACGTGTCCTTCACGAATAGACGTGCCTCTTTCCTTGGTGACTTTTCGTAGAGTTACGAGTTGACCTATAAATATTATTTCCCTCGTTCATTTTTAGGAGTTGATTTTTCCATTCATTCAAGTCCATTCATATGAGAGAGTTACAAACACAAGATGGTTCGCCAGGCCCTCCAATTGAAGTGCTGCCTTGGGGGGATTCCGATCAAGTAGTGCTGGGAGACAGTCGTCCAATACAAACCGTGAGCACCATAGCGGGGGCGAAATCTGTCTTAAGTACAGAGTGTCACACACAAACACTCGCCTTGACATCAATTTCCAGGTTTTGAGTTCTGATTTTGTTGCACTCATATTATCGGGTTTTATAACAAATAGTAAACAAATTTTTCCCACAGAAAGCAAGAGACACAGAATTTTACGCGGTTCTCCAGTTGTGTTGTTGAGTACATACCCGACCACCAATTTCTTCTATTCTATGTATCAAATGAAGAATGTAATACAGTTACATAACATCGGCTGCGTATTTGAAGTATCGTAATAGACGTGTCTAGGTTTCGGGAGAGTCCCCCCTGGACCCTGCGACCTGACTGAATAGCAAGCGAAGCGCAATTTAGATCAATTACACACACACACACACACTTGCATAGAAGAGCGTAGGTTTAAGCATTGAAGTGAGAATGGCGACGAAACACTAGAAGATACGAAATATCATGCGGAACCTAGCTTAAGTTTAATCTAGCGCTCGGAGTTCAGTTGTGGCGAGTGGTATTTCGATGTCTAGGTCTACACAATTTAATGTCAAGGGTTTTCGCAACGAGAGCAGCATTTTGCCGATTACTTTCTCTAACAATGTAAATCCGCCCCCTCTTCTGTAGAGTTTGATTTCGTTTAAGTAATGTTCTGCTTTTCGTGTAGTATAAGATGGCGAAAGGTGGAAGAGAAGTTATTAGGACAGACATTCAGGTTGGTGATGATACACGCCGTTTTTTCAATGTATCCATATGGCAAAAACAAATGGGTTCCATGGCTGTTGCTGGTGATATCGTCTTGCTGCACAGTAAGCTTCAATTTTATCCTCTTTTTTTAATTTTCATAGCGAGTACTTATGGCAGTTTATCTTGTTGAAATATTATTTTTAAAATACTCTACCCGACTTATGCAATCATTGACATGGCAACAGTGGACAAAAAATAGCTTAGTTATATATATAAAAGGAAATATCCAAAGCTGCAATGACTATTGAAATTTGAAACATACAACTTGATGAGCCACAAAAATGAAATTGTGGGAGGCGGTGATTGGGTATTGCCAAAGAATGGTGATTACAAATGTAGGAGAATCAGTTTGGATCCATGTGCGGAAAATTACTAATTGAAGCAGTCTAACTAAGTCTAGCAGAAAAGTACAAAGAGAACAAGGAAGATCCTCATGTTGTTTTTCAAAACCTAGAGAATACTTATGATAGGGTGCCTAGCGTAATGCACTTTTGTGAATAGTCTAATTACAAATTGGAATGATACGTATGTGAGTGAATGCACTTATGGTACTTTTTTTTATTACGAGTAGAGGCTTGTATTATATTTTTATCCTTGTTACGTGAACATCAAGAACATCGTGAAAATACATAAATATATTCTTTAACGTGTTCCCAACATGTCTCGTACACTCAATTTAGGAACTTTTTGTGTCAAAGTATTGGTGTCGTAGAGGAAAACTTTTGGAAAGCAAACAGCTAGTATTACCATGAGCCATGAGGTTATGCAAAAAATAAGAGTGCAGGTTGCAAGATTCCTCAAGGCGAGGAAATGATGTGAGATGACACGAAAAAGAAGAATCGCTAGTGAAATATGTTCTTTTTTTCCTGGTGACATCGACCTATGTTGTAAACTTTGTTCTTACTAGCCAAATTGTGTACTGACATTATGGAAAACTTTGAGATGTCTAAACTGTATGCCTGATTCCTAGGCTGGAACACTATTTGAGCTTCTGGAGTTGTATATCTAATGCAGTTGGTGGCTGCTGCTTGTTTTCCTTCCTTTCTTGTGTTGAAACTTTCAGTTTCTGCTACCTATTAAAATGTCGGTTAAAATTTCAACATCTTCTTCATACCAAACTTTCCAGTTATGTAGTTACACGGTAACACATATCCGAGGTATATTTCCTAGTTTCTGTTACATTAGCCTCGCATGTTATTTTCGGTTGTGCTGGTCGTTCAGTGTATAATCATTTTTTAGATTGCAACTAATATTAGCACTTCATGCGTCAATATCTTATTCTTGTACTTAGCCTTTCTATTCTATTCACTACGTTTAATGGGTATGTCTTATCAAATGTTTCGGATGGTATGTAGTATGACTAATTCTTGGCTGACATGGTATCTATTTACTCTTCGCAGACGTCAAGATTACAAGATTTGGAGATTTTGTTGAGGCCAGAACCAACCATTGCTCGTCTCTACAATGTTTAGTCCACCCTTGTGAATCACTTGTTTCGAAAGGTGTTTATTCTTTTCCCTCTTTTTTAAAGATTGCCGTAGGTTTTGTAAATAGACGTGGTATTATCTTCCTTTTAGTTGCTTAAAGGTAATTGTGGTTTGTATAGTCGAATATCTGGAAACATTATATTTCTCATCTGGAAGTTAGGGTATGACACTAACAATCACAAGTTCCATGGTATGCCTGGGTTCGATTCTACCCCTGCAAGTTGCAATAACGAACATTCATTTGACTTCATGGTTATGTTTCTGTTAATTTTCCTTTCTTGCTTTTTAAAATGCAAACTTACTAAACTCGATAACTGGGACGCCTAAGATGTTATCTTCACTGTTGAGGTCTGGACAGCATCATGGGTGAGTGTCAGCTGGGGGCAACAACAAAGGAAAAGCTTAGAAAAGTTATTGAATGGGTGCAGCAAGCTGGATCTATTCTTCACAATGTGCAATTTCATGGGCACCAAGTATCTTCTTTGTCTTGACCTTTTAATTCTTGAGAATTTCTCATGGTTGCATGAGATTAGTTAATTGCATGCAGACTTGCATTTCAAGGTTCAAATTTTCTGTTATAATAAGCTAAATTCATGGAACTAATCAGTTTTTTTTGGTACATGAGGAGGCCATAGCATAAGGAGGGAAATCTTACCTATGTGGCAAGACTTGGACACTTGTCCTCCTAACTAGGGACAATTTTTATAGCCAACCGAGCTAGCCCTAGCTGGTTAAGTTCGTGGAGCTAATTACTTTCATGGGAGTATATTTTTTGCCTTCAAAAAAAAAACAAAAAAACTGTCTGCTTTTTTTTTGAATTATTCAAGCAACTTATGTCATGCTTTCAGTTTCTCTTGTTAATTTTGTCTGTGACTATTCTCTTACATCTTAAATTGCTAGATTGTTGATCTGCTTGGCTTCTTCTGTCTCCCCTTAAATCTCGATATTACTGATAGTTATATTGCATAAAGCTTTTTGGAAAGAAAGGCGCCTGCATGCACAAAAAATGAGTATATTTTGGAAGGAAATGCCAGCTTTCTTCAGCTTCCTACCTCCATTAACTGCTGTATTCCGTATATGCAAAGTTATATAGCAGCGAAATTGAGCTATACGTTTTATAGATAGCTTATATAATTACATAATTGAGTGTCCTCAAGGAAGCATATTCTACTGTAGTGCACTTAGATCACGATCAAGGGTGTTGCTTTTTCACAACAATAAATTCTGGTCCTGGAAAGAACTATTTAATAAGCCAGTTCCATGTTTCATGCCTGATCTCCATGTTGGATGTTTACACGTTTGGAGAATTTTCACTGTGTATAAACTTACGCAGCATAAGGGACAACAGTCAATAAACTGGAAAGTGCAAGAAGAGAGATGTTCGCAGGACTGCTGTTCTCTTTTAGAAGTGTTGCATCTTACGGATTCCAGTAAGGCTACTTTCTGTGCGTTGATTGGCGAGATTTTTCTGCCACTGACCTGGAAGCATCTTCCTGAATCTGAGGAGGAGAGGATGTTCCTAAGCAGGAGAATATGCGCAATGGGAGATAAATATTTAACTGAAGATCTCATTTGTAGCGGCTGCCAACTATGCGGCTGTCCTTTGAATTCTGAGTTGGGGTATGGAGAAGACTCGGATCTGCTTTCAACAGTTTCCTGATTTGCAGTGATCCTTTTAGTTACTGAATAGCATGCCATCAATTATTGTTTCCAGGTCTACCTCTGACGAAAGCACCACTCCATTCTATTGTCAGAAGAGCTATAACAATCTCCACATAAGAAGCGTAATATACAGACCTTTCATGGTATGGCGTACTCACAGTCTACATTTGGTTTCTTCGAGTCTTTATTGCTTTTAATATGATGAATCTTGCATACTTTTCTGAAGGAGCTCACCAGGGCTGCACATTTAGTTGAATGTTCTCTAGACTGTCTACTCCTTGAAAATTTGACTTGGTTGATGGAGTTATGTGAATCATTATCTTGAAGGATCCAATTAGCATCTAACAATTAGGTAAATACATGAATTTCGAAATGTAGATTCTAGACATTCCTAGACTACCATACTTCATGCTTCTTAAACAAAGTACCCAATTGAGCTACGGCTTGTTGGCTTGTAATACTCAGTTACTTAAACTACAACAACAACAATAATAGAACCCATCTAGTCCCCAGTCATTGGGGTATGGACGGGAGAGGATTGGAGATAGACCTAACCTTTGGCAATATACAAATACCCAATTGAGCTGCAGCTTGTTGGCTTGTAATACTCAGTTACTTAAACTACATCAACAACAATAATAGAACCCATCTAGTCCCCAATCATTGGGGTATGGGTGGGGAAGGATTGGAAACAGACCTAAACTTTGATATTATATGCACAAAGTGGCTGCTTTCAAATACCATTGAAGCATTGGCCCCCCTATACCTCCAAGAACAGGCGAGCTAAAGGGACTCAGTTACTTAAACTGATGACGAAAAATTTAGTGTGGTAACTATATCTTGTAATGAAACTTGATTTCTCTGCTCATTCAGTGTGTAAGTTCACTTGGTGTAGAATTGGTATGTGTTATCACTATGTAATTTGTAGTGGCCCGAACTAATCAGCTCGGACCGTGCCCAACCCATGACCAAACCATGGGGCTCGGTCAAGTCCACTCGACAAGGTCCTCTAGGTCAAGACAGATTGGGAAGGTTAGAGTAGCCAACGCCATTGGGATTTTGATTTTATATATTGGCAAAATCTATTTTATGTTATAATAGAGAGAGTTTGGATGAAAAAATGAAATTTTGGATCAAGCACTTACACATATTGGATTGAGCTGATTCTCGCAGGGCCCACTCGATTTTTAAAAAAAAAATTATTGAACGGCTTGGATCATCCGTGTGCGACCCGGAGGTGGCCCTGCATGTCCATCGGTACCCCATCGGTATATGTATGGTCGGTACGTATAGCACTGTCGAATAAAGATGATCATTTATTTCCATATACCTATATCGATCAGTACATAAGGTCAATTTAGAGCAGTTATCAAAATCCATAACAACATACCCAAGTTTTTTTGTTTTTGATAACTCGGGTGTACGGGTCAACTTACACGCACATCGACTAATTTTGGGAGCCCAGTTCCACTGTCCACTAGCGAAAGCTTATGGAGTATGGACCGGCTCCAAAGAAATCGGCAACACCTGAAAGTTTTTAAATCTGAGACCTTAGGAGAGCGCAAACCTAAATGTACCCAAACTTTTAATGAAAGAAGAGAAAAACATTACCTACAGGCTACAACATTCAAGATTTATATTAGAGTCTCTTTGGAGAGATAGAGATAGAGACCAAAGTGCGCATGGCTGTGGAACCTCAAGGTAAAAATTATCAAGTGGAGGACATGAGTTTATACTAATAATGGATATGGGGTCGTACTAAATTTTATATTATCAGCTGTAGCTTTAATTTTTTTCTCCGTGGTGTCATGCGACCCCATGGATTATACATTGGCAGTCGCCTCTGTTTGTGAGGAAAAATAAACGGTTCCTCGTATTTATAAACTTCTATCCATCATGTAAGGTGGCAGTATTATTACATTTTTTGAAGCTTTTTTCTTTCACCAATGCTTTTACTTCTTTGTTTTACTTAATTCTGATTGGCCTGCTATACTTCTATAATATTCACACATCTCATTTCTACCTCAACATGAAGACGTAATTCATTTGTATATGTTTGAGGGAGTCCTAAGTGGTGGTTTAAGCTTTAAAACCACTTTGAAGAAACTTGTGCTTGTAATTTATGCCTCATCCTCCTATTTTGTATTCTTGGTACTGAGAAATCTCCGGCATCGCCCCTACTTCCTGGAACCCAGATGAAGAACACAAACTAAGTTGTTTTCTAATTGCTTGGTCGCCTCTCCTTATTTTTTTAACTCTTTTTCGTATTATTACTTTTAAATGTTGGCGATCTACCATAAACTTGCTAAGCATAGCTGATTCTGTGTCCTTATTTGCAGTTATACGTATGGGATGACTCAAAGTACATACCACTCCTTGTGAAAAACAAGGCTGCTGAACTCTTGTTTGGAAACATAAAAGCTGAGAGTGTACACTCATGCTATAGAGGACAGAAGCACGGCCAAACACCTAATCCAAACGACAGCCAAAACACCGGTCATTCAGATGCAAAAGGCACAACTCGGTTAAATGCTGCTGATGGAGGATTTGGCTTACTTCTGCATCCTAGGGCAGATAAGAGCTCGGGACAGAAGGAGAAAAAACAATCTGGAGTCCCAGATTTGTATTCGATTTGGTTGATATTGCTTAAACTATTGATGCAACAAGGGAAAAATAGTCCTCTGAAATTCAAAGTTACAGTCAATATGGCCAAAGATTGGGATAGGGGGAGGTTTGAAATGGTGTCTGTGTCTATACCATGTTTTGGAGGCTAGCCGTAGCATCCTCTGTCTAGGTTACTATTGTTCTTCAATACGTACTATAGAAATATTATTCTGTTTCTGTACACGTGAGATGGTAAAATTGTGATTTCACAAAAGGAAAAAAAGAACGTCAATGAGCAATGTGTGGTAAAACTATTTCCCTTTTAATTTCTTAATATCCTGAGGCCATCATTGATTTTCACATATGGCAACACAGTTTTTTCATATTTAATCATTGATTTTTCTTTGAAGAAAATCGCCTTTTCAATGGTTGTGGACATGTGGTCAGCGTTTTCTTTTGAAAAAAGGGCATCGCACAAAAGAAGTGTTCAAAGATGCAAATGATAGCGATTTTTAATTCATGCAGTTAATAAGGAAAATCTTTCGAACTGCACGTCTCATACTCAAGCTAGACAGTCTCATTTCCGCGTCCGATTGTGATGCCTCAAGACGGTATTGAGGCATCCATGCCCCAATTGTATCCAACCGTTCGATTAAAGTAAAACCATCAGTAACAAATTAGTTTTGAATTTGACCATGTGGTGGATACCAGGTCATAGACCTGAAGTTGTTCCTGAATTGGGATTTTATTTGTTAAATGCAGCTAAAGTTCGGTTCTTGAAGAAGGTAAAGTGCCTAGGATAATAGATAAAATATGTATTGATATCTGAAAAATATATATTAATATTTGTAAAAATATATTAATATTCATAAGACATGCATGGATATCTAAACTTGTTTGAAATTATTAACATATTATCCTCTTTACCTATTGGGCGGAGGTTAGCAAGTCCGGTACGTGGGCACATTTCCTTCAAAACCCCTAAAGATTCCCAACACCACTCATGTAGTACATGTCAGAATTCAACGCACCTGGACGCCCTTTGGAAAAATGCTTAGACCGCACAGCTCCAGACCCTCCCTTCTTCTGCCCCATACCCTTCCCCTAAATCTCTACAAAACCGTCGGTCTTTTGAGGAGCCGCACCATCACTTACCCAGCTACCACGGCCGCCATGTCGACCGTCTCTACCCGGAAAGAGGCCGTTTCGACCCAGGACCTCCTGCCCGTACAGGTATTAGGAAGTGGTCGATTTCTTGTTTAGATGCGTGATTCACGAGCTTTTATTGATGGGTTTGCTTCGAAATCGAAATGGGTTTTGGCCCTTGTTATGCTTTTGGCTTGATTTTTTTTGGGTTTTGATCCTTGTACTTTAATTTGCCCTGAATTTCTACCCTTTGATTTCTTTCCAATTTGTTTTTAGACATCCGTGTGATTACATTTGGTAGGCACTATGTAGATCTTTGGTGTAACACTTCTGTCTATCGGGCTATATTGCATACACAGGAAAAATGTGAAGAAGAATCTATCTGTGAATATTCATTCCCTTGATCTTTCTGCGGTGTTGGTTTCAGTTATATTTTACTAGCAACCGACTTTACTAAAACTTGGCACTATACAAAGAAATAGGACGTGTTTCGGAGAGAGGTAGGGCTAACATGTACCGATATACAACTTTGCGATCGTACTCGTGTAGAATCTCTAAACTGCATTATTTTGTTCGTACGTGCTTGTCAGAAATTAGGTACACGGTTGTGAATCTCATGGGCACGGAAGAGGTGGGTGGTTTTGAGCTCGGTGTTTGGCAGATGGCCCTTCGGTAGGAGGGGATACAAAGGCTCTTTGGCACCTTATGTTAGTCGAGCAGGTTTTGGGCTTTGTGTGAGCGGAATTCGCTACTAACCTACCGAATCATGTTTTGGAATGCATGTTCTTACATATGGTACATTGTACCTACATTCCAAAATAATGAATTTAGCGATCCTAAACAATCCCACAATTTTTCCTCTTTGTTTCTTTATATTTACTGTAAGAGAGAAGAATAAATTATGAAGAACCAAAACTGGAGTTTTGATAGGAAAATATAAAAGAAGATTTGTCCAAATGCTTCTAGAGATTTATTTTACATCAGTATTTAGCAAAGTAATAGTTGATTTGTCCAATGTTGCTCGCTTTAAATAAGTATAGTTTCGCTTTAAACTGTTGAGATGTGAAAAAAATTCAAGTGGGAGGTCGCAGAAAAAATTGGCCTGGGCGGCCGCACAAGGCAGAATGCAGGAATTGGTTTCAGTAAAATTGGCCCGGGCGGAAATCCAATTGGCCCGGGCGGTTTTGGCATTTGGCCCGGGCGGCCTCGAATTGGCCCGGGCGGTCGGGGGCGAGAAAACACGCGAATTAAATTGTTTTTAGGGTTTTCTATGTATTAGCTTGCTTGCACATATAAAAGCAAAGCTAGGGCTGCCTCCTATTGTACCTCTGACATATTTTCATCATAGTGAAACACCCCAACACCCCGTGGACGTACGATTAAGCAATCAGCTTAAGTCGGAACCACGTAATCTTTGTGTCTTGTTCTTTTCTTGCTTTAGATTGTTTTCTGTTCTTTGTTTGTTCTTCGATTGTGTGCATTTACTTGTGGGTTTGGACGTTCTAATCCCCAACATAAACAAGTATAGTTCTGAATCGTAATCTATAGAAGTCTACTCCCATTTACTGCAATTATGTGCATGTGGTGTATTGCCTTCCCATTCCCGTTCCTCGTATTGGATGGATCCTCATTCCAGGTGTCATAGCTTGGACGGGACCTTTGCTTTGGGGGGAAATGGGTGGTTGGAATAACCCCCACTCCCGTCTTGCCTTGGTTTTATGTGGGTGGTGCTTTAGAGGAGCCGAAAAGGGTGGTTAATCTGATTTCCATTAAGCCCCTTCTATCAGTGGTGGTTTCACAGCAGCGGGTTTTAATTGAAGCTAGCTGGAGGATGGAAATGCCTTGTGGGGGCACTCATAAGTCCAAGTCTCCAACTCTCAGCGGAAGAGGGTAGACAGGGAGCTTTGCACTCAACCGTAACAACATAGTTGTGCCTTATGAGGAGGAGATTGTGGGGAGGGAGGAAGGGTTCTTTACGTATGTTAAAATGAGGTTAAAATTACATCTGCCTGAACTCTCCACTATAAGTGGGCGAATCAGCTTAAGTATGTAGAATTGTAAGTAGTGGTTAGGTAGTGAAGTTTGAGGATTGAACCTTTTGCCTGCCCTATCCTATGGTTGGTGATCAAGGCCCATCAAATATCAGCTTTTAGGTAATGGGCATAGTATTGTATTAAGCTCTAATAATGTCTAACCTATGTCTCTTAGTGGAAAGACCAATATCCATCTACAAGCAAGTGTAATCACACAAGCAAGCTAGAGTAAACATGTATAAACAATTGGGTGGAACAAATTCATAGAGAGACTTGACCTCATGGCCTTTTTGAACCAAAGGCTCTGATACCATGTTAAGATATTAACATTAACTTAGCATGGTGTCAGAGCTTTGGTTCCAAGGGTTATTGGGTTCAAGCCTTGTGATATTGTATGTGAGAAACATGAAACAAAAGCAAACTCTCACAGTTCAGAGCCCAGCTCCTACTTTGAAGTTGCAGTTGCCATATTTCTGCACCTTACGGTATATTTGTTTGCACACCCTATTTGTTTGTGCACTCTGTTCCATGTGCGAGGCGAAGTCATGTGGGGGAGAGGGGGGTGGTTAGGTCCGAGATAGCTTGATGTAAGTAGTAAAGCCAGTATTCTATCATCTTAATAGTTTAGTGCAATTGTTGGTAACAACGTGGACAAAAACTTGTGTTTCACGTAGTCCGTATTTGAAGGGGTACAAATTCACAGGGAAGACATGAACTTAAGACCGTTCGCCCAACATGTTTATGTTAGTAAGAGGGGGAAGGGATGAGGATTTACCCTCACCAGTGCCAACACCCCACAGCCCATCCCTCTACCTCCTACATGTTTGGTTCTACATGTAGTTCTTGGCGGAAGGAAATAGAGTGGAAGAGGATCAGTTATTGGTACGGCAAAGTGGGGGTTCATAACTATACATCAAAATGCCCTTTCCTATGTGTAGAGTTGGTCATTTAGTTTGTACTACGTGTCTTTAACATCAACGACAAACTCACCTAAATCTTAAGCTTTTAGACAGAGAGGAACTTGCTAGACACCGTCTCTATCTCTCGCATTTGGCCTAGCTCCTCCACCCTTAGCGAGCCAAAAAAACTCTAATTTCTATGATGACAAGTATTGGTGAGGTATTGAAGTGGATCAATGGCTCTGATACCATGTTGACATTGTGGTGTGAACATGTTATCTGAGCTTTGGTTCTAAGAGTTATTTCGTTCAAGCCTTGAGATATTGTTGGTTTTGTCACCACCATGTGTGAAACGGAGTCATTTGTGGGAAGGGGGTGTTAAATAATAGATAGCTTAGTATAAATGGTTGTGCTCTTATTCTAGCAACTTAAATTTTGTTCCCCCTATTGTTGGGTAACAATTTGACTATGTGGTAAAAAAAGCCATGTGTGCCATGTACTCACAAAATAGAAAGGGGTACAAATTCATGTGGACGTACTTTAACTCAAGACTTTTGAGAATCATTGCTTTAATAATAATTCAAACATGGTATGAAAGCTTAGGTTGCAGGAGTTATTGGATTCAAGTTTCCGTATTGGCCATAACTCACAAGAGTATTATGTAGTTGTAGCAAGAGGGGGAAGGGTTAAGGATCTACCAGGTGTGAGATCAGAAATTCGTGGAGAAATTTGAACTCGAGACCTTTTAGAATCAGTTGTGTGACACCAGGGTGAGCTGCTAACGTTTATTTAGCATTGTACTAGTGCTGGTTTTAAGAGTTACTCTGTTGAAGTCTCATGATGTCATCCATTCATTACAGTGGGTTATCTTTGGAATGCTATTACAAAGCTCTTGCTTAACTTGTGTTTGATAAGATTGATACGAGATCCACTTGGACCTTATCATGTTTGTGGGTAAATATTTGCCCATTTTGTTTCTTCTCCGTTTTTTTTTTTTACTTTTCGGTATTTCATGCTCCTATAGTTGTTGCCTGTTGGTTGTGGTTGCCAAAGTGGTAGCTGACTCGAGGGTTTGCTTTTTTGGGGGTGGCAGTTGTGGCATGAATTAATAGGTCTTGCAAAGACCTCTAACCTTAGTCAGACTCCTTGGTATAATATATGTCAGTTGTATACTTCTCATTGAGGTTTGTGTGGATTGTTTAGGTCTAACCTTGAATTCAGGTCTGCTTGAGGGAAAATCAAGCCTAACTAAACCAAGTATTCGAATATTCAATGTAAAGAATGTACTAAATCAAGTTGAATCTCTACTGATACAAACCAGCAATATGGCTCATAACACCTCTAACTGAATGCATGGGCCTCATTTTCCAGTAGAGCTTGAAGAACTTTACTGCACAACCACTTGCCTTGTTCGTTGAGTGCTCTTAACCAGATTTATTTTCCGCCTTGACATTTTAACTCTTATTCCCTAACTGGCACATGATTATGAAGTCCGCATCCTTGTTTGTAACATAGACATAAATTGAGCATAAATCATAAACATCCACCATAGCGAATTAGAAATTCAACACACTCATGCATTTGTATAGTTATCATATCACATACATAGATCTATCATATAACTTTGTTTGATAGTATACATTGAACTTATATCTGAACTCACAAGATTTTGTTGGAAGACAAAGCTTGGTAAGTTCCTTTTGATGGTTATATTCTGTGCATTGCTCGTCCTCACATGATATCTTGACCCAGTTCCTACCTTTGTCGATAAGCGACTATTGCATGCGGACTTTTGTTTGATTTGTATATTTAAGAAAAACGGAAGGAAAACTTATGCAATGTGTCAGAAAAATGGTAAATTTGATGTTTTTATATTTCCTCTTCAAATTAAGGACATGTTTACAATGTTTGAGATACGTGTCTCAGTGTCCAGAAGGTGGTGGTGTCTGACATGATAAGGGAAATAAACTTTTCAAGGCTTCTATGTCTGCAAGTGTTTAGTATTTTGGGCTTTTTAAGTGGGTTCAGCGCTTAAACTCTGTGATATCGAGTTGCAATTGTTTGAGTGCCAGGTTGAAGATATTGACCCTTCAGCAATTAACACGTACAATTCTTTTTCAGGTTGCAAAGCGATTGGAGAAGTTCAAAACTACAATCTTCACCCAAATGAGTATGCTTGCCATCAAGCATGGAGCAATAAACCTGGGGCAAGGGTTCCCCAACTTTGACGGTCCAGAATTTGTCAAAGAAGCAGCCATTGAAGCCATTAAAAGTGGGAAAAACCAATATGCCCGTGGATATGGAGTCCCCGACCTCAACTCGGCTGTTGTCTCAAGGTTCCAAAAAGATACTGGACTTGTGGTGGACCCTGAAAAAGAAGTAACTGTCACCTCAGGGTGCACGGAAGCAATTGCTGCGACTATTTTAGGCTTGATAAATCCTGGAGATGAAGTGATCCTATTTGCTCCATTCTACGATTCTTACGAGGCCACTCTTTCAATGGCTGGTGCCAATGTCAAATGCATCACCTTACGGCCTCCAGATTTTTCAGTACCTCTTGAAGAGCTAAAGTCCACAATCTCAAAAAACACGCGTGCAATTCTTATAAATACCCCTCATAATCCCACTGGCAAAATGTTCACTAGGGAGGAACTCAATACAATTGCATCTCTCTGCATTGAGAATGATGTTTTGGTTTTCACTGATGAAGTTTATGATAAGTTGTCTTTCGAAATGGATCACATTTCCATGGCTTCTCTTCCAGGAATGTACGATAGAACCGTCACTATGAATTCTTTGGGAAAGACATTCTCCTTGACGGGGTGGAAGATTGGGTGGGCCATAGCTCCACCACACCTGACATGGGGGGTGCGCCAAGCACATTCATTCCTCACTTTTGCTACCTCCACTCCTATGCAATATGCGGCAGCAGTGGCTCTTAGAGCCCCCGAGTCCTACTACGAGGAGCTAAGGAGGGATTACTCGGCAAAGAAGGCGATTTTGGTTGAGGGGTTGAAGGCTGTCGGTTTCAAGGTGTACCCTTCAAGCGGGACCTACTTTGTGGTGGTGGATCACACCCCTTTTGGACTAGAAAACGATGTTGCATTCTGCGAATACCTCATCAAGGAAGTTGGAGTTGTAGCAATTCCCACGAGCGTGTTTTACTTGAACCCGGAAGACGGAAAGAATCTTGTGAGGTTTACCTTCTGCAAGGATGAAGGTACTCTGAGGAGTGCAGTTGAAAGGATGAAAGAGAAGCTATCGAGGCGTTGATAGTTTGTTCCCAGACATTGTTAGACTTAGATGAAGTACTACTCCTCAATATTGGAGGGCTTATATAATAATTCTGTATTAGAGGTAACAGTTATCCTTCTTATAAGGTCAAGTTGTACGTATTGCTACAACTTTTTGAATTTGCAGCACCAATTTGTCCCCAGACATTTGTTTGATCCTTAGTTGGGAAAAATATTAGCTGGGAGTGAAGTGGCAGAACACTCTGAGCATTCTCTATTTCTTTGACCTCAGGAGGATAAATCATCCTGTTATTTATACGCCTTGTCCAAAATTTGGTGCGGATTTTTTTTTAATATATCTCTAATGCAGTTTTATTGAAGTTGGTCTAGGATTTTTTGGACCATAGAGCCATGATGCTAACTCATTTCAAAAGCAGAAGTCAGGTGAATTGCATTTTTTTTTTCATTTTAGTTTTACGCTACAGTGCATTAGTGACGCAATTATTTAGTCGATGGATAATACTTATTATTACTATGTCACACAACCACCTTAGCTTGGTGGAATGATCCTTTTTTATTTGAACGAAACTAATGTTGTGTTTGGAAGTTGTGGAAGGGAGGAGAAAAGAAGAGAAGGGGGGAATTACACAGGGAAAGGTTAAGAGGAGGGAAGATTTTCCCTTCTCTCTTCTCCGAATTCTGATTAAGGATCAAACAAATGCAGATGGTAGGACAGGTAGAGCCCAAAGCAAAGGCCTGTGCTGGAAATGGAAGTGGAACTAGGCCAGATTGTACTAGAAATCTTCTATTCTGTGTCGTCCATCTCCATTCTGAACAAATTCTCTGGCTCAGAATAAAATTCTTCCGAGAATTGCTGATCATCCTCAGCAAACCCTTGAAACCACCGTCCAAAAGAAGTTGTCCTCCATCCTATTGGCAATCCTGTTTCCCAGCAGCTAATGGAGAAACCTTTGTCATTACCTTGATCAGCAAGCCTATTTCTATTCAGCTTTTTCCAGGTTACACCATAAAACATCAAGTTTATGGTTCTGATCTTCCAGGGAAAGATTTGTTGTTAGGCTTTGGTGTTCTTCAAACATCATCAATTCATTGGGTTTTTGTGTTAGAAAAAGATCATGTTGTTACAATTTCAACTCTCTTTCTTTTCTCATTTTTCGATTCATTGGGGTTTTTTTTTATTAACAGAACTATGGTTAGCACTTTGGTCCTAGCCCTAAGCAAACTTAAACCTTTTATATTCCTACATTGTTACATACTAGTATAGTTTAACTATTATTCTTTTATTTTCCCAGTGTGTCATTTTTTTTTCTCCCAGTTTTGCAAATTGAAAATCCAAACCTAAAAATAGGTAAACACAAGATAATATTTGTCCAATAACTCCAAGGGGTTTGCCTTAGTAGGCATGAGAAAGCAAATAAGTATTTATCCTGTATGAGGTCCGCATGTTCGAATCCAACATTTGTCCATTCGTTAGTTTTAGAGCCCCGAAATTAGTCGAGGTGCACGCAAGCTGACCCGGATATCCGATAATCGAAAAAGAAGAAGATAATATCGGTCCAATGGCACCTAAGGCCCTAAAATACCCCCCTTTTGGGCAGGAACAAGAATTCTTCATTTGATAAAAAGAGTAGATGAAAATTTGTAGGAGAACATTAGATCTTAAAGGATAGGTTTCTATTGTGATTATAGAGTAAATTTTGAATTGTTACATCATTACTTTCAAAGTCCTCATAAAGGTTTGCACACTAGCCTATAAAAAGCCAAAAAAGTAAACAAGAAAGTCATCTCTCAATGAAGTAGTTAGTGGCTTCTGAAGCCAATACAATGATACATATAGCAATGCAGGCACAGTAGAGATATAAAGCCCTGATGGGTCAATCCGAGTAACACAACAAGGCATTGCCCTCTCTCTCTCTCTCTCTCTCTCTCTCTCTCTCTCTCTCCACAGCCACAGTTGGCCTTGCACATGCCAAACTTTTCCTGTGTTGCTTGGCAATTGGCATGGAAAATTCAGAGTTCCAGTAAAATGAAAAACAAAAGAGACCCCACCCTACCACCGAAAGCCTCCTTTCTTCTAAGTTCTATCCCCCCCTCCCCACTTTATACCACTCCATACACTGTTCTCTTTTTTCTTTCCTAAAGGTTGGGATGGGAAGACCAGAGTTGAAAGGAGCTCCCAACGGGCCATAGCATGTTCGGCCAGTGACAAATACGTGCTAACTCATCAAGTTTGGATGTGGTATATATTGTACTTGTCACGCGCTACTCATGTTGAATCTCATTAACTTTTAGAGCAGAGACAAATTACTTTTATGATGAGGTGTTATGACCTACAAGAGGCATGACCATGGCCCATCAGTGTGGGATATCACAGTGCGTTGCAATGTGGGGTCATATAGAGTATATGGACACTCAAACCATTACTACCTTCGTCCCACATGTTAGTCGTGTTGGGAGAACGCAATTTTTCAAAGGGCATACAATTGATGCATGTTTCTTTAGAAAGTTTCATCAGATTTTCAACATTGCTCATTCTTTTTACTTTTAAAACATTATTTTTTAGTCCTTTATGAATGTTACTCCGTAGTATCTTAATACCTTTTCTATTGACCTTTTAAAAAGAAATACTAGTACGTGAGATTGGTCCCCCAGTTTAGTCGAGGTGCTATAAGCAGCCCAGACACTAGGAATGACCCCCCAAATTAATCGACGTGCGCGTAAACTGACCGAGCACCTGAATTATTTAAAAAAAAAAAACCCATACTATGGTAATTTCCTCAGAACTTAAGAACTCATATCACCATTCTCACTTACCATGTCTATATAAAACTCAATGCTCACACATAAGCAACTCAACGTCAACTAATTTTTGCAATTACCAAGCATGAATTTTTTTCTTGAAACTGATTTAATTAATTTGGATCAACTTTGACCAAAATAAAAATTGAGCAATTGGACGGAGGTGAAAAGGCCGGTAATAATTGACATATGGCAATAAATGCCCCCCCAGCAAATAAATTAAAAGAGACGGTTAAGATGAAAACGACTCTGACATTCCGTTAATTACATACTTAAAAACGAATGCAGGCTAATTAAATTAATGTTACCATACGGCCACAAATTATTTAACTTAATTCAAAAAACGGCTACGATCAAATATATGAGATAGAGGTAATAGGAAATTAAAATCAAATACCACATTAATTTTAATCACGCAAGAATGGTGACGGCAACAATAGTAGTAACATCTCAATCATCCCTATCAAACATCAAGGATAGTAGTAACTTAAACAAAAAAAGAATCAGCTTCGACAGAGATGTATAACGCAAAAGTGCATTAGCAACGATGAGAATAAGGTAAATTCGTATCTCTCTATATGAAAACAATCGAGTTATCGCAACTGGTTAGAGCATAGCACGTCCTCATGAGTTCGAACCTCACATGTAAACCAAAGATGAAATTAGTCATTCTGAATACGGAAAGAATACCGACACAGATCTTTAGAAACAGACAGCCTGCACAGATGAAATTTGGACCTGTTTTGAGTCCTACAAAGATGATCAGAGCCACTCATTTTGTTCAAAACGTCTTGTTTTAGATGAAATTAGTTATTTTGTATATATCATCCTCGAGCTAGCCTACCCCTAAAGTGTTTTGCAGAAGGTAAAATGTATAATCATCACATTCCCATTTTAACCTATGCTAACCAAGTGATAACTTAGTCCGTAAAAGAACCAAAATCTCTAGCAACTTTTGGTAGCCAAATGGCTAATAAAGTAAATAGCAAGGATTTTACTAACTTATAGTGATGTCGAACATGCATGCGAAAAATGAAAAAATAAAGATGAACTACAATGGAGTTCTGTTTGGTTGAACTTTTAGAAAGTTATTTTTGAGAGTTGAGTGGTAATGAGTGGAGAGAGATAGAGAGAAAAATGTATTGAGAAACGTGTAGAGATGAGATGAGAGTGAGATGAATGTTATACCAAACAAAGTGATGTGAATATTTATCGACTTGAGAAATTAAAATAAA
Source organism: Rhododendron griersonianum (assembly GCA_018127125.1). Taxonomy (NCBI): domain Eukaryota; kingdom Viridiplantae; phylum Streptophyta; class Magnoliopsida; order Ericales; family Ericaceae; genus Rhododendron; species Rhododendron griersonianum. Next base: position 29,424,612 of record CM030798.1, read on the forward strand.
AACTATGTTATAAACTAGTGCCACCCATGCATATGCACGTAAAGAAAACAAAAGATATTTCTTCTCACTGCCAACAACTTTTGGGGCCATATATGGCATACAACCCTATTTATATGGTTGAAAAAATCAGCCTTACAAAAGACCAAAAGGTCTCCAAAATATCTCAAAAACATGCCATTAGTGGAAACTTTCCAAAAATGGAAAGTGATCTGATAAACATGCCATAAGTGGCTGCATGCCCTATTCTTGATTTTCCGATTTTTTTTGGGGGCTTAGAATGATGATCTGAAACATTTACTTTCTATATTTCGTAGAAGACATTTAGCGATACAAATATTATATTAATTGCATGTCGTTGTGATTAACCCGTTTTTATGTGAAAAGTATATTGACATCGTGAATAATCGATATACCATCAACATTATTTTTGAAACGAGATTAAAAAGTGAATGACTTCAATTGTGAGCCCGAGGAGAACCCACTTATCTCCATCTAAAATCATGGCTAATCATGGTTGCTAAAACCAACGATGTGAGACAATCATGTAGTTTAATATCATCGATCTTGCTAACCTCTGCCCACCAGGCGACGGATAATATGCCAATAACTTCAAACAAGTTCAGATATTAATACATATCTCACAAATGAAAAAATAAAGATGTTGTGAATATTTATCGACTTGAGAAATTAAAATAAAATCTATGTTATAAACTAGTGCCACCCATATGCAAGTAAAGAAAACAAAAGATTTTTCTTCTCATTGCCAACCACTCTTGGGGCCATATATGACATACAACCCTATTTATATGGCTAAAAAATCAGTCTTACAAAGACCAAAAGGTCTCCAAAATATTTCAAAAACATGTCATAAATGAAAACTTTCCATGGAAGATTGAAAAAGTTCACAAAAATCTGCACTAAGTCAACTGGTATCAATACCAATGCAAAAATGTATCAATACCAAACTGTTAATGATTCTCCCGTAGATGATTGGTATATATCGATACTAATGCAAAAAGGTATCGATATGCCCCAGTTCTGGAATGTTTGGAACCAATTGGTATCGATACTTCTTTGACATGGTATCGATACCAACCCACCTAAAACAGATTCTGGGCTAGCTTGGCCTCCTCCCTTGGCCTTCAAGCATCTCGAACACCCTCCGGTGCATCTCAGTTCTTGGGACTTGGTGGCACAGCGCCACGTGGCCTTGGGCTCATGGATGCACTCGAAGGTTATCTTTAACGTTGAAACATGTCTTATTCACACGTTTAACTTGAAAACATTCTCAAACCAACCTTACGTGCAAAATCACTCTAACTACTAAAATAAATGCGAGATAAACGACATAAATGGGACTACAAGCACCAAGAATCTATAATACTGGGTGCTAATCAAAACCTCTAGCAATGCCTTTTTCAATGTATGTGATTACGAAACTTGCACAAATTCATCATGCATCCTATGGCGCAAATAAAATGATCAATTGTGGATTTTCTTATTTAAGTTGCTCAAAACTTGACAAAGTTCTAAAATGGCATCAGATTTCAAAATTTAAGATACTTAGAAGGATCGAACGTATAATTTTTCAAGGGGAAAAAATCGAAATGGTCCCTGTAGTTAAGTGTTTGTGTCAAGTTGGTCCATGTAGTTGTAATTGGCTCGATTTACACTCTGTACTTTCCATTTTGTTCTAATTTGGTCCAATTGCTAACTGCCGTTAGTCTGCCGTTAAGTCCTTTTAACTAGGGGTGAGCAAAAAATCCGTCAAACCGCGAATTCAGTCCAAATCAATTCAAACCAAAAGGTTTGGGATCGGGTTTTTAGTAGTATGGTTTGGTCATGGTTTAAAAAAATTGGAAACCGCGTTATATGGTTTGGTTCGTGGATTTATATTCACGGTTATGGTTCCAAACCGATCCAAACCGTATAATACATATATATATATACACATAATTTAATTTAATTATGATTTACCAAATAAATATGAGAGCTTTAGTCAACTACTTTTCCAATTTATTGATCCTATTAAATTCACTGCAATATTTAGTTTTTTTTCTCTGTCAAGATAATTTAAATTAAACTTCTGCCACTCTTGCTTGAGTTGAGCCATTTTGTAATCTACCTTTATATATAAGGAGTATATAAGTCACACTAACAACAAAAACAAAAACAAAACAAAACAAAGAAATACAAATGACCCAATAAAAATAGATATATGGGAAGTGATCAACTTTGCCCAAGAACCAAAATGAGAGTTCTGTTGCAAAATCAGAGTGATCTCCATTTTGCAAAATAAATAAAATTGCCTACACAACATCAGATCCGTTCTAGCAAAATCAGAGTGATCTCCATTTCGCTAGTCGGTAATTGTCATATATAGAAGTTTAATTTAAATTATCTTGGCAGGGAAGAAAAACTAAATATCACGGTGAATTTAATAGGATCAATAAATTGAAAAAGTAGTTGACTAAAGCTGTCATATTTATTTGGTGAATCATAATTAAATTAAATTGTGTGTGTGTATTATACGGTTTGGAACCATAACCGTGAACATAAATCCACGAACCAAACCATATAACGCGGTTTGACCAAACCATACTACTAAAAACCCGAACCAAACCTTTCGGTTTGGATTGGATTCGCGGTTTGACGGATTTTTTGCTCACCCCTAGTTAAAAGGACTTAACGGCAGACTAACGGCAGTTAGCAATTTGACCAAATTGAAACAAAATGGAAAGTACAGAGTGTAAATCGAGCCAATTACAACTATAGGGACCAAGTTGACACAAACACTTAACTACAGAGACTATTTCGATTTTTTTTCCCATTTTTCAAATGAAATTTCAAATATACAGTCTCTTTTTGTGAAGTCATAAAGTTATCATTTTTCAACAAGCTTGTACTAATATCTTTGACTTTAAAATTTAAATGATGTACATTCTTATCTCGTGGAAGTACATAGAGATCTTCTCAATTATAACTTTTTCTCACGGAGATCCTTTAACGTTTAAAACCGCCTATATAGATCCCCTCAATTATATGAAATGAAAATTTGGCTAACTCTATTAACGGAATAAGAAAAAATGATGATTCTACCCCTAAAAAATCGCTCACACTGATCCCTTCATTTAACGGTCTTTTTGACAGCAGAGTGTTGATTGGTTAATAGTTATAAGTGAGGGAGTTTGTATGGGTGATTTTAAATGTTAGAAGGTCTTCAAAAAAAAAAGTGATAGTTAAAAGGGTACGTCTCAGTGGACTTTCACCTAGTTATAACACTACAAATTTCTACAGTACTATAGTAGAATCGTTGCAATAACAACCTCACCACTTGGCACTCCTGGCTGGCTGGCCCCTATTCTTGATTTTTCGGGATCTTTTTTTTGGGGGCTTATAAAGATGATCTGAAACATTCTTTCCATATTTCGCTGAAGACATCAGCGATACAAATATTATATTACTTGCATCCCGTTGTGATTAACCCCTTTTTATGTGAAAAAGTATATTGACATCGGGAATAATCGTCGATGTACCATCAACATTAGTATTTTTGAAATGAGATTAAAAAGTGAAATGATTTCAATTGTGAGCCCAAGGAGAACCCGCATCTCTCCATCTAAAATCATGGCTAATCATGGTTTCTAAAACCAACGGTGTGGGACAATCATGTAGTTTAATATCATCGGTCTTGCTAATCTCCGCCCACCAGGAGATGGATATTATGCCAATAACTCCAAATAAGTTCAGATATTAATGTATATCTCACAAATATCAATACACCTTTCTCAAATATCAATATAAGTATTATCGTACACTTATTGGGTGGTGGTTAGATTAATCTGAATATCATTAGTACTGTATCTAGGATATCTTCAAAAAAGTGTGAGTAGCACGTGCCGGCCTGCAACAGCAAAGCAAAAGGACCCCCGAAGCCAGATCGGACGACCCTGTCTTCCCGTCAATAGCGGGAACTCCCACGAAAAACCCATCCAACGGCCAAAAATCCACCTCCAAATCCCACCCTCCGATCCCCCATCCAACGGCCCACATTAAATCCAAGTGGCTCCTCCCAAAATCATCACGAATTATTAAAACCCGGTCCAATCCTCCACACCCTACTCCTTCTCTCTCTCTCTCTCTCTCTCTCTCTCTCTCTCTCTCCAAACACACACACACACACACACACACACACACTCTCTCTCTCTAAACACACACACTCTCTCTCTCCTCTCTGTTTCTTGTTTCTGCTTAGTTGTTCTTCTCGCTGCTAACCTGCGCACTCCCCACCGCCTACCCTGTGCCGCGCGAGATGTCTCCGGCGTCTGTTCACGGGATGATAAGAATATCGAGGTACAGGAGCCGTTAGATTAAGAGATTTTCCAACGGGAACCGCGTAAATGGACGGCCAGAAGAGCCAGGGGAAGCTGACCCGGACCCACTCCTCCCTCCTCCGCGCCTCACCCACCATCAGATCCTCAATCCACAGCCTGTCCTCCATGAACGAGATCACAGAGGATCAAGAACCGGACATAGAGGAGCAGAAGCCCCACCACAAGCCCAGCCCAGCAGCCCCGGTCCGTCCCGGGAAGAAGAAAACCCGGTTCGTCCCGGCCCTCGCCGCCTCCTCCCTCTCCCTCTACACCCTCTTCCTCTTCCTGCGGCAAGACGAAATACCCACCTCGGAAAACCTCCTGGTAGCCCTGGTTTTCGTCGCCGTGGCCTTGTTCCTGGCCGGGAAGAACAAGGGTTTGATCCACCATTGCTTCGTGGTTATCAAACAAGTGTGCGACGAGTGCAAGAAGAGACACGGGTTTTCGTCGAAAACCCGCGAGCACAAGCCCGTCAAGTGGTTTATCGGCGAGTCCGACCTGGGCGACGAGAAGCACGAGCCGGTTGTGCTGGAAGGGGTTGAATTTTACAGCAACGGGGACTTCTACGAGGGCGAGTTTCACAAGGGGAAGTGTAACGGGAGTGGGGTGTACAATTACTTTGTGAACGGGAGGTATGAGGGGGACTGGATTGATGGCAAGTATGATGGGTGTGGGATAGAGAGTTGGGCGAGAGGGAGTAGGTACAGGGGGCAGTATAGGCAAGGGTTGAGGCATGGGTTTGGGGTTTACAGGTTTTATACGGGGGATATGTATGTGGGAGAGTGGTTTAGAGGGCAGAGTCACGGTGTTGGAGCTCAGACTTGCTCTGATGGGAGCTGTTATGTTGGGGAGTTCAAGTGTGGTGTCAAGCATGGCATTGGTTGTTACCATTTTAGGTGAGTTCTTTTAGTAATTCAACTTTTATTGAATGCTCTTGTTTTGTTGTTTTTGAATCTTGATGTTTGGAATTGCCGTGTATGATCATGTGGGTTGTTACAATTTTAGGTGAGTTTTTCTTCAACTTTTGTTGAATGTTTTCTTGTTTTGGTGTTATTGGATCTTGATGGTTGTGATTGCCAATTTGCCATGGATGGTCATGTGGGTTTTGTTAATAATCTTGAACTTTTCATTTTGCCATGAGTGAGCTCTTAAGGGCTCTTACTGTTTTCCAGGTTTTAGTGAGTAGTAATAGAACAGTAGAAATTGCTATGTTTATGACAAAATATTGTTTAGATCTGTGTAATCTTTTGAGGACTACTATTATGGAAATTGTTTCGCAATTTCTAATTTTATTGGGGGGTTGGTTTCTGGATGGGTTGTAAATCTGGAATTGGTATCAAGATTTCAATTTTCTAGATCTTGATGGAGATTTAGAAATGCAGGAACTTGTGTACCATTTGCTTTTAGACCTGAGGATAAATATTCCAGATGTTTACAACCATTTTTCATACATCTATTTCCAGATGTTACCGTTTTAGCTGAATTTTTCTTTATTTTTCGATTGAAGCCTTTTATTTTGAATGTTGACTATTGAAATCATGGTTGATTGTGATTGGTGTTCCGTGTGTGGTCTTGTGTGTTTGGTACTATTTTTTAAGTGTCGATATATGCAACAGTTGACCCTTTGTTGCTACAATTCTAAAGGTGGTGATTTATTTAACATGTTATTTGTTTGTTGTTTTTTAATATTGCTAGTTAGTAGTTACTGATTGGTTTTCCATGTTTTGAAATTGGTGATATGACGTTTTAGTTTGTTTGATCGTTGGAGGATTACTATTTTTTTATGGTCTGCGTGATTTTGAATGTCTTTATGTAGTTAATTTCTTGGATGAGATGAAGCTTCCTTCTTTATTTTGTACTTGATTTTCTGTGTCTGTAATTTGGATACTATGTCTAGGTGTTGATACATTTGCTTGTCGTTGCTTCTATCTTGGATACATGCTTTGGAACTCTTCGTATTACTACTCTATTGATTGGTCATGCAATAGACATTTGAATTATTGCGTTGTTAGTCTAATCGACTTAGTGATTTGATGTCATTGTTTTCAGAGGAGAAGAAAAAGTTGATGGCTTGGTCTTATTAGTTTTCTTTAATTGTCTGTGAAAACTATTCTTTTGTATTTTCTTGCTTCTCTATCAGAATGTTAATGTTAGTTTTGGCTGTTTCGCAGAAATGGAGACCGGTATGCTGGGGAATACTTTGGTGACAAAATCCACGGGTTTGGAATATACCACTTCGCTAATGGTCACTGTTATGAGGGATCATGGCATGAAGGCCGTAAGCAAGGATATGGAATGTACACATTCCGAAATGGTGATACTAGGTGTGGTGAATGGGACTGTGGCAATCTCAAGACACCTCTAGCCCCATCGACAGATGAGGTCATTCGAGTAGTTCAGGTACACTCTTTTGAATTTTTTCACCCATTCAATGTGTTTGGTCCGTTTGGGATTTGTGGAAAGAAAGAGAAATGAAGGCAAAAGGACATAGGAAGCAAAAATTTCAGGGAAAGATCGATAAGCTTCTTTGTTTGGCTTTGTAAATATAATGGAAGGAAGGAAATGAGAAGGGAAACAATTTGAGAACTGTTCGGAAAATTATACTTAATTTCCATTGATTTTTCGTTTCTTTTCCTCTCAGAATGGGAATCATAAATGGAAATGGAATTCTTTCCTGAAATTATTACGGTAGGCGTTACGTGATAAATCATCTCATTGTTTGACAATCCTCTTGTTTTAATGTCAATTTGTAGGCTGCTAGAAAAACAGCTGAGAACGCAATCCACATCCGGCGAGTGGATGAGCAAGTAAACAAGGCAGTGGTGGCTGCAAACAGAGCCGCCACTGCCGCCAGAGTTGCTGCTGTCAAAGCAGTTCAAAACAGAATGGACGGCAAATTTTGCGACGCTGACTTCTAAACGGCAAGCTTTTTTGCCTTGTGACTGTAAATTTTTTACTGAATTTTTATGTTTACTTCGAAAATGTACCACCCCGGTTAGCACAAGCTCGTCGGAGGTTGAGAGAGAGTATGTCCAACTGTAATCTGTATATAGATCCTTGTGTATATCAATGGAAGATGAGTTTTTCCAGAGCTTTTTCTCTTAGTCTGTCATTTGGAGTTATGCAGTATTTGGTGGGGTTGAGCCATGAAACTCCATTATTGTGTTTTGCATCATAGGCTTGATACCAGATTTTGTCTATTGCACCATTGTGATCATCATTATCCATAACCAACAATATAGAAAGGCCTTATCTCCATTGTGTTAGGTCCTTATCTCCAAGGATTCGGATTCAAAAGAAGCATTGCTAATCTTTGAGTACTTATTTGCATCTTTGATTCAACAACCATTTCTAACCATGCCGGTTGTGACGCGATGCGATTGCAAGTGCTTTGCAACAAATAAAATAAGATAGCGTGCGTAGATTTATGTGCATATAATGAGCACAGATGCGTCCGAAATCTTCTGATGCAGTTGGCCTTGCAAAATAATGGAGGGAGATAGATGTGTTTGATTTTGTGCACATTAATCTATGTATGGAGCGTTGTTTAGGATAAAAAATGGCCATGGTGCCGTGGATCATGTGGAACATTTATGGACTCAACCTGTTATTCCTTTTCATAATCTAAACAAACCATCAAATAATTCGACCGTTACTATATTCTCTTTTAATTTTAAGATATTGTGTGGCCTAACACGATGGAAGTGGATGGAAATAGGGCTGGAAACCAAGAGAGCTGCTTGCCTGCTTGTGAGCGGCTCGTGGCTTAACTTGTTAAGTCTCGGTTTTGCTCGGCTCATTTAATAATCGAGTCAAGCTTGAGCTTGAATTTTAGGCTCGTTTAGTGGACGAGCTGAGCTTAACACTCAAAAGCTCGATTTGGCTAGCAAAAGCTTGACTTGTTTGTATAGGCTCACTTTGTTTAAAAAGGTTTGTTATGTAAAACAACCGGGCTCGGCTCATTTAAAGAAGCTCGTTTACAACCGAGCTGAGCTCGAGCTTGAAATTTAGGCTCGTTTAGTAAATGAGCCGAGCTTGAACTCTAAATACTGGACTCTACTTAACTCGTTTGCACTCTTAGATGGAAGTAGTACCTATTCTTTTTCTACAATATGTGACCTAACACGATGGAAGTGGTAATCCGTCCAGTTTTGTGATCCATATCCATATGACAACAACTTGTATTATAACCGTACTCGATACAACTTTCTTAAAAGTACACTATCAATTTCCCCATCTACATACTCTGCCAAGTTTATGGGTTGTTATCCATATGATGGTGTGTGTTTTCGTGACGGTTAGGGGTGCCAGGCCAGCATATACGCACCTTGATCAATATCCTTCCCGGTCCAGGCAAAGACATCCGTGTCAGGATTAGGGATTCACAAGAAATTACTTTTTCTTGCGACTGACCCGAAGAATCGAACACTGGTCAATCGTGTAGGAAGCAAACTCCACCAAGCAACCTTCGGGCTCATATGATGGTGTCTTCTTAATTCAACACTTTGTCTGCAAATGGAGATTCCAACTGATCCATGCCCATGCCCATGTCCCAGATGTGTAGACATGAGTAACGTGAGAAGGTGTGAAGGATCTTGGCTCCATAACACTAATAGAAAAAAGGTACATGCAGTGGACAAGGCCGGCCCTGAGTTTTCGAGGGGTTAAAGCGATAATAAAAAATGAGGCTTTTTACGAATTTCTTGGACAAGCATGAAATAAACAAATTAGTTTTTCCAAAACAAAAGAGTACTTATCAATAAGAATGCCACCTGCATTCGGAATAATTGATCTATCATTTGGAGTATTGGCACTGTTCATGTTCATGCTCAAGCACAGATTTTTTATGGTTTTCAAATTCAAAACTCTTGTGCTACGAAACGGAGATTTTTTTTGTTTTGTTTTGTTAAGCACTTCTGCTACACGTTTGCGCCTAAAAATGAAGAGATTTAGATTCCAATGAAACGAGATTAAGGCGTTTGGTTGCGGCAACCATTGAAACAAATTCTCTATGTGTTGGTGAATGTATTCTTTCTGAACCAGATTAATTGTCAAGTCAGTGAAGAAAGCGTGTCGCCAATTACTCTAGGTTGGTATGGTTGGTGTGTTGTTTTGGAAAAAGCACAAGCACAGCAATGACAGAAAAAGCACGGGCACAACAATGGCACGGAAAAGCACGAGCAAGGCAACGGCACGAAAAAAGCACGGACACGAAACGACATGAGTAAATATAATGGGACAAGCTGTTATATTTATTTTTTAATATTTTGTGTAAATTACTTTCAACGATTAATAATTTTGTTTTGTCAAGCAAAACAAAAACCTCCTTGGTCAATGGTCTTTACTATGGAAAATCTGATTTCAATTAGTAAGATGAATTTTCTAATAAAAATGGACCCTTTAGTTCTCCAATTTACAAGTACACCACTAAGTATTTTTTGGCCTTACTTTGATTGGATGTATCTTGGGTCTTTATTTTATCTTTGGATGAACTTTTTTTTGGTATATAGTTCTAAATAGGACTATTGCATATTTTGGGGCTCTAAATATCAATCATTTTTTGAGGCTTGAAGCCCAAAGCCGGCTCTGGGAGTGGAAAACAAAGAGAAAAAGGTACTCCTTCCGTCCCTAAATAAGTGTTCGGCCCGCAAAACTAGGCCTTACAAAATATGCATGTTTTTTTATTAAAAAAATGTATTTTTTTTTTCACAATCTAATAGAGCTCATTGCTATCTATTGATTTGTGAAAAAAATTTGATTTTTTAACGAAACAAATACATCTTCTTAAAGGCATAGGTTTACCCATCGGACACTTATTTAGAGACGGAGAGAGTACATGTTTGCCAAAAGAATCCTAGACATTTTAGAAATGGCTTAGTGGTTGGAGTTTGGATGTTTCCTGCATTATGCAGAAAAGCACCAAACTGGTTAAGATCAAATTAGAAAGAACATTAGTAATAAATAGAGGTTTGAATTGGGGAGGGTAATAATAATATTTGCATTAAACAAGTGCAGGAGCCATGTGGTTCTTTCTTTCTTCTGGTAGGATAATGTGGGGATTGTCATTATGCTTTACACAAGCACATGGTGGGGTAGTTGGAAAAATCTTTTCACTTTTTATGCATGCTTTAATTATTCATAATCTATGTTTCAACTATTTCTTTTATTGATAACACGATGTCCGGATTAGGTTGCGCACCACGCATCAACTGATTTAGGAGTCATGAAGTTGACGATCGGATAAATCTCCGGTGATCCAAAGTTTAGAATGTTTGGCCGGATTAAACAGAAATTGTTCCATGTTCTTCTTGGACTGGAAAATTTTACAAATTCTTGTTTTTGCTTCCACTCAGCAAGGATTCAATAGAGCAGTGCTACATTCTTTACCATAGAGTGTGGGCTCTGCACTCTTGAAATTGAGGCCCACTCGGGATGGAGCAATGCTCTAGGAGCATGGAATAACTTTTCTCATTGCCTCAAGTTTTTCTTTTGAAATTGCCTCTGTTTGACTTTATGAAAACTCCACTTTTATCCTCCATAAAATCTAAAAAGGTTGCAAAAGTGATCCTCTTAAGATTTTCAAAAACACCTAATTTTTCCTGGGATAGGGCTACAAACAAACCGAGTTGCTCGCGAGCAGCTCGTGGCTTGATTAGGCTCGACTCGTTTAGTAATTGAGTCGAACTCGAGTTTTAGGCTTGTTTAGTGACTCGTTTAGCAGTTGAGTCGAACTTGAGTTTTAGGCTTGTTTAGTGACTCGTTTAGCAATCGAGCCAAACTCGAGTTTTTTAGGCTTGTTTAGTAAGCGAGCAGAGCTAAACACTCAAAACTCGGCTCGTTTGTTTAAGCTCAGCTTGTTTAAAGGGGCAAATTAACCTGGCTCGACTCGTTACGAACGAGCCAAGCTCAAACACTATTAATTAAGTTCGGCTCAATTCATTTACACTCCTAGCTGTGGATTTTATTCTTCAATATTTCAGTTTCTCTCCCAATTGATTGTTCCCTATTAAAACCCCTAGTATATTCTCTAATTATATCTCCATTTTTCATAAGCAAGACCGCCGCCATCACCTTTATCCTCTATTACCATCCATATTCCACTCGCGACCTTGCACCTTATAATCAAAAACCAATCTTTCTCTTTACCCAGTTTCAAACCCCCTTCCTCCACCTTTCCCCATCTCTCTTTCTCCTTTTTTTTTTTTTAAGAAATATTTCTCCATCTCTCTCTCCCACCTTCCAACTACCCCACATGTATTTTACAAAAGTACATCTAAAAAGAAGATATACTAGTTTATTAGGATATCTTAGCGGTCAGCAATGACATAAGGTCAGCTATATACCATTTGACTAACCCTAGAATTTAGGGTTTGGGTTTGGGGGAATTACATTTCATTGGGAGTTGGGGCAAATAATGCCCAACTCATGGAGAGATTTTTTCGGAATTGCATAAATATAGAACGGAGGAAAAAAAATTCCCCATACATGAAACAGAGGAAAAAATATTCTCCATACATGGAGTTGGTTGTAGTTGAATCTGGGTTTCTTAAGTTGCCCCTTCTATGAATCTAAGTTGCCCTTATATGTACCTAAGTTGTCCCTTCTATGAACATAAGTTGTCCCTTCTATGAACTTCTTGAGTATTCAATTTCTTGAGTATTTCTTCAATCTCCTTACCATTTCTATAATTTTCTGAGAAATTTGGGATCCGGGTTACTTGCAGATTTGAGTTTTTAAAGTACTTTGAGATTAGTGTATTTTGGGTGATTTTTTAGAAAGAGAAATGATAGAGAAAATAATATGTATGTTTTCTAGCATCTACTTTATACTTTTGCTTTTAGATTCTAGGAATTGCCACTTGAAATTTCTTGTTTGATTTTACTTGAAAATGTGAAGAAGTTATGCTACCAGCTACCAATTTGCTTCACTGGCTGCTTTTCTTAGAAAAAATAAGGTGCAACTTAAGTCCATAGAAAGGACAACTTAAGTCCATAGAATAGACAACTTATATCCATAGAAAGAGCAATTTAGGTCCATAGAAGGGGCAACTTAGATTCAAACTCAGATTTGACTACAAACCGACTTCATGTTTTGGGAATTTTTTCCCTCCATTTTATGCATGGAGAATTTCAGTTGGTCTGTTTCACGCAAATCTGCAAGTAACCCAGATCCCAAATTTATCAGAAAATAATAGAAATGATAAGGAGATTGAAGAAATGCTCAAGAAATTGAATACCCAGGAAGTTCATAGAAGGGGCAACTTACGTTCATAGAAGGGGCAACTTAGAGGAAACCCAGATTCGACTATAACCGACTCCATGTATGGGGAATATTTTTTCCTCCGTTTTATGTATGAGGAATTTTTTTCCTCTGTTCCATATTTATGCAATTCCGAAAAACCTCTCCATGAGTTGGGCATTATTTGCCCCAACTCCCACTGAAATGTAATTCCCCCCTTGGGTTTTGAAAACCAAAAGAGATGGAGACTACCTCAGCCATTACCAAACCCTATTCCTAACACGTTACTACCATATTGATTTATTTTATTAATCCACTGATAGGAATTAATTACTATATGTATAACGGTACGCACATATACATATATATTTATCTACTGCCTTGCTATATACTGTATCTTTTTTGGGGGTAACGGAGGAACACCCCTATAGCCAAGCCATTAAATGGATTTGACTGCGCAACTCAAACCTCCGGGGGAGCTAGCGCGCGGCCACACCAATCATGGCCCCCCACTTACTGCAAGATACTCATCCAATGGAGAATCGAACTCCAGATCTTGAGGAATACTCCCAACGTCTGGACATCTGCCTGAGCCACTGGGGCAACCCTGGGTGTGTTCCTAGCTAGCAAAATTATGAAGAAAGAGAAAGAAGGGGGATGCAAATGGGATCAATCATTCTTGTTTTTATATATGGTGTCTTGTAGCATGTCCCTGACAATAATATATATAAAATGACAATAATATGTGTAAAATAAACTCATTTTGGTCATTGGTTGGTATTGGTTGAAGTAAACAAGTGCTTGTTTCCGTCTTTTGTTACCTTGGGAGTGATACAATCTCTGACCCTGTGGGGGGAATTCTTGAATAACTATAATTCTAGGGGTTTGTTTAAGGGTTTATTTTTGAATCACTGAGATCTGGTCAATGAATTCGTGGGAATCCCCATGAAATGCAATCTAAGGGTTCCAATTCAGTGAATAAGAGCTCTTAAAATTTACTATCAATACCATCATGTGATGTTTAGGAAAAGGAAAAGTCTATAACAAAAATGATATGATTCATGAAACGAAGTTCATGAAAATGTCCATGAAAGAAAATGAAATACGATCATTCATTTTCTTTCATGGACCAGGTTTCAACTTTCATGTAAACACCATAGTGTACGTAAAAAAATCTGTACAACATGTTGAAGCTGAAGAATCTCTTTAAAAAACTGTTGCTACAATATTGTACATAAGAATCTACACAACATGTTGATGTGCACTATATATCTCCTTAGAAAATCTATTAACACAAGATCGTCCATAATAATTTGCATAACATATTGATGCTCATTGAGTGTTACATAAAATAACATCTTAATTGTCAATAAAATTAAGACATGTGAGCATATTGTGTACATTATTGTACAAATTATCTTGTTAATAGCATTACTCTTGGAAAAAAGAAACTCTTCATTCCTCATATATAGCTTAAATGTTTAATTTGACATAAAAGTTCTTTTGCACTAATTTTTCTCCCTTTATATACTGTTTGCAAGTCTACACACTTTCAAGTACTAGATTTTGTTAGATGAAATACTGTCATATGGGTAACAATAAGAGGAAAGATTTTCCAAGCACATCCAATAGAATATTTACAAGTTTTAACGCTATATACAGAACCAATCATTCTACAACCACAAACACTTATACAAACATTTACACAAATCCATCCACTCACATTCACATTGGGGCCCACGCACACTACATCTCCAGTGTGGGTGGGCCCCACCAAAAGTTATAAGTGTGTGTGTAAAGTGTAAGTATTTGTGGTTGAATAATAATTGATAGAGAACTGATCATTCAAATTTCAGAGGTTTCCATATTATTTACGTCATTTTTATATGTTAATCGTTTCATTAAGTTGAAGCTTATTTTATACTCCATCCGTTCCAAATTGAGAGTCCATTATTCTATTTTGGATTGTTCCAAAATGATGGCCCTTTTTCAAAAATGGAAAGAAAAATTTGGTGATTTTCCAAAAGTGTCCCTCACAAGTGAATATAAGTGTTATAAAGTAGATAGAATATAAGGGTAAGGTGGAAATGATAGGCAATATATATAGTTGTAATCATTATATGTCCCCTAAAATAGTTGGAATCCCCAAAAGAGACTCTCAATTTGAAACAGAGAGAGTAGTATATGCAATTTTATATTTGATCTCTTTAGCATTTCAATGCACTCCTCCAACAAAATACCCCAAATATTTTGGACTTTATGATGATTTTATTTTGTTCCTCTCTTGTTGTTCATAGAGATTAGTACCATGTTGCTTTGGAATGCTAAAACAATCATTTTGTAAGCTCACTCTGACTCGCCCAATCATGGCAATTTAAATTACAAAAAATGTACGTTAGTGGAAGAGAAGGATCTTTTACCAATGAATTTCACTCACAGGTTAAAGTCTGACACTCAGATATTATCAATTCTTAATTATGACGCCAATTCAAATGGAGTTTTCTCTGGGCTTAAATGGGCCCTCTAATCATCGAGTGGTCGAACCATCTAATCATCGAGTGGTTGAATTTGATCTTCCAAAAATTAGTCAAAATATGCGTAAGATGCTCCGAATCCCGTGAGTTATAATGTACTGTACAAATTAAGGTTAAGAGTCCTTCTCGTAAGTAGAAACTATTTCTTCCGTTTTCGTTTTCCAAATACTTCGATTTCCGACTAACTCCAATGCATTAACTCGAAAAGGGTGGATTGAGAATTTGAGATCAAATAAGAAGCTTACTTCCTCAATCTTTGAGGTCCGACTCACATCACGAACAAAAAGCCCTTGGGGTCATCTAAGAGGTTTGAACATTGCAAGGTTGTTTATTTTAAATAAGTTCACTCTGACACCCAATTATCAAAACTTACCTAATCTGGTTGCGATAACCATCCAAAACAAATTAGAAAACTAACGTTGTTTTGTCAATCGTTGATCCCTTTGCATTTAGGAAAGACAAGATATACGACTGGGATATAAAGTAAAAAATATTTCGTAGCAGAAGTCTTTACAGGTACCCCAATTCTCAAGAGAATTATAATAGTACAATTCTCTCCCCAAACTCAACACTGTGTTCAAGCTTCATCAAGCTTAATTTGTTAGATTTAATTTTCTTGCAGTGTAACTACTGATTGTCACAACTTAATATTGAAACCACAACCACTAGAGAAGCATCATCATATGGTGCAATGGCCCATTCCTTTCCATATTTTCTGGCACCTATTTTAAAAAGCATGGTCCCTCCCCATTTTGCTAGACCAAAAGGGAATGGAGGGGACGATTTGCCCCTGGGTGTGGCCATAGAGCGTCCGAACTACAACAGATCTCTGGGAGAGATCGAAATCCAAAGGTGTGCACTACCCCACCTAGGACCAGAGCGATCCGCAAGAGAGAGTCAGAGGGAGTCCAACGACTTGAGTCATGAGGCTACCGCCCTAGGGTTCATATTCTATCTATTTTCAAATTCAGAAATAAAACAAGCAAATATGACAATAAATAAATAAGAAATGATAATAGGCCCTGAGCTTGTTGTAAGGCATGTATAACAGTACTGTTAACCCATCCCTTTATTATTAAAATTTTGAGGTATCACTCATGTACTATTTTAGTGTTGGAAAATTGTGTGAATGAACTTGGTAGACCGTAGGCCTTCCAAGGCTTTTGGCTTTTGGTGTCAATCATGATTCATTCCTCGAATTCAAGTCTCTCAAGGGTCTTTTTTCTGGCTATATATTGGGTCGTCTTTTTCCAGATTTCTTCACAACTTTCACGAAATCCACATAGCATATTTTGATATTGTACTTGAGTGAGAAACAGACAGATGCTGAGTTAGTTCGCCAAGGCTGCTCGCGGTAGTGTTCCGTGAGTAGTGGTTCTAGCCGGATTATCCTGGGAGACAAACGCCGGTTCAACCTCAACACCTTTCGGTAGGCGGCGAATTAATATGTTTTAAGGATATTGTGTGAAATATAGGATTGGATTTGTGTTTTGTATCTCGTTTCAATTCCGATTGTAAAATATAACTGGTAATTTCTGTTATCATGTAATGAAATTGTAATCTGGATTCATGCCAAATGTATTTTTCCCAATATTTTACATTAATTTTGAAACAACCTGCACTAAGTTTGTGAAAGTTGTCTTTGGAGCTACGTACCAAACCAACTAAACCATACACCGATCGATCTTTACGTCTCAATCAATAGGGATCGGCTAAGTGAATTTGTTGTCTCCATATTACATTCATGTCAGCGAATCTAACAAGATTTTTTACGTGTTTTCTGTTAGCTACTAACGCACAAACCTCATTCTTTATTCGGACATGGAATTGACCGTGTGACACAATATTAGTACACAACAATCAGCATGGAATATTCTTTATTCGGACTTGGAATTAAGGGGGCTGGTTTTAGGAGTTGGATATTGAAGAGTGTGCTAGCTGCTTACTTTTGTATACAATCTAGAGTAATGATACAAAGAAAATATATCCCGAAATTACTCCGAAAAGGTAAATTAACGGTACTATGGATGGAAAGGAACCAACGGGTCTTCCAGCACAGTAAAATTCCATTAGAGATTTGCTGAGCTTGAAAAGGGGTGTCAAGCAGTCTCAAGAGAATAAAGCTCTGTGTGGTAGCTGTGCTCTTCCGGACAGAATTTTTGGTCCATCGGGATAATAATGTTGTATAGGAGAAATTTTTGGGTGCCGGTAGGGTACCACACACGTGGTATCCCGTCGGCGATTCGGACCATCTTAAATGTGTTTTGGCGGTCCGGATTTTAGAGAGAAAAAAGGAAGAGAGAGTGGTGGGGTGAGGAGAGAGGGAATAAATTAGGGCTGCCCTAAACACGTTTGGACAGTCTGGATCACCGACGGCGTGATATCCACTCGGCACCCAAAAACTTCTCGTTGTATAGTGTTATTTTTTCTGTGTTTGCGTTCACTCCGTCTCCCATTCTTTTTTTTGTGTGTACACTTGCAAAGTATTGGATTTTGATAGATAAAATACTAGTATCATATGGGTGACAATAAGAAGAAAGATTTTTCCAAGCACATTCAATAGAATATTTACAAGTTTTGATGCTATATAGAGAACCGATCACTCAAATTTCAAAGGTTTCCATATTAATATTACAAGTTTGCTGTGTAACCGATCGATCTTTTAAGTCTCAATCAATTTGGATTGGCTAGTTACATGAATTCGTTGTTTCCGTATCCAAATTCATATCAGAGAATCTAATGAGATTTTTTACTTGCGGGTGCTAGCTACTAACGCACAACCCTCGCTCTTTTGTCTCCGTATCCTGATACATGTCAGAGGATCTAATGAGATTTTTTACGTGCGGGTGTTAGCTACTAACGCACAACCCTCACTCTTTGTCTCCATCTCCATATCCAGATTCATGTCAGAGGATCTAATGAGGTTTTTTACGTGCGGGTGTTATTAGCTACTAATGCAAAACACTCATTCTTTATTCGGACTAGGAATTTTGACCCCGTGACGAATATACTTATATACTCTATGCATGACTCAAGCAGAATTTTCTGGATATACATACATCATTTGATTGGTGTGGGCTCCATACACTTTAGTGCTTCTTTTTTTTTTTTGACTCGGAATACACTTTAATGCGGACACAACATAAATGTGTGATTCAAAAGCCCTGCAAAGTAATGCCCCCATAGCATAAAATAGTTTCTCTCATTTGAGTACTCCCTCCATCCCAAATTGGATGTCAATTTTTTTTTGAATGGCGTCAATTTTTGATATTCATGCCAATTTCAATTCCTTATATCTTTCAATACGGATCTCAAAAAAATATGCAATATGAATCTTGTTTGATAATTCTCAATTAGTTCTATTATACAAAGTTTTTAAACTCATGAAAAACATTATAGACAGAAAGATACGGTGTAAAGAATGAAAAATGACGTGAATTTCAAAACTTGACATTGTGAGTAAACTTGCATTAATTAGGTGTCATTCTCCAGAAAGTATGCCCAAAAAGAAAAACAGAGAGTTTCTCAGTCCTGATTCTGAAATTGGGCAGCGGTCCAAAACAAAACACCCAGATTATTATTTTATTTTTTAAAAAATAAAACACCTAATTTGACCTTTGAAAAGATCAAAAGAAGAAGAAAAGTCTAGATCCTTCTAGTCTAAAGTGATTGGGACATCAATTGTGATGCTAATAAATCTCTCTTTCCAACAAACTAATTGTCACATTCGGGCTTAATAATTACGACTCCTAAATAAAAAAATTTAAAAAAAATCCTACACGAAAAAGTACTTTAATAGTTTAAATTTTAATGGGCGGACAAGTAATAGTTAATTAAGTTGCCTTTTTTTAGCGACTCAAAGTTAGTGTTGAAAATTCTAACGAATTTAAAATTTTAAATGTACCAAAGAAAAAAACTGCCGGTAGTTGCCTAATATCAACATACTGAAAGATTTTGGGGGCGACTATTCGCAATCCTCCAATTTTCTCCCGTAGCCCGTTAAAAATTTTAAAAAATTATATTTCAATAACTACATGTCGAAAATATGTTCAACATTCGGTAAACAACTGCCGAACATACATTTCGGAAAATAGCTGTTGAAAATAAGATTATATTTCGGTAACTACATGTCGGAAATGCACAAGAAACATATATTTCGGTAATTGGATGCTGAAAATGTATCTCAATTTTGGTAACTAACTGTCAAAAATATATCTCAATTTCAGTAACTAACTGTCGAAACATATTTCGGTAGTTGGACCTTTTGATTTTTGAGGTGAAACTGGGTACATACGTACTTGTTAGTGAAAAAAGAAAGGGAAAATTTCAAAATACTCCCCAACCTTTACACTAAAATTCAATTAGACTCCCAACCTTTTAAAAACTTCAATTTTACTCCCAACGTTATCTTCCGTTAATCAAAACGCCCTCTTCCGTTCGAATGACTTATGGATTTCGTTAAAAGCTCCGTTAAATAGCATCCCAATCGAATTTCGATGATCCGAGCCAATAAAAAACTGTTCAGATGAAGCCATTCCCGATCATTATTTTTATTGATTTCTCGCGGGTAACTTTAAAATCACGTTTTGAACACATTGAGCAGCTTGGATCAACGAAATTCGATTGGGAAAGAGGAGGTGCGGATCGATCCAGATTTTGCTTCGGTCTGCACCTCCCCTTTTCCGATCGAATTTTGATTATCCGAGCCGCTCAATGTGATTAGAACGTGATTTTAAGGGAACCTATGGGAAATCAACAAAAAAAATGATCGGGAAGGGCTTCATCTGAACAATTTTTATTGAACTATTCAATAAAAACTGTTCAGATGAAGCCTTACCCGGTCATTTTTTTTGCTAATTTCTTGCGGGTACCCTTAAAATCACGTTTTGAACACATTGAGCGGCTCGGATCATCAAAATTCGATCGGGACGATATTTAACGGAGCCTTTAACGAAATCCGTTAGTCATTTGGACAGAAGGGGGCATTTTGATTAACGGAAGATAACGTTGAGAGTAAAATTGAAGTTTTTAAAAGGTTGGAAGTCTAATTGAATTTTGGTGTAAAGGTTGGAGGGTATTTTGAATTTTTCCCAAAAAGAAAACGAGGAGAAAAATTCTGGGAAATGATATCGTCACACCCTTTTTTGTTATTGCCACACCCTGCAAGTGTATTTTTGCACCAAAAAATACACTTGCAGGGTGTGGCAATAACAAAAAAGGGTGTGGCAAAATCACTAGCTAAAATTCTTCTCTTTTTCCCCTCTTTCAAAATTATGAATCATTTACATTCTCATATTAAAGTTGACTTTCATATATTTCTTATTCTAGCTAGAAACTCAGTGCTGAAAATTCTAAAGAACTTACAAATTTATATGTATGAAGAGGAAAAAATTTGTTGCTTCATTCAACACAGAGAGTTCAAGCGTTCAAATTTCCGAAAGTTATCTACCCCCTTCGTCCCCTTTTTTAGAGTCCAGTATTCTATTTTGAGTTATCCTCTAATAAGTGTTCATTTTGTAAAGTTTGTGGGTAAAAGTTGGTGCACTTTCCATTTTGCCCCTAAAAGTAGATTCCATTTTGAAAAGTTTGTGAGTAAAAGTGTAATGATGATGTCTCCATAGAGGGTAAGTAGAAAAAGTGGAGATAAAAGTTGATATGAAATGTATAATAATGATGTCTCCTTAATAAGTTGTAGTTACGAAACAGAACACTTAAAAATGGACGGATGGAGTAATACAGAGTACAAGTGGAACAATACATATTCAATGTATACTTTGGCTGAAAGACATTTGAGGCGAAATTGCGTACCTACTCTCATTAGTGAAGAGAGAAAAACAAGGAGAAAAATACTCTAAATTCTTCTCTCTTTCAAAATTGTCAATCATCATTTAAATTCTTTACTGGTGATTAATTAATGGAGCAAGATATGACCAGGGGTAAGTCACCTAACTTGGTCATCTTTATTGACTTTGTATGCTTATGTGGGTCTGATAATTACGGTAGAAGTTATTTCATGGGGTTGCAGATAAGTATCTTTTTCCTAAAGTTTCTAGGCTAGCTAGCTCCCACCTAAATGGCCCTTGTAAAATTAAAGGAACGGAGAAGAAGATTTGGAGGAATTTTTCAGTGCCGAGCGGGTATTGCCCACGTGGCACCCGTTCGGCGAATCTGAGCCATTCGATACACTTTTGGACGGCTCGGATTAAAATCATCTCTCTCCTCTCTCCCAAACACTTTCTCTCTCCTTTTCTTTCTCCAAATCTGAGCTGTTAAAAAATAAAATGGACGGCTCGGATGGCTGAGCGGGCACCACGTGGTACCCGCTCGGCACTGAAAATTTTTCCGAAGATTTGGGCCTGCATCATCATCAAAATCTCTGTTTGACTTTTGTGTTGTGTGTCTATTTGGTCGTTGGAAAATACTAGCAAAAGTAGTTTCATGAATACTTACCAAGAAAAAAGGTAGTCCATGAATTATTACTTGTTGTTTGTTTACGGAGAATTTTAAGGTAGTTCACAAATAATTTACATCTTGTTTGGTACATGTTACAATAGGGCGCGTAAGCTGACCCGACACTTCACTCGTCAAAATTGTTGTAGTTTTTAACCTTCCGGCTTGAAACAATTTACCAATGAACTTATTTTTTTGTATTAAAGATGATGTATTGTGAGAGAATGACACGTCTCGTAAAACGAAAAATAAGTGCTTTTACAAAATAAGAACCTTAGCTTATTTTTCGCTTTACGAGACATGTCATTCTCTCGCAATACACCACATTTAATTCAAAAAATAAGTACTTTTTTTTTTCGAGACAGGTTATTCTCTCACAGTGTTTATTTTAGTTGGTGGAACACACCCTTAGATTACGAGATGTGGATAATAAGGTGAGAATAGGTTTTGCATAAGAGTAGTGTAAAAATCTAATATTATTAATAATCTAAAAAACTAGTAAACTTCCAAGTGCCAATTGTGCCAAAAATAGGCAATGCTTTTTCTGTTAACTGAAACAACAGGTTTTTTTTGGCTCAGCAAAAAGAATCTGAAACAACAGGTTAGGATTAGAGACTTGTGTTTGGTGGAAATATAGGCTGGCTTAGGAACAAAAATATTGGGCCTATATCCTCTAAAAGGTGGGCTAACTAGGACTTTTGGCTAGAATATAAGAAAAGGAATTGGGCTGATTCATGCAATGCGCTCGGGTCGGGTCACAAGAATACTTAGGAAATTGATTTTCACACTCCCCTTTTGTCCAGAGTGCACTCCATTTTTTTTGTCTTTATTCATGTAGAATTACAAAAATACCCTTCATATGTTTTTTTCTTCACACGTGAAAAGGATAATTATGTAATTTCACACTACCACAAAACAAAAAAAAGAGTGCATTTAGATAAACAGGGAGTGAAAATAAATTCCCTAAAATTAGTGTGAAAACAAATAAAATTCATCACGTATCAAAATCTAATTAGATTTTAAGCAACGAAAAATTAGTAGGCCAATAAGAATATCTGTTTTCATACCGGCGATATTAAGTGGAGTAGATTTTAAACACTCAAGCAATTAATGCATTTCTTCTACTATAAGGATCATAAATATTACATGACGTATGACCATAGATCTAACGAAGAGTCAGAAGTAGGATTAGGTTTATCAGAACATAGAAAAAATTGTCTCAAAAAAAAATTCTGATAGAGAATTTCTGTCTGCTTAATGAAAAAGGCATACGGTTGCTTTTAGTTTTGCTGCCCATGCCAAGCCCAATTTGGCCAATACAGCTAGCTACTCAACAACAACTTGAACAGGTTGTAAACAAAACATACCTATGGGCCAAGTCCATTTAAACAGGTCGGAGCTAAATCACATAATGTGCGATCCTAAGCATGATCGGGAACACAGCTGTAAAAGCAGCTTTTAAAATATCTTCAACTACTAAAATTTGTGAGAAATGATAATTGAGAGTAGATGTATATAGCGAGAATTCAAAGCGAAAACAACGGATCCTACTAGAGGATTAGGTGACCTATTGCCTGAGTATAAGCATCCAGGCATGGCCAATAGGCTGTCTAAATCGCAAACAGTACACCCACTCATCGCGGTTCTAGCCCTTCCTGTGTTGTCAAACACGAAGGCGAAATATTTTGGAACCTTGAGATTAGGGTTGGTTGTCAAGAATGGAAAATGATTTTACAGACAATTTTGCACAAGAAATCATCTAAATAGTACAATAGCGATTTCAAAACTACGAGCAACTATGCACTTTTTCCGGAACACCCATGTTGACCAATCCAATGTACTGAAAAATTGGACAGACCGGACACAGTGGTAGGTAGCATAATTTCTGCATAGAATAGAGGCATAGCTCAAGATTCTCCCGAAAATAAACGGATTATATATCATCAAACATTCTGCATAACTGCACCCAGGTCAGAGGGAGGATTGTGATTAGTCATTGTGCCTGTGAAGTAAGGTTTCACTACCAAAAGCAACTCCTACTTGTAAGGACTTGAAAGCCAAGATCAACTTTAGCACAAATTACACTTAATGATTTGAGGTGTTACGGAAGATTTTAAAAAACAATTGAAAGTGGCGGCCGAAAGTAGTCATGAGTTTGCTGATAACTCTTTCTGAGTTTTCTAGCAATAGCAACAAATTGCCATCTTCGACAGATGATTCCCGCCATAAGTACATCCAATATGATTATGGACATCTGGAACCTTTTTGTTGAGTACCAGCATGAAAACCTTCGGTATATGCTGTGTTTTTTAGTATCGTCTGCGTTTAAGATATCGACTTGTCAGCTGCTGCTAAATTAATTAAAAAGCTCGAAATATACATGAAAAGGGAAAAACAAATGTGAAACCCCTAAGCAAATCAGCAACATGTCTGTTTAGCCAAAAATATAAGGAGAATATTGTCATGAAAGAAAAATGAAGTGTAGATAGTGGCATTGCATAATTCTAAACAAATAATGATGAGAAATGAAAATTGGTGAAGACAAGTAAAAAACCATGTCAAGGGGCTTTTATATGTTTGTTGATTGAAATTTTAAGGTCAATGTATTTGCAAGTGGGTACGATAACAATGGCCTAGCAGCAAACACTACGATTAATCTAAGAACACAGAATGGCATATTTTGCAGTAAGATTCTATCTTCCATCGATGTAGTCAGATGGTTCATTTGAGTTTGCAATAACTTTCATCAAAGAAAATGGTAATAGTTTGACAACGAGTGAGATGTTGTTTGGTTGCATTTGCATATAGGCGGCTCCACGCCTATTGAAAGGTGGTCACTTGAACACCCTAAGAGAGAGGAAAAAAAGTTTGAATAAATGTAATAATTTTAGTTTTTTTTTTCATTTTTTTACTCAACCGAACAATAGTTGAACACCCAATCACAAGAATTGTTGAACACTCATCCCAAAAATAGATGAACACAGCTATGACATACATAAAGGAGCAATCTGCTCAACGAATGGAAGATCTACGGATGAATGATTGCTTGATTACTCATATTGAGAGTGACGTATGTGATACCGTTAATGATGAGGCTATTATGCAACGGTTTCAATATATGGAAACTTGTTGAGGCCAATTGTAATATCTCTTATACGTAGCTGTTTTTGGGTACAAATGTTCATATTTAAAAACAAATTTTTGTTTATTTGGTCGTGGTTCCAATAGGTAGTAGAGCGTAAGTATTATTAACAGCGTTCAACCAACCCCCTAAAGATAACAGTAACTAATTGTTTGACCATACCAAATCAAGTGGCAAAGAAGATGTCCAATCACATGGTCTAAAATCACTCAAGAGTTCACTTTTCGTGTTTGCATGACCAAATAGGGTAACTGCTCCCAATGTCCAATATGAGTGGTAAAGAACCCAATCATTTCCCTAATTAAGACTCATAAAGGATACAACACTTACTTAGGGACTGCCAATGTACTCTCAGTATATTACTTGTTAAATAGCAAGAAAGAGAGGAAAAACTCACAGTCAGATTAGTGAAATCCAAGCTAAGATGTTTTCTGATACTGTTTGATACGAGAGCACCGAGCTGTTCCCCATGTTGCTTAATAGTCTCCTCCTTGATCTGTATTATGTGCATTTTCAGGCCAAGACCATGAAGTAGCAATGAAATAAGATATACTGTACTGACCTCTTTAAGAACTATTGCCGATGTTCTCTCTAGTATTTCTTCGACAAATTTCTCAGGATCAGCAAACGAGCTGGGCAATTTGGAAGTGATAGGTTTCTCCTTTTGGGTTTCACTGGATGACTTACACGCTTTTCCTATACCAAAGAGAGAAGACTTCGTTAAGTGGTTTACCACTATCACCATAAAATACAAATCAGCTATATTCAACTATTGGTCTAGAAGATGCAGTGGTCATCTCACAATTAAAGCTCTCAGGTTTTGTTTGCACACAAACCATTGCAATATTGCACTTAAAATAGCTTTCCCATGCAACATGACCCATGATTAACAACCCTGCAAAATGTGGTTTATTGAGACCGCCTAACTCTAATAAAGGTAACACAAAGGTAAATATTTGTTGTCGACCACCTGATTGAAATAAGGTCATGAAGTATCGAAGTAAAAGACATGGAAAGCAACGTCATGATGTTAGTTCTTTATTTCTGAAGTACCCAAAAAAAAAAAAAAATAATAATTGTTTAGTTCCGGAGCCATGGATGTTTGTCAATCCAATTGTTTCCGAAGTTCAGTCCATGACACCTTGCCAGATGGGAAGAATGTCTAATTAATAAGTCAACTAAGTGACATCAGACGATAAGTAGCCATAGGTTTACGTGGACATACGGAAAATGGAATAATGACAACAACAACAAAAAACCGACCATAACCTTAGAGTATCACTACCCCGTGTCCCGACGTTATTGTTTTCGAGAGAGTAAGTAGGACAAGATGGGCACTGGATATAATGATTTTCCTGGTGAAGTAGGCATGTAGATTGGACTGCTTAAAGTCTTAAGGTCAGGAATGAATTGTCCAAATAAAGCTAGATGTGTCACATTCGTATTTTCTTATGCACCTTTTTTTGAGATTCTATTAATTGTTTAGAGCCTGAAATCGGCAATGGTAGAGGAAGCAATTTGAATTACCCAACATAAGGATCTCATCATGAAACTAGCACTTGTTGGATAGCTGTATCTACATTATTGGGCCAGAATATTTACTTGATCACGATGCTTCTTCGTAAAGCATATTTCATATTCAATTTGAGAAACATGGAACTTGATCATGATGCTTCTTTTCTTGTTTCACAGGAGTGACCTTTTCAATTCAAGATACCACGAGACTTGTAGATACCAACACCTTTAGGCCTTCTAACCCCAGGCCAAAACTGATACCGGAGTCGGAGATCAATAAAGGCAAGGGAAAAAAGGCTCTTACAAAGATACAAGTAGTTAGCATACTACAAATCAAGAAAGTGCAAACCTAAAGAAGTTTAAATAAATGTAATACAAGCTCTAAAACCGTATGGGTCGGTCAAGCTCCAATGAACAAAAAAATGACTGGAATGAGCTCATAATAGTGATCAAGTTAGAGAATACCATTCCAGAAGAAACTAATATTAGTACTAATTAAAGACAATTGGTGACAGTATGAAGGTACTAATTTTCTGTAAAATCACATACCTGCAACCGATGTGGGCTTATTATTCACGGCAATATGGCTACTTTCAGGACCTTTTGAAGGACCTGCTTTTTCTGTAGGACCTTCTTCCAGGACTATGGCATCAGATGGAACAAGATATGCTAGATCAGGAGGTTGATCCTTACCAACTGAAGGGTTGTCCTAAACAAAGAGAATCAATTGTTTCATACAAAATCCATTAGTAGATAAACCCACTCAGGAAACTGGATTGGAAATTACCTCCAGGTCGACATAGGACGGATCTTTTCCTATGGATTTTAGAAATTTGTCAAAGTCGAGGGCATTAAGAGCTTGAACCAGCAATATTAGGGACCATAACCATCAAGGGTGACAACATGCAGACAAGAAAGTAACATTCTTTAGGCCAGTCCTCTGAACAACAATGACTGGATTCATAGTGGTTTTCTTACAGACCCAAATTATGAACTGATGTACAACTTGCAAGAAGTAGTCATGGAACCATGTGAAGCAAACAGCTATTTGTTAACTTCTTCTCAACTAACCACATCTTGTAAAAGGACACTCACCCCTCATACTTTTATGCTTTTGAACAGTAATAATGTAGCTTGAAAATTCAATTTTAGTTCACCAAATGTAAAGAGAGAGCAGTATGAAAACTCCCAAGGATTATCCTCCTATCTACCCTCGGTAAAACACTTATCCCAACTACCTCCAATGTACTTATATGTAACTACCGGGGAAGTTACGGAGCCATTCAGCCATTGCAATCATACAACTTATGAAACAAACATAAGAATTGACGATATCGGATATTCAACATCAAATTCTGTTATTC
This sequence comes from Rhododendron griersonianum, assembly GCA_018127125.1. NCBI lineage: Eukaryota > Viridiplantae > Streptophyta > Magnoliopsida > Ericales > Ericaceae > Rhododendron > Rhododendron griersonianum. Next base: position 29,452,228 of record CM030798.1, read on the forward strand.
CATTATAGTGGACTTAGAGAAATTCTTTGCATTTATCATATGGACAAATGCCATTGCCAAATAGTAAACTCATGTGCAACCAGTAAAACTAAGTCAGAAATACATATCCCTGGTAACATGTATTAATCATGGTGCATGCAGTTTTGAATGACATTCATAGATGTGCACACAAACACATCCGAAAATAAGTAAATAAAGGTTTTTGAAGATAACATCATCATAACATATGACCAGAGCGTAGTTCAGTAGAAGTCCCAATTAGAAATCATTCAGAGGTTATAAACATTAAGATATACTAAAAGCTATAATTAGCAACATGCATCATAATAAAAAAAAAAACTATTTCAACTTACAAATTGATGCATCATTAGACAATGGGTGAAAGAAGCAGCTCTCGTGATCTTTAAATCCTTTATCCAACAACAAGGAGACATGCCTTCAAGAAAAGAAAATACAGCAAATACATTAGAAAGTAAAACTGACATATTTACACGAACAGATGCTGTGACAAGGGTATAACAATGTCAACGAACAGTACAGAAGATTAAGTGCATACCGGGCTGAATCATTCACTAGTGCAAAAGGTGTAACACAGCCCAGAGGCACCTTGAAAATAATAAAGCAAGAAAAACTGTCAAGGATTGTATCAAAATCACGTTTTTATAAATCTCCACATGAGATTCTGTATCATAGCTTTCAACTAATAGGATCATGCTGGATCGAAGCCGTCGGGCTGCTGATTTATCACCATATTTTAATGCACATCACCGTTAGTCATTGTTTTCTACCTTGCTTTTATGCAACATAAAATCTTATAATCCTCGTTAAGGTCCTACCATTCTATCCACGAAACCATCCTAGCAATCTAATGTAAGGTCCCATTTTTAACAACCCCGATGTGGTATAACTAAATCAACTGATATGTTTCTATTCACAAACAATAACTGCATATGCTTAAAGATATAACAGCATATACGATTATACGTGCCTGAAGTACTTCCAGTAGTGCTTCTTCAGGAGCCATTCTTAAACCTGCTTTTCCCAGACCAAGTCTCTGAGATAGAACTGCAGGCAACAAATAAGTTCCATGAACATTTAAGATACTAAAATAATAAAAGGCCCAAATCCAATCATATTAGCATATACATATTTACAATACCGACTACCAAGACTGGTCTGATCATCTAAGCTAGTTCAAATTTGAAATTGAAACAAGACAATTAAAAAAACATATTACCCTTAAGATCTACTTTGGTATCTTTCAAAGCTGAAACAAGGTAGAACCTATGTTTCTTATCCTGCGTGTACAGGTGAAAACATTAGTATAGAGGAAAAAGGAAGAGCATAAGTTACTGCCTGGAGGGAGAGGGAAGAGGGACAAAACAGAGAGCTTTTCCGAGCATTAAATATCATACCTTCAAGAAAAGATTCTTGCTCACTGCACCTTTTACATATTTGGCCTGATAATAAACAAACAAAGTTGGTTCAAAGCACATAAAAGTAGCGGAAAAAGGCTAGATCGTGGTTTCCTTTTACCTGAGCTTCCACTGTCAAAACAACTGGATGATCATACTTGGTAAAATCAATATGAAGCTCCTAAACAACACCAAATATACAAGAATCAATTTCAACAGAATAGAAATTAGAGTCTCACAATTGGATGATCGTACTTAAAAAAAACAAATTGCAGTTCCTAAACAACAGCCAAATATACAACGATCAGATTCAACGGGATCTAAATACCACTTGACTGAGACATAGGCTGAGAAAGTCTCTATTATCACCGGTTCATATGAAGCCTCAACATCAAGGTAATCGTGGATAGAATGGTGCTATCAAATACAAATAATTATCTGCCGAAATATTTAAGATAAGTTCCTATAAGTAAAATTACTTCCCATCACGGAAGCAATTCAAGTGGTAGCCCCAGACAGCATACCTTGAACAAGATGCTTTGATCTCCAATAAAGCAAGTTTTTAAATTTTCATAGATTTTAAAAATTACTTATTCGTTCTATTGAAGAATGCCAAATTTTCATTTGTGAACCTATGTTAAATACATTCGGGTACGGGTATGTGTCTAAGTCCCAGATTCATCTAATGCTCCTGTTAAGGATGAGGGGATATACGTAAAAATGTGGAAGGTAAATAATAGAGTCGGCTAGGGAGTACATTACGTTTGCTAACTTTCAGTCATGCGGAATATCAGTCAGGTTAGAGTCTCACTATCTTTTAGTTGTAGTTGATTGCAGTGGCTAAGTAAATTCACAAGGAGGGATTTCATTATCACCGTGGAATACCAAAGAATACAAAATAGAAATGCAACTAGGTATACGGCAAGTCAGATCGGAAGAACCTTCCATCAATAGAGGACTTTCTTCCAGCCTAAGATTATAAAATGCGCCATAAGACTTCTTTTTTGTGATGCATTTAACTCCAAATTTGTCAAAGAAACATTTCAAGCTTATCCCATAAGCTTCTTTTACTGATTTTGGTGAAAAACCTCTCTCTCACTTCATTGGATGAAAAAATAAGATTCGCCCCAATTGACACCGATTCGGTGAAAAGAAGGGTCTTTACTCTTTTCTCATCAAATTTAAGTTTGACAAAAGAAATGGTGAAGCATAGGAAATTGCCCTGACGATTCTGGTATCTAAGCTACTGGGAATTCTTCATATATTCTTCAATTCAGACAGTTTTTAATCCTTTCCAATAGAGCTTACCAGTGCCAATGAATGAAATTTTAATTCCCTTGCATCCAATAAGTTTTAATATACTTTCGACAACTCAACGCATAATCATAAAAAAAAGAACAGAAAAATGGAAAGACGAAGCAAAGAAATACAGAGAAAATTGATGGGTAGAGAATATGAGACCTTTAAACGTGCGAGCAACTGATCCTTGGCATAGCCCATCTCTCTCTCTCGCTCTCTCTCTCTCGTCTGAACTGAAGCTTTGACGGCACGATCTATCGGCCTGAATTCGTCACAAGACCTTGGGAAAGCGCTGATGCGGTTCGGGTAGGGTTGACCCGATTTTTTCCATTTATGAAGAAAGTCAAGCGAATATCAAATGGGTTGCACCGGATCTAAAGAAAAAATGGATTGGACCGTGATAGTTTGGGGACAGCTCCCGTCCAATTTTATTGGTCCAGTTTGGTATCCAGTTTTGGGTCACAATAATGACTGAAATCGTTCGCTTTGTAGAGCTCATTGAGTTTGTCATACATGTAAAAAGTAAGCTTGATCGAAGATCGATGAGTACATGATCGAAACAGATTTGTACAAGGAAAATGGGATGAAAAAATCCTTCGAATCTTAAATTTTCCACTCTTTTCTTGTACAAATCTGTTTCGATCATGTGCTTATCGATGTTTGATCAAGCGAATTTTTTTGGTGAATGACAAACTCGATAAGTTCTACGAAGGGAACGATTCCCATCATTGTTGTGGGATCAGAATGGGCCCACAATGGCCTGGACCCCAAACAGAACCAATAAAACCGGACAACAGTTGTCTCCTGTTAGTTTGCCTCATTGTCTTACCATGGAGAGATCATTCAGTGGCTCGGGACAGTATCACGTGATGCCACAGGCCCCTCTTTCACCGCACAATCATGTGAGAGAGATGTCCTCACCATTGGTTTCGTAACTTTCGTTTCTACCATTCCTATGTTTAGTTTGCAGAATTGGGTACGCGATCCTATCATCGAACGGCAAGTTGAAAGTTTTCAAACCCAATGTTTGAGTAATTATTCAATAGTCTGGGAGTACCGTCACAATGCCACGTGGTACTCCGGACTACTTTGCTACCACACGTTCATGTGGGATTCATATACTTAGTGGCAGATCCCATAGAAATGTATGGTCGTAAAGTGGTAATCCGGAGTGCCACGTGACGGTGCTTCCGAACTATTGTATAATTCCACCTAGAGGTGGCAATCACAACCCATATTTTTGAATCCGCCCAAACCCGCCCACTTATAACCCAACCCAATCCGCCCATATTATATAATGGGTTCATATGGGTTGAACCCATATGAACCCATATTTACATGGGTTTAAATGGGTTGAGAGTGGGTTCAATATGGGTTAGACACACTCACATTCACTGAACCCTCCAAAAACAAAACCTGGCCAAACCGGAAATCATCTCTCTCTCCATCTTCGTGGAAACATAAATCATCTCACACCCAAGCCGTTCTACTAGTATTAAAATCAACTCTCTCTACTCGCTCCGGCAAACAAAAATATCTCTCTCTCTCACACACACACACACACTTTGGGTAGGTTTGAATTAAAAAGTAGGGAGTGACTTTTTTTCATCTTAATTCAAATTTTTTTTTTGCATTTGGTAGTTTTGCATCACACTTTTGTGACTTGTTGGTTCATCCCCATGAGCGGAACCGAAAAAGTAAAAAAAATTGATCGAAACTCATATTTTTTTTTAAAAAGATTAAAATAAGTCAAAAAGACATCTCTTTGACTTATTTTTTTGTCCTTTTCAAAAAAAATTAGGTTCCGATAAAAAATTTATACTTTTTTTGTTACTCTCGTCGAGACGAACCAATAAGTCACAAAAATTTGACGCAAAACTAAAAAATGCAAAAAAAATTTGAATAAAGATGACACTCCCTACTTTTTAATCCAAACTCACCTGAACCAACTTCTGTTCTAAAAATAGTAAACGGGGTAAATTAATAGGTAAATCAACGTTCATCAAGTTGATTCCTCTATTCAACTATTACTCCTACCTCTGTTTCATCACTTTTTACTCTTTTTTTTTTTGGGCTGATTATACGAATGAACTTTGTGGGTTTTAATCTCACAAGAAATTACATCTAAGTCGAGTTGAATTTGAGCAATTTGATTTCTTGTTTTACATAATCTTACCGCGTTAATCAAGTAGAACTCAGCAAACTTGAATTACATGTTTGATGTAATCATCCACATAATCTCAAGCAAATATTTAACATATATATTGATCAAGAGTTGAGTTCAAATATTTGATATTTTCAAAACACAAACCAAAAACACAGCATTACTTTTCTGAATGGGATGGGGGGAAGAGAGGGGAGGAAAAAACGGGGGGGAAAAAAAAAAAAGGGAAAACGGGTCTGGTCGGGCGGGTTTGGGTTTGGCTTGACCCATATTTGACCCGACCCGTCTCAACCCGTTTACTTTTTGACCCATATTCGACCCGCCCATATTTGACCCACAACCCGTTTCAACCCGCCCAAACCCGCCCAAACCCGCCCAGACCCGCCCGTCTGCCACCTCTAATTCCACCTAATGTTTTCCCTTCGAATATATCCCGAGGTAGTTCCAATTTTGAGCTCCCTTTCATCCAAATCACTGAAAATTAATCTCCTTTTTCAAACAAGAAAATCTATAGGATCCTTTTGTCCAAATTAAACAAACCATATTCCATGTCACTAAGCTTCCTATAAATTCCAAACTTTAAAACTGGCATGACCCACATTCTTGTCCTTGGGGCGACCAAAAAAAGGTGATGGAAACAATTGGGCATGGAGGCCTATATCCCCAAGGCGCATGCACAAGTTGACAGCCCATGTGAAATTGGTCCGCAAGAAAATGTTCATTTTGGTGTAGAACTAGAAGGCTAGGCAACCGCGTTGCTTTCTTTTTTGAAGATCTACACTTAAAATTCGGGCTCATTTGAGGCCGAATGATCAAAAGATTAAAAGGAAGAGCACCAAGCCGAGCTGCCTTCTAGAACTAGGAAGGCAACCGCCTCGCTTCCCGTAAGCAAAACACTGTCCAATGAAAAAAGCAAGCTTGCTACACTATTTTGGTCTAGCTCTCTCCGGCCCTCTCTTCAGCTTTGAGGAGGGAAAACACTATTCAAATTGCCACCTCATTAAATTTAAAGCTACTTATTATTGGTGAATTGTTGATGTCTTAGACAAAGTGAGTCCTTTTAAGTTTAAAAAAAGTGGAAAAATTTAAAATTTGGAGAGTTTTTTGGAGTGCATAACTTTCCAACTTGTCACATGGATCATCAAAGTACATTTTTTTTTTATGTAAAACTTTGCTTATTTCCTTGGAGATGCTCTCATATTTTTATTTTGTTGAATCTCCAATCAAAATGTCTCCAATGAATGATAGTAACATTTTTTATATTCGAAAAAAAAATGATGACAATTTCTAGAACTTAAAAGTCTCTGTGATAAAAATTATAAAATAATATTTGGCATCACTTTTATAGCTTCAAATACTACTCCCTACGTCCCAAAATGTTTGTCTGTTCCGCAAAACGAGGACTCAAAAATAATGCATTTCTTTCAAGAAAAAATTCAAACTTTTTTCATAAATTAAAAGAACTCATCGATATCTAGTTAATTGTTGAAAAAAATTTAAATTTTTCTTACAAAAATTGTATTATTTTTACGTCCTCGTTTTGAAGACCGGACAAACATTATGGGACGGAGGGAGTATAAATTTGATATTTAATTTGAAGCTTCATGCCAATTGCCAATAAAGATTTGACCTCCTTTTTGGTACTATGGTTGGAGCATTTTGTAATAGTCATTTACGCGACATTGGATTTGACATCATAGTTGGAGTTGCTCTTCTGTCAAATCCTCTTCATTGCCGCTCCTGCCTCCAATATCTTCTCTCCCAAAGAAGTATTAAATAGGCGAGCTAGCTTTACACGGTCATTAATTTTAGCAGACACGTGATTAATTGAGGTACGCGTACATTGACTTAGAAACCTGATTATCAAAACAAAAGTAGTAAATAGTGAAAAAAGTTAATATAATCCTTAACTGCGTAAGCTTCCTTCTTTTTTTTTTCTTTCTCCTTCTTCCTTCTAGGCAATTAAGATTCAACTTAGAACGGGATTCTGGATTAATGTGCAATCACACAGTTGCTGTGTGAGTATCATTTCTGCTTTTGTTTTTAATTATCAACAAAGGAACTAGCTAGTGATAGTTCATTAGTTACCATTTAACTGCAGGAAGCAGAGAATTGAAAAACAAATCACACCAAACTACAAAGACAACCCAAAATTCAGCCTGAATATCTTCTTCCCCAAATCTTTGGACACCAAGTAACAAATTCGTCGAGCAAAACTAACCTCGTGATGAAGTGCAATTCTGTTCACCTACCTAAAAAAATGAGCGAATAGAACTCATCTTGTGTGGAGCAAACATTAGATCTCACTCTTCAATGATCGGTACCAAGAGTCATTTTTGAGGTAATTCCCACAGGAAAAAAAATAAAAACCAGGTACTTAATCTAAGTATTCCATTCTTACTCTGAAATTCTGAACAAAACCAGGTTCTTAATCTAAGTATTCCACTCTTGCTCTGAAATTCTGAACAAAAACCAGATTTTTTGGATCAAACACTTGCCGATATGAAATTTTGCTGATAATTTTTAGGATTGAGCCGCACGATTATCCGGTTTGCGTCCCATACAAGATGGGTAGTTACATATACACCATATAAGTCTCCAACGGCTACAAAGTGTGACTAGTGACCATACCGTACTATATATATATTCACAAAAAAATAACATCAACATTACATTACACATGACACACTTAATTAACACAAAATTAATTATACATATATATGGAAATATCTCAAGAAACCCACATGGGAGAGTTGAAAAATTAGTTCCCTCTCCACGTGAGTTCCCTCCCCTGTCTCAAAATACAAGAATTGAACATGACTATTGGTCACTGTACGTCAGCAATGTCTTCACCCAAATTAACTGAAGATCACCCAATGAATAATACTGAAATATTAACCAAAAGAGAAGAGAAGACTACTACGTAGTATTTAAAATAAAAAATAATAGAGATGTGTCTTGATTTGGGAATTAATAGTTCATCGGATGATCAGCAAAAGCTCCAGAGCCGGATATCGCTTTCGTCGTAGACGTCTTCCATCGCCGGCGGATCGAACATCGCCCCGTTGATCATATCAGTGTACTTCGGCGATTCGAAGTTGCACATCAAATTAGTCAATAGTTCATTGTAGGTTATACCTTGGGATGATGATGATACTAATGAGAAACCATCCTCGACAGGGTTGGATGGAGACAAGGACGACATCGACGGGGACGAGGCGGCCGAGACCGAAGAGGAGGTGGTGGTAAAGGATTGCGGCGGAGTCGTGGTGGTGGTTTGGTTGTCATTGAATTTATTGGCAGCAGCAGCTGCGACCCTTTGGATGGATTTAGGGGACAGAGTGGTATTATCAGGGGAATGGCGTTGGTAGTGTGATACTGAGGAGGCTGGGAAGTTGAGATTGACGGAATTGCCCTTGAGGCACAAGAGGGCAGCGTCGTAGGCTCTGGCAGCTGCCTCTGGGGTGGAATAAGAGCCCAGCCAAATCCTTGTCTTTTGGCTCGGTGCCCTTATCTCAGATACCCATGAACCCCAGCTCCTCATTCTCACTCCTTTGTACTTCTTCTTTAGTGCCTCTGATTGGATCTTGTTCTCACTCTTCACCATTGGCTCTCTCTCTCTCTCTCTCTCTCTCTCTCTCTCTCTCTCTCTCTCTCTCTCTCTCCTTTTTATGATGTGTGGAATGGGAAGAGATAGCTATTGATTGACAGGAGGGGGAGGGTTGATATTTATAGGTAGAGAGGGTTCGGGCAAAGAGATCCCCCTAGTCAAGGAAACACCAGTGCATGTAAACATGAAATGGGTGACAGGTATTTTCCAGTTTTTTAAGGGGTAGGAATATGAATATCCCATGCTTTGTGAAATGACTAATTTGCCCTTCCGTGGTAACTCCTGTTCCAACCTACGCAGCAATTTCGTAACTTATAGAAGAGTAAAACCCACATGGTTCCTCTCCGTGTGTTAAATTTCAAGTAAAAGGAACTTTGGAAAACTAACTTCTGATGAAATTGACTTTAGGTTCGACAATACTCGTGACAGTACGCAATATATTAACTCCGTATTTTAGGTGTAACAATAATCCAATTGCTTGTCATTTCTTTTCTATTAAAAATACATGTACGCACAAAGCAATAGAAATATTGAGAGGAAGATGATAAAAGGAGAGAAATAGAAATAATGCAACGTCAATGAGAATACGATCGATTCGGAAGACCGATGCTAATTGTTCCCGAAAAATTACACGCACATATTAAAGTATATGTATATCTTCAAGATAAATTACATTGATCAGTATTTCGTTTACTTCCCTATATATCAAAGAAAAAAAAGTACTATTTCGTTTACTTTTCTTCATGAGTTCTTTAATTTTATACTCAGATATTTTGGTAAAAAAAATATGTAGATATGTCCCTTTCTAAGACAGTTGCCAGTATATGACCTAGAGGTAAATTACAGTTAACCCCCTCTAACTATGTCTCGGTGACACTTAACCCCCTCTAACTATTATTTTTGGCACTTAACCCCCTCTAACTAATTGAAATTTAAACGGTCATAACTTCTTCGTCTGAAATCGAAAACATGCAAATTATATATCGATTTTGAGGTCTTGAAGTCAGCTTTCTAATGACACCAAAATCACATCACGATTCAAAGCACACAGAAAGTTATGATCAAAACGGTCTTTCTGTCTACCAGCCCTTACTATTTTGATCATAACTTTCTGTGTGCTTTGAATCGTGATGTGATTTTGGTATCATTAGAAAGTTGACTTCAAGATCTCGAAATCGATATATAATTTGCATGTTTTCGATTTCGGACGAAGAAGTTATGACCGTTTGAATTTCAGTTAGTTAGAAGGGGTTAAGTGCCAAAAATAATAATTAGAGGGGAAAAGTGTCACCGAGGCATAGTTAGAGGGGGTTAACTGTAATTTACCCTAACTCAAATTGTAACATTGGGAGAAGGGGAAAACAAAGACTTAACGAAACATGGACTCTCTGGAGACCATATAGCATAGCCCCTAGCAACTTACCATCCGGCCGGGAAACCTCAATAAACAAACTTCTTCTTCCTCAGCCTTTGACCGCCAGAGCAAGTAATCACATTGACGAAATGAAAACGACAGTTTTGAAACATTAGAAAATTACCCTCTTGTATATAAAGATGTTCTACACTACAATTGTATGGAGTTCTAAGTAATACTGGTTGTTTATAAGTTAAGCAAATAGTACTAACTTTTAATCGAGCCAATGGTGAGTTCCGGTCAAGTCATTAGTACCTTGTTTGCGAAGCTGAGAGCATCTTCTCAAGTCAACGCCGTGTTTTACGAAACCAGAAGGTTTTTGTAGGGTTTTAAGTGTTTTCAGTAAACTCTGTAAATGAATAATTAAAGACCTCTCGAATTCTGTCTCTTTCCTGAAATTAATTATCTTACGAGTAGTAGCAAAATGTCAAATGATTCTATTGAAAGGGATTTAATATTTGAAGAATCTCTGCTGGAGTACACTATCAATGTAGCAAAATACTAAAAGAGTATGTAATATAGTATAACAATATATAAGAATTAAAATATCCGCTAGAGTGCTCAGCAAAATCTTACTTTTCAAAATATGAAGTAAAACATTAAAGTACGCTTTTGATGCTAGTTTGTGAATTATCTTTCGGAGAGGCTGTTGTCACGCGGAGTAGTAGATTGACTTTAGTTTGAAAATTTAACGAGCATAAAATATTTGTTCAAACTTCTGATCTCAGATGAGATTTCAGCAAGTCGCGCACACAAATTAAACTTTAAGCAGATTGCGCTTACCGTTGGATAATTTTCCTTTTCAAAAAATACAATATGAGAAGAATAAAATGAATTTGGTGCGAATGAAAGGGCATGCAAGTCATTAGGCCGCATGGCCTGCGTAACCATAGACGTATGTATAATTAGTACTGTCTAAATAGTCTCGATCATACTAGTATGTAAGTATTCTATTGGTTCAATAATCCAATTCTGAGAAAGAGAAACATCGGATACTGTCAAAGGCAGCTTCCAGGATTTGCAGAGAGAGAGAGAGAGAGAGAGAGAGAGAGAGATGAGAGAGAGAGAGAGAGCTTGAGTGTGTGTATGCTCAGATGGAAACACTTTTTTAAAATAAAACCAAAGACGAAAACGTCACAAGGGAAGGCTCTCAAAAACGCGCAAACAAAACAGTGAGGCATATTAATTTGCATCCGTAAACACACACAGCTGGTGCTTCTCTGTCTCCCATATGTGTGTGGCTCTCCAAAACCGCGTTAACCTCTCTCTCTCTCTCTCTCAGTGTACAGTAAAATTGTAAAGTGACATCAATATCGTGTAGGAATATATAGGATAGGATTCAACTTGGAGTAGTGGACTGAGAATGTCTAAATCTGGGTTCCATCTCTCGCTTGTGGTTCTCATTTTAATAGTTACTTATCTCCTTCGTAATCGCTGTCATTTAAGTATGTAAAATTAGTTTAATTTTGTGCACTGGATACTAGTTTACGAATAAGGTTGCAATCAAAACGTATTAATGAAAATGAACATAAAATGGGGAATGCAACACAACCCATTTCGTAGCTAGCTAAGTAGTAGTAATATTCTTACGTCTAGATATCCCTTTGACTTTCTGGCGCTTTTCTCGTTATTTATAAAATTACTCATATGCTTCTCGAGCAAAGCTCGAGAGGTCCATGAACTCTACTACTACTATCAGATTCATCAACTCTACTACCATCGATCAGGTTCATATTTTGAGTTTAACGTTTTAAGTTTGAGTTTAAGAGAGAATCTTATTCACGGTTCTGCTGTGAATAAATTTTTTATGATAGCAACCAATCGCAACCAGCCAAAAGTATTTTGAACGATTGCGATTGACCCTGTAAACAACTATTCACGGCTCTACTGTTAAAAAGATTTCCTCTTGAGTTTAACGTTTGAAGTTTGAGTACAACTACATATCTCTAGGGGTGAGCATGGTCCGGTTTGGTTCGGTTTTATAGTAAACCAAGAACCAAATCAATACCTACGGATTATGAATTTGGAGAACCAAACCAACCCACAAATTCCATAGAACCAAACCAATCCAAACCATTAAAATACGGTTTGGTTTCGGTTTTAAACCACGGTTTGCTTTGAACTAAGCTATCATCTTAAAAAAAATTTAAAATACATAAAATTATGAAGATAAATTAAAAGAAAACTTGTATATATTAAAACCAATTCCATTCAAATTACCAAAACACACTAATATCAACCAACTTATTAAGAGTAGAATATCAACAATTGTTAATTTCAAGTCTTAAACTCAGAAAATGAAATAGTGGTAATTCATTTAAGTGAACCAACTAAGAATACCAACTACTAAACATCTTGACAAGGAAGGAAAACTAAATATTGCGGTAGATTAATAGGATCAATAAATTAGAAAAGTAATTGAGTAAAGCTCCCATAATTAAATTATATATATAACTATAAATATATATGTATGTATGTATTGTGCGGTTTGAATCGGTTTGGAACCATAACCATAAATGTGAATCCACAAACCGAACCATATAATGCGGTTTCTAATTTTTTTAAACCATGACCAAACCATACTACTAAAAAACCGAACCAAATATTTCGGTTTGGATTGATTTGGACTGAATTCACGGTTTTACGGATTTTTTGCTCACCCCTACTGATATCTCCAGTACTTTGGGAATCTGCCAGCCCACATGTACAGATGACTTTAGTGCCTCTTGTGGGACAAAGGACCCTTTCCCATGTGGGCCAAGGGTTCATACTTGGAAGTAAGTTACTAATACTAGTCAACACATGTTAATTAGATGGTGCTTTGTCAAAGATTATGGTACAACCAAAGTCCGACAGTTACTTTTTTTTCATTTTGGAAAAAGTGCGTTCACAAGGACAGAAAGTCTACGCTCATCGCTCAACATTTACTGTGCGTTTCCCTTACCGCTCTCAATCTGACCATTCAAAAGTGTTTTGGACGGTCTGGATTTTTAAAAACTCTTCCAAGGAACTCTTACAGATCCTTAGAAGAGTTTTTAAAAATCTGGACCATTGATTGTCGAGCCGGACAGTGGGATATTGAGCGATGGGCGTAGTCTTGCTGTCGCAACAAACCTATGACCTACCTATTCTATGTTGAAAATGTCAAGTACACACTCACCGACATATGGAATCAACGATTCAACATGTACGTGCGAGAGGTGTGGTTAGGTGTGGTTGGATATGTGACCGGTGATCGTGTTTGTATCACTTTTGATTCTTTTCAGGACAATGTTACTTTTCCAATGTGGGCCCGGAGAAAGAAATTTCCTTTTGAGTTTTCGCTGTTGAGGGGAACTTCAACCAAACTCTATAGTGCTCAAAATTTCTTTATTTAGGAAAATTTTGTAATTTATTTCTTTTGTTCAACATTTTATACTTTATTATAGAATCTTGAAAGGATCTATTGTCCCTTTTAGAGATTTGGTTTCTAAATGTACTCTCGGAGTATCTCCAATCCATCCTCTAAATCCTTCATTTCTTCCTCTATTTCTTTATTTCGGAGGAAATCCTCATTCCAACCCATCTTCTATTTTCTCCTCTATTTTGGAGGATAAAATTTGGTACTCCATATATAGAGTATGAGAAAAAGAAACAGAAGAACCTCTAAAACCACTTTTTGAATATAAATGCAAAAAGTATTAGATTTGCATTGAAATTGAATAATGATTGGAGGAAAAGTGAGAAAGTTTTTGAAGTAGAGATGAATATAGAGATATAAAGGTTTGTGATTAGAGTTTGTATGAAAATAGTCCGTCTCTCGTAAGGACCACCTCATTTTAATAAAATGCGGACCTCCCATTTTCCTATCGAATTTCGATGATTTGAGCTGCTCAATATGTTCAGAATGTGTTTTTAAGGGTACCCGCGAGAAATCAGCAAAAAAAAAGACTGGGAAGGGCTTTATCCGAGTAGTTTTTGTTTATTTTTTATCAAACGGTTCAAATAAAAACTGCTCGGATGAAGCTCTTCCCGGTCTTTTTTTTTTTGCTGATTTCTCGCGGGTACTCTTAAAATCACGTTCTGAACACATTGAGCGGCTTGGATCATCGAAATTCGATCGAAGAATAGGAGAAATGAGGAGGTCTGCATTTAACTAAAATAAGGACCCCCTCGTGGGAGACTGACTGTGTATGAAAAATAAACTTCTCTATATTCATTTTTTGATTGAAAATTATTAATTCAATTCTCTCAAGGGAACTGGAGCAGGCTACCACGAGACAAAAGATCTTCTTTCTAAAGAAATTCGATTCGAAACTATTATATGTCCAAGGTCCAATATTGCTCTACATGCCCTACAAGTTACCCGGGGAGAGATGTTCTCTCTTGTTTTATAATACGATATCTGAGGAGCAGGCTCTCACCATGGTTAAGCCAGTTACAGATGAAGAAATTAATAATACCCTTTCCAGCATGAACCCTAACAAGGCACCGGGCCCTGATGGGTTTAATAGCTTCTTTTTCAAGAGATGCTGGCCTATTGTAGGACATCCTAGCTGGTGTTCACTCTTTTTTCACCTCAGGTAAGCTGCTTGGCCAGAATTTCTGATATTTAAGGATTGTATGTTCTGTTCTAGATTAAACAAAGTCATTGATAAATGGAGCAATAGAGGATGTTGGGTTGGATCTCCAAAAATGGAGACGCTCTTAGATCTCCAAAAATGGAGACCTCACTTCCATTTTGGAGATTAAATCTTTAAAAACAATAATGAGTTCCTCTAAGATTCTCTCTAAAGTGCGAAAAGAATGAGTAAATTACATAAACGCCCCCGATATAGAGGTTTGGAGCATTAATAGAGTTTGGTTGGAGTTGCTCTTATTTTTTTTTTTTTTTTTTTTGATAGGCAACAGTAACATTTTATTAGGGGATAGGGGAAGGGAATCCAACAAAAAGTTGGACAAATACAGCCAAAATGGGACAAAGCCCAACCTCAAAGGGACAAAGTCCAGAACACCCAAGGGCCTAGAAGCCCAAATCAAACAAATACAAGCACAAAACCGCAAAAGGCCAAAAGCCTAGATCAAAACAATTAAGCCCAGTACAAAGAAAACCCTAAACCTAACCCACTAATTTGAGCACATCCGAACACCGCCACCCTCCGCCGCCCACCGCTTCAGACAGCAACCACCAGCCGACAGAAACACAGCCACCATGCTCCGCCACACCACCACCGGTAAACCCCATGGAAGCAAACAGATCCGTCACCCACAAACACTGCCGCGGAGGAATCACAGCCGTTAAGCAAAAGCCAAACCACCCAACAGTGATATGGCGGACACCCAACGCCATCCATCACCACCGCCGCGAGCCCACCCAAGCCGTTAGGCACACCTCGGAGAACCCAGCAGAAAACCGAAGGGGAAAGCAACACAGACGATTTGATGAACGAGAAACGGGGGAAACAGAGGGTAACCAGAAATCGATGTACCAAACCAGCAGCTAGGGGGTCGAAAAAAAGAGAGTGAGAAGAGAGAGATCTGAAGAAAACTAGAGATCCTTACTAGTGCCGCCCTCGTCGCCAACCGAAATCCCTCAAAACGATCGCCGAGTAGCCGCCAAACCAGAACCCACAAACGATCAGAAGGAAAGCGGGTGTCGAGAACCATAACTCCGGCCAAAACCACCAGCATCGCCGCCTCACGCCGTCTCGTTACCGGAGCCCATCATTTTGAGAATAAAAGAAAACAGCCGAGATCAGAAAACGAAGGGTGGAAGAGGATGGGAAGGCGGAAAGAAAGAGTTCAGGGAGGGAGAGGAGGAGAGGGAAACAGAGGAGGGGAGGAGGAGGCGCGGCGCCGGCGAGGGCGGCCCCCCAAAGAAAACCCTAGGTCAGGCGGCTGAAAAGTATAGAGAGAAGGCAGAGGGAAACCTAGAGAGAGAAGGCAGAGGGAAAACCCTAGGTCAGGAGTTGCTCTTATTACTTTCATCTCTCTATCGTTCTCTATTTATCACCCAAAAACTCATCTCAAATTAAACATTTATCAAACCACCTCGTAGTTTTAAGTAAAATTTGGTTTTCGACCAATGCTTATGGTAAATTATTATTATTATTTTTTTTAAATCAGGCACTTCATTAAATCATACCCGAAGGCAAAGATTACATCGCAATAACAGGAATGCACCAAACTACCTAATCCGAGACACGAGTACTGCATTAAGCACAACAGGCTACAGACTCAAGGACACCCTGCAAAAGCACCCGACACAAGTGTCGGCCTAGAAATCCCGTCCGGGATTAGGCAGAGAGATACCAAAACGGGATCCCAGCACAAACCATTAAACACTAAGCAAAGATGTAATCACACAACAACAAATACAGACGAAAAGAAAGATCTGTTCCCAAGGACACGCCTCAACGGCCGCCGGCCAGAACTAGACCGGGAGACCCAATCCAGAGCTGTGGAGTCCACCGAGGGGAGGCTCCGAGGCAAACCTCCGCTGTCACGCGAGGCACCGGGCACGAAGACCAAGGAAGAACACTAGCTGCACATAACGTTGCAATGTGGCGAATGGAGAAGAATCAAGAATAAAAAGCTCCAGTTTCTTTTTGCATTCATTTTGAATTTGTTTGGCTTTGCTTTGTAAAATTGTTAAGAAATGGATTGGAGTTTGTACTTAAGCTTAACACTCAACATTTGTATCTCAGAAGTCAGATGTAATCGACAAAAGTCGATCTGCGTCATTAGCGCAGATCAGCTTCACCTCCTCTATGACCGCGTAGGAGGGGCGCGCGGTGAAAGAGAAACAATGGTAGAGTAGTGGCGGTGGTGGTAGAGGATGGGACGATGTATGGAAAGAGAGAGCGAGACGGGATAGAAGAGCCGTTTGCAAAGAGGTGGAGGAGGAGAGGCGGAGATCGAAAATTAAGGATCGATGGAGGTTGGTTAAATGAAGCCCCAGTGAGAAAAATAATTAAGAAAAAAAAATGCATGTTTCAATCTCATTTGCCTGGTGCATTAACCAGAGAGAAAAAAATTTCATATCATGGTCATGAAAATAAGTTTTTGCCACCCTAATTTGGTGCCCACTAATCCAATTTGTCTATGGGCTTAAAGTAAATTCGATCACAATTACCCCCCGTGTTGTCCCCTCTCTCTCTCCGGTTCATGTCTGCCGGTTGGGTTTGAGACCAGTGTGGTCTCTCCCTCTTGTGGCGGGCTGTTCGGCGCCATGTGGTGTCCCCAACTTGTCCTTCATCGTGGAGTACTCTACAGACAAGCTAGGAGTCGGTGGTGTGGCTAATAATTAAGGATCGAGGCTTGGTGGAGAGGCTAGGGTTTTTCTTCACCGGTTTCTGTCGGTGAGTTTTCTCTCGGCTGGGTCTCCCCCAGTCTGGCTTTCTTACCCCAGATTCTGGGTTTTGTCGAGCTAGGTTTCATTCGTTGATTTTAAGATCCAGTTGTCGGAATGCTTCTTGTTGCTGTCATGGCCGCGAGGGTTTGTTGACTATCCTCAGTGCCAGCTTGTCTTCGTCTAGGAGATTATTGCTGGCTGATGATCAAGGAATCGTCGTATTGGTTTGTGAGGTTATGGATTTTAAGGCTTGTGTATCTAGACCCTCTTGGTTATTGTCTCCGTCATGGAATTAATGACCTTCTTTGATGTATACTTATTTCTATCAATGAAATCTCCTAATATTTTGACCCCAAAAAAAAAAGGGTATGACCATAACTCAAATTGCGAAAGAGTTTATCGCGCGCGACTTAATCATGTCGCCATTTCGTACAAAAAACAGTTGTGGACGCAATTTAACAAAATTTAATTATGTTCAATTAGTACTATAACGTGATTAATTAATAGTATTTGCTACTCTATGATCAGGTGGTGGACAGTACGATTCTTGTTAATGTTTATCTGCAAGTAATAGATTAGAGGCACCTCACATGTTCATGTCACAGTCCTTTTTTTCTTTATTTTTTTATTTTGTTTATTGATTGCTAATTTCAGAAATCCTGGAATATAACGACGCTTCTGTTCCTTGGAAGTTTGGAGGAAATTTCATCAAACACATTTAATTATTTTCTTTTTTTTTTTCAACTCAAAATCGGTGGTTTCCTCAGTTAAAACCTCCCCACCATATTCTGCTCAATTTTCTTTTCTTCTATTTTCCATTACCAAGAACCCTAGCCTATAGTGCAATAAATTAAGAAGAGCAGCTTTCTTCCATGTACTAGCTAGGAGTTGCACCATTCTCTCTTTTTTTTTTTTCTCGGTATAAGAAAATTTTACGTATTAAATTTGAAGAGGGTACATCGAGTAGAAGATAATGGAGAATCAGAAAGTTCACCACAACCCTAAAAAGACTAGAAAATAAAAGGAAAGTTACACCCAAAGACACCTAAATAATGAGTCTTCTAACACCGTCAAGGTTTCTTTTGATATTTTCCACCGTATACACCTTTACATCAAATTTGGCTTTGATCCACAAGGCTGCCCTTGTTTTGATTAACTCTTCCACTGATCGTATAACGCAAAAAATATTTGCAATATTTTTGAGCTGTGCGCTTGAGCAACATTCGAGCATCAAAACGTGCACGAAATGACGTGAATACGATTTCAGAACGACTCGTCGGATCTTCCGTCGGCACATCCGCGAAGGACGTACGTGTATGTACGTAACTTGATCTAGCTAGCTAGCAGAGTCCCTACCTGATTATTTTCAACATAAACATTCACATATATACCAATATTTATGTGCATGCACATAAAATGAAGTTTCATGCATCTCTTTTATTTTGGTTCTCTCTAGCTATTAATTCCTATCAGTACCATTACTTCATATATTACCAATTACATAAAATGGAATCCACACGTACACTAGCTGTCTAAGCTTTTAATTCACAGAGGAAGGCATTCTACATGAACTGGTACATTAATTGCTCGTGACTTCCGTACCTAGGCTGATATCTTAATGAAAAAGGGACATTGTTTACAAGGCATTTTATATAGAATAGTTCTATGGGTACTGACCAAGTATGCATCGATAGTGCATAAATTGGTGTGTGTGGCCTACTCCGAATCTCATTCAAAGGATCAGAACTATTCATTAATGTTAAAATATTTTTTTCGAATGGGTAAAATTAAAACAGCTCAATCGGATAAGTGTTCATGCTTGATCCAATGTACCAATTTTTCCATTCAACATACAAGATCCTATATTTTGAATGAAAGATTAATTAGTACATTGGATCAAGCACTTGTAAATATGCGATTAAGCTGATTTTCATACAAGATCCTCTAGGGCTCTCGAAAAGATGTTTTAAAGTTAATGAATGGTTCTTTTATTTGTGTGGGACCCATAAGCAAGCTCCGCATGCCGATCTGTGCACCATGGGTGCAACTATGTCGTTATTGGCCACCCGTGATTTGATGAATGGGATACCTCTTTTCACCTTATACTGATCGCAAAGTAAAATATCGCATTCCATCCTAGTCAAAGTATTAGAACCGGAGACCTTATAGTGCAGAGGTGCACCACAGAAGATAACATTATTAGTATTCTTACTCTTGAGTTTATTGAAATTGGAGTAGATGAGATGTTGGTTTGGGAGGATGGGCAGAAGGGTAATGGGGGGCTTTGAATCTTTGGATGTTTGTTGGGGATGAAGGGGCAAGTTCATGTGGGTGATGTCTAAGAAGCATCCATCCATCCATCCCGAGAGAGAGCGGGGTAGCTAGCCCATGGTTAGTTCGGTTAGTTGGTGGATTTGCTCCTCCCACAATTGATCACTATTCGATTCTTGGAGTCAAACCGCAAGAAAAATAGTTTTCTTGTGAATTTTCTAGTCCCAGCGTGGATGGTCTGCCTTTGACCGAATCGGGAGGGAATTTGTTGAGGTGCACATAAGCTAGCCGAAACACCCTTGAGAGAGAGAGAGAGAGAGAGAGAGAGAGAGAGAGAGAGAGAGAGAGAGAGAGAGAGAGAGAGAGAGAGAGAGAGAGAGAGAGAGAGAGAGAGAGAGAGAGGTTCATGGAATGTACCACCATATCCGTATAGTTGTGATGGCATACATAATGCTTGGTTTGTTGTTGTTGTGTAGACAAACAAGATAATCTTGAAAAGAAAAAGCCAATTCGTTGACTCAAAATGCCAAGGACAAAATCCTCAATGAGGTACACAAGATTGTCACAATGATAAACTAAGAAAAAAATAATACACCAATTAATGATGTGTGCAGCACAGCTTGCTTATGTTAGCTTCAATTTCTCAAGGGAAAAAAGAAGATAAAATGAAAAAAAATAAAAATAAAAATTGGAGCTATTTATAGTACCTATATGGATTTGCCACAGAAATAAAATTAAACTTCTTGACAGTCAATTCATTTTCTGAAAGAAGGAACGTGCACTCTTTAACCCCACCATACTATTCAAAGTTGTGGGGCATTTTGTACTTACAGTCTCCGCAATAAGCAAGTGAACGAAGAACGATCCATAAAGCCTTTGCATTTTGTATTTGCAGTCTCTGCGATATGCAATTGAACAATTCATCAAGCCAGTTTCGCCTTAACTCCCAAAATAGGAAGATCGTACACGTCCAACATTACCATTTATTCGCTAATACAGGGGTATGGTTCGAAATCTTTTAACTTCCAATGAAGCTGACGCTAGATTTTTGTTCATTATCCACAATTATAGTACACATCCAAGAAAATTTTGTTGACTAAAGCCAAAGTAATTATTCAACACTCCTAGAGTACTATGTGTTAGTATTTTTACAAGGTACTTCCAACAATCATGCATGAAAAATTTTGTACAACATCAACAATCACTTTTGTTGGGTTGTTGAAAGACAATGAGTGACCATAGTGTATAGTGTGTTAGCGTTAACTCACTGATAGAAAGTACCACACGGAGAATGCCCCATGAATCATGATACTCAAAAACTGAAAAACAGCACCTTATAATTAGTCCTCAACCATGGTTTTAGAGGATCGATGCTAGTTATGTATCCTCCTAGCAAAGTGCCAACTTTTCAGCCATGGGATTCATGCCCCAGCCCAATTGCATTACATTGATGGTGGTGGCATACCTTTGTTGATTGCCCCAAGTGCTATTAGCCCCAGGTGAGATGGCTCAGATTCGAGTTAGGCGAATCAACCGCTTGGGCAAAGGAAAACAAACGAAAAATTAACAAAGGATACGGATGGTCACCTACTACCTCTCACAAACATACTCCGCCGTCAGTGAGAGCCTTACAATTGGAAATGAACAGTCTAATTCGCAACACTAATTGATGAAGTTTCTGTCGTCCTACAACAAAATCTATCAGGTAATGTTCACAGATTATAAGCACTTCTCAAATATAGAAATTAAGACTGTTAAACAGGAAATCGGTCAAGAAAGCTGAAAAACGTCGAGTTATTCATAATTCACGAAGACGCAACATGAATACAAGCTAAATCACGGAGGCAAACATGATTTCACAGTGCTTTAGGAGTACATTATTGCAAAACAATTGTTCTGAACAAAGTGAGGAACGAAGAGTCTTCAAACATATATGATACAACCACCAAATTTGAAGAGACAGGAAGATGATACAAAAATGTTGAGTGGAAACTAGAGATCATATAGGCAGAACTCAATCGAATTTGCTGAATTTCACCTATTTGCACCACTTAGTATGAGCACATTGAATGAACTATCCATGTGGTTGAGAACCCTCATAGATCAGGCACAATGACACAATTATCAAGGGGGCACTCTACCATTGAGCTAATAGCCCGTCGTGCGAGCCTCCTGCAAATCTTGGTTTTCATCTTCCTTGTGATGGATAACTAAAGAGAAACAGCTCCCTCAAAGGAACTCAAAGATTTGATTACAGAGACATATACCTTGATTCCCTCCAAATACACAGTGTCCTTCAAGAACTGCGAGAAAGACACGAACTTGAAAGTTAAATGATCAGTAGTAGCTGTGGATGAAGAAAACAGAATAATATCTAGGGCACTAATTTACCTCATTATGATCATGAAGTAAGATAGGGGTGTTCTTCATTGGGGAGAAACCAAGAGTTGGAATCCCCATCTGCCTTGTGAATCGTGCATCAGTTGTTGAAGCCAGGATTTCGGGCTTCAATAATTTTCCGCCAGTTGCTTCAACCGCTTGCTTGAAAATGGGCCACCAAGGGTTGGAATTGTCAGTGGCTGTCATTAAGGGGCGCCCCAAATAGTCTCTTAGAGGTCCTTTCTCAGTTATCTGGCATGATACAAACAGAAGTCTAGTGTCAGTTAGTCGACAAGAAAACAGGAACCCAGACTACAGTAGACTGGGGAAGGAACAAATAAAAAAGATAAGGCAAGCATTACAAAATTCAACTCCAACTTGATGAGGTTCATTTGGAAAAAAAACCCCACCATGGCAACATCAATTATTCTATTATACAAAACATCAACAGGGTTAGAAGAACTAACATGTATAGATGATTTTCCTTCGAAAATGCTAATGTCAATCCAATAACCAAATATTGACGTTGAAACAAATTGATGGGGCGAGTTAGATATGGATTCTATCTTCTTTAGGTGCCAATCTAATAAGGAAATTATTTTTCACTTCTATCCAACTCAAGGACAAAGTTATGACCTACTTTCCAAGCAAGAACAATGATGGGAGAAGAGGAAAGCGAAAAAAGGTTTTCTTCTCCCAAAAGAAATGAACTTTGGAGGTCCCTCAATATGTAAATAGTAATCTCTCCAACCTCAAGGTGTTTCACTCGACTGTTCCGAGGGAAAAAAACTGAAATCTACAGCATGCAAATTTCCATGTCTCCTAATATGTGAAAAACTGGACAAAACAGAAGTCTTCTCATCCTAGTCTTACTCCTAGTAAGCTATGAAGCACGGATACTCTATTTTGGCCTCTGTATCACGTATCGTACAAGTATCGGATACGTATCCGATACGTTTTTTTTAAGTATCCTGTTTTTAATTTTATTTTTTTGGTATCCCGATACATTTCGGATACGCTCGGATGTGTGTTGGATACGCGTGGGGGTAAATATGTTATTGCTTAAAACATTACGCTGGAACGAAAAGGCAGAAAAGAAGGTAATATCCTCTCTCTCTCTCTCTCTGCATAATATATATAGGTACAGTTATATATGTAAATATATATATATCTCTCTCTCGTCTGATTTTATTTTTAATAGTATATGAATGGATTCTGCCGGTACTGGTAGTTTAGAAATCAGAAATTATGTATATATAATATATATTTTTATTTACTTTTATATTCAATGTATCCCCGATGTATTGGATTCATATCCTACTTTTTGGAAAAATCACGTATCCGTATTGTATCGTTTACATATCCCGTATCCATATATGTGCTTCTTAGCTAGGAAGTTTCTAACCCATAGAAAATCATTTGAGTCACTTAGTTCTCATGAACCATGCTCACCAAATATTCTAGTAAATTTCGTAAGGCAGATCACATGTTCACAAAAAATTTGTAACGATATAGTCATAAATGCCCAGTGTAACGATATAGTCATAAATGCCCAGCAAAATGCAAATGCACAGTAAGCTCTCTCCTGTGAGATTGATAACTAGGTTGTTAACACTTCTCAACTAAGTTCTCTTCTGCAAGATTGATGAGCCACTCATATATGATCCTTTCATAGGCAACGTAAGATGATGAGGGCTGTAAAGCAATGTCTGGACCTACCAAGATGATGAGGGCTATAAAGTAAATCAAGCAACCACGACATCTGCTCTAACTTCCAGTCTTGAAATGGCCTCCAGATCGTAATGTGACTAATGTCCCAAAAATCCCCATCATCCTGCAAGCTCAACTAATTGAGAATCCTGATAACCACAATGCCAAAGATGACTGTAAAGGTCGCTAGAAGCAAACGTTGCAACACTACTTATATATCCCAAACCTCACCTGGTTGCCCCTACACTTCCAAAAGCTAATAGACATCAAAAACCCCTTTCTCACAAGCCAAATGTCTTTCCACAACCCCTTCCGGTGAGAACCAATCACTTCTACAGCCGAGTTGAGTTTTGTTCACCCTCCACTTAAGAAGGTGAACATTACCCTCTTTCTTATTGGTTGAAATGATGTGGACCCCACCATAAAGTGATGTCATGCTTACCAAAAAGTGTATTGCATGGTAAGCATGACATCACATTGTGGTGGGGTTCACACCATTTCAACCAATAAAAGAGAAGGTAATGTTCACCCTCTTTTAAGGAGGGTGAACAAAATTGCACTCTCTGCAGCCGCTCAACCACCCCAATTTTCTTGTAGTTACAGATTACCACTTTTCTCCAAAGTACACCCCTTCTGCAAGCAAACCTGCACAATCATATACCCCATGAAGCCTTGTTGAAAATACCCAACCTCCTAACACTTTCAACACACATAAATAGATCTATAAACAGTGTTACTACCCGCAAGGAGCTATTTGAACACCTCCCCAATACCACCACATAGCAAATACTTTGTGATTTTTTCAATCTCTTAGCAACCAATGGCGAAATAGTGCGAGTGGATTCAACAAAGTGAGAATGCTCGCCAAGGTGCTTTTAATAAGAGTAGGGCTCCCAACCTTCAACAAATAGTCTTTTCTTGCTAACATCCTTTGGAATCTCTACACCATCCAACCGAAACTACCTTAGCTATAGTGAAAAGAACAAGAAGAAGAGACTTCAAGAGAGAACCCAAAGACAAGCCAAGGTAAGTAACATGGAGCGAGGCCACTTAGCAACCAAGCCTAGCGGCCAGAGATTCTGCTAGTGGTACCTCACCGACAGGCTTCCCTATTAAGAAGGTAAGGAAAAGATTGTTCAGTTAAAAAGCCAATGTAAAACAAAATTAAAAAATATCACCTGAGTTGTGGTTTTTCTCTGTAACTACATTATGTTACACATGAAAATTTAAAACTTCCATACTTCACAACTTGAAACGCAAAACTAGCAAGAGATCAACGATTAAACAATATTGAGCTCTAAAATAACAAGTCATGGTTACATAACTTACATTCATTCAGCCCTTTTAGAGTAATACAGGAAACTTGTATATGCCAGTGAACTCCATAGTATACACAAACAACCCATTATTAGATATTTGCAGTGAATGCCAATGAAAGGGCAGAAGGACAATTACTCACCTCAAATGACATATTTCTGCTAGCAGGTGCCCATTCATCTGCAATCTTTTTCTTCAAAAGATCCGGGTCAGTTGTTGGTGAAAACCGAATATCAAATCCTGCTTCTGCCTCTGATGGTTGCATATTCATCACAAAACCCTGCGTAATCCAAAACTCATGAATATCACACCAATCAAAAACACTAATAAATCTAAACTGATCCAACCCATTCCAATATTGCAAACCTAGTGCATCCAACACATGAACATCTTACCAGTCAAAACACTACAGTTAAATGATGAAGTGCATTCCAAAAACATAAAACCAAACAACAAAATATGGTCAAGTGATCACAATGCATTGCAAAAACACAAACACATTGGCATCAACCTCATCAATATGGTCAAGTGATCAAATGCATTGCAAAAACACAAACTCATTGCATCAACCTCATCAACATAACACCAATCAAAACAACACACTTAAGCCATCAAACCCATATCAAAAACACAAGCACAAGTCCCAAAATCACAAACGCATCAACCTCTTACAGTCAAAACACTACAACTGAGTGATGAAATATATTGCATAAACACAAAACGAATCAACACAATGGTAAGAGTGCATTGCAAAAACAGAAACACATTGGCATCAAATTCATCAACACAACACCAATCAAAACAATACAGCTAAGCCACCATACCCGTATCAAAAACACAAGCACAAGTCACAAAACTCACATCAGGGGTCGGAATCCCGGCTTTCAAATACACAGGATTCACCGAAACAACATCCGAATACCCCGCCAACCCGGCCTTGACCAAATCAAGCTGATTCTCCCTAAACCTACTCATCACCTCAACACTCCTCATCAGATTCTCCACCGCACCACCATCAAACAAGCTCGACCCGTGTCCCGGCGTCCCCGTTGCCCTAACCACCACATGCCACGGCGACCTGTCCGCATAAAAAACCCTGTACTCATCCCCCACCGACGCCTGTCCCTCATCCAACACAAACCCCAAATGCAAACCCTCAAACTCTTTGCTCCTCACAAACGCCATCATCCCATCAAACCCACCAACCTCCTCATCAGGAACATAAGATATGTGGATGGTTCTTGTGGGTTTGTAATTGAATTGAGATTGGAGTACCCGGATGGCTTCGAGGTACTGGAGGCCGATGCACTTGTCGTCCTGGGCGCCGCGGGCATATATGTGACCTGAGGAGGGGTCCCGGAGGGCGGAGAAAGGGGGGTGTAACCACTTGGAGGGCTCGGCGGGGACGGAGTCGAGGTGGGAGTTGAGGAGGATGGAGGGGAGGGAGGGGTTCGAGCCGGGCCAGGTGAGGAGGAGAAGGGGTTTGGAGGGGGAGAAGTGGAGGAGGTGGGCGGTGAGGTTGAGGAGTTGGGATTGGGATTGGAGGAAGGAGATCGCGGAGGAGTAGTCTGGGTTTGGGTGGGCGGTGTTGATTCTGAGGTATTGTTGGAATCGGGTTATGGGGGTGGTGGTGGTGGTGGTTTCTTGGTCTTGTTGGTGGTGGGGAGTGGCGGAGAGGAGAGGGAGGGAGAAGAGGAGAAAGAGAGCTTGGAGGAGGCGGTGCGTTGACATTTTGAAGTCACTGAGGTGGTGGAGCGAAGAGGACTAGAGGAGTGAGGTGGGGTACCGAAGAGGGTGCCGAGCGGAAATTGCCGACGTGGCACTGCTGGGCGCATCTCAACCGTCCGATTCACTTTTGGACGGTTCGGATTAAAATCCTTTCTCTCATCCCAACACTTTTTCTCTCTCAAAATCTAAACCGTCCAAACATAAAATGGACGGTTCGGATGCACAACCGGACACCACGTGGTAAAATTTTCCACCGAACAGAGGTGCTTTTCCCCTCCCCTGAAACAACCCCTCCCGACCCCACCTCCTCTTTTTCCGTTTTAACCCCAATCCCCCCTGCCGCCCCCTCTCTTCTTTCTTTCTTTAGTTCCAGTTTTTTTTTTCCCTCTTTTTTTTCCTTTTCTTTCTTTTCTTTTCAGTTTGATTTTTTTTCTTTTTTATTTTCAATTATTTTCTTTATTTATTTCTTTTCTCATTTATCTTCCTTCTTCTTTTTTTTTTGGTTAATTGAAATTCTATTTTCAATTAAAATTGACTTTACACTTAATAAATTTATATTATTTTAATTAGTTAATTAATTTGTCTTAACAGTGAATAATAAAAATAACTTCTAATGAACAATAATAAATTTAAACAAAATTTCATTTTATTATAATTGAGTCCATATTGTCAAAACATGAAAATACATAAAAACACAAATTCTAATCAATATCTCATCCAAATGCTGCTCCCGACGCGTTTATACCCATTACTTTGTACCACAATTTTGGTGGATTATGTTTAACATAGAAATAACCAGGAAAGTCACAAGTCGGACGAGTCCAGTTATACTCACCATTCCTCCCTTAATCGGAACGAAGCTAGACTTGTTGACAAACTTTCGAGGGTGTTAGCCTCGGGTTACTCCATAGTCGTAAAAACGATCGCAAGGCATAATGCCACATAGACGGATACCTTTGGAGTGGAAACCACTTATGCTTTAGACCAGTAATTTTAGTAGAGCAAGTTTGCTAGCTATTTTTACTATTTTAACTTAACATGCATTTTTCAACACAAAAAGAAAATTTAACTAAATTTTTTACTAGAAAAGGTGACTAGAAATATTTTACCGTTCTTCTTAGCGGATAGTATGGCTATGGAAAAGAAAATACGTCGGCTTACGGAAGGTGAATGTGGCTATCGAAGGAAGTGACTTCTTACGGTAGTTTCGAAAGAGAAAAGAGAAGACTTGTAAGACAATTAATAGGTTCAATCTAATCCTAGGTTTCGTAAAGTGACTTCAATACAATATGGATTTTGTTTGATAGTTCTCGATTAGTTCTATTATACAAAATTTTCAAACTCATGAAAAACATTATAGATTGAAAGATATAAGCGACGAAAAATGATATGAGTTTCAAAAATTGTTATTCATTTTGGAACGGAGGGAATATCATTGGGTCTGTCCAAAAGTGTCAGGCATATTCTTACTAAGGACAACGGTGTAAATAGCATGTGAGTCTATATATTTGATAAGCACCCAAAATTGTATAATCTTGGTTCTTTAGTCCTCTAATTTGTAGCATCCTTATTTATAATTAGTCATTTTTATTTGACATTACTTGTAAGGTAGTTTGTTTAGTGATACAGGTACAACGCTCTGATTAAGGTGTATTTTGAACGCGAGGCTAACCCCCAAGGGTGTCCAAGTACCCGCGCCATGTGGAACATCTGCCATAAGGACTCAAGAGCGAAGGCGTGAGGCGTTGGGTGAGCTCCGGGGCCGTTGGATGCTGAGTTTTGGGGACTGGCTTGGGAATTTGGAGATAACCTCCTCGTATCGATACAGCCTTATTCTATATCGATACGCGTGGGCTTGCTGAGAAGGCAGCTTATATCGATACGGATTAAGCCCGTATCAATACCAGAGCTTTACGGAATGGCCATTTCAGCTTAGCAGCGTGGTATTGATACACTCCATAATAAGTATCGATATCACGAGCCTTTGGCCAGATATTTGTTGCTTTTTGGACTTTTCACTTATGGAATGTTTTCTTCTTTTAGTATGCTTTTAGATATTTGGCTGAGAGAGAGAGAGAGGCCACTTTGTATAAATAGGGTCTCTCTCTTCTTTTGGATTTAGCTCTTTATTGCTTAAGTCTTTTAAAAAGTTCTAAGGCTCCGTTCCAGAAACTTTCTTAAAAAATAAGTACTTATTTTGCAACTTCAATTTCAAAAATAAGAAGGGTCATTCCACAAAATTCAAACAAAAAGTTTACTTCACATTTCAAACTCAAAAAAAATGTAAATGAAATTTTTTTTTCCGCACCGTATTAAAGATCTCAATGAGATCTATCAAATAAGATCCATAGTGATAGAAAAATTATTTGCGTAAACACATGATTTTTGAGCTTGAAGTTCATATACAAAAAATAAGACTGTTGCTATTGTGTTGGGCGCCAGCGGAGGGAAATCGTACCGACGGCCGCGCCGGGCCGTCTCCGGCTACCAGACGACCGATCCGAGCCGTCCAAAAAATCTATAAAAAAAAACCAAGGGGGCCTACGCGGGAATCAACGGCATCCAAGGTGTGTAGGGTGCCCTTTTCCGTGTATATATGATACGGCCCGACGCGGCTGCTGGTACGACTTCCCTCCCCGGCCGGTCGGTACCTATATAAATTCTTCCAAATAAGTACCAGCCTTCTTATTTTTGTGGAACAACCCTTCTTATTGAACAAAAAATAAGTTCTTATTTGTGTTCTGGAACACAGCCTAAGAAACTCCATAGCTTTCAAGCTTTTCTCAAGTGTAATTTTCCTTAGAGCATCTCCAATGGGAGATGTCAATTCCTACGTGGACATTTTAACGGTAAAAATTGACACCAAAATTCAATCCAACCTAACAGCCTTCTTTGATGCCAAAATCTATGTGGCTTTGAAGGGAATGGCAAACCTACCAACTTTGACAGTCACCCTCCTCCATGCCAAATTTCAAAAAATGACCGTTTGGATTTTGAACATTTAACATAAGGATTGACATTAAGGGTTGGAGAGAGATAGCTTAATGTCAAATAAATAGAATTTGGCATAAGGGTTGGAAAGGAAGGCTTTGATGTCAAATTGGAGATGCTAAAATGCTACGTAAGCCTTCAAAAAAAGTTTGGCATCTCCAATATGAAGTCAAGGGTTGGAGATGCTCTTAGAACTCAAGTAAGTAACTGTTGCTTGTTATTTTCCCGTTCATTAATATTGTAGCTACGGTTGAGATCCTTACATAAATCAAGTTCATTTTCATTTTCGTCAGTTAAATATGTTTATCATTTCTAGCATGATCCTAGTCTTTTAGCTATGTGTGAGTAGTTGTTTGGCTAAGTCTTGGGCTACTCTTTCCCAAGGTGGTTATTTGGTTCTCAAACCTTCGGGTATAAAATCATGATTTTCTGAATTAAATTAACCTAGCCATTTTGGTCTAAGCGAGGGTGTTAACTCCTTGATATGTAGTTTTGATTAGCACCTAAGATTGTAAGATCGTGGTGCTAAAAGTTCCCTAGCTTGTGGCGTTTTTAATTATTATTGTCATTTTTATGTGATTTTACTCGTAAGGTAGTTTGCTTAGTATTTCAGGCGAAACGCCCTTAAAAGGCGTATTTTGATTGCAAAGCCAACCCCCAAGTGAGTTTAAGCATCCACGCCCGGTGGAACTTGTGCCAAAATGACCCAAGAATGAAAGCGTGAGGCGTCGGGTGAGCTAAGGGGCCATCGGGTGCCAAGATTTGGAGGCTGGCCTGAAGATCTGGATTTAGCAGCCCCGTATCGATACAGCCAAAAGCTGTATTGATACCAATTTCCTTCGTGGGCTTCCAGGTTCTCCCGTATCGATACGGCATTTTCCCGTATCGATACAGAGACATTACGTGGGAAATGGCCATTTCAGGATAACAACGTTGTATCGATACTTTGCCTAAATCCATATCGATACGGGGAGCCCTCGGCCAGATATTTCTTACTTTTTGGGCTTTCCATTTATGGAATACTTGCCTTTAGTATTATACTTTTTAGACATTTGTGAGAGAAAAACCCATTTTGTATAAATAGGGTGTCATCTATCTCCTTTGTATCTAACTTTTAATTAACTTAGTCTTTTTCTCCATTAAAGCTTGTAAGCTCTTTTCAAGTGTAATTCCTCAAAAACGTCTTAAGGTATTTACGTTACGTTAATTTCTCGAGTATTAAAGTTGTAGCTACAGTCTAGATCTTCATTAATATCAAGTTTATTTTCGGTTCTATCGGTTAAACATGTTTTCCATTCTTACTATGCTTTCTAGTCCTTTCATGTCGCGTGAGTAGTCGATTAGGTTTGGCCGTGGGGCGATTATCACCTCGTGACTTATGTTTATCTTGCCTTTCTCAACTCATGGCCTGAAGTTTGGTATGGAAAATGAGGAAGGCTCGCCTTTATGTAACAAAACTAGCCGATGTTAATCTCCGGTGATCATATGCTGGCTCATATGGTTCCGTGAGCGATGTCTCGGTTTGTGTTTGCCAAAAGAACACAAGAGCTCACTTGTTTTCCATACTTCATTTCTAGTCTTTCAATGGTTTCATAGCTAAATCTTCCGGTTGATAGCCTATGTCGTGCGATTCAACCGAGTTCTCGTTGAGAATGGCTCGATGGCCTAAGTTACGGGCGTTAATAGTTCCATTGCCATGCCGCTTGTTTAATTTAGTCAAAACCAACTTTCTAGTCTTTTACTCAAGGGTTTTCATCACTTTTCAAAGCAAACAAAAAGTTGGCCGTCTGAACGCCGGAAACACTTACTTCTAAAAATCCTAGCAAGCTATAGAGATAATCTCTGAGGGTACGACTCCGGACTTCCGGATATTATGCTAACAATGACCTAGCCCTTCGCTCGGGGTTTTCAACCTTTTTCAACGGTTAGGTTGTGGCGAAGCAAGTTTAGTCAAGCGGTCTGGTCAAGCGACATACCGAGGGCTTGTGGCCTCCTACGTGTTAGAAATATTAGCAAAAATAGGTTGGTGTAGTTCCGTTTAATCACATCTTTCGATAAACGTAGTCTTTAAAATTAAATCTTCCGAGTGTGAGCATGCGATCGTGACTCTCGTTTGAGTTATAATTGAGAACCGGTAATGACTTTTGTCAAGGGAAAGACGATCCCTAGACTTGCCTCTTTTAGCTTATTAAACTCAATTCTAGTATTTTTTTT
This sequence comes from Rhododendron griersonianum, assembly GCA_018127125.1. Classification (NCBI taxonomy): domain Eukaryota; kingdom Viridiplantae; phylum Streptophyta; class Magnoliopsida; order Ericales; family Ericaceae; genus Rhododendron; species Rhododendron griersonianum. Next base: position 29,484,073 of record CM030798.1, read on the forward strand.
ATTAGCATTTCCACCGTTTAAAGAAAAACCAAGTTGGCCGTCTTAAACGCTGAAATCCACCATATAAAACCTACAATCCGATTAAGTTATATTCGATTCTCTGTGGGTACGATCCCGGACTTCCGAATAATATGCTATCGACGATCTAGCTCTACGCTTGGGGTTTTCAACCTTATTTTGAAGGCAAAGGTCTTTCGGTTTAAGCAATATTGTACTTGCATTCTTGGATGTGTTATAATCTCTTTTTGGGTGATTTTTAGTCGTAGGCTTATTTTGGAAAACTAGGCCCAAAAAATTACTCGTAAATCTCAACCACATATTTTGAATGCAGGGTGATTTTCGGGGGCCGAATTATAGGATCATAGACTTTCTCGTTTCCCATGTGCATTTGAAGAAGGTAAATTCAGTCTCAGATTAAGTTAAATGAATTAGTACTGTAAATGAAATGAAGCACTTAATTGCGTACGACGGACTTCAACAAATAAGTTTTGTGAACACCTATAATCTTTTTTGTGCCTCTAACATAAACATGCTTGAACTGTACATTCGTTTGGGTAGCATTTCATGTGATTGTTCACTTTTTTTTTTTTTCCACACGTAAATTATACATGGGTTAGTGAGTTAAATTCCTACAAAGACAATAATAGTTTTTATCAACTCAAATCGAACTTCTGATACACAATTTACGGCCATTGGACCGTGTCATCCAAATGGTCCCAACTAAATACATGTGATTGGTACATACAGTACGATGTGTCACTTGACTCACTTCAAATTGCATCTTAAATAGGCCACATCAAGTTGTACACAATGTGTGACCAGATTTGAAGAACATTGTATGGGTATATTTGTCATTGGACATCCATGTTCGATCGATCCAAGCCCACAAAGAACCTTGGGCTTCAATCTTAAATACCATACCACATGATCCATGCTCAATAGTTGGCATTCTATAATCATCTACTAGTACCAAATAACCCAGGAAAACTACACCTATTAAAATAAAGTCTCACAATGATAACAATAGTATATTCAGAATTTATATTTATTTTAATGGCTAGTATATTGTAATGGGTATTAATATATCACTCTCTGCTTTTTTTTGTTTTTGCTTTTGCTTGTTTGGAAGTCCTTTTTGGTCCATTTTTTACAAAAGTTTTTCTATTTCAAAATTGGCACCCACACACCTTTTATCAACTTTTTGGTCAAAGTTTCACTTCAAGGGAAATGGACCAAAAACGTAGAGAATTGAAATAGAGTGCTAATGGCTTTTGTTTTTGAGGATTGTGAAATAGATTTTGTCTTCAACCTTGCCGTCTGCTTAAAGATTCAATATTTTTTATGTTGAATATGAGAGGAAAAAGAGAACTTTAGTCTCCCGTGGGCACAATAGTTCTCTTGTTCATAAGTGGTGAGGTTCAACGTACAAAATACGAGAGGAAAAACTCCGATTTGTATCAATCTCACGAAATACAAGCCATGAAAACTAGGCGTGAGCAAAAAATCCGTCAAACCGCGAATCCAGTCCAAACCGAAAGATTTGGTTCGGATTTTTAGTAGTATGGTTTGGTCATGGTTTAAAAAAATTAAAAACCGCGTTATATGGTTTGGTTTGTGGATTTACGTTCATGGTTATGGTTCCAAACCGATCCGAACCATATAATACATATATATGAATATATACTCCGTATTATTTTATTATGATTCACCAAATAAATATGAGAGCCTTAGTCAAGTACTTTCCTAATTTATTGATCCTATTAAATCCACCACAATATTTAGTATTCCTTCCCTGCCAGATAATTTAGGCTAAACTTCTACTATATATCAAACTCATTCCTAATTTTCAGTATTTCATTTTATTAGTTTAAGACTTGAGGCAATTGTTGGTATTCTACTCTTAATTAGTTGGTCCATGTTAGTGTGTTTTGGTAATTTGATTGAAATTGGTTTTAATATAAGTTTTCTTTTAATTTATCTTTATAATTTTAAGTACTTTAAATATTTTTTTGAAGATGATAGCTTCGTTCAAAGCAAACCGTGGTTTAAAACCGAAACCGAACCGTATTTTAATGATTTGGATTGGTTTGGTTATATGCCTTTTGTAGATTGGTTTGGTTCTCCAAATTCATAATCCGTAGACATTGGTTTGGTTCTTGGTTTAATATAAAACCGAACCAATCCGGACCATGCTCACCCCTAATGAAAACTTCTCTCTCCCTCCCTCCCTCCCTATACACTCGTGACTTCCAGCCTAGCTCTATAAAACGGCTGGGGTATCACTCTCAAAGGATCCCACTCTCAATGTGGGGGGGGGCCTTGACCTTTGAAATCAACGAGAACCGTCGTACGTGAAAGGGCCTGCTAAGAACATAGATCATAAATTACTCGTCGCTAATATATATAGTTTAAACTTTTATAGGTTAGCAATTTCTAAAGTATAAAAAGGATTGGATTAAGCACTCAACCGAATGGAGGGTAATCAGTTGCTCAATTATTCATGTGTATGGTGACATGACTGCTATTAAAAAGGTATTTCCAAATATCTTGGTTGGGAGAAAAGAAAGAGAAAAAGACAGAGGAAAAGGTTCTTCTTCTTCTTCTTTATGTATCTCCCATTGCTAGATGTGTAGCATTTTTTGACTGAAACAGTTGCATGTATATGGTCCGACTTTGAAACATTTTGAATAAGGTTAATTATCACCATTGCATTATATATGTTGGAACTAGCTAGGTCACAATTATTAGGTACTGCTTTACAAGTCGTTGCCCGGCCTAGTTAGTGCATCTAGCTAGTTAATTATCTTGATTTTTTTAAGTTCATTTTCTGGTAATTAATTTGATCAACATGATATGTTGATATGGAAAGAAGTGATTGATTAATTAAGGAAATTGATTTTTGCGTTATACTTTTGTACGCAGACGCTCCACTTTGTACATGAAGTTATTAGTAACTTCATGTTAAAAGTGGAGCGCATGCGTACAGTACAAAAGTAGAGCTAACGCCAAAATCAGCATCCACAAACAGTACGTATTATTCTTTCCGAACATTAATGTACAATTTATGTACTTGACTAGATTAATAGTATGGCGATGGCAATTGAATTATGTCTTTTAATTTTGACTAGATTAATAATGTATGTAATAAAACATGTATTGAGTGCTTGAGTTGGTTAGTATAGTTTCATCGTGATCCGGGGCAGGCATTACGTATTATCAAGCAAGCGATGTTAATAGTGGAAAACAGAGCACTCACAATAATGCAAGCCTTTGATATTTCGGTATCACTTTTTTTGCTCGGTGATCCGATTGAGATTGTTCAAATTGGGTTGGAAAGAATATTATTGAAGAGCCACAACTTTGCTAGAAATACGAATTTCTCAATTTGGAGTTTTACTAAGGCATAACAGGCCTGCAAGCTGAACCTGTCATGCTAATTAACTGCTAAGTCGTCCAAAGTTGCTCGAGTGACTTTCGTTGGCCCCGAGCACTATACATCTACGTGTTCTTCATATTTTGGCCTAGCTCGTCACCGCACTTTCTCTCTCCCATGTACGAAAAATACCTTCAAACATCTAGAAAGAGATTGGGGAGTGTTTCTTTGATGATTCTTGGAGATTAGCTTAAATCTATGGGTAGGTTCTTGAACCGTAGATACAATCTCCAAGTGCTATCTTTTTTCTACATCAGTTTGTGTTTTGTTTGAGAGAAGCCCTAAGAAAGACTCCTTGGCAAAGAAGAATTCATTCACGTTTAGTTTGGGAGATGCCGAGCCTAAGAAATTAAAGATTCCTAAAGGCAAGAAGAAGTCCTTCGGTGAATCTCCGGGAGGCAATCGAAAAGCTTGAGAATTCAAGACAGCGGTGGTCAAACAGTACTGGTTGTGGTGAACGATGATTCGGCAGATAGAGCTTAGGGAGATTAGTGAAATTTCATAATTAAAATAAGTTAATTAGCTGTGTAACTACACAATGAGCTAGTATAGTGCATGACTACTTCCCGTGCATGGTTTTTATCCATTTAGGAGTTTTCCACCTACATTAATGTTGTGTTATTCGATTGTCTTGCTTTCGGTTGCTAGACCGGTTAAGATATCGATTGTGGATTGATTATTAAAGAGATCGAAACGTCGCAAATCAAACAACTACCTAAGCTACCTAGGGTTTTTCATATAGTTTCAAGCTAGCTTCACTAGCTTTGAATCATTTAGTGGAAGAATCAGCTGATTATATATCTCCCACTTCCTATCAGGATTCCTGTAACTAATCCACACATACTTTCCCTACATGTTGATAAATATAGTGGCAGATTTCATATGATCTTTTCTCCCCACTTGATAATCATGCACTATATATGTTTTCTACTACTTTCCAATTAATCTTTTCTCCTACAATAATGCAAGCCGGATGTTCTTTTTTATTTCTTGTTGGGTGTCTGATTAATTAGGTGGTATGCCTAAATTAAACCTAAAAGAATTGAAGGAAAATCCAGTACTGCATTATTCGATCTGCAGGATCAATATATATCCACTATTTGTTTTATATGGTTCTTTTGGCAATTTGGTGCTTTCTTTGTCAATACCTTTTTTTAGTTGGAGTGGAGCATATCATCACTTCACCTATACAGGGTTTACATATCCATTTCCCCCCCTGAAAATACTATCATAATTGTACAAACCTGGTTATAAAAAATAAATAAAAAGATTGATGAAGAGGTTTGTTCTGTTCTTTTAAGTATAATGAGAAGGAAAGCATGGATGTATATTCAATGAAAATTGATTCGGTTACCGGCCCCTAGAAAATAATAGGCCATGTTCGGATCATCTCTGAGGAACTGAAATTTCCAAACCAGTGCTTGTTGAGGTAGGTTTATTAATGCTATACACGAAAGGTAATTTTTCCGATGATAAAAATATTGTTTGAACTAAACAGAGTTTGTTACAAATATCTTTTGAATTTGTATTCAAAAATTAAAACGAATGAATTTCTAAAAGCATTTGAACTTCTTTTCCAAAATAAAATTTAAAACATAGGGTAGAAATACTAAATGAGCAAAACCGTACAATTTTTTTTGGGTAATCAGATGTCAAACCGAGAAGACTTACGCGCACCTCGATTAATTTCAGAGCTCTAAAATTAACGACCGGGCAAATTCTTCAGGGACCCAAGGTCTAGAATGTTTAGCCAAATCCTTGGCTTAATTGAGCAAAGCCATAATATATTAATATAACTTTTTTCATTTCTTTTTACTTTTTTCTTTCCTCACATAATGACATTTGTATGTGTTCACCTGAAATAAATCTTAAAGTGAATGATTGAACCCACGAAACAATCACTTTAATAGTGGAGATTCCTTTGACTGGATCTCTTTTCGACTGGAAAGGCCTTCAATATGGGAGGTCTGATGTGAGCAAATACAACAGCGTGCAGCTGTGTCACATTTCACCGTTCGTCTCGGTAATCAATAGTCAGAATTTAAAAAAAAATCTTTACCTGGGAAAAGTTGGAAGAGTTATTTAAAATTCGGACCGTCCACACTTATAAACGGTGAAATTGCGTGCTGCTGTATTTTGCTCACAGCAACCCCCTTCCCTTCGATACGATATGGATTTGAAGCATTAAAATGTCTTTAAAAGCATTAAGTAGTCCTTATAATTATCTAGATTTGTACATATTCAAAGAAAAAACAACTTGCATTAATTTGCTATATACCTTTAGCCTTTCAGGCACATTGTTATGTAATTTACTACCTGCCGTCACCTAACGATACTGTATAATACAACACAAACATGAGTGTCTAAGACGTGTCTACGGTAAGGATTTAAAAACCGGTATAACGGGGTGTAACAGCTGGTTTCCGTTACGTATTGATCGGCTACTGATTCACAGCCATTACGGGTGATTATGGTGTTGAAATATTTTTTTTTTCAATGAACTAAAGCGCAGGAGGACTCGTGCATTCTGAATGGCAAGCACCTGGAGTTAAAATTCCAGAAAAACAATGGCAGGATATAACACGCACTAGCATTGATTGGACCTACAAAATGTCTAGTCTACCTTTGGGGAAAAAATAAAAAAACTTTAGTACTTACGTAATATTCAAGTTAAATACCACCAAACTAGGAGTGACGACCCACAGATTCGGGATGCTGCCGAGCAGTTTCCTGTCAAGTGGGTGCAGAGCGATTGATCCGGCCGTTCATCTCAAAACGGACGGCTCAGATCGAATCTGAGTGCATAGAAATCACATACAAATCTAAACCGTCCATTACTCGGTTAAAATCCGAGCTGTCAATTGCCGAGATGAACAGCCGGATCGACCGCTCTACACTGCTTTACAGGGAGATTGTTGGCAGCAATTTACCAGTTTGTATGCAATTGGTGTTCCCATTTGGCACTGTGACATTTCAGAGAGCCCACAACAAAAGTAGTAGACATTTTACGCAAGTTTGATAAAAACACGTCTAGTAGTTCTGTTCATAGTGTGGTAATTTAAAAGGTATAAATGTGACAACCCCATGGTTTGGTGGTTAAGACTTTGGATTTAAGAGTTAGCTCGCTTCTAATATTTCAGGTTCGAAGCATTTCAGGTGCTATCAACTTCTTTGAAGCTAGTTTATACGAAACAATTGTTCGTACTTTAATTGGGCTCTCCACAAGTGGACGGTGAGATTAGATCCCCACGATTGATAAAAGTACACGTAAGCTGCCCACTGTGTTATCCAAAATAAATAATACTACGTGCCCCATTCCCTGTGCCAAATTTGTCACGAAAATATGATTAAGGCGAGAAATACTACAGTGAGGGAGCGAGTTTTAGTAGTGCACTGTGCTATTTTAAATTAGCTGCTACACCTAAATATTATTATTGAGTCTTTTAAGCTAACAATCTAAAATGTCATAGCGCAAAATTCCAACTTGTAGATGCTGCTAAAAAAAGCCTAGCCACACGTGTGAGGGCATGTTGTGAATATAATAATAAAGCTGCCCCCCGCTGTCTAATAGTTTAAGCTTTTAGACGAGTTGGTGGTAACAATCTAATATGAAGCAATACTCATACCAATCACAACACGAAATATGTCATTATTGTTTCCCAATTTTTCTTTTTTGCCAAAACGATAACTAGTCCCTATACCGGGAACCAAGCAACCACAACGGTGGGGACTCAACCCAATGGCTATACCGGCCCCAAACCAGTCAAACATTTCCCGGAAAAAAACACACACTTCACCATAAGTTTCGATTGAAAGGGTCAACCCAAAGAAATTCTCAGATTTGAGATCGAGTGAGAAAACCCTTACTGAAAAGGAGGAGTTATTGAAAGCGAAAACACCATCACTGTAGAGGAAGAAAAATATTTTGATGTAAAAGTGTATACGGTAGAGAATATCAAAAGAAACCTTGACGATGTTAGAGGACTCATCATTTAGGTGTCGTCGGGTGTAATTTTCATTTTATTTTCTTTGTCTTTTTAGGGTAGTGGTGAACTTTCTGGTTCTCCCTTTCCTTTTACTTGATGTACCCTCTTCGAGTTTAAAAAAATTTTCTTTTGCCAAGAAAAAAACGGTAAAGCCCTCCCCTCCCACTGCTGCATGAGGGTGGTGAAAACCCTAGGGCGAGGGAGGGGAAGGAAGAGAAGCGACTAGGGGTTTTTCAGAGAGAGAGAGATTCAAAACTTTTGTTCATATAGTTACTGTTTCCATTTTTTTTAATTTTTATTGTTCCCGAAATTATCAACACAAAAATCATGAATCTCGCAATATTGTATTTGACCCCAAATTGACCCCTTTCCAAGTGATTGGGAATTGTCAGTACAAGTTTGGCTCGGTACTTCAACTAGCAATGAAGGAAGCAACTACAGTCTACTCCACGTAAAGAAATACCATGCAAACACCTTTTTGTTATTTTACCATCTGGTAAATTCAAAATTAAAAACTACAAAGGACCATAACAAGAATTACCACAAAGTCTCATAACTCTCCTCGATTAGAACAGATTCATAACAGAAAGACAGGGCCAGCTCATAGGGGGAGGCAAGAGAAGCGACCGCTTCCAGCCCTGAATTTTGGTCTAACATTGAGGCCCCACTGTAATGTAACTTACATATTAATATTAAAATACTTCTAAATAAAAACACAATTGTATCTTATTTTCTTCAAAAACTCTTGCAATCATATCTTTTTAACATTTATGTTGTCATAATTTTATCCTTTTAGTTTGATTTTTTTTGTTATTTTTGTACTTTTATCTTCTTCTTTTTTAAAAAAAATCATGAATACGTAAAGGGTTCAATATAGGAAATTCGCTTCAGGCCTCTAAAATATATGAGCCGGCTCTGCAGAAAGACCATAATACCCATCGCATAGCCATAAACTCTCATAACCAAAACTTTTCATATCGTGGACTCTTTCGTAATTACACCCCGGTTTAACGTTCATAGCTAACATTGCAAAGCTAGTCATAACTTTGTTTATTGCTACGAATGTGCGAACCCTAGCTAGATTTCTCCGGCATTCAAACACAAAAGCCTATTTCAAGAAAAATGCTAATAACAGCAAAATGGCAGGGCTGTCCATAAAGTGCCTTGAGAAGTTTTTAAAGCGTATTAAAAACTGTGTTTCTTTGTATTCTTCTTGCCTTATTGACACCCTAATGGGCTTTCGATAGCATAACTGATTTCTTGAACTATAGTAAACAATCTCGTAGTAGTTTTTAAGCAAAGACTCTTGACTTCATCAAATGAAAGGTGTTGATATTTCAAGTAGAATGTTGGTGCATTTCATGGAATCCCCACTATAGTATACTGATGGCCAATTGGGAGTTGATATTTTTTTTAAGTAGAATGTTAAGCAAAAGACTCTCTTGATGACTTCATCAAAAGGTGCTGATTTTGATTCCATTATCATGCACACGGATATACCCCTCATTGTATTTGTTCCATTGCATTCCCACTCCCTACAAAAAAAAGTTCTAAGAAACCAAAAGAAAATGGATTCTTTTGCATAAGAAATAAGCACTCAGAGTTTTGCACGCATCATCACTAAAAGCAAGAATTATTTTGTACACAATTAATGGAGTGCCTTGTGAAACTTGTGGATAAGAATCTATACATACCATGAAATGGATTTATCTTTGCTTTTGCCATTTCTTTGTGTATATATAAGTAGGCCTCATAGCTTCTTGATCTCTCACTGTAAATGGTTTAGAACTGCAGAGAGAGAGAGAGAGAGAGAGAGAGAGAGAGAGAGAGAGAGAGAGAGAGAGAGAGAGAGAGAGAGAGAGAGAGAGAGAGAGAGAGAGAGAGAGAGAGAGAGAGATGGGGGACCAAACATGCTGTGGCCATGGGATGTTGCATCTAGGGTTGAAAAAGGCCATGCCATATTTGCTAATGGTGGGATTGCAGTGTGGATCTGCTGGGATGTACATAATAAGTGATGCTACCCTCAAACAAGGGATGAGCCGTTATGTGCTCATCGTTTACCGCAATGCCATTGCTGCAATCTCTCTCGCGCCCTTCGCGTTTTTCTTCGAAAGGTCTTTTATTGCTATTTACGATGCATTTTGAGAGACGTCCAATGTTTGTGTTTACCAACATATAAATTGACCAGTATCCTACGATAGTGGTCGATCGATACATGGTTGTATTACAAATTTTAAGGATGAACAAATTTTTTCCCTTAGTATCATATGGTACTCAACGATTTTATTCTTTGCTTTCCCCTTTTAAATATGGTCAATAAGACCAAATTAAGCTAGCTCTTTCGTCCCCGTTCCCAGTCCCCACCTTGTCTCATGCCCTTCCCCACTTCACTTTCTGATAAATTGTTAGCCCATTTTTAAATTTAAAGTCATCGGGAAGGGCAAGTAGTGGACATGGATTGGGGACATATGATGATTTTTTGGTGGGTGACACTTGCCATAGTGCCCTTAATCCGTTTAAGCGTTGTTTTTCTTCTACAAATATTTCATAAATTTATTTTGCCGAGAAAAAAGAAACAATATGTACTTCGGTGATATCTAATACTCCGTATTTGCATGGATGGAACTCATTATGTACTTGTGTTTGATTTCCTTGTGTTTTCACAGGCAAATAAGGCCAAAGATGACAGTCTCAATCTTCTTAAAGATCATGGTCCTGGCCATTCTAGAGTAATGATCGATCTCGTTTTCGCCATATTATCTTAGACAATTGTAATTAGGAAATTGATTTTCACGCTCCACTTTTGTACAGTACAAAGTGGAGCGCCTACGTACATTTTTTGAGTGCCAAAACCAGTGTCCTTGTAATTAATTACTATAACTAGATATATACACACTATTACCTATATCTATAATAGTGAGCAAATGCAAAGAGAGAAATCATGAGATTATCACTAGAATTTCAACTACTAATTAAGAAAGTTCCCTCTTGATTGGAAATTAGTAATTGTTAAACTAGACTTAAAATTAAATGAGCTCGAACCTAAGACAGTTGTTGTACATGTGATTGTATGATCAGGCCAATTCTTGATCAGAACTTAACTTATTTGGGGATGAGTCTGACTTCGGCATCGTTTGCTTCTGCCATAATGAACGCCGTTCCTGCTGTTACCTTTGTCCTTGCACTTATTCTCCGGTAAGCCCTACAAAGTATCTTTTCTGGCAAAAATTATTTAAATTCTTGAAAGAATAAAATGATTACTGTCATCATGATCTTGGCATATAGTTGAGAACAAACTCCTGATATGTTGGGTGAAAGGTGATAGGACAGGGGAAAAGTTAAAATCGAAAACGATATGGGTACTGACCCATAGCGTACCATCCGTGGGACCCACTTACGGGTCCCAAATGACAGATCTGGTCCGTTCATTATTTTATAGTAACATTTACTTTTAGAATTGGGTAAAAAATAAGCTCAAAATAAAATGGTTCTAATCGATTCATCTGCCGTGTGGTACCCGTAGGTGGGTCCCACGGACCCATCTGTACATGGTCGGTACCCGTAGCAGAGCTGAAAGTAAAAATATGGGATGAATGGGCCGACGAATTGATTTTTGGTGTACCACTAGATGATGATTCTATGTGCAAAATACAAACCAAAACTATCAGAAAAAAGATGCAAAGCAAAAAGCAGATGGAATTTCAAAAGGGATAAAGATATAACGGTCTTGCTATTGTCAGTCCACTGGACTGACGATACACTAAAAGGTAAGAAAAATATGTATTTCTGTTTATTTTTTACACCATTTAATACACATTTACACATCTATTATTGTCAGCCCATTGGGCTGATTTTAGAATTTTCCTATATAAGAGAAATATATATATATATATATATATATATATATATTTCGGGTGCTCACATTTAATTTTCAAATGTGCAAATTAGCTTTATAGGGTTTGACGGCTCAAATTCTTTGAAAGTTTTGTTCATTTTAATTGTTATTTTTCCTCACGATTTCTAAAATCATCAGTCTTTTCAAATGAGCGGATAATTTCGAAAGAGATAGAGAGTAATCTCTGCACGTATACATGCATGAGTAAAAGCAGAGGCAAGGAGTTACAAAATGACTAGTCGGAAAAAAGAGGGACGCGCGAAAGGAAATGTGTTAACTTTGGTTTTTTTTTTTTTTTCCCCAAAAGGTAGATTGAAAGGTCATTTTATCAAAAAAGAAACCCAAGAAAAAATTTAGATTCCTTGACTAGTTTGTTTCTTGAAAAGGAAATGTTAGGAACACATCAATGTGTCACAGAGAAACTTTTTTTCTATAACCGGTACACCAAACCTTTTGTATCCCCCTTCACAAATATTATGACACGTGGCAAAGTGTAATTTACGAGGACTTCAACTGTAATTTATTCCCGGAGTCTTGTTCTGCTAAAGTAATTGACGATGTTTTGTCTCCAGGTGTCGCAAACAGGAGGACTCGGGGGTTGTAGTGCCCCCAAAACGTCACTGTTTCGAGCTCTAATTTTCTATTCGTTTGAATCAGTGTAAAGACCTTTTTTTTTATCATTTTATTCTAAAGGGTCATACTTAATTTTTGACTCTAAGACTCTCGTTAGTTAGTCCTAAGAGATATTTGGTTCTACAACTTTCTTATGGCTAACCAACGAGAGTCCTAGAGTTAAAAATTATTTATGACCCCTTAGGATAAAATGATCAGAAAAATAAGATCTTCATACCGGTTCAAACGGATTGAAAATTAGAGCATTTAATTTTTCAACAATCTTTAGACCATTTATATATTAAAAAATAGGGTTAAAAAATTAAGTGCTCCAATTTTCAATCCGTTTGAATTGGTGCGGAAATTTTATTTTTATGATCATTTTATTTTATAGGGTCATAAATAATTTTTGACTCTATGACTCTCGTTGGTTAGCCCTAAGAAAGTCGTAGAACCAAATATCTCGTAGGACTAACTAACGAGAGTCTTAGAGTAAAAAATTAATTATGACCCTTTAGGAAAAAATAATCAGAAAAATAAGATTTTCATACCGGTTCAAACGAATTAGACCCTTTAGGATAAAATAATCAGAAAAATAAGATCTTCATACCGGTTCAAACGAATTAAAAATTAGAGCACTTAATTTTTTTTAGACTGTTTATATTACTATTCGATTAAAAAATAAGGTTAAAACAGTAATTTTTTTAACCATATTTTTTAATCGAAGAGTAATATAAACAGTCTAAAAAAATTAATTGCTCTAATTTTCAATCCGTTTGAACCGGTATAAAGATCTTATTTTTCTGATCATTTTATTCTAAGGGGTCATAAATAATTTTTGACTCTAAGACTCTCGTTGGTTAGCCCTAAGAAAGTCGTAGAACCAAATATCTCTTAGGACTAACTAACGAGAGTCTTAAAGTCAAAAATTAATTATGACATTTCAGGATAAAATGATAAAAAAAATAAAATCTTTGCACTAATTCAAACGAATTGAAAATTAGATCTCAAAATGGTGACATTTTGGGGCACTACAACTCCGGAGTCCTCCTGTTTGCGACAACAGGAGACAAAACATCGTCAATTACTTTAGCACAACAAGACTCCTGGAATAAATTACAGTTGAAGTCCTCGTAAATTACACTTTGCCATGTGTCATAATATTTGTGAAGGGGGATACAAAAGGTTTGGTATACCGGTTATACAAAAAAGTTTCTCATGTGTCACATCCCAACCACACTTCTCTCACATGCATGTGTGAAAATTCCACAATAAATTCTAGGGATCCACATGTATGTGAGAGGGGTGTGGTTAATGTGTGACAAACTGATGTGGAATTCACTTGAGTGACCAAAACAAAGTTTGTTGCGATAAGATGAATTCAAATTACGATTTAGACAATTAGGAAATGAGATCGTGACTCGTCTTGATGGACTTTTAGTTTAACATGATACGTCACGGATCTCTCACATTATTTCGTTTTTCTTTCTATGTTGCCTGTGAAATTTTTTTTTCCCTTCTGAAAACGAGAAAAATTAACCGATTCCGAGTAGGATTCACAACCGACTGTAAAATTGTACATTCCTTTTCTGTGATATATGCATTATGTGGAGATTACTTGCAAATTGACTGTAAAATTTAACTTGTTAATCAGATTAGAGCAAGTGAAGATTAAAGAAGTGAGAAGCCAAGCAAAGGTTATGGGAACCCTACTAACATTTGCAGGAGCCCTGATCATGACCATATACAAAGGCCCAATCATCAATTTCATTTGGTCCCAAAAAGCTAGCCATCTTGTGCAAAGCAATGACCCCTCGGACAAGCACTGGCTCACTGGGACCCTCTGTATTCTTGTTGGTTGTTTTGCATGGGCCTCATTCTTCATTTTGCAAGTGAGTCCTCAATTAATACTCATGCATCTTAATTCTTTTGATAATTTTAGTATTCGCGTCAGTTTATGCACCCATCGATTGTGCATTCCGACAATGGTTAGCCTGCTTAAAATCGAACCAAAATTCCATATGGTCGGCCCACAAAACTCATGCATATAATATTAAAACGAGTACTAATGGTTTTCGATGATATATTGCGTACATGTTATTGAGGTTTAATTTATACGGTGGTTGGAACTGATCTTGTTTATGCTGGCAGTCAATAACGGTAAAGAAGTACCCGGCAGAGCTGTCTTTGGCTTTCTGGATATGCTTGATGGGGGCAGTGCAGAGCTCAGCGCTAACCCTGGTGGCCGAGCATCATCCTGGCATTTGGGCGATCGGCTGGAACTCTAGACTACTTGCTTTTGTTTATACGGTTCGTACCGAACACCTCCTTGTGTTTTGCCATTCTCTCATTACCCGTTGTCTCTCTAATTGGTTAAAACAGTGAGAAAAACGAAGTTATGTACTTTGAGAGTTTGAGTATTTCAAATGCAAAATTCAACTAATAGAAGATTTTTTTTAAGAATAATTGGAAGAATTGTTTAATTGTATTGAATACTGTGATTAATTAATTAGTATTAATTTCAGGGAATAATCAGCTCCGGAATCACATATTATGTTCAAGGGCTTGTGATGAAGACAAGAGGACCGGTGTTTGTTACTGCCTTTAACCCACTTTGCATGATCATTGTTGCTGTCTTGGGTTCCATCATTTTAGCAGAGAAAATCCACCTCGGAAGGTACATTATCTTGCGCAAATAACTCTTCCACAATCTTTCGAATTTTTTCTTTCAAGAAAGTGCTACGATACACACCCCTTGAATTCTTAATTTTACTCTGGTCTCCAATGTAATTGGAGCTTTTTAATCTTCTGAAGTAGATTAGGCTGCTATAAACGAGCTGAGTTTAGTTGAGCAGAAAGTTGTTCAAACAAGTTGGGTTCGGGTTTGATTTCGGCTTCAGGGCTCAGAATCAAGACCAATTCAAATATTTTTCAAACCAGCCTAGCCCGAACCACGAATAGGCAGGGGATCCTAGCTACACATGAAAATGAACTAAAGAGAAGCTCTAAAACAGGTTCAAATGTTGAGCTTGTATAAAAAAGAGTCGGTTTCAAATAAGCTTTAATTGACACGAATCGGAAGTTGAGTAACTAGGTTCGTTTAGACCCTTCAACCATGACTTAGAAAGAGTGTCCAATGAACGAACCAACGAAGAAAACCAATCACTCAAATTTCACACAAGTGAATTATTACTTTCTCTTCCTTTTATATACGTGTCCTAATTTTCCCACTCATCATCTCACTTTTCAGTATTATTGGAGCCATCATAATCGCTATCGGCCTGTACGCTGTCGTTTGGGGCAAAGGCAAGGACCGTCTTAGTCCCGTACAGCCCTTGACCGACGGGAAAAAGGTCGGTGCCGGGGAGTTGCCCATTTCCACAGCAGAGATAACTAAACCGGCTGAAGAAGGAACCAAAATTGGCAAACTTGTTGAAGCCTCGGATGGTCCGATGAACATTCTCAAATTACACAAGTAGTAGCTGTTTTATCTCTTTTTTGTGTGTAGCTTCCTCGTGTACTTTTGCGTTGTTTAATAGTGTATGTATAGAAATTCCGTTTGGTACTTTCAATCTGGACCATCGGTTGTATTTTTGGACAGCCCGAATGTGCGCAAAGGATATCACGTGGTACCCAATTTGCAACCAAGAATTTGGCGTGTATCATGGCTTGGAGATAAAATGGTGTCACTGAAGAGTTTGTAAAATTACTCTGTTTCCTAATTTATTTCACTATTGTATCCCAAGAAGTTTGCTTTTATGGTGTTTTTTTTTTACACGGAAGGGTAAAAGAGTAATTTCACTTACCACCTCCTCTAAATCACTATATATATAAACCACCGGGGAAATGCCACCACTGCCTCATCTTTTGGCCGCCTAAGTGCCGCCAAGTTTGGGGATGATAGCGTCTCATCCAGCAGAAATCATGAAAGATTTCAGAGGAATCAGGGGAGAGAGAGAGAGAGATGTTTTTCTTTGGTTAGGAGAGGGAGAGATCGGTAAAGGGAGGGTGGGTACAAGGGTAAAATGGTCTGAAGAAATTATGTTTACCATGTCTTGGTCAATATTGTTGTTGATGTCATTTATTGGGGATTTCAAAACTACACCCCATCAAAGTGGCAATTAAGCCTTCCGTACACCACTGTCGGTCATTTTTCCTATGATTGCTTACTTCCCGACCTCACCTTCAAATAAGAGGTTGATAGAAACCCGAAGCGTAGGGCTAGGTCATCAGTAGCATAGTATCCGGAAATTCGGGATCGTTCCCACAGAGAAATCGATTATAGCTTGATTCGGATTGAAGGTTTTATATGGTAGGATGGTGGCATTCAAGGCGGCCAACTATGGTTTGTTTTAAAAGGAATGACTAAAACGAAAACTAGATTAACGCCCGAAAAACTTAAAGAGGCAAGTCTCGGGGTCTTCTAACCCTTGGCAAAAGTCGTTACCGGTTCTCGATTATAACTCAGGCGAGAGTCACGACCGCGCGCTCACGCCCAGAGGATTTCACTTTAAAAGACTACGTTTAACAAAAGATGTGATTTCCCGGAGGCGAACCAACTTGTTTTTAATGTTTATCGAACACAAAGGAAGCCACTAGGCCTCGATAAGTCACTTGCCAAGACCGCTTGACTAAGCTTCTTACCAAGGGGTTAACACCCCTAGTTTAGACCGAAAATGCAAGTAAAGCTCTATTCCGAAAAATCAAGATTTAAAAGCCCGATGGCTCGAGAACCAAATAACAACCTAAGTCCTCGGGAAAGATTATCCCGAGACTTAGCCTAACAACTACTCACACATAACTAAAGCACAAGCTAAAGCATAAAAACGAGACATAACTTTAAACCGAAGGATTCGAAAATAAACTTAAGATTAATAACAATCTTAACCGTACGAACAACTTTAATAAATGACAAATTAACAAACGAGAAATACTTACTTGAGTTCTTAAGGAAATTACAAGAGAGAAAGCTTGCTAGCTATGGAGGAAAGAAAAAATCTAAAAAGACTTAAAGATAAAATGAAAACATAATAATCTAGGGAGAGAGAGAGAGAAGACTATATACAAGGTGACTCCCTCTCACAAAATATCCCAAAAATATCCTAAAAGTTGCTAGGATAAAAAATATCCCAAAAGCAAAAAGAGGAAAAAGGTAGCAAATTCGGGCACAACTTGCACAGCATGAACCGGTACAACTTTTACCCGTCGGTTCATGGCCTTGAAAAACTTCCAATCTTCAAAAACTGGGGCCAATGAACCGGTACAACTTTTACCCGTACCGGTTCATGCCTGGCAGATTTTTGGGCAAACTTCGCGGGGTCGCTCCGGACACTCCCGAACTTGGATTATGGCGTTCTTTGGACCGTTGGAAAGCTTGTCGAGTCTACTTTCTAACCCAAGTGGTTTGGATCCAATATCATTTGTACATCAAAAGTTATGACAATTCTACCCTCAGCTGGTCGGAAGATGAGTAGCTTTGGTAAAATTCTCACTTCTCCTTCAATTCCCTTGACCCTTGGGCGACCCGAGCAACCTCCAAACCACCTCTTCATGACTCCTCGGGCACCACAACATGGTGGCACGTGGTCTTGAGCACTTGGTTGCATCCGAAGCATTCCTTGGCGTTCAAAACCGCCTTATTAGCACGTTTTACCTGAAAACACTAAAAACACACCTTACGCGCAATATGGGATAAAAAGGGATAAACGCAAGTTAAAACAACATAAAACGGGACTAGTCGCACCAAATATCTACAATATTGGGTGCTCATCAATGATCAATGAGTTCTTTTAATTTATAAAAAAAAGTTTGAATTTTTTTTTTGAAAGAAATGCATAATTTTTTAATTTTCGTTTTGCAGACTGGACAAACATTTTGGGGCGGATGAAGTATCATAAACAATCTCATAGTTTTTAAGCAAAGACTCTTGATTTCATCAAGTTAAAGGTGCTGATTTTGATTCCATTATCATGCACACAGATATACCCCTCATTGTATTTGTTCCATTGCATATATTCCACATCCCCTCAAAAAGAGTGCTAAGAAACCAAAAGAAAATGGATTCTTTTGTATAAGAAATAAGCACTCAGAGTTTTGCACGCATCATCACTAAAAGCAAGAAGAATTTTTTACATAATTAATGGAGTGCCTTGTGAAACTTGTGGAGATAAGAATCTATACATACCATGAAATGGATTCATCTTTATTTTTGCCATTTCTTTGTGTATATATAAGCAGGCCTCATAGCTTCTTGATCTCTCACTGTAAATGGTTTAGAACTGCAGAGAGAGAGAGAGAGAGAGAGAGAGAGAGAGAGAGAGAGAGAGAGAGAGAGAGAGAGAGAGACATGGGGGGGATCAGACATGTAGTGGAATGTTGCAACTAGGGCTCAAGAAGGCCATGCCATATTTGCTAATGGTGGGATTGCAGTGTGGGTCTGCTGGGATGTACATAATAAGTGATGCTACCCTCAAACAAGGGATGAGCCGTTACGTGCTCATCGTTTACCGCAATGCCATTGCTGCAATCTCTCTTGCGCCCTTCGCGTTTTTCTTCGAGAGGTCTTTTATTACTATTTACGATGCATTTTGAGATTTTGGACATCTAATGTATGTGTTTACTAACATTTATATTGACTAGTATCCTAACATAGTGGTCGATCGATACATGGTTGTATTATAGTAGATTTTAAGGATGAACAATTTTTTTTTCCTTAGTATCATATAGTATTCAGTGATTTTATTCTTCGCTTTCCCCTCTTAAATATGGTTAATAAGACCAAAGCTAGCTCTTTCGTCCCCGTTCCCAGTCCCCATCTTGTCTCGTGGCCTTCCCCACTTCACTTTCTAACAAAATATTGTTAGCTTGTTTTTAATTTTCAAAGTCGTCGGGAAGGGCAAGTAGTGGACACGGACTGGGGACAGATGATATTGTGTTGCAACAATATGTTTCGGTGGGTGACACTTGTCGTAATGCCCTTGATCCGCTTAAACATTGTTTTTCTTCTACAAACATTCATAAATATATTTGCATGCATCATAAATTTATTTGCATGCATGGAACTCATTATGTACTTGTGTTTAATTTCCTTGTGTTTTCACAGGCAAATAAGGCCAAAGATGACAGTCTCAATCTTCTTAAAGATCATGGTCCTGGCCATTCTTGAGTAATGTTTCTATATACTAGGTGCATGGCCACGTGCGTAGCACGTTAATCATGCCTGTTGAGTAGATGGGTTTTTTTTTGTTGAAATTATGGATTTTGTTGAATAGATTTGGCAAAGTGTATGAATAGAAGTAGGTACTTGTAGTAGTTAAGATTTTGATAAGTTTTTGTGTTGAACAAAAGAGTTGAAGTTGCTTGGTTTTTTGGATCACCTTGGCTCTAGGGGTTTTTATACAATTGCCAAAGGGCTAGATAAAGCAAAAGGCAGAGTTTGAAGTTGTTTGGTTTCTTGGATCACAGATAAAGCAAAAGTGGTTGGTCTGTGAGTTCTTCATGGCAAAAGCTTGTGGAGTGTTGGAGCTTGTGGGGGGCGATCATTTGTCTGTGGTAGGGCTGCTCAGAGTTTCTTTAGCTGCTGGGGAGGTGTCTGTTGCACTGTCAGTTGTTGGGTTGAAGGGTGAGCTGGTTGAAGTGTGGTCTTCTTTTTTGCTTTTTTTATTTGGAGTGTTCGGTGGTAGAGTAAGGAGTGCTTCCGAACGATCTGTTGCTTCTGTGCTGTTGTCAACAGAGATGGCATGGACAGTAAATTTCAGCTGACTGATTCCGGCATAGCTGTGCATGTATGCTTTCAATGTGGCGATGCGTTTTTTTGGTTCAGCTAGCATATGAAGCACTGGGAGGGCGAGCTGTCCCTGTATTCAGTTGGTCGTTAGATAATTTTGTAATGTGAAGTTGTTGAGTTTGTTCTTAATGATAGAAGTATGTTTTTCTTACATTGATTGTATCTGTTCCTGAGATGTTGTAGAACTCTGCTGCAACTTCTGAAAATACTGTAGCTTCAATTGTTCCAGTTGGATCTGTGAGTTGGATGTTGAATTTGATCCTGTAAATAATGGGAATTTAGTCCAGTTCTGTTGTTGGAAATGAGAAATCATATGAAGGTGTAGGGAAGGTTTCTTACTTTGTGAGTGCTGGGACTTTTTGGTTACAGTAGTTGCACCAGAAGTCGTCATTTTCATATGCTTTTGTTGCCTTCTTGCAGATTGAGCAAGCTAGGTAATAAAAGTTTTGTGCAAAATCAGTAACTGTCGCGATGGCCTGGATATTGAGGTATTGTGTCTGCATAAGAAGAATATGAAAGGAAGCTTTGGTTAGTTTGGTTAATGAGTAGAAAACATGGCAAATATCATTAGCCTAATGTAAATGAACAAAATAGATGATTAGCAGTAGAGTAACTTTTGAGTTGGTCTGAAAAGATAGAAAATAGAAGAAAACTGATAAGGAATGCAGTAGCAGTAGAAAACAACAGCAGTCTAGGGAAAAAAAACAACAGCAGTCTAGGGAAAAAAAACCAGCAGTTTGTAAACATAATGCAGAGTTCCACCAATCTGGTTGCAAGAAGAACTTAGACATAGCAGAATTTTGATCAATACACCTTAAGTTTCATCATAGCACGAATTATAAGTCAAAAAAAATTGGCAAAGACTATACGAATTACTTTTGCAGAAGGGCCGAATTTTGATTGACTATGTTTTCCTCTAGGCAACTGCCTTAATCTCAAAAATAATGAAACTTCATATCAGAGAATCAAATTTTATCTATTTGATATCTTTTCACACCATATATGGTTATTTGATACCAGTATTCAGATTTCTCATTCAGTGGCATAGTTTAGTTAGGTAAGGATTGCCTTGGTAAGAAAAGCAGGAAAATGTACAGAGACTTATGTAGTCTTGGATCATTTATTATTTATGTTAAGTCGCTGGAATAATAAAAAAGCAGGAAAATGTACAGAGACTTACCTAGTCTTGCCAATCTCTTTCTATGCCTATTGATATGTACAAAGACCTCACACTCCTATTACCACCACCCTTGTACATACGAAACCCAGCTACTTGTACAAATGAGACTACCGCAGCTGCTACAGGCCCTTTGTCCCCTTACTTGATGTGGGAGTGTGCGGTTTCCTCCTCCGACACAGGGAGAACAACAATACCAGGAATATACAAGTAAACATAAACTTTGACAACAGAAAACATAATGCATTGAGTTATATAGTGCCATTGGGGTTTGGAATCTACTCTTTAGAAGTTCTGGAAAAGAAATGGGGATTGTGATTTTTTTTTTTTGGTGTGCTTGAGGTTACAGATGATTCTGAATGTATAAAAGTAGGAGCAACATGTAATCAATGGAACACTTTAGCTAGTAATTAGGAAGTAGCATATAGATTAATACATAGTTGGTAATGCTCCATTGCATGATGATGCATGAGAGTATGAGTCTTTAAATAAGGAAGACAGAACTAAATAAAAAGATAGGTATACAACTTATTAAGAAGAGAGAACTGATAGAGCAATAGACTTATCAGTACCTTTTCTACTGATATGGGCAGGTTAGCAATTTTGGTGGTATGATCTTCTGGATTTTCATCTGGTCTTGGTATTGGAACTTGTGCTGGTTCTGTTGCTGCCATTTCTCTGAGTTTTTCTGTATTTGCTACAGCCCTGCAGTAATTGGAAGTAAGTTAATAGAGTGTATAGTTGGTATTCTCTGAACTGAGGCATCATAGTAGTTACCATGATTGTAGTGCAGTTGCTTCCGGTATCAGTGTGTCAAAGATGAAACTTGATGTGTTCCGTGTGGCAAGTGTTTGACCTGTATTTGCATATTTGTGTGAGAATTGATGTGCCAAATGTGATATTTAGTGTTGTAAGCAAAGATTAGAGTACCATAGTATTTCGAAGTTTTGAGTCGCAGACCAATTGCCACTGGGAAAGTGCCTGGTAAATTTGCCATTGCAGGTGCTTCATATTCAGAGAATTGGTCCCAGAGTGATAGAATTGAGGGTTGGAGGCTAGCAAGTTGCATAGTAATGTTGTTAGTAGTGTTTATTTCATAAGGATAAGTTAGTATTATTGTTTTTATGTACTATTTACCTTTGATCAACTATTCGGACATCCACGACATATGATTTGTTTATGTATTTGCGTGGTCCAACATTGAGAATTGCAAACACGACATCTGCAATATGACGAAGATATAAATCATTTATTATTTATGTTAAGTTGCTAGAATAGAGGCTTACCTAGTCTTGGATCGGGCTGTTTGACTTGTGGGAGAGCGCTGATTGGAGTGAAGTTGTATTGCATTGTCCTCATTGTGAGTCCATCAATTTGTATTTCTTCAACTGGTGTGTGCCCATTGATTGCTAACTGATTCTTATTTTCTAGGAAGCGAAATATTTCCAGAGTTTTGATAACAGTAGCATTTGTTATGGAATATGTACGATACAAGTTCAGTGAACTTTCTAGGATTTTGACGTTGTATCCAAAGACTGTAGCTTGCATTTTGTTTCCCTGTTGAATAGAGGAGTTTTTTCGTACTGTAAATTCATAGAGCATTTATATTTGCATGTATGTAGGACATGATTATTAAATTTGTATGAGTGTTACCTCTTTGTCTTGCAACATGATCCTTTGATATAGGGAAGAGTTGGTTTTTGATCTTCTTGGAATGTTTTTCTCAATCACCATAGCCTGCACTGTGTAGTTTCTGCTTGTCAAGGTGACATCTTTCAGTGGTATGATATTTGGAGCCATCCAGACCTGCGAAATTAAGATGGATTGGAGTACATAGAATCAATAATCAGATTAGAAATGAATAGGATTTGAATTGAGCAAGATAGTATGTTGATTTGATTCTAAAAGTTACAATGTTTTTATAGAATCACTGGAAGTAAGTGGTGAATAGCATGGAATTAGATGCATAAATGATATGAATATACCTTTTTGTTCGTTCACTATTTATGTATTTATGTTTTTCAGCAGAAGTTATCTGGTATAACTATAAGCAATTAGCTTCATCTAGCAGCTCTTTGTATACAATATTCTTAGTGTGGTAGCGCGGTAATAGGAGATTTTCTGAATCGTTGAGATGCACTCGTATTTTGGCTGCTGTTGTTGCTCGAGATAAAGCGACATAGAGTTGTCCATGAGCAAAAACTGGTTGAGGTAGGTATATACCAACAGTACTTAATGTCTGACCCTGAGCTTTATTTATGGTCATGGCGAAACATGTTCTGACAGGAAATTGGCGACGTGTGAACTGCACTGGGTAATGTTGAGGATCATTTGGCTGCAAAGGGATCCTTGGTATGAAAATTGTAGTGCCTTTTCGTTCCCCTACTGCTATCTGAGCAGTAATCAAATTACTCTTGAATTCTTTGCATATTAATCTTGTCCCATTACATAATCCTTGAGAAGGATTTATGTTTCTGAGAAGCAGAATTGGGCTGTTTGTTTTCAACCTCAAATGATGAGTTGGCATTCCTTGAGGAGTTACAGAATTCAGGAAGTCAATGTAGAGTCCTTGTTGAGTAGGATCAGATGCTTCATCGAAACTTAAGAATGTCTGCTCTTTCCCTGGGAATTTGACAATCATTGCTTCATTAATTTCATCAACTGCTTGGTTTTTGGAAGTGAGAATGGCCGAGTTGGTCAAAGAAAATGGGTCTACATTGTGTAGATCAAAGGAGGGGAAAACAAATTGGATTAGATGGTCCAAAGGTTGCATTCTTGTGGTTGGTTCTAGGATTAGGGATGGTGGTAAGTTGATTTCTCCCGCTTCATTTTCCTTTTCCAGACCATTTCCAACTCGAAGAATGTATGCACTGAATGCTGGGTCAGTCCTTGCTCGCATATTTTCCTTTAGTTTGAATTTGATGAGTGTTGGCCATATGTATGATCTGACTAAGCTTGCATTAATGCAATCAATCTTTGTCCCTTTAGGTATGACAGGTAGAACTTGCCTGAAATCACCTCCTAAAACCACAACTTTCCCTCCAAATAATGTATCATTTTCTGTGAGATCACGTAGGAGGTAATCCAATGCTTCGATTGATTGCTTTTTTGCCATTGATGCTTCATCCCAAATAATAAGTACAGCTTGTTTAATAAGAGCAGCTAGACCAGACTGTTTTGAAATGCTACAACAGAGTTTCCCATTGCTATTTATTGGGATTTTGAAGCGAGAATGAGCT
Organism: Rhododendron griersonianum; assembly: GCA_018127125.1. Taxonomy (NCBI): domain Eukaryota; kingdom Viridiplantae; phylum Streptophyta; class Magnoliopsida; order Ericales; family Ericaceae; genus Rhododendron; species Rhododendron griersonianum. The sequence goes on from CM030798.1 coordinate 29,508,201, forward strand.
GTTCTTCCATTTGGTAAAATTGATGCTGCAACCCCGGAGCTGGCTGTTGCTAGTGCAATTAATTGCTGTGAACGTACTTTTGCAAGTAAGGCTCGATAAAGGAATGTTTTGCCAGTACCTCCAGGACCATCGATAAAGAAGCTTTTGGGAGTTTGATTCATAACAGCAGCGAGAATTTCATTATAAGCTGTTGCTTGTTCTAGATTGAACAAATTCGGGGCTTGTAGATCATCTTCTGATATTCGGACATTGATTTCGTCCTGTATTTCTTTTGGTATTGCTTTCTTTGTTGATTCAGAAGTAAGAAGATGGGATAATTGGAAATCATCTAGCTTCTTGCCCATAGATTCAAGCTCTGCATTTAGTGCTTGAAGTAAAACTTGTCGTGCAGCATCTTTGGTCAACTTTTGGATAGAAATATAATCTTCTATCATATCATCTTCAAATTTGAGGAATAACTCTAATGGATTCACTGGAGCACAATAAACGAGGATAGTAGAGAATAGTTGCCGCAGTGATAATGGCATTCGATATAAGCGTGCTTCCTCCATACATTTTTCATTGCTGTTGTCATCTTGTAATAATCCATGACTAATAGCTGCTTCTCTATATGAATTGAAGGTCACTCCATTGACAGTTTTGAGATGTGCATAGGAGGTAGGTGCTGGGATGTAGGTGAGCAGCAATCGGAGATAAGACCTTTCACCTTCAGTTGGATTTGCTGTAATAATCCGGCCAATGACTTCTTGTTGTCTTCGCTCTGTCCATGTTCTGGATGAACCATTCCATACAAAATGCTGTGGGAAGTCTTTGTATAATAGCTTTAATGATTTAGCTCTATCATTATACATGTTCATCCAAAAAAATTGTGTTAGCATTGTTCTTGACATGAATTCATTATCTACAATGTTATGTAGATTTGTATCCTTCTTTAATGGTATCAGCTGGCAACCTTCTAGGTGAAGCTGCAAACTGATAACAGCTGGTCGGATTTCGTGGAGAGCAAATCGATATATTCGCCATATTGCCTCTGGTGGTGATATCCATCTTGCTGCTTGGAATTGCTGAATTTCATCAATATCTTCAGGGAACTTTGATGTTACCAAGCGATAGATAATCTTGTCGTGTCCCTTGTATATATATTTGTAGAGATATTTGACTGCTTTGATAGTGGAGCATACTTCAACATTAATATGGCAGTCAAACATAGCTAACAAATAAGGATTGTATGGAACAACCCATCTGTTGTCGAGCATCTGGCCACGAATCTGCACTTGTTCACCAGTTAGACACCTTCTATATATTGGATAGCCATCAGCATCAATAGAAGTTCCTGCACAGTAACTCCTTGGATAATGGTTCTTGCACTTCCCATTTTCCATGCATGTTCTTCTCATATCCAAATCTCCACAGGGTCCATGCATCATGTGTTTTAAGACGATTGCATATAAATGAGGATACTTGGTCTTATCTGGTATTTCAGCTGAAATGAATGCATCAATCTTATCAATTGTGTCGAGCTTGAAGAACTTCTTAAGAATTATCAACATATGCATATGGGGGAGACCTCTCTTTTGAAATTCAACGACAAATGTATATGCTGCCACTGGACCAAAGAGCTGATTCTTGACTATTTCTTTCTGTAGATGCTCGAGTTTACTTCTGAATACTCTACATAATAAATCTGGTCTATTTTGGGCTTCTTCATGTGTTTTCATTTCATCCTTGATCTCTTGCCAATTTGGATTACATGTCATTGTGAGAAAGAGATCAGGTTTGCCATACCTTTCTACCAATGTCATGGCATTTAAATATCGCTTCCGCATATCCCTTGGTCCTCCTATGAAAGTACCTGGAAGAACAATCCGTTTCCCAATTTTAGAAGGATCAGATTCACCATGTCCGATGCTATCAACAATTCCTTGGTATAAATCTGCCCGGATCTCTTCTTGTCTGTTTCTGAAGTAGTCTAACTTTGAAGTTTCAATCTTAACATACATATCAACTGTAAACTGCTGCAGGAGACGTGCAGATTCTAATAGTATTGAGTTAGTATTTCTTCTGATCTGCAATCTGTATGCATAGAACTCTCGTGCTGATACCATGTTGCTTTTGCGTTCATTTTCCTGTCGCACTAAACCAACGAAATAATTTCAGCTCTGGTATAAATTGGGACATATAGATAAGATAATGAAGTGAATTTGGAAAGTAATGAGATGTACCTGCTGCTTCATTTGCAATTAATTCCTCTGCTGTTGATGAGTGCTGTGGCAAGACTTTGCCTTGGCCCAAACAAGTTTGTGAGGTACTTGATGGCTTAATTTTTTTGATTCCCTGATGCCATACTGGTTCGCCGAGCGGGAACAAGAGTGGATATTGGAGAGAATCGTAACAACCATAGTAATAGCTGATTGTCTGGCTATGACCATCATGCTTTTGAACAACTATATCACGTTCTTGTAATTCTGGGGCGTCGTCATTTTCTACCCAAATAGCAGCAACTTGTGGCACAGTTGGTGGTAAAGCAGTGTAGTCTTGTACTTTAGGATCAGCTTTTAATATGATTTGGCATTGATCGATATTTGGCAGATGAGTAAGACTACGGAAGAACTGGGAATAAGGATTTCCTTGTAAAGCATTAATCAAGGTGGAAATAATATGTGGCTGTAATTTGTCTTTATCACCCCTCCTGAGTTTAGCTTCCTTTTGTGTGTCATAAAAATATAGTTGTAGATATGATGGCATTTGTGCCGAAGGATAGAGACTATCAATAAAATGATAGATTTGTCCTTGTGCCCGAAAAGTATAAATGCCATTAACTCGTTTGGCATATGCTGGATCTAGATGCACTCCCATTGATGTAAATGCTAAAATCTCATTGTAGGGCTTTATGTATTGGAGAAAATGAGCTGAGTTTGGCCCTAAACCTGAGTATAACTGTTGAAGTTCAGGAGGGATGGCAATTGGATAAAGGGAAACTTCTCCACCAGAGCAACAGAATCTTGGTGTTTCGTATGGGAATTTTTTGGCACCACAATGTCGACAATTTTGTACAGTTGGTAATTTGTATGCCTTAGTTGGGATAGGTCGATGTGGTGTTCTTGGTGTAGGCATGGAAGTCGTTGCTGCTATACCTATATTCGAATTTGTCAAATTAGCAATTGGATTTTGGAATCTAAAATCTAAATCAATAAAATGAAGGTTTATGGTCATACCTATGGAGACGTCGTATAGCATACCTATACAAAGTTGGGAAGTCAAATATGAAATTTATATTAGTAAATACATTTTTTGAATTGAAGAAAGCATATAGGATTAGTAGGTATCATACATTCATCAGGATTTCTTGAACTTGATGGCAGCGCGAGAGAATCTATAGTAGTAGGATTACAGCCATTTAGCATGTGCTGGTCATTGGAAATATTGTCTGCTACATAGGTTTGGCCTAAGCTTGACTCAATATTTTCTTCTGCACTAAGTTGTTCTTGTATTTCAACTGGAATGTGTAGAGACCCGTGCTTATTTTTAATTTATTTTATTGAATATTGCTATTACGTGTAATTATATAATAAATAATTTGGTAAGCCAGAAATTTTTCTATGTATATATGCGCATATATGTAGAGGTGTGTTTGGTTGATTGGACTTGAGTTTGTGCGCCTTGGAACGAGAGCGTTGGGGGAAACACGTCGCATAGCCCTTAAAAATGGTTACTATTTATTTTTATGGCACATGGTGTTATAATTTAACTTGTTACTAAATAAGAGGACTTGAGAGAGTGTGTTAGTAAGTTGAGGGTGTGTAGTGTAATAGTTACACTTAAATGCCGAAATGGAATCTGAGAGACGATTCCTCATTTTTCTTCTCTCTTTTCTTTTCCTGCGTCTTTTCTCTCTCTCTCTTAAACACTCAACAAACCCTAGACTTCAATCCTAAAATCGGATGCCAAGATTCGAGAATCTCGCAACAAGGCAAGAAGAAAACGTGATCTACGGACAAAGGGCTACGCATCTATCCGAACAAAATCTCGATCGGCCAGCTTTGGAGTTCCTAGCAAATTCGGAGATTTTCATTTTTGAGGTAGGATTCTTGCTAAATGCTTAAATATGGGAAAGTATAGTGTGATACACCTAAAATTTCGTGGTTTATAGTAATTTTTCTCCAATTTCAAGAAAACCCTAATGTGTTCTAAGTAGATGTGATATATGTACGTTTTGTATTGTTCATGGGTCTATAGTTTTCATGATAGAGTATGGTGATTATTTAGCCTAATATGTAATCTTGGGTACATAGATGAATTATTGGTATCTTGTTCTTTGTTAAAGAGCACATTTTGTTTTTCCTCGTATCAATTGTAGTATACAGTATGTAATGGAAGAGTTATCTTGAATAAGGAAAAATGATAAGAACGTACAGGCTTAAGAAACTTGAACTTTATGTTTGTGTTTTCTTGATTTTTCTATATTTAAATAAAGGATGATTTGGAATTGATACTTGATATTTGGGCGAGTGAGCCATGTATTGGTGATTGACGTGGCCATTTTATTCTTGTTGTGTAGCCGGAAGTATATGGATAACGAGTTTATCCGTCGGTGTATAGTCCGTAAACCCGCGCGGGATAAGGTGTTCCATAGGCCTTTGGGTTAGTAGCCCATAAATTTGGATGATTAGGGACTTGATCAGTCGCCTAGGATTGGTACACAACTTGTTAACTTGGACCATCGGTTTTATGTGTTCTTATTTTCTCCTACTTGACTTATAATTTGACGTGTTTTATGTTTGAAGGATTTTGGATATATGAGATGAGATGAGCTTATGTGGTTTGGTTATAACTTGGCATTTGGGAATTGGATTTTCATCCTATCGTATCTTACCGTATCGGATTATTTACTTATTTGTATGTCGGTTTGATATTTGAGAAGGAAATGTTAATATTACATTCAATGGCTATTTTCGGGATTATTATAATGTGCGTTCCCTTAAAATATTGCATACTTGCAAAATTGATGTATTCGAAAAGATGTAGACAAGAACAAATTATTTTGTGTATTGTGCATTTTGCTTGCGTTCTCTTATCTTCGCCTTTAGCACATTTCCTATTGAGTGTCGACTCACGTTGTATAATCCAACCTTTTTCAGGTAAGGCGGTGGATCCGAAGGCATGATAGTGTTGGTTTTGTTATATTTTTTTAAAGCTTAGTTGATATACTTGTATTCCATTATTTTGATGGTAAGATTTTGGAAGTCCAGTGACTTGGTATCCTTTTGGGTTTGTAATAAACTTGAAACGTGAATACGCTTATAGGTAATTTTTTCTATTGTTGGAGAGGTGGGAAGCCTCATTGGTCTTTATGGTAAAACTTCCAGGTTTATTTTCTTTTTCATTGGTGTTGACCATTATGAAAAAGCCCTTGAAACAAACATTCCCTTCCAAATATTTTTATAAAAATCATGTCACCTTTAGGCGCGATCTGATTTGGTATTATGACATTTGATTTGGGCCTTTTCTTAAGGATATTCTTTTATCATTTTATGGAGGTTTTTCCTTAGAATTCACGTGCTCGGGTTGTGCGAAGGCGGGTCGTGACAAATGAGTGTATTTTCTCTTCTGGATCTTCGTTCTGTATACAAAGCTCTTCTCCGTGCATTTAACCTGTCCTTTTCTTCTTGTGGTAATTCACAATATGGAATTCTCACACGCTTTTTCTGAGGCATTTTTGTTTGATTGCTATGGAAATAGCAAAAGTTTAATTACATTAATATCTTATAGTAGTTCAGTCTTACCTGATTATTCTTAGATGTATATAGATATGGCATAATAACAAGCATGAGTACATATGTTTGACCTAAACAAAATGGAATTTGAAATAAATCAAATAAACATGTATGCTGTAAGAAGATATTACACAGATAAAGTTTGATTAGCTGGTATGAAGTGCAGGAATTTGAAGTCTTATGAATAGCATATCAGGAATGTGTATTGCTAGTTAATGTATTAATATAGGGTAAGAATTGATATAACAGAAAGGGGGGCAAAGAGGCATATGTGTAGCTGGGGCATATTTTGATTTGGAAAGAGCAGAAGAGGGCTAAGCATAGCACATGGTATACATTTAAGTAACAAAGGAAAATCAGACAAGAACTCTTTTTATGCAGGAATCTAGAGTCCGATGCCAAGTTCTGTCTTCTTTGTGCAAGAATCTAGAGTCTGAAGAAGTTTTTTTTATTCTTCTTAACATTAAGTTAGTAAAAAGAACCTAATTTGAATTATGTCTAAACAATTAATGTGGTGGAGACATATAGAATTCTGTGCGAAATCTTCTTGTTGAGTAGAGTTACTGAACTATAGCATTAATCTTCTTGTGGTTTGGTGATTTTCCTGTCAAACCATTCTTTACCTGAACAAACTATGGTGCTCATTGGGAAATCTGAATGCTCATATCAAACAACTATGTATGGTGCAAAAAGTTATCAAATAGATAAACTTTGATTGTCTAGTATGAAGTGCAAGAATTTAGAGTGTCATAATTCGCATAGCAGAGATATGTATTGTAAGTTAATGTAGTAATATAAAGTAAGAATTAATATAAGAGAAACAAAAGAGGACAAGCATATTTGAATGGTTAATTGGGAATGAGTCTTGTACATGGTTTATTGCGATAGTCTTTGCCAATTTTTTTTGACTTGTAATTGGTGCTCTGATGAAACTTACGGTGTATTCTGTGATTGAACTTATGGTGAAGTCCCGGGACCTGTTGGAGTTTGTGTCTGTGATAGTAATGCAGTATGGAAGCTGCTCAAACATGCAAGCAGAGCCAGATCTACTAATGCTAATCAGTTTAGCAGTCGCTCTCATTGGTAGTGTTCTAAATTCCGTTTAATATTTTCATGCTCTAGTTCTAAATCCTTATCTGTACCGAAGGAAAATACTTCATGCTAGTGATCTTAGAGCAAGCATTAGGTGTCTTAAGTTTGCTAAATGTGTTTGAGGTATTGAGCATGCGCCTGCTTGAAGACGGATGGACATCTTAGAGCTTTTCAAGTACAAGTAACAGCTATGCAGAAATTTAATTTGTATTCAAAGATTTCCTTTTTGTTCTTTGCATACCTCACTCACTCTTTATGGTATTAGAGTAAGGTAAACAGTTTTCAAAAAAATTTCCTAATAAGAGATGCAGTTTTAAAAATTCTTTTCCATGGGAATCTGAAAACAGAATAGCTTCACTTGAGTACAGTTAGCAATTTGTTACCTAAACCATTTCTGGTTTCTCGTCAGGTTGTGTCTTGTTCGATTAGGCTTGGGCGTTTTTCCTTAATTTTGTCATACTTTCTGTGTGGTGCTGGAGCAAGTGACCGTAATCTGCATTGCTATTATGTATTGTTTCTGTTAGTAATCTGGATACTAATCTAGTTGTGGTTTTTCTAATAACTTAAGCATCTATGCTTAACACTACAAGTAGAACTTCTAAAATCCTGACCTAGTGGGTAATTATTTCTCAAGAGAGATATAGTATAGCAAATGCCAAATTTTCTCTTCTTTGGAGGGAAATTTAGACTTTGATAAAGTCGTACCAGATATGGACATGCATATATGGACATGCATATATGATTTAAAGATGATAAAATTTGGAACACATCAAATAGATAAACTTGCATGCACCGAGAAAAGGTGAAATAGATAAACTTTCATTTTTTTATAACAACTGCAGAATTTAAAGTCCCATAAACAGCATAACGAAAATGTATATCATAAGTTAATGTATTAATGTAGAGGAAGAATTATTATACCACAAACAAAAGGAAAGAACAGTACGTGTACCAGAAACTGGAAGAACTGAGAATTAGCAAGTAGAAGTTCAGTTATTCAACCCGTAGTTTAGCACCAGATGAGGTTCAGAACTTTGTTGCATGAGTTGGGTAAAGAAGTGAATATTTTAGAGAGAGATTCTTTGGTGCAGAAACTGTGGGCTCTGTTGAATTCTCAGAGTAAAGAAGTGGACTTCCAAAGTGGAGGATTAAGGAATAAGAGTAAAACGTGGCAACAGTTGAGGAATCTCAGCAGAAATTGCATGCTTCAGATAGAGTATAAAGTTGGTATTCCTCAAGAAGTGGAGGTAGATAGTGCAAGCTTAAGGTGCACGTGGTACAATAGGAAAGGAGTATCACTGAAGCAAGGCACAAAGTGCAAGGTGAAGAAGTAATTCCTGCACGTGAGAGGAAATGAAAAGTAGATTTTTGTGTGCTAGAGAAAGTAATATATATCTATTTTGCTTATAATAATTGTGTACGTTTTTTTGGGGAAGATATTCTGGTATGATCTAAAGTGGATTTCACTTGTTTTGGATATTCTTTAATATTTGGATTTCTCCCTAGCATGAAAACACCAGTTAAATCACTTGAGAAAATGAATCCTGTAATCTGCATACTAAACGAACATGGTTTGGAGATTAATCAGTAAATAGTTCTGTGGTTCTCTGTCTTTATATTGGTGGAATAACTGGTCAAAATTTGGACCTTAGTACTCTCCTTATCATCCTTTCTCATTTTGTGCTTCTATGCTTCAGCTATCTTCTTTTGGCTTTTTCTCTTGTTTATAATCTGAATTATGTCAAAACATGACTCTTGAATGAAATTGACTAAGTAAATAATTGACAAAGTGAACATACATTAATATACCTATGCCTAAGGAGCACAAGAAAGCCAAATACATCTGCATAAGTTCTGGTTTTGTTTGTCCATTACTTTCCAAAAGCTAAGACATAAGTAAAAGTCTATCAGAATTCCTCAAGAGGAATTTCTGATGGTACAAGATGGAAACCAGACAGGAAGAAACAAAATTGACCAGAACTTCCTCTTATAAAGGAACACAAAAATAAAGTAGCACTGCTAGGCTGGTGAAAAGGAATATAGCCACGTAATGATTCTTCATTGCTTTTGCCATAATGTTCCAAGAGCAGCAGAGGTAGACTTCAAACTAAAACCAGTCATAGATCCTTTCTCTATCATTTGGAGAATCAAGAATGACAACTCTAACATCGAGGTTCGGCAACATAATGATTAGCACGTAGTCATAAAGCTGAAGCTGCAGAGCATCCAAGACTACGTTAAACATAGTAGCATCCAGATGTGCATTGTCAACAAATACAGACCAAGCTCTACTGCCCATTCGGACTGAAATAAGCTCCAAATTCAGATATTCAAGCACAGGTTGAAGCCTAGTCTGAAATTCCTGCATAATGCATACCTTTTATAAAACCACTAAGTCTGTAACATATGTAATAACAGTGATACTAAAGGGTAGGTAATTGAACCATACCCGCAGATAATTTGTGTGGGGGATGCACCAATATCCAGACTTCATCAGTGGCAAATTACGTTGGATTGATGATGGCAAACAAGCGGTTATGAAATTACCTGACATTATAGAGAATAGTATCAGTATAAACTTTATCAAATGAACTCTGAACTCTACATGGTTTTTTCCAAGCTGCTAACCTTCAAAAGCATGGAATGTCCGCCAATGTTCATTAAGTAACATTGTCCAATTGTACGAAACTTCCACATCATTCTGATCAAGAATGATTGCATTAAAAATCCACCTCCGCTCACATGCTAAAATTAGCTTGTAGTTAGTTGTGAGAGCATGAGCTGTACGAAATTCACGCCAACCTCTTTGCATGACAGCATTGACAACTTGAATAGGCCAAGCCTTACATCCATGTTTTATCAAGATCCAAGTACTCCTACCGGTGCCTTCGAAAGAAGAGCGTAAACCATTGGGCAATAGCTGTCCAAGGCAAAACAGTATATGCTGGGAAATTAGTAGCGTATGAATAATCACATACGAACTGAGCAGGGATGTCTCTAATAATCACAAGGATAAAGATAGCATACAGACCATAGTTGGGGCGAACACATAGAGCTGGGACATATGCTTAATATACCAGCACCGTCCAACACCTACAAAATAAAAAACCAGGAAAATATATATCTTAATTATAAGCACCTGGCAGTCACAACAATATCATCACATGATCAAACTTCATATATATGGCAATTATAATTTATGCATTATATGTTGAACTTAAGAAATACCTGGAGTTCTATATCGCATGAAGGAATTATGCACAAGAGCATTCAACCATTTGACTAAATCATCTCGTTCACTCCATTCCAGATTCTCATCCAAACCCAATATGTCCCTATACTCGCGGACAAAAAGACTAAATGCTTTATACTCGAGTTGCCCAGGACGTGGATACCTGGCGACAGCAGCAATTACCCTTCGGCCTTCAATGGGGAGAAGGCAATAAAATCCTCTATGTGGAGTCTGAGGATTCTGATGCCTCACATGCAACCACCGGCGAAATGGAACACGCACAACCATATTACTGAATCATGAAACCAAAGAGTTTAGACCTTGTGCCTTCAGCTATTGGTTCTGATCATCCATTGAATGGTAGTTTTAAGTTTTCAAACTCTCCAGTAGTAGTCTAACTTTGCAAAAACCAGGAGTTCACATGTAGTTCCCTATTCATTAAGTGTTGCAGCATTCTTTCACAGTCAAGTTATAAGCCTGGGTGAATGTGCTAAATGCTTAGCAGTAAGTTAATAGCATTCCTTTTAGCATTTATAACTCAGAATTTATCCTAATCTTAAGACATATTATGTACTTGCAATCATATCATGTAATAAGGAACAATGCATTTAACCAAACTGAGCCAAATGCTTGATCAACAAGTCTATATAGGAGACAGAAGTAAAGGAGCAAAAAGTGGTTCATGTGATGTTATTACTCTACTATTCTAAAGCTTTACCAATGGAAATAAGAAGTCTAAATATAAGCAGTAAAGCTAATATTTGTTTTCTTGCTAATGACAACACGTAGCTGTTGTTCTACTATTAGTGTTACTGCTGTTGTAGTAATTCCTGTTTTCAGACTGCAACATGTAGTGTCACTATTTTCAGAAGTTGTTTTGTGCCTGCTCTCTATGGCTCAATCACCGGTGGTAGCTACTGATCCTGTCCAGTTCAGCAAAAGCTACACAGATTGCTGTGGCCTCATCTATTTAGGAGCTGCTGCTGTTCTGCTGTTATCGAGTCCAGTCCAGCCCAGCAAGCTGCTGTTATAGGATTATATGGTCTCAAGTCTTGCTCAGTCTAACCATTTTACACTAAGCAAGACACAAAAGTGAAGAAATCTAATTTTACTCTACATGCTACTGATTGAAGCAACCCATCAAGGTGTAGATTACATCATTATTCATTTGTAGAATCACTACCCTCTTTTTTTGCATTACAAGGAGAAGTGTTCGGGACGGTTGTAGTATGACTTCTTTTTGTTGTGATCCCTCCTCTATAATTTGTAGCTCGTAGCTCTTAGCTGCTAATAGAACAGGTAGTCTACCTGACTCTGGAAAAAAGAAGACTTGGCTTTGTCTTTGACCAATGGTTAAGGCCGATAGGAGGCCTTAAGTTGGAGTTCTAACATCACAGTTATAGGTGTAGTGTGAGGCTAGTTAAAATGGATGGGAAAACAAATAAAATTTCTGTTCAGTGATCCTCCCTAAGGGTGTATGAGTTCGCTGAGTTTTATCTATTGAAAAGAACAAAGGAGAGAAATTACTCTTTTAAGCAATAGTTAAGTGAAAATATTTCTTTTTTCTAATCGTAGTGTCTAATGGATAAATTTTACTACAAATGAGGACCAGCGCCTATAGAGGTAAGCACCAACTTTTGGAGCAATAGGTTTATGGGAGTTGAACTGTCACTACAACTGGTGCATCAACATGCCAACTGATCTGCAGACTTAGAAGCTTGATAGTAAAAATAAAAAAGTGAAATAGTAAAGAAGAGAAACATATGTGTAGCTGGTGGATACTTTCATTGGGAAAGGGCGGAAGAGGCTTAAGCACAGCAGATGTTTGTACACTTAAGTGATATAGCAAAGTGAGACAGCATGGCTACTTAACCTAAGCATTTGTAACATAAGCATGAGCAGTGAAGACAAAGAGGAAGAAGTTGCCCATCTACTGGTTCTGGGAATAAGAAATCAAAAGCTAAAGAACAAATGTAGCAAATCAAACAATCCAGAACACATGCAACATCAATAGAATACCAAAATGAAACTGGCTTAAACAAAGAAGTAGCTGGCTAGAAAATTCTTGAGTTAGGGAGGTCACCGAATGGAATATGCTCGTTATGAAGGAACTCTGAACCCAAATTCAGGTCCTTACAAGAATGAAATGGGGAATTAAAAATAACTACGGCTAAGACAAGTAGATAGCCAGGCAAATAAGGTTTGCTACTGATAGTACTGGCTTAAAGAAAGAATTTAGACATGCAAAGTGACTTTTTCCTGGACATTTCATTTCTGCAGACATACACACAAAGAAACCCCGAGGATTCATAAAACCAAGGATTCAGAACTCATTGAATATGTTTTCTCAAATAAAACAGAAAACAAAAATGACAAATCAACTGGCCCAAATAGCTCTGCAAATCAAATGATCCAGGACACATGCAACATGAATAGAAGAGAAAAATAAAAACAGAGCAAGAACACTACTTCCTACCAACTCTGCATAAATCAAACACAGATAGTAACTTCATATTACTCTTGACTCCACATTCAATAAATCAAATGATCCAGGATACATGCAACATGAATAGAAGAGAAGGAAAAACAGAGCAAAAACACTACCTCCTACCAACGGCCACAGCTACAGCAGCATGAAAATCAAACGATCACAGCTACAGCAGCATAAAATCAAAGCAGCATATAAAAAAGCATCAAAGAAACATGAATAGAAGAGAAGAATAAAAACAGAGCAAGAACACTACCTCCTACCAACGGCCACAACCACAGCAGCATGAAGATCAAACGGCCACAGCCACAGCAGCATAAAATGAAGCGGGGAACATCGTTTGAGGAAGAAGCACCAGGCAGCAATTGAGGAACTTGCATGAACAAATGACTGAACTAAGCCTCTCTGTTTTTCTCTTCGGCTGTAAACCCCTCATCAAACCCACCTGTCGAACACCTACCGCCACGTAGCCCACTACCTGGCACAAGGAAAATGACCAATTGGCCCAACACCCTAACAATACACTCATCCCAAATCAAGGGCTAAATTGGTCCAATTGGGAAAACTGCCAAGCGAAAAATTGGCGAGAACTCCCTCTTCTTAAAGAGGAGGAGGATATAACCAAATTCTAGAGTAATGATCTCGATTTCGTCATATTATCTTAGACAATTGTAATTATACTATAACTATATATATACACACTATTACCTATATCTAAACCAAATCGAGTCTTATGTTCCAATCACTTGAGGTCGGTTACCTAAATTCTTTTCCTCTATTGAGCTCTGTCAGTGGTCATTTGTTCACACAAATCCATTATACTCATATATCTAATAGTGAGAAAATGCAAAGAGAGAAATCATGCATGAGATTATCACTACTAGAGAATTTCAACTAATTAAGAAAGTTCCCTCTTGATTGGATCGATCGATATTTTTAAACTAGACTTAAAATTAAATGAGCTCGAACCTAAGACTGTTGTTGTACATTTGATTGTATGATCAGGCCAATTCTTGATCAGAACTTATCTTATTTGGGGATGAATTTGACTTCGGCATCGTTTGCTTCTGCCATAATGAACGCCGTTCCTGCTGTTACCTTTGTCCTTGCACTTATTCTCCGGTAAGCCCTACAAAGTATCTTTTCTTGCAAAAATTATTAAATTCTTGAAAGAATAAAATGAGTACTGTCATCATGATCTTGGCATATAGTTGAGAACAAACTCCTGATATGTTGGGTGAAAGGTGATAGGACAGGGGAAAAAGTTTAAATCGAAAACGATATGGGTACTAGCCCATAGAGTACCGTTCGTGGGACCCACTTACGGGTCCCAAATGACAGATCTGATCCGTTCATTATTATATAGTAATTAACATTTACTTATAGAATTGGGTCAAAAATCACCTCAAAATAAAATGGTTTTGACCACCTCAAAATAAAATGGTTCTAATTGATTCATCTGTCGTGTGGTACCCGTAGGTGGGTCCCACGGACCCATCTGTACATGGTCGGTATCCGTAGCAGAGCTGAAAGTAAAAATATGGGATGAATGGGCCGACGAATTGATTTTTGGTGTACCACTAGATGATGATTCTATGTGCAAAACACAAACCAAAACTATCAGAAAAAAAGATGCAAAGCAAAAAGCAGATGGAATTTCAAAAGGGATAAAGATAAACGGTCTTGCTATTGTCAGTCCACTGGGTTGACGATAAGCACACTAAAAGGTAAGGAAAATATGTATTTCTGTTTATTTTTTACACACTTTAATATACATTCACAAACCTATTATTGTCAGTCCATTGGGCTGATTTTAGAATTTTCCTATATGAGAGAGAGAGAGAGAGATTGATTTCGGGTGCTCACATTTAATTTTCAAATGTGCAAATTAGCTTTATAGAGTTTGACGGCTCAAATTCTTTGAAAGTTTTGTTCATTTTAATTGTTATTTTTCCTCACGATTTCTAAAACCATCAATGATTTTTAAAATCATCAGTCTTTTCAAATGAGCGGATAATTTCGAAAGAGATAGAGAGTAATCTATGCACGTATGCATGCATGAGTAAAAGCGAAGGCAAGGAGTTACAAAATGACTAGACGGAAAAAAGAGTGACGCGAAAGGAAACGTGTTAACTTTGGTTTTTTTTTTTTTCCAAAAGTTAGATTGAAAGGTCATTTTATCAAAAAAGAGAAACCCAAGAAAAAATTTAGATTCCTTGACTAGCTTGTTTCTTGAAATGCCCGCGATGTCCCTGTTATGTCTTTTTGCTTTCGAAATTCATTTGAGTGACCAAAACAAAGTGTGTTGCGCGCGATAGGATGAAATCGCATTATGATACCATTTAACATGGTATCAGAGCTAGGTCTTGGGTGACCTCACGTCTTGTGAGAAAAGTCTCTGTCGCCCGAAGCAAATCTCCTGGTCAGCTCAATTCGCTCCTTCACGTGCATCCGGGCTGCACGTGAGGGGGAGTGTTAGACTTTGTCCTACATCGCTCATCTAAGCCACCCAAGTTTAATTAATAAATTCTAAAGGTTACTCTACCTATTGCCAATTGGTTTTAGGTTGGAACCCTCCAATAAATTTAACATGGTATCAGAGCTAGGTCTTGGGTAGTCTCACGTCTCGTGGGAAAGTATCTGTCAGGGAGAGTGTTAGACTTGTCCCACATCGCTCATCTAAGCCACTCAAGCTTGGTTAATAAATTCTAGAGGCTACCCCACCTATTGCCAATTGGTTTTAGGTTGGAACCCTCCAAGAAATTTAAAATTAGAGACTTAGGAAATGAATTGTGACTCATGGATCTCTCACATTATTTTGTTTTGCTTTCTCTATTGCCTGTGAATTTTATTTTATTTCCGAAAACGAGAAAAATTAACCGATTTCGAGTAGGATTCACAACCGACTGTAAAATTATGTGGAGATACTTACAAATTGACTGTAAAATTTAATTTGTTTACTATCAGATTAGAGCAAGTGAAGATAAAAGAAGAGAGAAGCCAGGCGAAGGTGCTGGGAACCCTACTAACATTTGCAGGAGCCCTAATCATGACCATATACAAAGGCCCAATCATCAATTTCATTTGGTCCCAAAAAGCTAGCCATCTTGTGCAAAGCAACGACCGCTCGGACAAGCACTGGCTCACTGGGACGCTCTGTATTCTTGTTGGTTGTTTTGCATGGGCCTCTTTCTTCATTTTGCAAGTGAGTCCTCAATTAATACTCATGCATCTTAATTCTTTTGAAAATTTTAGTATTCGCGTTAGTTTACGCGCCCATCGATTGTGCATCCAGACGATGCTTAGCCCGCTTAAAATCAAACCGAAATTCCATATGATCGGCCCGCAAAACTCATGTATGCATATTAGTTTATACGGTGGTTGGAACTGATCTTGTTTATGCTGGCAGTCGATAACGGTGAAGAAGTACCCAGCAGAGCTTTCTTTGGCTTTCTGGATATGCTTGATGGGCGCAGTGCAGAGCGCAGCGCTAACCCTGGTGGTCGAGCATCATCCTGGCATTTGGGCGATCGGCTGGAACTCTAGACTACTTGCTCCTGTTTATACAGTCCGTACCGAACACCTCCTTGTGTTTTGTCATTCTCTCATCACTCGTTGTCTCTCTAATTGGTTAAAACAATGAGAAAAACGAAGTTATGTACTTTGAGAGTTTGAGTATTTCAAATGCAAAATTCAACTAATAGAAGATTTTTTTTAAGAATAATTGGAAGAATTGTTTAATTGTATTGAATACTGTGATTAATTAATTAGTACGTATTAATTTCAGGGAATAATTAGCTCCGGAATCACATATTATGTTCAAGGGCTTGTGATGAAGACAAGAGGACCGGTGTTTGTTACTGCCTTTAACCCACTTTGCATGATCATTGTTGCTGTCTTGGGTTCCATCATTTTAGCAGAGAAAATCCACCTCGGAAGGTACATTATCCTGCGCGAATAACTCTTCCACAATCTTTCGAATTTTTTCTTTCGAGAAAGTGCTACGATACACACCCCTTGAATTCTTAATTTTACTCTGGTCTCCAATGTAATTGGAGCTTTTTAATCTTCTGAAGTAGATTAGGCTGCTATAAACGAGCTGAGTTTAGTTGAGCAGAAAGTTGTTCAAACGAGTTGGGTTCGGGTTTGATTTCGGCTTCAGGGCTCAGAATCAAGACCAATTCAAATATTTTTCAAACCAGCCTAGCCCGAACCACGAATAGGCAGGGGATCCTAGCTACACATGAAAATGAACTAAAGAGAAGCTCTAAAACAGTTTCAAATGTTGAGCTTGTATAAAAAAGAGTCGGTTTCAAATAAGCTTTAATTGACACGAATCGGAAGTTGAGTAACTAGGTTCGTTTAGACCCTTCAACCATGACTTAGAAAGAGTGTCCAATGAACGAACCAACGAAGAAAACCAATCACTCAAATTTCACACAAGTGAATTATTACTTTCTCTTCCTTTTATATACGTGTCGTAATTTTCCCCCTCTTCATCTCACTTTTCAGTATTATTGGAGCCATCATAATCGCTATCGGCCTGTACGCTGTCGTTTGGGGCAAAGGCAAGGACCGTCTTAGTCCCGTACAGCCCTTGACCGACGGGAAAAAGGTCGGTGCCGGGGAGTTGCCCATTTCCACAGCAGAGATAACTAAACCGGCTGAAGAAGGAACCAAAATTGACAAACTTGTTGAAGCCTCGGATGGTCCGATGAACATTCTCAAATTACACAAGTAGTAGCTGTTTTATCTCTTTTTTGTGTGTAGCTTCCTCGTGTACTTTTGCGTTGTTTAATAGTGTATGTATAGAAATTCCGTTTGGTACTTTCAATCTGGACCATCGGTTGTATTTTTGGACAGCCCGAATGTGCGCAAAGGATATCACGTGGTACCCAATTTGCAACCAAGAATTTGGCGTGTATCATGGCTTGGAGATAAAATGGTGTCACTGAAGAGTTTGTAAAATTACTCTGTTTCCTAATTTATTTCACTATTCTATCCCAAGAAGTTTGCTTTTATGGTGTTTTTTTTTTAAACACGGAAGGGTAAAAGAGTAATTTCACTTACCACCTCCACTAAATCACTATATAAACCACCGGGGAAACGCCACCACTACCACATCTTTTGGCCGCCTAAGTGCCGCCAAGTTTGGGGATGATAGCGTCTCATCCAGCAGAAATCATGAAAGATTTCAGAGGAATCTCAAGTCCTAACAGGAGGGAGGGAGAGAGAGAGAGAGAGAGATGTTTTTCTTTGGTTAGGAGAGGGAGAGATCGGTAAAGGGAGGGTGGGTACAACGGTAGAATGGTCTGAAGAAATTATGTTTACCATGTCTTGGTCAATATTGTTGTTGATGTCTTGGGGATTTCAAAACTACACCCCATCAAAGTGGCAATTAAGCCTTCCATACACCACTGTCGGTCATTTTTCTTATGATCAATGAGTTCTTTTAATTTATAAAAAAAAGTTTGAATTTTTTTTTGGAAAGAAATGCATAATTTTTTAATTCTCGTTTTGCGGACTGGACAAACATTTTGGGGCGGATGAAGTATCATAAACAATCTCGTAGTTTTTAAGCAAAGACTCTTGATTTCATCAAATTAAAGGTGCTGATTTTGATTCCATTATCATGCACACAGATATACCCCTCATTGTATTTGTTCCATTGCATATATTCCACATCCCCCCAAAAAGAGTGCTAAGAAACCAAAAGAAAATGGATTCTTTTGTATAAGAAATAAGCACTCAGAGTTTTGCACGCATCATCACTAAAAGCAAGAAGTATTTTGTACATAATTAATGGAGTGCCTTGTGAAACTTGTGGAGATAAGAATCTATACATACCATGAAATGGATTCATCTTTATTTTTGCCATTTCTTTGTGTATATATAAGCAGGCCTCATAGCTTCTTGATCTCTCACTAGCTGTTAATGGTTTAGAACTGCAGAGAGAGAGAGAGAGAGAGAGAGAGAGAGACATGGGGGATCAGACATGTTGTGGGATGTTGCAACTAGGGCTCAAGAAGGCCATGCCATATTTGCTAATGGTGGGATTGCAGTGTGGGTCTGCTGGGATGTACATAATAAGTGATGCTACCCTCAAACAAGGGATGAGCCGTTACGTGCTCATCGTTTACCGCAATGCCATTGCTGCAATCTCTCTCGCGCCCTTCGCGTTTTTCTTCGAGAGGTCTTTTATTACTATTTACGATGCATTTTGAGATTTTGGACGTCTAATGTATGTGTTTACTAACATTTATATTGACTAGTATCCTAAGATAGTGGTCGATCGATACATGGTTGTATTATAGTAGATTTTAAGGATGAACAATTTTTTTTCCTTAGTATCATATAGTACTCAATGATTTTATTCTTCGCTTTCCCCTTTTAAATATGGTCAATAAAACCAAAGCTAGCTCTTTCGTCCCCATTCCCAGTCCCAGTCCCCATCTTGTCCAGTGGCCTTCCCCACTTCACTTTCTAACAAAATATTGTTAGCTTGTTTTTAATTTTGGGAAGGGCAAGTAGTGGACACGGATTGGGGACAGATGATATTGTGTTGCAACAATATGTTTCGGTGGGTAACACTTGCCGTAGTGCCCTTGATCCGCTTAACCATTGTTTTTCTTCTACAATTAAACATTCATAAATATATTTGCATGCATCATAAATTTATTTGCATGCACGGAACTCATTATGTACTTGTGTTTAATTTCCTTGTGTTTTCACAGGCAAATAAGGCCAAAGATGACAGTCTCAATCTTCTTAAAGATCATGGTCCTGGCCATTCTAAAGTAATGTTTCTATATATATAACCAAATTCTAGAGTAATGATCTCGATTTCGCCATATTATCTTAGACAATTGTAATTATACTATAACTATATATGTACACACTATTACCTATATCTAAACCAAATCGAGTCTTATGTCCCAATCACTTGGGGTCGGCTACATGAATCCATTTCTTCTATTGAGCTTTGTCAATAGCCACTTGTTCATACAAACTCATTATACTCATATATCTAATAGTGAGAAAATGCGAAGAGAGAAATCATGCATGAGATTATCAGTACCAGAGAATTTCAACTAATTAAGAAAGTTCCCTCTTGATTGGATCGATCGATATTGTTAAACTAGACTTAAAATTAAATGAGCTCGAACCTAAGACTGTTGTTGTACATTTGATTGTATGATCAGGCCAATTCTTGATCAGAACTTATCTTATTTGGGGATGAATTTGACTTCGGCATCGTTTGCTTCTGCCATAATGAACGCCGTTCCTGCTGTTACCTTTGTCCTTGCACTTATTCTCCGGTAAGCCCTACAAAGTATCTTTTCTTGCAAAAATTATTAAATTCTTGAAAGAATAAAATGAGTACTGTCATCATGATCTTGGCATATAGTTGAGAACAAACTCCTGATATGTTGGGTGAAAGGTGATAGGACAGGGGAAAAAGTTAAAATCGAAAACGATATGGGTACTAGCCCATAGAGTACCGTTCGTGGGATCCACTTACGGGTCCCAAATGACAGATCTGGTCCATTCATTATTTTATAGTAATTAACATTTACTTATAGAATTGGGTCAAAAATCAGCTCAAAATAAAATGGTTCTAATTGATTCATCTGCCGTGTGGTACCTGTAGGTGGGTCCCACGGACCCATCTGTACATGGTCGGTACCCGTAGCAGAGCTGAAAGTAAAAATATGGGATGAATGGGCCGACGAATTGATTTTTGGTGTACCACTAGATGATGATTCTATATGCAAAACACAAACCAAAACTATCAGAAAAAAGATGCAAATCAAAAAAGCAGATGGAATTTCAAAAGGGATAATGATAAACGGTCTTGCTATTGTCAGTTTACTGGGCTGACGATAAACACACTAAAAGGTAAGAAAAATATGTATTTCTGTTTATTTTTTACACCATTTAATACACATTTACACACCTATTATTGTCAGCCCATTGGGCTGATTTGAGAATTTTCCTATATGAGAGAGAGAGTGAGAGAGAGATTGATTTCGGGTGCTCACATTTAATTTTCAAATGTGCAAATTAGCTTTATAGAGTTTAACGGCTCAAATTCTTTGAAAGTTTTGTTCATTTTAATTGTTATTTTTCCTCATGATTTCTAAAATCATCAGTCTTTTCAAATGAGCGGATAATTTCGAAAGAGATAGAGAGTAATCTATGCACGTATGCATGCATGAGTAAAAGCGGAGGCAAGGAGTTACAAAATGACTAGTCGGAAAAAAGAGGGACGCGAAAGGAAACGTGTTAACTTTGGTTTTTTTTTTTTTTTTTCAAAAGGTAGATTGAAAGGCCATTTTATCAAAAAAGAAACCCAAGGAAAAATTTAGATTCCTTGACTAGCTTGTTTCTTGAAATGCCCACGATGTCCCTGTTATGTCTTTTTGCTTTCGAAATTCATTTGAGTGACCAAAACAAAGTGTGTTGCGCGCGATAGGATGAAATCGCATTATGATACCATTTAACATGGTATCAGAGTTAGGTCTTGGATGGCCTCACGTCTTGTGAGAAAAGTCTCTGTCGCCCGAAGCAAATCTCATTATCAGCTCAATTCGCACCTTCACGTGCATCCGGGCTGCACGTGAGGGGGAGTGTTAGACTTTGTCCCACATCGCTTATCTAAGCCACCCAAGCTTAATTAATAAATTCTAGAGGTTACTCTACCTATTGCCAATTGGTTTTAGGTTGGAACCCTCCAATAAATTTAACATGGTATTAGAGCTAGGTCTTGGGTGGCCTCACGTCTCATGGGAAAGTATATGTCATCTCTATCGCCTGAGTCAGTCAGTCAGCTCCTAGTCAGTCACCTCCACGTGCATCCGGGCTGCACGTGAGGGGGGAGTGTTAGACTTGTCCCACATCGCTCATCTAAGCTACCCAAACTTGGTTAATAAATTTTAGAGGCTACTCCATCTATTGCGGGTTCCAAGAAATTTAACATTAGAGACTTAGGAAATGAGATTGTGACTCGTGTTGATGGGCTTTTATTTTAACATCGTAAGTCATGGATCTCTCACATTATTTTGTTTGCTTTCTGTATTGCCTGTGAATTTTATTTTATTTCCGAAAACGAGAAAAATTAACCGATTTCGAGTAGGATTCACAACCGACTGTAAAATTATGTGGAGATACTTACAAATTGACTGTAAAATTTAATTTGTTTACTATCAGATTAGAGCAATTGAAGATAAAAGAAGAGAGAAGCCAGGCGACGGTGCTGGGAACCCTATTAACATTTGCAGGAGCCCTAATCATGACCATATACAAAGGCCCAATCATCAATTTCATTTGGTCCCAAAAAGCTAGCCATCTTGTGCAAAGCAACGACCGCTCGGACAAGCACTGGCTCACTGGGACCCTCTGTATTCTTGTTGGTTGTTTTTGCATGGGCCTCTTTCTTCATTTTGCAAGTGAGTCCTCAATTAATACTCATGCATCTTAATTCTTTTGATAATTTTAGTATTCACGTTAGTTTACGTGCCCATCGATTGTGCATCCTGACGATGCGTAGCCCGCTTAAAATTGAACCGAAATTCCATATGATCGGCCCGCAAAACTCATGTATGCCTATTAGTTTATACTGTGGTTGGAACTGATCTTGTTTATGCTGGCAGTCGATAACGGTGAAGAAGTACCCAGCAGAGCTGTCTTTGGCTTTCTGGATATGCTTGATGGGCACAGTGCAGAGCGCAGCGCTAACCCTGGTGGCCAAGCATCATCCTGGCATTTGGGCGATCGGCTGGAACTCTAGACTACTTGCTCCTGTTTATACGGTTCGTACCGAACACCTCCTTGTGTTTTGCCATTCTCTCATCACCCGCTGTCTCCCTAATTAGTTAAAACAATGAGAAAAACGAAGTTATGTACTTTGAGAGTTTGAGTATTTCAAATGCAAAATTCAACTAATAGAAGATTTTTTTTTTTAAGAATAAATGGAAGAATTGTTTAATTGTATTGAATACTGTGATTAATTAATTAGTACGTATTAATTTCAGGGAATAATTAGCTCCGGAATCACATATTATGTTCAAGGGCTTGTGATGAAGACAAGAGGACCGGTGTTTGTTACTGCCTTTAACCCACTTTGTATGATCATTGTTGCTGTCTTGGGTTCCATCATTTTAGCTGAGAAAATCCACCTCGGAAGGTACATTATCTTGCGCGAATAACTCTTCCACAATCTTTCGAATTTCTTTTGAGAAAGTGCTACGATACACACCCCTTGAATTCTTTTACTCCAGTCTCCAATGTAATTGGAGCTTTTTAATCTTCTGAAGTAGATTAGGCTGCTATAAACGAGTTGAGTTTAGTTGAGCAGAAAGTTGTTTAAACGAGCTGGGTTCGGGTTTGATTTCGGCTTCAAGGCTCAGAACCAAGACCAATTCAAATATTTTTCAAACCAGCCTAGCCCGAACCACGAATAGGCAGGGGATCCTAGCTACACATGAAAATGAACTAAAGAGAAGCTCTAAAACAGGTTCAAATGTTGAGCTTGTATAAAAAAGAGTCGGTTTCAAATAAGCTTTAATTGACACGAATCGGAAGTTGAGTAACTAGGTTCGTTTAGACCCTTCAACCATGACTTAGAAAGAGTGTCCAATGAACGAACCAACGAAGAAAACCAATCACTCAAATTTCACACAAGTGAATTATTACTTTCTCTTCCTTTTATATACGTGTCGTAATTTTCCCCCTCTTCATCTCACTTTTCAGTATTATTGGAGCCATCATAATCGCTATCGGCCTGTACGCTGTCGTTTGGGGCAAAGGCAAGGACCGTCTTAGTCCCGTACAGCCCTTGACCGACGGGAAAAAGGTCGGTGCCGGGGAGTTGCCCATTTCCACAGCAGAGATAACTAAACCGGCTGAAGAAGGAACCAAAATTGACAAACTTGTTGAAGCCTCGGATGGTCTGTTGGGATTTGTCCCACATCGGTTAATTATCTCCTCCAAAACTAGTATATGAGCTTGGGCAGCCTCTCCACTCTTAGCCTATTGGTTTGGAGTTGGATGCTTTAACAGATGAACATTCTCAAATTACACTAGTAGCTGTTTTATCTCTTTTTTGTGTGTAGTTTCCTCGTGTACTTTTGCGTTGTTTAATAGTGTATGTAGAGAAATTCCGTTTGGTACTTTCAATCTGGACCGTCGGTTGTATTTTTGGACGGCCCGGATGTGCGCAAAGGATATCACGTGGTACCCAATTTGCAACCAAGAATTTGGCGTGTATCTTGGCTTGGAGATAAAATGGTGTCACTGAAGAGTTTGTAAAATTACTCTGTTTCCTAATTTATTTCACTATTCTATCCCAAGAAGTTTGCTTTTATGATTTTTTTTTTTAACACGGAAAGGTAAGAGAGTAATTTCACTTACCACCTCCACTAAATCACTATATAAAACTGAAAAAGATCTATCGAATTGGAAATAAGACCACCAAAAAAAAACAAAAAACAAAAAGCATCTTAACTAAGGAAGTCCATGTGACATGGCATGCCAAGCGGATAAAATGACATTTGAACCAACTCCAATCCATTTGTCAATTGCTTAGGTAGTTTTCCCTCCCATGTCAAAATTGACATGTGATGTCAAATGTTTTTCTTTCGTTACTTTATTCCCCAAGACTTAAAATAAATTGAAAACATACCGAAACAAGAAATTTGACATATTGGTTGGAGTACTGGCTATTCTCAAGATGTCAAATTGTCACATCCGCTTTCAAAAAGATTTGACATCTCCATTTTTTGAGCTCCTCGGTTGGAGCCCATTGTAGGAAAAATTCCCCTAAATATGGCTTGCCTCTCTTTTTTTTAACAGCTTTCTCTTGAAATCTGATATATTTTTAAAATTTTAAGGTGGTATAGTCCAGAGGTACCTATAAAGTAGAAAACAAAATTCGTCCAAGAATGAAAAAGTACCTTTTTTAGGTTCAAATATTTGCTCTTTAATTTTATAAACTAGTATGAGATGGTGGTATTTGAATCCTCGTTGTCGTTCAATGAATTAAAAGTAAACTTATTACTCAATTTAACACTCTTTAAAAATTAAAAAAAAAAAAAGAAATTTTCAATTTCCAGAGAATGGATTCCACTGCAATAAACAGAGTAATACATGCTACATCCACTGCAAGCATTTTATTTTTTTTCATTTTCAAAAAATTGGGGAGTTTGAGAGTGAGATTATCAAACGCATGCAAATTGCCGAATTAATATTTTTTTAGAAGAATAGGCAAAAGTTGGGGTTTAGGATCGGTGATAGAAAAGACATACGGGTTTCACAGTAATAGATAGATGAGATTATATGAAGTATAATTAGTTGTACAATGATTGCCTTCGGGGTCATACATAATGAAATCTTCTATCGTTTCCTAAAGGATCGAAGGTTCAGTGATCACTTACGAAAATTCAACGGAAGGACAGAGAATAAACCTAAATTCCGACCCAAGAGTTGGAAGTGTAACTACGGGTGTTCGAGAATAAAAACCCGGAAACGTGTTACTTGCTTTTAGTGTTGGGATTGAGTTCTTATAAACTTACAAGTCTAAAACTTATCTCGACGAGACGAATCGAAAAAGTATAAAAAAAATATGGATCGATGTTGAAAAAATTAAAATAAGACGGCACTTTAGACAAATAAAACAACTGTTTAATACTTTTTTCGTCTTTAGTGAACTTTTTTTTAAAATTTTGGTCATAATTTTTGTACTTTTGAGACTCCTCTCGTCAAGACGGATGATTAATCGAAAAAATATCACGTGAATCTAACAAAAATTTAGAAAAAACGAACAAACCACACAAAACGAAAAAAATAATTAAGTTTAAAAAAACGCAGAGCACGCAGGACTAGATAAGAATGGATAAGATGGGCAGCTGGTCGACAAGCTGACGAGAAGAAAGAATACTACTAATAGAAAAAGGAATATCGTTGAACTAAACACAATTCGGATACCGAACAAGCCATCGTAAACGAGCGTACTGTATTAATTTGGAATTGGAGATGGTGTTATGCATTAGTGTGCGCAGAACCATGCTGCGTATTTTCGAGCCGTCGGATCGTGCATCCGACGGCTCGGATCTCATCTCGGCAATGAACAGCTCTCGATCATTGGTTGCCGAGATGAGATTCGAGCCATCGGATGCACGATCCGATGTGGCTCGAAGGTGCGCAGCACGATACCGTGCAGTTGGTCGGAACCCACCAAGAAGGAATCATACACGTTGAGTTTGTCATTTCAAAAACCAGAATATTCCGGCCATGATGAATTCCCCATCAAAATGTGAATATAATTTCGTGTCACACCTAGTCTTGTCATCGACCCCGTTCGGCTAAAAAGTCAACTGGCTTATTTTTTTTGTTCTTATTCAAATTTTTTTCGTATTTGTTAGTTTTTCGTCAATTTTTTGGGGATTATTGCATCGTCATGACGAGAGGAATCTAAAAAGTAAAAATTATGATCGAAATCTAATTTTTTTAATAAAGACGAAAAAAATTGGCTTATTTTTGTCTTTATTCAAAAAAAAGATTTCGATCGTAATTTTTTATTTTTTAGATTTCTTTTGTCATGACGATGTAATAATCTCCAAAAAATTGACGAAAAACTAACAAATACAAAAAAAAAAATTTAATAAGGACAAAAAAAGAAGAAGCTAGTTGGCTTATTTAGACAAACGGGGCCTAATCCCAAATTTTCTCCGCATTGTCAGAATGTACTACTCTAAATAATCACAATTATCAATAGGCAGCCCCGATCAGTCCGGTTTGTTAGAGGGTTTGCTCTCTCATACAATTGAACAAGATTCGTTCCTTAGGGTCAGGCCGCGAGGAAATAATTTCTTGAAAATTCTCTAGTCCCGGTGTGAATGGTCTGCCTTTGATCGGACCGGGAAGGGAAATTAGTTCAGGTGCTGCCCGTAAGCTGGCCCGAACACGCCTGATATTCGAGGCCAAAAAAATAAATATATATCAATAGACAAAGCTCAGTGCGCATGAGTGTGCACACACCAATACACTGCAAGGAACACTTTCCCTTTCTAGCTCTATTTGGTTGAATTTGTTCCCAGCCACATCTCCTATCGATGCACAGTTTCCAGATATGATTTCTTCGAATGACGAAAACAAAGGATTTAGTTTAAGCAGCCAGCAGCCTAGCCTTTTGCTTGACAATTCACTAGAGATTCCTGTTTTTTTGGTTGAGGTGGGATGCTACCTGATTTCAGATTGGAATCCAAGCATGAAAGCACCCAACTTTTCTTTGGTTGAGCATTGTCTCCCAATTGCATGAGTTGGCATCTATATATACATGCATTGATCTTAAGGATATGTAGCTATAGCTGTCCATTTTTTGGGAATAATATTGTACGGTATCGACTTATTCTCCGATATGACTTATTCTCCAATACTTTCGTGAATGAAATAGGTAGGCAAAATATGACGGTCAATATTTTTTTTCCCCGGAAAAAGTAACATTTTATTAAGAGAAAGCAATGCACACAAAAAAATATATAGAGCGGTGTTCATGGGCCAATTATACACGAGGTGAATCTAGTACGTAGCTTGACTTGAGTTTCTGAATCAATTTCTGGGGTTTAGTTCTATGGTTTACAAAATAAATGTATCACGTTTGTTGGGTGTGCATTAATTTGATCGGTTTCTCCACTTTTCTTTCTTTCTTTTTTATAACTCAAGTGTACGAGATCCCACCGTCTACTTGCGCGCGCGCGGGGGTGGGAGGAATTAAAGTAGGAATAAAGCTCCGTATGAATGGCTCCAAAATTGGGAATCTCTCCTCTAACAATAAGGTTGAAACCAAGCAAGCATGTTTTTGTTTATATAGAGCAGTGTCATATGAGCATATTACGCACCTTGCTATATAAAATTTTGAGTTTTAATGTCATATCTCTTATCATGGGCAAAGCCAATTAAGGCCCAGGGTCACGTGCCTCCCGGAATTTTATCACCTACTCGTTTTTGTTTTCTTTTTCTTTTTTTACACCCATTCTTTGAAAGAATTGGAAATTTTGGGTATTGGACACCAGGGAAAGGTTACTGGACCAATGCAATGGGAACGTTGCAGCCAAGGTGGGGAGATTGTGAGAACTCACCATGGGAAAAGTGGGAATCAAGTCCCACATCGGGAGCTCTAGAAAATATGAAATGGCATATAAGGATTCGTCCACCAACTGCTCTATAACTTAAAGTTAACCTTTTGAGTCACGTAATTAGGCGAATGATTAGCAGGTCAACTGGAGCGGGTCGTTACAAGAATGGTATTTTTAACGCACGTTTCGAAGTCGCGTCGCTCTTATGGTTGTCCATTAATGGCATGGGTAATAACTGGTGAAGTAGCTGTACAAACAATTTCCTCTTTTCCACACTGGATGTGCAAAAAAAAAAGAGCAAAATCTGTAACATAAATTCATCTGTATTGTACTGTAATATTGTACACCCAGAATGAATTTGCGCCGCATATTTTGCCTTTTTGCCCAAAGATTGTAAAGACACGAGGTTTACCAATTTAGTCAGTGCAAGTTTATCATGGAAAAGCAAGCTATCATGCATGGGAGAAAAACTTTTTTATGGCGGACCCGTGAGCGATCAATCGCCCGGGTCCAAAAGCATTTTGGACGGTTCAGATTTTAAAAAAATTATTCGCTAGAAATGTTTAACTCTTCGCCGGAAGAGTTTTTTTTTTTTTTAAATTCGGACCATTGATTACCGAAACGAATGACTGAAATTGCGCGGAACTGTGCCGTGAATAAGTTTCTCTAAATGCATGATGTATTATTAAGAGACGTCACTTGAACTAACACCTTCATAATAATTGGTACTAAAAAACTGTGTTAATCATAAACTTGTGGAATCATCAAACCACAGCTTAAAGATATGGTGTCCACTCTGCTTACCACTCACTGCTCTCTTTGGCATCATCCCAAAGCAAGCACTTACCCCTAAAACCATTTGGTGGTCAAAATAATCGCATCCCACCTTAATCTTTCTATAACGTGGTGTCCAAGCCAGCTTATGCGCACATTGACTAATCCCGGGGTCCTGGAGTTAGCAACTAGGCAAACTCTTAGTTGGTCCAAGAACTTTTTGCTGCCAGTGAGAGTCAATCAAAAATGCAAGCTCGGGATATAAGGCCTGTCATGTCTCCACTCAACTAACCCTGAGGTTATCGAATCCCTACTTCCAAGAACACACACACAAAAACTAAGAATTTTTTCCATACTTGCAGAGTTCCACACGAAAATTCTATCTTTTATTGGATACAAATCACAAAAAGAAAAAAAAAAGAAAAGATTCTTAATTGTTACTAGGAAAATGGCTTTTGTTTTTGTTTTTGGCTAATGGATAATAGGGGAATATAAAGGAGAATTGCATAGGTCACGTACGTCAATTTAATAAAGCTATATGTCTCTTTTTTTGCCTTCTTTTTGTGTATATAAAGGCTAATAGGCGTTTGATCATTGTACACATTCACAAACACAATTACTAGCTACTAGTTTTTGGAGAGAGAGAGAGAGAGAGAGGGAAAAATGGGAGACCAGAAGACAAATGGAACGTTGTCCCTCTTGTTCACCAAGATAAAGCCTTACCTGGCTATGGTGTCCTTGCAATTTGGGTATGCTGGAATGTACATCATCACCATGATCTCTTTGAAGCGCGGTATGAGCCATTGGATATTCGTGGTGTACCGTCACGTGGTTGCCACCCTTGTTATTGCTCCATTCGCACTTGTTTACGAAAGGTTGGATCGTCTCTCTTTGCTTGTATATATACTCCAACACTATGTACTAAGAAATGTTTCACGTTACTCTAAATTGTAGCATGAAAAACTGGCAGTATCACATTCGTTCTGGCACGGTGTGTACTAAAAACTGGCATTATTTTGGACACTACAGCAAGAAAAAGCACCTTAATTCTTCCACTGGTCAATTACCATTACCTAACCTTTCCGTGAAAAAACTAGTTTTGTTCTCTGGTAGCCATTGAAGAGTAAAACTTGCAACTAAATGAACTCGCAATTGTCACCAAATGGGATCACCAAAAGTTCTTCTTTTTTTTTTAATCTAGTGCATTCTCTATCGTTTTCCTATATCGGTAATAACGTATTGTGGATGTTCTAACTTGAACACATCATTTGCGTTCTGTTTTACAGGAAAATAAGGCCAAAGTTGACGCTCTCGGTGTTTCTAAAGATAATGGCACTCGCTTTTCTAGAGTAATTCCCCAACTCGAACACCCTTCACGTATAAGTTAATTAACTTAGAAGTACTAGAGTTTGATGCGTGTAAAATTTAACTCTTTGCTTGTTCTGAAAATCAGAGTCCGCTGCAAATATCAAGTTGGCAATTTTGTTGATATCACCTTTTACTAACTAAAGGAAGTCAAACGGTAGGAAAATAAATGTACAAATTCAGCAATTCTTGAATTGAAGTAGTGATTAAATTACAGGACATTATTATCGAGCACAGATCTTCTAGAGCTTGATACGGGCACATACATTTGTGCATGGACTCAGATAGATACAGATATGTTTATTTGACGGTTTCTAGACACACTTTTATTCGAATTTGTACACACAGACTGACAGACTTCACCAAATCTTCTATCCTCTGCCTATTTTTTTCCCATTTCCTCGAATTCTCTTATTCAAACCTCCTATTCGACCATGGAAGTGGTTTTTTCCGACTCCAATTTTGATTTTTTTTTTCCCCCTCTAGAGTTGTTCTCTGGCTAACCACTTGAAATATTTTTGCTATAGGAGGTCCTGCAAAACTGGAAATAAATAGAAGTAGCTAATGTTTTTTTTTTTTCCCATGGGATTATGATCAGGCCAGTGTTAGATCAGAACCTGTACGTCCTGGGAATGAAGTACACCTCTGCAACATATGCATCTGCAACTGTCAATGTCCTCCCTGCCCTTACCTTCATTATGGCCATCATTTTCAGGTAAAATTTTATTAGCACTACTAAATACTGTTCATATGCTTAATTATCTTCTGTGATAATTCGGGGCATCAAAATCAGTTTACACGCACCTCGACTAATAACCAATCGCATTATCCCACTAGGGGGGCCCATTTAGAGGTAGAGCAAAGCCACCGCAAGAATTGGAAAAACTACCCGTTGATCACTACCACTGGCCAAACCCCTTTGGGGACGTCCGATAAAATTGGAACGATGTAGTTCATGTCCTTAAAATTGGGAAATGTATTTACGTAATTGATTCCACATATGACCCACTCTTGTCTTTTCAGCAATTCCATGTGATTGTCACTTTTTCCATTAAAACAATACTTGGTTGTAGTGGCCAACCACCTCCAAAACATTGGAAATCCCAAGTCACATCCACCAGGCCCACCAGATAGATTCTTCATAGCACAAAAAATGTTGCTTGACAATATGGCCAATAATCAAAAGGTCCACTAGAAGAATGTCATCCTTTTGGTAAGAAAAACAGTGAATTACTACCTGGGCTGTGATTGGATGAAGATAAGTATTCATGAAAGGAAAAAAAAAAGATGGGAATATTGATGAGTAAAGAAGCTAATTAAATTTCTTCCTTTTTGGCAAGAAATAGTTTTCGTGACTTATGGTAGATTCTAAAAAAGTATATATGTACCGAGTGTGTAATAGCTTCCGCTTACGGATAGAACTTAAAGAGTTAGTAGACAGGCAGTCTTTTTTTCAATTAAAAATAAGTAGAGAAGCAGATTCGTTTAATACAAACTTTTGCGTATAAGAAATGGCGTTGCATCAGCTCGCAACCTCTTGCTATGGGTCTTTACGAAAAGCCACTGATATATTTTTAACAATTTTTAAGCACCATGATTATCATGATCATCGTCTTGAGTGCATGCGAATATGAGGAGACCAGAAAATTTATAGAGGTCAAAAAATGAAACTTTTGCAAAGCTTCTATTTGTATTGAAACACCCAAAAAAATTGACGCCGATAATTTGGAACTTCAAAAACAAGCCATGACATTTCATCGTATCGATATCTACTCTTCAATTTCTTCATTGGATGTAGACAAATCCGGAGTTCAAGCACTTCTTGACCAAATCATTTAATTCTTTTACTCTGCTTCTTGATCAATGTCATAAGAGGCAAATGATTTCTCCATGTCATCAGGTTGGAGAAAGTTAACTTCAAGCAGAAGCACAGTCTGGCAAAGGTGATTGGAACAGCAATCACATTGACTGGAGCCATGTTGATGACACTGTACAAAGGCCCCATTGTTGACATCTTGTGGTATTCCAAGGCCAGCAGCCACCAGAATACCAGCATTTCTTCTGCTGATCAGCATTGGGTCACTGGCACAATTATGCTCCTTTCTTGCACTTGTGGTTGGTCTGGTTTCTTCATATTGCAAGTGAGCCTCTTATATCTCTTGTCAACAACAATTTGTGCAAAGTTCTTGTTTTTTTTTTTTTTTTTGATAACTGGAAGTCCGGGCCAGCTTGCGCATAGCTCATCAATTTCTGGGTCCTGAAGTTGACGACCGGGCAAATCTCTGTTGGCCCCAGGTTTGGAATGTTTATCTTTCGTGGGATTTGAACTTGCGACCTCTTGTGGGGCAAGTCCCAAGAGGTCTGGAATGTTCAGCTGCTTTCTCATGTCTTTATGCTAAGTTCTTGTTATTGAGTTCTGTTTGATATTCTTTTCGTTTTAGATTTTTTCTGATTTTGTTTTATGTGTTTCGCGGGATAAAAACAACGAAAAGGTCAGAACACCCACCATTTTCTTTTTCTTGTGAAAATAGTTTCCGGAAATTAAGAAAGGAAGGTCCTTTGTGTGCATTCTCTCCCAAATTTCTAAAGAACACTTCTTTAATTTTTTTCTGAAACAATTTGGAAAACAAGTTTTCTAGATGAGTTCCAAAGCCTTCCTGCGTTGTTTCCAACTTCGAGTTTCTTTCGAAACAATGTTTCAAGACTCAAGTAGCAATATGTATCGGCTGATAAATTGAGAAACATCGGTATTGGAGGTACCGGAAGATATTTGAGTACTTGATTGCAAGAAACCTGCCCCCAACTTCTATTGTATTCAAGGACTACTAGAAGAATTCTGCTTCCCATTTTTCTCCATTTGGGCAAATGAACGAAGTTGGTTAATTCCACATGTATTTTAAGAGCTAGTTCTAATTGGATTAATTCTTTTGGTCAGTCCATTACATTGAAGCAATATCCAGCAGAGCTGTCACTGACCGCGCTGATATGCTTCATGGGGATGGTGGAAGGTGCGATAGCGGCTCTTATAATGGAACGCGACATGAGTGCTTGGGCCATTGGTTTCGACTCCAGGCTTCTTGCAGCAGTTTATTCTGTAAGTACCACTTTGTGCAAGTGTCAAGTGCGGTTATGTGATTCGTTGAGTTCATCTTAGGCTAATGTCAATCCATCCAACACGAACAGGGGGTGGTTTGCTCTGGAATAGCATACTACGTGCAAGGTGTCGTGAACAAGGTTCGAGGCCCCGTGTTCGTGACTGCATTCAGCCCTCTTTGCATGATCATCACCGCCGTTCTTGGCGCCATCGTCTTGGCCGAAAAAATCCACCTTGGAAGGTATACCACACGACGACGCTCGCAATCTTTCTCTCCTGATTTCACAACATTTTTAAAACCCATCTTTATGTTCTCAAATCTTCTCATTTTAGTGACCCAATGACTCGAATATTTTAGTTAATTGACATGTTTTTTTTTTGCTTGTTTGTTGTGATTTTCATCTCCCAGCTTGCTTGGAGCCATCATCATAGTATTGGGCCTATACTTTGTGGTGTGGGGCAAAAGCAAAGACCAAGAGGCACTAACATGTTGTGAGAAAGACACACCCTATGAATTGCCAATAGTTGATTGTAATGATAAATCTGCAATCTTTGTTGATGATCACATCCCTGAATCTGATCATTTACCTGCTGCCAACAAGTTGAAGGTTCCAGGGAAAATTGTTGTGTCATCCCAGGACTAGGAGCCATGACTCTGAGAGAGAAATGCACAATCTCTCCCTCTCCTCTTTCTCTCCCTTGATTTTCATTGTATCCATACATGTGTTATGTTGTCCTTTACCTCTACATGTACTTCTATATTCTGCTTTTGATTAAGCCAATCAATATTACTTGTGTCAAATACCCTCTTTTGTTCAGATTGCAATGATCTATGCCAAACTTCATGTTCCAAAAATGGTGCCACAAGGAGAAATTGATGTGTTAGCTAGGGTTAGTTGCTTGTCATGGTGTTTGCTGCACCAATGCATGTCCCCTATGTTCTCACAGATTAGTTAGTCCCATGTTTGTCGCGTGGTACTATAAGAGTGAACTAGAGGTGGTATTAATTAACCCGACCTATGGGATTATTTCCATTTTCATCCAATAGGCAAATATGGTTTTTCATTTGTTATCCCATCCAAATTGAACACAGTACAACTAATCCCGTATTACATGCAATCTCATCATCAATTATTCCAGAGACTACATGTTTCCTTTATCTCATCGTTAATCTCATCTTAATCAAACGCGCCCCCAACAAGGTTAGGGTGATAGGAGAGGGGCGGGCGAAGGCCATGGCATAAATTTTGGTGTTTATTTGAAAAACTACCATGTTAGACTCCTACAAGTGAGAAATTTTTCAGTGCCGAGCGAGCACGGGCCACGTAGTGCCGAGCATGCATTTCGGTCGTACAAACGTGTTTTGGACGGCCCAAATCTGTTTGGGCTTGAGGGGGTGTTTTGATAATTTTATACTAAAAAATTACCCAAACAGATTTGGACCGTCCAAAACACGTTTGAACGGCCGAGATGGTGCTCGGCACCACGTGGCCCGTGCCCATCCGGCACTGAAAAACTTCTCCCTACAAGAAGTTAAAAGGATTACTCTATCCTCTAAACAATGAGTAATCTTGCTCAGTTACTCTACCCATCAAAACTCTTGCGGAACACTCTTTTCTCAGAAATTATGCTCCAAGTCACAATTTACACCACCAATAGAATTCTTTCATGATAACAACTTGGTATATATGTTGTCGTCTACATAGGATAGGGTAGTCCAGACACCCTATAGCTATTTAAAAAACAATAACATAAACTCACACGCTTTATGTTTGATGACAAATTTTTTGCTATTATTGTTAGGGCTGATCGCGGTCCGGTTCGGATTTCTATGAATCCAAAGATAGAACTGCTAGTCACGGTTTTTTCAAAATAAAATCTGTGTCTGGACCAAAAGTCCTACGGTCCGGTTCCAATCCAATCCGTGACTTGCGGATCGGTTACGATTTTATTCACGGATTTTGTTACATAAGCAAGCACAAATTAAACACTAGCCTATTATCACACTCTCTTAGCAGGTTGTCAACCTGATACCGTTTAATCCAATTGGTACTCTTGAGTCAATTCAGAACCAGCAGTGAACAAAAGGTTATTAAATTCCAGAAAATACCGGATCAAAAAAAAAAAAAAAAATCCAGAAAATACAGCAACGATTCATAAGCAAATGGGCCAAGATATAAGTGGCGCATGCAGTCAGCTAGTGGTTAACATACATGATAAGGGGACATGCGTGTTGTGCACGATCCGAGCTGTCGGATCATACATCCGATGAATGGGAGCGCATGCGTCTGCTGATATTGAAGATCTCAATCTATGACAACAGCCTAATTTCCAAGTTTGGTTGTTCTCGTTATAAGAGTTCAAGGAAGTATTCTACAAGATTGTTTTATTTTTATTTTTTTTGATAAGCATGATTGTTTTAGTGTTATATCTTTGCAAAACTGGAATTTGATTATGTTCCCTGAAATACCTCTTAGGAATCTAATAGGAAGTATATATTTATATTTATTTATATATAATAAAATCTCACGGTTTTTTAATTTTTCAACCCGTGTTCGGACC
This sequence comes from Rhododendron griersonianum, assembly GCA_018127125.1. Classification (NCBI taxonomy): domain Eukaryota; kingdom Viridiplantae; phylum Streptophyta; class Magnoliopsida; order Ericales; family Ericaceae; genus Rhododendron; species Rhododendron griersonianum. The sequence goes on from CM030798.1 coordinate 29,543,716, forward strand.
ATTAATCCACGAACATAATCCAAAAGATACGGATCGGATCGATCCGGACCGGTTTCACGGTTCACCGGATTTTCTGAGCAGCCCTAATTATTGTCAATACGAAAAAAAGAGAAATGACAAACAAATCCCCAAAAAAAAAATACTACAGTAGCAATTGTGAACCAACACTTAATTCTAAATTAGAGCAATTAAGTAAACATAGAGGGAAATTACATCTCTACTTGGACTTCACCGTACCTTTTCTCTTTTGTAGCACCAATCATGTGCTTTGATTTCGTGAGGATAGTCCCAATGTGTTGCTGACGTGGCATCATCTAACTCGTTAGTTTCCTGCATAATCAATAACTGAAGCATAGTGAAGCTCCACCAAATAATTTTTTCCACCTAAGATAGAATAAAGAAGAAAAAAGGATATTGGTATTTAGGCCAATCAAGAACAGGAACCTACCCTCCCTGTTTTTCAATTTCCAGCTCAATTGAATCCCAAAACACTCTCTCTCTCTCTCTCTCTCTGGTGTTTGTTTGCAGAGAGGGAGAGGGAAACTGTGCTAATCCCAATTCTCTTAATTGATTGGTGAGAGAGAATTTTGTGAGAGGTAGAGAAGACAATAATAAGAAGTGGGGTTAGAGGAGGGAGTGAAAAAATGGTGATGTGGGTATTTGGGTATGGGTCTCTGATTTGGAAGGCAGGGTTTAACTATGAGGATCGCCTCGTCGGCTGCATCAAAGGCTATCGCCGCGTCTTCTACCAGGGTTCTCTCTCTCTCTCTCTCTCTCTCTCTCTCTCTCTCTCTCTCTCTCTCTCTCTCTCACTCTGTATATGTTGGTATGTGTAATTGCATTTTACTTTGTCTCCGTTTGAACGGATGTTGATCTTAACTAAAGAGATTTGATAAATGTAGTAAGTACTCATGCAATCCCAATGGACGATACTAGACTTTATACCACGTCGCTCCCCCAATAGCTTGGCTAATATAATCCAGATGCTACCCCACCTATTGCCAATTGATTTGAGGTTGGAACCCTCCAAGAAATTTAACAGAGGGGTATGTGCGGAGACAAACTAAACATTGACAATATATGTACAAAGTGGTTGTTACTACTAAAAAATAGTGGTGCCCTATACCTCTAAAGATTAAGGAACTTAAGGGACGTTATGCAGGGATTTGATGTTCAATTTTAACAAAAATGTGATAGCTTTAGTTGTAGGTGACTTGTGAAAGCAGAGTACTCCCACGTAATCGGATGACTCTCCTCAACTCAATTCAAATCGGTTTGTAAATTATCAAACGTGAATTTGAGTTCTTCTCACTAGCAGTGTTGTAAAATCCTTTTATATGAGATCCATATCTATCCAAATGGAGCCTTATGTTTGTTGGATTCGTGAACGATTTGGTGGGTTTTTCTTGGCAGGGAGTACTGACCACAGAGGGACTCCAGATTACCCGGGAAGAGTAGTCACATTGGAGCGTTCAGATGGAGAAGTGTGTGTAAGTGCCCCTCTTACCACCCCAATGACCCATTCCCTTATTTTGGCTCGTAATCATCATCTGTAACTTTTGGTGCATAATCTTAGTTTTGTTGTCAAATGGCATCAGTTGCGTTATTTTTAAGAAGAATCATGTAATTTGATAGTTCGGGTTGCATATCACTTAACTGAGAGTCATGACTATTTCTTGAGTTGGGTACTCAATGACAGCTTCTCTAGGCATATGGAGTTTCAGGGTTATTTGTACCTATAACTCAGAGTGTCCGGACCAACCTATCGCACCTTGACTAATCTCTAGGGACCAATACAACATACACTAGCCGGGGACCCAACCCAACCCAACTAAAGCAAGAGTAAAGCCCTGTATAAACTAGCCCCATAAGTATTGATAGCACCTAAGAGGTTTCGAACGTAGGACTTAGGAAGAAGGAGCAAACCCCTAAGTCCTAGGCAATGACCACCAGGCCAACCCCTTGAGCTTGTTAGTCGTACCTTATATTTTGAAAACATATTGGTTTACTGATGCATGATACACATATCTTTATGCAAAAGCAAGAATGAACTGATATTAGGGCGATTTTTATTTGAGGCCTTAGTTGTGACCAAGCTGTTGTTGATGGTAAGTGGAAATAATTAACCCTTCTCTCCCAAATGGAGTTGTACAAGGAATGAGAAAAGTGCAAATTTGCCGCAAATTACACAGTAGTAAGCTGCGTAGCCACAATTAGCTTGTAGGTGGTTTAGATTGGCTAAGTGAAACTGACTGGTTTGCGGAATTTACTTGCACGATTCGTAAAGATTGAACCCTATCCAAATGAATAGTTTACCACTTATTAAATGTAAATTGCTGCTGCTTGTTTGTTATGGAAGATGAAGGTACAATATCTCATTACCTTTTTCTTCATTATGTATCTCCTCTTGTTGATCTTAGCTTATTGGTATTACTAAAGAGAGTAGCTTCAGAATTTCACCTTTGAATTATCAAATCTCACAATCATGTGGAGTTGATAAATCTATTTTGTGTGAGGTCATAGTGGGGAGTTGCTTACAAGATATCAGGGACGGAAGACGAACAGATTGCTTTAACAGTAAGGCTATTTCTTCAGTACTTTTGAATTTCTCTATTCCAAGTTCACTGGGATTTACTTGAAATTCACTGCGTCCCCTCTTCTATTATGTGATAAGTTCAAACATGGCCATAAGCTAACTTTCTGATCCTTCTACATGTAGTACATCCCCTTTCCTGTTTGATAAGATTAAGAACCAAACAGTTTTATAAGAACCTAACTATATCCAATTATATGCTCTCTTTTTTGCTATAAGTAAAAATGATTTTATTAACTTGAGTAGATATTACTTCATTGTGCATTATTGATTCTTTGGATTGTGAATGAAGGAAGCAAGATAATGAGGACAATTGGGTCTTTAGGCCTGTCCTCTCTGATGCCTTCCCGCTTTTTGATTTAGGGGCATGGTTTCATGGCATAACATCCGTTGAGTTCCTCGATTTTTGGAGGTATACAATGGCTGCTATTTCAGTGGTAAAACTTTCTTAAGAGCAGCCACTTTGTGCCTATATTACCAAAGGTTAGGTTTGTTTCCGGTCCTCCATGCTTATACCCTCATCAATTACATGGGTACTGTTAATATATTGTAGTAGTAGCTATTAGCCTATCACAACAAGGTAACAGGGAGAATGAAAAATAGCATCATTATCAAAGAAGTATATCCCAACTAGGTTGGGACATACGAGCGGAACAATAATAAACTCACCAATCCCCAAACGGAATTGGTAAGAGACCAACTAAAGAAATCACCAAAAAAGAAACCCAAATATGCTTACATTGCCAACATCCAAGTGGAATATCAATCTTCCTATGAAACACCACCTATGGTCGTTCCCCTTTTCACATCTCTCCCCAATAATCTAAGATGTAACCTCCTCAACTTGATTCAAGCTAATTGCCATAACCATTTAATTCCGTTTCACCAATCTTACCAACAGGATCCAAACTCTCAAATTATATGCTTACTGTTTCTACATGTGCAGACGAGGTGTAGGGTAACACTATCATACAACCACACTTGCACGTACACAAACACAGACACAGGCACATCAATTTTCCTTGCACTATGTTTGTCTGTTCCTAGCTGCACAAACATGTGATTTTCTTAGCAGATGCTTCAATGTTGTGACAGTATCTAGAAGTGAGGGAGAAGCAATATGACGCGAAGGCTTATGTTGATTTCTTCACTGTAAGTTCCAACAATGATGCTCAATGTACCAATGTATTGATGACCTTATTTTCTCTCTTTACATAACTATTACAACTGTGTCAGGACCCAATGGCTTTGACCCCAGCTGTTTCCGATGTTATGGTGTAAGTGGAAGATACCCAAGCAATTTGCATGATTTATACATATTGATTGTCAAACTCAACAAGATCAAAGCTGATACTATGACTGTTTAGATATATAGCATCTTCAGACAGGAAGCTCAACCCAAACTACCTTGGCCCTGCATCAGTTGAAGAAATTGCCAAGTATGCATTTTCTACTAATGTAACTTAATTTATACGAGAAAAGAATTTTTGTACTAGTTTAGCGGCAAGGTTGATGAGGGATGATTTTAACCCACTGCCCTAAATTGTTGCAGTTTTCAGATTTTCATATTCTGCTTTGTCTACTAGAAAGATGTTTCCATATTCTCGAAATCCATTTGTGCTGAAAATCAAGTGAGACATCAGAACGATGAGCATCTTTTCTCAAACATAGTTTTTCCGAAAAAATACTACAAACTGATTTCCAAAAACTCAACCCCAGAGGGCACTTGTCAATTGTCTAATAGACATCAATTAGTCCTTTCTTTGATGTACTTCTTGTTCCTCTCTGCAGACAAATTATACTTGCGGAAGGCCCCTCAGGACCCAACAGGGACTACCTTTTCCAACTTGAAAAGGCCCTCATTCAATTTGGTATTCCTACTTCCCAGAACCTTTTGCGTCCCCCACCCCCCCTTCTCTCTCTCAACAACATACATCAACTTTCTGTTTTTTCCAATTTTATCTAGGATTTGAGGATAAGCATGTAATGGATCTCGCGAATGAAGTAAGGCGCCTACTTTCAGAGGCAGAGGTTATTTGTTCATGACACACGAGGTCTTACCAACTCCAGCGTTCTTTTTCAATCTATGTTTGGAAAGTGCTAATGGTTAGAAAATATTGTTGGGACTCGAATTTGTGAACCTTGGGGTCATGTATGGACTCCCTATTCCCATACATTATGTCACATGATATTTTATCTTTCAAAATGAATTGAGAAATTCTTGGTTTATTAGGCTCTGTGATCCATCAAATGCGCAGTTGTTTTTCCTTACAGAAAGCAGTGAATCTTATGGCACTTCCATATGCTTTCTTGACCCGAATTACAAGACAGAGAACTTGCTTCCTTCAGACCCATTATTTGGCTTTAACATATGACCAAATTATGTGATCAGCTGCTTTCGTTTTATACTTCATATTGTCAACTGCAGTTTATTTGTCGAGGTATACGCCAATTGGAGTTATAAAAATCAGGATGGGCAGGATTGGCAAAGGACTAAATATACTTTATATTGTCAACTGCAGTTTATTTGTCGAGGTATACGCCAATTGGAGTTATAAAAATCAGGATGGGCAGGATTGGCAAAGGACTAAATGGATAATCAATGTCAGCCGCGATTTTCTGGCAGATTTCTTTTGGGTTGTGATTGGATCATGAATTTGTGAAAGAGTTTATGCATGACAATGAAATATAAAGGAGAGAGAGAGAGAGAGAGATGATCGCTTTTAATAATCACATAATGATGAGACGGTATCTTTCATATACACACATTGTGATGTATCTTTACCGCATGTAGTATATGTGACGAGTGAAACCTATTATACCAACATTGATGGCATCATATGGTACTCAAAATGCAATCACTGCATATGGTCGCCAAAGCATTTTTTGCTTTCTTTTTTGATAATTTCAAAACAATAAGCTGTTCCATAAGTATGAAGGCAACATGCTGCAATTGATATAGACTGAGGGGCCAAGGATACAACCTTCGTGTAATTTGATGTAGTCCTCACGATAAAAGAGAAATTATTAGCTATCTGACAAAACTGGAGACCAAGACCAAAATGGAGGGAAGAAAAATTGATGGCACTGCTTGAGCCAATTCCAATTGGGCTCGCGCAATTTCATTTCCCGTGCACCTCTCTGCTCTTAACTATCAAACCTCTTCTCAAAGGCTTATGCGAACTAGGGTTTCCAACCACTATCTTTCATAATCCTCAAAAGAATGCTATTTCAATGCTGGATTTGGGGATGCGGCATTGTGAAAGGAAAAGAAAATGATGAAGGTTAAGAAAGAATAGAAGCCTAAATTATCCAAAAACATTGATCCATATTGAGAGCTAAAAGTAACTTCCCATTATTTCGCACATAGCACGAACCGTTCAAGAAAAATAAGAAACTAAAGCATCCCCACTCTATCGTAACACTTCATAGCGAAACATAACCTTATGCCTACACACTCAAGCTAATTACTGACTAATTTGTTCAAGCCTCGATCATAGCTTGCCTTGCCAAGTCCCAACTGCAAAACCAACTAAAATAAAAAGAGGGGGCGGGGGGGAAGAACTCGGAAGCACAAATTACATAATTGTAATGTAATGGAAGCTTTTATCACTGTCACCTTAAATAAGCTTCTGCAGGATTTAATCACTATTCTCATCTTCATCTGCAAAATAGATATGGGAATAGTCAATCATTGGTAATGAACCTAAAATGGTAGCCACCTGAGTAGTAACCACAAAAGATAACATATTCAAGTAGGAACAACCAAATGTACCAGTGAATCGAGGGAATAGGAACAGCGATAGTTGCAACAAAGGGTTGGACTTTCTTACGCTCAATTTTTGGATATGGCTATCATATTGTTCAAAATCAATTCCATAGTCCATTGGGAGTAAACTCCACATGACTAAAGCATTGTTAATTACAATGGTCGTAAAACCCTTATGGGCGTGAGTATATAGAAGCTCATTAACTAAGACAAAGGAAACCTGAAAGAAACTTTTACCTTCATTAAGCTCTTCACTCTGGCTGTCATCACCATCTTCATCATTGCTGTCATCGTCAGTGCCATCCTCGTCATTGCTACTATCAATATCTCCCGCCTTCTCACTATCACTTTTAACAGTTACTTTGGGTTTTGGAGGAGGTACAAAACTAGTTGTGGACCTTCTGCGTGTGCTTGAGACAATGTTGCTCATGTCGATGCCTTCAAGTTCTTTTGCTCTGTCCTTCCTCTTTCTGACTTCTTTGATTTCTGAACAAATCACACAGCATCAATCAGTAGGAAGCATTGCCATCATCTCAATTACATTGAAGTATCAGAAAAATGTTTGTGCATAGTTGTAAATGTAATTGCCAGGTTAACGAACATTACATGACTAAAGATACAGTCACGAAGAATAATGTGTAATGACAAAATATTGTTTCCACACATCATGACCTGGTTCAACTTAAGAGTACCTCTTTCCAAATCATACAGAAATCATAGAAGTAGACCACATAAGCACATGAACATTGTTAAGTTCAACATTATAACATGACACTGGAATTGTGGAGGTACTTGGAAAGGAACTGCCTACTTCAAGCATTGCTTTCAAGAGGATTGGAAAAGCAGCTTGTACACTTCTCAACAAAGCAATGGCTACCAAGAATGGTGTAATAGTTTCTTTTCATGATGGAATCAAGTCTACGCACTGTCACACTCGAAACCAATTTATTGCACACCATAGGACAAATTCCGTGGGCACATTCATTGCTGCCACATTCCGTGGGCACAATATTCATTACTGCTCATCAAAATGTCATGCAAGGACTCAAGCTTACCTATTTTTACATGTAGGCTCTAGTTATGTTGCCTATCGCAAAACTACAACCACTTTGTCATGAACATCTAGCTCCCATTGCCAAGCAAATAAAAACATCTAGCTCCCATTAATTTGTCTAAATATATAAAAAGATTTTGCAAATCAGCCAAGAACAAGTTAGCAATAATCACTGTTTATACTTGCAAAATACATAAGGTGTTATTCAGCAGCACTTTGTACAAAGTTTTCATCTAGTATTCTGTATATAGCATTCAAACACCGAACCATGTCCTGTCAACATGTATATACACATGTACCTATAGACAATATATAATGGAACACCCAATGCATGGTAATCAATCGCATTTATGACTGGCCTTCCCATAATTGGTACTATGACACAATTGCTCAAGTAAATACGGTACCAATACACCAAAATCACCATATTGATTGCAACTTACTAGTAGGGGAAGAAGAACCAAAAAAGTTAATTACCCAAATGTTTACCCCAACGCTCAATCTATAAGATAGACTAAAGCAAGAATCAAAACAAAGTAATAGGTGACTTCCATTTTCGCACTTCCCATATAGGTACTTCCAAAAAATATATCTTTCCTTAAGTACAAGTTTCCCAGACTAGACTTCCTTTTGTCTTGGGGGGGGGGGATGCAGGAAATAACCTTAGTTACCACAGAATAAAGAAAAATTACTTAACTCGGAAGGAGTTTAGATGGGAATGAACTACAATGCAGAATCCCGCATATTAGGTATTACCTAATACCTAGTTTCATACCTCTCCCTATAATTAAGAGTGATCCTCAAAAACCCGGATTTACCAAGAAGCGAGCATTTTAAATATCATGGCTTAGTTGTTAGCAAGGATGGAGAGATTACAGAGGATGTAATGCAAGAGTACAAGCTGGATGAGTCAAGTGGCGGAGTGCTTCGGGAGTGTTAGGTGACCACAAAACACCCACAAAGTTGGAGGGAAAATTCTACCATACCGCTATAAGACTAGCCATGTTATATGGCAAAGGAGTATTGAGCCACTAAGAAACAACATGCGAGTAAGATGAATGTAGCTGAAATAAGAATGTTAAGATGGACATGTGGTAAGATCTTGCAAGATAGAATAGAACCGAACCTTCATAGAATGGTAGGGACCCATAAAAGATAAGATGAGATAAATATATTAAGGTGGTTTGGACACGTCTATCATAGATCGGTCGATGCAGTAGTTAGGAGGAGTGATATGGTTATGGTAGATGGTAGCACTAAGGTGAGGGGCAGACCAAGATTGACTTTAGAGAGAGTAGTTTGGAAAGACCTAGGTTTTTTGGATACCATACCACCAAACATGATGCCCTCAACAGAAACTCAATGCAGAGAACGGATTCATGTAGCCGACACCAATTGATTAGGACATAAGGCTCGGTTTTGTTCGTAGAGTTTGATTTTAAGTATTCACATCATCAAACTAGGAATATTCTGCTCAAGAATACTAGGAACATTGTGGTCAAGAATACAAATACTATTGTCCATTTTTTTTACAAGTCAAATACTATTGTCCATTCCTGTCATCATAACCATGTATCTCCGTTATGCAATATCCAACCTCATTAGTACTACTAGCTAATTCAGTAGTAAAGTTAAGCACCTCTTCCATGGGAATCTAAAACTTTCAGGTAGTGGCAATTCATTTGTCATCAATGGTGTCTTCCATGGGAATCTAAAACTTTCAGGTAGTGGCAATTCATTTGTCATCAATGGTGTTAACATTAAAAACTACGTTGTAAATCCCAATCATTTTAGGTCTTTTACATGCATCCTTTTTCTGCCATTCTCCTCCCCAAGTTCTATACCCTCAATTAAGATGCTACAAAATCAATAAATCTAATGTCATTTTTTATGGACAACGCCTCTTTATGCCATATTATCACAGATAACCTGACTGTTACATTATGCCTAACAGGTGTTGTATGTGCAAAAAAAAAAAGGTAGAAGAATAACTGGACCACAATTCACTTGGTTTGACGGGGCTTGGTGATGACTACTACTATCCAGTTGCTTAACTATTTGGTCTCTATGTTCTGTGATAGAAGGGCCAAGAAAGCTTCAAGGGTATGTCTATGCATGTGGAAGGAAAGAAACAAACCTATGTTACCAGGAAGCGCAAACACCCTAGCAAATTACGCTTTGGTACACACCATTTCAAAACATAGTATACTTCCGTTCCAAAATGGTAAATTTAACGATCCAAAGAGAACCCCAAATTTTTAAAAAAAAATCAAATTCCGAAGGTAAAAATCTATAGAAATAGGATTGGTGAGAAAAGATGCAAACAGATTCGGTTACTATGACTCTAGAAATGTGTTGTTTTATGAATAATTTAAAAACCGATACAGCGATACTTAGTTTGACTAGATGTGAAGTTTACCGTTTGGAAAACTAAGTTATAATTTTGCTATCTATAGAAGTCTACGCGTAGCGTATCCCAATTTAGGCATGTGGGTAACATGTTTCCGTTCCCGGTCCCGGTCCTCTTCATCATACCGGTATGAGCGGCGTTCCAAGTGGCACAGAAACAAACCACTTTTTGGATAGACACATGGGCATCCTAATCTTTAGTTGGGCTTATCTTGATCCTAACATTCTTGGCTTAAGGAGGCATTTAGTCTCTAATTCTTCTTGTTGATTTATACAAGAGGTACACTGAGAGCAAAATGTGGATTTTTTTCTATGCTCCCTCCCTCCCTTTGCTTTCTTTTAGTTTTAACTTTGCGCCCCCATGGCGTCCTTTTAATGCTATATACTTACCTAAAAGAATTTAGATTTCCCCTTCACCTAGCATTACCATTGCCACTGCTCTTTCTTATTGTTGCCTGATGCATCTACAAAGCATTGTTGGACACAAGGTTCTGATTACCGTATCGGCTAGAGTACCGGTTTTCCTATTGGTAAGGCAGTAACGGTGAGATACTGGGTACCGTTTCGGATTTATCGCGATTAGTGTTATTTTCCCACATATGAGAATTTAGAGTATAATACACATTTATTAAAAATAAAAATATAAAATAGTCCGGTATCGTCCGGTACTTGAACAAAAAAATATAAATTTAAAAGTAGTCCAGTACCATCTGGTATTGGCCGGTAATGACCGGTATCTCCGGTACCGTAGTTGAGCTGGAACGAAATTAGAGGTGTAGGGTACCGGATTTGGACAATACCGGTATGTACCGGCCGGTACGATATGGGATTCATAACCTTGGTTGGACATGCCCAAACCATATTAGTCAATTATTCTCCACTGGCTCTACTGTTACCAACTAACCATTTAATGAACAGTTTCCTTTCTAAATTTATGCTTCTTGGTCTTTTCATCTAGCCATCTTAGGATCCTCATCTCAAGTACACACAGTTATTAACAAAACCCATGGTTTGGATTCTAACAAACAGAATCAAGCTTCTCTTAACATATACAACAAGTGAATGTCATGATTTGCAAAGTCCACTGAATGATTATATTCCCTTTTAATTGTCACAGTTCCCCACATTCCGTGTTGATTATAAATTAGATAGTTACTGCTTGATCAGAGATCAGAGAGTAGCGACAGGTCATACCAAACCCATATGCCTATAAAACAAAGTTCACCAATTGAGTGTTATGTTATTTACCTCCGTCTGAGGTCATGCAGACAACTGAAAACAAGACTCATCTGTTGGAGTGGATGTTGAATCCCCCACCAAAGCCATATCTTCTTGATTTATTGACAAGCTAAAATATGAAGGCAAAGAAATTCTATGATGACCAAACCATGAGATTTGAAGTTTTTGTCCTAATTAAGCTCAATGGCTAATGCAGCACAGGGAGGAAGAAGAGGGAGGAAACACTAAAGGATCACAGCCCTAACAGCCACCACCTTGAATTCTCAATTCTACACATTCAAGCCTGACTAATACAATGTAATGCATGGATAGTCACCGAACAAAATAGGAAACTAAAAACCCTATTTCTAATACTAAAAAGAACATAGGGACAGTAATCAATATAGCACTAAATTGAGCATCCACGTTTAAGTTTCTGCTCGCCTCCATGAATACTGAACCTCTTCATTCCGCATCAACGGGAAATTGTTTTCTCTAGTCAACATACACGGCAATAAGTAACAGGGATCACTGCCAAAACCAATGTCATAGTAAAGTGCACCTTTCTCAGAAGGATCTGTGGACAACCCCTCTCTTGAGAGAATATCCTCAAGCTCTTTTACCAGGAAGCCCTCCCGCTTATTCTCAGAAACCTGCTTGACTTTCTTATAAACTACTGGAGGAACACTGCAGAATATGTAGAAAAACATGTTAAGACACCACCATATATAAATATCCAGGATGGCAAGTGGCTAGTCAAAGGAAGACCTCATCCCACAAGATTTGATAATCGATTTTAGATGTTCCACGCGTTTCCCATATGCAGGAGTTGCCTCTTTTGTCTGTGTTTCAAGAAATGATGAGTCACAAGTAACTAAATTTCGACGAACACAATATAAACAATCAAAGGCAAAAAATGATGTATCACCTTCACAGGCTTTTCAGCAGAGGATTGTGATTGATCATCTTCAGAAGCATTTCTACCTGCTTCTGCGTCACTATTTTCCTCTGATGCTTCTGCAAGCTTGCTCCGCTTCTTGCTAGACTCCTTAGTCTCCTTCACAGGTCTTTTACGCTTCCTGGGCTCTTCTGATTTTGGAATCTTTTTTTTCGGAGCAACTTTCTTTTTCGATTTTCTTTCGTCTTCTATCTCCTCACTTTCGCTATTTAAAGAATGAGAACTTCCTTCACTGTAGATTTTCTTTGATGCTTTGCTATCAGATTTTTTAGCAAAAGTTTTCTTCTTCACACTTGCAGGTTCAGAAACTTTCGCGGATTTTAATACCTGAGACAACAAATTAAATGAGCACATGCTCATTTTCCTAGCCAACTCAACCAGAAATGGCATTACCGGAACAAGTTCAATTCACCTGAACAAGTTTTGCTCACCTTTTCTACTTGTTCAGTTATAAACTTCTTTAAGGGAAAAAGAGTGTCCTTATCAAGCTCAAGATCTTCCTCCAAAAGTCGCCGAAATCCAGCCATTGTAACAGTACTGAGGAAAGAAAAGGGAAAAAAATTGCTGAATACTTGTTTCATTTACCTGAACCTAAAGAAGCTTATAGGAACTTTTCATGCCAAGGAAATGCACTAGTACTTGTTTAACAAAGAAAAAACATGGATATGGTAGTACGGTAGAGTACCGTTGAAGTAAAACTAAAGGACCCACGGCAGCAGCAGCAACAACAACAATAACCACCACAACACAATAGTAACGATGCTAACGACCAAAAGTCATATTGGTGGACAGGTAACCATATCAAAGAATGATGACATACTCAGAATTAGCTTTGAGGTAAGAAGCTCTTTTCTTAATGGCCTCTTTTATGGTGCTCTCAGTAGGAACTTCCATCTTTTCAACACCTTGAGTTTCCTTGGTTTGGACTTTGGTTTTCTTATTTCCTGTTAGAAGGCCCATAACCGGTGAGTCTTCCATTTTCTCTTCATCTTCAGAGCTGGGTACCTTCACATCTTCCTTTAATTGCTCTTTTTCAAGTGACTCTGCCACTTCACCTTTACCCGTATCAACATTTTTCTCCACTGTCTCAGCTGAACTCTTAGAGCCATTCTCACCATCACCACCATTCAAGCACTAGAATTAGATCAAGAAAAGCATTAATTAAGTCTCTCCTAATTTTCATAAAGATGGTGAACTAAATATTAGAACTAGCTATTGTCCATTAGAACAACCAGAGAACTAGTAAATTTCATATTTTGCTGCATCAACTATCGAAGGACAAAAAAGATATAGATCTGAACAAATATCCTCTAAGGCCTCACCTTCCTGAAACATCAAGGACCCAAAAGCAATGAAATTAAGAGCAAATTTCTAAAGTGACATAAGATTCATATACTCTCTCTTTTCCCAAACCTGATTATACAAAAGAAGGCATAAAGAGAGTGCTACCAGAGTATTAGATATAGCCAAGACAGAAAGGCCCTAAGGCCCCTAATACACATCCGTGTGTGTCCTATATATCTATTGAGAAATTGGTCGAGGGAAGGATTATACGCTTCCGCGTCCGAACTATACAAGCTACTCCCTCCGTTCTTATTTGTTAGTCCCGCTTTGGGAATCCAACTTTTTAAGGGGTTTCATAATTATGGGGGACAAAGTTTTAACTTTCCTATTTTGCCCCTCAATTTTTGAAATAATTTTTGTTGGAGTTTAAATTGTTGGGTCTGTTTAAAATAAAATTAAAAAAATCACAATTTCCGAGACATTTAGGTAGTAAAATGTTCGCCTTGGCTCCCAATTGCAGGTACTAGTGGCGGGGTTTCCAAAATCTGATAAAAAGAATTCAAATTCCTTTCCAATACAAAAGTTGTCAAGGAGCATTAAATTGAATTTGAAGGAGGGCAAAAAGGGAAAAAAATTAGTTCCTTTTTTATATTGACTTTACAAACTGAACATCCAAAAAAGGAAAGTTGGACCATCAAATAGGAACGGAGGGAGTACTAAGGTACAAAGGACTTTCCAAACCATAGAAATGTTGCTTGCCCTGTCTCGCCAAGTAAGCCACATCATAGCCCACATGCCCATTCTTCTTCTTCCCCAACAAAATACCCTTTGTGGATGATACAATGATTCTGCAAAGCTTTGGAGGGCATAGTACTTGAAACAAAAGCACATATGCACATAAATTTATAGTTGCCACCGTGAATTGTGCTTCTGGCCCTCCAACTAGACATATCAAGCTGCCACCCATTAACTAAGGCTGGTTGAGTGCATGTCTTTGGGAATGAAGCACTACCATACAGTATAGCACGAAAGGATTGCTTCAGTGTAAAGTTGTTTATACTTCATAGTAAAGTAATTATTACTTGGAGAAGTTTACATAGGATATCTTGCACGGAGACAGTTGCGTAAAGCTGTTTATACTTGCTTATCTCCTAAATGCTTACAATTTATTGCGTGTTAATAATAAAACGTTTTATACCTATTCTGATAGATATGATATATTTATCTGTTTCTACGAGTTCATAATAGATACCAACGCAGCTCTTGGGTGGGGTGGGGTGGGGTGGGCCATCACATCATTCGCCAGGTCTTTGAGTGCTCGTCGTACCACGTGGTTGGTGCACTAGGCTGATCGAGACTAGACTTTTCGGATCTGGCACCTGCGCCCGGCCCAATTATTGTTTCAAGCCTACGTCCCATGTCCAGATACGTGCTTCTTAGTGCACATCTAAGGGAAATTTGTACGACAGATCTGATGAGCAAAATTTAGATTTTATATTCTTTGTTACTCTTCATTTCTCTTCATGCGAAGGGTTGGTTTTAGCCCCACAGCTCATTGTATTTAAGCAATGATTTCAGCATTAATTCAAGTCCACTACCAATGGTTGAGTTTCCATTCCCCACCCAACTACATCAAATGCCAAACATGACGGACTTAAGTTGTAAGCAAGTATTAGAACACTTAATGTATTCATAATGGGATATCTTAGTAGCCATTGGGCCGCACACTCTTAAAGAAGTAACTCAAGTTTCAGTGCCATACAGCTTAAAATCAAATAGACAAAATCAACCTTTAGACAAAGGCGAAAAATAGCATACACGAAACATGTTGAACTTATAAAATCTATTGATTATACCAAATAAAAAAAGAAATGCAGACAAGAAGTTAACTCAAAGGAAGTACCTCTAACAAACATTGCTTAATAAATCTCTTATGAACATCCAATGCATATTTCTCTAGTCCCAAGTCCTCCTCTAACAACCTCCGAACACCTTCAAAAGTCAAGGAACTGCACCCAGAAACAGACCAAAATACAAAAAGTAATCAGTCTACTACTGAAGGAGTTACAACCTTCACTCCATAAACTAATGATTGGTTAAAACATATAGCAAATTAAATAAGCACGTTCAAATGAAAGAAACAGGACAATTTTATGCAGAAAAACAAGGTGTGCATATGACAATAATCCATATACTATAGCAACAAATGCAAAAGGAAAATGCAATACAAAAGATCAGTGGACTCAAAAACACAGATCTATAAACAACAGTATTTGATGTATAAATCAAATTCAGTAGCAAAGAAGATTGGAAACAAGAAAGCTTATGGATAATAATTGAACAAACACCAACAGATACCAAGGTCATTTTTAAAGGACAAACACCAACAGCGTTGGACGGTGGCCAAAGTTTTGCCAAGGCTTTCCACAGACAAAGCAAGTCATTGGAAAAGAAAGAGAAGAAAAAAAGAGAGCACAGTATCCTACAACGAATAAATTTAAGGAACAAAAAAGATAGGAAGGAAGGAGGCTCTACGAAGCTTTCTATCCTTTCCATGATGCAAAAGAGTTGCACACTCCGCAGGAATATCTAGTTCCAAAATGCAGCTTGAGCAGGAAAGATGCCTAGAGGCCGATCAAATAAAGAGGCATAGGGCTTGTAGCGTATGCATACATACTTTTAATGTGGAAGGATCTATTACGGCACTGACCTACCAATTTTCAACAAAATTCAGACCGATATTTTCAGGTTTCACATAATCCCATTTTCCTCCTCTAATTACCATCCTAGATGGCTGTTTTCTACAGTCATCACGTACCTGTGTTTGACATGTATGGGACACGCACGCTCTGAACACATGCCAGACACGCGCCGATATAAGTCTGAAATCATTTATAAGCATTCGCATTCGACGCGCAACATTAATAGGAGGAAGTTTAAAATTGGGCACTATCAAATTTGTCAATGGATGCTTCTGGCTTTAAATACAACTTGGCGATGAGGTTGATTAACATTTTCATACGTCAATGTATTTTGTATCTTTATTTGTGCTGTGATAGACCACCACTCGGCCCATCTCACCCGCCCTGTGGACTTGTACCCTGGACTAGGCCCAAACGGAACATGTGGAATCGGCCCACAACGTTCGGCCCAACCAATATGTGTTGTCCAGTCAGCCCGTTAAGCTAATCGGATTCGGCCCATAAAGGCAGTCCGGTTTGGCCCACCACAGCATCCGTTTCCTGATTTTATGACAAATGTTGTTTCCGTGTCAAAAAAATGTTCGAGCTTAATTCATTTATTTTTCGGTAAAGGTACCTTTATCATTAAGCCCAAACACATGTACAATCAGTACAACGAATGAAAAAACAAAACACTCCTAGCAGGTCAATAGGTCATGCAAGACCAAACCAGAGAGCAAAATCAGCCTAAAAACAGCAGGCACAAGAGCCAACAAAACACTACACCAGCAAAATCTTATGAACAAAAGGAAGCACTAGAGAAAACTCCATTCCCTGCATATCTCTTTGTTGTCTTGAGTGGCATCCAGCTTCCTCCAAGACAGCAAAGCTAATTCGTTTATGTAACTAACCGATGTCAAATGAGCTTTTAACAAGTGAACCACTCGTTTATAAGCCCGAGATGATGCAACTATCCTTGCTTCCTAACCTTTTTATTCCTAGCATTGTCCCTATTTGGGGTGAACAATTCAGTCACCATCTCTAGCACACAGCAGAGGCTGCGTTACACCTACGGATAGATACAGCCCCTCGATTAACCTAACCAATGCTTGTACTATTAGATTCCATCTGTATCAGCCTCGTAAACAAAAGAAGTTCAAAACTACCGTAGTGACATAAAACCTAATAAACCGCAGATACAGTAACTACACGCACAAAAGAACGAAAATGAGATGTACGGAAATCCTAGGGCGAGAGAGGTAGAATTGCGTAATCGCAGAGAGAGAGAGGATGAAGGAGGGGAGCGTACTCGGCAAGCTGTTTGAAATGGGGAACGCGAGAGCGCATGGCGCGCTGTATCTGGGACTCCGAATGGCCTTGTCCTTCTTCGACGACTTGTTTTCCTACCTCGGCCGCCTCCTTCGTCTCTCGTTTGACGGTGGATTTCTCCTGAGCCTCCTCCACTTCCGCCATTTTTTCCCTACTCCTATTCAATCTCTCTCGCTCTCGCTCAGTGGAGGGAGTTGTACTCACGAACAGACCCGAAGACGACTCTCTCTCTCTCTCTCTCTCTCTCTCTCTCTCTAGTCGAGTGTTTCTTTCTCGGACATCGGCTTTACGAATTCGGGTACTGAACCGGTATCTGCCCCGGATGGACGGATTCGGAATCGGATTGAGAGTAACGTGTGGAGTATTTGTCACATGCTTTTTGACAGGTATCATCCCATACATTTATTTGTGGGTTTCATTTTGGGTCCCGATAGATAATACTGTATGAGATTCGAATCGTTAATGTTTTCAAAATATTTTTTTTAGCCTTCCGGTAAAAAAATTCTGTTTCGAATTACGATTTTTTAAAAAGTTCTTACCGATATCCGTTGGAGCAGATTTTTTTGTACAAACGCTAAAAAAATATTTTTAAGAAAGATAAGTAGTTCGGATCATCTTTGTGGGACCGGAGATGGCCCCACGAAAATGTATGTGTATGATCTGTGTGAAAAAGTCTATGCTGAAAGGTTTTTTCGATCCTATGGTACAACTTACTACAAGTTATAAGTAGTAATACTATACTCGACAATCAAAGAAAAAAAATTTTAAAAAATTATTTTTATGGCAAGAACACATTAAAAAAAATTTGGCTTTATTTACTTTGGGTTTTCAGAACCACTCTCTCTCAATACAGATTTTAATAAATTCCCGCACCATATAGTGCTCTCATCTTCCTAGTATCTACAGTATCTATTTATCTTCCCTTAATATCCGAAAATCTCTCTTAAAATCATTACCAAATAACCCCCTTTTTTTTAAAACTGAAAGATGTGCAAATAGAAATGCATGAGCAATATTTGATGGATCCCTACGCTCGTTTGAAAAATACATGGTGTGAAACCTACCCTCGTTTATATGGATGGAATAATTTTTTTGAAACCCATTTTTTTGGTATCCCTAATATTTGTCAAATTAAGTTCTACACTTCCCTTCCAAAAAAAATTGCTACCGGTACTTTTTGCTTTCTGCTATATAAACGTAAAAAAATCTCATTTTTATAGAAAGTTAGTACTTTCTGTTTTTTTCTTACATATTGATTCATGATATGCTTAATCAAAAATACCAGCAAACGGAGTCCAAAGGAAAAAATAAAAGAAGGATCAACGGGTCCAATTTCATCTGTATTGAATTTGAATAATTTTAATTTACCGGCAAAAGATATGAAAGTTAGGCTCCGTTTGTTTCGATGTAAAATGTTTTTCATATAAAATGTTTTTTTTAAAAATAAACTTAAAACTTTTATTTTCCGGTGTTTGGTTGGCACATAAAAAATATTTTCCGAAAACAATGGTTTCCGTCATTTGGTTGTCAAAATGATTTTCCACACGAATGGTTCTACAAATGTTGCAGCAGTCAAGGACTTTATCTTCCAGACAGCCCATTTGCTGCTCCAATAAGGGGTGGCATTTTCAACAATGACAGATTCAGACAGAAATAGAGAAGAACTATATAGATATAGAGGAATGAAATTCAAGGCCATTTCAATAGGTTGGAGAGAGAAACAAAAACTCCAGAAACCAGATGCTAATAATAGTTTTACTAAATTAAGCATCACTGAATAACCGAATTGTCCATCGTTCTATCTGAATCGAAATGCGAATTAATCCTTGCAACAAATAAAAAATTTCAACAAAAAGATATGCTACTAGCAACAAGAACTCGTAAGTCATAGAACTTCAAAATTGATGGCTGCTAAAATCTTTAAGCCAAATCCTTTAGTTCTCAGAATCACTCTCTCTCAGTACAGATTAAAAATTGGCTTTATTCACTTTGGATTTTCAACAAAAATTGGCTTTATTCACTTTGGATTTTCAACAAAAAATTGGCTTTATTCACTTTGGGTTTTCAGAACCACTCTCTCTTAGTACAGATTTTAATAAATTTTCGCACCATTTAGGGCTCTCATCTTCCTAGTATCTATCTATTTATCTTCATTTATTATTCAAAAATCTTTCTTAAAATCATTACCAAACAACCGCTTTTTTTTACTGAAATATGTGTTAATAGAAATACATGAGCAATATTTGATTGATCCCTACCCTCATTTGAAACATACATGGTGTGAAACCTACACTCGTTATAAAGTTGGAATAATTTTTTTGATACTCATTTTTTTGGTATCCCTAATATTTATCAAATTAAGTTCTACACTTCCCTTCCCAAAAAAACTACTAATACTTTTTGTTTTCTGCTATATAAACGTAAAAATTAATGTGGCAAACGGGCGAGTTTGGACGGGTTGAAACGGGTTGCGGGTCGAATATGGACGGGTCGAATATGGGCCAAAAAGTAAAAAATATCGTTTTTATCGTTTCTACTTTTACTATTTCTAAAAAAGGTTTGAACAATTTGGTTTGTATTCTTAATTTATCAGCTGGCCATAGGAAAGATCGTTGGAAGGACCCCCAATTTATTCCTCAATAAGGTGTTCGAATCAAGGCTTCTCGAATTTACACAAAAAAACCCTTTTCCGGAGATTTTCACCTCATATGGCTCCTCGCGGGCCCTTCCAACTGGTAATAAAATCTGGTAGTTTGTAGTTGCATCTTTTTCTTGTAATTTTCCCGTAAATCATAGGTTCTGTTAGTTGGAAAATGAAATTTTACCAAAGAGAATTTGGTGGGACCCACACCGCGTGAGGTGGGCCCAACAACAGTGAACAAATTTCATTAAGATATGAATGAGAAATTGTCTAATTATGGGAATAGGTAAAGCCAAATGACGTGCGTGCGCGCCATCACCAAACACCTAAATTAGACCGGGGCCGGGGCCGGGGCCGGAGCTCAGGATTCGTGGGCCCGTGACCTGTGGTTCGAGATCTGTGGTCTATGGTCTAGTCTAGATTGATTTGGAATTGATTGTGCTTTATTGGGTCTGTACCATTCGCGTTTAGATGGTCCAGTTATAGAATCAGTTGTGTGCGGCTGATTAACGTTGGGTTGAATGTCCAGAATAAAACCCACGATTTGATTATGGAATCAATTGCTGGATTAATGACTGTAGCAATTTTTCTCCAGAAATTGAATTCCCCGTATTCAATTCCCTATATTCAATATAAAATATGGAATTGACTCTATTGAATGGAATTATCGTATTCATTGAGAAGGCTCCTCCTCGATTATATAAAGGAGTTCGGCTCCTTTGTTTAAAAACACCAAAATCGAAAGCTTCTCTTCTACTCCTGCAATTGTTCTTCCTTTCGAAAGAAGAGTACAGACACAGGTTCGTTCGACGGGCAGTCTACGGCTGTGCTCCGGCGGCTGAGTGGTAACCGAGTCAACCCTGGGAGACAAACACCGACATAACCTCCAGCACCGGTGAGGCGGCGAATTTGTCTTAAGGGCACCGTTGAACAAAACGGATCTCGGTTTGCAAATTCTTGTTCCCTACTTACAGTTTATGTTTATGTTTCATATTCTGTAATTCCAATTCATATAATATTCTGTTCGATTGTAAATTTGTTGTGATCCCAGTGCAAGGTATGGGACTTGTCCCACATCGGGAGTATGGGCTCTCGGTGGGGGGTTAATAAGTCATTGGGCACCCTTCCGTCAATAGCTAGCTTTTGGGGGTGAGTTCTACCCGAGGGCTTGTTACATTTGTATCAGAGCCAGGTTCCTCCCTGACGAGGCCGCCACGGGATAGTCGGAGGTGCCGAGAGGGGCGACCTGTCGCCGTGGGCGTCGGCTCTAAAGGGGTGAGGTTTGTTGTGATCCCAGTGCAAGGTATGGGACTTGTCCCACATCGGGAGTATGGGCTCTCGGTGGGGGGTTAATAAGTCCTTGGGCACCCTTCCCTCAATAGCTAGCTTTTGGGGGTGAGTTCTACCCGGGGACTTGTTACAAAATTTTCAGAAATTAGTAAAATCATTTACTGTTTTCTGCACTAGATTTTCCTACACTGTTTTCTATTCAACACACTTCATTTGTTTCTTGAGAAACCAACGCGAAGTTAATGATAGAACAGACCCAAATCTTGTTCCGTAGGACTTCGAAAGGTGACCGAGTTCCTTAGACAGCAAAAGGTGCCATAGCTGACGATCTCCAACTGACTGAAATCCCCAAAATAGGGACTTAAACTATAAACATTTTTCAGTGAATAAGTTAGTTGACACAAATATTCCGAACTAAAACCACATAGCCCTATCTCGATCACTACTCGTGTTTTTCTACCTAAAAGTAACACATAATACTTTATTCCATCCAAAGGTAACAACAATAACACCAACAATCTTTCAAACAAATACGTAAGTAACATAGGCAAGAAAAAGAGACACAAAAGATTATAGAGAAAAGGAAGAACTGAAGAAGAAGAAGAAGAAGAAGAAGAAGAAGAAAAGAACATAAGAGGAAGAGGAGAAGGCTAAGAGAGAGATGTTTCTTAGATTCTGATAATTACACCAGGCATGTTAGAAGATGACATGTGGCGACTCTCTAGAGTCTGCCAACAAAAGCTTCTGATAATTACACCAGGCATGTTAGAAGATGACATGTGGCAACTCTCTAGAGTCTGCCAACAAAAGCTTCTGCTTTACTTAGTCCGATTACCTTACATCCAAAAGCCATATCCACGATGGCAAAACAAAATTAACTGTTCTGATGCAGGCTGCCAAATCTAGACGTAAGGTTCACCCAGGCCTTCTCGATGTCACCCAGCTCAGCCTTTAGCTTGCTCTTGGTGAAAGATAACGAGTGTACTTCCATCTTCTCGTATATATTGTGATGGACCTTCGTGGTCAGGTAGAGCATTTTCTTTTGTGAGGAGAGATCTTTCAGCTTGTCGTCAAGTTGAGAAATCCTGAGTTGAAGCATAGATATCTGATCCTTGACGGCTTTCTTCTCTGCCTGAGCATCCTCTTCCTCTGTCTTCAGTTTCTGGTAGCATTCTAGCCCTTCGTTAACTTTGACACTATGAAAATCAGCACGCCAGAGTTGCTTATTAACCTCAGCCTTACTTTGCTTAGTAGAAGTATAAGTCTGGCTGAGGCTGGGAAAAGCAATCTTGAACAGCAGCAAGGCTGGCTGGAGATCATGGCCCAAGGCTTGTGACCTGACAAGGGTGTTTAGGGATTTTTCAAAGGTATGATCTGAACTATCAAGGATACTGGGGAATGACAGATGGAGGAGGGATCTGAAGATGGTCTTGGCCGTTTCAATCTCTGCAGTCATAGGTGGAGGGTCAATGGCCGAAGTAGTGGCACTGCCTGAGGCCCCAGAAGCAGCTGGGGTAGTCTTCTTCATAAGAAGAGAGCCAAAGAAGGACTCTAGACCTCCTCCTCCATATGCCTTTACTGTTGCTTCCGCAGGCTGGCTTGCCTGAACAAGCTGTCGATCAAGACCGGTAGAAGATTCTGTAATGACCTGTGGGATTGTAGTTTGGCAAGACTCGAAAAATGTTAAGTAGACTCTTATAAAAGAGCATGCATATAAGTAGATATGTGGCTACCTTGTCAGGTGAAGGATATTGAACGGATGTCATTTTAGAAGAAGCACCCTCCGTAGCCATCATTTTCAAACATCTGGTATTTGGAGGGTCTGTAGAAGGGTAAGCGGGTAGTGGAGCTGGACTAGCTGCAGGTTCCTTCTGGAAATTATGAAGGTCATCTGTTAGAAAAAAACCGTCGAGTTGATACAGATGTTAACGAAGGGAGGTTCAAGCCAGATGTACCTTGACAGGTGGAGTTTCGAGAGGAATTCGGACAGGGTCTGCTTGATGGGTACTGCGAGCGCGCTTGAGAGGTTGAGGATTCAGTTCCTATGGAAAAGCTAACATGTAAGTACAAGGCCAGGAAAGGTATGGAAATTATATCATCAATTCATACGGCAAAAGTGGTCTGACCTTGTAGGTAGGAGCTTCGGGGGAAACCAAAGGTCTTTTATCGTATCCTCAAAGTCGAAAGAAGAGGGTTTCTCATCCTCATCGGTGCTATCAAAGAGCTGCAGAGCCACTGTTATTAGGTTCATTCCGAACATACACATGCCCCAATAAAGGTCTGATCTTTTTATATTTTCTTCATTCGACACGCTCCAACATTTTTTTATTTTTTTATTTTGGTGTGTTCAAGGCAAGATTTATGTTCTCCTCTATCCTAAGGGATTGGGGATGGGGTGGGTGAGGTTTGAACCTTCACCAAATGCATGGGAGTCAAGTTGCTTACCATTGGGTTACCACTCCACTTGCATGCTGGGACATGTTAGGGGGTAGAATGCAATTTATATCTTCAAACTGTTAATATGTTATCGTTTAAATGAATGCTTATGGTAGCCTTGTAATTTTCTTAGAACTTAATGTCTAGTTTGGTCTTTTATCTAATAGCCTATGTTAAGGGCTTTGGCCTAGATCTTTTAAGATTTAATTTGAATGAAAGAGCTTCAAGTGAGCAACCCCTTTTCTTGATCTTCCTCCATTAAAATCAAAGAATAGGTCAGGTCAAAGCCAACAGTTATGTCACAGAAACAAAGTTTTTGCTCGTAAATGAGTATTAAGATATGTACCTATAAAACATTCTCCCCTATTCAGTGTGTTCTCAACATGTATATACCGTAAGTTTTGAAACAATGTTTATCCGAGTGTCCATGTCCATGTCTCGTGCTTCCTAATTTTCATTCATAGCAATGTCCCTAATTTGGCTTTGTAGACACTAAAATTTCGGCATGACTTAATCACCGTTCGATCAATTGGGATAAATTGTCCTAATTAATTAAAGTCAAGATTGGTCAAAGCGCTCGAATAAATATTGGGCCCATCAAATTTCTACGGCTCAATACATTTGAAATACAGTGAAGACCAAAGTAAGTTGGGCTAACTTAATTAATCTATCGGATTAAAGAGTTGGGCTAGCTTGATTTGCCAAATGGGTTAAGGTATACAAGCCCAAAAGTGCAGGCCCATTTCAAATAAATCCTGAAAAAAGAGTCAAATAATAAATATATTATTTCTCTTTTAAATTAAAATCACTCCCTATAAAGAAATATAAAATCTTCTTACATAGGAAATGAAATAGAATCAATCAAGCCAATCAAGATCCAGTCAAGCCAATCAGATCAAATCAAGTCAATCAATCAAGCCAATCAAGATCCAATCAAGCCAATCAGATCAAATCAAGTCAATCAATCAAGCCAATCAGATCAAATCAAGTCAATCAAATCAAATCAAGCCAATGAAATTAAATTAATCAAGCCAATCAAAGATCTTATTATAAGATCTTGCCATACTTGGCTCTTCTCTCCTGGAGCCTATAAATAGAGGCTCATAAGAGGGAGAGAAGACACAACTTTTTGCTTGGCATTCTTCAGAGCTCTCAAGACTCTTCAAGAACTCAAGCATTCTTCAACATCCTGCAGAGAATCATCAAACACCGAAATCGTGTCGATTTCTTTGCAAGTCCACCACATCAAATCATTCAGCAACTCAAATCACTCAACAAACCAAAACTCTTGGAGATTTCAAGGATCAAACTCCAAAGTTCAAGTCATCTTCAAACTTTGTTCTTCGGTTCATTCAACTTGAAGATTCAAAGAAAGTTACTATTCAGGCGATTTAATAACAAGCATTCAAGCCGTTAAAACGCCAACAATTCCGGAGATCGAATCAGAGGATTTTGTTCTTTTCTTATTTAAAAAGCATTTATTAGAGGATTGTACCCCTTTCAATTCAAAAATCAATAAAAGTATTATTTTGTGCATCTTTTTCGTCTTCTTTATTGCAGGACACGAATTTGTGTGTTACAAATTTGGCACGCCCGGTGGGACCTCTCTACCTCTCATCTCTTTCTCCAAAATCAAGTTCTTCACAAATGGCTTCTAAGAAGATTCAAGTCGCTCCTATCAACAATGCTAGAAAGTACACCGCCGTTGCCAAGAACAGCGACAGCACTTCCTTCGGCGCCATGACACGCAGCAAGGCTAAGGCGACCGATATCGACGTGAATCAAGGAGCTGCGTCTAATGTTAATCCAACAAAGGTGTTGTACAACAAACGTCGAGGTAACGCCACACTCGCAGCAAAGATGAAGGAAGGAAAGGGCTCCAAAAAGCTTCCATCCAATTCCGAAAATTCTGTCTCTGCAAGTTTGTCACCTCTCCCAACTCCTTTGGTTTCTGATGCAAACTCTAGCACGGGTTCGCATTCAGGATCCTCTCCTTCTTCTCCGAAGCACTCAGAGTCGCCAATCCGTTCAGACGCGTCTCACTCCATGGCTATGCAGGTAATGACCACTGATGCTGCAACGGTGGAGGAGCAACTAGCTACTATGGCACGCGCCATCGAAAAGCTCACCAAGACCGTGGAAGATAAAGACCTCCAGATTGCGTCACTTATGAACAAGTTAGAGGCTCAGAACATGGAAGGAACTAGCCACGATGTTTCACATCCACCAGGTTTCACACCAAAAGGAGTCATAATTGCCGACCAATCTGGAAAGCTCATGATGGGTGACCAAACTGGAAAACTCAAGCAAACAGACGATGGGAATCATGTCTTATCGTCAAATCAAGGAGATGGTCGTAAGGTCAATCGCACAAGGGCAGTTGAAAGTGCTCAACCAACCTCAATCGCTTCGTTGTCTGTCCAACAACTCCAAGACATGATAGCAAGCACGATCAGAGCACAGTACGGAGGACCCCCACAAAGTGCGTTTATGTATTCAAAACCTTACACAAAGCGCATTGACTGCTTTAGGATGCCTGTTGGTTATCAGCCGCCTAAGTTTCAACAATTTGATGGGAAAGGAAACCCAAAGCAACACGTCGCCCACTTCGTCGAAACATGCAACAACGCTGGGACGGAGGGAGATCTACTTGTCAAACAATTCGTTCGTTCGCTCAAGGGAAATGCTTTTGAATGGTACACGGACTTAGAGCCAGAATCGATTGATTGTTGGGAACAGATGGAGCGAGAGTTCTTGAATCGTTTCTATAGCACTCGTCGCATTGTAAGTATGACGGAGCTAACCAGCACTAAGCAGTGGAAGGATGAACCTGTGGTTGACTACATCAACCGTTGGCGTGCCGTAAGCTTGGACTGTAGAGACCGACTCTCCGAACTCTCGGCCGTTGAGATGTGCATGAAGGGTATGCATTGGGGTCTCCTTTACATTCTTCAAGGGGTAAAGCCGCGGACTTTTGAAGAGTTGGCTACGCGTGCACACGACATGGAAATCAACATAGCAACTCACGGCGGAAACAATCCTCCCATTTTGGGAAATCCAAATGACAAGAAAGACGTGAAGAAAGGAGACAAGTCCTCCAAGAACACCACAAAAGATGCGATGGTGGTAAATACGGCTCCAGTAAAGATCACAGCGAGGGACAATAAAAAAGAGGTGAAAAAAGAATACCGCCCTGTAGAGAAAGACAAACGACTGACTCTAAAGGAATTACAAGAGAAGAAGTACCCGTTCCCCGACTCTAATGTGCCTGGCATGCTAGAAGACTTACTTGAAAAGAAAGTCATTCAACTACCTGAGTGCAAACGTCCCGAGGAAATAGGTCGCGTGAATGACCCAAAGTATTGTCAATATCATCGGATTGTAAGCCACCCTACTGAAAAGTGCTTCGTGTTGAAGGAACTGCTTATTGATCTAGCAAGCAAGAATAAAATCATTCTGGACCTTGACGATGCTGCGGAATCCAACCATACCACCACCATTGTTATGGGGTCGCGAGATTCTCCAACTTCTGGCTCTAAAGCAAAGGGAGAGCACGTAGCAATGCCGACCGAAGGGGCAATTGCGAGAACTCTCCAATTTGGCTCACTTGAACCTGTGATGGTTCAAGTCCTAAGCCAAGAAATATCAACTTCTTCTTGCGTAGACAAAAATCCGAGTGCAGAAATTGATGAAGGATGGATCGTCGTGACACGAAAGAAGTCATGCAAAAACAAGCTCAAAGCTAAACCAGTCTGTCCTACAAAAACCCAAGGAAAGAGGAATCATCACCAATATGCAAAGAGAAAGGGAGGAAGGAAGATGAAGGCCATGAAAGAGGTGTTAGAAGTTTGCGAACCTGTAGAGCAAAATCCTCTTGCCCCAATCACTTTACGAGATTTCTTCCCAAAAGGCTACTTCGAGGAGGACGAAGTCGAAGATGCCTACATGGTTTCGACAAGTGAAGAAATTGATGGCGACATCGAACAACCCCACGCGCTAAAAGTAGCAATGAACAAAGAAGAGGCTGACCTCCTTACAACTTTGAATGAAGCACCTCTACGGTTTAGCCTTCGCGAAGCATCGCAGCTCTCCCAATCAGCCAGGCTCGCACTCATTCAAGTTTTAGAAGACCCCATGGAGTACGAGTCTATAATCAATAAAGTTGGTACCACAGAGAACTCCACGACTTGTGCTTCTTGTTGTGCGACGATCACGTTCACCGATGAAGACTTGCAATTAGGTTCAAAACCGCACAATCGACCATTGTTTGTGTCGGGGTACATCAGAGAACAAAAGGTGGGTCGTATTCTTATCGATGGAGGCTCTGCAGTAAATATCATGCCAAATTTCATCATGAAGAAACTCGGAATCCCAATCGATGAGTTGGCCCGTAGTCGTTTGGTCATTCAAGGCTTCAACCAAGGAGGGCAGCGCGCAATTGGAATGATTCGTCTGAACCTCACCATCAATGAGCTTGTAGCAAGTACACTATTTCATGTCATTGATGCCAAAACCTCTTACAATCTGCTACTTGGGAGACCTTGGGTTCATGGAAATGGAGTAGTTGCGTCCACACTCCATCAATGCTTTAAATTCTATCAAGACGGGATAAAAACTGTAGTAGCAGACGACAAGCCATTCACCGAAGCTGATTCTCACTTTGCAGATGCAAAGTTTTACATGGAGTCCGTTACCGTTCTTGAAGTCATCCCGACTGAGGTTCCTTCCATGGGACAAGGAAGTTCAAAGAAAGAGAGACAAGCCACAACAACGCATTCACAAGAAAATGCAAGAAATTGTGAAGAACCACCAAGAATTGAATCTTCACGAGAGAGATCTTCATCTGAAGAAACGCAAGCTGCGGAAAAGAGCTTCAGATACATTCCAAAGTCGCGACGAAAGGAAGGACAATCACCGTTTGAAGAGGTCATCACCACTATAGAGAATCCAGCAAAATGCTCTCAACCTTTGTGCAAGGAAGATCTTCAAATGCTAAAGGGAGACCTAACAACACCTCTTCCGACCTTGGGACAACCTATCTCAACCAAGCCCCCATTGAAAGGGTTTGTTAAGTCTACACAAAGTCCTTTTCAACATTCCCCTCTTCCCGAAAAGAGAACTGACGGTTTTGATCCAAAGGCTTACAAGCTCTTGGCTAACTCGGGTTATGACTTCAACAATCCTACACCACTTGGAGAGTTAAGTCCTGAACTCACTGGTGAGAAGGTTCACGGCCTTAGTAAAGCACAAGAAGAATTAAGGCTGCAAGGATATAGAGTTAGCCCTCCAAAGACTGGTCTTGGGTTCACACCACCGAAGCCCATCCGCATATCCGCCAAAGGAAAAGGTAAGAAAGCAGATGTGCAACATATCACAGCGGAAGAGGTGAAAGAAGACGACAATGAACAAGTTGCTCCTCGAGTCTCTGTCTTTGACCGCATCGAAGCTCCCATACCTCGGACCTCTGTCTTCAACAGACTTGGTGTTACAAAAGAGACGTGCGAGGGGGCAACGTTGGAGCCAAAAAAGTCAATCTTTTCTCGACTTGGGAATAGAAGCGCATTATCGAGAGAGCACAATTCCGATAGAGAGGGAAAAAGCATCGAGCTAGATTCTGCTAAGGAAGATGAGGAGACTCGAAGCTCTATTCCTTCTCGTATGAAGCGGATAACATCACTCGAAGTCAATGCAGAAGGTCCACTCAAAGTTAAACGACGCACCATCGTACTAACTGGGCAGCCTAAGGGTAACAAAATAGCTGAAAAAGAAGAGGAGATGGAGTATACTACATCTTACCACGTGGCGGTTGAGGAACACTCAAGCTCGGATTCTGAAGATGACGATTTTCCCGAAGCTCCTCTCGAATTGGAAGATGGAGGGCAACCAACAGTTGACGACCTCAAAGAACTCAACCTTGGAACTCCCGACGAACCTCGACCAATCTTTGTGAGTGCACATCTAAGCCCAGAAGAGGAAAATGCATACTTCGACTTGTTGTTCGAGTATAGAGACGTCTTTGCTTGGACTTATAAAGAAATGCCAGGACTAAGCCCTAGAGTAGCTGTTCACCACTTGGGGATTAGACACGGTGCCCGTCCTATAAAGCAAGCTTGTCGGTATATCCGACCTGAGCAGATCCCCGTGATCGAAGAAGAGGTCAACAAACTAATCGAAGCTGGGTTCATACGTGAAGTAAAGTACCCACGATGGATTTCAAGCATGGTCCCAGTAGTGAAGAAAAATGGAAAGATTCGGATATGTGTCGACTTTCGAAATTTGAATGATGCATGCCCCAAAGACGACTTTCCTCTTCCTATCATGGAGTTAATGATAAATGCAACTACCGGCCACGAGGCATTGTCTTTTATGGATGGATGTTCCGGATACAACCAAATAAGGATGGCACCCGAAGATGAAGAAGCAACGGCCTTCCGTACCACAAAAGGAATTTTTTGTTACAAAGTAATGCCTTTCGGTCTCAAGAATGCTGGGGCCACTTATCAACGCGCCATGCAAAAGATTTTTGATGATATACTCCACAAGATCGTGGAGTGTTACGTGGACGACTTGGTTGTCAAGACCAAACAAAGAGAGGATCACCTGCAAGACCTTCGAGCAGTTTTCAATCGATTGAGGAAGTATGACTTGAAGATGAATCCTCTAAAATGTGCCTTTGGGGTTACATCTGGAAAATTTCTTGGTTTCATTGTCCGACATCGAGGCATTGAGGTCGATCAATCCAAAATTGATGCCATACAAAAGATGCCAGCACCGAAAAACATAAAGGAGCTCCGGAGCTTGCAAGGCCATTTGGCGTACATCCGTCGATTCATCTCAAACTTAGCAGGGCGTTGCCAACCTTTTAGTCGTCTGATGAAAAAAGATGCACCTTTCATTTGGGATCACGCTTGTCAAAATGCCTTTGAAAGTATCAAAACGTACTTACTCAATGCTCCAGTTTTAGGGGCTCCTATTTCTGGAAAACCACTGATACTTTACATAGCTGCCCAAGAGGAGTCACAGGGGGCAATGCTTGTGCAAAATGATGAGGAGAACAAAGAACTCTACTACCTGAGTCGAAGATTGACTGAAAATGAGCTCAAGTATTCACCTGTTGAAAAGATGTGCTTGGCACTTGTCTTCTCCTCGCAGAAGTTAAGGCATTACTTTCAAGCACACACAATTCATCTCGTGGCCAAAGCGGACCCGGTCAAGTATGTCATGTCCAAACCTATCCTCTCAGGACGCTTAGCAAGGTGGTCTCTCCTCTTTAATGAATTTGAGATCGTATACGTCCCACAAAAAGCACTAAAAGGGCAAGCATTAGCAAATTTCTTGGCGGATCATCCTATCCCAGCCGATTGGGAAATATCAGAAGAGTTCCCTGATGAAGATGTGCTATTTATTGAGGTTCTTCAGCCCTGGACGATGTTCTTTGACTGGGCTGCTAGATTGGAAGGGGCTGGAGCTGGCATCATCTTTGTCTCTCCACAAAAGCAAGTCCTACCTTATGCATTCATACTTAGCGAAAAATGTTCAAACAATGTCGCTGAGTATCAAGCTTTGATTCTTGGTCTCCAAATAGCTAATGAAATAAAGATTGTAGACCTCGAGATCTTCGAAGACTCCAAGCTAATAATTAACCAACTAAGCGGAGACTATGAAGTGAAGAAAGAAGACTTAGTCCCATATTTTCAATATGCAAGTCACTTGTTGAAAAATCTTGAAGGAGTGACACTTGAGCATGTGCCACGAAAGGAGAATCGCATGGCAGATGCACTAGCTAATCTAGCAACAACTTTGGTAGTGCAAAAAGGTGAGAATGTCAACGTCCATGTGTGCGAACAATGGATATTACCACAACTGTTGGACTGCCGCCTCGAAGAAGCAAATGCAATCACAGTCTTGCCCATTGAAGACAACGATTGGAGACAACCCCTGATTGACTACCTCCAACATGGAAAGCTTCCAAATGACCGTCGACATAGGGCAGAGATAAGACGACGAGCTCCTCGATTCATCTTTTTCAAAGATACTTTATTTCGTCGCTCATTCGAAGGTGTTTTTCTCCGCTGTCTTGGGAAAGAAGAATCCCAACAAGCAATGGAAGAATCCCACTCTGGGATCTGTGGGGCACATCAATCTGGTCCAAAATTTCACTTTCGAGTAAAACGGATGGGATACTACTGGCCCACTATGGTCAAGGATTGTCTGGATTACACGAAAAGGTGCCAACCCTGCCAATTCCATGCAAACTTTATCCATCAACCACCAGAACCATTGCACCCTACAGTTGCCTCGTGGCCATTTGATGCATGGGGGCTAGATGCCGTTGGACCACTAACCAAGTCTTCCGCCGGCCATTTGTACATTCTGGCTGCAACGGACTACTTCTCAAAATGGGCTGAAGCTATTCCGGTCAAGGAAGTCAAGAAGGAAACCGTTGTTGATTTCATCAAGTCAAATATCATCTTTCGGTATGGAGTGCCGCGTCACATCATCACGGACAGTGGAACACCCTTCGTCAATAAGCTAATGGATAAGCTTTGCGACAAGTTTGACTTCATGCAAAGAACCTCCTCAATGTATAATGCACCGGCTAATGGGCTCGCAGAAGCATTTAACAAAACATTAAGCAACCTCTTGAAGAAGGTGGTCGCAAAGTCTAAGCGAGATTGGCATGAAAGGATTGAGGAAGCTCTTTGGGCATACCGAACAACGTATAGGACCCCTACTCAAGCGACCCCATACTCTCTTGTGTACGGTGTTGAAGCTGTTCTTCCACTAGAGCGACAAATTCCATCACTGAGGATAGCCCTCCAAGAAGGCTTGACTGATGAAGAAAATGCAAAGCTTCGCCTCGCTGAGTTAGAAGCACTAGACGAGAAGAGATTGGAAGCGCAACAACAATTGGAATGCTACCAAGCTCGAATCTCTAAAGATTTCGACAAAAAAGTTAAGCCTCGCTCCTTTAAATTTGGAGACTTAGTGCTTGCACTGCGAAGACCCATCATCACTAATCGTCGAACCCGCAACAAATTCTTGTCAAAATGGGATGGTCCATATGTGGTGGTGGAAGTCTACAACAGCGGAGCGTACAAGATAGCTGATGAGCAAGGTTTCAGAATTGGTCCAATCAACGGAAAGTTCTTGAAGCGCTACTATCCTTGAGACCTCAAACTCCAAATCGCACGAGCCTAAACTGCATGATGCTCCTGGCCCGCATGAGCTAAAACTGTGTACGGCCCAAAAAAAAAAAAAAGGATTCTATCATGTTTGAACTACGTTTTGACTTGATCCCTTCCAAGGGTACGTAGGCAACTTGAGAATTTTCCTTGAGTACAGTCAATCCAAAAAAAAAAAAAAGAAAGAGCAAAATCTTGTTACTCCTGAAAGAGAACGAACTGTGAATGGATAAAGCATGAGAAGAGCTTTTATTTAAATAATAAAGTGATTGTCTTATACTAAGCATCATAAACGCAAGACATGATTTGCGGTGAAAATGAAACACTCATCCAACAGACTAAACAAGCCTAAAGAAAGAAACATATGACAAAAGCAAGCAAAATAAGAACTAAGGTAGCCATGCCAAATTCTGGATCTCGTCTCGCTCAGACTTCAGAAGTTGCTCCAGATTATTCGCTACTTCCATATCATCCTTCTCAATCACCTCAGCTGCCTCTAGAGTAGCACGTTCTGCTTGCAAATTTGCGATAACATGCTGATCCTGAGCTCTCTCTGCATCAATCTCATCAATTTATTTCTTGAGCTTATCTTCCTGCAAATCTAACAACTCTAGCTCCTTCAGCAATTTAGCTCTCTTTGGACCAATGCCATTCAATTCAAAGCTGAGTGCTTGAGCACGTTGCAATTTTTGGCCATCGAGAGCCAATGCATTGGTAAGACGTTGATCTACATCCGCCAGTCGTTGCACCTGCGCCTCCAAGGTCACCCCATTAGCAAAGCCAGATCTCATCGAAATATAGTTACCAACATTCTGTATGTGCTTCTCTATCTCGATTTGGAGCGGAGAATAATCCACTTGGAATTTCGAAAACTCATCATAAATCTTTTGTAACTTTGGCCTCAAAGATGCTAGCTTCTCAAGAGGGGTCTTGCGTAAAATACTCTTAATGCTGTTATCCAAAATCAAACAAGCGGCACGACGAGCGTCTACAATAGCACTTCCAGTATCATATGCAGTAACAGTCGATGGTGCAGCTAGACCCAACTTAGAAGGGTTGGATGAAAATGGAAGTCGGATTGTCCCAAATGCATGATTTGGTCGTTGTCGTAGTGCCAAATCAAAGGAAGATGGGCCGTGAACTGATTCTCCACTCATAGACTGCTCATCAAGGAGGATAAAGTTTTCATCCTTTGAGTTGTGTATAATATCACCTTCCTGCAACTAAAAAAAAAAAAAATTTGTTGGTGTTTGGAGATATAACACGCAAATATTGGTTGGAGTAAAAATAAATAAATAAATATCCTTACCTCAACTTGATTGGCCTGAATTGGTTGAGTGCCACTTGGAACACCTTCAAGAAGCTTGTCCACATCGTTAAATGAAACATTGACCCTTTCAGCAATGCCGCAGCCAGATTTCTTCTTAAGGTGGCGCCAATTGCGATCCTCACAACTGCTCCTTTCATCAGCTGTTTTGTTAAGAGGAACAACACTTTTAACCAAGTCGTGGTTTCCACCGTTCATCTGTATGGTAAGAAGGTCAGTACGTGGCTCAGCAGTAGCAAGTTTCTTGGCCTTCACCACTTGTTGCTTGGGGGAGGCAGGACGCTTACCCCTCGCAGAGTGCTTGGCCGAGCTTTGAAAATAATCTCCATAAACATAAGACCACCATTTTAGATATGCCTTGGTAATGGGAATGGCTCGACGGTCAGCACGGTTCGGCAACCTTAACTTGCTATGGGACTTTTCACGAACAAGGGACTCGAAATGCTTGACAATATTCTTTAAGCTGCAAATACGAATGTTGACGTTAAGTCTCCCTGGTACATCCTGAGTAAAGCCAAACTGTCGGCTGAATCTATGAGGGCTGTACGGTTCGATGACTTTAGTGGAACCACTCCGCAACGTCAGATATCCAGATCGAATGCTGATGAGGTACTCCATCTCCCAATCACTAAGCTGACCATCGTCAACCAATTCTTTGCTTTTGCCCTCTCGTTGTGCAAAACGATCCATAACCAAATCATCACACTTTCGGAATAGGTCGAGTGCTTCAGCCTCATCAAGCTGCTTCGCCACCCTTTCGCCACCATATCTAATCATCTTTGGTCTTTGAGTCGATGGTTGGGAGCCGCTGCTAAAATGGGTGCTGAAATACTCTCCTAGCCATGCATAAACATAATGGACAGGAAAGACAGCATCACACTTCCCAGGATTAGAAGATTTAGCAATATCATTTAATCCTCTATAAATACTCGCCAATACGGGAACAGCAAGGCAGAATCTTGTACCACGAGCCATCATGGCAGCAACTTTGAAAACCCCAAGTCTGATCAATTCGCAACTCCCAACAGGCAAAACAAATTTGCATAACCAACAAGCAAGAAAAGCTGCCAGATGAGTAACGTCCTTTTGTGTCTCTTTGACCCCCAAAATGGTGAAAACCTCTTCCTGCTTGGGTGTTCGCACTTGAGCTTCGCCAATGGTACCAGAAGGATTGTTAACATTGGCAGGTCGCTGGGTCTTGTTCCGAGAAGTCTTCCTCGATGACTTGGAATAGGAAATCTTCCCTTTGAACCAAAACTTCACCCAGGCATCAATCTTCACTTCACCTTTCTTTGAGTCCGTAAGAAGACGATGGTAGGCAAGGAAAAGGTAGCGACAATTCACCGGGAGATAGTATGTATTATCCTTATCAACGCCGATTAACTCATCTGCATGTGGAACGGCCTCATCATAAATTAAACCAGAAATTGGAAGCCCACCAAGTGCTCGCAAATCCCAAAGAGAAATGGACATCTCTCCCGCAGCAGTATGCAGAGTGTTGGTGGATGGACTCCATAATTCACAGAAATGTCGCATGACACTTCCGAGTCGATCGTATGAAAACAAAGAAGCGTATATGGCCTCATAAATCTTCGCCTTCTTCAACATTTGCTCATGACGACTCAATATGTCTTCTAGCCACTCCCAATACCCTTCGCAATATGAAGGATCAATGATCGCTTTAAAAGTGTTTCCCCAAACTGCTTCTTCGGTCTGGATCCTATGGCCAAGGAGGGAGAATGGAGTAGGTTGCTCTTCATCATGATGAGCTGACTGCAAGAGCAATGCTAGAGAATCAGACTTGCTTCCAATAACCTCGCAACTAGTCTCGATAGCCCACTGTGGAGGATGAAGCACATCACCTAGAGGGTCATACTGTAGAGCCCATGCACCAAGAAAAGCGGAATGAACAGTCAAGGTGGTCCCATTCTCAACTTTATCAGTAGAGTCATTAAGAATGGTCATGGAGCCTTCTTGGAAACTCTTGAAGCGAGCCATGCCTACAATGCAAAATAGAGTACAAAAAAGGAAAAGAGACTAAATAAACTTACAAGGAAAGCTCATGTTATTAGAAAGACATAATCAGCCTACGGCCACAGGACATGTTGAGGCGCCCGGATAACTAGGCAGAAGCTAGCCCACCAGGCACACTCTCCATGATGGTAAACATCCAACCCTCTCCAATTGGGGTGGAGAAGTGTCTAGATAACTAGTCAATGACTAGCCCACTAGGCGCATTCTCCGTTAAGTCAAACTAACCACCTATGGTCTATGGGTGTGGAGAAGTGTCTAGATAACTAGTCGAGGACTAGCCCACTAGGCGCATTCTTCGCTAAGTCAAACTAACCACCTATGGTTTGTGGGTGTGGAGAAGTGTCTAGATAACTAGTCGAGGACTAGCCCACTAGGCGCATTCTCCGTGAAGTCGAACTAACCACCTATGGTTTATGGGTGTGGTGAAGAAGTGTCTAGATAACTAGTCATGGACTAGCCCAATAGGCACATTCTCCATTAAGTCAAACTAACCACCTATGGTTTATGGGTGTGGTGAAGTGTCGAGATAACTAGTCGAGGACTAGCCCACTAGGCGCATTCTCCGTTAAGTCAAACTAACCACCTATGGTTTATGGGTGTGGAGAAGTGTCTAGATAACTAGTCGAGGACTAGCCCACTAGGCGCATTCTTCGCTAAGTCAAACTAACCACCTATGGTTTGTGGGTGTGGAGAAGTGTCTAGATAACTAGTCGAGGACTAGCCCACTAGGCGCATTCTCCGTTACAGCCAAAATGCTACGTATGCCAAAGAATTATGGAAAGCGAAGCAATTGTTGACAAATTCTTCAAACTTTGCAAACTTTGCTAAAAGTAATATACCTCGTTACTCTGTAGCAGGGGGGCCGCAAGTAAGGAATGTAGGGATGGCTTCGTGAACTGCTCATTCATGCAATCAAAGTCAAAAGCGTGAATAAATCTGTAGCAACATGCATGGGTATAATGTCTTGGGAAAAGTAGACAGATATCCCCCAAAAAAAAAAAAATGCATTGGGCATAATGATATCCATTCAGCAGTTTGCTCACCCAAAAGAAGAAGAGAGATTAACCAAAAAAAAATTACTCCACAAAAGAGTAGACAAGCTTCAAATAGATCAAGTTCGAGACGGATTTTGAATATCCCAGCGGCAATTTTGGTTCGATGTCGGAAGATACGTGTACATGCATGACCGTTAATGGTGCTGGCAAGATTCCCACAAAAAAAACAAGGTTCCACCAAATGTTGGGAGCAAACTATAAATTAAGGGGGCATGCTAGACTTTTACGTGGAAACCATGAAGAACCCTTCACGGCATTTTGACAATTTGCTGGTGACATTCACATGGAAGCAAAAAATAAATAAATAACTAAAAAGAGGAAAGAAGACAAAGACAGCTGCAGGCATTTTTTTTTGGTTTTTGGCCGGACATTCATGATGCAAAAGAGTATAAATTGACACATGTGAAGAGGTGGTGGAGAGCTTTACCCTCAAAGACCAAGTTCCTGCTTCTCTTAATTAACCCTTCTGAACAGCAATAGCAAGAAGACGAACAGAGCACGGCTACAGAAACGTGAAGGCAGTGCAAATACGGTGCAAGGTGTGAAGCTTTGTATGCCCAAAGGGTACAATTTATAGCAGCTAAGAAATCAAACTGCTAAGGAAATTGTTTGAATCCCTCCATTACAGAAACAATTGGTAGCTAGGGAAAGTCAATATTTGATTTTCTCGGCTCAAGGAAAATAAATCTGTGGTGGGTCTACGTTCTTACCTTTTGTGGGTGTATGCATGACTCAATCTCCCCTATTGAAAAAAGGCTGGATACAATTAAGCAGCTTTGGAAACTCAAATCAGTTGATTGGCAATTAAGAAATACATCATGGGTCTACTCCTTTCCTTGTGAGACTTGAATACTTACGTATATTTGAAAAAAATATATATATACTCCGTAATTAATAATAATCAAGGAATTCACCGTCTCTCGTTTTGGTATCCGAACCCTTCCCAAAGTTGTCAATCTTTTGAAAGCCAAATCCTCAAGATTGAGAATTCAAAACTCAAGAAGGATATTATTCCACCGAATTCCATTCTATTGTTAGCTGTTGCTTGGAATACAAAAGACAATTAAGTGAACTTGCCCAAGTTAACCAAATCCCCACGTTTTGATTTTCTCGCTTCACGATCTTTTCCTGTCGATGGACGTGCCCAAGTTAGTCTTGAACAGCCTATGTTTATGGAAATTCACGTGCCAGACGAAGATGAGAATGAAATTCACTCCTCGCCAAGTTTGATCCGGAGGGAAAATAAAATAAAATAAATGCCATTACCGACTGGTTTCACATTCATGGGCCGTGATTTATATGGGATGAGCAAACTTCCATGAACAATACTTAGATAATAAGGATATTCAAGCTACTTCAAGCCTCGCGCTCAACGCTAGCAAGCAAGCATCCGCCTGAGTCCTGAAGTGGGGGCAAATTTGTAGACACTAAAATTTCGGCATGACTTAATCACCGTTCGATCAATTGGGATAAATTGTCCTAATTAATTAAAGTCAAGATTGGTCAAAGCGCTCGAATAAATATTGGGCCCATCAAATTTCTACGGCTCAATACATTTGAAATACAGTGAAGACCAAAGTAAGTTGGGCTAACTTAATTAATCTATCGGATTAAAGAGTTGGGCTAGCTTGATTTGCCAAATGGGTTAAGGTATACAAGCCCAAAAGTGCAGGCCCATTTCAAATAAATCCTGAAAAAAGAGTCAAATAATAAATATATTATTTCTCTTTTAAATTAAAATCACTCCCTATAAAGAAATATAAAATCTTCTTACATAGGAAATGAAATAGAATCAATCAAGCCAATCAAGATCCAGTCAAGCCAATCAGATCAAATCAAGTCAATCAATCAAGCCAATCAAGATCCAATCAAGCCAATCAGATCAAATCAAGTCAATCAATCAAGCCAATCAGATCAAATCAAGTCAATCAAATCAAATCAAGCCAATCAAATTAAATCAATCAAGCCAATCAAAGATCTTATTATAAGATCTTGCCATACTTGGCTCTTCTCTCCTGGAGCCTATAGAAGACACAACTTTTTGCTTGGCATTCTTCAGAGCTCTCAAGACTCTTCAAAAACTCAAGCATTCTTCAACATCCTGCAGAGAATCATCAAACACCGAAATCGTGTCGATTTCTTTGCAAGTCCACCACATCAAATCATTCAGCAACTCAAATCACTCAACAAACCAAAACTCTTGGAGATTTCAAGGATCAAACTCCAAAGTTCAAGTCATCTTCAAACTTTGTTCTTCGGTTCATTCAACTTGAAGATTCAAAGAAAGTTACTATTCAGGCGATTTAACAACAAGCATTCAAGCCGTTAAAACGCCAACAATTCCGGAGATCGAATCAGAGGATTTTGTTCTTTTCTTGTTTAAAGAGCATTTATTAGAGGATTGTACCCCTTTCAATTCAAAAATCAATAAAAGTATTATTTTGTGCATCTTTTTCGTCTTCTTTATTGCAGGACACGAATTTGTGTGTTACAGGCTTGACGCCTTGAAAGGCTCAGTATTCGTGCTTCCTAATTTTCATCCATAGCAATGTCCCTAATTTGGCTTGACGCCTTGAAAAGGCTCAGTATCTGAGTCTCTCTCTCTCACACACGCACATGCACAGAAATAGTACGTACACACTCTCTCTCACACACACACATGCACAGAAATAGCACACAGCACAGGCTGAGTCATGTGTAAGGATTGATACACACGGTCTTGATTAACAAACCCACTAGTTAAAGTGGTAGGTCAGATCTGTATGAGCCACATAAACAAAAGAAGTTCAACAATACCGGGCCAGTTTGTTTGAATACGAACATCGAATTGGACTACAAATTCAAGGCTAAATGTTTAGTTAAAATCCTTGCGGTCCGAACTAAACAATCACAAGATACGCAATCTCACAAAATATGCAATGCACAAGACCACGTCATATTCAATACCTTTGTTATTCTTAATCTCGTCGCTATTAGTGCCTTTACTTAGTCCCGTCAAACAAACATGCAAAGTTAGGGATGCACACCGGCCAGTGAGCCCGCCCAACCCATCCCGCATTTGCAAGGTAGAGTTGAGATGTGTTGAGTTTCTTAGCCTATTTAATAAACGAGTTTCTTAGCCTATTTAATAAACGAGATTCTTAGCCTATTTAATAAACGAGATGGACTTGGGAATAGCCCTTGAATTCAAGTCCAACCTGGCTCGCCCATATTAATAGTTTTCATAAGCAAATTTTAAGATTCTAACCTAATATGTGTCCATAAATTATTAATGTTCGTGTTAAGATAAAGAATTTGTTAATATTTGTGTTAAAGATTAAGAATTTTAGCTATATATATATGGTTGTAAACCCTAATCTGTGATAGTGATGGATAATTAAACTTGTATTTTTTGCAGAATTTTAGCTAGATTAAATTTTTTTAGCTATATGTCTATGGTTGTAAACCCCAATTTGTGATGGTGATGGTGATGGATAATTAAACTTATGTTTTTTGCAGAATGTTAGCTATACGTATACGACGCATGAGAAAAATAAATGGGCAAGTTGAACCGGACTGAAAAATGAAACTTTAATCGGAGCAGACTTGAAAAAATGTCGCGTCATGCCTTGTCAAGTTAGAAACCCTAGGGCACGGGCACTCTGGACTCCCGAGAAATCGAGCAGTGAAAATGATACGACTGATCTTCCTGAACACGTGTATGTATATGTATGCGAACACGTGTATGTATAATTGCGTATTCGGGGAGGGGGGAGAAAGAGAGAGGGAGGAGCATACTCCGCTCTGTACCGGGGAAAGCCGCCCCCAGATTGTATCGGGATCTTCTTCCTCGTCCTCCATCTCTTCTTTGACGGAGGAGCTGTGAAGATCCGCCTCCACTTCCGCCATTTTTGTAATCGATCGAACCTCTCTCTGTTTACTGAAGTTCGCTCGAGTCGTGAAGCAACCACAAGACGTCTCTCTCTCTCTCTCTCTCGCCGTTTTTGTACATCGGCTGACAAATTCGGGTGCTGAACCGGTCCCGGATACACGGATTCGGAAATGACGTGCATTTGCTAAGATTTTTCTTGGGAAATGATATTGCCACACCCTTTTTTGTTATTGTCAGGTGCAAAAATATACTTGCAGGGTGTGGCAATAACAAAAAAGGGTGTGGCAAAATCACTAGCCTTTTTCTTTCCAAAATGAAAAAATGAAAACCACCCCCCATTTCTTTTACAAATAATTTTAGTTATGGGCCAAGAGATTATAGGCATCATTTCGCTAACTAAAATAATTAATTAAAGGTAATATATTATGAGAGAATGATTTATCCCGTAAAATTAAAAATAAATACTTAAAAAATAAGAATTTTAGCGAAACGTGGCCCAAATGGAATTGATGAGGAGTTAGATTAAGAGCCAATTTGAGTTATTGACAAATTTATCTTTATAAATGCATCGTTAAGTCTGTCTACACAGATAAATAGTGCACAGATTATGCACAGATCAAATTGTGGGGCCCATCACGGGTCCCACACAAATGATCTGAGCCGTTCATCCAATGTAAAATATTTTTTCAAGGGTTTCCATAAAAAATTAGCTCAATCCAATACCTATAAGTGCTTGATTCAATTATCTAATTTTTAATGATTCAAAAATCTGAATGAAAAGTTAGATGAATAGATCGAGCATCTATAGGTATCGTATTGAGCTGATTTTTCGGGAAGACCCTTGAAAAAATGTTTTACATTTAATGAACGGCTCGAATCATTTGTGTGAGACCCATGATGGGCCCCACAATAAAATATGTGCACTATTATCTGTGTAGTTAGCACTATTGGTTTTAGAAGTAACAGACACATACAGTGCCTTGATATCGAATTGGGGGAGCCTGTTGTGCACTTGTGCACAGCATGCGTGTTGTGCATGATCCGATGGCTCGGATCGTGCACCCAACAACCCGGATCTCATCTCGGCAATGAATGGCTCTCAATCGTTCATTGCCGAGATAAGATCCGAACCATTGGATGCACGATTTCGGCAATGGATGGCTCTCAGTCGTTCATTGCTCAGATCGTGCACAACACGCATGTTGTGCACTAGTGGAATTTTGATTATCTTCAACACGATTTACTCTGGAGAAAGAATATATAAATCTATCAAGTACTTCTAGCAACAGCATCAAATTTGTATGTTTCAACGAGGAACTTGGATCCTCTTTTTTCATAGGAACTACCTCATACCTTTCATCAACGAATAGTTCTACATCATAAATTGGCGGTTTACTCTAATTCACAACTAGATCTGAAATGACTTTGGATGTGACAGGCCACCGAACTTTAGCCTTCTCCATGAAGGAGTACGAATTCAGTGGGTAGTAGTGAGGTTGATTACCAACGATCAAGGTGGCCCTCTTGACCAACCCTTCATGTGCATCCTCAATTTGTTGAAACCATACCCCTAGTTGTGCACCCCGTGCAGCCTCATCACCTTCATTCACATCTTCAGCAACAACATAACGATCATCACGAACTCCTTGTCGCGCCATAATCCGGAATTGAGCGCAAGCCTTGATACCAACTGATGCAGGGAAGCGTGTTGAAAAAGATCGGGCGACATGAACGCGACAAGTCTTCATTAAATCTCTTTAGTCTGAGAATACCCAAGAATAAAGGCAACAATAATTGGTTGATTCACACAGAATACCCAAAAGTTGGCATAAAAGAGAACACTCTTTATAATTTTATTAATCATCAAAAACTGAATAGCACTAAAGCTTACAACTCAATTTATAGTAGGAGAAACCCCACACACTAGGAAATAAAGAAAAAGGAAACTATAAAATTAGAATCGAGCTATTCTTCTTGACCAAGTAATTCACTAATTAAATTAAATTGAAAAACTAAATACTCAAGAAATAAAATTGCAAGACCCCCTAACAAAATAACTATAAAA
This sequence comes from Rhododendron griersonianum, assembly GCA_018127125.1. Classification (NCBI taxonomy): domain Eukaryota; kingdom Viridiplantae; phylum Streptophyta; class Magnoliopsida; order Ericales; family Ericaceae; genus Rhododendron; species Rhododendron griersonianum. The sequence continues at coordinate 29,586,915 of CM030798.1, forward strand.
AATAAGAAAAATTTAATATTTTATTATTAAATAATATAATCTTTTCATTCTGCGTCGGCTTTTCAGTATAGGATTGAGATTGATCATCTTCAGAAGCATTTCTACCTGCTTCTGCGTTCCCCCGCTTCTTGCTAGACTCCTTAGTCTCCTTCACAGGTCTTTTACGCTTCCTGGGCTCTTCTGATTTTGGAATCTTTTTTTTCGGAGCAACTTTCTTTTTCGATTTTCTTTCATCTTCTATCTCCTCACTTTCGCAAGAATCAGAACTTCCTTCACTGTAGATTTTCTTTGATGCTTTGCTATCAGATTTTTCAGCAGAAGTTTCCTTCGTCACACTTGCAAGTTCAGAAACTATCGGGGATTTTAATACCTGAGACAACAAATTAAATGAGCACATGCTCATTTTCCTAGCCAACTCAACCAGAAATGGCACAACCTGAAGTTTTGCTCACCTTTTCTACTTGTTCAGTTATAAACTTCTTGAAGGGAAAAAGAGTGTCCTTATCAAGCTCAAGATCTTCCTCCAAAAGTCGCCGAAATCCAGCCATTGTAACAGTACTGAGGAAAGAGAAGGAAAAAAAATGCTGAATACTTGTTTCATTTACCTGAACCTAAAGAAGCTTATAGGAACTTTTCATGCAAAGGAAATGCACCACTATCCACTAGTACTTGGTAAACGAAGAAGATGGATATGGTGGTACTGTACAGTACCGTTGAAGTGAAACTAAAGGACCCACGGCGGCGGCAGCAACAACAACAATAACCACCACAACACAATAGTAACGATGCTAACAACCAAAAGTCATATTATTGGTGGACAGGTAACCATATCAAAGAATGATTACATACTCGGAATTAGCTATGAGGTAAGAAACTCTTTTCTTAATGGCCTCTTTCATGGTGCTCTCAGTAGGAACTTCTTTCTTTTCAACCCTTTGAGCTTCCTTGGTTTGGACTTTGGTTTTCTTATTTCCTGTTAGAAGGCCCATTACCGGTGAGTCTTCCATTTTTTCTTCATCTTCAGAGCTGGGTACCTTCACATCTTCCTTTAATTGCTCTTTTTCAAGTGACTCTGCCACTTCACCTTTACCTGTATCAACATTTTTCTCCACTGTCTCAGCTGAACTCTTAGAGCCATTCTCACCATCACCACCAATCAGGCACTAGAATTAGATCAAGAAAAACATTAATTAAGTCTCTTCTAATTTTCATAAAGATGGTGAACTAAATATTAGAACTAGCTATTGTCCATTAGAACAACCAGAGAACTCATAAATTTCATATTTTGCTGCATCAACTATCGAAGGACAAAAAAGATAAGATCTGAACAAATATCCTCACAGGCTTCAACTTCCTGAAACATGAAGGACCCAAAAGAAATGAAATTAAGAGCAAATTTCTAAAGTGACATAAGATTCATATACTCTCTTTTTTTCCAATAACTACCTGATCATACAATAGAAGGCATAAAGAGAGTGCCACTAGAGTATTAGATAAGGACAGGAAAAAAAAAGGCCCTAATACACATCCGTGTGTGTCCTATATATCTACCGACTGAGAAATTGGTCGAGGGAAGGATTATTCACTCCCGTGTCCGAACTATACAAGCTACTCCCTCCGTTCCTATTTGTTAGCTCCTAAATACTTACAATTTAGTGTGTGTTCATTATATCTTCTATGGCGTCTTATACCTGTTACTAAATTTCCTGATTTCTTCTCAATCGACAGGGATGAACAAATTGATAGAACAAAATTTGATGTTTGCTAGAATGTGGGTATTTCGTGAAGTGGAGTTTGGTTCCTTGCCGTGTTTCAGGACTTCTTTGGAAGCAAACATAGTAATATAGGATGAAATGGAATGGAATTGAAGACTTAATAAAAGAGACTTTTACTAAATCTCCAAGTAGAAGCACAGAATCGACAGGGTATGGCCTAATCGACAGAGTACAATTTACTTAACAGTTACTCATACTCCTAGAAAAGAAAAGATAAAAGGCCTGTTGGCGTTGTTTGTGTGTCCCTGAAACTGCTACTAACTTGTACTTAAATAAGCCTCCTTCAATTTGAATTCGAATTCTCCCTCCAATATGGCAGTTATTCCTTCATATCATGCCTTTGAACAACTCCCACGATCAGTGAAGCAAATAACTTCCACGTTGTGGAACTGCTCTATGTATGACTAAGCAAAACTGCCCCCTTGATCGCGTGGATAACTGCATACGTCTTCTTTTAACACCTGTAAGTGAACCGTCAAAAGAAACAAGTTCAATAATGCTTAGTTGTTAACGGAAATATACCACATATTGGCCAATCGACAGGAGGGTAACGCTCAAAACCTTGTCATGGTTTTATTTTACTTAATCGAGTTTGCTTAACTTAAACCCATAATATTAAGGTAAACCAGAGTCACCTTTCAATTTCCAATAATATCATTCCTTTTCATGCCACGTGTCACTCAATCGACGGGTAAAAAGAAAATCACAATTTATGGAGCAAACAATACCTATTCTGATAGATATGATATATTATTTAGTTGTGTCTACGAGTTCATAATAGATACCTGCGCGGCTATGCAAAGAAAATGTTTTCCGTATTTAACATGTCCCTACGTACCCGTGTTCTAAATTTTTGGACAATTTATGCATCCCTGTGAACGTATTGTCTCAAACCTACGTCCCATGTAGGATACATGCTTCTTAGTGCACATCTGAGGGAAATTTGTACGACAGATCTGATGAGCAAAATTTAGATTTTACATTCTTTGTTACTCTTCATTTTTCTTCATGCGAAGGGTAGGTTTTAGCCCCACAGCTCTTTGTATTTAAGCAACGATTCCAGCGTTAATTCAAGTCCGCTACCAATGCTTGAGTTTCAATTCCCGACCCAACCACATCAAATGCCAAATATGACGGACTTAAGTTGTAAGCAAGTATTAGAACACTTGATGTATTCATAATGGGATATCTTAGTAGCCATTGGGCTACAAACTCTTAAAGAATTGACTCAAGTTTCAGTAGCATACAGCATAATATCCAATAGACAAAATCAACCTTTAGACAAAGGCGAAAAATAGCATACACAGAAACATGTTGAACTTATAAAATCTATTGATTATAACAAATAAAAAAGAAATGCAGACAACAAGTTAACTCAAAGGAAGTACCTCTAACAAACATTGCTTAATAAATCTCTTATGTACATCCAATGCATATTTCTCAAGTCCCAAGTCCTCCTCTAACAACCTCCGAAAACCTTCAAAAGTCAAGGAACTGAACCCAGAAACAGACCAAAATACAAAAAGTAATCAGTCTACTACTGAAGGAGTTAGAACTTTCACTCCATAAACTAATGATTGGTTAAAACATAGTAGCAAATTAAATAAGCACGTTCAAATGAAAGAAACAGGACAATTTTATGCAGAAAAACAAGGTGCGCATATTACAATAATCCATATACTATAGCAACAAATGCAAAAGGATAATGCAATACAAAAGATCAGGGAACCCAAAAACACAGATCTAGAAGATAAACAACAGTATTTGATATACAAATCAAATTCAGTAGCAAAGAAAGTTGGAAACAAGAAAGCTTATAAATGGATAATAATTGAACAAACACCAACAGCGTTGGACGATGGCCAAAGTTTCGCCAAGGCTTTCCACAGACAAAGCAAGTCATTGGAAAAGAAAGGGAATTAAAAAGAAAAAGAAAAATAGAGCACGGTATCCTACAAAGAATAAACTTAAGGGAAAAAAGATAACAAGAAAGGAGGCTCTATGAAGCAGAACCCCCTATAAATTCTTTCTATCCTTTCCATGACGCAGAAGAGTTGCACACTCCGCAGGAATATCTAGTTCCACAACTGCAGCTTGAGCAGGAGAGATGCCTAGAGGTCGATCAAATAAAGAGGCATAGGGCTTGTAGCATATGCATACATACTTTTAATGTGGAAGGATCTATTATGGCACTGACCTACCAATTTTCAACAAAATTCAGACCGATATTTTCGGGTTTCACATTATCCCATTTTCCTCCTCTAATTATCATCCTAGATTATCATTCTAGATGGCTGTTTTCTACAGTCATCACGTATCTGTGTTTGACATGTATGGGACACACACACTCTGAACACATGCCAGACACGCACCGATACAAGTCTGACATCATTTATCAGCATTCGCATTCGACACACGAGGACATTAATAGGAGGAATTTTAAAATTGGGCACTATCAAAGTTGCCAATGGATGCTTCCTGCTTTAAATACAACTTGGCTATGACGTCGATTGACATTTTCAAAAAGTTTAATGTGCAAAACTGAAATTCTTTATTGTTAGCCAAGGAAAATGACTCGTGGTAAGGACAAGATAGACTTTGACCAGACGTGCTCGGAATCTTCTTTCTTTCTTTTTTTATCCGGGGGAAGTTATGGCTCCTTCACCTCGTAAACTCGGTAGCTCACTTTCACTTTGTTCGCTCCTCACTTCTGTTCAATTATAAATAAAGAACCTGTTTGACGGAGATTTGTAGCATCATTCAAGTAAATACAGATTTAAGATTGTAGAAACATGAGCTTGTGCTGTGATAGACGCAACGTGTTTGCTTATACTATGCACACATAAACAAATGCATATTCGACGCATCCGTTTCCTAATTTTTTTTGACAAATGTTGTATCCGAGTCGCATGCACCAAGGGCTAATAAATCAACCGAACAATCCAAACAATTGATTGTTCAAGCTTGGTTTGAAAACTTAACGAGCTTTAAGAATATATTTAAACTTGGCTTGTTCATGAAACGAGCTGATCTCAAACAAGCTTTAATCGAGTTGACCAAAACCGATCTCGAATAGCTTGAAATTTTTAAACATCATAAGTCGATTGAGCCAAGCAATAGTTTGTTAGCCCGAGATGATGCAACTATCCGTGCTTCCTAACCTTTTTATTCCTAGCATTGTCCCTATTCGGGGTGAACAACTCAGTCACAGAGTCAATTATGCTCCCTCTCTCTCTCTCTCTCTCTCTAGCACACAGCAGAGGCTGCGTTACACCTACGGATAGAAACAGCCCCTCGATTAACCTAACCAGTAACCACTGCTTGTACTATTAGGTTCCATCTGTATCAGCCTCGTAAACAAAAGAAGTTCAAAACTTCCGTAGTAACATAAAACCTAATCGCAGAGAGAGAGAGAGAGGGGGATGAAGTAGGGAGCGTACTGGGCAAGCTGTTTGAAATGGGGAACGCGAGAGCGCATGGCGTGCTGTATCTGGAACAAGTCGTCGGAGAAGAACAAGTCCATAATTGAAATACTATTATTTCTGCTTAATTATGGGTCATGCGGCATCTACATATTTATAGACTCAAACCGAAAAGGAAATGCAAGTAAAGGAAATTACTTAATGACGTAAATTTCCTTACTCAGAGCTAAAATTAAAATTAAGCAACCAAATAACACAAATATGGAATTAAAAATAAAATCCTAAACACTCGGCCGCCTCCTTCGTCTCTCGTTTGAAAGTCTGAAACCTAGTTTTACTTAACTTTTTCTACAAGTTAACATTTTGTCCTTAAAATAAGAACAAAATGTTATATATATATATATATATATATATATATATATATATATATATATATATTTTTTTTTTTTTTTTTTTTGCGGATCAAAAAAAAATGTTATTTTTTTGAAAAAATAAGTAGAACCGGTATATGTGTCCTGAATGGACGGATTCAGATTCAGATTGAGAATGATGTAAAAGTAAGAAATAAATATTTGCCTTATTATTATTGAATCAGAGTATGCAACTTTATACAAGAGATTTCCTACAATTGTGCTAATCTATTCTAGGCAATCTAAATATAATCGGAATCTAAAGATTTTACTGCAAATACAATACAATCTATCCCATGAATATCGGGATATCATTGATCTTCTCAACACTCCCCCTCAAGTTGGAGAGTGAATGTCAAGAACTCCCAACTTGCGTATCATGACTGAGAAAGCTTCCTTTCCCAATGGCTTCGTGAACACATCTGCAAGCTGACTTGTTGAAGCAACGTATTTGGTTACAACCGAACCGTCTTGTATTTTGTCTTGAATAAAATGGCAATCCATCTCTATGTGCCTGGTTCTTTCATGGAAAACAGGATTAGCTGCTATGTGCAAGGCTGCCTTGTTATCACAATATAACAATGCCGGTTTCGAATGTAATATCCGCAAATCTTTCAACAATGAGTGTAACCAAGATAATTCGCAACATGTTCCTGTCATGGCTCTATATTCGGCTTCGGCTGAGGAAAGAGATACAGTTTTTTGCCTTTTTGTCTGCCAGGAAACAAGAGAAGATCCCCAAAAAACACAATAACCTGTGGTTGATCTACGAGATGTTGGACAACCAGCCCAATCCGAATCAGAAAAGGCTCGCAAAGATAAATCATTCTGAGAAGAGAAAAATAAACCTTGTCCTGGACTACCTTTCAAATAACGCAACACACGCAAGGCAGCTTCCATATGTGGTTTGCGCGGTGCATGCATGAATCTACTTAACACATGTACCGAATAAGTGATATCCGGCCGGGTAATAGTCAAATAAATTAGGCGTCCAACAAGCCGCCTATACTGAGATGGATCTTTAAGCAATTCACCTATATCTGAGAGCTTCATGTTTTGCTCCATGGGAAAGTTCACAGGTTTAGCACCCAAAAATCCACCATCCTTCAGAATTTCCAAAGTGTATTTTCGTTGTGAGATGAAAATACCTCTTTTTGATCGAGAGACTTCAATGCCCAGAAAATACTTCAAATCACCCAAATCTTTAATCCGGAAACGACTATGCAGAAATTGCTTAAGAGTAAATATGGCAGTGAGGTCATTACCCGTAATAAGAATATCGTCAACGTATATCAACAAAGCTGTAAAAGATTTGCCTTTCCGACATGTAAACAACGAGTAATCTGCTTTGGATTGAACAAATCCAGCAGCTTGGATAACTGTAGAAAACTTAGCAAACCATTGACGAGAGGCTTGCTTTAAACCATATAAAGATTTATTGAGGCGACACACCAAGTTCTCCCCCTGTCGCTGAAGACCAGGAGGCAAAGACATATAAATTTCTTCATGGAGATCACCATGCAGAAAAGCATTATGAACATCAAGTTGGTGAAGAGACCAATTCTGGGCAGCTGCCAAAGCTAAGAGACAACGAACAATAATCATTTTAGCAGTGGGAGAAAAAGTATCATGAAAATCGATACCTTCCAACTGGGTGTAACCTTTCGCAACCAAGCGAGCTTTGTAACGCTCAATAGTGCCATCCGAGTGACGTTTTATTTTATAAACCCAACGACAACCAATAGGCTTCTTGCCAGGAGGGAGGGAAGTGAGAGACCAAGTGTGATTCGCTTCTAAAGCGGCCAATTCAGATTGCATGGCGGCTTGCCAGTGGGAATTAGAAGCTGCTTCGGTATAAGAGGTAGGCTCAATATCCTGACTAATAGTAGCAACAAAGGAGCGATGTTGTGGGGAGTAACGATGATAAGAGATAAAATTGCAAAGAGGAAATCGCGTACCTTTTTGGGAACCAAACGACGAAGGCAACAATGGTTCGGGAGACGTCACTTGGTTGCAAACATAATCGCGTAGAGCCGGAGGAGGGACATAAGGACCTTGAGAACGGCGGAGGGCTGGTGCGGAAGGAGGACTGGAGGGAGGGGACTGAATAGGTTGGGCTTGTTCTACAAGTGCTGGGGAAGGGACCGGTTCTGGTGTTGGCATTTGTTGGGCAGTGGGAAGAGGTCCTGAAGGGGCAAGATCAGGCACAAAATGAGGAAGTACTGGTGCTGAATTTGGGGCAGTGGATGGAGTGGACTCATAAGGAAAAATATTTTCATGAAAAATAACATCACAGCTAGTGAAGACTTTGTGGGTGGTAAGGTCATAGAGCTTGTAAGCTTTTTGGCCAACCGGGTAACCAAGAAAAACACAACGTTTGGCTCGAGGAGCGAATTTATGAGGAATATGCACATCAGTAGCATATGCAAGACACCCAAAAACTCTAAGATGAGAATAAGTAGGAACCTTTCCATAAAGCTGTTCAAAAGGAGTTTGTCGAGAAAGAAGTGATGTGGGCAAACGATTAATGAGGTGAACGGCTGTGAGAACACATTCCGCCCAAAAACGTAAGGGTAGATTGCTTTGGAAGCGAAGGGCTCGAGCTGACGCAAGAATATGACCATGTTTGCGCTCTACAACCCCATTTTGTTGAGGAGTATAAACACAAGAAGTTTGATAAGTGGTGCCTTTTTGTTTATAAAATTCCCTCATGGCAAAGAACTCCCTTCCATTGTCAACCCGAATGTTGGCTATAGAGGCATTGAATTGTGTTTGGACAAAAGTGAAAAAATTGGCAAGTAGATGTTGTGTTTCACTTTTGTGATGCATAAAAAATACCCATGTGAACCTAGAATAGTCATCCACAATAGTCAAAAAATATCTAGCACCAGAAAGAGAGCCAATTTTATAAGGACCCCAAATATCACTATGAATTAATTCAAAAGGTCTAACGGACGAAATTGAACTAGAAGAAAATGGAAGCCGTTTCTGTTTCGCAAGTGCACAAACATCACAAGCTTTATTTGACTTGAAAGGAAAATGTAACAAATTTTTGGCCATAAAATCTAATCTAGAGGAAGATAAATGCCCCAATCGGCGATGCCATAAGTCGGTGGATGAAGTGTCCTGAAAATGGGATGGACGGTTAGCAATGGCTGCAACTGATTGGATTTTATTTTTTGGTTTCTCCGATGCCAACGCAACCAAGTAGTAAAGTCCGTCTCGTTGTTTACCCAAACCAATCGTCGTCCTCGTCGTCAAGTCCTGCAAAATACACCAATGAGGAAAAAAAGTTACAGAACAATTGAGATCTCTTGTAACTCGACCCACAGACATTAAATCCACCTTAAAAGATGGTACAGCAAGCACATTACTCAAAGAAATAGTTGAATTCAAGGGTAAAGTGCCAGTAGAAGTAATTGGAGCCCGTTCTCCACTTGGCATAATGACTGGTGGCAAAAAGGTGTTCGCACGACTGTTGACGAGTAAAGTCGGAGATGAAGTAATGTGATCAGTAGCACCACTATCAATAATTAAGTGATGGGAACGCAACAATGCTCGTGACAAACCTAAAGAAGTTCCAGCAGCATTAGCCGTAGGAGTAGCAGATTGTGATGTTGTCCCCTTGCTATTCATGATAGATAATATTTGTTGGATTTGCATATCAGAAAGCCCATCCCTCACCGATTGTATTTCCTGCATTGTTGGACCTGTCACGCCCTCAATTTTCAACACAAATAATTAAACCATTTCAATAAACGATCCTCGCATTAAGTAAATAATACCCCAAAAGAGAGTTCCCACCTGTTCAATTACAAATCAAGTCCCCAAGTTTAAAAGAAATACAACCTTGGCACTCCGGCCCATACTAATCTAATTACAAGTACGGAACGTTTAGATTATTACAAACCGTTACCAAAAGATAGTACAAGTGCAAGATTAGTTACAGAGCCATCTTTAATCAAAAGGAGTCATTACAAAGATGGTTACGTAACTAAGATATATTTAGCTTCCAAAAGGGGTCTTCATACCACTATGCTTGAAACATGCTTGCTACTGACCGGCGTTTAAACCTGAAAAGAAGGATTTTGTTGAGCTACTAGAGCCCAGTAGGAAATTCACTACAAAATCTATATGTAATAAGATGGCAAGCATGAATGCGATGATTTGAATTAACTAACACGGTCCAAACAATGCACGTCAATATCTTTTCAAGTAATATGCCAAATCCCACACACATTCACACACACACGCGCACACTCGACCTCCAACTTATTTCCACCCCTTGCGAGTTGTGTTTCCACCCCTTGCGTCACATTATAACCCACCCCTTGCGATTCTAGTGTCTCCACCCCTTGCGTCACGATATACTCCATATTCATCTCACAACAACGACTCTATTATCACCACAATCAAAATCGGTGCCTCATCCACATTTAACGCACGCTGACATTATCAAATACGTTACAACAAGCTCATGAACCATAACAATCAAGACTATTATGTCCATCTTCAATGGAATATGCAATCACCAAGCCACATTCACTCTATTCAACAATAAAGTAGCATTCAAACACCCAAAGCATACTTAGTCAACTTAGAACATGTAGAGAATGAGAGAAATCCCTACCAAAGTGGATTTTGAGCAAAACCCTAGGTCTATCGAGAGCCAAACACTTGAATCCTTCAAAAACAAGCCTCACCCGAGCTTGGGTACAAGATCTAGAGTGAATAAAGTCCATAAACACGAAGAACAAACAAAGATCAACCAATAATTGAGAGGAGAGAGAGAAAAACGTGGGTAAGCCTCTAGGAGTGAGAACAAGTACATAGAACTCACCCTTGGTTCACCAAATGCAAGAATCTTGTGATTTTGAGGAAGAAAACCCTTGGATCTTGAAGATTTGAACTTGAAATCAAGGATCTTGGGTGAGATTGGAGTTGGGTAGGTGAGAGGGGGGTGTTTCCAAGTGTTTTTCGTGGGTTTGGAGTGAGAAATGACAAAAAAGAGGTATTTATAGTGGTCCAAAAAGCGTGCTGAAAAAAGTGCAGAAAACAGAGCATGTACCGGTACGGGAAAAAGCTGTACCGGTTCATGAACCTTCAAACTGTCAGAAAGCACAACTTCTGGACACCATGTACCGGTACGGGGAAAAGCTGTACCGGTTCATGAAGGGCAGAAAAAAGAAATTTTTTCCACGGACACCGTAACAAACCCGACTTGGTACCAACACTTCCAAACATCAATACAACATCAAAACTAACATTTTACCATCCTCCGAGAGTCTGATACACATCCGGATACGTATCTCCGTACACCCCACAACGTACGAGCGATTTTACTAACAATACAACTACTTAACGAAATAATCGATTTCCGAAATTAAAACATAATTGCGAGTCTCTACAGGACCCTCCTTGACATTGTTAACTGAAGGCTGGTTGTTGTTCTTGCGTTTATAGCGGTTGCCTCCTTGATTGGACTTGTTTGATGCATGTTTTGGGTGTCCTGGCGGATACCCATTCAACTTCTAACATGTTTCTCGCACATGATGGTCTTGATCACAGTAAGAGCAGTGTAACGGTTTTCGATAAGATGAGTTGGAATGAGAAGAAGAACCTTGTCCATGTCGAGCAGCCAAGGCTGCTATTTCATCCCTTTGAAAAACCATGGCTGCCGTCTCCGTTGTCTCACGTGCGGCGCCCAAGCTTCGCTGCTTCTCTTCTTGCACAACGGAAGAGTAAGCCCTTGTAACATCAGGTAGCGGATTCATCAATAAGATCTGCCCTCGAATTCCCTTGTAGGACTCATTGAGTCCCATAAGAAATTGCATCAATCTGCGTCGCTTATGGTTAGCCCCACAAGAGCAAACAGTGTCATTATAGGAGCCCAGTTCATCCCATAATCCTTTCAGCCTTGTGTAGTAGGCCGCAACAGTCATCTGATCTTGAGTGAGACAAGCGATGTCCCTCTCAATTTGGAAAATGCGAGGGGCATTGCTTTGAGAAAAACGATCCCGAAGGTCTTTCCATACCTCCTGGGCAGTGGTTGAATATATAACGCTGTCTGCAAGATCCGGTGTGAGTGAATTGAGGATCCAGGAGAGGATCATATCGTTGCATCTTTTCCACGATGCATAGTCATCTGGTTTGGTCTTGGCAGGAGGTGCTGTGATGGTACCATCTACAAAACCCAACTTGGATTTGGCGTTCAAAGAGATGGTCATGGCTCTACACCAGGTAGAATAATTATCTCCATTGAGAGGCTTGGAAACAAGCACCATTCCGGGATGGTCTGAATGGTGGATAAAATAAGGATTGGCGGCATCTGACTTGCCTCCAGTCGAAGATTGCTCGTTCACCATGATGATGGGAAACGTAAAAAGGCAGAAGAAAAAAAGAAGGGCAGAGAGCTAGCTAGGGTTTCGTTCCCTGCTCTGATACCATGTAAAAGTAAGAAATAAATATTTGCCTTATTATTATTGAATCAGAGTATGCAACTTTATACAAGAGATTTCCTACAATTGTGCTAATCTATTCTAGGCAATCTAAATATAATCGGAATCTAAAGATTTTACTGCAAATACAATACAATCTATCCCATGAATATCGGGATATCATTGATCTTCTCAACAAATGATGTGTGAGTACTATTTGTTACTCCTATCATAGGAGTCCTGTCCTATGGTAAATGTTTTTTTTTTTTTTCTTTCTTGATTTTTCTATCCTATGGTACAAGTTGCAAGTACTATACTCGACAATTGAAAGGAAAAAAGAAGAAGTTAACATCATTATTTTTATGGGCAAGAACACATTCAAATAATCAGAACCACTCTCTTTCAATACATATTTTTAATATTTTCAAAAAAAAGGGTACAGATTTTAATAAATTTTCGCATCATTTTCTCTAAGATTGTTACTCCCTCCAACCCAACTTTTTTAGAGAATATAATAATTACACCTAAAAACATTTACCCTTTTAACTTTTTTAAAATTTACTTTATTTGAAAAAAGCAAGGGCAAAAAGGATATTTAGTTCATTAAAAAGTCAAATAGCAAATATTTTGGGACATGAAAAAGTCTACAAGCCATGTCATCCTCTCATAATACATCACCTTTAATTCAAAAAATAAGTACTTATTTTAGTTCATGGAACACACCCTAGTGCTCTCATCTTTCTATCTACCTATTTATCTTTCACTTATTACCTAAAAAACTCTCTTAAAATTATTATCAGACAACCCTATTTTTTACTGAAATATTTGTTAATTGAATTACATAAGCAATATTTGATTGATCCCTACACTCAGGCCCCGTTCCGCTAAGGTTCTTATTTTCTAAGTATAGAAAAATAGATACTCCTATAAATTAAAGGATCTGGAGGGTTTCTCCGTAGAGAGTCTCTTACCGATTAGGTTAATGGAGATGTGTTTATATAGGCATAAGAGGTAGAATTCTATTAGGATTAAGTCGCTTGGACTTAGGGGTGTGGATCTCATGGTTTCCTTAGGAATTAGGAGTCCCATGGGATTTGGAGTTTTTGGAGTTATCCCCTTGGGGATTGGGGCGGTGTAGGAGAGTCCTGACACGCTTAGGAATCCTGATTGGAATGTATAATCCTGGGATCCATAGTAATCGGGTGTGATTATCAAAAAAAAAAAAATAGTAATCGGGTGTAGCTGAGTGCTCTCAGTCTGAGTAAACTAGTTATCCGAGCTGGTTATTGACCGAGAGTAGGTATATATGGTCGGTGGTTAATTTTATACTTATCAGTACTTATTTTAGGTAGTGGACAAGGGTCATTTGAAATATACATGGTGTGAAACCTACACTTGTTGTAAGGATGGAATAAATTTTTTTGATACGCATTTTTTTTGGTATCCCTAAAATTTATCAAATTAAGTTCTACACTTTCCCCTTCCCAAAAAACTACTAGTAGTTTTGCTTTCTGCTATATAAACGTAAAATTCTCGTTTTTATAGTAGAAAAATAAGTATTTATTTTTTGAATTGAAGATTATGTATTGGAAAAAATTAACCTGTCTCATAAAACGAGAAATAAATACTTAAAAAATAAAACCTTAGCAGAACGGAGCTCTTCTAGTATGTGAGACAAAAATCAAATCAATTTCATACATTATTGATTCATGGTATGCTTTTAATACGGAGTAACTCTTACGTTGGAAACGAAAGATATTGGAGTTTACTTGCATAAAAAAATTCTAACGACCAGATGGTGAATAACAATTTATTCCTATGGAACATCTAGGAATAGGTATACTTAACCAGAAATATCGGAAAATTCTTTGTGGAGTCCAAAGGAAAAAAAAAAAAGAAGATCCAATGGGTCCAATTTTATCTCTATCGAATTTGAATAAGTTTAATTTACGTGCAGAAGATGAAAGTTAATGTAAATGGCTGAAAATATACAAGCATACCAGTACACAAGAAATGTGAATTAAAATTCTACTTACTATTTCTAAAAAAAAAGTTTTGAACGATTCTGTTTGTATTCTTTATTTATGTTGTGCATACCGATACTCTGGACTATCAACGAAAGAAGCATGGTAATATGCACAGAAATTAAATTGAATCTCTAGGCCTGCCCTCTCTCCCTGATGCTATTTGACTTTGATTAGTGGACATGATTCCGCAACAAAACAGGTATATGAAAACCACTATTTCAATGGTATTTGCACTCTCTGATGCTATTTGGCTTTGATTAGTGGGCCTAGTTCCGCAGCAAAACAAGTACAAGGGGGCCACTGTTTCTGTGTTTTTCCACCTAAAAATAACACAAAAATACTTTATTCCACCCAAAGATAACAACAATAACACCAACAATCTTCCAAACAAAAACATAAGTAACATATCATGCGAGGCAAGAAAAAAAGACACAAAAGATTATGGAGAAAAGGAAGAACTGAAGAAGAAGAAGAAAAGAACATAAGAGGAAGAGGAGAAGGCTAAGAGAGAGATGTTTCTTAGATTCTAGTAATTACACCAGGCATAATTCTAACATGTTAGAAGATGAAATGTGGCAACTCTCAAGAGTCTGCCAACAAAAGCTTCTGCTTTACTTGTCCGATTACCTGATATTGAAAAACCATATCCACAATGGCAAAACAAAATTAACTGTTCTGTTGCATGCTGCCAAATCTTGACATAAGGTTCATCCAGGCCTTCTCGATATCAGCCAGCTCAGCCTCTAGCTTGCTCTTGGTGAAAGATAACGAGTGTACTTCCATCTTCTCGTATGTACTGTGATGGACCTCCATGGTCTGGTAGAGCATTTCCTTTTGTGAGGAGAGATCTTTCAGATTGTCATCAAGTTGAGAAAGCCTGAGTTGAAGCATAGAAATCTGATCCTTAACGGCTTTCTTCTCTGCCTGAGCATCCTCTTCCTCTATCTTCAGTTTCCGGTAGCATTCTAGCTCTTCCTTAAATTTGGCACTAAGAACATCAGCTCGCCGGAGTTGCTTATTAACCTCAGCCTTGCTTTGCTTAGTAGAAGTATAAGTCTGGCTGAGGCTGGGAAAGGCAATCTTGAACAGCAGCAAGGCGGGCTGGAGATCATGGCCCAAGGCTTGTGACCTGACAAGGGTGTTTAGGGATTTTTTAAAGGTATCTAAAGATTCTGAACTATCAAGGATACCGGGAAATGACAGATGGAGGAGGGATCTGAAGGTGGTCTTGGCCGTTTCAATCTCCGCAGTCATAGGTGGAGGGTCAATGGCCAAAGTAGCACTGCCTGAGGCCCCAGAAGCAGCTGGGGTAGTCGTCTTCATAATAAGAGAGCCAAAGAAGGACTCTAGACCTTCTCCTCCATCTGCCTTTACAGTTGCTTCCGGAGTCTGGCTTGCCTGAACAAGCTGTCGATCAATCCCGGTAGAAGATTTTGTAATGACCTGTGGGATTGTAGTCTGGCAAGACTCGAAAAATGTTAAAGTAGACTCTTATAAAGAGCATGCATATAAGTAGATATGTGGCTACCTTGTCAGGTGAAGGATATTGAAAGGAGGTCATTTTAGAAGAAGCACCCTCTGTAACCATCATTTTCAAACATCTGGTATTTGGAGGGTCTGTAGAAGGGAGAGCGAGCAGTGGAACTGGACTAGCTGCAGGTTCCTTCTGGAAATTAGGAAGGTCATCTGTTAGAAGTAACCGCTGAGGTGATACAGATGTTAACGAAGGGAGGTTCAAGCCAGATGTACCTCAACAGGTGGAGTTTCGAGAAGAATTCGCACAGGGTCTGCTTGATGGGAACTGCGAGCGCGCTTGAGAGGTTGAGGATTCAGTTCCTATGGAAAAGCTAACATGTAAGTACAAGGCCAGGAAAGGTATGGAAATTATATCATCAATTCATATGTCAAAAGAGGTCTGACCTTGCAGGTAGGAGCTTCGGGGAAAAGGTCTTTCATCGTATCCTCAAAGTCGAAAGAAACGGGTTTCTCAGCCTCATTGATGCTGTAGCTGCTATCAAAGAGCTGCAGAGCCACTGTTATCAGGTTCGTTCTGAAATACGCATGCCCCAATATAGGTATGATCTTTTTATATTTTCTTCATTCGATACACTCCAACAATTTTATTTATTTTTTTGTGTGTTCAAGGCAAGGAATCTGTTCAAATCTATCCTAGGGGATTGGGGATGGGGTGGGTGAGGTTTGAACCTTCACCAAATGCATGGGAGTCAAGTTGCTTGCCATTGGGTTGCCACTCCACTTGCATGCTGGGACATGTTAGGGGGTAGAATGCAATTTAAAATTCGTAAGGGTCAAAATTTCTGTTGATGCTCACTTCTTTATACTATTTTGGGATTTTATTTTTTTATATCTTCAAACTGTTAATATGTTATCATTTAAATTAATGTTCTGGTAGTCTTGTAATTTTCTTAGAACCTAATGTCTAGTTTGGTCTTTTATCTAATAGCCTATGTAAAGGGCTTTGGCCTAGATCTTTTAAGGATTAATTTAAATGAGAAGTTTCAAGTGAGCAACCCCTTTTCTTGATCAAAGCCAACAATTATGTAGTATTTGCTTGTAAACGAGTACTCCCTCCGTCCCATAATGTTTGGCATTTTTAGGAATGCGTGCCATTTTTAAGTTGCATATATCTTTCAATCCATAATGGTTTAGGCGATTTTTTGAACTTTGTTTAATTAGACACAAATTAAATTCTATCAAACAAGATCCATATTGCTTATAAAAAATATTATGGGTTAAAAGATATAGTTAATTTTTTCATAAGGTTGGAATAGTGAAAATGCCAAACTTTATGGGACGGAGGGAGTATAAGATATGTACCTATAAAACATTCCCCCCCTATTCAGCGTGTTCTCAACATTCTATACCGTAATTTTGAAACAATATTTTTCCAAGTGTCCGTGTCTCGTGCTTCCTAATTTTCATTCATACCAATGTCCCTAACTTGGCATGAAGCCTCGAAATAGCACATAGCACAGGCTGAGTCATGTGTAAGGATTGATACACAGTCTTGATTAACCAACCCACTAGTTGAAGCGATTGGTCTGATCTGTATCAGCCACATAAACAAAAGAAGTTCAACACTACCGAGCCAGTTTGTATGACCGAATATGAACATCGAATTGGACTACATGTTCAAGGCTAAATGTTTAGTTAAAATCCTTGCGGTCACTAAACAATCAAAAGATATGCAATCTCACAAAATATGCAATGCACAATACCACGTCATATTCAATAACGCCGTTATTCTTAATCTCGTCGCCATTAGTGCCTTTACTTAGTCCTGTCAAACAAACATGCAGAGTCAGGGATGCACACCAGCCCGTGAGCCCACCCAACCCAGCCCGCATTTGCAAGGTATGGGATCAATATTTAGGCCCATAGAGTTGAGCTGTGTTGAGTTTCTTAGCCTATTTAAGAAATGAGATGGACTTGGGAATAGCCCTTGAAGTCAAGTCCAACCTGGCTCGCCCATATAAATAGTTTGCATAAGCAAATTTTAAGATCCTAACCTAATATGTGTTCATAACTTCAAATTGTTAATATCGTGTTAAGATTAAGAATTTTAGCTATACGTATGTGGTTGTAAACCCTAATTTGTGATGGTGATGGATAATTAAACGTATATTTGTTGCAGAATTTTAGCTATACGTATATGGCGCATGAGAAAAATAAATGGGCAAGTTGGCCCGGACGGAAAAATTAAACTTTAATTGGACCGAGCTTGAAAAAATGTCGCGCCATGCCGTGTCAAGTCCTGTCATTTAAATTATTTCGGTAGACGTGTGAAAAGTTAAATGGTTCTCCATGTCCTTATTGAGTTATGAGTCCAATCCGTATTCATATCGTTGAATTTTGGTATTATCAATCCGCATTCATATCGTTGAATTTTGGTATTATCAAGCCTGTTTTATTCGTATATGTGCCAAAGGGATAATGACCAACTGCTCCTGCTTTTCAAGTTCATAGCCCACTAAGTCCTTGTCCTATAAGTGCAATGCCTCATAGGTCTCGTGGGGTGTAATTTTACATTTTTACCCCGATTTAAATAGCTTTTCTACGTTTGCTACCCTTATTACTTCCAGTTCAAGTAAGACACTCGAGTTGAACTACAATCGAGAATCAAGATTGCTTCAAAGCTAGCGAGATTGCATCAAGAGATTAGCGAGAGACGGCTGATCTGTGTAGCACGGAGACGGATACGGACACGGGACACGACAATTCTAAAAAAATGGAGATGCGGACACGATGGGGGACACGCCACGTGTATAAATCTATAAAAATAAATAAATATATATATATAATTTTTTTTATACACCATTGTATATGAATAATTTCACAAATTGTTTAATTTTCTTTCAAAGGCATAATTACAGTTTAACCCAAATATTTTAAATAATTTCATATTAACCCTCCAAAATTAAAAATATTACATTTTGACCCCGGGCGTGTCCCCAGTCGTGTCCCCCGCGTGTCCCTATCAAAAAATTATTATTATTATTGGACACACCATGTGGCGTGTCCAATACGTGTCCCCGCCATGTCCTCGTGTCCAATACGTGGACACGGCGCCCTTTTGGAGTGTCAGTGCTTCATAGTTGGTGATTACATTCGAGTTGAAATACGACCGAGAATCGACATTGCTTCGAGAGATTAGCGAGCGATTGATTTGATTGGTGATTCTTAGCTATTGATTTGTGATTACCTCTGCTTCTTCTCGACTTTTTATGGTAGGTTTTTTGATTCGAGAGATTAGCGAGATTGATTCGTTCGGTGTTTTTTATTGTTTGCTTTTGCTCTTGTTTTAGATTTCTTGTAATCAATAGTAACGTGCTTTGATTTTGTCTTTGAATTAGTTTTTTGTTGATTATTTGTAGAATGCACGTATGTGAAGATTTTCATGTGGTTATGTGATATACTCCATCCGTCCCAAAAATGTTAGACCTTTTTGGGATAGTGTGCAATTTTCATTTGTCTATATCTTTCAATATGAATGTTAAAAAATATGCAATATGAATCTTGTTTGATAGATTTTAATTAGTTCTATTAAACAAAGTTTTCAAAATCACATAAAATTTTATAAATCAAAAGATATAAGCAATCTAAAATGGCACCCAGTCAGAACAGGTCTAACATTTTGGGACGGGGGGAGTACTATTTGTGGTTAATTAATGCTATTAATTAACAGTGATAACAGTCTGATTACATTTTGCAGAGTGCAGTTAAGTTAGATACCTTTTTTGCAGTGCTCATGTGATATACTATTCATTAACAATGTAGAAGCATGGGGTGTGGTTTCGTATGATAAGATTTTGTATCGAAATGGATGGGGCCATTGTTCAGAATATATATTTTTAAACAGTGAAACATAATTGACATTCTAACTTGGCATTTCTCTTACCTTTTCTAGTCCTTTAACAAATCCCTTTCCAAATTTTCAATCCAAATACAATATAAGGAGACACACTACAGAGAAACACAGTGAAACACAATTGACATTCTAAGTTGTGTCAAAGAGAATTAACAATAGTGTTTTTAGAGAGAAACACCGTGAATACTGACATTAACAATCAATGGTGCTTAACATAACAATTAAAGAATTTTGTAGTTGGTTTGAGTGTATTACTTGATCACCCGGAAGTTGATTCAGTTGTTTGAAATCCTTGAGCCTATTCCGAAGGTCTGAAATATTCCATTTCAACAATCTAGGAACTGCATCTATATTCTTTTCTTCTAGGAGTTTAGTGTGCTCACAAAGCCAAAACTGCAGAAAGAAATTTTAAAGTCAGAATACAAGTGACGTGATTTTTACTCAGAATTGTGTCGAGTTATGTTTTAATTACCGGTAATAGCACGGAACATCCTTTCAGTTCTCTGAGCTCTTTATGATTTTTGTGAATGGACTTCAGCAGGTAATTTGTAATAGCTCCTGCCCAGTCATATTCCTTAACATTTTCCAGATCTTCCATGTAATGAACGTAGGACCAATTGACTGTTGTTCCAGTTGTGGAGAAAAGCAACGTGACACAAAGGAACAAGCAGAGCAGTCTTGCAACATCATCAATATCTTGTTGCTTATTGCTAGTTTTGAGCTCTTTGATCTTTTCCTTCATTGTCGTCGTTGATAACCTTGGCTCTTTAATTTGCAATCTCCTAGCTAATGCAGTTCTTTCTTTGTTCATGTTTGTTTCCGCCATCACTTTATTTCCACAGGAAATACCAAAAATCAACTTGACATGATCCTTTGTGAGCTTTACGTTCTTGTCACCCAATGTAAAACTTCTGGTACCTTCTTCATACGACTGTATAATTTTCACAACCACTTCATCGAACTTTCTACAATGATCACTTACCAACTTCTTATTCATAATAGCTTCAATCAATAACCAGAATGGCGTTTTCTTGAGAGAAACTATATGTTTGGCACTGAGTTTGGTATCTCCGAGCAATCTAATCATAGCTTGCAAGTTCGACCTATTCACGGATGCTTGTTGAATGTATTCTTTTTCAGCCAATTTTTTTGTCCTTTTTCTCACTGGTTGTGATCGGGTCCTCAATGCTGCTGCTTCTTCTTCTTCCATTGCTAATTCTTCTTCTTCTTCTTCCATGTTGGTTGCTAATTGTTTTCCAGATCTCGCTCTAAGTTCATACTGAGTTCGTATAGCCACTCTTGCTCTAGACTTTTGTGGAATTTTCATCTTAATGGATGGAACTGATATTGTCTCAATTGGCTTGTTTGCTTGAGTAGTCACTCTTTGTTCTGCAGGGTTGGTGTCAACTGATGGAGCAGAAATTATATCGAGTGGCATGTCTGGCTGTGTAACCCTTGTTTGCCTCAACTCATGTACACTTGTTTGTGTTGCAAGGTTTGTCTCAATTGATTGAGTTGATTTTATTTCGACTGGTGGAGTTCCGATCTCAACAGATAGACCTGAAATTGTCTCAATTGGCTTCTTTGCTTGACTAGTCACTCTTTGTTGTGCAGGTTTTGTGTCAACTGATGGAGCTGGTGACTCGGGTTGTGTATCTATTGTTTCTGATGGTTTCAATTTTCTCCCTTTTCTTGCCCTTTCTGTTTAGTTTTAAAAGACATCTTGTGATAACAAAATTGATAGTGGTGAACATAAAATAACTCACGGATAAAAAAAAAACCAGAAAATAACTCAGGTAACAGGTAACAGTCTGTAAAGTTATTCACCTTGTTTGGTTGAGCATTTTGAGAGTAACTTTTACTCTCGGCACAGTTTTCAATAAATTTCTCTCTCTATCTCTCTCCACTCATTACCACTCAACTCTCAAAAATAACTTTCTAAAAGTTCAACCAAACAAGGTGATTAAGAATGAAACACAATTAAAGCCTTAAGTTCACTTAAAGTGCACTGTTAATTATTATCAGTGAAACACAATTAACACTTACTTCTTTCAAACACGATGTGCTGCAATTAACAGCTAGTTAATAGTCTACATAGTTGATAGTTAACTATATAGCTTTTCACACAATTAACCGTGGTTGGAGTTAACAGTGTTACTAATTAAGTATGTTTATATTCTACAAACGTAGTTAATTAATAGTGTACATGCAAAATAATTCATAATGAAACACAATTAATAGTGTAAGTTTTGTCAAGAAAACAACGGCTACATTGATATTCTACACGCATAATTCATAGTCTACAAAATTAACAGTGAAACAATCAATCTAATGGTGTTTAGTGTGCTCATAAAGCCAAAACAGAGGTCTCTAGAAACAGAGGTCTTGCAAAAAAATCTACATCTAAGCAATTACAGAAGTTAGATTTTCAAAATTTTCGAACCGTGTTTCAAATACGTACTTTTTTGCCCCATTGTGCTCAATCGAATGGTCTGAGTGATTGAATCGTGTTTTGAATGTTCGAATGGTTGGAAGAAAAGTCTGCTATCGGATGCCATCGTCTTCTTGTATGCGATCGTCTTCTCTCTCGTGTCGAGTTTACTATCGCGTGTGTAGATCCGATGCCGAAGGGTAATTTTGGAACAAATTAATGGACAGGACTTAGTGTGCTATGGGCTCCTCCTAAAATTAGTGAACAGGACCTATTGTCAGAGCTGGCCCTGACTTTTCAAGGCTTAAAGCAAAAATTAAAAATGAGGCATTTTTGTTGGACTAGGGTAAAAAAAGTTAGGGCGGCCCCTGAAATTCAAAATTTTGGGAGGCCTAAAGCGGCCGCAACACAAGCTTTAGCTCAGGACCGACTTGTCCACTCACGTAGGACCGGCCCGGAAGAAGCCCAAAAGTAAACGACACAAACGTCTAACATCGGGTTAGGTTTGATCCGTCAACCCCCACCCCTACATCCAACCTCAATACAACATAGAGAAAAAGAGAGATAGAAACCCTAGGGCACGGGCACTCTGGACTCTCAAGAAATCGAGCAGTGAAAATGAAACGACTGATCTTCCTGAACACGTGTATGCATGCAAAGCGTATAATTGCGTATTCGGGGAAGAGAGAGAGAGAGAGAGCGAGAGGAGTATACTCCACCTTGTACCAGGGAAAACCCCAAGATTGTGTCGGGCTCTTCTTCCTCCTCCATCTCTTCTTTGACGGTGGAGCTGTGTGGATCCGCCTCCTCTTCCGCCATTTTTGTAATCGATCGAACCTCTCTCTGTTTACTGAAGTGAGCTCCAGTCGTGATGAAGGGACCCCAAGACGTCTCTCTCTCTCTCTCTCACTCTCGCCGATTTTGTACATCGGCTAACAAATTCGGGTGCTGAACCGGTCCCGGTCCGGGATTCGGAAATGACGTGCATTTGCTAGGATTTTTCTTTCCATTTTTTTTGTTTGGAACTCAGGCTCCCCTTGTTTCAAAGTAAAAATTATTTTTTCATGTAAAATAATTTTGTAAAAAATTAAAGTTTCTTTTCTATTTTCCTGTGTATGATTGATAGTTGTAAAATGATATATATATATATATGTATGTATGTAATATGTTGGTATTACATACAAAATTTTGTCGTATTTGATGAGAAAGCGCGGGGTTAGGTCATAGGTGGATAAAATTGGAGCTATAAGGGCTCAGGAAAGGAAAGTAACGTAATTATTTGTCGAGCAGCGAAGCCAAATTCCAAAAATGACTTTACATTTTCAAGAAAAAAATATTTTCAGCCATATGAAGTAAGATGTTTTCCTGGTAAAATATTTTTCTGTTTTTTGCACAATCAAACACCAAAAATAAGTAGTAAAACATTTTCCAGAAAAATATTTTACGTCGAAACAAATGGAGCCTTAGGAAAGTGATGAAAAGTGAGGGAAGGAAAATGAGAGGAAAAATTCACTACTCACAAAACTAGAATTCGTATTTTTTCTCCTCTCTCTCCAATCCAAACAATTGGAGGGAAATTTTTTTAACTTTTCTTTTTTTTCTCACTTTCCTAAGTTCCAATCGGAGTAAAAGATAAAAATAAAAAATAAAAAACATTCTTGACTCCCCTTCCCGAAAAATATTAATTTCACCATTCTTTTTCAAAAAAATGAAATGTAACGAACACCCCCCATTTCTATTTACAAATAATTTTAGTTATTGGCCAAGATATTAAATGAGATTGATGAGCAGTTGGTTCAGAGCTAATTTGAGTTACTGATCGACAAGTTTGTCTTTATAAATGCATGGTTTTAGAAGTAACAGACAGCATGCATAAGAGTAAGAAAAGGGTGAGATCTTGAGCCTGGACATCATCGTTGAGATGTCCTCTCACCGTTAACCAAATTTTAGGCTGTTATTCATGGCGGCGAGCTCAAGAAATTCGATCTTTATTTCAGGTACTTGGAGTATACAATGTTTTCCAAATCTCGTGAGTTTTTTTCTTCATTATTCCCGTCTCTTAACCTTTATGATATTGTGCTTTCTATTGATTTCATGTTCTATTACCGGATTCAATGAACACAAATATTCCAAAATCAAACCATGTACTTCTCGTTCACTACTCGTGTTTTTCTACCAGAAAATAACACAAAGTTAGATTCCACCCAAATGTAACAAAAACAATATTCCCTTGGCACCAAAGAACACAATAGGATTCATCAGGTGAAAGTCTTTTCAAACATAAACACAAGTAACATTGCAGAAGTAGAAAAGAACACATGAGGAAGAGTAAAAGGCCAAGAGAGATGTTTCTTACATTCTTGTAATTACACCGGGCATAATTCTAACGTGTTAGATACTGACACTTGGTGACTCTCTAGAGTCTGCCAACAAAAGCTGTGTTAGATACGACACTTGGTGACTCTCTAGAGTCTGCCAACAAAAGCTTCTATTTTACTTGTATGATTATCTGATATCGAAATACCATATCCGTAGGTTCTGTTACAGGCTGCCAAATCTAGACCTAAAGTTCACCCACAACTTCTCGGTGTCAGCCAGCTCAGCCTCTAGCTTACTCTTAGTGCAATATAACGACGGCAGCTCTCCTTCCAGCTTCTCGTATGCAATGCGTTCGTCTTTCATAGTCTGGTAAAGGACTTCCTTTTCTGAGGAGAGATCAGTCAGCTTGTCATCAAGTTGAGAAAGCCTAAGTTGAAGCATAGAAATCTGATCCTTGACAGCTTTCTTCTTTGCCTGCACATCCTCTTCGTTTGTCTTCAGTTTTTGGTAGCATACTACCCCTTGGTTAAGTTTGGCAGTATGAATATCAGCTTGCCGCAGTCGGTTATCGACCTTAAACTTGCTTTGCCTAGTCGAATCATAAGTCTGGCTGAGACTGGGGAAGGCGTGCTCGAACAGCTGCAAGGCTTGGTGAAGATCATGGCCCAAGCCCTGTGACCTGACAAGGGTGCTGAGAGTCTCAGCAAAGGTCTCTGACTTGCAAATGATATCTCGGAATGAGAGATGCAGTAGGCATCTGAAGGTGTTCTTCGCTAGTTCGATCTCCTTAGTTGTGGGTGGAGGGTCGATGGCAGGTGTAGTGGCACGGCCTGAGGCCTCAGAAGGAGCCAAGCGAGTCTTCTTTACAAGAGAGAGGAAAAATGAGTCTGGATCTTCTTGTTTGGTGTCTACAGTGGCTTCCAGAGGAGGGCTTGGCTTAACAGGCTCTTGCCCGGGCCCAATGGGAGAGTTTGTACAGACCTCTGGAACTTTAGTCTGGATAGACTGGAGGAATGTTAAGTAAATTATAATAAAAGTGGATGGGTAAGTAGTAGATAAGTGGTTACCTTGTTCACATATTGGGGGGAAGAATATGGAACTGAGGCCTTTACAACAGAAGAGAAACAGACGGGGTTGACATCCTTTTTGGCCGTCAATTTTAAGCTTCTGGACTTCGGAGGGTCTGTAGAAGGGCTAATGGGAGCTGGAGCTGGGCTAGCTGCGGGTTCCTTCTGCAAATTCGGAAGGAATGTGTTGAGAAGTAATCGCCAAGGTAATACAAACATTACAAAGGCAGGCTCAAACCATATATACCTTGACTGGTGGATTCTCGAGAGGAGTTTGGACAGGGTCTGCTGACTCTGCCTTACAGGAATGCCAAGCACGCTTCAGAGATTGAGGATTCAAATCCTATGAAAAAGCTAACATGTAAGTAAAGGACAGGAAAGGCATGGATATAATTGTGTACGTCTGTGCATGTATTATCACGGAAAAGGACAGAAGCGGTCTGACCAGGCAGGTAGGAGATTGGGGGGGGAAGTCTTTCATCTTCTTGTTCAAAGGAGGGGGCTTCCCATCCTCAAACTGCTGTTCCTGCTTGCAAAGTGCTGTTTGAGCCACTGTTTTCAGGTTCAGCCAGCAGAAAAGAAGGCCCAAACAAGAATCAAACGGGTCATTAACTATGCAACATGGACTCAGGCGTCTGAGCGTGCCCGAGTCAGAGTCATTATATTTTGATGATCACGGACACCTTACATTGCTACATTTCATACGTCTTCAACATTTCCTTTTTTTTTTAGGCCAACTGACGTTACCAAAGAATAAGGAATTTTTTAACGGATTTCATGCATAACCATAGACTGCACTCACTTAATTAAGCATATCTGATGGTGCAAAAATAAGTAACCATGTGAAGCCATAAATTCCATACCATTACTCATGTCAAGTGCCCATGTCTGGACATGGGTACTTCACAAATATGAAGAGTCTCCATAACACAGGCCTTAGAATATCTTCATCCTTTACTCGTACTTTTAAATCAAAATTGAGTAAAAACATACTGGGCAAATCCAACCCTAAGCATAAATTTGTGTAAATAAAAAAGGGTAAAGATGAAACGTCTGTATATTGTCAGTGTATCAAGTAGATTGATTTTTTTTTTTTTCTAACATTACAGAGCATCAAGAGTGGAGTGCAGGGATGGTTCTACAGGGGGAGCGTGGGGTCACGTGCCCCACTCAAAATTAAGAACCTTTACTACAGGGGGAGAGTGGAGTATATATTCTGCAAAAATGCGTAGGTGTTTTACTATATTGTGCCAGATAATTTTTACAGATAAAAATAAATTTCTCATTTTATTCCCTTCCCTTCCGCTTACAATTATTGCTTATTAAGTTATTTGCCCATTTGGGGTATTTAATATTGCTTCTATTTTTTTTAACGGTAGTTGTATAATAAGAGAAAGCCATTGATAAAACTACCTCATTCTAAGGAGAAATTTTTCAGGGCCGGGTGGGCACGGGTCACGTGGTGCCGAGCACGCATCTTGGCCGTCTAAACGTGTTTTGGACGGCCCAGATTTGTTTGGGCTTGAGGGGGTGTTTTGGTAATTTTACACTAAAAATTACCCAAACAGATCTGGGCCGTCCAAAACACGTTTGGACAACCGAGATGGTGCTCGGCACCACGTGGCCCGTGCCCACCCGGCACTGAAAAACTTCTCCATTCTAAGATCCTGTCGAGATCAATGGTAAAAGATAGGAGTACTTCAAAACATTGTCTAAA
The DNA here is from genome assembly GCA_018127125.1 of Rhododendron griersonianum. Classification (NCBI taxonomy): domain Eukaryota; kingdom Viridiplantae; phylum Streptophyta; class Magnoliopsida; order Ericales; family Ericaceae; genus Rhododendron; species Rhododendron griersonianum. Next base: position 29,613,909 of record CM030798.1, read on the forward strand.
ATTTTAAGCTTACTTTTAAAAGCATTTGTAGAGAAGATAAATGTGTGACTTTTGTGGTGAGAGTATCTCCCGCGGGCCTGAATAAAAGCCCTTTAAATTCACTCCAGTCCTCCATTCGAACTCATACCAGATTCAGTTTTACTCGAATTCTTAACCAAGTCAGGAGAGCCTCACATTTGTACTCAATTTTTAAATGCTTACTTTGCTCTTCAAAATGTACACTTACGCTTTTACTCAAATTTGTTCTTTGGTTGGATTTGAGTTTGTCCATTGCGGTGATCCACACCCAATGAAGCTTTTACTCAATTTTTTACTCAAACTTGAGTCAGATTTCGGGTAAGGTCTAGAGATGCTCTTTTAGTTGGGCTCCCCGGCCGCAGATGGGCGGCGGGATTAGTCTAGGTGCGCGTAATCTGGCCCGAAGAACCGAGTTATCAAAAAAGGGCTAGAGATGCTCTTATAATATTGTGATTCATTAAACTATAGTTATACATCATTATTACAAAGTAAGACTGGATCCAAGTGAACACGTTCATGAGCCCACCAATAATTTATCCCCTCACACACACACACACGCACACGCACGCACGCTCATATACATGTATATACAAACTAGAGTCTAGAGAGAGAGAGAGAGAATGAAGGGGTAGAAGGGAACATACTGGGCTTGTTGGGTGCATAGAGAGAATGGCAAGCTCTATCTCGGAATCCAACGGGCTTCTCCTCCATTAATCAGGAAAAAGCTCCCACGAATCTCTCACTGTAAAAGTAGTGTGTCCGAGTTTCAAAAGCCTAGAACCCTAGCGAAGAAGGTGACATTTACACACACACACTCTCTCTCTCTCTCTCTCTCTCTCTCTCTCTCTCTCTCTCTCCAGGCGGTCTAACTGTACTACTGCAGCTCTTCGAATTGCCCCTTGTCTTTGTCAGCTCCGCCATTTGTCCTCGTTCAAAAAGGCAGTATGTTGCTAACTGAAATAAATATTTACTTTTTAAATTAAAATTAAAGGTGATGTTTATAAATAATAATTTAAAAGTTACTAAATGCTAATCAGACGATCGGTTACGTTCGAGCGATTAATCATTAGCCGGACCTAATTGGATAGGTCCCATCCGTAATTAATCACTGATTAATTTCTTGTTGTAGAACACTAATTATAAGATAACGACATGTCTAAGTAAAAAGATAAGAATATTAGCGGAAATTGTTTTGTCAAGAGTTAGCTTTTATTAAAATTTTGCACTATAACTTATTGGCTTTTATAGAATTGTTCATACTAAACTAAAAAAATTCATTACATTTCTCTCACAAACAACCAACATATTTTGTACAACTTTTAATTTCGTAGAAACAATTTCACAACAAATAGCAACAACTTCATAGAAACGCCCCCTGGGTATTACTTTTCAAAGAATAATTCAAGTAATAGTAATGGTGCACACATGGGCATGCAGGGTCTATTTTGGATTCTGCAAGTCAAACCGTTTATCAAATTTATTAGAATATTGTACTGTTGGCTCCGGGAAAAATCAACTTAATTCAAAAATTGCAAGTGCTTATAATAAAAAGGTGAAATTACACAGAGACCCCATCATCTATACGTTTTGGACACGAACACCCCATAACCTTTAAAAACGCCCAAAAGCACCCCATCATGTATTACCGTTACCCAAGTGACACCCTTCCGTTTCAAAACCGTTTGTTGCAAGGGCACATGACAATAGTTTTGGCATTTTTAGACAAAAATGCCCTTAGGTGAAATTACATGGAGACCCCCTCATCTATACGTTTTGGACACGAACACCCCCTAACCTTTAAAATCGCCCACAGACACCCCCTCATGTATTACTGTTACCCAAGTTAACCCCTTCCGTTGGATTGCCGTTTGTCAATGGCACGTGCCAGTGCTTTTGACCTTTTAAGATAAAAAATATCCTTAAAACCCCATCCTTCTCCAGAATCCTCAACAAAACTTCCCAAGACCGACCCTTCACTCCATGATCAGCACCATGATCGGCGACAAGATGATGTTACCAAGGCCGGCCCTAGGCCAAGTGGTGAAATAGTGTCCTACATAAATTTTCTAATTTAAAAACAAAAAACATAAATACTTTTCTATATATAATTTCCATTCATACTATTCAACATGGTAAATATTTCGGCTTTAATGGCTTTTGCGGTTGCAATAATATTCAGTGAACTCAGGTTTGAATCACAGTAGCTCCAATTTATGTGGTAGGAGAATTTTTTTTTGGCAAAAAGACACTACAAAAAAGTACCCTGCCAGGATTTGAACTTAGGTATCTTATGTGAATAAGCAAACACTTTACCATTGAACCACCAAAGGAGTTTGTATTATAGTTGCACACAGAAAATATATATACTTATCTAGCAAGGGGTGCCCCATTTTTGGCCCAAAATGTGAAGGCCCAAGGCGGTGGCCTTTTGGGCCTCCCCATTGAGCCGGCCCTGGATGTTACCCATGGTGCCAGCGGTAAGAGGGATCAACACGGATGGGTAATTTGGACAACAGTATATTTGGCTCTCCGAACCGGATAACAGGCCACCGCCGTGGAGAGGTCGGCGTCTCCGAAGGAATGGACAACGACAAGGACGTCAGGGTGGCGGAACACCAACGAAGAAGATCCCAACCGTTCCCTTGACCACCGAATCTGTATCAAAAGGGAATTAAATCCCCAGTCAAATCCTCAATAAACCACATCATGAACCACTTCCAATCCGTCGAGCACAAGCAAGGACTGGATGAAATTGATTGGTTGAAGACTCATAGGGTTAGAGAGAGAAAGGCGAGGGGAGGGGAGGACTGGATGAAATTGACTCGACAACCCTCCCAAATCATCAACGAGGTACCTCTTCCCCGAATCATCAGTCTTTTCCCTGCTTAAATGAAACAGAGTTTGTGATTTTTTAGTTTCAAGTAGATGAGGGGGTGTCTGTGGACGTTTTTAAAGGTTAGGAGGTGTTCATGTCTAAAACGTATAGATGAGGGTGTCTTTGTGTAATTTCAAACAAGGGTATCTTTGTCATTTCAGCCATTCCGTTAACAGAGTTTGTGATTTTTTAGTTTCAAGTAGATGAGGGGGTGTTTGTGGGCATTTTTAAAGGTTAGGGGGTTTTCGTGTCCAAAACGTATAGATGAAGGGGTCTTTGTGTAATTTCACCTAATAAAGAATGGTACATATGATCAAGCCCTTGCAATTAGCAAATTGAGCGGTTCATATTTTTAAATTGATGGACAGTACGGATTATAAATGTGCGATCCGAAAGTCATGAGTCCCAAACATCAATCTATACACCATTAGCGCATGCTTATCGTTACCCGTAGACGGGTTGTGAATTTTTTGAACTCTCCTTTTTTTTTTTTTTATTACAACTACATTCTGTTTGGGTAATTTTATCAATTTACAAGATTAACATTATTTGTGGACTTTTCACATTTGTAAGGACAACATTATACATTACTAAAGTACGGAGTACAAAAATTGCTTTTAAAAGACGCGTGAAAATTAATTACTACTACCTTTTTTCGAAAGTGTTGAGTAGAACTTTTAGATCACATTTGCCTTATTAACTCCCAGCCTCCAACTATTAAAATTGAAAACAAAACTTTCCAAGTTATGGACAATTGTTTGAGCAGAACAATTGCCAAAAAAAACCCAGCAATTTGATGAACGGGTGGATTTGGGGGCTCCAAAAATCTAGGTTGCAATTGCCACCTCTAATTTGGAATTGCCAAAAGCAAGATGTTAAATCCAACTGGAGTGTAAAATTAGACAAGGTATCATCTACCATAACCTTACCCCTCATTGGAAAAATACTGAACTGTGAAGTTAAATCTGGGCATCAAGTTGATCATCACTAAATAAATATCACCTGAAACGAAAATCAAAAGCTCAAAAATAAAATAAAATAAATATACATCAACTAATTTATGATCATCTTTTACCCTCAAACGAAATTTATGATTGGACACAAGGCCTAGATTGGTTTGCTTTCATCTTCAAGCACCTATTGATGAGAATTACCCCATGCATTCAAGACTGATGCACAGAAATCGCGATCAACCCACCGCATTAAGATTGTATTGGGTGAAATACCATGAAGTTCTCTCAGATTTTTCATCATCAACGTAATACCACCACGTCGAGGGAAAGAGGGAAGAACAACACTGATTCGTCTCTATTCATGTGCCTCAATATCGGCAACAAATCCGTTTCCTGCTAGAAGTTTCCGATTTTCCAATCAGTTGACCATGCAAAATATATACTAAACCACAAAGAAACTAAGCAGTCCTATTTTTGATTCATCAGATACATACATTTTCAGGAGGGTCAAGACTCAAGTTTCAGGAGTCTTTCTCTTCTGATTTGACGTTGATGGAGCATTTGTTTGAGCCTGACCAAAAACTGACCTGCATTTTTAATGTGTCATAGCCAATGCACAAGAGCTACTATCAGAAAAGAATAAGCATTCAGAAAAATATTGTCGTCTTCGATAAAGGTATTTTGGGCATACAGAAACCCTTCTGCAACATTAAAGGACCGTTGTAGTAAATTGACAACTGTTAAAATAAACAGATGAGCAACTTTTGCTAAAGCACGGACGAGTGATAAAAATATATTCAATCGCTCTCTTTTTTGTCACGTAAGAGATAGTTGACAGCCATAAACAGACGTGAGTCACGTGACAACAAACTTGAAATTCATTATAGTCAAGACTTGCGTGGGCTGTCATGATGCGCAGATTCTTAAGGCTCGTGAAAAATCTGAGCATAACGCTCAAACAACATTCGTGAATAGTGTCAATGATTCCACGGTAATAGAGTCAACTTCTCCACAACATTCGTGAAGTATTCAAACATGTTCGTAATACAACATTACATCTTAAAGTTTGAATATCAGTCAAGTTAAAGTCAGCTAAGGAGGAGGATGCAACTCTTGGATGATGATTAAAAAGAAATGAAAACACCTACAATTCAATTTTGTTAGCAAATACCAGCCTACTTTCATACAAGGACATACTAGGCCCACCCCATTTCTAGTGGACAAGAGCATCAAGATGTCAATGCTTCTCCCCTCTTGCTTCTTCCAAATCTAACTCCTATAGGCCCAAAACTAGTACCTCCCCTCTCTCAAACTAAAAAATGCAGAAGAAATTCACTTTGCTGATCAACCACACACTTAATACGGACATATAATCTAAAAGAAAGCCAACGCATCTATGTTCTTCACACAATCGCAACACCTCACAACTATACATTGCACATTCCCACACAATATCGATACCTCAAGGATAAGCAAAAGCTCAAAGAAATATACAACCCATGTTAACCCCCATGGCAATTTTTAATATATGCAGTGCCACAGCAATAAACTCCTTCCGCAGAGAATGTAAACAGTAGATGCATTCCCCAAAGGTAAGAACACAGGAGCTAAGACAACTCTCAATTCGCAGAGAATGGAAAAAGTAGATGCATTCCCCAAAGGCAAGAAAGAGAGGAACACAGGAGCTAAGGCAACAGTCTTAATATTAAATACTATACGATGAGAATTAAGCAAGGGTGAGAAGTTACTTCAACTACATTTCCCAATTACTACACAGCATATAAAGGGAAAGACTGGACCTAAACACAATTTCACAACGTCGTTGTCAGATATTGTAATAGGTGGAAGTAAGAGGTGCTCACCCACACGTTGAACAATTCTTGTGATGCTTACAAAATATAGACAAACAAACAGAGCATATGTAGCCCATGTCAATTGTGTTTTTGTGACAAAAGCACCTGCAAATTCCAAAAAGTTCGGTAAAGAAGCAACGAATATATAAATAGAACCACGACGAACAATAAGAGTGCATGAATAATACGGATTCAAGATTAAAAGACATAAGAACCTGATCGAAGGAAGATAAGAACTATATTTTCAGATGCTGCAAATAGGTTAAAACAGAATAGATAATTCATTCAGGGGACCAAAACACACACACACACATACACTCAAACTTCAAAGCCTAATGCTAAATGGGAGATGGCCAGGGGAAATAACTAACATTTCCTAGAAAGAAGAGTGTAATCAAAAGGCTGTATTAAATGGAAGTGGATTTGGCAGCCCCCATGTAATTGGAAGCTCAAGCAGGTATACTGGTAAAAGAAACCTAAAATAGTCCTTACGGAGATAAAGAGGAAGTAAATGGCGTGTAACACCATGGCATTGTAATGTTCGTTCATCTTCCTTTCAATTATAAGAAACCGAAATAAAACCATTTCTCTTCTTCTTCTCATTCATCGTTTACTTAAATTCCAACATGGCTGTTCTAATTAATAGGGAGAATCAGCCCCTCCAACACCATTCCACTAATGAAAAGCTACCTTTGATCCTAAAACCCTGATGCTTAAGTCCCTTGCCTCTTCTTTCATGTTTCCTACAAAAAATAGCCTCAAAGCACACCTTTATTTTGGTGATAATCTCAAAGCACGCCTGTCTTTTTTTGCAGAAGTTATCCCCATACCGCTTGTCAGTGTGCCCCACATAAGTTAAGCTCACTCTCTCAGCGTCTACAGTTCAAACAGTGAAGACCTGACGGCCAACCACTCAGATGTCCATGTCTCAATGGTGGTGGTGTCGCCGATGGGAATTGGGTAAGGCTTGCCACGTGGAAGGCATATACAACTAACCACAATATCGATCTCTCTCTCCTGCTCTCTTAGATCTTCAATCATTGAAAAAGTACAAAAGATGGAGAAGGCAAAGTTTCTTACAATAATTCAGGTGGAGATTGATCTATCGTCAATGGACGAATAACCTTAATTCTTGGTCCTGTCCATAACATCAATGTATTAACTAACTGTAGTTGTAGATGGTGCGCCACAGTGGGGTTTGGTTGATCAATTTGAGTCGAAGATAGTAAAAGTGATGACGGAGATCCATGTCAGCAGCAGTGTTCGCGGGGCCTAACCGATTAGGTCCAACTAACGATTAATCGCCGATTGCTAATTAATATGCACTGTTTAATCACTCAAAGGTGGCCAACCGCCCGACTAGCGCCTAGCGACTTTTAGAACACTGGTCAGCAGAGAAATCTGACTGAGAAGGAGAGAAATAGAGGAAAAAGAAAGGTGGTGGTGATGACAATGATGGGGACCAGCTGAGATTTAAATACGGAAATTAAAAAGTTGTGGAGGTGGTTGTACTGAAACGTGGTGGAAGGTAGCTTGCTTTGATGATACAGTTGCCATGATTTTCGAGATGTGGGTCTTCATTAGACGGGGAGAGAGAGAGAGAAGGTGGCAACAGTGGTTGGCGATAGTTAGAGCTGCAAACGAGCTGAGTCGAGCTTTGGACTTCTCAGGCTCGGCTCGCCAGAAATCAGGTCAGCTCGAGCTTGAATCGAGCCAGAAAAATGAAGCTCGAGCTTGGCTCGTGTTCAATCGCCTCAGCTTGAGCTCAGCTCGCTGAAACTCAAAGGTCATGCGAGAGACCAGTGGAAGGAACTTGGCTGGGAGCTTTAAATATATAGAAGCCTCTGTATACAACTTTGTTGAAGGTAAGTGATGTGGGACTGGTGTAGAACCTTTCATTTGCTTTGGAGTACTTGTTTTTTGTCCCGCATCGGGAAAGAAGAGCCTCATCAGTCATCCAATTTGCTATATACCCTTCCCACTTATCCCAAAATCTGAAATGTGTTTGCCCCTAGAGGCGACACGTGGCAGCAGCTATGTATATATTTATCTGCATAAAAATATATACATGTAATATACATAGGCTTGGCTCGCTAGCTCATCCGAGCCGAGCTACTGGTAGCTTGGGCTCAGCTCGTTTTTCAAAGGAGCTAACAAGTTTGGCTTGAGCTCGTTCATTTATTGACCGAGCTCTTTTCGAGCCAAGCTTTGAGCCACTCGCGAGCTGCTCGGCTCATTTGCAGCCCTAGTGATAGTACTTTTACGTATCTTATATGCAGATATACGTGCATATATGAAAGCAGAGAAGGGTGGATACCTAATTGCCACTTTGGCACAACCTAACCCTTTCAATATGGGACTGATTTCAGGCAGTTGGGATTTAAATAAACCTCACTGTTGTAGTCTGGAACCCAAATTCAGTGAATTCTCATTGAGTTAAAGAATATAATCAAGATAGTAAGAACTAATTGTCCAACTCTATGCACTAGAAAAGACATGTAAACAAAAAGTCTTATTCTAGAATATCTATCATCAAAAGAAATGAAGGTTTTGAGATTTACTAGAGCTAAAAAAATTTAAATTTTTTTTTAATGAAAAGTATACATTTAACATCATTTTCTTTACTCAGTGAATTCCACGTTATATAATTCAAACCTGCAATGTCTCCGATATGTGCCCAAGTGGTCAACTCTGTGTGTCCACCCAAGTGACCAAAGCATGTCTGGTTCCAGTAAAATAAAAACTCATTGGGCATGCTTGGACAATTGTCCACCATGATTGGGGAGTGTTTGCCAAGCGTCAGTGTCCAACACCAACGCAGCACCTCCTTAGAGGTGTACGTGTTTCCAAGCTCACTCCACTAATGGTTTAAACCTAAGCGAAGTTCCCTTGCCCATTTTGCTAGAGGTGTGCGTGCTACACTAATGGTTTAAACCTAAGCGAAGTTCCCTTGCCCATTTTGCAAAAGGTTCTGGTTCCAGAAGTCTTTTGCCCAAAACCTTAATGGAGGTAGGTGAAATTTACTGATTATGGAAAATCCAGGGCCCAACCATAAAGGCTTAAGAAGAACAAACAAATTAGCTAATGGAAGAAGCCTCTAAAACTACTTTTCTTGCTTTTCACAGAGAATATCAAGTGCGGACATAAATGAATAAAGCACTAACAATTAGCAAGAGCAAACTTGACTGCTAGAATGAAGCAATAAAAACAGAAGTGCAACCATGGGGAGAATCAGCATAACAGAAAATTGAAATCATTACTTACGAGGCACGGAAATCCACCCCCACAGGCTTAGGAAGTTGTAAAAAGTTCCGAGAATACAAATCACTCGCGAATACTGTCTGCAGGGTACAACAATCTCTAATTGGTATGAACAGTGATAAACCCAGGATATCACACAGAATCATGATATATTTGCCATGAACAGACCGAAGAATTACACAGAGAACATGAACTGAAAGTTAACATTTCCCACTTCTCTATGATAACAATGGACTATTTTATAGTGAAAAATGGAAAAACCATCTGATATTACATACAGAAGCAAGACATTTAAGTTCCATGTGAAACCCATGGAGCACAAAGGACGAGATGAAAAGATAACATGTCTGCATGTCGTCATTAGAGCAGGATGCATAAAGAAGATAATGCAGATGCCAATGCAACTTGTGAAAGTTTAAATTACTTCAATGTGGAATCAGAAAATCAATGACAAACTTAAATTTGGGACAAAATAAAGAAAAAACTCAAACATGCAAACAATCAAACGCCAAACCATCTTCAATGACATCCCAACATAATGTGTTCACCCTCAAAATCATACACCCAACAAAGTACTCTTTACATTCATGATACTTGGCTACAAAATTTTGTAGAATCCATCAAGGAGCTTATTTACCACAGTGATTTCAAACCAAACGGTCCAAACTAATGAAATTCAAGTGTTTAGACAACTGATTTTTCTTTGTCTAGTTTTGTTAAGCTTCTCCTCTTCTCTATCCAGCTATTTCAGCACGCTACAATATCCATCAAATTCATTTCACCTAGTTGTATGTACATGCATCTGACTCTCCACTTGGCAGGCCAAGCCAACACCGAAGGGATTGTGGCTGGAAGATAAGGACTGAGAATGATATCGGAAGGCAGCATAAGAATATGAAGTCAAACAGCAGAAAAGGCCATGTGTTGCATGTACTTGAATGAAGGAGAATTATTCACGCAACCATTTATTCACTGTCTGGTTGCGAGGGAGCTTTGGGCTACGGTTCTTGTAGGGTGGGACATGTTGTGGGTTTCTCTATGTTCGGTGATAGAGCTCATTCATTAAGGGTTCGGACCTAGAGTGGGAAGATGAAGGACAGAAGCTCTAGATTTTGATCTCGCTTTGCTTGATGTGGCTTATTTGGAGAGAGCAAAATAGTAGATATTTTGAGGCCTATGGTTAGGCATAAGAGTCTTTTTCTTTCTAGTTTGCAAAATAGGGAGCCAAGGAACTATCATTCTACCCTTGACCAATTTGTTGATAGGATATGTATTTTTGAAGTACAAAGTTCAGTATAGTGGGCTATAGAGGTTTTTCAGTATAGACTTTTAGGCTTTTCGATGAATAGGACTTTTTTTGTCCTTGGCCTTCTTTTGTAAAAGGGTGGCATCCCCTTGATGCCTTCTGAAAGGGCAAACCCAGTGCACGAGGCTCCCGAGATTACGGGGTCTGGGAAAGGGTTGATGTACGCAGCCTTACCCCTGGCGACTCAAACCCGTGACCTCCAGGCCACAATGGAGCAACTTTACCGTTGCACTTCTCTACAAATATATTGATTGTCAAAAAAATTATAGAAAATGCCACGCAATGAAAGGAAAGCACTCAACCCCAGCTTATAAAGACTGTCATGGCCCATAAAATACACTTTGCAGAATCGCAAATATGAGGAACTGAGTGCATGCAGCTCAAGTGCCAACTGTCAATATCATATCTGACGGTAAAAAAGACAACACTGAGGCACTTTCATATGGCACTGTTGAGTTTTAAAACCTACCGAGAGATACTGAAAAAGGCCATCCAGTTGTTGGGGCTTCAGATACACACCGCCAGTTATGTAAGAAGCCTGTTGCACAAATATGCAAACACTATCGATTAATAAATCAAGAAGAGCTCTTCTCAATGATTGAATAAATTTGGCCAGAGGAATTATGCTACCTGCTGCAGGAAGGCAGAATGTTGTGCCCCCAGTAAGCAAGAATCTATGGGCACCTACAACACGAAGCAAACTGAACATACTTAGGCATGTTTCAGAACCATTGACATGACCGCATAAATCTCAGGAATAAGCCACAAATACTTGCAAGTTAATTATTTTGTTGGGTTCGATGGGATGCGCATCATCGGACAGCCATCAACTCCTCATGAACTGCGGAGTATTAATGGTAGTACTAGCAATTTCAAGAACCTAAACAAACTATAAGCCCATGTATGGAAATTAGATGAATATGACACCCAAATACCCGAATCCGAGTCCATTACGCAGAGGAAGGAACTTAGTCACATAATCCGCATGTGTGAGAGTGAGAGTGAAAGCGACTTCCGAAAACATCCCAACCTACCATAATCCGCGAGAGCAAGTATTGAGAGTGGGAGCGAAAGGTCCTACTAAAGGACTATGTGACTTAAGGTAGGAACCATAGTAGCCTACAGACCGACAAAAAGAAAACTATAGAGACAATTCTAGCTATTCGAATTCTCCTAATAGAGTTTTTTGTTGGTGCTACATAGGAAAGGAAAACCCTTAACTCATAAGAGGTGTTACAATCAAATGCTAAGTACCGGCACTAACCGAAACACTCACTAAAAAATTATAAACAAACGAGAGTCTTCTACTCCACTAAAAACTAGTTGATAGGAGAAAAACTAACAAACCAAGGAAGAAAATATCTTGAAAATATCTCAAATCTGCTTAAAAGAATACCATCGACCGCTGAGCTGAGAATATTGCATTCATGATTGCTACATATCTGTGAAAAGGAAAACCTATCAGAGTACAATAAGCAAGAAAAAAAAAATTGTGGACACTACAGAAGATCTTAAAAACCTACTGTTCAGGTCCATCAGGGGATCCATGCAAACACAATATCTGCCACCATATCAGTAATTTCATTAGATTATACATTCATCTGAAGTCAAAGAGTAACATCAATGACATTGACAATGACTAAAACCTCAAAAACTAATTACAAAGAGAGAGGATTTGAAAACAACGCTAACTCAATATTAACATTGGGTTTTTTTGCTGCAAGTAGAACCCACAGCAATTATTTGCGACGAGCTATATTATTCTCTTCCAACATTAAGATGCTTTCCATAACGATGTAGAAATGCAAAAATATGTTATTCAATTCACTGCCAGAAACTTCAAACCTCGATCCTTATGTAGCAAATTTGCATCTTAATAACACATGCAAATAAGTGGGTGTTCTTCACGACTTTGAAAGTTGTCAAGGTCAATGGCGTATTCTCGTGCACATGCGCATTTTTCAATCCGTATTGCCATAGATTGTGCACATTTTGACTGTGACTTTGTGAAATACCATACAAAGAAAATCCACTTGAAAACCATAACATATATATGATGGTCCACATCAAATTCCCCATCAAGAAGACAATTAGAGATTGATGGACCAACCAATACAAGTAACTTCAGTTCACCTTACTTGTTCAAACTACAAATAATAGTATAAACAGTCAGTTGATACAATCAAACATAAATGTCAGTCAGCATACTTGTCCAACTATGCATATAGCCATTAACACTTACTCGAGGCTGGGGATGATGTGGCCCTGAACGAAACACCCGCTGTATATCTATATCATGAAATTAAATCAAACAATTATGTTGTACGAAAGGTAAAAAACCAAAAGCCAAACAACACAGTTAAGGATACAACAAAGGGCCATTGACAAAGACCCAGATAGAAGTGATGACCCAATCCCGTCAACAGAGTCTTCCTTGCCCAATTGCTCATCTTTAACCACAAACTCCACCAACTTCTGCAACAAACTCTCTGCCCTCTGATTAGGCAGGGCCCCCGCTGCTGCCGAATCGTAGACATAGTCACAGGTGTTGATGCCAGTGGCAATCACCACAACTTGGTTGAGTTGGTTCAGAAGGAGAACTGAGTTCAAGAATGCGACGACCTGCATATAACTGTGAAGATGAGAGTTGTGATGAATATGCTCGTTGGATTTCTTTCAAGAAATAGGGAATTAGGGTTTTAGAGTTACATGTGAGAGAAATTTGGAGAACGACAGAGAGGTGGTGTTTGCTGCGCTCCAGAAGAAAGGGTTTGTGTCGATTAAGACCATGAGAAGACTAACATCATCTGCAATTACAAAAACAAAATCTAAAAAAACAGTTGCTTTGTACATGTGTATTTATCTATTTCCATTTGCAAACCCCATAAGTTTAAGATAGGTGAAGACCTGTGGAAAGCTTTGGTTGGACTGGTGTCATACTTGCTTTCTGGTTTTCACAACGATCTGCGTTTGGAGGTAGGGAGGTGTTAGTTATTTTGAGGAAATTGAGAGATTCTCACATAGGCCGAAATTCAAATTCATGTCCCAATCGGGTTAATTCGGATTCCCGGGTTCTTCTTCGGCTGGTGGGTGATTTCACCGCCAGGTATATTGAAAATCCTCCAGTTCCAAAAACCAATGAAGCATTTGGTAGAAAGGGAGAGATTAGTGGACTGGAATTACCAAACATTTATTCACAAACTATGATATAATTCAAGTCAAGGAATAACCCTGTGTTAACGGAACACTTTCTCAGGCTTAGAATCTGGGATCGGGCTTCATCCACCTCTTCCTCAAACAGACTATGTGCTAATGCTCTCGCACTATCCACAAACAATTTCTTCTCGATCATTTTATAGATGAACTGGTTTGATCATTTTATCATGCCCGATTATTTAAGTTGTTACAGTTTTTCTTTCTTCAAGAAAACCCTATGAGCCTGTGCCAAAGTACACCTTCCATTTTATCACACAAAGAAAAGCCACTCCTTTTGCATTGCCCTCGAAGTTAAATTGCTTTCGTCCGGTCCAATTCCACGATTACTTGGATTCTTTTCTTCAGTGAGAAGTACTAGTAAGTAATAAACAAATCAATCAAAAACTTCCCATGAAATTGGCTTACAATAACAGTAACCCTAACAAAACAAGAATATCATAAACCACACACTCTATTGTATATCATAATCCAAGTACAGCATTCAAATGAAACACTTAATAAGCACATAATTCATCACATGAAAAGAGTTTCTGAGCCAAGTACTTAAGAAAAGAAAATGAAGTCCAAACCATTTTAGAACCCATAAGTTGCACTTAATTACCTTGGGGCCACAAGGTTTGCCCACTCCAGGACCCCCAGAATTATTATCGAAGTGCGCACAAGCTGCCCGGACATCCGGTTTTTAAAAAAAAACTGCATTTAATTTAGATTTCAGAAAGTGAAACCAATCAAAGCTTATAGAGACAAAAAAAATATGGAGTGACCAATGAATCCGGTACCCTAGAGAAACTTATAGAGCAAAAGAAAGCAAGAGTTCCATAGAGAGGCTTACTGGCGATAGGGGCAGAGAGAGGAATGAACTACCGTGTTGTTGAGCGGCGGCTTAGTGGACCACGGCGGCGACGGGAGACGGTGCTCCGGCGAGAATTACAGTGGAGAGTCAAGGACAGGACAAAGAGGATCTGAGTGAGTAAAACGGCACCGGACCTTTTTTCTTCTTTACGGAATTAATAATAAGGGTTTCAGCGTTTATATTTAGGAGTAATTGGTGCAAATAAACATTCAAAACTTTGACATAAATTGGTGCAATTGATGAGTGTAATTTTGTTCACACTCCTTAACACCTCGTTTGCATGGAATGATTTCGGGAGAAAAGAAAAGAAACTAAGGAGAAGGGAACTCTCTCTCATGTTCGGATGACTTGAAAGGTGAGAAACGGTGGGAAAGGGTGAGAGACCGTGGGAAACCATAACTCTTTAAAGAGCCCAGTTTCTTTCTCACCAAAATTGGTGAGATTCCGTGAGAAAGGAAGAGTGGAGCAGACTGTGAGATACGGATTAGGATTGGATTTTCATTTGAAAACTGTGGATTATTCCGTGAGATATTTAAAAATATATAATATATATGTAATATATAGTAAATAATTATAATTTTACACATATTTCTCTAAATTATTGGTAACTATTTGACAATATGGTATATCAATATAAACTATCAAAACTAAGGAGGGTAAAGTGAAATTTTTATAGAGGGGGAAAGTCAAAGCCGTATACTCAGTCGTTTGCTGGAATTGTTTGTTGTGTAATTCAAGTCTTTGGCTGGAATTGTCTATGTTATTTTTTTTTATTGAATGAAGTAGTTTGCTAGAACACATGCTAGTTCTCTGGAAAGTGGGAACAATTGAATTTCACGAAAAAAAAATTGAATCGGGTCACAAACTAAATCAGGTTAGTGATTAGAATCATGTACTTGGTTGTTGATTGATGCAATCCGTGGACAAAACTAGGACTGAACCGTGACTCACGATTCGGATTGAAATCGAACCGTGAGACTTTTGATCCGGACACGGATTTCATTTTCAAAAAACCGTGACTCGCGGATTATGATTGGATTCATAGAAATCCGATTCGAACCGTGCGCAGCCCTACTTCGTAGTACTCGTCCTGTTGGAACGCTAACTTTTTAAGGCTTGAAAGGTTAGATTGGTAAAGATACACATGACCCTCTTTTTTCTCTTCTCACCTATATTTTGTCCATCTAAATGAGATGGTGAGAAATCACACTCCTTCCTTTTTCTTTTTCTTTTTCACTAATAAGGAAAACCACACCGCTATCTTTTATTTTCTCACCTGGTAGACAAAGGGGGTGTAAAAGAGGGTGTACGTCCAATCAATAGGAGGGTAACTTGACAGGCAGTTTTGGCTAAATAATTCTGGAATATTATTTTTTGTCTTTATTCAATATTTTTTTGCATTTGTTACTTTTGCAATAATTTTTCTTTAATTATTGGTTTGTCCCCTACAAGTGAATGTAAAAGGTAAAAAAATAAATTCTAAAGTACAATATTTTGAATAAAGACAAAAAAAATCAAAAAATCATACCGTTTAGGATTTTTTTTTCTTTACTCAAAAAAGTTAGTTTTGAACATAGTATTTTTTTATTTTTTAGATTCCTCTCATTAAACGAGCCAATAATTCACAAAAAATGACAAAATCAACATATGCAAAAATAAAAAATTGAATGAAAACAAAAAAAAATCCTAAAAGATTATTTAGCCAAAATAGGCGTAAAAGAGCATCTCCCACCCATCTCTCACTCTTTCTCCATTTTGGAGACTCAAAAATATTTTATTCAAAAAGTAATTTTGGAGAATCAATAACTCCAACCTAATTCTTCATTTTTCACCTCCAAAACTCCCCTCAATCCTTCCTCCATTTATTGTTCGATATTATTTTTTTTCCCTCCTTCCATTAGATGCATGTTTTTTTTCTCATTTCAACTCATTATTCAAACCAATACAATGATAGGATAGTGTAAATGAGAAAAAATAAAATTATGAGTTCAAATCGTTTGAATTTACATTTGATGTCATTTCAAAATGCATTTACATATATTAGACTCATTTTAAAGGTATTATTATTATCTTTCCAATAATACCAATTTTTTACAAAAAAAAAAAGGATGCGTAATGTAAAAATTATATGTAATTGACGAAATTCTAGCAAAAAAAAGTAAATACTAGAATATTAGTGAAGGGAAAAAATGGAGATGGGTCTCCATTTAGGAGGGGACCCTCAAAATATGGAGAATGAGAATTGAGTCTCCATTTTGGAGACTCCAAATTGAGATGGATTGGAGGGGACATACATTCGCCAAAATGGAGTTTTAGTGCTCAAATGGAGATGGGGGTTGGAGTTGCTATAAAGCATCTGTTTTCGCTTTGCTCATAAATCATGATGCTCCTATTACAGAGTTAATGTTTTCTTATACTAATCATTAGTCAATAATAAGAACTAAAAAATATGGAAGTGAATGGCCAGGTGAATCTGATCAAAACAAAAGAATGGTTAAGTGAATAGGAAGACGTACGTAAAGTGATGATTAACAATCCCTATTAAGGTTTCCCCTCTCCTTTGTACTAATATACTCCTTCCGTTCTATATTGAGAGTCCCACTTTCTCTTTCTTGCCATTTTTGAAATCAAAAAATCAACTACTTCCGTATATAATTTTTTGAATTTTTTCGCACCGTATTATAGATCTCGATTAGTACTTTAATTTGGTACGAAAAAATTTGGAAAATTATACACAGAAGTAGTTGATTTTTTTATTTGAAAAATGACACGACTTTTCGTGATGGACTCTCAATATGGAACGGAGGGAGTATAATATTGATAGCGTTTGGTTCCCATAATTAGTCGATGTGGGTGAAAAGTTGGCCGGACGTACAACTAAGTTATCAAAAAAATACGATTGCTGTTTTTGGGCCGGGATGAAAAAAGGAAAACAGGAAAGGAGATAACACATGTGGTTTTGAAAGCATAATTTTGGGTATATCTATATCATCTGGCATTAAGTTCTACTTCATACTATCTTTATTCTCCACACCTCATTTAACTTTTATTTTTTTCTCTATCAAAATTGGGGTCTACTAATGATGATCTAAGGTAACGGTTGATTAGTCTAGAGTCTATATTGTGTCTGATGTCTCAGTCCCAGCGTGACTAATCTTCCCCTCAGACCCGCTGTTGATCATAACTTTGATAAGCTATTGCCTCACCAACTAACTAATCAGACATACATGAGGCCCTTGTATAGGTCATCGAAATCACTTTTGAGCAAATATCGGTCATTGCATGAGGATAATGTACTAACTACACTACCTTAGGTGGCCAAAAAGGCTGCATGAGATGATAGAAAGTTGGCAACTAAAACGTAATTGATGTTGGCCTGAAACCAGGTCGGGTCGAACAAGACGTGTATGTTATTGGATATGGACTCTCTCTACGCCAATAGCTAGTACACTAGATAAAAATTGTTTTAAGTAAAAAAACTTTTAAGACCCAAGGCCAAGGGTGGCTTAAAAGGTCTTCGAACTTTGGGAATTTGCTGCCTCTTGAGGTTTCAAGTTTGATTTTTTCCTCCAGCAATTTTTGGGGACACTTTACCCCCATACGTAGTTGTGTGAAATGACTGTAAGAGGTGCTGTAGAAACTAATCCGATGTGCTATTGATGTAGAACACGCGGAGGCCCAATTCCATGATCAGTTGGACCGAGCCAAGCCCCGGAAGTCCAAACGGTGTTTAATTTCAGATTACCCAATTTGGCAAAATTCGGACGAGCTCGGGATAGGCTCAAACTTGGTGGGCTGACTTATTTTCGTGCTCCGGTCAAGGCTCACAACCTTAAGTTTGTGAGCCCTGGTGTTTTTCGGCCTAATTCCTTCGTTTAGGCCTCCAATTGGACGTTTTTGCTGTTTTGGGAAATATTTGTTTCGTTAATAATTTTAGCGTATAATTCCGTAGAAGTTGATTCTTTTTGGGAAAATCATGTTTTTCTTCCCTTTTTCCAATTTTATTATTTTCTCCAAATTTTGGGAATTTTCGTTTTTGAGTTAGGGTTTTGCTAGGGTTACGCTTTTTTCCTATAAAAGGGTTGTAACCTAATGTTTATGCAGCTTTTTATCAATAATATTCAGATTTTGTCTCTTTCTCTCGTGGACTCGAGTTTATCATTTGTTCGATTAGTACGCAACTAATCTTTCTGTCAATTCCGCTGCATCAGCTATAGCCGGTTGGATTTTGGATTTGAAGAGGCAAGGGATACGAAGAGACCAAAGCAAAACAAACCGTTTATCATTGCCCCCATCCTTATTGTTGAACGGAGAAGTTTATGGTACAACACCACAAAAAAAAAAAAAAAAGTTACAATGATTTTGGTTACCAAAGGGTACGTAATTAAAACACGCAAAAAAAAAAGAAAAGTGCAACTAATATCAACAAAATGCGTAGCCGGTCCAAAAAATACGTAACTCGTATGAATAAATGCGTTACAAACGCGCAAAAAAAATATACGTATCATACACCAATTAATCATATGCCTATCATGCACAAAAAATATGCATATTTTCCTCCAAAATTATGGATTAGGAAGGAACGATTAATAGCTTGGGAGGTGGAAAGAGGAAAAACCGTTCACAAGAGGGCATTAATGTGGGAAAAGCAAAGGTGAGCCATCCCACGTTCTTTGAGCTACTACAAATTAGCTTATATAAACAATCTACTTATATACTTGTACAAATTATTTTACTAATGGCTTCTTCATTTCTCTCCTTGCCTTCCCTACTACTATTTCTCTTCTTAACAATCACATCTCTTCTTGTTCACTCTTCATCTTCTAAACCACCCCGGCCGGTCCATCTTCCTCGAACCGGCCGGGTAGGATTCCGGATCGGCTTAACTTGCGTCGACCATGGCCGTAACCTCACCAAATTCCAACTCATCGAACGATCCGTCCGCCGCGGAAAACTCAGGCTGGAGAGGCTCGCTGAATTGGCAACCCCCACCAGCCCCAGCAAGGGCATCCGGGCCCCGGTCTTTTCCGGGGACGGCGAGTTCCTCATGAATTTCACCGTCGGATCTCCGGCCGTGCCGGTTTCCGCGATCATGGACACGGGCAGCGACCTCATATGGACGCAGTGCATGCCATGCACCAAGTGCTTCGACCAACCCACGCCGGTTTTTGATCCGGTAAAGTCGTCTTCGTTGCGCAATATTTCGTGCACTAGCGAGTTGTGCGAGGACCCGACTGTATTCAAGTGCGACCATGGCTGCAAGTACTTGTATATTTATGGAGACGAGTCCTCCACTCGAGGATACATGGCTAAAGACACATTTATTTTCGGGGACTCGGCGTCTATACATAATGTAGTATTTGGGTGTGGAGTGAACAATCAGGGATTAGGGTTGGCCGAGGGATCAGGACTAGTGGGACTAGGGCGTGGACCGCTGTCGCTTGTGTCACAGCTAGATATCGACAAGTTTTCGTATTGCTTAACCTCGATGGGGGAGAACAAAACAAGCCAAGTTCTATTTGGAGCACTAGCTGATCTAAACTATAGTGCTACTAGTGGCAAAACCCGTAGCACCACCCCCTTGGTACAAAACCCTTTCCAACCATCATTTTACTATGTGTCGTTAAAAGGGATCACCGTCGGGAAAACCCGAGTTCGTGTACCGAAATCGACGCGGAAGCCGAACAACAAAGACGGGAGCGGCGGAATGATCCTCGACTCTGGAACCACCCTAACGTATTTAGACGAGGACGTTTTCGGCGCGCTAAAGAAGGAGTTCACGTCACAGATGAAACTCGGGGTTTCCAAACGGCCCGGCGCCATTGGGCTCGATCTGTGCTTCGACTTGCCGACCACAACAGATGTGTCCGAAGTTGCGGTTCCGAAGTTGAAGCTTCATTTCGAGGGGTCGGATTTGGAGCTTCCGGAGGAGAATTATATGATAGCGGATTCGTGGGACGGAGGCGGCGGGGTGGTGTGCTTGGCAATGGCAGCATCGAGTGGTGGGTTGTCCATATTTGGGAACATCGCGCAGCAGAATTTGTTGGTCCTGCATGATCTTGAGGAGGAGACTGTGTCCTTTACTCCCACTCAATGTGACCAATTGTAGGTTTAATTATATGAGATCTTAGAGGATCTCTTTGAATGAAATGAAAATAAAAATCACTTCGGCTATGGAAGTGTGGCCTAATTTCACTCTTTATAGATCTTTTTAGGGAAATGTTTTTGCCACTTCCTTTTTTGTTAACGATACTCCCCTGCAAGTGTATTTTTGCATTAAAAATACACTTGCAGGGGAGTAGCGTTAACAAAAAAGAGAGTGGCAAAATCAACAGCCTCTTTTTATTACTTATTACACAATCACATATTCAAGTGGCAAGATGTGATCTACCCCCTCTCGGATATTCCGTTAAATATTACTCATCGGTCACTTTGTACTTTTTTCCTTTAAATAAGTCAAATGTTTAGGCCAACTTACACGAGTCTCAAGTAATCCTATGGGCCCAACTCCACTACCCATTTGCCGGGATCCCAATTAAAACCGGAGCAAAGAGGTTTTGAATCTAAAATCTCAGGTTCAAAACCTCTCAGGTATTATTAACTCATTTGGAGCCTGTTCATACGGAACTTTGCTCCGGTTTTAATTGGGTTCCCCGAAAGTGGACAATGGAATTGAGCCCAAAATTAGTCGAGGTATGTTTAAGCTGACCCAAACACCCGTTATAAAAAAAAATAACAAATACTAGAAAAACAAGGCACAATGATGGCATGCAGAGACCTGCTTTTTAAATGGATTGTACACAATAGTTAAGTACTCCAATTGCCTGGCAAGGGAACAAAAGAAAAAAAGGTGCAAAGCTAGATCGTGGCATCGCCTAGTTTAGAATCCAATGCAGATTTCATACTATTTCCTTTTCGAACTGCCATTACTGTTACCAAATTATACTGAACTCAAAGGTCTCAATTTCTCAATAAATGCAAAGAGCTTAAAACGAAATTATAACTCATAGTACCTTGTGAATACATCCACACAAGACGTCTGGGAAGGCAGTATCGTGCCAGAATGAAACAAGAAAAGCAAATTAACAAGCTGTTATTGGAGACTAATTGGTAAGTGGAAAAGCGGACCTTCAAAAGAAATGATTCGCGATCAAAAAGCGACAGAATGAAGGCACAAAGGTTCAATACCTGCAACTCGGGTAGTTCTCAAAACCATTGCAGTTACGTAGCCAATTTTCCAGAGTACCAAATAGGAAACACATGAATATATTACAGAATGGGGAACTGCCATGATTCATGGCACAAGGCAAGGCAATTGAATGGAGCATTATGCTAGACCAATCCAAGAAACGTAAAACTAAAACAGAAGCCCGGATGGTTGCATCCCTCTAACAGTTCACTGACAGGAAACAATAGGCAAGGTACAACAAAATGTCAGTCCTGGTGCACAGGAAGCAACCATAAGATGCAAACAAAAAACTCCCACCTAAGCATGCAGCAAAAGCTACAACGACAATGACCGCATGGAACCAAAAATCAAACCTACGACAACTGCAATTGGGAAACTGGCTAGTGGATGGACCAAGGGTGCAGCATTAGAGAGACCTCCACTAGGGGCATTTGTTGGAGGAAGTCCCAGGACTGAGCCAGATGAAGGCACGGTGGAAGTTGGAGTGGTGGTCGGAGCACCACCTGCCTCAGAAGGTCCAGGTGCAGGAGAAAATGATGTATACGTGGGCACCGAATCAGGTGGCGCTATCAGTGGAGGAAATTGCTGGATACCTGCATCCATTTTAGTAATCCAATGGAACATGTTACGGAACTTCAACCAAAAAAACAAAAAAAAAAGGTGAGCACACACTCATTAATGCTAGACATGAATATGTTGTCTAGCTTATGTATGATCATAAAAACCAGCAGCCAGACACATATTCAGTATCCAAATGCAAACGCAATACCAAACCGAGCCTTGAGTCCTAATAAAAAATGCAGATGCAATAAGAAGAGAAAATTATGTCCTAAACAAACCATATAAGAGAGTAGAATGTCAAAATGAAAATAGAGTGAACTATGAAAATGCTCTACACATGATACCCATAATAATGGACTAGTCCCACCACCACCCAACACACAATGTGTTAGCATTTAGCAAGTATAACAAAAGAAAACAAATGTAACTCCACATATTGGGATTTGATGAATAACTACTTTCCAGTGAAAATCTAACAAAATCACAAGGATTCTTTCACCTTTTTCATGTTCTTTCAAATGCCTGGTAAATGAGTTAAGAATATGATTTCAACAAGATTTACCGGGGGCAAATAAGCTTGCAAGGGGATTTGATGAATAACTACTTTCCAGTGAAAATCTAACAAAATCACAAGGATTCTTTCACCTTTTTCATGTTCTTTCAAATGCCTAGTAAATGAGTTAAGAATATGATTTCAACAAGATTTACCGGGGCAACGAGGTTGAAGAGATGTTGACAACCTGTATACAATAAGGGAAATTGTAATTCAACCATTAGAACTCCATTGAAATTTTCATTCTAGGAATGGAAGTGTTGCAAGAACAAGATGCTTACGTAGTGAGAATGGTTCCATTGGCATAGCCATCATAACTACAAGAAGTAACATTGCAGCCGGCACTACTCTGCCGCCATGTTACGTTTCCAAGCATGAGATTGCTGTTACTGCATTGCATGCTAGAACAAGATACTGCCAATGAAGACGGCATGCAGTATAAACTGCACAGAACCAATGACAGTCAATTACTGAAAAATACCATCTTCAAGTAGAACCAAATGTATCTCAAAAGAATAACCCTAAAGAAAGAAAATCTTTTGCACGATGTTACAAGGAAGAAAGAGTAAATTACTTGCGACTTCCTTGAGCACAACTGCATTGCACGCAGTGACTTGCAGTGATAGCATAGCTTCCATTTGGCACACTCAGACCATAATCCGAGGCATATTGTGGAAAACTAGATGCACAAGCTGTAATGCACCATGGCCAACCATTGTCCATAAGAAAAAAAAAATCATATACCATGAATTAACAGATTCCGAAACTAAGAACACTTACTGATATGTTACTTTCTAAGAAAATAAAATCACGCCTAACAGGAGTTCTCTAACACCAATCAACACAATCGCAGATTTGGAAATGAAATAGTGACAAACAAACCCCATAACAAAAATACAAGTATCATGATCATGAATCAACAAGGTTAAACCCAAAATTAGTAGCAGCATCACTAGCATGCTCCATTCCAAGATACAAGTATATTCCAAGTGGGTGTTCCATGAATCAGGAACACTACAGGAAATCGAACAAAATCACATAAGAGCTAACAAAAGAAATGGCCTATATTGTAGTCGACCTCCAACATTACAACACCACTGCCCTTAACGAGGCTTCTATAATTCCAGATAACCCATGATATGCAACAAAAATCCAAACTCATACACAAATTCTACTCGCAAGAAAGAAGCTGTAAATTGCCAGGTCAAATAAAATTGCACGAAATCTAACAAAAGCAGTGGAATAAAAAATTAGTAGTTCAACTTCAATATTATAACGCTTCTGTCCCTAAACAAGGCTTCAACTATAATTCAAGAAAATCCCTGAGGTGCAACCAGACCCGAAGTAATACACGAATTCTACTTACAAAAAGGAGATGCAAATTACCAGGTCGAACAAAATTGCACGAAATCTAACAAAAGCAATGGCGAAGATTGTAATTCAAGTTCAATACTACAACACCACTGTCCCTAAACAAAGCTTCTATAAAATTCAAGAAAACCAATGAAATGCAACTAAGGTAATAAACCCAAACTAATTCACGAATTCTACATACAAAAAAAAAAGAGCTGTTTAAATTACCAGATCGAACAACTGCACGAAACCTAACAAAAGCAATGGCATAGATCGTAAATCAACTCCTATACAACCACCCTCTGTCCCTAAACAAAGCTTCTACGAACAATTCAAGAAAATCCAAGAAAACCTACGAGATGCAACCAAAACCCAAACTAATACAAAATGCATGAAATCTAACAAAAGCAATGGCATAGATTGTAACATCTCCACCCTAAACAAGGCTTCTATAATTCAAGAAAACCCATGAGATGCAACCAGAACCAAACTAATACACAAATTCTACTTACAAAAAAGGAGCTGCAAATTACCAGATCAAACAACATTTCACAAAACCCACCACCTCTGTCCCTAAACAAAGCTTCTACCAACAACTCAAGAAAATCCAAGAAAACCCACGAAAAAGCTGTTTGAATTACCAGACAAGGGTATAGCAAGTATATCCCCGGCATTAATTGCGGGTCCCCCCAGCGCATTGACATCCATGAGATCACTAACGGTGGTCGAGTAACTCGCGGCAATGCCACTCAAACTATCATCCTCCTGCACCACATAAGACACGTACACAGCAGGCAAAGAGTTATCAGTCCCATTGAAACAAACACAGGGCAATGGCACCACAAGGGTCTGCCCCACGTCAAGAGCCGAAGGGTCCGAAATCGAGTTGGCATCTTTAAGCTGGTCAGCGGACACGAGGCCACTGTACACCGCACTGGCTATGGAGGAGAGGGTGTCGGAGGGGCGGGTGGTGTATTTGGTGGAGACGGATTTTCGAATGCCGTCGACACAGGAGCAGGTTATGGGGATTTTGAGGAAGAGAGAGGGGGGGAGGATGTGGTTCTCGACGTCTGGGTAGGAGATGTCGATCGAGTTGGCGGTGAGGAGGGAGATGGGGTCGATCTGGAAGAGGGAGGAGACCTGGGAGACCTTGAGGGAGGTGGGAAGGGTGTAGCCGAGGAGGGCGGTGCAGGTGTTGGTGGTTGAGCA
Source organism: Rhododendron griersonianum (assembly GCA_018127125.1). Taxonomy (NCBI): domain Eukaryota; kingdom Viridiplantae; phylum Streptophyta; class Magnoliopsida; order Ericales; family Ericaceae; genus Rhododendron; species Rhododendron griersonianum. The sequence goes on from CM030798.1 coordinate 29,639,109, forward strand.
GGGCTCGATGGTGGATTTGGAGGCTGAGGAACCCACATTGGCGAGGAGAATGGAGAGGGTGAAGGCAGTGAGGAGGTGGAGGGCCATTTGGGAAGCGTTAGAGAGAGAGAGAGAGGACTGTGGGTGGAAAGAAGACGGGTTTTTTTTTTAAATATTTTTTGGTCTGGAAATGAGCTGGGTTTTGGGGGGGGTTTAGGGCATAGAGAAAGAGGGATCTGTGAAATGGGTTTTTAGTGTTTCACATAGAGAGAGAGAGAGAGAGAGAGGAATTTTTCTATTCTTGGACTGGTAGTCAACTGGGATTTTTTGGGTTTTGGTTTTCTGAGGGTCTTTGGACGGCTTCGGATCCCCTGTCCGAATATGCCTGTCCTCCTTCTCTGTCCCACCCTTAAAACAATGACACGTGTCTTTCCTAGCAAAACCCAAAAGATCACACCACACCCAATCCCTCCCTTTGTCTTCTTCCCTTTTCCTTTGCCCCACCACGAACCATCGCCGACAACAGCTCACCACGGACCATTGCCGACAATAGCTCACAGACCACCTTCGAAAAAACATCAAGGTTAGGGTTTTGAAAGTTCTCTGTTCAATTTGCCATATTGATCGCTCTGTTTTCATAGTAGCTGCCGAATATAAGAAAACGAGATAGACTCCATGTCTCATTGATTCTCCCTGATTCAAGTTGAACCTAACATCCTGTCTTCCTCTCCGGCCACAAACAATTGCTGTTGTCGGCGATGGTCCGTGGTGGGGCAAAGGAAAAGGGGAGAAGACAAAGGGAGGGATTAGGTGTGGTGTAATCTTTTGGGTTTTGCTAGGAAGGACATGTGTCATTGTTTTAAGGGTGGGACAGAGAAGGGGGACAGGCATATTCGGACAGGGGATCCGAAGCCTCTTTGGACAAGAGAGAGAGAGAGAGAGAGAGGGCTCAAGAATTCATTGGGTTTTTCGCAAAATGCACTAAAGCAGAGTTCTTTTTCTTTTTCTTTTTGCGCTTAGGTTGGTTTTTAGGGGGATTTCAGGGTTTGATTTCCTTCCAGTTGTTTCTTGGTAAGAGAGAGAGAGAGAGAGAGAGAGGTGGTTGAGACTTGAAGAGCAGGGGAAAGGGAAGATTCGGTGAGTGAATGGGCAGCTAAAACGGAAGGGAAGGGACAAAAGAAACTACTGCTGTTATGGTGAGAGTGAGAGTGAGTGAGAGAGAGAGAGAGAATAGAGTGTGGTTGAGAGTGTGATCAGCTCAGGCACTGGTCCGATAAGTCGGTCTAGGGTCCAGGACACACTTTGCTTTTGACTGAAAAATGATTCCGACGACGAAGTCGAACGACGACGTATTTAAAAAGAATAACACAATATACAATTATACATGTTCTGATATGTCTATCTGTCGAATACTACTACTTTGGGACAGTTTAGTCATTTCAAACTTCTTTGAGTCAAGCTTGGGAAGTGAAAGATTCCATCTATCATTCATATCCCTCCTGCGATTCATTGCTTCATTGGACCATTCATTTCATAGCTGCACGGAACGAATCAAATGAACAAGGATTTGGGGGCGCCCCGCCCTACGGCGTGTAATGCGATCCGCACCGTTTATTTCGGCACGGACGGCTCAGATTTAATCTGAATTCTTATAGATCTGTATTGTTCGTTTGCTCGGATTAAATTCCGAGCCGTCTATTCCCGAAATGAACGGCCCCAGGTCCAATGAACAGATCGAGTTATTTTTCTTGTAATGAATATGTTTCGTTCAGGTGGATACAGATGCATAACTGATCTAATTTCAAGCATGACTGACAAGCTCGTCGAGACTTATAAAATAGACGGCGAGAATCATCAAATGAGATTGGGTAGGTTCTACTTTGCGTCGCACAAGAAATTATCAATGTGAGAAAGATCTTGATTCATGAGATTATGGGTAAAAGTCTTCTCAAAAACAAGTTGAGTTGATACCCTATTTGGTTGGTTGGGAAGTTGAGGTCAAACAAATATAAATTCTTCCAACATTTGATAAAAACATAACTTTTACTACTCCATTAATATACAAGTAATTAAAAATATAAGTTTCATATTCATCTTCTAGATACTTTTCCATAAAACCTAGTCTATCTATATTATATACTAAGTAAATGTAGTTTTTAAAAATAAAATCGAGCTCTCTCGTTGATTCTCTTTCTTATGTGGCATTCTCCTTATAGGAGTAAAATTCATTTTTCTTTCCTTCACTTTGCAAAATCCCAAAAGTTGAAAAAAAAATTTAAAGTTGCGTTCATGCTCAAACAATATCTCATTAAAACATTTACATTTAATAAATCATAAACCAAGAAAAAGGTGCTAGAAGTTTTGGTTTCAAAGGAAAAGTTTGGAGTTTTAGCGTATACAGTAGCATCGCCAAATACCAACTCATATAACATCTAACCAGAAAATCAATTTCTACACTTCCCAAATCGATGCAAGTACTATTTTTTCCGTCTTTTAGCAAGTGAATTTACGAAACAGTCTCTGTATGCACACTTTTTACAAATTTTAGGGATTGTTTCGTAAATTCACCCACTAAAAGACAAAAAAAGAGTATTTGCATTAATTTAGGGGTGTAGAAATCAATTTTCTTACCTGTTTCAAAATAATAATTATCGAATGTAGAAAATCTAATAATAATTCTTCAAATGTAGAAAATCTAATACTCCAGTCTAGTACTCCCGAGAGTCCGAGGCTATCGCAAGGTTAAGTAAAGCATTATCTTCAACCTCTTTTGCAACCATCACCAATTTTTTTTCTGTACTGTACAATTTTTTAGCTTTAGTTAAGATGTTTATACTAAATTAATTTTTATTTTTGTCAAAGGTTAAATTGATTCCACTAAACTAAAATATCCAAATCCAACATATTTTCTTCTACTAATGCAATACATTTCTACAATTTTTAGGCTCTGTTTGGAACCTAAAGAAAAGAAAAGAAAGGGAAATAAAATGAATGAAAAATGAGAGGAAAATGGGAGGGAAAATTTATTATTCTCTAAACTTGAAACATAATTTCTTCTCTTTTTCTCTTCCAACCAAACAATAGGAAGGAAATTTTTTTAGTTTTCCTTTCTTTTCCATAAGTTCCAAACAGAGCCTTTGCTGGAAACTACTTGACTACAAATATCTACAAGTAGTCCACAATTTCTAGTTTAGCGGAATGCCCCAAAAAACACAGCCAAATTTCATATCCTAATGCCTACCACCCTCAAACCCAAAACACATTTGAGAGAGAGAGAGAGAGAGAGATCCCTGAAACTACCAGCATGTATTGAATATTCGAGATGAATCTTCATCACAACAAACATTCCATCGCTACCCAAGCATTTGGTGCAACCAAAAACTAATTCCTAATCAACAAAAACCACACAGAAACTTTAAGCACGAGGGGGAAAAAAAACTCTATTAATCTTTTTCTGATTGATAAGAATTCTAATGTAAGTTCACACAGCAAAGAGGTGGAGTGTTTCATATAACATTTGTCCTATAACCATTTCAACCGCCAAGAAGCTCAATGCATCATTTTACCAGAACTAAACCTTATCGTCCAATTTATCGCTCACGAGAGGCACCAGTTCCATCAGGCTTCGTGGAGTGAGGGGCGTTCTCGGAGTTCCAGGTGACTGTTGGGATATCATGTGTCTCACGTAACCGTAAAATGTGCAACCCAGAAGAGTTATTGCGCATCCAATAGCATTCATAGCTGAGATCGGGTTACGGAATATCAGCCATGAACAAGTGACCGCCACTGCAACCTGTGTAGAACGACAAACATAATCACAATATGTGATGATGATGCTAATGGTGGGGTGACGGGTGATGAATCTGATGATGAGGATGGTGGTTACACGAAGGCATTATAAACGACAATATAAGATTCAACAATCCAACTAAAAGTTTCTCACCTTAAGATTTCCAGCAACATTAAACGTGACGGCAGTTGTAGAATGGATCACATAAAAGATAGAGAAGTTCAAGCAGAAAGCCAACACTCCAGAGCCGAAAATAATAATGAGGGGTGAAAGAAGAGAAGTGTGTGACTGAAACCATAGCACAACTCCGGATCCTTCAAGTAATAGTGCCGGCCCTGCCAAGATCATAGTTGCAAAAGGAGCCATGTAGTACACTGTGTTTATGCTGAAAAGCAGATAGAAGAATAACCATAAGGTCAGCAAAAGTCATAAATAACAGACTTGCATGAACTGATGGACAAAAACTGAAACAGTCTCTAGTATCTAAAACTACATTACTTCGATGACAAAAACATGGATTGATTGTTTCACGCCGTCTTAGTGCCGATCACCTTCCCAGATCACCATACTCCAGCCTTTATGAGTACTAGATCCAACGCTCGAACACTACGGTAGCAACCAAAGAACTCTATTAATAGCATTTTTTAACCATTCTTACCAAGGTTTTAGATTAGATGCATGTACTAGTTCTATTTCAAGCCAATAACATGCACACCTTCTACCTCCACCCCAAACTGAGTACCATTCCACCACAACTTTATGTGAAGTAACTCCAACATTGCGCAAACATGCCTTTCTCATAAGAATTCTGAAATCACTTGCACGGGAAGAACCTCCAACTTTACCCTTTTGTTTTGTTTTTTTCCTAATCACACCAGGTCAGTTAAAACCAATTCCTTCCTAAAGCAATTGCGCTACTGAAATATCCTTCCCCGTGCTGTTCTCCTGTTCACTTAGTTTCTATTGACAAGCTGCATTTTCTCTCCATCCAGATTTATCTGCCAATTCTACACTGCACTCATTGGCATTTCACAGAACTCCTATTGATGGACTAACTTTTTAATGTCATTCTAGTCATGATTCTCTTTCTCAATTCTGTACATATATTCAAGGGATAAAATCACCTACTCAATGAATCAAATAACTCGCACAAAGGATCCAATCCAAATGGCACCTTGGTCATGTACAATATTCCAACATGAGATGAATGAAAACTATATTATTAGTACCACAAAACAAAACATTTATGCACGGCATAAGTTAGATGGCACGAAGAACAATTCAAGTCTACCATAGGGTAACGGCAGAAATTATAGGACTCATGTCAACTTTTTTACGAGAAGAGAGGTAACAAAGCAGCTCACTTGATCATAAGCTTTCTCAAATTACAGCACAGTGTCTGTGGTGGGCCAAATCGTGCATAGGGCCAGCATGGGCCCAGACGAAGCGAAGCGTATGACACCAGCTTAAGGCGTTCCCTCGGCCCGCCTTGCTTGACAAAGATTGGGCTCAGCCCAAGACAATCCAGAGAGCCGAGCGGAAGTGGGCCGGACCGAAGGGTGGGCTCACCGATTGGGCGGCCCAGTTGCAGTGGCCCATGACCCATGAGTTCGGGTCGGTTTATAAGTGTCGGGTCGGTTATACGGATCGATGTGACCCTGGTAGAGACCACGTGGAGCCTCCTCTCCCTGTTTCCAGAAGGTGATGGAATGTTTGGGAAGAGAGGCGGTTACCAGTGACATCATATGCATATGCATGTGGGTGACGCCACGGTACCCCTTGGCTTGGGGAGCAAGTACGTCGACTATAAAAGGAGAGGGATAAACCCTGAAGAAGGTACGCAACCTTACACACTCCCAATACACTCTCTCTCTCCTATTTACTGACTTGCTCGTCGGAGGGGCGAGAGGCGGCCAACCGCCTCACGCCTTGCTGCAGGTACCTCGCGGAGCAGAGGAGGGTTGTTTCAGAGAAGCCGTAGCGAGAAACCACCACCCCACAGTGTCAAGTTAAAAATCTTGAGTACATGACAACTGGTATTATCACGAGTGAAAGCTCTTTATCTACAAACACAACGTATCAAAAAACATTAATCTATGACACCAAAGAGAAGAAAAACACTTATAAAGTACAACCAAGTTTCAGCAGATGATTGCCGAAAACAAAATGTAGACAAATATAAGCAACCACTATGATGTAGGACGGTTTTAAAACACTCAAAATATTGCCGCCTACAATAAGAACCATGGTGGTTTTGGGTGGGGAAATAAGAATATTATTTGAATTAAGTGCGCTTAGAAGAAGAAAGGAAGAATGAGAAGGAGAAGAGTGTGCGCAAAGAAGAAATAGAGAGAAAGAAAGATAGAGGTGCTTCAACCTCGCAAGGGTTAGGCGATTTCTGCAAGGAAGGACCGCAGCCCAAACCCCAATTACAATGGCCTCAGCCTTGTAAAACTCAATTCATTAATCAACTCTATTCCAAATGAAAGATTACATCTCAATTTATAAACCATGGGAAAGGCTCTTCGAACTCCTAGAACTCTAAATGAAATGAACCTAATTAATGAATACTGTGAGGATGAACCTGATGCATACATTGAACCTACTAACATGTGTTTAATGCATCTAGATGATTATTAATGCAAACACTAAATACATGATGACCCTTTTAACTACCAATGAATATTAATGCAAACACTAAATTCATGATGACCCTTTAACTACCAAACTACCATAGATGACCCTTGAACTACCAACTACCAAGGACACTTATTTTTGGACCAAAAAGCCTTCTCGATGCTTGTGCTATCCTTAGCCTTTGGTCTAGGCTTCCAAAGCCTATGAGACTTGTCCAACCACTCCATGGCTATGTCATCACACTACAAGCTGTTACCACTAGAATTCACGACATACGCCAATGAAAAATAACACAATGGGCTTTATAAAGACAAACCATAGAAGTCTCACTTTCCCTATATTATTCTGTCTTAGAAATAGTGAGAGAAGAAATTACCTGTCAAACTTGTAGCCATGCAGCAGAGACTCTGCGAGGATAGTCTTTGTAGAAGTAGCAAGACAACCAAATAAAGCAGCACAAAATCCAAACATATTGAAACTAAGCTCAGTAATAGAAGTCAGTAGAATTCCTCCAACAATGGGCACCAAAGAAGCCCATATTCTACCATCAAATTGTTTCTTCCAAACTAGCCACTGCAAAATAACTGTTCACATGCATTTCAATTGGGCGCAGTTATGACTCCATAACATGAATGTCTCGCGAAGAAAGAAAGATCATGTGGTATATTTGAAACTAACCTGTTGTTGCAGGGGTAAACGACTTTATGGTTTGCATAAAAGACACAGGAATGTAACGCAAGCTTACGTTCCCCAGTACTATGTTAATACAGAAGACAAAGGACATGGGAAAGATCCTTTTCCATCGATCTTCAGGATCAACCACTATTAGTGGCTTAAGCTTCAGCACCTTGATTACCAGGTAGGCGCCAATAGCGGAGCATATGAAGTGTATAGACGATACTGTCAAAGGAAACTTGAAATCCAGTTTCTGTGGGAAAAAGATAGTGAGAAAAGGCTTTAGACACCATATCGGGTAAAGACTAACAATACGACACACATGACAAAGGGCTTCGAATTCCAATAATGCCACAATAGTAAACGAAATTAGCAAGTAGACGGTTAAATGGTGGATTGAAAACGTATGTGCAATCACATCTTCAAAAAATATGTCACTGCACTTGCCCCACTTCCTCCAGGGACTTGCACCTCAACAATCCATAAGGAAACTCAAAATTATGACAAATCAAGACACTCTGTGCGCTCCAGACCACTCTGAAATTGTGAGTCACATTCCAAGGATCTCTGCAATCTAAGTGCCTTTAGACAGTTAAGACTTAAGTGTCATAGGTTGTCAAGGTGGTTCCAGGGATGCCAGGGATGTCAGACCATGAAGAGCCATGGCTGTGGACCAAATGCCCTGCACATGAGTGATGAGCTGACCATTATAGTTTTTCCACCATATATATAGCATCTCTCTCTTCCAAGACAATATCAACGCTCACCTTGTCAATCTCTACAGCTGCTACTTGGGTTAGTTTGATCAAACTAGGGGCTCATTTAGCCCGACCTGACTTACAATGTTGCCTACGAGGTTCAATCCTTACCCTGAACTATGCAAGCCCTACCCACTTGTGCTCATTAAATCAAGATACTCAACCATATTTCATGGACTCCGGTAGCCGGTGCAGGTTTTGAGCAGGGGATAAGACGTAAGTTGGAGCAAGGGAGTGAGAGGGCATAGATGAATCTTAAGCCTCAGAGCGTCTATGGGAACATTTTTTTTCAAAAAGATAAATATATTTCCTGTTAGTTGTGGTACATAAATTAAAATATGAATAGTATTAGTAATCATTAATCAACTAATTGATGTCAACTGCAACTAGTTTGTTGTAATGTAATTAAGTACAAGTTTACTAAGTATTTGAGTAAAATTGAGGTAGTGTCTTTCTACTATCTTGTGGTTACATATCTTCTCTAAATTGTGTATTTATATTCATATAGTAAGACCATTATGCAGCTTCTTGAGTATAAGACTTCTGCACATGAAACTCACTGTATTAGTGGCTTTGCAACACCACACTTCAGAAAAAAGCAATCAATATTTTATTCAGCTTAATAATATGGTCATTACTCATTAGTATATCGTATTTTCAGCAAATCATGGACCCATTATCCATCACTTGCAAGACTAATAGCTTTGACTTTCTTGGACATAGAAACACAATAAACATATTAGAAATGACATCAATAGATATGCAGTAAATTAATAGTCAGTAGCAACAAACAAGTAGCAAACATGAAGATCAAACATAGCTCCAACTCCAAGAAATAAACAAAAATTAGCAAGTCCATCCCTTGTTTAACATAATTATATCGTCCACATACACACCACTTCCACCATACAAATACATACAGATCACCAATTGTTCTCGAAGTTTAAGCTGCTATAAAATTGACCTAACAAGGTACATCAAGCAATTAACCCCAAGGGGTTGACCTAGTGGTCAAGGCTTAGGACTTAGGGGTTCGAAACCTCAGGCGCTATCAACTCCTTTGGGGCCAGTCCATAGGGAGCTTTGCTCCTCGTTTAATTGGGCTCCCCGTGAGTGGGCAGTGAGATTGGGCCCCCAGCGTGCGCATAAGCTGGCCCAGACCCTGAGTTATGAACAAAAATGTACACAATCCTAACACTCTCCATCACGTGCAATCCCATCTAGCACAGGGGGATGTAACCGTCCGTACATACACACACATTTTTAGATCGCAAATTGAACAAAACTTAAGCTATTAAAAACTAGCCCAAGATATCAAAAGACAAAAATCAAGCTATCTAAACAGAATTACATACATGACCAACATACACGTTAGAAAACAGAGGTGGAGCAGCTGAGAATGATATAACAGAGGAAACAGACAGACCTGAAAGATCCATTTGTTCATGATAATAACGGTGACATTGAAACCCCACCACTGAATTATGGCGAGAACCGACCGAATCACGCTCCACTGGCACAACGTAGCCTCCTCCATCTCTATCCCTCCCCCAATCAAATTTCGGAAACGCCGCCCACCCAGATCCAGACAATTTGATCCAAAGATCCACAATTACGGACCCAATTCAATTCCAGAGGAGGGAGTGGAGAGAAGCTGGAGAAACAACAGTGGAGAGAGAGAGAGAGAGAGAGAGAGAGAGAGTAATAGAGGCTCTAATTGGGGGAGAGAGAAGGCCAGAAGGGGTGAGCGTTACGGTATACACGCCGCTGTTCTTCCATGTGAATTGTTATGTTTGAGTAGAAAAATATACACATACCTATAATATTAGGAAATTGATTTTAGCACTCCAAAAATTGATGGAGGGGCTCCAAAATAACGTCGTTTTATGTATCAATACAATCCAGTTTTGGAGCCCCTCCATCAATTTTTGGAGTGCCAAAATCATAATCCTAATATTATTGTGATGTATGTCCGTGTTAACTTACGCGGACGTCAACTTTTTCCATCCCGATCAGGTCAAAAGCAATTCACAATAATTTTTTTTATTATTGCCTGATCCCGAGAATCGAACCTTGATTAATATATAAGGAGCAAATCCACCAGCTAACCAGACTAACATGGTGTCATTCCCATTTTGACAGAACTATGTGAAAAGACGTATAATTTTTAAATAAAGAATAAAGTACTTTAATAAATGATTTTTGGGAGTATTTTTTTTCACCAAATTAAATCTTGATTAGTTCTTTAATTTGGTACAAAAAATTCAAGAAAATTATAGTATACGAAATCACTTTATTATTTGATTCAAAAATTACACGTTCGTAGGTAGTCGACTGAGTATTGTTTTGGAGTCACGCCTCTCTCACTAACTCGCTATTTACGCCACAAGGCCCTTGACTTTGCCATTTTTAATGGTATAAAGTACCACGCACACTCTCCACCTGCCTCTCCCTGTATAAATTCATCAGTTCTTAAATAAAAAATGTCACGGATTAGATTAGAAAGGAAAAGCTACAATACACGCTTTTTATTTGGGTGTGTATTATATGTACCCTTAAAATATTTATGATATATAGAGAAAATGTTACGAATCATATTGCTAAAAAGTTACGAAATTAGTACTATAAAAGTTACGAATCTTAAATGTTACGAATTGCATTACTAAAAAGTTACGATTTTTTAATATAAAAGTTACTCCATGAGATGCTCCAAATGTTATGAATCATAATAAAAATGTTACGAATCGTGTTGCTAAAAAGTTATGAGTTCTAGAACAAAAGTTACGAAACACACTAAAATGTTATGAATGGACCATACAATAGGTGCATTGGTACACACTTTTAAGGGGTGTGTATTGTAGATTTTTTCCGTAGATTAATAATATATATAAATTTGGACAAAAATATATATAGAACCGTCGGATGTGTGTAGAAACGACACTTACTATATATGACCAGCATGCACCAGGCGAGTGCAAATATATTTATATCCGGATAAGTGCACATCTGTCTGTATTCGTAGCATTGTTTCACATCTATCTGCATTCGTGGATTGGTTATAAAAATAAGTTTCAGACTTCTATCTCTCTCTCTTTTTTGTGTGTGCCATTTTTGTGTACATAGTGAGGAATAGTGGGAGAAATAGTTAGTTAGTTCACATAAAATCTAAAAATTGTCTATAATTCTGAACCCCAAATACTTCTGACGAGACTCCAACCATAATCTCCCTTCAGAGAGGACCAAGAGATAAAGCCCTTTGGTTAGTTATCTCTCTACACTACCATCAAATAATAAGAATATGGGGGAATATCCCATAATGATACTCCTGTACTGTACCTTTGTCCTCTAAATTGAGTTTTTCTGAATTTTCGATTGGATTTTGATTTTTGCGCTTTATTTTTTATTGATGGCGCTCCACTTTGTTCATTAAGTTACTAGTAATTTCACGTTAAAAGTGGAACACCATCCATAAAAAGTAGAGCACGAAAATTAATTTCCTTTTCAATTTTGTATATGGTCCCACAATGTTTATAGTAAGAAAATTCTTCCTAGGTTATTTTAGTCAAACTACTGTTAGACAGTATGTGGTCCCACAATGTAGGCAAGAGATTCGAGCCATTAGATTGTTTACTTTTTCCTACCAGATCTACCGTCAAAACTGCTGCACTTTAGGCTTTCTCTTTTTTTGCTCGGCACTTTAGGCTTTCTCTTGTGGAGTAGTAATAAAAAAGGAACTGATTTTGCCACTTATCTTTTGTTAATACCACTTATTTGTGTGTCTTTATTAGATGATTTATTTTGTAAGAAAAGAAGAATGACATTAACAAAAAAAGGGAGTGACAAAACAATTCCCATAAAAAAAACCCAACAATTATGACAAAAAATCAAAAATATCTACTGAAGACAAAAAACCAAATAGCTGTCTCTTTTTTATTTTAAGTATCGTTTTATAGTATGAATTTTTTCAACATCATATCTTTATGCGTCTCCAATTTGTCTTGTCGAAACAAATGATTAACTCTATAAATTATGACGAAAAGTTAAACAAAAAATTATGAAAAATAAAAAATGCAAAAATAAGTTCTAGGCAAATAAGTTTACAAGAATGCATCCCATTTTGTTTGCTCTATATGAGAGGCCTAGTCATCTGAGCTCTAAATATAAATTATTTTCCCAATTTTTTTTAAAACTTTTATGCACCATTCATCAAGATCTCTTGAACGGTGTGAAATTAAGTTAACAGTCGAAATACTATGTAAATTAGTCGGTTAATCTTGTCTGAATTAATATTTATGGCCAGAAAGTCTACCCACACAGACAACCTGTGCATAGATTGTGCACATATTTTGTTGTGGGGCCCACCACGAGTCCCACACAAATCATCCGAGCCGTTCATTAATGTAAAACATTTTTTCAACAGTCCCCGTAAAAAATAAGCTCAATCCGATACCTATAGGTGCTCGATCCAACTATATAATTTTTCATTATCCGGAAATCTGAATGAAAAGTTAGATGGTTGGATGAGCACCTATAGGTATCAAATTGAGACCCGTGGTGGACCCCACAACGGAATCTGTGCACAGAGTACTGTGTGTGTAGCAGGACTCATTTATGGCGGCCTTGAAATGTAAAAAAGCACTAGCTTTTAGGAGGCTAGAAAGGTTTAGTTGGATATATATAAATAGTTTAGTGTTATTAAAGAGCTCGAAATTAAGAAGGTTTTATGTAGTATAGAAGTACTAGCGAATGCCCGTGTCTGAAGGCACGAGTGAACATGGCGTAATATTGCTTCAATTGACAATACCAACTAATAACATCAATTGCTAAATCCTGATCATGTCAACGTACGAATCAAATTTAAATCTATCAAATCAAATTCTCCATCAAATTTAACATGCAAAATGGAAATGAACCACCAAAATATGTGTTAAATCTTTTAACAATTTTTTATTGCTTCAATTGACAACACCAACTAATAACATCAATTGCAAAATCCTGATCATGTCAACGTACGAATCAAATTTAAATCCATCAAATTTAACATGCAAAATGGAAATGAACCACCAAAACATGTGTTAAATTTTTTAAAGATTTAGCCACAAAGAGTATTCCCAATAAGAGAGAGACTAAAGGCGCATGAACATGTATTTTTTGCTCCCTTGACATTGAGTTGCTTTCTTTTTCCATTGTAACTATTCATGTTCTAGCAAATTTTTCGGTACCTGTAAAGCAACCAGGCCCCAGAATCTCATCTTATGCCTAGAAACTACATAATACACAAAGGAGTTCAAATAGAAGATGGTTAAGCCCCAATAGTTGGCCCAGATTTCAGCTTCCAAACTTGAGATGCATGTGAACTTTGTCGCAGTAACCAAGGAGCCATTTGCCTTCTCTTGTTCTGAAAAGACTACCAAAACCTCCTTTTCCTTTACTTTCATACCAGCTGCCATCAGTGTTTAGCTTCAAAGTACCTGCACCAGGAGGATACCATTTAAATAAAATAGGATAAGTAGCAAGAGGATTTGGGGGAGGGGGAATTTAAATGCATCAACACATTTAGATTCGTAAGACTCAATTTTTCTACAACTTTCTGGAACATTGGAATCAATTTTATCAAAAAAAATATATTTCTATCTTTCCAAATCTTCCATCGGGTAATTGGAAAGAGAATACACCAAGGAAATACACTTCGGTACTTTCTTATGCATCCAAGTTGTGAGTAAAGTATTCAAGTCACTCCTATAGAATTGCTCACACCATTCCTCTGCACCTGTATCGATATAAGTTGAAGTATCCATTTTTAGATTATGGTCAAGTCCAAATGCAGATAAAAAAAAAAAAAGAGCATGCAGGGCTTCCTTATGCTTCAAACAATACCACTTAATAAACGTAAATCAAATATCTCAAAAGAATTGATGATAAAAATCGAAGAATATTGTGAAGCACAATAGAAGGAGGTACTCATAATAAGTTTATTCAAACCCCAACTCATGAAAATAAAACTTAAATTTCAGAGGTCCTAAAAGGAAAATGAAGTTTAAAACAGGATCATATATAGTAATGGTGCATCAAGTATACAATTTACCCCCTCCTTTTTTTGCTTGAAACATTTAGTTCTTTGTACATAACTATTAGCAAATGAAGAGGAAAACATTCAGTTGATCTCTAGTTTTTTGGCATGGTGCATATGGCATGTTCACAACTAATGAGTAATGACATGGTACCTCTTGAGTCACCAACCATCTAACCTTGTTGTCCTTTAATCGTCCAATAAATTCATTCTGTTAAACAAAATAGCAACTTCCCGTACAGTGGAATGCAACCAAGGAAAAAAACATCTATATAATACGTGTGGTTGGAGTTGAGGTACTATTAAACCCAGACTTATACAACCGTCCCATACCGATAAAATGGGTGTAGAGGTCTATCCGATGCAATACACAAATGCAAAAAGGGATCAAGTGAATTAAACAGATGTAAAAGCTAGCATAGAAGTCAATTATCGATCTAAATAAACAACATCTGCATGTAACAAACAAAACCCATGATATAATTAATACTCTTAACAAAGAAACCCAAAAATTAAGTACCTTTGAGTACATTAGGAACCCAAAGTTAATAGAACTACATCAAAGAAGATTTTTTTTTATCAATTACAACAACTTTTACACCTGTGATCGTTGCTTCGCCTTTTCAAAATGAAAGCATGCTTCGACTGAGCTTTAAGCACTGTAACAAATTTTGTCGGTAACACTTACATTAACTCAAAGCCAGAGTATGTCAACATTAACAGCCAAAGCCATACTAATATCATAAAAAAAAAAAAACAAAAACAAAAACAAAAACAAAAACAAAGTTAAGAGAGCAACTTACCTAATGGGATCTCTGATCATACCAACACAATTTCATAAGAACAGGAGCTTTGCAAGAAAGATCGGTGGTGGAACGCAGATCATCCACCAAAAGCACTTCCACTCTTTCCATGTTACCCCTACAATGGTAGAATCAACGCAAATTGTTAGAGTGCTAGAAAACGTAAACGTCTTGCAACTCAAGAATAATTATCACGCAGGGGGAAAACACCTTAATCAACATCTACAAATTAACACCCAAGCCTCACTTTCAAATATCAAGACAAAAGCTAAAAGGTAAGGGAGATGCCTACTTGTCTTGAGGTGATTCACTTAAACCGGTCTAAAATTCACTAACCCATATTAGTTAAAAAAAAGGAAAAAATGAATTAAAGTTATAGATTATAGCCAAGAATCGAATTGCTGAAGCATTTTTTTCCCTTACCTGACTTTGTCTCGGATTGAATTTTGGTTCTCGGTTTGTGCGGAAGTTTGAAGCCTGCAATTCGAAAGAGGAAAAAAACAAAGTAGCTAGCTCTATTCAATAGCTAAAATGCACATGTCTATTATATTCAAATTAACATTAACTGTATAAGCTCCAACCCTCAATATCAAATTCCTTGCTCAGTAATTTTCGGGCATTGTAAAATACACGAACGTATTACCCATAAACTACTTACAGAGAATTTGGCCATTACAAACTAATGGGAACCCAGCTATACTAATGCAATACAAAAGTAGACCATCTTTTTTTTCCTCCGAAAATTGCAAAATGATAATATTAAAATTATCTATCAAAATTGACTTAGACTTATCTATCAAAATTCAATCAAGCAAAGAGTCAGCGAGTTTAATGTACTGTCCAACTTTTTATTGGATTTTCCTTTTCCTTCTTCTTGTTTTAATAAAATTTTGCCTTTTAAAAAAAAGAGTCAGCGAATTTGTGTTGGTATGAATGTGTGTGTGAGAGAAAGAAAGAGGGAGAACTCGCCTTCAAAATCAGAGTCATTGAACACAAACCTGTAAATACAATAAAGTCTGATAAGATTAAAAAAAATCCACGAAATCTTTCTAATTAGGATTTTCGACACACCGATTGATATTTCTCTATGGCTTCCCCGTAACGCATCATAATTTCTCTATTGGTTCTTCCATAGGGATTTTTTTTTAGCTTCGATTGACACCTTGAATCGAATAGGGTTTCTTTCAAACATGTAACATATTGCTTGAGGGAGAGAGAGACAACAGGGAGAGAGAGATGGTTTTATGTTGGGAAATGGTTTTATTACCTTTTTTGAGTTCCAACCTTTGACAAGTTTACCATAATGGTATTTGAGTCAGCAGAAGATTTGGAAAAAATGTGTTTATTCGGAAATAAAAGGTATAATCAAAACGTATGCCCTCAACCATTCAAAAAATATGTACCGATCCTATGGTCGAAAATATACAGATTTGAAAACCACCCTCCCATATTATATAGATTAGCGAATGCCCGTGCCTGAAGGAACGAGTGAACATGGCGTAATATTGCTTCAATTGACAACACCAACTAATAACATCAATTGCTAAATAACATCAATTGTATCGTAGTGCGGTGGCAAAGCTTCATAGATTGATCTCAATCAATGAGTTGAAGGTCCAGATGGCAGGAATGGGGTTAGATTATATTGATGTTAGGGCAATGGGTGGAAGATCTATGATTTTAACGTGCCCCAGCAGAGAAGATATGGAGAAAATGGTCAATGAAAAATGTCTTATTAGGTGGTTCTCTGGAATTAAGCCTTGGGATGGTGAAGCGGCGTGCGTTGAAAGGTTTGTGTGGCTATGCTGTTATGGAATTCCACTCAATGGATGGAGTAATACTTCTTTCAAAGCTATTGGTGAATTATGGGGCTCTTTCTTGAGTACTGATGAATCGACACTAAAGATGTATTCTTTTGCTGTGGCAAAGATTCTTATCGCCACTAGCACTTTCAAGGAAATTGATGAGTGGATTACCGTAGAAGTTGAAGGGAAGCAGTATAAAGTCAAGGTGATGGAAGATCCGTGTGACCAACCTCATGAGGCGGAGAAACAAATTCCTAGATCAAGTCTTGATGTTTCCTTGAATTCAGAAGAAAAACCAAAGGAAGATGAGGAAGATGAGGAAAATAAGGAGGATGAAGTGGATACTCCGGCTTCTGTGAGTAAAGTTAATGGGTCCTCTTCGGAGGCGGAGCTGAACTCATTCCGAGGGAGTGGACCCCATTGCGATTTAGACAATGGTAGACATGGTGGAACTGATTCTAGGACTTGTGCGGCGAATACTGATGGGGATAATTTATGTGGGGCTGAATCCGAATTTTCGAAGTCGGCTCCGGGCAGTGAGGAATTGACCTCTCAACTTGGAGTTTCCCAAGCAAAGGAAGGGGATTTGGTTCCTTTTGTCGACTCGGCGGCGGTTATCTTTGACTCTCAAAATTCGGTGAAAGCGTCACAAGTGGAGGGATTAAACTTAATAGTCGACTTGAACCAAAAGGAAGGTAGTTGGGGTTATACCACTCAGTCTTTCGAGGAGTATCGCCAAAAAAGAGATGAGAGGAGATCGTCTTCTGATGCCATCTTAAAGTTGAGAAGAGGAGTGAGAAGATCGGAGAGAAAAATTAAGAAAAAGAAACATATTGCGGAGATTGAGGCTAAGTTCAATAATTTGAATCATAAAAAGAAGAAGGGCCCTTATTCCTCTTTGTTCTTTAAGGAAGCTCGCAAGATGTTAGATATGGGTGCAAAGTTGGGCATTGAAGTAAAAGGTGGGAGGAACTATAATTTGAAGAGATTTGTTGAAATGCAAGAGGAAGAATTAAGGGAAAGGATCCATGCTCTTGACGACTATGAGGAAGAATCTAGCTCGGGGGACGATGTTGATCTCGAGGATGGAGCCTCTCTCTCTCTGACTTTTTGATGTCGAGTTTAGGCAGGTTTGAGGTCTTCTGCTGATTAGGATGAGGTAGTGATGTAGTTTTTGTGGTGACAATAGGAGGTTTTTGCTGCTTTGGGAGTTGGATGGAGGTTTTCTTTTGCTGTTTTTGTGGCTTTTTGGTGTCTAGTTGGCATCTTGCCTTCTGTTAGGCCTTGGGTGGCTTTTGCCGGTGTGCCCAAGGTCCTTTTAATCTTTGTAATCCTTATAAAGATTAATAAATTCTTTTTGCTTAGCAAAAAAAAAAAAAAAAAAAAACATCAATTGCTAAATCCTGATCATGTCAACACATGAATCAAATTTAAATCTATCAAATCAAATTCTCCATCAAATTTAACATGCAAAATGGAAATGAACCACCAAAACATGTGTTAAATCTTTTAACAATTTTTTATTGCTTCAATTGACAACGCTAACTAATAACATCAATTGCTAAATCCCGATCATGTCAACGTACGAATCAAATTTAAATCCATCAAATCAAATTCTCCATCAAATTTAACATGCAAAATGGAAATGAACCACCAAAACATGTGTTAAATTTTTTAGAGATTTAGCCGCAAAGAGTATTCCCAATAAGAGAGAGACTAAAGGCGCATGAACATATATGTATTTTTCGCTCCCTTGACATTGAGGTTGCTTTCTTTTTCTATTGTAACTATTCATGTTCTAGCAAATTTTTCGGTACCTGAAAACAACCAGGCCCCAGAATCTCATCTTATGCTTAGATAACTACATAATACACAAAGGAGTTCAAATAGAAGATGGTTAAGCCCCGATAGTTGGCCCAGATTTCAGCTTCCAAACTTGAGATGCACGTGAACTTTGTCGCAGTAACCAAGGAGCCATTTGCCTTCTCCTGTTCTGAAAAGACTACCAAAACCTCCTTTTCCTTTACTTTCATACCAGCTGCCATCAGTGTTTAGCTTCAAAGTACCTGCACCAGGAGGATACCATTTAACTAAAATAGGATAAGTAGCAAGAGGATTTGGGGGAGGGGGGATTTAAATGCATCAACACATTTAGATTCGTAAGACTCAATTTTTCTACAACTTTCTGGAACATTGGAATCAATTTTATCAAAAAAAGTTCTATTTCTATCTTTCCAAATCTTCCATCGGGTAATTGGAAAGAGAATACACCAAGGAAATACACTTCGGTACTTTCTTACATGTAAAATATTTTTCATCAATTAAATGAAAATGACTTACCCTTAAATCTTCCGTAAGTTATTTTCCGAAATAAACTCACTGTCTTCTACTGCAATTCTCACTGCTCAGTTTTTTACATCAAAACAAATGGAGCCTAAGGAAAAGAAGTTGGCCAAAACACTGCAACTGGGCATATGCAATGACACATCCTCACTGGGAATAATCCTCTCCAGATCCTGAAACATGACACAAGCAGCGGGATTTGCTGAGTTGATTTTTGGTGAAGTGGAAGTTGGTGAGAAAGCAACTTGTAGTTTGGGAGAAAATGAGAAACGGAAAAAAAGAAAGAAAATGAGCAACTTGTTGTTTTTGAACCAGAAATGGACCAACCCCAATTCCCCAAAGTACAAATAGATAATGGAGTGGCAGGGAGAAAATGAGAAAGGAAAGAAAGAGACGGTTAAACGGGCAGGTGCAATGTTTTTTTTAGATAAAAATAAAGAACGCTAGTTTAACAGAAAGTCTACACACACAGACAATCTGTGGGGTCCACCACGGGTCCCATACAAATCATCCGAGCCGTTCATTAAATGTAAAACATTTTTTCAAGGGTCCCCATGAAAAATATGCTCAATCCGATACCTATAGGTTCTCGATCCAACTATATAACTTTTCATTATCCGGAAATTTGAATGAAAAGTTAGATGGTTGGATGAAGCACCTATAAGTATCGGATTGAGCTTATTTTTTACGGGGACCCTTGAAAAAATGTTTTACATTTAATGAATGGCTCGGATGATTTTTGTGGGACCCGTGGTGGGCCCCACAACGAAATCTATTCACAATCTGTGCACAGATTTGTCTGTGTGTAGCATGGTTCCTAGTTTAAGTAGCACTTAAGGGAGGGAAAGGCGCTTCTTTTTTAAGGGGTGTTTTCGGTAGTGAAAATTTTGTAAATTTTTATTTGTGGTTGAGAAGTTGGTAGGTGTTTTCGGTAGTTAATAAATTGTTGAGAAATGTCAAGTTGTTTCCGGTGGTGAATAAATTGTTGATGGGTTTGTGAGTAGAGTTACTGTAACAAAACAATTTTTTTGTTAGTAGAAACGAGATGGTAAAATGCTGAAATTTTTTTGTTAGTCGAAACGAAATGGTAAAATGCATCAAATTATTAGTGTTTTTTGTTAGTGAAAACGAGGCCAAAGTCAAAAAGTGGACCCGGCAATCCTGTAGTGCGGCATCTGACCGTCCGTTTCCGCAATCGATGGTTCAGATTCGCTGAAGCACTCTTACTGATCAATATTAACTCTTACCGGTAAGAGTTAACAAACACATCTAAACTATTATCGTAATGGACGTCTTGGATGCCGAACTACATTGTGCACTACAAGGTCTGCATTAGAGGACCCGCTTTCCTAAAAGGTAGAGGACGGAGCGATCCAATTTATAAAACATCCTTTTGGAGCGTGAGACGTGAGTATGGGATCCTTGTGCTTCTGTGAAGAACCAATCACCTAAATTGTGTTCTTTTGAGGGATCTCTAAAACCAACAATTTTCTTTGCGCATGGTTTTTAATAAACTTTCTTTTCAATTATTAATTTTATCCGCCAAAACACCCCTCGAGCTTAATTTTTTGATAATTTTCTTTCCAATTATTACTTTTATTTCTCTATCTATCTCTCTTTACATTTTTATTTACTAGTACTTACCCGTGTCTACAGCACTACGCACTCCGATAGTACCGTAGGCACGAGCATTTTTGTAATATATATATATTTTTATGCCAACGCCAGAAGCCGAGCAGTGGGTAAAAAGAGCCGATGACATTTTTGCAATATACTTGTAAGAGTGTGGGTGTTTTCTTAAGAGAGTTGGAGAGCACACATCAGCCCTTAAATCAAATGAATCTCAGCCCTTCTTTCAACTTGTGTTTGTGTGGTCTCTACACCCTTGTATAATTAATACCCGTTAAGGACATGCTAAGAACATTTGTTAATGCTGAAAATATCCTTGACGGATATTAATTATCAAAACACGTCCTGGACCGTCATTTTCCCTAAATTTTTTGATCCGTATCTCTCTTTACTCACTACTCCTAAAACCTTCACCAAACTCCAAACCGAACATGACCCATATATTTCAAGGGTGATTTACGGGCCGGTTCAATTTGTGAAACTATATTCCCACCAACTCCTGCCCAAAACCAAAACACACCGCTAAGAATATTTCTAACTTTTATGCCAAAAAGACCCCCTTCTTCTCCCAGACAATCTCTCTCTCTCTCTCTCTCTCTCTCTCTCTCTCCGTCTTCAACGAGTCCGCCGGCAGCCGCAAACAGACCTACTCCCGACTCCGCCTCACCCCATGCAAGTCCCTTTCCTCCTCCTCCTCCCTCCCCCGCCGACGACGATATCGACCCGAACACACCGAAAACCACCAAATCATCGGCCTCCTGAAACTCTTCGCCCCCAAAACCAGCGGCGACGACCTGGTCCCGATTCGCGTCAAGTACGGCGAGTCGGCCCCTGAGTTTCCAAGTGCGGGCCGTGGATCAGTGGCCGAGGGAAATAGGTACAAGGCTCACTTTGATTTCTCATTTGATTTCTCACATCGGATGCTGCTGCTTCGTATCCATCTCCCCGTCAACGACGAGTTCGCTCTGGAAATTGCCGGCGAGTACGAGAAACTAATCCAGATCCGCCGAAAAACTCGGCGAATATGTCGTCGACGTGTAAGCCTTCGAGATCTGTATTATTTTTTTGATCCACGCTGTATTATACTAGTATATATCTGTACATATAGATACTATATTATATACACGTACATATAGTTGAAATTACGCTATATATACATATATTCTCTCTTTCATAAACTTCTTGTGCTGAAGATACCAACACTTTTCATTCCAACTGTTTACATACCTCTCGATCAGCATGTTTTTGCTCACTATTGGTTCCGTGTGTGTGTTTTTGTGTGTTTGGTTGCTGAAAAAATGAAAAGGTGAAAGAAAAATTAGCTTTTCTCTCAATCTCTGACCTTTTTCTTTGATGTTTGAGATCGGAGGAATGAAAAATCAGCTCATCTTTCACACTGCGAATTTCACAAATTTCGCACTGCGAATTTCACAGGGTACGTGAATTTCACAAATTTCACACTGCGAAATTGTTAATTTGAGCTTTTGGCTTGCATTCTACACGCCGTAGACGGAGCCGAGGTCCTTAAGGGCGCGAAGGACTGTGAATTTTACACTGTGAAATTGTATTGGGCTGTGAAGAAGGTTGAATTTGTGTTTTTTTTTTTCTAAAAAAGTCGCCGAAAAAGTGAATTTCACACTGTGAAATTGTATTGCCATGGGTAAGAAATCTAGGAAGAAGATTGAATCATCAATTTCGCAGTCCTACACAATTTCATAGTGTGAAAATTCTGTATAGTTTGAGGCGGCCTGGGCTCTTACAAACATTGCATCTGGAACATCAGGGAACACCAAGGTTGTAATTGATCACGGAGCTGTTCCAATTTTTGTGAGACTTCTTGGTTCTCCAAGTGATGATGTTCGTGAACAGGTATATGTTCCTGTCAACAACCCAAACAATAATTGTGTTTTGCACCATATTTCGATCGTCTTGCTAGATCCTTACAAGTAGTAGAGAACGTAGTTTTACATAGAGTTAAGCGTTATATGGCTGAGTAGATAATGAAGTATCCTCAGTATGTTAAGCACACCTGTTTTATCTGTATAGGCTGTTTGGGCATTGGGAAACATTGCTGGTGACTCTCCCAAATGTCACGATCTTGTCCTAACTGTTGGAGCCTTGATGCCACTGCTGGCACAGTTCAATGAGCATGCAAAACTTTCTATGTTAAGAAATGCCACATGGACACTGTCAAACTTTTGTAGGGGGAAACCGCAACCACAGTTTGAGCAGGTTTGACTTTTGAATGATTCGGACTTGTATTCGAATGATGAAGAAGTTCTCACTGATGCATGCTGGGCATTGTCGTACTTGTCTGATGGTACTAATGACAAAATCCAAGCTGTTATTGAGGCTGGTGTCTGCCCCCGCCTCGTTGAGCTTTTGCGGTTAGTTTCAGATTTCATCTTGATTTTCCAGAATGAAAATCTTTTCTTTATCTTTTCTATGTGGAACTGAAAAATTGTTCTGTTTTTAGTCATCCATCACCATCAGTGCTCATTCCTGCTCTGCAGACAGTTGGTAACATTGTTACGGGTGATGATATCCAAACTCAGGTATTCAGAATATCTTTGTTGTACTATTGTGAATGGTAGTTCAGTTTCATTTGTTCTGCGACCTTTGTGTGGCTCTTGAGTTGTGATGGCAGTTTCTGTTTCTGTGTCTCTCATGATTGAAAGTTTTTCGCATGTTTGGTCTTCCACTTTCATGAAGTTCCTTGTGCCTTTGTAATTGGATGCTTTCTTTTTGTACTGCTTCTAGGTTATTATAAATGAAGGATGAATCTTCTGCCCCCACCTCACGGAGGCACGACGAATGGCATTCCTCACGTGATGCCCATGATCAACTTGATGATTTTGTATGGATAATTTACCTATTGAAACATGCAAATAGATAGTTTGACTCATCGAAGTGATATCCGAGGTGAGCTCCGTATACCAAATTTTCTTTTGCTTTGAAAAGAAGACTAAAAGAAGTAGATCATTGTCCTTGATTTTCTAATATATAGTTGTGCGCTCTTTGCTTGAAAATGGAATTCTAACACATACCCCTGTGAATTTCGCATACCCCCTGTGAATTTCGCATACCCCCTGTGAAATTCACATACCCCCTGTGAATTTCGCATACCCCTGTGAAATTCCATTCAAGAGTACTATGATCAACTTGGTGATTTTGAATGGATAATTTACCTATTGAAACGTGCAAATAGATAGTTTGACTCATCGAAGTGATATCCGAGGTGAGCTCCGTATACCAAATTTTCTTTCGCTTTGAAAAGAAGACTAAAAGAAGTAGACCATTGTCCTTGATTTTTCTAATATATAGTTGTGCGCTCTTTGCTTGAAAATGGAATTCTAACACATACCCCTATGAATTTCGCATACCCCCTATGAAATTCACATACCCCCTGTGAATTTCGCATACCCCTGTGAAATTCCATTCAAGAGTACTATGATCAACTTGATGATTTTGTATGGATAATTTACCTATTGAAACCTGCAAATAGATAGTTTGACTCATCGAAGTGATATCCGAGGTGAGCTCCGTATACCAAATTTTCTTTCGCTTTGAAAAGAAGACTAAAAGAAGTAGATTATTGTCCTTGATTTTTCTAATATATAGTTGTGCGCTCTTTGCTTGAAAATGGAATTCTAACACATACCCATGTGAATTTCGCATACCCCCTGTGAAATTTTTTTGTCACGGTTGAATTAAAATCCTAGAGCTGCCCTTTTGCAAAAACTATCAGATGTATGCGTTGAAGTGTTGGATTTATCTAATACTTGTGTCCAAGGACCTTAACTGGCACAAATACAGGTAAGAAAGCGGTGTGTCTGTCTGTCTCCGTCCCCATGCTCCAGACATTATGATACACTAGTCTAATTGTGCTATTAAGACCTTATCTTGATACTTTGCAGCAGAAAGTAAGCTTTTGCGATTTTGATGTAGAAAATTAGACTTGTATTATATGTGTAAGAATGATTAGCTAGTAGTTTCAGGTACAAATAGAAGTATGTATATCTGTTGTCTTGTCCTTTCATGTAAAATGGTTATGCACACATGAGCCACTTGTCCAAAGTACTTCCAGCTATATTAAAATTGGAAGGAAAGTAGTTGGACTCATTGGACGAGGTACAACTAGTTTGGTGTCTCATATGGCCCAAAATGGAGCATGGATTATCTAATGTGATGTCTAATTTGGCTTTGTTTCCTTTTGGCCATTTGGTTGCTAGTGCTTCATCAGGTGGTATTCTTGATAGAACTATTGAAGCAGAAGACAAGAAGCTCGGTGATTTATTGAGGCTGGTACTGCCATTCTGTCTTGCTTCTATCAGTTATTTACCCCATCTATCAGACTCAATAACAACAATCTGGACTGTATACCACCTAACTACACTCACCATCTCTCACAGTAAAGCCTTGTTGCACACAGTGCAGCAGCATTGAGCTCAGTGCATCAGCATTGAGCTCATATATGTTAATCAAGAGAAAGGAATTGATTAGTCATAACCTCTTATGTTAATATAATTTTAATAGGATCATGTCGAAGGGTACCTTGAACTGTCAGGCAAGACAAAGAAGTATTTTGCTACAGCTGTAGCTTTGTGGGATGCGGAGTTCTATGTCAAAGTTGATGATGACGTTCACGTAAATATAGGTAAAAGATGCAGATGTTAACTTTCTTGCATGGTGGAATGTGTATTTTACCTATACTATCTTATTTTAGGTAAAACGTAGCTATGGCTAAAATGTGAAATTGTGTGAAATTGAGAATTATGTGAAATTGTGTGAGACTGAGAATTTCACACTGTGAAATTTGTGAAAAACACTCATAGGTAGGTCATTTTCATAGTGTGAAATTGTGTTAGACTAAGAATTTCACACTGTGAAATTTGTGAAAAACACTCATAGATAGGTCATTTTCACATTGTGAAATTGTTTGAGATTGAGAATTTCACACTATGAAATTTGTGAAAAACACTCATAGATAGGTCATTTTCACAATGTGAAATTGAGAATGATGTGAAATTGAGAATTTCACACTGTGAAATTGTGTGAGAATGAGAATTTCACACTGTGAAATTTCACACTGTGAAATTTGTGAAAAGCACTCATAAATAGGTCATTTTCACAGTGTAAAATGATGTGAAACTGAGGCCAAACATTCCAAACATTGAGGCCACTCGAGGGTTTGCCTAGTTGCTCATTTTAGGCCTCAGAGTTAATCGAGGTGCACGCAAGTTAGCCCGAATATCCGGTTATCAGAAAAAACGAATACATGTTCTTGTTGTTCTGCTCTCT
Organism: Rhododendron griersonianum; assembly: GCA_018127125.1. NCBI lineage: Eukaryota > Viridiplantae > Streptophyta > Magnoliopsida > Ericales > Ericaceae > Rhododendron > Rhododendron griersonianum. The sequence continues at coordinate 29,664,899 of CM030798.1, forward strand.
TATTTCTGTTGGCTACTCAGTTATTTCATTTGATTCCATACGTGATGGAACTGGGAATGATTATGTTTTTGCAAAATTGGTGCACTCAGATTGGTTGGAATTTGGAAACCAACTTATATTTTGATTTGTTATTTATGAGGTAGTCTCGGCGCCGTTGTGTTTTTACTGTTAGTGTATCATATTAGCTGACTGAAGTGATCAGAAGTTCCTCAAATTGATTGTGAAGTGCAGAGAATAGCAGAGCCACCTTCTTTTTTCAAATTAATAAGTCAACTTTGAACCCTTTTGTCACTTGCGGCCTTGTACTGCAAGTTGAACTGCTATTTAGTTGGATGTCATGCTAGAAATTTGGAGATTCATTCTTGTTTTCTAGGTAATTCACAATTCTAAACTACGGGAGGAACAACAGTGGTGAAAGGATGAAGTGGCTTATTTTTTAATAACATGGATGCCTTTGCCCAAATCATTGCCTCGAATCAGCTTTACATGTGTCTATTGCTTGTTGCTAGTTTCTATTGTCTTTCTTGAAAAAGTGGATTATTAGGTTGAATACACGGTAACATTTATACGGTGTGGCATTGGCATTGTAGCTGGACACCTAATGCCCAATTTTGCTTTGATAGAGGGGATTCTTAATGCAATGAGCATAATCAGTTGAATAGGAAGATATCACGTAGCTCTCTGTATATTGCTGGATGTTAATGGCAGGACTACGTATAGTACAATTTATGGTCCAACATGTTGTGGATGGGAATTAAGTGGGTGAAGTATTTAATGCTCGTGTTCATTATCCAGTGCCATGTTGATTTTCTTTCTCTGAGTGAGATCAAATGAGAAAGATAAAGCTGATTTGTCAGCGAAAGCTTTTGAGAGGACAATTTAGCAAATGGATTGATCCAGATTAATCGTGGCTATAGGTCTTTTAATTAGTGACTATTTTGGGAAAAAAATTCTTCATTGGCATTGGATATTTGTTTGTCGAAGACATCGGTCTTTTCTGTATACCTTTCGAATTGTGGCAGGACATTCCTTGGGAAGCATCTCAATAGACTAAGCTATCAAACTGTTGTTCTTGGGGGTACTGAAAGGAAAATGGATTTACAAATAAATGGAAAATGAGAAAGATTCCTGTTGTGAATTATTTATTGGCTATTATACTCATTACGCTTCCCGACTCCCTATTATTTGCATGCAGAGACGATATGGCTGTCGGGCAATGATGCTGGAAACAGTGGCAGCTGTTCCAGGTATGGTGGGAGGAATGCTGCTACACCTGAGGTCTCTGCGCAAGTTTCAGCAAAGCGGAGGCTGGATTAAAGCCCTGCTTGAAGAAGCAGAAAATGAGAGGATGCACCTGATGACAATGGTAGAGCTTGTGCAGCCAAAATGGTATGAGAGGCTATTGGTTCTTACTGTGCAGGGGTGTTTTTCAACGGCTTCTTTGTGCTTTATCTGCTTTCTCCCAAACTGGCACATAGAATTGTTGGATATCTGGAGGAGGAGGCTATCCATTCATATACGGACTATCCATTCATATACGGAGTATCTGAGGGATATTGACGACTGAAATTTGTGAAAAAACTCATAGATATGTCATTTTGACAGTGTGATTATGTGAGATTGAGAATTTCACACTATGAAATTTGTGAAAAACACTCATAAATAGGTTATTTTTACAGTGTGAAATTGTGTGAAATTGAGAATTGTATGAGATTGAGAATTTCACACTGTGAAATTTGTGAAAAGCTCTGTGAATTTTCAAAAAAAATATTGCAAAAATTTATAAAAGTCGCCGACAAAAGCACTTTGAATTTGTGAAACTCGCCGGAAAAAGTACTACATTTTTGCAGTCACCAGCCAGAGGTGGTCGCCGGAAAAAGTCGCCGATCGGAGGTGGTCGCCGGAAAAAGTTGCCGATCGGAGGTGGTCGCCGGAAAAATTGTCGGCCGGAGGTGGGTCGCCGGAAAAAGTCGCCGATCGGAGGTGGTCGCCTGAAAAGTTGTAGGCCGGAGGTGGTTGCCGGCCGGAGGTGGGTTGCCGGCCGAAGGTGGGTTGTGCAATGGAGGTGGGAGGGGGTGGTTGCGTTTAATGAAGGGTAAAAGGGTAATCTTCATATGAGGTTGTCCTTAGAGGTAAATACAAATTGAGTTCATCCTTAGTGGGAATTAAGTTTAGATTTTCTAGACCCACAGGTAATTTTCTGATATATTTCAATCGTTACACCGATGGTCAGTTGGACACAACCGAGCTAGCAGGCCCAATATACCTCAAACTTGAATCTTCCCAAACCCAAACCTTACTGGACTATTACCGCAACGTTTGGCCCGAAGGCCAAGATACCGAAATCAGATCGAGAAAGGGATTCGCTGTAAATTTATTTTTTTCGTATACAAATTTGAGAAGATTATTACTATTAATATACACCCAATGACACTTATTTAACATAGTACATTATAAATATTTTGGACAGAGCCAAACTAATCATTTAGATATAAGTCAAAAACACACAAGGCAGTCGATGAAGGGCGAGCCTGACGCAACGGTAAAATTGCTCCATTGTGACCTCCGGTCACGGGTTTGAGCCGCGGAAACAGCCTCTCTACTTGCAGGGGTAAGGCTGCGTGCATCAATTCTTCCCCAGACCCCGCAATGGCGGGAGCTTTGTGCACTCAGATCTAACAAAGTCATCACGAGTTGCCCCACCAGAAAACATCAAGTAGGGGTAAGAGCACTGTTTGCACGGATATTTTGTGAAGTAATATCGTTTTTGAAAGAAACCGATCTGCAGACAAAATATTTATTCAAAGGCAAAACTAACAACGCTCAATAAGACAAGAGACAAAACCTCACAGATCAAATGACAAGTCGTTGATTTGAAGACAACGAAAAGTGTATATTAGGCGTAGACCAAATTGTGCACCCATAGTTTTTTTTTCTTTTTTTTCTTTTCTGATTTTGAAATGCCAGAATGGTTTCCATTACTTTTCCTTGTTAATTACTAGAGGTGATAATGTTTGCACTATCCTTCCTACCATTATTATTTTTCTTTTTTCATCCGTATAATTGCCTGTGGGGGGAAAATAAGCAAGTATAAGATAAATTAGATATCGTTTGCTTAAAATTTTCTGATCTTAGATTTTAAATTTTATAAAAGCTAATTGTTTCAGCTTTTTAAAATAAACATCAATTTTTACTACCGCTTAATCATAAATTAGTAAAACCGCTTAATCATAAATATACAGTCATGGTAAAAAATGTTTATTTGCTTCTACTAAATTCTACTGTACTACTATACGAAACAGAGTTTGATGTTACAATAAAAAATTTATATCCACCACTATCACAAGGACGCTCAAAAATTTCAACTCGAGCCCGGCTCGGTTGTAAATGAGTTGAGCCCTTGATGAACTAAGACTGATTCATTTATCAAATAAGCCTCTATAAACGAGCTGAGCTTTGAAGTATTAAACTCGACTTGTTTACTAAACTAACTTAAAACTGGAGCTCGAGCTCGGTCCAATTATTAAATGAGTCAAGATGAGCCCAAACCAGCCCAATCGAGCCAAGTTTCGAACCGCTTGCGAGCAGCTCAGTTCGTCTAAAGGCTACTTGCTACTCATGTCAAGCCCTGTCCAGAATAAGGTTAGAATAACCTGAGACGACCAAAAGGCACACAGAGGCTAAACCCAATCCTGTTGCCAAACGCGGTCCCGTAACAGAGAGAGAGAGAGAGAGAGTCGACGGTGTGTACCCCCTTATCATGCGCACAGGGTCCCTCGCCTCCACACACCGATGGCGATTTTGAAGACCGACTCTCCCCTCAGCCGCCGCATCGTCGGCGCTTTCTTGGACTTCCTCGATTCCGGTCTCTCTCTCTCTACACTTTCTCTCTCCACTATATGCACATATATAGTCTACTTGTGATCGCTACGTAAAGTTTGAAGTTTGATTGTATTGGTAATTGTGACTTGTAGCTTTGGCAGTGTTGTTACTCTTCCAGTTTACGTTGACCTTGTAATTTCTTTTCTAGATTATTTTCTGCCTTGATTTTGCAATTTAGTTAGTATTTTTTCCCGTTTAACCAAAGTGCCTTCGGTACTAGTATCTTTTTTATCCTGTTTGTTTGAATTAAGGCTGTAGACAAGCTGAGGAAAGAGGGGATAAATTACAAAATTTACCCTCAATATAGAGATTTGGAGCATTTTAGAGCTTGGTTGGAGTTGCTCACTACTGATATGAGTTTGCCTATTAGTAATGTTGAGTGCCTATTACTAGAAACTTGATCATCGGCAAAAGCTTATGATTATCTGCCATAGCAATGATGATGTATTGTTATTTTATTTCATTGTTTAAACATGTAAGAATACTTTTGAAATGCCTTGGGGGGTTGATTTGCCTATAATGGCTGTTTCTCTGGTACAGTTGAATCTGCTCCTGGTGTCGATCTCGAAGGTCTTGAGGTAGCTAAGGAGTGTTTGTCAGAGGTCTTTAAGATTGACCCTTCTTCTGTTGGTCGTCGGGCAGATTCTGATTTGTTGGTTAACCTATTCAGTTCACGTGAAGCAAGTGAGAAACAGGAACATAAGTCAGATCTGAGTCGGGAAACATTTTCAGCAGTTGGACCAAGTACTTCCTCAGCTGAGATTGCTTCTGATCCTAATCATTCAGAGGCATCACAACCTGTGGTCTATTTTTCATCCTATCCACTATACTTTTCTACCGTGTTTAGGATGTGTATGCTATTCTGAATCTTGATTCTCTTCTCCTGGAATTATCATTCCCTTAAATATAACGAGAAAATAGTGGTAGAACAGAGACAAAGCATAATATTTTGTGTTTGGTTGAAGAGATGTGCTTTTAGGAATGATGAATGTCGACATGATATTGTCCTTTTCTTTTTTAAGGTACATGTTCATGGTTGCTGTTTGGTTTTACGGTTTAATGTGCTTTTTAAAGTTGCAATTGCATGATAACTAAGGCTTCAATTATTTACATGTTTTTGGTACTCGAGTTTACTTTCTTCACTAAGGGCCTATCTGTTTGACCGGACTAATAGTGAGGGGATATATAATTGTGCATAACGTATGTTATTCCATTGGGTTAATAATACCACATCCCATGGTATTTAATCTGGGCCGAAAAACAACCACCGGATATGTGGTCATCTGGATATATAGTCTACTCTTATGCTCATATCCGGTCAAGCAAACTGGCCCTAAAAGCGTAACTTACTAGAAGTGCCTTACTGTGTTGTAATGTTGAAAAGGCCAAGCTTGTGGTTGTATTCTGTCGTGATGCACTTAAATAAATGTGAAGTTTATATAAGAATATATATACATATAGGATCGCTTTTTGATTGTATGCATTTTTGGATCTATTTTGTTTGATTATAAGGCACTTATTTCATTTTTTGTATTTGGCTTTCATTTTCTTTCATAAACTTTATCAGGGAGAGCATTGGGCAAGGGAAGCTCACACCTCAGGTAAAAAGTCTCTTTCTCTTGTTTGTATTCCATTAAATGTTTATATAAGGTCTTTTCGGGGCACATGGGAGGCTATTAAATGCTTATATAAAGTCTTTTCAGGGCACATGGGAGGGGGACGCCTTAGAGAGAACTAGAGGTCCAATCCTCCTTCCTGCTGAAGCGATGGAAAGGGCCCCAGTTGTACAGTTCTGAAAGATTGTAACCCTAGTTTGGATTTCCCAAACAAGATTATTTGCATTTTGGTACATGGGAAGGTGAAGTGTCACAACCCCACTTAAATCCTGCTGATTAAAGGACGGCCCTTTTGAGGACAGCTTTTTTCGTGTGGAATATGTCCCATGGGCTATGTAGCACGGACACGGGACACGGGACACGGGATTTTTAAAAAAATGGAGACACGGACATTGCAAAAATAAATAAATAAATAATACATGTTTTATAGAAGTGGAAATATAGACTGATGAATAATCACGAAGCTTCAATATGTATAAATAAGCATCATATATACATCATTTTCCACTTTCAACCCACAATATTTGAAGTAATACACATTTACCCCACGAAATTTTAAAAAAATGGCATATTTAATCCCCTGCCGTGTCCCTCACGTGTCCCCCTAAAATCATGAATTAAATATATTGGACATGCCACGTGGCGCGTCCCATACGTATTTTGCCGTGTCCGTGCTCATAGCCCATGGGAAGTCTTTTAGCATTGATAAGCTTAGAAGGAGGTGGAGAATTGTGATAAATAGGTGTTGTATGTGAAAAAGGGACGAGGAAATGATTTCTCCTCTTTTGCTTTATTATTTGGTGCCTAGGGAAATGTGGTCATTTATTCTAGCTCTTTTTGGTACATATTGGGTGTTTCGTAGGAGGGTAGTAGGGATTATGATCATTTGTAGTGGAGGTAGGGTTGGTAGGCGAAGGTGTTAAGTGTGGTGACTTGCTTCTTTAGATATGGGTGGTTTCTATGGAGGGAACACAACAGGAGAACTTTCCAAGGTGTGGAGGAGTCGATTCGCAGCTTTAGTGCGCAGTTTATTGGTCTATGTTTTGTAGATGGAATTTGGGGTGGGTTATACCTAGTCTTGATATTTTTAGGATCTTTTGGGATTTTGTAGATTCCTTGTTCATACTTGCAAGCAATATGGGCCTTTTTTCTACGCAAGTTTTGTCACTTATAAAGAAGAAATGATAAAGCTCTCATTGATTATTATGTAACTTCTAGTTATGTATGTACTACTTTCTTACTTATTCATCATGTCTCTGGCCAGGGGTTTTTGAAGATGAACTTTTTGGGCAATTTTTTGGTGCACTTGAAAAAATTCATTATTTCAAGCCTACATCTGATGGGCATGACGACCAGGTCCAACTGGATAGAGCAACACGGTTATTTCAGAATGCTGTAATGGTATGATGGTGTGCTTATGGGTATACTTTTTATGCAACCAGAGAATGTGTTTATGATTGCTTCAGTTTAATGAGAATACTACAGTTAATGTAAATGATCTTCATCATCGTCATCAAATTTGTAGTGAATTGCATTCCATTTTATACGCTTCCTGTCCTTTCTGAAGTCATGTTTCTATGCTTTTCAAATATAAAAGACAAAAAACAAATAAAGGAAAAGGAAATTCTTGTACTCAGAACAAAACTAACCATTTACTTGGATGCTAATCTGATTCCTTCAAATAGAACTCTAGGCCCCCCAAACCAACCCTTAATTCTATCTATGTTTCCTTTTCGACAAGGCACACCATTGCTGTCTTGTATGCTCCACATTCTTGCCCCTTTAATGGCACTATTGAGCTGTTCAAGGGTAATATTACCTTACCCAAAGCATGTAGGCTCAGTGTGTGGTCCACTTTTTATTTTCCTCCAGCGTGAAAGAACTCAAACTCCAGAAAGTTTGAGGCTTGAATCAACTTACGAAGGCTTGAATTAAGCTTTTGAAAAACTTACCGTACTCAATCAATCAGCTACTAAATTATGAAATTGAAATTGCCTTGAAAAGAGTCCAATACATAGGAGGTGATATACTAGTACCAGCCCTTGACATAAGAAAGGAAATCACTAGGACGTCTTTCCTCTTGCTCTCTAACCGGAAAAGCATTGAAGCTGCTCCCCGAAGAAGAAGGGCTTGTGCACGAATCACCTCTTGCAAGAATAGGTCTGAGCCTGATGACATTCCTGCATTCCTTACCATGTCCAATTATAGTTAATCAACTGAGCGTACCTATGGCTTGACCTCGCTGCTGCTGATGAAACTCCTCTTCAGTCTCAACTGAGACCATAACAGCAGGATGGAGCTTGCAGCCTTTATTATCATTAGCACACTGGCGGGACCTTTGATTCCTATCTGGTTTTCTTGTTTTTGATCTGCTTTTTCTGATCCTGTCTACCGTTGGCTCTCCATAATAACTAACAAGATTCAGTGGGAACTAACAGCTTTGTTTTATCCTTTCCTCTTTGTGAGAGCTAGATCTGACTACGGGCGGTTCAGGAGCAAGCTACCCGAGGCATGTAGCTACTTTAGGGTTAGAACAATAAGGAATGAATTCTAACCAGTTAGATCTATCAAGCCGTAGTCTTCCTGTAACTAGGCGATGAGAAGTCTTCAATCCGCCATTCCTTCGACCAAGAGGTAGAACTTCATTCCTCAGAGCAAGAATCAGTAATAACATCAGCAAGAAGATCTGCTCAAGGAACTGTTCTTCTTGAACTCGGAAGTGGATTCGTACTTTCGGGAAGTAGATTATGATGCAGAAGATTCGGAATTGATTGCAGATATCTCTTGATCTTTTATATTTCATAGGAGATCGTTTTCAGCTTAAGTAATAAATATAGTAAGAATCTGTAGCTTTTAAGCCGGGGTTTATTGAATTGTGACAATTTGCATAGGCTCTAGGGCAGAAAAGTAATTTTCTCCGGCTTGTCATGAATAAACATGTGTTGATTTGAGGCTGGAATAAAATTGTATTTGCTGCGGGTCTGGTTCACGTAGCCTTATCTACTCAAATTTATCAATTTAAATTTTGACTGCAACCCTTTGGAATGACCAGAAGGCCCGTTCTATTACCTCCATTATTCTACTTTTTCCAGTAAATGTAGAAAACGCTATCAGATTGATGGACACATCCCAAAAGCATGAGTAAATGCACAATACTACTTCCTGTGTTTTGATTTGGATCAATTTTTGCATCTCAATTGGTACTTCCTGTTGGAAACAAATTTTCTTTGTTCTTCAGATTTGGTTTCAAAACATTGAGTAGCATGACCTGGTATCTGCAACAATTGATACTACATTGGATGAATATAATAAATCTCACTCACTTTGCTTCTTTCTCTCAGAAAATTTTGTTCTTCTGTACCTAATAGTATTGCAATTTATAATTGTTTATTTTTCTGGGTTTTTCCCTTCTCATTTCATCATCCTCCCTATTTTATTTGTCCTTGCACATCTGTTGGTGAGTCGAAAAAGCATTTGTGATACAGGAGATGCAAAAATCTGGATGCCAGACATTTGATGAGAAAACCCTGGCTGAGACCTTTAAATCACAAGGTATCCATTGATGGAATACATTACTTATTATGATGTGTACTTGGTTTGTTGTAGCTTGTTTTTAACTGATTTTCCAAGAACACAAGTATATTAAATCTATTGCCTGTTATTCAAAGCCAGTGAGATTAGGTTTTCTGCATGTTGAGTATTATCTTTGTGTTTTTATGCATTCAGATTTCTTAATTCTGATTCTCCAATTTTGTGAATATTTCTTTTCCAAGCATGATTTCACTGTTCTTTCAGGTTTTGTACAAGCTCGTTTCATGTTGTAATATTGGCCTTTTCTGTAGGTAACAGGGCCATGCAGTCAAAGCTATACCCTGATGCAATTGAACTGTACACTTTTGCTATTTCACTTTGTGAAGATAATGCTGTTTACTATTGCAACAGGTGAAGAACTAGTACACATTGACGAATTCTATGATTTTTGTTTAGGGTTTAGGCATTGGTTGTAATTCCTAACATGTTGGTTAATTTTCCTGCAAGAGTGCAGTGTTGATTGGCGCTTATTTCTTTGTAGACTATGTCTATTTGGTATGGTATTCGATTATTACTAGAATTATAGGTATTTTGACAAGCATCAGCATAACTGGCCATTTTGCTAACTCAATCGAAGTTTCCAGCTTCGTATTTCAAGATATCAATATTATCCTTGTGGCACAAGAATTCCATTTTTGTGAGCAAAACATCATCTGCAGATAGTTGGTCAGTCTAAATTGGCTGACAAAATTTATGTTGCTGAGCTGGTGATTGAGTGTTAGTCCAGTATGGTGCGTGATTTAGTGAATTCAGAAAATTCGTTATAACTCCACGAATTTTATTATGTGAATCCACGCATCGAATCTTTTCGACTTTCACAAATTCAAACATACCTGTAGAGACTAATAAAAAGCTAATTACTTCAGAGACTAGAGGTTTACATTTTCTTTTTAGTTATTCTAAAGTAGAACTTGAATAGGATTTAGACTTGCACATCCCTTTCTGTGAAGAGGATGTTGGTTGACAAGAGCGAGTTGAAGTCAGTTAAGAACTTAAGAATCTATTATATCAAAGAGAAATTTGTTGTAAATAGACGAGAGTCACAGTGTGGATAAAGATCAAGTGCACACTTGACACACTATTGCTCATGACTTGAACGTTTAGGTAACCTTTTCATGCATTCCAACATTTTTGTTGGAGTTGTGGCGCTTGGTCAATGCAATGAAGGTTGTAAAATAATCCCAATTTTCACCCAAATCATTTCAAGTCTGCTTTTAAGGGTAAGACGACTGGATTACGGGTTCGGCTTATACCAAGTTTAGGTGTCCTAGATAATTTCAGCCTGGACTTAATTGGATGAGTTACTTGATTATGCAGGATAAATTTATTCCTTACTGTCTTTGAGGGGCCTTCTGTAATTTGTTTGTGCTGTATTTGGATTGATTAACTCTTCTTGTTGCCAATTCGAAAAAGGAATAGATTGGTTAATTCTGTTGGCTGATTACTGCAAAATTTTATTTTTTCTGTTTTCTGTGTGACATTGATGGGTTAAATAGAATCTACACTTTCCAGGGCAGCTGCTTACACCCAGAATCATCAATATGCAGAAGCAATCAGGGACTGTCTTAAATCCATAGAAATAAACCCTACTTATAGCAAGGCATACAGTCGGCTAGGATTTGCTTACTATGCACAAGGGAACTACAGGGACGCTATTGACAAAGGTTTTGAAAAAGGTTGGTATGATATCAATTCTGAAATGATTCTTGTAGCTTACACAACAATACGCACAAGTTGGAAGCATGATGATACTTTAACAGGGAATAACCAATAGTCATATTTCTGTTTACTGTCTGTTGTCCTTTCTCTACGTATCCAAGTCTTTATGGCTTTAGGATGGCTATTGTTCTTTTTGTTACCCGGTAATTTATTTCTCCTCTTAATGCTCTTTGATATATGTGTAACATTTTCTGAAATGAGTAGTAATTAAAGAGCAATAGTATGCTGATACTGAACTTCTGTTTAGTTTGGTCGTTCTTTGGTACCTAATCCTGTTCCACGAAGTGCAAAAAAATAGGCTGTTGGTTTTTCATTTGATGCAAAATACACAGAATCAACTTACACACATTTGAAGCGTAAAGAATGGAATTGTAACAAATATATTTCAACTTGATAATATAAATCTATTTCAGCAAGAGAGTGGTAAGGTTGGTAATTAGAAAATTAGCTGCAGCTAACCGAAAAACCATGCCGATGCGTACCAAAAAGAATGTCAAATGAGCAGTTGAAGAGATAAACAAGATACTACTTGTCCAATGGTCTAGAATAGGGAAAACATTTGACCTTCTTCTGGAATGTCATTTTTGTAGTACTTATGCTACTTCTTGCTGACACATCTGAAATATGCTAGCACTACCTAACAGACTCGGATACTTCTAAAGGAGCTTTGGATCCCAACACTCACATGTTAGCTTGGACGATCATTATGGTACGAGGAACAGGAGTGGTGACGTGGTACGCCACATTCCTTAGAATGTGGTATGATGGGAGGCTTTTGTGGATTACAAAATTAGACTGTACACCCTTTGAGTGATAAATATCCAATAAGACAGATAATGTCCTTCAACTTATCCATGCAAAACACATTCTGAGGAGCATAATGATTGTTCTTCAACATTTTTCTGTTGCCAAAACTGCACTCTTTTGGGACTCGTTAGTTTATTGCATTCGTTTTTTTAGAGAAACTTTGGAGATTTGGAACAAACGTTCGTTCCAATACCTAATTTGTTAGTTAATAGCGCTCCCTGTAACACACCTAGTGTAAAAGACATGAAAGTGCCTAGGTATAACGAGAGAATTATCAACTTGAATGGCATAATATCGGTACCGTGGTTATGCGGATATGTGTGTGTGTGTGTCACTCTTAGAAGGATAGGGTTCTCATCACAACAATGCACTTCTATGCAGGTTTTCTGGTATCCTTAGTTGTAAATATTACGTTCCAGTGATTTGCTGTTTCTACAACCGAGACAAGGTCATATGCTGTTTAGTATAAAAAACACGAGTACCATGACACAACCTATGTAACAGTTTCATTGCTCACAAGAAACAGAACATCCAAGAATCTGAAGCTGTCACTAAGCTGTATGCATCCAGGAAAGCCCAACAGTTCCTGATTTGATGACTTTACATAGAGCAGGACGGATCATATTGTGCAGTTGTGGTCATCCTAAACATATCGGCACTGTGAAGATACACACTCCTACCCTGTCACATGGTTGGATATAGCATTTTCGTTGTTGAATTGAAACCATAACATGGTTACAAAATGACCCAACGAGGCCCAGCTCCTTTAGGTGGATATCTTTTGAGTTCATGATAAGGAGCAAAACATTCCGACATACATGACACTAAATTTTATTGTAGAGCAGTTATCACCAGATGACTGATGCAATCTGGAAATTGTAGTCTTTACAAGAGTTACTTTAGCAGATTCCATTATTTCCTAATTTGAGGTTTCAATCTGCAGCCTTGCAGTTTGATCCGAATAATGATTCTGTGAAAGAGAACATTCGGGTTAGTAGTTGTTTGTTATTCTCATCACCCTTGTCATCAAGATTGTATCATTATCATCTCACTTCCGTTTTGACACTTAGGTGGCGGAGCAAAAGTTGAAAGAGGAACAACGAAGGAGAGAACATCATGAGGTAATATCTACTTTCTGTTAAAAATGAGTTGCTCTAGGAAAGAACAAGTTAGTTTTCAGGAAATGAATTTCATTGAGAAAGTAAAGGAGGGCCCCTAGGTGAAAATTTCATTCAATGGAAGAGGCCTCATGGCTGTGTGTGTCTGCATTGCGTAGTAGTATTATCAGGAGATGATTTTGCGGGTCTTAAGATTCCTGCACACTTTTCAGTTCTCCATTTATAAGGAGTCCCCAGATATTATCAAGGAAAATTCAAAAAACCCGAGACTACATATTTGGCTGTGAAGCCTTTACCTGATAGAGAAAGTGGTTTTGTTTTATTAAGAAGTTCTTGTTAGCAATTTGTCATTATTACTTAACATGTGCGGTAATTTTGAAAATGTAAAATGTTTACATTTTCTAAGCTAGCAGAAGACCTAAGACTTTTTGAATTTTTTGGTTGGTGTTTGGTGTCTAGAGTATTTTTTTCCGCCAAAAACGATAGGATATCATTCATTACGAAAGGTTCTTGTCAGTTTGTGTTTAAATTCGTTTATATCAAAGCACTACTTGCTGCACTTGGAATATTACTTGAGCAACGCATAAGTTCGGCCGCTGCGGTGCACTGGTGGTCTCGTTTGTCTGGTGGTGTTTTTGGCGCGGTCAGGTTTGGTTGTTTGGTGGTGGTGGTGGTTTGGTTGCTTGGAGGAATCGGTCGGTGGCTGGCGGTGGCGGTGACTGTAGTTTAGGGTTAGGGTTTGGTTTTGGGCCTTTTGGGTGGGCTTGGCTCATACTTTGTATGGGTTTTGGCTGGTTTGGGCTTAATTTTCATAGCTGGGCATTGTTTGGCCTTTTTTGTGCTGTATATGATTGATCTGGGCACATTTAGGCCCTTAGGTGTTCGGGCATTTTGCCCTTGGAATGTAGGGCTTTGCCCTCTTCAGGTGTTTGTCCAACCTTTGGTTAGATCCCCCTCTGCTCTCCCCCACTTGATGTACCCTATCAAGTTTCCTAATAAACTTTTTACCGTTTAAAAAAAAACGCATAAGTATAAGCTTTAATTCCACATCTTTGAAAGTTGTGAAGTTGTGGTTAATTCTTCTAACATATTCAAAGGCTTTTTCCCCCCCTCTCTCCTCTTACAGAGCTCAAGTTCAGCAAGTCATCAAGAATCAAATCAACAGGCTGCAGGGAGGTCATGGAACCATGCAATGCCTCCGCCATTTACCTCTATGCCCTTCAATGCTAATGGCATTCCTGTTGATATTGCAAGTATGTTTAGAAACATAGCTGCAAATATGCATCAGGGACAACATAATCAAGATAGGCAGGAAGGAGAGATCAATGCCGATGGAGTTGATGAGCCGGAGATAAGAATAGGTGGCAACATAAACGTGAATTTGGGAGAGCAAATGCCCGAGGAGCTAACGGGGGCTTTGAGATCTGTGATGGAGATGTTTTCAGGGGCATCGCCTCCTGCTAATCGACAAGATAATGTCAACGGAAGATCTGCACCTAGCTAATTTGTGTTCAAATCTCTGGGAAAATTCTATCCACACGAGTTACTAGATTGATGCTTTCTTCTGTACTAACTTTTCAAGGTGGGATTGTTTCATGATGGTGGTACTATATGAAAATGCTATAAAGAACTGTGTTAACTTAAGCTGTAAAACAAGTAGAAACATTTTGGTCTTTGTCATGCTCTATGTCCAATGTGCTGGTATCCTTTTGTCAATTGGAAATGAAACAAAATTTCTTTTCTTTTCTTTTCTTTTCTTTTCTTTTTTATCTTTGAAAATATTCAACTCGTGGAGCCAAAAATTGTGACCGCAAATAGCCAAACTTAGGGTTGTGTTGTGATTTCCATCATGTTTATGTGGAATCCCATCCTATTGAGCTTTATTCAAAACCCCGTTTCGCTATGGTTCTTAACTTTTAAGTACTTATTTCCGCTTTATTGAAAATGTGTTGGCGGTAGTTATTTATCTTAACTATATCAAATCATGTTTTTATGTCCGTTTGATTGGTATCAACTACGGGAATCGATTTCTAGTATTCTGCTCAGTTTGAGGCCTTGCTAAGTCATATTGAATAACTTCATATCAATTTCAACCCCCAAATTAGGCAATTTAAATTAGGAAACTAAATTGAAGACCTCTATGTAGATAAATCCAAAACGCATTTGATCGTCTGGGTATTTGGTGTCTTTTGTCCTTAACTTTGCACATTTTCTCGTTTGAGACTCCTAATTAGATGTTAGGCAGTTTATAAGTGTCGTTATTGCGTCAGGCCATGTCTGGGTTAGGATGAAAGACATTGATTGCCTTGTTTTGTATTTGTTAGACGATTAGTTTGGCTTTGTCCAAGTTCTTTATAATGATCTCCGTTTTGTAAGTGTCGTGCCGCTGGATGTTTATCCATACAATCTTCTCATTTTTGACCCAAAAAAAAAAAAAATTGGTTTCTTCTGAATTTTCACGGTACTATTTCACTATCGGTTGTCCAAGATCATATTTACCCTACAATGTGATCGTCGTTGATGCACACAAGATTTTATGTCTCATGCTAATCTCGTTGGAGCAGAAGCTCCATGTTTACTTTTGATTTCTTACACTAACAATTAAGTAGTAATTTTTGTGGCTTTGCCTTGCAATTTATTTCAATTTTTTTTTTTGAAGTTAACATGTATTTTGTTGAAATTTATTTCTTGGAAACGGGAAGAGCTCTATTTTCAGGATTTCCCAAGGGGTTCCGAATACTCAGGGCCGGCGCTACTTAAATATAATATTTGAAAATTCAACAAAATATTATCTCGAACTTGCTCCTGCATCCATAACTTACAAGAATGAATTTTTTATAGGAATATTAAAGCATAAAAGTCAATATGATGGTCACCTAAGATCTCATTAGCGAGCATAAACAAGGGCCATAGTGTTTTATATATATATTATGTTAAGAATCCCTTTCATTCATCTGGATAAAACTTAGGTAAGAGTTCATTTCAACCCTTGTACTTCAGACTTGATGCCGATTGGCCCCTGTAATTTCAAATCTTGCACGTAACATTTATGTGGTTCTGTATTTAAATGTACAAAATTATACTTTCTGTCTAAAAATTAACTGAATTTTTACCACACGGGCATCTTAATGAGCCAAAAAATGAAACGATTACTTTTTTACACCATCAAAATGCGCAGTTATCGGTCAAATTATTTTGTTAGGCATTTTTTGTTTCCTGTCTATTATCAAAAACTAAAAACATTTGCATGTGTGCTTTTGTTATCGTGAAATTTAAATCAATATGAGTACGGCTTGATTTTAAACGTGAAATAACTAAAATATTCATAGATTTATTAACATTTCAATTCAGTCTATCCGTACGGAACATATAATCCATGATTGCTAACAGTGACATATAACAATAAATCTATGCCGTGTTTGTTTGACCTAACTAATAGTGGTGAGATATATAATATCATAAGATATGAAATCTGGTCTGAAAGGAAGTATTGAGTTGATAATACCGCACCTTCATAGTATAGTGTATATAACACCTTGTGAGATAATATGTACAATGTTCGTTTAAGTTGACCGTAATAATTTAACCCATCCTTCAAAATAGGCGGTGCTATTAGTATAATCCAATCTGATACTCATAAACGATAAGTTAAATAGGCCCCTCATGCATATGTCACTATGGTACCACCGCAAGCCGGTTAATCATTGTTACGTAACTTGCAAATGCAATTTAGAATTCCATTACTTTTCTTTATCTCCACTCGAATTCAAGATCTCTATACTATAAATACCATAAAATATTTAATATATATTAGAGCTCGGGTCATGATTTGCCCGACTGCACGTACTTAGTAGTAACATAGAATAAAACAAGAAAAGCTTGAGTTTATATTAATAACGTATTAAGCTTGGAATCATTCAGACTACAAAACACAACACGTGCATTGAATAAATAATGAGAACGTTTAAACATTGTTTATTTTTGAAAAAAAATTGTTAAAAATAAGCAATTCAGAAATGGAAGTCCAAAATTTAACGGTTATGTCTCCCTTATATGTTTGCTAAAAAAAATTAAAAGGCCAAAATAATTACCCTAAAACTGACAAAAAAATGATTCACATGAAACCATTAAGGCCTCATGCACCACATCCGGGGCTCTCCTCTCATTCACTTGAATGGTTCAGATTTGTACACTTTGAACCTAAAGTTCCACTTGTAAGGCCGAAAAGAAAACAAGTCATTTTTCTCCTAGTAAGCCAAGAACAAGAAAAAAACAAGAAAACACACTGTCAATACTTACTTGTGAGTTGTGACTTGTGAGCCTCCAACTTCTCCTCTCTCGATCCATCCGCCCAACTCAGCTATTTAACACCTTCTAGTTTCGGCCCTTGGGTTCCTCATCACCTTCTCTGATCCCTGAACCCTAACTTCCGGCCCATTTTTTGGGTTCTTGTAATGCTTTTCATCTGAACTTGTTTTTGTTTTCAGAAACTTGTTTTCTGAAATCAGGATTTGGAGGTATTCCTCTTATCATTTAGCCTTCTACTAGAAATGGGTTTTCTTGTTTATGTTTTTTTTTTGTGGTCGTTTTGGTCTTTAGAATTTGATGTTTTGGTTAACTGTTCAATGTATGTATGCATTCTTGGAAATGGGTTTTTTCTTGTTTCCGGTTCACTGCTGGCTGACTGTCACTTGTGGGTGCTTTACTTGTAGTTAGGCCGTAGAATCCAGTTCTATACTCAGGTAGAGTTCATTTTTTTGGAATTGTAAAACGAATTGATAACTTTCCTGTATGGATTTCGAATCTTTTGATGCTTTAGTATATTTGTCCCATGGTGTTTAGTTTTTTGGTGTCTGCATATTATTATGCACCAAAGAATGGTCTTGTAATTGCGGCTGTGAATGAGATTGTATAACGACTCCACGTACTCTATTCTCTTTGAGTAGTATATCTGTTTCCTTGTAGTCTATAATGCTTGTTTGCTGCCTCTTGACTATTGTCTGAGACATGAAAATGCTAGGTTAGACCCCTGTTGGTCAGTACATGTCATCCTCTTATGGGGAGCTATCAAATGGTGGGCGAATGTGTATTTGGTGTTTTTTGTGTTTGAGTTCGGGCTGTGGGGCGTGGTTTTTACACATGAGGGTGCGGTGAAGGATGAGATAGAGAGTGATTGATCCTCTGTGGTGGTTGGGTGAGCGATGTTGGTTCTGTTTTATTTCCAATGCCATTTGAGGTACCATCCATTTGATATTGAGCGGAGTTGATTACCGGAAGATAATCTAGCTGTGTGTGTCACCAATCTTACAATCTGATTCTAAGGATTACTTCAATAACAAAACCACGTCAATTTTATCTATTTTTATTTCCTTGTGCTTCAACAAACTCACTCAGATGTAGAATGGGATACAACATTTTGTAATACCTACCAAAAAAGGATTATACATAATTACCCAAATATAAAGAAAAACTGTACACTTCTATTTCTTTTTGTCGTGACTAATGGATTGAGCTACTTGATTTCCCAAAGTTTGATTTTCAATGTGGAAGTATTGGCAATGTTTAGGGCTGCTGTTTGATAAACTAGAACTTGGTACTGGGAAGTAGCCATGCTGAAGTTCTGAATTTTGAGAAACAAGATTTATATTTAATTTTCCAGTTAAGAGTTCATTTTTCAACATCTGTTTCAATTGAATTGAAATTAAGACCTCTTCTTCAAGTAATTTTCAGGTGTAAGCAATTGATGTTTATGTGCTATCAGACCACTTACCACGGAACCACCAATTATGTTCACAAACGTGCCTTGAGTACCTTCTCTTTTGAAGGTTTTACATGCTTTACAAAGAATTTCTGTACTTCCATTGCTTGACACTTATGTTTTGACCCAAATTTGAGCATATTGCTCAACATAATTCAGTTTGATATTTACCTATGTAGCACATAAACGGATACGGGTACGGACACGGGAATTCTAAAAAAATGGGAATACAGACACGGCGGGGGACACGCCACGTGTGTGTATAATTTACACACACACACACATTTTATTATTTTTTCCAAGTTTCAAATTGTAAAATGTAAACAAAACGAAATGGATGAGAGGAATCTGATGTTATGGTTTCTTCTCTTTAGGACTTGTTTTTATAGGTTAACTTACACCTAAACCCAAAACTTTTAAGTAAAACATAGTTACCCTCAAAAAAAATTAAAAGAAAACACACCCCCCATACGAGTCCCCACCGTGTCCCCCTAAAAATATTAACTTAAATGATTAGACATGCCACGTGGCATGTGCCGCGTGTCGGACACGTATCTAGCCGTGTCCCCGTGTCTGACATGGCGATACCTCGACCTCTAGAGGTGTTGGTGCTACATAGTTCATGTTTTGGCCATACACAGTTGTATAGGAGTCATTGTCCTGATCAGGTTGTAGGGATGGTGCTAATGTGTTCGTATTAAGAACACTTCTATATTTGAACCAGTTCTTGTTGATTTTTGCAAGTTCACTGTGGGGTGCAGGTTTAAGCTAATGATTGTAAGTGACTGATTCATGCAGTTAAGACTCCATTAATCTGCTCTGTCTATTAAGTATGATTTCTCAGTGTGTATTAGGCCTTTGTCTGGTGTGACTGTTGCGAAGTAGTTGCACTTTTGTAGGCTGTTAGTATTTATTATTTCTTTTGGGTTTAGTGATGGTGGACTGGCAAATGTGATTAGATCTCTCCCTGCCCTCCCTGCCTCTTTAACCCAAAAAGAGAAACAAGGACGAAGAAGATGAATGAGTGCTGGACTTGATCATAGGTGTGGGTACCACCAGTTCCAACATTGAGAGGCTTTACTGGCAAAGATAGCTGTCACTTCCACCATTATGAGGGATAATGGATTTATGGTTTTGAGTGGTCATTTAATTGGTGTTCTATATTGTTCTTTGAGACCATTTAATTGTCTGGAAAACGTGTAGTGTGCATTGAAGACCTTAGCGGTGTTAATTTTCTTCTACTATAATCAAATTGGTTTGCTTTTGCAGGGGCTGCACGGTTCCTGGAAAATGAGTCCTTATTTTATTGGCCTCCTTGTTCCTCTTGTATTCACTCTTTTGCTGCGGAATTCCAAGAATGGGAAGAAAAGGGGGTTGCTTGCCGATGCAGGCGGGGAACCTGGGTATGCAATTCGAAATTACCGTTTTACTTCCCCAGTGACGACGGCATGGGAGGGTATATCAACACTTGCAGATCTTTTCGAGCAATCCTGTAAGCAGCACCGAAGCAAGCAGTTTCTTGGAACTCGAAAATTGATTTCAAGGGAAATGGAAAAGTCGGAAGATGGCAGGTCATTTGAGAAGCTTCAGTTGGGTGAATATGAGTGGTTAAGCTACGGCGAAGCGTTTGAAGCTGTGTGCAATTTCGCTTCTGGTTTGGTACATATTGGGCATAAAAGGGAAGAACGGGTAGCAATATTTGCTGATACACGAGAAGAATGGTTTATTGCACTGCAGGTGCTGATCTGATTTCCTGTTGCATCATAACACTTATCTTTCTGCAGGGCTTGCCCTGGGCGAAGGCTCTTAAAGCCATGTCTTTAGTCCTCCAAGTTCGCACTAACTTTTGGGCCCCCTAAAGTTTTCCCAACCCTATGGAGGCCTGGACCCAAAAACTGCTATAATAAGCTATGTTAAACGACTGGACTATGGCAATTATAAAACCAAACTAATGCAAGACTTATCCTTGATTGGCCATGTCACAAGAAAAGTTAAATGGAATATGGATTAGCGATGTTATCCATTGATTCCATTGAAAACGATACGATAAAAGCTAGATTATACAAGATTGATTAGCAATTTTGCGGCTAAAACGGTAAGAACAGTAATCTTCTTAACCAATATTATTGAGTTCCTGTAATGATTTTTACATTTTTGAATTCTTTTACTTCTTTTAGTTGATGTCATCTTTTTGAATTTTAGTCCTTGAAAATGTAAAGGGTTCAACTTGGGACTTCACTTAGGGCGCTAAAAAGCATTTCATTGTTTTTCAGTTGATCATTTTTTTTAGTGATAGCTGAATCTGTACAACATTTGGTTTGGTATTAATTTGCTAGGATAACTTTTCCTGCAGTATGATTAGGTTAATATTGTCCAACGGAAATTTCTGTGAAAGTGAGGAAAATAATCAGTCTAGGTTGTCTGGTTTTATTATTTCTTATGATGATGAAAATTCTGCTCCCCTCAAGACCTGTTTATGTGATAGTAGATGTGGGTTATTGTATCAGGGTTGCTTCAGGCGCAATGTCACTGTTGTTACCATATACGCATCTTTAGGGGAGGAGGCTCTGTGTCATTCATTAAATGAGGTCCCTTTCCCTCTCCCTCTCCATACACGTTAGCACATATGTACATTTCTATACACTGCTATTGCACCTTTATCTTTAAATTGTTAGACATCAACTTTTGCAGCTTGAATTCTGTAACTCTCTTAATGACTCAAAACATTTCTTGCAAAATCTTGAGTTTCATAAGGAAACTATAGCTTTTGTGGTTGAGACTTGAGGCAACTCCAGCTTTAGTGGAGCTTTGGACACAAGTCAATGGTGCAATATCAATATGTTTACGCATTCAAAATTTGCAACTGAAGGCTAATTGGTCAGCATAAAATTTTTTCTTCGTACTCTACGGTCTCATCATTTCCATCAGCTTGTGCATCCATTTTTTGTTGTAACTTAATTACCTTCATTTCTTAATTTTTTGGGAAGAAAACAAAAAACTAAATTTTTTGTACACAATGAAATGAATTTTCCTTTTCAGATTCATGGCCTCATGTTTTTATTGTTTATATATTCACCTGAATCACCTATTCTTCAGACAGAGGTCACAACTGTTATTTGTGCGAACAAAGAACTGAAGAAACTTTTAGACATAAGTGGGCAACTGGACACTGTAAAACGTATAGTCTGCATGGATAATGAGATGTCATCTAATGGTTCATTGATTGAGAGGGGCAGCAGCTGGACAATCACTTCATTTTCTGAAGTAGAGAGACTTGGCCAAGAGAATCCTACTGAAGCAGATCTACCTCTTTCAGCCGACATAGCAGTGATAATGTATACAAGTGGGAGCACTGGTTTACCTAAGGTTTGTAAAGGAGCTATTTCTTTCAGTTCATTTCCCATGTGCTACATTCACCTTATTTTATTTCTCGGTCAAGTTCAAATATGAGGTATATGTGTCTAACTGTATTGTTCAGAGACCATCTTGTCACTATTCAGTTTTTTTAGCTATTGGGAAAGTTCCTGGCTAATATGATCCCTGCTTGTTACCGAGTCTGAGTAGTTCTGTTTTTAGGTGATTCAGATCATTACAGATGTTAATGAAACTCAAGTAGAAAGGAAAAACTATTTAAAAGAGAAGCAGAGCATAGAACTTCCAAAAAGAAAAGTAAATATGGAGCATTATCTATTAAAAAGATAACGAGTTTAGCCTCTCATTCTCCATTGTGAGAGCTAAAAGACAGAAAAAGGAGTTTGAGAGGCTTAAAGTGGAGTGAGAATACTTCTCTTGGAGAAGAAGTGTGAAATTATGTTCATTGTAAAATATTGCTTTTGTGTTATAGTCTTATAGAGCTCCAAGTACTATTAGTTTCTTTTGTCTAATAAAACAAAATTCACATTTTTTTACATAAAAAAGCTGTTCTAAGCACCATCAAGGTGGCCTTTTGCCCAAGTAGGGCACAGGGTGTGCAAATTCACTGGTCTAGAGGTTGCCTTTGTGATGATTGTCACTGTCAAAAGGATTAAGCAAGTTGGAAGCTATATCTTTTTTTCCCGCATTTCTTTTATTGTATTTCACTGTATGGTTTCTTATTATACTTGAATTTGTCCAAATGAGATGCTTACATATAATTTTAAGGCGACTGGTGAAATCTTAACAACTGTAGTTATATTTATAGGTTTCTTGTTCTCCTAAAGTTGCATTTATTTTCAGTAACTGCTGCTTGCATTATCTTTCCATTTTTGATAATCTTCTTGAAACGCTAAAAGTGTTATAGCTTCTAAATCATCAAATAACTTCTACTTAATGCAGGGTGTAATGATGACACACGGCAATGTTCTAGCTACAGTTTCTGCTGTCATGACAATTGTTCCTATGCTTGGAAATAAGGATGTTTATTTAGCATACCTACCGTTGGCTCATATTCTAGAATTAGCAGCCGAGGTATCTTGATTCTTTGCGATTTACTGGTCTATGTAACTCACTAACTTGAGTACTCTTTTGAGAAATTTTTCACGTGACTATAAACACTTTCTCTTCGTTGGAGCGGTTCAACAATGGCATTTCTATTTTGCAGAATGTAATAGCCGCTGTTGGTAGTTCTATAGGTTATGGTTCTCCTTTGACTCTTACTGATACATCAAACAAGATAAAGAGGGGAACAAAAGGGGATGCTTCTATGTTAAGGCCTACGTTGATGACAGCTGTCCCAGCAATTCTTGATCGCGTTCGAGATGGTGTGCTGAAGAAGGTTGGTTAAAATTTTCTTGGACACAAATACCTAGATTTAAATGTTGGTGTCTATAGCCGTAGATTTCAGTTTTCACATATTAGACCCCTGTTTGTCTGCTCGGATTTGAGCTTTGGGTTAGGCGATTTATCGGAGAGACTGCATCAATATTTTTTGGCTGAAAGTTACGGTTAGGATGAAATTAAAATATCAATTAGGTATGAGATCACACAAAACATATGGTGTAGCATAATTGGTGGATGTGGTATTATTAATCGCGTCCTTAGTAAGATATGACTATAACTCCTATGGGGTTTTTTATTCCTTCACTAGTAATCCAGTCAAACAGGCCCTTTAGTTGTACGGAACTTCTTTTTTGGTAAACGAGGTCACTTACATGACTAGTGTATCTTGTTAAAACTTCAGGTAGATGCAACAGGTGGACTATCAAAGAGGTTGTTTGATTTGGCCTATGCACGTCGGTTCTCCGCAATAAATGGCAGCTGGTTTGGAGCATGGGGCTTGGAAAGACACCTATGGAACTTTTTTGTGTTTCGGAAGGTCCGAGCAATTTTGGGTGGTCACATTCGCTTTGTGCTGTCTGGAGGTGCTCCCCTTTCTGGTGATACTCAAAGATTCATCAACATTTGCCTCGGGTGAGTATGGTGTCACCGTGTTGATATTTACACTTTTCCTAGCTTTTATACATCAACTTCTTAGAGGCACTCCACAGCTTCTGCGATGTTTCGTAAATATGTCCCTGATTTCACATGTCCGGGAGCCTCCATCTCCTAAGTTGTCTAGATTGACCTTTGAAATACCATTTTGACCATGGTTTCACCAAATTGATTTGAAGGAATCTATCCACCCGTTAAAATTTCTATCAGCCAAGAAGTTAAGCTTATAATAAAGTAGAGCAAGTGAATATTTCCACACTTAAAGTCTTTTCTCAATGAGTATATATCAATAACGGGAAGTTTCACCTGGAGTGCTAGCTGAACTTGAGACTGATGCTTCTTGTGATTGTACAGATCAGGTTATTAGACTCTGGCTTTTCGTGAGAAAGAAAGTTTGAAGTTTATGATTTTGCTGTAGCATCCCTAGATTATGTTGTGAATCAATTGACTTTAGTCATACTGGCTTGCCATGAGTACCGAAGGACTTCTGTTAGCAAATAGTTTAGTTTCTGATATACTTGAGTTACGCATGGCTGTTTTTGTCCTTAGCATGGCCTAACCATCCACATATGGTTTTTGCTTCGACCCAAATCTTGGTGGATATAGTTCATGAGAGGTTTAAGATGCATAGATATGCATCGATGTTTCTTTTGGAGAACGTTAGGTTGTTTTGTCCCCTAGTAGATGCTCAACGGTCACTTCCTTCTGTGAAAATAGAAATAGTTATACATGCTCATATTTGAGAGTGATGCTTTACAAGAAAGTTTATGTACTTGTTACACGAGGTAATTTAAAGAGAGGGCTCAAATAGCAGATGCTTTTCCTCTTGTAACATAATATGTTTGCCTTTTCCCCTGTGGATTTGTAATATAATCCTATATCTGGATATTATTTCCAGTGCTCCAATAGGTCAAGGGTATGGTCTTACTGAGACTTGTGCTGGTGGGACATTTTCAGAGTATGATGACACATCTGTTGGCCGTGTTGGTGCTCCACTTCCTTGCTCATTTATTAAGGTAAAATATAGCTGGAGTTATTGCCTCGATATATTGAGTGGGACAAATCAGTTTACTTAAAAATTTTGCTCAAAATTTTCCACCGATTGCATCTCCATGTTAGGTTATGTACTCAATATTTTCTAATGAAATGCAATGATGGTCTAGTCGTGGTTTCTATGTTTAACAGATGTGCGAATTTTTCCCATAGTAACTCAACATCTTCTGTATTTCAGTTGATAGATTGGCCTGAGGGTGGATATTTAATAACGGATTCACCAAAGCCTCGAGGCGAAATACTTATTGGGGGCCCAAATGTTACTGTTGGATATTTCAAAAACGAGGAGAAAACAAAGGAAGTGTACAAGGTAGAATTTTAATTATATTTTGCTCATTTTTTCTTGTTTAAGCTGCCATGAGGAAAAACTCTTTGCTTGGGGTAGTAAAACGTGTCTCTATTCTGTGTCAAAAAGGTTGATGAAAGAGGAATTAGGTGGTTTTACACGGGTGACATTGGGCAGTTTCACAGTGATGGTTGCCTTGAGATAATAGACCGTAAAAAGGATATAGTTAAACTTCAGCATGGAGAATATGTCTCATTGGGAAAGGTACGAACAATGTAAAATGATGCAACTTATTTTTTTCCTCCTAACTTGACCAGGTTATGAACTTAAAGTGATGCTTCCATTGCAGGTTGAGGCTGCCCTAATTGTCAGCCCCTATGTAGAAAATATTATGTTGCATGCTGATCCTTTTCATAGTTACTGCGTGGCACTCGTGGTAGCTTCACAACCGGCGTTGGAGGGCTGGGCTTTGAAGCAAGGAATTGCTTTTATTGATTTTGCAGACTTGTGCCAAAAGCAAGAAACCGTGAGGGAAGTGCTTGCGTCACTTGTGAAGGTAAATTAGAGAACAAAATTTTTTCCCGCAACTGCACAATTCAAAGGATTATTGTTGTATGTGAGATATTAGTTGTATGTGAGGTTAGGAACATTATTGGACCTCTAAATTTGGTCACGGTTTATCTACTAAACAGTTTTTTTTTTTCCCCTGAGAACTATGAACAAGTTATAAAACCAGAAGTCAGTTTCGGAGTTCAGTTATATGGAATAGGTCGCCTCGTGCAGATTTCTTCTTAACAGATCTTCTCTAAAATTTGTTTTCCACATTTCCACGACCAGTCGACCACGACATTTTTTGGTCCAAAGAGCGGTTGAATTTTGGTTGCCTTTCCCTTGGTTGGTCCTTCACTGAATTGAAGTTTCCATTACTTCTTTTCGGGTAATTTTCAAGAATGAATGCGACCGATAAGTTCCACTGGACCAGAACCTTCAGGGTAAATATAATTCGGTTGTGGCGTCGGATTGGTCATCTATGTAGTTACATCTCTTTTTTCTGGTAAATGTATATCTACTTGTGTCTCCATCATCAAACTATTTCAAATGTTTGTGCATCCACGTCTACTTACGGTGGCTTTTGTTATTTTCTCGAGTTATTATTTGTGTTCCATCTTTCATCTTTCTGCTTTCTTCTCGTTTCACAGGCAGGAAAGCAGGCGCGCTTGGAGAAGTTTGAGATCCCTGCGAAGATCAAACTGCTTTCCGAACCGTGGACTCCCGAATCGGGCCTCGTAACTGCAGCGCTTAAGCTCAAGAGAGAAGTCATCAGGAAAACATTTTCAGAGGACCTTGCCCAGCTATACAGATAATGAATCTTATCAAAAAGACGGTCTTGTGGAAATCACAAGGAATTTTCTTTCTTAAGGTGCCACTGATTATCCCGTACAAATTTTCTTTTTATATTTTCAGCATCTTCGATTTCTTCGGGAAAAATTACGAGGGTGACTATTTATTTTACTTCTTGTAGAGGAATCGTCGATCGCGATCTTCTGAGGGTAGGGTAGCTATTTAGATTCAGTATGTTTGTGAGAGATTGTTTAATGATGTGTAACTGCAATGTACAAATTCATTTTTCTTTCTTTGTTTTTGGAGGCCTGGAAAAAAACTCTGAGAAAACAGAACATCTTTTCCAGGAAAAATTGCAGCAATGCAGTATATAAGTACCCACAATAAAAATAATAAAAAATTGGTCTAGGGTCTGCTATAGCATGTTTGTAATTAAATAGATTATCTTTTCATTAACCTAAGGCTCAGTTTGGATGACAGCAATCAAGAATCAGGAATGGGTATTCTATTCTCAGGAATGTGATTCTTGGTAATATGATTCATGGGTAATCTCATTCAAGTGTTTGTTTCAACACATGAATCTTAACTAGGGAAAACAATAAAATTCTATCCAAGCGTTTGTTTACTCATTGAAAGCATAGGAATGAAATGAAGTTTTAACCTAATTTTTCAAAGATGCCCTTTTGAAATTTCATCATCAGTTCTAATAAACTACTGTACAATTTTGAAATATCGGTTCCATGTAAAAAAAAAAGGTATGACAACTCATTACCCTACCCATGCGTATTAAACATTCGAACAAATGCATATATCATCTCATTGCATTCATAAAGGATTTTTGGTCATTTTTTTTCTTTTTACATTATAGATCACGTAGTGAAAAAAATATATTGACTAAGACTTAATTTGGCTTAATTTTTTTAGTTTTGGATTATTTTGTCTTTATGCAAAAAAATTAAAATTCCTTTTGTAAGTTTTTTGTTAAGTTTTGTCGAATTATTTGTTTGTCTAGATGAGAGAAATGCGGGAAATAAAAATTAATGACCAAAAGTTGGAAATAGTGTACCGAAGACAAAAATAATAATATAAAATAGACAAATATTTTTGAATTACTTTTTTTTTTTCAAGTGTGTTCATGTTTTTATAGCTTTATATTTCCTCTCACAAGATGAATAAATAATTCAACTAAATTTAATATAAAAAAATTTACCAAAGCAAATCTTATTGAAGTACCGATAAATAAATAATTCCATAACAAAATTAGACCAAATTAATGTGAGAATGAGGGGTACAAGAGGAAAGTTTTAATCTTTCATTTTCCTCCCATAATAAGATTATCCCGTAATCTCAGATTCCCAGGGGATTCCTCATTTGTTCAGGAAAGTGATTACTCCTGAATTGGGAGATCAGTAATCAGATTCTTATTCCAACCCTTCCCAAATGTAGGAATCTTAGAGTTCTGGAATCATATTCTCATTCCACTCAATGATATCTGCCATCCAAACTCAACCTTAACGGTTGGAGAGTGGAGGGTCCTTCAATCCTTGACCCAATTTCCGGAGTTTGAACAAAGTCAATGCCGTCGCCACCGTTGATATAATGGAAGATGGTTGGCGTTGTCCTTATGTTGAGTATCATCAGCATATATAGGAGACTTCCCACCAATCGCGCTAAACGCGTAGAAATCCGCCGACGAGCAGATAGACTGCTGTTAAATAGAAATAATCGAACAATTAATCCAGTTGGTGATACACCAAAAATTCTGATGAATTGCTCCAATATCAATTTCTGTAGATGTAGGAACTTATTTGTTCTAGCTATGGAAATTTCTCTCTCTCTCTCTCTCTCTCTCTCTCTCTCTCTCTCTCACGTGCTGTATATTCCTTGGAAATGGTAGTGGACAAATTAAGAGAAGGAAAAGCAATTGAAAAGATAAAAAACTATTTTCCTTTCCATTATCTCCGACCCAAAATAATGTCAAGACAAAATTCTTAAGAAAGCAATCGTAAGAACATAATTTTAAAGCACAATTGCATTAGAGCTGTTCGATGGGCGTGGACTCCGAATGCATTGGGAACGGAGTTGTGCTTGAAAGTTGTATTCCTAGACTTTTTTTTTTTTTTGAGGAAACGAGGAGGAAAACGTTTTCTTCCCCTTTTTCTCACCAAATTCACGGGTGAACTAGAGTCCCAAAATTTCCTCTTCTCATTTGGTAGCCGCCCCACGGGATCCCAACACATGCATTTTTTGTGTGAAAAGTGTGAAAGGAAAGAAGGAATAGTTGACAATTTATGGCTACATTCTACCTTTCTTTAGCCATGATTACCAACATCAGGACCCAATTATTTTTATAAAGCAAAAAGTGAGAGAATGGGAGATTTTAATCGTTGAAATAGTTAGTTGGGAGGGGGTCGGTTATAGGGCCCCCGGTTTAGAGTTCGGTTGGTTCGTGGGTTTGCTCTTTTACATAATTGATTAAGGTTTGATTCTTGGGGTAAGGTCACAAAAAAGTAATTTCTTTTGAATTCTATAGTTCCAATGTGGATGGTCTGTCTTTGACCGGACCAGTGATGAAATTTGTCAAGATGCGCGTAAATTGACTCGGACAGGCAGTCAAACACACAAAATAAAAAAGGAGCCCTAGGTTTGGAGAAGACTAAACAATAATGAGAGACCCATAACCAACTTGGTTTGGTCCATCAATTGAATTTTTTGACCAATAAGCCAACGGTTGGCTGCCAACCAAAAGAAATGGAAAACAGCCTTTGTCCTCTCGCCTAATTGACTAGGGTTTGATTCTTGAAGTCAGGCGGCAAGACAGTAATTTCTTGTGAATTTCATAGTTCCAGCGTAGATGGTCTACCTTTGACCGGATCGGTGATGGAATTTGTCGAGGTGCAGATAAACTGACTCGGACACTCCTGACCTTCGAACACACAAAATAAGGTGTGGGATGAGTGACCCACATCCAACTTAGTTTGGTCCATTAATTGAATTTGACCCACCAAAGATATGGAAA
The DNA here is from genome assembly GCA_018127125.1 of Rhododendron griersonianum. NCBI lineage: Eukaryota > Viridiplantae > Streptophyta > Magnoliopsida > Ericales > Ericaceae > Rhododendron > Rhododendron griersonianum. The sequence goes on from CM030798.1 coordinate 29,694,498, forward strand.
ACACCCTTTTTCTTTGTCCATGTGACCATATATGGTTTGTTTGTTTACATCACTTTTGGATCCCCTTTAAGACTTTTCGTGACACTGCAATTAAATTCTTTGTTCCTTTCCATTATCTTATTGAAATGCTAGAAGTCCCTCAAATGTACACAATATGTCTCATTCAATAATGCTTTTCATGCCCATAAACGAATTGTGTGGTTCAAAAGTTTAGCAGTTTAGGATTCGGGAGGTTGTAGTGATCAGCTCTCTGTGGTGCGGCATCCAACTCGTCCGTCTCCGTAATCGATGATTCAGATTCATTGAAGCACTCTTACCGGTCAAAGTTAACTGACATATCTGAACCATCGATTGCCGAAATGAACGGCTCGAATGCCGCACTACAAGGAGCTCACTGCAGGCTCCCCGGATTCGTGTAGTGGGACAAAACAACGTAGTATGTCCTTAATTTTTTCAGTTGTTTAGAAATATCTAAACAACTATTTGTTTAGAATAGTGAAAACCTAATTTCTCTCTAACAATCTTAAAATTGGAAAAGAACCGCGTCGTTTTGTCGCACTATACCATTATAATGCACCTCTATCCTACAGTATCCCCCATCTAAGTACTGTAGTTTTTATCAGCTGACAATCAGAATTCCAACTAATGAAATTTTACTCGGAATTAACTTTTAAGTAATTCAAAAAAAAAAAAAAAGTTCAAAAGGGGAAGCAGATGTATTTGACAAGCTATGGTAAACTAATATCTGAGCCTCCCAAAATCAGAAATTATATCCGACAAGTTATATTCCTCTAATTTATTTTCATGTTGTAGAGATTAGTTCGAGGTACGTGTGAGCAAGTTGGACCGGGACACCTTGCATTACCAAAAAAAAAAAAACACACACCTAAGCGAGTTTCGTGAGCAATTTTGAAAGAACAAAACTACTGCATATCATGAAGCCTAAGGTTTGGGTGGCACGTGTTATCCTTTACTTATAATTAACCCTCTCTTTTTTTGGCTGAACACGATCTCTGGGTTTCACGTGTCTCTTGCTAGTGGGCGTCGGGATTCTCGAGAGAGAGTCTAGGTGCGCATAAGTTGATCCAAACTCCTACATAATAAATAAAATAAATTAGTATTAGTAAATGTCATTTTCAGTGGATAAAGCTTCTGCTTGCAATTTGGTCAGTCCCTGTTATTGTGAACAAACTGATCTTATCTATACTCTGAAATAAATTAATTAACTCCCATTTGTAAGAATATTTTAGTATTCATTTAATTAACAGCCTCACAAAAATGATATGATATTTAAAATAGTCATTCTCATTTTAAAACTTCGGCCTCTCTACATTTAGCCACCTAGCTAGCTAGGCCGGCTAAATTTGAAAGCTACATCATCAAACCACATCACATTCTGAGATAAATTAATACTAGTACTATCTTTAGGCTGCGCTACCTCAATACTCAATAAATATCACAATTTTTTCAAGTCTCTCTGGGATAAATTAATACAGTACCATCTAAGATTCTGAATCGCGCCGCCTCAATACCCAAGAAATAACGCAATTCTTTTAAGTCTCTCTGAGATAAAGTAATACCATCTTTAGTTTCGCCACCTCAATACTCAAGAAATATTGCAATTTTCTCAAGTCCTTATGAGATAAACCACATCACCTTCTTTGTTGAGTTAGTTTCCAAGACAAAATAGAATTTAATCATTACATACACGAAAAATTAGCTAGCTATAACCAAAAAAAAAAAACTCATAAAAACTCTTAAAATTACTTAAAAATGATTCTTAGAAGTATAACGCTTCGTGTTTATCGTTGAATTTATAATTTTAAAAATAGATCTTTATGAATTTACATTTTTGACAAACACCCCTGAATTGATCCATGTTAGTAGGCCATGACTCTATTCACCTATGTGTGTACGTATATACGTGTATATGTTCTTAGGAAGGAAGTAATATTCCAGCAATAATAAAATAATACTATTACAAGAGGGAAGAATGTCTATAATCTTCACATTTATGTTCTCTCTCTCTCTCTCTCCACATTCTCCTCTTCAGTCTTCCCTACTTCTTCACCTCCTCTCTCATCAAGCCTCAACCTTGTGCCACAAACTCACCTCGTATATACTGCCATGAATGAGCACTGCAAAGAAGACAAGCCATACTGCCATTTCCATCCCAAAGAAGAAACCATAGGGGTATGCCCCTTGTGCTTGAATGAGAGGCTACTCATCTTGGCTGCAGACCAAGCTCTCTCCCTCCGGCCCGAATTCTCACTCAGCAACAAGCACAAGAAGAAGCCCCCGATAACCCTGCCCAAGATTTTTGCCTTGGGTTCCCTTCTCCATAGGTTTGAGTTTCAACACAATAAGGCAGAAGAATCCCATGACTGCCAGAGTGATGCCTCTGCAGCTAGCCTAGAAGGTAGAGTTCTTGCATCTTTCTCGCTTTCATATGGAGTATATGCAGTGTTTGTGTACAGTATACTCTATCTATGTGTAATATAAAAGGGAACAATCCTCTTAGTTTTTTCTTTTATGACCGGATGTTCGGGTCAGCTTACGCGCATCTCGACTGATTTCAAAACTAATTTGAAGTTAACGATGGAAAATCTACATGTGAAGTGCAACAATACACATGTTGGATGCAACATGTGTACGGTATGCAACCTCGAATTTCATATAAAAGTCATCCAATTTGCAAATGACTTCATATCCTCAAGGCAACAATTCGAAACATTATACTATGATCAAGTATGAGTGTCTACGAGGCCTTTTGTCCAACGGCATCAGGAGTGCACTTGGGTGCTAGGAGAAGGAGGTCAAGAGTTCAACTCATTTTCCAATGCGTTAATCTGACTATTCTAACAATACTGACTTTCCCTGATTGGAAAAAAAAAAAAGTACAATTGTCCACATTATGATCGATTGTCTAAAGATCATCTATGGATAATTTTGCGGAATAATCCCTTATTTCTTTTCTGGTCATGAGAAATCATAGGCAATTATGGGTATTTTCGGTGTTGTAAGTCATGGGTATTTTATGTGAGGGGAATCGGCCCCTAAATCATAAAAGGATAGACCACAAAAAAAAAAGGTTCAAAAAAACCTGTCAAAACTTTGTTTTTGACCTATATCTACTGGGTTTTCTTCTCATTATAAAACATTTTCATTGCTTCTTTCACTTAACTTCATTCCCCCTAGCATTTTTCTTTTCCTATGCAAATCCAAGATTCAAACCAGATTAGAATAGCTTATATTTTTACCACAAAGTCAATGTGTCTATAATCAACCTTCGTCATTTTGGCATCTGATCTAACCAAATCCACTAATTGGTGAATTTCCACAGACTCTTTCATATCAATCAAATTTGAAGACCATGGGGTTGCCTCATGGGAGAAAAGCAAAGTCTCTAAAGTCTCTCTAGATCACTGCAGCATCGGTTGGAATCAGAGCCTTTGCAAGGAGACCGATAAGAGCGTGGTAGAGCATGCGAAACCGCACGGCTCGCTCAGGTGGCGGAAGCGGATTGGCCACGTGTTCCAGCTCAGCAGATGGAGGAGGTACAGCAGCCACGTGGGCAGCAAGCTAGAGGGGGTGAAAGTGAGAAGTGGGTGGATAAGGGCTCTGACAAAGAGGAGGACCAAAGAATAAAGGGGTTGTCTAGAAAGAGCCACTTTAACGGGGGCGTGCTGTGCACCATCCGAACCGTCCGTCTCGGCAATCGATGATCCGGATTTTTAAACAAAACTCTTCCTTGGATCTAGACCATCTAAAACACTTTTGAACGGTTGAGATTGCACTGGACCGTGTACAACACCGCCCCCGCATTCCTTTTTTTAAGTAGCTTTTTTTCCACCACCCCATTTGAGTGTTGGGGTTGAATGTATAGTATTGTATTATTGGTCTAGTAGGAAACAAGTTCTGTCCTGGCCAAAATGTGCACTTTTGAACTGATGTCAATAATTCTAAAGAATGGCCATGAGAAAGGGCCCAAATGTATTCCTGTCTCTAATGGGACTCCTGTAGACAGAATCGTCCGAGACAATTTGTACGCATCTGAATTAATTCTGGAGGCGAAAAGAGTTTTATAGCGATTTCAAGCAAATTGTGGATTAGCACACGAGCTGGCCAATGCACGCACCAGCATACTCGTTCGCTGATATAACAAAAAATAAAAAACTGATACTTTAATATGTTATACGTAACTGCCGGCCGATATTTTAACTTGCGTACGTCATGTCTGAATGAGCGGATTACTATTGACTGGATGTGCAATTCTTTAAGATGAGTTAATGATCTCACGGAGTATACAGTCAGAGGATTTGCAATACTTCATGCTTAAGTATATTTGTACAATCTATTTCAAGATTTGAATTTTTATTTATCGGCGGAAGTCAACATTTTTCAAAGATTGACTCGCCAATCAATCTGTAGTCCCTAACTCCAATAATTATTCAATTCAAATGTCAGGGCCTAGGAATGGCAATTCCGTCCGCTACGTTCCGATCCTCTCCATTCCCCGCTCTGTTTTGATTGGAGTTTCGGAGATTTTTTTGGGGATTGGATCAGATATGGAGGGTAAGCTTGAAAAAATTCGGGGATCAGGGATTGGATCAGATTTTTTTGCGTATATCCGATCCGATCCCCACCCTAGTTTATTATTATACATTAAATATATTATTCAAAATTTTCACCTTTATAATTAGCAATAATTTCTAGGGTTTCCAAGGTATATATAGAAGTAGAGGGGGAGGTGGTTCCCTGTTTGGGGAATGGGGCAAAGGACAGAGGTAGATATTATGTAGTTTGGAGATGGTCAAATCCGTCACCGATCTGCCTTGTTGTCATCTCTAAATGTCAGAAAGTAATCTTGAAAGTTTTGTAATTCAATCTTATATCTAGTATATCCAAAGTTTTTTTTTTTCATAACTAGATGTCTGGGCCAGCTTACGCGCACTTCGACGCTAACCATTACAAAGAGACAACACGAGGGTCATAACTATTAGACAAGCACTTGTCTTCAAGTTGTCTTGGTCGGAGAACATTGTGCTGGCTCTTTCTTCCTCTCACAGTCTCTCTCACATACAACAAATCAAAATCCTAAAGACAAACAAGTAACCTAGATGATTAATTAGTCTTAATTAAGTTCAATTTTTTTCTATCATAACCTAATGAAAGCTTCCCTCCCATGTGCATGTGTTGGCATTCATGTACTGAAACCAGAGGGGACCTTGTCTCTTGTTTAGTTGTGCCCTTCAAATTTTAGGGCTTTTGTAGGCCATTTTTTGTCCCCTTTGCTGGCTCTACATACCCAGAGGACCATTAATCTAAAAGGACCACCATGGACATTGAGTAAAGCTTTCAAATGGGTTGGAAAATATTGACAAGTCATAAAGCCAACAGCCCCATGGACAACAACGTTTAGATCTATGAAGCAAATTCACAAATAAGACCCAAATATTGAACATGTCTGTGAGATTTTTGTGGAGAAGGGTTGTCGCTGGTGGGATCACCGTCTGTAGTTAATTATCTTCAGATTGCATTCGCAGATCTGTCACGACTCCCGCCTTTTCGTCATTTGCCAATCATTTATATGATTCTCTCATACCCAACGATCTCGATGGATGTACGTTTATTCGTATATTTGGCCTGTCGTGTATGCAATATCTTACATTCGTGATCTTGTTAGATTTACTATTGATATATATTTAATAGATCTTATTGAGATCTATTCAGTTGATCTTTCTACTAGTGATTCTCCGAATATTTGCGTTTTGACCACCTTCATACACTCTTAGATGAGAACAAGTAAGGAGGTCAAATCTCGTTAAAAACAAAAAAAAAAAAGTGGCCAAAGATCTAAGATTGAACAGCTTCCTGATGGTGCAAGATGAGTCATTAGCCACATTCTTTGGTACAGCTTCCCAATGATCCAAGATGAGTCATTAGCCACATTCTTTGGTTGCCTATTATTTCTTTCTCAGTACGAGGCTATTCAGGTTCCGTTCCACTAAGATTCTTATTTTTTTAAGTACTTATTTCTCGCTTTACGATACAGGTTCATTCTCGCTAGATTTAGCTTAGTTATTAACTTATTGCAGACTCGTTTGAATCAAGAGAATGTGGCTAGAACAATAAAGGGCAGCGGCCACTTTTTTTTTTTGTTAAAGGGCCTATATATTCTGCAAGCCTCAAGTCGAACAACCTTTATAGAGGCACATTGTTTTGTCACACTCCTTCTATCTTCAACTTGTAAAATTAATATTCAGATATAAGAGAAAATCTTTTCACGGTTCCGCCACGAATAGTTGTTTATGAAGCTAATCGCAACTGTCCAAAAGTGATATGGACGGTCCGGATGTTAATGAAACTTTTCCAGAGAAAAATTAATTTAAACCCGAATCGTCCAAAGCCGAAACGGACAACCGAGATCGCATGGCACCGTGAACAGCCTACTTACAGCTGCTCTGTGAATAAGATATAATGCTACATTGCTGCTACCAACCAAGACTTTCAGACACCTTGGTAGGCCACTGCATATATAGGATGCACTTTTTCTTCAATTTTTTCCTCTTCTTTTCTTATCTTTATATCACCTCAAGAAAGAACAGTCCACATGACATGATTCTTCTACTACAACTTTTTTTCTTTTTAAGGCTGGATTGACATTACCTCCCTGTTTGGTTGCCAAGAACATAGAAATACTCTATATTATATTCATCTTTGTCCGCCCCTTTTCCAAAAAGAAAGTTACGGCCGCCACGCACATACACGTACTTTGCAGGTTCTTCAGTTAATCTTGTGTCGGTGTCATTTGCAGTCTCGTTTTCATCGTACATTACAGATTTTGTGAGTAAATTCTCTTTCGAAATCTACATTAGATGTGCTTTTTCTCTCTCTAAAAGAGGCAGGCTCACAAATTCTCTTTCGAAATCTACATTAGATGTGCTTTTCTCTCTCTAAAAGAGGCAGGGGAAAAAAAGGATATGGGGTGAGAGAGGCTCGAACTCTCGACCTCAGGATTACTCAGAAAGCTATGAGACCTACGCGCTAGCCAACTGCGCCACCACCCCATGTGTTCTTTCCATCCCACTAATAAGTGTTTAATTAGACAATAGGAAAAACTCATTCTGGAAAAAGAAATGCTTGGTGCAGGAAATTTAAAGGAGGATGAAACTGAAGGTATTGCTTTTTCTATGGGGGCAAAATGGGCAGTAACTTTACCTTCATCACTTTCGTTTCGTTTCGTTTTCCCTTAGAAAGTCTACCCGCACACCTTTAAAAACACAACTCCGGACACAACTATGTCTGGAATCGTTCAATGCATGTAGACCCACGTGCATCGAACGATTCCGAACACAGTCACTTCATGAATTGTGTTTTAAAATCGTGTTATAGCATTGTTATTTTCCCTTTCTCCTTTCCTTGCACAAATTCAAAATCTGAGGCATAGCCTCAATGTCACTTAGAATGCTAGATGAGAAAATCCTCACAACAGCAGAGATTGGAACAATTTCAGCATTTCTTCTTAACTCGTTTCCACCTTTTGGAGGAGTTCTAAATTTTGAGTTGATTTCAAGAGAGCTTTTGAGGAAATATTATTTCCCCCCGGGACGAAACAAAAAGTTCTTCCTCCATCCCAATTTGTTAGTTCACTTTTACACGTTATCTAAAAATATTGTCCGTTGGACTTTTGGATACATCAAAATTTCTTTTTGTTGTTTCCTTATTGAAAATAAAATAACTATTCTAAAAAGTTGAATAAGTTGAGTCTTTTTAGGAATAATCATTGAGTACCCGTAAACAGCTAGATTTACAAAATTGAACAAATAAACTGAGATGGAAAGAGTAGTTAATGTCCCAGCTTACTTTGTGTGTGTGTGTGTGTGTGTGTGTGTTTGAGAGAGAGAGAGAGAGAGATGATCTGTATCTGCAAAACAATTCTTCCATGTGAAGGCCAACAACGCTAACAGAAAATCAAGAAAACCATCCGACTGTAACACATAGAGACACACTTCTAGACCTCAAAAATTACCACCAACCAAAAGGGCTATGAGAGCTCAATCGCCCTATAAGAGATATTCCAATCCAAGCACAACAATCTGTTTTCATCTGATTTCCTCAATTTTCTCCAAGAGCTAACATAAGCTCTAACGTCTGAAGCCAGTGTCACCATGACCATGTTCGCAGCAGAAATCTTGTGCCGAAGAATACGGCAATTCCTTTCCTTTCCTTCCACAGATAGTAGTATATAACAGCTGAACAAGATAACTTCAAAAGCAAATGCCGTAGATTAGATCCTGCTCTAGGGATTTTTGTCCACTCGAACTCTTGAGCCAAAGGAAGACGAGGTCTACGAATGCCATTCTTCATCAAAAAATGCTGCCAAACACGAGAGGAGAAAGGGCTGGAGAAGAAGAGATGCCCATGAGATTCAGCCCCATTGTCACACAGCAAAACACACCTATCTGAATCAGCAACACCCGAACTATGTAATATGTCCCGTGTGAGTTTTAATGCGGTTCAAGTCTTTTCCTACTTACAAAAGTGCTCAAATAATACTATTATCTTCTGTTTTAGTGGTCAGAAATGTGCCAACCTCTCATTTCTCTAATTTACACTCGAACACAATCTAAATCTGCATTTCCTTTACAGCGGAATAACATTTTCCAAACCAAATGAACCAACAAATGAAATTACAAGAAACAGATGGGGAAAAAAAAATCATCACCCAGTCCGTCATTCACCATGTTTATGAGAATTCTTCTGGGGATTATTTTCCCTCCTATATGCATTGAAGAGATCAATACCAAGAAAAACATTAAGGAAATTCATCCCGGCCATGCCAAAGAGAGCAAGAGGAAGCTCCACACCCTTTCCGAATTTGGAAGCATCTTTGATCAACTTGACTGTAATGAGAATGTGAGAAATGAATCTTGCTAGAGTGAAGGTGACCCAGTTGAGAACCCATTCCGCCTTCACTATTCCGCTCTTGGCCTCACGAACGCCTGCCATCCGTCGCACTTTTCTCATGTGAAGAAAGATAGAATGCAGCTGCAAAATCACAAGAATTGAAGCTCTAAAGTTAAAAAAGAAAAAAAAGGACATCATGTACCAGAGACATGAATCTGAGATTGAATCTGGCTTCATGGGGCTTTCGGGTGTACCATGTAAGGGTGTGAGGTAATGGCAATGAATTGGCAACTTCATATTTAAGTCCATAACTACCCTTGGACCAAAATATTTATAGAAATGGACGGCATTATAAGAAGTATTTCCAAACAAAACTCCATTATCAGAGCCATAGAAAACAGAATGCGAGTTCGAAAATACATTCTAAAATTTTCATGGTATTAGAGTTACATTCATAATCAACGGAAGAAGCCATGATAAATAGAACCTTCCATATTAAGTACTTGAAGGATGCACCATGAGACCATCAGAAATGAAGCTGATGTAAAACCAGAAATTATGTCTTTACCTTGCATGCTGTTGCATGAATGTTCAACAAAAAGAAATGTATTGTTTGATAAGTATCCAAAGAGAGAAATACTTGTTGAAAGGGGGGAAAAAGATCATATGTGGAATTGAAGCAACTTTTCAGAAGACACTCAGACATACCTCACAAATTAGGGTGAGGATAAGGTAGTTGATGGTAACATTTCGATATAACGCAAGCGTAAAGCAAACAAGGAGTATTAGATGGTGCAATAGGATCGAAGGGATCCAACCACCATACAGTCGATAACGCAACATATCCCACTGGTCATATGCGAAGTAACCACATGAAAAGCACAACGCCTGGTATGCCCATGGCCAAGTTCCCCCAAACAACTGTTCGTGCTCAAATATCTCATACGAACCATTTGTCCTCCACTGGTTGACCAAAATCAGAACAACTGCAGAAGAAATAGATATTAGCTTCCATAAACAGGGAAAATAGGACAAGGAGAAAGTAAACAAAACATGTTGTAGTAGACCAAACAAAAGTTAGGTGCCGCGATATTTTGAGCATTTGCATTGTTATAATGGAATGCAAGGGCTGTTCATAAAGCTCAACCAACGGGCACACCCAAACAACTCACACAGAGAATCTTATTTGATAATTTTATTAATTTAAGATATTAAGTTTGTTCAACCAGTTGGCATACAATAAGTTTTCAAGATGCCTTCACCAATAAAGTTAATACATTGAAATCGCTATCGTATGGATAGCCCTCGCTCCAAATTTATGGCATCACTAATAATCAAGCCATGACTCCAAATTTATGGCATCACCAATAATCAAGCCGTGAAAATGACATTACAACAATAAAAAAAAAAACTACTATTGGTTTATGTTCCATAACATAAGTTAACAACCACTTAAGGATGCCCTTTTCAAGTTTATCAATAACATTTTTGCCGTTTCAAAAAAGGATACCCTCAGACACTCACTCTGAAGGTTCAAATTATACAAATCTAGTTCTTGCTTATTTCAATTAAAAGCACAAGTACGACGACTACCACACTGGTGAATTGCTTGAAACTCTAATCCCATCATAACGAAGGGTTCCCTTTCATCTTGACACCCCCCGTCCCTCCCTGATGCATGGGTGGACTGTTTAGTGGGAAGTACAAAAACTGAACAAAGTAACAAGAAAATCCATCACTATTGGACGGACATTGTGTGAAAGGTGACAAAGCCCATCCGGGCATATTAAGTTGGATTGCTAACAATTAAGGTGGAAAAGGGACAAAAATATGGAGGGAGGGAGAGGGATAGACAGATTCTTGAGCAGAATTGATCAAGAATGATTTCATCATTTTGTTTATTCTTAAATTATGGTACTTAAAATGGGTTGCCGTTGAAGGCTTGTCACATTTGAAGGTTGGGCCACAGGTTTTGATGTCATTACATATCAGGACTGCATATTGTTAAAGCATCCAACTCAAAGCCAATTGGCAATGAGTGGAGAGGTCTCCCGGGCTCATATACTATTTTTGGAGGTTATAGTTAACCAATGCAGGACAAACTCTAACACTCCCTCGCATGTGCGACCCTTGACCCGCACGTGGAGAGGTAAACAACGAATCCATAACATAGAGACCACACCAAACAACAAAACAAGGTGCACTTAAGGCAAAAACAACGGGGACAATCAAGAGAGTCTTGTCCATGAGCCTCCGAAAACCTAGCTCTGATAACATGTTAAAGCATCCAACTCAAAGCCAATTGGCAATGAGTGAAGAGGCCGCCCAAGCTCATGTACTAGTTTTGGAGGTTATAATTAACCAATGTGGGACAAGCTCTAACACATATACTCCAAATAATGGGAAACAGCTTCCTTCATTCTATACAAACTGTTTTCCATTAGCTCATACTTGGGGTTAAACTCCCATGATGTAAACTATGTAAACAGCTTCATATGATGGAAAACTAGTTGATTCGGCAATTTACTATTGTCCCAATCAGCATCTGCTTGGTTGCATTACCATTTCTATCCATCATCATAGACACAGCTATTCTTTTCTATGTTTTCATCAAAACAAATCTAGTCCACAAAGCCCCATATGCAAACCATAGTGATGTAAAGAAACCAGCAACTGGATTCATCTTTCTGGATATTTCTCGATCTCTAGTCCTGGACCCAAGTATGTAGCAGTAGAATAATTGGCATTTCATCTAAGTTGATTCTTCTGCCATACAAATATCATTGGTTTTAGTTTACTAAGTCAATGATATTCGAAATTCTGCAACTAAAATCAAGCACTGATCATTCTATTCCTAGGCAAAACTAATCATAGTGTTTGATATAATATCCATTTGAGAGTCCATAACAATGTTCTTTGGGTTGGAATAGAATAAAATTCAAAATACGGGCAACAACAGAATTTTTTCCCACCTATCCAAGAAACTAAAGGTAACAGAACAATCCCTACCGTAGATGAAACAAGACACTGTTTTCCATAGTTGAACCAAGGGGCTGGCTTTAGAGAGCCATGGCCCCCTTACTTCCATTGAGTACTACTAAACTCAATCCTTTCATTATATTGGCATAATCTATGCACAATCTCAAATCTCAACCATGGTTTGGTGCCCCCATCTCGTAACCGTCACCGACCATTTGACACGAGACAAACTCAAACTAAAAATGAATAAAATTAATCCAGTCGCCTATAATGTCGATTAACTTTCGACATTATTACTATCGCTCCAAAGGACCTTGAAATTGTATTACGCTTTCCAAAATGCTCCCACCGTCGCATACAGATACAGCACATTGCACTAGATTGAACAAAACAAGTTACCCAACAATACTATCCGCAAAAGGAGATCACGTCTATTAACTTTGGCAAATCAAAAACTGATTCATTAATCCTCAAAAATGTCATAAACCTAGGCTGAAAGAAGTGTTGTACATCGCTCCCGTCGGAAAAGAATTTTGACACACTCATAGACAATTCTAGAAAGGGCACTTGAAAATTTTAATGTTTTCTTAAGTCGGTATAAATTGTAGCTTTATTGTGCGTGTTAATTCAGCATTCATAAGTAACAAAAAGTTTGCAACAGAAGGGAAGCATATGCAAGTGAATATGGCATGAGCCCATTGGGCACGGGATAACATGACAAAAGACAAAACAGTTAGAATTCCAATACAGTTTTCACAGGTGTCAATGTATTTTGGCAGATATCTATGCACCTTTAGTTAGCATTTTCCATATAAAACATACATGTTGGATGTTACTGGAGTATATCAAACACAGACATCAATGGAAAGACATAAAGAAAGAAAGGAATAAAATTGGGGAACCTGAAGCAGAGGTGATGGAGGAATGGAGGAGAGAAACGCAAGTGTTGACAAAGAGAGGGTCACGAGAGACCCAATTACGGACGACCCAGTTAGCCGATTGGTAGAAGCAAAACCCAGAAAGTATCCAAGCGAGCTCAGCGCGCTTGTTGAACAGAATTTCGAAGAAAACCGAGACAGCCCACATCGCCAGAGTTGCCATGAAGAATGCCCCCGCCTTGTTCTGATGGTCATGGCTTCCCCTCGCCTTTGTTTCCATTCTGTTTTTCTCTCTCTCTAAAACCCTTTTCCCCTCCCCGTGTGTCGGTGTGTGATATTTTCCCAGCATCTGGGGTTGCTTTGCTTTGGTTTCTACTGGAGAGAGAGAGAGAGAGAGCATTGGGGGAGTGACGACGACGCTTGTTTTACAGCCTCACATCGAGGTGACTCAGCTTCGGTTTGGACCGGGCTCCCGTCCAGTTTCCTTCCATCGAGAGTGGTCCAGTTTGGGTTATTTGTAGGCCTGAGAATGACCCAAAATAATTATCGGAATTGTTCACTTTTTAAAACTCATGGTGTCAAAAGTCACGTTGGTCAAATACCGTTTGGTATGTTAAAAAAAATGCATATAAATCTTGTAATAAAAAAAAAGTGTGTAATATTGGATTGTAACTCATTTAACACAATTATCTAATATTTAATACATTTTGAAATTACATCAAACAGTATCCAAACAATGTGATTTTTTTATCAGATAGTAGTCTTAGCGAGTTTTAAAAAATGAATAATTTTAATCGTTATTGTAAATCTAGAAGGACCCAAAAACAACCCAAACTGGACCTAACTAGAGGGAGGAAGACTGGACAGGAGGACAGTCTAAAGCAGCCTCGGGCCGGTGGAGCCTTTTTATGACATTGCTTCAACTACCCGCAACGTAATCTTTCACGAGTATTATTTTATTGAGATCTTTCCTTTTTGTCTTTTTTTTTCTTTTTGTCTTTTTACTTTTTTTATGTTGGAAGGAGTAAAGGGCAATTATATATTAGTACCAATTATTCAGTGTAGTTGTATTATTTTATTGAGATCTTTCCTCTTTTTCCTTTTTTTTTTACTTTTTTTTTTTTATGTTGGAAGGAGTAAAGGGCAGTTATATATTACTCCCTCCGTCAGGATTTAATAGTCCTTTTTGGGAGTTCGTGTCATTTTTCAATAGATTATATCTTGTAATTTATAATGTTTTATGTCTTTCAATCGATTATATCTTATAACATTATCTTATAGAACTAATTGAGATTTATCAAACAAGATCCATATTGGATATAAAATTCATTACCAATTTAAAGATATAACTCATTTTTTATCCAGTTAAAATCGAACGAGGAACTATTAAATCTGGACAGAAGGAGTACCAATTATTCAATGCAGTTTTATATTTACCAATTATTAATCCATAATCTTAGAGCAAGTACATAAGAGTAGTTAAACTCCCAAAATAAGCTATTTTACCTATTGAAAGTGAGAAAACCTTATTGCAACAAATTAGGTAAAGAGAACAGCAATGCTACAAATTAGGTAAATAGAACAGCAAAATACATTTTGCTACAGCATTAGCTTCTTCGAGCAAGTTTATCAGGTAGTTATACTACCTCGTGAACAGTTCACAATTCTATTTTACCTATCAATTTTTTCTTCCACAACTATACTAACACTATTTATTTTACCTAACACTAATTAAAATATACATTTTTTTCTCTCCTTTCACCAAAACCCAAATTGCAAATTGGGAGAGAGAGAGAGAGAGAGAGAGAGAAAAGGGGAGGAAAAAGAATAGAAAATTGGAAAGCTGATGAACAGTGCCACTGTAAATATACCGATGAACTGTTTATGGATGTATTTTACCACCCCTTTTAAAGAATTTGGTGCAACTCCCTTTTAGACCTTTTCGTAGTCAAAGTATAGAATTTTGCATTTTACCTGTACTGGTGTTGATGCTCTTCTAACGAAGCACTATTCACAAGGTACTCCTTATTTTATTGTTTCCCCTCTCTCTCTCTCTCTCTCTCTCTCTATATATATATGGCGAGGTGGAGTTGGAGTCGTCAGACTCGGCAGCGAGGTGGCAGTCCTGGTCGACCCAGAAGATGGCGTAGGGCTTGAGGTTGCCGTGGTGCCAATTGACATTCTTCAGGTGCTTGGCGGAGACGATCGTGATGTCGAGGTCGAGAGAGGCTTCGACGGCGGGCTAGAGGTTGTCATGGGAGGTGGCGGTTTGACGGGGGAATTAGGAAATTTTTTGGGGGTGTACACAAATTGGGGGAAGTTTTTTGGAGAAGAAGAAGAAAATTGAAGAGAAAAAAAAAATTTAATAGATGATAGGTAAAATAGATAGTGTTGGTATAGTTGTAAAAGTAAAAATTGATAGGTAGACTAGATTTGTGCACTATTCATTGGCATGTTTAGCTATCAACCGGTAAACTTGCTCTTGAGTCTATTAATGTAGTGATGATGATGTCATTTTGCATGAGAGTGCTTTATTTGTATTTTGAAATAATATGATTTTTCGTGATGAACTACAATTATGGAATAGGGTGAGTGAATATTTGAAGGAGAGCTCAAATTTTCTTGGGCTCTGTTCTTTTAGATTTAACTTAAACTTAAATTAAATCTGAAAATTTCGTTTTTATTTGAATTTTTTTTTGCATTTGTTAGTTTTACGCCAAACTTTTTTGGGGTATTGATTCATTTCGATGAGAGGAATCAGAAAAGTAAATTTTTTTTTTTACTTTTACCCAAGTATTTTGAGAAATAACCATTTTTTAGCGCAAAAATGTCATTTTCAGATTTAAGTTAAGTCTAAAAGGACGGAGCCTTACTTGCATATATTTCAGAAAGTACTTGGGATAAAAATCATTCTTCTGATTTATAAACTCCTTGGCCATGAATTGTTGTAATTCGTGAAATGATTGAAGTATTGTTAGAGGTGCATGGAAGCGAATGTAGGAGGTTGTGATTGCAAATGTTAAAAATGTGGAGGAAAAAAAAAAAGAAGCTTTTTGAGAATTTAAAGATGACGAAGTAAAATTAGAACATCCATACCCATAAATTTCGTATTGCCATTGTCATTCTCATTTTGGGACAATGAATAATGTCATTTTGCAAAAAAGAAAGTAAATGTGTTGCACCCATGTTTTGCTACTTCTTTCAACGTCTCTCTCATTCTAATCTAAAAAATGCCAATTTTGCCATAATTTCTGCCAAACGAATTGACATTTGCCAAATTTGAGAGAATTTTTTTGTTTGTAGGTATAACACCCTATTTGGGACTCGGATTCTATCCATTTGCTTTGGACCAGTTCGGTCCATCTGGGTGCATCCGAGGCGTCTAAAAGTGTTTTGGACAGTTCAGATTTAAAGAGAGTGTTTTCAATTTTTTTTTTAAACACCCCTTTAAATCTGAGCTGTCCAAAACACTTTTGAACGGCTCGAATGCACCAAATAAACCAAAACTGGTCCGAAGCAAATGGACGGAATCCGGGGCCCCCCCCCTATTTGCCAATTCTTTTGACGTTTAAGAAGAATGACAAGAATTGACCGGGCATGCTGTGTGGATGACTGGATGCTCTTTAGCAGATTCAACTGTAACTCTTTGTATCCACAGGGCAAAAGTAGAAGCCTTATTATTTTGAGACTTGTAGAGATGCGTTTTCGCAGCATTAATAAATTCTTCGAACTTTAGCATAACACATTCTCTAAAATAAGAGTTGAAATCATATTACTACAAAATTAGGAAAAAATTAAAATAGCTCCCTAAACTTTGAGCTTAATGTCTAATAAACGTCCAACTCCAAAATTTACCCTATAATGTCCGATGTACTTTGACCTCGATGTATGTCTATCGTTTTCCTAAGCATTATTGAACATAAATACACTGAATTCACTAGTGCTTTCCCAGAGAAGGAGCAGCAGAACAAGAAAGAACTCAATTTATTTGCAAGAAACTCAGGCAATTTCTTTGCAACACCATAATGTCAACATTTTTATTTATTTTTGAATATGTCACTTGGATTAAAAACTCAGTGCAAGTCAGAGTACAAGATAGAATGTAATTCGGGGGGAATACAACCCGTATGAGACAAAATCTTCCTATCTATGCACCGCGACGCAATCCAGTGAGCAGCCTTATTCGAGGCACGACTACGCCAGCTGGATGACCAATTCCTTGATTTAGCCCAACCTTTGATGTCTGCTACAACTGTGCCGATCTCCCATGGGCACTTCACTTTGAGTTTGTTGAAGCAGTTGATAAGAGTCTTGCAATCGGATTCAAAGATCACCTCAGGGATGCTCTGTTCCTTTGCCATACAGCAGGCAATTCTAAGGGCCCAAGCTTCAATCATCAAAGCCGAAGATACCATAACTCTGCCACATCGCCAATCATGAGCTGATCCACCACTATCTCTAGCAATTATGCCAAAGGTAGCAAGGCTGCGGGAAGATTTAAACGCTCCATCACAATTAATTTTCAACACCGATGGAGGAGGCGGAGACCACCTTTCCACCCGTGATCGAATAGTAAAAACCCTCTGCACTTTATCACAAAGAGCTTGTAGGTAGTCCACATTGGCTCCTCGTGCCTGCTCGATCACCACTTCTGGCCTTGGGTTCTTGTCGTTAAAGACACACCTATTTCTTTCCTTCCAGAATTCATATGTTTTGGTTAATGTCAACATTTCATATGTTTTGGATTGATTCATACATATATACTCCTACGAAATTGATATTGCAAATTTTCTTCTTCTTCTTATAACCGGATGTTTGTCAGGTCAGCTTGGAGCCTTGGACGCGCACCATAACTAATTTCGGAACTTTGAAGTTAACGACCGAACAAATCCTACGGTGTCCCTAACTAAACTGATAGTACAATATCTACAATTCGGTGAAATTTAATTCAAATTCTATACCAAGTTACCAACTAAACCATAACCAAAACTCCAATTAAACCAGAAAATTTATTTAAATCCCATCCTTTAAGCCACATTCCACTGTACAAACATCACAACTAGCAGTATAGTATCACACAAAAAACCCTAAACCCTAAAAGTTCCACTCTCTCTCTCTCTTCACCAGATCCAGCGAATAGAGAGAGAATCACAGGGCATTTCCACAGAAGGGGCAAAACCTAAACTCAGGATCAACCTCCCGAGAGCAAAAACCGCACCGAAGCGCATCCGGAACCTCGGACCCGCGCAGCCGCCGCCGCGGGGCCTCGCCGGAGGACGGCGGCGGCGGAGGAGAGAGCTCCGGCGGGAAGAAGAGCTTGCAGTTGTCGCAGTACATGAGGGGCTCTTTGCCGGGCCACCGCCACACGGGGACGAAGAACAGCTTCAGCACCTTCTCGTACTCGACAAGGTCGGCGCGCGAGCCGCAGCTTATGCAGCGCCCGGCCCCGGCCTTGAGCAGCTGGCGCACCTGCTGCTCCACGCCGCCCACGAAGAAGAAGAACATGATTTTCCGATCGGGTTGGGAATGTTGTTTGATTTTTGATGGCGTTTTTGTTGA
The DNA here is from genome assembly GCA_018127125.1 of Rhododendron griersonianum. Lineage (NCBI taxonomy): Eukaryota > Viridiplantae > Streptophyta > Magnoliopsida > Ericales > Ericaceae > Rhododendron > Rhododendron griersonianum. The sequence goes on from CM030798.1 coordinate 29,712,824, forward strand.
GGGAGGGGTTTTATTGGGAGAAGATGAGTCGGTTGATGAACCTTTTCTGGAGGGTTCGCGGGGTTTCTACTTTGGACAATGCTACTCACACAACAATCCAAACACAACAACTTACACAACCTCTCACATACATGTGGGGCTCACACATAGTAGTGTGTGTGGAGCCCACATGTATGTAAGAAGTTGTGTAAGTTATTGTGTTTGAATTGCTGTGTGAGTATCATTTTTGTTCTACTTTCTGTTGGCGAAAACTGGGTGAAAACCCGAAAATAATGAGGATTGAGGGGGGGGGTTTGATGACAATTTTAAACTACGGGTACAAGTTGTACCGTACAACATTTCGCGTACATCAATTGTACACCGTGTTTTGTGGGATCCATTTTGAGATTTCAGATAAATGGATTGAACTCATTCTATTTGTTTAAAACATTTTTTAAGGGAGGATGTAAAAAATCATCTCAGTTGAATATCGGTAAGGGTTTGATCGATTCTACGCCCAATTTACTGACATGAAATTGAGCAAAGAATAGATCAAATCCTTACTAATATCCAACGGAACTGATTTTCTACAAAAACTCTTTAGAAGATACATTTTTTTTTAAAAATGAACAGTTTTGATCATTTGTGTGAAATTTTGAAGTCAATTGTAAAACATTTTCTAAAGAGTCTTTGTATGAAATTACGATCGAAACCCAAATTTTATATAAAACTCTAAAAAGTCAATTGGTTTTATATAAAAAATAAAAAAATAAAAAACTTAATTTAAAAAAAAAAATAGGTTTATTATCTTCATTATTAAAAAAAATAGATTTCGATTATAATTTTTATATTTTAATTCTTGACGAAGCAATAATTCATAAATATTGATGAAAAATTAACAAATTCCATTTTTTTTTAAAAGAACAAAAGAAATAAACCAAATGGATTACTTTTAGACTCCGTTTGTTTCAACATAAAATATTTTATCCATTTTCCGCTGTTTGGCCAGAAAAAGAAGGAGAAAAATATTTTCAAAAATAAAATATTTTGCATCAAAGAGGTGAAATTCATCTATTTTTTTGCAGAAGGTCGTTTTTGTTTTCCACGGCACCCCCTATGGTCCTGCGTTTTCTCCCAAATCGGATCCAAAACGACCTTGTTGCTTTGCCTAATCATGCGTTATTGCAAAGCTTGTGGTCTTGTTTAATTGTTGACATTTGGATCGGACTTGTATTATAAGCAACAAGATCATTTTATTCAAATATTTTTCATGTGTCAACTTAACATTAAAAAAAAAAAACATTTTACTTTGAAACAAACGCAACCTAAATCCAAAATAGTCTCTCCCCACGCAGTGGTCAACCACCACCTTTGCGCCAATCTGCCATCGCCACCACCTATCCGATCTGTTATCTCTCTCTCTCTCTCTCCACAAAAGTTATTGAGCCAGGACAAAAGAAACAACACAGAAAAACCAAATCAAGATCCTAGCCCAAACCCTGGAAAAGGCCAAATCTCAAATCAGCTTTCGGATTTTTGCATCAGCTATCGCTCAGTTTGTCTCAGATCTAATCCAAAAGTAACCAATCAATGGCTACAACTTTCAGCGGCGACGAAACGGCCCCGTTCTTCGGCTTCCTCGGAGCCGCCGCAGCGCTCGTTTTCTCCTGTAAATATCCTCTCCTCCCTCTTCCATCTCCTAAAATCAAGTCAATTGTCGCCTAGGATTCCGTTTTCATATCACTTCATGTGTTACTCTGCCTCACTAATAATCAACACACATGAATTTGTGAAAATTTCGTTTGTTTCCATGGAAATTGGGGTCTTCTTCTAGCGTACATATTTACCGGGAAACAAAAAAGGAGTACAATGATAATGACGGTAATTGGGCTTGTGGAGCCTGATTCGATTTGGTTAGGTTAGGGGCAGCGCCCCGAACCCTAGACAGGTATTACGGTAGTTGATGATGATGTAAACGTTTAGGTTATTGATACTTTGGTATAGGCAGTCACCGTAAGTTGGATTCTATTCTCCATTCAATACCTGATAAGAATTGGCGTGAGTTGGTGCGAGCCGTAAATGTACAAGAAATCTTTGTGTCTTGCATTCTTTGTTTCTTTTCTTGATTGTTTGTTGGTGCGTTTTCCCCGCAGGGAGCATAAGTAGGGCCTTTTCTTTTTTGGTTTCGAGTCTATATATGAACTAGTTTCTTTTGAAACTATAACTAAGCTTATGGTGTTTATTGGTAGCGGTAGCTCCAGGATTTTTTCACAATTTTTTTCAAGATCTTATGTTATACAAGATGTATTAATCCATATAAGAGAAATGGTGTTTATCAATATCTTTCGTCTTGTTTATATTAAGTATAAGCATACAGAGCTCTGTATATAATGGGTATAAACCATATAGAGCTCTCTAATCACTAAACATGCATTTTTGATGTGCCAACAATAAACAACCCCCCCCCCCACACACACACACACACACACACACCCCCGATACCTGCTCAAATTAATTTTTTTGCCATGTTTTTTATTTATTTATGTAATTAAGCTAAGCAGATAAATTGGGTGAATGAGTTTTTTTTGTTTTGTTTTTTGATACCTGCTCAAATTAAGTTTTTGGCTATGTTTTCAATGTAATTAAGCTAAGCAGATAAATTGGGTGAATGAGCTTGGGGTGCGTGTTAAAAATCTCAGGCCACTCAATTACACATAGAAGTGAGTGCTTGCATGTGTAGCATGTCAGTACTCGGTAGTACTCTAGTACATGTAGGGAACCATATGAAGTGCATGGCGCTCCCCCTGTTTCTTACTGATTGTAATGGCTTCATCACAGGCATGGGGGCTGCTTACGGAACTGCAAAGAGTGGAGTCGGTGTTGCCTCCATGGGAGTTATGAGACCAGAGCTTGTCATGAAATCAATTGTTCCAGTGGTCATGGCTGGAGTATTGGGAATTTATGGCTTGATTATAGCTGTAATTATTAGCACAGGGATAAACCCAAAGGCCAAATCTTATTACTTGTTTGACGGGTATGCGCATTTGTCCTCGGGTCTTGCATGTGGGCTGGCTGGTCTATCTGCTGGAATGGCAATTGGAATCGTTGGCGATGCAGGAGTGAGGTAATCTCTTTACTAATGTACCTGTAATGTTGGTGGTTTTTTACTACTGTTTCCATTGACAAGAAACTGAAGGATTATTGTCCTGGATAACCCCCTTTTTAAAATATCTTCCATGGTGTGTGCTCTAATAGCTTGCGCTTGTTGCTCGTTATTGTAGAATGTCGTCTTTATGTGCCTCTGAAACTTTTGCAAGTCGCATCTTATGCCATTTTACACTTTACACTTGAGTTTAGGTCTAATTTCATGTATGTTTTTCTAAAACATTTTCTTTGGTAATGCTAGTTTATCATCTTCACCATTTCATTAGGGATCTAGTTATGGTGACGAACAGGGGCCATGAACAGAGGTAAGAAATCTGATTTTCATGGATTAAAGAACTTAAGAGCTTCACCGTCACAAGGTTGAACTTGAAGTCTACAACAGAAAAGCATGATTGAGATTCTCAAAACTCGACAGTAGCAATATTGATATTTGCTGCTGGACTACTACCACTCTTCCTAGGATTAGGAATTTAAAGTTCAGAATTGGGAGACCCAATCAGTCAACTATCGGAAAACTTAGTCCATTGACTCCATTCTACGTATACTTGCTCGTAGCTACCTTAGACATAGTAGAAACCATGTAAATATGGAAAGTTCATATGAATTAACTTGTATATAGCCTAAGTTTAGAACCCCAAAAAAATATGACCTTAACTGCATCGGGTTCCTTTTAGGCCCACTGCACACACTTCCCTTTTTGCCGTTGTTCTCCTGTCCATTCTCTTCTACAATAAACCAAACCTAACCCAACCAAACCAAAAGGAACCTCAAGTCTCAATCAGTTAGGCATTCTCTTCTACAATCGAGTTTCTTAAGAATCCTATTAGGTTTATTGGTGGTACTTGGAAGTTGGAACTCAAGGATGAATATTAACAACGGCTAATTTTGTGTCAGCTGCGGCCAAGAGATGCATGCCATGCAAAGCAACCACGAAACTTGGCTTGCCGCTTGCTCATCTCTAGTTGTTTCTCTTATTGCCTTACCTATCGTGTCAGGACAGTAGGTTTGGAATTTTAAAATCGTGGTTGCAAATTTTCTTGTCAGATTGGCAGATTTTGAAGGAGTGGTAACTGTTAACAATTAATATAGGTGCTAACTCTTAGGGACATCAGACTTCGTTACATGTCAAGACATCTCATGTCCAAGATATTTTTGTAAGGTGTCCATTTGCAGACGTACACCATCTTCAAGGTCAGAAGGTGCAATAGGGTGAAACTCCGTCTCCTAACTTGTGTTGAGATGCAAAACACGAGATGATTATGGTTGGTAACAGATCAGTAAACAGAAACTTCTTTGTTAATGTGTGTCACACGTTTAAGTGTAATGCGAGGCAGTCGCTCAGTTGCTTAGTGACTGCATGGTGGCAAGGGATTTGTGGGGTTTAGTGCTGGCTTTATCTGGGATGAGTTGGGTTTGTCATAGAGTTTTAGTCGGAGTTTTGTTAGGTTCATGGAGAAAGTAAAGGGTAGAGAGAAGGAACTTGAAGTTTGACTGCTAGCTCCTTTCTGCTTCACGAGATTTTTATAGACGGAGAGAAACATAAGGAACTTACAAGGAGCAATAATGGAGCATTTTTGTAGGCTCAAAACATGTTCTTTGGCGTTTTGTATGGTAAGGTTTAGTGGAGAGTCATGCCCAAACCATGTTATGTTACTGTTCTTGTAAATTCTTTTCCTATGAAGGAATCTTTCAGGTGTAGGTCTTGTTCTTTTGATACTATACCTTATCATGTTTTAACCTTTGCACGTCCCCAATTGCTGGTCTTTTAATTTGATATGCTCTACGTATCAAAAAGTATGCGTGGATTGAGTTTTTTTAGGCGTGGTAAAAATGTGAGCTTGTATATCGTTTAGAACTTTAGATTCACTCTTTTTGTGAGTTTAATGGACTTTATGGTGAGAATGGAATAGAAAGATTTAGCGGAGTTCAAAGGCTTTGGAAATTAAAACATGTTTAGGATTAGTTTTTTAAGTCTTGTCATCAAAAGGAAAAAAAGAAAGAGAGTTTTGAGTTGCTCTGTGGTCCTCCTGTTATTTCCTTGACAAGTCTCTAGTCTTCTTGTTTTTTTATATCAGTTGTTTCACATAGGGATGGCAATTTCCCCATATCCAATGGATACCCACCCCGCCCCGTTCATATGGAGTCAGATTTTGCCCAAAATTTTCCCCAATAGTAGCAGGTATGGTAGGATTTTAAGAAAACCCGCTCGGGTATGGAGCGGTTATGATTTTGTAATCCCTACCCCCGAATACCCGTATCCGCCCAAACCCGGTTATACATACTACATATACTATATTATATATGTATATATACATCGGAACATTTGTATAAGTCTTGAGAATAATTATATATTTAAATAATACCTCTTTAATTAGCAAATCTCATCAATTACCACCTATTATAGAATACTTAATACCCTAATGATGTTAATTGAGATTATATTTCTAAATAGAAATATCAATATATTTTCATTCTTGACTTCTTATTTTTTTTGGTTTGCATATGGGTATATTCCGGGAAACCCCGATCCCCTTCTGGAGGCGGGTTTGGGTCTTTATCTAATATCCGCAATGGGGATCAGGGCAGGGATGGTGAAGGACCCTCCAATTGAGGATCGGGTATGGAATAGGGTCCCCTGATCCATACCCTACCCGTTGCCATCCCTAGTTTCACTCACATGCTCATGAGCTCAACTTCGTGCGAAATTCACCAAGAAGTTGAGCCTATGTGGCAGGGTAGCATTATAAGAGACATACAGAAGGAGAGGAAACCAAAACTTGGAAAACTAGATTTACCCTTGTCATTCATACTGAAAGTGTTTTTATTCAACATTACTTGGTATCCAACTTAGGAATCATGCACCTACTAGGCTAGTAAGATTGGAGAAGTCATGCTGCATAGATGGAGCCCAGACACGAGAAGAAGGTCTAATTGATTTAAGGCCTATATTAATGAATCATTAGCTAATTTGCTTTTACAGTAAATTAGCCACCCTCGTATACTTAAGTGCGACAAAATTATATTGATGAATCTCTTAAATTAAGGGAAAAATAGTGTTACTCAACATGATCTTGAACTGGAATTGATTACTTGATGTCCTAGGTGGATCCTACCATGAAATGGAACCAACTTGTCTGAGATTCCCTTTTTTTAAATTGCTTACCAATTGTCTGAGATTCCCTTTCTTTAAATGGCTTTTCCTTGAGCATCTTACGCTCCATTTGTTTATGTGCAACTGTACTGGAAAATGTTAACGTGGAAAATAAGAAGGGAAGATAGTCATTTCCTTGTGTTTGGTTGCAACCTTTAAAAATGATCCAGAAATAGTTTCCATTGTTTGGCTTGTTCAAAACTTCAAATAATCATTGGTATTTCACGTCTCCAAATAGTTGCTAGTACGAAAATATTCCTTCGCAAGTTGCTACATGAATTTCTGATTGCATGACTAGAATGAAGTGGCAACTAGAAAGTCAAAAGGAATACGAGTTGGTCAAAAACACCCATTAGCGTGGGGTGACAGCAGTAGGGTGGGGATTGGGATATCGTCACTGGTGGTGGAGGACTGGAAATTATGATGCTAGTGGTTGAGGGTGGTGGCATGGTGGTGGTATATTGGGGATGACGGCGGTGGCCGAGGGATTCTGACAGAGGCGGCTGCAACCATGGCAGTGGATTAGTGCCTTGGTGGTGGCAATCAGAAACGTAGTGGTGCTTGGGTGGGGGTGATTGTGGTGGTTGTGGTAATCTGCCAAAATGATTTCCATTGTACCAACACTAAACAAAGGAAAATGTTTTCCAAAAATCGTTTTGCACTTAAAGAAATGGAGCGTTGTAGATTGCTTTATTCCTATATTGTTTCAACTTGCTGTCGATTATCAAGTGTTGAAGTATTGAAAGTACAGGAGCACCTGTAGCATCCTTATTTAATGTTGGAGATTATTTTTGTATTACCTATTTTTGTGTTACCTCGTACTTTAAATGGCAAGGGTGAATATACTATTTCAAATCCCGTGGGTTCATTATGAATGCGACCAAATGCCAAAAATCATTGGTTGCAGCATCTTGCTTTGTGATGACTAATTTCCTTCATTTAGAGCATGAGCTTGTTTGTTCTCTGTGTGAAGGCTTTTTGGCATGGGTTGAATATTTTGGACATGTGGGAGGAATCCTTCGTGTTTGCCGTTTCTCACTATTTTTCCAGTGATGAGTAAAATGTTGAAGGTATTTGTGTTGATATTCTCTTTACTTCTTTGGCTGTTTTGTTTTATGGTTTTGCAGGGCTAATGCTCAGCAGCCAAAGCTATTTGTTGGTATGATCCTCATACTAATTTTCGCTGAAGCCCTTGCTCTCTATGGTCTCATTGTTGGGATCATTCTCTCTTCCCGAGCAGGCCAATCCCGTGCAGATTGATGAGGCCAATGAGGCTTTGATCCCCTCAACTCTTCAAATTGTAAGCTAAAGTTGGTGTCATTGGCTGTTATGCTGAGCCTGCAATATACTTTTATCAGATTTTCTAGTCTATAAGTATCTGGATTCTGGATATTGTGATGGATATTCGCCTTTTGTTTATGATTCTTTGAGATCTTTTCAAGGATTGCTTCAATGAATGACGCACTTGTTAAGACTTTGATTACGGAAGTGTCTCACTAAATTCAACGTGTCTACAAATGTCATCTATGTTGAATTTGCCTGATGGGAAATACGGTTGATAAACTAACCAAGCTACTTGGTTTGAGCTCCTCTTTGGCTCGTTGAAAGCTACTAGCATGTATTATTATGCAACTTTCGTTATCCTTGCATTTGGGTGCGGAATAAACTACTAAAGCATGGCTGGTGCGACTAAAACTCCAGGTAGCTTTGGCCGAGTCTACAACGGATTATGTAAAGGAGAGAGTTTTTTTTTTTTTTTCATCAGATGAAAATCACCTCCCTTGGAAAAGGGTGGAAACAGAGAAAACAGGGGAGGGAAATATTTTATGGCTGCCAAACGCGTCCTGCGTCTGCGCGGCTTTGAAGCTTGACTTCGAGTTTATTTTGATTTTGGATAAGCTAATGTACTTTGATTAATTTAGCACTATTTAACTTATCCAACGTAACTTGTTTTACCTTCTTTTTTTTTTTTTTCGCTCTTTGGGGATTTTCCCGGGAGTTAATACTCTCTTTTGAGTAGCCATGGAGGGTTTTTAGGATTTTTATTTCTGATCACTGTTTTTCGGTTGGAGCTTGTTCATCTTATTGTTTGGTTATGACCATACCTGAATTATGTTCGGTTTGCTTTTGCAGCGTGTGATGTTTCGGTTTTAGTGATGTGGATTTTTTTTTCCCTCTTTCCTCTATTTCTATTATGAATCCTCTTAGTAGATGTTGTAAGGCTTTCTAATAATAAAAAAACTCATTCAACGTAGTAGTATTTTGTATTGCGAGGTAGCTACTGAACTGGAAAAAATTGCTGCTGCAAGCATATTCAAACTTGTGACCGTGTAAAGGGGGAGATTCATTCCGTACCTTTACCATGTTTATTTAAAGAGTAACAAACAGTAAAAAATAAACCGTCTTTGCTTTAAAGATAAAGATGATACGTTCAATAAGTATCTACATCCGGTCATTCTAGTTTTGAAATGAATGAAATGCATAGTAAAGCTTCCAAAATAAATTGCCTAATCCGTGAAATGAAAACACAGTGAATCCTATTTAGTGTTTGCCTCATGTCATGGTAGAGGATCTTGATTCACTTAGATACTAATTTCTTTCAATCTTTACTTGTTACTTGTCAATCTAAAACGATATCTCGCTATTGATTAAAATCGCGTTGCTATGTCAAGATGAAGGATAGCTACACTAATTCGGTATATATACTCTAAGATGCCCTCGGTACTATTCTATTGATGATCTCACAAAGATTTACTTTGCAGTAAATAAAAATTTACTGATCTCATCTTTTATATGTCTCGATCTGTGTGCTCGAAATTCGCACCTCACAAGTACGCACACGTGTTAGTTGCTCCCTCTTGGCAACTGTAAGCATTAACTAGTCAACATTTTGTATATCTATCAGCCCATGAGGTCATCCGAGCCAAGCAATTAGTGGCTTGGGCTCGGCTCGTTAATTTAACGAGCACATTAATTTGGCTCGAGCTCGTTCATTTTCATAAGGGCAAATTTCACTCAGACCCCCTGAGGTATCTGACAATGACAGAAGGTACCCTTCAATTTTGAAAAATGACAGAAACCTCCCCTAATTCACAGTTTGGGTTTCATTCCGTTAGTTCCGTTAGTGAGATGGATGGAAAATGTACGAAAAATGAAATCTTCAATTTTATTTAGTTTTACAGCTATTTTAGGGCTCTCATTGAAAGTCCTAGAGCCAAAAATTAATTATGATCATTTAGGATAAAATGATAAGAAAAGTAAGATTTTCGCACCAATTTAAACGAATTAAAAATTGGAGTACTTAAATATCTGCTATTTGGTTCTGCGACTCTCCTAGGGCTCTCATTGAAAGCCCTAGAGCCAAAATTTAATTATGAGCATTTAGGATAAAATGATTAAAAAAATAAAATCTTCGCACCGATTCAAACGGATTAAAAATTGGAGCATTTAAATTTTTGCTCTTCATTTGGTTTTAGGGCTTTCAATGAAGAGCAAATACTTAAGTTCTCCAATTTTCAATCCATTTGAATCGGTGCGAAGATCTTATTTTTCTGATTATTTTATCCTAAAGTGTCATAATTAATTTTTTGTTCTAAGATTTTCAATGAGAGCCCTAAGATAGCCGTAGAACTAAACGAAGAGGAGATACTTAAGTGCTCAAATTTTCAATCCGTTTGAATCGGTGCGAAGATCTTATTTTTTTGATTATTTTATTCTAAAGGGTTATAATTAATTTTTCGCTCTAGGACTTTCAATGAGAGCCCTAAGAAAACCGTAGAACCAAATGAAGAGCAGATACTTAAGTGCTCCAAATTTTAATTCGTTTGAATCGGTGCGAAGATTTTTATTTTTTTATCATTTTATCCTAAATGGTCATAGTTAATTTTTGGCCCCAAGGCTTTCAATGAGAACCCTGAGAGAGCCATATAACCAAATGAAGAGAAAATACTTAAGTGTTCCAATTTTCAATCCGTTTGAATCGGTGCGAAGATCTTATTTTTCTGATCATTTTATCCTAAAGGGTCATAATTAATTTTTTGCTCTAGGACTTTCAATGAGAGCCCTAAGATAGCTGTAGAACTAAATAAAATTGAAGATTTCATTTTCCGTACATTTCCATACATTTTCCGTCCATCTCACTAACGGAACTAACGGAATGAAACCCAAACTGTGAATTAGGGGAGGTTTCTGTCATTTTTCAAAACTGAGAGGTACCTTCTGTCGTTGTCAGATACCCCAGGGGGTCTGAGTGAAATTTGCCCTTTTCATAATGAGTCAAGTTTGAACGAGCTCCTCTCAAGCCAAGTCTTGTGAACGGCTCGACTCATTTGCAACCCTAGCTCGAATAACGCTAAGAACGAAATTTTACTAAAATACAATTCCAAATTCCATTCATCCATAGACTCTTTTTTTTTTTTTTTTAAACAGGTTTGTGCTTTCTTTACCAATTTACTCATCAATTCCCCCCTTTTTATATCGCGTCTGTTTCTGGGGTGCATAAACAGAATTAGGAGAGAGAGAGAGAGATGGAAACAACGTCGGTGAGCGGAGGAGGAGGGGCTGAAGCGCCGAAGATAGTGTGGAACGAGAGGGGTCAGAGGTTCGAAACGGAGGACAAACAGGCGTACGCGGAGTACGTGGTGAGAGGCGGTGGGAAAGTGATGGACATAGTTCACACCTACGTCCCTTCCACCAAGCGAGGACTGGGCCTGGCCTCTCTCCTCTGCGTCTCCGCCTTCACTCACGCCCAATCCCATTCCATGTCCGTCATACCCACCTGCTCTTACGTCTCTGTAAGCATTTTCTAACCCCCCCTACCTGTATAATTAGGTTTTGCTTCCTGGGTTTTGCTCAATTTTGGGTTTTCTATAAGATTCTCTCTATGTGCGTTATAATGTTTGCTTCATGGGTTTTGCTGAATTTCTTACTGGAATAGTGTTGTGTTTTCTTTATGGGCTTTGAAATTTAGGGATTTTTACCCCAGATATATAGAAATTTTAAGGAATTTTTTTCACTCAAGGGATTTGCAGGGGCCAATTTCATTGGATTTTTTTTCTTAATTAACCTAAAAATTAATATAATAAGGGAGACTATTTGGAGTTATGCAGGGGCCCGGTCCTCCTTGGGACCGCCCCTGCGGGAAGGCATTCAAGTAAAGAAGGTTTTTTCGATTTTGAATGTAAGTTGACCATAAGTGCATAAATTTCCGTATGTAAGGCTTTCTTCGTGGGTTTTGCTCATTTGCTCGCTGGAATTCTGGGGTTCTTTTAAGGGCAGTGCATTGGTGTTCTCTCTCTCTCTGTAACATGTACTGTTTTCTTTATAAGTTTTCATTGATTAGCTTAAATTTTTGGGGTTTCTTAGTTTCTTTACCAGGCCATGCTCCGTTGTTTTCGGTTGCTGCAAAAAAATTTTCCTGATTGTCTTTTCCCCTGGGCATTCATATGATATTGATTTTTGGTCTGTTTGAACTCCAATGTATTGATGTGCTTCTGGTACTTTTTGTCCGGATATTCTGAGGGCCGAGGTCAAGGACTCAATGACTCATGTTATTGGCTTATTCAGTTGGATTGTTTGTAGTTCGGAATTATCTACAAAAGATTGTTTTGACTCCAATGGAAGTTAATCATAACTGAATGGATTCATGAATTGGTGCGGTAAACTAGCTATTTCATGACAGATAAGTTTGCCCATGCGTGTCCTCTTCTGGTGCACTACTAAATAGAGCCATTTTTTTGTGGGAAAGGAAGGCAGTTTTGGTTTCATGTATAAGCATAGATCTTACTTTGAGCAAGATTGAACATTTCAACTTTTATGTTCAAGTATAATCTTTTTCAAAGATCTATATCAGAGTCTGTCTGAGAGAATTGATATCTTACTTGGTACAATGAAAGAAGAGATTTCATTCACTCCCACTCATAAGCTATGGAGCACTAGTACTCTGAAAATGTTGTCGTACGAGTACAAGGTTGTGGTACGGTCCACGGGTACAACAAAATACATACCCGGTACGGAAGAAACATATGTGGTACGTTTTACTATTCAGTTTATGCATCGGTCACGGGTATGAACATGCAAAGTCAATTTTGATTTCTGATCAAGAATGCCAAGGGAGGCTGGCATTAAGACTCTGCGTGGTTAGGGCATGTTTGATTCCATGATAATAGAGGTGGGACTAAGGGTTGGGATCACATGTTCCCCCTTTTTCATAGTCCGGCATTTGCTAGCACGCGGGATTGAGGGCCAAATTGGACAAGGGTGGAATATCTGTCCATTTAGTACCCCAGTAAAGAATTGGACAATGTGCCTTCCTAGTGTTACAGGATAATACACCCCTAATTCCTAGCAGAAAAGATAAAAAATCGATTACTATCATTTACTTCATGCATTGAAATCAGTAAATCACCATAAGGGGATCTGTCAAGGCCATCCTTTCGGTGTAATTTGAATAATGAATTGGTATAAGATATAATTTTGGATTTGGTTTTTTGTCTGACACTTTGTCTTGCTCATGGCAATTGCGATGCATATCTACAGGCTTCTCAAGTTTGTCAGGGTTAGTTTCCTCTCCTCTTTGCAGAAGTTTAGACGACAAGAAACCAGATAGTCTGGGAACTTATTCTTAGGAAAGTGAACATTCACATTGTTATCTCGATATTAGGCAAAAACCACATAAAGGTTAGCTCGTATGTGTTTCTCAAAAACCAATAAAGATCTGGGTTACTCTTGTTTATTCTGGCTTCTATTTTGCCGTAGATTGATCAATGTCATAGCTGATTCTTCTGCTTCAAGTGAATAAGCTTTCACCATGTCTATGTTAGTCTAAACCGTTCCGTAGCTGGATTGTGCCCTTGTTCCTTTTGTAGTGTGTTGTTTTGTATTGCTTAATTGATGCACTCTTTTCTACTGGCAGGACACTTTCCTTCCTCGGAACCCATCTTGGAATTTCGTCGTCCACAAATCCAATATATGAAGCTTTCAGGGTCAAGTCCGTTAACCAGTTTGGGATGTTTCTATTGAAATAATTTTGAACCATAAGCGAGAGGGTTCCTCTCTTCCATAAGTCGCTTTGGTGATATGTTGCTCGTAATCTTTGTTGTAGTTTCTTCTTTCACCTGTAAATTGATGCTTGTAATATTTTACCCCAGTTTAAAAACAGCATACATTTACGGACATTCAATAAATATAAATTCTGGCATTGATATTATTTTTGACATGTTCTATAAGGTTGACAACATTAAATCATGAAAAAGATAAATGTATTCTGCTAAGGGAAATGATTTTGCCACTCCCTTTTTTGTTAACGCCACTCCCCTGCAAGTGTATTTAAAAAAGGGAGTGGTAAAATCAGCAGCCTTTTCTGTTAATCTGTTTATTGATATCAGATATATATGGATTTTGATGTCATGAAAATCAAGTCACGCAAAAAGATAAATGTGCTCTGATAATCCATTTATCAATATCAGACTAGTGTTAATGCGATGTGCAATGCACGTCGTCTTGTGCTCATTTTTATTTTATTTTTTTAATGATTTCTTTCATTGTTTAATTTGGTATGAACACAAAAGGAAACCCATCACCGTGTGCATTGTATTTCAAATTCATCTCTTAGTTAAGTTTTTCCTAGTACACTTGAATCGGATTAATTGTTCACTTGAATCTGATTAATTGTTCAGGTTTTCTTCTATCAAAACATGTAAAATTTGCTGCAAAATAAAAGGTCCTATGAGAACACAAGCAGATGGCAAGCGATCCAACTAAAGCATTTCAGCAGTTTTTAGTAATTATCAGACGAGTGTGTTCAATTTTTTAAAAACTTTAGTGTTACACGAAGGAAAAATTAGTGGCATGTGTTTAAAAATGCAATCATAAAATACCTTCCAAATTTTTTCGTTAACTCCCATAATAGAAGTAATAAATGTCCTGCTTGTAGATGACGCAAATATTCATTTATACAGGTTTAGCCACATATACAATGAAACCTTGATACGATATATTAACAACCAGGATTCAATTCTCAAAATGTGCCAACAATAGCTATTTCTCCATAAGCCTAAAAAATATTAAATAAGATGCAAGCTATATTAAAAATGTTACCCATATTCTTATGATTTGGAAACCATATCAACGGAATCCACATAGTGGTTGCATAATAACCAACAAGGACCACAAACAATAGTAACATAGAGGAAAAGATGCAAGCTATTGTTTTCCCCGATTGGCCAATAGAAACCAATACCAAAACCACCAAAAATTGATGGCTTCTTAATCTACAGTAAAAAAATTCAAATTTACGGAATAATTTCCTGCACATCTTTCCTCATATTCCGGATGACACTATTCTGATACAGGATGGACAAGCTCCGTATTCTCCATAACAACGTAACAAAGCATTACATGCCTAAAACCATCTATCTTTGTCAACAATTGTGGATTCCATCCTGCCAATACGAACAAAATAATATCTTAAACTATTCATCCGAAAATTGAACATGACAAAGGATTCTTGTATGTGTAGTGAAGAAAAGAAATGAATTATACATGCAAAAGAATGAGCATCTTAATGGTGTTTGATTTTCAGTGAACAGTTCAGAGGAGAACCTCTTCAGCATAATTTTCATAATGCTTCATGAAATTACTCTCAGTTGCATTTTCAGTAGGTTCTCTGTGATTCCATGACTGACTGCCGAGAGGGATAGTGAGATGAAGACAGAAGGAAAAAGACTTGTATGACACGAGAATCTGTCGAAAAACTGCTAGTACTAAAGTTTTTCTTGCTTCTTATACTTGGTTAGCGTTATGAAGCAATATGGTATGATGAAGTGTCAAGCTAGTTAATTTCCTAAGAGTTTTTCAGAAACAGAAGCATGCTTGCCTTTTCAGACCTCAACACCATACACAAAAGGATCAACTATTGAAATTTCTAAGTGGTTTGCAATCTGTTTTCTTCTTTGTGTCTGGCGGTCATATGTGGACTCTTACAATAGGTTTTAATGTGCACAAAAGCTAAGGAGATCTTAATCAAATTGTTTACTAGTATCATATTGGAAGAGTACTAGACTTTTGGTAACAATTTGCCTTTTTCTCCCTTGAGTTACACTGATACATAGAACTAAAATGTGCTGGTGCATGTCAACTTGCTTTTGCAATGACAAACATTCTGAGGTCTACTCCAAAAGGTAGTGTTCGAGTCTATGGAGAGACGTCAAACCTCCTTTGGTTGTTAACTTACTAATTCTCCGCTAACCCCCACTGATGTAAACGATATTGGAAAAGAAAACCCTAAATCGGATAAATTGAATTCATCAAGAAATCACGAAATACTGAACCCTTGGGCTTCTATCAGCGAAAAATCAGTTTTTCCTTTGCCAGTCCAGAATCCGGATCGTCTAGGGATCAAATGTGCAACAAAAATCTAGGGTTATGTTCGTCATTGCAGCTTACACATGTGTAAAGCAACGACGTTCTAAGGAAAGTCGATGGATGTGAATATCCTGAGAATAATGTTAAACAAATTAAGTAATTAGCTGAACCCCAGGTGGAGGCATCACCCATATAGTACAACTAAGAATTGCAGCAATGTTTTTAAACAGCAAAATAAGCTGTTTAAAAACTTAAGTTCCAATCTTAATTAGGGAAAAATTCAAAAAAACCCCTGAACTTTGAACTCAATGTCAAATAGGCACCTGAACTTAAATAAACTTCAATTGAACACCTGAACTTTCACTCCGTTATCAATTTACCCCCTGCCGTGACTTGCCGTTAACAGCACAGTTAAATAAAAAATACCTACCACCCGTTTGCAATCCTATGAAGCAGAAACGTGATTATGAGAGCCTTAGAGACAAAATTTGATTATGTCTCTTTAAAATAATATGATCAAAATAATAAGATCTTCACACCCGTTCAAACGGATTAAAAATTGGAGCACTTAATTTTTTAACCATATTTTTTAATATATAAACGGTCTAAAAAAAATTAAGTGCTCAAATTTTCAAAAAGAATTTTAAAAAAAATTCCCCTACTTCCAACATTTCTCTCTCTATCTCTCTCCACTTATTACCCGGACCCGGGGGCTCTGCCAAAGGCACATCAGACCCTACCCACACACCAAAATGGCAACGTTTTGGTTAAATAAAAATTCATACCACCAGTTTGCAATTCTATGGAGCAGAAACGTGATTATGAGAGCCTTAAAGATAAAATTGATTATGTCTCTTTAGAATAATATGATCAGAATAATAAGATCGTCACACCAGTTCAAACGGATTAAAAATTGAAGCACTTAATTTTTTAATCATATTTTTTAATATATAAACGGTCATAAAAAAATTAAGTGCTGAAATTTTCACTCCGTTCGAATCGGTGCAAAGATCTTTTTATTCTTATCATATTATTCTAAAGGGTCGTAATTCATTTTTATCTCTAAGGCTCTCATATTAAGTATGTGTTCTTTATTTAGGACCCTATGGAGCAGAAATGTGATTATGAGCACTTAATTTTTTATGAGCACTTAAATATCTTTGTACTGATTCAAAACGGAGTGAAAATTTGAGCACTTAATTTTTTATGACCGTTTATATATTAAAAAATATGATTAAAAAATTAAGTGCTTCAATTTTTAATCCGTTTGAACGGGTGTGAAGATCTTATTATTCTGATCATATTATTCTAAAGAGACATAATCAAATTTTGTCTCTAAGGCTCTCATAATCACGTTTCTGCTTCATAGGATTGCAAACTGGTGGTAGGTATTTTTTATTTAACTGTCCTGTTAACGACAAGTCACAGCAGGGGGTAAATTGATAACGGAGTGAAAGTTCAGGTGTTCAATTGAAGTTTGTTTAAGTTCAGGTGCCTATTTGACATTGAGTTCAAAGTTCAGGGGTTTTTTTGAATTTTTCCCTCTTAATTAAGCTGTCTTCTTTCTAGTACTTTTTTTTTTTTTTTTATCACCAAGAGAAGCTTAAGTTGTCATTCCACGTACTTGGTTGAACAGGAAATTCAAATTTTTTTTTCTGGAATATACAATTTGTGAAAATAACTAGTTAAATCCTTCCAACTAGGGTATAACTACGATTTTCGAGAAACAAAACATGCTTTTGCACAATGTATGAGTTAGCAATGTCAAGATCAAAAATAATATGTACCTCTTCAAATGGAATAAAGACCACGCTTTCATTTTGGAGATCAAATATGTAAAAAGGATGATGAGTCTTTCCAAGATTCTTCGAAAAAAATACAAAAAGTGAAGAAACAATAGGATAAATTACAAAATCTCTCCCCAATAGGTCTCATCCATTTTTTATTTTGAAGATGGGTTGGAGATGCTCTAAAGCATGAAAATAAGCCGAGTAGAGTCTACTAAGTAGGAACTGCAGAAGTTAGCTCCAGATTCCTAGTTAGCAAACTTTTGATTTTAGTCTATGTTTTTCCAGATAAAGATCACAAATTTTACAACTTTCCTACTAATCTTCCTTTATATGAATGAATGTTAATGGGGCCGGATGCATAAAAACATGACTTTTGTTCGCTTTGGGTATCCAGAACCAACCTTCTCTTGATTTCCTATATGTTTCCTCTCCAAATATTACTCACATTTTTCTATCTCTCTCAACTTATTACCTCTAAAATCTCCCTCAAAATTTGTACAAACAAATATTCTGGAAAACCCGTGTAATCATATGTATCTTTCAATCATTCTACAACCATAAACACTTACACAAACCCACTTACATTCACATTGTGATCCACACATACTACATCTCCAGGGTGTGGACCCACCAAAAGATGTGAGCGTGTGTGTAAGTGTTTGTGGTTGAATAATAATTTATGTATCTTTTTCAAGGGTATGATGAAAAGATAAGATAGTATTGCTCTATGAGAACTCATAATAAGAGGGGAAACAAAGAACTCATAAGCCAAGCCAATGTTGCATTTGGAGTGGCTTTTGTTGTTGGAGAAAATTAAAGAAGGAAATGAGAGGGAAACTTCAAAAGATAATTTTAGTGAAAAGTTGAAATTGTGTTTACAATTTTCCCTCTCTTTTTTAAGAACTTGGGAAGAATTTTTTTAAATTTCCCACCCTTTCCACTTCTTTTCACCCATTCCAAACATTAGTCAAAAAAATTACCCTCTCGAGCCTTTCTACTTTCTAGTTCCACTTTCTCCTTCCCCAGCCCCAGGAATCACTCCTCCACAGTCCACACCCATCACAATGAAATCGTCCCGGAAAAAAACAAAGCCGATCACCCACCGTACTCCGCCGGAAACCTCACCGGCGGCTGAACTAATAGTCAACAACTTCGATCTCCTCACACCAATCCTCTTCCGTCTACCGGCGAAATCCCTCATCCGATTCAAGAGCGTCTCCAAACACTGGCTCTCTCTCCTCTCCGACTCCCATTTCGCCTCCACCCACTCCCGTCTAAACCCTAAACCCTTGGTCTCATCCCTGTATTTCTACTACAACGGAAAACTCGACTCCATTTCCCTCAACGGCAGCCCTGCGTTCCCCACTCTCTCCTTTCTACATCGACGTCTTACAGGCCAATTCACGATTCTACACTCGTGCAACGGTTTACTGTTGATCGAGAACCCTCAAATCACTGACGATTGCGTCGAAGCGCGATACATCGTTTGTAACCCGACCACTCAGAAGTACTCTGTGCTTTCTCAACCCGGTGGAGGTTATTACGCATCAGGTTGCTTGGCTTTCGATCCATCGAAATCGCCTCACTACAAAGTTGTCTTTGTTAGTAGTCCAACATTAACTCCCTCTTTGGAAATGGATATCTTCTCATCGGAGACAGCGTATTGGAAGAAGATATTTCTAGTGGACCGATGCAATGGAGATGGCGCGTTTTGGAAGGGAAATCTCTATTGGCTATATGGACGACATAGTCTGTGGAGATTTCACGTTGAGACAGACAAGGTGATTGAGATTCCGTACGCGGAAAGTGGTAGTAGAATTCTCTCTCTAGACAAGACTAGGTATTTTGGAGAATGCGGCCGTGGTGGCCGTTTGTTTCTGATCCAGAGTTATTCCCGTTCTGCTGCGGGATTCAAAATCCGCGAGATGGGCTGCTGCTGCTGGAATGTCAAGTTTCGCGTCAATCTCAGGGCTTTGATATCTGCGTTCCCTGAGATAGGAAGCAGAAATGATAAGATTACGGTGATGTGTGTCGTCGAGGGAGAGAAGGAAGATGACTTGTCGCTCATCTTGGCCATTCCGGGCAAAGTTATTTCATATAATCTGCAAAAGAAGACTTGGAATGTTCTTTGCGATTTGGCGTCAGGTGAATTCACTAACGATGGGTATGATGGGGGTTCTTGTGTTTTCGCGTTTGTTGAAAGCCTATCTTCCGTTTGAGAAATGTCCCGGGTGCTGGAGCACATCTTCCTTTTTTTGTTCAATTTTTGATTGACTCTTCTGCTTCTTACAGTTTGCGTTGATGCCTTGAACAATTTGGTTAGAGATTGTGTTTTCGTTGCATATCTTTCTTAGCACGTCATCTACATTGGCAAGGACGGAACGCTATGGCTATGTTTGGTAACGCTTTCACTTTTCTGTTTCCTATTTTCTATTTGCTGAAATCAATTTTTATTTTTTCTCAAAAAAAAGTGAAAGTAGAAAACATGTTTGTGTCAACCTTGTTTTCAAAAAAAAAAAGGCAAAACATGATTTGCATGAATAAAAGAAGCCTTTATTATTATTTTTTTTTTTTTGGGTAAGTTAAAATTTTATTGGGCACATTCCAAACACCACGATTACAAGAGAATCAAAACAAAATACAGCAAAAAGGAAGGCTTACCCTCCCTACATACAAACTCCCATCCAAACAACAGCTAGGTAACAAGGAAAACCTCACCCAATCCCCAATTCAGAGAAACAAAACAAGACTAAGAAAAAAAATACAGGAAGCTAAATTCCAATTAGAGCATAGAATTTGGTTAACCTGGCTCTCACATGAGAAATAACCAAACATAGAACCTCCTCCATAGACCCTTTGCAAGTAACCAGATTTCAATGGAAGAAAAAACAGAATTCAATGGAAAAGAATCAAAAGAAAATTTTACCTTGTGAGTCTGTGATTGAAGTCAATCGAGAGAGAGGGGAGAAAGATGAAGCACTAGCGTAGAGTTGGAGACTGGGTCGATCGAGATAGCACTGTCGTAGAGTTGGAGAGAGTCAGAGTCTATCAGTCATCAGAGAGAGGGTCGAAATCAGAGAGGGTCGAGACCAGAGAGAGTCGAGAGAGAGGAACTTGAGAGTTGATTGAGAACTTGAGGTCGATCAGAGGTTGTTGCTGTTCGAGATCAGAGGTTGCTGCACTTCGAGAGAGAGAGAGAGTATCTTCAATGGCCTGGGTTTGGGGTTTGGAGACCTGAAAAAAAAGGTTCCCCCATGACTTGAACGCGCTCTAGGCACTGTAGCGGAAGTTTTGGCAGCCTGTTTTTTTTTTTTATAGAAAAAGTGAAAGTTCAGTTTTGCTACTTCTCCAATTTTCAAAAATTTTGAAAGTCATTCTCTCTTTTTGCAAATGAAAATAGACAACCAAACATACTTTCATGTCCAAGTTTTGAAAATTCTGAAAACTGAAACAGAAAACTGAAAGTGAAATGGTTACCAAACAAGGCCTATGATTACAGCTCTACACCAATTGCTGCTTGTAATCTTTACTGGATGGAGTTTCTTCGGCTACCTGTAAATTGATGCTTATAACCGGCTTGAAACGACATTAACGTTTATGCTTTACTTGCCCTGTTTTTGGTTCTGTTTTGGCATTTCCTAAAACAGAACCGTGGAACTATCTTCAAGTCGAAGAAGTTGGTATCAGCAATGGCCTAAGTTCTGAAGTCCCTTGTAGCTGTGGTAGTTTCACTTCCAGGAGTAGAATTTCAGCTCACATAAGCAAAACACAAAGCTAATCTCTAGCAATAAGACATTCTAACCAAGGCGGAATACAACTCGGCAGGAAAAAAGAAAAGAAAAGAAGTGTTCCTACTATAAATATTTGTTCCCCTCCTAGCAACACCACACGAACGACCACTTTTCTGGAGCCTGCGCAATTCTTGATATCCTCTACCGTAGCATAAATCTCCCCGGGGACATTGAGCCTTCGAATCATTGAGACAATCAATTAGCACCACATAGTCCGATTAAAAAATGACCTCAGGGAAGTTGTGACATCAATACCACAAGCAATCTGCAAAACCCATTCCTCGATAAAGCACGCCAAAGAGGCCACAACTCTACCAAAACACCACAGTTGAGCCACTCCATTACTATCTCTGGCAATGATGCCGAAGGCAGCTACGCAGTGAGAGGATGAGGAAGCTCCATCATCATTGAATTTAATAACCAACGGAGGGGGAGGAGACCACCTGAAGTCCCTACTTGGCCTAGCAAGGACCCCCTTGACATCCGAAAAAACTGCTTGTAGAAAGTCATTGTTAGCCGAACTAGTCTTACAAATTGTATCCTCTGGACTTGGTAATTGACCATAATACACTCATTCCTCGATTTGCAAATCGCCCAACACAGTTGGAATAGCGCCCACACCTCCGGGGTAGTCTCCTTGGCTAGGGGCCGACACAGTAAGTCCTCCAACTATCCATCAGCTGCAACAATACGTCCAAATGGCTCCAGTACAAGAGCAGCGAAACAAGATATGCTCAATCGATTCAAATTTTTTTTTTTTTCCACAAATGGGGCAAAGGGGAGTAAGGGCACATTTTCTTCGAAATTAGTAAACTATAAATGCACACATGGTAAGACCACTTCAATGAATGATACGATATATGGACGGACTCATCCACTAAAAGAGTGTCGCATGCACATTTAGTACATTAGCTTAAACTATAATTCTCCATAACTATCACTTTCTAAAATTTTCATCTGTTTTACTGAGGTAAATTAGCTGAGCAAGGTAGTGTCTTGAATTTTGAAAGTTGCATACTTTATCCATCAATTTACCTGTTCTTGATTTTAGCACGACAAAAGCAAGCAAGGTAATGAAGCAAGGTAATGATCACTAGAAACATATATCGGGTCTCTAAGCCGACCTTTTCTGATACCTTCCGGTTTGATGTCATTACATTTCTTAGTTTCACGTCGTATAGTCTATCTCAAAGCGTATCTTGAATCATTGAAAACCATTCTGCCACGGTATTTATCATCACAAATATAAATACGATTTAAAAAAATTGAAAGAATAAAACTTTCATAAAAATTATGGATCATTTGAGTCACACGACCAAAAAGTTAAAATAAAGATCCTTGAAGTCTATTCAATCATACCACTTGGAGAGGCATCCTTGTCACCCTAACCAGAGCATCTAGCCGATCATGGAGTGATTATTCTTCGTATTTTGCTGCATGCCGCAGTCACCGCTGCGTGGAAATCCCCTCCAAAAACCTATTGTTGCCTTCTTATAACGTGCCGAGAATTGTTTCCAATGAAAAGAGATTTCCCTTTTACTTCCAACTTCAAGTAAAAGGGAAATCTCCGCTAATCATGAAACGAGAAAAACGAATATCTAACTCTAAGTAATACACTAAAATACTAAATGGACCTAACGAGCCTATGTTAGCGGGCGTAAATAGGTGAATTTACGCACCTATCACCATACCCCTAGCAACTTTGTTCCCAATGTGTTGGCTGAGGATACAGTTAGATGGTCTATATCTCCAACTGGTATATATTCTGTTCAATCAGCATGGAATGCCTTGAGGCCTTCTGCTCCTGAAGTTGATTGGCACAAAGTTATTTGGTATAAGCACCATATTCCAAGATGGTCAATAATTCAGTGGTTGTACTTCTTAGGGAGGCTTGCTACAAAGGATAGGCTTCATATTTGGGGGGTTGTTGACTCTACAGATTGTGCCTAGTGAGATTCTGGGATTGAATCCCAACAACATATCTTTTCTCATGCCCTTTCTCTGCTTCTGTCTGGCTGCAGTTGTTGCGGAAGATTGGGATTCATAGAGGTGTTCTCAATTTGGCTCAAGAGGTTGAATGGATAAAGAGCCACAGCGGGTTTCTAATTTGAAGCACTTGTTCAAACTCTCTTGCTCAACCACCGTCTATCATTTGTGGAGAGAGGAATTGTCACATTTTTCAGCACTAGGCCTCTAGTGCTTATCTGGTTGTTCAAGCAGTCATTTCTGACATCAGAGCATTTGTTCGTTCTTGCAGGAGAGTTCGACAGTCTGATGAGAACAGGCTTCTATGCCTTGGCTGGAATATTTCTACTTGAGTGTTTGAGGCTGCCCAATATGTATAGTTTGGTAGGTTTTAGTTGGAAGTTGCTCGTTCTATAGTTTTTCTTCGCTTTATTTGGCTTCTTTGCCTTGTTCTTTGATCTTGGGGTATGCCACTTAGCACCTGTAAAGGTTTTGTTTCAATAAAACTTTAACTTACCCAAAAAACAAAATACAAAAGAGAGTCCATCTGATACACAACCGTGAGATCAATTTTACAAGGTGGAGGACATGATAAAAGCAATGTCAAAACACACATTTTCTTCTTCCAGCATGAATTCGGCATACAAGAAGCCGCTCAGCAGAACAATATATTGTCAAAACAAATAGAACGCCAAATTGCAGTGACAGAATAGCATGTGTATATATATACAGATTGAGGATGTTTCAGTTCCTCACAGTAATCTTCCAGCCATACATTCCATAGGCAGTTTCAGTCGTTGGGTATCGGCTACCAAGTTGCTGGGTAACGCTGGTAACGGCTACCAAGTTGTTGGGTAACGGCAACCAAGTTGCTGGGACAACAAACACATTACAAACAACTTACACTTGCACAAACAAAAATCTCATTGGGACACTTGAAGAACGTGCGAAAAATACTTTTGGACAAACATTCATGTGGTATTATCAACTACTGGGGGGGCAGGGGGGTGTTAATGATATAGTGAAAAGGTAAATTGTTGAACAGCTCACGTGAAATATGATTGAAGGCTTAAGTCTCGTGTAAATGGTCTACTTCATTGCTGAGGACATAGGACAACTCAAGGATATCAACTTTCTTTACTTCCTACCATTCTCACAACAATCAGGAATCAAGTGACAAAGCGAAGTCCAAAAAGGTAGTGTAAAAAGGTTCAAATACCACATTCGCCTGTATGAAGAGTCATTAAGTAGGTAAGCAAAGACAATCTAGGTTTATCAATAGCATGAAAAGTACTTGCAATATTCCATTTGACCTCTTGTTTCGGGAATTGGCAACATTACAGGCAGCATAACATATTCCATGACCTCAAGAATTAAAAGTGCATGGTTTGAAATAATATAGGTAACGCAGTGTGTGCACAAGAGTACATCCCATCGATTCAGCACAATACATATAAATAGAGAGGCATCAGCCTCATCACCACATGCCACAAGTTATATGCATGTGTGGTGTGACAATGATTCCTATGATGTGGTATGAGTATGCTATATCAACTCATGCACATTAGGTGAGCGTGTGCCAAGTATGCATGAATCCTCAAATCATAGAGCCACTCGGTGGGGGTGGGGCGAATTTGTTCTCCACTTATACTATATGCATAGGGGTCCAAAGGAATATATAAGAGGTTTGGGGGGCCAATTCAAAATACGAGGGACCACTGAGCAAAAGGCCAAAAGCTAGTAGAATAAAAAGGATATTTTTTGAGCTTCCCCTGCCCTCCTACCCGGGGGTTGCCGGCCAAGGTTACTCCACTTATTTTGAATTTCCCATCTTGAAGAAAGACTGGAAACTTGATTCTGTGTTAGCAATGTGTTCCCTTCTCCATCAGTCGTGTCAGAAATTATACCACACCCGGCTACTAAGCTGAAGATTTTATGGTACAAAATGTAATCTGAGTTAGAAAAGTTTTCCCCTCATCATCCATTGTATCAGAATCATAGCCTAGTAAAGGAAACAGCCCCAGTCCGCGCACTTCACGATCTCATTATCTCCCAACTCCCAAGCTTTGGGAGATTGGAAGACCTTAAGTTGATCCCAGCTCGAATTTCTCGAGGAGCTGATAATCCAGTTCTGCAAGATCAACTTCAGCTACATGCCAGGAACCAAGAATCAGTTTGCAAATGCGCTAGCAATGCTAGCTTCAAAAGTCCAAATTTCAGAATGGACGCTTCTCAATTGCTCATATTGCATGGCTTATGGTAAAAGGACATAACTTAATTTTGTTACGAAGTCCAAAAGAATACCAATTATATCCAAACCCTGTCAAAAAAGTTAGCATGCTCCGAATGCGGAAAATATCTCGGACAGTTAACTGTAAATTTGTTGGAGATTTTCAAAATAAAATTGGATTTTAGTTTGGAATTTTTGGAAAGGTACTAAGTGAGATTTTGTGAAAGTTTGCTACACCTTTTCACATAGGTTGTGATTTTATGTAAATGGTTGTAACACCCATTAAATTGGGGTGTGTTCGTTTGGGAAAGATGTGATTGTTAGGAAGGGATGTGAAACATGAGGGTGACTCCAAGAGGCATGACCCTTCCTAATTAATTGTTTAAAGGGTGCTTACTAACAGGCATGTTCCTTTCTATTAATTGTCTTTGAAAGACATGATCCTTCCTAACTGGTGTCTTCAAAAGACATGACCATTCCTTATGGTTGTTTACTAGAGACACGACCTTTCACGCAATGGTGCCTATAAGTCTATAAATATGTCATTTGTAAAGTCTTTCAATGAACCATAAAATTCCATACTAAATTGCTCTCTTTCTCTCTACACATTCTCTTCCTAGAATGGAAAACCGATATTCTATTATTCCACATAAATAGAATATCAGTCCGCAAGAGTTCTTTTACATTTGCTAAGTGGATATTCTGTCTGTTTTCGTTTGTGCAAACGCAAACAGAAAGAACCTAGAGTTCGGATTCGATTTATCTTGAAGGCGGATTTGCTGTAACCCGGTGCACACCTTCTGGTGGGGGCAAATACTGTCTTTAGGAAAGTGTTCTCCTAACGCGATTCAAATGGTTTCTTTTGTTTCCAGATTTTGAAGAGACGATCCCATCACTTTCATCATTTTGAAGACCGGATTTCCAACAAAATTTACTGTTGGTAAATATCCAAATTTATTGTCCACTAGTTTTAATATTTCGGATGAAACTATTGAGCTCTTCACCGAATCCTTTTTCCTTATGGATGGTCACCTAATATCAATCTGTAAGACCAATAATGAGTCGTGACAGGACCAGAAAGTTGTATGATAGGAGGACTCCAAAAGCAATGGTGTCCTTCTCCAATGCCATTACTGACAAAATCAGGATTCCAAAGTTTCGATCCCATAATAAAACTATGAAAGTGGGAGTTCTATTATTCTTTCATACTCCTAGGGCCTACCCATACTTGTATAACTCAAAAAAATAAGGTCTGTGCGTATTAGCTAGCGCATGAGAAGCTTAAGTTGTCACTCCATATATTCAATTGAACATGGAATCCAGAAAAAATTTGGCTCGACTGCACTAATAATGCGAGAATACTACTCATGAAAATAACTAGTTAAATCCTGCCAAGTAGAGCATAACTTTGACTTTTATGAAACCAAACATAGTTTTGCACAATGTATGAGTTAGCAAAGTCAACATCAAAATAACTTGTACCTCTTCAAAAGGAACGAAGATGAAATGTGTGAGACCCCAAATGTCAGTACCATCTGGCACAGCAAAGAGAGGGTCTTCATTGGTGCTGGGAACCTCACCATCATTCACACTACTCACAACAAGTGAAAGCAAATCCATCCGATCGTTAGCCCCAACCTTTGTGCCTCCCAACCTGTTTGCACAAGAAAATCAGTTAAGTAGAGTTCAGTACCCATTATGTAGGAACCACAGTTAGCTCCGGATCCTAGTTAGGAACAATTTGATTTATTCTAATTTTTTTCCAGATAAAGATCACAAGTCTTTCTATAACTTTTCCATATTCTTCTGTAGAAATGAATGCTGGTGGGAATGAATAAAAACATACTGTCCCACATCAAATCGGGAACTTTGATAATTTCAAGGATCTGTACAAGAGTACAATGCATAAACCCATAATTTGTATCAAGCCAAATTACTGGATTTAGTAGGAAAACCATTTCCTAATGATGGTCTCACCAACCTGGGGAAGTAGAAAGCGGGGATTGGGTGGAAAGTGGGGTAAATGGCCTAACCTCCAGCTCTCTTTGAACTAAAACCACTTTTACACTTAGCAGCATAAGTTTCACCAGTGCACCTCAAAGAAAACTAGCAGCATAATTTTCACCAGTGCACCTCAAAGAAATCTCCTAAACTGTGGCAACTAAATGATTGCATAAAGGTATATATGCAGAAACACAAGTAGAAAGGAGTGGGTCTAGTATGGTGTGTGCATGATCACCAATTTGCAGAGGCGGAGCCAGGATTTGAATTCGGGAGTGGCACGGTTCAATGAACTTACATGAGTATTCATATACTTCAATTCTGTCGTAGGTTTTACTCTTTTATTACAAAGAATGAAACTTTGGTTCAACTCTCTTGTGATCTTCAAATAAAACCCCTTCATATGTTGTTATGATCTGAAACATTCACAATTTAAAACGTGATCTCTACATTCTCTTGTTGAAAATATGAAGTTGCCGGAATATGAGTAGGCACCTAATTGTGTTTTAATACTGTAAAAGAACTTTTTGGTTTGAAACTGGGGTGGCGGTGGCAATCTGTAATGACGAATGGCCATCTGTTATATGCCTATACCTATGTTGTACAACTTACGACATTTGACGAAGTGTGGGGGGAAGGCTGTTCATTTCTAAGTTGCTCAAGTTCAAGGGCAGCCCATCCCACCCAAGGAAAACAATCAGTGACAAAGGGATTCAGTTTCCAAAAGACACAAAACTGGTGGGGGCGGGGGCCAGAGAATAATTTAGTTTCTGATCAGTATAAAATCAGGCACTTAATTGCACCTTTTCACCAAAAGAATATCCCCTGCAACATCAAGCATGATTCACGGGTATTAAGATAAGTTCACTTCACTTCACTCATTAGTGTAACAGTAATCACTCCTCTTACATCAGAGAGAGAGAGAGAGAGAGAGAGAGATAACCCTTTACATATATGTACCACATGACAATTTGATGTGAATAAAAGACTGCATCTAAAATACCTTAAGCATATTCTCCAGACATTATGTTGCAAGCCTCGGGGAAAGAAGGTAGCTTCAACCTGCAAATAAGGGTATTTGTGAACTTTGACAAGGTACCATGAACCATGAGAAAACGTGCAATAGATAGGACCTAACCCTGTCATCAGACAACATGTAATGGCCATTACAAACACATTCTGCTTTAGATGCACGGAAGTTCATCAATTTTGCCAAATCCTTTACTTCTTTTGATGTAGTCTGATCATTGGAAAAAAAAAATAGAAAATTGAAAGTAATTAGTAATGCAACAAAGCACGCCTCTGAGTTACTTTGGATTCACTAAGCCAGTTGAGGAAAATATGTTACCTTGCACAGTAACCCCCCGGAAGGATAAAATCTCAAATAACGGAAAGAGTACTTCTGCAACATGAGCAAATAATTTTAGAATAAGGATGAAACAGGAACTACAGTGTAAATTTACAAGCCAATACTGAAATCCTCATGAGACTGCTAAACTTCCAATTGCGACTCAGTTCAAGGAATGATAAAAGATAAATTCTGCTATGTTACACATAATAAACCTCTTGCTTTGAAGACCTCTCATTCCCAACAATCACGGGTGGGAATCGTTGGCCATCCAATGAAGTTGTAGGCCCAAGAATGTTGACAATGGTATCAGAGAATCAACCTGGGATCTTTATGTCTGGTCGATCAACTATGCATGCAATCTACTTGCTAAGAAGATTAATCGACAAGTATAGAGAGAAAAAGGAATCGACAAGTATAGAGAGAAAAAGGATTTCACATGGTTTTCATAGACTTAGAAAAAGCATATGACAAGGTGCACAAAGACTCTTATATGGTAGGTCTTGGAAAGAAAGGGTGCAACAAAAGAGTACATAGATTTGGTTAAGAATATGTACCAAACTACTATTAGATACTCAATAAGGGAAACAAGTGCATTCCCAATCACAATTAATTCACCAAGGGCCCGCTATGAACCCTTACCTCTTTGCCTTAGTTCTTATTGAATAAACTCAACATATTTAAGATGCTATCCCATCGTGTATGTTGTTTGCAAATGCCATCATCTTTTAGTAGGATAAAATTGCAGGAGTGTTAATGCTATATTAGAAACTTAGAGAGAAAGCATTGGAGTCGAAAGGATTTTGGTCAATAACGAAGCACATGGAATGAAAGTGTTGACAAAGTGGCCTTATAAAATCAGGAATTATCAAGAAGAAAGCATTAAGTATCTTAGACTCGATTGTTAGCAAAGATGGAGAGATTGCAGATGATGAGACACATATAGTACAAGTAGAATGGATTAAGTGGTGGAGTGCTTGGGGAGTGGTACGTGACCACTAGATATCCGCAAAGTTGAAGGGAAAATTCTTGTAGTGCTATAAGGCTAGCCATGTTATACATCGCACAGTGTTGGGCTACTAACATGCGATACAACGGGTGTAGATGAAATGAGAATGTAAGATAGATGTGTGGTAAGATTTTGGAAGATTTAATTAGATACGAATACCTTCGCGGAATGATATGGGTAGCACCTATAGAAGATAAGATGATAGAAAATAGATTAAGGTCGTTTGGATAGGTCTAGCGTAGATAGCGCCCCACAAGAAGAATTTTTGGGCAACCTCCGACTGGGGTTACATTTTGATTTTTGTTTTTTGATGTAATTCAAGCTAAAGCACAATGTAACCTTCATTTTGTTTTTTCTTTTGACTTGTATTTCTTTTATTTTTTTGACTTAATAGTAAGTAGGCAACCAAGCTTGGAGTCGGGCTTAGGCAACCAAAACATCGGGGCCAGCATTGTCTATCGATGTGGCAAAGAGGAATGTACGGTGACCGTAGATGGTAGCACTAAGGGGAGGGGTAGACTAAAACTAATGCACTAGTTCGAAAGGACCTATGTTTTTCGGGTATACCATAACACATGCCCTCGACAGAGCTCCAATGAGAAAACGAATTCATGTAGCCAAATTGGGTGTTTAGTCTCAGTTTGGTTTGGTTTGGGTAAGCAACTTAAATTGGCTCCAAGAGAAAGTCTGGGATAAAGTTGAGCCAAAAGATCCTTTTGTGAAAATTTTATTTGGTAGTACTTATTCTTACTCACAGAAATGCAGTAGCATATAATCACTTGGGCTGTCATTCTAGTTCCTTGAATAAAACTGGAAAGCAAGAGAGATTAATACACATGTCGTGCTATAATAAGGGAAACTTACCACAACCCGATTCCTTACATTCCGCCCCGCAAATTGAGCAGAAATGTAGGTGTGTCTATTGACATAAAAACCTGATTCATACAAAAAAAAAATTCAGAATGAAGGAATATTAGGACTGCAGAATTGAAGGAAACCAAATCAGCAGGGACCAAAAGTCTGAATTTGCATGTAACACATGCTAGATGCTGCGTCCAACTTTTAGCAGTACTTCCTCATTACCGTAGAAAAGTAGGCCTTAGGAACATTGTTTCCGCCTCTAACTTATCCAATAAATATTGACAGCCTTTCCTTCGAACTTCAATTCCTATACTTACCACACGATGCTCCTAAAAAGGACTTCTCCATATGTGAACCAGTGTTAGTTTTTCGTTGCTTGGTTGTTTATGGATACAACTATCACTCCATCCCACAATTTTAGTCCATTATTCTATTTTTGGATGTCCCATATTCCATATCCACTTTAACAAGTCATGATGAAATTTTAAATATATTTCCTTTTTATTCCCGTTTCTAATTTGAACTTATTAGTAGCTCCTTATATTCAAAATAAAGGCAATTTTGGCAACTTGTACTCTTCAAAGTGCAATGATGATGATGTTCCCTTAAATAGTTGGATTTCCAAAGAGGGACTAAAATTTTGGGCCAGAAGGAGTGCAAAATTAGTAAACACGTAAATTACAAAAACTTGACTTAATCAGCATCCACTGTGCCAGTACCCTGGTTTTCTGAAAATCAAAGTGTCACGTGTCCGTTTCCGTTCTTTGCGTTTGTATAGGTAGCTTTGTCAAGCCGTCTTATTTACTAGACCTTCAATTTTCACTGCATCCAACAATTCTTTATGTTTACATTGGATGAGAGACGTTTTGTTCCATTCCTGCCTATCCCCAACCCTCTCAATACTAGAGCTTTCTTGCAAATTTTCATCCAAAACGCAACCATACTTTTGTATATCAATTAGAATACTTTAGGAAATTGTACTTTTGTACTAACAAGTATCATAAAATGTGGAATTGCAAATTCATCCTGTTGGAATTTGTCCCACATCGGTTATTTATCACCTTGAATCCCCTCATTGTCAACTGGTCTTAAGTTGGATGCTTTTAACATGGTATCAAAACTAGGGTTCCGAGAACTTGTTCCCCTTGTTTGTGCCATAAGTGCACATTTGTTTGTTGTGATCCACGTGTTTATGGATCATTGTTTACCTCTCCACGTGCGAGTCGGGGGTCGAACGTGCGGGGGAGTGTTGGAGCTGTCCCACATCGGTTATTTATCACCTCAAAAACTAGTATATGAGCATGGGTTGTCTCTCCCCTCATTGCCAACTAGTTTTAACTTGGATGCTTTACCAAATCTATTCAATTTATTCACAAAATAATAAATTAAAGGATTTCAATTTACAATTGAAAATGAACAAACTTGTAAGCTACATGCATATGTAAATTAGCCCTCCAGCTATTTACTTTAACACTTAGAACTAGTGCATGTAAAAAGGGGGGGGTTGGTTTTGAAAGAACACTTAGAACTAGTAAAACTATTAAGTCCCAATATTTTACTTTCCTTAGCCCCATCCTCACACACTAGCCAAGTCTTGGGCAGACAACCATTACATCAATAATTCCATTCTCCAAATAAACTCTTTACGGTACCACGAAGTTTCTTTCAATATTAGACAAGTTTTGAGTAACGAAATAGTATATGGAGAATCAAGTCTATTTTCCCTTTTCGATTGTTTCAGCCCAGATCTCAGTGAAGTGCTTTTTTTTTTTTGAACAGCAAAAAAAAATCATTAATCTTTGAACAAGGTACAAAGACTAACAGGACAATGAGAACGACAAATATGCCGAGACCAAGACCCAAACCTTCGATTGGCAAGGTGCCAACCAAAGAAAACCCAAATGGGACAAGCCCAAACACCTAAAAGGCCTAGAAGCCCAAATAAAATGGGACAAACCCAAACAATTAAGATCCAACACCTAAAAGGCCTAAAAGCCCTGATAATTGGAGAAGCCCAATACAATTAAGCCCAGAACAAACCCTAGCACAACCCTAGA
Organism: Rhododendron griersonianum; assembly: GCA_018127125.1. NCBI lineage: Eukaryota > Viridiplantae > Streptophyta > Magnoliopsida > Ericales > Ericaceae > Rhododendron > Rhododendron griersonianum. The sequence continues at coordinate 29,745,534 of CM030798.1, forward strand.
CAACCACCTCTGGAACCACCACGGCAGCAGCCGAAACAGCCATCGGGATCCGAAACGCCGCCACAAGGACAACCGTGAACATGGTGTATGTCACTGGTCCCAAAAACGCTCCGAGAGCCACCAGCCGCAAAACACCTCGCATCTCGATCACCACTGCCGTCACTGTTGCAGATCCAATCCACACCCCGCCGTGCCGCCGCCCACAACCTCCATGGAGTCAACAAAACCCCCTCTTGAACCGGACCATCACCAACATCATAACACCGCCCATCTAAGTGAAGTGCTTGATATTACAAGGTATACGAAGATACTGTAACCTAAAGTACTTTTAAGCATACTGATGGAATCCAGCGCTCGTAGATCTTCTCTTTAGTTGAGGTTCCTCGTTTAACCTTTTGCCTATGAAGCACGGATGCTCTACTTTGGACTCCATATCACGTATCGTATCCGTATCGGATACCCTCCGGATACGTATCCGATACACTTTTTAAAGTATCTTGCTTTTACAATTATTTTTGGGTCGCGCGGATACATGTTGGATACGCTCGGATATGTTTCTGATACGCGCGAGGGTAAATATGTTATTACTTAAAATATATGGGTTAAAATTGCAAGTAGGACTATTTTTCTTTTTTCCCCCACCAATCGACACCAGAAACACACCGACGATATTCTCTCTCTCGACAACCTTGTAAGTCTCTCGTCTCTCTTCTCTCACTCTCTTTCGTCTCTCATCTCTCTCTCTTTGTGTGTATGTAAACATATATATAACTACATACATACTGTTATATACGTGAATATATTTCTCTCGGCATGTGAAATGGTGAACTTGTGTAATGGAAAACTTTAATCATTATTGAAATTTTAGGAATTAAAAATTATATATAATATATATTTTTATTTACTTTTATATTCAACGTATCGTATCCTTCTTTTTGGAAAAATCACGTATCCGTATTGTATCATATATGTATCTGTATCCGTATCCGTGCTTCTCAGCCTTTTGCTAATAGAGATTCATCATGAAACGCAGGCCTGGCGCAACGGTAAAGTTGCTCCATCGTGAACGGGAGGTCACGGGTTGGAGTCGCAGAAACAGCCTCTCTACTTGTAGGGGTAAGGCTGCGTACATCAACCCTTCCCCAGACCCCGCAATGCCGGGAGCCTTGTGCACTGGGTTTGCCCTTTATAATAGAGATTCACCATACGCTTCGAAAGAAGATGATGCAGTGTTATACTAGTTCAGTCATTATGAGAGAGGAGAATGAAAACACAAGGTAAATGGCAAAGGGTACCTCATTGAAGATATAGCTAGGGCCTAGGAAATAAACATTACTAGCTACCTTGGTAGAGGTTTCATACACCTTTAATCGACTCATTTCTTAATAGCTTAAGTTTTCGGACTCATGGTGCTCTTAGCTCTAACAAGGTATTAGAACTTAGGTTAGGTGATGACACAAAGTCTCTGTCTGGATTAGTTTACATTTTCATGCATGGGTATTTGCATCCCAATCGGCAAGACAGTTGTGCTCTACCAACTTAGCTTTTGGGACTAGTGATGCTCTAATAACTGTAGTATTAATTAGTTTCTATAACGAATATACTAAGATACGAGCAACATAGAAGCATGTCAAGTATAGCATAAACAATGCAATAACAAGTTACGGGCAAAGAATGTGAACTACTTCACATGCTAAACCAAATGCCAAAATTAGAAATATTTTGTGAAATTAAATCTTACCATCGGTACGGACCCTCGATCTTAAAAGCCACATTTTCTTCCATGAACCATCGTATTCTGACTGCAAAATCTTGTAATTTTCCACCTCTCCAAAGATCTTCATTGGAAAACCAGCGTTTAAACTCTATATTGAAAATGAGAAAAGGTTAATAACTAATAGGTAATTTACCTGCCAATCCTTTAAGCATGCGTTGCGCCAAAACACAGGGTCACGAACTGCATATTCCCATTTCTGACAAACACAAGCTGCCTTTCCCAAGTCATATGGAGTCATTTTTGCAAAGATCTGCATACGGATATTCATTGACAATGCAATTTAAACTTTCCATAGTATATGTACACTGACACATCCATATGCACACTTAATAAGCATATACAATAATATAGATGAAAAATGAGAACAAACTACCAGAAAAAGATGTGAGACAACAATCGAAAGCAGTATCATGGTCTCTTTTTTTAAGTTGCAAACATTCCCAAGATAAACATCCATAATATATAGGTACAAAATTAATGAATAACAATGTTCTAAAGAAAAAAAAAACTCCATTGCCGCTAGGGTTTTCTTTGTGGAGAACAACAAACCAAAAGAGAAATTTTGACAAGTTCAATTCTAGAAAGGTTGCACAGCCGCACCTTGAAAAGCAGCTCATCTGGCAAGCACCAGTGAAAAGGGGCAAGATCAACAAATGATTTACTACCAGCACTGCCGAAAGGAGCGACTGGTCTTCCATGAACTCCATAAAGATCTGCCATCAAACCAAGAACATGAAAGGTGTGAAAACTCAAAACCCAATATGATTTGCTTTCTAAAACAAGGAAATGCATGGAAAAAGGAGAGAATTCACAAATAGCTTTAACAAAAATGACAAAATAACGACAGCATTACCAAGCCCAGGCCTTAATGTTAAAGCTGCTTCAAGCTCGGCTGCAATTTCCGAATCAAAATCTGCAAGAAGCATAAACAATTGGATTTGCATCATAGTTGTTAATTTGTAGGCCTAAATATACAAGTATAAAGAGAATTACATCAAACCAGACAAGTTAGACAATAGAACATGTAAGACTGTCCAAAGACATATACCCTACCTTGGAAATCAACTCATAACCAATTGGTATTAAGTGATCTCGCATTCCATACTCAAGCAATTACAGACCTATTGTGTAACACACCCTCTCATGTGCAACCACATTTAGGTCTTTCACGACTCACATATAGCCACTTTTTGGATCTATCTTCATGCAGTTTTTTGGGATTTGTCATCGTGAAATGTGGGCTTTCTCAATTTTAATTTGAAATGGAATAGGCCCGATAGCATGTGCAAACTTTATATTGAGTAAGGATATCCACACAGATTGAAAATCTGTACTAGTAAGTACAGATTCGATTTGGGCCAATTTTGGGTCTTAAACAAATGATCTGAGCCGCTCATTTTGTTTAAAATATTATATTTAGGGTCCTTGTAAAAAATCAATTCAATTGAATATCGATAAGGGCGTTTATGATACATCCAACTTTGCTTTAAAATTCAGGCTTGAATTCTATGAAAGTTGGATGTTTCACAAATTTCTTTACCGTTATTCTATTCTATTGAACTGATTTTTTACAAGGATTCTAAACATAATATTTTAAACAAAATTAGTGCCACGAATAATTTTCTTAGGATCCAAAATGGGCCCAAATCTTTCACGTACAGAATTTCAATTTGTGTGAATAGCAAAGCTCCTTTATATCCAACTTAAAACCAACTCTGAATGAGCGGAGAGATTCCACATTCAGAGGAGGAGTGACATGTAAAATGAGAGAGAGAGAGAGACCACTCGCCCAACGACCACCTAGTCCGAGAAATAGATCGCCGACAGGTTCAGATCTGGAGAGGCAACAAGAGTAAGGAGTAGAGTGGAGATCTGTACCTAGCTCGCGATTCCAACGGTGAGAATTGAGAGGCGGCGATTGGCTTCCGGAGGAGAACAACGGTGCGGTGAAAAATTTTGGACCCGATTTGACATGGATTCAGATTTGAGATGTTGACGAAGCGGCCGACAGCGTTTTCGGACGAAATTCGAATGATCTCGCGCGATGCTCCGACAAGAGGGGTGAGAAATTCCCAAGATATATGAGATGATGGCAGCCAGAGAGCAATACTTTTTTTTTTTTTTTTTTTGCTAAGCGTTGATTTTACGATACTACAACTCCAACTCTCACGGCCCCTTTGGATGGAGGGGTGAGAAAGGAGAAGAAAGGGGAGTCTTCTCCATTAATGGTGAGAAAGGAGAAGAGAGGGGAGTGATTTCTCACTATGCAACCCAAACAACCGTGAGAAATCAAACCCTCTCCGGCGAGAAACTCTCTCCGACGACCAAGATCTGTAAACTCCGGCGACGATCTCCCAACACCGGCGACGAGCTAGCAACTCCGGCGGCGTAGCCCGCATGCGCGCCTTCCTTTCCTTTCCTTTCTCACGGAATCGCGCCACATCCGGCGCGATTCAGAAATGGGGTCTTGAGAGGAAACGGTTTCTCTCCTTCCCCACCCCTTTCTCGCCTGATGGCTCTCCCAAACGTGGGAGAGAGTCGGATTCCTCACCCTCTCCTTTTTTTCTCGCTCGAAATCACTCGTTCCAAAGGGAGTGTTAGACTTTCGTGCGCTTTTTCGAACCCAGAATAATGATCGCCAAAAGAACAACGAAACGGAATTGTATGAGAAAAATGGACAGTTTTCAGTTTTGAAATTATTTTTTGTTGTTCTCTCATTTTAAAAAAAAATTGAGATCTCCACATTTAAAGCCTAAAAGGGTTAGAGATGTTCCAAGAGCTTAGTATTAATTTATAGATCTGGGACCATGTTAGTTTTTGTTTTGGGGGGTAGAGGTTAAAATTTTTATACAGCAAACCTGGGAATACAGGGGGCATACCACAGAAAATCAAAGAACCAACAAGAAGCTACTGAACCGGTTAATTACCCCAAAAAAAAAAGCTACTGAACCGGTTAATTACCCCAAAAAACAGAGAACAAAACAAAGATCAACACCAGAAAACAAATCTCAACTCCTCCGAACAAAGACTAATGCTAATGGCCTACTTTATTACTCTATTAGCATCTGTTCTTCTAATAGATCTCCCGGGGGCAAATTGTAAATGTTATTATCAACTCTACTCACCACTTGAGTTTGCAAGGGAGCTGATGCCTTGGAAAAATTCTGAGTGTTTCTCTCACGCGCAGATGCCATGTTAGTGAAAATGATAAAATGGTGAATATGATTGTTTTGCTTGAACTTCAGTTGATACACTTCTCAATTACATTAGAACATGTATAAATAAATACACATATGCATATGGTTATGAGAGTTGGCATATACATTAACATTAACAAAACTGATGGTTAATTGGGGGAATCGAGAAATTTACCTGGGGTCATGATAGATCGTTTTTGTGCGGATCTTGTTAGGAGAAGCGGGCCTCTGGTGATATTCTTCAAAATACCAAACAGATCTCGCTTAGAGTAAGTTTACCAGCATAAGTAAGCGAGAGTTAGCTATACAAGGAAAGAGCCGGCGGTGGCGGAATCTCTGGAATTTATTTCTAATTGAAATAGTTAGAAATGATGGATTAGATCCGTCAATTTAACGACGATTTGACATGGACAGATAGTTTCAATGTCACTGGATCGAAAGCAATTATATCTAACCTTATATAATTAATAATTAATATTATATTATATATATATATTATAATATATAATATAATAATATAATAAAAGCGCCTTGAAAGGGTTTGGTTTCAATTAAGCCCCTGGATTGGAGCTGGCCAGGTTTGTGAAAGGATTTGGCCATTTTTGCCTAATTTTTTCAATTAAGCCCATGGATTGGAGCTGGCCAGGTTTGTGATTATGGGTAATTTGGTCTTTTCAATCTGCTGGGGGTGTTTTCGTCTTGTTTAGTATAGACTAAGACCTAGCTGAACCTTTTACTGAAATATGAGGTTGTCTTTGTTCTTTTGAGAGCTGGATGGTTGCCCGGGTCTTTCGGAAATGGAATACCTGAGGGAAATAGCTCCTTTTTTTTTTTTTATGGTTATATCAAGATAGGAATTCTTAAACCTATTATATCGAGATATTTATAAATATGAGGATTAACACAGGTATTTGTTCATATACTATTTATTTTTATTCATTTCGTCGTATAGTTAATTAGATTTATTTTAGATTATATATTAGTTAATATTTAACCCTAATAAATATTGATTAGACCAAATTACTCATTATAAAGATATAATATTAAACATTTATTGTATTTTGTTTTAAAAAAATAAAATTAAGAAAATGCTAAATTTAGTAATATGCACTTTCGAATAAAAATTAGTTTCTAAAATCTATGAATAAGAATATGGTAGTTAAAGATAATATTTTAAATAGATAAATAGTGGAAATGTTTTATAAATTCTAAATCTGAGAAATAAATTTAATTTTAAATGTAATAATTAATTGTTTGGCTGAATATTTATTTTGTGATAATAAAGAAATAGAATAAATGATTTCAAGAATATTGTATAAGTTGATATTATCAGTTTCATAAAACAAAAAGGAAAAACATCATCTTTTAAGATAATGATTTTATTCAAACCACCGTACACTTATTTTGACTTATTCATCAATTTATATTTAATAAATTAGAATATTGTTATGCCAGATATTATATTTATGGTTTTGTATGCTGTTGATTGTTACATGAATTATTGTAATTTGAATTGTTACGTGAACATAGAAATTGGATAATAGGTATCCTGGGGGTATTCGTGACCGAATTGAAACTAAATAGACGTTAATAAAACAATTGTCACAAAAGTGATTAGTGATTGGAGATTGTGCGTTGTATACGATTTTTCGGAGAATCTCCTTTTTAACAAATTCCATGGGCACAAAATCTTTGTGCTTGCACGACGGCGGCCAACCTAGTTAATTGTAACAGGCCTAAGTTTCCGCTCCTTTGGCGCCGTGAGTGATTATTAAGGCTCAATTTGTTTCGATGTAAAATGTTGGAAAATATTTTTCATGTAAAATATATTTTCAAAAAATAAATTTCAAATTTTTATTTTCAAGTGTTTAGTTGTCACTTGAAAATATTTTTAGAAATCAACAAAATAGTGTAGAGAGATCTAGAAGGGGCTTAAACGGTAAAGAGATCTGAGAATATTGGAATTGAACGTCCGTCAAGACTGATGATCGAGGAAACTAAGCAGTGAGAATTGTCGTAGACGACAGCGGGTTCATTTAAGAAAAATAACTTACAGAAATTTTAAGGGTAAGTCATTTTCATCCAATTAATGGAAAATATTTTACATATTTTTCTCATTTTTTACACAACCAAACACCGAAAAATTAGTAAAATATTTTACACCTAAACAAACGGAGCCTAAATGCTCTAGCACATCATGGCACTTTATGTGCATTTTCTACCACGCATTTGTGTGAGAGTCACACTTAATGATAGAATGCACACAGTATATTGTAGAGGAGGTCCCTAGAACACTATGTGATAGTGCTCTACAAGTAATGAGTAATTTTTCTTAAGAGAATTTGCACTTACACTCCTTGTACTATCACTGATTTGCACATACACCACTTATACTTCAAATTTAGCACTTACACCCCCTGTACTTTGGACTGAAGTGCAACTGTTAGAAAATCCGTTAAAATGGATGGAAAAGCTACTGGTGGGAGATTTTCCTCCAAAATGAGAAAGAAAATGCCTAAAATAACCCCGATAGCCATTTATAAGCTTTGTCAAACTCCCCTTCCAAAAAACAGAGCATCCAAACCCCTCCCTTTTCCTAACCCACTCTCTCTCTTCTTTCACAAGATGTCTTCTCAAACATCAAGAATCCCATCAATTTCAAGCCAAAGGATGCACCCAATTTGCCGTTGCGGTTTGCTTGAAATTGATTGGCTTCTTGATGTTTGAGAAGACATCTTGTGAGAGAAGAGAGAGGTATTGTTCCACTTAATTTTTTCTTAAAGTTATGGTTTTGTCTTTATTTGAATTTTTTACCATTTGTTAGTTTTGCGCCAAATTTTTGTGATTTATTGATTCATCTCGACGAGACAAATCGTAAAAGTAAATTTTTTTTTTTTTACTTTTATCCAAATATTTTGAAAAATAACCACTTTTAAGTTTTAAAAAAAAAGTCAAAAAAGTGAGGCACAAAACTAACCACTTTTTTGGGTAAAAGTAAAAAAAAATTACTTTTCCAATTCATCTTGACATGACAAATCAGAAAACTAAAAAAGTGAGGCAGAAAACTAACGAACGCAAAAAAAAAAAAATTCAAATAAGGACAAAACCAAAAAAAAGTGAAAAAGGTTGTTAGTAGAACGGGGTCAGAGAGTGGGTTAAGGGAATGGAAGGGTTTGGATGCTCTGTTTTTAGGGAGGAGAGTTTTGACACGGCTTATAAATGGCTATCAGGGTTAGTTCAAGCATTTTTTCAGCTCATTTTGGAGAGAAATTTCCCGCAAGTAGCTTTTCTATCCATTTTAACGGATTTTCTAACGGTTGCACTTCAGTCCAAAGTACAGGAGTGTAAGTGCCTAAATTTGGAGTATAATGGGTGTATGTGCAAATTGGTGATGGTACAAAGAGTGTAAATGCAAATTCCCCTTTTTCTTATGTTGCAAATAGTACTACTTCGTTGGTAAGTGCCTGTTTGGCAACCTCCTTTTTGCATTTTCATTATTGCATTTTCAAGTTTTGGATGTTTGGCAAAGGCCACCCAAAACTCATTTTCCAAAATGATTTCTTCAAAGGAAAATTCTACCACAACACTCATTTACACACTCATTCACATACCCACACTCATAACAAGGGTGGGGCCCACACACACAGGGTGTGTAGTGTGCGGGCTCCACCCTTGTTGTGAGTGTGGGTGTATAAATGAGTGTGGTAGTAGAAGGATTGTTCTTCAAATTGTTGTTAAAGAAGAGAAGTGAAAAAGAAGGTAAGAGAAGCTTTTTGACTTCTCATTTTCTATTTTTTTCATTATTGTTAACAAAAAGACCTACATAATACATTTTGCAAATATCTCTCAAAAACTAATCATGTTGCAAAATACATTCTGCACATATCATCCGAACACTTTACCAAATTCAAAATACATTCTGATCATAATTTAAAAAGCCAAAAAGCTAAAAAATAAAAAATGAAAAGACAAAAAGTAGACTCTCAAACACCCTTAAGGATGGTGACAGTTTGACAAGGACAAAAAAGGAAAAAAAATGGTCACGGTAGACACAGATGTAGCGTATTACTCTCTTCGTTCCAAATTGAGAATTCCTTATTCCATTTTGGGATATTTCAAAATGATTGCCTCTTTCCAAAAATAAAAGTGAAAATTTGATAAAATTTCAAAAGTGTCCCTTTTATTTGAATACAAATGGTGCAAAATAGGCAGAATATAGGATTAATGGTGAAAAATAGGTGCAATGATTACATGTCCCCTAAAAAGTTAAAATTCTAAAGAGGGACTCTCATTTAGGAACGAAAGAAGTATTTATTGGCAAATGCTAAACCGGTGCTTCAAAGCACCTCCTCTGTGGGCCATTGAAAATAATTAACTGCAAGTGTCTTTTCAAAGTCAAGGAATGCAGTTCTTATCTAGTACACTTAAGGCCCCGTTTGGATGCTGCTATAGAAGGTGGGATTAATTTTCCCCCCTTTACAAGACCGGGGGCCCACGCGTTGCCCCCGTTTGGGAGCAACAAAGTCGGGGAGTTTCCACAATACCGCTTCTTCGCTAAGACCGGAGAAAGGGGGCACCGGCGGTCTTATCTTCGGCTAGGGTTGGAGGTGTCCATGAGTTATCCCCCCTAATCCCCCTTCAAACTGGACGATTTCACCCCTCCTTATCCCCCTTCTCTCACCTCCAGGTTCCCATTTCTGTTGCCCACCATTGTTGTTTCGTTTTCGAGAGCAGTGGCGATTTGGTGGCGATTTGGGGAGTGCAACTGATTTTAGCCTCGATTAAGTCAGGTATGAGGTTCTATTAACCGATTTTAGCCTCGATTTGTTGTGTGATTCGTTTGTTGTTGGTTTTCGAGTACGGATGTGTGGGTTTTCTCTTCTACCTGTGATTTTGTTCTTCATGGAATGGGTCTGGACATGTTTTTGGTTTCTGATTTTGTATTATCTGTTCCAAGAAACGGCCGACTACTTCACAGATTATATGATGAAGACGACTCTTTATTTTTGATTTCTTGTTTTTAATTTTTAATTTTTAATTTTTTAGTTTTCAGATTTTAGTTTTGTAATGGGTTGTACGACTGCCAAAGAGAGAAGTTTTGTAGTTTTTAGTTTTCCTATAGACTGCCAGAGAGAGATAGCAACTGAAAACACAAATCAAAAACAGGAAAAAGAAAAAAGAGGCTTTACCCTATTCATTAATCCCATTTTTACAGATGTCTGTGTTTTTGTTTTAATTTTTGGGTTGATCACGTTCAAGCCTTCTTCTAAAAAGTTTTGATAAGATAAAACACACATTCACAATTTTGCTGTACTGCCCTAATATTAAGCTAATACATAAAGCCCTCAGTTAAGCTAGTTTTGACTGTGGAGAATTTAAAGCTGGGGAAATTGAAGGGAAAATGGGTACGAAAAGTTCATGTCAATTCATGATCTAATTGCTTCATAGTCAAGCGACTCAAGCCACTTAATTTGGCAAGAGATGATAATTAACAGCCTTTATTGGCACTGCCAAATGGAAAAGAGAGGAAAGAGTGTTTTAGACTAACAAAAGATAAATTAGCTTCTTTTTTCATATCAGCTGATCTTCTAAGTGGTTGACAAAATAAAAGCCCAATATGTGGCGCCTGGTGGATTACCAGGTGCAAAATGTGGACATTGGTCAAGCTAAAAGTAATTAGCGGAAGCACAGTTATTACACTTCACTAAGCCAATGTACCACGACATAGAGTACACATACTTCTACTTCACAGAATAACAGCTTGCACTATCTCGGGTCAATTGAACTGTGTTCTGAATCACTGACTTTATGCCTAATATAAGCAACCAGAATTGTCTCAAGTTTTCCAGTATCATGCCAAACTTCAACATCTAAGATCAACTTCTGAAGTACCCTTTGTCCAAATCATCAAATGAATGATAATTGACTTCATACCAACATCTACACCCAAATCCCACCAACTTGATACAGAAGACCTACCCCAATTAAGTTCAGCTCATTAGGACCAAGCCCAATAAAGCATTAACAATTACGAAGACCTTCCAGTTTGACACTGTGAATGTTGATTTCTATAGTTAATTACTAACAACATGGAAGAGCTTTGTGTTGCCTGTGATCACTTCATTATGTGAATGCTTTTCTGCTTTGCAAAACAGACAAACTGTGGTTCTGCGATGGGTGTTTTTGCAAGTGCCATTGCTAACTTGGATATATGGTTTTGCATGTCTCAGCTGCTATGTTTCTTGGACTTTTGTGGGAATATTGGGTATGGGTACTTGTCCTAGTGTCAAACTGTCCTCTGCTCAACTTATTTTAGAATTTTGTCAAGTAATGAATAGTTGGGAATTGAAATTTTTTTGTATTAGGTGGATACATAGTGTGAGGGATGTGTGACTATCCATATTTGGTTCTTCAATTTTTGTCCATTATGAGTAGGTAGACGTGTGTCAAACCCATTCATTGGTAGACATGTGGCAAACCCATTCATATTTGGAGTTATGAATAAATAATTGTAGTTATGTATAAATAGTTGAAAAGGTGAAATTTGGAGTTATGAATAATTAGTTTGAGTTTGTATTTAATCGATGAAACCCTTGTTAGCATTTTTTAGGATGCCAAGATTAAACAGAAAACAAATCAGGAGAAGAGAAGAGCAAGAGGCAGTCATGGCATTACATGCCTTTATTACTAATGCAATGGGTATGTTTCGCCTTTACCTCTTCATCATGTCCACGTCGCGCCGACCTGAACCTCGTCCTGAGTTATCTCCTAATCCAAACTTTTACCAGACGCATGTAAACAATATCAATAGGCTTGTAAGGGGCAATGACACTGACTGCCACGACCAGTTGAGGGTGAATAGGCATACCTTTTTGAGATTGTGCTTTTTAGTCCGAGGTGTTGGGTTAGGGGACTCACGCAATGTATGTTTGGAGGAGAGGGTAGCAATATTCTTGTGGGTCCTCGGTCACCATACAAAGCAGAGGCGTACGAAATATGACTTTTGGAGATCTATTGAGACTGTAAGTAGGCATTTCAATGCTGTACTCCTAGCTGTCTTGCGCCTTTACAACATGCTTCTAGTAACGCCTGAGCCTGTACCTCATAACTACGAAGACAATAGATGGAGTTGGTTTCAGGTACACTCGTGCTATTTCATTCTTTGACTGCTTCCATTTGAAATATTCCCTATAGTTGCCCATATTGAAATTTTTAATACTCTTCCCAACATTTGTTAGAATTGTCTTGGGGCATTGGATGGAACCTACGTGCCAGTTAATCCCCCAGCTGCGGACAGGCCACGATATAGGTCAAGGAAGGGTGAGATTGCTACAAATGTTTTAGGTGTTTGTACTAAAGACCAAACATTTGTCTATGTCTTGTCTGGTTGGGAAGGGTCGGCCACTGACTCTAGAATCCTTCAGAACGCCATTGAAAGACCGGAGGGTCTTATAGTCCCCCACGGTATGTTCCATATCCTAAGTTAATGTTTCCCTTCGCTCCATTACCATTAGCTATCCATCTCCTAAGTTATTCTCTTAACTCTCATTCATAACAGGACATTATTACCTTGTCGATGCTGGTTACACAAATGGGAACGGTTTTCTAGCACCATACCGTGGCCAACGATATCACATAAACATCTGGAGGCAAGGTCATATGCCAGTGAGCAAAGAGGAGTACTTCAACATGAAGCACTCCGCTGCTAGGAATGTCATTGAGAGGAGCTTTGGGGTTCTTAAGAAGCGGTTTGCAATTTTGAGATCAGCCTCCTATTACCCCATAAGGACTCAAACCCGTATTGTGACAGCATGTTGTCTTCTCCATAACCTAATTAGGAGAGAGATGCCCAACGATCCCATTGAACAAGAATACTCCGCGTGGGAACGAGATCATGTGAACGATGTGCCTGATGATGATCACATTGGTAATGTAGATTCTTCCAATGAGTGGACTGCGGGGAGGGATGCGCTGGCTGCGGCCATGTATAACCATTGGTTAGCCAATGGTGGGGGACAAGACCCAAATCTCTTGTATAACCATTAGTTTGTCGAATTTGTGATGGCATTGTAATTGTGTTTAGAACATGTTTGTATCATTTCTATTTGAAGAACTTGTAACGTAACATTTCCTTTGTAACATTTGTGTTTCAAGAAGTTGTATCGTACCATTTCCTTTGTTACATTTGAGTTTGAAAAACATTTAACATACCAATCTATTTCCCAATGTCATCCTTAATGTGTGAGGTCGTACTTCTACATTCGTATATTCAACTTAAACATTGCATTTGCAGCAATGGACGATGAAGTCGAAGTAGTGGAAGTAATGGAAGCACCTACGAAGGTAAAACGTAGGGGTTGGAGTACTAAGGAGGAGGATGCACTAATCAAGTGCATGGTGAATGAGTTGGTGGGGGACAAGTGGAGAGCCGATAATGGCTGCAGATGTGGTTTCTATAACCACGTGGAGAAAGAGTTAGTGAAGTTCCTACCGGGGACCAATATTAAGGCTAACCCACACATTGACTCGAAGGTGAAGTATTGGAAAGTAACGTGGGCAAAACTTGTCGACATTACTGCCCTTAGCGGGTTCGGGTGGGATGATGTGACCAAACGCATCATAGTGGAGAAAGACGTATGGGACAACTATCAAAAGGTAACTTCCAAAATTTCAATTTGTACTTCCAATGCTTTAAGTCAATATTAAGGCATGGAAATTTGTACTAACGGCCAACTTATATGTAGGCCCATTCTCAAAAGGCAAAGAACATATACGGGAAGACCTTCCCGTACTTTGACGATTGGCAATTCATGTTCGGAAAGGATAGAGCTACGGGGGCGGGAGTGGAGACTCCCGCATCAATGGGGCGCGCAACTAATGCGAACCAAAGTCTCCCAACTTTCAATGATTGCTATATTCCCCACTTTGGTGAAGACTTTGATGCATTCGAAACTGAGACACCGACGTCTCCCGCAACTCCTGCAACTCCCACAACTCCCACCACTCCCATACCTCCACCATTCACACCTCATAGCTCACTCCCCACGTCCACTCCCCAAACCTCAATGCCGCAGCCCAATGCCGGAGGCACAAAGAGGAAGAGGACAAGAATGGGTGATGTGGAGTTGTCCATGCTTGGAAGCATGCAGAATTGGATGACGTTGAGCACGGGCCATATGGAAAAGATGGTCAATTCCTTCGGATATGACAAAGAGCTATCCGCACGACGCACTCAAGTGCCAGACGAGCTGTCCAAGCTCGATATTACCTTGACGGAGAAGTTCAAGTTAAGTGCGGTCATTTGCCAAGAGGAGCAAAGAGTAGACAACTTCTACGGCATCAAGCCCGAGGAGAGACAAGCTTATGTTGAGGCCATCCTTGCTGGAATCGTCTATGGTCCTATTTAGGAGTCTTTGTACAACTTGTGCCCTTTTGAAGTGGTTTAAGTACCTTTATAAGCATGATTGGTACTTAAGCCACTTTTTTAACGTGGCTGAACTATCTCGTAGTATATTATTCGCCATTTGTAAAAGTGTAATGAATGACTTAAGTCATGAACTTTTAGGACTTCAATTAGGAACAATGGTGGGATGATCGTACGATTACGCCTTGTGCATGCCTTTTGTTGCTACATTTGATGCAATTTTTTGTGAATGTGGAATGTAATATGAATATTTCTTGCATGACAGGTTTTGGCAAGTAATGTGTGACTAACTCGGGCAATGATGAGTCATTTCATTTGTTAATTGAGGTAGGTACCTTGGCGGGGCAACATTAGTTGCAGCCAATGAGTGCCCTTATGATTAACTTTCAATATCTGAGCCCAACTGGTTATCTTCTGCAACTTTAAGCCATGGACAGAGGATCAGTTTTCTGCACTTTTGTATGGGCTATGATGATACTTTTCTGAGCCAAATCGCATAAGTGGTTTGTGTGGGCTATGATGCAATATTGACTGATCCTCTGTCCAGTTGTTGGCTGCTTTTTGTCCAGGGTGTTTGTGTTCTGTTCTGTTCTTTTGTGCAGTATCCTGTCCAGGCTGTTTCTGTTCTGTTATGTTCTGTGTTCTGTTAGGCAATGATGAATTTTTTCTGAGCCCAAAATGTCATAAATGAAGGCATAATCTGGTGCAGTTTTATAGTACTGCTATAAACAAATTGCTGCTGCTGCTCTGTGTGTCAGTTGTACCTAGGTTTGAACCATGTAGAAGTTGGTTTCTGCAATTCCAAAGCAGTGCAGGTGTGTGTGTTGTGTTGTGGTGCAACTGGTAGTGCAGGACATGGCTGTTTTCTGATGTTACCATACTGTTTTCTGCTGTTCCATATTCTTTTATGGGAATACATGTCCAAATTTGGTGGATACCTTGGCGGGGTAACTTATGGGCAATGATGAATTAATTAAGCCATGACTAACTTTGTGGACTATTATGGTGGATACCTTGGCGGGGTAACTTATTTTGTTGCAGCCAAGCGTACCATTGTGATTCCCATTAAAATTCTATTTTCTGAGTCCCAATTTTCTGACCTCATGTTTCTGAGCAAAAATTCAATTTTCCTCAACTTCGACTCTGTTGGTTTCTGCAGTTTTCTGTTATGCTGTGTGTGTGTGTGTGCAAACTGCAGGGCATGATGTTTTCTGACCTTTTTTTGAGGCAGTGTTGTGGATAGATGACTGCAGAATAAATGTGTGTCAACTGGACATTGTCTGTGCATGTGTCCAAACTATTTGTGGCCATACTCTGGTGCAGTTTTCTGTTGTCTGAAGTTTGGAAGGTTTAAATTGCATTTTACTGGTGGTTTCTGCTATTAACAGTCCCAATTATGAGGCTATGATGTGTTAAAACCTGAGCCAGTCCAAACAAACTCCTAAATAGCTTGCTAATGTTGCTTTGTGGACTATTATTGGGCATTCTGTACTGCAGTTTTCTGTTACTGCAATGGCTTCAAACTGCAGCTGCTGCTATGTGTGTCTGTTGTACCTGGGTCTGAACCGTGTGTGTGTCTGCAGTTTTGGGCATACCCTGGGTTTGAACCATGTAGAAGTTGGTTTCTGCAATTGCAATGCAGTGCAGGTGTGTGTGTTGTGTTGTGGTGCAACAGGTAGTGCAGGACATGGCTGTTTTCTGGTGTTACCATGCTGTTTTCTGCTATGAACATGTTGTTACCATGCTGTTTTCTGCTGCTATGAACATGTGTGTTGTATTGGGCATTCTGTACTGCAGTTTTCAGTTTACTGCAATGGCTTCAAACTGCAGCTGCTGCTATGTGTGTCTGTTGTACCTGGGTCTGAACCATGTGTGTGTCTGCAGTTTTGGGCATACCCTGGGTTTGAACCATGTAGAAGTTGGTTTCTGCAATTGCAATGCAGTGCAGGTGTGTGTGTTGTGTTGTGGTGCAACAGGGCTGTTTTCTGGTGTTACCATGCTGTTTTCTGCTGTTAGCATGCTTTTATGGGAATACATGTCCAAATTTGGTGGCTATGATGTGTTAAAAGCTGAGCCAAGTGTGTGTGATATAAACTGAGCCAATCACAGGTTAAACCTAAAAACAGCATGCTAAACTCAGAAAACTGCACCATGTGTGTTTTATGTTTTTGTATGGGCAATGATGAATCAATTGAATTGATAAATTTTGTAGGTGGATACCTTGGCGGGGTAACTTTTTTTGTTGCAGCCATGAGTAGCCCTGTGATTCCCAATATATATTTTCTGAGCCCATGTTTGGTTTAGTAAGCTATGTTATGGGTTTGCAAGTTGTTTTTGTACAACTTTGATTGAGTTTAGGTGGCTATTCTGTTCAGCAGTTTTCTGAGTTGCTATTTTATGCAATTTGTGGCTGTTTTCTGCAGATTTGAAAGCTGTTCTGTTCTGCAATTTTAGCCCATGTGTCTATTCTGTTAGTGCAGTTTTCTGTGCTGTACAGTTTGTGCACTGTGCATGTGTGCAATCTGCAGAAAAACAGCTTGTGTCCAACCTGTGTCCAAGCTGTATCCTATTTTGTGTCCAAGCTGTGTGCTGCTGCTGCTGGTTTGGCATGATGTTAACTGCAGATTTGAGAGCTGTTTTGTTGTTGCCTTATCTATGGTCCTATGTATTTTGTGGCTATGATGACATTTGTCTGAGCTTAGCTATCCATAATATTGTTGTATGGCTATGATGATATGGAAATAAATTTTTGAAGGCAAGTCACTTATCTTGGCGAGACAAGTTATGAGGGTCAACAGTTCAATCACTGTTCGGCAACATAACTTATACCCAAGTATTGCAATGTGTCGGTGCCGGTGAAATATATCTGAGCCAAATAGAATTTGTAAGCATACTATTAGTATTAGTATTGTTTCACATTAAAATATTCATATTGTTGTATCCTAATAGATTTTCTGATGGAGAGGGAAGATAGACAAAACTATTGGGTGGTATTCGTTGGTCGTGAGCCGGGGATCTATACAAGTTGGGAGACTGCGGAATTGCAAGTTAATGGATACCCGGGGAACTTGAAGAAACGGTACAATACGTTCGACGAAGCGGAAGAAGCATTGTTACAATTTCATGAGGAAAGATACCGGATGAATCAAGAGATGCAGTTGGCCCCAACCAAACGTCGATCAAGTGACAGTGCTTCCACATCCGCAATTGCTTTGGAAGATGAAAATCGAACAAGTCTAGTGCCATACTTTATCGGGATATTTTTCTTAGGATTCATATGTTGTATTTTATTGGCACATGTATTCCATTCGGAATAAACTAGTAAAAAATTGTAATTTCAAAACTTTGACTGAACGATAACACCACCGGATGGGAGCTTAATTGGTCCTCCTTCATCTCTCTGTTACGGATTCTAGAGTTAATTAGTTATTTTGTATGACTGGGTATTTTCCATTCTTTACCTTTCTGTTATCTAAGACCTACGTTTTGTTGGGAGTATGAAATGGTAGCAATATTAGAGAATGTGTGTAATTTAAACAAGCAGGAAGCAGATTGGGTTCTTAAAACTCATATAGTGGAACACACATACGAGCGGATCAAAAAAAAAAAAACACATACGGGAAAAAAAAATGGAAGCCATCAAATGGCAAATCCATTTATTGTCACAATAAAATGTTTCTTCGAACACCTCTCTTCAACTTCTAGTTCTCACGACGACCAAAAATATGGCCCCATTGGATGAAATTGGGAAATTGCTTGTCTCGATAACGTGTCACCCGTGGATGATCCTACATGAAGTTGGGAAAATCATTTAGATAATTTACGAAATGAGACAAAATCGTATTTACTAAGCAAAACTTTATAACATTTTAACTTACTCGGACGAAGTCATTCCAAATTTCATCTTCTACCACCAACTTGTTTTCATTTGCATTCCACCCAAACCCTTCGCAGTGAAGCATAGATACAAGATAACAATATTCCGTCTTCCATACTTTCAACTTCGTAGCAATATGATTTTGTTCAATACCAGCTTGGGGAAGTGAAGCTTGCATTTGATTTTGAAGAACTGCCAAGTAGCCGGGATGCCATCCATTGCCATTGCCTTCCCAAATCCCTTCATCTACAAGGTTCGTAACGTTTGTTAGTAACATTTGCTCTTCCACCTCGGTCCAAACTCGGCGTGCCATCAAAGAGGTTGACAAACAAAATTAAAAACTAATTCTTTGGATGAAGATGAAATGTGATATGAGAAAAAGAGTAACTTCCACAATTTATAAGAAAAAAGTTAACCAAACTAATTAGTTAGACATATTTTCACCAAATCATATTGTTGTGCACATGAGAATTGACCTAACTAGTTTGATGAACACATTTCCAACTACCAAACAATGTATTTTTTTTATAAAAAATAATTCCAGAATTTATTTTAAACAAATACTCGAATTTTTTTTAAAAACAAAACCCGAATTTGTTTTTTACAAAAAACTCGAATTTTATATATTTGAAAATGTTTAATAATAATAATAATAATAACTAAATATTACGGCTTAAATTGTGAAAGAATAATTAAATTTGCAATTATATATAAAACGTAATACATAATGAATTTAGGGACTGCACAAGGACAAAAGGGTCATTTGACAGCTTTTTACATCATCCACCCTTCCTTATACCCCCTATTAATCCTTCATCCAAACGAAGTACTATTTAATCCCCCTTCTCTAATATCTCATCCAAACAATCTACTATTTAATCCCCCTCCATAAACATCACTTCAATGTGGGCCCTCCCTTATAAACTAATAGCCCCTACTATCTTATCCCCCTATTAACTAATACCCCCAAATCTTTACCCGCATCCAAACGGAGCCTAAATGACGTTAAACCCCAAAAGCTGCTCTTTTATATTGTTTTTTGTATTAATCTGGTATCTTTTCTGGATCATTTTCTACTCCTAATTTCTAGTCTTCGTTCACTTTTTGTCAGGAAAGAGAACACAAAATCTATGAAGTCCTTATCAGTATCTTTATTTTTTTTTGGGTCAAACAGAATTTAAGTCCTTTTCAGTATCTGCTGAGCTAAGGCAAAACTAAAAATGCACACGATTGAAGACTTATCTCTAAAAAACTTCAAACCCTAGTCGCTAACAACCCTTTTCCTCCCCTCCTTTTCAGGCGGCGGGAGGGGAGGGATCATTCCCCTCCGATCTCTCTCCCTCTATTCCCTTCTCCCCACCGTCGAACCGTCTCCTCTCTCAATTCTGCGACTGAAGTTCGGGCGTCCATTGGGAACTTTTCAGCCAGATCGTTTTCCAGCAACGTTCCGGAGCTTCGCTTTCAGTGGTTGCGGGTAAGATATTGTCCACCACCGTTCTCAGCCTCCATCTTCTCAGATCTGTGACCTAATGCCGTCTACCACGTTTGTTGGGCGACCACCTCCCAACGATGTGTTCCTATTTTGTGAAGCAGAGGTGGTGGTTACGAGTCTATCAAGATAGTTGCGAAAGAGTGGCGGCGGATGTCTCGGCGGTGCTTCTTTTTTTTTTTTTTTATTTTAATAATGTCCCCTCTTTGGGGGGTTTGTCCTCCTTCGGGAGGTTTCGTCCTCCTTCGGGGGGTTTCGTCCTCGTGTGGGGGATTTCTTCTTATACGCTCTTTTCTGTTGGAGTGTTCGATCTGTGGACTCCCAACCTGCCCCCATGGGGATCTTTTGATAAATACTACCTCTCAACTTTTGGCAAAAAAAAAGAAGAAGACTTTAGAGCCCGTTCTAGAACACCTTCTTAATAAATAAATACTTGTTTTATATTTTCAAACTCAAAAATAATGTAAATGAAAAATAACTTCTCAATTTTTTTGCACCGTATTAAAGATCTCAATAAGATCTTTCAAACTAGATCCATATTGCATATTTTTAAATTTCAATAAGCCTATCATTTTTTAGCTTAAAATTGCATTCTTAAAAAATAAATACTTATTTCGCGTTCTGGAACGGGGCCTAATGCTGTGTTTTCTTTACAACTCAAAAAAAAATTTCAAAAAATTCCTCCTACATTTCCCCTACTTCCAACATTCTCTCTCTATCTCCCTCTACTTATTACCTCTACTATGTTTTTAAAAAAATTTCAAATACCAATCCAAATACAGCATAAATTCAGAAAATATGACAAATTCTAAGGGAAATGATATTGGCACTCCAAAAATTGATGGAGGCACTCCAAAAAACAAAAGAAAATGAATCGCTGTGTTTGGATGACAATTTTGAATTGAAAATTTTGAGTTAAAATGTAAAAATATGTGATTGGATGAGTTATTTGAAAAATAAATGGGACCCACTTAACAGAAAAGAAAAAAAGAAAAAACTGATAAAAGAGAGTTGGCAAGAGATGTGACATTTCTTGAAAACTGATGTGACATTTTACTCATCTCTCTGCGGGAAAAAAAAAAAAAACAAACCACTCTTCTCTCTCTCCTCCATGAACAGCTCCCCTTTATGGCTGGGATACAAAGATTCGTACAAAAACAGAGGGGGAGGAGGGGAAAGGGGGGGGAAAGTGGTGGGGCCGGTTCCAGGAGTGTCAGGGGTGAGCAAAAAGAGGGCCTTTTGCCTTTCAAAAACAAAATTTTGAAATAACTCTCAAAATGTCCATCCGATCCCATTGATTGATTTTGGAGTGCCTGTAACAATTTTTAGAGTGCCAATATCATTTTCCAATTCTAACCCCGGAGAAAAAGGTCAGAGAAGACTTTTCAATAAGGCGAAAGTTCGCCGACTTATCTTGGAAGCAAGTCGGTGCCAAATGGCTGAAGAAGATATCAACACACACGCCACACATATGTTTATACATATACGGAGAGATATATACAGAAACGTGAAAAAATTCAATGAGACGTAAGGGAAAAAAAAAGCTCGACGGTTCCAGTCAAAAATATTTCTTAAATACTATTTTCGTGCTATCTTCCGAACCCACAATTATATCCCTGAATTTAGAATAATCGCCAAATTTAGCAAAAACAAATACCCAAATCAAAAACCCTTCTTATCAAAAAAATAATAATTTCAAAAACCATCCTTCCACACCCTAAATTCCAATTTTCAAAAACCCTTCTTGCGATTTTCGAAAAACCATTTCCAATTTCCTAGGAAAAATGTCGAAATAAAAAACCCAACTTCCAATTTTCATCAAAAAGTGTAGAAATTTAAAGAACCCTTCTTCCAAACCCTAATAAGTTCCTCCCAAAATGCCGAAATAAAACAAAGAAAAAACCAACTTCCAAATTTCATTACATCACATAAGTATGTCACAAGTAGAAGCGTTACTGAGATTGAATCTATCCAGGAAGGAGAAGTTAGCTCAGCAGAGATTGATAAGGGCATGATCGATTTTTTGTTCCATTTCCTAACAAAAAAATTGAACAAAGACTCGAAATTAGGGAAGATACCAGATTAAAAAAAAACAAAGGAAGAGAAAAAGAGCAGCTTTTGGGGTTTAAATTTAAATAGGAGAAAGAAAACTTTTCATAGTAAACACAGGAAATAATAAGAAGGGCGCTCTCTCTCTCTCTCCAAAGACACCCTAGTGCCAAGCGGGTGTTGAGCGGTCAATCCGGCCGTTCATCTCTGAATCAATGGCTCGGATCAAAACATCTTTTTCCTTTTCTTTTTCTTTTTTTTTTAAATCAGTTCGGTACCTTTGCATCCGGGCCTTCTAAAACATTTTTGAACGGCCGAGATGCGCTCGGCACCCCTGCCAAGCACCCCTGCTTGGCAGGGTCTCCCGGTCCCCCCAGGTGCCTTTCTCTCCCTCTTCTTTTTTCAGGTACATCAGACGTTTTTGACAAAAAAAAAAAAAAAGGTACATCAGACGTTGAAAATTATTCAGGTACATCAGATCAGACTCCGCTGGAGCCACGTGTTATGATCCCAGGCGCTTTCGATGCAAACGAGATACGCTTACGTGGAAACAGGTCATCTCATTTAATGATTAATCTATCCTCTGTTGCGTACGTGTCCGTGGATAAAACCCACGATAACAGAGAAAATTCTCAACACTCCATAGTAGTTTAGTTTAGTTTAGTTTTGGTAGTGGGTGGAGAGAGAAATAGGGTAATAATTGAAGATAGAGTAATGAATGGAGAGAGATAGAAAGAGAAATGAAATTAATAATTAGAGATATAAGGTAATGATTGGAGAAAGATATAGGATAATGATTAGAAACAAAACTAAAACTAAACTAGCAACCGAACACAGTGTTAATTTTTGAGTCTCTCCTCCTTTATCATCTTCTGCATTTTTTCGATTAGTATTTATCCAAGTAAAAGGTCACAGAATTATCCTTTCTTGTGGAAGAAAACAAATCAACGAGAATGGTAATATTGCGAATTTCGATAAATAAATGCGAAAAAAAAACGCGGATATAAATAAGAGAAATGAAAAAAAAAAGGGAATTTGCACTTATACCCTTTGTACTATCACCGATTTGCACATACACCCCCTGTACTCTAAATTTAGGCACTTACACCCCTTGAACTTTGGACTGAAGTGCAATTGTTAAAAATTCCATTAAAATGGATGGAAAAGCTATTGGCGGGAGATTTCCCTCCAAAATGAGGAAAAAAATATCCAAACTAACCCTGATAGCCGTTTATAAGCTCTGTCAAACTCTCATTCCCAAAAACAGAGCATCCAAACCTCTCTCTTCCCCTAACCCACTCTCTCTCTGGTATTGAAACTCATAACACCAGGTAGTTCAAACTGAGATCTTTTCTTAAACAAAAGTCACACAGAGTTACAAACTGACTTCAAACAGAGTTTCCAAAATAGAGTTCACAGCAGCATCAAAGGATTGTTTTGCATATTTCTCAGGTTGACTTATGTTTGTGAACTCTGTTTTGGGAACTCTGTTTGAAGTCAATTTGTAACATAGAGACTTTTGTTTAAGAAAAGAACTCAGTTTGAACTACTTGGTATTGAATATCTGCATTTGAAGTATGTGTTTTTTTTTTTTGGTCATTGCTGGCCATTTATGTTGTGGATTTGGATAGTGTAAGTTCATTTTTTTTTACTGTGTTGCTAGGTGTTTGTGTTGCTACATTTGCAGATGTTTTGGGGCTGATTAGACATAGATGTTGTTTTTTCTGTTGATAATAATAGACTAGAGAGAGAATGGGTTTGGGGAAGAGAGGGGTTTGGATGCTCTGTTTTTGGGAATGAGAGTTTGACAGAGCTTATAAATGGCTATTAGGGTTAGTTTGGACATTTTTTTCCTCATTTTGGAGGGAAATCTCCCGCCAATAGCTTTTCCATCCATTTTAACGGAATTTTTAACAGTTGCACTTCAGTCCAAAGTACAAGGGGTGTAAGTGCCTAAATTTGGAGTACAAGGGTGTATGTGCAAATCGGTGATAGTACAAGGGGTGTAAGTGCAAATTCCCCAAAAAAAAATCACCACTCGAAATTAAGATGCATTTAGAGTCCTTATAAAAGTGGACGAACATTTAAAAGTGTTATGGAATGATGCATCGCATGATATAGGTAGAGAATGTGATCACCCACATGTAACTATTGAAGGTTCTAGGACTGCTTGTTATAAAATGTCATTGAAACATTAAACAAATAAGTAACTAAGTTCGGCTGAAAAGGTTCTTGCCGAAGTGACATCGCCACAACTTCTTTGTTAGAGAATATGGGTTTCAGTTCAGCACAATACCTTTTCATCCTCTTAAATTTAACTCAGTCAAAATCCAAAACCCGATCCCAAAAATACCTAAAACTCAGTTTTCTGAAAATTAGATTTTATATAGATCCATTTTCAATTCCCTGAAAGTTTTTGAAATTTCAAAAGCTATTGATTTATATTTTATTGACAAAAATACCCATTACTACTATTCTTTAAAATATACATATAAAATTTTCTATAAAGTTCTTCAAATAGAATGTTTACATCATAAAAGTTCTTCAAACACTTAATAGAAATACACAATTACAAAGTTCCTCATGGTGGAAAAACCTCTTGTTCCCCACCATTTCCTAGCCAATGGTTGTACATGGCTGTAGCCAACGCATCCCTCTCCCCGATCCATTAATTGGAACTCTCTATGGTAGTGATGCGATCATCTACTTCCACATCGTGTATGTGATCTCGTTCCCAATCCGTGTACTTGTTCTTAATGGGATCGTTGGACATCTCTCTTTTGATGAGGTTATGGATAAGGCAACAAGCTGTGATGATACGTGTTTGAATCCTAATGGGGTAGTACGAGAGAGATCTCAATATTGCAAATCGCATCTTCAAGACACCAAAACTTCTCTCAATCACATTCCTAGCAGCGGAGTGCTACATGTTGAAGTACTCCTTTTTGCTAGTCGACATGTGACCTTGCCTCCAAATGTTAATGTGATATCGTTGCCCGTAGTATGGTGCTAAAAAACCCTCCGCATTTTGGTATCCAGCATCCACAAGATAGTGATATCTTGTACCAAATAGAAGTTATGACATTCACTACAAAAGGTTTAAAGGATAGGTTGATAATAGGAATGGAGTGAAATGAAGGTCAATTAAGTTAGGATTTAGAACATACCATGGGAGACTTTCAGACCATGGGGTCTTAAAATGGCGTTCCTCAAGATTCTAGAGTCAGTGGCCGACCATTCCCAACTAGACAAGACAAAGACAAACTTTAGGTCTTGATTACATACACCTAAAACGTTTGTGGCAATCTCACCCTTCCTTGACCTATACCGTGGCCTGTCAGCTGCCGGGGGATAAACTGGCACGTACATCCCGTCCAATGCCCCAAGACAATTCTACGACAAAATCAATAGATTATTGCAACTAAGTCAATATGGTGGAGTAGAGTAAACCAAATGGAAGATTTTACAACATTTGAAATGAAGTTTACATGAAACCAACTCCATCTATTGTCATGGTAGTTGGGAGGTACGGGCTCGGGCGTTACTAGGAGCATGTCATAAAGGCACAACACACCTTGGAGTACGAAATTGAAATGTCTGCTTACAGTTTCAGTCGATCTCAAAAAATGCAATTTCGTACGCCTCTATTTTGTATGGTGAGCGAGGATCCACAAGAAAATGGCTACCCTCTCCTCAAGACAAACATTGCGCGAGTCTCCTAACCCAACGCCTCGAAGTAGGCAACACAACATAAAAAATATATGCCTATTTACCCTCAACTGCTCGTGACAATCTACTGTATTACCATTGACTAGCCTATTCACGGCATCTACTTGGGTCTGATAGTAGTTTGGATTTGGGGACAACTCAGGACAAGGATACTGTGCCGTGGACACAATGAAGCAATAAAGCTAAACCACGCCCATTGCAGCACGAATGTACATGTTTAAGGCGATGAATGCCTCTTCCTCTTCTCTTCTCCTTATTTCTGTTCTGTTTAATCTTGGCATTGTAAAAAACCTAAAAAGGGGTTGATGAATAGAACAAAAGTCATTTTCTTAATTACAAAGTACAAACATTTAATTAAAGTTTTATTTTCTTAAACCAAACTAATTTGTTCGATCCGTAGTGATGCACACACAATACAAACTCAGGTATGGCTATTTTTTATAGAGTTTTGTTTTAGAGATTCGTCTAGTTCATCCAAATCCTTACAGGCATGAAACAAAAATTGAAAAACAACAAATTGCAGCCACAGTATATGATGCTATCATGCTATAATTCCAAAACAAGGCAGTTGCAATAATCAAAACCCTATTCATACTGCAGCAGTAGTGGAACTCTTGCACAAATCGAAACCCTAGATCCAACGCATACACAAAACATAAATCAAACCCTTGTTCTACTTGAAACCCAGTCACAAACCACACATAAAGATTTGATCAGAAGAGGAGCCAGCAGATTCTGATTTTTGTGCGCACACACATACACAGAAAATCCCCCCCCTCCCACACACACACACAGATCTGCTCAAATGGAAGAGGCATTAAGCTGAGCTAGAAGAGGAGCCATTTTTGCCCGCGCT
Organism: Rhododendron griersonianum; assembly: GCA_018127125.1. Taxonomy (NCBI): domain Eukaryota; kingdom Viridiplantae; phylum Streptophyta; class Magnoliopsida; order Ericales; family Ericaceae; genus Rhododendron; species Rhododendron griersonianum. The sequence goes on from CM030798.1 coordinate 29,771,932, forward strand.
CGCACACACACAGAATAGGAGCCCGTACACACACACAGAAGAGGAGCCCGTACTCACACACACACACAGAGAGATCTGCTCAAATGGAGGCCATACCTGAGTTCAGGAAGATGGTTCGATTGCACTCCAAATCGCCACCAAAACCCTTTTTTCTCTCTTCCATAGACAACAAAATGGGTCAGTGACAGAAATGAAGCCAGTAATCGAGACCTGGGGTTGGGGAAAAGGGATAAACAGGGGTAATTTCGTCCAAATTCCACCCATCTATAGCAGGATAAAATTTGGGGAACCCAAGAGGAGCCCAAAAATTATACCGGAGAAACCCTAGAACGCGTGAAAAGGAAGAAGGGGTGAAAACGATGACCCTATCCAATTTTGGTTCCTAAACAACGGCAAAATAGTTAGCGCCCACCCCATTTACCCCCTCTTATATTTCCCCCTCTCTTTTAACTGCATCCAAATAGGCCCTTAGGGTAGATAGTGGAAGACAACACTTTTTTTTAAGTCATAACAGTTTTTTTTTTAAATGACATAACATAACCATTCGAAGGCATAACACTTTTTAAAAAAGGCTGCTGATTTTGTCACACCTTTTTTTGTTAACGCCACTCCCCTGCAAGTGTATTTTTGGTGCAAAAATACACTTGCAGGGGAGTGACGTTAACAAAAAAAGGAGTGGCAAAATCATTTCCCTTTAAAAATAACATAACAAGCGTTATTCCATTATTACAAAAATGACATAACATAACTACTCAAAGGTATAACATTAGGCTCAGTTTGGATAACCGGAATCTTCCATAGGAATAGGGATGTGATTACTATGAATCAAATTCCTAGGAATTTTATTGAGTGGGAGTAGGAATATGATTGCTAGAATGAAAATCCTAGGAATACAATACCTGAAGTTATTTCATTCCAGTATTTGGATTGGTTCATCTTCTGCAGGAATCAATTTTTTTTGGAAATTATCAAAGTCAATATTTCTTTTTTTTATTGATTGAGCCAGGAATCTAAGATTCCCATGAGGTAGAGAGGGATCAAAATTTTACTCTATCTGGTAATGTGATTCCTGGTCGGATGTGTTGTCATGAATTACAATTTTATTCCTGTCTCTCCCAAACATGGGAATCCTGAGAGTGCGACATCACATTCCTATTTATGTTTCTTCCAAACGTCGGAATCAAGAAAGTATGGTATCACATTTTCATTCTTCCTCAAGATTCCTACCATCCAAACTGAGCCTTAAATCTTTGGAATGTATATAATCAATATTTCCTTTTGGACGGGGGACACCATGATAGAGTGTTTTTCCCTAGAGTTTTTGTATCCTTGAGCTCCTACCACATTCAGATGTTTATCCAGGCCGTTCCACTTTTTGGAAAAAGTGAGTTTTTGAAAAAGAAGGTAATTTTAAGGACAAAAATCATGTATTTACGTAAATAATTTTCATATCAATATGAATTTTGTTTGATAGATCTCATTGAGATCTTTTAAACGGTGCAAAAAAAATTAAAAAAATATTTTTTATTTTCGTTATATTTGAGTTTGAAATTACCTTCTTCTTAAAAAAGAAAGTTTCGAGAGAAAGCGAAACGGGCATACCGACAAGAATACCAAGCCCCTCTTCCCCGCCACCTCTTGCCTTAGGTTTGACTTTTATTGGAAAGTCTATCATCGATCAATACTGTGACGACTTACCAGTTACCACATCAAATCATTAATAAAGGTATTGACTGGATATTCTATCTAAAGGATTATTTCGTAAGTCTGATTTAGTGCAACGTGTTTGAAGTTACTCCCAATTGGAGTATTATTCAACCATAACCACTTACACATACATTTTACACACACCCACAGACATGGACGCGGGGGAGCTGTTGCCCCTTTAAGGGGCAACAGCTTGCTGACCCGGTCTCGTTTCGATGATCGAAAATGTGAGCTTTATAGAGCTCGTCGAGTAGAACAAGTGTCCTAAAAATTAACTCAATCGAATATCATTAAGTGCCTTATCAGAACATTTTTATATTGAAAAGAATGGATTCGAAACACTGGATCCACTGGAACCATTATTGGCAAGTTATATGTGTTTCGATCAAGCACTTAATGACATCCGATCGAGCTAATTTTTGATGTTCTTGTTCTACTTGACGAGCTCTACAAAGTGAACGTTACCGATCATTGAAGCGAGACTGAAGCAAGCTCGGATCGGCCGGGACAGCAGGCTGCTACACTTTAAAGGGATATCAGCTCCCTCGCCTCCCACAAACACACTCATATTTTTTTGGTGGGGCTCACGCACACTAGAAGTGTAATGTGTATGAGTCTCAATGTGAATGTAAATATGAGTGAATTTGTGTAAATATTTGTACAAGTGTTTATAGTTATAAAATGTTTGTTCAAGTTATGGACCCTACTTGCAAGGAGGAACAACAATACACAATATGCAACCAAATTGATGATTATGGACCTAGATCTGTGTCGGATCAAAAAAAAAAAAAGGACCTAGATCTGTGCCCTTTGTTTGAGCCTTTCGAGGTTTCGTTGTCATAATCGAAATCGTCTATTTTATGGATCGAGATCGATAAATTGACAAAAAAAGTAAGGTAAATCAGATATTTAAATTTTTTCCGCGTTTGTTGTTCGTGATCAACCCCCGTTCCTCTAACAACTTTTTTCATTTTTTTGATTTTATTCTCATTTGAATTTTTTTCGCATTTATTCGTTTTGCGCCAAATTTTTTTTTGACCTTTTGAGACGAATTGTTCAAAATATTTGGGTAAAAGTAAATTTTTTTAATTTTCTGATTCGTCTCATCAAAAAGTCAAAAAAAATTGTCGCAAAACGAAATACCGCAAAAAAAATTCAAATAACAACAAAACCGCACGTTTTCTAAAAGTGTTAGTGGCTAATGTTTTAGATCATTTATGTTGATATCAGATCAAATTGTTTATTTATTTATTCCTTATTCGTAGAAGTAAGATTGATTTCGTTCCACATCTGTAAAATAAAAGGTTCAACTCATGATGATGATAAAGATTATGAGAAGAGAAAATTTCAAAATACCCTCCAATCTTTACACTAAAATTCAATTAGACTCCCAACCTTTTAAAAACTTCAATTTTACTCCCAATGTTATCTTCCGTAAATCAAAACGCCCCCTTCCGTCCGAATGACTAACGAATTTCATTAAAAGCTCCGTTAAATAGCGTCCCGATTGAATTTCAATGATCCGAGCCGCTCAATGTGTTCAAAACGTGATTTTAAGGGCACTTTCGAGAAATCAATAAAAAAAATGACTGGGAAGGGCTTCATCTGAACAGTTTTTTATTGAACTATTCACAGGGATAATTCCAGATAATGCTGGATCATGTACAAGTGTACAACATAAAATGTACTAAAGTAGTACACAAATAGAAACTACAAACTTACTGGAGAAGGATGAGGCAGTGTTCCTTCTGAAACCTGAAAATCTAGAGAGAAGGGGGAGAAGAGAGTGGAAACTGAAGAAAACAATTTACAGTCTAAGAATTGCCTAAGTTTTTGCCTTAAAATTGCCTACCTCTAACTGAAGTCTGTGGTTCCTTTTATAGAATAAGGAACCAGAAACTGTTTACAAAACATGATTAAATTTACTGTGGCCATGTGACTGCTTTCGGTGAGTGAACAGTAGAAAGCTGAGTGAACAGTGACTGTCTTTTACTGTGGCCATGTGACTTCTTTCGGTGAAAAAGCAGTTGGGTTACTGTTGAAGATGAATTTGTCTTCAGATGATGACTCCTTTTGATGATGACTGCTTTTGACTTGCTCGACATGTGTCCCTTTTGAATTATGCAAATGGGTCTTGAGCATCTTGGAATACAGAATCATATTCACATTTACTGGTGACTGATCGTTCAGATGATGAGTCTGAGTCTTGACTGGCTTGGGCAATTAACTGTTGTGCTAATTCGAGCAATTTGGTGCTCTTTGATTTACTGGATTTTGATTTGGAAGTTCCAACCATACTGGGTGCAGGACTTCCGAGTCTGACTGTAGAGAGTTCAGGAAAGCTTGAGTGTAGAAGCTTGTTTTTGGTTATTGTGTTGACTGGAAATTCCTGTTTGACTTGATCAATCACACGTTGGTGCTTGTAAGCATCCCACCATTTGACTAGCATTTGGCGAGTGAGTATATCTGACTGGATGTGGTATCTCCATTTGAAGATCCAAGGGACCTTGTATTTAGCCATAAATAGTAGAAATGTAGGGATTTTACTGGTATGCTGATCCGTGGGATACACAGTACTGAAGTAGTTAACTTGGTTTAGTAATTCATTGGGTAGTAATTCTGGAGTGGCTCCGTGCTGAGACCACCATCTAAGAAACCAGGAAGGAATCTGTGACTTGAATTTGTGGTCAAAGGAGATGAACCAAGAATGACTAAAGGTACAATTCTCATAGTAGAGGACTTTTGAGAATGCATCAATATAATCGTAATAACTGTAAGGTACTGGATGATTTGGGAGGTCTTTAAGTTGGAAAGGGTGTCCCCAATCTTTAAGACTGACTAGGTTGTGGATATACAGTTAGTGGTAAATAGTGATGTTTGGGTTAACCTTATCAGGGATTGGTTTAATGACTATTGACTTGTGATGAAGTAAGATATCTCTATAGTAAGCAAGGGTTTTTTGTGGATGTGAGGGAATGAAATGCCAATCAGGGGGAAAACAGGCTTTGGCAAGTTGAATCGGGTCAGTAATAGAGACATGGACTGGTTCAATATAGAATAAATTGGAAGATTGAGGTTTCAGTATGTACTCTGTTTTTCTGACTGGATAAGGAAACTTGGGTTGACTAAGTTGAATTTGTGAATCAAATGGGTCAGAAATTTGTTGTTGATTAGAGGAGGTTGTGGCTAATGCTGACTTGTAATCAGTGACTGGGTTGAGTGGTTGGTATCGATTGGTTAATGCTGGTGGAAGAGCAAGCTGTTTCTTTCTGTCTCCCATCCCTGTTAATCAAAAGCAGTTAGGATGTATCTCCCTCAATCCTCACTGCTCCCTCAAAATGAATAAATGATGAATGATGTATCTCCCTCAATCCTCACTGCTCCCTCAATGATAAAGATGTTTATTTAGAACTAAGAAGAAATTCTCTTGTGAGGAAATCAGGGATTGAATTTTGACTTCCTTTAATATATGTGATGTCAAAATCAAAAATACTTAATATAGCTTGCCATCTAGCAAAAATTTGTTTACTGGCTATGTTTTGAACATCTTGTTCTAAGACATATTTTGCACTTTTACAATCAACTCTTATTAAAAATTTTTGGTTTAATACATCATTTTGGAATTTTGAAACACATAAAACTATTGCTAAAATTTCCTTTTTAATGGTACTATAATTTACTTGGGTTTTATTCCAAATTCCTGAATGAAATCGAACAAGTTGCTCTGGAGAAGAGGAATCTATTTGTTGTAAAAGAATTCCTCCGTATCCTGCATCAGAAGCGTCAGTCTGGATAATTTTAAAACTATGATTAGTAGGAATACCTAGGCAAGGTAAGAATTTAACATATTTCTTGACTTTTTGGACAATCAAAGTGTGACTATTAGTCCCGGGGTTATTCTTTAATCTTTCAAACAGAGGTTGACAAATTGTTCTAAGATCTTTATAAAATTCTGCTACATAGTTTAATGATCCTAAAAATCGCTGAAGTTGATTTTTATCAATAATTGTATCTGGGAATTTATCTGCAAATTGAATAGCCCTATTAATTGGGGTAATGTTTGACTGATAAATATCATATCCTAAAAATCTAATTTTAGTCTGAAATAGTTTAATTTTTGGAGCAGAAATTACTAATCCATTTTTCTTAATTATTTCTAAAAATGACTTTAAATGTTTCCAGTGTTCCTCTAAAGATTTAGAAAACACAAGTACATCATCAATATAAACTATAATAAAATGACTAAATGGGTTAAATATTTCATTCATTATATTTTGAAATTCACTTGGGGCATTTTTTAATCCAAAAGGCATAACATTCCATTCATAATGACCGAATGGTGTTACAAAAGCTGTTTTGCAAGTATCATTTGGATGTAACTGAATTTGCCAAAATCCACTTTTTAAATCGAATTTGGAAAATATAACTGAGGCATAAATCCTGTTAATCAAATCTTTTTTATTAGGAATTGGGTATCTAATCCATTCTAATACATCATTTAATGGTTTGTAATTAATGACTAATCTAGGTACACCTCTTTCAATCTCAGCATTTTTGTTTACATAAAAAGCTGAGCAAGACCAAGGAGATTTACTTTTTTTAATTATTTTATTTTTTAGAAGACTGTTAATTTCTTGTTTGCATATTTCCATTAACTCTGAATTCATTTGAATTGGTCTAGCTTTAGTGGGTATTTGTTTTTCACTGAAGGTTTTAATGTATGGAAGGGTGACTATGTGTTTTTTTCTATACCAAAAAGTACTAGGAAAGTTTGAACAGACTTCTGCTTCTAGTTTTTCTTTAAAAGTAGAGATACTTTGGACAACTACAGGATCTCGTAGTTGTTGTTCAGTTCTTTTTTGCTTGACCTCTTGCTGTAACTGTTTTAATTGATTATTTTTAATATCTAATTGTTTTAATTCTCTTTGTTGCTGTCTTTCTAAGAAAGGGAAAAATACTTGTTTTCCGAAAGGCTGAGTTGTTATCCCTAAGGTACTAATTGTGAATGGGTATAGTAGGGTAAGGAAAGGGGTTCCTAGGATTATATTTTCTGTAAGATTTTTGACCAGTAAAAAAGATGTCTTGAAGCAAACATTATTCTGACAAATATGTACTCTGGGTAATTTGTACTGAATTTGCATTTGACTGCCATTAGCTGAGCTTAATTGTTCAGTAGTTTTATGATAATATTTGACTGGTATTAATTCTTCTTTAATACAGTTTAAATCTGCTCCTGAGTCTATAAGTGCAGGGATTTCTATGGTGTAATCCTGGATTACTAGTCTAGGTTGAACATACCACTTGTGGATACTGATTTGAGTGGTAGGTGGGGTGGTTGGACTATAGTCTTCTGGTGGGTCCTTTGTTAGTGAAATTATTTCTCTTTTGACTTTCTTTACTTGCTTTTGCAAAATTTGGACAGATTCCTCATTCTGAGAAAGAACGGACAAAGAGGCATCATTTTGTTTTAGTGTTTTGGTTTTTAGTATGGTGACTTTTGTAGTAGTACTAATATTCTTTTTATAGTAATTTTTTAAATATGAAAAGAACCTAATTTGACTACGAGTATCATTCATATATTCTTTCCATTGACTACGAATTTCCGATCGCTGTTTACTACTGTATTGACTACGGAATTCTTCTCTTTTTTGTTCATTTTTTGTGGATTTGTAATCCCTTTGTAATTTTTCAAGATTTATAGAAAAAGGTTTGTGCAGGACTAAGAGGGTATTATCTATTGGATTTGACTGCGGAATAGCTGATTCAAAGTCAGATTGAGTAGGGGATCCTTGAAGAGTGTCTTCATCATCTAATTTTGACTGTGTTGAATAACATGGTTTACTAATCTGGGAGCTAGAATCTATTCCTCTAAGAGTGACTCTTTGGTTTAATAATTCTGAATCGTGTCTAGGAATACCAGATGTACTATGTCTGGGTATACTAGTGTTACTGTTTGTTCTACTTAATTCTTTAATTCGGAGAGGATTAAGTCTCTGTTGGTCAAAGCTGATCCTAACAGTGCCATCTAAATATTGTTGAATGTAATCAAGGTTGACTGTGTCATTTTGTATTACTTGTGGGAAACTTTCATTTTCTGTAATCCAACTAGTGGGTAACTGGATATCATTCCAAGAAATTGTTTTAGGAACTTGTATATTAGCTTCGGAACTACTTTGAATTAAAACAGTTTTGTTTCTTGGACTTTTGACTAAAGCATGAAAATTTAAATTAGTTTTCATACACTTATAATATAATCTATAAATCAATGCAATTGAATGACTACCTTCTAGCATATTGGTAATTGCTCCAGAAGTTTGAATATTTAGAGTTAATGATTTTAATAGGTTTTTATCTTTTAAACTTAAAGGTAAGTCTGGATAACAGTTGAAGTAAACTGGTCCATTGTGCAGGCTTGACTCCATTAATCCTAACAGACTGTCACTAAAGTTGGTGAATCTACTGTCTCTTAATGAGAGTAATACTGCAGAATTTAATCCTGTCCTAGTGAGGGGTTTGACAGCTACTTGTACTAACCCAACGTGGATGTAATTATATCCTCGTTCTAAGTGTCTTCTAATTGACTCTTTACTAAGAAGAATGCATTTTTCTTGTTTTTTTGTTAGAGCATAAACTTGCTCTGAGGTTTTCACAACTTGATCAGTTTTAAAAGTATCATTTAAAAAACTAGTTTTGTATATCTCTTTAATAGAAACCTTTGGTATATTCCAGTATCCTAATTCACTGTCTAAATTCTTATATTCATATTCTTCTTCGTGTACTGTATTCGGGATTTCTGACAATGAAGCCATAGAGGAAGAACTGGCTGAAGAATTACACCTAAATAATCTATTCATTATTCTTTAACTTCAAAATTCGAGACTAGTATTCTAATTTGTAACAGTTGCGTTTTGGAACATACCCCTATACACACATACCCGATTCCGACCTAGCACATACCGCTACATACACACATGCCATTTCAGTCTTATCCAAACCCTAACTGCCCTACCCTGGGACTTACAAGCGGGACTTTTACAGGGAGACTTACCCGAGGCGGCTTAAGTAAACGGTGGCTAGACGATGGGTGGCTTTACTGGGTGCCCAAACTCGTGCAATAGTTACAGACCAGACGACCTATCAAGAACTCTAAAATCAAGAACATAAACAGACTACAGTGAGTGTAACTAGACTACCAAGAACCTCAACTTGGTTCTTCTCTGTATCTATTCAATAAAAAACTGTTCAGATGAAGCCCTTCCCGATCATTTTTTTTACTGATTTCTCACGAGTACCCTTAAAATCACGTTTTAATCATATTGAGCGGTTCGGATCATCGAAATTCGATTGGGAAAGGGGAGGTGCGGATCGATCCAGATTTTGTTCAAGTCCGAACGTCCGGATTTTGCTTTGGTATACACCTCTCCTTTTTCGATCGAATTTTGATGATCCGAGCCGTTCAATGTGATTAGAACGTGATTTTAAGGGTACCCGCGAGAAATCAACAAAAAAATGATCATGAAGGGCTTCATCTGAACAGTTTTTTATTGAATAGTTTAATAAAAAACTGTTCAGATGAAGCCCTTCCCGGTTAATTTTTTTTGCTGACTTCAAACAAGTACCCTTAAAATTACGTTTTGAACACATTGAATGGCTCGGATCATCAAAATTCGATCGGGACGCTATTTAACGGAGCTTTTAACGAAATTCGTTAATCATTCGGACGGAAAGGGGTGTTTTGATTAACGGAAGATAACGTTGGGAGTAAAATTAAAGTTTTTAAAAGGTTGGGAGTCTAATTGAATTTTGGTGTAAAGATTGAGTAGTATTTTGAAATTTTCCCTTATGAAAAATCCAATCAACATAGACTGCAGTATGAAATGAGCTATCAATGTCAATCTCAACGTGGGGAAGAGCAGACCTTTTAGCATGATGGATCAATCCACGAATTCCCCCCGCACATTTGCTTGGACGAATTCCCCCGATTGGCGATTTCTACTAAGGCCTAAACGTACTTTTAGGACTTTTTAGGTTTTTGTTCTTATTTGACTTTTTTTTTGACATTTTGATTCGTCTCATCAAAATGAATCGGATAAGTAATTTTTTTTTTTTTACTTTTATCCAAATATTTTGAATAAAAACTTTTTGTACTTAAAAGTGTTCATTGTTCAAAATATTTGGGTAAAAGTAAATCTTTTTTACTTTTCTGAGACGGATAAAAAAGTAAAAAAAACTTGACTCAAAACGAACAAGCACGAAAAAAATTTGAATTAAGACAAAAGTACTAAAAAAAAAAAAAAGTTCTTAGCGGAACGGGCGATCAATCTTGAAAACAAATGTTTTATATAGATCCAAAAATATTTACACATAAACTCATATAATAAAATATGAATCAAGAATTTAGTCAAATTAATAACCATAGGTCTCAGTACTTTTTGCTATATGATTTTAAGGAAGACTACAAACGAGCTGAGCCTCAGCGTGTTCAAGCTCGGCTCGGTCATTTATAAGGGAGGCTCCGAGCTTGAATCGAGCTGGAAAATTTGGGCTTAAGCTCGGATCGTCAATCATTTGAAAACGAGAGCAGAAATTCATCATACACCATTAGTGCCATGTGAACATATATATAGAAAATTGAATAACATCACAGCAGATCATTGCTACGAGACAAGCAATTTCCAGGAACATGTGGCACTATTATATTTAAATATCAATACTGATTTTGCCACTCCTTTTTTTTGTTAACGCTATTCCTCTGCAAATGTATTTTTGCACCAAAAATACACTTGCAGGGGAGTGACGTTAACAAAAAAGGAAGTGGCAAAATCAGCAGCACAAAAAATACACTTGCAGGAGAGTGGTATTAACAAAAAAGAGAGTGGCAAAATCAGCAGCCTATAAAAAATTCATAATATTCTTCGGTCAATGTTTTTTTTCTTCAAAAGAACATCTTTTGTGTAAGATTCCTAGTATTCTTCTATTATTGAAATGCATGTCAATTGGAATGAACCTAGGAATTAAGTTGTCCTCCATCAAATCCAAAACTTTGATTAAGTTGTCCTCTATCAAATCCGAAACTTTGATTCTTGTGGACCTGTGGTTGTGGCTAGAGCCAAGGAAATTGTTGGCTTTTATTAGAGCATCTCCAACCTATCTCTAAAATAGAGAATGAATGTGATATATTGGAGGGAAATTTTATAATTTATTTTCACTTTTTACATTTTATGAGAGAATGTAGGAGGACCCATCGTACTTTTTAGATATTTGGGTCCCCAAATTGCTTTTGGTACTCCAAATTTGAAGACCCTACTTCCATTTTTGAGACAAAATTTTTAAAAAGTACAATGGGTCCATCCTAAATTCTCTAATAAAGTGTAAAAAGTAAGAATAAATTACAAAATCTCCATCTTTTATGTCACATTCATTCTCCATTTTGGGGTTTTAGAGATGGGTTGAAGATACTTTTAGAGCATCTCCAATCAAGCTCTAAATCTTTAAAATAGAGAACCAATTTACTCCAATTAAGCTCTATATTGGATCTCTATTTTAGAGAGCCAAATTTGATTCTCTATATATAGAGATGTTTCAAACATATAGAGAATGATCTCTATATTTTTTGCCTTTTTAAAATCATCACTTTACCCCTTTTTTTATGTAGAGATGAAAATAGAGATTTAGGCTGGTAGTTGAAGTGAATGGTAAAAACCTCTGAACTTGCTTTTTGGATAAAAAAGTACTCCGTATATTTTTGAGTTCTTCGTATCCACTGCTTTTTCCCCGTCGACAAATGGGGTATTTCCGGCCGCAGGGTGGTGGGTCTGATTTCCAGGCACTGCCGTGGACCGGGTCCAGCCAGTACCTCCCCCTTCTTCCAGTTGATTTTCAATGGGGAGAATAATACCCAAGTGATGGAGAGAATTTTCCGAAATTGCATAAATATGGAACGGAGGAAAAAAAATTCCCCATACATGAAATGGAGGAAAAAATATTCCCCATACATGGAGTTGGTTGTAGTCGAATCTGGGTTTCTTAAGTTGCCCCTTCTATGAATTTAAGTTGCCCCTTCTATGAATCTAAATTGCCCATTCTACGAACTTCCTGGGTATTCAATTTCTTGAGCATTTTTTCAATCTACTTACCATTTCTATTATTTTCTGATAAATTTGGGATTTGGGTTACTTGAAGATTTGCATGAAACAGACCAACTGAAATTCTCCATGCATGAAACGGAGGGAAAAAAATTCCCAAAACATGAAGTCGGTTTGTAGTCAAATATGAGTTTGAACCTAAGTTGCCACTTCTATGGACCTAAGTTGCCCATTCTATGGACCTAAATTGTTTCTTCTATGGACTTAAGTTGCACCTTATTTTTTCTAAGAAAAGCAGCCAGTGAAGCAAATTGGTAGCTAGTAGCATAACTTCTTCACATTTTCAAGTAAAACCAAACAAAAAAAAATTCAAGTGGCAATTCCTAGAATCTAAAAGCAAAAGTATAAAGTGGATGCTAGAAAACATACATATTATTTTCTGAGTTTTTTTTCTTTTTATCCTCTAAACTATGCACTTTTTCTCTACTTAGTCTCTGAACTATCAATTTGGCGATTTCATCCCCTCAACTATCATTCCGTTACCTACTTAGTCCAATAGATAACGGAAGTTAAGAATTTGGACGGAAAATGTCACATAAGGCTCTGTTTGAGACCCTGTAGAGCAGATACTTGATTATGACAGCCCTAGAGATAAAAATTAATTATGACCCTTTAGGATAAAATGATAAAAAAAAATAAGACTTTCACACCGGTTCAAACGGATTGAAAATTGGTGCACTTAATTTTTTTAGAAGGTTTAAGTGCTCCGATTTTCAATCCGTTTGGACCAGTGCGAGAATCTTATTTTTTTTAATCGTATTCTTCTAAAGGGTCGTAATTAATTTTTTTTCTCTAAGGCTTTCATAGTTAATTATCTACTTTTTATTTGAGACCCCTTAGAGTAGATACTTGATTATGAGAGCTTTACGGACAAAATTAACTATGATCTTTTAGGATAAAATGATCAGAAAAATAAGATTTTCGCACCAATTCACATGGATTGAAAATTAGAGCGCTTACTTTTTAACCATATTTTTAATATATAAACAGTCTAAATTCTATATAAGGAGGTCAGTTTTTTTGGAAAAAATATGTATTTGTTAGTCTCTATAAAGTGCCATGTAAGATCTTAATATATGAACCTCATAAAAAAAAATTAAATGCTCCAATTTTCAATCTGTTTGAACCGGTGCGAATGTCTTATTTATTTTTTTTTATTCTAAAGGGTCATAATTAATTTTTATCTCTAGGGCTGTTATAATAAAATAACTGGTCTATAGGGTCTCAAACAGGGCCTTACGTGGCATTTTCCGTCCAAATTCTTAATTTCCGTTATCTATTGGACTAAGTAGGTAACGGAATGATAGTTGAGGGGATGAAATCGTCAAATTGATAGTTCAGGGACTAAGTAGAGAAAAAGTGCATAGTTTAGGGGATAAAAAGAAAAAAAACTCTTATTTTCTCTATCATTTCTCTTTCTAAAAAATTACCCAAAATACACTAATTTCAAAGTACTTTAAAAACTCAGATCTGCAAGTAACCCAGATCTCAAATTTCTCAGAAAATAATAGAAATGGTAAGGAGATTGAAGAAATGCTCAAGAAATTGAATACTCAGGAAGTTCATAGAATGGGCAACTTAGGTCCATAGAAGGGGCAACTTAAATTCATAAAAGGGGCAACTTAGGTTCAAACTCATATTTGACTACAAACCGACTTAATGTTTTGGAAATTTTTTTTCCTCCGTTCATGCATAGAGAATTTCAGTTGGTCCGTTTTATGCAAATCTGCAAGTAACCCAGATCCCAAATTTCTCAGAAAATAATAGAAATGGTAAGGAGATTGAAGAAATGCTTAAGAAATTGAATACCCAGAAAGTTTATAGAAGGGGCAACTTAGGTTCATGGAAGGGGCAACTTAGGAAACCCAGATTCAACTACAACCGACTCCATGTATGGGGAGTATTTTTTCCTCCGTTTCCGTTTCATGTATGGGGAATTTTTTTTCCTCCGTCCCATATTTATGCAATTCCGAAAAAACATCTCCATCACTTGGGCATTGTTTTCCCATTTCTCCACTGATATGCAATTTTCCCATTTTCAATACTACTATATATTTTTTTATAATTAAAGGTGTTCAGAGTAACTTACCTAATTGATTTTCAAATACGTCATTATTATTATTTTAATAGGAGAACACGCGCATAACTTTTGTTTGTTTTGTTTGTTTGTTTTTGTTCTATTTTTTGATATACTCTGCATTGTACGTGATTTTGGCTACTTGATTTTCACTTTCACATTATTCTTTATAGTAAAATTTAGTAGTTGGGAATTTTCCCTTGTTTCTCGTTTGATAGTTTTGATGTACTCTGCACGTACTGGATTTATAATTTTATTTATTTTTGGTTTACTAGACGACACCAAAATTCTTGTTAAAGTTATGGACAAAGCAGTGATTAGGTTTTAGGCTCATTTGTTTCATATTGGAGATTTGATGTTTACCACTCCTTAATTAATTATTGATGAGGACAGAATATCTCAGGTGACCCTATTTCCCTCCTCCGTGTGAAATATTGGCATGCCAAACCAAGCAAAAAATGTCCCACCACTCCCTCATCCATGCGGATGAACTCATACCCCTTCACAATGCAGCATCCAATCAGGGCCTAAGGGCCAATGAAGCGTAGAAAATTTGGCTTGTCAAGCTATAAAAAAACAGCCAGTGTCATAATAAGTTTTATATACTTCTATTTTAGGTGTACATGTGAAAGGTCATACTCATTGTAAACTTTGCAATATATTTTACTGTGTACTTCCTTTGAGCAGGATTTGATTCTTATGGTTTGAGTTCGTCAAACGACTTATGAAAGAGAGTGATGTTCCGATCAAACACTTAATAATATCTGACCAAGCTAATTTTTGGTTTACTTATTCTACTCGACGAGCTCTACAAAATGAAAATTTTCGATTATCGGAGTGAGACCGGGGCGGGCCCCGCTCGGCCGGGACAACATGCTGCTGCCCCTTTGCTGCCACTTAAAGGGACAGCAGCTCCCCTGCCTCCCCCGAGCCCAAGTTTACCAGGGATCATGAAGGGGCATTATATAAGAACTAACGAATGAGCCCGTGCCGACGCAACACATTTTGAGCACAACTAAATTGAATTACCCTTCTGTGTTTCCAAGAAAAGATTTTTTAAATAAGCTTCAAACATGGGAGTACATTTAACCAATTTCAAGCAAGTGAATTTCAAAAAATATAACCCAAAGGCGGACGATAATGTAGAACTTTCTTGCACCATCAACACTAATAATATCGCTTACTCTCAATCGAAGAAATAACCCAACGAATCAAGCAACACAAAATTCAAACTAACATAAAAACTAAAAAGCTTGATCAAGATAACCTAGATTCGGTCGCAACATTCAATAGCACTACAGACATAGTCAAACAAACCATTCACGAAGGCTATTGGATTTTATTGGATTCTGTACATTCCATGAATAAGAATAAAAGCCTACCTACATCTGCATGTTCAAAAAATTACTTACATTAAACCAACCATTCGCACACACTATTGATCTCCATAGTCCAACTCGATTGCTACCAAAATCTACTTCTACAAATAAGTGAAACAAAAGGACATTCCAATCCTAGACAAAAGGAGGGCATTAGGAATCCAAGCAATATTGCTGTTGTCAAATACTCTCTTCGTCCCTTTTTAAATGTCTCGCTTCGTAACTCCAACTTATTAAGAAAATATTACTATCATTACACCTTTTACATCAACTTTTACCTCAACTTTCCCTATTTACCCTCTATGGAGACATTATCATTACACTTTTTTTTTTGAACAGATCATTACACTTTTTTACTCATTAACTTTTCAAAATGAAATCTACTTTTAGGGGCAAAATGGAAAATGTACCAACTTTTACCCACTAACTTTACAAAATGGACACTTATTAAGGGACAGCCCAAAATAGATACTGGACTTTAAATAGGGGACGGAGGGAGTAGCAAGCAAAGAAACCGACTACCAAATTTCTCTTTTACAAAAAAAAAATGATACTGACTACCGAATACAGTAAATTTCTAATTAATGAACAATTTAACCAGGAAACCAAACCAAATAAAAGTCTAGAAAAGGAAGACAAAGTTTGAAGAGATTCATAATTAACGGTCATTCAATCATAGGATCATATCTGCAAAAATGAAAAAAAATCCCAAATTAGAACAGAACTTAAACCAAAAGTTGAAATTATCCTTGAACCATTCAAAGTGATTTCAGATCCAGTTGATTTTTCTGATGACAGATCTAATGATTGGTTGCCAGTTAGTATAAAGAAACTATACCTATTGCATTTGGACTAAGGGAAGGTAGAGAGTTACCTAAGAGAGTGAGAGAGGGAGCGAGAATCACCACCAACTCAAAACTCTCTTCCTGTCATAGCATCAAGGAAAGGGCAAAAGAGGAAAACTAATCAGTATCACTATATCAATTCAATACTCATAAGTCGTAACTCTTCAAATGAAAAAAAAAAAAGGGAGAGAATGCAATCCTACCATCAACATGCATAATTTTGTTTGTCTGAAGACAATATTAGAGGGTGATTATAGTCCAACCCCTAACTTATATAATAACCAAGCATAATTGGAAAAAAAATGACTCGTCTATCTCTGTTTCGCTGTAGCAGACTATAAAAAGCTCATGGTGATATGGGAGGGGAGAAAATGTGTCCTTGTCGGTTACCAATTGCATTTTATAAATGCTTTGACATGGGGATAATTCCAGGGCTCCTCCCCTACAACAAAGCAACAAACTACATCATGTAAAAATTTCCAAAGTTCGTTTTAGAAAAAGGACCAAACTAAAACCATACCTATCTTGGGCACGCATATTCTATCGCCCCGCAAGTGAAGCCATCCACTGACCACAGCAATCGGCGATCACCAACTGTAAATAGAAAAAAAAAAACCTGATATGAAGCTGAGAATAGGAAAAAAGAAGAGAAGCACCAACCATAGTCATTATCACAAAAAGGAGAAAACAAAAATAAGTTGGCTTGCCAGTCTATGTTCGAACAGTGGGCTTGCCAACTTGTATCCACTGTCAAGAGCTTGAAAATGGGAAGGGGAATACAAATAAGTTGTCACAATGTGTAACTAAGTACTATGGAAATAAGTTGTCAGCTAGCTTTTAACCATGAAAAAATCAGGTGATCAACCAACTCCATCAAAACCAAAAAATCAGCTAGCAACTTGGTTGAGCCCAAAGGCACTTTCCAATAAACTTTCCAATAAAATGACACAGCAAACATCAAAACCTTACATCGCTTGAAAAGTGGTATAACGACGACCACCGAACGATCTACATTAGTTTTGGTAAAATGAACAAATAATATGATCAATCTTATCATTGTAGCGGATCAAAAAAAAAAAAAAATCTTATCATTGTAGACTAAACATTTTGAAGTACCTATGCAAGGTTATGGCTACACAGGTATAAGAAAGCACTTTACACACCCATGTAATCCTAACAGTGATCATCACATCAACTAATCCGACAAATTTAACAAATTCTCTCCACATAATTGAAGGCAGCTCCTTGATCTTCAACACACACAGTTTAATTAAAATTAGACCATAGCAATTCTCTAAAATAAAAAAACAGACAATAGAAAACCCAAAGGAGTGGGAAAAATTGACAGCCAACGACAACAGCTGCAAGCTTTTTCTGTACTTAGCACACAAAACTTTTGGTCACCAATGCAACAAAAACTCATGGGAAAGTGCCGAAAGTTCAGTAAAATTCATAGCTTGAAAGAAACCCATCCAAGCAGCTTACAGACACGTAAGCACGTAGAGGTCCAAATGGGCATGATGTGCCTCTCAAAAAGTCTTCCAATGCCTTGACTTGTTCAACACTACCACCATTCTTTAGCCCCTTCAAATTTGTTCCTCATTACTTTTTAAAATATCCATGAATCAATGAGAATGCATGACAACCTAGCACTTTTAGGGTAATAATAGTATGTCAGTTTTTTGGTTTTCCCCTTCCCTCTCCTCTCCGTTTGCCGTCTGGTTCACTCCCCCTTCTTCTCTCGCTCGAATCCGCCGGTTCTCCTCCTGAGGTAACTGGTTTCGGCTTAACGGCGAGGATTTCGGACGTGAGGAGTGGGTTGTTCGTGGCTACCCACCGTGTTCTACTCCTGGGTAGATCTGGTCCAGGCCTAACGGCAAGTGGTGGTCGTACGTTTCTGGCGGGATCTTCCGGCTCAGGGTTCGTGGGTGGCAGCTGCTGGCGGCGTCCCGAAGTTGATTGATACCACGGTGGTTGGGCGGCTCAGATCATTTATGGGAGCCGAATCGCCGGTGTCTCGGTGGTCACATTTGGGTCCTCGGCTGCTCATGGGGGCTTTTGGCGGAGGGTTCGTCGGCTGTCGATTGGTGGTTGCCCAGGGCTGGTCTATCCGTGCTTGGGGCGATGGGCGGCGATCTGGTTCTGAGAGGGTTGAGGTTTGTTATTTTCGGCTTTGCCTATGTACTCTATGGGCATGGCCGGTTGGGGCGGGGCCTATGTTCCCTATGGGCCTCGCCTCGCAGGTGGTTGTTTTGGTGACTGTGGTGGCTGTTGGTGGCGATCTTCGGTGGGAGGCGGCGTTTGGTAGTAGGCGGTGGTGGGTGGCTGATGTTGGTAGGGTTTTGGATGGGCTGCGGCTGGCTTGGTGGTCTTACCCGTTTGGGTCGGGCCTTTTGTTTTGATTTGTGTCTGTATTTTCTTGTGGCCTGGCCCATTTGGGTGTATTTGGGATTTCCTTGTTTGATCTGGGCTTCTCTTGGCCTTTAAGGTGTTTTGGGCTTTGTCCCAACAGGTGTTTCTTCCAATTTTTTGTTGGACTCCCTTTTCCCTTTCCCCAACTTGATGTACCCTTTGTCAAGTTTCTTAATAAAACTTTGTTGCCTATCAAAAAAAAAATAGTATGTCAGTATGCATCAAATACATATACATGGACACCGTTTGAGTATGAAACTACCTTATTACGTTTCCATTGTAGCATTGATGTCATATTCTTCCTCTTTTTTTTTTGCTCGGCAAAAGAAAATTTTATTAAACTTGAAGAGGGTACATCGAGAAAAGGGAAGGGAGAACCAGAAAGTTCACCACAACCCTAAAAAGGGAAGGAAAATAAAAGGAAAGTTACACCCAAAAAAACACCTAAATAATGAGTCTTCTAACACCGTCAAGGTTTGATTTGATATCTTCCACCGTATATACCTTTATATCAAACTTGGCTTTGATCCACTTGGCTGCTCTTGTTTTGATTAATTCTTCCAAATGATTATGATCCACAATTTTATTGTTGAAAATAGTGTCATTCCTTGCAATTCAAATAGTGTCATATTCTTCCTCTTGAGCTCCATATATATCATTTTCATCCCAATCCTACAAAAATACACCAAGACTGTGGAGTACCCTTTTAAGAGTTGATTGAACAAATTTAAATAGAGATTGACAAAGGCGAAATGCTAGTATAAAGGTTCCTTGCGACAATAAACATATTAGGAACCACTTATACATGATAAATCCTTCTTTCAATTACTGGAAGAAATCAAAGATCTGTAGGTAGTTTAACATAGATATCGACAAACATCTATGCAGCCTCGTCAACTAAAGAGAGAGAAACCCAATAAAGGGTAAGACAAATTATTGAACAACTTGCTTAAAATATGATTGAAGGCTCAAACATCGTTTAATACCCCATTTGATTGATGAGGAGATACGGAGTAGTTAACAAGGGGTGAGCACAACAGTCCTTCCAGTAAATTCAAGCATCAGATCATCTATAGAGGTATCACCATATGGTGCAAATTAAGAACTGCGGGGCAATGTTTTTGAAAAGCGCAACCAGTTTTGGCGTTTTATTAACAATCCAAATGCTTTATGGGCAAAAATTTTAAAAGGGCTTTACTTGTTGGAAAAAAACAAAAAAAAAACAAAGAAAAGAAAAGAAAAGAAAAGAAAAGAAAAGAAAAGAAAAAAAGTGTTTACTATTTGTGATGAAACCAATTATATGAGTGCAATAAATTCGGAACTCAAAACCTGGAAATTGATGGAAACAAATTGGTGATCAAGGCGAGTGTTTGTGTGTGACACTCTGTACTTAAGATAGATTTCACCCCCGCTACGGTGCTCACGGTTTGCATTGGACGACTGTCTCCCAGCACTACTTGATCGGAATCCCCCCAAGGCAGCACTTCAATTGGAGGGCCTGGCGAACCATCTTGTGTTTGTAACTCTCTCATATGAATGGACTTAAATGAAGGAAAAATCAACTTCTAAAAATGAATGAGAGAAATAATATTTATAGGCCAACTCGTAACTCTACGAAAAGTCACCAAGGAAATAGGCACATCTGTTCGTGAAGGATGCGTCTGTCCACGGCGAACAAGTGCCAATAAAAAGATGCAAAATTCCAAAATAAATCAATTTTCATTCACACTTAAAATAAAATATTATATCCTATAATATTTTCCAACAATCTCCCACATGAATGAAATTGACTCGATAACCAATGCAAAACAATGCAAACGACAGAGAGAGTACAAGTGGAAATTTCCTGCATAGGATAGGTAGCTTTTGGCTTTGAACCCTCCCTTGTGAAAGACTATCGGATTTACTTGCTAACCAGTGGACACGATGCCTTGAATTGTTTAGCGTTTTGTGTAAACCAAGACAATAGAATTCACACAGAATCTTTCCGAACACAATTGGTTCTTACGGTTGTGCCCATTTTGGCCCTGGAACACCGACTGGTTTCAGAGAGTGTTTTAGAGAATTCAGCCTTAGAAAATTCTCAAAGAAGAGGCCCCTTCACACTCACATAGGTGATCTCTTATTAAGAGTATCCTGCTATACCCCACTTGGAATTTCCACAGTATAAGAATCATTAAAAGCAAAGCTTAACCTGATACGCTGCAGGCATCATTGTTTCACCATAGGAATGAGTTGGAGATATATCTCCTCAGTGATACTCCTAAGTCTCGTACAACTCGGTTGTCACGTTGAACCTAGATCTTGGGATCTCCAGTCAGCTAGGTTGGGTTGCCGTTATAGAGACTTTTAAATAATAGGCTTTAATCTCATTCCCCTCGATGATCATTTGTTCTCTAGTCAAAACTCCAAACTTAACGGATCCGTAACAAATTTTTTGACGTTTCATTCTCAAGTGAGAACAAATGTTTAACGGTTCGATGTCTTTAATATCAAGACTTACCGTTACACATGGTCTTCTATGCCTTTCTAACAACTGATGGCCATCACATTATAACTCTGGCATAGAATTGGACCCCCGTTGGAACATCCTCTAAGAGATGGCACAGCCATCCGCTTATTAGCCTCTTTGTCTAATACATTGAGTTGATCAGACTCCATCGTAGACCTTGCTATACACATAAGGATTTTCAAATCATTGTTGCACTCCAATTGTATAATTAAATCCACCTTTGGATTCTAAAACTTTAAATTGGATACACATATCACCATACTTTATTCTTTAAGTATAGTTGAACATCTCCCATAGTGCAACACGTATATATTGTGGAAATTATAAATATTGTTACCCCACAATTTCCATAGTGCAACACGTATATATTGTGGAAATTATAAATATTGTTTCCCCCACAATTCTGAAATTAATTCAGAATTCAACAAAATAATTTCCCTAGTTTATGACATGATACAAACAATGTCTAAACTTCTTTTCATCTCTCATGTTCTAAGACACAAAAGCAAGAAACAACCCCTACATTGAGTGCCTCACCCAATATCGAGTAACTCTATACTCAAATTGAGATGATTTTATGCTAACTGCACCTTGCATTCTAAGTATCTTTTGCCGATTCAATAGATACTCTTTATAGCATAAAAACCAATTTCCCGATTTGTGCATGTCATCCTTGCCAAACTTAATCTATTGTGGAAATTATAAATTATAATTTCCCGATTTCGCACCCGCAACGGTGCTCACGGTTTGTATTGGACGACTATCTCCTAGCACTACTTGATCGGAATCCCCCCAAAGCAGCACTTCAATTGGAGAGCCTGGCGAACCACCTTGTGTTTGTAACTCTCTCATATGAATGAACTTGACTGAAGGAAAAATCAACTTCTAAAAATGAATGAAGGAAATAATATTTATAGGCCAACTCGTAACTCTACAAAAAGTCACCAAGGAAAGAGGCACGTCTGTTCATGAAGGACGCGTCCGTCCACGGCGAACAAGTGCCAATAAAAAGATGCAATTCCAAAATAAATCAATTTTCATTCACACTTAAAATAAAATATTATATCCTATAATATTTTCCAACAATTGGCGACTCTGCTGGGGATCGAACCTAGAACTGTTGGAACCGGGATTCGTTAATCACTGGAAATTTGCTACACACCAAGAAAAAATAAACAAGATTAGAAACTTACTGGACCAATTTCAGGCGTCCGGAAATTGGCAATCGAGGCTAGTATTTTTATGGAGAATACTATATCCTTAAAGCAAATTCGTTCCCCACACCGGTGCTCTTGGGTCTCTTGAACGTTTGCCTCCCAGGATTACCTGATTTTCGAAGAATGGAAGTAGCACTACAATCTGTTCCACGGACGAACCAGAAAACTATGTAGAACTCTATCAGAATATATATGTTATGAATGCAAGGATTTTTCCGTTACTGATATGGGAGGAGATGAGTCCTATTTATAGTGAAGTAGGCACCCCAACGAAAAGAAACGGTGACTGTTCGAAATGGTGTTAGGAAAAGGATGCAACTGTTCGGTGTAGTCTCGACCGGAGAGACACCACTCTCCGGAATTATCAATGCCGAACCAACACACCACTTCATTTTCCAAGGGACACAATCATAAAGAAGGTTGCCACGGAAAACTAAAGTATTGGCACTGAGAGGAAGTTTGCCACATGTTGGAATCATAAACCAACATTAAAATCAATCCAAAAAGCTTATAAAAATGAAGTAACTAATTAAATTAATTACAACAAGTTCCCATCAAACTTTAAGCCTTAGAATTTTATGAACCCGCTGCAACGCATGGCCCGGTTCGGTGGCAAACCAAACAACTTCAATCACACCATATTTATTTATCCATTTCAAGACAAATAAATTACAATAAAATCAAATGGTTTATTTTGGAGTCAATTTCCAATTCACTTATTTCCAACAATCCCCCACATGAATGAAATTGATGAACACGATGAGCAGCAATATGTAAATGATGAGAGTTCAATAGGAAATCACCTGTATAGAGTAAGGTAGCTTTTGGCTTTGAACCTCCCCTTGTGAGTTACTATCGGATTTACTAGCTAACCAGTGAACGTGATGTCTTGAATTGTTCAGCCGTTTGTGTAAACCAAGACAACAGTAGTCACACGGGATCTTTCCAAACACAGTTTGGTTCTTACGGTTTTGTCCATTTTGGCCCTGGAACATCGCCTAGTTTCAGAGAGTGCTTTAGAGAATTCAGCCTTAAAATTCTCATAGAAGCGGCTCACTTCGCACTCACATAGATGATTCTTATTAGGAGTATCTTGCTATACCCCACTTGGAATTTCCACAGTATAAGAACCCATTAAAAGCAAAGCTTAACCTAAATCGCTACAGACTTCACTGTTTCACCGTAGGAATGAG
This sequence comes from Rhododendron griersonianum, assembly GCA_018127125.1. Classification (NCBI taxonomy): domain Eukaryota; kingdom Viridiplantae; phylum Streptophyta; class Magnoliopsida; order Ericales; family Ericaceae; genus Rhododendron; species Rhododendron griersonianum. The sequence continues at coordinate 29,795,419 of CM030798.1, forward strand.
TTGGAGAGGTATCTCCTCAGTGATACTCCTAAGTCTCATACAACTCGGTTGTCCCGTTGAACCTAGATCTTGGGATCTCCAATCAGCTAGGTTGGGTTGCCGTCATAGAGAACTTTTAATTTGTAGGCTTTAGCCCCATTTCCCTCGATGAGCATTTGTTCTCTAGTCAAAACTCATGTTCAACGGATTCGTAAATAATTCTTTTTGACGTTTCAATCTCAAGTGAGAACAAATGTTTAACGGCGAGTTGTCTACAACGTAAATATTGAGACAAACCGTATTAGAAGGTCCTATATGCCTTTCAACTACTGATGGCCATCACATTTCAACTCTTGGCATATAACCGGACCATATGGAGCATCCTCTAAGAATGGCTTGTGGCCACTCCGCGTACTAGCTTTTGCCTAACGCAATGGGTTGATCAGACTCCATTGTAGACCTTGCTATGCACGTAGAGAATTTCAAAATTAATGTTGCACTCCAATTATAATATTGAATCCACCTTTTGATTCCAAAACATTAAATTGGATATACATATCACAATACTTTATCCTTCAAGTATTTTAGGACATCTCCAATAGTGCAACATATATTTTACTTTGTGGAAATTATAAATATTGCTTCCCCCACAATTCTGAAATTAAATCAAAATTCATCAAATAATTTCCCAAGTTTATGACATGACTCAAACAATGTAGTTTAGACATCCATTGAGGATGTCTAAACTACATCCTCAATGGATTGGACAATGCGCTGTACGGCGTGTATTGTTCGGTCAAGACTGCCAAGGAACTCTGGTTTTCTTTGGAGAAAAAATACATATCAGAAGATGCCGGAATGAAGAAATTCGTTGCTGGCAGATTCTTGGACTATAAGATGGTTGATTCCAAGTCTGTGATGAGTCAAGTCCAAGAACTCCAAGTTATTTTACATGAGATTCATGCAGAAGGGATGATTTTGAGTGAGTCATTCCAAGTGGCATCCATCATTTGGAAACTGCCGCCACTCTGGAAAGAATACAAGAAACATCTCAAGCACAAACGGAAAGACATGAACATGGAGGATCTGATTGTACGGTTGAGGATTGAGGAAGATAATCTGAATTCAGACAAGAGGGTTGTGAATCAGTTTGAGGCTAAGGTAAACTTGGTGGATCAAGGAAACAAGGCTAGCAGCAGCAAGAGCCAGAACAAGAAAAGGAAGAAACCTGGCAAAGGTTTTGACCTAGGTCCAAAAGGGGGCATTGCTAAGAAGCCCAAGTTTGAAGGTAGATGCTTTGTGTGTGACAAGCAAGGACATAAGGCTGCTGATTGCCGAAGCAGGCGAGGTAATCAGAACAAGGAACCAACACAGGCTAATATGACTGAGATGGAGTTGGAGGCTCTCTCAGATGGGGTTGAAGAAAAATTGAACCTATCGGCCTGACTAAGAGTGAGGTGTATGTAGGTAGAGGCTACATATGTAATGTGTTGTTCCACATTGGTGTACTGACTTAGGTTCCGGCCTCTCCGGGTTTATTTGTGAAATAAACACATCTTTTATTTATATCCTTGAGTTTTTTGATTTGTGGGATGGTAAGGTCTTGTGGACCTTTGCACAATGTAATTATTTAAATTGTCTACCTAAATTCTACATAGATTCGAATCATAAATATGAACGATGTATGGAGTTTGGAATGGCAAAGAACTCTTTGCACAAAGTTGAAAGTAGCACAAAACCGCATCTTAAAATTTGTTCAACTAAGAGGTAGTTGTAACCAATTTGTTACTTTTATTGGTAATGACTGGCTTGGACTATGATTCTGTTAAATTGAATCGAGTATATACTTTAGTAAATCATGGTGAGTTAACTGAAGTGTGCTGAGATTGGAGAAAATCTCATTTCCTGTTTGCTGATTGCCCATGGAATTTCGAAATTGTGCAAGAGTTTGGCACTGATATTGACCCGTTGATGAAGATTTGCAACGGTCGGTGGAATCTTTAATTAACAAGATTCTTTGGGTTGAAACAAGACTGTTTTACTGCCCATATACTTGGTTTGACCAAGTGTATTTTGACTAGTGTTTTCGAAAGCATGAATGTTTGGTTCATTTTATCAAATACCAGTAGACTTGAATCAGCAAATTGGTTAGATATTTTATAACTTGATATAAAATGTGGTTATGGAGCCATGTCATTGTAAAGATATTAGATACTTCGTCCTAATATCTTGAGTATTTAGTTGCTGTTTGAACAACTACGCCCCACGAGATATATCTTTTTGAGTAAAGAGTTACTCGATATATTGGGTGAGTTATTCAATGTGGGGGTTGTTTCTTACTGAGAAAGTTTAGACATTGTTTGAGTCATGTCATAAACTTGGGAAATTATTTGATGAATTCTGATTTAATTTTAGAATTATGGGGGGAGCAATGTTTATAATTTCCACAAAGTTAAAATATATGTTGCACTATTGGAGATATCCAAAAATACTTGAAGGAGAAAGTATTGTGATATGTATATCTAATTTAATGTTTTGAAATCCAAAGGTGGATTCAATATTAAAATTGAAGTGCAACATTAATTTTGAAATTCTCTACATGCATAGCAAGGTCTATAATTGAAGCTGATCAACCCATTGCGTTAGGCAAAAGCTAGTACGCGGAGTGGCCACAAGCCATTCTTAGAGGATGCTCCATATGGTCCAATTATATGCCAAGAGTTGAAACGTGATGGCCATCAGTAGTTGAAAGCATATAGGACCTTCTAATACGGCTTGTCTCAATATTTATGTTGTAAACAACTCGCCGTTAAACATTTGTTCTCACTTGAGATTTAAACGTCAAAAAGAATTATTTATGGATCCGTTAAACATGAGTTTTGACTAGAGAACAAATGCTCATCGAGGGAAATGAGATTAAAGCCTACAAATTAAAAGTTCTCTATGACGGCAACCCAACCTAGCTGACTGGAGATCCCAAGATCTAGGTTCAATGGGATAACCGAGTTGTATGAGACTTAGGAGTATCACTAAGGAGATATCTCTCCAACTCATTTCTATGGTGAAACAGTGATGCTTGCAGCGTATATTAGGTTAAGCTTTGCTTTTAATGGTTCTTATACTGTGGAAATTCCAAGTAGGGTATAGCAGGATACTCTTAATAAGAATCACCTATGTGAGTGTGAAGTGGGCTGCTTCTATGAGAATTTTAAGGCCGAAATCTCTAAAGCACTCTCTGAAACCAGGCGATGTTCCAGGGCTAAAATGGACAAAACCGTAAGAACCAAATTGTGTTTGGAAAGATCCTGTGTGACTACTATTGTCTTGGTTTACACAAACGGCTGAACAGTTCAAGACATCGCGTTCACTGGTTAGCCAGTAAATCCGATAGTAACTCACAAGGGGAGGTTCAAAGCCAAAAGCTACCTTACTCTATACAGGTGATTTCCTATAGAACTCTCTTCATTTGCATATAGCACTTCGTGTTCTTCAATTTCATTCATGTGGGGGATTGTTGGAAATAGGTGAATTGGAAATTGACTCCAGAATAAACCATTTGATTTGGTTGTAATTTATTTGTCTTGCAATGGATAAATAAATATGGAGTGATTGAGATTGTTTAGTTTGCCACCGAACCAGGCCGTGTGTGGCAGCGGGTTCATAACATTCTAAGGCTTAAAGTTTGTTGGGTACTTGTAGTAATTAATTAAATTAGTTACTTCATTTATTAAAGCTTTTGAATTAAACCAACATGTGGCAACTAAACCAATGGGTGCCAACACTTCATTTTCCTTGCATGGCAACGTGCGCCTTGGGAAGATAAGAAAGTGTTGTGTTGGTTCGGCCAAAACAAGTTCGAACAGTGGTGTCTTTTCGGCTGAGACCACTTCGAACAGTTGCGTCTTTTCCAAATACCATTCCGAACAGTCACCGTGCCTTTTCGTTGGGGTGCCTACTTCTCTATAAATAGGACTCATCTCCTTCCATTTCAAGAACGAAAATTCCTACGCTCATAACATACATATTGTGAGAGAGTTCTGCACAGTTTCCTGGTTCGCCCGTTGAATAGAGTGTAGTACTACTTCCGTTCTTCGAAAATAGGGTAATCCTGGGAGGCAAACGTTCAAGAGACCCAAGAGCACTGGTGTGGGGGACGAATTTGCTTTAAGGATATAGTATTATCTATAAAATACTAGCCTCGATTGCCAATTTCCGGACGCCTGAAATTGGTCCAGTAAGTTTTCTAATAGTGTTTCTTTTTGGTGTGTAGCGAATTTCCAGTGATAAACGAATTCCAGTTCCAACATTACTTTCCTAATAGCTCTCCTTTGGAAGCCCGAAGAGGTTCAACTCCTTCGTGGATTTGGTGTAGTTTACTTGAGGGTAAGGAACTGCTACATAAAGTGTGAGAACCCTCACGTTAAAAATAGTATTAGTACATGATAATTCGTCACTACCTTTAATTATGGGTCACGGACATATTTTACAAGTCAATTGGCCAGACATTTCAAATCTCTGTGTTTTAGATTTTTCCTTGAAATTCCAAGAATGGGGTTATTCTTAGAATAATTTATTTAGGGTACAGTGCGAATTTCATATTTTTCTGAGTCCGGAACCCGTACAATTTTTCGAGCCGCACGCGAGCCGTGCTCCGGAACTAGCCATGCATGCATGGCTAGTCATTGAGACCAAGCCAACACATGGCAAAGCCCACTATCATGTCTAAATGCCAAGTGTATATGTGGTGGCACCTTAGGAAAATTAGTGTATTTTGTATTTACTTTAATGCATATATACTACTATTATTCTCTAGGAAATTAGAGAGGCAAAGAAAAGAGAGAGAAAGGAGAGTACGGCAGAGAGAGAGAGAGAGAGAGAGAGAGAGAGAGAGGAAGAAGAAGAAGAGGAAGAAGAAGGAGAAGCTAGGACCCTCCAAACTCTTGGACACCCAATTCCTCTATCAATATCAACTAGGTAATTATTTTCTCTAGCCATTTTTGTGTGAATAATTTGGATTAGGAATCTCTAAACTCCTGATTCTGGACATCTAATATCACCTTCTCCATATGTAGTTAGGGTTTTAAGGTGTTAGAAGTTGATTACCTCAAAAAGATTAGGCAAAACACCACCAATTTCTGGAGACAGATTATTACCCTCTGAGAAATTCGTATTTTGAGAACCCTTCTGCTATGATTCAATTTTTGAAGTCTTCATAACTTTTAAAGTACGTTTAAAGACGAAGATTTTGATACCAAGAACATGCAAAACCGATCAACACAGAATTAGTTATGAATTTTTGAATACTGACTGTAATCTGTGTGTCCGAATTTGATTGTGTCTGTCTTCTTTTAAATTTATGGAAACTTTCACTACTTGCATGGCTATGGTTTTTTTTCAGGGATTAAAAATTTAAGTTGAAAACATTTTGGCGTTGGAATCAAATCATTTGGATAAATATACAATATTTGGTGAATTTTTAAAGTAGAGCTGTTTGACAGGGACACAAACTAAGATCAATCTGTTTTATTTTGTTTGCCGAGGAAACTCCTTTAGATTTATGAACATGATATTTTTACTGAGAATAATACTTTACGTTTCGCAACTTTGAGCACTAGTTTCAACATTTTTGAAGTTGAAATGAATTAGTTATGGTTTTTCTACTAAAACATGTTTGGCTGCCCTGTTTTCTGTAGAACAGCTTGTTCTTTTGAAATTTGGAGAATATTTGGTTGATAACTAATCTTCCAATTTTTACAGTAGATACACTTGGACGTTACGCAAGTTTGGGCGATGGTTTGAGTATTTTTGGACTTTTTATGAATAAGATATGATTTTTCAAATAAAGGGTGACAGATTTTAGTAAATGAGCAAAGTATTGTTTTTATTTCTTAAAATACCTTGCATGCATAGATTTTTGAGAGTTTTTGACAAAACTAAGTTTTTACCCAGAAATTTCATGTGATCTTAAGGTGGAATTGTGTTTACCATTTTACCAATAGAGGCTATTGAACCTTCGATCCATTGTGTTGCGTTTCTACACCAAAAATAGACTTTGTATAAAATCTTATTGATTTTAATAGACTTTGTATAAAATCTTATTGTTTTTTTTTTTGTAAAAATTACAGGATTGTAATTTTTGAATAATTAGGATACTTAAATTTTACACTTCGTACTTAGAGATTTAAAATGACTATTTTGCCCTTGAGATTCAATGTGTGCTAAAATGACCTTTTTAGTCATAAATGTTTTTAAACTGAGTTTAATACTTGAGTTCTGAATGAATTATGATTTTTGGATCAGATTTGATAAGATGAGAGATCTGAGTTCATAGCGCTTGGATAGATTGACCTTGGAACGTAAAATGACCATTTTACCCCTAGTAAAAGATTGGCTCTAAGCCATGACTTAGATGACTAGGATTGGACTATTTGGACTTAGTACATTAATTGTACTCATACTTGGACGTTTATGATATTCTCATTAGGTCTGTGTGATCGTTAGTGTGAAATACGTGAAGACTCGAGTAGAGATTAGCTGCGTCTTCAGGAACAAGGTGAAACATGCATATCTTGTTTACATGTGTTGTTTAAATATTTCATTGTTGAAATATTTTAGAAATGTTTTCTATAGAATCATGGATATTGATTAACTTGCTAAATGATTTGATGAAATGAATAATTTTCCTGTCGATACATCTGAACAAGTGTCCGTGCTTAAGGACTTTAAACAGACAAAGTGGATTTGGAGTTATAAGGTTGGGGGATATTAACCAGGTATCCTGATGGTTTGACGTCATTCCCTTTATACTTTAGAGGTCGCTCCTCTAGACTCTAGATTCTGGTTGAAACTTGTTCTTGAAAGATGTGTGAAATCGACGAGTATTATGAAATGTGATATTTTTAATATCATGATGGTTTTCTGCTTTATCCTGAAAAGTTGGATTTCATTCTGTGAATGAACTGATGACTGAGAATTATTGCTTTTAGCATAAGTCTATTGAAAGACTTGAATTTATTTTATTATGGATTTGAGATTTGATTATCTTTGAAAGAAAGCACATTTTACATGTTCAATACTAAAGAGTATGACAACACTTTTTTATAAGATATTAGTTGTATCCATGATTTAACATGTTTACTGGATATGTCATGTTTCATACGAGCTTTAGCTTATGGAGTTTTTCAAAAACCATACTTTTCAGGTTAGCAACATTAGATGGACTCGGCTTTGCTCTCAAGTCGAAATCTTTTTGTGATCAGTTCTCATGTGTATATAGTAGTACTGTTCTGATGTGAGTATAGAGCTATGAGGACTTGACTTGAAGACATTTGAATTTTGATAACCGCTTGTTCCGGTCAGGTTACGCTATGGTTACTTGCAGGTATTGTTAAGCAGTTATATTTATTTCCGCACGTAGAACTCTGGAATATGTTGGAATTATTGAAATTGTACTTCCGCAGCTTACTGAATTTCTTAAGGTAAACTATTTTGATGAGAGGATTTTATGAATTCCCTAAACTGATTTATTAAGATAGGCCTAGGGTGACCTAGACTCACTGGCCGGTCATTAGACCTTTAACCCACGGGTTTGGGTCGTGACATAAAGGGATAAGGTGGAATGTAGGGAATGGGGACTCGATTAAATTCTGGGAAGACGAGAGGGTGCTAGGACTGACTGGAGCAAAAATCAACTCCTTACCTTCTGAGCAGTGCGATTGGATAAAGGTGGCTGACTTTATTGATCAGAGTAATCAATCTTGGGATGTAGAAAAGTTGAGGAACTGTGTATCTGAAGAGGAAACTCGAGCCATTTTAAAGATTCCCATTAGCATTTCTAAGTGCCCAGACAAACTGATTTGGCACTTTAATAGCTCCGGCAAGTACTCCGTCAAGTCTGGGTATCACAAAGCTTTCAAAAAGATTCTCGACCTTGCTTCAAATCAGCCTTCTTCTTCCTACACTCTGTCTAAATCCATGTGGACGAGGCTTTGGGCTATCCCTACAGCCCCCAAAGTGCGCCATTTTATGTGGAAAGTGGTCCATAATTGGTTGGCAAGTAAAGAGAATTTATTTCGTCGCAAGTGCGCTCACTCCCCCTTTTGTCCCATTTGTGGTAGTGAGAATGAATCGATTGAACATTTGCTCTTTTGGTGTCCTTGGACTAGGGCTGTTTGGTTTGGGAGTGATATGGCATTTTGGGTTTTGGACAAACAAATAGTTGCAGCTAACAGATGGATGGAAGATTTGCTTTGTGGTGATCTCTCGAAGGAGGCAAGTGCAGAAGTGGTGGCTATCATTTTTCAATTATGTTGGGCTATTTGGAAATCAAGGAATGATTTTGTGTTTAATAGAAGAAAGCCTTGTCCCGAGGATGTGATTTTTAAGGCTAATGTGGCGAATCAAGATTATCTTCTGGCAATATTTTCAGATGACAGGGAGAGGGCCCCTAAACCTCCTCGGGTGGCCAAGTGGGTTCCTCCCCCCTCAACTGTTGTTAAACTGAACTGTGATGGAGCTTACCATTCCTACAGCAGCCAGCAAGGCTGCCTTTGGCGTCATTGCCAGAGATAGTGGTGGACATGCTCTTTGGTGGCGGGTTGGTAGAATTACGGGGTCTTCAGCTATTTCTATTGAGGCGTGGGCATTACGTATAACATGCATTGCGGCGCGAGAACTGAACCTATCAGAGGTAATCTTTGAATCAGATTGTAAAGCTCTAATTGATTGCATCAATGGCTTGTCTACTCATTGTCCGTGGGAGATTTATGCTATTGTGGAGGATATCAAAGGTTGGGTAGCAGCTACAAATTGGTCTTTTGTTTGGTGCTCTAGGAATTTAAACTTGGTGGCTCACTGGCTAGCATCCAACTGCCTTAGCAGGAAAGTTTTGTCTTTACCAGGTTGTATTCCGCCTGGACTTCATGATTTGCTTGTAAGGGATGTCCCTAGTTAGTTGGCAAAAAAAAAAAAAATCTGAGGTGACTTATTCCTCATGAGGTGAGGAGTAGGGCTTGAGGTCTTGAGGGATAAGCATTTAGAAGTTGAATAGATAGATACAATTATTTTAAAATTTTCAAAAAAGAGAGAAGTGATATAAATGCTATTTGCTCTGTAAAAGTTGTAAAAAATCCTCAAAACCAAGATGTGCGAGTGTTAAAGTTAGTGTGCACCAATTTTTCTAAAAATGCACGCCAAAATAGGTGCACTCTAACTTGACAGGTTGAGATAGGGTGCGAGTGTGGAGATTTATAGGCCATGTTGTTCGAAAAAGCATGGTCCTCACACGAAATGCGTAAAAAATGTGGAAAACACGCACCTTGTGGTAACGTCCCATTGACAAGGCACAAGCTCACGTAGGGCAGGGAAAGATTTTGAACCCCTCAAGAAGTTTTCAATAGCCTAGCCTGCTTCGAGGTGAGCCTCAATGTAGCCTTTGAAAACATTGCTAGATACGTGGAAAGACTTCATATCCTCCTAGCAACTTATCGCCATTTGCATGGTACGTGAGAATTTCCTCTGGATATGGTGAGGTTGTTAGATGGACTCCGCCCCAATGCCAAGCATTCGCAATGCGTAAATCCTCAAATTAGTAGAGCCGCTGGGCAGGCGTGGAGGAGTATTCATCGGATTATCTAACTAGGGGCCTTGAATATAGAAGCAGCTTAAGGGGGCCAACTCATACCAGTTGTTCGGACCTATTCATGGTCGACTCGGATTCATGAACGTGAGTACTTAGTCGTGACACGACCTGAAAATTCTTATGTTTCAATCTCGGAAAAATAACTGCAGAAGTGGGAAATCTCTTCCCCTATAACAATGCTAGTCCCCCTGGAGGGCCTACCGATATGTGTATAATTTAGAAAACTCAAGTGTCAATAGTAGAGCATCAGAAGCTTAAGTTTTCTTTCACTTTTGTTTTAGACCAAGAGAAGCTTAATTTGTCATTGAGGAAAGTCCACTTTCACCCCCTGTGGTTATCGCCATGTGCGGATACTCCCCTCATAGTTCCAAACTGACCACATAATCTACCTGTGGTTTTGAAAATGTGCGGATAGACCCCCTACCGTTATATTTTCCATCCATATTAACGGACACAACATTAAAAGACCGATATATCCTCATCATATATCTTGATTCTTCTTCTTTTTTAAATTTAACCACACCATCCCCTGTACCAAAAATTGAATCCAAACTGTTGATATTGTAAATTTTGATGAGTACTACATCTATGCCAAAATTCAAGTCAATCAAAAAATGAAACATTCATGGTCGAATCGATTTTGTTATGAAATTAAAATTTCAAATTTGAATTTACTAAAAATTAGATCACCGGGTTATTGATGCCTAATCGAGATGATTTTTTTTACAGGGATACTCTATTCTTTATTTAATACATTATGAACGACTCAGATTACATTCTAGAGACGTGTGAGATACACCTTCGTTAATATGGATGGAAAATATGACGGCAAAGGGTCTATCTGCATATTTTCAAAATCACATGTAGGTTATGTGGCCAGTTTTAAACCATGAGGGGGGTATCCGCACATGGCGATAACTACATGGGGTGAAAGTGGACTTTCCTCTTTGTCATTCGACTCAGAAATAATATGTATGTCTTGAAATGGAATGAAGACGAAAAGTGTGAGACCCCTTTTGTGAGAAACAGTTGGCACATCTTGGTTGTGTGTTTCGTTCTCTCGCCACCCTTTCACAACTCTGAGAATGTCTTCTCATCAGGGCTGGAAACCTCACCATCATTCAAAACACTCGTGACAAGTGAAAGCAAATCCATTCCATTGTTAGTCCCACGACTCCCACCCATTATGCCTCTCAACCTGTTTGCACAAGAAAATGAGTTAAAAGAGTTCAACGCCCATTACATAGGAACCACAGATGTGGCTTTGCAATCCTAGTTAGCAGCAATTTGCCTTTACTCAGGGAGTGTTTCCACTAACAAAAAAAACACTAAAAACTTAATGCATTTTACCATATCATTTTCACTAACAAAAAAGTTTTAGCATTTTACCATCTCGTTTCTACTAATAAAAAAGTTGTCAACAATTTTTTTTTTTGCTACAGGGACTCTACTCACAACCCATCAACAACTTACTAACTAGCTACCAGAAATAACTTGACATTTCTCAACAACTTATTCACTACCGGAAACACCTAATAACTTCTCAACCACAAATAAAAATCTACAAATTTTTCACTACCGAAAACACCCCTCAATGTTTTTCAAGAGAAGGATCCACATCTTTTCTATAAGCTTCTTTCATATTCTTCTTTTATCTAAATGCATGTCAACTGTAATGAACAAAAGAATACATGCTAAGTTGTCCTCTATTAAATACGGAACTTTGATTCTTCCCAGAATTCGTACTCTTTTAAAATGCATACGCGTGGTTAGAACAAAGGAAGTTATTAGTTTTAGTACCTAAGCCGTTAGCAACTGTTCCTATTGTGGCTTTTATTATGGACCATTTCGTTTTTTATTCTGCTAAAGGAGTCGCTTCTGCGGTTCAAACCAGAAACCATAAAGGGTATCATGTGATCAAGTTAAAAAGTCAGGGAGGCAATCCGCACAATGCCTTAAGCGCGAGGGGGTAAAGTGGACTTTGCCTATTTTCTTCCTTCAGTAAAAGATTACCCCTCTCGAGCTATTTTCAACTTTCTCCTTCCCCTGGATATGGAATCAGGGTGTTTCAGTATCTTAAAAAACAAAAACAAAAACAAAAATTTAAAAATTATGTGTTTATGTAAATAATTTTTCTATCAATATAGATTTTGTTTAATAGATTTCATTGATATTGAGAACTTTTAAAACGGTACAAAAAAATTAGAAATTATTTTTCACTCCTCTGCACAATGAAATCGTCCCGTAAAAAAACAAAGCTGAACGCCGACCGTACTCCGCCGGAAACCTCACTGGCGGCTGAACTAGTAGTCAACAACGACGACCTCCTCGCACAAATCCTCCTCCGTATCCCGGCGGCCGAAACCCTAATCCGATTCCAGTCCGTGTCCAAACACTGGCTCTCTCTCCTCTCCGACTCCCGATTCGCCTCCGCCCACACCCTCCTGAACCCTAACCCCCCGATCTCATCCCTTTATTTCTACCACCCCGATAATCTCGACTCCGTTTCCCTCAACGGCAGCCCTACCTTTCCCTCTCTCTCCTTCCTACGTCCTCTTACAGGTATATTCGTGATCTTCCACTCGTGCAGCGGTTTACTCTTGGTCGAGAACCATGGCTTTGCTGGCGATCACAATCAATTTGCTGAGGGCCGTATCCAAGCGCGATACATCGTTTGTAATCCGGCCACACAGAAATTCCGTCTATTTACTCAACCCGGTGGAGGTTATTACGCATCAGGTTGCTTGGCTTTCGATCCGTCGAAATCGCCTCACTACAAAGTTGTATTGCCTAGACCAGCCTTTACTCCCTCTTTGGAAATTGATATCTACTCCTCCGAGACTGCGTGTTGGAAGAAGATATTTCTACTGGAGAGATGTTATAGAAATGGTGCATTTTGGAATGGCGCTGCCTACTGGCTATGCGACCGCGATAATCTGTTGAGATTTGACGTTGAGACAGAGGAGATGGTTGGGATTCCTTACGCGGGAAGTGGTGGTAGAATTCTCCCTATAGACAAGACTAGGTATTTTGGAGAATGCGGCCGTGGTGGCCGTTTGCTTCTGATTCAGAGTCATTGGTTTAATTCTGTGGAATTTGAAATCGTTGAGATGGACAAGGACCAGTGCCGTTGGAACGGCAAGTTTCGAGTGGATCTCAGGCCCTTGCTATCTGCGTTCCCTGATATAGAAGGCAGTTTTGATTACTTTGTGGTGATGTGTGTCGTCGAGGGAGAGAAGGAAGATGACTTGGCGCTCCTCTTGGCTGTTCCGGACAACATAGTTTCGTATAATTTGCAGAAAAAGACTTGGAATGTGCTTTGGGAATCAAAACAACATTCGAAAGAGGAGGACTCTTGGGATCCTCTTGAAATCCTGCGCAATGGTCGTAATTGTGCTTTTCCGTTTGCTGAAAGCCTATCCCCTGTTTGAGAAATGTCCCAGGTGCTGTAGCACGTCTTCCTTTTGTTCAACTTTTCATTGAATCTTCAGCTTATTACATTAGTGTTGACACCTTGAACATTTTGGTTACAGACTGTGTTTTGTTGCACATCTTTCTTGTCATGATGCTATCGTCATCCACAGTTAGCATTGTATTGTTTCACTTTCAGAAAACACATAATGCTTCATCAAATTCCAATTAGTTACAATGTCGTCAGGTTCGCCATGACTCCATGACTGACCACCGAGGATGAGTGAGTAGGAAATATAAAGGAACAAAGAAAATAGACTTTTATTACAGAGTTAGTGAGAATCTCTCGAAAAACTCACCGAAGTTTCTCTTGCTCCTCATTCCTGCTGACAGTATGAAGCAACATGATAAAAGAAGAAGTGTCTATCTCGTTGATTTTCAAGGTGTTTCTCAGAAATAGAAGCATGCTAACCTCAAATTGAAATTAAAAGATGTGATCAGGTCGACACCAAACATGAAAGGGTAGAGAAATCTTACTACTAATCTAGCAAGAAACTTAATAGCATGGGGCAAGAAACTTACCCTTCCTATGTGTATGTGGGTGTGGTTGTTTATATTGATTGTAAGGGTTTGCAGGGTGAGGGCTGTTTATATCACTTGGTTGGGAGGGTGGGTGTAAGTGTTTGCAAGGTGGATCGGTGTATGTGTACTCAATGGTGGTTCTGTCTAGGCTCTCAGGTGTTTGGGATTTATCCCTTTGGCTGTAATTCCAACTTTTGGTTGGAACCTTTTTCCCTATCCCTAATAAAATGCTACTTTTGCCGATAAAAAAAGACTTGTTAGGTTGGGTTGGTGAGTTGGTGGTGTGTATGGTGTGGACTGTGGAGTAGTGCACATGTATTTCTGCTGCAATTTCCTTCTGTTTTTGCCAAATTTTCAATCCAAATTCAGTCTTGGATCAAACTTCGCCTGACTGCTGTTGTTGCTTCTACAGTTAATGAGGTGATTCTGTGCATGGGGTAGTGGCCTCACAACTAAGGTGCTGTTTGTGGGACTTTTGTTGTATTTTCTTTCTCTTTAGGTTGTCTACTTGCCAACCATTTGCTCTTTTTTTTCTTCCAGGGTCCGGGTTTGGCGGCTTCTTCTTCTTTTTTTCCAGGGAGTATATCTTTTCTGTGTAGATGAGAAAATGGGGGAAAAAGGGTTAATGTGGTGTTTCAATTCTACTCGTGTCATATATCTTTGTAGGGCAAGACTATTGTCGTTTCTCTCTTATCAATTGGTAGGACAATACTATTGGCATCTCTCTTATTCTGGGAGTGCCAAGTTCTGGAAACTATCCCTTCATGCAGACGACCAAGTTGATGGCATGTAACCATTAGATGTTATAATTTGAATTAATTTCAACCTCAAGACGTTAATTTTCTCTATTTCTTTTGTGCCACTCTCTTTTGAACTTTGTGGCTTGATGCTTCTTCATTTTAGGTTTGAGGTTGTGAAAGAAATTAAACCAACATGATGGAGTCTAATGGTATTCTAACTCCTACATCAGTGAAGGTTATGGCTAGCTGGGGCTGCCACAGAGGGTCCACCAAATTTATCTCCTTCTAATGTTTCCGTGTCTCTCTTATCAATTGGTACTTTGGTAGGGCGCGCAAGACTATTGTCGTTTGTTTTGCGTTTCTTTTCTATTTTCTATACGAATAGTTCCATCAATCGTGCCAAGGGAGTTTGGAACTTTTACTTTTAGGTTGTGATCTGATAGTTTTTGGAGGAGGTGTTAATTGGAATATACATAAGCACGCGTTGAAAAAGGTTTGTTGGGTTTTGAAGGAAGCCCAGAACCACTTTTGATGACAGAGTTCAATAATAGTGGGTGCAGATTGCTATCCTCTCATAATGCTTTATTTTTTCCCCATTTGACATTTATTTTTATGACCACTTTTTTCAATTCCTATTTCTTTTAACAAGTAGGCGATTGATTGTGATGATTCAATTTTGGTAAGTTATTTCAGATTTGGATTCGATGGTAGAGAAATACGTTAGCAGTTTATTCATTGAAACAATTGGTTAATGGTTGACCTGTATTTTTAGTTGTTTGCCAACTCAGAAGTTGAGCCCCTTTGGTTTGTACTCATGTAATCACAATGCAATGGGATTGTTTTTTTGTGCCATTTCTTGCGGCGTTGGATATTTGGAGTATGGATTGTTTAGTTTTCTTGTGCCATTTCTTGCCACAGTAGTTGTGGAGTTTGATTGCTATGAAGTTGGTGCATAATGGAGTGATTATTATTTTTTCAATGATTGACATGATATTCTTTTCAATTTGTTCAGCAAAAATTTAGTGATTCCAGTCTTTTGATATACTTTGCCATAAACGTTAGTACTATCTTAGAATCTTACATATTCACTGGACAAAAATTAAATGACGGGGTGTTTTTGTATTAGGTCAAAATTGGATTAGGATTATATTACGTTTGTGAGTGCCATCAGGCACGGGCATTTGTTATTGCGCATAATAAAGTCGTCGTCCTATTGTTGGGCAGGGGTTTATAATTGCACGTTAGTCCAGTATTTATGTGCGTGTGCTGATTATTTGAGTTGTGCATTCGGGCAAGGGCATGCACTAGGTAGTAGTAGGTTTCTCTCTCTAGATAAGACTAGGTATTTTGGAGAATGCGGCAGCGGTGGCCGTTTGATTCTGATTCAGAGTCATTTGCATTCTACTGTGAGATTCAAAATCTGCGAGATGGACAAGGATTGCTGCTGTTGGAATGTCAAGTTTTGTGTAACGACCCGGATTTTCGACCCAATTTTTTTTAATACAAATTTATATTGTTAAATTTCTAATTCAATAATTAATTAGATTGAATAATTAAAATACATTATTATGTGTATAATTGATATTATTTACACTCTTGTATAAGATATACTCCCTCCGTCCCTTTTTAAATGTCCTGCTTCGTAATTCCAACTTATTAAAAAGACATCATTATTATATCTTTCACATCAACTTTTTCCTCCACTTTCCCTACTTACCCATCATCATTACACTTTTACTTACTAACTTTTCAAAATGGAATCTACTTTTAGGGACAAAATAGACAATTCACCAACTTTTACCCACTAACTTTACAAAATGGACACTTATTAAGGGACAGCCCAAAATAGAATACTGGACTGTAATAAAGGGACGGAGGGAGTATATTTATACTTTAGATATACAGGGA
Organism: Rhododendron griersonianum; assembly: GCA_018127125.1. NCBI lineage: Eukaryota > Viridiplantae > Streptophyta > Magnoliopsida > Ericales > Ericaceae > Rhododendron > Rhododendron griersonianum. The sequence goes on from CM030798.1 coordinate 29,811,679, forward strand.
TTCATATTCATCTCTTATCATTTCTATTTAAACCCTAACTAGAACTCTATTCAAACTAACTCTCCACTTCCCTCCCACACTCTACCACCTCTATCCTTATCCTCCAAACTTATCCTCCCACACTCCCACCATCTCCAAACTTGCACTTCCTCTCTCTATCACTCCTCTATACATAAACGCGTCCACATACATTCTCATCCTATACATACACGCGTCCACATACATTAGAATTAAAGAAAATCCCACCAAATGTGGCACTTGTTCCCTACCCCTCTTATCATTATCAGTATCCCTCTCCTCCACTCTCTTTCCCCATTCCACCACTTCCGCACTTATCCTCTCACTATCTTATTCTCTCTCATTATACATACCCACATAAATCTGAAAATTGAACACCGGTATATTATTTCACTCCCAGTCATACTGTTGAGTCTAGAAAAGAGAGAGCGAGAGAAAAAGGTTGAACTCTTTCGATGGAGTTTTAGAGAGATAGAAAAATGGGTTTCTACATAACACCCCTCCGTACATCACATTCAGGTTCCCAATCAACCACTACATCACCAAGCATCCACAAACCACCTTCCAATCATTTCGAGTCAGCCCAGAGGTCCCCCGTCGCCGTCGTCTTCTCCGATGGTCCGAAACCGTCTGGAACTATTATCCGCTTGTTTCGGCCGGATCCGAGGTAGAATAATCGCTTCCTTACTCTCCTCTAAGTATATTAAATATTTACGTATTATTCTTTTTACGTATCAAAGTAAAAGAAAATGATTCCGACATTGCACGACCGAAATCAATATTCTCCTGTTTTGCATGTTTAAAAGTGATAGTTAAGTTCTAAAAAATTATAATAATGGATGTTTAAATGATAATACTGTACTTAAGAGAATTATATATAATAGTACATATACTTATTAAAACTATTACTAGCCTAAGGAAAAACTAGTAGTATACAGGAAACAAGTTTTATTTATTTGTGAAACAGATAATAACAAAATGTGCTCCAGTATAATTATAAAGTAAGAATACTTATTATGTAAGATAGTTTTACTTATATGGTAAAAGTATAAATTTATTTACCTACTGTAAGTTAGGGAAAAAGTGAATAAAATTACTTAGTATCTTTTCTTTAGGCTAAGTCAGTAATAATAGAATTTGGAGAAATAACAGATTACAAAAATACTCTAGAGTTACGAAACTGTTAAATAGATATAAGATAATTTTATAATAAATAATATTAAACCTAAGGGTTAGGAAAATGCTAATGGAAATCCTCAAAGTTAATAAGATTATATTCTTGTTCGATAAAATTCAAATATTCAAAAAGGCTTTGGCCCAATCCAAATCCTTTTTGTGTTTAATTAATTGCACCTATCAATTGTTATACTGTTGTCTTATTGAAATGTATCGTGTTTAAGCTGTTGTTGATTGTATCATGTTGTACGTGCTAGAATGGACTTAGGTTCACGGGGTGGTTACGAGTAGTGAATCATGTAGACGATGATAAGTAAATAGAAAATGGTAAAGTGTTGAAAGTGTGAGTACTGTGTGGATTGTGAATTGAGCCATGGCGATGGCAAGGGTAACCCATGGGGCCCTGTGTTGAAAAGGGTTACCTGCGGGGCCTGGTGATGAGATATGTTGTGACGCTAACGTATGATACGTCATGGGAAGTTTTCCTTTGAGGAAGGGAATGGGTCCCATGAGACGGTTATAGTTAGTGAGACGTTAATGTATGATACGTCATGGAAAGTTTCTCTTTGAGGAAGAGAATGGGTCCCATGAGACGGTTATAGTTAGCGTGGAGTAGTGGATGTCCGACCCTAATGTACGATACGTCATGGGATGACTCGATTCTCCTGTTATGGTCTTAAGTGAGAACATGCTCAGTACATAACTTAGATGCGTTCACCTAGGACCTTGGTACAGGATAAGCAAGAGGAAGGGTGGACCCATGAGACGGTTGTAGTTAGTGGAGGAAAGGATCTCGTGGAGATGATCCTTAGATTTCATGTAAGATGATGGATAGTAAAGAAAAAGACGATGTGCTATTATTCTGTACCTCTCGTGTATTATCGATTGTGAAATTATTGTTATTATTGAATGCTAATTGTAGAGTAAGGGGTTGGTAGGATTGAGATTATCTACTGGGTTAATTATCACTCACGGATACGTTTGTATCCTGGTAAATCGGTTGCTTCGGCGATCAATTTGTCAGAGGGTGCAGGGTTCAATGGTGGAGCTGTTTGACACAAGAGGAATACCAAGGGCGGAGACCGAGTATGCTTGGGATCTATATCAAGACTAGAGTCGCTCTGAAGAGGTTTAAATAAATGTTAGATTGTTCGTATTTTTCTTAAATGTAAATTTTGTATAACAGCAAATAGGGGCCTAATAGTTTGTAAAATTCAGTGTATTTTAGGGTTAATGTTTCCGAAAGTCCGTGGAAAATTGGGGCGTTACATTTTGTGTCGACCTCAAGACCTTTATATCTCAAATCCCTGAGATACAAAGTAAAAAGCGGTATAAATTCACGGTGATGTGTGCTGTCGAGGGAGAGAAAGAAAATGACTTTGCGCTCATCTTGGCTATTCCGGGTAAAATTGTATCATATAATATGCAGAAAAGGACTTGGGATGTACTTCGCGACGATTTGAAAAATGTGCCCTCTTGTGCTAGTGTTTCTCCGCTTGTTGAAAGCCTAACGTCTATTTGAGAAATGTCGCAAATGTTGGAGCACATGTTATTTAACTTCCTTTTGTTGATCTTTGCAATGACTCTTTAGTTTCTTGCCGTTATAAGTCTTGATTTTTACCTTGCAAATTGAGTTTTTGTTTCATATCTTTGCTATCTTCATCTACATTGGCAGGGACGGAGCAGTTTGTTATAATTACAATTTACAGCTTTTATCCTACATAACTACTATATATGCTCTGATATGGTAAAATCTATCCCGTATCGCTTATCTAAGCCACAAAAGCTTGATTATTAAATTCTAGAGGTTATCTACCTATTGCCCATTGGTATTAGGTTGGAACTTGGAAACTAGCTTGTGCAATGTCGTTTATAAGCTCATTACGAAGATTCTTGCTGATAGACTCCGAATTAGTATCATGCCCTCAGTAATTTCGGAAAATCAAAGTGCCTTCCTTGGTACGTGGCAAGCAAATTACTGATAGGAAATTGATATTCGCACTCCCTTTTTTGATGCAGACGCTCCACTTTCAACGTGAAGTTACTGATAATGTGTTAGTATCTCATGAGATTTACCCATGTGGTAGGCAAAAATGTGACAAGCATCTGCAGCCAGCTCAATTTACCCATGTTATCAATATCTGGAGCAAGGAATCCTGCCTTCCTCTTCTGCACTTTTCTTGTTTGATCAGATGAACTAATACATTTTCGAATACCTATACGTTTCTGAACCTCGATCTTTTTCCAAACAGGCGATTTATTCATTCCAGAATGAGCAGTTTATACATTACAAATTGCAAAGGAGTTTTGGTTAACATTATCAGAGGGTCAAATGTACAAGGCGGAAAACATGATAAAAGCAATGTCGAAAAACACAAATTTTGAATGGATGTGAGCTGACTCATTGCAAAATACACCTCAAACATTGGCCTCAATGTCTAATAGACACTCAAATTTTGTTGAACTTTAATTAGACACCTAAACTATTGAGGTGTTATTCAAAATCCGTCAATTTGGTGACGAATTTTGCGGAGGTGGACTGTTGTCTTCGTTATAGGAGCAATCGGACGATGACATGGCCTAATTTGGGGGAAAATTCATCAATGCAAAAACAAGCAAAGAGTAAACCATACCCAATGAAAAGTAGTTAAAGACAAACCACACCGAATTCAAGTGGGTTCAAGGGCTAAAAAGAAAATTAAAAAAATATATTAAAGGTTAGGACCGCATTTGTTATCTCCAACCCTCTGATCTTTAATATCAAGCACCATATTAGAACAATCCTTATTTACTTATTAGACTCTTTTCTTTGAATGAGGAAAACCTTGGCAACCAAAGTTTTGTAAGACTCCTAAACATCAATAGGATGAGCAAAAGATTCCTTGGATGGAGCTTTTTTTAACCCAATCAGTCAAGCACTCCTCCACACCCATTGGATTACCCAGGTCAAAATTAAAACCCAGATTTGAAGCCCTCCAAATATGTTTACAGAAATTAAGGACTTTTGGAAATAAAATTCTCGAACAATCTTCTCTGCTTCACTGCATCTCTAAGGCAGCGTGTGTGTCGACATCCATACCCCTTCTTTTAAGGTTCATACTACCGGAGTGGTTCTATGGACCAATGTAACTTCCAAATAAACATGGCTAGTTTGGGGGGATATTCAACGACCATAACCTTATCCAAAAACCCTTCATTTTCCATCCTTTGATTAAAAAGACTTCGGTTGCTATTTTTAAGGGCCAAAAAATAAGCTGATTTTACTGTAAAAGATCCATCCTTAGTCAGCTCCCTCGTATCAATAGCTAAACTGGGTGGGTCTTGAATTACTAATGCGTCAATTCTTGGCTAATGTAACCAAGAATTGGCACCAAAACGAATATGGCCTACTTTGCTACCCTTGCATAACTGTGGGGGTTCGATTTATCGGGATCTTGACTGTGGTGTCTGGCTAGGGTCCTTCCTCCGCTGCTCCGCTCATCCGTCGCCTGACCTGCAACAAGTCACTAGGGCTTTGGATGCCCAGTGACCCTCCGACGATCAAGTTAGATCTCAGGGAAGGTGTTTAGGTCTAGGGTTAGGATAGTATTGCGTACCTCTTTCAGGTGTGTATCACTTTGTAGTTATAGACCTAGGTTTACTTGGTCTCCAAGCTAGCGCGTTGAGAGTACGCTCGGGTAACCGTCTCGGGTGACGTCACATATGACGAGGGGGACGAGGTGGTTACGGAGCACATGGGACAGATCTCAATGATTATGCCAGCTGCATGAGGAGCATGATCTTCATAGGTCTCACTCACAATAACCGCTTCTCCTGGAAGCTTCTGGGAGTACTGGAGCACTGCAGATATCCGATGCTCCGAAGCCATTCATAACCGAGGTCCGGGCAACGACCGAGGTTCCGCCCAAAGAGATCTAGTAGGAAGACCTCGACCCGGACCCTAGCCGCTGGTTTAGGGTTTGTAGCCCGGTTACCGAGCTGATAACCGAGGGCCCTACAATAACATTAACCAACTCTATGCGTGTGTGTTTTTCTTTATGTCAACATGCCAGCTTCTTTATGTCAAAGTAGAAGTCATTATTTTACACCACCAGTTAAAAATAGAAAAAAAAGAAGAAGAAGACCTCTTTTACCCAAAGGCAGAGAAAAGGCAGTCATCCCCACTGGCTGGATAATGGTGAAAGCGTGAGTGTGTTGGAAACCTTTCAAAAGAAAGCAACCAAAACCTTGGCTTTTGACCGTGTTGTTCTGTGTCAAAAATAAATTTATAAAACCGAGAATTAACTATTACTCCGTAGAATAGTGTCAAGACCGAGTTTCGTTCCGACGGAGATAGTATGGCTGAGTTACGACAAATTCGATTAATTTTTAGATTAAATCGGGCAAATGAAGTTTGGTTGTTTGAATTTGGAGAGTTTATTAAACTAAGAGAATAAATTAAATGGAAAGTTTGTAACGATTGGAGAGAAAATATCTAGGGTTTGGAATCCACTCCGACCGCGTAACAACAATATGCATAGGTTAGGTTTATTTATTCGAATCAAAAGGGATTATCGCTAGGACTTGCAAATCCTAACAATAATCGTCAAGAAAATAATCGGGTTATTAAAAGGCATAGACTATCCCATAGCACGGGCCGTCTCTCAGTAGCACGGTTTGGCCACCTAACATACGACACGATCCGTCTTACGAGCATAATCTATCTCAGAACTCCAACCACAATCAATGAAAACCATTGCAAGACTAGGTATTTGAAATCCGGAATACAAATACTCAATAGATAAGAAAAAGTAAAATCAATCCGGTCAATTGAAACGGAAAGGGTTCTTAGTCTCACATCGATTCGAATAACAAAACCAAAACCCTACACAAAAATATAGTTACTTGATACGGAGTTTCATCCTCCCCTAGACAAGGGGTTTAGCTGGCCATGGAGAAAGAAGATCCGCTTGAAGTTGAAGAACGAATGAAGAACATGGAGAAAATCTCCTTCAACGTTGTATTCTTGGCTCTCCCCAATAGCTGCTAGAAAAGAACGTCCTCTAAAGAATGAACTAAAGCCTCCCTTTATAGTCTCGGCCCAAAAAATAAGACTTAAAAACGTAACAAAATAATTCCTCGTCTGCTGCCCGCTGGTCCGGACCAGCAATTCCTTTGTTTGGATCAGAAAAACAGATTGTCCAGATCGTGATCCAGCCTTGGTCGTCCGGACCAGATTTCAGCTTTCACCTTTTCGCTTCTCTTCTCACCGCGGATACCTCCGGAACATCATTAACTCTTGATTCTTACTCCAAATCATTCTCGAATGCTCCGTAAGCCCTGAAACATCACAAACCAATTAAATCTCGTTAAATAACACTAGATAGGACCGACAAAGCCTAAGTTAATGGAAATAAATGGGTGCTTTTCAGCACCTATCAGCTTTAACAAAAACCTTAACCCTTAGCCCTTGTTTACTTCCCTTCGAAATAGTCAGTCATATTTAGCACCTAGCCAGGCAAGAAGGTCACCATTTTCAAGAATTTTTATTTGAAACCCTTGCCAAATTATCCAGTTAAACAATCATAGGATTATCCATCACTTGGGAAACTCTTTGTTATGAAAACCAAGATAGAATCAGTTGCCCAAGAATTTCCATTAGAAAGAATAGATTGCCCGTGCTAGTTAATCTTTAGCATCCCTAAAGCCTATATTGAAATGCAGCATTTTCAAAACCTTTATGTTACACATAAAGGGAAACATGTCCAAGTTAGTCCAATGACCCTACTAGATCATGAATTTTTTAGACAGATAGTCTTCACTTCTCCTGATCGAACAGATTGACCAAGTTACTCGAAAATTGGCACTGAGATGCCAAATTCTAGTAAGAAGTAAAATGCCAGAATGGATACCTGTTTATTCAAACAAAAATGCCTTGAATCATTTCCTTCGTACGCCAACCAACTCCAACAAGATGCAAAAGAGATATTCACAACTACTCAAGCATGAACAAAAGAAGATATTATTTGCGCAAGTGCGGAAATAAAAGCAAAAAACATGGGATGCTTAAGAAATAAATCTCCACTCTAGCGATGCACACTACTTGACATGACTTTTAGGCTAAACTTGTTCATCAAATTTCATGTATATACATGTGACATAGATTCAACATATAACCAAATTCGACGGGATACATGACTCTTGCTATTATTAACGCGATTGAGCATAATTAAAGTATCTAGCATGCGAAAATACTATTAACGGGAAGATTGCAAGTAAAACTTTATTTATTTATTTTTTGAAAATTTTGAAATTTCTCATTTTGAAATATATTTTTTAAGAAAAATTCAAAACAAAAAGAAATAAATAGCACAAAGCTAACCCCTCCCCCCAACTTAAAGCAATGCTATGCCATCTGCTTCGTTTGTCGATAAATATATCAAACGATCACCCCAAGCGTAGGGTTTAATACGTTAGTTGAAGAATAATAATCCGGAAGACCGAGATCGTACCCAAGGGAATATTTAATACGGCTTGGATGGATTTGTAGAAGTAAGCAGGGGTTTTCGGCTTTTAGACAGCCAACTTTGTTTTACTTTATGCAATGGAAATTAAAATGCTAAATTAAACGGAGAATTAACTAGGATAAAAAATAGGCTAGGTCTAGGAGATTCTAACACCTATGACTCAAGTTAAATTACTCCTCTCATCTATTACTCGGTTCGAGATACACAATTAAGGTTCTCAACCCGGAAGATAAAATGGTTCGTCTACCAAGCAAGCTCTAGAATTCATTTAGCAAACGCTTCGAGCGACAGAACTCTAAGCATCATGTGTGGCAAGTAGGCAACGCTCTTGCCTACACATGATCAAGGAAGTTAACACCTTAGTAATTTGACAAACAAATCCGAACAAAACATCAATTTTCGAACCAAAGATTCAAACTTTATGATGAGAAAAGTAATATTAACTCAAGCCATGAGGTGCTAGTCACCCCATGACCAAGCCCTAAAAGACTACTCACTTATATCTAGAGAGATAAAAGCAAACAAAAATCTAGCTAACATATTGAAATAACAATACTTGAAATAAACTAGAGATTATGATAGATCGGAAGAGTAGCTACAACTTTTATGAAGGCTAAATTAGCAAAAACAAATTACTTAAAGTAGAAAATGCAAGTTTAAGAGCTGAAAAATGAAGAACACTAAGAACATTCAAAAAGTAATTCAAAATTTAGTATAGATCTAGAAAATGCAATATAAAATCTATTTGTACATTGTGACATCACGCCCTTTTATATCGCCCAAGATTTGCGCACGAAATATTCCCAAGATGCTCTCAAAATCCTCCCCCGAAGTCCCTCAGTACCGATACAAGGCCTGATATGGTACCGGTACCAAGCCTGTTAAGGCTGTCGTGAAGGCCGGTCGGTACCGATAGGAGAAAAGGGACGGTACCGATACCGAGGTTGCTTCGAGGCTTCTTCTGATCGCTTCGGTACCGATAGAAAATACTCCATGGTACCGATCCTGAGCATCTTTAGGAGCAGCCCTGCCTCTTCGATCCTTGGCTTGCCTTTTCGAGCCGTCAGGTCTCCTTCGGGTCTTTCCGGCTTAAGCTTTGGGGCTCGATTGCACTCAAGTGCCATCCACGGTGCTAGTGACGACTTATTTGCAAGATGTACCTGTCATGACTTGAAAATACCCTTACGCGCAAAAGTAGATAAAAACAACTAAATTAAAGATGAAATTAAACTAAACTAGAGACCTAGTGCACCCTATTTGGCAATATCGGGTGCTTATCACCCTTATAGCATGAAGAACAAGATTGAAGAGAAGAAGAGCGAGCGAATGTACCTCCAAGGGGAATGTCAACCCCTAAATACCTTGACCAAGTTGGAGGATTTGATGCCAATGTCTTGCTCCGGCCAAATTTGATGCTTCCAAGGTTCACTCGTTCGGTACTTCCAATTCGGAACCATAGCTAGTTACACAGGGTCATGACCAAGGCTTTATCAGACTAACAACCGCGACGCTTAGCCGTACCCATACAAGGAAACACGTCGAGCTACTGTATAACTCGATATTAACCTTTTGAGCCACGTAGTTAGACTAATGGCTAGCAGATCTGTTGGCGCAGGTCATTACAGTTGGTATCATAACACAAACCTAGTCTACATGGCATGGGCCACCTATAGTGTGTGGTATGAGCATAATAATGTGCCGTACAGAGCTAAGTGACACACCATGACCACCACGGGAATGTTACTGGGCCTTATAAGGTGGAAAGATTGGAAGGGCCCAAGTCCCACATCCGTGGTGATTAGCACCTAAGATTGTAAGATCGTGGTGCTAAAGATCTCTCGCTTGAGGCGTTCTTGTGCTATTATCGTCTTTTTGTTGTTCTGTTGCTCGTAAGGTATTTTGTTTTGTGTTTCAGGCGAAACGCCCTTAAAAGGCGTGTTTTGATTGCTAAGCCGTCCCCCAAGTGAGTTCAAGCGATCGTGCCCGATGGAACCCGCGCCAAAGTGACTAAAGAGTGAAGGCGTGAGGCGTCGGGTGAACTTAGTGGCCGTCGGGTGCCAAGTCAAGGAGGCTGGCCTGGATTGCCAGAGGAAGCCATCCCGTATCGATACGGCGTAATCGCGTATTCGTACTATGTGATCTCGTGGGAGATCAGAGGATCCCGTATCGATACGGTTCTGGAAAGTATCGATACGGGATTGCTACGTGGGAAAATGACATTTTTGAGGATAGCTATGCGGTATCGATACTTTGCTTATATAGTATCGAAACGGGTAGCTCCCGATCAGATATTTGTTGCCTTTTTGGCTTTCCACTAGTGGAATGTTTGCCTTTTTAGGCATCTTTTTGGATATTTTGAGAGAAAAAAACTCATTTTGTATAAATAGGGGGAGTCTTCTCTCTCATAGCTAGCACAAATTAATTTTAAGTCTTTTAAGTTTTGAGAACTCCATTGTTATCTTCTCCAAGCTTTTCTCTTTTTCAATTTCTTCAAGAACACTAGTAAGTATTTGGTTTTGTTTAATTTGTCAAGTATTAATGTTGTAGCTCTTGTCTAGATCCTTCTATAAATCAAGTTAATTTTCGATTCCATCGGTTAATTATGTTTTCCAAACTTGCCAAGCTTTCTAGTCTTTTCATGTCGCGTGAGTAGTCGTTTAGGCTTGGCCGTGGACCGAATATCGTCTCGTGACTTATGTTTTTCTTGCTTTCTCAACTCTTGACTCGAAGTTTGGTATGGAAAATGAGAAGGGTTCGCCTTTATGTAACAAAACTAGTCGATGTTAATCTCCGGTGATCATATGCTCGCTCATATGGTTCCGTGAGCGATGTCTCGGCTTGTATTTGCCAAAAGAACAAAAAGAGCTCACTTGTTTTCCATACTTCACTTCTAGTCTTTAAATGGTTTCAAAGCTAAATCTTCCGGTTGATAGCCTAAGCCGTGCGAATCAACCGAGTTTTCGTTGAGAATGGTTCGAAGGTCTACGTTGCGGGCAATAGTAGTTTCATTGCCATGCCGCTTGTCTAATCTAGTTAAAACAAAGTTTCTAGTAGTTTTCATCACTTTCCAAAGCAAACCGATAGTTGGCCGTCTGAACGCCCGGAACACTTGCATCTACAAATCCTAACAAGCTATCGAGATTCTCTCTGTGGGAACGATTCCGGATTTCCGGTATCTATGCTGACAACGATTTAGCCCTACGCTCGGGGTAATTCAACCTCATTCGAAGGCGAGGTTGTGGACGAAGCACGTGGGCAAGGAAAAATTGAATGTAATATACTAAGAGAACGCATTATGTTACGATATAATTCAAGATTCATTTTTTGAACAGCGTGGTTAGACTAATTGTTAGCAGAGCTGGCGCAGGCGGTTACGAAAATGAATATGTACTTTTCTCATGTTATTGACAGAATCTCTAATAAACAATCACAGAAACTTGGAAATAGGAAATCTTTCCCCCCTTACTAGAGAAATTTTTCAGTGCCGGGTGGGCACGGTGCCAGGTGGTGCCGAGCACGATCTCGGCCGTCCAAACTTGTTTTGGACGGCTCAGATTTGATTGGGTAATTTTTAAATGTAAAATTACCAAAACGTCCCTCCAAGACCGAACAGATCTGGGCCGTCCAAAACACGTTCGGGCGGCCAAGATCTGCTCGGCACCACGTGACACCGTGCCCGCTCGGCACTGAAGTGTTTCTCCCCTTACTAACCTTCCTAGAGAGCCTATCGGTACATATATACATAATTCAGAGAGCATGAGAAGCTTTAAAGTTTTTAAAAGTAGACATAAGCGAACGTACTAGGGTTTGATTGATTGGTATATCTCGAGCTTTTTTTCTCACTTCCTACTTCCCCAGTAATCACCCCTCTACATCGAAGGGCACCATGACAATGAAAACATCCCGAGAAGAAACAAAGCCGATCGCCGACGGTACTCTGCCGCAAATCTCACCGGCGGCTGACCTAATAGCCAACAACTTCGACGTCCTCACACAAATCCTTCTCCGTCTACCGGCCAAATCCCTGATCCAATTCAAGTCCGTGTCCAAGCACTGGTTCTCTCTCCTCTCCGACTCCCAATTCGCCTCCGCCCACTCCCGCATAAATCCTAAACCCTTGATCTCGTCCTTTTATTTCTACTACAAAGAAAGACTCGAATCAGTTTCCCTCAACGGCAGCCCTACCCTTCCCTCTCACTCCTTCCTACGTCACCTCACAGGCGATTACACAATTCTACAGTCGTGCAACGGTTTATTGTTGATCGAGAACGCACAAGTTGTTGATGATTGTGTCGAAGCGCAATACATCGTTTGTAACCCGATCACGCAGAAATTCCATGTACTAGCTCGCCCCGGTGGAGATTGTGTCGAATCATGTTGCTTAGCTTTCGATCCATCCAAATCGCCTCACTACAAAGTTGTATTTTTTGTTCGGCGAATTGGAGTCTCTTCTGTCTCTTTGGAGATGGATATGTACTCATCGGAGACTGCGTGTTGGAAGAATATATCTCCAATGGACAATAGTAGAAAAATTTTGAATGGTGCGTTTTGGAATGGAGCTATCTATTGGCTATGTGACCGATATAATCTGTTGAGGTTTGACGTCGAGACAGAGAAGATGATGAAGATTCCGTACATGCCAAGTAGTAGTAGTGGTAGAATTCTCTGTCCATACAACACTAGGTATTTTGGAGAATGCGGTTGGAGTGGCCGTTTGCTTCTGATTCAGAGTCACTCGCATTTTGGCACGAGATTAAAAATCTGGGAGATGGACAAGGACTACTGCCGTTGGAATGTCAAGTTTCATGTCGATCTCAAGACCTTGATATCTGAATTCCCTGAAATGGGAAGTAAAACGCGGTGTAAATTTACATTGATGGGTGTTGTCCAGGGAGAGAAGGAAGATGACTTTGTGCTCATCTTGGCTATCCCGGGTAAAATTATTTCATTTAATCTGCAGAAAAAGACTTGGGATGTACTTGGCGTTTACGATTTCAGAAATGTGCCCCGTTATGCTAGTGTTTTTGCGTTTGTTGAAAGCCTAACCCCTCTTTGAGAAATGTCCCAAGTGCTGCAGCACATGTTTTTTAACTTCCTTTTGTTGATCTTTGCAATGATTCTTCAGTTTCTTGCAATTACAAGTCTTGATACCTTCAACGATTATGTTACAGATTGTGTTTTCGTTTTACATATTTACTATCTTCATCTGCATTGGCAGGAACAAGGCGGTTTGTTATAATTACAGTAGTTATGGTAGAAAACTATGGTAAACTTTAGAGGTGGCAAACGGGCGGGTCCGGGCGGGTTGAAACGGGTCGTGGGTCAAATATGGGCGGGTCGAATATGGGTCAAAAAGTAAACGGGTTGAAACGGGTCGGGTCAAATATGGGTCAAGTCAAACCCAAACCCGCCCGACCCGACCCATTTTCCTCCCCTCTTTTTTTTTTTTTGGTTTTGGTTTTGTTTTTTGTTTTCCTTTTTCCCCCTTCCCCCCGCGGGTGATTTGTCTCAATAAGGGAATTCAGAAAAGTAAAATTTTATGATTAAAACTCAATTTTTTGTATTTGTTTTGTTTTGCGACAAACTTTTTATTCATATTAGTTCGTCTCAACGAGAGAATCGAAAAAGTAATTTTTTTTTTACTTTTACCCTAATATTTTTTGTAATATTCAAGATAAATCCCAACAATCGGTTTTTTGGGCTTTATCTTGGATGTTTTCAAAAATATTTGGGTAAAAGTCAAAATTTTTTACTCCGTACTTTTCTGATTGGAGCGAATCAAAAATCGTAAAATACTTGTCGCTCATAGGAGCTCAAGGGATTGGAGAGAGAGAGAGAGAGAGAGAGAGAGAATTTGCGTGGATGAATTTTAGAGGTGGCAAATGGAAAAGTAAAATTTTTTGTCCTTTACCTATATATTTTTTAAAAAAAATCACTTTAAAAAAAAAAGTCAAAAAAAATTGGTGTACTTATCTCACTGGAATGGAGAGATTCTTAGAGAGAGAGAGAGAGAGAATTTGGTGTACTTATATCACTGGGACATTTTTCTAGCAAAAAAACGGGAGTTCATAAAGGAGGGAGAGAGAGAGAGAGAGAGGAGTTGAAATGAAGGAGTAGGATTGAATTTGATCTGGTTGTCTATCTCTCTCTCTCTACACTTGGGTTTATTTACTCTCTCTTCTAATCTCGACTCTCTCTTCTAATCTCGACGCCAAATGTGTACCAGAGAAAGACGGGGGGAGAGTGTGGGCTGAGAGAGAAAGAGGTGTTGGGCCATTTTTAATTCTGACCCATATTTAACCCACTCTCAACCCATCTAAACCCATATAAATATGGGTTGATATGGGTTCAACCCATATCAACCCATTACATAATATGGGCGGATTGGGTTGGGTTATAAGTGGGCGGATTTGGGCGGGTTAAGAAATATAGGTTTGGATTGCCACCTCTAGTAAACTTTATTCCGCATTGCTTATATACGTTCGTGGGGCTTTTTTCATGCCTACTCATGAGTCTCAAGTACAAAACTTTATGATAGTGAAGGATGAAGAGATCAACATAAATTGATTAAGCTGACTTGTGATAGCAACAATACATTGGTTAGTTTTGCATATTCTTTGGGTCGGAATGAAATTGATTTTCTTCGCTCGAATACAAATTTAGCTTTGCATTTTGACATATTTGCTTCTCTCGATTGAATGTTTTAAAGTGAGCAACGAAACTTCAAAAGGCAATGTTTATATTCTTTTTTTGTTCACATCTAATGTCAAAAGTATCAATCTCTGTATCAGAGTTGATCCAACAATCATACTGCAGCTACGCAACTGTTGATCGAACTGTCCTAGTAGTATTAACGTTTGTGCAAATTGGTAGAAATTTTTTGTCGAATTATGGCACTCCTACAGTTTAGATCTTACTAGATCTTACAGAGTAAGATCTAAACTACAGAAAGTGGAAGTTGTTGGCCCAGCAGTAACTAAACTGGGTGGGTCTTGAATCGCTCATGCATCAATTCTTGGCTACAGTGGCCAAAAATTGACACGAAAACGAATAAGAATAGAACTAACCAACTGGGAGAGTCTTGATTATTAGATCATGTGTCAATTCTTGGCTACTTTGGCTGGTTTAGTTTAGTACTTGGTTTGTAGACTTAGAGAATTGATACGGTCCAGGAAAACTTCCCCGTAAAACCATCCCAGAAACTTGAGAGTGAATTCCATGTGAACTCGGTCGTGTAATTTTACACTCCCAGACTTCAAATCGGTGTTGGAGATAAGGGGACCCATAGACCAGCACAAGGTATCATTGGAGGTTGAAGAAGTCATCTTTAATCCAGAGGAGCCAGGAGGATTAGATGTTTAGACTGGTGGACAATGTTGAAGCAAAAAAAATTGGTCCATGAAGCATCTTCTTGGAATGCCTATCCTCCGTGATGATTGGCAAAAATTCAGGATGATTTTCCATATCGTTTCTATTTCAATCAACGGATTAATGTTCCTCGCCTTCTTGATTGCTGGGAAGAAGTTCTGAATGCAAGAATTCAGATTGTTCTTTTGTTAGAGTTTGAGTGAAAGTTTAGCCGAACTCATTTATTTTTTCCCTGTTTTCCCTGTTTAGATAGTATATCAAAAACTAAACACTGGTGGAGAAGAACCCTTTTTCTTCACTTTTTCTCTAGTCCCAAAAGGACTTCGATCGATTTTGGATTGTTTTAATGAAAGTGTAAGCTCAGTCTTTGATTTGTTAAATGACTAGGGTGTCACTCCCTAATCATCACATGAGAGGATCACGTGAGAGTAACAACTGACACATCTGGGTTGTGTGTTTTGTCCTTTCGCCACCCTTCCACAACTTCGAGAATGCTTTCATCGGGGCTAGAAACCTCACCATCACACCACTCGTAACAAGCGAAAGCAAATCCATTTGATTGCTCCTCTCAACTTGTTTGCACAAGAAAATAAGTTGAGTACAGAGTTCAATGCCCATTACATAGGATACACAAATGTGACTTTGCAATCTTAGTTGCAGCAATTTGCCTTTAGTCAATCTTTTTCAAGAGAAAGATCACATCTTTTTTTCTTTTTGTCGAAATGCATGTCAATTGGAATGAATGAAAGAATACTAAGTTGTCCTCTATTAAATCTGGAACTATAATTCTTCCCAAAATTTGTACTCTTTTAAAAAGCGTACGCTTGGTTAGAACTAAGGAAGTTGTTAGCTTAGTAGGGAAACCGTTTCCCAAAATTATGGACGATTTCTTTTTTTATTTTTATTTTGTTAACGGAGTCATTTGTGCAATTTAATCTAGAAACCATATGGGGATCATGTGGTCAAAGTTAAAAAGTTAGGGAGGCAATCCTCACGAAACCGAAAGCGGGAGGGGGTAAAGTGTACTTTGCATATGTTCTTTCTTCTATAAAAAGTTAGGGTGAGACTATTTGCAGCCCCGTATTTTCTCCCTTAGCCCATTAAAAATTTTCAATTACCGAAATATGTTTCGACAGTTAGTTACCGAAATTAAAATACATTTTCGACAGTTAGTTTCTGAAATTGAGATACATTTTCAGCATCCAATTACCGAAATATATGTTTTTTTGTGCATTTCCGACATGTAGTTACCGAAATATAATCTTATTTTCAACAGCTATTTACCGAAATGTATGTTCGACAGTTGTTTACTGAAGATTGAACATATTTTCGACATATAATTACCGAAATATAATTTTCGAAAATTTTTAACGGGCTATAGGATAAAATATGAAGCTGTGAATAGTCGCCCCCAAAAGTTAACCCTCTCGAGCCTTTATCCACTTTCTCCTTCCCCGTAATCACTCCTCTGCACCAAAGGGCACCATGACAATGACAAAATCCCGTAATAAACCAAGGTCGACAGCCGACGGTACTCCGCCTGAAACCTCACCGGCGGCTGAACTAATAGCCAACAACGTCGACCTCCTCACACAAATCCTTCTCCGTATTCCGGCCAAATCCCTAATCCGATTCGAGTCCGTGTCCAAACACTGGCTCTATCTCATCTCCGACTCCCGATTCGCCTCCACCCACTCCCGCCTAAACCCTAAACCCTTGATATCATCCTTGTATTTCTACTATAAGAAAAAACTTGAATCAATTTCCCTCAACGGCAGCCCTACCTCTCCCTCTCTTTCCTTCCTACGTCCTCTTACAAGTGATTTCACGGTTCTACACTCGTGCAACGGTTTGCTGTTGATCAAGTACGAACAAATTGTCAACAATCGTGTCGAAGCACGGTACGCCGTTTGTAACCCGACCACGCAGAAATTCCACGTCGTTTGTAGATTTAGAAGAGGTTCTTACCACTCATGTTGGTTGGCTTTTGATCCATTGAAATCGACTCACTACAAAGTTGTGCTCTATTCCTCCTCTTCGATAATGGATATCTATTCATCGGAGGCTGCGTGTTGGAAGAGAATATTTGTAACAAACGGACAGATGCACTTCAGAAATGATGAGCCTTATGGCAATGGTGCATTTTGGAATGGAGCAATCTATTGGCTGTGTGACAGCTATTATCTGTTGAGATTTGACGTTGAGACAGAGAAGATGATGAAGATTCCGTACACGCAAAGTAGTAGTAGAATTGATCTCCCTCTACACAACACTAGGTATTTTGGAGAATGCGGCCTTGGTGGCCGTTTGCTTCTGATTCAGAGTCATTCACGTTCTAGGGTGACATTCAAAATCTGCAAGATGGACAGGGACTGCTGCCAGTGGAATGGCAAGTTTCATGTCGATCTCAAGACCTTGATATCTGAATTTCCTGAGATGGCAAGCAGAAAGCTGTATAAGTTTACTGTGATGTGTGCTGTCGAGGGGGACAAGCAAAATGACTTCGCACTCATCTTGGCTATTCCGGGTAAAATTATTTCATATAACCTCCAGAAAAAGACTTGGAATGTACTTGGCGTTCGCGATTCCAGAGAAGTGCCTGGTTATACTCGTGTTTTTCCGTTTGTTGAAAGCCTGTTCCCTCTTTGAGAAATGTCCCAAGTGCTGGAGCACATGTTCTTAACTTCCTTTTGTTGATCTTTAATTGCAATGACTCTTCAGTTTCTTACAGTTAGACTTTGATACCATCAACGATTTCGTTACCAGATTGCGTTTTCGTTTTATGTCTTTGCGATCTTCATCCACAGGATGAAGAGATCAACATAAATTGATTAAGTTGACATGTGATGGCAACAATTCATCGGTTATTTTTCCATATTCTTTGGGTCGAAATGAAATTGATTTTCTTTACTCGAATACAAATTTAGTTTTGCTCGTTTTTTTGATATATTTGCTTCTCACAATTTGAATGTTAGAAAGTGAGCAAGGAAACTTCAAAAGGTGATGTTTATATTCTTTTTTTTGGCACATGTTAGAAGAATTTGCCTCAGCACAACCCCACGCAATTTGTCGTCAACAGTATCAAATCTCAATTATTTTGTACATTTGGAATTCTGTAATCTATAATAGGGCTTCTTCTTTTTTTTTTAATTGGTGATGAAGGACCACTCCACAGGAGAGCCACTAATTGGACCCACCTGTGTAAACGTCTGGACAACCCAAAGCAACCACCGCCCTGATCTGCCAGGTAAATCGTGGTACCAATCCTGGAGAGGAGTTGAACCCTGCCCACTTCTAGGCAAGGCTCTTCCCCTTCCGCTCAGGCAAGCCCACGAGTGGTCTGATAGGGCTCTTAGACTATGATAGGGCTCTTTCGACAGCTGATGGCAATACTAGACAAGATACACAGGTAAACAAAGGGGCATACCCCTAACTACATCACAAAAAATAGACCCA
This sequence comes from Rhododendron griersonianum, assembly GCA_018127125.1. Classification (NCBI taxonomy): domain Eukaryota; kingdom Viridiplantae; phylum Streptophyta; class Magnoliopsida; order Ericales; family Ericaceae; genus Rhododendron; species Rhododendron griersonianum. Next base: position 29,830,203 of record CM030798.1, read on the forward strand.
AACTACAACAAAAAAAGAAAAAAAAACACAGAACCTGTGATGTACAAACAACTCCAAGCAAAATTTTCCCAGAAATGTTCCAGGCTTTACAAAGGTCTCGATTAACACTTTGTGTTAACTACTCCTACATCGTGTTTGTTTGGTTGTTGGCCTCTGATGCTACTATCAATATACAGAGCAAGAACTAAACTAGAGGAAGTGAATAAGAACTGATACAAAAGTAAGGCCGGCCGGCCTACCTTTACATAACAGTAACTAAATTGAGTTGGTCTTGAATTGAATTGTTGATACGTCAAGTCATGGAGAGGAGTCGAACCTAGGCCTGCCCACTTCTAGGCATGGCTCTTCCCCTTCCACTGGGGCAAGACCACGAGTGGTATGCAGTTAAACAAAGGGGCATACCCCTGACTACATCACAAAAAATAGACCCAAATTACACCCAAAAAAAAAAAAAAACAGAACCTGGGATATACAACACTTTTTGTGTTAACTACTTCGTGTTTGTTTGGTTGTTGGCCTCTGATGCTGCTATCAATACACATAACAGTAACTAAATTGAGTTGGTCTTGAATTGTTGATGCGTCAATTCTTGGCTAAAGTGGCAAAAAAAAATTGACTCCCAAACGAATAACACAACCAATTAAATGATGTGTTAAATATTCTTGACTACTTTAGTCTGGTTTGATTTAGTTCTTGGTTTATAGACTTGTTCTTCTGTTCCTTTATATGTTGACGCAATGAACTTTTCGCATCGAGGGCGAACGCCCGCCTCCCCTGCATGATTTACTAGATGATCTGTATGATTATCGTCTCGCCCTTCCGCAATGCACCCCAACTAAGTCTTCCGACACTCACCTCGATCCTCTATTCTTCTACCCTTCCGCCATGCATGCACCCTCTGTATTGTTTGATTTTCCGCTAGGTTCTTGGCAATTCTCTTTTGTTCACATGGTATCAGAGCTATAAGATCTAGGCCTTGTGGAACTTTCGCTCTCGACGGGCGGCCTATATTTCATTGCCGTCTGCCGGGCACTCGTAGTAATATGTAACCGGCTCGTGCACTCGGATTTCATCTCAAATCTCTACTGTCATGGCTTCTCTCTCTCATGGCTGTTTTTTTTTTTGCTTGCTCTCATGACCGTTTCTCTTTCCTGGCTTCTCCTGGTTTCTCGTGGCTTGGCGTGGCTGCTCCTGGTTTCTTTTTGGCTTGGTTGTTCTTGGTTTCTCGTGGCTTTTTCAAACTCAAGTTGGTTTACCAACTTGAGTTTGAGGGGGGATGTTAACATAATATTGAGAAAATATTATGTTACCATGTTTCGTAGGTTTTATTATTCATGTTTCCTAGTTTGGTTGATTTCTTTATAATGCATGTTTCCTGTTTGGTTTATATTTCTTAGTGACCAAGAACATTATAGCCTATATAAAGGCATGCTAGGGTTATGTTTCATACACAAGCAATAATACATCATTTCTCTTTTCTTCACAGCGGAGAACCTCTTCTACATAATATTCATAAGGCTTCAACAAATTCCAATTAGTTGCATTTTCATCAGATTGGCTGCGGATCCATGACTGGCTACTGAGGGTGAGTGAGAAGAAGAGAGAAGGAAAAAGGAGAATCTGTCGAAAACAAAGTTTTTCTCTTGCTTCTCATTTTTGCTTAACATTATGAAGCAACATGGTACGACAAGAAGTGTCTAGCTCGTTGATTTCTTAAGGAGTTTTGGAAAATTTCCATGGTAATGGCCCCCAACATGTCCCTTGGGTGAAATTTTTTCATCTAACTCATCGCCATTTGTATAGTGACAACGATTCCTATGGATATTGTGAGTGGGTTATATGGACTCTTGCCCGTTAGATGCGCTCTTCCAATGGAAGGAAGACGAAAGGTGTGAGATCCCTTTTGTGAGTAATAGCTGCCACATCTGGATTGTGTATTTCGTTATTTTGCCACCCTTCCACAACTTCGAGAATGCCTTCATCGGGGCTAGAAACCTCACCATCACGCCAGTCGTAACAAGTGAATGCAAATCCATTCGATTGTTCCTCTCAACCTATTTGCACTAGAAAATAAATTGAGTAGAGTTAAATGCCCATTATAGAGGAAACACAGATGTGGCTTTGCAATCATAGTTAGCAGCAATTTGCCTTTAGTCAATGTTTTTCGGATAAAAAAAAAATGTTTTTCATGAGAAAGATCACATCTTTTCTTCTTTTATCTAAGGGTTTTGTTAATGTGTGCCCCTAAGGAACATAATAATGTTCATTTACTACTTTTGTAGAAAGAAGTGAAAGTAGTTGGAATATTGGATGAAACTAAAACTTGTGCGTGGAGACCAAAATACCCCTTAATTTTTCCCTCCGCTCAATTCCATTTTCGCTTTTTTTTTTTTGACCTCTCAACTTCTATTGTCTTTTGGCATCCATGGGTTACCCAAACTATAATCCTTTTTTCCTACCGAACAGCCTATATTAAGCCACACTTCACAATATAATCTCCACTCTTGAGCATTACCCAAAAAAAGACCTTTGGACGTAGTCCAGTTGGTCATGTAGCTCTCTTTGAGAGTGAGAGGTCGCGGGTTCGATTCCTATGGATAGGAGGCCCTTGTGGTAGTGATACTAACTTTAAAAGCCCCCCCCCCCCCCCCCAAACCCCCGCTGAAAAAAAATAAAAAAGAGCATTACCCAAAAAAAAACTTAAAAAAAAAAAACTTAACACAATGAGAGCTAACACAGTGATACTCCACCCCATCTTTCGAAAGTAAATTTTTTTTTTTTAAAAGGGCAAAACGCAAGTAATTTTAGTTTGTTTCTAAAATTTCGGTATACTTTATTTCCAACCTTTAGCCTTCCCATCTTTCTTTTCTTGCTCCTTTCACCAAAGTGCATGGTTTGATGATCGAAAGTACTTCTGGGGAGATGAAAGGGCTAGAAAAAAGGAGAGGAAGATAAGAGGGTATTTTGTTCTAATCATTTTTTGCTAATAAAGTATAGGCTGTCGTATTAACTTCCTTCGATATTTTCCAGACAAGAGGGTTTAATTGACCTCATTTAATGAACATTATCATGTGCCTTGAGGGCACATATTAACAAAACCCTTTATCTAAATGCATGTCAATTGGAATGAACGAAAGAATACTAAGTTGCCCTTTACCAAAGCTGGAACAATAATTCTTCCCAAAATTTGTACTCGATCTTTAAAAAGCATACGCTTGGTTAGAACTAAGGAAGTTGTTGGTTTATTAAGGAAACCGTTTGCGACTGCTGGTATTATGGACCATTTCTTTCTTTCTTTTTAACGGAGTCATTTGTGCGGTTTAATCGAAAGAAACTTATGGGGATCGTATGGTCAGGTAAAAAAGTTAGGAAGGCGATCCCCATGACACTTAAAGCGCGAGGGGGTAAAGTGTACTTTGCCTATTTTATTTCTTCTATAAAAACTTACCCTCTCGAGGTTTTTTATCCACTTCCTCCTTCCCCATAATAATCACTCCTCTGCTCCAAAGGGCACCATGACGACGACGACATCCCGTAAAAAAGCAAAGCCGATCGCGGACGGTACTCCGCCCGGAATCTCGCCGGCGGCTGAGCTAATAGCCAACAACATCGACCTCCTCACACAAATCCTTCTCCATATCCCGGCCAAATCCCTAATCCGATTCAAGTCCGTGTCCAAACACTGGCTCTCTCTCATCTCCGACTCCCGATTCGCCTCCACCCACTCCCGCCTAAACCCTAACCCCTTGATATCATCCTTGTTTTTCTACCATAAGAAAAAACTCGGATCAGTTTCCCTCAACGGCAGCTCTACCTCTCCCTCCCTTTCCTTCCTACGTCCTCTTACAAGTGATTTCACGATTCTACACTCGTGCAACGGTTTGCTGTTTATCATGTACGAACAAATTGTCAACAATTGTGTCGTAGTGCAATACGCCGTTTGTAACCCCACCACGCAGAAATTCCACGTCGTAGGAATAGCGAGTAGAGGTTCTTACCACTCATGTTGGTTGGCTTTCGATCCATTGAAATCGCCTCACTACAAAGTTGTGCTCTATTGCTCCTCTTCGGTAATGGTTATCTATTCATCGGAGACTGAGTGTTGCAAGAGGATATTTCTACCAAACGGAGAGATGGACGTCGGGTGTTATGGGCCTTATGGCAATGGTGCATTTTGGAATGGAGCAATCTATTGGCTACGTGACCGCTATAATATGTTGAGATTTGACGTTGAGACAGAGAAGATGATGAAGATTCCGTACACAAAAAGTAGTAGTAGAATTCTCGCTCTACACAAGACTAGGTATTTTGGAGAATGCGGCCTTGGTGGCCGTTTGCTTCTGATTCAGAGTCATTCGCATTCTATGGTGAGATTCAAAATCTGCGAGATGGACGAGGACGGCTGCCAGTGGAATGTCAAGTTTCTTGTCGATCTCAAGACCTTGATATCCGAATTCCCTGAGATGGAAAGCAAAAAGGTGTATAAGTTTACAGTGATGTGTGCTGTCGAGGGAGAGAAGCAAAATGACTTTGCACTCGTCTTGGCTATTCCGGGTAAAATTATTTCATATAACCTGCAGAAAAAGACTTGGGATGTACTTGGCGTACGCGATTTCAAAAATGTGCCCCGTAATGCCATTGTTTTCCCGTTTGTTGAAAGCCTAACCCCTCTTTGAGAAATGTCCCTAGTGCTCGAGCACATGTTCTTTTAACTTCCTTTTTTGTTAATTGTCTTTGCAATGACTCTTCAGTTTCTTACAGTTAGGCTTTGATACCATCAACGATTTCATTACAGATTGTGTTTTCGTTTTATATCTTTGCGATCTTGCATAGAACTATACTAGAGAAAGTGGATAAGAATTGATACAGAAGTAAGGCCGGCCTACCTTTACATAACAGTTACAGTACTAAATTTTGCTGTTCTTGAATAGTTGATGCGTGACTGCGTCAATTCTTGGCTAAAATGGCGAAAAATTGGCACTGAAACGAATGAGGCCTACCTTTCAAATAAAACTAACCAACTGGGAGAGACTTGATTAGATGATGTGTTAATTCTTGACTACTTTAGTCTGGTTTGATTTAGTTCTTGGTTGGGTTGTAGGCTTATTCTTCTGTTCCTTTATATGTTGACGCGACGCAATGCACTTTTCTCCTTGAGGGCAAATGCCCGCTTCCCCTGCATGATTTACTAGATCATTGGTATGATTATCGTCTTCTGACACTCGCCGCGCCTCCTCATCCTCCTCTATTCTTCTACCCCGCCACCCCTAAGTTGTGTACTAATTATCCAATTTCTTGCTTCCCCGCTGCTGTTTGATTTTCAGAACTCAGTTTGGCAGAGGACCTCTTCTACATAATATTCACGAGGCTTCATCAAATTCCAATTAGTTGCATTTCATCAGAATGGCTTTGGATCGATCCATGACTGACTACTGAGGGTGAGTGAGAAGAAGAGAGAAGGAAAAAGGGCAAAGACTAGTATTATTGGTGAGAATCTGTCGAAAAAGCTACTAACAAAGTTTTTCTCTTGCTTCTAATTTCTGCTTATCATTATGAAGGAGTTTGGGAAAATTTCCAAGGGAATGGCCCCCAGCATGTCCCTTGGGTGAATTTTTTTCTTAAAATTCTCATATATGTAAGAGGAAAATTCCCTAAATTTCTAAATTCTCAAGTATTTTTAAGCCGCGTGTATAAAATGAATGATGGCTACATATAATTATGCAATCTCTTCTCTGAACTGAAAAATTTGTCCACATATACAAGGCGTGGCTTTTGGAGCGTATGGCAAAAAATTTGAACCCTTCCAGACCTTTTTAATAGCCTAGCCCTGCCCCCGCCCCTGCCTCTCAAGGTTAGCCTTCGAAAACACTACAAGGCATGTCCCGTAATAAAATATCAAAGCCGAACACCGACCGTACTCCGCCGGAAACCTCACCGGCGGCTGAGCTAATAGCCGACAACGTCAACCTCCTCACACAAATCCTTCTCCATGTTCCGGCCAAATCCCTGATCTGATTCAAGTCCATCTCCAAGCATTGGCTCTCTCTCATCTCCGACTCCCAATTCGCCCCCACCCACTCCCGCCTAAACCCTAAACCCCTGATCTCGTCCCTTTATTTCTACCACAATGATAATCTCAACTCCGTTTCCCTCAACGGCAGCCCTGCCTTTCCCTCTCTCTGGTTCCTGTGCCGACCTGAATTTGTGATTCTACACTCGCAGCAGCTTTGGACTACATTATTGAGAACGGCCCATATTTCTGTGGGGGCAAACATATTGTGATTAAAAAGTGGCATCCTGGAATGCATCTTACTAAAGGCGCCTTCTCTAGTGTTCCGATATGGGTTAAACTCTACAATATTCCCCTTGAATCGTGGACTGAAGATGGTTTGAGTTATATTGCTAGTTATATCGGTAACCCCCTATACCTAGACGAGTTCACACAAGATCATAGCCGGTTGACGTTTGCTCGTGTCTGTATTGAAGTGGATGCGGTAAAGGAGATTCCCAAGTCCTTTGTTGTCAACTTGGGTTACAGTGAGCCATATGAAATTAGAGTAGAGGTTCCTTGGAAACCTCAAGCTTGCCACTTTTGCAAAATTTTTGGCCATACTACTAATGCTTGTGGAGTCAAGCCCCAAGCTCCTTCTTCTCAAGTGTGGAAAGTTAAAGAGACGGTAGGACAGGAAGTCTCGGTCATTAAAGAGCGAATTGCCAATGAGCCAGTAGGACAAGTAGTCCCAGTTGTTCAAAAGCGAGCTGCTAAGGAGAGAGTAGATGGAGATAAAAATGAATGGGTTGAGGTGAAGAGGAAGAAAGCCAAAAGAACTCCTTTGGCCATCTCTTCTTCATTATGTGGTTCTTCTACAGCAAACGAAGTTGGGAATCTAGAGAGATGTGAGGATTCGGGTGCCTCTGCCGTGGTAAAAGTAACAAACAAAGATGATGCAGGGACTGTGCCTCAGTCGACTGTGCTTTATCCTGTATCTTGCGACACTACTCCGGTTGTCCAAGTTCAGGGTAGCAATCAACAAGAGCTTCCCCCCGTGGCTCTCCGTCGATCAACACGTTTTCGAGAGCCTCCAAGGATCCCTTTGGAAGGCGATTTCATTGGACCTCATCCGAGCTTGAATAAGGTGGAGGGTGAAACAAGAAAGAAGCATCGGGAGAAAATTAAGATGTTAGCGGCTTCAAGGAGTTAGGCTTGCTTGTCATTTGTGTTGCTTTCTTGTTGTGCTTTGAGCGTTTTTGGATATCTGCTTTGTGTTATTTAGGTTTTTGTTTTCTCTTTTCCTCCTAGGGTATGCCTCTTGTAGGCTGTATATTCGGTTAGCCTTTTTTCTATTTCAAGCTAAGTTACCCAAAAAAAAAGAACAATCGATTTGCTGACGATCGTTCCGTCAAAGCGCGATACATCGTTTGTAATCCGACCACAAAGAAATATTCTGTACTTTCTCATTCCGGTGGAGGTTATTACGCATCAGGTTGCTTGGGAGTGCAATTTTATTCACCCTCCTTAAAAGAGGGCAGGGGCGGAGCCATTAAGAGTCAAGGGGAGGCAGGTGACCCCCCTGCCTCCCAAATTTTTTTAGGGATTGGTATAATTTTCACCCCATTTTTACTCATTTGACCCCCCTTTAAAATTCATTTTTGCCCCAATCCACATATAAGGGTTTTGTACTTAGGAAAAAGAGGAGTCAAAATAGAATTTCCATCCACAAAAATCCCCAAAACGTGAATAGAGTTTCATTCGGTTCTTGATCTCTAAAGGAAAAAAATTAGGTTTCTCCGTTTCTGGAGACTGGAGAGATCTCTACATCCACGGTAGAAAGAGTATTTTACGCTATGAAGATTGTAAAGAGTAGGCTTCGAAATCGTATGTGTGATCAATGGATGCATTATAGTTTGGTTGTGTATGTAGAGAAAGATATCTTTGAAACCATTACAAACGAGGCTATCTGCATCGTTTCCAAAGTATGAAAAATCGTCGAGGTCAATTGTGAATCGAAGCTGTATTTTATTATTAATATATATCTACTTTTTGATTAACTTGTTAATTTGATTGTTTCTTTCAATTAGCAACTAGAAAAAGTGAATCGTACATAGTTCAAATTTTCGACCCCACTTATTAAAAATCCTGGTTCCGCCCCTGAAAGAGGGTGAACATTACCCTCTCTCTTATTGGTTGAAATGATGTGGACCCCACCACAAAGTGATGTCATGCTTACCATACAATACACTTTTTGATAAACATGACATCACTTTGTGGTGGGGTCCAAATCATTTCAACCAATAAGAATGAGGGTAATGTTCACCCTCTTAAGTGGAGGATGAACAAAACTCAACTCGGTTGCTTGGCTTTCGATCCATCCAAATCGCCTCACTACAAAGTTGTATTGCCTAGACCAATAAGACCAGCCTCCACTCCTCCTTTGGAAATTGATATCTTCTCATCGGAGACTGCGTGTTGGAAGAAGATATTCCTACAGGAGAGATGTTATATGGATGGTGCGTTTTGGATGGTGCGTTTTTGAATGGAGCTGTCTACAGGAGAGATGTTATATTATTTTTACGTATTCGTTTTGGGGACTGAAGAAACAATATGGTACTGAGGCAGTAAAAGTCAAGCGGAACTTTAATGGAACACACACTTAAAAAAAAATATTGTAGCTCTTTTCTAGTTCCACTCTTTCTCTCCCCAGTAACCACTCCTCTACAGTCTACACAAACCATGACCAGGAAATCAACCCGTAAAAGATCAAAGCGGATCGCCGACCGTACTCTGCCGGAAGCCTCACCGGCGGCTGCAGTAATAGCCAACAACGTCGACCTCCTCACACTAATCCTTCTCCGTATTCCGCCCAAATCCCTAATCCGATTCAAGTCAGTTTCCAAACCCTGGCTCTCTCTCCTCTCCGACTCCCAATTCGCCTCCTCCCACTTTCGCCTAAACCCTAACCCCCCGATCTCTTCCCTCTATTTCCACTATGAACCGGGTATTGATCTCGGGTCCGTTTCCCTCAACGGCAGCCCTACCTTCCCCCCCCCCCCCCCTTCGTACGTCGACGTCTTACAGGTGATTTCACGATTCTACACTCGTGCAACGGTTTACTGTTGATCAAGAACTCTCAAATTGTTGGCCTTCTTGTCAAAGAGCGATACATCGTTTGTAATCCGACCACACAGAAATTCCGTCTACTTACTCAACCCGGTAGACGTTTCTATGCATTAGGTTGCTTGGCTTTCGATCCATCGAAATCGCCTCACTACAAAGTTGTATTGTATGGCCTTTCTCCCTCTTTGGATATCTATTCATCGGAAACTGCGTGTTGGAAGAAGATATTTCTAGTGACCAGATGTTATGGAGATGGTGCGTTTTGGAATGGAGCAATCTATTGGCTATGTGACCGCAATAATCATCATATTCTGCTGAGATTTGACGTTGAGACGGAGAAGATGGTTGAGATTCGGTACACCCAAAGTGGTAGTGGGATTCTCCATCCAGACACGACTAGGTATTTTGGAGAATGCGGCCGTGGTGCCCGTTTAGTTCTGATTCAGAGTCATCCGCGTACTCTGGCATTCAAAATCCACGAGATGGACAAGGACTACTGCCGTTGGAATTTCAAGCTTCACGTCAGTCTCTGGCCGTTGACATCTGCCTTCCGGTCCTTCCCTGAGATAGAAAGCAGAAATGATGTGTTTACGGTGATGTGTGTTGTCGAGGGAGAGAAGGAAGATGACCTTGCGCTCATCTTGGCTGTTCCGGGCAAAGTTATTTCATATAATCTGCAGACAAAGACTTGGAACGTGCTTCGCGATTTGGCGTCAGGTGAATTCATAAAGGTTGCGTATACTTGTGCTTTTCCGTTCAGGGAAAGCCTATTCCCTGTTTGAGAAATGTCCTTAAGTGCCGGGACGCATATGTTGTTTTTGTTGAACTTTGTGGTTAGTGTTGAACTTTATGGCGTCAGGTAAATACGTATGTTCTGATAATCCATTCTCAAGAAAGACTGTGGAATTGGCACTTCCACAAAACACAGACATCATCTTAAGTCCTTAATCAATTCTAATTATTTGAGTCTCAACTAAAACTGTATCACCCTGTTTGGATTGAGGATTTGGCCCCGGATTTGCCAAGCCCCCAGACTTGTTCTCCCCCCTCTTCCTCTTCCCCGGTGTTTGACTGTGCAAAATGGAAGGGGGATTTGAGCTCCTAGCCGGATTCCATCTCCGGCTCTTCCCGTATTAGTTAACGACAGGGGCCTGTCGCTAGTGAATCCGGGTGGCCTTTTGACTGTTTTGCCCTTGACTTCTCACTCTCCTCTCGCCCTCCCTGTTCAGAATTTGAGTTTTTCGGTGGTGAAAGGTTAGGGAATTTGGGGATTTGGGTGTATACAGGTGGGGAGGAAATTGGGGATTTGGTTGCAGGTGATGAAGAAGATATACAGACATGGACATACATCTGAAACGGCGCCGTTTGCTTTAAAAAGAAATCATTGCCATCAATTTGCAATCCTATAGAGCAGAATCGTGATTATGAGAGCCTTAGAGACAAAATTTGATTATGTCTCTTTAGAATAATATGATCAGAATAAGAAAATTTTCACAGCCCCGGGTCCGTTTTTTCCAACCACCCTAAATAATTTTTTATATTAAAGGATTTTATATTATAAAGTTCGGTTTTATTTTTATTTTTGAAAAAATCGTAATAAATACTACTAAGATTTCAACATTTAAAGATAAAATGAATTTATTTTACCCAAAATTAATGATAAATATGTATATATTCTAATATATATGAAATTAACATTTATTATCCATAAAATTAATAAACTGAGGGCAATTATGTCATTTGATATCTTATTCCATCATATCCACCTTCCAAATCCCCCTTCTCAAATAACCATCCAAACACCTTATTACAAATCCACCATTCTTAAGAGGTGGGGCCACCCTTCTTAACATATCACCCCTCATTACATATCCACCTTCAAATCCTCCCTCATTACAAATCTACCTAAAACAAATCCTCCATCCAAACGGGCCGTATAATCCCAAAGGTCGATGAAGATGATTAAGTTGAAACTTCATAGCCATAATCCAATTTTTATGTTCTGCATATTCTTTGGAGTCCAATGAAATTGTACAGATCCGTCTCTGTAATATTCGGTGCCGTTTAGAAACCCGTAATCCATGATAGGTGCTCTTTGTCTAGGTCTTTCTGCAGCTGATGGCAAGGTTTATTAAACACATTGTAGTCTCCACCACTTCAATTAACTACTCCATATTTGTTTGACTGTTGGCTATGCTACCATCATTCTACAGAGCAAGAACTAAACTAGAGAAAGTGGGGAAGGATTGGGAAGTAATATCACTCCTAGACTTCCTAATATAAGACCCAATCCCAAGAAGACTAAAAGAAAATCATGTATTGGTCTAGATAAATCCATTAGATGTGATGAAGCAGGTATGCAACTCAGTGAAAGTGCCCTCTTTCTAGGTAGGCGAGTAGAAAGATAGCTAATAGCGCGCTGAGCTTGATCAAGTGTCAAGGTCGGGAGAACAGACTTCAAACAAGGGCATATGCTAGACTCTATGAAGCACGGATACTCTATTTTGGCCTCCGTATCACGTACCGTACGCGTATCGGATACGGATACGCTCGGATACGCTCCGGATACGTATCCGATACGTTTTTTAAAGTATCCGGATTTCAAATTTGTTTTTTGGTGTTCCGATACGTTTTGGATACGCTCGGATACGTTTCGGATACGCTGGGATACGTTTGGGATACGTTCGGGGGTAAATTTGTTATTACTTAAAACATCTGGGTTTGGACTGTAATTAGGGCTATATAAACCCAATTTCTCGTCTCAGTAGAGAAAAGGCAGAACGAGAATATCAGAGCAGAAACGAAAAGGGGAAGACGGCGATCCATCTATGTGTCTCTCATCTCTCGATCTGACTGTGAGCTCTCCTATTTCTCTCGTCTCTCTCTTCTTTCTTTTCTCTCTTTTTTCTCTCTCTCGCGTCTGTCTTCTCTCTCTCTCGTCTGTCTTCTCTCTCTCGCGTCTGTCTTCTCTCTCTCTCTTCTCTCGTCTGGCTCTTCTCTCTCCTCTCATCTTGCTGTATAGCATATATATATATAGAGTCCGGTTCCGTTGAGGGATCCCGGATGCTGACGTGGCGCGGGACTGTGCTGTGAGCCGTTGGATTTCAATCCAACGGCCAGGACAAGAGAGGGCAATTACTTCTCGTCTAATTACACTTTACCCCCTACAGCCTCACACTTCCCCCCTTTCTCATTTCATTTCACGGAGAGAGAGAGAGAGAGAGAGAGAGGCGACGCGGAGGAGAAGACGAACGAAGATCGAACGAAGAGGAGAACGAGGACGAGAAGAAGATCGAAGATCCACCGAGGTATCTCTGTCTCTCTCTCCCTCGACTCTGTCTCTCTCGAAAACCAAAAAATCTGGATCGGAATAAATTTCTCAAAACTTAGGTTTTTTTTTTTTTAGGACGAAGTCGAAGACGAGAAGAAGAACGAACAAGAACGAAGACGAGAAGAAGATTGAAGCCAGCATCCAAGGTATCTCTCTCGAAAAAACAAAAATCTGGTTAGGGCTTTTTTTGCATTTGAAATCGGCGGAAAATTAGGATTCTTATGCCCATACGGCTCGCCTGATAGAGGAAGTGGGTTTTGCCAGTAACTGTAGTCCATCCTGGAAACAGCATTCTTTGGTTTCACCTCTCTTATGGTTAAACGGGATTCTTGAGAACAAAAATTCTCTTGTTTGGCTTGTCTTCACGACTCATTATGGAGATGGTTTTAACTTTATTGTTTTTGCGAAGGAACTTTTGTATCTTTTTTCTTCTCCAGATTTTATGTATTTATTCACGGGAATTTGTCCTCGTGTGCCTTCGTTCCCCTAATAATGAGTACTAGCACAATCTGCTGTACCGCTAAATGTACCAACTTGGTGACATAACTGACGGCAAAATTATACCTGGTAGCCATGGTTCCATCTAAGCTGTGGGATGACATACTCAAGACCATCTTCTTTTTTTTGCTGCCCTGTGTTGTGATCCTCGAGTGAGTTATACTTCTTGTTTATGCCTTTTTTGGTTACTGGTGAACACTAATCAGAAACTTTCTTGAAAACCAAAGACCCATTGTTTTCACGCCATATTCATTTTAAGCCGAAATATTTTAAGGACAGAAAATTCTGAAAATGCGTTGTTTTCAAATAGTTCTTTTGAAAACAGGTTTCGAAAACTCGTGCAGCGTGAACAAGTTTTCTGTGATTTTCCAGAAAATGAGAAGGCAAAACAGAAAATGAAATGACAACAAATGCTAATTCTCTGTGGAAATCTCCAGAGACATGGGCTATGGCTAACTAAATTTAGTTGTGGATTAATAGATTCTCCTTGTCCACGTAGCTATTTTGTTTGTGGTCTAAACTCTAAAGACTCTAAACAGATTTGAGATCTGCGTCAATGGATTCTTTCTGTGAAGATAGTTGTTTTAGCATGACATTGGATTCTTCAGGCTTAACGATGCCAATATTTTCAGGTTGGTTTCTTCTTGGTTCAGTATAGTTCCCTGTGGCAAGAACATCTACACAAGTTTTTCCATCTTTACTCCTTAGGAAAGCTCAAGGTAATACATATTCTCAACACAGCATGATAATATTTACTATCCCAACAAACTGACATTTTGCTAGATAGCTCAAGATTGGTTTGGTATATTTCTCTCTCATGTAGAAAAATAGGGTAGTTATGATCACTATGGTTTAGTAAGTGTTTTGTCTTTTGATGGTTAGAATGCAGCAGTGTGAGGAGTCTGGTAATTCTTCTGAAGATATGATCATATGTTTGCTTGAAACTTTGCGGTCACATTTAAATACCCTTTAGCTATGAAGTCCCTCAGAAACAGAGAATGCAATCAATGCATAATACTCCCTCCGTCCCAATTTGTTCCGCCTACTTTGACTTTCACGAAATTTAAGGAAACATTACACTTACATTGACTTTTGATCTATTTTACTATTTTACCCTTTTGAGAAAATATTACTAAAATTTTGTACAAAAAAATAATTGAACCCACCAAATTCCAAAGTACTCTCCTATCATGTCATGTCAAGAAGAGAATGGAGCCAAATTTGTTTTGCCGGCCATTTGCTCCTTTTCCATTAACCATGTTTAAATTTTGAATTTGGGAGGGAGAAAATTTCTCCTTACATCTCTCTTCTTAAATGAGGGGTAAAATGGTAATCTAGACATCTAAAAATGGAAAGTTTTGAAACAAGCGTATCATTTTGGGACATCCCAAAAAGGAATAAGGGCGAAACAAATTGGGACGGAGGGAGTACCTTGATACATGTGGTATTAATCTCATTGCTACTACCCACCTGGGTTACATATACTATGGATTTACGCTCACTATTCGTCTGGTCAAACAAACAGACCCTTAAAGTAGATTGATCAGTTTTGGGCTAGACTGTTTGAAGACACGTGGTCGTTTGTGATTCATAAGGTGGTATTTTTCCGTAGTTTGACTGTTTGAAGACACGTGGTAGTTTGACTGTTTTGGGCTAGACTGTTTGAAGACACGTGGTCGTTTCCCAAATGCAGTGAATGAAGGAACGAGCAAGAGGGTACTGCACAAAGCTTTGTGGGAATCAGCTGCTCTGATCGAGGCTAGCGTTCTCCAAGTTTACCTTCTACGGCGCCTGTTTGAGCGGAAGCTGGGGACATCCAGAGTGTTTATATTTCTAACTTTTCGAGGCTTGACTTTTGGATTTTGTTGTTCCTTCTTTAGGGGAAGATGTATAGACACCATTAGCAGTTTAAAGTGGATACTTTTTTTGACTGTCGGATGTTTACATTGAGCGGATGTTTTGTTGATCTAATGCCAATTCGGGTGAGGAATAAATAAAAGGAGACTTATTTTCTGCCCGATATATTTAGTCTCTATAAAATGAAGCATATGGTTCATATTTTGGCACAATGATGTATCACGGACTGTGAAGTCCATATCCATAGACAATTTTTTTCCTCTGTAGCGGGGGCTTGCGCATGATTGTGATATATCAACATTTCATGGTTCTAGGTGAAAGCTTGTCGAATTAGATCAGAAAGAGAATCTGAATGAATCGAAACCACTTCCATAATCAGATAAGAAATAAGACATGATTTTTTGATGAAAAGAGAGAAATATAACAAAGCCGAGCTCTACAGACTATTGCACAAAGCACGTACAAATAAATAGCCAAAGCTTCACATGATAACCCACCAAATCAATACAAATAGATACAACAAATCAGTACAAATAGAGGAAGCTACTTTGCCTGCTGGGAAATTGAGGAAGCTCTCTAACTTATATTAAATAAGATTACTGCACCAAAAAGCTCAACATTTTCTCTACCCACTGACACAGCTGATGGGAATTCAGGCCCGGCATTGCGGCTCAAAAGTATGATTATATACAAGGAGGCAATTACATGTGATGTAAAGGAGGCAATTAGATGTGATGTAAGGACTAAGGCCTCCCACTTTTAAATCACTTGAGCTGCTGAGCTAGTCGTATTATTTCTGTTTGTAACAAATGGACCATTCCTCCTTTTATCGTGTTAGGCCCCATTAGCTCTACTCCATAGTTGACCTGAGGATTTGCCCTAGCGGGTGACTCAGGTTTGCCACCTGTCTTTTTCTCATCCCTGGCCTTGTTAAAGATCACTGTAAATCCCTCAGCTGATGCAGGGTCATTCACATCCCATTCACCAAACTTTGGCAACGGGTTCCCCTTTTCCTGTTACAACAAGAAAGAAATGGATTACAAGTGTTCTTATACGTATTCTTTCAGTTGCTAAACTGAATCTCTCACATGCAGCTTTTATGGAAAGGGTCAGAGGATTTTATCAATCAGACTAAGAGCCCAAAGGCAAAAGTTAAAGGATCATTACGCCTGCTCTTATTCTTCTATTTTAGTCGAACAGATGCAAGCATATCGACAGTTAGCAGATAAATGTGGTCATATGCTAACAGTACATAGCAAAAGGATGCATCACCTAGCGATGCATATCAAAAGCATGTACAGCTCCTGCTTCATGTAGACAAAAATGATAAATCTTAAAACTTAGAGATCCAGCATTTTGATATATCTGCTACATAAGGCATCCTCCGAATAATCAAAACTGAAGCAATTGGATGTTCGACTTGGGTCAACAAAACGGACATCGGGTCCAGTGGACAAGATACTTAATCATATAAAAGAAAAAAAGGCAGACTTGCAAGATTTTACCGAACTTAAGTTTTGCAAACAAGCTTCTGGTCCTTCAAGTAAAAACAAGACCATATGTTTCTATGAAACCAAGACCTAGAGGAACACCAGCTGTGTTCAGAATTGGTCGAGTCTAGTCTCTGAGGCCATATTGATTTTACATGGCCATCCTCCACTCGTATCTGTGAATACTATATCCATGTCAAACAAAATTATCTCTGAAGCATATTAAATATGAACATAGGCGTGTAATACTACACATAAAAGGTTCCAGTTTTGTGAAAGGAAAACACTAATGTTTAGAAAATTTATCTTTGGAATCCAGATGGGTTTGGTTTAATTAATGAAATGACTGGAATCTATACACCAATAAATTTAAATGCATCGGCCAAAAGCGTTACATAACTTGTTTTAGTACACCACATCAAACTCAACATTCCACAACATACACCATATTTTAACAATCAAATCTGAAATTCAAATCAACCTGAAAACAATTATCCGAAAAGAACACCAAGTAATGCCCAGTTTTGAACGCAAATACGGGTCTCAACCCATAGAAAAGCAACATTTTTAACAATAAGGATGTGTTTGCTTCATCGGACTGAAATTGGAAAGAATGGTCATATTCCCTGGAACGGTCAATACGACATTTGATTCGCTAGAATACTTGGAATGCAGATTAAGAAAGGAATAAATTTTCGTCGACACACCAATATATGCAGTGACTTCATTTTGAGAACAGCCAGTAACAGAAACAAGCTTTTGTAAGGAATGTTTAAAATGAATGTACGTAATGCATTCGGAAAAAAATAGAACAGAGACTAATTGATATGTTCTATGGTAAAATCATACAAGAATAATATCACGAATTTCGAACACTAACCCTAAAATCAAAATCATCGTTTAAAAAAAGCCCTCTTTTTGGTTCGAGTTCCAAAAACCCTAAAACCTGTTCTGATTTTTGCTGTTGATGCAGAGATCGATCTCGAGAGAGAGAGCTAGGTTCGAATCCCAAAAAAAACCCTAACTTTTTGCCGATTTCGAAGGGGCAAAAAAAGCCCTAACCAGATTTTTTTTTTTTTTCGAGAGAGATACCTTGGATGCTGGCTTCAATCTTCTTCTCGTCTTCGTTCTTGTTCGTTCTTCTTCTCGTCTTCGACTTCGTCCTAAAAAAAAAAAAACCTAAGTTTTGAGAAATTTATTCCGATCCAGAATTTTTGGTTTTCGAGAGAGACAGAGTCGAGGGAGAGAGAGACAGAGATACCTCGGTGGATCTTCGATCTTCTTCTCGTCCTTGTTCTCCTCTTCGTTCGATCTTCGTTCGTCTTCTCCTCCGCGTCGCCTCTCTCTCTCTCTCTCACTCTCTCTCCCCGTGAAATGAAATGAGAAAGGGGGGAAGTGTGAGGCTGTAGGGGGTAAAGTGTAATTAGACGAGAAGTAATTGCCCTCTCTTGTCCTGGCCGTTGGATTGAAATCCAACGGCTCACAGCACAGTCCCGCGCCACGTCAGCATCCGGGATCCCTCAAGGGAACCGGACTGTATATATATATATATGCATACATATATATACATACTGATAGATATACATACATATACATACTGATTTACATACATACATATATATATATATATATATATATATATATATATATATATATATATATAACGCTGTATAGATATTAGGAAGTAGCTACTGTTGTCTGATTTTAACTTTTGATGATGTTAAATGAACTCTCTTTTTTGCTTTGCATGTGAATGGTGAACTTGAGGAATGGATAACTTTAGTTGTCAATGGAATATTATTTTTATTTATTTTTATATTTAACGTATCCCCAACGTATCGTATCCTACTTTTCGGAAAAATCACGTATCCGCGTATCCGTATCTCGTATCCGTATCCGTGCTACTTAGGCTAGACTGAAAGGGCCCAGCGGTGTGGCTCATTCTTTCTACTTGCAGCTTTACTGTCTAGCAGCGGGACCCGAAGTGTTGGAGAAAGGAATAGAATTTAGACTCCCTCTCTTGCAAGAATGGACTACCAAGGTCAGCTACGTACCCAACTAACCTTCATAATTAAATACCGTTACTGTATAGGTAGATCTCATTGTGAAAGACCTATTACTAGATAATTCATCGGTAGAGCCAAAGAGTGGTAACTGTACAAACACAAAAGCAAGGCTGGCCTTCCCTTACATAACATTAACTAAATTGGGTGGGTCTTCAATTGCTGATGCGTCAACTCTTGGCTGCAGTGGTCAAGAATTGACACCAAAACGAATAGGGCCTACGTACTTAATTGGCTACCCTTGCATAACACTAACCATAATCGAGGAGAGTCTTGATTAGATAATGTGTCATTTCTTCGTTACTTTGTCTGGTTTAGTTTATTCTTGGTCCATAGGCTTGGGTTGCATTGACGCTATATTTTTTTGTCTTTAGATTAATGCCAAAGTAGGAGTACTTGTTTTCACTGAAAATATCATTTAGTCCATCTAGTTAAGGAAAATGAGTTATCTTGAATAGTAGATATTTTTGAACTACATACTAAAAATACTGTTTAGCCAATAGAGTGAACTCACCCTTATTCTTTTGTTCCTGTATCTGTTGATGCTCCGCACTTTTCTCATTAGGGCGAATGCCTAGAGCATCTTAATTCATAATGATGATCACAATTATGGTTGTCTCCCTTGTTCACCACCCCAAATCTTCCGCCACTCTCCTTCTTCTCCTCCGCCACCCTAAAGTTGTATACTTCTCTAGTTTCCTGCTTTCCCCGTATTGTTTGATTTTCAGTGAAGCAGTTCAAAGGACAACACCTGTTCTGCATTAATTTTCATGATGCTTCATGAAATTCCAATCATTGCATTTTCATCAGGTTTAATTTGTTGTGATTCCATGACTAACTACCGAGGGAAGACTTGTATGCGAGAAAAAAGGAAAGACTTGCATGCGTCAGAATCTGTCAAAAAACTGCTATAACAAGTTTTTTCTTGCTTCTCATACCTGCTTAACGTTATGAAGCAATATGGTACGAGGAATTGTCTAGCTCGTTCATTTCCTAAAGAGTTCTTCAGAAACAGATGCACACTTACCATATATTCAAACATGCGATCAGATCAACACCATACACAAAAGGGTAGAAACCTTACTACTCGCAGGAACCTTATCAGAAATATGGGGGAAAAAAAAAAAGTTCAGACCTCCGGAAGAGCATCTGCTGTTCAATTTACCCATTAATCAATCTTTGATGCAGGAAATCCTACTTTTCTCTTGCACAGTTTTCTCATTTGACCACAATCACATGAACCAATACATTTTCAAATACTAGGTTCCTGGGCGTTAATCATTTCACAAACAGGTGATTTTATTCATTCCAGAGAATGAGCAATTTATACATTACAAATCACAACATAGTTCTGATACATTACCATGCGATCAAATTTACAAGGCAGACAAAAAGCAATGCCGAAACAAACATTTAGTGTTTATTTGAATTCGGCCTCAAAATATAGAATGCCAAATTGCAGTGACAGAATTTTGTATGTATGTACGTACGTATGTATATATATGGAGGACGTTCTTGTGGTTACAATTATTAGCATTTAGCCAGTTTCAAAATAATCCATCCTTCCCACTGGCAGATTCAAAACTGACATTTCTGCCTACATGATATAGAGTACAATGGCAATATGTTAGTAGTAAGGTTCCTTGCAACAATGGACGTATTAGATATCAATGTGTTCCTTTAATTCACAAGAAAAGTTTGAATTTTTTCTTTATGAAAATGTAGTATTATTTTTAAGTCCTTGTTCTACGGACGAGACAAACATCTTGGGACGGAGATAGTAGTGAAAAGTTTGAATTTTTTCTTCATAAAACTATACTTCCTCCATCCATTTTTAAGTGTCTTGCTTCGTAATTTCAACTTATTAAAAAGACACCATCATTACACTTTTCATATCAATTTTTACCCCCACTTTCCCTCGTACTTGACTGTTGATTTCTTCCGCGGACTCCCCCAGGAAGTGGAGAAAGGAGGGAGTCCAACTGCGTCCTCTGTGGACCGATACACAGAGGCGAACCTACGGAGGATAGGATCAAATGTGTCCGCTTACATATTGATGGTGTCTCAGACGCTCAGGAATACCATTCCGAAAGCTGTGGTGTATTGTCAAGTTCGGGGGGCCAAGCAGTCTTTACTTGACCACTTCTATGCACAAGCTGGGAAAAAAAGGGGTATTTAACCATCACTTCTGAAAAACCATCCCAGCCTTTCTGATTATACGGGCCCACAGGATCATTTAATTTCCAGAACTCCATTCTTTTTGTCCCAATACGCTCTCAGCTGCGCAATCGTGCCTCGATATATACGACGTGTATGGAGATTTTCACCATATCCTGTTGTGGCTGGAAGTGCATTAGGACACAAGCTCGCTGTTTGGTCGCAATTTTCAAATCTCTTTCGTTGAGATATTGTCACAACTGTCTGTAAACAAAAACACTTACCTTCTCATAGGTTTTCCTCTCTTAAAGTGAAAGTGGGTTAGTTCTTTTACAAAAAACTTCAGCAAAAACTTTTTTTTATATTTTCTAGAATACGAATATAGAAAACAGATTCAGAAAATTGCGACGTAATGGGACCGATAGAGGTTTTGGGTTGAAAGATAACTGTCCAAAAAATCACCAAAATAATCACCAAAAGATAATTGCACATTGTTTATTGGACGATGATTCAATTAATGGTTCTTTTACCAATGATGATCATTTGGCGATTAAAGTTTTCACTGTTGGATAGGGCCGGCAGCTTGCACAGCTACTTGATGAAAATCCGGTGTTAATGGAGAGGAGGCAGCAGTGTGAGAGGAGGCTCGAATTGTACAAGTCTGCAAGGGATGAAATTGATGATTCTGTGTTGTGGGCTTGATGAATATGAATGCACCAAGTAGGAGATCCCCTTGTTCATAATAGCAGCGGTTTTGTGCTACCTTGTAGTAAAGATACACGACTATTTGGATTATTGAGCTTATGCTTCCCTTTTCGCTTTCAATCAATAATTTCCACATTTGGATGCTGATATACTATCACAAATAAATTTCTTCAAATTTTGGCTTGTTACGGCATGACATGATTATCAAAGGTGTGAAATGGGTATGATAGACAATGACCTAAGAAAAGAAGGATATGAAATTAGACGAGACCGCTTTTTAGACAATGACCGTGCCTGGCATGGGTTAATTTATCACAGCATTTGAAGACTTAGGTCACAGTAGGAAAGACTACAAAATGTTCACATTCGATATATATATATATATATATATATATATATATATATATATACTTCCACTTTTCCATATGAATTGTGTCAGAGATCTTTTCAAATAGAATAACAGTGTTTCATGCATAATACCTCAGTGAACTTGAATACTTGCGAGTTCTAAGTGAGTATCAACTAAAAGTATGAGACACATACTTAATTTCATACTCCGAAGTTGCAAGTTCCCGTCATGGGTAAGACAGTCAACGTAATATAGTTAAAGGGAACTCTTTTTCAATAACTTCAGGAGAAATTTACTACTGTAGAATAAAACTTTTGAACTAAATAAGCCTGAAACCTTAAGTTCTACATGGCATGGCAATTAGGCATAGTGGTTAAGGCTTTCGAAACCTCTATGTGTTATCAATTCTTATAGGCCTATAGGGTCTGTCCATATGGGACTTTGCCCCAGTTTCAATTGGACCCCCTGCTTGGGATTGCTTCCCTAGGATTAGTGGAGTGCATGTAAGCTAGGCCACATGGAATGACATTTTTTTACTGGCAATAACAACCGGAAATATAAGCCTGCAATGACATTTTATTAGGGTATGATTCTTTCCCAGACATTACATCCAGAGTTGCAATTGGTGATCATGCCAAAACTCACTCAATTTGATGCCATCATCCACCAAACAATGACAAGAATTCACAAGTACCTATTCAGTATTTAGAAGGATGCAAGAGCTCCCTCCCTGAAAACATTATTCTCCGAAGTAGATCTCCGATTGTGTGCCCTCTCGGCTTATATCTACAATGAATGTTTTAAGTTGAAGCTGGTGCTACACCTGCCAGCCTATCAAGCTCTTCCAAGGCTGCCCACAATTTCGGGTCCTCATAGTTCTTGATAAGAAACGTGGGCTTTGCTTCCATCAGCAAATGTTCAGGGTTCCTCGTCATCAATCCAACAACAGGCATCCCAGCCGCAACCCCAGCTTTAATTCCAGAAACAGAGTCCTAAAGAAGCAACAAATTACCATCAATTATAGTAAGAATGAATAAATGCAAGAAAATCAGGGTCTGAAAGAAGTCAAGAACCGGGCCACTTAGCTCAAACGGTTGTGTAATGTGCTTTTCGGTTGAACACTTATGGAGAAAAAGTTGACACCCATTGTAATGTGTTGGATCAATTAGTGTCGACTGTAGAATGGTAGATATCAAACATATATTTAAAAAAGAAGAAAGAAATCGAACCTCAAACACAACAGTGTGATCCTTTGACACCTTGAGTATGTCTAGAGCCTTCAAGTACGGATCTGGGAATGGTTTTGCATGCTCACAATCGTCCCCTACAATAACAGCTTCAAAGAAATCGGAAAGTCCGAGAGTTGAGATCATAAGTTCAGCATTTTCTTTAGGAGCATTAGTCACTGCAGCCCGTTTCAAACCACGATCTTCAACCCATTTCTTCAGTTTGTAAAGGCCTTGTATGGGCTTCAATTCTTCCTTTGCCAATCTGTTTCGTCCAGAAAATAAATTACTAAGTTGAGATATTTAGAAAATGGAAAATGGAAGAGAGTGGAATTTTTACCTCCGGAACATAGCTTCCTTATCAACGCAGAATTTTAGGCCCCGTTCGAGATCATTAGGGAAGAGGCGCACAGCAATGTCATCGTTATGCTTCCCAGCAATGTTCTCAACAAAGAATTGCTCACTAATAGGAACCCCACCATTGAAACCTATCTGTTAAAAACTCAAACCATTTGTCAAAAGAAGAAGATGAATCCGTATCTCACTCCACCTGACAACTATAGGAAGTATTCAGTTGTTTTTACACAAAAAAAAATCCGGTTTTAATTAGCGCACATCATTGGTTTATCAATGTAATAACATTCACATAACCATCCTGTGGTTTAATGTGATGGCTCGAAATAACAGCATCATTAATGTTTTCCAAAAATAAAATGAAGGTAACTAAAACAAGTTTTATCTCTACCTCTTGAAGCATTTCACGGAAAGCAAGGTGGTGAATGGGGTCTGAATCACATAGAGTTCCATCAACGTCGAAAAGTACTGCCTCGAGAGGAGCAAGTCTAGCAAGAGAACAGGAACTGCTTATACAAAAACAAGACAATAATAGGTAAATCACTTCAAAATATTGAAGAATTCAACATTTGCCACGACTTTGTAGCCTACACATGTGACTGGCTAATCTGCTCCTCGGATCAGTACCAAAATTACGACAGGAGTGATTGATGGCTTTTCAAACCAGATTAGTTGGTGCATGAATGATGGAGTGTGTCACAACAGGAAATAGTAATTCGAAAGGGAGTGCAAACTAGAGGTTGCAATTTTCTAAGACAACATGGTTATGATCTCCATTCTACCAGATACGCCTTATATGTTTGACGTAATTTTGCACAAATGTTCTATTTGCCCACCATTTCAGTTGATACTCAACATTATAAGGAAAGCCAAAATGAAGTGGACCATTTCCTTGATTTCAAACTAATTCATAGATTAAAATAGAGTCTTGATTTCACACATCATATTTTCAGGACTCAATTCCCAATACTGATATGTCACTAAACATAATCGATGAAGATCGATGCAACCTGCCACTGGCATTATTGGGATGTGAAAGAGGTTTGTATTCTTCTTGCTTTTTTTTTTTTTTTTACTACTAGTAAAACTCACACACCATACAAGAATTCCATAAATGCGCATGCTATTGGTTTGCCCGGGTGTTAGGTGAGGTGCGTATAAGCTGGCTAGACACCGGTTCTAAAAGGCAAGTGTAAACGACATGGAAAAATTCAAATTACACCAAAGTCCCAAACTATCACCCGACATGTCTCTAAAACTTAACAATATTTCGATAACCCCGATGTCAACCGGTGTTAGAAAAATGAAGGACATTAGCAAGGAAAACTGTGCGATTAAACACGAATTTCTATGAAGAAAGTGGCATATTTGAATCCCTCTCGATCGACTCAATCACTTAAGCAAAATCAGACGGCTTGGGATACTCTGTCCCATTTTGCCTGTCCTAGTTCTCTATCCCAGTTGCCAAAACTTGACACGTGTCCTTCACACCAAAAATCAGATCACATAGCCACACCCAATCACATCTCTACTGTGATATCCCTGGCCGACAAAACACCTGCTTCTCTCCGCCAAATCGCTGCCTCCCTCGTCGTAACCCACTCAAACCTCTAGGCTCTAGCATCACGTCGGAAATTTCCTCTCACGAAATTAGAAGAAAAGAACCATGGGAGGCGGAGGAGCCATGTGAGCAGTGGCGAAGGTAGCTGGAATCCGAGTTGCAAGCCTCTCGTCTTGTCTTCGTCTCGTCTTCTATTCGCCAAGGCGCGTGGCCAGCATAGGCGATCGTCTCGTCTTCGTCCATGGGAATGGAAATGGGACAGAGGATCCTTGGACAAATCGGACACAACAGAATCACAAATGTTTGTGTGTGTTCATACAAGAAACACCACTATTGATAAAAATAATTACTCGTCTTTTGTTTTCCATGGGTATGACCAGATAAGAACCAAAAACTAAATAAACTCAGAAAAAATTTCAATTTGGTCCATGGGAATGGAAATGGGTTCCATTGCGACATTACCCAATAATAAACCAAATAAACAAACACAACCCAGACCAATTATCTACCAATCTTGAAGAAACGTGCGATTGAAAAAGAAAAGAATCTTGATAGAAACATCTAAGCAAATTGACAATTTGTTCACCTGGTCACTGAGATTTCACCGGAAGAAATTGTCATGATCTGACAATGGGTGGTCCACAACTTATCACCGATTGGGCTCTTAGAGCGATAATTGTTTTGTGGGAAAAAAGGTGTTTGAGAGCTAATCGAAAAAGAAGTGGTGATGCAGAGAGAGAGAGAGAGAGAGAGAGAGAGAGAGAGAGAATATTACAGGGAATCAAAGAAGAAAAATAAAAAATAAAGCGCGAGAGTTGCGTAGAGGTGCCTCTCA
The DNA here is from genome assembly GCA_018127125.1 of Rhododendron griersonianum. Taxonomy (NCBI): domain Eukaryota; kingdom Viridiplantae; phylum Streptophyta; class Magnoliopsida; order Ericales; family Ericaceae; genus Rhododendron; species Rhododendron griersonianum. The sequence goes on from CM030798.1 coordinate 29,855,744, forward strand.
CTGAAATGCCGCCTTTCTCGTTTTGTGTTTTCCTCTCTTTGATCATTTCAAAAAAAAAAATAAAAAAATAATTATTCTATTGACCTCCCCTGTATTTCACATCATTCTCTTTAATGCCTCAATTGGGAAGTCTTCATAGCGAGAAATTTTTCAGTGCTGGATTAGTATATCCTAGGTGGTGTCTGCTAGCTTCCTCATCTTTTTTCAGTCGTCCTGTTGGTTTTTTTTACACATGCTTCAGTCAAAGAAAAAAAAAAAAAAAGCAACTCGGAAAATTAAGATGAAACTTAAGGCTTGTTTGGAACTCAAGGAAAAAAAAGAAAAATTTTCTCTTCTATTGTTTGGTTGAAAGAAAAAAGAGAGAAGAAAATAAAGATTTCAAGTTTAGTGAATAGTAAATTTTTCCTCCCATTTTCCTTATCTTTTCTTTTCCTTTCCATAGGTTCCAAACGGAGACTAAAAGTGTGAATGGCAAGTAAAGATGGAACCCAAGGGATTGGCTTGGTGATCTTGACATGTGACTTAGGGGTTTGCTCTTTCTTAAGGTCCTAACAACTTTTGGGGTCACCTTGTAAGAAATATTTTAGGACCCAATTAGTCACATGTATGATTATGGAGTAGTTAGTTGCCCACTTACATTATATAAGCCTTTGACATCCATCACTCAAGGCACTCAAGTCATGCATAGGTTCGAAGACACCTAAATCCAATACGTGTGTGTTCGGCGTTCAACTTGAACAACAATGGCTAGAGATTAGTCGATTCTAATTTCCGCTGCGCATACTGGTATGTGATTGGTTTATCTTACATAGCTCACCCTCACATGTAAGCATATGAAACAGTTATGGGAGGGGCTATAGGTATTAGTCTGAGATGCACGCGAACTGAATCGGGACATATCTTTCCTATATTTGAAGCCCATGCATATCTTTTAAGCATCTCGGAGACATGGACATGGATGATGCACTACTATTGTCTAATGAAAATGACGTGTTTGTTCTCCTGTATTTGAGCTTTCATTTCAAATTAACTTTTGGGGCCACCTCACCCCATGTACAAGCGTGTGAAACGGCCGTGGAAGGAGCCATAGATAATTGAGATGGAATGCCGCTTTCTACGTACGTTTCAAGTAATCACATGAAAAGTTTTGGATCTAGAGTCCCTAAATAAGGGGAGTACCATCTCCTTTTTCTTGTAATAAAACTCATTAATTGTACAAAAATTTGCATGTGCTTGTGTCGCTACATAGTAGCGTCACTTTTGTCAATAATCTTGATTAAAAGTTGTCTAAGATGAGAATTCTCAATTTTAAGGACTTCGGGTAAACAAATCGAGGTTCAAGGGATTTTCAACAAAATTATGTGTGTTCACACATTTTCAATGGTTAGGATTTTTTATCCTCCCGGTACAACTAGAATTTTTTTGTAACAATAATCATTAGTCGTACTCCCTCCGTCCCCTTTTTGAAGTCTAGTATTCCATTTTATGTTGTCTCTTAATAAGTGTCCATTTTGTAAAGTTAGTAGGTAAAAGTTGGTACATTTTTCATTTTGCCTCTAAAAGTAGATTCCATTTTGAAAAGTTAGTAAATAGTGAGTAAAAGTGTAATAATGATGTCTCCATAGATGGTAAATAGGGAAAGTGGAGGTAAAAGTTAGTGTGAAAGGTGTAATGATGATATTTTCTTAATAAATTGAAATTACGAAGTGTGACATTTAAAAAGGAACGGAGGGAGTAACTTTTTGGAATAGTGCTCACTAGTCGTAATACATTTGCATGCGCTTGCGTGACTACATTGCAGACAATATCGTTATTTTGTCCGATATTATTAATTTAATTTGTATAAACGTCGTTAGCTACTATGTAAATTTACCTTAGTCAATAATCTCGATTAAAATGTTGCCTTAGGCAAGAATTCACATATGCACAATCTTCAAAGACTTCGAGTAAATAACTCGAGGTTTAAGGAGTTTGCAACAATATTATCGCATTCACATATTTCCAATGGCCAAGCTTTTTGATTCTCCTAGTACGAGTATAATTGAAAACTTTTGTAGTAGAACTCACTAGTCGTCAAATTTTTTGCACGCACGCACCACTGTATTACAAGCGATGTTGTTAACCCTACGTAAACATCGTTAGCTACTATATATGTAGAGGTTTTAAATGTTGTCTTTGGTGAGAATACACAATTTTAAGGACTGCGAGTAAATAACTCTAGCATTCAGGGGGCTTTCGACAATACTATTTTTTTTGGTTATGCATATTTTCAACGGTCAAGCTTTTTGATTCTCCAAGTAAAATGGGAACCAGACACTGTGCCACCACACTTGGCGTCTATAATTGCTCTCATGCCACGTGCAATGGATACCAGAAAGAACGGCTGTTATCGTTGATGGCTCAGGCTCTCCTCTTAAAATATGGGTGCGTAGCAAGCAAAGGATGTTTTGCACTCTGAGTTCTATAAAGGGAAAAATTCAAAAAAACCCCTGAACTTTGAACTCAATGTCAAATAGGCACCTGAACTTAAATAAACTTCAATTGAACACCTGAACTTTCACTCCGTTATCAATTTACCCCCTGCCGTGACTTGCCGTTAACAGCACAGTTAAATAAAAAATACCTACCACCCGTTTGCAATCCTATGAAGCAGAAACGTGATTATGAGAGCCTTAGAGACAAAATTTGATTATGTCTCTTTAAAATAATATGATCAAAATAATAAGATCTTCACACCCGTTCAAACGGATTAAAAATTGGAGCACTTAATTTTTTAACCATATTTTTTAATATATAAACGGTCTAAAAAAAATTAAGTGCTCAAATTTTCAAAAAGAATTTTAAAAAAAATTCCCCTACTTCCAACATTTCTCTCTATCTCTCTCCACTTATTACCCACTCTGCTGCCCCAAAGGCACATCAGACCCTACCCACACACCAAAATGGCAACGTTTTGGTTAAATAAAAAATTCCTACCACCAGTTTGCAATCCTATGAAGCAGAAACGTGATTATGAGAGCCTTAAAGATAAAATTGATTATGTCTCTTTAGAATAATATGATCGAATAATAAGATCTTCACACCCGTTCAAACGGATTAAAAATTGGAGCACTTAATTTTTTAATCATATTTTTTAATATATAAACGGTCATAAAAAAATTAAGTGCTGAAATTTTCACTCCGTTCGAATCGGTGCAAAGATCTTTTTATTCTTATCATATTATTCTAAAGGGTCGTAATTCATTTTTATCTCTAAGGCTCTCATATTAAGTATGTGTTCTTTATTTAGGACCCTATGGAGCAGAAATGTGATTATGAGTACTTGATTATGAGCACTTAATTTTTTATGAGCACTTAAATATCTTTGTACTGATTCAAAACGGAGTGAAAATTTGAGCACTTAATTTTTTTATGACCGTTTATATATTAAAAAATATGATTAAAAAATTAAGTGCTTCAATTTTTAATCCGTTTGAACGGGTGTGAAGATCTTATTATTCTGATCATATTATTCTAAAGAGACATAATCAAATTTTGTCTCTAAGGCTCTCATAATCACGTTTCTGCTTCATAGGATTGCAAACTGGTGGTAGGTATTTTTTATTTAACTGTCCTGTTAACGGCAAGTCACGGCAGGGGTAAATTGATAACGGAGTGAAAGTTCAGGTGTTCAATTGAAGTTTGTTTAAATTCAGGTGCCTATTTGACATTGAGTTCAAAGTTCAGGGGTTTTTTTGAATTTTTCCCTTCTATAAAATGGAAATGGGACCAGATATTTAGAGAGAGAGAGAGAGAGAGAGAGAGAGAGAGACTTAGGTGGAGTTCAAATCACATTTTTTTTTCTACATTAATTACAATATATATATGTGTGTGTGTGTTATAAGAATTTGTACTTAGGTGGAGTTCAAATCACATTTTTTTTTCTACATTAATTACAATATACTCCCTCCGTCCCTTTATTACAGTCCAGTATTCCATTTTGGGCTGTACCTTAATAAGTGTCCATTTTGTAAAGTTAGTGGGTAAAAGTTAGTGAATTGTCTATTTTGTCCCTAAAAGTAGATTCCATTTTGAAAAGTTAGTAAGTAAAAGTGTAATGATGATGGGTAAGTAAGGAAAGTGGAGTAAAAAGTTGATGTGAAATGTATAATGATGATGTCTTTTTAATAAGTTGGAGTTACGAAGCAGGACATTTAAAAAGGGACGGAGGGAGTATATATATATATATATATCAATGTGACCAGAACGTAATTTTTAGAGTACTCGCGAGAAATCAGAAAAAAAAATGACCAAAAAGAGCTTGATCTGAACAGTTTTTAGCTCAGATTTGATAAACGGTTCAATTAAAAACTGCTCAAAACAAGCACTTTCCGGTCATATTTTTTGCTAATTTCTCACCAGCAACTTTAAAATCACATTCTGCACACATTGAACGGTTCGGATTATAAAAATTTGATCGGAAATTATGAGATTGAGATTTGAGGTGTTTTTTTAGGTGTCTCTGGAACCGTCCCGTGTGTGTGTATATATATATATATTTATATTTTAAAATGGTAGAAGTTTCATTGTCTTTTTTTTTTAACAAAAGTGAGAGGTATTGTATTGATAAAGCCCAACGACACTTACACAACGAAATTCATTACAGATAACTTGGACAAAGCCAAACTAATCATCTAACTGATACAAAACGAGAACGAACGAGACGATTGATGTCTTTCATCCCCAGCCCAGGCATGGCCTGACGCACCTTCTACTGAGCGGAAAATTCACATATCCTATAACAGTCTCAAAAAGAGATACATTGCTAGCCAAGAAAAAAAGACAACAAGAACCCAGACGATCAGATGAACTTCGATCAGAAATGAGCACACTAATGAATTTCTAGCAAACCACCAAAAGATGCATATTAATCTTCTTGAGCCCGAACAGTAAACAAATCGCCCAAAGGCGAATTTTATTACTCTCACAAGGAGAGACAAATTAAACTCTCATAAGGACAGACAAAACTCCCACATGGAGAGACAAAACTCCTCCAGATCTTGCTCTAAATCCAGCTGCCCAAAAACCGCCGAACGGCTCGTAACCCTCACTGCCTCCACCACTGCTGCCACAAGGGCTCCGGCGACGGATTACATGCGGACAAACGACTCCGGTGACGGCGGAGCCCGCCGAACAGAGAGGGGGTCAGATCTGAGGGAGGAAAAAACGAAAAGAAAAAAAACTATAGGGAAGAGGGGGAAGAAAGAGGAGAGCGGATGGAGGAGGAGGAGCCCGAGGGAGGAGGGAGAGGGACGCTTCCCCCCAGGCAGAAAAGCAAGGCGGCTGTGGCTTCTCAAAATCTTCTTAGAGCTCTCAAAACCCTAAGAGAGGTGGCTGTGAGAATTAGGCAAAAGAAATTTCATTGTCAATCATACGAAATAATCTAATACATAAAAAAGACAGCTATCACCCCTAAAAGGAGTAACCAAACAGGAGGCCTAGCTTTCCAAGTTTTAACGCCAGAACCTTACAATTCCGATCTTATGAACGGGCACGGAATGCACTCCAGTGGACCAACACCAGCACCATACTCACTAACCAACACCGGAAACATTATTCACCAAAAGCCACCATTAGATATTGGGAAACCAGAATCCGGGTAAAGGTACCAGACTTGGGGAAACCTAGCCGAGGAAAAAAAAAAAAAAAAAAGTAAACATGAGAAGCAACTCCACGGAGTAAAAACTAAAAAACAGTAAATAAATACACCGGCTTCCCTTCTCTTCTATTCGGCCGGCGCTCCATCAATCCCAAAATATGTTTGTTGCACTTCACTCTCTTAATGCACTCCAAATTATTATTTTTTATTTTGTGTTGTGTTACATGTAATTTTAAACACTAAAGGACAAATTCTGATGTGCATTTATAAAAAAGTGAAGAACAAAAACCATTATCCAAATAAAAGTATTTATTGCTACTTCCTAGATCTGAGAAATAAACGAAATTGTTAAATTGTGTGTTTGCGTTTAACCGCCATTCAATTTGACATGACCCAAAAATTAAGGTTATAATTTTATACTCCAGGGGATTTTTTCCACACATAGAAATGTGTCTTCTTGAATAGCGAAATTGCCTCTGATATGAAGAGGTATGAGGTAGGAAAAAATGAACCACATCCAGAGCACACCAAAAGTCATGGAATTTGGGCGCGGATCTTTGTTCAAATGGAATCGAATTGGATCGGTCAGTCTATGGTCCGACTTGATACAGACATTGTAATTCCAGAGACAGGTGTAGAATTTTAATGTCACAGGCCAATAACGTAGAAAATTATAGCATAAAAGACGATATCAATTTATGCCCGAACAAACTGGAAAAAATGCTATAAAACTTACTCCGATATTCAGTATATCTGAAAAAACATATTTTTTTTCCCCATTCTTGTTCTACAAATTCCTATTACAAGCCTTATTTTAGGTGAAGATAGGGATATCCTCTTTGTTTAACCATAATAGTGATGCCCCCAAAATAAAATGAAACTCCCTCATCTATAGTCCTCATTCAAGTTAATGGATGCAACAAGCTACTCCAAACCAATAACAATTCCAAGTAATCCAGTAATTCGATATGATAAATGTTTCAACCTTCAGTTGTTGCCATACCTGCCTTTCTATCAAGCTCTTCCAGAGCAGCCCACAACTTTGGATCTTCAAAAATCCTTGATGAGAAATGCAGGCTTTGCTTCCATTAGCAAATGCTCCAGACTTCCTGTTGTCAAACCAACCACCGGCATCCTAGCTGCCACCCCAGCTTTAATTCCAGAAACAGAATCCTAAGAAATCAAAATCCCCAAAAAAAAAAAATTTATTACAGGCAAGATCGACTAGAAATGCATAACAGAAACAGAAGTGTCTGAAAAAGAAGTCAAACCTCAAATACGAAAGTGTGATCCTTTGACACGTTGAGTAGTTCGAGTGCCTTCAAGTAAGGGTCCGGATGTGGTTCCATACTCACATTAATTCCCAAGAACAACATATTCAAAGAATTCGGAGAGCCCTAGAGCTGAGATCATTAGATCGGCATTTTCTCTAGGAGCGCATTAGTGACAGCAGCCCGTTTCAGACCACGATCTTTTACCCATTTCTTTAATTTGTAAAGGCCGTTTACAGGCTTCAATTTATCCTTTTGCCAATCTGCTTTCTCCATGTAATAAGTTACAAGGAGGGAGCTTGAAGAATTCATGGGGGAGAAAAGAGAAATTTACCTCCGAAACATGGCTTCTTTCTCAGCGGTGAATTTTAATCCCCGTTGGTGATCATGGGGGAAGAAGAATGTAGCCATGTCTTCGTTATGCTTCCCCGAAATAAATTCAGCATAGAATTCCTCCGTAATGGGAACCCCCACCGTTGAAATCTATCTGTTAAACACTGGAGTATTTGATAACATCCCAAACAATTTTTTCATGGCATTTTACCCAACTTTCCAATAAAGCCTGCGTTTGGATTTTGGCTTTGAGGAAGGAACTGTATAACAGTGGTTAGGTCAATATAGTTGAATTCCTCACCTTTTCTTTTCCCTTCAATTCACAAAACCAATATCCATACACAACCTATGTGAAAGGTTCCTCATTTAAAACACAAATAAGAATCATTTTTCATTCAATATAAAGATGTTGCTCCTTTAATCATGCCATGTCCTGCTGCAAAATTCGATTAATTGGAAAGCACAATTTGTTTCCAAGGAGGCTAAGAAAAAGTATTCTTACCTCTGGAAGCATTTCCCGGTAAGCTTGGTAGTACGAATGGGATCCGAATCACATAAGCATTCCATCAACGTCAAATAATATTGCTTCAAGAGGAGCAAGTCTGGAGAGAGGATCGGAGATGTGCTGCTTGCACAATCAAGGGGATAATCATTCAACATTCACAAAAATCAAGAATCAGAAAACTTTCTGGGACTTTTGGCAACTCATGTGAACTGCCCCTCGGTCCACCAGATTGCGCAACCAAACTGAAAAGGGACAGATCGATGGCTTTACATTTTTACCAGAGAAGTTGGTAGTTGTTTACTCGAACAAACTGGTGTATAGTACTAATCATGGAGAATGGCACATTGGGAATCCTGACTTAATCTATGAAAAAGATGGCAAAACGGAGGCTCCTGATTAGCTCAGATGAACAAATTAGCTAGTGCATTGTGCTTTTTGCTTGATCTCATCGAACGAAATACTATATCTTACAAATATTCTACTCCTTCATAACCATTTAACAAGAAATCTAAAGTGGAACAAGAAAAAATTCCTCTTCCAAAACCTGATCAAACTATCGAATTTTAAGCAAGCACTACAAGTCATCAAGAAAAACCAAATGGTTAAATACTTATATCTAGAAGTGGCAAATGGGCGGGTCTGAAATGGGTCGCGGGTCAAATAGTAAACGGGTTGGGTCAAGCCAAACCCAAACCCGCCCGACCCGACCCCTTCCCCCCCCCCCCCCCCTTTTTTTTTTTTTTTTTTCTTTCTTTTCTTTTTCCCTTCCTTTCTCCCCCCTTCTCCCCGACACGGCTCCTTATCCGTGATATCTTTTTTTACTTCTTTTGTTTTTTTAAAAAAATTATGAGTTTCGATCAAAAAAATTTATTTTTCCAATTCCTCTCGACGAAACGAATCAATAAGTTACAAAAACTTGAAGCAAAATTAACAAATACGAAAATCTTATTTGCGGACCATTCCATAAAGAAGGTTTTACAGAGACCAATCGCACATGTCCAAAGTGTTTTTGGACAATCCGGATTGAAAATTAGCTTCCCTAATTAACCTAATTTTTCTACATGTCGTCCCCCACGGTCTTTCCCCATCGCCCAGGGTAGATTTAATTCCTGGTTCAGCCCTTGCCCTGAACCACCATTAGTACCAAACCAAAACCCCAGCCAGCACCAAAAACAGAGCCGTCATCCAAACACACCTCAGACCAACCACAAACCGCCACCATCAGCAGGGAGACGGCGATGCACGCTCGTGCCATCCACCAATCAATCCAGAGGAGCGCCAGCCACCGGTCAGAATCAGCACGGCCAAGGGAAGGTCGCAAAAACAGCGGCTGTGCGGAACCCTCGCCGTTAAGCACTAGCCCACTCCCCAGAAACAGCAACAGGCCGGAGAAACCACGCGCCCAAACCGCCGACCCTCCCGCATACCGCAACTCACCAAGCCATTAAGCATCAATCGGATCAGACCAAGGAAAGAAACCGACGAGAGTGGACGGCGATGCAGGGAGGAAAACGGCGCCGGAAGGAGCACGTAGACGGATGAATAAGGGGAGATGAGAGAGCATGGAGGAGGAAAGGGGAGATGAATTAGACAAATAGTTCAGTCGGGGAAAACCTTCCCATAAATAAACCATCCCAGAAACTTGAGCGTAAATTCCATGTGAAATCCCTCATCCAATTTTACACTCCCAGCCCAGGCTTTAGAGCGGTGTTGGAGATAAGGGGACACATAGAAAAGCACAAAACGTCATTGGAGACAACGATGCTACATCCACCGCACAAGTCCACAGCACATCACGTGGTGCCTACTCCGAGCCCCCAAAAAATACAGAAAAGATGCTTGGACTGGTGGACAATGTTGACGCAAAATTTCACTCCATGTAGCATGTTTTTGGAATGCCTGTATATCCTCTGTGATGACTGGCAAAAGTTCAGTATGATTTACCTTACCATTGTTTCTATTTCTGTCAACGGTTTAAATGTCCCTTGCCTCGATTGTCACGGGAAGGAGTTGTGAATGGAAGAATTTAAATTGTTGTTTTGTTATCTAGTTTCAGTGAAAGTTCAATCCAACGATCTTTGTTCTAATTTAGACACTATGTCGAAAACTAAACATTGGTGGATAAGAATTTTTTTTTTTCTTCTCCTTCTCTCAATCGACGTCGGTTTTTTTTTTTTTTTATTATTGCTTTAATGAAATGATAATCGCAATCTTTGATTTGTTAAATAACTAGGGTGTCACTCCCTAATCATTACATGAGAGGATCCAGACTCATCTATTTTAATATCTATTCTAATATATAAAGGGAGAGCCGTTTTTTGGTCTGTACCACTTTTGTGAAGACCTGTCACAAAAGTATTTTTCGTTTTTTGCCCTTTTCCGAAGCTTCCCATGTAGTAACTGCTTGAGGTAAGATAGAGAATATATAAAGGGAGAGCCTTTTTTTTGTGTGTACCACTTTTGCGAAGCCCTTCACAAAAGTATTTTCCGCTTTTGTCCTTTTCCGAAGCTTCTCGTTTAGTAATTGCTTGCGGTGAGATGAACAAAAACTTCACTCCAACTGCTTCACCACATGTCGCCCACAAAAATCATTTTACAGAAAAAACCACCATGCCATGCGGTTCATCTATTTTACAGAGGTATGAGTCTGACAATGGCTTCTCTCTCTCTCTCTCCCTCTCTCTCTCTCTCTTAAGTATATTGACCAATCACTTTCATCCGGCTAAACTTCTTAGGTTGTGCACTTTTTGTGTCCATTTTTATTTTATCACCTACGTACTCCTTTCACTTTTTGTGTTATCCTTACATTTTGTGTCATCCTTATGGAGTGAAACGGATTGAGAGTAATTCAGATTGAGAGTGATCCGGTATTCGATGTGTTTCAAAATAATTGGAATACTATTCATCAAAATAATTAGTTAAGTCCTTCCAACTAGGGTATAACTTTGATTTTCAAAAAGCAAAACAAACTTTTGCACAATGAATGATAACGCAAAGTCGAGATCAAAAAGGGTTGTGCTAGGACAAAGAAAATGAGCAAAGAAAAAACTCTTAAAGTGTACATGAACGGTTCAGATTCACTGAGATCAAAAAGGGTTGTGCTAGGACAAAGAAAATGGCAAAGAAAAGACTCTTAAAGTGTACATGAACGGTTCAGATTCACTGCACAGTGAATCTGAGCCGTTCATGTACACTTTAAGGGTATTTTCTTTGCTCATTTTCTTTGCACTTAACATTTCTCGATCAAAAATAATATGTCCCTCTACAAATGGAATGAAGACAAAAGGTGTGTGACCCCTTTTGTGAGTAACAGCTCGCATATCTGGGTTGTGTGTTTCGTACTCTTGATACCCTTCCACAACTCTAAGAATGCCTTCATCGAGACTGGAAAGCCTCACCATCATTCACACCACTCGTACGTAACAAGTAAAAGCAAATCCATTCGATTGTTAGCCCAGCCATTGTGCCTCTCAACCTGTTTGCCCAAGAAAATGAGTTCAGTAGAGTTCAAGGCCCATTACATTGGAACCACACATGTGTGGATTTGCAAGCCTAATTTGCTGCAATTTGTCTTTAGTCAATATTTTTCAAGAGACAATCATCGACCAAAAGCTCTCCCCTCTCTCTTGCAACAGCGGCGACAGAAATAGGTTTTCTTCCGGGGAGGTGGGGGCTGCCCCATCTCCTCCTCCACCTCCCCCTCCACCTCTCTCTCCCCCCCTCCTTTCCTCCTTCCCTCCACCCTCCAGATCTGGCCTTCGTCGTTCTTCCTCTGTTTCTCTCCCCCTGTTCTTCCCTCGCTTCCTCTTTTGGATTCGGTGGTCGGACCCCTATGACGGGTCTCCCGTCCTTGGTGTTTGGTGTTGCGGGTTCAGATTGGAGCAGGTGGTGAGTGGTGGTTTTGGCGAGCGACGGTCGACGGCGTGGTTTTAGTTCAGGCGTGCGGCGGCGGCGGAGGAGCAGTTAATAACAGAGGTATAGTGGTTAGAGTGGTTTTTTCTTTTTTCTTTCTCTGTTTTTTTACCGGTTTATCCGGATCTCCCTGCTAGTCCGGTTGTGTTACCGGTCTGGGTTTCCCCCAGATCCGGTGGGTGTCCGGTCTGGGTCTCCCCCAGATCCGGCGGGTGGTGGGCGAATAATCCGGCGCCTATTGAGGAATGGTCCGTTGATGGTGGTTTGTTGGTGTCTGTTTGGGGCTGATGGTGGTTCGGTGGTGTATCAGGGGTTGGTGGTGGTCCGGTGGTGTTGGTTTGGCTGCGCAACAGTTCGGCTGAAAGATGGCTGGTCTTCGGTCGCCGTGGGCATAACGACGCTTTTGAATCGCGTTCGGTGTGTTCGGAGCTCGCTGTGTCAGCGGGGGCTTGCCTCGGAGTCTCACCACTGCTCTAGTTCGGGTGTTTCGGATCTCGTTCAGTTCTGGCCGGCGACCCTTGTGGATTAGTCCATGAGAGCAGTTAGCTTGTAGTTGCTATTGTTGTTGCTTGCCTTCAGATTTCAGCAGTGCTTAGTTTTTTAGGGTTTGAGCTGTGGATCTTTTTGATCCTCTGTTATCTAGACCTAGATTGGTTCTTAAGTACCGGCGATATCGCCGGGCCTGCTTCGGCAGTAGGTGCCTGAGATCGAAGTTTAGGTAGCTCTGGTTCTTTCCTGTATTTTTTCTGAAATCTGTATTGCCCGATGGGCTGATGATGAATGAATGAATGACTTCTTCAAAAAAAAAAAAAAAATTTCAAGAGAAACAACACATCTTTTCTATAAGCTTTCTAATACTCTTCGGTTATCGAAACGCATGTCAATTGGCATGAACGAAAAGAATACTTAGTTATCCTCTATCTAATTCGAAACTTTGATTCTTCCCAGAATTTTCACTCTTTTAAAATCCATACGCGTGGTTACAACCAAGAAAATTATTGGCTTCAGTAGTGAAGGATACTGTTTGCCACTATTGGTATATATTATGGACCAATTCTTTTTTTATTTTGTTAACTGAGTCACTTGTGTGGTTTAATCCAAAAACCATATGGTGATCATTAGGTCAAGTTGAAAAGTCGGGGAGGCGATCTGCACGACTCCTAAAGCGCAAGGGGGTAATGTGGACTTTGCCTATTGTCTTTCTTCAATTATAAGTTACCCTCTCGAACGTTTTTACACTTTCGCCTTCCCCATAATCACTCCTCTACACCAAAGGGCACCGTGACTATGAAAACATCCCGGAAAAAAACAAAGTCGATCGCCGACCGTACTCCGCCGGAAACCTCACCGGCGGCTGACCTAATAGCCAACAACGTCGATCTCCTAGCACAAATCCTTCTCCGTCTACCGGCCAAACCCCTAATCCGATTCAAGTCTGTGTCCAAACACTGGCTCGCTCTCCTCTCTGACTCCCACTTTGCCTCTGCCCACTCCCGCTTAAACCCTAAACCCTTGATCTCATCCTTGTATTTCCACTACAACAAAAAGCTCGACTCCGTTTCTCTCAACGGCAGCCCTACCTTTCCCTCTCTCTCCTTCCTACGTCCTCTTACAGGTGATATCACGATTCTACACTCGTGCAATGGTTTACTCTTGATTAAGAAAAAACAAACTGTTGACAATCGTGTCAAAGTGCAATACATCGTTTGTAACCCGACCACGCAGAAATTCCATATAATTGGGCAGAAATTCCATCTAGTTGCTCGGCGCAGTGGACGTTTTTACAAATCAGGTTGCTTGGCTTTCGATCCATCGAAATCGCCTCACTACAAAGTTGTATTGCTTAGTCGAGTCTCCTCTTTGGAGATGCATATCTTCTCATCGGAGACTGCATCTTGGAAGAAGGTATTTCTGACGGACAGATGTTATAGGAATGGTGCGTTTTGGAATGGAGCTATCTATTGGCTATGTGACCGCGATAAACTGTTGAGATTTGACGTTGAGACGGAGAAGATGGTTGGGATGCCGTACACACCAAGTAGTAGTAGAGTTAACAATATATACAAGACTAGGTATTTTGGGGATTGCGGCCGTGGGGGCCGTTTGCTTCTGATTGAGAGTCATTCGCATTCTACTGTGAGATTCAAAATCTGCGAGATGGACAAGGACTACTGCTGTTGGAATGTCAAGTTTCGTGTCGATCTCAAGACCTTGATATCTGAATTCCTTGTGATAGAAAGTAAAAAGCGGTATAAATTTACGGTGTTGTGTGTTGTCGAGGGAGAGAAGGAAGATGACTTTTCGCTCATCTTGGCTATCCCGGGTAAAATTATTTCATGTAATCCGCAGAAAAGGACTTGGAATGAACTTCGCGATTTGGCACCCGGTGAATACGGCGGATTCATAAAGTATGGTTATGCTATTGTTTTTCCGTTTGTTGAAAGCCTATCTCCTGTTTGAGAAATGTCCCAAGTGCAGGAGTCCCAAGTGCTGGAGCACATGTTCTTAATTTTAATCTTTCGTTTCTTGATCTTTGCAATGACGCTTCAGTTTCTTACAGTTCTAAGTGTTGATGCCTTCACAGATTTGGTTACATGCAAATTGTGATTTAGTTTTACATATTTGCTATGTTCATCTAAAGGATGAAGATATCAACATAAATTGATTAAGTTGACGTCCGATAGCAACAATTCATTGGTTATTTTTTCATACCCCTTCAAATGGAATGAAGACCAAAGGTGTGAGATCTCTTTTGTAAGTAACAGCTGGCACATCTAGGTTGTGTGCTTCGTCCTCTTGCCATCCTTCCACAACGCAGGGGCAGGAAACCTCACCATCAATTACACCACTTGTGACAAGTGAGAGTAAATCCATTTGATTATTAGCCCCAGCCATTGTGCCACTCACAACCTGTTTACACAAGAAAATTGAGTACTAGAGTTCAATATATGCCCATTACATAAGAACCACATCTTTTCTGTAAGCTTCCTAATATTCTTCTTATATCGAAATGCATGTCATTTGGAATGAACAAAAGAATACTAAGTTGCCCTTTATAAAATCCGAATCTTTAATTCTTCCAAGAATATGTACTCTTTTAAAATGCATACAAGCGGTTAGAACCAAGGAAATTATTGGCTTTAGTAGGGAAAAACCGTTTGTTATTGTTGGTAGTATTATGGACCATCGCTTTTTTTTTTTCTTTTTTAACGGAGTCACTTGTGCGGTTTAATACAGAAACCATACGGTAGGGGTGTACACGGTCTGGATTGGTCCGGTTCTCTAAAAAACCAGTAACCGGACCATTTCAAATGGTTTTAGAAAATTGGGAACCAGAACCTAACCAATATATGCATGGAACCTAACTAGAACCAAACCGCAAGACCGGTTCGATTTTGTTTTGGTTCGGTTCCGGTTCTATCCAATAAGCATCCAAAAACACTTATTCACAAAATAGGAACTCATAAAATTAAAGAAATAGGAAAATAATCTGTTGGAATAGGAAAGGGAGGAAGAAAATAAAAGCTTTCCTAACAAATGAGATTTTATCTCTAAATAAATTAAGTTTAGCAAGGAAAAGATTAACCTACCAAATTCAAATATATATTTAACTACACACACATATGTATTTCTATATTTATCTTAGTTTTAAACAGTTCTGTTCGGTTCTAACCACGGTTCATTAATTGAGAACCAGTAACCGAACCAAAATTAACGGTTCTTATTTTTTTGGAACCATAACCTGACCATAGAACCACAGAACTTGACCAAATAGAACGGTTCGGTCCGGATTGGACCGGTTTTACGGTTCGAGCGGTTTTCTTGAACACCCCTACCATACAGTGATCATGTGGTCAAGTTGAAAAGTTAGGGGGGCGATCCTCACGACACCTAAAATGCGGGGGGGGGGGGGGGGTAAAGTGTACTTTGATTATTATTTTTCTTCTAAAAAAAGTTACCCTCTCAAGTTTTTTTCCACTTTCTCCTTCCGATAATCACCAACAAAAAAGCTACGTGCACAGAGCTCTTTTTCTCCAGCCTCGGGTCGCACAAAGATGATCGGAGCCGCTCATTTTGTTCAAAATATGTCGTTTAAGGTCTCTGTAAAAAATGAGCTTCGTTCGATATCGTTAGAGGCGTTAACAAAACACCCAAAATCACTTCAGAGGTGTACCAGAACTCTGTTGTGGGATGCCTACTTCCTCTGCATGATTTACTAGATCATCTCAATAATCATCGATCGTCTCCCTTGTCTGCCACTCCAAATATTCTGCCACTCGCCACCTTCTCCTCCTCCGCCCCAAATTCCAATATGTTGCAGGAGAACCTCTTCTGCATTAATCTTCATAAATGCTTCATCAAATTCCAATATGTTGCATTTTCATTAGGTTCTCTATGACTCCGTGACTGACTATCGAGGGAGAGTGACTAGCGAGAATCTGATGAAAAGCTGCTAACGAAGTTTTTCTCTTGCTTCTCATTCCTGCTTAACGTCGTGAAGCAGGTAAAATAAGAAGTGTCGAACTCGTTAATTTCCCTTGAGTTTTTCAAAAACAGAAGCACACTTACCTTAAATTCAAAGACGCGATCAGGTCAACACCATACACAAAAAGGGTAGAAACCTTATAACTCCGGCAAGAAACTTATCAGCAATCTGGAAAGAAGAGGTTGAGACCTCCGGAACAGGCATTTGCTGTTCAATTCACCCATTAATCAATTTTTGGAGCAAGGAATTCTACTTTTCTCTTCCACAATTTTCTCATTTGACCACATGAACTAATGCATTTCAAATATCCACAAGGTTTCCGTGCCTGAATCTTTTTCCAAACAAACGATTTATTCATTCCAAAATGAGCAGTATATACATTACAAATCACAACAGAGTTCTGGTACACAATCTAATTTACAAGGCGGAATACAAGACAAAGCAATGCAAAAACACAACTTGTGTGTTCCCCGGCATGAAATAGGCATAAGTGCATTAGAAGCTACTCAAAAGAACAATATAATATGTAAATAACATCAACACCAAATTGCTATTAATGACCGAATTTCATACGCGTATTTACAGATGAAGGACATTCAGTTCGTTACAGTTATCAGCCAGGTACAAAATAATCCATCCTTTCCACTGGCAGGTTCAAAACTGACGTTTCTGCCTGCAAAGTAGAGAATACAAAGGCAAGATGTCAGTATAAAGACTCCTTGTGATAGTAAACATATTAGGAACCACTTTTCTACATGAAAAGAAATCCGTATGCCGACTACTGGGAGAAATTGAAGATCTGTAGGTAGTCGAAAATAGATCTGGACACACATCTATGTAGCTTTGCAATCCTAAGTAGCAGCAATTTGCCTTTAGTCAATCTTTTTCAAGAGAAAGATCACATCTTTTTTGTAAGCCTCCTAATATTCTTCTTTTATCGAATTGCATGTAAGTCGGAATGAACGAAAGAATACTAAGTTGCCCTCTATCAAATCCAAATTAATCTTTAATTCTTCCCAGAATTTGTACTCTTTTAAAATGTATACGAGCGGTTAGAACCAATGAAATTATTGGCTTTAGTAGGGAAACCGTTTGTTACTGTTGGTGGTATTATGAACCATTGCATTTTTTTTTTTAATGGAGTCACTTGTGCGGTTTAATTTAGAAACCATACGGTGATCGTTTGGTCATGTTGAAAAGTTAGGGTGGGGATCGCCACAATGCCTAAATTGCAGGGGGTAAAGTGTACTTAATTGATTATTTTCTTTCTTCTATAAAAAGTTACCCTCTCGAGCTTTTTTCCAGCACCATGACGATGATAACATATTCCCGTAAGAAAACAAAGCCGATTGCCGACGGTACTCCGCGGGAAACCTCGCCGGCGGCTGAACTAATAGCCAACAACGTCGACCTCCTGACACAAATCCTTCTCCATCTACCGGCCAAATCCGTAATCCGATTCAAGTCCGTGTCCAAGCATTGGCTCTCTCTCCTCTCCGACTCCCGATTCGCCTCCACCCACTCCCGCCTAAACCCTAGACCCTTAATCTCATCCTTGTATTTCTACTACAATGAGAAAAAACTTGAATCAGTTTCCCTCAACGGCAGCTCTAACGTTCCCTCTCTCTCCTTCCTACGTCCTCTCCTACATCGTCATATAGGTGATTTCAAGATCCTGCAGTCGTGCAACGGTTTACTGTTGATCAGGGACAAACATATTGCTGACCGTCGTGTCAAATCGCGGTACACTGTTTGTAACCCGACCACGCAGAAATTCCATGTACTTGCTCGCAACGGAGGACGTTTTTACGAACCATGTTTCTTGGCTTTCGATCCATCGAAATCGCCTCACTACAAAATTGTATTGCTTATTAATCGATTCTATATGGATATCTATTCATCGGAGACTGCGTGTTGGAAGAAGATAGTTCTACCAATTGGACAGATGGACAGATGTTATGGAAATGGTGTGTTTTGGAATGGAGCTCTGTATTGGCTATGTGACCAATGTAATGTGTTGAGATTTGACGTTGAGACAGAGAAGATTATTGGGATTCCATACACGCAACATAGTAGTCGTCGTAGTAGTAGTAGTAGTAGAATTCTCTCTCCAGACAAGACTAGGTATTTTGGAGAATGCGGCCGTGGTGGCCGTTTGCTTCTGATTCAGAGTCGTTCGCATTCTACCGTGAGATTCAATATCTGCGAGATGGATGAAGACTGCTGCCGTTGGAATGTCAAGCTTCCTGTAGATCTCAAGACCTTGACATCTGAATTCCCTGAGATAGAAACTCAAAAGCGGTATAAATTTACGTTGATGTGTGCTGTAGAGGGAGAGAAGGAAGATGATATCGCGCTCATCTTGGCTATCCCGGGTAAAATTATTTCATGTAATCCGCAGAAAAGTACTTGGAAAGTACTTCGCGATTTGGCACCAGGTGAATACGGCGGATTCGTAAAGGATGGTTACACTTATGCTAGTGTTTTTCCGTTTGCTGAAAGTCTATCCCCTGTGTGAGAAATGTCCCAAGTGCTGGAGTACATAATGTTCATTTAATCTTCTACGGTCTTGCTATTGTCAGCCCATTGGGTTAACGATAAGCACACTAAAAAACAAAGAAAACATATTTTTTGTACCTTTTACACCCTTTAATACACATTCACACCCTTAGTATTGTCAGCCCATTGAACTGATTTTAGAATTTTCTCCAATCTTCTATTTGCTGATCTTTGCAATGACTCTTCAGTTTCTTACAGTCACAAGTCCTGATACCTTCAACGATTTTGTTACAAATTGTGTTTTAGTTTTATATCTTTGGTATCTTCGTCTAAAGGATGAAGATATGAACAAAAATTGATTAAGTAGACATGTGATAGCAACAATTCATTGGTTATGTGAAGCGAAGTTCCACACCGCTTGGGGACCAAATTAATATGAAGAATATAAGCGTGAGGGCATCCTCACTTCAATAGCTAGCTTTTTGGAGTTGAGTTCTACCCAAGATCGTGTGACAATTTTTTCATATTCTTTGCCTCTGAATGAAATTGATTTTCTTTACTCGAATGTAAATTTAAACCTTTGCTTTTTGATATATTTGCATCTCACGATTGAATGTTAGAAAGAGAGCAAGGAAACTTCGAAAGGCAATGTTTATATTCCTTTTTTTTTCAGCACATATTGTCAAAAGTTTCAAATCTATGTAAACTAGTTGATCCAACAATCACATACTGCAGTTACGCAACTGTCAACCCAACTTTCACGATGTTATGCTTGTGCAAATTGGTAGAAGTTTTTTTACCAAATTATGGCACCCCTAAAGTGAAATCACGACTCTACACTGGGTAACCTTCAGAAGTCTTGATAAGATGATGCCTGATTTAGTTTAGTTCTTGGTCTCTAAACTTGTTCTTCTCTTCCCCTGTATGTTGATGCTCTGGACTTTTCTCACGAAGAGCGAATGCCTTCTTCCACTGCATGATTTAGCAGATCATCTTAATAATCATCCATCGTCTCCCTTGTCTACCGCTCTCCCAATTTTCTGCCACTCACCTTCTCCGCCACCCCCGAAGTTTTGTACTTCTCTAGTTTCCTGCTTTTCCCCTGTATTGTTTGATTTTCAAAGAAGCGATCAGGTCAACACCACACACAAAAGGGTAGAAACGTTGCAACTCCGGCAAGAAACTTATCAGCAATCCGGAAAAAAGAGGTTGAGACCTCCGGAACAGGCATTTGCTGTTCAATTTACCCATCAATCAATTTTTGGAGCAAGGAATTCTACTTTTCTCTTCCACAATTTTCTCATTTGACCACATGAACTAATGCATTTCAAACATCCATAAGGTTTCCGGGCCTCAATCTTTTTCCTAACAAACGATTTATTTATTCCAACATGAGCAGTTTATACATTACAAAACACAACAGAGTTCTGGTACATTATCTAATTTACAAGGCGGAATACAAGACAAAGCAATGCATAAACACAACTTTTGTGTTTCCCGGCACAAATTAGGCATAAGTGCATTAGATATGAACAATATAATATGTAAACAACATAGAACACCAAATTGCAATGACCAAATTTCATATGGGTATTTACAGATGGAGGACATTCAGTTCGTTACAGTAATCAGCCAGGTACAAAAAAATCCATCCTTTCCACTGGCAGGTTCAAAACTGAAGTTTCCGCCTACATAATAGATAATACAAAGGCAAGATGTAAGTATAAAGGTTCCTTGTGACAGTAAAACATATTAGGAACCACTTTTATACATGAAAAAAAAATCCTTATTTCGACTACTGGGAGAAATTGAAGATCTGTAGGTAGTCGAAAATAGATCTGGACACACATCTATGTAGGCCCTGTCAACTATAAAGAGAGATAAATTATTCAACAGCAACAGCCTGCTTAAACTTCAAAGAAGCTTGAAGGCTCAAATAGCCTTAATCACAAACCAAGCTACATAACTCAAATCAGAAAAACAAAATTGCGACAAAAATCAGTCCCGAGTTAGAGCGAGAGGGTTCCAAATCCCAATGTTGCCGTTGACGAGGTCGAGCGAGAACGCCTCGGATCCTGTCGGGGGCTTCCCCACGATACCGGTTGAACCGCTCGGAGTTGACCTACTTGCCGGAGACCGGCATCTCGCGATCCTCCAACCCCTAGTTGAGCTCAAAGATCTCGAGGCTCACCAATGAGCTGAAGGACAGATTCACCGCCCCCACCATGGTCGCCGACGCCATTGAAGTAAGGTTCGATGGGGAAGGGAAAACAGATCGGGATACGTGGTTTTTGAGAGATGAGAACTGTGAGAGGAGTCGGATCAAAAAAAAAAATACTGTGAGAGGAGTAGTTTTTCCTCAAATTAGTCTTTTCATTCTTTCCGTCCAACGGAGTTAGGTCCTCCAAATGAAAACGTTGATGAGGGGGTCTGTCCGTAGTTGAAATTCTAAGAGGGGGTGAGCGAGACAAAGAGGAATACTTCGAGGGGTGTCTAGGTATTTAACCCTTAAAAAAATTTCAAAAAGAGAAGTGATAACAATGCTAATTGGTGAATGAAAGTATAAGTGGACACCAATTTATGAAAATGCATACCCAAATAGGTACTCTCTCACTTGACAGGTTGAGAGAGGGTGGGAGTGCGAAGATTTATAAGCCATGTTGTTCCGAAAAAGTGTGGGCCTCATATGAAATGTATAAAATTGTGTAAAAGATGCACCTTGTGCAAACACCCATAGACAAGGCGTAGGCTTTTGGAGGGTAAGGCACAGATTTGAACCCCCCCGAGACGTTTTTAATATGCGAAGATTTATTAGCCATGTTGTTCCGAAAAAGCGTGGGCCTCATATGAAATGTATAAAATTGTGTAAAAGATGCACCTTGTGCAAACACCCATAGACATGGCGTAGGCTTTTGGAGGGTAAGGCACATATTTGAACCCCCCCGAGACGTTTTTAATAGCCTAGCCCTGCCTTGAGGTGAGCCTCAGCTTAGCCTTTGAAAACATTGTTAGGTACGTGGAAGGACTTCATATCCAAGTAACTTTTGCCATGTGCATGGTGACAACAATTCCTATGGCTATGGTGAACGTGATATATGGACTCCTGCCCGTTAGGTGCACATGTGCCAAGTATTCATAATTCATAAATTCTCAATTCAGTAGAGCCGCTGGGTGGGGGTGGAGGGGAATTCATTGGAATATCTAAATAGCGGCCTTACTAAATATAGAAGTTTAGGGGGGCCAAACTTAATAGTTGAAGGACCCATGCATGGTCAACTCATATTCATTCATGTGACTGATCGTGAGCTAAGACAACACCTGAAGCTAAAATGATTACAAGCAGGACTCAACAAAGAAATATGTGTACTTTATCATAGCTGTTATTGACAAAATCAGGATTCCAATACTTCAAACCCGGAATATCTATGAAAGTGAGAGTTCTCTTCCCCAGTAATATCTAGTGAATAAGTTAGACTTAAGTTTCATACTAGAGCATGAGAACCATAAGTTGGGTCTCTCTTTTTTCCCAAGAGAAGCTTAAGTTGTCATTCCATGGTTTTGGTTGCACACAGAGATCAGATTTTTTTTTAAACTTGACTACATATAAAATACAGAAATGCTACTTACCAAAAAAAAATATACAGAAATGCTATCCATGAAAATAACTAGTTAAATCGTAGCAACTAGGGTATAACTACAATTTTCGAGATACAAACATGCTTTTGCACTATTTATGAATAAGCAATGTCGGGATCAGAAATAATATGTACCTCTTCAAATGGAATGAAGACGAAAGGTGTGAGACCCCTTTTGTGAGTAACAGCTGGCACATCTGGGTTGTGTGTTTCGTCCTCTTGCCACCCTTCCACAACTCCGAGAATGTCTTCATCGGTGCTGGAAACCTCACCATCATTCACACCACTTGTAACAAGTGAAAGCAAGTCCATTCGATTGTTAGCACCGGCCATTGTTCCCCTCAACCTGTTTGCACAAGAAAATGAGCCAAGTGGGGTTCAGTGCTGATTACATAGGAACCAAAGATGTGGCTTCCCAATCCTAGTTAGCAGCAATTTGTCTTTTCCAGATAAATAGCACAACTTACAGATATTATTCTTTAATGGAAATCCATGTAAGTTGGAATAAAAATTTAAAATACTAAGTTGTCCTCTTATCAAATCTGGAACTTTGATTCTTCCCAGAATTTTGACTCACACATATGGGTGGTTTCTACCAAGGAAAACTACTGGCTTAGTAGAGAAACCATTTCCTACTGTTGGTCTAACCAACCTGAGGAAGTGGAAAATGGGGGTGGGACGGAGAGTGGGTAAAATCACCTAACCTCCAGCTGAACGAGGTATCTGCCTGCTGTTAACGCCCTTTTACACTTGCCAGCCAGCATAATTTTCACCATGGCAATAAAAACTCCAAAGTTTGTGCAGTTGATTGCCAGTGAAAGCCGTACATGCAGAAATGCAAGTAGAAAGGAGGGGGTCTGGTAGAAAGGAAGCTGTTCATTTTAAAGTTGCCTCAAGTTCAAGGGAAATAGCCCATCCACCCAAGGATTGCAATCAGGAGAAGGTTTCAGTCTTCAAAAGAAACAACACTGAAAAAAAATTAAGGAAATAATTTAACTGTAAATTTTGCCCCCACAGGGTTACCCACTTACCCCCACCAACATCCATTACTAAGATAAGTTTATTTTGTTCATAAGTTTGACAGACTCAAATGATAACAGCACTTATGTGCCTCAACATCCCAGAGAGAGAGAGAGAGAGAGGGTATCTATATAATATGTAGATGTGAATTAAATGACTATCTAAAATACCTTAAGCGGATTCTCCAAACAGTAGGTCGCAAGCCTGGGTACAAGAAGGCAGCCTCAACCTACAAAGAGAAGGGTATCCATAAGCATCATTAATTTAACAAAAATCGTCTACGGATTCTAAACTTTGATGACATGAGAAAATGCGCAAAAGATGGAACCTAACCTTGTCATTGGACAACGTATAATGGCCACTATGAACACTTTCTGTTTTAGACGCACGGAAGTTCATGAATTTTGCCACGTCCTTTACTTTTTGTGATGAATTCTAATCATTACAAACAATTATAGAAAATTGGTAGTAATTAGCATGGCAACAAAGCATGTCTCTAACTTAATTTGGATGCAATGAGCCAGTTGAGGAATATAACCTTATAAAGAAACCTCCCCGAAGGATAAAATCTCAAATATCGGAAGTAGCACACCTGCAATATGAGCAAATAAATCCATAACAAGGATGACACGAGAACTATGATGTATATCTACCAATTGCCAAAACTGAAATCTTCATAAGAAGCTACTTTTCAATTGCACAGTTCAAGTGATGATATAAGATAAATTCTGCCATGTTACACATAATTATCTTCTTGCTTTGAAGGTCTTTCATCCTTAACAGTCACTCCTGAGAATCGCTTTTATTTGAAGTTTCTAACGTACTTAAATTGGCTCCAAGAGAATGTAAGAGAAAGTAAGATGGCATAGCAAAAAAAAATTAATGAACTTCCATGCAATAGGCCATGCTCCAAGCACTTGCCAAGAAACCCATCTTTACTTCTCCAAAAGAGGGGGAAAATATGCGAGAGAGAACACAGAATTTAGCAAGCCTAAAGAAATTTTTGATGATATAGTCATGTTTTCAGTTTTCGAAGGCAAGTATAATGTAAAAACATTAAACCAAGTCAACCCTATTGCCAAGCCGAATAACTGTTCATCATACGTACAACAAAACCCTTCTACGGAAAAAAAAAAATAGCCATTAATTTATTACAACTTACAGAAATTCAGGAGAATGTATTCACTAGGGCTGGTACAACCCAACTGACACCAATAGAATTCCCCTTGACCAAGATTTATTACACATAGGTCAAGGACAAAAGGAACTGTTCCTTGAATAACAATGGAAAGCGAGAGAAATGGATATATATGCCATGAGTAATAGAAACGAAGAGAGATGTACCACATGAACTGGATTGCTAATTTTCCATTCTGCAATTCCAGCACGAATGTAGGTGTTTCTACTGACATAAAGACCTGTTTCATACAAACAAAGAAAAATGCAGAGTGAAGCAAATAATAGGACTGCAGTTTGAGAGGCCTCAGCTGAGAATAGGACTCACTGGTTGGGAACACACCTATATGGGTGCCGTATACGTACTGGGCGCAGATACGCTTCAGACACGCAGGATATGTGTCTGATATGCCTTGGACAAGGTGTTCTCTATCCAAATACATTGTAAGACATTTTTCGAGAGTTCCCCAAATTTTGGAAAATAATCATGTGGCCAAATTAGTACAACATAAATCGGTCAAGATTGAATAACAGCACTAAAAAATTTGCAACTATTTTGCTGCGTGAGGTTCATCTTTTTGATGGATGTTCTATAAATTATACAGCTTAGAGTTTCTACTGTTACTAGGATACAAACAACCAAAAACTAATCATTAGTTTGGTTGTTTGTATCCTAGTTTTCATTAGTTTGGTTGTTTGTGGATACAATTATCACTAACAAAATATGTACAGACACATTAAAAAAAAGTATTGTATGCTGAGTCCAGTGCTAGTATCTTGCTTTCTTGAAAATAACCGTGTCACGTATCTGTAGCTGTTTTTTTGTGCTCGTATCTGTAGTTGCATGCCGGGGTATTATTCACTTGCCTTTCAATATCACCACTTCCGCAACTCTTCATCAATTTTTTTTTGCAAAGATACATCCTGTTATTTCCTTATTGCCCCAAATATCTTGATACTAAATTTTCATACACAACGTAACTGTACTTTTAGTTTTATAATGTGCTATAGGAAACAAATATCATAATACGTGGAAATTCAAATTCAATTCATCCGTTTAATTTCTCCACAAAGAAGAAACTAAGCAAAAAGATTTTAAATCACAACCAACTATTGAACACAACTGTAAGCTACGCGCATATGTAAATTGGCCCTCAATGCACTATTTGCTTTACATTTACAACTTACTATCAAGTCTCAATATTTACTTTCCTTAGCTCATCCTCACCCCACACTCATCACGTCTCAGGCAAACAGCCATTACCTCAGTAACTCTTCTCCTATGAATAATTCTTAATTCTCCGTATGCTATTTCTTTACTTAAAGCACTAAGAGGGACTTCTTGGAATGGTAGAAAGAAGTAGAAAATTACCTAGTGGGATTGTTTCACCCCAATTCTTAGTGAAGGGCTTGATATTACCAGGTCAACAAAAAGTTGTAACCTAAAGTACTTTAAAGAATGTTACTCGATTTCAGTGGTTGTAGATCTCTGAAGTTAACGGCTGAAGTTACTGCAGTCATTTAGCTGTTCTATTATGTCAAGCCTTTGGACTTATGGTGCTCTAAACATCTGATGTGGTATCAGAACTTCAGTGAGGAGATGAAACAAGTCTCTTGGTCTGCATTAAATTTACGTTTGCATTGTGTTGAACTGCATGCCTGGATATTAGCCTCTCAACCTATAAGACAGGGTTGCACTTGAAGGAGTATGTTGGACCCCGTTCGTTTAAGGGTTTTGGATTTTGGTTTCTATTCATTATCCTATTTCTCTCCAATCATTACTCTCATTTTTCTCTCTATCTCTCTCCAATCATTACCCCTATTTTCAATCATTACTCTATTTCTTTCTACCTACAAATCCAAATCCAAAATCCCAAAACGAACGGGGTCTTGGAGTCTTCCACATGCAGAGGTAGAGAGCTTGATAGCCGATGTTTTCCCGCTTTCATAGCAACTTCAGCTTTTGGGATTAGTGACGCTCTAACAACCATAGTACTACAAGAGATACCGTTGGGAGTTTGTCCGATGCATCGACCCGCCACTGCGTACTCAAGGCTCAATTTTTATGGGAGTAACGGCAAAGAATCCACCATATCACTTGGGCCCAAATAATCATTGAATGACTCATATCCACTTAAAAGGCTAAGCCTTATATATGGTAAGTCACCCAATTGTATATTAAAGTCCAACTCTTTTTCTGTTTATCCGATGTGGGACTCAATCTTCACACATATTCCTAACAATCTCCCTCTCATGTGTGAACCGTCCATTGGACCTTGATCTCTCTCTTTGCATCCAAACTCCCCCTTGATTCTGATCTACTACTCTCAACCTATCTCTCGAACTGGGAGCCACCCATCATAGCACTCCATCATCGAGCCACCTTGCTTCATGGGGAGTCACCTTGGATTTTTTCCGCTCCATTGAGTGTTCTCCATGCAAACCCATTCATGGCCCAACGAGAGTTTACCCATAGATCGTTGATGGCTCTGATACCACTTGCAAGGAGTTTGTCCAATGTATCGACCCACCACTACGTGCTCAAGGCTCAATTTGTATGGGAGTAACAACAGAGAATCCACCACATCACTTGGGCCCAATATATGTTGAATGACTCATATCCACTTAAAAGGCTAAGCCTTGTAATGGTAAGTCATCCAATTGTATATTAAGGTCCAACTATTTTTCTGTTTATCCGATGTGGGACGCAATCTTCACACATATTCCTAGCAAGTGGAGTGACAGCCCAGTGGTAGGCACCACGTACAACCATGCATTTGACTCAGGTTCAAACCTTAACCTAACTAACTACAACTAACACTACTAGCTTTCACCGAGCAAAAAAAAAAAACCTAAGTACAGGAAAACCAACGAAATAACAAGTCAAGGTAACCATAGTTAACATGTATACTAAACGACATGCAAAAACTAGAAATATTTATTAAGGTACATCTTACCATCAGTACGGATCCTCGGTCTTGAAAGCCACATTTTCCTCCATGAACCATCATATTTTGACTGCAAAATCTTGTAATTTTCCACCACTCCAAAGATCTTCATGGAAAATCCGCATTTAAATTTAACATTTTGCATTGCATATACAATGAAAAAGGCTTCATAAGTAATAGGGAAGTAACCTGCCAAGCTTTTAAGCATGCATTGCGCCAAAACACAGGGTTACGAACTGTATATCTCCATTTTCGACAAACACAAGCTGCCTTTCCTAAGTTATACGGAGTCATTCTTGCAAAGATCTGCAGACAAATACTTGTGACATTGCAGTTTACTGGGCAATACAGCTTTCCATAGCGTATGTATATGGTAAATCCATAATGCGCAGTCATAAAACATAAATAAATCACTAGAACTAATCACCAGAAAAAGATGTGAGACAACAATCCAAAGCAGTACTTAAGATGCTTTGGGCTTGTTTCTCAAGTAAATACATTTCTTGAGATAATATCCAGAAGATGCAATGCAAAAACAAAATTGATGAATAGTGACATAAAAACTCCATTTCACCTAGTGTTTTCTTTATGGAAACAAAAGATTTCAAAAGGAGACTTTCGAAAGGCCGTACCTCAAAGAGTAGCTCATCTGGCAAGCACCGGTGAAGAAGGGCTGGATCGATAAATGGTTTACTACTTGCACTGCCAAAAGGAGCGACTGGTCTTATATGAACTCCATAAAGATCTATGATTCAACCAAAAACACAAAAGATGTGAAAACTCAAGACTCAAAATATGTTCTTTCTTAAACAAGGAATGCATGGGACGACTAGAGAATCCACAAATTGCATCAACCAAGCGAGCGAGCAAAAACAACGGCATTACCAAGCCAAGGTCTTTTTGTTACAAAGAACTGGGCCGTTCTCAGCTGCGAAGCTGCTTCAAGCTCCGCTGGAATTTTCAAAGAAAAATCTGCAGGCAGCATAAACAATTACTATAGTAATGGCTATATACAAGTATCATGAGAATACATCAACCGGACAAATTAGACAATCAACCATGTAAGAGAATCCAAAGACATATACCCATAAGCCCAACAAACGCCCATCAATACAAGTAAGAGCCCCATACTAGGAAGAAACAACCTAACAAGAAACGCGCAATACGAGAGAAGCAATCATTCCCTACTTTTGACAAGGATTGATCCCTGTACAGCTAAGCTAGCCCAGTTGGTTTATCGGTATAAACAATTTTTCCACGATTGACGCATACTACATAACACAGAGGAACAACAAGGAATTGAAAAATCATTTGCAGAATTAAGTTCAAATTTCAAGAATTGTGAAGACCCACAAAAATTACAGAAAAAGCAGGTCATATAATCAGTACCCAGATAGTGAAATGCAAAGAATTGATTGAATTCGGAGGTATTTAACGGGGAATTACAAAACCAATAAAAAAAGAGTCCAACTTTCCTATCAAATTATACACAGAAACAGAAAAGTATGTGATGGAGGAACTCAAAAATTGATGGGTAATTTTAGGAATTGGGAAAATCTACCTGAAGTCATGACGATCGGTGATGTCCCTTCGGGGACATCCAATGATCGGTGATGGGGGTTCTTCCTTTTAGGAGAAGCGCGGAGCTGGGTTTTTGCTGGGAGAATGAGGGGAAGAATCGAGAGGTTGAGGAGAGAAACGAGCCCTTCTCTAAGGGAAGACCGACGCTGGAATGTACACCACGATTATGACCAATAAACTGGTCGCGGGACCCACTTCCGAGAACGCATTGGATTTGTCTGATTTTGATCCTGTGGTAGCTACGACTTGTAGTAGGAGCTGAGGGGGTTGTTAGGGAATCAAGATCTCGTGGTACTTCGTTTAATTAATGGTGAGAATTACTTTCTATTTTTTAAATTTAGAAATTAAAAAGTCCAAATAAAAACAAAACATATGGCAGTTTCATTTTGTGTGTCGAGTTATCAAAATTTTTATTTGATCCGCATCGAGTTATCAAATTCGTAGGTTTTGAAATGCTTGTTTTGGTCAACGGAACATGAAAGTGAGGTTGAATCATATTTTTAAAGAAGAGGTTTTTCGTTTAAATAGATATTGATATCCGATTAACTTGATTTTTAACATTAGAAGTTACAACGCAAAAGGCTCAAGTTGTCAAATAAAATCGTAACAGATCATATTTTGCATTACCATCACATAAAAGATCATCTCTTTTCTCGATTGGTTGGTCTGCTAAATGATAAACTGCAACAGAATTAATTTACATATTTTAAATGGCTCTTAGGAGCCAAAAATTTGCCTTGTGACATCTCCGGTGGAAGTTATCCATATCTCTCCCACCTAGGGTGGTGATCTAGTATGAGTTGCCTACTTCTATGTGATTTTAATGACTTAGAAGTCACGTGTTCGAGTCTTTGGAGAATATTTGTGAAAATTCAGGCCTTCTAATTTTTACTCATTGACTTCTTACCCTAAAAGTGGGTTGGGGTGAGGCTATAACTTATTTCCGTTTTAATTATGCCTTGGAGCATGTCCCGTGGGGGTTTTGCTATAGCCATTTTTCATCCCTTGTTATAGAATACATGCTCCAATGAGGTTATGAGGATGGAAAGGGGGGTTGCTTCAAGTCTCGCTTTCCTTGCAAGGGTAAAAAGGACAAATGACACAGTTGTGTCGTGGCATTAGGGGCCTCCTAATTTCTTCTCCCAAAATACTAAGGGAAAAATTCAAAAAAACTCCTGAACTTTGAACTCAATGTCAAATAGGCACCTGAACTTAAATAAACTTCAATTGAACACCTGAACTTTCACTTCGTTATTAATTTACCCCCTGCCGTCTCAATCCGTGACTTGCCGTTAACGGCAAAGGCAAAACGGCAACGTTTTGGTTAAATAAAAAATACTTACCACTAGTTTGCAATCCTATGAAGCAGAAACGTGATTATGAGAGCCTTAGAGACAAAATTTGATTATGTCTCTTTAGAATAATATGATCAGAATAATAAAATCTTCACACCCGTTCAAACAGATTAAAAATTGGAGCACTTAATTTTTTAACCATATTTTTTAATATATAAACGGTCTAAAAAAAATTAAGTGCTCAAATTTTCACTCCGTTCGAATCGGTGCAAAGATCTTTTTATTCTTATCATATTATTCTAAAGGGTCGTAATTCATTTTTATCTCTAAGGCTCTCATATTAAGTATGTGTTCTTTATTTAGAATCCTATGGAGCAGAAATGTGATTATGAGCACTTAATTTTCTGAGCACTTAATTTTTTATGAGCACTTAAATATCTTTGTACTGATTCAAAACGGAGTGAAAATTTGAGCACTTAATTTTTTATGACCATTTATATATTAAAAAATATGATTAAAAAATTAAGTGCTTCAATTTTTAATCTGTTTGAACGGGTGTGAAGATTTTATTATTCTGATCATATTATTCTAAAGAGACATAATCAAATTTTGTCTCTAAGGCTCTCATAATCACGTTTCTGCTTCATAGGATTGCAAACTGGTGGTAAGTATTTTTTATTTAACCAAAACATTGCCGTTTTGCCTTTGCCTTTGCCGTTAACGGCAAGTCACGGATTGAGACGGGATTGAGACGGCAGGGGGTAAATTAATAACGGAGTGAAAGTTCAGGTGTTCAATTGAAGTTTATTTAAGTTCAGGGGTTTTTTTGAATTTTTCCCAAATACTAAAGTGCTTATGACCTCGTCCCCTCTTAACAGGCCCGGCTGAGCGTAAACTCAAAAAGTAGGACCGGTTGAGCGTAATACCATATAAATTCAAGGGAAAATGATGGCCCAGGACGTGTTATAATAATTAATATCCGCCAAGGACAAGCTAAGAACATTTGTTAATACTGAAAATGTCCTTGACGTGTATAAATTATCAAAACACGTCATTAACCGTCATTTTCCCTAAATTCAAAAGGTCGGGTTTTGGGCTGCGAAATGGGCCAGTTACATTGGGTTGAAATTTTGCTGGGGAAAGTGGAACTACAGAGCCAATTTCACGAGCAGCAAACCATTCCTTGGGCCATTTGTGATCACACAACCTAAGTGACATTATCCTCCATTAGAATCATCAGCTTCCCCTATTAATCCTTAGATGATAATCATCATCACACACACACACACAAAAAGAGTGTTCGGATTTTACCCGTTCGGCTAAATAAGGCTAATAAGCCAAGTGACTTATTTTTTTATTTTTATTCAAATTTTTTTCGTATTTGTTAGTTTTGTGTCAATTTTTTAGGGATTATTGCATCTCCATGACAAGAGAAATCTAAAAAGTAAAAAAATTCGATCGAAACCTAATTTTTTTGAATAAAGACAAAAATAAGCCAATAAGCCAATTTTTTCGTCTTTATTAAAAAAAATTGGATTTCGAGCATAATTTTTTACTTTTTAGATTCCTCTCGTCATGGAGATGCAATAATCCCCAAAAAATTGATGCAAAACTAACAAATACGAAAAAAAATTTGAATAATGACAAAAAAATAAACCACTTGGCTTATTTAGCCAAACGGGTAAGGGTGGATGCAACCTTCATATATTCAAGTGTCACGCCCTTTTTTTGGATTTTAATTTTAGACAACGAATAACATCGATGTCGGTCCACTTAATGACCCAAAATAGTTCAGAAATTACAGATTTAGAGTTTTTCTCTTGGAAGCATATGGTCCAGAAAATTGAAAAAATCGATTACAGACTCTAGCAATGCCTGTCTTTTTCTTAAGAAAAAAATTGAGATTATAAACGAAATTGGTTTAAATTTTACTGCCTTGAAATGAGGCAGTGTTTGGAACTTGTGGAAGGAAAAGGAAGAGGAGAGAAAATGATTAAAAGGGAAAGTATAAAGAAAGTGGGCTTCTTTCCCTTGTTTGGTTGTGGAAAGAAAATGAGAGGAAATAAGAGAGAAAAAGACTTTCTCTTGTTAATTTGGTTCCAAAAGAAAAATGGATACTAGTTGAAGAAAAACATAGTATTGCTTCTCAGATTTTTCTCTCATTTTTTTCCTCACTTTCTCTCTTTCTAGAGTTTTCTTTTTAGGATTCCTTTATAATTTCTTTCTTTTTTCCCCAAACCAAGAATCAAACAACCAAGAGGGAAAAATTCTTATTTTGTCCTTTCCTTTCTTCCATTTTCTGTAAGTCCAAACAGAGCCTAAGTAACCCTGAGGGGTTGGCCGGGTGGTCTTAACCTGAGACTTAGGTATTTGCCTTCACTTAAAGTCTCATGTTCAATTTCCCTTGCTAGCAACTCTTGGGTTGTTAGGCTGTTTCCGGCTGACAATCTCCTTATTGCTGTTGTTTTGGGCCCGGGCTACTTAGGGCTCGGGTGGTGCTCTAATGGTGGTGGTTGCAATTCAGTGGGGATCATCCTCCGGTGGTGGTGGTTGCTGTCGGCTATGGTTTTTTCTTTTGGTTTCTTCAGGGCCTGGCCCATTAGGTGTGCAGATTTGTCTCAACAGGTGTGGGCTTTGTTCCAATGGGTGCTCTCGTGTTTGCCTTATTGCTAAATTTGGGTTTGGGTCTCGGATAGTAGGATTGTTCATAGCATTGTAACTCGGATGGATCTCAGGTTAGAAATATATGTCATCACTTCTTATTCTTATTAATCTTTGTAACAATTTCAGAGATCAATGAATTTTTTTTTGCCTTTCAAAAAAAACTCTTGAGTCATCTCACCTCACGAGTAAGCGGCTGAAAAGGCTATGAAATGAGCTATAATCATTAGTCCGACGTTCATGCAAGTTGGCTCAGGAACGTGCATTACCTACAAAAAATTGCTGGGGTAGGTGGTCCATCTTTCTGTTGATGTTGATTGGGCCATTCTGTCAACATCATAAGAAAAAATTACTCAATTTTACCCATTCGACCTAACTCAACCAAAATGGTACAAGTAAGTTGGGCAGTTGGGCTATTCTGTCATGGGACTTTTAGCCCACTCTCATGGAAATTCTGTTTCTATTTTGGGTAATAACACCGGAACAGGAAATTCATACTATATAGTATAAATTTTGGGAAATGATTTCTACACTTTTTTTTTTAATTATGGCACTCTATTTTTTGTCTTTTAGTGAGAAAAATACACACAAAAGCTTCACTAGAAGACAGAAAATAGAGTGTCATAATCAAAAAAGGGAGTGTAGAAATCATTTTCCTAAATTTCGTGGAGGGCTTTTATGTCAGAATAGAATATACATCGAGATAGTATATAAGTGACACTGCCATGTAATTCTCATGGGATATCTAATGTATAAATTTTACAGCGGCTATTGTTTTTGTATGGTAGGAAAAATAATTTTGTGGCCGAGACCATTTTTATTACACATTGGCGTGAAACCCAAAACAAAAAACTGCAGACCCCACACCGATGTATAATGGAAAAAAGGCCCCAGGCATTGAGTAATCTCTTGTGTGGTAGGGTTGGAGCGGAAGGATCCAACGAGGGAAGCAAAAGTTGAAAAGTAACGAGGCAAAATGTAATGGGTTTTTTACGTACATGAATCACCCACACGAGCTTGGCTCATATAAATTCTCAAATAAATATTTACTCAAAATTCAAATTAGCAAATTTAATTGCATTTTAAAGTGAAGTTTCAAAATTAGGTTTGAATATCTATTATTTGGTTCGATAAGGTAATGTTGTTTAAAAGAATAACAAAGTTACTTGTGATTAGACGCGATTAATAAACTTGAACTTGAACGTAACGCTTCTTCTAATTAAGCTTGAAATTTCCAAACCAAGTTTGAGCAACTCACTGTCGGACCTTCTCGAAAGAGGAAAAGGACGGATTGCAATATAGCGTGTGAGATCAAATCACATATTCTCTGTCACATACAAGAAGTTAGACCCGTAAGTACACGTACTATATTGCGGAACGTTAATGCTAGCTAGTAGTAACATTTTTCTCGTGATTTTAAAGAGAGAAAAGAAAAACAAGAAGAATACGCAATAGTAGCTGGATTGAAAGGGATTTTGCCTGCAAAAAGATTGGAAACAAATTGATGAAAAAGACTTGACTTCATGTGAACACACACAATTGTTGCAACTTGCTAGAAATGGCTGAGTGTAACCCTTGATGCCATCAAACTCCACGTTCGGCATGTTCTAATTTCTTTAAATCTTGGCTTTATCGGGAAAATAACAGATATCGATCGATTGGACAATTAAATAAGTTTTTTCTTTTCTTCTTGCTTTCAAAATCCAACCAAAAAAGTTAAAGAGTTTTTTTCTTTTCTTCTTGTGTTGGATTGAACATCCCCAATCAACTTGAGAATTCGCCCGACTTAGAATATTTGAATTTAAGCCATAGCTGATCCAGACGGGGGAGAAAATATTAATCCATCACCACGTCGCGGGCTCTGTCACCAAGCCCCCACCAAAATGCAAGTTAAATTGGAACCCCTCTCCTAGCCATCTGGTCCAGAGTGTCGAACTCAGGACCGATGAGAGAGGAGCGACCTTATGTTAGCTACTCCAACCGCTTAAACTACCACTGTCAGTGGTAAATTAAGAATTTACTAGTACTCCTTCCATTTCGCTTCTTCTTCCTTTTTGTTCGCATCGCATGATTGTCGGTATACTCATCCCACTCAATAGTAGGACCATCTTTTCCCAGTACTATGTGCGTGTTTGCGAATAATTTTATTACTAGATTTTGGAATTTTAGCTTATGAGGAGAAACATTTGTCAAAAAAATTTAGCTATAGAGTTGAAATTCCGGGGATATCTACATGAAAAAATGGTCTTAAATATGATTTTAAAGAAGCTAGATTTAAGGTGCTTCTGATACGAGATTTTGAATTTGAAGTGATTTGGAAGCTGATTTTTAAATTTTTACATCAAATACTCAGTTTTTGCAAAAACTTAATTATAGTGAGTTTCTAGTTGCTATAAACTGCAGTGGGCCGAACATCAAAGGTTCGGACACCTTTTATGCGCTCGGCAACCGTGCCAAACCAAATCGTCTATTGTCCAGAATGGCTGGACCTCTGGATGCTTTTAAGGCTTGGTACCGAGGGTCGGCAGAAGTAGCGATCGACCGGGCAGCTGAGGGCTGCTGGCCTAACAAGATCAAGCGTTGATCTGCGACGAGAGGGGCTAGTGTCCAGCCACTGCTCGGTGGTAATCATCCTGCCAGGTCATCCATGTGCAGTTAACCATCTTCTTATCCTGTCCAGCTTGTCGTGACATCAACCGAGGCGGTTAGGGCGCGTGCTAGGCACGTATGCACGTGGGTGACAGCTCACGTCCCAATCCAGTAACAATCCCATCGGGCGCGTCATAGGTGACGTCACCCGAGGCGGTTACCGTGTGTGATAGGCACTCACACGTACTTGGAGAGCAAGCAAGGGTCCTCTATAAAAGGAAAGCAAGGCAAACCCTAGAAGGTACATCGTCTCCTACACGTACTAAAAACCCTAGCTCAACCTTACTTGCTATGCGCTTTCTCATCCATACGCCGGAGGACCATCTCGGAATCCCTTCGGTGTGGTTCTTTAGTTGTGCTTCATTGTGCAGGTCAAGTGATCACGGGGCTAAGATCGGACGGACCAACTTCAAACGCTCGAAGAGAGGTCCAATTGGTGAACCAGATCCCCACATAAACTTATTCGCTTATATTGAAACCTATAATCAATAATTTAAGTACTACTCCCTCCGTCTCTTTTTAAATGTCCTGCTTCGTAACTCCAACTTATTAAAAAGACATCATCATTATACCTTTCACATCAATTTTTTCCTCCACTTTCCCTACTTACCCATCATCATTACACTTTTACTCGCTAACTTTTCAAAATGGAATCTACTTTTAGGGATAAAATAGACAATTAACCAACTTTTACCCATTAACTTTACAAAATGGACATTTATTAATGGACAGCCCAAAATAGAATACTGGACTGTAATAAAGGAACGGAAGGAGTATTAATTATAATCTAACACGTACTATTATCTAAATTTCATTCTATTGCAAAATAAACACCCCTATGGTACTCTTACCGACTTTTCCATATATTCAATTATTCATGTCATTTCTGGGGTCCCTTTATTTATCAGGGGTCCCTTTATTATCAGCCATGGGCATATCGATCGAAACAAAATGAAGGATACAAAATGCTACATCAAGTCTCTGTCGTGGGCATGTGCGAGAGAGATGTGCTACCAATAAATGTAAATTGACTTCATTTAAAAGTCGTGTGTCTTTCCGGTGGCACCTATTCGTCGTGCATAGACGCGTCTCTTATAAACAAAAGTGTCCGTTATCCCTAGAAAATATTCATAGAGTCGTCGGTTGGTCTATATGTATTGCATCTTTCATTATTTTTGGGGAGTTGATTTTCTAATATTTGTGTTTTATGTTTAGCGAATCAGTGCTCTGTTCTGTATGCCTTCATTATCTTACAGCGACATCACAGTTGTATTTTTCTCCGGCTTATTTACCTTTTTGGTCCCCAAAGTATTAGCAAGTGGCCAATTTCGTCCCCAATCTAAATATTTGCCCAATTTCATCCCCAATGTTTAAAATGTGTGTCAATTTGGTCCCCGCCCCTAACGCCGTCCCTCTTGTCCGTTAAAATAGAGGGCATCAATGGTATTTCACCCCAAAACACTACAAGAAGTGAAAAAAATCAAAAAAAAAAAAAACACTACTGACCCTAACCCATTTTTACGGAAAATTTTTCAGTGCCGAGCGGTTACCACGTGGTACCCGCTCGGCCATCCGAGCCGTCCATTTTGTTTTTTAACGGTTCAGATTTGGAGAGAGAAAAGGAGAGAGAAAGTGTTTGGGGGAGAGAAGAGAGAGTGTTTTAATCCGAACCGTCCAAAAGTGTATTGGACGGCTCGGATTCGCCGAGCGGCTGCCACATGGACAATACCCGCTTGGCACTGAAGTGTTTCTCCATTTTTACTCCCATTTCTGCTCTCCTCCTCTACTTACCCGCCGCCGCTCCTCTCACTATCACCTCCACAACCACATCCATCACCACCACCACCACCAGCCGCGGTGCAGCCCACCTCCACCCTATCGATCTATTACTCCCCACGACGAAGCCACCCCTTTCCAATCTACCCTCATCACCATCACTTATAACAAGAACACTACATACCCAAACCCAATACTGATCGCAATCAAATCCACTGCCAAAACCCAACTAACCATCAACAACGGCACAATCACCACCACTCCGCCGCCGCCGTCCATTGCCGAACCCGACTACGGCGACCCAAACTCCAACTCTCTCTCTGACAGCTCTCAACCAGTCACCCATGGAACATCTACTCCCCCTCCAACCCAAATAAAACCCACCTCGCCAAACCCATGGACTTACCCAACCCCTCTTCCATGCATACCAATTGTTGACGAACTGGTTTTTTCTGGTCCGAAAAGAAGTAGTTCGGAAATTCACTTTGACCAGTGGGTATTGTGCGTCTCATTGAGACGATCGCATTGGTGGGTGTGCGATCGATTTTCGTCACTGGAAAAGCCCGTACGCGCTATTTGAAGGGAGCGCGTGGCGGCGGAGTCGCTGGGTTTGTAACAGCCGGACAAGTGACAACCACCGGCCCACAAAACCACTCGCTGTCACGAGCCGGTGACACAAACAGCCAAACTGCCTCCCCGTCGCTCCAGGCATTCACTGACTTCATCTCCCTTGAAACTCCAAAGTTCTGCTCCAAGATCTTGAAAGTAATTAGCCCTATATGTATGTCTATGGAACGAGTATTTGATTTTTGATACAGCACAGACCAAGACAAAAAGCTACTGTCCAGTTGACATTTTTAGTTTCTTTTTTTTTTTCTCATTTTGTTGTAGTGTTTTGGGTGAAATACCACTAATGCCCTCAATTTTAACGGACAAGAGGGATGACGTTAGGGGCGGGGACCAAATTGACACACATTTTAAACGTTGGGGATCAAATTGGACAAATGTTTATATTGGGGACGAAATTGACTATTCGCTAATACTTTGGGGACCAAAAAAGTAAATAAGCCATTTTTCTCCGTTATCGAATTTCTTACGCTTCCTCCAAATATATACTCCTTTTTTTTTTTTGAAATGCTCGAATTGTTGCTCGCTAGCTAGGCTCTGCAGAGGAAAACGTTTATGCAAAAATTAGGTTGACTCGTGAACAATCTTTTCACTTCAGATAGATGTTTCAAGTTTTGAAATTATATTCCTCATCCGTTTCAGACGACATGTTCGATATCCAACAGAATTATTGATTTCTTTTGCACATAGAAGTTTCGTCTACGTAAGAAACAACCGAACAAGCGGCTGACCGGGTCGGTTCACCATATTGAGTCTGGGGTGAGAATAGGGGTGCAAAAGAGCTGATCTGAGCTAAGCTTTATAGTGTTCGAGCTCGGTTTGTTTGTAAACGAGCCAAGCCTGGCTACTTTATCCAACGAGCTTTTTCAAACGAGCCGAGCTTTTGCAAGGCCAGCCAACTTTTGATTGTTGAGCTCAGCTCATTTTAGTAAACGAGCCTATGACTCCAGCTCAAGCTCGGCTTAATTACTAAACGAGTCAAACCGAACCTTAACGAGCCGAGCCACGAGTTGCTTGCATGTATTTCGGTTCATTTGCAACCCTAGGTGGGACTAAATTAAAGAAGTGGTAGTCTGATGAGATAGGATGGATTGAGGCCCGGAGGTGAACTCAACTGGTTCTATTACTCTAGTAATTCGTATGAGAAACATTGGGGCCGTCAGTAGTAGGTATAGTTGGAGCCAAGCGGATTTTAAAAAGAAAAAATTGAAAAAAAATAATGAAAAGACTGTTTCGATCCGGACAGTCGGTTGTTCGGCTCGGATGCATGCGCTGCACATTTGCAACCAAAAATTTCTCAGCTAGTTGAGTTGAAATCCTCTTTATGTAGCTTTCACACATTGAATTATCCACCCATAATTGGTTCATCCAACGAGTGGTGTCTCATTAAATGGATTAGCCCTATCAACAGCTTCCACTTTGTTCTTGGCTTCGAGTCAAAACAAACCATCAATGGTTCTTTTCCCACTGATCAATTCCTCTCTCTCTCTCTCTCTCTCTCTCTCTCTCTCTCTCTCTCTCTCTCTCTCTCTCTCTCTCTCTCTCTCTCTCTCTCTCTCTCTCCCAAACAAAATAGGTCAATCTTTCTCCCTCACACCAAAATAGGTCAATTTTACTGATTGCTGGACTCCCATTACTCTCCAATGGCCCTACCTCTCAGCTACTCCTACTTAATTGTCTTGTGATTTCTTTGGAATTTCAAAAGAAATTCAATTTGCCGTGCAATGTGTTGAAACAAAATGATGGCATGCCCACAAGGTATTTGATTATAATTCAAAATTAATCATTATGCTTGATTTAGATGTTGGTAATTAATTATAACTTGATATATATGTAGTAAACAAGGGGAAAGAGGTGAAATTTTCTCCCCTTTTCTCAATGAGACATTTAATCTACTAGTACTAGTTTTGTTTCTCTTCGTTTGTATAAAAACCAACAAACAAAATCAAGGGCTTGTGTATGTTTGTGCATGTGGTAGTTAAAGCTTTGAAATTAGTTAGTTACCTAATGAAAGTTTGTCAGGCACGTGATATATATCGGTGGAAAAAAAAAAACTCAAACGATAAAGAAGCAACATAGTCCCTTCGTCTCAAAATATTTGTTCGGTCTGGAAAATGTGAACTTAAAGATAATCCAAAAATTTCAAAGAAAATTGGGTTTACATTTGATAAGGATAAGTATGTGGTTGATAAAAAAAGAGAGGAATATTGGTATGGGTAGCTTAGGCTCCGTTTGTTTCGATGTAAAATGTTTTACAATGTAAAATATTTTCCATGTAAAATATTTTTTCAAAAAACACACTTCAAACATTTATTTTTCGGTACTTGGTTGGCACTTGAAAATATTTTCATAAATCAACAAAATAGTGTAGAGAGAGGGGGGCTTAAACGATGGAGAGATCTGAGAATATTGGAATTGAACGTGGGTCAGGACTGATGATCGAGGAAACTGAGCAATGAGAATTGCAGTAGAAGACAGCGGGTTCATTTCGGAAAATAACTTACGGAAGATTTAAGGGTAAGTCATTTTCATCCAATTGATGGAAAATGTTTTACAAGTAAAATGTTTTCCTAATTTTTTACACAACCAAACAATAGAAAATAGGTAAAAGATTTTACCAGAAAACATTTTACGTCCAAACAAACGGAGCCTAAGTGTCAAATTGGGAGAGTGTTTGCACATGAAAGAGGTGGTGTGGTGACATGTACATGTATGCATGTGTTTGTTGAAGACATACTTGGATCTTTGGTGTGAAGAAGGAAGAAGGATATAAAGACAAATTAAATAAAATTGGCTAAGGTAGGGAATGAATAATACTTTTCATTTGTCCTAAATTGAATGTCAATTTTTGATATCTGTGTCAATTTCAATTCTTTATATCTTTTAATGTGGATCTCAAAAGATAAGCAATATAAATCTTGTTTGATAGTTCTCGATTAGTTCTATTATACAAAATTTTTAAATTCATGAAAAACATTATAAATTGAAAGATATAAGCAATGAAAAATGACACAAATCTCAAAATTGTCATTCTTTTTGGGACGGAGGAATTAAAAAAAAAGGAGAACTCAAGTAAGGAGTAATAAAAAGGAGGAAACTGGAGAGGGGGAAAAACCCAAATCTGACCATGTTTGTTTTGGATTACTAGACCCAAACTCTTCTCTTTGTGTACAGTTCATATTAAATTCTCTCAAATTATTATTTTTATTTCTCTATCTATCTATCTTCATTCATTATTCCAAAAAACTCCCTCGAAACCCAAAACAAACATGGCAGACTTCAGAGAGGAAAAAAACGGAAGAGAAGACATACAGAGTTAGCGATTTTTTCATTTCAAGTACATGATGGGGGTTGTTTGGGCGATTCTAAAAGTTAGAGGAGTCTATGGAAAACAAATATAGATGGGGAAATCTCCGTGTAAATTAACCTCACACTAGAAGACAAAAATCAGAATAATGCCAAAATCATTTTCCCAAAAAAGCATATGGGTACACCCATTCGGCTGTACTTGCCACAAAAACTACAATTAAAACTATGGGCTGCACTTAAATTAGATTTAGAGGACTGATACCATACATGAAAGGATTCCATGAAACAGTCCATGAAAATCAAATGAACAGTTCAGATTCATAATTTATATATAGATGGGTACCGACAGCTTTGCGGGGCTCATTACGGGTTCCGCACCGATGATCCGAGCCGTTCAATAAT
This sequence comes from Rhododendron griersonianum, assembly GCA_018127125.1. Lineage (NCBI taxonomy): Eukaryota > Viridiplantae > Streptophyta > Magnoliopsida > Ericales > Ericaceae > Rhododendron > Rhododendron griersonianum. Next base: position 29,897,467 of record CM030798.1, read on the forward strand.
TTTTTTTTTTAAAAACGAGTGTAACAGTTAAAAACCAGCTCATTCCGATATGTGTAGGTGCTCATTCTAATCTTCCATTTATTCATTTAATTTTTTTTAAATTATTAAACAGCTCGGATCATCCGTGCAGGATCCATAATTAGCCCCGCAAAGCCGTCGGTATCCCATTGGTATATAAATGGTCGATGCCTCTAGCAGGTCTTAAAAAAAAAAAGGACAACTCAAGTAAGGAGTAATAAAAAGGAGGAAACAGGAGAAAGATTAAAAAAAAAAAAAAACCGATAGACTTTAAAGAGGAACAAAAATGGAAGGGGAAGACAAACAGAGGATAGATTAGAGTGGAGGTGCGGATCCGGCCGGTCATCACAGCATGTATGACTGGAATCGAATTTGAGCACATAAAAATTGCATAAAAGTCTGAATCGCCTATCATTCAGTTAAAATTCGAACCCTCGATTGTCAAAATAAGCGGTCGAAAGTTTGGGCGGTGATCATAGCGGCTCTCACAAAATTGAGGGATAGCCATAACTATGGGTAGTACACCCCATTTGGTTGACTGTACTTGCCGCAAAAAACTATGGGCAAGTAGATTTAGGAGGACCACGCCCACGTGGCTGTAATGTACTTGCCATAATCCGACAAAATACTAGTAGTACCATTTCGACTACAGTAATATGGTGGGCAGATGAGTCCGTGACAAGTGGCATCTCCTGATTGGACCGATACCTGATCTTCGAGTTTCAATACTCTTTCTCAGAAGACCTGTACTCCAACATTGGGCTTCGGATCACCTATTCCAAAGTCTCTGTGCCAATTCGAAATTTTTCGACATGTGTCCACATTAACTCCACCTCCAATCCCAATAATTTTTTTTTTTTTTATATCTCAAAACATTAACCAAAACATTTTTTTTTTGATATCTCAAGTCTGGGCCAGCATATGCGCGCCTCGACTAATATTGGAGTAATCAATTTCACCACTCACTCGTTGGAGTTCCAAAGAAAATCATCAAACCAAAACTTTTTCTCGAGTAGTGACTACTCAGGTAGTAACGGCTCCGGAAAATCATAAAAGGATGTTCAATATTTATCATGTACTAACTTTAGACCACGACTATATCCACAAAACTTTTACTTATTAACATGAGCAATGCCATAAAAAAATTAAAAAAAAAAAAGCAAAAAAAACACCAAATATTAGAGCATCTCCAACCCATCTCTTACTCTTTTTCCATTTTGGAGCCTCAAAAAAATATATTCTATTCAAAAAGTAATTTTGGAGAATCAACAACTTCAATCCAATTCTCTATTTTTCACCTCCAAAACTCCCCCCAATTCTTTCTCCATTTATTGTTCGATATTATTTTTTTTCCTCCTTTCATTAGATGCATGTTTTTTTCATTATTCAAACCAATACAATGATAGGATAGTGTAAATGAGAAATAAATAATAATTTGTATTATGAGTTCAAATGGTTTGAATTTACATTTGATGTTATTTCAAAATGCATTTACATATACTTAATATTAGACTCATTTTGAAGGTATTATTATTGTCTTTCCAATAATACCAATTTTATAGAAAAATGATGCATAATGTAAAAATTATATGTAATTGATGAAATTCTAGCAAAAAAGTAAATAGAATATTAGTGGAGGTGAGAAATGGAAATGAGTCTCCATTTAGGAGGTGATTCTCCAAATATAGAGAATGAGAATTGAGTCTCTAAAATGTAGACCTCAAATGGAGATGAGTTGGAGATGCTCTTACAATCGCACTCGATGAGAGCATCCGCAATGGGGTTTGGTATATTTATGTGTTAAAATGTGTATTAGGATAAAAATGGGTCCCAGAAGTGTGTGTTAGATATTAATAACATATAAGTGTTAGAACATCCACAATGAGTTTGGTACATTTGTGTATTAAAATGTTTGTTTAGATAAAAATGGGTCCCACAAGTATGTATTAGGAGTAGTGGATATTTATATTTTGTGGTTGGAGTTTGAATTATAGAGGTGAGACCCACTTATTGTTTGTTAGAATAGTTGTCAAAATTGGCACACATGCTAGCACACTAGAAAATTTAACACACAAATTAACACAAGCATTGTGGCACAAAAAATACATTTTTGTATGCTAAGTCTTAACACATACAATTAAAACAGGGGATCTGAACCCACTGTATTTGGTCTCTCTAGTTAGCACACCCATTGTGGATGCTCCGAGTGTTCATAGTTTGGGACTGATTGAGTGGGGACTGGGGTTGGAGGTAGAGTTAATGTGGACACGTGTCAAAAAAATTCCTATTGGCATAGAGAGTGGGTATAGGGAATTGGAAACAGGGGATCTGAACCCACTGTATTGGGTCTCTCTAGTAGGCGAACGTGGGGGACCCCGCCGACTGTGATTCGATGCCACAATCAACTGGGCCCCACTATTTTACAGTTTACACGCTAACGAATTCCCCCACGTGACCCGTACAGATCCCCCACCTGATATTTATTAGGGGTTGTTCGGATAAATAAACAAAGTGGCTTATTTTTTGTCCTTATTCAATTTTTTTTGCATTTTGTGGCTTATTGTCAATTTTTTTGGGAATTATTGTTTCGTTATGACGAGAGGAATCTAAAAAGTAAAAAATTTTGGTCGAAATTCATTTTTTTTTGAATTTCGATGAAAATTGGCGAGAAAGCCACTTTTTTCGTCTTTATTCAAAAAAATTTGGATTTCGACCAAATTTTTTTACTTTTTAGATTCCTCTCGTCAAAATGAAGCAATAATCCCCAAAAAATTGACAATAAGCCATAAATTGCAAAAAAAAATTGAATAAGGACCAAAAAAATTTGGCGGGAAAGCTAAATGGCTTTTTTAGAAGAACAACCCCTTAAGGAAGATTTACAGGGAACCGCATAAAGAAAAATGTGTTTAGATTCATTTTGGTTCCTACAAAAATCTAAAAAGTATTAATAAATTTTTGAATATTACTTTCTGAGGCCTTATAAAAAAGCAGTTTCGCCCTACGAATCAAAAAGTAATACTTATCGATATCCGTTGGAGCTGATTTTTTACAGAGTCCCATAAAATAATATTAAAAAATTTATGAATATTTTTCTAGATTTTGGTGAAACTCGGAATGAGCCCAGACGCGTTTTTTCTTGCGTGATTCTCTGCAAATCTTCCTTGCGATTAGAATTTCCACCCCCCTTCCCTCCCCTTTATCCCTAGGTGACAACATCTCTCCCTTCCACCCTCTCTCCCCCTGTAGGGCGTGTTCGTTTGGGTTTCGGAGAATGTTTTAAGAGTAACACCGAAGAAAGATAGATAAAACTTATTGGAGATCGTATTTAAGAATTTTGAGACCCCAAAATCAACAAGGCCTACTTTTCATGTCCCCAATAAGATGTCAAAATTTTCATATTTGTGCTATTTTCATTACTGATATCTTTCAATCTACAATGTTTTAAATGAATTTGAAAACTTTGTATAATAGAATTAATTAATTAAGAACTACTCAACAAGACCTACATTGCATATTTTTGGAGATTTATATTGAAAGATATAATAAGGAATTAAAATTGACACGAATATAAAAAATCAGGATGCAGGGAGTATATATATGTTACGAGGAAATTGCTACTACTAGTTAAGAAAGAGAAATTAAAACTAAGAAGAAATTTGTTTGTTAGTTAGAATAAATGGATAAGAATGGGTGAATAAAGAAAAAATTGTAGTAAGAATTTACTTAGTAGCTTATGATGTAATTCTTGTAATGAGGATTCGAAAATGATTTTGAGAGGTTTTAGGACCACGGCGATAATTTTGCCCACCTGGATAAGTTAATGACATGAAAATAAAAAATTATCATGAAAAAATTTAGGGTGCGACTATTCGCAGCCCCGTATTTTCTCCCTTAGCCCATTAAAAATTTCCAACTACCGAAATATGTTTCGATAATTAGTTACCGAAATTGAGATACATTTTCGACAGTTAGTTACCGAAATTAAAATACATTTTCAGCATTCAATTACCGAAATAGATGTTTCTTGTGCATTTTCGACATGTAATTACCGAAATATAATCTTATTTTCAACAGCTATTTATCAAAATGTATGTTCGGCAGTTGTTTACCGAATGTTGAACATATTTTCGACATGTAGTTACCGAAATATAATATTCGAAAATTTTTAACGGGCTATAGGAGAAAATACGGGGCTGCGAATAGTTGCCCCCAAAATTTAAAGAAGAACAAACAAAATAACTAGAGGTGGCAAACGGGCGGGTCCGGGCGGGTTTGGGCGGGTTGAAACGGGTCGTGGATCAAATATGGGCGGGTCGAATATGGGTCAAAAAGTAAACGGGTTGAAACGGGTCGGGTCAAATATGGGCCAAGCCAAACCCAAACCCGCCCGACCCGTTTTCCTCTCCTCTTTTTTTTTTTTTTTTTGGGTTTTGGTTTTGTTTTTTGTTTTCGTTTTTCTCCATTCCCCCCGCGGGTGATTTGTCTCAATAAGGGAATTCAGAAAAGTAAAATTTTATGATTAAAACTCAATTTTTTGTATTTGTTTGTTTTGAGACAAACTTTTTATTCCTATTAGTTCGTCTCAACGAGAGAATCGAAAAAATAATTTTTTTTTACTTTTACCCTAATATTTTTTGTAATATTCAAGATAAATCCCAACAACCGGTTTTTTGGGCTTTATCTTGGATGTTTTCAAAAATATTTGGGTAAAAGTCAAAATTTTTTACTCCATACTTTTCTGATTGGAGCGAATCAAAAATCGTAAAATACTTGTCGCTCATAGGAGCTCAAGGGATTGGAGAGAGAGAGAGAGAGAGAGAATTTGTGTGGATGAATTTTAGAGGTGGCAAATGGAAAAGTAAAATTTTTTGTCCTTTACTTATATATTTTTGAAAAAATCACTTTAAAGAAAAAAGTCAAAAAAAATTGGTGTACTTATCTCACTGGAATGGAGAGATTCTTAGAGAGAGAGAGAAAGAGAGAGAGAATTTGGTGTACTTATATCACTGGGACATTTTTCTAGCAAAAAAACGGGAGTTCATAAAGGAGGGAGAGAGAGAGAGAGGAGTTGAAATGAAGGAGTAGGATTGAATTTGATCTGGTTGTCTATCTCTCTCTCTCTACACTTGGGTTTATTTACTCTCTCTTCTAATCTCGACGCCAAATGTGTACCAGAGAAAGACGGGGGAGAGTGTGGGCTGAGAGAGAAAGAGGTGTTGGGCCATTTTTAATTCTGACCCATATTTAACCCACTCTCAACCCATCTAAACCCATATAAATATGGGCGAATTGGGTTGGATTATAAGTGGGCGGATTTGGGCGGGTTAAGAAATATGAGTTTGGATTGCCTCCTCTAAAAATAACAATTAGAATGCAAATGTAGACCAATATTTATTAACTTCTTCTCCCTCGTCCCTCTCCTCATTCTCTCTCTGCCTATCTCTCTCTCTCTCTCTCTCTCTCTCTCTCTCTCTCTCTCTCTCTCTCTAAAAATGACTCCATACAATCCACTCCTCTTATCGTTAATCGCAATCACTACAATCATTCTGACCAAAGCTTCTTCTGACCGCTACTTGTCCTACTTGGAACCGAACTGTCCTGCTACCGCCATAACCAACCCCAAAAACCAAACCGCTCTGCGGCGGCGACCGGCGGAGCTACAACCGCCGCCGCCGCAGGTATCAGACTGTGCCGTCCAGAGCGAGGCATGCTCGGCGGAGGTCCTGAGGTTCGCCAGGCGGCCGGAGAATCGCCGGTGGCTGGAGGGAATCCGGAGGAGAGTCCACGAGAATCCGGAGCTCGCTTTCGAGGAGTTCGAGACGAGTCGGCTCATCCGCGGCGAACTGGACGAAATGGAGGTTAATTACCGGTTCCCGCTGGCCAAGACGGGAATCCGGGCCGATATCGGCACCGGAGGCCCGCCTTTCGTGGCGATCAGAGCCGACATGGACGCCCTCCCGATACAGGTCATCCGATATTAATGCATGGGCTTCATATTTTTAGTAGAAAACGGTTTCACATTTCTTTGAGATGGGTCACTTTTTTGCATGGGATTTTTTTTAACAAAAAGGGAGAAAGATTATTGGGCTACTTATCTATTGAAGATTTTTTTTACTTTAACTAGTTTTTGCGTAATTTGGTTTTTTGGAATATGTTGATTCGTCTTGATAAAAGTAATCTAAAAAGTATAAAATTATGTTCTAAACTTAAATTTTTTTAAGTAAAGACAAAAATTAAGCCAAAAGAGACTGATTTTTAAATTATTTTTGCCTTAATTTAAAAATTTTTAATTTTTAGATTCCTCTGTCAAGACAAATCAATAATTCAAAAAAAATTTGGACTCAATACTACATAAAATGAATTTTTTGAATAAAAAAAAAATCCTCAATGATGTCAAAATAGATCTAAATAGTGTTGCTAGTAACAAAAGTATTGATAATGCTCCATCAACTCCTAGATGTCACACGAGTGTCATCTTTATGTCATGCTTTTTAGGGTGAGGCTGGCTTTAACTTCTGGCGCAGGAGAGATTTTTCAGTGCCGAGCGGGTATATCCTACGTGATACATGTTCGGCGCATCCGAGCTGTTTGATACACTTTTGGACGGCTCGAATTAAAACCCTCTCTCTCTTCTCACCCCAACACTTTCTCTCTCATTTTTCTCTCTCCAAATCTGAGCCGTTCAAACATGGAATGGATGGCTCGGATGCGCGAGCGGGCACCAAGTGGTATCCGCTCGGCATTGAAATTTTTTTCCTGGCGCAGGCTTTTTGATTGGTTTCTCTTAATTGTAAAGATTCGGTTCAAGTTTTTACAGTCATATTTCTTGTCTGAACGAGATTAATCAAAAATTTACAGAAACATAAACCAACGACAATGAAAAAGACCGAATGACAATAATTCTGTGTTCCCAGGTTCTAACAAGATCGTACTAACGAAAAAGACCGAATAACAATAACCATTTCGACTCATGTACGTTTTTCGAGGTACTAACAAGATCGCGCGTACTAACGAAAAAGACCGAATAACAATAACGATTTCGACTCATGTGTTCCGATCGAGATTCTAACAAGATCGTACTAATATTCCTCTACATATGTTTTGGCGCAATTTGAGCCACAAGTTGGTATAAATCTCGAAGACATGTCTCCGACTCTCCGGGTTCGTTCCAAATAAGCCAAAGCATAGGTTCATACAAATTTTGATATGGAGACCTTGATGACCCTACAAATAAAAGGGAGGCTAAACACGGAACCGGGGATCCAATGGTGCAAGGGTGCATTATATATAGGGATGTAGTGTCGCTATTCGAGCCGTCCTTTTTGACAATCTATGATCCAGATTTCATCTTGGCTCTTGCAGATGTGAGCCGTCCATTTTCAAGATGAAATTTATATAAATCATTGATTGCCGAGATGGATGGCTCCAATAGTGCACTACATAAATCCCCTTGTCTAAACACGCTGTGTGCTATGAAATTTTGTTGATACAGTTATAAATGCTTGTTTTAGGGAACTATAATAGTGTAACTGCGTTTGTTGTTTTTCGTTCTGGCTTTAATTGAGACCCCATAAGTGGGCGGTGGAATATTAGTCGAAGTGTGCGTAAACTGACCTAAACACTTGAGTTATAATAATAAAAAAAAAAAAGCTAAGTCTGTTGTTGAGAGAGGTTAAAACGACACTATCCAAAATCTAAAGGAGGTTAATACTGTAATTCGTTTAAAACCTTTGCATACAAAACCTATCCAAAAGGAGTGATAAAGAAATTATGAGTCATTATAGTTGTCATTTTCCTGCTGTTCCAAAAAAAAAAAAAAAAAAATTAGTTGACATTTTCCTAAAAAACCCACGTCATGTTGTATTAAGCCAGTAAACATAATTTTATAACCTGTATTCTTAAAACAAGTAGTAAAATTAGCTGTCACACCAACTGAACTGTTTCATGCACATTTTTTTCGCATACAAATCCGATATAGATACACATCGACGTACGATTATATTGACGATTTTAGGTTATTATATCCGGTGGTTGCAGGAAGCGGTTGAATGGGAGCACAAGAGCAAAGTTGCCGGGAAGATGCACGCTTGCGGCCACGATGCGCACGTGGCCATGCTGCTGGGGGCGGCCAAGATTTTGAAGAGTCGCGAACATCGCTTGAAGGTTTTGGTTCCTAATCCATATCCGAAATGTGTTTCTTTCAATCTGCAGCATGTTTTTATATAGAGTCCGTGGAGTAAATGTTTAATAAGCCTTTGGAATTGGATTTTTATAACTTCAAATTACAATGATGAATCGGTTAGTATTCAACTTAGGTTGAGCCTATAGTTAGAATCTATACCCTCTTGGTGTTTATCATAAATTCAGTTTCTTGGCCCATTCAAAATTCTGAAAAATTGTAGTTTAGCTCCTTTAACTCTTACAAAATCGAACTGCGGTAACCAGCAAGAGATTTTCCTCCCTTAGTCGATTTTCGTTTTTATCAATCATTGAGCGTTAGCGTGTAACGTACCCGGGTCCTCCTAGTCATGAATTCCGCGGCCACCCCTATTTCCGGCTTTGCTTGTTTGGCCATACGGACAAGATCGCACTACCAAGACGGACGATTTCTGCATCGATCGTCTTATATGTCCAATGAGAATGTCGTCCACATCGGATGTGGGATCGATGTCGGGGAGCTCTATACTAGGTTGCAAATATCTCTTATGTGCTACTTCTCGGGGTTGGAGACAAGTATCGACACAACCTACACGGTTTATTTGCTTCGGCAACGTACACTTCGCTTTCATCAGGGTCTCTAATTTAAGAGAAGTCGCGAAGGTTAAGAACATCAAACGATCGACATCCGAACAATTATCCTACTACTTCTTGCGATTTAAGGTGAATCATTGCACTGGAGGTTCTTGCGATTGGTATTGCAAGAAGTTAATCTTCTTCTATAGATAAAATTGGACCAAAACTGGCCATTTAGAGCGAATCGTATTGTTCATTGGCGCCAGTTTGATTTCTCGACAGCCCCTTAAGAAATGATTCTTCAGAAAAGTGAATCACAGGAAAGAAAATGAAAAATGAAACAAAAATGCAAGAAAGGAAGGCAATACTTATTCTCTCTCTCTCTCTCTCTCCCATCTACTAAACCGTAAATTACTACTTGCTCCCGGAGCACCGGCGAGGGGCCTTTTCCCCACGTTGGTGACAGTGTTATTAGAACTTTTTGTCGAATAGTTATGATCATTCTCAAAAGTATACACTCAATCTCTTGCTTATTTTTCAGCAGCACACTCTTATCCCAGTTGAGTTTTATCAATTCCTCTAACAATGGTAGCACTATTTCTGTCACAGGGAACAGTGATTCTGCTCTTTCAGCCAGCAGAGGAGGCCGGAAACGGCGCGAAACGGATGATCGGAGATGGGGCGCTGGAAGATGTTGATGCCATATTTGCGATACACGTGTCCCACGAGCATCCGACCGGAACAATCGGGTCGAGGCCGGGTCCTTTGCTGGCGGGGTGCGGTTTTTTCAGGGCCGTAATCAGGGGAAAACAGGGCGGCGAGGGAAATCTTCACCGCTCTGCTGACCCTGTGCTGGCCGCCTCGGCCGCAGTGATCAGCCTTCAGGGGATCGTGTCTCGTGAGGCAAATCCTCTTGATTCTCAGGTGTGTGAATTTTCAATTGGAGCAAGAGAGATGTACAAGCTTAGGGCTACGAACTACCCGAGTCAAGTAGAGTATAGATCATTCAAATTTCGGTTTGGATTTTGAGGGAAGTTTTTTAGAGTAATGAGCGGAGAGAGATAGATATAAAAAATTTACCGGAGACCATGCTTAAGGGTTTTGAGACCCCAAAATGAACAAGGCCTCGGATATGAGCAGCTGACTTAATTTAAGTTATGAACCCTATACAGGTAAGGGTATGAGCATACAGTTACGATTTGTTGATTTTTTTGCTCAAATCCACAACCACCTCCATTCTTGTAAGCTCCCAACTACGATCTATCTTTTCTTAATGGAAGGAGGACGTAGAAGGCCCTTTGGGGCCTCTAAATAGCCATGCAATCTCAGCATTTGAGAGTGGAGAGGAAAAAGAAACTGAGAGCATAAATTGAGCAGTGAGGGCTCCTCCTTCGGGAGGGAGCCAAGCTTCTCCGGCAAGAGAGGGAGGGTGGTGTGAGGTGAGAGCAGCAGAGAGAAAGCAGGAGAGAGTGTGAGAGATATATGCAGCGAGGTTGAGCGGTCAAACGGTTGGTTTGGAACTCCCGTGTAAAATCTTGTATTTCTCTTAAAGTGAAAAACTCTTCGATCCTCCCGAGAATATAGCCAACTGAGGAACCACGTAAAAATCTCTCGTGTCTTTGTTTTGTGTGTGGTTGGTATTGGGGACAACACAATCGCAGTAAATTAACCACTTTCGTTACTTTTGCTACCAGGTTGTATCGGTAACTTCCTTCAACGGTGGTGAGAACCTTGATGGGATTCCAGAAACAGTCATCCTCGGAGGCACTTTCAGGGCTTTCTCCAATGCAAGCATTAGCCAACTTCTCAAGAGAATAGAGCAGGTTTGTCCTAAAAATCATCACCAATGCATCGACCCGAGCATTCCTTAATCTAAACAATTAGGGACAGAAGGAGTATTTTTCAGAATTTGATGTCAAAAAACATGTTAAACACTCTTAACAGGTAATTGTGGACCAAGCCAGAGTTTTCAGATGCTCGGCAACGGTCGACTTCTTCGAGAACGAATACACAATCTACCCTCCCACGGTGAACGACGAGCGGATGTACGAGCACGTGAGGAAGGTGGCAGTGGACCTAGTGGGCGCGGAGAACTTCAGGGTGGTTCCGCCGATGATGGGCGCCGAGGACTTCTCCTTCTACTCGGAGGTTGTTCCAGCAGCATTCTTCTACGTGGGAATAAGGAACGAAACGCTGGGTTCGACGCGCTCGGGGCATTCCCCTCACTTCATGATCGATGAAGATGCTCTGCCTGTTGGTGCTGCGGCTCATGCTGCCATTGCTGAAAGATATCTCGACGAGCACCGACGATGAGGCTGATGACGAACCAACAAACTATTCGAAATTTTGTACCCAAAGTCAAGGGGAATGTACATAAGGAAAGTAGCGTTACCCAATAGCTTGGTTGTTTACAATTTGGGCAAATATGAAACGGTCTCAAAACCCAATAGTTTGGTATCGTAAACTAAAGAGCTTCAGATATATGATGAGACAATCGCAAACATGCCCTTAACAAGTTGGGTCTTTTCGACGCCGAATGCCCTTGTTTATCTTACAACCTTATTAGTATCTCTCAAATAGAAAGGGGGGAAGTGATCGATGGTAGATTTCGTAACAACTAAATTAGAGTTTACAGTGCAGGGAATGTGGCAGATGATCTCCTTTTCATTAGTGTTGATGTATATATGTACCACTAACAAAATCCATTTTTAGGAGTTGTAGTTTCATGTGGTTCACCTTGATGCTTTTGCATTACTGAACTGTATCAGTAAGGTTTGCAAATATATTATTTTGTGGTTTCTTTATACTTAGTTTTGCTAGTGAAGTATTGTTGAAACATCGACGGAAAGAACTGCGGTGCTACTCCCATCGTAGCTCTCAATTTCACCGTCCGTCTCGGTAATTAATAGTCTGGATTTCAAAAGAACTCTTCCCCTAAAAGAGTCTTTTAAAATTCCAACTTTTGGACGGTGAGATTGAGAATGGTGGAGGTAGGGCTGCTAAACGAACTAAATAGCTCAAACTCGGCTCGACTTTTGGCTTGTTCAAACTCTTTTATTAAAAATATAAGCCAAGCTCAATCAAATTTTTTTGTTTGTTTATGAATTCAAGCCAAGCGTGAGCATATAGATGTTTGGCTCGATAGGCTCGTAAACAAAAGGGTCATTCCGTAAATATTAAATATACAAGGGTAGATTAATAAATATCCCAAAATATGAGTTATGAATCTCCCTTCCAGCTTGATTAACAGATAAGCAGGGGGTGTCGAATAAGATTATTCCTCTCTTAGGGTTTTGAGAAGTCACAGTCGCCTTGCTTTCCCTCTTCCTCCTCCTCCCTCCTCCTCCTCCTCTTCCATCCGCTCTCCTCTTTCTTCCCCCTCTTCCCTATAGTTTTTTTTTCTTTTCGTTTTCTCCTCCCTCAGATCTGACCCTCTCTGTTCGGCGGGTTCCGTCGTCACCGGAGTCGTTTGTCCACATGTAATCCGTCGCCAAAGCCCTTGTGGCAGCAGTGGTGGAGGCAGTGAGGGTAGCGATCCGTTCGACGGTTTTTAGGCGGCTGGATTTTTGAGCAAGATCTAGAGGAGTTTTGTCTCTTCTTGTGAGAGTAATAAAATTCGCCTTTAGGCGATTTGTTTACTATTCGGGCTCAAGAAGATTAATATGCATCTTTTGGTGGTTTGCTAGAAATTCATTAGTGTGCTCATTTCTGGTTGAAGTTCATCTGATCGTCTGGGTTCTTATTGTCTTTTTTTCTTGGCTAGCAATGTATCTCTTTTTGAGACTGCTATAGGATATATGAATTTTCCGCTCAGCAGAAGGTGCGTCAGGCCATGCCTGGGCTGGGGATGAAAGACATCAATCGCCTCGTTCTTTCTCGTTTTGTATCAGTTAGATGATTAGTTTGGCTTTGTCCAAGTTATCTGTAATGAATTTCGTTGTGTAAGTGTCGTTGGGCTTTATCAATACAATACCTCTCACTTTTGTCAAAAAAAAAAAAAGAATCTCCCTTCCATATTTTCACCAGTTTTACTATACTATTGTATCCAAATAGGAAATACTCTCCCCCCGTTTCTTTTTTAGAGTTCAGTATTCTATTTTAGGCTGTCCCTTAATAAGTGTCTATTTTGTAAAGTTAGTGGGTAAAAAATTGTACATTTTCTATTTTGCCCCTAAAAGTAAATTCCATTTTGAAAAGTTAGTGAGTAAAAGTGTAATGATGATGCCTCCATAGAGGTTAAGTAGGAAAAGTGGAGGTAAAAGTTGATGTAAGAGATGTAATGATGATATTTTCTTAATAAGTTAGAGTTCCAAAGCTGGACACTTAAAAATGAACGGAGGGAGTATTGAAGAAGCCTTATTGTAACGACCCAAATTTCTGGCCAATTTTTTTTTTTTAATAAAATTAAACATTTTATTGAAGTATTTTTGTAGATATAATTGATTTTGTTAATTGATAAATCTAAACCTAGACTTTCTAGGAAACCCTAGCCCCACTTCATAATCCTAAAAATCTAGGAAAGATATGGAGAAAATTAGAGAGATAGATATGGGTGAATCTAGGAGAGATATGCCTTGCTCTCCAAGCCTAGACCTACTTCATAATACTAAAAATCTAGGAAAGATATGGAGAAAATTAGAGAGATAGATATGGGTAAATCTAGGAGAGATATGCCTTGCTCTCCAAGCCTAGACCTAGTATTACCGTAGGATTATTATTCACTTTAATGTGGGAGAGAGAGAGAGAGAGAGAGAGAGAGAGAGAAAAAGATCTAGAAAAAGATTTAAGGGAGATTGAGAGAAAGATTTGATATAGATTTTTCAAGATTTGTCTTACACATAAAATCCATGGGGTTTTGTACCAACTTGATCTTCACACAAGATCTTAGAATCTTTGGCAATTATTAACCCATGTGAGAGAAACTAGCAAAGAGAACCGGTTGAGAGATGGAGAATGGTGGATTTTGCAAGATTTTACTTACACAAGATCTTGTACCTCTTAGATATACTTACACCAAACCTAATTTATGGCCATATTAACTTAAGGTTTAGCCTTCAATTCTAGGATTTCTTCGTACAATCAAGATCCCTTAAAATCTAGGAGAAATTAATGAAGAAGAGAGAGAAAGAGAGGATGGCTGTGGGTGAGAGGAAGAGAGGGAGAGGTTCTTGGCCTATGAATACCCATGTCTTCTTCACCATTTCACCGCACCACTTCACTTGTGTGCTTCCAATTGTAGAGTTTTAGAGAGAGAGAAAGGAGAAAGAGGGAATTCGGCAAGGGAGGGAGAAAGAGAAGAGGGAAAAAGCTTGAAAGTTTATTTTATAAATAATTAGTGATGTTTTGAATGGTGAATATTGGTGTATTTAGTCCAAATGTGGAAAAATATTTTAAGGCATTGATTTGTAGACAAAACGGTCGGGCATATTTGAGATAATTCAGGGAGTATACAATATGCTTCCCACTTCCGGAATCCTTTCTTCACTCTCATTTTTGTACTCCTTTTGATTATCTCATGATATTTGTTCAATCTTGTGGATATTGTTGAAAAGTGGAATAATTGGTATGGAGTATGATGTTGTTGGCTAAGTGCTATAGAACTGTTTAGTATAGGGATTGAGTGAACTCACCAATAGCCTGTCCAATATCCAGGATGGGTCGAGGGTGACTCGATGAGGAAGGTATTGGGGGAGGGTCACTGGTCATGTACTGAGGAGGGCGTGGTATGAGGTCCCTTGTGATTGTTGCTTCGATTTGATGGTCGATTATCGTTTATTGATTCCACTTGAATATGAGCTTTGTTATTCTGTTGTATCGTATACTTCCCGGATAATTTCCTTTTTCAGGTGTGGAGCCGGATTAGTGGAAGTTGAATCAGAGCATATAAGGATTAATTTGGAGAGGTCTTGGAAGAGTTGATAATTTTGGAGTATCTAGAAGATTATTTAGTTGGCGGCTTAAATTTATTTTGGTGATGTAATTTATTTATGGAGAGAATAGGGGCCTAGAAGTGTTTAAAATACAGTGTATTTTGGAGTTTATTTTTAGAAAATAGCGGGGCGTTATACTTATCATTATTTATTTATTTGATTATGAATCATAGAACTTAGAGGTAGTTAGGAGGCAATTAAGAGTTTGTTTTCTTTATTTTGCTTAAAATGATTTTAAGACAAGTTTAACTTTGAGGGTATTTAATTAATTTGATGAATGGTAGCTAGTAACTAAATTTTACATTTACAACTTTTTTGGCCTAGATTAATGATGTTGGTTCTTTTTTATGGCTTTAAATTAGTCCATTTCATTTTAGAACCTAATGAGCTTAAGCTCGCTCGAGATTGGCTTGCATATTTCACAAGCCAAGCTTATCACAAACAAAAAATTTCAAGCTCGAGCCAAGCTTGAACAATTAGTCTGAAAAGGTTCTCAAGCTTAAGCCAAGCTTAAACACATGTAACAAGGAGTCGAGCCAAGCTTGAACAATATTGTGCTTGGCTTGTTTGGCTCGATTAACACCCCTAAGTGGAGGTAGTGATGAAACAGAGCAGTGGGGGTAGATTTTCTGAGGAAGGAATGGTGCCTTCAAAACCCTTAAGCTGTGAGGACATACTGTATTTTGCTTTCCCTACAACTTTTGACTTCAGTTGGTTAACTCTGTCAAGTGTCAAACATGTCTAAATGGGCGGCCCACCTAGACAATTATAAATTTATAATACTATACTTTAAACAAATTTGTTGATAATAATATTTACAACTCAATTAAAGCCAAAAAGTCGTAGTGAAAAATTTTAGTGGAAACGAGGCCTTACTAACTTGCGAAAAAAATTTAGTAATTTTTTTTTTATAGAAAGCATTCTTCTTGACTTTTTATTGTGTGCCGTTTTTTTTAACCGGAAGTACGACGAAAATAGTAGAATGAAGGGAAAATTTCAAAATAGCACATGACCTTTCACACAAATCACACATAAGCACCTGACCTTTTAAAATTATCAAAAAAACACCTGACCTATTTAAAAACCCATCAATTTTCCACCCGCCGTTAACTTCCCATCCAAAACTAACGGAAATGTTGAAAATGGGACAACATTCATTTGTCTTAACGTTTTTTACACTTACCATTCTTTGTTTTCATTTTGCACAACTACTTTTCTTTATTTGTCGTCACTTTTCACACCTACCCATGACTATTCTATGTTTTTTGTTTTTACCTTTTCCTTTGTTTAATACAGAGTAATCTTGTTTGGCTGCATAATTATGGATATTTAATTACTAAATTAAGCTTGATTTCTTATTTTGGGTGGGTTTGAATTGAAAAGTTAAGTAATTTTGGTGACTTATTGATTTGTTTTGACGCAAAACTAACAAATGCAAATTTTTTTGAATAAAGACAAAATATAAGTCATGGGTAGGTTATTTTTTGTAGGATAGTCAATTAATAACTTACTACCTCCGTCCCAAAATGTTTGTCCGATCCGCAAAACGAGGACATAAAAATAATTCAAGTTTTGCAAGAAAAATTTAAATTTTTTTCAACAATTTACTATATCTCGACGAGTTCTTTTAATTTATGAAAAAAGTTTAGAATTTTTCTTAAAAGAAATGCATTATTTTTTTGTCCTCGTTTTGCGGATCGGACAAATATTTTGGGATAGGGGAGTATTTATTTTTAGTCGATGAGGGTATAAAGGCAGATAGGGTTACCAAAGATGATGTCATGTGGGATCATTCTTCTTATTCGCGCCAAAATGCACATTTTCAACATTTCCGTTAGTTTTGGATGGGAAGTTAACGACGGGTGGGAAATTGATGGGTTTTTAAATAGGTCAGGTGTTTTTTTGATAATTTTAAAAGATCAGGTACCTATGTATGATTTGTGTAAAAGGTCAGGTGCTATTTTGAAATTTTCCCTAGAATGAATGAATAGCCCAACCTAAAATCAAGAGGGCTGAAGTTGAGGCCTATAGGTTAATGAAAGGGCCTTTTCCAAAATGAAATGGTGGCCCAACTAGGTCGGGCCTATACCGCTGGGAATCTCAAGCGGGAACTTTTTTTTTTTTTTGCCATTTGACAAACGCTCCACAAGGTTGTGTTTGGATTGTGGAATGAATGCCAATTTAGCTCTTAATAATACAGGATCATTTCGAAAAGATCCAATTCACTATCTTGCTGTCTATTCATTTCACTATCTTGCTGTCTTTCCTTTTAGCAATTTTCGGGAGAACATCCATTTTTCCAAACAAGGCCTGAACGTACGCGTTCGAAATGATCACTTGCGTGATTTGATGCACAAGCCCTCGTAACCGTACTACTCGCAAATCATTTTCAGGTTCATGTTATACTTGAATAACTCCATTAGCTACCATAGTAACCATACTACTCGCAAATCTTAGATTGAGCCAGGGCCGGCCCAAACACTAGGCAATTTAAAGGCAGTGTCTAGGCATTACGTAGTTAAATTTCTAGAGGTCTCGGCTTTCTTACATACAAATCCATGTATATTGTAAGAGCATCCGCAATGGGAATATTCAAAACCAATAACCAAAATGTGTCACGTCAGCATTTGATTATCCATTTAGTTCATAATTAAACTTAACAAACTTCTTTTAAAAGGTAAAAAAAAGACGACCTTATTTAAGGCTCCGTTTGTTTGGGTGTAAAATGTTTTCCGGTAAAATATTTTACCTATTTTCCGGTGTTTGGTTGTGTAAAAAATTAGGAAGACATTTTACATGTAAAACATTTTCTATCAATTAGATGAAAATGACTTATACTTAAATATTCCGTAAGTTATTTTTTGAAATGAACCTGTTGCCTTTTACTGCAATTCTCATTGCTCAGTTTCTTCAATCATCAGTCCTGACCCACGTTCAATTCTAATATTCTCATCATTAATTTCAGAACCACGGAATTAGTGGAAGTACGCGAAAAGCGTCCTGCAACGCTTCTTCATTCCTTGGCTAGAGGTAATATGTACAATTATGTTGGATCCGCGCATGTGAGCCTAGCCTAGCTAGGGGGCTGGCTGGTCGATCGTGCAAAATACGAATAGTATAATTTTAACATGGTGAACACGTGAGTTGATTTTGTGGGACCAAATCAACCCCAAGGATTATCTTCAACTCATGGAATTTTTCATAAATGATGAAGTCTTGGACGAGCAGGTCAAGTGGTCTTAGCCTGAAATTTAAGTATTTACTTTATTTTAAACTTTTAGGTTTGTTGATTCTCTTTATCAACAGCTCTTGGGGTCGTCTCACTCCATAGGTAAGCGTATGAAACGGCTGTGGAAGGAACTGTAGAGATTAGTTCGAGGTGTGCAAAAGTTGATCCAGAACACATTGCATTAAAAAATAAAGAAAGGAAA
Source organism: Rhododendron griersonianum (assembly GCA_018127125.1). Lineage (NCBI taxonomy): Eukaryota > Viridiplantae > Streptophyta > Magnoliopsida > Ericales > Ericaceae > Rhododendron > Rhododendron griersonianum. The sequence continues at coordinate 29,915,579 of CM030798.1, forward strand.
AAGAACATGGTTTGGTACAAGCCAAATCAATTTAGTATTCCACAAAGTGGGAACCTTGATTGGGGGCAAAGGAAAGGGAATGGAAACAGATAAGAATGGGATGAGAAAAGCGTCAGCGTCGGCTGGTATCAAGTTCCCATTTGGCCATCTGGTTTAATTAATCAGAAAAATTATGGGTGTTTTCGGGCCTCTTCGGACTCGTTCCAAGTCCAAGTCGGTGATCAGAATTGTTCATCTCGTAACTTCTATCATAGAAAATCTGTACCAAAAACCAACATAATCGACAACGATGGAGAGGGAGAAAGAAATTCACCCGTAAACATATTTATTTTCCTTGCATGGATATATATGGTTCGGTAACATGTCTACAAATATACAATCAAGTAGATTTACTCGGCTCGTTTGTTACAACGCGAGTTCGAACTCACGAGCCGAGCCTGGTTCTTTTCCTGAACGAGCCTCTATAAATAAGCCGATCCGAGCTTTAGAGTGTGAGCTCGGTTGGTTTGCTCCGCTAGCCTAAAACTCAAGCCCAGCTTGATTATTAATCGAGCCCAACCCAGCCAGATCGTTTGCAGCTGTTACTCTGTGTACATTTTCTATTCGGGAAAAAAAAAAAAAAAAAAAAAACTAGATGTCGGTCGTCCAATTAAAGCATGTAGGCAAAACTTACCCGAATCACACGGCGAATCAATTTGAAAAAACCTAGGATTGAAGGATTGAGAATTTAGATGCCAATTTTGAACAAATCAAGCATGGGGACAGGTAGTAGTTGACTGATTAGATGGCAGTTAGATTTGGATAACAAGGTAATTTGTCAGGCAGGAGGTGGTGGAGCCCATACGAATGAATGGTGATGCAGCACGTAACGCAGATTCATGCATACTTAATTCATTTTTAAAAAATTGGTATAGGGTCCACCATAGAATATTTGTAACTCAGTTAGTCCACTTCTAATGTTTGTAACCTCTCTAGTCCACTAATATAATTTAGTAGAGCTTTAAGTCAACTTCTTTTAAAAATCTTTTAAAAAAGAAATTAGACCAAGACAAAAATACCCTCCTATATAATCTGTCATATAAAAAGAAACCTTAGACCATCGAAACATCAACCACCCGCCACCATCTCCGACAGCCCCAACCACCCTAACATTTATGCCACCGTAATCTTCTTTCCATTATTGCACTACACCAATCGACACCACACCACACAAAAGCACCACCATTTACCTTCACCCTTTAAAAGCCTCTTACGGTCCCGCTAATAGGTGTCCCGGGGCAATAGTTTAGGTCCAATAAATATACTTAGATATGTGAGTTGTGTTTATGGATACTCACAAATCATAAAGTTTCACCACTATTTTCTAAACTAGCCATAAATGCTTATATTACTTTTTTCTAATGACAGTCTTACCCTCATTAGTTAGATGAGACCTAATGAAATGTATTTCAATATCTGCTCGTTCAAAACAGGTTTAAAAAAAAAGAGAAATTTTTGTCACACATATAATGTTATATGTTGGCGTGGTGGTGGTGATGGTGGATGTGGTCGTTATGGAGTTGCAACAAGATCGGAAAAAAATGAAAAAATATATTTTTTGTGTGAACTAAACTAGGCCCTTGTTTCTTTTACATAGAGTAATTTTGTCATTGAAATTATTAGTGGGCTAGAGGGGTTAAGAACGTTAGAAGTGGACCAGTGGAGTTTGAAACATGTTATAGTGGACCTCCCAAAAATTCTCCCATTAATTTTTGAGGCTTAGGGTCCTATCAAATTACAGCCTCGTGTTCCCTTATTCTCTCTTTTATGTGATCTCTCAATCCCAATTCGTTTGTCTTCTTCTTTTTGACCTTTTATGTCCTAAAATATTTATTCCCTTAGGCCCCGTTCAGTTGCCAGGAAAGGATGGGAAAATCAACTTTTCCATAACTTTTGTAGTGTTCAGTTGGCAGGAAAGTAGTGGGAAACATGTTTTTAAGTTTTCCTGCAAGATTTACTTTCTTGCAAAAGTGATCCGGCCAAAAGCATAGGATTTTGCGTCACGGGAAAAGTTTTATCCATTGTAGGGCCAAAATAATTGGCGGGTAAGAAAAAAAAGTGAATGACGCCAATACCAAAAAAATACAAATTAAGTTCTTAGAAAGACACTTTGAGATTTACGTGAGCAACAACAATTTCGACTACTATGGTGCTTTCTGAGATAATTGTTGTGGAAAAATATTGATAGTTTTTTTTTTTGGAATTATTTATTTATCTTGTAGTTAGTCTTTAATTTTGTTTTGTTCTAGCTAATTTTCAGTGAGTTTTTGCATCGACAACTAATCAAGCACGGTTGTTTAATATTTATTTATTTAGTTATCATCTACTTATTTTTTAAACTTTATTTGTACGGTTGATTATCAGAGAATGTCAATTTAAATGGGGGATTTACATGACCATTCAGAATATAGCAAATTGAATAGGGAATCGCAAATCGATTTTTTCATTTCATGTTAAGGCTTTGCATTAGTTAAAATACATTTTTCATATGTGTTAATTTTTGAAATATGATAGTCTATTATTTAGCTCTCAAAGTTACTTTTATTTAAAATTAGTCATGAGAATAAAAATAAAAAAGTTTCTCATAAGTGCCTTTTCCCGGAAAATGAACCACTAAACTTTAGTTTTCCTTCAAAAAAAAATTGTCAAATGAACACTCATAAGAAAATAGATTTCTTTTTCCTTTACTTCACTTTACTTAACTTTTCCCGAGAATAACTTTCCAGTACAATATTCTTGGAAACTAAACGGAGCCTTAATGTACGTCCTCTTCCTTATTCATCGGAGATAGTGCACTCTATTAATCCAATACGAAAAAGTAATTCTTGAAAGGGCAATGCTACAGCCTACAGACACTGCATTTTTTACTTCGTAGACGCTGGTGAACTACATACAAACACTTGTGTGTGGACCACCACATTCATGTCAGCGGAGTAAAAAATAATGCGGTGTTACCGGACTTCCCCTTCTTAGGAATTTTAAGCTTTTCAAAGGTAGTCCATTTTATGCTGGACAGATAAAAAATAAAAATCCTGGAGATCGGTAAATAGTACTCCCTCCGTCCCTTTTTTAGAGTCCGGTATTCCATTCTGAGCTGTCCCTTAATAAGTGTTCATTTTGTAAAGTTAATGGGTAAAAGTTGGTGAATTTTCCATTTTGCCCCTAAAAGTAGATTCCATTTTGAAAAGTTAGTGAGTAAAAAGTGTAATGATGATGGGTAAGTAGGGAAAGTAGAGGAAAAAGTTGATGTGAAAGGTATAATGATGATGTCTTTTTAATAAGTTGGAATTACGAAGCAGGACACTTAAAAAGGGATGGAGGGAGTAATACATCTTGATAGATCATCGGTTAGAGCATCCACAGTGGTACAATCAAAATAAAAAGGTTTATAAGGTTAGCAACATTTGCTCAAAAAGAGCTCATATTGGAATAACTAAACTTAGAAACATCTTAGCAACTCATCAAATTTTGGCCATTGAATAATCAAAACTATTAATCTTTTGTCAATAATTAAATTTAATTGTTTACACATTTCCTCAATCAAGCATACGATCATTACACAAAAACCTTCTTTCTTCCATTTTCAACATGTTTATAACAAAAATACTTTTTAAAAAAATTATTTTTTTGCAAAAACAGTTTTTTTTTACACATTTTTTTATTAAAACTGTTTTTCCCAAATTTTTTTAAGCAGTTTTATTTCAAAACATTTTTTTTTATTCAAGCTTTTTTTTTCAAAAACTGTTCTTTTGAAAGAAAAAACTTTTTCTATTCAAAATCTGTTTTTTTTAACTTTTTCCAGAAAACTATTTTTTTTAATCAAAGTTTTTAAAAAACTATTTTCTCTTTTTCTAATAACCTATTTTTATTAGTTTGAAAACTATTTTAAAAAAATTGTTTTCTATGTAACAATTTATAGATTTTTACAGTATAAGTTAAAAAGGTGATGTGGCAAGTTTTGGTTATTCAATTTTGATTGTACCATTGTGGACCTCTACATTGCTAACTTTAGCAACCCCTTAAATGGATAACCAAAAGATGATGTGGCAACTTTTGATTATTCCACTGTGGATGCTCTTAGGAGTACCATACTTTAGGTGAAATTATACTTTAGTCCGTCATAGACCACACTTTCAGAATCATGCAATCGGGAATAGTGATATTTTATTCTCTCCCCTTTTTTCATTAGCAAACAAAAGAATTTTTGAAAAATCCATTCGATTTTTTCACTCATGAAGCATGAAATCCATTTCACTTTCCCTCAATAAATTCAATCCAAACACGGCATAAGAAATAACCAAAGACGAGGACGGCCTATAAATGGTTTTTTGATCTTCTTTCGATATCAATCAACACAAGAATTGTACGTACCATATATATTGGCAGCGGTGGGCAGACGGAGTGTTTGGCTACTGCACAACTGCAAATATTTGTAAATACTACTTGTGAGATTAGTTTTGAATTTTGAATTTATGGAATTAGCTCTTGCAAATCGCTTTGGCTGATAAACACTCCTACAGGCTACCAGCTCTATATATGAAATTCTAAAAATACGACTTTTTTTCTGATCACGTTGACGAAATCAAATTACGACAATGTAAATACGTACACTCAATCCCGTCTCCACCAGACCTGGCTACGAAATTTATTACTAAGATCGATAATTTCGTTATCAATGTGAGACTATAAGTGATTCGGCCTCACTAATAATAAAATTAATCCAGCATCCACCACCCTATGGTTGAGGCATAGGAAAGTTGGTGGACCAAACACTACGAAATTTCTTAGATCAAGCTGGCTGCAGGGTGTATAAAAACAAAGCATAGACTTTAAGTCAATCTTCTTTTTTGGGGTCTTAATGAGGCCCCCACAAGCCAGATCTTCTCAAATCTCATTTGATTTTAGATTACCAAGATTAAAGGATAGATTGGTCAAACTAAGATATTTTGTTTAGGGTGATATGGCCCCAATTTGGAGATATTTTTTAGGTGCCGGGCCGTCCAAACATGTTTTAGACGCCTAGATTTCTTCTCTCTCTTCCCTCACACGACCACTCTCTGTCCTTTTTTTTTCTCTCTTTAAAATCCGGACCGTCCAAAACACGTTTGGAAGGCTGGGATAGGCGACGGGTACCACAGGTCCACATGTGTGGTACCCGGCACCCAAAAACTTCCCCCCCAATTTGCCTCTAAAGTCAAAATAATTAATCAGAATCAGAAGTTACAACACAAAGTGGATTCGCCGGCGTTCCTTTTTTGGCCCAATTCAGGTTTTAGCTAATTCCAGATGGGAACCAGCTTCTCCTTTTCCCACTCCTATTTTCTCTTTACCATGACTTGTAGAGAAACGAGTATATCCCTTTGGTTAGCAAATAATCAAAGCTTTAACTTTATAAAAGGCATTTTTTTTGTTAATCAAATCAGCGATATTTTATCAAAATATATAGGAGGAATATATCAGTGATGAGAAAAGGCATGGTAAAACTTTTTTTCCTTTTCTTATAACTCAGGTATCCGGGGTCAGCTTACGCGCCATCTTGAGTAATCCTGGAGGACCAATCTCACCTCCCACTTGCGGAGTTGCGGGATACCGATTAGGATCAGACTGACTTTAAAAAAAGTTGATAGCACCTGAGAGGTTTCGAACCTGATAAAACTTGGTGGCACATCTAACCAAATGATATCAAATTCTTAGTTTAAGACTTTAAGGGGATCAGCTCCTCTCCATTTCATTTCACTGAGAAAAAGTCACTGGTCCCATTTTGATATTCAAATTGTTTGTTCTACGTACGAAACCTCCAAGTATGGTAGTCATTCAAGGAATAAAGGTAATTGATCAAAATATAGATAAGTATTTGATCGAATCGCATTTGTTTTGAAATAAAAGAGGTACGTGATTTGATGGAATTGATATCGATCGTTGTTGGGTTCTTGTTAAACAAAAATCGATGAATTGAAGGACTATCTATGAATCTCGTTATGATGAAGAACTATCATCAAAATGAGATTCGTGATTGACTTCACGTGACCTAATTACTCAGTCCAATTCATTTAAAGGAATGTAGGTTACATGACTAAGCACCTTGGCTATGTACGTTTAGGGGCGGGGCGGCCCGACCTCATTTGTGGCCTTGGGCGAAATCTGATTGTTGTTTTGTGTTTGAAAATCATATTTCTTTCATTTTTCAGATGTCAAGTTAGTACTTAGTCTCCATTGTATACTAACTTTAGTATTTTACATATGAAATATGAGGGAGATTAATTTTATGGAACGATCAATCTTTCCAAAAAAAAAAAAGATTTGTTTGAGAGGCATTTTATCTAAATGTTGTTTTTTTTTAGCAAATTTAAATGCTTTTTGAAAAGTCAAAACTTGTACAGTAGTATATACATATATAAAAATAATAATTGAGGCCTCTCATGGGAGGCCTTAGGCACTAGCTAGCCTTAATGGCCTAATGCTTTGGCCACCTCTAGCTGGTGAGGGGTAGTCAAGAACTCCATTAGAGATGGTCTAATTAATTGAGAGGGAGACATTTTTTGACAAAAATGCATCATCCCTTTTAATATAGTACATTTTATGTGATAATTTTTATTGATTAAAAATTGTGCAAAATTAAGGGAAATTTTTCAAAACATAAGGTAAAAATGAATTTACTTCTTATATCCTAGATATCTTATAGGAGTTGGGGTGCAAAAAACTGATCATCAACTGGGGTTTTTTTTTTTTTTCCATAGATAGAAGAGATCATTTTTACCTCAAATATGAAGTACAGAGTATAAACCCGAGACACTACATCAATTGTGAGAGTCTACGAGACAACCAAGCCCAATAACTCAACCAATATTAGAAATAAGCCTATTATAGGGTAGAAACAAAGAAATGAAGGAAAATCCCTCTAACGGAAGAACACCCACACGCAGGTGGGGAGACTCGAACTCCTGATCTTCTAGTGAGATGTAAAAGTCCTGACCAACTGATCATCAACTGGGTTTGGGTGGGCTCTTAATTTGCCGGTAATATAGTTATTTTAATTTTTTCATCGGGAATTAAAAAGATGTATATTGATAACTATATAAAAGGGTACATCGAGGCCAAACAAAAGGAAAAACTCACACAACATGATAATTAATAATGATACATGATGCAAAAATAATGATACATGATGCAAAGAATCGAAGAGAATGAAAATAACATCCAACAAATGTAGAAAAACTAGAAGTACTGATCCTTCATAAATTGGATGCATGAGAGAATTAACTTCACCCAAATCAGATTAGAACAGGGGTCTGTCCAAGGCAAGCCAGACCATGCATGCATGTCAACATTTTGCTGGTGTTTTTTTTTTTTGGTAACCGAGGAACAGCCCTGCAGCCGAGCCACTATTGGACCCAACTGCACAATTCAAACCTCGGGGGAGACTAACATTTTGCTGGTGTTATATAGTATACTTCCTGTTGTTTTAATTTGCTACTTTGCTGGTACATTAGGGCTGGAATTGATGCAGAAGTGAGATGGCTGCCACTGCTGCTTAGTTTTCGAGCTGTGTTTCGGCTGTTTTTGCTTAGCTTAATTCAGTTCTCAAATTGGTTTGGATCCAAGTTGTTTCCTCTTGATGCAGTATTAGATTTTAGTTAGTTTTTGGTTGGTTAATTGGTTTGTGTTTCGTTTGTTTAGCTTGTGTTTATTGAATGTAACAATGGGGTTATGTGGTTGCATTTTGGTTTGGCATTTTGCCAACCACGTTTCTTGTTTTCTCTTGGGCCCTGAGTAGCAAAATGATTGTGAGTGTGCAGGTTGCTAACATAGTTTGTTTGCTCGTGCTCTGTTATTTAAAGATTAACTAGGCCCCGTTCAGATAAGGTAAGTGTTTTTTAAGTACTTATTTCTCGCTTTTTGAGACAGATCATTCTCTCACAATACATCACATTTAATTCAAAAAAATAATTACTAATTTCCCTTAGCGAAATTGGGCCTTAATATGTTATTTCTTCGCTGATCAAAAAACTATATGCATGAAGTATTACCGATACGTGTAAAAAATGGGTAGGGAATCACCGGCTCTGACTAGTTCCGCCTAGGTCTGTAAACGAGCCGAGCCGAGTTTTGTCGAGCTCAAGCTCTAAACGAGCCGAAAGCTCGAGTTCGAGCTGCTCAGTTCGTTTACAGCCGTGTTTCCGCCACTACGATTGATTGAGAGAAATAAAAAGTGCCTATTTGTGTGTTTGATTCAAGCGTCAAGAAATATTAGGATACATGAAAATTGTTTCGAAAAACATGCTTGAGGTGATGCATATACATACCGACCAACAAAATCTTTTTCTCCAATTTCTTTAAAACTATCTCCAAAAATCATACAGTACTTATAGATCTCATGGGTCCTATAGATAATAGGACTACAAATCGGACTGCGTTAGTTCCACATTTGGTGAGACAGGCGTGGCCAATGACTATTATTATTGCTTCTGATTTTGATCAGACGGTTCATGTGGTGAACAGACTTTGTACTCTTGTCACCAGTCTCATACTGTATGATAATTAACCTACCCCACCACAATAGAGTAAGCACCACGTGGCAGACAAAACGTGGGACCCAACACCTAATTCTCAGAATTATCAACAGTGGATAACTTTCTGGGTGTGCTACTTCCAGCTTTGGAGAGAAGTTTTTGGGTGCCCGGGGTACCCCACACACGTGGTACTCTATCGGCGATTCCAACTGTCCAAACGTGTTTGAACGCTTCGGATTTTAAAGAAAGAAAAGAAGGAGAGAAAGTGGTGGGGTAAGAGGAGAGAGATGAAATAAATCTAAGTTTACCGCCACATGGTACCTGCTCGGCACTCAAAAATTTACTGTATCAATTTTAAAAATACTTAAGGATACATCCTTTCACGTACATCTAATGCACCTCAGAATATATGGGATCCATCTCGAGACCTCGTACAACTTATTGGAGGCTTTCAATTTGTTAAAAAAATATTTTTAAGAGTCTTTGTAAAAACAATTAGCTCGTTCGAATATCGAAAACGACTTGAGCGATTTTCATCATTGATTTCGCGGTGACAAGAATTCAATAAATTAATTAAACTATTACCGACAACCAAATGAGTTGAATTTTTGTAGAGACCATTAAAATAATATTTTCAACAAATTAACGGCTCTGATCAATAATATGAACCCATAAATAAAATAATATTTTAAACAAATTAATGGCTCTGATCAATTATGTGAACCCATAAATGAATTCCACGCAATTTAATGTACACCAAATAGTGTATCCGTAGTTGAGCTCCTGCGGTAGTAGAGGGGGGAGATTTTTTGGGACCAACTACTAAAGGCTTTTATGTGAATGGACCCACAAAGATTTCCAAAATATTTGCAACTGGGTCCCTGGTCCCTCCCCAAATCCTTTTACTTATTTCATGTCCTTGTCACTATGATTACAAAAGATTACAACTATTTCTCATATTTCCAATCCATGACCCTCACCTCATCAATTTCCTATAGTGGTCCCCTGCTTTTTCCTCCTTTTTAGTCCCCAAAGTTTAGTTATTAGGATGGGGGCTCCCTTGATTTATTTAGATTTGTTTAGCCCAAAACAAGCATGGTCATTATAGCTCTGATTTCAAATGTTTTTAATTGGAGAATGGACCACTTAATAATTATACTTTTCCACCTACCCACCACAAATGGATATCCCTGCACCATCAATTTATGGACAGCTTGTGAATTTTTTTTTGCAATTTTAAAGATTTTTTTTTTGGCAAGTCATAAGCCAGTCGTACCCCTAAGACAGTCGGTAAGACACAAACCAAACACCCCTCAAGGCTTAGAGTTTATTATTATTATCTGCACACAATAATTTACTTGCTTTATCATGCCCACTTTATTTAAAAGCATAATTACGATCATTTTTACGCCAAGTGATTAATTGGTTCAATAGCTAACTACATATTCGATTTTTAAGTATGCATAACCGCTTAGTGGGACTAAATATACTCATGAGTGCTCTTAGCAAGCTGAGGTGCCTTAGCTTAAGCATGGACATAGGTGTAATGAGTTCCCTTGCGGATGGATATGTGTTGCTGAAGACATGACTACCATATGGATATGTAAACTAACATATCTGCATATCTATCCATTTTTGCATCTAAAATGGTCCTAAAAAGTGTATTTTGATCATTTTAAACTTGACCTCCCAATGTTACCAATTATATATATACTATATAAACAACCCAGTTCCATTTGTCCCGAGTCTTGATTCTTCTTGATTGTGGGAATTGTGACATGAAAATGACAAAAAATTAAAGCAAGATTCATCGTAAAGAGAGAGGAATTCTACATATAGTTCAGAATATCAAGGTCAGCTTACCCAATATTTTGTTGTTGTTTAAATAATGCGCTTATGCATCAATATAGTACTACTTGTCTTCATTAGGTTGATAAATAAATTTTAAATTGAAAACTAATGATTGACATATGCAATCGAAAACAGGAAAAAAAAAAACGGTGGAAACAAAGATATCTGGATTTTGTAGACATATTTCTTAAAGGAAATTGATTTTGGCACTCCAGTTTTTACCACTGGCACTTCACTTTGTGTGTTAATCATGTGAAAAAATAAAACTAAAAGTGGAGTGCCATTGGCTAAATTTGGAGTGCCAAAATCACCTCCCTTTCTTAAACTAGATAGTATCATATAGGAGTTGGTAGTATAATACTCCCTCCGTCCCTTTATTACAGTCCAGTATTCCATTTTGGGCTGTCCCTTAATAAGTGTTCATTTTGTAAAGTTAATGGGTAAAAATTGGTGAATTGTCTATTTTATCCCTAAAAGTAGATTCCATTTTAAAAAGTTAGTGAGTAAAAGTGTAATGATGATGGGTAAGTAGGGAAAGTGGAGGAAAAAGTTGATGTGAAAGGTATAATGATGATGTCTTTTTAATAAGTTGGAGTTACGAAGCAGGACATTTAAAAAGGGACGGAGGGAGTATTTCTTTTCTCTTTATACAATATTCGGGTTAAAAAAGTCTTTTCTTTGTCTTTTATGAACTCAATTTTGGTCTAAGTGTTTTGAACGATTCGAATTTTAGTAAGAGAAAAAATAAAAAGAGAGCGGTGGGGTGAGGGGAGAGAGAGAGAGAGAGAGAGAGAGATAAAATAAATTTGGATCGTCCAAAATATTTTTGGACGGTTGAAAAAGCCGACGAGTACTGACACGTGGTACCCCGCTCGGCAGCCAAAATTTTATCCTAAAGAAGAGTATCTGAAACACTTTTTTAAATCGATCACTTTTCAAAGTCTTCCACTCAATCCCCCAAAATCAAACCCAGATTGTGTAGACAAAATGAGAACAAAGATATCTGGATTTTCCTTGGCAATCAACCCAAAATCCAAACCGAAGAAAAAAATAGTAGGAGAGAGAGAGGAAGAGAATCTTTTAGAGAGAGAGAGAGAGAGAGAAAGGGGGACCACTTGTAACGATGGCCTCAGAGGAGGGTGTGAGAATCTAGTGAGAGATCACAAAGGGGGAGAAAAAGAGTACCCATGCCCATGAAGGTAGTACCGGTAGGGCCCACCCCAAGGATTTACACGATCGATTTATTCACGTAATTTTTATCAATTTTGAAATAATATTTTTAAGTAGCTCTTCATAAATCAGTTCAATCGAATATCTTTTAAGTACTTGATCCGAATATTATCAAGCACTTACAATTATCCTCTTTTGCGGGGAAGATTTATTTTAAAATTAATGAACAACTCATATCAAGTGTATGAATCCTAAGAGTGGCCGCGCATCTGTACTCTATGCGTACAACCTCCATCGGTAGTCTACGGTCACCGCACGCCTATGTGGGATCCACTTCGGACCTCACAAAAATATAAAAAAATACCCATAAATTTTAAAAATATTTTTTTATGGAACCCTATAAAAAATCAGTTCAATTTGGATATCAGTAGGTGTATTTTCTGAATTCATAAAGGGCGAAATTGCTCGATTGCTCAGTTTCGTCCCTACGAATTTAGAATACATATCTATCGATATTCGCTGATTTTTTTTACAGAATTTTATAAAAAAAAAATTTAAAATTTATGAATATTTCTTTGTATGTTTATGGACCTTGAAATAAACCCCACGTAGACGTGTGGTGTACGGTGGGGTAGAGGCGTGCGGTAACCGTAGCACAGTTGGGGGAATTAAAACCCAAGACACGGTTGTTTCCCAACTCACTCAATAAAAACCAAAGAAAAATAAACTAACATATCCCACATTCCCACCATCCAAGCACCTCTCTCTCTCTCTCTCTCTCTCAACACATTGCAGGCAACTGACTGCATATATCTGAAGGGAACTTGGGCCATTTTTTTTGAGCAAATGGACTTGGAATCAAGAAGTAATGGAGAATACAAGAAAGAAGAGAGAGAAGAAGAGAAAGGGAAAGAGCAAAATTTTCATGTGTTAGCAGTAGATGATAGTCTTATTGACAGAAAGCTCTTGGAGAGGCTCCTAACTGTTTCTTCTTACCAAGGTACGTACGTACGTACGTACAGACTGATACAGTATATTCCTGTACCGTACATTCATCCCCGGAATTCTATTTGTTTTTTAACCGAGGGTGTTCAGGCGGCCGGCTTACGCACACTTCAACGAATTCCAAACCAATTCTCGCCGGAGAACAATGGAATTGGTCTTTCAGGTATTAGTCGAGGTGCTCGTAAGCTAGCCTGACACACTCAATTATATAACCAAAAAAAAGTTTTCTGGCATCATATATATCAATCATGTATTGCAAATTTTGAAGCTCATCTCTCTCTCTCTCTCTCTCTCTCGATCTCGATCTCGATCTCGATCTCTCGGTGGTGGTGGTGATGATTAACAGTGACTTGTGTGGATTCTGGAAACAAAGCTTTGGAGTACTTGGGTTTGCTTGATAACAACAGTACTACTGATTCCACAAGTTTTACTTCTTCTTCTTCATCTTGTACATCTTCCTCAAGCCAATCACCACAACAACAGGTGAGAATCCTATCATTTTCCTCTGTAAATTTGTACATTTTCTAGGTGGGACTTTTCTCACCCTTTCTTTCTCAAACTTTTTAACATCAATATTTTCTTCTTTTAGAATAATATGAGTCGAAAATAGATTCTCGGGTGAAAAATCCAGTTTCAAATTCACTTCAATGAGTGTCCATAAAGGTTTTTTTTTTTTGCAACGGCAAATTTTTTTATTATTAATTTTTATAAACAATTTCAAAGATTAAACGATTACATCATAAAGATATATTTACGATGTAAACGAACATAGAATGGCATTACAAGTTAAATGTGGTATACACATTAAAGGGGTGTTTGGAAGCTCAATTATTGCATTTTTATATTATGTGTATTTGGATTAGGTTCGGAACGTATTCTCCTCAAAATAAATTATAAAAAAATAAAATGGAGAATTAACAATACAAAAATTAACCCGACCTTTTTGAATGAGATCATTTTGCATGTACGATCGAATTCGATCAGTAAGTTTCACAAAGTACAAATATATCCATCAACTTTTTTACGAAATATATTCTGCGCGTATCTTTCCAACACTTTTACAAAGTTGATTAATTTCTAAATCTATAACCTACAATTTAAAGTAATTTTTGGAAAAATAATAGTAATCGGCTCTCAAACACATTCTAAATTGTGATTTATGAACAAAAAGGAAGGGAGTTTTTTTTTCCCCTGGTGAACACTAATAGTATATTTTCTGGTTTTGCTCGTATCCCTTTTAATCGTTGTACCTATTCCAATGGTTAATAAATTTCTTTTTCGCCGATTAGGGGAAAAAAATAGTATATGTCCTACACTAATTGTTTTAGGGTTGAAAGAAGTGGAGAAGAGGATTTGACAAAGTTTAATTATTAAAGCTTAAATTTTGGTTGGATCCAACAAATCCGCCAAATATCTCGTCGTAGGCCCAAAATATTTTTATTACTGTAGTTGGTTGTGTTTACTCATAACTTAAAACAAATACTCCAAATTCCTCTCTAATTCCGGCCTTCATTAAATTTTGTTTTAAAAAGGCGGTAATTTTATTAATATATACATATCTAAGATAAATCATCGATAAGGAAGGGCATGAGAAAAAAGAGCCAGGGGATGCCCTGCCGAGCGGGTGCAAAGCGGGAGCCACCTCCATCCATACTTTGAAATCAACAAAACGTGCATTCTTAGCCAAAAAAGTTGGTCTGGAAGAGCTCGATCCGGTGCTTATCGCCTTAATCACTTCACTCGAATCCCCCTCCAGTATCACCGATCCGCATACTATTATCATCTCTACACTATTCTAAAAAAAAAACGGATTTAACATTTCCTATTTACCTTATTATTTTTTAAGAAGTACAGCAACTTGTAAAAGGGTTTGAAGGTTAGTGTCATGTCGAAATTCATTTTTTTTCCTAGAAAAGCCAAAAGTCATATTTCTATTTACATAATTTGACATTCTTTTTGTTGGTTGGGAGGGGGAGAAAAGATGCACACACAAAAAAATATCTTCTTTTCATTTTTATTGTTTTTTGGTAATTGGTTCTTGTGTTTTTCCTCTATGGATGCCCTATTTATCATCCATCTTTAATACTGAATATTGCAGATTTGTTTCTTGTTTGTTTTTTTTAATCATGTTCAGGGATCAAAAGTCAACTTAATCATCACAGATTACAGCATGCCAGGAATGAACGGTTATGATTTGCTGAAAAAAGTCAAGGTCAGCCACAACAGGCAACATTTTTGTAGCAATATATATTTGGAAATTGATTTTCACTCCCTTTTTTTTTTTTTTGTAGTGATATGAAATTACAAAACTACCTTTCATAAATTTTTCCCTTCACACATGAAAAGGATAATCAAGTAATTTTACAGCACTACAAAACAAAACAAAAATAGAGTGCACTTGTACAAAAAGGGGAGCGTGAAAATCAATTTCCTTCTTGGATTACTTTTGGTTGAGTGGTTGGTGCCTGCTCCAAAACCATATCAAATTAAACAAAGGCCCGTTTGGTTAATTCGCATTACTTATTTACTTTTTGGCTATCAACTATTTATCGCTCAACTGGTTGAACTGCGTTTATACTTCATAGACAAATAGCCCTAACCAAACAAGCTTACTTGCTACTACTACATCTTTGTTCTTTTACTGGGCCAAGAACATTAGAGGAAGCAATGTTACTGTACATTTTGATCCCCATCATGGGTCACTTCATAATTATCTAAGAAATATCAGCAAGTAATTTGGCTTCCTTTTCTTTTCTCAATTTGCTCAGCAACTCTTCAATTTAAACATTAAGAAATTTAGTTGAAAATCGACCAGGTAATTTTTATTTATTTTTTGTGATAATCGGATGTCTGAGCCAACTTATACGCACCAAAAACACATAGGTCGCGTGAGTATGAGCAGACACCTCAATACTCTTTTAGCATTGCAGGAAGTTCATAGCTAATCAAATTAAGAAAGGTTTTCATCTGCGTGCAAACCTTTTTTTTCTTTATCTGTTTTTTTTTCTTTCTTTCTTTCTTTCTTTTTTTTTTTTTTTTGAGGAAACATTTTCTTTTCTTTCTTATGGGGAATAATGTTTCACTTGGATGCAGGGGTCTTCTTGGAAAGACATTCCAGTTGTGGTCATGTCATCAGAGAATGTACCTTCTAGAATCAATATGTAAGCAAGCCTCCTCCTTCCTCCTCAACTTCTGATCACCATTGTGAGTTTGGATTTTAAATTTATGGTAGAATTCACTCTCCTAAAAACAAAGAAGAAGAAAAAAAAAAAAGAGCTTAATTTACAAAATCCTTTCCAAAATCTACCTTATGTAAATGCCTCCATGAATTCATTTTGAAAGAATCACTTCAGAAACTCTATTGATGATTTCGTAGTTTACTGAAACCATTATGATCTAATTATCTGTAAGTGTTCTTAATTTGGCTGTTGGAATAAAATTAATTCTTACTTTAACCGCGCGCGTATTTACATTAGTTATGTATAATTGTACCAACTTTTTAGGTGTTTGGAAGGAGGGGCAGAGGAGTTCCTGCTGAAACCTGTTCAGTTATCGGATTTGAGCAAGATTCACTCTCATCTTTCGAAACCCCTCGTCCATTCATCCCAAAATCGCAACGTGAGCGTGATCGACAATATTCACGACAACGACAGCAACACCAACACCAACACTAATGAAAGACGTAACTGTAACGGCAACAAAAGGAAGCTGATAACTCAAGAGTGCTCAGAAAGAAGACCCAAGATGAAAGAAGTAGGTTTTGTACAAGTAATAAGTTCCACATTTATTTTTGGTTTTTTAATTTGTTTCGTCGCGATGTTTATGTGCGGACACAGCTTTCCATTTTTTGCGATAAATTAATTCGGCGGTATTGTATTGGCAAAAAGCTTCAATTAATAAATCATCCATGCAACTTGAGTCAATATTTTACATTCCACCAAATTGGAGAAATAGTAGTAACATTATGTAATGGATTGAGAGGTTTTGGTGAGATTTTCCATGGAACTTATTGAGGTGAATGAAAATATAATGTAAAAAAACATCTAGCTTGTATTTTTTTTTTTAAAATTAATTCCAAGCCCATCCAATTTTTCATCTTCTAGCTAGTGTACCTAAAAAAAAAAAACAACTAATAGTTCTCGCTAAGAAGAACGCCCATGTTGTGGCAATTTTCTAGCTAGCGATGGCGGAATAACTTTTGAAACCAAATTGTCAGATTCACGTTGTATTGGATCTTTCGTTTCTAGCGTTGGTGCGTACAAATATTTCCGTGAGCAAAATTGATTCGAAAGTTAAAAGGAAACCCTAGAGTCACAACTGAAGAACTAGTGTTTATATGCATAGATGAAAAGGTAGAAGTTTAAGAAAACAAAGAAAAATAAAGGGCCTTTGAATTAGGACACAAATCACATCTCAAATCAATTTTATCCCACAATCAATTACGTACTCAATTTCAAATCACACATATTCCAAGACAATCTTCATCTCATAATTACCCAGTACACATCAATTTCATACTGAGACACCAATATCTAGCAATTATAAACCACAGTGTCGACAGATATAAGAGGCCGAATAAATTGACCTCGACACTCAACCTAAATGTGAAAGTGAAGGACACAAACCTCTTTAATGTTGTGATCAATTCTTAAGCTCGACCTGATAGAACAACATACCCTTGAAGTCACTTCGTGCTCCAACAACTCTTAAATGTGAAAGTGAAGGACACAAACCTCTCTAGCTGCAGCAGGAGAAAATGTTATCGTGTGTGTGCTCGCGCAGGGATTATGTAAACGGTGAAGCTGATGCAGCTGCAAATTGGGTTTCAAAGACCTTTAACCCTTTTATTGTTGCCCCCTTGTTGGATTTTATATCCTCCTACAGATTTTCTTTCGATGTCCCGTCTAACGGGTCGTAGCCTTTTTGGCATTTTACGACGATAAAAATAAAAAGGTGAGAGCTCTCGACTAATAGGATCTTTGCTTAGGCAAGTCACCGATTTGCTCTCGACTAATAGGACTTGCAAGGGGAGTTGAGGAGAAGTGGAGTTAAAAGACTCCAAAAATCTTGAGTCCTTCATAACAAAGGTCTGTGGGAAACAGAAGGCCACGAGAATTGATCTATGGCAATACTGCAACGATCTCTAACTTGATTTCACAGTTTCAGTCTGCTCGGAGTTTCTCATCTGCTTATCGTTCTCTCTCTCGTCGTCTCTAGAACCCCGTTGATTTCACCCGCGCACCATCAGTGACACGAACGACACCACCCATTTCAAACATGCCTCATACAGATGACCCATCTCTTGTTACCTCAACTCCATACACTTCAAATACATACAGATACGCAGTAAAGCACTGAAGAAATATGTAAAAACAATTTCCCCGATATGATGCAACTATTCCTGAGCCCAAGAGAGAACCACATGCAGCGAAACTCTCTTTTTAAAATTGCTGCTTCATTTGTGTGGTATCATGAAAATAGATTCACATACGAGAACGATTTTTGTGATGCGTACGACAATAATGGTGGAAACGAAGATCCCAGATGGCAATACGAAGAGGTCCATGATGAATTGATCGAATAGGAAATATTGGGTCCGAAGTCCAGGCATTGGAATGCCCGTCAGCGATAGGCAGAAACATAGAGAGAGAGAGAGAGAGAGAGAGAGAGAGAGAGAGAATGACTCAGGCAAGGAAAAAGGTTGAGATAGACATCAATGCCGTGGCATTATCACTCGCCAAGAGAGGATTGTTGCATGTATCATAGTTTTCCAGGAGTCGATCCAAGCCGACACGGATCCTCAGGCAAGAAGGGTCCCAACGAAGATCCGGCAAATTCCCAGCAAACATTGGCGAGTCCAACGACATTGAAAAGTTTCAAAAACATTGGAAATTTCAGGCGAGATTTCGACAAGTTTCAACCGCATCCTCTTCATTGATAAGTAGAGAGGATTGTAAATATATCTAATCACTTGCTGCTAGTTTCAATAGCCTCCTCTTTCATTAAAAACAACAAGAATTGAGATATATCTCATTTTGGATCAGCTTTTCCATTCCCACATGATCTTTTAAAAATAACAGAAAGTGCTGCCGAGCTTATACTAGAAGAAACTCAAATATACTACCCTCAAAACAGGGTTGTTTCCAGATTTTTCTAGTAGTAAAGTTCCTATAGCTAAAACAGAACTGTTCATCTGCATAACTGGAAAATACTGCAACTACACAACAGCCGAAACAACTTATTCAGGTTAGGACATACAAGAGTGGATTATCTGTTGCTTCCTTGCTAGCTAGTCTCAATTATAGGTGCCGCCGAACATGTAACCCACCTGTGTTCTGCATGGGCTCTTGCATTCCTGCAGAAGTACGAAATGCCATGAATTTCACATTTATATCGTGTCCAGAGAAACGAAATTATTACATCTAAAGAACACAATGCCCCAAATTGCTGTCCGACAACGTCACCACGATGGGGAGGAAACCAAATTGGAATGAGAAACTGAATCTAGTACACACAGAAAACCAACTGCACAGATTGAGAAGGTTAATAATGTTTCTTTATTGGATCCTTTACAATCAGTGCACGGAAGTTTTGATCGATTCTTGAACTCATACAGAAAACAAACTGCACAGATTGAGAAGTTTTGCTTTTCTGCTGATTTTTTCTTTAATTTTTCACTGCAGTTGGTTTTGAGTTTACCAGCGGCAACTAGACTTCACTTTCTCACTCAAATTTGGTTTCATTTCAATTTATGAGACCACTGGCCTTAATAGGCAAACAAGATACAAATGTAGAAAACGTTACCTCTACAGCTCATCTTTTCCTGTATCTTGATGGGCAGTTTTATCCCGATTCTTCTGAATAAATTCAATCATATCGTCCTTCGTACGATCCCCGTCATATTGCAACAGATTCCCACTTGCTGACCTGAAGTACAGTGTAGGATAACCTTTCACGTCGAAAACATCACTTGGTATATCATTCGCAGTGGCATCCTGAATTTTCACAGTGGAAGAAATCACTAACAATAGAAAGAGGAAACAGATCTCTGTGTGGAATAGAAGATACATAGAGCATATATACCAGACATCTGAGGATGAGATCTGCGAAGCATCAACATACAAGAAATAAAAAACGACCCAACTAGGAATAAAGTTTTACTCTTCACATGTGAAAACAGGAAAAGAATTTTGTTCTTTATTTGCAGAAGCCATAGAGCAACCGTACATGAATCGGCAGCCCAAAATGACACAAGAAATGAATTCTATTTTGAAAGCAAATCTTACATCAAATGAAAAATTCAGGTGCAAATTAATATCAGAAAGCAACCGACTACCAACAAACTAATATATCCCTTAATACTGTATTCAGCTAGCACGGTTATAGAACTTACAATCTTTGCAATGACAACATCAGCATCATTCTGAAATGAAGCGGCAACCTCGTCCAAGATAGGAGCCAATTTCTTGCAGTGACCACACCAGGGAGCATAAAATTCTAACAGAACTGTGTAGCAAAACACGATCATATCAGTATGCACAGGCATAAACTAATTAATAACTACCAAGCAATCATGTCTCTAGTCTTTTCCTTGGTTTATGTAACTCCTAAACCCATCACCATTCCCCTCAAAGTTATAATTTATTAATTGCGCAAAAAAATTGTATATACGTCAACAACCAAATCAATTGTTTCTGGAATTGTCACTCAAATCTCATGGTAAAAAAGTGCAAAATATGACCTATGAGATTGGCTGCAGCCTAGAAGAAGAAAACCTGAATTTCTTTTTCCTTTTCAAACCCACATTTGCTATATTATGACAACAGACCAAATGGCCCCAAAAGAACCTCAGACATACCAATCCCAAGTTACTAATATGGCAAACGGCGGGAAAAAAAGATTATCGAAGAAACTACTGTTAAAACACACCATTTTTCCCTGAGTTGATAACAATGTCCTGGAAGTTGTCCGCAACAACTATTTTAACAGGTTCGTCATTAACTGTAGGTACAGCTTCGGACTTTTTATACGGAAGCACATTGCCCTCCTGCAATTATGAATTGTAGTCAGTTCGGGATGGTAAACAACGTTACAAGTTCTTTCGTATAGCATCCTTAATAATCAGCAGAAATGATAAGAGAATACTTAAGACAGGAAAAGTTATTCTATATGCATGGTGCCCCATAACAAATTCAAACAAGATAATGGCATCGAATAAATCATCAATCAGTCAAAGAAGCATGCTACACCTCGTATTCCTTCACCCATAGCGAAATTTGATCAGGCCCCAAATTCGGTTTAAGATATTTCTGTCCATCACTGGTCTGGATAACGATGAGAGGCACCTGTTTCTCTTTAAGCCCAAAATACTGTTCAATGGAGCAAATAGTTATCAATAGCATATCAATGAGACACTTAAGTTCACATCCAATCTGCGTAATGAAAGATACAGACCTGGAAGGCACCTTGACTAGCTTCAACATCCCCCATGAGAAAACTTATGCCCTTTCCTTTGTATTGTCCAGCGACATCACGATATTTAGATTTAAAAGCATCGACATTCTCACTGCTAAAATTCAGGAATAACATAGCCTAGCCATACCAAAAATATTGATCAGAACAACAGAACCTTACAATTCTGACAGAGAAAAACAAACCAAAAAAACAGTAAAGAAACGCTTAAAGAAGATAATAGGAGGGCTTACATATAAAGCCAAATAATAGCAATCACACCAAACATAAACTTGAAATGCAACTACAGAATCAAATGACCAGTATTTGGGGACAAAATTTAGTAAACTTCCACACCAAAACCTGAATTTGGAAATCAACAACAAACTAAATAACACATATAGGCTATTTGCTATAAAAGCAAATGCAAGGGCCAATAAAGAACAGAAACATTTTACGACTCAAAAATTTCACCGCATACAACGGGTGGGAATTAGAGGTGATCAGATATAATGTAGTTTCACTCAAAACAATACTGTTTGACAAATTCATGCACCTCAACGTCTTCAATTAGTCGCTTGTGACTTGTAAACTCATGGTTTTGAAATCAAAACAACAACGAAGAGAAATCAGGAACTCAGAAACAACGAATAAAAAAAAAACTAATAGCTTTGTTATTGATGTCTTAGGAATATTAGGAAATTTTAACTGGAGCTTCCCGAAAATAAAATCTACAATTAGGTTCACATGATCATACATATAAGAACAAAATGCGGTTCCATTATTCACCTTAGCATTGGGACTGTTGAAGAATTTAATAACAAAAGGGTGATTGTCAGGGTCTTTGTTGAAGAGAGTCACAACAGGAATACTAGCTTCTTCAACAAACTTCTCTGAAGCGTCCACATCAAAATCCTGCAACCATACTGTATCAGTAATATAAATCATGTCAGAAACCAAATCCGTGGCTTTGAACATATCAGCATACCTCAAAATCAACAACAAGCTCATCAAATGGCTTGAACAACCTAATTGTAGGCCCAACAGCTGATGATTCACCACGCGGCAGGAGTTTTGCATCTAAAGTGTGACCAAACTCATAGTCAGACCGCAATTTCTCAGCTAAAGCTGTGAAGTTCTCAAACTTCTCTCCGGAGAACTCTGGAAACACCCCAACCTATACAGTGTAAACGTCTTCAGTATTCAAATCTTGGAAGGAAATGGATGGGAAAAGACATAAAAGCATTAGGCACTTACCACGACAATCTTCTTGTCGTCAACAAGAGCAGTAACATCTTCCACAGATTTTATTTCTCTAGACGCAGGGCCACTTTGCTTCTTCAAAAAAGCAACAATACCTTCAGCATCCCGAGGTCCTTTGTAGTCTTGAATATCCTTCCCTCCATTCCTCAATATCTTAATTGTGGGGAAACCACTGATATCAAATTCACTTGCAAGTCCTTTGTTTTTTTCTTCATTGGCATCAACTTTTGCCAGAATGACTGGAGGATCGTTACTACTCAGTAAAGAAGCAGCTTTTTCATACTGAAAATCCCGACAGAATTGGCAACGAATCAATCATTAACATTCTTCTCTTCAATACAGTTCAGAGCTTGACAAAATCCAGCTCATTCAGGAATTGAATACTATAATAATATTTTTACAAGCATTGAATAATCATATGGATGCAGGAGAAAGATAAAATAAAACCATATAGTAATCCAAATTCAAGTTTGAAACTCATGTAAACATGCATTACCTCTGGAGCAAGCTTCTTACAATGGCCACACCTGTTACAGTACAAACAGAAATAAGTTCACGAACACCATAACTTAATCTGAATGTCACTTCTGTCAATTGAACTTATATTACCACAGAAATCACATCCATGGAAACAAGGACATCTACATAGAAAGCAGAGAAGTTAAACAAGATGCATTACGGGTGTTTTATACTTAATCATATATCTGGTTGAGAAATTCAAAAGTGGCTGAATTGTGATAGAAACCTATTTGGGCACCCATAAATCAATTAGCATTTCATTCCTACCTTCACTAATGATATAACCTATTTATGATGGGGAAGGGGAGAGAGGATGTATGTATTTACATAGACATGTATATAGTAGCTACATATATATACAAAGACCTACTTAGAGAGAGCAAGCAATGACCCTTTTAAGCAAAAGGTTAGGACGGAAACTTGTTTAACCAAAAGAGTTTCAGCAGTGGGCTTAGAGTCACTAATCAAAGAATACAAGAATGCAAACACTTGAGAATGGGAAATCTGCTACTTATAATCTCTTACTGATGACGAAATTTCAACTTGTATATTGAAGATAAATCATAATTCCAAAAATAAAAAATGTGAGAGATAGATAATCCATGGTCCACAAGATAAATTTCTACACGTAAGGTCCCAAGCACACGCAGTCACATCACGATGTAAGTGCGAAAAGCTCCAATTTCAATTCAAGTCAGCAAGGATTGAGATTTGAAATGGATTAAATCTACCATTACATGAGTAAAGTTAATCCTTGATTAATACAGGATGACAGGGAGCATACAGATCAAGGATCTCACTAGTTGTCCAGCTGAATCAAAACAACCATTGGCATGCATTCTTTTCAACCCGTAAAACCTTTCCTAGTCAACAAAAACAATTTGTTCTCATGAAAGGCTAAAAAGCCAGCCAACGATCTTCTTTCTAACTGTTTTAATCTTAAAGGCAATTGTTTTCGGAAAATAATAGTGGGTCAGAAAAGTTAAATCCAAAAGAAAAATTCTTTCATATTATCTTTTTTTATTGGCGGAAGTCACAGTATTGTTAGAATAGTTAGCTTAACACCTTGGATGAGGAGTTGAACTCCCGACCTCCTTTCTCCTAGGAGGTAAGTGCACCTCCCGACGCCATTAGGCCAAAGGCCTCTCGGCAATTCTTTTATATTTTCTTGAAGTATAGATGTGCTGTCAGTGTCAAAATAAGCAATTCTTTTATCTTGAAGTACAGATGTGCTGCCAGTGTCAAAATAATAGTCATGAAATAAAAAGCTGTGACTTATGACTAAATGTAAAATCAAATTGAGCAGATTGGATACATAACTGTAGAAACCGATAAACAGAGTAGACTCGCCACTAGAACTCTGCAAGTAACTAATCAATACACAATTCGCTTCAAATTCATTTCCAGCTTTAGATCAAGTCCCCAATTAACCTAATAAACTCAACAAACCAAACATTCCGCAACTCTAAACAGAATTAAAGTTCCAACAAAATACTAGCAGAGTCAAGATCCACAAATATCAACTGAATTAACCCTACTAATTCAATTACCACGGAGCGTAGAACTCGACGACGATGAAGTCGTGCTTGCCAACGGTGTCGTGGAAGTTGGAGCTATCCAGGGTAAGAACAAACTCCTTCGACGGCGCTTCTTCATTCTCGCTCTCAGTAGCAAACGACGAGCCGATGATCGATACGACGAACAAGAACGACCAGATCCGAGCCATCGACGCCATTACCTCTAATCTCTCTCTCTCTCTCTCTCTCTCTCTAAAAAAAACTAGTCTTCCCTTCCTGAGTTGGGGTTTTATAAAAAAGAGATTTTTCTTTCGGATGAGAGAGAGAGTGGACAGTGGGACTTTGCATGGGATTCTTTTGTGACCTTCGCGAGTACGTGAAGAATGCGTACGCGCTGTGGGAATGGCTGACATCCACGTGGCGTGAGGTGATTTGCCAACTGTTGTCATTGAGGGCGTGAGCGCGTGGATTCCTTGGGATGATGGTTTGTTTGGCAATGGGGAACGTATGAATTCCCCGAATAAGGTTCCACGTGTCGGGTCCTGTGGAATTTGCCGCTTCTCTTTAAAGTGACGTGGCGAGCTTACGCCTTACGGTACACGCCGGCGCGGTAAATTTCACCGACAACCCCCGAGATTTCCCTATACGGCAGATACCTCCTCGCATATATGAGAAATCAATAAAACTATGGGTACATCATTAGATGTATACCGCGTTTTGTGAGATTCATTTCGAAATTCTACGCAAATAATTAAAGCCGCTCGACCAATCACTATTCAACTAAATACGTGGTGGAATGGGTCGAAGGTGGCATGTATTGACAAATTCAGTCTTTTTGATAATAACATTAAAAAAAAATATTATCAGTTCTCACTTTTATTGAATCAAAATGACTTTGTTTTAGCCACTGTAAAGTTTTTTTGTATCTGCAATGATAAGATTAATTATTAGTCATTAATTTTTTATCTGTTACTCCAATAAAAAGATGTTTCCAAAAAAAAAATTTGAGATTGAAAACTCTTTAATATTCATTGTACTGTCAAAAGGGGTGAATTTGTCAGTATGATTTGATCACGTGTTCGGTTGAACAATTTTTGATTGGGGTGTCGCTGAAATGAACATTGAACCACATGAGATCTATAGTCATTTCTCATACGGAAAGGCGTATTTGTCATTAAGGAAAATTTCAGGGGTGTCGATTTGGAAATTTACCCCAATAAATTCGGATTTATATCTCCATTTGACCCATTTATTAAGGGACGGTTTCATCCTTAATGCTTGATATGACCAAATAAACTAGAGAGGTCTTTCCTTCGATGAAAAGTAAAGGCGGTATTTCAATTTTTTTACTGACTAAAAGATTGTGTAAGCGGAAAGTTCCTAACTCCTTTCTTTTTCTTCTTTCTTCTTTCTTTTTACTTTTCTTCCAATTATTTGGCTGTTAGGCTTCGTTTGTTTCAATGTAAAATGTTTTTCAAAAAACAAATTTCAAATTTTTATTTTTAGATGTTTAGTTGGCACTTGAAAATATTTTTAGAAATCAACAAAATAATATGGAGAGATCTAGAGGGGGCTTAAAATGGTGGAGAGATCTGAGAATATTGAAATTGAACGTGGGTCATGACTGATGATCGAGGAAACTGAGCAGTGAGAATTGTCGTAGAAGGCAGCGGGTTCGTTTCGAAAAATAACTTACAGAAGATTTCAGGATAAGTCATTTTTATCCAATTAATGGAAAATGTTTTACATGAAAAATATTTTCCTCATTTTTTACACAACCAAACACCTAAAAATAGGTAAAATATTTTACCGAAAAATATTTTATGCCCAAACAAATGGAGCCTAAGGCAATGTCGACTACGTAGGAAATGTCTAAATTAGTTCAAATAATTTGTGAATTTCCTTCTAGTTTTTTAAATAAGAAAAGGAAAATTCATCTTTCCTTCCCACTTATTTTCTTTTATTTTTTTATCGACATTATTATCTTTTTACATTTTGTGTGAATGAATAATGGAGTACCGGTTACATCGACTACGTCTAGTATATCTTTATGACATAGAATTTGCATCACCGTGTCTAAATTTCAAGGGCACTATCTCCTAAAGCCTCTGCAACTTGACCGGACAAATCAAATCCTATGTAGTCAGCAAAACGCAAACCAAACTGAACCAAGGTTTACAATCTCGGAAAAAAAAGAAGAAGTCAAGTACTCATTATAGATGAAGGAAGAATGAGACTATGAGAGTGCTGGTAAGGCAGAACTATTTGAAAAGAAATTAAGCGAAATCCTCTTAACATAGGAAATGTCTAGGAAAATATAGATTCAAAACACAGATCTGAAAATAACTCTGTAGAAACTGTCCGATGCATGTATATATTTGTGCATCAAAGAAATTCTGCATACAATTGTTTCCAAATCTGTGTACTAATCTTTGTTCCTAGTTAGGACGGTTAAACGAACTAATCTGAGCTCGTGTTCGTTCGTTAAAAGTTTGTTTAAAATTGGTTTGTTACGTGAACAAACCAAGCTTGAACATTTTTTTGGAGTTCGTTAAGATTTCAAGCCGAGCTTGAACAAGCTACTACTCGGCTCGTTCGTCTTATTATCCAGAGGCGCCTATAAAGGAATGGAGTTCCTAGAAGTGGCTTACACTTTTTTGCCATCTCCAGACGATTTTGCCCCTCGCTCCGGAAACTAGCCGATTAAATTTACTTCTTTGGGGTTTTGGGCATTTTCGTCATTTCGCGCTCAAAAGTGGTGGGCCATAGACACTATTTGGGTTATTTACAAATTACTTTAACGGGTTTTCGGACTTTCGATGTTTTCTATCTGCGTCCCGACTTTTCTACACTGTTTTGTCATGTAGTGGTGTTGGGCTGGGGGGCTTTCCGGTAAATTTACATCACCATTATACTATATTACTATGCATATACTGTGCATGCGGAAATCTCGGCAGGAATTCAGCCGTGTGTCTCCAGGTTCAGCTCTCGTCCAGTGTGGACTATGGTCCAGTCCAGTCCAATTCGGCATTTGCAGGCTTTTCCCGGGTCCAAAACAATGATCGAAACTATTCATCTTTTAGAACTCTTTGAGAACATCGGCCCCACAAAAAAACATATTGATCGAATACATTTTGCTGTAATTTTGAAATGAATTACGGTTGAAAAAAAAGGTGCACAACACTAGATTACAACTATTTAGCACATTTACCTTATGCCTAATGCATTTAAAAATCATATCAAACGATATTTGATCAAAATGATTTTTTACGTGGCCAATATTCTTAATGAGCTCTAAAAATTGAACGGTTCCGATCATTGTTTTGAGCTTGGAAAAAGGCCCTCAAATACCGAACTGAACCGGACTGAATCGTAGCCCACACTAGACGGGATTCATCCCCTTCCCACCACCACCTCTGCAACAAACGAAAACACAGACCACAGAAATTACGTCTTCTCTCTCTCTCTCTCTCTCTCGTGAAGTTGAACGACGTCGACGATGATGGTGCTACGCGATGCTGAGAGTTCAAGATCCCAATATTGATCGATTCGTCTTGCCCCGTCGATCGATCATCTTGCTCGGAATATCTCTCTCCAGCTTCGGTTTCAGAACTTCACGTTCCTTCGCGTCGCCTGAAAGAAGAGAGACACGAAAAGGAGGAGGAGGAAGGGAGAGAGAGAAGGTGGTGTCGGTGGCGATCGGTGGTGGGGGCGGCCGTAAATGGCGATGCAAGGGCAAACAACCGCCACACAAAATCTGCTCCATCTAAAGCCCTCAACTCGCTCACGAGGCCGATGATGATGGATCTGGCGCGGTTTTTCGGCTCAATCGACGCCGAGCAGAGGTGAATACCGATCCTTTCGTTATGAAGAAATTTTATTGTTGTTTGAAGTTGTAGACTTTTACATGATTTGAGGCATTTTAAAATTTTAGGAAGTGGATAACCACAATTAAAATAATAGCACCCTAATCCACTTTCAACTCCATCGAAAATTTCAGTAATACTACATTCAGTTTGTTTATTTATTGCACCAGTAGCGAAACTTGATTATATTGCTATGAATCATCTCATATCTTGAAAAGTCCTTGTTTTCGTTAAGGGTTATGTGTTGACATGAAATTAGGGATTTTATTTGAATTAGAGTTCCAAGAGGATGTGAATTCTGGTTTTCGTTTTCTAAATTAGGGTTCCAATAACCAAGCTTCGCTTCCCGTATGTAACTCTATATCAACATTGTAGTTCACATGTAATGTCAGATCTGAGCTTTAAACCATAACATTTGGGTAATTGGTAACTGTTGGTTGAGCTCTTTCTAGCTACCATTTGTGTATGGAATGATACTATGGCATTCTGCCCGGATTTTGTGAGAATATAAAGGGAAAAAACAAAAAGTAAAGCGGAACGGGACCTTATTAAGGTCTACCCTGTTGAATTGCTTGGGGAAGTCTTACAAACCTAACGGGTTTCGAAGACATGAGCATCTCTGACCCATGCCTTCAGATGGGAGATGTCAAATTTTTTTAAGGCTTGGGTGATATTTCGCCATTCCAAATTTGACATCATGAAACCCTAAGATTGGGAGCGCCTAAGGAGCGTATATAGATTTCATATAAATACATATATAAAGTATCTTTAAATACTTAACCATTGAAGGAAAAGTGATTACTTATGAGAATTTTCACGATCTTAAAGGGTACTTGAAGGAAGTTAGATATTTTCAATTTCCAAAACTTCTTTAGTGATAAGATTTTCATATTTTTATTTTCACAATGGCATAACTCCCTCAAGAGTATGAAAATAGTTGTTTTAACCGCCCAATAAGCTCCCATCTTAGTTGGAAGCGAGCTCCCATCTCGAGGGGAGCGAGCTCCCATCAAGCTCCCATCTTGGGAGCGCCGATTCGAGCTCCCGTCTTAGGAGCGCACCCATTTTAGAAGGATCCTGCTACTAATAAATAACAAAGTTATGATACTGGTGGATAGAGGAGTTGTGGGAACTTGCTCTGATACCAATTTGATGCAAATAAATATAGACGAGATATGTAGGAAAATAACACCAGCAGAATTAGTAGTAGATTTTCTATGAGAGTTTAGGTCTAGGTTTAAATAGAATGTGAACCCTAGATTGCGCAAATGTTTGAATAGAGATATCTATGAGTAATAGTGTTTGTAGCCCGCCCTTGTATTTTTACTCAAATAAATTTGGCTAAAAGCTTCATTTGGTAGGAAAGACGCCAATGAGCAAGCTCAAATTCGAGTAAAAGCTTCATTATGGCATGATTGTAAATTTGCGAGGAGAAAATTAGTCTTCCAAAATTTGAGTCTAAGATATCTTAGCCTATTTTTATAATTTAATTTGATGTTTGTGTTCATTAACAAGTGGATTTTGTCTGTGAGTTTAGGTGAGGGTTGCAACATAATTTGATCCCTAAATTGTGCATATGGTGGCTTAGAGCATCTATAAATGTTTGAGCAATTTTTGTCAAGCCAAAGCAATTTTTGGGCTTGCTACCATTGGTATGTTGTCAATATTGGCAAAGTTAACTCTAATTGTGGGGACAATTTTTTTTTACCTTAATCATGATGACCGTTTGATCACTTGAATAATTTCATAGGGATTTGGAGAAAGAGGTAACAACACAGGGATGTTGACGTGGCTTTATCATTTCTTGTGCCAATTTGGCTTGATTAATGGTAAAGCCATTTCTTAAGCCAAGAAATGGCTGACTGTAGGAACTCATTTTTTGGCGACTTCATGCCAAATAATTGATTTAGATTGGGAAATGGCTTACCATTGTAGTTTCTCTTAAGATGAATATATCCGTATACTCCCCCCATCCCAAATTATTGTTCTCTTTTCGGCATTCATGCTCTTAGATCAAGTTAACAAATAATGTCTCTACCTAAAATGAAATTCAGAACCTATCTGTGTACCTCATTTTCTTGTTTCCAAAGTAGTTTTTAAAATTATTTAATCAAGAATAAAGCATAAACTATGGATGGTTTTTTCAGATGTCTTAAACAGTGGAAAATCAACAGATTGTTAGATTGGGACCAAGGGAGTAAATACTTTGGGTACACCATCTTCGAGTTATACTATTTTTTGAGACTGTCTTAGCATTTAACACACACACGCATAGTATTTGTATTGATTCTATTGAAGCAAGAAATATTACTTAGGGTTAGCAAGTTGTGTAGAGGTTGTTTCAATAGCTATCTGAGATTGAGGCAGTGAGGCTATCTTGGTTATTTGTTCTATTGTAGCTTTAGGGAAGAGAAGGGTGACAATTCAGGATTTCAGGGGGAAAACTTTGGTGTCAATTAGGGAGTATTATAGTAAAGATGGCAAAGACCTTCCTTCTACATAAGGTAATAAGTATTGTATTCAACTCGTTGAGGTGTGTTTCTTTGTGTTGTTGGGCTTGTCCATTGTTGCATACTGAATTGGAAAAATTGTGGCTTGGTGAGCACATGTCGAGTTTTGTTTGTTACAGGGGATATGAGAAATTTGAATTTGGGATTATGTTTCACCCTGCACAAGTTGGTTTATGGAATCATTAGTTCAGTAACATCTCAGATATTATTGCGCTCCTATTCACTGCATCTGCATTTAGTGACTTTTCTATTGGTTTTTTTTTCGGTCAAACAGAAATTCATGACTTTTCTATTGTTGATCATTTGTGTGTGTGTGTTTGTGTGTTTTTTGAAATAACACGTGTGTGTGTGAGAGAGAGAGAGAAAGAGATGGTAAAGAAAATTCTTGTGCTCTTTAAGACATCCAGCTTCCTCCTTTAAGAAAGGTGTAATCTTAAATCTGCACTCAAGCTCTTAGTACCTACTGTCAGTGCGTTTGTTATTATCAATCCCCTATAATTTTTAGTCTGAGGTTTTACTCTTTGGGGCTTGGTTTGGGTATGCCCTGCTAAACTGGATGCTTTACTTCAAATGTGGTGTGATTACAAATTCAAATCTGGATGCTTTTCTTTTTTGCGTTGGGTTTCTTGTGGTTCCTTTATTTGGGGTGTTTGTTTCTCTCTATGTTTGGGTGGTGAGTGGGGTAGTGTACTAGGTTGGGGGCTTCTTTTGTGGTGGCTTGTTGTCTGAGTCTGGTTTTCCTTTTGTTTTGGGCTTCTTTTGGTTTCTTCGGTTGGGGTCTGTTTTGGCTACCTGTTCCTAGCAGATCCATTTGTGGCTTTTATTTGGGGTGCATCTGCTCTTTTCGGATCTGTTTGCTGCCTCCTTTTGTGCTGTTGCTGTTTCTGGGCTTAGAGTTTTACTGTCTCCGGGTTTATCTAGGATGGTTGCTGTTTATAGTACTGACAGTTCTGGACTTGGAGCTCTGTATCTCCAGGTACAGCACTGTATCTGTTGCTGTTGTTTCTGCTGGTGGACTATTTTGGTTGCTCTTTCAACTCCTAAATCTGGGGAGGCCGGGAGAATAGATTTATTTATGTACTCTTATCAACTCCTATCCTTTGGAGGACTAAGAGTTGTTTTGTTGCTATTTCTGGGCTTGGAGTTCCTTTGTTTTCGGGCTCGGAGCCTCTTAATTTGGAAACTAATTTCTCTAAGTTCATCCATTTTGCTGATTTTGCTGCTGTTTGTTTCTGGACTTAGAGCTTTGTGTCTCCAGGTTCAGCCTTGAATCTGGGGCTGCTGTTTCTGCAGGATGCGTTGTTGGTAGATGTTATTTGAGTTGCTCTTTAACCCCTAAATTTAGGGGGGCTGAGAGTTCCTTCTTTTCTCTTATCAACTCTATCCTTTGGAGGGCTAAGAGTTAGTGAAGTTATAAAGTAGTACTGTTGGTTGTTGAAACATATATGTACGTACATACAGTTTTGGTGATTCTTGGCTGCTGCTTATTTTGGATGTAGACACTTATACCATTGCTGGTGCTTTCTGCCTTAACTGATGGTCATTATCACACTGTTATACACTGCTTTGTTTTGATGCTATCTATATAATATGGAAGGACAGATTATGAATCCTAACATAAATCCAACGGTCTATAATAATTTTACTCTAAATTGATGGAATTAGTTAGGTGTCGGCTCTTGAATCAGTAATCTCTAAAGGTGGGAAGGTTGTCGAAAAGGATGTGTTGAATCTGATTGAGCTGTTATTGAATGAACAGCTTAAATTGGATACGATAATAACAATTGATGGTGATGTGAAATTGCAGCGGAAAATGCAGGTAGTGTTTTATTTCGTATTGGCACGTGAATTTTAGGTTTTGATTCAGATAAGAAAGCATGAGACCTGGACACAAACACCACATGGGCACAGAATTTTGCAATATTAGAACACGAACACGCTTGGGACACATTGAGGCTAGAAATTGCATATTACAAATTCGTCTAAAAGAGCAATTATCGTTGCTACAAAGTTAGAGCTAACAAACAGAAATATGGATTGTTTAGTTTTGTTGTGCCATTTCTTGCCATAACAGTTGTGGAGTTTGATTGTTGTGGAGTTGGTGCATATTGGAGTGATTATTTTTTCTTCTGTAATTGACAAGATATTTTGTTCAGGAAAATATTACTTATTCCGGTCTTTTGATATACATTGCCATAAATGTAACTATATTACATCCATTCACCAGACAAAAACTAAATGACTATGTATGCAGTCAAAATTGTATTGGGATTATATTACATTTGTGAGTGCCATTAGGCACGGGCATTTGCTATTGTGCATATTAACATCATCGTCATATAGTTGGGCATGGGTTTATAATTGCACATGAGTCCAATATTTAAGATTGTGGGTTTGTTGTTGAGCAATTGGAGGAGTGCACACTATATTATTTATTGTTGGGCTTTTCTTATGGAAGTTTGAGCAATTGGATTGGGGGGGGGGGGGGGGGGGCTGAATTTTTTTTTTTAATTGCACATATTATTTTATATCCTTATTACTACGTTGCAGTATAACAAATAGTGTGCAATCCAAGTTTTATTCTGTTTAGATGGTGTCAGCTTTTTTAAAGATACATTCAATTATTCGTAACCAATTTAATGGTTGTTGTCTACGTGTTCATAAGAGACACATATACATCGCTACAATTCACAAATATTGGTTTTTGTTGTATACTGCAAGGGCTTTCTTTTCCGTCAACGGTATTTTCTCAAATATGTTTCAACTGAAGCGTATGATTTTAAAATTGGAGGTTGAGGCTAGAATACTTTGCTCTCTAATTTTCCCATCATTTAGTGCGCCTCTTACATTTTGCTCTCTAACTACCACCGACCCTTCTCAATTTTTTAAGCTCTGTCTTCAATCTTCAGGCACGCGAGTCCAGTATTTATTTGTGTGCACTGATTGTTTGAGCCGTGCCTGAAGGCACGAGCATGCACTATTCACCGAACATGGGATGAAGATGTTCTATGAAGCTACACATATGATTTGGGAGGATTTCTCTCTTGCGGTGGGGGAAACGAGTGTGGGGCAGAAATTGGATTTGTTATTTATTGTTACTCCATAGCATTGATGATTTTTTTTAGAAGGGATGGAAATGATGACTTTTAATGAAAGAGCCCATTTCAAATTGAGCTTTAGGAATTGAATTTAAATTGTGTTTGGCCATTAGTGGGTTATTTTGTGGTTTTCAGTAGCG
The DNA here is from genome assembly GCA_018127125.1 of Rhododendron griersonianum. Classification (NCBI taxonomy): domain Eukaryota; kingdom Viridiplantae; phylum Streptophyta; class Magnoliopsida; order Ericales; family Ericaceae; genus Rhododendron; species Rhododendron griersonianum. The sequence continues at coordinate 29,949,518 of CM030798.1, forward strand.
GATATGGAAAAAGGGTGCCTATTTTGCTTTTGCTTTTGCTTTTCTAGAGAATTTCTGTATATGTGGCATTTGGGTGGTTCCATTGCTATTTTAGCTCGTATAACTACTTTTACTTGGGCATTGATGTGGGTATCAAATAAAACCTACTCCAACTTTAATTACATGTGTTCTTGTATATTTCCATAGCAACTTTAAAAGCACGTCGCGTGACACTAGTGTATAAAAAAAAATTTGAGCTACTTGAGATCGGCTCATGTTTGTCTTGATTAAAGTTTATTTGCGATCGGCTCGTCATATAAACAAGCTAAACTCAAATATATTTTTGAAGCTCGTTATATTATCAAACCAAGCTTAATTAACTACATGTTTGGCTTGTTTATCACTCTTATTCACTCCTATCCCTAGTAATGCTCATTTATATATATGGCTCCAATAAGCAGGGAGAGTTCCTAGTTCCAAGCATAAGGCTTAAAGCCCAAAATATTTGGGTTTTAGAACTCAACTTTTGGTATCCCTATAGCCCTTCTCTATTAAAATATGGGCCAAAAACACCCCTAGTCCTTATTGGACTGGGCTATCCACATTGCTCTCTGTGGGTTTGGTTGAGCCCAGTAGTGAGGTTTATAAAAACTTGTGGTAAGGTTGGTGCTCGGCCCTAGTCTTATTTCACTTTGATGATCGAAGCTGTTCGTTCATAGATTCTACAGCCAAGACAAAAAATCTGACCAAATTCAAGAACTATATAATTGGATTCCTATGGTTTAAAAAGAACAAGGACGACGGGTTATTATGAAATGAAAAATATTTAACGGAGTGGCACAATCTTAAATCCACTCTATCGTTCACATAAATAAACTTCTTCGCAAGCCCTAGCAAATAAAATGATTGTCCCGATCAAAAAATAAATAAAATGATTGTCGCGATTGCCTACTCGGGATGCACATGGGGAACTCTACAGTGGTGCCAACAACTAAACTTTAGTGAGCAGGTCCTTAAAAGTAAGAGCAAGGGTGGGGATACAAATATGTAGACACAAATTTAAATTCAAGTTATTCTAGGCCCGGTCAGTCTATCTAAATTCTTCAATTGAAATCCAATTTGATGAAATTTACGTATGAACACAGAATTAGGTATTCAAAGACAATAGAGATCATATGACACGTTTTCATCGCCCAATATTTTCCTCATTTTCGGCAGTAGTAATCTCCACATATAATATCCTAATAATTTTTATTCTTTTGTTTTTGAAAGACGTAATAATATTTATTCTAATACTAGCAAGAAGTGCTACAATACTAATTCCATAAGGTTTTTTTTTTTTTTTGAAAATGAATTTCATAAAAGTTCGAATACATGTTTTCAGGTCTAGTTTCTTTTCTTTTTTAAAAAATGTCTTTTAAACTATGGTTGTGCTGATTCTGACGAGCATTTCATGTTTTGACGTATAAAATTAGTAGGATTTAGGGTTTGTGTTTTTTGAATTTTTTAATACTGCTATTAAGGTTTTTTACTAATTTTGAGATTGATTTTTCTTTCGTTTTAATTCGGCCCCCTCCCGAATTCAAATCCTAGCTCCGCCACTTTTAATAGAGTATATTCTAAAATTATCTGATGGTGCTTGCGGCAAGTGGTCAACAAGAAGTTGACTCTCGTGGAGTATTGTGGCTCTTGATGGAGTGGGTGCAGTGAATAAACCTGCGTTTGGTACAAGACAGCCAATCAGAAATGTCAAGAAATCCCCCGCTCTCAGGGGATGCCCTCTATTGGAGAATGGTTAAAAAAATAAAAAAAAAGGGTTTTGAGCAAGGGGGACTCAAGTGGATTAATGGATCGAGGGAGAGCTAGGCCCAACATATGACTCACACACGAGGGGGAGACTGTTGGAACATTACGAAGGAATTGAGTCTCATATTTGATAAATAGAAAAAAGCCTTGGACCTTAATATAAAATCCGGCCCCTCACCAAAAACCATTTTAAGTGCATATGGGTCACTCGATATACATTAGGTTAAGGTAATGCGGTGTGAACTCCGTACATATTTCCCAACGAAATGGTCCAAATCTCCGCGGACCGGACTCCTAACATTTGACAGCCTAAAGATTGACCGGCAGAGTGGCTTTGCGGGTTGAGCATCACTTTCTTAAATTTCCTCGTAGATAATTTGGCTTTGGTGGCCTAGCCAATTCAATATCTGTATCCAGTGCACTCAAGGGCAGACGTGAACAATTTGGCTTTCGAATATCACGCCAAGTTTTTAGCTTTTGGCAGCCTAAACTTGTTCTTCCCTAACAACTATCCTTTCGTTCATGTGCTGGATTTTTAGGTGCGATTATGTTGAGAGCTGGTACAACCAATTCTTCTCTTTCACAATTGACCTCTCCTTTTTCTATACGATTTGACTTTTAAGATCTTTCTATTTCCTTTATGAAAAATGATAATCACAGCTCGTTGGACAGTGGTTAATGTGCAAAAAGTATATCCATGTCTGCGAAAGACGTATTCATGTACGAAAGTGTATTGATATTCATTAAAAAGTGTATTGAAACTCTAACTTTTTTGACATTTTGTGTGTATTATCCATTGCCTAGTGAGCTGTGAATTGTAGAATCGTTTTTTTTTTCCTTCAAAATTTCCTTCTTTTCTCCCAATGAAAAAAGAGAGGAAAATTACTTCGAAAAATGAAAGGAAGAAAAATTTGCGGTCATCATAATGTGATTTCACTCTCGCAACCCCCCAGCTGGGAATTCTTTTTTATTTTTTTGTTAATAAAAACCAAATTTTAAGAGTAGATTAGTGCGTTTGGACAAAATTACTCGGTTGTATTTTTGTCACTGTCTTTTTTTATACCTTTTTTAAAAAGATTTTGTCAAATTATCGTCGAAGTTTTTCGATTAATCATTCATCGAGACAAACGGAATGTAAAAGTTATATGGCTATGAACATTAAGCCCCAAAAAGTTAACTAAAGATGAATTAAAAGAGTTCAACAGGATTTTCCCCCCTTTAAGGTCGTCTCTTATCTAGATTTTTGTTTTTTACTGTAACTTCAGCCCGTATTTTTAGATTTTTCCTAATTCTCTTGTCGAGAATTATTTAACTCAAAAAGTTAGATAAAAAATCATTAAAAAAATTAAGAAAACTAAAATTTTGCACTCTGGAAAAGGTGATACTAACATTCTCTCCCCCAAACACATTAAAATGAAAGAGGGAATGGTTGACCCCTTGATCTTGATTGGTGCCTGATCCAACAAAGTCTCACAAGTTACAAGCTAATCCTATCTCCAACCAATTGTGTGGAAAAAAAAAAAAAAAAAACCCAAAAGGACAAATTAAAATGGAATCTTTTGAATAATCTAGAAAAGTTTGGCGTCAACTTAGCACATGCCACATGCACCATGAGAAGTTCAACTAATTTTGTAATGAATATTAAATGAGCCCTATCCCACAAACCCAATAATAAACTAGTACATGAACATCATGTTTAACGGGACATCGCTTCATTGGAAATTGAAATATAATCAATCTATCTTATAATAACCTCTTTAATAGCGTCAAATTATGATCATCCTATTAAATAATGTTGTCCTCGTAAGTCGAAAATAATTTACAGATCTCGATAATAACTGCATAACGTCCACCGAGATATCGGATATAGTCTCTCTCTTTTTCCCTAATCGACATATTCCGTATAACAGACAATCCCATGCCAAACATTGTTGCCCTAAAAGAGTTGTAATCGAAATTATAATTCAATATAGGAGGTGTCTAGAGAATTTTGAGAGGATGTGATGCGTTGTGATCATGGGAAAAATGAAGGATTGGCAATTTGGCATCAAGTAGAGCTAAACGAATTTAACAAGCCGATGAGTGAATTGTTCGGGTTTTGTTTGAAAGATTAAAGAATATGAATAATGTGTTTGGAATTAGTTTCTTTATTATATCTCCCTCCGTCCCACTTTGTTACGCCATTATTCCTTTTTGGGATGTCCCAAAATGATATGCTCATTTCAAAACTTTCCATTTTTGGATGTCAATTTTACCATTTTGCCCCTCATTTTCTTTTACATTTAAAAGGGTTAAAATTCCAAGAAATCAAAATAGAGCACAACAAATCAAACTCATTGAATACAAAAACAACTTCATTTCATTGTCCAAAACATACAGTTACGTGGATCATAGCCACTGGTATCAACCAAAAGGGATTGGTAACAAGCTTACAAAAGGTTAATTACACCTAAACATGAAAAGAACAAAAAGGGGAGAAATATAGGATCTGTGTTTGCTACCATAGCAGACCCTTTACAAAAAAAATTATAGGCAGCAGACTTTTTTACAATTGCTTCAAGCTTCATACAAAATCACAGCCCTAAACATGAAAAGAACAAAAAGGGGAGAAATATAGGATTTTTAGGAAGCAGATTATGGAAGGAGTTTTGGCGTTAAGAGGAGAAGAAATTTGATGGAGAAAAAGTAGGAACATGAGAGATTTGCGTAGGATTTTTAGGGAACTGATCAGTATGGAAGAAGAGGATTTTTAGGAAGCTTAATGGGAAGGAGTTTCACGTTGGTGGAGACTGGAGAGGAAAAAGTGGGGGAGTGTAGTTATCCAGGAGAGAAATTTAAGGAGAAATTTTCTCCCTCCTAAATTCAAAATTTAAATCTGAATTGAAAGTGTGGAGAAATATGGCGGGCAAGCCATCTGATTACTGTACGAAGTGTGGAGCAAATATGACTGGCAAAAACTAGCATTTGAACTGACCATGAACCAACGGGTAGGTGGGTTCTACTTCGGGTCCCGCACAGATGATCCGAGCCATTCAATAATTTTGTTAAAAAAAAATGAGTTGGCCCGTTAAAAATCAGCTCAATTCGATATGTGAAGATGTTCGATCCAATCCTTCCATTTTTTATTCAGATTACAGGTCTATAATCTGAATAAAAAATGAAAGGCTTGGATCAAACACCTACACATATCGAATTGAGTTGATTTTTCATTGGGCGCACTCGTTTTTTCTAAAAAAAATTATTGAATGGCTTGGATCATCCGTGCGGAACCCGAAGTGGACCCCGCATACTCATTGGTCCATGATCGGTTCATATGCTATTGGTACCAATTACACCTCCCGGGCAATAATTTGAGGCCATTCTCTCTTCACTGACATGACAAGGATGTCAAATTGAAATTGGTTTTTATTTTTATTTCGGTTCAATTTTTTTTTTAAATAAAAAATTTAGTACAGTACTAAGATTTGTTAAAAGGGCAAAATGGTAAAATTTACAACAAGTCAATGTAATTACAACATTTCCTTAAATGACGTGAAAGTCAAACTAGGCGAAACAAATTGGGACGGAGGGAGTACTACTTTGAATTGATCTTGAATGAGTTTTCAATAAGTCAAATACGAATCAAGTTTGAGTAGCTTCGTTTTTTTAAAACAATATATAAATTTTTCTAGCCAAATAGGCTTTTCAAGTCGAAAATGCTGTTTTGAATCTGACTTATTTATTAAACACGTCGATCTACAAACTCTCATCGAGTTGAATCAAGTTTTGAGTACAAGCCAAGCTCTAGTAGTTCGGCTAATTGTTTAATAGCTCTGATTAAGAAGTTTCAAGTAATGTGAACCCAAGTATACACCACGTAATAGGTATTTTATTAATTAGGTTTAACTACCAAATGTTGAAATTATACACACAAACACATTGATATGATCGTCTTATTATGGGGAGATAAAATGCATGTCTTGTCAAACTGCATGTCATCCCTATGCATTGTTTGGCTAGAAATTTATAAATTTACCATAAAAATAAAAATCCGGAACCCCACCCAAAAGTAAACAACCTGTGGTGCCTGATGACTCACAGGACTTGCTTTTCGGTTCTTTTCGATGCAAAATAATTGAGTTTAGGAAGGAGTTATCTGTCATATTTTTTCACACGATTCGTAAAGTTAATATCATTTATAGTTGTTGTATATTAATTTCTTTTCGTTGCTGCATATCACAATGGCGAGATGAAAATGAAAACATGCATATAATTAAAATAATACTTCAAAATATTTTGACGGTGACGTTATAAGAATGGTCTTGACCACATGATGTCAACGTTAAAGTCTTATGCTTATGCAGATTGCACAGCAGCATACGCATCTATTATACTCAATGATTTTATTATGCTTTCACAGAATAAAAAAGAAAGGGAAATATCTGTAACGCCCTGCGCCCGCTGAACTGTCAATCATTTGCCTAATCACATGACTCAAAAGATTAATCTCGAATTATATAGTAGTTATTCACGATACGTTATATATTACTTTCATTTCTATTTTCTTCCCGATGTGGGACAATTGGCCGGGATCTCACAATATCCATGTTTAAATTTGATACAATAATTTTCTTCCTGATGCAGAAAATGATTTCTAATTACACTCATACAAAATGCATACGCACTTACAAGTGACATGATGCATTTTGTTTGTGGTTTTAGAATGAGTGCAGCAAGGGTTCGTGGTCCCCAAAACTAGATGAGACGAATGTCAGTGTTCTGTATCGACCTTTCTAGAAGTTAAACTAATGTTTGTGTAAAAATTTTATAATTTATTTATTTATTTTGATGAGTGAAAATACAGCCAAAATAGAAAAAGAAAATTTAACTGGTTTTATCTTCGTCTTTTTTTGAAATTTGATCCATTTTTAGTCATTTTATTTTTTGTTTTCGATACAAATGATTAAAGTCAAAAAAAATTTACAAAAAATAAACTAAAATATACTTGCCAAATACTGAACATAAACTATTATTCAAAACAATGAATTTAATCCAAACCCAACCTAAACTGCCTTTTGCCTCCCACGGGGCCGATGAAACTGTAACAAGTAATTATTCAGAGGTCTTGAAGTACCGTCACGTGACACCCCAACACCTCTCAACATAGGATTAATAAAAAAAACATAGGATTGGCAACGGGGCGGGATGAGGGTGAATACCACTATTCCCGTTCCCAATCCACCCACCCACTCCTCAAAATTGGAAATCCTGTAGCCCTCTCCAATCTCCGTCCCCATCCGGATCTCTACCGGGAATTTTTTTCTCGATCCCCACTGGAAACAAGGAACAAAAATCCCCGCAAGAAATCAGGGATTCTAACCTTAAAAAAACTTTAAATAAGCCTCGTTACTATAGAAATGGAAACATAACTTTCATTAATAAACATTAGTTTATTGTGGACTATCGCCAACACATGAGTGAAACAGACTTGAAATTACATCAAGTACTCAAAACTTTAGAAATAGTATACCAAATAGATATATAAATACTCAACCAACAGACATAAAATTACGGGAAAAATTCAAAAAAACCCCTGAACTTTGAACTCAATGTCAAATAGGCACCTGAACTTAAATAAATTTCAATTGAACACCTGAACTTTCACTCCGTTATCAATTTACCCCCTGCCGTCTCGGATCGTTAACGGCACAGTTAAAAAAAAAAAACTTACCACCAGTTTGCAATCCTATGAAGCAGAAACGTGATTATGAGAGCCTTAGAGACAAAATTTGATTATGTCTCTTTAGAATAATATGATCAGAATAATAAAATCTTCACACCCGTTCAAACGGATTAAAAATTGGAGCACTTAATTTTTTAATATATAAACGGTCCCAAAAAATTAAGTGCTCAAATTTTCAAAAAGAATTTTAAAAAAAATTCCCCCTACTTCCAACATTTCTCTCTCTATCTCTCTCCACTTATTACCCGGACCCGGGGGCTCTGCTGCCCCAAAGGCACTACCCACACACCAAATTGTCAACGTTTTGGTTATATAATAATTTCATACCCATTTAATTTTTTGGGACCGTTTATACCCAGTAAATTCATAGTAAATTCATAAAAAATTTGAGCACTTAATTTTTTGGGACCGTTTATATATTAAAAAATATGGTTAAAAAATTAAGTGCTCCAATTTTTAATCCGTTTGAACGGATGTGAAGATTTTATTATTCTGATCATATTATTCTAAAGAGACATAATCAAATTTTGTCTCTAAGGCTCTCATAATCACGTTTCTGCTTCATAGGATTGCAAACTGGTGGTAAGTTTTTTTTTTTTAACTGTGCCGTTAACGATCCGAGACGGCAGGGGGTAAATTGATAACGGAGTGAAAGTTCAGGTGTTCAATTGAAGTTTATTTAAGTTCAGGTGCCTATTTGACATTGAGTTCAAAGTTCAGGGGTTTTTTTGAATTTTTCCCTAAAATTACATCAACCAACTATAGATATTGTTTTTTTTTTTTTTTTTTAACAGAAAAAAAGGGTAGAGGAGGGGGCGACCGGCGTAGCAACCCCCGCGCACAGCTGGCACATGGCCCTCCACGCGTCCCTCCAGCTATAGATATTGTTTTCTAAAATTACATCAACCAACCATAGAAATAGACAAACGGTCCTTTTATTGACAGCAAAGAAAAAGACAAAACACTCCGGTACACACATTTTATATTTTTTAATACCCTTTTATGTATTTTTCACTCATTGCAGGGGTGTTCCAGTTTCCTAAAAAGAAACTTTTAGAAAATGAAGGTAATTTCAAGCTCAAAAATTATGTGTTTAAGTAAATAAGTTTTCTATCAATATGGATCTTATTTGATAGATTTCATTGAGATCTTTTAAACAGTGCAAAAAGAATTAAAAAATTACTAGTATTTTTTATTTTTATTATATTTGAACTTAAAATTATCTTTTTTTTGAAAAAAAAAGGTTTAAAAATAAAGCGGAACGGCACCTCAATACGCTTTTCCATGGAAACATACTCAAAGCCTCTCACAACTTCAATAACATCAACCAAAACAGAGTTTACCGACACATCATAAAATACTCCCAAGTACCAAGTGTAGGGGTGGATAAGTGTCTGTCTCCACTCCGAATCCTATCCGATCTCCAAAAAACTTCCCAAATTTCATACCCGTTTGGGATGAGTATCGAAGTGGATAGGATCAGATTGGCCGAAATGGCCATTTCTATTACAACACCACACATTTCACAGCGACCCATATATTTAGTGGTGAACCCTGCAGAAACGTGTGAAATTAAGAGATGTATAGTGGTGTCCTGTTGCCCCTAATAATTTTTTCGATTGTAACATGGCTGATTTGGATGTGGGCGCCACCGCAACCAAGTTGTTTCGCGACCAATTCATAAATTTCCATATTATTGGGGTCAACGTCAGCACATCAAACCGTCATCCACATCGTACTTATTTATTGCCATGCCGGAACATGCTTTGCTTATCATTTTCACATGCTAACCAAAAAAAATAGGAGACTGATTTCGCCACTTCCTAAATTGTTAACGACACTCTCCAGAAGAGTGCCAAAATCTATATGAGATTATCCGCCTTCTATTTTTGCTTTATCCATACATTTAGCGCACGTTTGATTGTCGAATTAATTTTACGAAGGATTGGGTAAAATGAGATTAAGAATGAAGAAATATGCACGTTTGATTGTCGAATTAATTTTAGGAAGGATTGGGTAAGATGAGATTAAGAATGAAGAAATATGAGATAAGTGGGGCCTACAAGATAATATATGAGATTATATGAATACTGAAATTAGTTGTGCTGTATTTGATTAGAGTAAGATAAAAATGGGATAAAGATGACTGTGATTATTTTTTACCATTGGATGAGGAGGGAGGTAATCCTAGAGACTAGCTAATACCACCCTCTCCCTGGTGTGTGTTAATCCCCAAATGGGATACTAAATGAAAAATAATCACACCTTGTCGAGTCCGTGCTTAATACCAGATGTATCAAACACGGGACTAAAAGAGAATAATGTAAAACATGTGGGCTCTTGTGTTTCTTCTAATCCTAATTCCATCTTCCTAGTCTTGCAATCAAACATGCCTATCTTAAGGGATCTTGTTGAAGAGATAGAAAGATGAGTGATTTGAGGTCGAATACCAATTATTTTTCATGCGAACTTGACCTCGCGGCCGTTAACCTTTGGCAACTCATGAAATGAACATCATTTGATTGATGTTTGGTATAAACACATTCATAACCTTCATATAAAGATTTAAAGCATTTGTTTTATAAGTCACAAAATCAAGAGAAACTCATAATAATATACATATGTTATGTCTTTTATATCCAAAAGCAATGAATTGTTAATTTAAGGCTAAATTGATGAATTATTATGCAACATGTCAGGAACCCAATGCTACTCAAAGGATACATACCACATACATCCACACCCCAATATGAACGTGTATTGTAATTATGGTATTTCCTACCACTATTTATTACTTCAAAGAATACGAAAGATAGATTAAAACAAAAAAATTAGCGGTTAGTTCAGTTGGTTAGTAGATTTGTTTTTCACATTGTGAAATCTCTGATTCCAACGCGGGCAGGGGATGAAATTAGTTAAAGTGTGCGTAACTAGGAGTGGAGCTATATAGAGGGGGAGAGTGGCACGTGCCACCCATTCCTAAAATATCCTCCCCCCCAAAAAAAAAAAAAGCCTATAAATATGAAAATTTGCAGAACCACTAACAAAAGATTTTTTGGTTATCCGTTTAGTTTTAGTTTTAGTTTTGTTTTCAATCATTACTCTATTTTTTTTTCCAATTATTATCCTATTTTTTCAATTATTACTTTCTCATCTCTCTCCAATCATTACCCATATCTTCAATCATTACTCTATTTCTCTCTCCACCCACTACCAAAATTAAACTAAACTAAACTCTCAACCAAACACAACGTTTGTTTTTTTTTTGGTAAATCCCAAAAGATTTTATACTGGAGAGATAAGGAGAAGTACATGGGGGAGACTGCAGTCTGCACGGAGTTCGATTCCTGTGCCTTTAGATTCTTTTTATTTTCAAGACAGCTGTCCCCTCTCTCCCTCTCTCAATTTTTGCATTACTTTTCAAAAGAAAAATCTTTTCACTAAGTTCGAAGGCGAAAATTACATCGCAAAATACAGGAGTGCACCAAACTACCTAATCCAGGGCCCTAGGATACCCTGCAAAAGCAAATCAACACAAGGTGCCGATATGAGAATCCCGTCCGGGACAAAGCAGAGAGATCTCAAATGAAATTTCAGCAAAAACCATTACACAATAAACTGATGTAATCGAAACAACGAACAAAATACAAGCATAAAGGAGAACTGCTCCCATGGACAAACCACAACGACCACTGGCCCGAGCGTGAGAACTGAGGCAACGCCTGAGAAAAACCCCGATAGGCCCAAGCGCCCATGGCAATCGAGACCAGACCTCCCTTCACCCTCGATCTGCCGTTAACGGCCCAGAGAAAAGAGAAACGCAGGCGAGACCAACTGGAGCTGATACGAAGACCCCCAACAAAGGCTCCACTGTTGTTGCTGCCGGAAAACCCCCATAACACCACCGTAATAGCCACCGACCACAGCCACCCTCAAATCTAACAAACACCGAAACCTAATAAGCTTATTCCACCCACCACCGAAACCTAATGTGCTGGTCTGGGTTTCCCCCAGGTCTGACTGTTGGGTGAGAGGAATACTGTATAACCCATGCATAAATACTACTGTTACCGAAAGGTCCATGTACAAAAAACGTACAGCTGCGTGTGGGGTCACTTTTGGGTTTCATACAAATAATCCGAGGTTCTGGATGAATATTGAAAGATATGATCAATCACTAATGCTTATTCAATGACGTTGATTTTTTGTAAGAGCACATAAAAAATTATTTTAAAATCAATAAACAGTTCGAATTATTTATGTAAAGAAAAGCGAAAGATGTATTATTGAGGCTGTGTTCCACAAACACAATAAGAACTTATTTTTTGTTGAATAAGAAGGGTTGTTCCGGAAAATAAGAAGCTCCTACTTATTTTGGAAGAATTTGTATAGGTACCGACTGGTCGGGGAGGGAAATCGTACCGACGGCCGCGCTGGGCCGTCTCCGGCCACCGGACGGCCGATCCGAGCCGTCCAATAATTCTATAAAAAAAAATTCAAGGGGGCCCTCGCGGGAATCAACGGCATCCGAAGTGTGTAGGGTGCTTGATCCGAGCACCCCTTTTCCGTGTATGTATGAATCGCCGGCGCCCATTCTCATAGTAACAGTCTTATTTTTTGTATACGACAACTTCAAACTCAAAAATCATGTGTTTACGCAAATAATTTTCTTATCACTATGGATCTTATTTGATAGATCTCATTGAGATCTTTAATACGGTGCGGAAAAAATTTTATTTTTTTCATTTACATTATTTTTGAGTTTGAAAATGTAAAGTAAACTATGTATTTGAATTTTGTGGAATGGCCCTTATTATTTTCGAATAAGATGTTGCAAAATAAGTACTTATTTTTTAAGAAGGTTTCTAGAACGGAGCCTGATTATGTCAAACCATAATCCTAACATGCCTTTATATAGGCTATAAGAGCATCCGCAATGTAATAATCAAAACTTGCCATGTCAGCTTTTGATTATTCATTTAGAGAGTTGCTAAAGTTAGCAATGTGAAATCCCACATTGTTACTTTTGATTATTCAAATGCCCAAATTTGATTATTGGTTAGGAGGTTGCTAACTTTGATTATGACAATGTGAGTACTTTTTTAAGCACACATTGCTAATTTTAGCAATCTTTTGATTTTAATTATTACATTGTGGATGCTCTAAAGATTTGGTAGCCAAGATATGATAAACTAATAAAGGAAATACGCATAACAAGGATACCTAATCTAATTAGAAAACATAAATAACAATCCGCCTAACATAAGAAACATAATAATAAAGATTAGAAAACATGGTAACATAATATTTTCTAATATTATGTTAACATTCCCCCTCAAACTCAAGTAGGTCTACCAACTTGAGTTTGAAAAAGTCAAGAGAAATCATGAGCAGCCAAACCAAGCCAAGCCAAGAAAATCAGGAGAACAACGAGAAGAAACAGCCAAGAGCCAGGAGAAGTCAAGAACCAGGAACCAACACCAACATCCCCCTCAAACTCGAGTAGGTCTACCAATTTGAGTTTAAAAAGAGCAGCTAGTGAGCGAGCCAGTAAAGAGCAGCCAGTGAGCGAGCCACCAGTAAAGAGCCAATTACATGTTACTACATACGAGTGCCCGGTGGACGACAACAAAGTTTAGGCCACCCACAAAGAGCGAAAATTTCACAGGGCCTAGATCTTATAGTTCTGATACCATGTTAAGAAAAACGGAAGACGTATTATTGATTTTGTCAAATCATAATCCTAACATGCCTTTATATAGGCTATAAAGACTTAGTAACCAAGATACAATAAACCAATAAAGGAAATACGCATAACAAGGATATCTAATCTAATTAGGAAACATAAATAACAATCCGCCTAACATAGGAAACATAATAGTAAAGATTAGAAAACATGGTAACATAATATTTTCTAATATTATGTTAACAATTTATGTGGAATCCAAAAATGAGCCCCACATGCTGTTGTGTATTTCCTGCACATAGACCTTTCGATACCAATAGCACGGTTCATGACCCATTTGGACATTAGAATTTTTATGCAAGTTTAGTATTTTACTTAAACATAATTATTTCCATGAATTTATTATTTCTATTGCACGTTTCTTTACAAACATGCATTTTTTTTAAGGATATTTTATGTATCATGTATGGTTAATGTTAGGACAAGTGTGCTTTTTTTTCTACAGTACTATCTAGTATATTGCTCATCTTGGTGCCACCTTCACCGTCAAATCCTGACTTCGCCTTTGCACGTAAGCTCGCCAAGACATCCTAACCGTTCGGAGGAAAAAGAGTGAAATAAATAAATTTAAAAATACATGTGAAATAGGAGTAGTAGTAGTAGTTTGATTTTAGACGCATCACCGGTCCCAGTAGTACCAGGGAAATCGTATCGTTTTGTACAAGTCTTCCCCAAGACAAGTAACATCCCAGGGCGTGGGCCTAAACTTCTCACTCTCTCTCCTCTCCTCTCCTCTCTCTCTCTCTCCTGCCCGGAAAACCGGAAGCGTCCAAAATTCCAGTACTACCCTGCCCCGCCCCCCTCTCTGACACTTTCTCCCTCTCTCTCTCTCTCTATATATATATATACATACACACATATAGTAATAGTATTATATTTTTCCTGTTTCTTCTACTACATCCATACTTGCTTCTCAGCTCTCTCTCTCTCTCTAGACGGCAGTGCATTGGAAATGACGTCGGAGCACGAGGAGAAGAAACCGGCGTTCGATTCCAAGGCCGCCTCGTCGCTGGTGAAGGATTTGCGGGACGCGTTCGGCACCGGAAAGACGAGGGGCTACGAATGGAGAGCATCGCAGTTGAGGAGCCTGTTGAAGATGCTGAACGAACGCGAGAATGACATCATCGAAGCCCTTCGCTCCGACCTCTCCAAACCCGTCCTCGAAGCCTACGTCACTGAGGTCAACTGAAACTTAATTTCAATAATTGCTTCATTTTGTTCCTCAGTTGGCCAAGTCGATTTCGATCGTTCGAGTTCATTTCTGCACTGTTTTGTTGTTTGTGCGTTCGATTCTGTATGTGCGTGCATAAACGTTTATATTTCGTTCGTTGGAATTCATTTCTGCACTGTTTTGTTGTTTGTGCGTTCGATTCTGTATATGCGTGCATAAACGTGTATATGTTTATTGTTACCGTAAATATAAGAATTTGAGATTTTTTTAAGATAAGAATTTGAGATTTTTTTTTATCAGTCTACGGAATTCGGATCGTTCTGTGGGTTTTTGTTATCTCCCCTGTCGAGTCATAATTGTTCGACAATAACCAAATACAGTTTCTATTTAAACTGATTGTATAGAGGGAGACTTAGACTGTTCATATCGAGTTTGTTTGTTTGTTTTTTTTGATCAGTCAATGCATTTCACAATACCCGAAGGTAAAAGCCCGAAGGCTACAAAGATTTCATCAAAAAATACAGAAAAGAACCAAAACTACTAAAACCTAGACACGAAGCACATCCACTAGGAGGCTCCTAAGCACATACTGCCGAGGGCATTGCCCTGCATTTATCCAGTTTGGTTATTGTCGATGCATAATTGTACAAATTTTTCAAAAGAAATGCAATGTCACGCAAATTTTATCACCGTTCTACAATTAATGTAGTTGAATTGTTGTCGTGATTAGTTCTATTGATAATTAATATGAATCATATTTTGCCACGTATAAAATTGTGGGAAAAATCTTTATCCGTTCCTTGTTTTCAATGACAACCTCCGGCTTTCTGGTGCTGGCAAGTGTTTTTGTCAATTTGCCATTAATGACTGTTTCGTAGACCTTAATGTTCAGAGAATTTATTAGTCCCATGGTCCTTGGAAAATACTATTGTGTGTATGTTACAGCTTTCATTGTTTTGGTATTGTTTTCATGCATAACGGAAGTATGGGTGCTTTACATTTAATGCTTGCCTACAGGGACGGACCAGTCAGAAGTGAAAAATACCACATGGAATTGTTTCCTTGAGAAAAAACTTTTATGACAGACATGAAAATTTGTTTGTATTGGTTATTGGTAGGAGCATTTATTAACACACCTACTCCAGCTTTCCATTGCAAAGATTGCTTAGACCATAGTCATGGGTGGTCTAGGTTGTACAAACTTAGTTCCTCAGAGTTTTTCTTAATTACTTAGGGTGTTCGCATATGCGCGCCAACACTAATCCTTGGGAACCAATTTCATTGTCCTCTAGTGGAGAGCTCATTTCAAGTCGAGCCAATGCCCTGTGTAGACTGGTCCCATAAGAATTAATAGCATGTAGGAGGTTTCAAACCTAAGACTTTGGAGAGGACAATTCCCTAAATCTCCTTGACCAAATCAACTCCTTCGGTTTTAGTACGGCCAAATTTCTACCAAATTTTAGTAATTTATTGTCACTGCACTAATATGTTGTTTGACTATATTTTCGTCTCTTAACAGTCTATTTGAATTAAAATTGAAAGAACTTCCTGTTTAAAAATCTGTTTTTTCAGTCTATTGAAAAATTGAAAAGTGTGATGTGTATTAGGCACGGAGCATGCCAAAGTCAATAAGTTGCCCTTTTCAGCTGATAATTGAAATTTGAAAAGTGTGATATTAGTCTAAGGGCATGGAGCATGCTCAAGTCAATAAGGCAGTAAAGCGTTGGATAATCTAGGACCACTAGTAAATGAATAGGTAAGATAGAACACTAAAACTTCTACTGTTACATTTCCCATACATAATTTGAAGACATCCTGATCTAATAATTACATGACACGTTTACTCTAGTAATTGGTGAGTTCTGATGGTTAAGCTATTTCTGTTGGTTTCTTGGTTTATGAAAAACTAAATGCTAATATAATGCCTTAACAATTGAAATGTCGTCAGCCTGTGTGGTATATTGTGCGTTTGCATGAAATATGGAGTCTAGCATTTAAAGTAACTTTGTTTTCACTGGAAAGGTATGAAGCCTAGGTATATTTCATCACCGCCAAAATAATGAATATTAATGTGCATCAGTATAGAATAAAACTACCAAAAGAGAGAAGAAGACCTTCATGCAAGGTGGAGATTCTGGAGAAAGCCACAACAAAGGATAGGATACAAATCTCCACGCAGGACAGACTTAAAACTTCAACGTAGGAGGTATTATTACTGCAGAAACTAAAGAGAAAGCCTCCGGAGTTGAGGAAACAAAAAAGTAGAGAAAATATCCACTTCCTCCACAACTCTAGTCTTCATAGCTCCGCCAAGCTGTCTTAATCTCTGGAAAACATTTTAGCTCTCACCACTGGTACAAATTGGACTCTACTTGGCCGGGGATGGTCGTCCACCGTGCGTTCAACATGAATAGATGCGATCAATGGCGTCAGGCTACGACTACTTAACAGATCTAAGACCAGATCTGAGAAAATGGTGATGGATTTAAGTGACTTTAAGTATTTAAGTAACTCTGAGTTAACATTTACAGTTTCCGTTTAGTTGTGAGATCACTTGCCTTTGTTTAAACCAGTTTACCCCTCTACTTTAGACATCTCATACATTTCAACCTTTATTCAATATTTGATAAAAATGGAGAGGCAAACCGTATTGAATGGCAAATATTCGTTGTAGTTTCATGCACTAGTTAATGGCTATGCTGTTTTAAGAAGAGCCATTTAGTTTCATGAAGGTTTTGGTGAAATAAACTTAGTCCATTTGGACAAGCTTTTTTTGTCCTGTTAAGATTATAGTGAACTAACTCCTTTGTATGGATATGTACGAAATACACACTTTCCTAAACTCTGTTCCGTTACTGTTCCAATTTACATTTTCTCCACTGAGTTAGAATGTTTTATATTGTGCAGGTTGTCATGCTTAAGTCCTCATGTGAATTCACACTAAAAGGGTTAAAGCATTGGATGATGCCAGAAAAGGTGAATCTCTGTACAGATAGCAAAAACTATTAAATTAGTCATGATTACATAAAGACAATCGTGTCGTATTTTTCAGGTTAAAACCACAATAACCACTTTTCCTTCATCAGCAGAAATAGTGCCAGAACCTTTTGGTGTTGTATTGGTGATATCAGCATGGAATTATCCTTTCAGTATGTTAAATATCTTCTTCCTTGCATCTTTATTTTCCTTATGTAGTCAACTTAATGATAAGGTATGACCCCCGCAGGGAGGGAGGGATCTTTTTTTAGCCTTTTTCCTATTCAGAAATTGCTTGCAGTTTTTAACAGTGGGACTTAAGCATTTGTTATTTAACTTATGGATGTCTTTATCCTATTCATTCCTAAAAGTTATTACCTCTGTTACAAATACATCGTTCAGGTCTCGGTATTGGACCCTCCTGTTGGCCTCAAAGTTGACTCGGTTGAACTTGTAGATGGTTTTTTTTTTTATCGGCAACTTGTAGATGTTACTATACACATTGTTTTAGCATTTCAATTTCAATTATGGCTACATCATAATTGGACACAAATTTTTTTACATTGGTTGTAATTTGACAAAAATTGAAGAGTAGAAATAGACGTAACTAATTAATTATGGTGGCCGAAGTGTCTAATATCCCTCTTCTTGGAATTGTCAAGAATATGTGCACTTGGTTCTTGTACTACTACATTGCTCATTACAACAACAATAACAAAACCCATCTAGGCCCGATTAACAATAACAGACCTAACCTTTGAAAATATATGCACAAAGTGGTTGCTCTCAGAATACCACTGAAACAGTGGCCCCCCTATACCTCCAAGAATCGAAGAGCCAAAAGGATGTTTTGTTGCGGAATCATGCCCCCAAATTAAAGCCGAAAGGGAGAGGGGAGGCTAGAGATCCAAATCAATTTCTGTGCACATTACCATGCTTTCTTCATTCATAGTCCAGAGCATCGGAAAGCACAAACTACATTGCTCGTTATCTGCTGTATTTGTTGAAAGGTTTTCTTCGATAGTCCAATGCTTCTTGTTGGAGGCGAAGCTAATTAAGAAAAGGGGCTGTATTTCCTCATTTTTTATCATAGTCGTCTGATCTTGTTAACCTTGGATGAGGGGAGACCTGCGAGGGAAGGGCACTAGTAGTACTCACCAATAGTGTCTAGTTCAGTTGCCCAAAACATGGACTGGATCAGAAATTTGATCTGCTTGTACCTTCATTTTTTTCTGATTCACAAAGTTTTTTTGTTTTACCTTTAAGGAACCGTATTATCTCACTTGTCTAGCTTCATGGCACCGAATGTATCAGGCTCAAGCGATTCACTGAGAAATTTGAGGGCTCCTGATTTTCTGCACTAAGTTTTCTAACAGTTCCTTCTTTTGAGTCTTCACTCTTGCATTAGATTTGTTCATTGTTAATATTACATTGACCTGACATTTTCCATATTATTATGACCTGTCATTAAGAATCACTTACAGTGAAGAATATTTAGATCTCGCCGTAATATATTTCTTTTGTTATGATCTTTCTTTTGCAGTGTTATCTATCGACCCAGTCATTGGAGCTATTGCAGCTGGCAATGCCGTGGTTTTGAAACCATCAGAAATTGCTCCAGCCTCATCCTCACTGCTTGCAAAATTATTTGGGGAATATTTGGACAGCTCTGCAGTAAAAGTTGTTGAGGGGGCTGTTCCTGAAACATCTGCCCTGCTAGAGCAAAAGTGGGATAAGATATTTTATACAGGTTAGTCACCAAATCCTTTTTTTATTTAACTTCTTATCAACAAGGATCTTAAGATTCTATATCGCCTTATAACTTGACAAAACTGCCCTCATATACTGTCTGAATCTTTTCTCATAATTGTGATAATGTTGTTTTCATGGTTGTGGAAATGGGAAATGAAATTTTCTGCTTGCTAGTAATTTGCAGAGTTTGAGTTTTTTTGTTTTGTTTTTCGAACTGCAATTTTTTTTTGGCTATCATCCATTGTATTCTAGTTGTCTTCTACTTGGTTTAGTGTACTTTCATGTTGACACAGGGATGGAATGAATGGGCATGGATCTAAATTTGAGCACGGGAGACCCATGATGTCACATTGTGATGATTTCATTTTGGTCTAATCAGAGGAGGTGTACACGTGGGAATATAAGGGACTCTATGGTATCAAGAGATATAAGGTCGAATATTCGAATGAGTGATAATGGCTTTGACGTGATTTGTTAAAGCACTGTGATTATTTATCTTTTCGTCAGTTGTAGATGTTAGTGGAGGCAACTGCCAAGTTGGTTTGGTTGTAATCTGAGTTTCCGATGCAATGCTTGGGGGCATCCTCAAATGTCCTTTTTTTGCCAGTCAGAGATAGTCCTCTGTTTTATTCATTTATGCAAATTTAGGTGGCAACTGGTGTAGTGAGCTGGTGTGATATGAGGAGATTGCTGAGGCTGTTCGTGTGCTGGTAAAATACTCTCTTTTAGAAGGCATTCTCTCAAACTCTCTATTTCCAGGTCGATCTTCACGGTCATTTGGAACTGATGGATTAGAGGTGCTGGAAAGATTTTGGAACCGATGGATTAGAGGTGGTGGAAAGATAAAACTTTTAAGGAGTGCTAAAAAAAATAGTACTTTTTTATGTTTTTATTGAGAGTTGAGATTTTCGTTCTCCTGGTTGAATCTGTTTAACCTTTTGGATCTCGAACGAAGGGTGAAGTTCCTTTTGAATTGTGCTACCGACAATTGTGCCTTGAGGAGAAAAGTTGTCATTGAACCCTGATTATAAGTGTTTGGTTGTTTTCTAATGTAATGGATGTTCCCTAAAGCATGGGGTCTGCCCTATAACAGAAAGGTACACTCTGAGGATATATATACGGGGTTTGCATGTTTAGAGGGAACAAGGTGTTAATTTGGGACAATATCGCTGGATTGAGGTTTTTCCTTCTCATGTTTCCGAATAAGGGCCAGGGTGGAAACAATATGCAAGGACAGGAAAGGCATTTTCCATTTAGATTTGCCAACAGTTCAATGATATAGAGTCAAATCGTGGACTTGTTTTTAAATGGGTAGTGATTTCCACACTCCCTTTTTATTTATTTTATTTATTTTATTTATTTTTATAAATGCACTCCATTTTTTGTTCTTTAGTGAAACTTTAATGTGTAATTGTTTCACTAAAAGACAAGAAGCAGTGTGCATTTATCCAAAAAGGGTGTGTGAAAATCATAATTTATGGGACTAATGTTTACTTGAAGGATCTGAAGAGGTAACAAGAATGGAGTTATTTGCACGGGTCTATTAATTACTAGCTCTTCAGGTGGTTGTGGTGATAAGAGTTCTGATGTTCAACTATGTAGTGTTTTAATTACACCTGATCCTCCCTACGGTTTCTGCTTGAAGTAAGTTGCAGACCTTGCGGTTCGACAAATGTCACCTCTCCCCTCACCAACATTGAGGAGACCAAAACCTACCATCCTAGCTGGCATTTGGGTACTGTAGTTGTCGCAGTTTGTTGTGAACAAGATACGGCGCTGTTTGGAGGCAGTGGATTAAGGGGACCTCTTTGTTTGTAGCAAGCCAAACAACAGAAGGGGTAGACCAATTATAAGTAGGGAGTCCATCACTTAATCCGGCTAACATGCCGGTGAACTAGTTTTGGATGTGAAAGTAGTGCATATGGGTAATGACATGGTGGAGGTGTTTAAACCCAGGACACTCAGAAACTCAGACACGCACACAATCAAGCACAGGGATTTGATTTTGAAGATTGCAATGCACGTTGGATTGCAATTAATCTTCTTGAGATTGGCTGCAATTTACTGTAACTAATTGTCTCGGATTAGGCTGTTTCTACATCCGCGGATCCACCTAGTATGCAATGCTGCACCTTTCGAACGTAGCACACTGCCATTTATTTTCACCTTTGTAAAAGAGAGAACTGCAAAAGCACTAGGACTTGGTGTTCTTTCCCTAATTTATAGTATTATTATTCATTCTGTGGAAGAAAAGCTTTGCAGCTGAAATAAACATATACACGTGGAATGCTCCCACTACCCAATGCATTGACCTTGGGTAGTGTAATGTTCAACATTTGGTCCTGGGTACGATTTATAGAATCTTACCATTGTTTATATTTATGTCTAATTAAGTAATGATTTGCAGGCAATGGAAAAGTGGGACGCATTGTGTCGGCTGCTGCTGCAAAGCATCTTACACCTGTAGCTTTGGAGCTGGGAGGAAAATGTCCTGTTATTGTTGATTCTGACATAAATTTAACAGTATAGTTCTTTCCTTTTCCAGCACAGCCTTTTCTGTGGTGCCAAATCCTCTTGTTTGTTGTCAATTATGGTGCTGTGAGTCCATGACATAGTTGAATTGTATGTGTTTGTCAGGTCGCAGCAAGGCGTATTATTGGAGGAAAGTGGGCACTAAATAATGGACAAGCATGTATTGCTGCTGATCACATTATAACAACCAAAGATTTTGCTCCAAAGTTGGTAGGTTGCCTGTAAACTTTTTGTTTTCTATCCATGTTTTTGTATAAATATATGCACATATGATATGCATTTGATTCCTTCTTATGGAACTCGTCAACAGATAGATGCTCTGAAACTTGAGTTGGAGAAGTTCTTTGGAAAGGACCCGTTGATATCTGAAGACTTGTCTCGCATTGTGAGTTCCAACCACTTTGCTCGTTTAACAAAACTCTTGGATGATGATAAGGTTTCTGGTAAAATAGTCCATGGAGGTCGAAGAAACAAAGACAGCCTGTAAGTTCAACTGCATACTTCTATCATGTTTATCGATTTTGAAGTTTAGTAGATAAAACAGATGAGCCCTTCATACTATTCATGAGTCTTCTAATTGTTGCAGAAAAATTTCTCCGACCATTTTGCTGGATGTCCCCGAAGACTCTCTTATTATGAATGAGGAGATATTTGGCCCTTTACTTCCCATAGTCACGGTAAAATTCTGGACGCGCCATTGGATTGTCTTGTTGTCACTTTATGTATTTAAAGGCTCAACAAAAATGGGAAAATTACTGATTGCTGACAATTAGCGTCAAGGGATCACCTGATACAATTTTCACTCACATGCTGGACAAAGTGGTAGCTATAACTTCTGTATGATGTTCCACTTAGCAATAGGAAAACATGTCCTCTTTCGGACGCTCACTACATGAAATGTGTTAGCGGCCTTTTTAATGGACTTGAGATCAATTTATCTGGAATGTAGCTTTCTAGATGGGAGTCTTTGGCTGGGAATACGTTGAAAGAAGTAAAGAAAGAAACTCTTTTTTGTGGTAGTTTTGTTTTTGTCTTTAATTTAGTGGAGTAAAAAATCATGCAACCTTTCTTTATTTGTGGATAGGTGTCAATCATCAAATTGCTTCATTTGGTTTGTTTAGGTGGACAATATTGAGGAGAGTTTTAGTGTTATCAACTCCGGAGAAAAGCCACTTGCGGCCTATTTATTCACCAACAACAAGACACTCAAAGGGAAGTTTGTGAGGAATATCTCCGCAGGGGGTTTGCTCATCAATGATATTGGCTTGCATGTGAGAACTCTTTCCTGAACTCGTACCACAAAAACTACTTTTCCCTGCAGATTTTCAAATATGCATCCCGACATACATTCTTGCATACATTTATTTGGAAAGCTCGTGGTCTATTCTTTACATATGGAAGTAACGTTTTAAGTAGTATCCACATAATCTCAGTGTCTGGTATTATTATTATTTATCAGGCTCTAAGGTTAATGAAATTGAATCTGCTTATTCTGAAGATTAGACACATGTTCTGAATGCCTAAACTTCATCAGGAAAGAGGGCGAATGTGATTTTTGATATTTGTAAGGCTTACATGGAAAGTAGTATTGCTGAAGAATTTTTGAAGAACCAGAGATTTTCCATGTGTTGTGGCTTGGCGTTGCTTAGTCAAATCAATTTTGAGTTTTAAACAAAACATGTAGGCTGTAGCTATATATGCATGCACACACTTGGAAGCACTAGAATAGCAACATTTACCGAAATCGCCAACTCCGTGTTTATGTTCCTATTCGAATTCATTTTCTCGTTCCGGATTGATTGACCAACGAATTTGTGTTAAAAAAAACGATCATGAAACAGTTTGCAAACCCACATTTACCATTTGGTGGAGTTGGGGAAAGCGGATTTGGTGCATGCCATGGCAAATTTTCTTTCGACACGTTCTCCCACAAGAAAGCAGTTCTCTACCGAAGTTTTGCCGGTGATGCACCTGCAAGGTACCCTCCATACACACCTGGGAAGCTAAGATTACTGAAGGCTCTCCTAGGCGGCGATATCATCGGGATTATTCGCGCTTTGCTTGGTTGGTGAAAAAAAGTAAGGTTATCATTCGTTTCCCCCCATACCAGTACATGTGTAGAAATGTAAGATTATCAAAAACTCTTTAAGTGGCTTAATTGATGCTACATGGTTTTGTGGCAGTCCCTGTTGTTTTTCTTCTATTTGTGGCAGTGCCTATGGTTGTCTCAAATTGTACCATTTGGATTTATTTAAAAAATAAATAAAATTTGTCTTCCATTGTCGATTCTGACTCATTTCTTCTGCGGGATGATTTTTACTATGTTTTCATCTTGTGTATTTCCAGATCGAGGGACCTGTTCTTAAGGTGTTATATGTTGCGAAACCACTCAAATCTCGAGACGTAATGTGTAACTTACGGGCTGGTTTATCTTTACACGTTGAAGTAAATAATCTCTCTCATGTAGCCTATTGCGGGACCTATTTAGATGATTTGAGCGGTTAATCAAGAAGATCGTCGTGTGTATTTTTTCAACGTATAGAATCGAATTGATTGGATCTCAAAAAATATTTGGTTCACGGTTATCGTTAATTTTTTTGCTCACAGTTTTTGATCATCCATTGTTAGTACAAATGTCAATCGATTAGATTGCTAAAGATGTCCAATTGCTTTTGAGTTTTTGCTTATATGTTACACCTCAAAATCTTCCGAACACTATAAAATAACAACTTGAATCATACTCCCCCGTCCCAAATTGGATGACAATTTTTGAATTTTGTGCCATTTTTCATTAATCTTATCTTTCAATTTATAATGTTTTGGTACGAACACGAATTTTATTTTCAAAAATTGTGACTCGCGGATTAAGATTTATAGAAATCTGATCCAATCCGGACTGTATGCAGCCTTATGCCTAGTAGAGTCTGCACCGGGTAGTAGTATTTGTTTTCAAAGGAAAAAGATGGGTGATTACGCTGCCAAGAAGTACCACCACAATAAGGATCAAAAAAAAAAAATTCAACGAAAAAAGATGGGTGATTATGCTGCCGAGAAGTACCACCACAATAAGGATAAAAAAAGAAAGAAAGAAAAGTACCACCACAACCACCAAGTTTTCTGCCTGTCACTTTCTCTCTCTAACTAAAATATACTAGTGTCAAACGGATAAAAATCATTTGTCCGGAATGAAGCATTTGGTCAAAATATTCTGTAGATAAAATTGGGATCGAACTATGAGACTTTTGGTACGAACCCGAATTTTATTTTCAAAAATTGTCACTCGCAGATTAAGATTTATAAAAATCTGATCCAATCCGGACTGTGCACAGCCTTATGCCTAGTAGAGCCCGCACTGGATAGTAGTATTTGTTTTCAACGAAAAAAGATGGGTGATTATGCTGCCGAGAAGTACCACCACAATAAGGATCAAAAAAAAATTTCAACGAAAAAAGATGGGTGATTACGCTGCCGAGAAGTACCACCACAATAAGGATTAAAAAAAAAGAAAAGTACCACCACAATAAGGATCACAATCGCGAGATGAAAAAGGAAAAGGAAAAGGATATAATGTAAAAAAAAATACTCCGTGCTAATTCAAAAGTACTTTGACGGTGACACCATAATGTCTTGTTTGGATGGTACTTTAAAAAAAATTGAGTTTGATTTTTGGGTAATAAGTAGAGAGAAAAAAATAGAGTAATAATTAGACATATGAGTAATGAGTGGAAAGATAGCGAGAGAAATGAGAATAATAATTGGAGAGTCAAGACATTAATGATTGAAAATTGGGATAATAAATATTTTTTGAATTGAATTTTTTTTTTCAAATTGTGATCCAAACAAGGCATGAGGTGAAGCTTTGGATTTAGTTGAGTTAATCACAGCTCGTAAAGGGCGATAGAATTCCAAAAGGGCCTCTGCCCCAGGGAATGGGAGACCCTGCCAAGCAGGGGTGCTTGGCAGGGGTGCCGAGCGCATCTAGGCCGTCCAAAAGTGTTTTAGACGGTCTAGATGCAAAGGTACCGAACGGATTTAAAAAAAAAGAAAAGGAAAAGGAAAAAGATGTTTCGATCCGGACCGTTGATTCCGAGATGAACGGCCGAATTGGCCGCTTAGCACCCGCTCGGCAGGGGTGCCGCTCGGCAGGGTCCCCGGGTCCCCCGCGCAGCAAAGCTGTTAGCCACATCTTTCTCTCTCTCTCTAGAATGTGGGAAATTTCTGAGAATAGAAAAAGAAGATGTGACTTGTGAGTTTGTAACCTTACCAATTGCACTTCGTTAATTATAACCTTCCTTTCTCTCGCTAACTAAAATATACTAGTGTCAAACGGATAAAAATCATTTGTCCGGGATGAAGCATTTGGTCAATATATTCTGTGAACAAAATTGGGATCGAACTGTGAGATTTTTTGTACGAACACGAATTTTATTTTCAAAAATTGTGACTCGCGAATTAAGATTTATAGAAACCTGATCCAATCCGGATTGTCCGCAGCCTTATGCCTAGTAGAGTCCGCACCGGGTAGTAGTATTTGTTTTGAACGAAAAAAGATGGGTGATTACGCTGCCAAGAAGTACCACCACAATAAGGATAAAAAAAAGAAAAGTACCACCACTACCACCAAGTTTCCTGCCCAGAAAGTCTACGGCCACCGAACGGAAAATGCGGTGGCCGGCCACCGCACGCCGTTTCGGGCCCACTCCGGGCTTCGTACGGATGATCCGAGCCGTTCAATAATTTTAAAAAAAAAAACCGAGTGGGTACGTGAAAAATCAGCTTGATCCGATATGTGTAGGTGCTCGGATCAAGCTTTTCATCTTTGAAAAATCGGAAAACCAATCTTTCCATTTTTTCCGATTTTCCAAATATTAGAAGTTTGATCCGAGCACCTACACAAATCGGATCAAGCTGATTTTTCACGTACCCACTCGGTTTTTTTTTTTAAAATTATTGAACGACTCGGATCATCCGTACGGAGCCCGGAGTGGGCCCGAAACGGCGTGCGGTGGCCTGCCACCGCATTTTCCGTTCGGTGGCCGTAGTCTTTCTCTTTTCTGCCTGTCACTTTCTCTCTCTAACTAAAATATATACTAGTGTCAAATGGATAAAAATCGTTTGTCCGGGATGAAGCATTTGGTCAATATATTATGTGGATAAAAACGGGATCGAACTGTGAGACTTTTGGTACGAGCACAGATTTTATTTTCAAAAATTGTGACTCACAGATTAAGATTTATAAAAATTTGATCCAATCCGAACTGTGCACAGCCTTATGCCTAGTAGAGCCCGCACTGGATAGTAGTATTTGTTTTCAACGAAAAAAGATGGGTGATTATGCTGCCGAGAAGTACCACCACAATAAGGATAAAAAAAAAATTCAACGAAAAAAGATGGGTGATTACGCTGCCGAGAAGTACCACCACAATAAGGATAAAAAAAAAATTCAACGAAAAAAGATGGGTGATTACGCTGCCGAGAAGTACCACCACAATAAGGATTAAAAAAAAAAAAGTAGCACCACAACCACCAAGTTTTCGGCCTGTCACTTTCTCTCTCTAACTAAAATATACTAGTGTCAAATGGATAAAAATCATTTGTCCGGGATGAAGCATATGGTCAATATATTTTGTGGACAAAATCGGGATCGAACTGTGAGACTTTTGGTACGAACATGAATTTTATTTTCAAAAATTGTGACTCGCAGATTAAGATTTATAAAAATCTGATCCAATCCAGACTGTGCACAGCCTTATGCCTAATAGAGTATGCACCGGGTAGTAGTATTTGTTTTCAACGAAATGTGGTCAAGTTTTCGGCCTGTACGAAATGTGGTCAACATCCTGTCGGTATCTATAATTTTGGCAATTAAGGGAGTAATGCCTATATATACTCCTCCAGGGAGTACTCTTGAATATGCACTTGGGTTGTTGCAAACACCTTGAAAAGCTTAAAATCCGTTCTGGGTTTCGTTTTCTGTATTTTTGATACCGAAAAAAGATGGGTGATAACGCTGCCGTGAAGAACCACCACCACCAAGTTTTCGACGTCTCTGCCGCCGTGGCTCCGGAAGGCTCAAGGTGCTTCGACGATGACGGCCGCCTCAAAAGGACCGGTAAATCTCCGTCAAAAAGTCTAGAAACTTTGGTTTGTCTGAATTCAAGCCTCAATACTAGGAACTGCAACTTCCTCTCTTTCCCCTAGGGGTGTAAACGAGCCGAGTCGAGCCGAGCTTCAGCGAGCTCGAGCTCGGCTCGAGCCTTAACGAGCCGAGCCTTTAACGAGCCGAGCTTAGTAATTTACTAAACGAGTCTCTCTTAATCGAGCCGAGCCTCCTTTAACGAGCCGAGTTTTTGTCAAACGAGTCGAGCCGAGCTCGCGAGTAGCTCGGCTCACTTACAGCCATACAGTTTCCCCTTGAGTTTGTTAATTAGTACTACAGAGTTTGGTTTTGGTTGTGTATTTTCCTACGTACAGGGACTGCATGGACAGCAAGTGCTCACATAATAACAGCTGTGATTGGGCCTGAACTGCTGTCCTTGGCTTGGGCCACAGCCCAACTTGGATGGATCGCTGGTCCAACTGCCCTCTTCTTCTTCTCCATTGTCACTTACTACACCTCCACCCTCCTCGCCGCCTGCTACCGCTCCGGCGACCCTGCCAACGGAGAAAGGAACTATACTTACATGGATGCCGTCCGCTCCAATCTCGGTAAATTTCCTCTTTCTCCTTTCAGAAGTTGATTTTCGAATTGGCTAGTGCTTTCAGAGTCGGTCTTATTTGAAACTTTTTCAGCTTATAACTGTACTTCTCTTATTATTTCGTCGACAAAATAAAAAAAACTAAACAAAAGATCTCTAAACCTTAACAATACATTATAATATTCACTGTCTTTAGAAAAAATTAATAGAGATCAAAACTCAGCCTAATCATCATCTGCTTTGTGTTTCTGGATTGGTTTTCTCAGGTGGTATGAAAGTGAAGATATGTGGGTGGACTCAGTACCTTAACCTTTTTGGAGTTGCCATTGGCTACACTATTGCCGCTTCCATAAGCATGATGTGAGTATGATTTTCGAAATTTAGAAACTATATGTTTGGTTCGGTACCCTTTTCGTTTTCAGTTTTTCGTTTTGCTTTTCGAGGAAATTTAGAAACTATGGCTCCGTTTATTTGGGCGTAAAATATTTTTCGGTAAAATATTTTACCTATTTTCCGGTGTTTTGTTGTGTAAAAAATGAGGAATACATTTTACATGTAAAACACTTCCCACTAATTGAATGAAAATAACTTACCCTTAAATCTTCAGTAAGTTATTTTTTGAAATGAACCTGCTGCCTTCTACTGTAATTCTCACTACTCAATTTCCTCGATCGTCAATCCTGACTCACGTTAAATTCCAATATTTTTATATCTCTCCACTATTTAAGCAACCCCCCCCCTACTATTTTGTTAATTTCTGAAAATATTTTCAAATGCCAATCAAACACCAGAAAATATACATGTAAAGTTTTTTTTCAAAAAAGACATTTTACATCGAAACAAACGGAGCCTATATGTTTGTAGCGTATGTGCCTTTTGCAGTAATAGAGATCCTTGATCTGGTTGTTTTGATTTGCGAACGGGGAGATTTGATTTTTATCGATTGCTAATGGGTTCAATTGATTTTGTATTGATATATATTAACAGGGCAGTCAAGAGGTCTAATTGCTTTCATGCTAGTGGAGGGAAAGGGCCATGCAAAATATCAAGAACTCCATACATGCTGGCGTTTGGTGCAGCACAGATCCTCCTCTCTCAAATACAGTACCTAACTTTAATCAGATGAAATGGCTCTCGATTGTTGCCGCGGTCATGTCATTCACTTACTCTTCCATTGGTCTCGGCCTTGGAATCGCCAAAGTTGCCTGTACATACACCTACAAGCTTCCATAACTTTTATTTTGGAAAATGATTTTGCCACTCTTTAATTTTTTCACTCCCCTGCAAATGTATTTTTGGTGCAAAAATACATCTACAAGAGGATGGCGTTAACAAAAAAGAGATTGATAAAATCAGCAGCATTTATTTTCTCTTCCGATATGAATTTAACTTATTTTCGGAGGTGGTGTAAACACTATCTTTACAGCCAATTAAAAAGAACTCGCCACATAGTTAAAATGTGAGCTTTTATGAAAACACCAACCGTGTACCCTATTTACCCGATCATTCTCCCTTTCTTGACCAGATCTGTTCGTCTCTCTCTCACTCCTCCACCACAAACAACGCCCACCGACGGGAGGAAACAAATTAGCTCAACTGAATCATGAATTTCACCTTCTCGATCTGTCTTCGTTTCCTCCTACCTTCTCTCTTTGTTAGATCCCAACAAATGAATCACAAATTTCATCTCATCAAAACCCAGATTTCATCTCATCGATCAAAACCCAGTTAACCTCATCACAAATTTCATCTCATCAAAACCCAGTTAATTGTGAGGCAATAGACCCAGAGCACCGAATAATCTCTCTCACTTGATATTTTTAGTGGTGGGCTTTACTGTTTCTTGGGCTAGAGACTAGAGTTATTTTTTGGTTATTCTAAGAAAAGTGTTTTGAAATCGGATTTTGTCAATGGACGAATCCGTCTGAAGTTTCAGTTCAAATTTGTTCCCTCCCATCGGTGAGGAAGACGAGCCAGATTCCTCGTTCGGCTAAATAACTCAAGTGGTTTATTTTTTTGTCTTTATTCAAATTTTTTTCGTATTTGTTAGTTTTACGTTAATTTTTTGAAGATTATTGCATCTCCATGACGAGAGGAATCTAAAAAGTAAAATTTTTTTATCGAAATTCAATTTTTTTAATAAAGTCGAAAAAATTGGCTTATTTTTGTCTTTATTCAAAAAAATTAGGTTTCGATCGAAATTTTTTACTTTTTAGATTCCTCTCGTCATGGAGATTCAATAATTTCCAAAAAATTGACGCAAAACTAAAAATACGAAAAAATTTTGAATAAGGACAAAAAAAATAAGCCACTTGACTTATTTATTTAACAGAACAAATATGATTGGACAAAAAGGGTGCACGTTGGTGTTTTAAAAAAAGCTCACATTTTGACGACGTGGTGAGTTCTTATTGTAAAGATGGTATTTACGCCACATTCGGAAATAAGTTTTTCTCTTGTGGTATTTGTCCCCTATATTTAAAGATCTATTGATACTTAAATTTGGGTATTTATTTAATCAAATTTTTGTAAAATCAGAGAGTGGGAAGTTCAAGGGAAGTCTCACTGGAATAAGCATTGGCACTGTGACTGAGACTCAAAAAGTATGGAGGAGCTTTCAAGCATTGGGAGACATTGCTTTTGCCTATTCTTACTCTGTCATCCTAGTTGAAATCCAGGTATATATATATTTCCTTAATTTTTCCGAAACTCATAATAATTGTTATTTCAATTTTTTTGAAATCTCTACTTTATTGTGTGAGAAAACAATAAAGAAGCCAAGAAGGCCACACTAATGTTGTTTGTGTTGGATATGTAAAAACAGGACACACTCAAGTCCCCACCATCTGAGTCCAAAACAATGAAGAAGGCTACCTCACCCCCGGAAACCTCCTCACCGGATTCGGCTTCTACAACCCTTTCTGGCTCCTAGACATCGCCAACGTGGCCATCGTAGTCCACCTCCTCGGCGCATACCAAGTCTACTGCCAGCCCCTCTTCGCCTTTGTCGAAAAGACAGCCGCGGAGTGGTTCCCAGACAGCGAGTTCATTAAAAAGGAGTACAAGATCCCAACTCCCATCCCCGGGTTCAGCCATTTCCGCCTCAACTTCTTCCGGTTGGTGTGGAGGACCCTTTTCGTGATCCTAACCACTGTGATATCTATGCTCATGCCGTTTTTCAATGGTGTGGTGAGAATCCTTGGAGCTTTTGGGTTTGGGCTGTTGACCGTATATTTCCCGGTGGAAATTTATATTGTGCAGAAGAAAATACCGAAGTGGAGCACTAGGTGGATGTCTCTACAAATTCTCAGAGTTGCTTGTCTTGTTATTTCCATTGCTGCCGTGATTGGATCCTTTGCCGGACTTGTTGAAGATCTCAAGTCTTATAAGCCTTTCAAATCTAGTTATTGAGAAGCTACGTTTGACTTCGTCGGTAGCAGAGAGAGAGATTCCTAGAGCAAGAAAGGGATTGAACAAAATGGGATTTCAATTCTTGCTCATGTTGTTGTTACTTCACAGTTTTATGTTGGTTTTTAATTTGTAGTACGAAAAGGGAAAAAAGGGTGGTCCAATTTATGAATGTATTTGAAATCCAAATATGAATGTCCAATTTCAGTTCCCAAATGTGTGACCTTGTCTCTCTGTTTCTAGATGCAGATTGAAAAATCCTTTAGAAGACATGTTGAGTTGTTCTTGATAAAAAATTAAAAATCAATATTACCTTACATGTATCCATTCCCACTCAGATCACATAGAGTTCAAAACATTCATATAACCTTACCAAGTGAATCTCAAACACAGGGAATACCAGTCAAGGGGTGCCATTTATACTATTACTAATTGGCTCTGTACGATTTTCATGTTGACTCTCGGTTTGCTGATATCTATCGTCTCCCTCTGTGTCCAGGTATTACCATTTGCACACTTAGGCCTGAGCTTTTGATATTGTACATCCAACCCCATCTGCTATAGAGCTTGTTTGGACGTTACCTTGCATCTTTGAGAATGCTTCCATTACTTAGTTCCCAGTGCTCCATTTTTGTTGGTCAATTTGGTTATTGGTGAAGGAAACAGGATAGGGTGGAAGTAAGAAAATTATATCGAAATATCCTGGGAAAGTGGGTTTCATATCAATTCAAGCTTTTACTCGAACTCTCACTCGAAAGCAAACACTTTTTACAGAAAGCTATTTTCTCAAACTATGACACTTTTTTCCGTCCTTTTTTTTTCCTCTGTAACAAAACGATTGCAAAAGCAACACATTTTACGAAAAGCTCTCAAGCTTGTGTATACAACACGTTGCCGACTGGGTATATAATATACTCCATTAACTCATTGAAGTCCATCTCCCGATGCGACTTCAATAAGCCCGACTGAGAGCATGTGAAAATAAAATATACCTTGAGGGCAACCACTTGAATATCCCCCCTATCGGTGTCCCCCGTGAATATCCCCCTATCGGTGTCCCCCCGTTATGCCTTCTAGCGAGAATGATTATGCCTTCTAGTGATAATGTTATGCCATTTTGGGGGGACACCGTAAAAATGGCATAACACTTTTTGGGGGACACCATAATGGCGTAGTATGCCATTTTTACAGTGTCCCCCCAAAATTTAAAAATGGCTTAGTATTGTTATGCCATTTTCCAAAGTGCTATGCCATTTTTCAACGTGTTATGCCTTGGGTGATACGGTATCCACAGACAAGAGGGAGGATACCGTAGCATTATCCTAAGTACTATTGACATTACATCATTGTCCATTTGCTAGAGTATTTCTGTAGCTAACAAGTAACAACTATTGAGTTTGTCATGAGATCATGATCAAGTGCAGGGGAGAGGAAAATGGAGTGACAGGGAAAGGGAATTCTGTATTGTGACTATTGTCTGTTTCGATTGATGACAAGAATTTGATCTAGGTGAAGAGGTTGCGGTGGAATTTCCGGGGGAATCAGAGCATTTTCATGGATGGGTTGGTGGTGGATTTGATGTGGGATGTTCATGATTGGTTGTTTAATCAAAAATCTGGAAATGGGGTGTTCATGTTCATGTTCAGGAAAAGGAGTGGATTAGGTAGCAGGTTATGGTTAAAGGAGAGCAATTTGGAGCAGATTGGGACATGGAATGATTTTTTTGCCCTTCTAAAAAGGGCTGGGATCACGTGCGGCACGCACGTGCAGTGTTTTCCATCCAAGAAACAAAGGTCTGTTATTGATTGGACCATGTAGCTAACCGTTGGATAGTTGACGGGATAAAATCGTGAAATTGATAGTTTAGGGATATAGTAGCAGAAACGTGGATAGTTTAGGGGGAAAATAACTCTATCCCTCTTCATGGAATCGTCAAGAATATGTGCACTTGATTCGAGTACTACTACTACATTGCTCGTTATCTACTGTATTTGTTGAAAGTTTTTCTTAGACAGTCCATTGCTTGTTGTTAGAGACGAAGCTAATTAAGAAAAGGGATTGCATGTACTCTCTTTTTTTCCTTATCATAGTCGTCTGATCTTGTTAACTGTGTGGCCCGTGATCCTCTGGTCCTCGATCCTTCGTAGGTGGTTTGATGGTGGGTTAGCTTTCTTCTCCTAGCCTGCACAAGGAACGCACGACTAAGACCTGGCCGGGGGTTGTCCCGGCAAGGCCCTCCGGCGAGAGGATGAGTATAGCGCAGAGAGGAAGCAGAAAGCTCTGGAGAGGGAGTAAGTGTGAGTATTGAGTAGCGTGTACCTGTTAGGGTTACCATCTCTAGGTATTTATAGTGCCTTCTGACTTGCCCTCCAAGTACCATCGCGTGCCTTCCACGGGCCAAGTGACATCATAGTGACGTCGAGAAATAGATCTGATAACCGTTTTCAGGGCTGAGCTGGCACACCCATGTGCGCCCGTGATCATCTTCTGTTGTAACCGCTTCTGCACGTGGCAGGACGCGTGGCTTTACAGCCAGCCGCCGTCGGCTGCATGCCGTGCTCTGAAGGTAGCCGACCGCGGGAACCGCCGAGCATAGCCATGCGTTCAATGAAGGAGGTAACGTCGCCGCGGACTCCGTCGACGGCACAATCCGAGCGCGGGTCTGTCCGCTGCCGAGCCTGAGGCAAACCGGATATACACGACGAGTCATTGTCGGCTTGCCGCGCACGAGGCCTGCGATCGGACCACGGCAGGTCAGGTCCGCGCCATGCGAACAAATCATGTTCGGCCCGCTACAATAGCCCCTCAATTCCTGCCGATGCTGTACGCATGGTAGGGATTGAAGTTGAGCCTTAGGCCGAACTCGTCAAACCGCCGAGCGTACATTTGTTTGATGAAGATAAGTTCCAGCCGAGCCTGAACCGTTTCATCCTCAGGAGTAGTCTCGACCGTCGATGAAGTACTCCAATGGTTGGACGCCAGATGTCACCTTGTGGCTGGGTACGGCAGGCGAGAGGTGGGCTGGCAAGCCCTGCAAACCGTCTTATCAATGACACGTGTCGCGCGCCGAGTGGTCAGTCGTTCGGCGGTGCAATGATGGGCGGGATTTTCGAATTCCCAACCCTAGCCCTATATAAGGGGAGACGCGAGGAGAGAGAAAGCTCTCGTTCTCTCTCTCTCTCCAGACCTCCATTGTCAGAGCTCCAAAGCAACCGTTCGTCTTCCATCTTCGATTTCCAGTAGATCCTGCCACCAGATCTCGCCACAAATCTAGGTACGTGTTCGATTCTTGCTTCTCTTCACTTTTCTGCAGTTTTTAGGTGATTAATTCTGCCTTTCTGGGTTTTTGGGGCACTTTTTGTTCTGAGTGAACAGTGCACCCTGGAGATGAACGGACTGTTCATCTCCTTCTTCAACCTGTTCTTCCGAGCACGGAGCCTCCACGGGGTTCTGGCCGTTGATGGAATGGGCCGAGCCCCAGCCTCTGTTGTTTGGAAGGTTCCTGGCTGAACACGTTTCGGCCGAGCCTTGAGAATGATGATGGGGTGGGCCAATTAGGGTACCGAGCGTAGTGAGACAACTGTTTTCTGGCCGACAACGAGGTCTCATGTTTTTTTGATTTTGACTTTGTTAGGTCTGGCTCCCCCAATCATCGTCATCTCATCCGACTCTGAAAGTTCAGGGGACGATTCTGCGAACCTTGTGATCCGAGAGTACTTGGCGTTACACCGAAGCCGACGACAAACTTCTTCCATCGCCTCAAACATGTCAGATTCTGGTGACTCCAACGCCGAGCAAGACTATGAGTACGGTGGTTTCAACACCGAGCCGGAGATAACCTTCTCTACGGAATCCGAAGCCGAACACGAACTTGGGCCGGAGGCTGAATCCGTCGCTCCCAGGCCGGAGCCACGACTTCCTCACTCTCTGCTCCTGCTGAAACCTCGTCCGTGGATAGAGAGTTTGCCGACCTCTTCGAGCGAGGGCAAGTTTGCCCCCACGCCCACTACTTCAGTGGTCGTCCCAACGAGTATGCGGCCTTCTGCCGTACGTACAATATACCAGACGATGTTGTTGTCCACCAGGTGGCTAGCGACAAGATTAGGGATAAGAGACAAGATCGTCCCGAGCACATAACGGTCCCTCTGATGGCCATTTGTGAGGCCGGACTCCGTTTCCCCCTTCATCCATATTTGAGGGAACTGTTGTCTAGGTTCGGTTTAGTTCCTCATTTTTTCTCGATAAATAGTTTTAGGATTGTGATGTCTGTAATTAGGTTGAAGGAACTTCACAACCTTGATTTCACCGTTGCCGACCTTTTCCACACGTACATTATGTCCAGGCATGGGAAGACCAACCGTAGGTATTTATCCACACGTAGTGGTAAGGAACCCTTGATAAATGGACTTCCCGACACTGATAAATGGGCCACCCTGTACGTCGAGGTCAGTGGGAATTATGAGTTCGGCGATCAGGCTGCGAGGATGCATTCTGTGCCGAAGATAACTGACTTCCGAGGTTTCCTTTTCATTCTTATTTCTGCCGGACATGATAAGTCTATTTGAATGAACTCGTCGATATTCTGACAATACATTTTTCTTTTGCAGATCACCGAGCGATCACCAGGACTCAGAACTCTTTGGCCGTAGACAGCCACGTTGAACTCCTAAGGGCTTGTGTCTGCCGCGACGCGCCGACGCTGCTTGGTTACGAGCCCTCGTACAAGGGAAAGTTGACGAAGAGGAAGAAGAAGGATAAGGAGGCAGGGCCGAGCACGAAGGTTAAGGGCAAAAAGTCAGCTGCAGAGGTAGGCGTTGGCGACGAAGTCCCAAATCCGAGCAAGAAGGCTAAACAGCCGAGGGTAAAATTTCCTACTTTTCAGAAGTCAGCCGACTTCTGGTTTCAAGAAAGTCTGCCATCTGACCTTCAAGGCATCCACATCCCACCAATCCGAACATTAATCCCTCATTTTGCCGACGACATGGGGAGAAGAAACGTGGTGAGGATGAATCTCAAGGAAGCAGCTGCTGCCAGCAAGAAGGTAGCCGCTCCTTCTCCCACTGAGAGTCCTGCTAAGAAGCAGAAGGTACATGACTTCTTCCCTGCTAGGCCGCCGACGCCAGTCACGAAGGAGAAGGACCAAACCGAGTCGTCGGCGGCTGGAGGTTCAAAGGTCGTGGAGATGGCAGCAGGTACTGATGGGCGGGTGACCGTCCCAGAGTTTGCACCATCCTTCGCCATGGCCGACGGTAGAGTGGTCACAGTGGATGACAGCGTTAAGGAGGAGCCTGGACTTGCTGTGACCATGCTGCATGGGCTTGCTCTTCCAAAGGATATGGGCAGGATTCCTGGGGAACTCCAGCCGAGCCTAGTTCACACTAGTGCATACCTCGTACAGGTACGTTTTTTGACTTGGTTTTCTTTTCAAAGTTTTTGATGCGTTGCCGAGGCTGATGATTTAGTTTTGTGTGTAGGCTGGGCAAGCTCTACTGCGGGCTTCTCGGCAAGCCGAGATCCTGGCCGCTGAGAGGACTCGTTACCGCGATGAAGCGAAAGCCGAGCGCGAGAAGGCGAAGGCTGCGAAGAACGGATTGAGGTTCGCCAAATCAAGGGTCGCCGAGCTTGAGAAAGAAAGGGATGAGGCCCTTGAAAATGCAAAG
This sequence comes from Rhododendron griersonianum, assembly GCA_018127125.1. Lineage (NCBI taxonomy): Eukaryota > Viridiplantae > Streptophyta > Magnoliopsida > Ericales > Ericaceae > Rhododendron > Rhododendron griersonianum. Next base: position 29,986,968 of record CM030798.1, read on the forward strand.
ACGGCCGAACGCGAGCTCGGGCAGGTTGTCCGTAGAGAGAAGAGGAAGATGAAGGAAGTGGATGAGAAGGCGTTCCAGGCTGGGTACGACAGAGCCGGTGCCGAGTATGTGAGGGAGGCTCGCTCGATGGTCAATGAAGAGCTTGCAAAGAAGCTGCCGATCGCATACCGAACTGGGTACAAGGATGGGGTGAGGGCTGCGTGTGGGGTCATGCAGCTTGAGCCGGACATGAATTTGATGAAGTCGATCCCCGTAGCTGATGTTCCCGAGCTCGTGCTGCCATACACGGAGGAGGAATGTGCTCCACTTCCTCCAGAGGAATTTTCTGAGGGCGATGATGATGTTGAAGATATGACTGTAGCCGATGCTGATGGTGAAAGAGATGGCTCCAGTGGGAAGGGGAGGGACGTGGCTGACAACGCTGAGCAGGCAACCGAGCAAATTGAGAAAAATGATGAAGTGGTCGTTGAAGCCGAGGACGATGCTGCTAGCCTTGCTGAGGCTGCAGCCGAGGGTGATCCGCCTCAACCTTAGAGTTTAAGGTTTATATTGAATTTTGAAGTTTTGTTGGACTGGACGGCTCCAAACTTGGGAGTTTTACCGTGCCAGATGTAATAGTTGTTTGAGGGTCGGCACCGAACGGTTTACTACGCCGTACCTTCCAGTTTAGGATCTTTCAAACACTTGTCTTTATAATGCATGGCTTCTTTCGCAGCGTCTCTATTATTGCCGAGCTTGTCTTGTTGCCTTCATGTCTTCATAGAAATTTTGTAGTCCTTGCATGTTTGTGAATGTGTAGTTGTCCGTAGCCCCCACTTTGGTTTGGGTTCGGCAGAATAGCTGAGAGTATATCGTGATCGAAATGGTTAAGTATAGATATTGCAGCCGAGCCCAGACCAAAGTATTATGGCCGTAGGTACTAGGTAGCCGAACATGGATTTGTTGTGGTCAGATTTGACCAATCCTTCGACTTAGTGTAAGAGTGTGAGTTGCCCCCTTGCCTTGTGGATGGGGCTCGGCTCATGAGTCAGCCCCAGGCCATAGCAGAGGGACGTTTGAGAGTAGTGATTGTTTGTGGGTGGTCTGCTCGCCAAATTGCGAGTGTAACCTTTCGGTGGCCGACCATAGTGTCTTGCCAATCCGAGCCGAAGCCTGAGTTCCAATAGTGTATTTCAGGCTCGGCGGACCATATGTCCAGTTATTGCTTCTTTGGGCGGTGGAATTGGCCGAAGCAAAGGGCATTTTAAGGAGCCGTTTGGAGGGTGTGACCGAAGTCATCGTTTGTGTGTGGCATTCTTAGCCGAGAGTGGAATGAATGCATGAAATGTTATAGAAAGACTTTTGAATAAAAAAGATTGTCATTTCATTGATATTTCTACGAAATACAAGGAAAGTAGAAAAAACAGTAACAGTGGGTCGAGGCCCTTCTTTGGAATGAAAAAGGAAAATGTAAAAGAGTTATGCCGATGCTGAAGAAAACAGAAACTCGGTATGCATGAAGTGTTGGCCGAAGGTAGCTGTCTGAGTGGAGCATCACATGTAGGCCTTTCTGAGGTTCTGGGCATTCCACGGGTTGGTGAGCACCTTGCCGTGCATGTCTTCGAGGGTGTAAGCCCCTTCACCAGCAACCTTCACGATACGAAATGGCCCTTCCCAATTAGGCATGAACTTTTTCTTTTTGCTTGCTTGGACAACCTTTCGCCAAACCAAGTCGTCGGGTTTGAACTTCTTGATTCTGACACTTCTGTTGTACCCCTTGGCGACAGTCTGTTGATACTCGGCAAGCTTTAGCCGAGCGTCATCGCGCTTCTCCTCAGCCAAAATTAATTCTTGCTCGAGGGCTTCGTCATTGGATTGAGGATTGAAGTTCTCCGTTCGGAGGGTTGGGAACCTTGATTCCAGTGGGATTACGGCCTCCATGCCGAACGCCATTGAGAACGGTGTTTGGCCTGTAGAACGGCGGGGAGTGGAGCGGTAAGCCCATAAAACCCTGGGGAGTTCCTTTGCCCATTTTCCCCTCTTTGAATTCAATCGTCGTTTTATCCCTGCACACACCGTCTTGTTCGAGGCCTCGGCTTGACCGTTTCCCTGAGGGTAGGCTGGTGTTGAGTTGAAGAATCTGATGCCGAACTCCTCACAGAGACTTGTGAGGCCGTCGCCAACAAACTGAGTGCCGTTGTCCGAGACGATGGCGTAGGGTACGCCGAACCTTGTCACAATGTTCCTCCATACAAATCGTCGGACGTCTGCTTCTGTGATGGTGACCAGGGCCTCGGCTTCGACCCATTTGGAGAAATAATCCGTTGCGGTGATCAAGAATTTGAAGCCCCCAGGTGCTGTTGGGAGTTTCCCGACGATGTCGAGCCCCCATTGTGCGAATGGCCATGGACTTGTGATTGGAGAGAGATTCTGAGCTGGCTGCCTGGGGATAGGTGAGAAGAGTTGGCATGGTCGGCACCTGCGTACGATTTCCTCGCAGTCTTTCTTCATGTTTTTCCAGAAGTATCCTTGACTCATCGCGCGCTGGCATAACGAACGTCCACCAGAGTGGCGCCGCAGCTTCCGGAGTGCAGTTCTTCAAGGATCTCGGCAACTTGATTTGGGTGGACGACAAGAAGATAAGGTCCTGAAATGGATTTTCTATAGAGCTGGCCACTCTCAGAGAGCCAGTAGTATGCGGCCTTATTTCTGATTCGGAAGGCTTCCTTTTTGTCGTCGGGTAAGGTGTCGATCCAGAGGAAGGCCACGATATCATCCATCCAACTCGGACAAATGTTGATGTAGAGTAACTCTGGAGAAGTATCGAAACTTGGGTTGTCGATGTTGCCAAAATTTATGGTTCGAAACTCAGATGCTTTTGATGCCGAGGCGAGGCCAGCAAGTGCGTCGGCGTGGGCGTTGTGCTCGCGGTTGATTTGCTCGATGTTGAAAGTTTTGAAGCGAGTAATGAGTTCTGCTGCTGTGGCCTGGTACTTCATCATCCGTGGGTCTCTAGCTTCGTAGTCCCCAAGTACTTGATTGACTATAAGTTGAGAATCACAGAATACGGCCAAGTTGTCAACTTTCATTGCGATTGCCGAGCGTAGGCCAGCAAGCAGGGCCTCATATTCAGCTTCGTTGTTGGTGGCGGGGAAATCGATGCTGATGGCACTTTCGTGAAGAGTTCCGCAGGGAGAGACCAAAACGACTCCGGCACCGGCTCCGTTGTTGTTGGAGGCACCGTCGACTTGCATCCGCCAAGTGTCTCCCTGGAATAGGAGCCACCGGTCCTCTTTTGGTTGGTGTTCGGCAAACTGTTGGTTGGGAGGATTGTGTAGGATCTCCGAGTCTTCCGGTGTGAGTTCAGCAATGAAGTCGGCGAGGACCTGCCCCTTTATTGCTGTCCTCGGTTCAAAACGGATGTCGAAGTTCGCTAGCTCGACCGCCCATTTTGAGACTCTGTTTGAGAGGTCGGCTTTTCGAAATAGGGCTTTGAGAGGGTGCTCGGTCAACACCGTTATGGTGTGCGCCTGAAAGTATGGCAGAAGTTTCCTCGCCGCGGAGACCAGGGCGAGTGCAAGTTTTTCCAGTGGAAGGTACCGAGTCTTGGCTGGGAGGAGTGTCTTGCTTGTGAAATACACTGGCATGTCGTCGGCCCCTTCTCGCCGAACAAGTGCTGAGCTAATTGCGTGGCTCGAGACCGAAAGGTAAAGATAGAGATTTTCGTACTCTTTGGGCTTTACCATTAGTGGTGATGAACTCAGGTAATCTTTAAGTTCGGCCAACGCTCTGTCACAATCCGGTGTCCACTCAAAACTTCGTCGGCTTTTCCCTTTGAGAGCGTGAAAGAAGGAGTGGCACTTGTCGGATGACTTGCTGATGAAGCGATTGAGAGCCGCTGCCATCCCTGTGAGTTTTTGTACCTCTCTGATTGTTCTTGGTGGCCGAAGGTCTCCCACCGCCTTGATTTGGTTGGGGTCGGCCTCGATGCCCCTTCGTGTGACCAAATGGCCAAGGAATTTGCCGGCACTTACGCCGAACGCGCACTTTTCTGGGTTTAAACGGAGTTTGTGGAATTTAAGGATCTCGAAGACCTCGGCAAGCTCCTTCAAATGGTTGTGCTCCTTTTGGCTTTTGACGACGAGGTCGTCAATGTATGCTTCCAGGATGTTGCCTATTTGTGCATAGAGCATCTTGAAGATCGCTCGGTTGAATGTTGCTCCGGAGTTCTTTAGACCGAACGGCATCACCCTATAGCAGAAAAAATTCCATGTGGAGTTATGAATGCTGTCTTCTCCATGTCGGCCGGGTCCATAGCAATCTGGTGATAGCCACGGTAGGCGTCCAGAAAACTAAGCCGAGCATGGCCGGCAGTTGCGTCTACGAGCTGGTCGATCTTTGGTAGTGGAAACCAGTCCTTGGGACAGGCGTCGTTAAGATTCGTGTAGTCGACGCAGACTCGCCACTTTCCATTCTTCTTTTTGACGACCACCGTGTTTGACAGCCAGGTTGGGTACTGCACTTCCTGAATGGCGTTGTTGTCTAGAAGCCGGTTGACTTCGTCTATCACGGCGTCGGCGTGCTCTGGTGCCGAACGTCGAGCCCGCTGAATGATTGGTTTGGCGTCCTTTTTGATGTTGAGGGAGTGGCAGATAAAGTTGGGATCCACTCCTGGCATTTCCTCTGGGGTCCATGCAAAAACTTCAAGATTTTGTTTGAGGAACAGGAACATCTCCTCTCGCTCGGCGTCAGAAAGTGAGGAGCCAAGCAAGAAGAAGCGTGATCCGTCCTCGTTGATGGGCATTTTTATCAGCTCCTCCTCCGCTTTGTCCTCGGCTTTTAGACCGACGTCGTCAATGACGGCCATGTCTGGGACTTCAACCCATTGCACTTGTTTTGCCTTTGAGGAGCTGTGGACGGCGGAGACATAGCATTTCTTGGATGCAATTTGGTCCCCTCGCAAGTCCTCTTGTCTACCTGTTGTACCGATGAAGCGGACAACCTGGTGGTATGTTGAAGCAATTGCTTGCATTTCATGGAGCCATGTTCGGCCGAGGATGGCGTTGTATGGGCTCGGCGCGTTGACAACTATGAATTCGACGGTAACAGTCTTTGAGCCGACGACGACCGGTAGAAAGATTCGGCAGCGGCCATACTGGAGCTCCGTTGAAGCCAATGAGGGGTACCTCAGTGGGCTGCAAAGCCGACTCCGGTAGGTCCAACTTCTTGAAGAGGTCATAGTACATAACCTCAGCTGAACTTCCCTGATCGATGAGTACACGTTTGACGTCATGGACGCCAATTTGGACGGTGACGACGAGTGCATCCGAATGTGGGGTCTGAACGTGTTCAAGATCGCGTTCGGTGAAGCTGATAGTCCATTTTGGTAGGTCTTGTGGTCGGGATCGTTTGGATCCGCAGCCGACGGAGAGTATCTCTTTTGAAGTTGAGGCTTGATCGATGTCGGCTCTGAGCGTGGTCTCGAATGCCTTTGTTACCGGTCCATGGATGACGTGGATCAATGGTCGTTGTTCGTTGGGGTTGGGATTTGTCTGCCGGGCGGGCGTCTTTGCTCGATCAATGTATTGATCGAGATGGCCTTGAGCGGCAAGCTTTTCAAGGAGAGCCTTGTATGGTGCACAAGCAATCGTGTAGTGGCCGAGCTCGTTATGGTAAGTGCACTTCTTCCTTGGGTTTTGATCCGGTTGGCCGGTGTCGGTCCCGAGCTTGGCCGTCGGCCACTCAAACCACGGTTGTCTCATTATTTCCTTCAGAAAAGACCATATTGGTTCTTTGAAGTGAGTGGTTTCGGCCACGTGGTCGTGCTCCTTTGGCTGACGCTCCTTGCCCTTTTTAATGTTGTGCACTTGCTTCTTCGGCTGCACTTGTTGGGTCGCCGTTTGTACCGGCAGCTGGTGCACGGTTGAGGAGAACGGATTGTTAGAGCTCGGGATTCCCTGTGCGGCTCTGTCTGCATAGAGTTCTTCGAGAGCACAGAATCTTTCCACTACACGCATCAATTCACCCATGCCGTGTGGTGGGCGGATGGCGAGTTCGTCTAAGATCTTGCTCCCAGTTTCCAGGCCGTTCTTGAAGGTGCGTGCGGCCCAGTACTCATCGATTCCGGGAATCTCGTTAAACAGCTGCCAGTAGCGCTCGGCATATTTTCTGAGAGTTTCCGACGACAGTTTCCTCATTTGGGACAGCGATTCAGGCTCTTTAGCCGTTTTGTTGCTTGTGATGAAGCGAGTGTTGAAGGCGCGTTCAAGGTCGGCCAGGGTCCTTACGGATCCAGCGGGCAATTTGTTGAACCACTGGAGCCCTAGGGAGCCGAGGCTGGACGGGAACGCCTTGCATTTCACCTCATCTTTACTCGTGCAGAGTTCGATGGTTTGTCTGAAATGGATGAGGTGAGTGTAGGCCTCACACGTCGACGGATCGAACTTCGTAAATTTGGGCAGGTGGAAGGGGGGCTCGGGCGGTGTGTGGGTGATGTGGGAGGTGAATGGGGAGACGCCGAGATCTTTTAGCCGCCGTTCGAATCCGGGGCGCGGCGGTTTGCCGTGCTCGTCCGTCTTCGGTCGCTTTGAATCTCTTTCCTTGGTTTCTCTTGCCGACGTCTTCTCCGCTTCTTTTCGCCGAAGCTTGTCTCGCAGGTCTTTCTCTGTTCGGCGTGGGCCGTTGACAGTTTTGTCGTTGCGGCGTCGGGATTTCCTTTCGTCGTTCGCGCCTTCAACGCATACGTTTTTCCCGTTGCGCCGAGCGTAATGTTCATTGTCATTGTTTTCTGTCAGGATGTTCCCAGGCGCTCAGAGACATGGGGTCTGGTTCGGGCAGAGTCTCGGCTACGGTGCGAGGCCGTCGTGCGAGAGAACTCTGCTCGGCCAGTTGAGTACGTGCTGGTGAACGACTCGGTGTCCCTTGTCCTGGTTCCATCGTGATGGCTTCTGGAACGATGCGTCCCAGATACTGTGGGTTGCTTATAGAGGATCATTCCCCTGGCGTCATCTTGTGCTGGGGTGAAGCCTAGGCGGTCTTTCACTGATCCGCGTTGGCCTCCTTCGTTCTGACGCCCTTGCGGTGGTGGAGGTGGAGGTGGAGGCGGTGTTTGCCCACCTCTACCCCTGTCTCCACCAGATCGAGATGCGGCAGGAGTGGCGTCCTGCTGCAAATGTCGCTTCATTTGGGCCACTTCCGCCCTTAGTGCCGCAAGCTCGTTGTCGCGTTCGTCGTCGCGACGTTGCAGCAGGCGGATATAGGCTGAAGCGACGTCGTCCGAGACCGGTGAGAGCCCGGATCCAGGGGCGAGAGAGAGGGACATGTGCCTCTCGATAGTTGGTGTGGAATTGACGTTTCCACCTGCGTCTTTGGCCCCTGAGACGGTCGCGTCCGCTATATCTCCGCCCATGGTGAGTGATTTGGTTGCTGTCTTACGGAGGAGTGAGGGAAGTTTGGAGGATGAGAGAGCCGCTGAGATCAGAAGGGTTCACGTCGGGTTCACCAATTGTGTGGCCCGTGATCCTCTGGTCCTCGATCCTTCGTAGGTGGTTTGATGGTGGGTTAGCTTTCTTCTCCTAGCCTGCACAAGGAACGCACGACTAAGACCTGGCCGGGGGTTGTCCCGGCAAGGCCCTCCGGCGAGAGGATGAGTATAGCGCAGAGAGGAAGCAGAAAGCTCTGGAGAGGGAGTAAGTGTGAGTATTGAGTAGCGTGTACCTGTTAGGGTTACCATCTCTAGGTATTTATAGTGCCTTCTGACTTGCCCTCCAAGTACCATCGCGTGCCTTCCACGGGCCAAGTGACATCATAGTGACGTCGAGAAATAGATCTGATAACCGTTTTCAGGGCTGAGCTGGCACACCCATGTGCGCCCGTGATCATCTTCTGTTGTAACCGCTTCTGCACGTGGCAGGACGCGTGGCTTTACAGCCAGCCGCCGTCGGCTGCATGCCGTGCTCTGAAGGTAGCCGACCGCGGGAACCGCCGAGCATAGCCATGCGTTCAATGAAGGAGGTAACGTCGCCGCGGACTCCGTCGACGGCACAATCCGAGCGCGGGTCTGTCCGCTGCCGAGCCTGAGGCAAACCGGATATACACGACGAGTCATTGTCGGCTTGCCGCGCACGAGGCCTGCGATCGGACCACGGCAGGTCAGGTCCGCGCCATGCGAACAAATCATGTTCGGCCCGCTACATTAACCTTGGATGAGGTGTGACCTGCGAGCGAAGGGAACTAAATAATGCTTGTGATGGTAGTACTCACCAATAGTGTCTAGTTCAGTTGTCCCAAACATGGAGAAAACGTATTAGCTCACTTGTCTAGCTCCATGGCACCAAAAATGTATCAGGGCTCAAGTGATTCACTGAGAACGTTGAGGGCTCCTGATTTTCTGTACTGAGTTTTCTAACAGCTCCTTTTTTGATTCTTCACCCTTGGATAAGATTTGTTCATTGTTAATATTATATTAATCTGACATTTTCCATATTATTATGATCTGTCATTAAGGAAAATGATTTTGGCACTCCACTTTTTTTTATGATGGCACTACAGAACTTGTCTTTTAGTGTAACAAGGCACACTAAAAGACAAATTTTGGAGTGCCATCATAAAAAATTGGAGTGCCAAAATCATTTTTCATTAAGAATCACTTACAGAGAAGAATATTTAGATGTTGCCGTAATATATTTCTTCTGTTATGATCTTCCTTTTGCAGTGCTATCTGTTGATCCAGTCATTGGAGCTATTGCAGCTGGCAATGCCGTGGTTCTGAAACCATCAGAAATTGCTCCAGCCTCATCCTCACTGCTTGCAAAATTATTTGGGGAGTAGTTGGATAGCTCTGCAGTAAAAGTTGTCGAGGGTGCTGTTCCTAAAACATCTGCCCTTCTAGAGCAAAAGTGGGATAAGATACTTTATACAGGTTGATTCACCAAATCCTCCCCAAAATATTAAAGGACTCTACGGTAGCAAGAGATATAAGGTTGAATATTCTAATGAGTAATAATGGCTTTGTCGCGCTGATGACTAGATTCATCGTACTCCCCAAAATATTTTGTTAAAGCACTGTGATTATGTATCTTTTTGTCAGTATGTAGATGTACGATTTATAGAATCTTACCATTTTCGTTTATATTTACATGTAATCAAATAATGATTTGTAGGCAATGGAAAAGTGGGACGCATTGTGTTGGCTGCTGCTGCAAAGCATCTTACTCCTGTAGCTTTGGAGCTGGGAGGAAAATGTCCTGTTATTGTTGATTCCGACATAAATCTAACAGTATAGAGCTTTCCTTTTCTGGCATGACCTTTTCTGTGGTGCCAAATTCTCTTGTTGTTGTCAATTACCGTGCTGTGAGTCCACAACATAATTGAATTCTTTGTGTTTGTCAGGTCACAGCACGGCGACTTATAGGAGGAAAGTGGGGACTAAATAATGGGCGAGCAGTGTTTCTGCTGATCACATTATAACAACCAAAGATTTTGCTCCTAAGTTGGTAAGTTTGCCTGTAAACTTTTTGTCTTCTATATATGTCTCTATTCAAGTATATGCAGATCTGATATTTATTGGTTTCCTTCTTATGGAACTCAATTCAATAGATAGATGCTCTGAAACTTGAGTTGGAGAAGTTCTTTGGAAAGGTTCCGTTGATATCTGAAGACTTGTCTCGCATTGTGAGTTCCAACCACTTTGCTCGCTTAACAAAGATCTTGGACGAAGATAAGGTTTCTGGTAAATAAGTCCATGGAGGTCGAAGAAACAAAGACAGCCTGTAAGTTCTACTGAATACTTTTATCACATATATCAATTTGGAAGTTTAGTCGATAAAACGGATGAGCCCTTCATACTATTTTAAGAGTCTTTCAATTGTTGCAGAAAAATTGCTCCTACCATTTTGCTGGATGTCCCAGAAGACTCTCTTATTATGAATGAGGAGATATTTGGCCCACTGCTTCCCATTGTCACGGTAAAATTTTGGATGGGCCAATGGATTTTCTTTTTGTTGCTTTATGGATTTAAACTCTGAACAAAAAGTAGGAAAAATTACTGATTGCTGCCAATTAGCATCAAGGGATCACCTATGCTTATACAATTGTTCGTCACTCATCATGCTGGACAAAGTGGTAGCGATAGCTTCTGTATAATAATCTGTGGGTGGTGGTTTCCGGAAACTCTTCTCGGATCGCGTCCTTCCGCCTTCTCACTCCATGGAGTGACCTACAAAACAAGGCGTGAGGGCTGAGACCAGCCTTACGCCCCTCCGACAGTCAAGTTAGTATGTGGAGGAGAAGGGAGAGTACTGTAGCTAGGAGAGATGGCGTATCTCTTTAGGATTTATCCTTTGGGACTGGTAGGCTAGGCGTACTTGCTCCCCAAGCAAAGCATTCGCGGCACATGCTCATGACGTTACGTGTAACCGACTCGATCAGCGACATCATTGTGACATCCGACCATCACATGGCCTCCACAAGCACCGTTTCGGGATGCTTCCAGAAGTTTCCAAAGCCCTCTAGAAATATCTAGAACCGTCCGGAAAGATCACGTCGCGGGTCGGCACTTCAGGTCAGGTTGACCCTTGGTACCAACCGACCCATCGCAGAATGGGCCCTGGGCTTATACCTGGACAGCCCAACAGGTAGGCCGTTCAGCCCATGTCGCCTGTTCTGTGGGTTCAATCCGTTTGCCTGACCAGTCTTAACCCAACATAGCGTCCGGTTCGGCCCACAACATAATCCATGTAGTAATAGGAAATCATGTCCTCTTTCGGACTCTCACTACATGAAATGTTTAAGCGGCCTTTTTGATGGACTTGATATCCCTTTATTTAGAAGGTGAAAGTACATAAACACTCCATCAACTATCACGTTTTCTCGTAAGCATTTCCTTACATTTAAAAGCGCCAATGGAGACCCCCTCAACTACAGGAAACAAAAAAAATGCTAACTCCATTAACGGAATGGAAGAAATAACCAAGATACCCTTTTCTATTATACCCTTAAAAGAAAATTTTTTTAAAAAATCCTGAAAATATTTACCCCACCAGAAGAATTGGAGGAGGAGGAGGAGGAGGAGTGTCCGACGCTAATATTTACAACCCCCCCCCCCCCCCAAATGGCCTCCGAGCACAAGTGGGTTCGATGCTAATAACGATTCCATCGGGTCAAGCCAATTTAGCTGCGGCGTCGAAGGAGAACAGCAGTTCGAATTCGATTTTAATCGTCGCCGCCGCCTTCTTCTTCTTTTGCTCGCACGTGCCTCTGTTCTCCGACGACCCACTTGGGTTCGTTCCGGTGCAGCCTCCACAGGAACTCCCGAAGGGTTTTCCAGAAGACCCCAAACCCAAAATTCTGATTGGGGATTTTCAAGAATCCAGCTAGCATTTTTTGGGTTTACTCCCCTATTAGGGATTTCTTAAGCATCTGATAATCAAGATTCTGTTTTTGGCTATATAGAGATCAGGGTTTTCAAGAAGACCCAACTAGCCAAATTCTAATTTGGGATTCAATTTGGTTGTTCCGACGAAAAATGAATTTCAGAAGCATGGAAGAATTCTGGGCTTTCTATGTGAACCAGCACTCAAAGCCAGCAACAAGGCGTTGGCATTTTGCTGGAACTCTAACTAGTATTCTCTGCTTGATCTACTCCATATGCTTCAATTGGTGGTGTGTATTTCTTGTGCCTTTATTTGGCTATGGTTTTGCTTGGTACAGTCATTTCTTTGTCGAAGGGAATGTCCCGGCATCCCTTCTGGTCTCTCATGTGTGATTTTAAGATGTTTGGATTAATGCTTACTGGTCAAATGGATAGAGAGATCAAGAGGCTTGGTAAAGAGGCCTATCTTGCAGGTGTGGATTGTCAAATGGCATTTTTGTCCAAACAATGCCCAATTTGCTGACATGTGACCTCTCAGCAAACAGTTCTGAGACGGAAGGGTGTTACTTGGATAACGGAAATAGGTGAGGGGGTCTCCATGAGCGCTTTTAAATGTGAGGGGGTGTTTATGAGAAAACGTGGTAGTTGAGGAGGTGTTTATGTACTTTCACGTATCTAGAATGTAGCTTTGTAGCTGGGAGTCATTTGCATGTAGAAAGAAGGAAAGACAATAACTATTTTTTGTGGTAGTAGTATTGCCTTTGTATTTAATTCAATCATGGCATTGCTTCATTTGGTTTGTTTAGGTCGACAACATTGAGGAGAGTTTTGGTGTTATCAACTCCGGAGAAAAGCCATTTGTGGCCTTTTTATTCACCAACAACAAGACACTCAAAGAGAAGTTCATGAGGAATGTCTCCGCGGGGGGTTTGCTCATCAATGATATTGCCTTACATGTGATTATCACTCTTTCCTGAACTCATACCAAAAAACCCACTTTTTCTGCAGATTTTCAAATATTCATCCCTTACTTACATTCTTGCATACATCTATTTGGGAAGCTCATGGTCTATTCTATACGTGTGGAAGTAACGTGTTTAGGAGTATCCACATAATCTCAGTGTCCGGTATTAGTACTTATCAGGCTTTAAGGTTAACGAAATTGAATCTGCTTATTCTGAAGATTATACACATGTTTTGAATACCTAATTAAACTTCATTATCAAAGAGGGTGTCATTTTTGATATTTTAGAAAGCAGTTGGGCAATGGAATACAACTATTTATGTAACGCTCACATGGAAAGGAGTATTGCTGAAGAATTTTTGAAGAACCAGAGATTTTCCTTCGTAGTGCTGGATACATATAATATGTACCTCAAATCGAATTTGAGTTTTGCATGAAACATGTAGGAATATATGCATGCGCACACTTGGAAGCAGTAGAATAGCAACATTCACCAAAATGGCCAACTCCATGTTTATGTTCCTTTTCGAATTCATATTCTTGTTCCGAATTGATTGACTAACTAATTTGCGTTAAAAAATGATCATAAAACAGCTTACAAATCCCCATTTACCATTTGGAGGAGTTGGGGAAAGCAGAATTGGTGCATGCCGGGGCAAGTTCTCTTTTGACACGTTCTCCAGCACAAGAAAGCAGTTCTCTATCGAATCTTCATCGGTGATGCACCTGCAAGGTACCCTCCATACACACCTGGGAAGCTAAGATTACTGAAGGCTCTCCTAGGCGGCGATATCTTTGGCATTATTCGTGCTTTAATTTGTTTGGTTGGTGAAAAATGCAAGTTTGTGATTCATTTACCCCATACCAGTACATGTACAGAAATGTAAGATTACCAAACACTCTTTAAGTGGCTTATGTTGTTTTTCTTCAGCTCTTTTTGTGGCAGTGCCTATTGTTGTCTCACATTGTACTATTTATGTACATTTAAAAGATAATAAAATTGTCTTCCATTGTCAATTCGACTCATTCTGCTATGATTTTTACTTTGTTTTCGCCTATGCAAAGGGACTTAGGGGGAGAGAAAAATCCTAAAAGTAGACGAAGTGAAGATCTCCTGTTTTTGCTTAGGTTAGAATGCATGATTATGTATATAACGCTGTTGAGCTACCGATGAAGATATCAACTTGTATGAGTAATTAATTCAGAAACTCTACGAACACAACTTCAAACCGCAACTCCGGACATACACAAACTCTGTGTGGAACCGTTCGATGTATGCAGGCCCATACGCATCGAATGGTTCTAGATGCAGTTGTGTCTGGAATTGTATTTTTGAATTGTGTTAGTAGCAGTGCTCTAATTAATTTCTCTTCCATTTTCATTTCCCTTGGGGAGCCACAAACAGTGTGGTGAAGTGTAATTTCACCAACTTGTTATCCACTTAATTTGAGGAAAAAATAAATTGATTTTTTTCATCTCTAATTAATTAATCTTCGAAAGGATTTTTGTTTTGACAAAAAAAGTGGATGGTAGACAATAATTGTTAAACCCATTTATCCAGACATACATGGGTTCCAATATAATGTTGTATTTTTTTTTCATGGTAATATGTTTTGGATCATGTCAACTGATATGTGATTAACGTGATTTTCTGCGTGTTTAATGTTCTCGAAGAATTCTATAAATGTGTACGGTTTGGTTATGTAAATATCTTAACAGGCTCGTTTGATTGTTGGACTAGGAAGGTGGGATTGGGATTAGGGTGACCACAAAGGCCCACGCGTTTCCCATTATTCGTTTGGCAGGTGGCTTATTTGATGCTGCCATGCTGGTGGCATTTTTGTACATGATTTTGTAAAGCTTTTCTTCAGAGCCACTAAAAACTCAACACTATCAACAAATATGTGAACAAAAAACTAAACAAAGAAGGGCAAAAATCAAATCAAGAGATACAAGTTACTAGTATTAAATAGTTTGGCTTAGGTTGACTGTAAATCTACTCCACAGACAATCATTACAAATCAATGACTTCCACTAATACAAAGGCAAACGAATTCTTAGGAGAGTTGGAAAGGAGAATTTTCTGCACCCAAACTCAAAATACAAGTTTTCTACCAATTATTTCTAATTTACGACTATCCCCTGCCATTGTTGAAAATCGGTTTCGGGAGGTTTAAAACCGAACGCAATCAAAAAAAACTTTGGAGTCAAAAATTGTTGAGGAGCGTTCGGACCGCGTCTGCAACCAAGGTCTAAGCCGCTGTTCAATCGAGCCAATCTTCACACCGTGGTCTCCTGATCGTAATTTGTTTTTGTTTCATTTCCCTGTGTGTTGGGCTGGCTGCTGTAGCAATTAGTTGTACTACAGTTTTTCCTATTGGAATTTGAGAACAACCAGCCATGCCCCTGCGTATAAAAATCGTATTGGGATTGAGATTATGATTAGACCTTCAAAAAAGACGTTTATGGTTAGTGTTACGAGACCCATAAAAATACCAAAACGACCAAAAAAAAGTCATTTAATCTGACAACATACTCTACAACAACAAAAGTAAAAAAGCTGCTCAGTAAAATGGCAACCTTGTCTTTTCTGGGTTAATGTCTTTTCTGGATCTCTTCTGCGGGAGTGAGAAATCAGCTAGATTTTTTTTTTATTTATCATTATTAGATTTTTTTTGTTCTTATTTAATTTTTTTTCGCATTTGTTTATTTTGCATCGATTTTTTTGTGAATTATTAAGTCTTCATAACAAGAGAAATCTACAAAAGCAAAAAATTAAAGACAAAAAATAATTTTTTACTTTTTTAAATAAGGACAAAAATAATCCGTGTTAATTATAAAAAAAGGTGTGAAAATCTCTTCCCGTACTAACCATAAATAATACTCCTAAATTGGCCAAAAATGATACGCCCACTGCACTGGATGATTCGAGCCGTTCAATAATTTTTTTTAAAATGAGTGGGCCCGTGAAAAATCAGCTCAATTCGATATGTGTAGGTGTTCGATCCAATCTTTCCATTTTTGAATTGGATAGAAACACCTACACATATTAAATTGAGCTGATTTTTAACAAGTCCATACGATTTTTAAAAAAAATTGTTGAACGGCTCAGATTGTCCATGCGGGGCTCGGAGTGGGCCCCACACGACGTGCGATGGGTGTGTCATTTCCGTTTCCCTAAATTGGCAGCGTGTGGCTATGATTTTTTCTACTTTTTTGGGTTTTGTTCTTATTTAAATTTTTTTCACTTTTTTTAGTTTTATACCTTACTTTTTTACTTTTTCCGCAAAAGAAATTGGAAAAAACCTACTAAAGTCCTAAAAGTCTTGTTGGAACAAGGTGAATGAACCGCAAATTAGATGGAGTAAAAAGTACAGCAACAATCACTCCGCTTGGATCAACTTTTTGAGAGTAACTTTTTACTCTCGGTACAGTTTCCAATAAATATCAATAAAGCTATGAGGACCGACCAAAGGAGGACCGAAATCGTACCGATGGCGTCGGCCGGCCTTCCTGACGGCCGATCCGAGTCGTCCACAAATTTTTTAAAAAAAAACCGAGGGGGCCTACGCGAGAATTAATGGCATCCGATATGTGTAGGGTGGTTGGATCAAGAACCCATTTTTTTAGTGTATATACATGTACACTAAAAAAATGGGTTCTTGATCCATATACACTAAAAAAATGGGTTCTTGATCCAACCACCCTACACATATCGGATGCCATTAATTCTCGCGTGGGCCCCCTCGGTTTTTTTTTTAAAATTTTTGGACTGCTCGGATCAGCCGTCCGGTGGCCGGAGACGGCTGACCGACGTCGTCGGTACGATTTCGATCCTCCTTTGGTCGGTCCTCATAGCAGGACTCAATAAATATTTCTCTCTATCTCTCCACTCATTATTCCTCTTTACTCTCAAAATAACTTTCTAAAATCTAAACCAAACAAAGTGAATGTTACTCACATAACGATCCAAATACAACAACTTACATAATCTCTCACATACATGTGTATCCACACATAATAGTGTATGGAGCCCATATAAATATGAGAGGTTGTGTTTATTATTGTGTTTGAATTGTTGTGTGAGGATCATTTGTATAGTGATACAGACCACTATTTTCCATTTCGGTAGCCAGCAGACCAGAATAGTTGGTTGCTCTAGCTACCAGTCTCCGGTATTCCTTCATTTTTCACATCAAGAAGAAGAAATGCCCTCCTTTAGAGCCTTCTAAAATAGTACCATTTTTCACATCAAGAAGAAGAAAAGCCCTCCTTTAGAGCCTTCTAAAATACCAAACCCCCTCACTCACTCAATCATGATCAAGAAAAGAAAACCAGAACCGCCAATGATGAAGATGGTGGTTCTTCTTCTGGCCCTTTTCACTGCAATTCAAAGCTCACTTGGGGGTGCCAATCAACCCCAGAACAACAAGAGGCAGAGAAAATCAACAGCCGCCAGTCGATTTGGGTCCTCTGTCGTCTTCCCTGTTACTGGAGACGTTTATCCAAATGGGTACGTGCCGTTTGATTTTGGGTTTTTTTTTCCTGAGGTTCTTGAAATGTAATCTTGTTTCAGTATTGATTGTTGTTTGATTGTAGGTTTTTAGTTGAGATTCTGTACATGCAATCTTGATTGGTGTAGTTGTGTGTGTAGGTATAGGATTGTTTGATTTTGGGTTTCTTGGAAAGTTATTATTTTGTGATTTCGGTTCATTTGATTTTGTGATTGCTGATTATTGGTCTATTGGGGCGTTTGTGGGTGCATAATTGTCTGAAATCTTAAGGAACGCTCTTACCCATCTGTTACTTCCTTGCAATTTCTTGAACAACTTTCCTCATTCATGATTTTTATCTCTGAAATTTCTAGTCACCCTTATGTTTACATTTCTTATGGATTCTTCGAACATTTCACTCTGCAATTTTTTTGTTGACTTTTCGTGAACCTTCTTTTACGCGTCAAGCTCTATATAGTGAATGATTCAGATCACATTCTCTCTCTCTCTCTGTGTGTTCAAAAACATGTTAATTCCCTTGGGTATAGGTAAAAGTATTTGTATTTGTATTCTACTTTCCTTGGTTATTTTGGGGAATGATTTTTGCACTCTTGTTACTCTCTTATTCATGTGGCATTATGAATTTACCTTAAAGTGACTTCTGAATAATTTAGTAATTTTACGTGAATAAAGACACGAAAAAGATGGCTAGAGGGTTAAAAATGAGTGCAAAAGTACTTTTATTATCGTTGGCTGAACATATTACTTTACTTCTTTTCCTTTTTGCCCCTTTTTCGTTTCCCTTTCTTAGTTTCTGGGAAACTGCCTTTTGTTACTTTCGCCCCTTTTGGTCATTGCTTGAAGTTCATTGCATTTTGATGGAATCCATTCCTTTCCCTAAAGCGGGTTTTTATTATGGATATTCTTTTGTATGCAGGTACTATCATGCGACCATTAACGTAGGCCACCCCCCAAATCCTTACTTCCTTGATATAGACTCCGGGAGTGACCTCACTTGGCTCCAATGTGATGCACCTTGCACCAAATGCACCCCGGTAATTATGGTTTCCATTGTTATAATCGTGGTAGTTATTAAGCTACTCTTTGTGATGTAAAAATTGCTGGAGCTGCTTTTTTTAGCTATGATGAGGTTGTGATTTGACATGATGACAAGTACTCTGTCTCGGCATTGTGACATGGGTTTTAGTCTCAACGATTCGCAAACCACGTTGGGAGTGGGAGCTGAAAATTCTGGAAAAGGATCGCAAGATTTAAGAAAAGTATACAACGGATAGCAAGTGGTAGTCGTAAAGTTAGAGAAGAAGTGAGCTATATATATCGGAATTTACTATCTAATTACTTTCACGTGAGAACCATATGAAAACAACTGTACAGAACTTACCAGCTCTGAGTCGTATGAAACTAAATAGTAGTTCGTGGTTCTCATCAGCTGCAAAGTTCACTTCTACCAGTAAGAACTTTTTCTTGTTGTATGGTTGAAGTTGGTAAAGCCTATTCCTTGAAATGGGGACTTGGCAAATAGTTTCCAATGAATGAAAGGAAGAGTGCCAAACGGAAAAAGATTTCCGCTAGGTTTGGCACTGGTTATGGCCGTTTTGTAATGTATAACAATACCCTAGTTGCATGTGAATGTAAACCATCATCAAAGGTGGACGGATTTCAACCTCTTTCATTTAGTCTTTGACCTCTTCCCATGATGTTGTAACTCTCTGTGTTGTATGTATTTGTGTAGGCCCCTCACTCTCCGTACAAGCCCAGCAAAGACCTTGTGAGGTGCAAGGATCCCCTTTGTGCTTCCCTTGATGGACCTGTGAACAAGCCATGTGACAACCCAGATGAGCAGTGTGACTATGAGGTTGAATACGCTGATCATGGTTCATCAATGGGCGTACTTGTCAGAGACTCCTTTCCACTTAGGTTCACAAATGGGAGTATTGTTAGTCCCTGCTTGATGTTCGGGTGGGCAACTTTTTTTTTGGTCAAATACTGACTATGACTTTGACTATTTATTTTTTATCTGACCTTGCAAAATTGTGAAAGCTTGATTCATGTTCCTTCTTTTTTCCTTTCTCAAATTAGCATGCTGTATTTGGTGCAACAAATTTACGTTTCGAGTTCAAATATATCCTTCAATAACGATATGCGTGCATCTTCTAAATTTATAAGGAAAATGCTACTCTTCAAAAAAGAAAATGGATACACTTTTGTGAACAGGTTTGTCATGAAATAATAAAGCTTCAATTTCTGGGAAGGGAATGACTTAAATAACATGTTCAGAGCCATGTCGGTTTGGAAGTCCTGTTAGTTTGTCAAATCACTAGTACTGCTAAATTAATGTACCATGCTTTCTAATCCATTTCTATACAGGTGCGGCTACAATCAAGAAGTTCCCAGTTCTGTTCACCCTCCTTACACAGATGGTGTCCTAGGCCTTGCTGATGGAAAATCAAGCATCGTGTCACAACTGTATGAGCTAGGTTTGACACGCAATGTAGTGGGTCTTTGTTTGAGCGGGAAAGGAGGCGGCTTTCTTTTCATTGGAGATGATCTTGTTCCTTCTTCAGGAGTTGTCTGGACGACAATGTTGAGCAAATCTATGGAGTAAGTGTGGCCAAATCATTCTTGTACACACACGCTCGTGCACACGTACATATAATGTGTGTGTGTGAAAGTGTAGTTTTATTCTATTGTAACTTACCTGTAACAGTAAGGGTAGTCTCGTCTTTCTTTCTTTCTCATTGATGTTCTGAGACTTGTCTATATACCTAACCATTAGTCTTGTAACATGTAAATATTCAGTAAAGCAAATTATCTTTTGTTTTCGAAATATTCTAACACATAACATGTGTAGGCATCTAATTCAAGTGATATTTGTTTCAGTAAACATTACAAGGTTGGACCAGCGGAATTACTTTATGGCAAGCAGGCAACGGGTGCCAAGGGTTTCCCGGTGATCTTTGACAGCGGGAGTACCTACAGCTACCTCAATTCTGATGCTTACAAAGCAACACTTTCTATTGTAAGATGGAAATAAAAGCAGAAAACTTGTTTAGCTACATATCTTTTCTTTTTTTTTTGCATAGAGGAACCTACCGTTAATTTATTTATTTCAGATGAAGAAAGATTTGAGTGGAAAGAAATTAGAAGATGCAGCTGATGATCAAAGCCTGCCGATCTGCTGGAAAGGCACCAAACCTTTCAAATCCATTAGTGATGTCAAGAACTACTTCAAGCCCCTAGTACTGAGCTTTAAAAAGGGCACGATCCGCAAGAATGTCCAGCTGCAAATTCCTCCCGAAGCCTATCTCATCATCACTGTAAGAGCACGTTATAACCATATTTTTACCCTGCATTTTGGCTCTGTTTCGATCATGAATTTTTGGAGGGATTAACCAGTGGAAAGGAAAAAGGAGAGGCAACCCAAAGAAATTAATTCGCCAAGCAAAAAAAACCAAAAGAAATTAATTTAGCTTCTTCACTTCCTTTATCTTCTTATTTTTTCTTTTGCTCTATCCTTGCTTTCAACAAGGTTGTGTTTTGGTTAAGGATTTGTAGAGGGGATCTGTGATGGAAAAGAAAAGGTGGGGAAATTCCAATCTAAATCCCTCCAAATTGTTGATCCAAACACAACCTAAAAATCTTCCACAAATCAACGGAAATGGCAAGTCAATATGATGAATAGGAAATATACAAACTGAAGAAGATAAGAGAGAGAAACTCTGCATTTCATTTCATTTCTGTTTTCTGCTTCTTGATTCTTGATTACACGAATAGCACTCTCTCTTTGCTTATATACAACAGAATGCCAGCACGTGCCAGCTCAACTAACTAATCTACTGACTGAAAACTAATCACTGATTACTTAAGCTCTAATCAGCTCAGCTTAACTAATAAAACCAAACAGCAGAATTAATGACTTCTGCTTACAATGAACTCCACTATTTCAGGAACATGGCAATGTCTGCCTCGGTATATTGAACGGCACTGCAGTCGGACTTGGAAACTTCAACGTACTTGGCGGTGAGGGATTATATATGTAAACGAAAAAACGAAAAATCCTTGTGGGGGAAGCTATTTGAACATGCTAATCACCCTTTCTTTGCTTGCTATCGACAGACATTTCTTTGCAAGATAAAATGGTGATCTATGACAACGAGAAACAACAAATCGGATGGGTCACTGCAAACTGTGACAGAATCCCCAAGTGCTGAAACTCTCTTTTTTTCATTTTTCTTCCTGCAAATGCATCCCTTAGTTATTCTCACCTGTTTTTTTTTTTCCTTGGTTATTACAGCGTGGATCGTGATTACAATGACGTGTCTTCTCAGCCTTTTGCATCGGACATGGGCATAGCACAAGAGCATCCTCCTGAAACTCACCGTTCGCGAAAAGATGAATTGTAATAATGCTGTTATATAGGAAGTACACGTGAAATTGTTCAGTTGTAGAAGGTTTAGTGGTGTAAATTTTGTTCAACTGTTGTAGAGCATCCACGGTAGCACGGCAAAGGCACATAGGTTAGGGAAGTCCAAAATAGAAGAGTGCAAATTTTGCTTGATAGAATGAGTATATACCATATAGATTTACTTTGCCTATTAACTGTCCCTCATTTCAGCCTTACTGGTATCTGCATTGACTAGTGCTGTGTTTGGATCTCGGACTTACGGATTGATTTGTGGAGGGAAAATAAGAGATGGGATTTGTAGTAGTAATTGTTTCTCTTTCCCCCGCAACAGATTAAAGATTTTCGATGGATCAGTTCACACGTAATCCAGTGTTTGTGTTTGAGATTGTTTCTCATTATTCTGGGAAAACATGCGATTGTGCAGTTACATCTAGCCGAGTATTTGGTGCCTCGGTTTCATTTTTTTATATTCGACGAATTCGGAATCATGTCCAATAGACCGACTAATTCTACCGTACACTAGCAGAGATCTAATTATAGTGTCGGGGCGTTGTCCCGTATTCAGATATGCATGCGCCTGTTACTCATTCTCTTCCTCATCCTTTTCTTTCATATTAGTAGCAAGTATTTTTGGATCACACACGTACTGGCCGTTAAGTTTTTTTTTTTTTTCCTAGCAAATCCGGTATCCTAAAACTACAATCTCGTTTCGGCTCAACATCGATTAGTACCAGAAGATTTTGGAATTATTTTAATTTGGCTATATGTAAAAACAATAGCACTAACATTTACAAATCCAAAATGATGTCGGCTATTTACCTTCGTACCGGTATGAAAACCAATACCGGTGCAATATTCGGACCCTTTAAAGCATCTCCAAGGGAGATAGCAAATCTCTATGCCAAATATGGATTTTACTTGTAACACGTGCGCTTCAACGGACTCTTCGAACTTTAAGTTATTTTTACTACTATTTTAACTTAAAGGGATCCACTTTGATAAAGAATTAGAGAAATTCGTAAGACCATAATTGATGACCTGGCAATCGAAGAGTTATTTCTCGCTTTTCAAACTTGAAAGAATGAGAAAGCTATACAAAAATTGTGTAACAAATTTACTGCCACTCTTGAAGTCTCTGGCTGACATAACACTTCAAATATAATTTGCACGTGACTTTGCTACAGCCTCTAGACTTGTAGGAACAAAGGGGCCTTGTTGTGCCCTCGATTCGGGTGTATCCCAAAAATCGAAAACATAATTTGAACCGTTTACTATTAAACGCAAACACCAGCCTCGTAACAAATCAAGTGTCGATCAGGGTAACGATGTGTATTTTTTAAATAGTACCTACTTGTATTTTTACGCGACTATTGTACTCATCAAGGCCTAAAAAAGCGAAGAATTTGGATCATATTTTAGAACTCGGGACGTGCCCAAATCCAGGGCACAGCAAGGGCCCTTGTCGCTCCTATAAAAACTCAAGGAGGCTTGTTTCTTCTCGGCATTTTTGGCGCCATTACTGACCATCGTCTGCGCGCGAACGAACCGGCACAGTCTCTTTAGAGAGAGAGAGAGAGAGAGAGAGAGAGAGAGAGAGAGAGAGTTAACCAAGTCCATCAATGGCGGAGGGGATCACTATAATGGACATCGACGACGACAACCACGGCGACAACAGCTCCCTAAAACCGAGCTACAACAGGGGCAAAAACGTAGACGCACCAACCGACACCAAAGCCACTCCTTGGGTCGAAAAGTACCGCCCCCAGTCCCTCGCCGACGTCGCCGCCCATCGCGACATCGTCGACACCAGTAAGCACCTCTTTCCCCTATCTCCTAGGGCTTACATATACCATTTTCGTGCATCTATGTTTCTGTTTTCGATTGGTGACTTTCTTCGAACAGTTGACGGGCTTTTCGTGGTTTGTGTATTTGATTTGGGCATTTTGTCGAACAGTTGATAGGCTTACTAGCGAGAACAAATTGCCGCATTTGTTACTGTACGGGCCTCCCGGGACAGGCAAGACGTCGACGATTCTTGCGGTGGCCCGGAAACTGTACGGGACGCAGATGCACAACATGGTCTTGGAGCTGAATGCGTCGGACGAACGCGGGATTGATGTTGTTAGGCAGCAGATTCAGGATTTTGCTAGCACTCAGAGCTTCTCTTTTGGGTAAACCCTAATTTTCTGTTGTTGGTATTTGTCATTTGTCCGCCTGTAATCGTGTTGTTAGACTAGCGGCAGGGGCAAACGGTATGTTTGTGCAGAAAGAATCATGCTTTTTTTAATTTAATGTTTCATACATGTTCTTGAAATATTCTACAGTTATAAAGTAGAAATTTTGAGTAAAAGCCTTCAATCAAAAAATACACCTTCTCAATAGCCATTCAAAAAATCCAAATTCGTCATGTTGTGCTAATCTTGAGGGAGTTAAAGGTATGTAGGAATCCTAAGTAAACTTCAAGTTTTATTGGGAATCACAAGCCACCCATGGCAATGGCATTGAAGGTGAAAAGGATTATGCAAATCACATTAGAGAACCCATTGAATATTTCGTAAGGTAGAGAGATGATCTTGCGGACCCAAAGCAACCCATCAGAATCTCTCCTAAACACATACAAAAAATTTGGACCTGTTAGCTTCAATCACAAAAGTATTTGAAGAAAGATTTCACACTGATTCGGATCTGTAAAGGAAAAAATAAACAAATAAAACTTTTCAGTTCATCTTTTGATATCAACCAAAAACTGTTGTCCAGTTTTTATAGCATGAAAATGTATAATTCGAAGCCTGGTGGCTTCAAAATTGCAAGAGAGAAGTATAGAAAAGAAGTTTGTATCAAACTGGGGAAGAAGAAAAGAAAAACATGTGATAGTTTCAATCATTCAGTTGGGTGATGTGGGTGATGCAATTTTGTTGTAAATAGACAACTTTGTCCTTATGCTTCATCTATGAAGCAGTCTGATGCTGTGCTAAATTGTCCTTAATGAGACTTTATGAAAGTGAATTATGTCACATAACTTCATTTTCGGGGGAAACACCAACTGGTGTTCTTCCTTTGTATATTCATATAGGTGGTAAAGGTCGAATGGTGATACTTGGAATTGAACTGCTGGCAATGTAGTTGTCCACATTCCTGCGAATTATGTGCCAAACATCTGATATTTACAAATAGTCCTTTGGAAGACCCTACAATTCGTTACATAGATTTCCCTCCTTCAGAACTTCCTTAACAGTACCGAAATTTTCCATCCTATCTTATGTGCAAAATTACATTCTAACTTGCAGTCACATCTCTTCTGTCTTATGTTCAGTGGATGATTTTTCGTAATTATTCATATTGTTACCTCTTTATCCAGCTGTCTCAAGTCATTGATGTACTTATCCCTCTATCCATGTTGCTGAAGGAGTGGAGCTCATAGAAACACGTGTGCTTGTGTCTGTGTGTGGGTTCTCTAATGTCTACTGTCTAGCTCCAGTTATGAAGCCATGTACTCAAAATACTTGTGTGGGGCATAATCCTTTATCGACCATTCAACTGGTTACATTGTTTTTACCTTTTAATCATTGTATCATTACACCTGTGCTCAAACTTGATATTGCTCTGTCCAGAGCCACATCATTCTTACTTGCTATAGATTGAGGTAGTTTGTGTTAAATAATTGTTTGCTGGGAAAATCTCCTTAACTGGTACATACAACATGCTTTTTTCTCAGTCCAAAATCATCAGTGAAGTTGGTCTTATTGGACGAGGCAGATGCCATGACAAAGGATGCTCAATTTGCCCTGCGTCGAGGTATGAAGAGTAGAATTTTACTGCCCCAAACATAATCTTATTTCTATTTGCTTGCTGGTTTACTTAGTTTTACATGGTTATGATGCAGTGATTGAGAAGTATACAAAAAACACTAGGTTTGCTCTTATCTGTAATCATGTCAACAAGATAATTCCAGCTCTGCAATCAAGATGTACTCGATTTCGTTTTGCTCCTCTTGATGCCATTCATGTTTCTGAGCGACTTAAACATGTTATTCGGGCTGAAGGGTGAGTTCCTTTTACAACTTAGTGTGGAAAGTTTTTGGTGTTCGCTCCTTTTTTTCCCCTTTATGTCGGGACTAGGTGTCCAGTTATGAAATTCTTTGTAATAGTATATTCTTGGTAGCTCATAGGTGTATTCATGATGAATGACATGCTTTCTTTACTTAGACACTCATGCATCAGGCTAAAAGTTTGAGATAAATAACTTGCGATCCAATTTGATCATGAATAAAATGGAGTTTTGGTATTTACTTATGCATAGGCAGCATAGCAATTGCAATAGTTTTGAGCTCATTCACACGAGGATAGGAGTTTACTCGTGGTTGCTTTGTTTTTGTTTTGCCCTGGTACACTTAAAAATCAGTGTTGTTACGCGGTAGTTATCTTGATTTGTTTGTGCTTTTATGTGTTGAGTTATTTATTTAACATATGATTTCTCTGTACTAGGCTCGATGTAACCGAGAGTGGTTTGGCAGCTCTTGTCCGACTTTGCAATGGTGACATGAGAAAGGCTTTGAACATTTTGCAGGTTCTTAAATCTTCTACTCACTTTTTGAGTGCCTTGTGATTAGTTTCAAATTCAGAAAAAAATGAAGATTGGAGAATTCAGTCCGCAGGATTGTACAATATCATAATTTTACTAAGTGAACATCAGGTCCATAACGTTCTTGTAAAATTGAAATTCTTAATTGTTTTGACTGTCATCTTCCATTTACACATACAAGGGAATGAATTGCCTTTTGGCACAACGGTGTACTAATGATATTCGGAATAGGTTCAACTTACACCTTGTGCAGAAAGAAATTTCTGATTTTAGAACTTTCGATGATGTTTTGTAGGATACATGTTGCACAGAACCCACCTTTGAAACTGGTTTTTTTTTTTTTTTTTCCAATGACTCTTGTGCTTTCCAACTTCTGGGTCATTCAGTGGTCAAGTTCTATCACTTATAATGTGAATTTATTATACATGTCATTGTGCTGTTGAGGCAGCTCTTGTCCTTTTGACTGGGCTGAAAGTTGTAGAGCACTTGATATGTGTGGGGCTCCTTTTGAGATGGTTCAATCGTCTTTGCTCTGGGGTCTGGATCTCGTCTTCGATCCTCTTTAGTCCTGCAAAACAGAGCACGACTAAAGACCACGCCGGAGGCTCTCCGGGATGGCCCTCCGGTGCAAGAATCAGTTATCTTGCAAAGAGGAAAGACCAAGTGTTTAGGGTTTTCAATTGTGTTTAGAACGTACCTCTTTCAGGAGGCATCACTGTGTATTTATAGGGATCGTTCAGCCCGATCCAAGATTGTACGCGTGCTTGCCACGTGTCGGCTGACGTGTCTCCTACGTCACCATTTAGGGTTTCGTAACCGATTGGCGAGTGAGCGGGCCCCTTTTCACGTGGTACCATCAATCCTGGTAACCACTTCGGCTGACGTCACTATCATCATCATAGCCAGAGTGGCATTCCCACGTGAAGGAGGATGGAGCATGGCCCCCACATCCGTTCGAAACCGAATGTGAGCCGACAGTCAAGGAGTCGGCTAGCCGAAGAAGGTATCAAGAGGAAAACGTTCATCCCTGGGGAAGCCGAGGCGGTGAGATATATCCTTGGATCGAATTGGACCGTCGGTAGCCGAGGCTTCATCGGAGTACACGAGGAGGGTTTATGACCGTCGGTCCGCCGAGGCTATGTCAGACTTGCTTCAGGAGTGAACATGGACAGTCGGTCCCCCGGCTCGGTATTACGCTCGGTGCAGCCCGAGCCAGTTAACTCGGCCTGCTACAATAGCCCCTCAATTCCTGCCGAGGCTCTTCAGTCGGTAGGGATTGACTCCAGTCGTGCCGAGCCCCAGCCCCAGCCGAGGGTCTTCTTTGAATGCTAGCAACGGTAAGATCCGAGCCCCAATGGCTGCTTGACAGATGTCAATCGATAAAGGGCCGTGTCAGTTGAAAGGACGCTCTGGCAGATGAAGGGACGCTTCCAGTACGCACGGGAAACGGAGATGGCCACGTGTACAGAGTTCATTGGTCAGCGGTTCGGCGTGGTCATTATTGCGCGGAAAACTCGAGATGGCAACCTCCGCTATAAATAGAGGAAGGGGAGGAGAGAGAAAGGCTCTTCTGCAACTTCTCTCTCCAAAATCCAGACTTTCTCTCTCTAGAAAACTCGATCCAGCTCTTCGACTCCGCTCCAGATTTCCAGTTTCAACCAGATTTGTCAACAAATCTTTCAGTAAGTGCTCTATTCTTACTTATTTCTGCATTTCTTCAACTTTTCATGCTTATTTTTGGGCTTTTGGGAGCGGTTCTTGGGGCTTTTTGCTTTATGGGAATAGTGGAAGTCCTGGGGATGAACAGTATGTTCATCCCCAAATTCAACCTGTTCTTTCGAGCCTCCAAGGGGATGCTGAGGACTTGCCGAGGCTTTTGTCTCAATAGCATTAGGTGGCCGAACGTCGATCATCTCGACGTTTGTAGCCGAACGCGGCCTTCTCTTCGGAGGATTCCGAACCACACAAAGGACTCAAAAAGTGACTCGTGAGCCTGTAGCGTAATCCGAACCTTTTTATCTTTTCTTTTTGCCGACGCGGATGCTTGGCGTTCTTATTTTCTTTGTTTCCTTTTCTCCTAGGTCTGGCTCACGAGGTCATCATCATCTCTTCAAGCTCGGACGATTTTCTTACCGAATCCGAGCGTCAAGTCGTTGACACTCTGGTAGAACGCCGTAGGAACCTTGGCCGAGACGCACCATCCGCGCCCACGAGGATGTCTGCTACCACTCCAGCATCCGGCGATTCGAACGCCGAGATGGATTTTGAATACGCCGCCGAAGACTACGCCACCGAATCCGAGATCGTCTCTACTCCTGGGACTGAGTCAGAGTCCGAGCCTAGGAGGGGTAGAGAGGCCGAATTACGGTTTGAGTCCGGCGAACAGGCTTCTACCTCGGCGCCGAGCTACGCCGATATCCTTGACAAAGGGGTCCTGTGCCCCTACGCCCATTACTTCTCAGGGGAGGCCGGAGAGTACGAAGCTTTCTGCGAGAAGTATCACATTCCGAACGACGTGTACATTCACCGAGTGAGGAGCGATGCCATTAGGGCAAAGAGGGAAGATAGGCCGGAGCACATCACCGTGCCTCTCATGGCAATAACTGAGGCTGGCCTGAGGTTCCCCTTCCATCCCTTCCTTAGGGAAATTTTGTACAAGTTCGGCCTATGCCCACACCAGTTAGCGATTAACAGCTATCGGATTATCATGTCTTTAGCTGTGATGGTTGAACTTCACGGTATTGACTTTAAGCCGACCGACCTCTTCTATACTTACACCATGTCTCGTCATGGGAAATCTAAGCGTCGGTTTCTCACCACTCGGCCGAGGAAAGATTCTCTGATAGAGGGTCTTTCCGATTCAGATAAGTGGGCCAACCTGTTCCTGGAGGTCCGAGGGAATTTTGAATTCGGCGAGGCTAACCATCGGAATCCCATTCCGAGGTTTGTCGACAACCGAGGTTCAGGGACCTTCGACTTATTCTTCATTTTATTTTAAACCTGCCCTTCCTTGCCGAGGCTAATAATTCTCTTTCTGTTTGTTGTCTTCTTTTTTTGCAGAGCTCGGTCCAATATCCAAGACTCAGAATTCGCAGGCACGGGAGAAAGCTTGCGAGGAGATACTAGCTCAGGCCTGCCGACACGCCCCAACGCTTTTGGATTACCAGCCGTCGTACAAGGGCGTGTTGAAGAAAAAGGATAAGAAGAAGGACGGTGAGCCGAGCGACTTGACAAAGGGCAAGAAGTCGGGCCAGCCGAGTCAGGGGACGAAGAAGAAGGGAGCGCCGACCGACACCGAGGGTCCAAGCCAAAAACGACAGAAAAGAGTGCGGCTGCCGAAGATTGGATTTTCCGCCGAGGAGTGGCTAACTCCGCTTGGTCAAGATTTCATCTTCGAACCAGCAGGACCAGGCTTGAAGGCTCCTCTCCAGATTCGCGAGCCGACTGAAGAAGAGATGTCAAGGAGGAATATTCCGAGGCCCAGCATTCCAACGAAGAGTGCGAACCCTGCCCGGGGCCGAGGCGCGGACCAGCAGCAGCAACAGCAGAAGAAGCAAAAGCTCTCGGATGAGGTCCCTCCTCCGAGTGCTTCCAAAACCGCCCCCTCCGAGACTCGCCGACCCCCTCCTCAGAAAGACCTTGGTCGTCAGACCGAGAGCCGCATCGACTTGGATGGCGGTCCTGTCGAGCCCGAGGTCCCGCGCCCTTTCAGCCCAACCTACACAATGGCCGATGGGAGGGTGCTGATGCTGAAGGATTCGGTGAAGGAAGAACCGAACCTCGCTGTTACCCTGCTTAGGGGATTGGCCCTTCCGAGGGACTGAGATCAGCTTCCCACCGAGCTGATCCCAGGACTCGGCGATATGTGCTCTCATCTCGTCCAGGTATGTCTTTAACCCTTGAATTTAAGATTCTGCACTTCAATTCCTATTTTATGTTTCTGACTTGTTTCTTTTTCAGGCTGGCCAGGCTGCTTTGAAGGCTTATGACAGAGTCGTCAAGGTTACTGCCGAGCGTGAGAGGTACAGGACTGACCGAGACAACTTCAGGGCGAAGTTCAAGATCTCGGAGTCTCAGCTCCAGGAGACCGATGCTGAAATGGAGAAACTGAAGAAGGAGCTGGCCGAGGCTAAAACTGCTGCAGCTTCCGCCGAGGCTGAGATGGAGAAGATGAAGGTGGAGGAGAAGAAGAAGCTGCAGGAAGCCGACGCCAAAGGCTATGAAGCAGGGATTAAGAGGGCAGCCTTGGAGTACACTCAGACGGCCCATCAGATGGTAAATGATGAGCTCGAGACTCGGCTCCCAGACTTCTTCGAGCTCGGGTATGCTGCGGGTGCCGAGGCCATGGCTGGGGTCTTGGTCGTTGAGACCGACTCCAAATTCCTCCAACAGCTTCCTCCGCCGGTAATTCCTGATCTTCAGCTGCCTTATACCGAGGAGGAGTGTGCTCCTCTCCCACCCGAGGAAGATGAGGATGTAGTGATGGTCGAAGCTTCTGTGCAGGAGAAGCCATCCGATGGAGTGGAGAAGCAAGATCAAGCAGCTCTCGCCGAAGGCGAAGATGGAGCTGCTGCAACCCTTAATCTCTTAACTTAGTTTTTTCCTAGTTTCTTGTTTTGCCAAGTACTTTTAAACTTAAGTTTGTAACAGTTTTTGTGGAGGGACGGCGCTGAACGTTTCACTATGCCGTGCCTTCCGGTTAAGTTTTTATAAGACATGTCATGTTTCTTCAATGCCTTAGAATTGTTTTTCAATGGTCTGAATGTTTGAATATTTCCTTTTGCCTTAGAAATATTTTTGTGTTGATGTTGCCGAGGGTTTCAAAGGCCCTTGCTTATTTACTTGTTATCAGCCCTTATTTTGGTGTTAGGCTCGGCTCAAATGCCAGCCTTATGCCAAAATTAAGAAACTTAAGTAAATGGTTGAATGTGGCTTTATTTGTTCAAGTCAAAAATGAACGAAGCCGAGCATAAATAAACCATAAGGTTTCATGATCTGTACTTAGCCGAACGTCAAATCGTCCGAGGCAAGTAAGTGTTTCTGGATACTAGATCCGATGGCTAAGAAGCCGAACTTTGTGACCGAAGTCGAACCAAACATGGTGGAGAGAATAATAAAGATAAGATCAGAGCGTTGGAAAATAGCAACTCTAATTTAAGTAAAATTGTTCTCAACACGTGTTACAAGTTTTGGAATTAAAAGACAGATAAAGGCCGAGCCGAGCTCTGGCCGAGTGATTTCCTCAAAGGTAAGCTTTTCTGAGGTTTAGAGCATTCCAGGGGTTTTGAATCTCTTTTCCATTTTTGTCTTCCAGTTTGTATGAGCCGTTGCCGACCTCCTTGATGACTCGGTATGGACCTTCCTAGTTGGGCTTGAATTTTGTCTTTTGGCTTGCCCTGACGACCTTCCTCCAAACCCAGTCATCTGGTTTGAACTTTTTCAGCCGAACGCTTCTATCGTAGCCTCGAGCTACCTCCTGTTGGTAGCTAGCTAGCTTGAGTTGGGCTTCATCTCTCTTCTCCTCGGCCAGTATGAGTTCGGTGGCGACAGCTTCGTCATTGGTCTGAGGGTCGAAGGTCTCGGTTCTGAGTGTTGGAAATCTTGATTCCAGTGGGATGACTGCCTCCATGCCGAAGGCCATTGCAAATGGGGTCTGGCCTGTGGAGCGTCTGGGAGTGGAGCGGTAGGCCCAAAGTACTCTTGGCAGTTCCTCGGCCCATAACCCTCGTTTAGAGTCCAGCCGTCTTTTGATGCCAGCGCAAACGGTTTTATTGGTAGCCTCGGCTTGACCGTTGCCCTGGGGGTAGGAGGGAGTTGAATTAAAGAAACGTATTCCAAATTCTTCGCAAAGTCCTGTCAGCTCTTTGCCGACAAATTGAGATCCATTGTCCGAGACAATTGCGTACGGCACTCCAAATCTTGTAACGATGTTTCGCCAAACGAATCGTCGAACGTCGGCTTCAGTCGTTGTAACGAGTGGTTCGGCCTCCACCCATTTTGAGAAGTAATCTGTCGCCGTTATAAGAAATTTGCATCCTCCAGGGGCCGTAGGGAGTTTCCCGACTATGTCCAAGCCCCACTGAGCGAAAGGCCACAGGTTGGTGATGGGTTTTAGAGTCTGGGCCGGCTTCCGAGGGATAGGAGAGAATAGCTGGCACGGCTTACATTTCTTGACAATTTCTTCGCAATCCTTCTTCATTACCTTCCAAAAATATCCCTGACTAAGGGCCCTTTGACAGAGAGAACGTCCACCCGAGTGGCACCCACAGCTTCCAGAATGTAGCTCGGTCAGAATCGTGGAAACCTCGGTTGGATGGATGACGCGAAGGTACGGCCCGGTGAAACTTCGTCTATAGAGTTGGCCGATTTCGGAGATCCAGTAATGAGCCGACTTGCCTTTGACACTGTGTGCTTCCTTTTTGTCCGAGGGGAGAGTGTCGTTTTTTAGGAAGGTTACGATCTCATCCATCCAGCTGGGTCCGAGGGAGATGTTGAGGACTTCTGCCGGAGCCTCAAAACTTGGTGCATCAATTTCGCCTAGGCTGATGCTTCTGTATTCCGAGGCTTTGGCAGCCGAGGCCAAGCTCGCGAGAGCGTCGGCGTGAGCGTTGTACTCTCTGTTGATCTGCTCGATATGAAACCCCTTGAATTGCCGAATGAGCTCCAGCGCCGTAGCTTGGTATTAAGCATCCTGGGATCCCGAGCCTCGTAATCCCCTGTCACTTGATTAACGATAACTGGGAGTCGCAATAGACATGTAGGTCCTCCACTTGAAGTTTTGCTGCCGCACGGAGACCAGCTAACAGAGCCTCATACTCGGCCTCGTTGTTGGTTGCCTGGAAGTTGATAGTAATGGCACTCTCGTGTATCACGCCGCAGGGAGTGACAAGAACAACTCCGGCGCCCAAGCCGTTGCTGTTCGATGCACCATCAACGTGAAGCTTTCAGACATCTCCACTGAATAAGTTCCAAGTCTTCCGTGCTTCATGCTGCTCCAGCATCCCATAGTCTGGTTTGATCAAAGCTTCCTCATCTGGACTACCCGGAGTGAATTCGGCTATAAAGTCGGCCAAGACCTGTGCTTTGATTGTTGTCCGAGGCTCAAAATGGATGTCGAAGTTGGCTAACTCGACCGCCCATTGTGAGACTCGGCTGGAAAGGTCAGCCTTCCGAAGAAGGTTCTTCAATGGGAACTCCGTGAGGACAATGATTGGGTGCTCCTGGAAGTAAGGAAGGAGCTTCCGAGCCGCTGTCACCAGGGCGAGCAAGAGCTTTTCCAAAGGTAGATACCTAGTCTGAGCTGGCAGCAGCGTCCGGCTAGCAAAGTAAATTGGCTGATCTTCGGCACCCTCGCGTCGGACAAGCGCCGAGCTGACGGCATGTGGGGAGACAGCAAGATACAAGTAAAGAGTTT
This sequence comes from Rhododendron griersonianum, assembly GCA_018127125.1. Taxonomy (NCBI): domain Eukaryota; kingdom Viridiplantae; phylum Streptophyta; class Magnoliopsida; order Ericales; family Ericaceae; genus Rhododendron; species Rhododendron griersonianum. Next base: position 30,020,196 of record CM030798.1, read on the forward strand.
CGAAAGGCGACGGTTTAACCAAGAGTGGGGCCGAGCCGAGATAAGTCTTAAGTTCGGCGAGTGCTGTGTCACAATCCTCCGTCCACTTGAAGCTCCGTCGGCTTTGCTTTTTTAGAGTTTGGAAAAAGACGTGGCATCTGTCGGATGACCGACTAATGAATCTGTTGAGTGCCGCGGCCATTCCTATTAGCTTCTGTATCTCCCGGGGAGTTGATGGAGCCTTCAGTTGTTGTACCGCCGTGATTTGGTTTGGGTCGGCCTCGATACCTCTTCGCGTCACCAGGTATCCGAGGAATTTTCCCGAGCCGACGCCGAAAGCGCATTTCTCAGCGTTGAGGCGTAACTTGAATTTCTTCAAGATTGTAAACACCTCGGCGAGGTGTGCCAAATGGTTTTCAGCCTTGAGACTTTTGACGACCATATCATCGATGTAAGCCTCCATGATTTCACCGATGAGTAGGCCGAACAGCAGATAGACCATTCGTTGAAACGTTGAGCCAGCATTTTTTAAGCCGAAGGGCATCACAAGATAACAAAAGAGACCCTTGGCTGTGATGAAAGTCGTCTTTTCCATGTCGTCCGGATCCATCGCTATTTGGTGATAGCCTCTGTAAGCATCCATGAAGCTTAGCCTAGCGTGGCCTGCTGTTGAATCCACCAGTTGGTCTATTTTGGGGAGAGGGAGGCAATCTTTTGGACATGCATCGTTCAAATTGGTGTAGTCCACGCAGACCCTCCATTTTCCATTTTTCTTCTTCACCACTACTGGATTGGCAATCCAAGTAGGGTATTGAACTTCTTTTATAGCCCCTGCTGCGAGGAGTCTATCAACCTCTTCGTTAACTGCTTCGGCGTGCATTGCTGCCGAGCGTCTTGGTTTCTGTATCACCGGCTTGGCGGACTTGGAGACATTGAGACAATGCCGAATGACCTGTGGGTCGATGCCTGGCATCTCGTAAGGAGTCCAAGCAAAGACTTCGATGTTATCCTTAAGGAATTGGACCAGCTCCTCACGCTCGGCATCCGTCAAGCTGGAACCGAGCATGAAGAAGCGTGATCCGTCTTCGTTGACAGGTACTTTCACGAGATCTTCAATGGATTTTTGTTCGGCTGGAGCATCGACGTCTTCTAGGATTGGTTTGTCCGGTACTTCAACCCAGTGTACTCTGTTAGGGCTTGGTGCCTTTCCAACGGCCGAGACGTAGCATTGCTTCGCCTGGACTTGGTCGCCGTGCAGGTCTTCCTGTTGGCCTGTGGACCCAATGTACCGTACCACTTGGTGGTAGGTTGAGGCGATGGTTTTGACGGAGTGGAGCCAATTTCGTCCGAGGATTGCATTATAAGGACTTGGAGCGTCCACAACAATAAACTCCATATCGATGGCAACCGAACCGGTAACGACGGGGAGAATCACCTTGCCGAGGGGCCAGACTGGGGTGCCGCTGAATCCGACGAGAGGAACGATGCTTGGGACCAATGATGATTCCGGGATGTTGAGCTCTTTGAAAAGAGACAAGTACATGATCTCTGCCGAACTTCCCTGATCCACAAGAACCCTTTTAACCGAGTGAGTGGAGATCTGTACTGTCACCACCAAGGCGTCGTTGTGGGGAGTCTGCACTCGCTCGAGATCTCTATCGGTAAATGTGATAGACCACGGTCGTTCGGATGGCCGAGGTCTTTTGAGAGTGGAAGAGACGGAAAAAATTTCTGCAGATTTTTTGGCCTGGTCCAGCTCAGACCGAAGCTTTTGTGCTCCTTCCTTGGTTACTGGCCCGTGGATTACGTTGATGACGCCGACTAGACGTGGGACTTGATGCTGGCCCCCAGCATTCGGCTGGCGCCTCGGGGTTTTGGTCCAGTCAATGTGATCATCCAAGAGTCCTTGACCTGCCAGATTTTCCAAGAGTGCCTTGTATGGGGCGCAAGCCGTTGTGTAGTGTCCGAGCTCGTTGTGATAGGAACATCTCTTCCGAGTGTTGTCGTTCCCTGCTTCGGTGTTGAGCTTGGGTGGGTTCGGCCAAACAAAGAACGGCTCGCGCTCCAGAGTTCGTAAAAGGAAGTAGATTGGTTCCTTGAAAACCGTCGTCTCGGCTACATAGTCGTGATCTTTCGGAGCCTTCTTGTTTGCAACTTTCACCGTGTTGACTTGCTTCTTTGGTTGTGTGACGGCTACTGGCTTTGGTGCAGAAATTTGAGGTGTAGGAACATGGAGTTGGTGAGGAATGGCTGAGTTCTGTCCTCCTTGAAGTTCTCGCTCGGCGAGGAACTCCTCGTAAGAGCAGAACTGTTCAACCATCCTCATTAATTCATTCATCCCGTGGGGGGCTCGAATTGCCAATTCGTCTAGGATTTTGCTTCCAGTCTCCAATCCATTCTTGAAGTTTCTTGCTGCCCAGTACTGATCAACACCGGGTATCTCATTGAATAACTGCCAGTAGCGTTCGGCATACTTCCGAAGCGTTTCGCCGGGCCTCTTCTTCATCTGAGCCAAGGCGTCTTCCTCTTTTGCTTGTGATGAACCTGTAGTTGAAGGCTCTTTCAAGTTCCTTGAAGCTGTGGATTGACCCTGCCTCCAGTTGATTGAACCACAGCAGGCCGAGGCGCCCGAGGCTTGAGGGGAATGCTTTGCACATGATTGCGTCGTCTTCGGTGACGCATGAGATTGTGCTTCGGTAGCTGATGAGATGGGTGTAAGCCTCGGCCAAACTGGGGTCGAATTTCTGGAATTTTGGCAGGTGGAGCCCAGGCTTCGGCATAGTGGCTTGAATTTTGGCCGAAAAAGGAGATTCGGTCAACTTTTTCAGCTGATATTCGTGTGTTGGCCGAGGCGGGCGTCCGTCTCTGTCTTTCCGAGACTTTTTGTAAGCTTGATACTCTCTATCTCTGTCGACAGATTCATCTTGCCGACGCTGGTATGCCCTTTCCTTCTTGTCGATGGGGACTTTCAGCCGATCCGGATCTGGGAGATTTTCTATACGATAAACCTTGCGTCGACTCGGCTGTTCGTCGTGCCGAACGACAACACTCACACTCTTTTCCCGAGGGAAAGTTCGTGGGTTTCTTGAGTTTACCGTCGCCCTAATTCTCGAATGAAATCTTCTTGTTCAGGAGGGAAAATTTCAGGATCCTTGCCGTCCCTTCTTGATGTTCGGTTCTTTCGCCGTCCATCATGTGGAATTAGGGCCAGATTATTCTCATTGTCATGAAATTCAACCGTATCATAACTTTGGGATTGAGAGTATTCGTCATCAGCCGACGAGCTTGAGTAGTTTGTGTAAGGGCTCCCTTCCCTTCTTGTTTTTCCACCTCTGTGTCCCGCACCACTACCGAGACGCTTATGGACCGGGGAACGTTGCTGCCCGAAGCGAGCGCTGTTCCCGGCCCGATTGTCCGTTAGTGGTGGGTCCAGGCGGTCGTATACCGAGACTCGATGAGGATCTCCTTCACCGACCAAGTGAGGTGGTGGTGGTGGTAAGTTCCCACGCCAGCGCCTTCCCTGAGAGCCTGAATGGGAGCCCGCCGGGCGTTCGTTCGCTCTGATTCTAGCCATCTCCATTTTGAGTATGGCCACATCAGAGTTGGTTTGTTCCTGCTGCTGTTCCAGCAACTGGACGTACGCCAAGGCCTCGTCGCTTAGTCCCACCGGACGCTGAACTGATGTGCTAACGCCCGGAGGGGTAAAGCCAGGAGGATGAGAAGGGGAGGCGGTGTGGACGCCTGTGTCCGAAAGGATCAGAGAATGGTTGAGGGGTTGAAAGGGAGGTGGTGCTCCGCCCATTTTCTAAGTGGAAAAGTGGTGGAGATGTGGTCGTGGAGGTTTCTTTTGTCAAGGAATAAAGGATTGGCAACGGAGGAGCCGCCGTGGATCAGAAAGAAGAAGTTTCACGTCGGGTTCACCAAATTGTGGGGCTCCTTTTGAGATGGTTCAATCGTCTTTGCTCTGGGGTCTGGATCTCGTCTTCGATCCTCTTTAGTCCTGCAAAACAGAGCACGACTAAAGACCACGCCGGAGGCTCTCCGGGATGGCCCTCCGGTGCAAGAATCAATTCTCTTGCAAAGAGGAAAGACCAAGTGTTTAGGGTTTTCAATTGTGTTTAGAACGTACCTCTTTCAGGAGGCATCACTGTGTATTTATAGGGATCGTTCAGCCCGATCCAAGATTGTACGCGTGCTTGCCACGTGTCGGCTGACGTGTCTCCTACGTCACCATTTAGGGTTTCGTAACCGATTGGCGAGTGAGCGGGCCCCCTTTCACGTGGTACCATCAATCCTGGTAACCACTTCGGCTGACGTCACTATCATCATCATAGCCAGAGTGGCATTCCCACGTGAAGGAGGATGGAGCATGGCCCCCACATCCGTTCGAAACCGAATGTGAGCCGACAGTCAAGGAGTCGGCTAGCCGAAGAAGGTATCAAGAGGAAAACGTTCATCCCTGGGGAAGCCGAGGCGGTGAGATATATCCTTGGATCGAATTGGACCGTCGGTAGCCGAGGCTTCATCGGAGTACACGAGGAGGGTTTATGACCGTCGGTCCGCCGAGGCTATGTCAGACTTGCTTCAAGAGTGAACATGGACAGTCGGTCCCCCGGCTCGGTATTACGCTCGGTGCAGCCCGAGCCAGTTAACTCGGCCTGCTACAATATGCCATCGAACAGTACCATACAAAATAGTCCAATGTGGGTGGGGGGTGGGTTTTTGGCCTTAATAATGATGGTTAGCTTCCCCTGAAGATGGGTTTTGATCTGCTTTCCCATTCTCTAGCACCACACCAATAGACTATAGTCACTATACGAATGAAGGAAGCTGCCACCTACAAATTAATGTTGTTCCGTGCTCTATGACAAGGCTTTCAATCACTTGGCCGTTTTGAAGTAGCGAACTCTCAATTTTCCTCAATCTTGATAGTTCTGTTTATAAAACATAACACGAAATATGAAAAGAGATGCTTTTCAAGTTCTATTCGCCGCTCGTGGTCGAGCATCAGGGGTGAAAAGTTCCTGCGGCTCAACCCAATTGCCACAAAATATACGCTCTGAAATCGGTATTTTAATTAAGCTACCGTTTCTTTCAAATATCAGTTCCAATCCAACAACCACGGGTGGATCTATAGGACATACACAACACATACTTCACAAGCAATGCATTTATCACTTTGAAGTAGACTCAGCCCATGCAGCTTGAAGGTTGGAAGGGCATGTAGCATAACAAGGGGGGTTGTGCTAACCTCGATGCTTGAAGGGTCAACTAGGGGAGCTTGCTAACCTTAACGTAAAGGGGTAATCTAACCTAAGGGAAGAGGATGTGCTTAAACAAAAGAAGAACTAAGCCATCAAAAAAAGTGGGACCATGATGTCTTTTGGATTTGCAGATTTAGCCTAGGAAGAATAGGAATCCACAAGCCCAAATCTGCTTAGCCCTTTGGGGTAAAATACAATAGAGAGTTTTGAAATTCCTCTTAATCTGCTCATGGATCTATTTGACCATAGCATGGGTTCCTTTCAAATTTCAGAATAACACCTTGTGGGGCTCTATTTCACCTCAATTCATTCTTGCTTTGGCCTTGAAGTTTCTCTTTTGTTTTGTTTTTTTTTCCAGCAATTTATCAACAAATATAGTTATAGAATACTACCCACTTTTGCAGAAATCTATACATAATAAGCGATCAATTTCAAATCTCTAAACGTTTATTGAGGCTAAATATGGCAAATATGAGGATTATCATTTATCTGTTCGAAATGCTTAACCCCAATACCAAATCCATATTGCCCAACACAAACCAAATTTTTATGCATGAAACAGCAAATGATTTTCCTCCTCTTCTTCTCCTTGTGGATATCATGTGACGATGTTGAAACTTGAACTCTGCTTCTAACCTTTTGAAGGTGTAGAGGCATAGTTATCTGAATCCTGTGGATGTCACACTTGGGCTTGGGTTGAGAATTGAACTCCGATGATTGGAATGCATCCTTGCCCCTTATTCTGAATGCTTTCGTATGGGGCATTGCTGATTTGGGATCTTTGAGTTGTAATCTAGGATGTCGACAATCCCCATCTTACAATAACAACTTTTCGTGCAGCCCTTATTGAGAATATTCCTATCACTTGGCTTGAATGTTATATTAAACTTATGTGGATGAATAGATTATCAGTGGCTTAGAACTACAGAGTTGATTGTCCTTTTTGATGTGTGCAGTCTACACATATGGCTTCCCAGCAGCAGATAACAGAAGAAGCTGTCTACTTGTGCACTGGAAATCCATTGCCGAAAGACATTGAGCAAATATCACACTGGCTTCTGAATGAAGCATTCACAGTTAGTTTTAGACGTATCCAATGAGTGTAGTTCAGGGATGCCATCATTAGGTAGTACAGGGTATATATTTTCTTTTCCCCTTATACTTTCCATTCCTTTTTCTCTTTTGTTTCCTTAACTATCTGTAGGAATATCTGAATTGAAGACGAGGAAAGGATTAGCTTTGGTAGATATTGCACGAGAAGTAACCATGTAAGTGCTCCCTTTTGCTTTTTAACTGGGAATGTTGTTTGCTTCATCTCATCTTTAGGCATCTCGTGAACAGGTTTGTCTTTAGGATCAAGATGCCACCAGATGTTCGTGTTCAACTAATCAATGACTTGGCTGATATTGAGTATGTATTCATGTCTTTCTCTAGCCCCATATGCCTTGTTCACAGTAAACTGTTGTGAGTTTTGTGACAGTAACAGACATTGTAACCAGTATAGAGGTGCATACTTATGGCTGTGACATAGTAACAGATACTATTACCAGTATAGATGTGCATCATTTCCAGAATCCATTAATGTAACTTAAGACATCCGTATTTGTATAGCTGTATACGACACTCATGAAATTTGATTAGACTTGCTTTCTACATGGAAGTCCTGTCATTGAAGCAACAAGCCATTGACAAGTGATGTATGCCATTGTCACCTTTCCAGACAGAGACAGTTCCTAAAAACCCAATGGAAACCTGTTGGCACACACATCTAAGTGTTGGTGATGGAATTATATTCCTATTTGATATTTTTAACCCAAAGGAAAAATGTTTATCCTAACTCCTAAGTTTGTGAATCTATTCTGCAAGACGAAGGTGTCTGGAGAAAGAGTACAATTTCATTTGATAGCAGAGGGATACCGAAACCTACATCTAAGTGTTGGTGATGTGGTGGGACAACTGTTAATGAAGTCATGGCGTGCATCTGTATCTTGTCCTTGTCTTCTACATGACTTGAACTTCGTGTCTTCTTGCTTTGTCATGTTCCTCTACTTTGCATCTGCTCCATATGAGATGCATAGGTGGTATCAAGATGAAATCTAGTGGCATGACATCATGGCCTTGTGACCCAAGTCCATGCAGATGCCTGGGGTAGAAAAAGTTAACCGGGAAGAAAGAAATGTACAAGGAATTCTTCATAACTTATGTTCTGTCTACTCTAAATTGGCATAAAATTTGACATTCTACTGTGATGCATAAGCTTAACACGTGGTTGTGGTTTTTTTGCATATTTTATCATGATTCAGGGTAGGTGACTCTGGTTCTTACGTGTTTTACAATTGGAATAGACTAGGTCAAACCATATATGTACATAATTAACTTCATTTTGGGAGGAAAGATGACTCATAATTTAGCATAGAGAATCAGATTGAGATTCGGTTGTGTTTTCTTTTTCTTTTTCTTTTTTTAAGAGCTCGTACATATGAAGTGCGCTCGTGGATTGTAAATCTATTGATGTTTCGATTGTCTTTGATCGGATCATTCTTTTTCTTTTTCTTTTGTTGGTGCAGATACAGGTTGAGTTTTGGATGCAATGATAAGTTGCAGCTCGGCTCGCTCATTTCTACCTTCACACAAGCTCGAGCTGCTCTGGTTGCTGCAGCGAAGTAACCATCAGATGTGCTGCTTTGTCAAGTCATTCTATATGCATATCATGCTTTATCTTTCATCATGTGGGTTAAGTGAATAGCTTCTGGATGATTTTCATCTGGTTACCGGTTTGAAACTATTGAAGGTATCCCATCTCCTCCAGTCATGGGGAACTTAGAATGTAGAGTTTTAAGCTTGGTACTTGATCAAGGCTGCATTAGTTTTGGTTTTTTGCCCTTTTCTGGTACTGTATCAGCTTGTAGAATCGATGAGGTTTATCGATACAATCCCTCCAATTGTATTTTGCACTTTCTGGTACTTATCGGCTTGTATGATTGATGAGGTCCTTAACTACAATTCCTCCACCAATTGTTGCTTTTAAATGACGGAAATGCTCTGATCAAATTTTTTATTTTTTTTGGTCGGAAATGCCATTCTCAGAGTTCGTAAATGTCTCGTGTCTAATGTGATCGATCACATACCCTCTAGAATGTTTTGGTATCAACTATGAGTGGCTGATATACAGTATATGAGATTAGTTGTACCAAGTACTATGTACTCAAATTAAAGTACCAAGATTAGAACAGATCAAACTATTCACAGCAAAGCTCTCGTTCCACTCATTTAAAGCTCACTGAGACCTTGCTGGATTGAGCGAATCACAATTAAGATAATCAACAATTTATATTTTAGAAGAAAATAAGTTACACAAGTTTTACTTCATTAAACATAAGTTCGACTCAGCGCTTGAAAGATAAAAAAGTCGAAACGTATCTTTAACCTCTGTTTGTCTAGGTTTGAACACAATTTTTTGCTTGGACTTGACTCAACTTATTACCTAGGACAACCAGAAGCCCAGTTTTTACTACTGTTAAGTTTGAAAATGATATAAAAGGCATACCAATGCTAGGTCTGGGGAAGGATTGATGTATGTAGCTTTACAGAGATTGTTTTCAAGAATTGAACTTATGACCTTCAGTACCCTTGTGCCAAGTCCGCCCCTCTAGTTTGAGAAAAAATACACATTCTTTCAGGCCTCTTTGGGTGTCACCAGTGGAATTATGTCATGATCATGGGAGTTACTATAGATATGACAAAAATTGCATAACCACACACAGACATACACAAGCACACACATTCGTAAGACACATTAGTTCCACGTGTGTGTGTGTGGTTGTAGCAAAGTCGATGGATATGATGCAATCTAAGGCTAAGATACTCTTGGGTGGTAACTTCTTTGTATTTGTAGATAACTTCTCAGATACAACAGAGTGCAGCCCATTTCACTCACTTAGAGGTGGAGCACTGTCCCAGTCTTTGAATCCATCTTAATGATAACATTTTTCTCTATAACTACACACTGCTCTGTACAACTGACTTCTGGACAGCATTCCTACAGCTTTGAGAAACCTTTTCTGTTTAAATAACTGAACCTCACTCATTTTACACACAAATGATGGATTTTTCACGAATCTACAAAACTAGACCTTTAAAAGATATGCACACTTTTCGATCAAATCAGCCTCCCACGCCTGATTGGGATGATGAAATAGTCCCTTAATATCTCTACCTCAAATTCAAATGCTTTCATCCGATATCCTGTTTGACCAGGTAATCTCAATTTCAAGCGTTCGGGAAGCCCCATCTTTGTTGCTGTCATTGTTAAGGCTGAAGAGTCCACTGTATTCTCCTTCACTAACAACTTTGTCAATCTGGATCGTAACTCTACCGAGACTTGTCTGAAAAATTATCCCACAGTTATGACATTGAATAAGATGAACAGAACCGTTTCAAAATACATCTGGCAGTGCCCATCACAATTATCCAATTACCTTTCCAAAAGTACTTTTGCTTTTGCATAGTATTTGTAGCTTTTGTCCCTTGGGCGGTACATCAAATGCCCAAGTAAATCCTTCTTTCCATTCTGGGGAAGTACTGTTGCTCACTACCTACAAGAATATTGACCATTTTACATGAGATGTCATTGTCTATTGATAACAAGATCTAACCAATTATTAGCATGGCATGTTATGCATACGAATGATCCGTATGAGATAATGAACTCAAAACTTAGCTGATAGAGTTCTCCTACTTGTGACAGTTCCGCATGAATCACAAAGCAATTTAAAAGGTAGATCCTGGTACAGGCACAAATTTAAGGAACAAAATTTTGCTCTAAGCATACCACATACTAGCATGGCATTGCAACGACCTCAATATGGAACTGATGTGGAATTATTCTAAAAGATCAAGTTATACAGTGAATACTCAAAAACCCACCCCATAACCAACGTAGTCAAGATTGTGTGTGGAAGGTGGATTATGGATTGGAAGAGGGGTACATAGGGAATAGATGGAAGGACAAATATAAAGTGCATAACCCATGATCGAAAAATCCCTCCACAAAGCCATGATCGAAACACAGCCTTTGTGTTTTGTCACACTTAGGCCCTGTTTTGTTTGTTCGAACTAAAGCATTGGATTGGACCAAAAATCCAAGGCACCACATATAATTGTTTAGAACTTTTGTAGCTAGGATTTAGTATATGCCAGATGGCCCAGATCTGATATCCAAACATGGTATGTACACTACCTTAGGAAAAGTGATATGATTAATCCCTTCACTATTCATTTCATAGGATTACTTTTTGGGATTGTATACCCCTCCAATATTTGTCCAGTCAAACAAACAGAGCCTTAACTCTTATGTGAACCATTCATTACCTTGGTTTGCCGTGGAGGCCCATTGCCGATCGTCAATCGACAGAAAGCATTCGTCCCTCCCATGACTTGTTTTAGGTTGTTTCCACGTTTAATCGTAACAGTCAAGCAACCTGGTAAGCAATTCAACAGACCGTCTGCTCTCTCACGGAAACTTGGTGGGCAGGTTTTCATCAGCATTTGAAGAATGGGAATGGCTTCAGATGCGATCATGGCTTGAGATTTTGAAATGTCTATAGGACTTGTTGCCCATGAATGTTCTAACAAGCATAAGGTGTCCAACACAGAATCCTGAGCCACTTCACTCCCAGACTTCAGTGTTGCTACCAAGTGGGGAATGCACAGAGTAGCAGCCTCCGAACTGTGGAGCTTAGGAAAATTGGTGAATATAACGTGTATGGTTCTCAAGACTTCTTCATTCATAGTTGATGTGGCCCAAAATTCTTTCTCTAGAGCCGCTGCAAAAAGAAAATCAAAATATTAACAAGAAGTATATTTCAATATTGACTGCAATCGATGTGCCAACCTGAATTAGTATTCTTGGTCTAGTTTGGGAATTCCAACTTTATAAGGAGGCATGCATTAATGTATCTGAATTCAAATTCAAATGGAATTAGCATTTACTAATTTTCCCCCCACTTTTTTCCACGTTCAAATATAATCAGAGCTTTAGGGATTGAGTAGTTTTGGAAATTAACCAACTTTTTGCTCCGGCTTTTCGAAATGGCAATAATTTTGGGACATCCTGAAAAGGATATCATCACCAAGATTATGAGACAGAGGGGTAATTAAATAGGGAGAATCAAGGAACAAAATGCTAAAGTCAAACTGTAGTGTATGCATTCGGCCAGCACACTGTTGATGCAAATGGTCATACATAGCGATACATGAAGTGCATAAAATGCAATTGGCTAGCATACCTCATATGTAATATGTAAGTAGACTCCTACTGAATAAAAAAGGGCACAACTAAGTATCTGGAGAGCTATAAATCGGTAATAAAGGGATTCGAGGTGGAAACATCTCTCCCTTAAGCATGTATTCATTCAGCATTCCAAATAAAATTATCTAGATGGTGTGCTCTTGTTTACTTTCTTTCGTTTGATCTTGTCCTTCATCATTGTACCTCCTTAGTGGTTCCCAATTTTCCAGCTATTGCTGTTCTTTTCTTTCTTGTCACGAAAATCATCCAATCAAAAGGTCTCTAGATGTTGACTAGAGGGCAGCAATGAAAATACATTACTATGTACATACATGTTTTTTGCTCCATATATAATAATGACACTAGACTAAATAAGCTCATGTTCTTCTACAATAAACATAGCACGTTGTAACTTTTATGAGCTCTCTCTGATAATCTATACCCGCTCATTTGGAAGAGAGGCAGAAAGAGATTCTGTTAGGTGTGAGAGGAATACAAAAGGAGGAGATGGAGAAGAATGATCTATCACTCTTTGGGCTAACCAAGTCAAATAAAACCAATATAAATACTCCTAAACTCAACCCTCCATTGAATGGAGAGAAAATGTAAAAATGTCCAATTTGCGTTTCCCGGGAAATTACACATTTTGCCAAATCTTCTTCAAATGCTTTGCATCATTCTTTCCCACCATTTCAAGAAACTCCACCTTGAGCAATGTGACATTGAGATTTTTACCTCTAAGTACATAAAAGTGAAACTTAATTCCCATTAAGGAGAGATGGAATACTTAATTACCACTAGGTCCACTTTTACAAAAATGCATCCATTAATGGAAGTGTCACCCTAGGATTTTAGGATACTCTAGGGTTTTAGGGTTTAGGATACCCTAGGGTTTAGGTTTAGGCACTTTCATAGAGCCCCAGGGTTTAGGTTTAGGCACTATCATAGGGGTTTTAGGGTGCACTTTCCTATTATTGGGTTTTAGCGGTTTAGGAACTTCATAGAGTACCCTAGGGGTTAAGGCAATTTTATAGGGTACCCTAGGGTTTAGGCACTTTCATAGGGTACCCTAGGGTTTAGGCACTTTCAGGGTTTAGGGTTTTAGACACTTTCAGGGGTTTTAGTGTTTCATTAATTAGAGGAGACGTAGTGGGAATTACTTTCTATTTTCTGGACTTAGAGGTAAAAAGCCCTGTGACATTCAAGTATGATTAACAAAATCTGGACGTGTATCATTGGAAACTTGAGTTTCTCTGTTGGAAGGAACAAAGATACAGGAAGTACTCCCTCCGTCCCTTAATGTTAGTCCTCTATTCAATTTTGGGATGTCCCAAAATATTAGCCCTCTTGGAAAAATCAAGCAAAGAAGTGTTTGATTTCCAAAAACTAACCCTCATAAATGATTAGAAACATTCCTAAAAGTGATGAGTAATGGGCAATATTGGAAATAAAAGCTAACTAATGGGGATCGCATGTGGCCCAAGATCACCCAAACCTCTATGAGAGGTGGACGGAAGTATTGATACTCATTTTGTTTTATTTCGTTTATTTTATTTTATATTTAGTGATAGGAATACAAACTTTATTTAGGAGTTGTTGTTAGCTTATAATGTTGGGCTTATTGCCTTAATGAAGCTCACAACAATGTTTCTAAAATAGGTATATACACTAGATCCCTAAATAATGTGTAGATTCGTATTCCTAAAAGTAAAACAAATCAAAGACAAATTAAGATTAAACAAAAATCAAATCTTCCGCCCATGCCTTGTATAGGTGCAGGTGATCTGGGCTTCATGTGATCCCATGGTTTCTCTCCTCCCCAACCTATTGATCTTCTCCCTTGCTACCTGAGTTCCCCTATGAGTGTGTAAATCATTGCCCAACACATTAGCGACCTACATGCGGATATTAGTCGTCATGAAAACTACAAAATTTGCTGCTAATGTTCACCGCAGGGTTCAAGAATTGAATGAGTGTGACTACCTCATGGAATGTGCTTATTTAACACAAAAATTCTTTCAAGAAATTGCATACCCAAGCCATTGAAGCCCACCGCATTATTGGTAGACTTGGACCTAGTGCGTATTTACTTGAATTGCCGTGTAATAGGACTATTCGTCCAGTTTTCAATGTGGAAGATTTGTTTCCTTACCGGGACAGATTCGAGCCTCCTGTGGCTCATGCAAGTGTGTCTACAGGGAGAGTTCCTAAATCCTCTGTCCAATGCCTCCCCCAATTCGCAGCAGGTAGACCGGAGGACGTGCCTGGAGATGAGATTATAGGATCATGCCATGATGGCTTCCAATGGTATCTCGTGAAGTGGAAAAAACGCCGAGTCTCACTTGGGTTCTAGATGAAGAGGTACGTTGTCTTAGAGCAATACCGCAATCGTAACCTACAGAGTGAATTCTTCTTAGCCGGGGAGAAACGACGGGGATTGCATGAGACCCAAGATCACCTGCATCTATTTGAGACGGGGACAGAAGAATTGATATTTATTCAATTCAAATTCATATTTGATTTAGATTATTCTTAGGAAAAGGAATCTAAACATTATTTAGGAATCTATTATTTACTTCTATTTCGAAAACATTTTTGTTAGCCTATAAATATTGGGATTATTGTCTTCATTAGGCACTTTTTAAGTATTAGGGTTTTTCTTTCATTTTCTCTCGTGTCTCTCTTGGGTCGTTTCCTTACACTGGCTGTCCAGAATCACTAACTTCTTAAGGAGACGTGCATTTATTGCATGTCCCCTTGTGAAGTTAGAACTCCCAAAAGGGGTCGACCTGAAGGAGGGAGTAATAATTACGTTTCAAAAGATGTTACTGTTCTCATATAGAGAATACAATTTGGCCACATTCACATCTTCCACTTCAATCCTCTACCTTTGGTAACTTGATCGTTGTTTTTATATTCTTTCTCCAAATGGCGGGTATGCTACCCGGGATAAGGTATGTTTCGCCAAGTACATAAATAATCTTCTTTTTCTTGTCATATCAACATCGTCTTAGATAGCAGCAGGTAATGAATTGATGGAGGCCTTCAACCCTTTCAAGATTGTATTATTGATAGTTTACTCTTTGTGAGAATGAATTCACAAGAGAGGTATGTTGCTGCTGGGTTTACTAAAAAAACCGACAAAAAGATGTTGAATGGATAGGGGTAGATTTACTTGCAAGCCATTGAGCACCCCTAATTCCCCGCTAGAATGGTGGCTTGAGAAACTTAGACTACTTAAGATATTCTGGACCTAAATACACAACATAACAAAGATCGCTACCATGTAAAAGGACTTAAATTATGATAGAACCTTTGATAAAATACCTGTGCGTGGGTGTTATTCCCCTTGAATTTGTTGGGATTATTTATCCCCCTAATGGGGCTACTAGTTGGGTTGAGCTTATAGTGATTGTGGACTTGTTTCCACTTTCCAATTTGATGTAATTCTGATACTTGTATTTGTAGTGGCCCGAATGGCCAAGCGCACATGGTCCAAACCATCGGTCCAATATGGGTTCAGTCAAGCAAGGATAGTAGCGCGCATTCTCGTCTTGGCTAGCCGAGCCACAGATTATGTGTCCGAGTTATGTGAACAGAAAAAGGCAAAAGAATATACTAAGCGGATGAGCCTCGCCGAATCAGCAAACGCTCGGCAGAAAGAACTGCTTGGAACTGTTCGGCCCGCATACTTATTCGGACACATGTCAATCCGGGTCTGACCATTATGACCCGCGGAATATAAGGAAGGCATCTCACCCATGTGCATTCCATCGCTTGGTCACGTACGTCATGACGACGTTGGCCGAGGCAGTTATGGAACATGTCGAGCACACGTATGCGAGCCAGCTCATACACGTTCACTGTAACCGTCTTATCAGATACATCATAAGTGACGTCAGCCGAAGCCGTTACCACGCGTGCCGAGCTCGTGCTAACTTAGAGGGCAAGTCTTGGAGCTCTATATAAGGTAAAGTACAAACCCTAAAGAGGTACGCCGCTGCGGCCGCTCCTACTGAACCTAGAGCTTCCATACCTTTCTTCCTCCTCCAAACACTTACTTAACCGTCGGAGTGCCTTGCCGGTCAACTCCGACCAGTTTGGGCACTAACGGTGGGTGCTACCAGTGCAGGAAGGGACCAGAGGCGGAGGACTAGCGAAGATCCAAACCAGAACACCACCAGGATCCATATCGATTGACTAGCACACCACAGTATTCATCTACCACTCGTAATTAACAAAAAAAAGAACTCAAAAATATGAAGCAACGTTTGACTATTAAAACCTGATTAAAAAAAAGAAGAATAAAGGTGAAAGTACACGGAGACCCCCTGACATTTAAAACCGCCCATACAAATCCCCTCAACTATATGAAGTAAAAAAATTGGCTAACTATGTTAACAGAATGAGGGAAAATGACGATTCTACCCATTAAAAGTCCCCACATTGACCCTCCTCGACTATAAAAATTGTCCACGCTGACCCCTTCATCTTAACCGTCTTTTTGACAGAAGGGTACTTGATTGATTAACGGTTATAGTTGAGGGGGTCTGTATGGGCGGTTTTAAATGGTAGGGGGTCTCCATGGAAAAAAGTGATAGTTGAGGGAGTCTTCATGTACTTTCACCAAGAATAAACATGTCCAAGAGAATCAAATTACAAGTATACAGCCATCATAAACTCAAAAGACTCAAATTAGTCCCAAATACAAAACATAAATGTCCAAGTTGACCTCCACAAGAAGTTCCTAATCTGCCCCTATTTCAAAAAGTGACATTTTCCGATAGAGTATAGGAACTTCCACTTGTAATTCTAGACAGTGGAAATATGTGAACATTTACGAGAACATTGAGGAAAAGGAGAAGAAAGTTGAGTAGGAGAGAAGACGAACAAAGAGAGATCTGGTGAGACAAAGAGAAAAGGTACGCCCTTCATCCCAAATTGTATGTCCTTTTTTAAATGTCGTGCCATTCGAATAAAATATAAAGCAATTCTGTGCATAATTTTTCAATGTTTTTCCACACCAAATTATAGATTTCAATTAGTTCTTTAAAAATTGGAGCAAAAAAATACGAAAATTATGTACCGGAGTGCTTTATTTTTCTATCCGAAAATGGCACTTCTAAAAAATGACATACAATTTGGGACACACGGAATACTCGAAAGTCTCAATTTCGATGCTTACTATTCACCGCCCCATTACCAATTGGAGAAGGCACCAATGCTTGTAATCAGACTTGTTCCAAATAATAAACTCCTGTTTGCCTTTTAAGTATATCTTGATCCAACCATGCACTTCTTGTTGATGGCTATTAAATGTCATGGTGTGAAGTCATGTAGAGTACAAAAGAAATTGAATAAAGATCTATGTTTAAATGTGTAACTTTTGGTCAATCGATGGTCGTATTCTCATTAATAAGTGTTCTCTTTCCTGCTTCATAGAATTTTAAGAAACTAAGCAAGATGACGCAAAAGTTGCACCTACAATCTTTGCACAATTACGTGAGACTCTTTAACATGTCTAGCCATAAAGCACATGGAACAACTTTGCAACACTCTGCCAACTCCAACTCATTACGAGATGCCAATAACAGAAAAGCAGCTGCTGGGCCTCTCTCTTTGTTTCGATGAAAGCCTCAATGCTTGCATCCTCAGGGAACTTTTTTTACTGTTTAGTGTTTACCTTCTGTAGTGGGCCAAAATATCCGAAGGTTTAAAGGGTTCAGTGGGATAACCCTCCGGGCCCACAGTCCAGTTGCCTCAGTTCGTCTGTATGAAGGGAAGTCAAACTTAACACGTCATCCCAGTCATCAGCCGAGCGTCAGTTAGTCTTGCGGGTGTTCGCCGAAGAAAGATTGGCTCGCCGAGTGAACTCGTAACATCCTTGTTCGGAATAGGCCCAACTTACTCGGATGGGTAACCTCCTGGCTCGGGCGTACGGATCGACGAGTAAGTGTCATACTCGGCAGATCCTGTTCGTAAGTGTCCCTCGGCTAGGGCGGTTATGGAACATTCTAGAAATCTTTGCTGATAGAAGCAAAGATAAGCACGTTCACCTCTCTGATAACCGATGGGACGTATCTGACATTGGCCCACGTGGGTCCACATGGGTCTGCAGGTCTCGAAGGGCAGAATTGCTTGAGTGCCTCTGGCACGTGACGTCATCCGAGCGTAGCAACGCGCGTGCAATACACTTCCATCTTGCTCAACACTCCAAACCTCTGCCTATAAATAGCAGAGTGCCTCTTCTATGCAGAGGTCAGATATTCTCTCTCCCAAAAAACTATTTCTTTCACCAAAACATCTTCTTCTTCCTCCCTCCGGTTCTAATTAGATCGTCGGAGCCTCTACCCGGAGGAACACCACCCTCCGGTTTGCAGGTACACAACGTTGCCGGTCAAGATTTCTACGATTCAGGCATCGAGAAAGGGTTCAGGAGGTTCAAGGGTAAATCACGCCCCCACAATTGGCGACTCCGCTGGGGAAAAGATCTTTTCCCTAGCATGGGCAGTGATCCATCTTAGACCTCCTCTTCTCTCCACCGTGCACCACCGACCATTCTGATTATGACTCAACGCCTTCCCCCTCCTGGCCCGGAGAACTTCACCCTCGGTTTAGCTGGGTTTGGTTCGATAAACGCTGATCCCAGCCAAACCACAAGAACAACCTTGCCAGTTGCTCGGCAACTCTCTTATCCCCCAACCGAACTTGAGATTGCTCTGGCGGAGCAAAAGCGTCAAGCCGCAGTCATTGCACTCCTCCATCAACGTCTAGAAGAACGGGACGGAGGTGTGGCCACTACTCCGGTGCATGGCCACCCTACCGAACCCAGTCGACCGAAGAAACCTCACAAGCGCAGTAGGAAGTCGCGCCTGGAGCACGCCTCAGAGAGTGCGCCTGCTGAGCGACGTACCGTTTTCGATCGGCTCGAACATGCTCCTAGAGTCCAACCTACGGCTTCTCGCCATCGGTTAGAGAGCATAGTCCGTAACGAAAGCACGCGTTCCTCGGCAACAAGTTCCACGGCGGGGACGCGCAGAGCGGGGCCTTCGGGGAGAACACATGTTGCCTCTCGGCGGCATCGAGACCATGCAGATGGAAAGAGGCCCTTGGACCTTAATGATTCGCCTCGGCATGCTCGAACCCTTGAACGGCCCGGGATATCCGAGCAATCAAGGTCTCGCACGCAACATTATCCGGGTGGAAGGCGCCCAACTGGCTCGTCTAGCCACCGCCGAGCGGAGAGTGGGGAACGACAGAGGCAGGATAACACCATTGTCCTGTACGACCAGTTTACAGGGATGCCAACGGTATACCAGCCGGTTGGCGAAAACTCCAATCCTCGGCAAACTCATCTCGAGGATCCGAGGACCGAGCAACTGGAACGTTCGGAAGACGTTAGGCATCAGCAGCGAGAACAAAATAAGCGGCAGCGACATTACCAAAGGGAACCTCGGGAAAACCGGACCGGCCACACTGAGGCTCCTCTGCCGATCGTACCGAGCACCCCGGAGCTGGTCGATAACTCCAAGCTCGGTAAAGCTAAGGCATCACCCTTCATCGACGCCATACAACAGGAGCGCCCTCCGGATCGATTTGTCTTGCCGAAGCTCAAGCGTTACGAGGCCAAAGAGGACGCAGTCGCGTTCGTTTGCCGATTCCGACAAACGATGAGCCTCCACAATTTCACCGACGCGCTTATGTGTAAGATATTTCCTCTTACTTTAAGTGAGCCTATAATGTTGTGGTATAACCAGCTCAAGCCGAAGTCCATTAAATGTTTCAACGAACTGGAGTTAGAGTTCACCAAGCGGTTCGTAACGAGCAACATCCAGCCGAAGACGCTCTCAATGCTGGTAAATATGAAGAGGACACCAGGCGAAACCCTTCGGTTATACACCGAGCGATACTGGGAAGTGTACAACCTCATTCCCGACTGTGATCAGAGCGTGGCGGCCGAATCATTTATGAACGGATTGGATCCAACCTCGGCAATGTTCAGAGATTTGTCCCGAAACCCACCGAAGACAATGGGGGAACTTATGCTGATTATTGAGAAGGATTGCGTACACGAGGAAGCGGTGGCCGAGCGTAATGTGCCGAAGGGGACGGAAACGTCGAAGACAATAGCTGCAAAGAAGCAATTGGCTAACGTTCGGCAAGGGCAATCGGGTCAGAATGGAGCGGGGTCCAGTAAATCGAACAGTCGAAACAAACCCCCCCAACATCCGCAGCAACAAGCTCAGTGGCAGCAGACGAAGAGGGAGCCAAGGCCGGAGGAGTATGTCGCCGAGCGAACTGCCTTCACCGAACCAATCTACAAATTGCTAAGTATTATCGGGCAGAGGCCGTTCTTCGTTTGGCCGACAGGATTCTTGGGAACAGCAGGCAACGGCCCTGGGATGTGCTCGTACCACAAGGAGCGAGGCCATTACACCACCCAATGCCAACCTTTCAAGCGTCACCTGGAGGAACTTGCGGCCGCAGGGCATCTCAATCAATGGATTGACCTTCGGCGGAATCCATTGCCCCCTCCTCCGCCTCCACCAGTTGGAAATCTTGTTGGGGTTATACAAGGCATCGTCTCCGAAGGACGAGCAGCCGAGCTCTACTCTGAAATCGACAAAGCTGTTGCCGCCTTGGCCATCTGTAATGTTGGAGGCTCACCGAAGAGGAAGTGGGTTGATCCTAATCTGGATGGCCCGATAACCTTTACGTCTGACGATTTGCAAGGGGTTCAAACGCCACATGCCGACGCCCTTGTTGTCTCGGTCAAGGTAGGCGCTTCGACCGTCCAGCGAGTGCTTATAGATCAGGGCAGCTCGGCCGAAGTGATGTTCTACTCAACTTTCAAAAGTCTCGGTCTAAAGCCAGACCAGCTTCGGACGGCCAGCACGCCCCTCGTCAGCTTCACCGGAGCACCTGTGTGGCCTCAGGGATTGATCACTCTTCCTGTGCGAGCCGGCTCCCGAGTGATTGATGTCGAATTTGTAGTGGTTAGTTCTCCTAGCCCTTACAACATCATCCTCGGTCGAACCTGGCTACACGGAATGAAGGCGGTTGCCTCTACCCTCCACCAGGTTATGAAGTTTATCGGCTGGAATGGAAGGCAGGAGAGCCTTCGGGGGGACCAAATCCAATCAAAGAAGTGTTATGTCAGTACAGTGACTAACGAGCGGAATTTCTTGGAGGTTCAATGCGTCGACAGGGCCGATGTTCCGGAGCCTGAAGAAGTGGGGTTGCCCGCCGAACAAAGGTCCACCGAAGAACTTATACGAATGCCGATCACCGAAGATGGTAGCAGGTACTTCCTCGTCGGCAGTTCCTTGAGTGAATCCGAGCGTATGGACATGTTCAACTTCCTTAAAGCGAACATAGAAGTATTTGCTTGGACTCCTCAGGAAATGCCCGGGGTGGATCCGTCTTTTGCTTCCCACTCATTAAACGTGGATCCAAACAGACGCCCCGTCGTACAGAAGGTTCGTCGTTCGGCGGCTTCACATGTGGAAGCAGTCATGGCCGAGGTAGATCAACTGCTGGCAGCTGGTGCTATTCGGGAAGTATTATATCCAACCTGGCTTGCTAACCCAGTCGTTGTCCCAAAGAAGAATGGGAAGCTCAGGGTCTGTGTCGATTACACCAACCTTAACGACGCTTGCCCAATGGATCGATTCCCCCTTCCTCGGATTGAGCAGATGGTAGATGCGACAGCTGGCCATGAGCGTTTAAGTTTCATGGACGCATACAGGGGATACCATCAGATCGCTCTGGCCAAGGATGATCAAGAGAAGACGGCGTTCATCTCTCCCCGAGGGACGTTCTGTTACAACGTCGTTCCCTTCGGATTGAAGAATGCCGGGGCCACCTTCCAACGAACAATCACGAATATGTTCCTTCTGAAGCTCGGCAAAACTCTGGAAGCATACATTGACGACTTGGTGTGCAAGAGCAGGTTCGGCGTGGACCATCTTCGGGATCTTGGGGAAATTTTTGACATCCTCAAGGAATACCGGCTTCGCCTCAACGCTGAGAAATGTGCGTTCGGAGTAGGCTCGGGCAAGTTCCTCGGATACATGGTGAGCCACCGAGGGATAGAAGCTGATCCGACTCAACTTACTGCCGTGCAAAACCTCCGAGCTCCAACTACGATCAAAGAGGTCCAGCGATTAACAGGAATGGTTGCAGCGTTGAACCGTTTTATTCGGCGGTCGAGCGACCTTTGCAGACCATTCTTCCAAGCCATCAAGTCCAGTCGGCGCAGGTTTGAGTGGACCGAGGAGTGTGAGCGGGCTTTGCAGTCTTTAAAGGATTACCTTTCCCATGCTCCGCTCCTCGTTACTCCCGAGCCCGACGAGGATTTATATCTTTACCTTGCTGTTTCAGACCACGCAACGAGTGCTGTGCTCGTTCGGAAAGAAGGACTGGACCACTTGCCGATATTCTTTTCAAGCAAAACGATGACGGACTCTCAGACGAGGTATCTGCCTATGGAGAAGTTGGCATTAGCGCTCGTTTCAGCTAAAACGAGCCTTATGCCTTACTTCCAATGCCATAGGATTGTGGTCCTCACTGAGTTTCCTCTCAAGGCCTTTCTTCGGCGAACTACCTCCTCCAGCAGAATCTTGAAATTCTCACAAGACCTTGCGAACTACGATATTCAGTTTGAGCCGAGGACCGCGATCAAGGCCCAAGCGTTGGCTGATTTCTTCGCCGAGCTGACCCCTGGGTTGAAAGACGAAGAAAACGCTTTGGCAACAGCTGCGGAGGAGGCTCGGATCGCTAAGGAGAAGGAGTTTGTAGAATGGAGTACTCCTCCGCCCGAGCCTCGTCGGGCACGGTTCACTATGGGGACGAAGAGGCCGAGGAAAGAGTGGAAGCTATTCTCCGGGGATGCTTGGAAAATGACGATTGATGGGGCCTCGAATATGCATGGGGCTGGGGCTAGCATTGTCCTCGTTTCTCCGGCTGGAACAGTCCATGAGAGTTCAGTCTCCATCGGATACCCTGCCACGAACAATGAAGCCGAGTATGAAGCTCTCATTGCTGGCTTGAAGCTTGCCCTTCGGTTGGAGGCAGACTCAGTTCATGTCTTTTGCGACTCTCGGCTGGTTGTAGGGCATCTCAACGACGACTCTCGGTTGATCGGGTATACTATCTCGCCCACACCCTTCGGGACTTGGCACTTCCACCTCACGTTCGTTCGGCTGTTTGGTTTGGGCGAAATTCTCTAAGCCTCGGTTCACCCACTTTCCTGCCTTCGTGTCTTCCTGCTTTTACGCGGGTAATCCACTAAGGCAGGGGGGCTCCTATGGGTGAACATTACAAGAAAGCAAAGTTAAATGGGTGGCTTCCATCGTTCGGACCCCCTGAAAGCTCCTATGGGTGAACATTACAAGAAAGCAAAGTTAAATGGGTGGCTTCCATCGTTCGGACCCCCTGAAAGATCCTATGTGTGAACATTACATGAAAGCAAAGTTAGAGGGGTGGCTTCCATCGTTCGGACCCCCTGAAAGTAAATTCATCCAAGTGGATGGCGTCCATCGTTCGGAGCTCCTAACGTTCGTTCGGTTAAGAATCTATCGTTCGGGTAATGAACGAGCAATTTTACTTGTGAAAAACCTGGGAGATGTTGGCAGCTAAACATGCCAAAACTAAAACAATATATGTTGAGCAAAAATACTTGGACAAATTGGGAAATAAATCGTTGCGTAACATAAGTGTTTCCACCGAGCACCAAAACTTAAACGATTATAAAAATTACTGCCAGGACAAGGCGAGTGGTACATCGTTCGTTGCCATCCCTGGGAAACGTTACCGAAGAGTGGCCATGGTAAATCGTTTTTGGCCATCCTCTACCTGTGTTAATTACATACGGTTCGGCTAAAACCAATTGTTCGGTGCCGACCGTTCCAAATGAAATTTAGAAAAACATAATGGAAAAACATAACATTAACAAGCTCTATCCCTCGGGAGTAGGGGTGACCGGGGGAATATCAGTGGAGTCCGGGATTGGTGCTGGCGGCATTCTCTTGCTCGACTGGACTAGTCACAGCTTCATCAACGATCGATTCGTCGGCCACATATTCTTCGGCCGGGAGAGGAGGTAATTCGATGAGGCTTCGGCGCTCATCATCAGCCTCGACGCCAGCCTCGTCGAAGCCCATGTTAAATCCGAGCTTGAAGCTCACCTGGTGCTGCTTCTCCCTCATCTCAATCTGAATAGCCATGACCTGGTCCGCAGCATCCTCTTCAGCTTGATAATATCCCCTGTCAAACTCCTCCTGGAGCGACTTCTTCATCTCTTCCTCCATCTCCCTCCTCCCCAGAGCACGACCCTCCTCTAAACCCTCGTCTTTGCCCTCGGCCCTCGTTCGATCGGCAGCATCTTGAAGGCCTTTCACCAAGTCGTTCAAAGTTTTAATCTGGACCTCCTGTGCTCGGCGAACACCTTCGGAATGGTCCAGGCTCTTCTTGTGCTCCTCCAATGTCATCTGCCCGAGCTCCAGCTTCTGTTTCAGCAGTTTTGTCTGCTTGTCATGCTCGGAGAGATGCAACTGGGCACTCATGATGGATTGGGTCGCCTGTAAACGAAGAAAATATATAAGCTACGCAAGATGCATGAACGACAAATGTGCAAAGGAAAGAAATAAGGGAAATTTGGACTTACTCTTCCAACATGAAAATAGTAGTCGTTCAGTGCTGTTTTCAGCGTTTGAGGAGCAACGATGTCCCTCGGGAGCATGAGCCCCGAGTGCAGTGTGAAGGCGAGGGAGGGGTCCTCTTGGAGGCTATCAGATTTAAGGATCTGTTTCTTACCTGGAATGGCGAAGCTCGGAGCCCATGGGACGTCAGTATCCGAGGAGATCCTCGTTTCGCCCTCGTCAGCCTTCTTCCCTGTCTCCTTGTCCTTTTCCCCGGCCCTCGGAATGCCCGCCCCAGTTGCTTTGTTGGCATGGGATTTGGTTCTCTTCGGGACCGGGGGAGCATCCTCGGTTGAGTGAGTGGAAGGGGAAGGTCGCTTTTGTGCTTGAGGCGCGGTGCTGGTGCTCTTGCTCGGAACCGAGCCCGAAGCGCCGGGAGCGCCGTCCTTCTTTTGTTCGGCCAGCTGCTTTAGCTGATCATCAAGCCTCTTTTGTAGCACAGCCTTCATTCCTCGGGGAGGCATAGTTTCGTCTTTGGAGAAAAGTTCGGTGATTGGCACGCGTATTGTCCCTCGGAGCGGTTTCTCTTTGCTCGGAAGAAGTTCCTTGGGCAGCTTGACCTTCTTCCCTTCGAATTCTTTATCCGCTGCTTTCCCTCGGATCCTTCCACCGTATGTTGGGTCGTACCCGAGGATGGTAGGCGCGTCTCTTTCCGAGCTTGGGATCGTTAACAATGCCTCGGCCAAGCCACAACCTCTGGCTACTCTGAGGAGGTCCTTGTTGATCTTGCTCGTATCTGCCGAAGATAAACAGATGGGGAAATTAGAAGCGATATATTCATGATAAAAGTGAAGTAAAAGACTGTAAGAAAAACCGAACGTGAAGCATGTAGAGAGTAGTGCAAAAAAAAAAAACTTACAGGGATCGCCCCTATGAGCTGCAACTTCAAATTGCCCGTATTCTTCGGGAGGGTATTGGAAGTTGCCTCGGACCTCGACATAATCCGAGGCCCATTTCTCCGAGTCATACATTCCCTTGGGAATGATTTTTTCCATATTCCTCCGAGAACACAAGTAATACCGAGAACGCCTGACGTTTCTCGACATCATGTAATTCTCGAAAATATGGTGGTACTCAAGGGGGAACATCTTTACCTCGGCAAGCTTGATGATTGAATGGATTATACGGTAGGAGTTTACGCTAAGTTGGCAAGGCGTAAGACCGAAGCGGTGGAGGATCTGTCTTAAAATTTTGTGCATCGGGAATCGAAGCCCACCTTCGGTGATTGCCATTAGCGAGACGGTGACATGCTCGTCGCTGAATAATATCCGGGGTCCTTTCGCTGGTGTGAGCACAACGTCGTTCGGGATAGAGTAGGCCCACCGAAAGAGTTCGATCCCCCTTTGGTCCTCGAAACAATCCCAGTAGGGACATGGGTCCCTTCCCCTTCGGTCAGGGATTAGGTCTGGGTCTAGAGGAACGATCTTCCTCTTTACTTTCTTCTTCGGAGCTGCGGAAGATGACTCGCCGAGGGCGATCGTTTCCTCCTCCGGTCGACTGGAAGAAGCAGCAGGCGTGTCCCTTTCGGATTGTTCTTCTTCGTCCTCGCCAGCTGCTTCCTCGTCAGCGTCCTCTTCTTCATCAGGGTCTTCTCTCGCTTTCTCCGAGGAGTCATCGTCGTTAATTTCGACGATGTCTGGGCCCATTGACCGAAGAGGCGTCACGTTCGAGGGAAAGTCGATTCCCTCGATTCCGGCGTACGGCGATCCGGACCCTACGCGATACTTCCGAGCTTCGGCCCTAATTGCTTCGGCAATTTTGGGGTCCATCTCACCAGAATCAGGTGCTTCGGAATCCACCGAGCGATAGGACTCTCCCGAGAAAGTTGGCGATGACTCCATACCTAAAACAGGTGCATGGGACAAGACCGTTAGCGATCAGCAAGGTCATTATTCCTAAGGTGCCTAAATTCAGGTGTTCTAATTTAACCGAGCAAGCACATCATTCCCGAACGACTATGTGTCATATGGGCTTCCGAGCGCGGTCATGCTTCGGAATCCATTGAGATGGTTACTTATCCGGAACTACGTTCGGAAAAATTCTTGGTTCATGTTCTTCGGAGATTTGTTTGTGTTCGGAAGAACTCGGGTTGAAGGTGTTCATGCGTTCGGAAGAACACATTAACGTGTTCAACCTATTCTACGGTGCATAGAAGAAAAACGGCCAGAATAAAAAGAAAATCCCATCTTTTATGGTAAAAAACATGCAAGAAGCAACTGAAAATGCAGAGAAACGCAGAGAAGATCAAAACATACCTGAATATCAAGAGAAATCTGTGATTTGGTGTGGAGAACTTCAGATTTCTGGCGATATTTGGGCGGAAACTGACGATGAAGCAGTTGAGACGTCTGAGAGAAGGAGAGAAAAAGTGATTTTTCTCTCTCCTTCATCCCCTTTTATACCAAGGGGGAATTCGAAACGGCACGTGACCCCCAGCCGTTGGATTGGAGCGGGAGATTGATGTTCCATGCGATGGTTGACACGTGGAGGCCGTTGTACAGCGCCGTTTCATTACCCAGTGAACTAATGACACGTGTAACATTTGAAATCAGCAGTTACAGAAGCATTAAATGCGGGTCAGAGCTTGTCTGCTTCGGGTAGCGCGAGCGGCTAATGTTCGGCATTGAGGGAAGCGAACGAAGGCGCCTATTTACCAGGGAAGCGTTGTTCGGCCACTACTGTCAACTCCTCCTTTCCTCGGATTGTACAAAGCAGGAGTTGAGGGGCTATTGTAGTGGGCCAAAATATCCGAAGGTTTAAAGGGTTCAGTGGGATAACCCTCCGGGCCTACAGTCCAGTTGCCTCAGTTCGTCTGTATGAAGGGAAGTCAAACTTAACACGTCATCCCAGTCATCAGCCGAGCGTCAGTTAGTCTTGCGGGTGTTCGCCGAAGAAAGATTGGCTCGCCGAGTGAACTCGTAACATCCTTGTTCGGAATAGGCCCAACTTACTCGGATGGGTAACCTCCTGGCTCGAGCGTACGGATCGGCGAGTAAGTGTCATACTCGGCAGATCCTGTTCGTAAGTGTCCCTCGGCTAGGGCGGTTATGGAACATTCTAGAAATCTTTGCTGATAGAAGCAAAGATAAGCACGTTCACCTCTCTGATAACCGATGGGACGTATCTGACATTGGCCCACGTGGGTCCACATGGGTCTGCAGGTCTCGAAGGGCAGAATTGCTTGAGTGCCTCTGGCACGTGACGTCATCCGAGCGTAGCAACGCGCGTGCAATACACTTCCATCTTGCTCAACACTCCAAACCTCTGCCTATAAATAGCAGAGTGCCTCTTCTCTGCAGAGGTCAGATATTCTCTCTCCCAAAAAACTATTTCTTTCACCAAAACATCTTCTTCTTCCTCCCTCCGGTTCTAATTAGATCGTCGGAGCCTCTACCCGGAGGAACACCACCCTCCGGTTTGCAGGTACACAACGTCGCCGGTCAAGATTTCTACGGTTCAGGCATCGAGAAAGGGTTCAGGAGGTTCAAGGGTAAATCACGCCCCCACACCTTCAAAGCAAAGCCAGAATTTGACTCAAACACTAATCAGGTCCAATAATGGCAGTATATGCTCCCCAAATTAATAAAAAAATTGTTCTAGCAAAGTCTATGAGTAAATCTCGCATCTCAATGATGAGGGTATTGGTTTCGTTATGACTTATGACAGGTAAGAGAAGGAGACTCAAACTTAAGTCTCTTTGTTGGTAAGGAATGTAGCCTTAGTTGCTGGGGTGTTCCCTAGGCGACATGACGAAGGTCTGCTGTTGATGGTGTAAGTATGGTATGCATATAAACATATCTAACTCTCAAGAGAGCCATTTATTAAAGAAACCGATAGAAAGTAAAATCAGCCATTTGTTGGTTCAGATGCCAACGATACAACACATAAGATTGAAATACTAAGATTCCAGGAACACAGTAAAAGAGGATGGAACTTTTTCAACAATAACTTACTTGTCAAGGATCTGATAAGCTCATTGGAAACATATTCTGTAAGTGTGTGATTTGAGAATAAAAGTTTGATGAGCAATGCTGCCTGCCCAGCAACCTCCGAGTTAGAAGACAGAAGCAGTTCCTGAATAACCAGTATGCCTCCAGCCTCCGCAACGGCTCGCCTATTAGTTTTACTGGGCATGATAAAGTTTTGAAGAGCACAAATAGCCACCATTGTCATTTCTTCCGTTGGTTGATCTTCAAGCAAGCTTATGAGTGCACGACACGCGGTCACAGAATCACTGGCTCTAGCAAGTCCTTCGCGCTGGAATAGGTTGCCAAGAGCAAGAACCGCTAGAAGCTTCCCAGACTGTGACCTAGTTTGTGGGTCCAACAAATATTGCGCTAATGGCGCTATTGCTTTCTTGGAAGCCTTCATTTCTCGTACCCTCATATTGTTGAACAGAGATTCAAGTAGCCTTCCAGAAGGTTCTTCGCACTTGTGAGATCTTAACAAGTCTAAGAGAGCATCTGTTGCACCTGCTTCGGTCATCAGTTCAGCACTCGATGGATCACATGACTCTTGGACAATTAAGGCCTTAAGTGCCACTGTTATTGTACTCTCCCTTGTTGAGTTCAATAATTTCACAAGAACAACCAGCGGTACTTTAAAATAGTAATCGGCGTTTGAATGTAGCACATTGGAGAGAACAAGTGCAGCCGATTCCCACAATGCATGCGGCGGTTGAGGGTCGTCTTGAATAATTACCTTTGAAAGTTCAAATATACCACCAGCGTCTGCAACTGCCTTTGGCCAGCTTAAAGAGATGTTTTCCAAAGCCTTAACTGCCGTTTGCTGCAAATCCAGTATTCCAATACCTGCGAGTTGCACAAGGGGAACAACTGCATTTGTTGTCGTTATATCTTGCTTAAAGTGCTCTTGTGCGAGAAGATGATTAAGCAATTCTGTACCAAGCTGCTGAATAGGTTGAGACGGCGACTCAAGAAATGAAATCAGAGGCTCAATGACTTGGCTAGGAGTAAGTTGTAAAGTTGTAAGGCTCTGTGGTTTCTCCAAAATATTAACTAGAGCTTGCAAGGCACTGTGCTGGCACCAAAGACTGATATCTGGACGAAGCAAAACTAGAAATAGAGGTTCCACAATTTTTGCAGCATCTAAGCTTTTAGAAATCACACTACTATTCGTCAAAATGCGTAATAGTTCGGCAATCAATGAGCATAATTCAATGGGTGCGGTGGGAAGTAGCTCAAGACAGTTGTCAATAATGCCAGCTTTGACCATATCTAACTTACAAGGAGTCCTGTCTTTCCCCAACTTAATGAGAGTACTGATGCAAGCCTCAATAAGCCGATTATTTGACCCAGAAAAAACCAAATCAACAAGAAGATCAACAACGTCATAATCTGCTGTATACTCCACTAGCCGTTCATTGTCCAACAACTTCTCAAAAGCACAGACACCAGATTCCACTGCTGGACCCACATTAGATTGAATCAGTGATATAAGTGGCTCTATGCATTCAGAAGCAATTGGCATTGCCCTGAGTTTTGGATTACAAAAAAGAACAAAACAAAGCTTCGCAGCTTTCGTCTTCATCTCCAAGGAAGAAGTGGAGGACAAAATTTTGTAGAGGCTCTCAAGGGGGTTTCCATCCACATCGGCCATCAGAGCTGATTTCACAGGATTTCCTGAAGTAAGCTTAATTAAGCCGATTAGGGCAACGTTTTGTTCGCTTTCTGAAGCAGCTTCAAGCATGTCAACCAGAGGCTGAACCGCTTGTTTGGCTAAATCAGAACCTCTTATGTTCTCAGCATCAAAAAGTTCGTGAAGAGCTCTAGCAGCACTCAATCTAGCACTTCTGGACCCCAAACGCAGAACAGCAATGAGCTGATTCAAGGAACTTATAGCTGCTTCATAACGCAGGAGATCAGGATTGGTAAATAATATCCTCAGTAGCTCAGATATGGTTGCCTCAGTTAAATCTTGAGGGCCTAATGATAGGTACTTTGTTAAAGCATCCAGAGCTCCAGCTTCAGCCATAATTAGTTTGTTTGCATCACTACCGTCAGCAATTCGAGTCAATAGGCGAACTGCAGTTGGTGGTGCCCCTGGTCTATCTGGCATTGGACGCAAAAGATCGACTAATAAAGGGATATTTTTGCGTGCAGTGGAACCAACTCTCACATCCTCAATCTCAAATAGGTGTTCCAGAACGACTTGATCAGGATTCCTAACTAGAGAAAATTCTTCCGATAAGGCAACAATGTTTGGCATATCGGATTCTATATGACCAATGAGGCTTATTAACCCTGAAACTGCTCCCGAATTTGCAATGGAGAGATTCATCCCCTTGGTCCCATTACAAACAAGACTAGCCATTGCTTGGGCAGCAAAATACCGGTCAATTACTTCTTCAGACCTCAGTAAAAGCGCTAGTGAGTGTATTATACGCATCGTTGGTGGAGCTGATACAACATTTGCATCTTGGAACAATATAGCCAGGAGCAGGGCACTTATCCATATTCCCTCTGTGTCCTCGAATTCAGCCTGTGAATGAAAGAATTATTTTCTTCTTAGCAACCAAATCTAGACATGCGAGCACATATGACGCACGCTAAACTCTAAATAGACTAAATATAGCAAGTTTAGCCCCACACATTGAGACCATCCAACATAGAGGCAGCACGAAGAAAAAACACTTAAAAGCAATCCAATTAGCCTGTGATGATAAACTAACATTCCCCATTACCACTGAGTCAAGCTCTTCTCGCTCACATCCATCCATTTCTTTACCTCTCAATTTCAATCATTAATATAAGAAAGAGATATGTGATTAATAATGTCACGCTATTTTCACTAGCACATGTAAAACGTTTGACATGCATGTACTTGTTTGGAGTATCATTACAAGAATCAGAGAGCTGGACAAGGCACTATAAGTGTCTTTCTTTCACATACACAAGGATATCACAGAAAACCAACACCAGTTCAAGCAATTAAGCCCCAGGGGCGAGGGCAGTCCATGCCAGACATGTCAATACTAAGCTTATATCCTCTGTTTCTTCGGTTAAATCTTTACAAGAATTCAAATACATCAATACGTTAGTCGTGATATACGAGATACTCCACCCAAATACATCCCACCACTAATCTACACCTATAAAATGCCATGGAAAACCTACTCCAAAATTGTGGAATAAGATGAAAGGCAACAGAGAGATGGCAAGGGTACAAATCACTACTGAGAGAGAGAGAGAGAGAGAGAGAGAGAGAGAGAGAGCAACTTACTGGTTAAACTTCTAGATTTCGGACGAAAACAAACAAACTCCTGACACATCCATTTATCACACCACAGGTCATGTAGACTGCCACAAAATCTCTTGCATCTACTTACTCTCCTACTTGCTTTCTCCCACATGGATGCACGATAGAATTCCCCATTTTCCTCCTAATTCCCTTAGTTCAAGTACGTTCCTAATCTCTTAAAATATTAGGTCAAAAAAACAACATTACAAAGTCTAGATCTGGGAGTACCTGTGAATTGGAAGTGTAATTTGCAAGCTTCTCACAAAGGGCCTCAAGTGCCCCAGCTTCCACAACAGTATGTTTGTTCTTCGCGTGAAATGAAGAAATTATCGATAGCAACCATAAAGCAACAGTACCTCCAAGGACAGTCGCCGGATCAGGAACTTCAAATTCACCTTCCTGAAAAGCAGTTTTTTCTGCAAAACCTCGAGGAGTTCTGACTTCAATTTCTAAAGAGCAACAACTAGAATTTCGCTTCATCATATCCACTAATGCATATATCAGGGGCTTTAGGTATCCTGACCCATCTAGTGCATCCATGGACGGTACTTTGTGTTCTTTAGCAGCACAGATGAGCAATGCAGCTCCTCCAACTCTCACCTCTAAACTGGTAGAGTTCATTATTCTATTAGCCAGACCACCAATGGATCCAGATTTTGCAACCAATAAATCGCCTAACACAACAGGTTGGTCCCCACAAAGTCTAGACAGAATTTCTATAGCTTTATCTTGCACTAGAGGAGGCCCCTCAGCCAAACAGCGGACAAGAGACTCTAAGCTTGAGGGAACTTCAGCAAGAGCAGACCATGGAGGATAAGTGAAGTTGACACTCTGTTTAGTCCTTGCCAAAAGTGCGACTACTTCTAAAGCGTCAGCCGCATCAGTCCCGTCCATATCCATATACGTTAAGGAATCCACAACCGAAAGAACAGCAAAACGACACTGAGCATCACTCTTTAGTACATGCCCCACTGGAAAATGCCTGAGCAATTGGTGGAGGGCGCGTGATGCATTCCTTTTACCTTCTGAAGTTCCTTCACCCAATACTCTTGTCAAAGCAGAAACAACATCTTCCGACAACGCTTCTGCGGCTATCTGTGGATCAGACAGAAGATTGGCCAATGCTGCCAATGCAGTCTCAGTGGCATCAATAGAAGAAGTTTTTGCCAACTTGATGAGATGCTTGACACCTCCTTCTGCTATGCAGGACATTCTGTTGCTTGTATTAGTCTTGCTTGGACGCGACAAAGCACCCAAGGCTCTAGCTGACTGGGTTGCAATGACTTGAGTGTTGCTGGTCAAAAGCTTCATGCACGGATGCACCACTTCATCGGTCGCAAGACTGTCACAAATATCTTGTCTACTGCTGAATAGATCAGCTAGGACAGAAGCCGCATGCTCCTGGGTTTCTTCGTTAGAGGAATTGAGAACCTGGACAAGTGACCTAAGCCCTTTATTAGCTGTCGCTCCCTTTTGAACAAGATCACTTTGTGGTGCCATAGCGAGTACATGACCCAAAATCCTAATTACAGGGGCCTTTGAGCTTGGAGAGTCTCCCAAGAGCAAAGCTAGCAACTGGTTAATGGTAGCTGAATCAGCTGTTTGGATGAGTTTTGTTAGTGCTTCAGCCGAGGCTTCCTGGCCCTTTGGTCCACCGGTTTTGAGAAGCCAAAAGAATGCTGAAACGGCTCCAGCACTTTCGACGCACGCACGAATATCATCACTGTGACAGCACAAATTCCAAAGAACACGTGCCGCATCCTCCCTTGCCTTCTGCGATCCCATCTCTAATATCTGTACCAGTGGAGGAATCCCCCCAGCGGCTGTTATAGCCCATTTACTGTCATCCACTTGGTCCGTCAGTATCCCTAGCAATTCAACAGAGTACTCTTGATGTTGTTCACTGGATAAGCCCAGCAGTGATATCAGAACCTGTATCCCTTCTCTTTTCCCAATGGCATCCCAGAGACCTACCTCATCGCAGCACAAGCTTATTAGAGAGAGTATCAGGTATTCTTGCACATCGGTAGCAGAAGTCATTGTTGTAAGTCCAACAAGCACCTTCTTTGCTTCTGATTGGTTGAGCCATATAGAGAGATAGACATTGCCATAAAGACTGGCCATAGCCTCAAGGACACGTTCCTGGACCAGCTTGTTGTCTCTAGGCTTTAGTAGCATTACTAGGATTTCCTCTATTTGTGTAGCGTTAAAAGGTTCCTCTTCGACACTAGTGTTTTTTTGCTCAAATACCATCAGCGAGTAGGCAAGAGCTCCAACAATATCAGCAACAGGGGCCGCTAACCGTGAGGACCGTGAAAGTTGCCCAAGATATAGAATTAGAGCTGACATCCCACCACATATGTTAGCTAAAGCTCGTGTGGCATGCCCCTGAAGTGCATGGCCACCCTCCCCTTGCATACATTCTTTAGAAGGAGCAACTACGGCTCCAATCAGAATCGGCACACCTTCTGCATCCACAACAGACTTCTTAGCCTTGGTTGACTGGGAAGAAAGAGCCTCCAAAGCATCCGCAGCACTGGCACGGACAGAAATGTCATTTTCCCGTGCCACAAGGCGAAGCAAAGCTTCGACCGCTCCTGAATCTATTATTTTGGGGATGCTGTCGCTCAACGCCAACATCAAACGGGCCAATAGGGAAGCTGCATTTGATTGAACAGCTACATTATCCGACGAAAGAAGCCCCACGATAATATCCACACCTCCGGCTTCAAGTGTCACTCTCCAATACCCATCTTTGTCCCCACAAAGATTTCTCAGAGCCCCAGTGACAAACCCTTCTACCTGTTTGTCTTGTTTGTTTTCAGGATTGAGCTGCTCCCATAAGGTCGGTACTACCCCTTCTGTAATGAATATTTTCATACCCACGTGATCATCGGAAAGTCCGCCGGACGAAACTTCATAAATTGCTTCTGCAGCTGCCTTCCTAGTTTCATTTTTCTCAGACTTCAAAAGTGCTAGTAAAGGTGGAATGCATCCGCCAAGAAGCACTTTTAGTCTTAAGTCTTCATCCTTGCAAAGGACGCTCAGTGTTGAAGCAACATTTACTTTTGCTACCTGGGTGCCACTCCTGAGAATGGATATGAACAAAGGCATTGCTTGAACATGGGAACCAATGAGGGTCCGCGCTTCCTTTCTAGCTCTGGCAATACCTAGCACACGTGCTGTGATGAGTTCCTTTTCATGCGGAGAAGACAGGTTAGCGTGTAGCTGCTCAATAAAACGAGCAACTGTAGCCATTGTTTTCTCTGGGTCGTCCATTTCTGCTGTTTCATTTGAATCCCTGCAAACAGTGAATCTACTGTCAAGACCTAGTGAATAACAACCAACAACAAGAAGAAGAAACTATCAATCTAAAGGGAGTTTTAGCTATTGGAGCTTTCGGTTGACGCAGCCCCTAAGACTGGCGTCTGCCTCACTGGGACAGCAGGAAGAGGAAGTAGTTGGCAGACCTTGATAATCAAGAAATTAATTTTCAAGGGGAAAAAGTTTATGGCATTTAGTGCCTACTAGAGACCACCTGGATTCCCCTACTGAAGGGAATGTTTAATGGAACTTTATGGAAACTTTCCTATTTAGAGACCATCTGGATTCCCTTACCACCAAAGGGAATATATAATTTAACTTTTAGGGCCTTGGTCAATGATTATGGGAAATTAGTGCCTATCAGACAGAGAACGTCTCGTTTCCCTTACCTGTTCTGATTTAATCTCCACATATATGTATTTTAATGTCCCTTTTCCACCTTTGGGCAAGTGTTGTACGACTTGATTTTTTTAATCAAGTGCTACAAATAGGTATTTCATAACTTAAACATTTGTCCACACAGCATGACAAAACATGCTTTTCAATGATCAAGCTAAGAGAGCCGTACGAACCTAGGCTGTGTATGTGAGGATACAGACTTCCTCGGTCCCGGAGAAGGAGACTTCATCATGGGCGCCAAGAATCCACTTTGGTGCTTCTGTTTCTCCTACTGTGCAGTTACATTTTCAACCAATAATATAGGGTGACCATTCCATTCCTATATAAAGACCAAAAGGATTGTTAGAATAATAACACAACATTGTTTTATGACGATATTTCAGATTATAGTGTTTTGCATTACCAAATTCTTAAATACGCACAAAAATCAACATACCATAGAAACATAGCGTGATTATGACCAGACCAAAACAATTACACGCCAGCAAACCTAATTAAGAGCATTTCCAACCCCTACTCGGTTCTTGACTAATCTAAATTTTGAGTTAAAAATCCCTCGCCGTTTACTCAAACTCAAATCTAGGCTTCTTCTTGACTACTTCCTTCACTCAAAACTTTCAAGGCTTCTTCGTGACTAATCTTAAATCTGGGTTAAAAATCCCTCGCCTCTCGTTTACTCGAACTCAAATCTCGCCTTCTTTGTGACTACTTCCTTCACTCAAAATTTTCAAGGTCTCTTCGTGAATAATCTTAAATTTGGTTTAAAAATCCCTCGCCTCTCGTTTACTCAAACTCAAATCTCGCCTTCTTTGTGACTAAGTCAAAATTTTCAAGGCTTCTTCATGACTTTCACAAATACCACTCTGCCATCATTGAATATATCCTTAAATTTGTACTAAATCTGGGGAGGGTGCATTGGGGTGCTTCATACCAAACGAAACTTCTACTCAAACTACGTAAATAATAAGTAAAAAG
The DNA here is from genome assembly GCA_018127125.1 of Rhododendron griersonianum. NCBI lineage: Eukaryota > Viridiplantae > Streptophyta > Magnoliopsida > Ericales > Ericaceae > Rhododendron > Rhododendron griersonianum. The sequence goes on from CM030798.1 coordinate 30,056,387, forward strand.
GGCTGGAGATCACCTAATCCACAAAATACCCAAAATCATATTTGACAAAAACAAACACACAAAAAAATCACTTTTTTCACTGAGAGAGAGTGACAATATGCAATATGTGGCCAAATCTAACAAACAAAAATTACCTTAGTTGAGAAAAGGCATCTTCCATATCCTGGAGGTGTCCCTCTCCCTCCTTTGAGACTAAACCAACTTCCCTCTCCACCGACCAGAACCGAACACGCCGATGAATTCGTCTCGATAGAACCAAATACTCTGATAGATATGTACATGAACAATACACCACCTCAGCTGCTCAGCAACTATAGCAAATTGGCATCAATGCTCCAGAACCAACTCTACCCAGTTTACCATTCAAATTAATCAAACACTCTGTGTCACATGAAATTGGCAGGAACATCACAATCAAATTATACACAGATCTTCATTGAACGTGATTACTATATAAAAATGTGCGTTTAGAGGCCAGAATGTTTAATTGAAGATAAATGATGAGATTTAGTAGTGTAACTAACGTACGGAAATCAGATCAGGGGCCTAGGAGAGCTGTCATTTTCGGAATGCCCATCAAAAAATTATTCAAACAAAAGTATATAAAGCTGAAATTTAAAAAATGAAAAGTACCTCGGCAATTCAATAACAGCAAGGAGATGAAAATTACGTCAATGTGAGGGAGAAAAAGGAGGATTAGTGAGAGAAAGAGAGTCTTATGAGTCTTTTCGTTTCATCCCCTCTGTGCGAACACACACACACTCTCTCTCTCTCTCTCTCTCTCTCCATTGATTTCTTTTGGTTTTGATGTTTCGTTGTAAATTGCGATTTGACCCTCGTTATGAGCCGATTCATACTTCGGCCCTCTAAATTTTCATTCTCCATTACTACCCCCGTATGAAGCTTATGGCCGTTACATACGTGAGCCGATATACGACGGATGTTAAGATCGTTGATGAAAAATGGGTAGGGCTAGTGAAGAACCAAGCTACTCGAATTTGAGCTTCTGTTAGATCAATAAATGCTCATTCAAGATCGATTGTGTTCCATAAACCAAGCTTGAATTATTTTATAAAGCTCTTTAAGCTTTCAAACCAAACTTGAACAATTTATTTCTCAAATCATTCGACTTGTGATGTTGAACAATTTCAAGTTGCTCAGGAATGGCTCGTGATCGGCTTATTAAAGCTCATTCGAAATTAGCTCCCTTAATGAACAAGCTAAGTTATGATCATTGAGTATTTTTTGTAGCCCATTAAATTATCAAACCAGGTTTGATCAATCAACTAATTGGCTTGTTCCACTCGTTTATCAACCCTGTTGGTAGTTGCCATTGACCAGATTTTCCCATAACCAAAACCTATGAGCTCTTAGCTCGGTTGGTACGCCTCCCTCATTGGAAGCATGTTTCGAGCCCCGCGAGGGGCAGTTTGGGATTTAGGGCAACCTCTGAACTCCCTGTGGATTAACATACTAACATCCCGCTAACCCCCATTTATATATACAATATTGGAAAAAAAAAAACCTTGAGTAAAAAGGAATGGAAGTATAGTTTCTAATTTCTCACTTTGGCCCTTTACCTGTTATTTCAATTTGGCCCTTACAATTTCAACTTTTTCAATCTATGCCCAGTAAAAAGAGAAGAAAATAAGCATGTACTGGTAGCTGTTAAAATGCCCTGGGAAAAGGGTTCAACCTTGAACAAGGACGTGGGTTCCACCTCAGCTGCAGCCTGCATGTGCTCCATGGCACTTCCCACACTTTGTGTAACACACTCTAAAATGATAGTTTACTACTTTAGACAAGCTACCTAAATGTGTAAATTCATTAACAATTACTAGTACATCTTTTATTGAGTTTGGTAGGTCATTTGATTAAAGAAAGGGCGCTGCTATTCGCACTCCTCTATTTTCTCTCGTAGCCAGTTAAAAATTTCCATATGTTTCGACAGTTTTTTTTTTTTTTTTTTTGAAAATGTCAATATCATTTCATAAGCCCGAAGGCGAAGATTACATCGCGAAATACAGGAAAGCACCAAAACTACCTACTCCGGGATTAATGGACACCCCGCAAAAGCAAATCAGCACTAAGTGCCGACATGAGAATCCCGTCCGGGACTAGGCAGAAAGGAAATCGAAACGAAATCCCAGTACAAACCCTTACACAAGGAAAACAGATGTAATCAGACACAACCAACAGATCACAAACGAAGTTGAATCTATCTCAGCACTCGCCGACTGAAAGGAGAAGCACGACGTCGGAGACCAGACCCTCCTTCGCCCCTGACCTGCAGCCATCTCCGCCAGCGCAAGGCTGGCCCTCGACAGGAAAACAACCAAATAGGCAGCCGTTCGGTTCCATGGACTGCTGCCCTTTTAGCACGCCGGCCGAACAGAGAAACTCCGCAGCAAGTCTCCACTGCCACGGCGAGCTCCAACCACGCAACCGAAGCAAACCAAACTAAGTCCGGTCGACTGAGCGTGGTCACGGCGACCGGTAACCGTCAGGAAGACTATCCGTTGTAGCCCATCCACAACCCATACCAAAACAAGAACGTAGAAAAGATTATTTGCCCACCACCACAACCTCACCAGATCCAGGAAAGATCCAAATCGGTACACAACCGGACTGGGAAAACCAGCCGGTGGAAGAGACGAAAAAACGTCAAAAAAGAAAAGATAAACCCTAACTCCAAAGTACCTCACCTTATTTGAACCCGACCATCGGCTACCAGGACTGAGTCACCACCGCGAGAAACGAACGGAGAAACCCACAGCGCCATGGCCGGAGTCCAAACGCCGAGAGCAACAACGGATGAACTGAGAACGGAGAGATGAGAACAGTAGCGAGGACGGGAGGGAGGAGGGGATTAGGGGAAAAAGGGGGAGAAGGGGGGCGGCAGCCCTTCCCCCCAACGGGAAAACCCTAACTGCTGGTAAGTTTAGAGAGAGAAGGGGGAGCGGCTTAGAGAGAGAGAACTTAAGTCTTCATCATATGATACATTTATACTTGTTGCTTTACAAGTTGTTTGTCTATTTGGAGCTATTCTTTCTTGATTCTCTTTATTTTTAGCCATCTGGGAGAAATGTTTCAAAATAAAATCATTAAAAATGTATGTTCGGCAGTTGTTTACCGAAGGTTGAACATATTTTCGACATGTAGTTACTGAAATATAATTTTCAAAATTTTTTAACGGGCTACGAAAGAAAATAGAGGATTGCGAATAGTCGCCCCCTAAAGAAATCAAAAGATAGCATGTCTATCACATTTTTTTTATTGCACTGAGATTTCACATCTCAATCCCTAGTGCACATCTCATTATTTAGATTCCGACTAAACATAGGGCTAGATTTGATGATATTGACGTGTGGAATTGGGCCCCTTGGTGTGGTTGTTTAACAACCACCACTGACAGTGATAACTCTTGATGAACACCTCGTCTCAAATAGAAAACGGTGGAAAAACCCATGAACCACCTTAAATAAAATGAAAAGTCTACGTCCACCGCTTAATTTTTACCCTTTTTCTGGCGTTCTCAATCTCACCGTCAAAAATGTTTTGGACGGTCTGAATTTTTTTAAAATTCTTCAAATCCGGATTATTGATTGCCGGGACGGACGATAAGATTGAGAGAGTGGTGAAAGAGAACAGTGAAACCGTGCGGTGAACGTAGCACCACAAAATAGAATGCCGACAAGGGACAGGAACCCAGAAAAGAAAAGGACGAAAACTGATAGAACTGAAAATAATTTAATTGATAGGACTGATTCGTAATAAATAATAGTAATTCACATAATGCACGGGCGTGTGCGGGTGCGGAAGCAGGAGCATGGAAACGTTTTTCATAAACCACCCGAACAACTAAAATTCGCAAGTGCGAGGATTGAGAGCGTGAACGCAGATCGATGATTGAGAGCGGCAACGGAGACCATTTTGAAAGATTACGTGACCGAGAGTGGGTCCATGTAACCGGCCCACTGGGCCATCCTGTGTCAAAGACTCTAAACCACGTGACGATGAAAAGTTTTTAATCTGCCGACACCGAGATGCCGAACAGGAATATGCGAGGGAGGTGATTTCTTCTGTGTGATGATGATAATGGGCCCAAATGTGGTTGTGATAATGGGCCGGGCTCATAGTATTCTATCGTATCCAGGCAGCTTCATCGGGGCTGGAAACCTACGTAATCCTGACGAGCCCAGTTCAGGCCCAATAAGAAAGTTAGTGTGTTCGCTTTTAGTGAAGAGCCCATTTATCTTTAAGAAGATATGAATATATGTATGTAAACAATAAAAATTTTTGGAATAATATACACAACTAAAATGTTGTCTATCAATCAACAATTTAATCCAATTTCAAAGGCAAGGGTTTCCCTAATCTTCTAAGGAGGCTTGCTTTTGTTGCTGCAGTTCATTTTGTGTGGCAAGAGAGGAATCGTCGAATTTTTCGAAGCATTCGAAAGCCTCCTTCAGCTGTTATTGGGCACGTCAATTTTGAAGTCGGGTAAAGGACTTTTCAAATCAGGAATGTGAAGCCCACATCTTTATCCTCTCAGCTCTGCCAGAATCGGCACATTTCTCTCTAGTTGTTTCTATTGAATATGCTTTAGTTTTTTCGGTTGTGGAATATCCTTGCATTGGCTCATTACCTTTGATTCTTTGTATCTCTTGAGGATCTTTTCTTCTGGTTTCTAATAAAATGGTTAATTACCCACACAAAAAATAATCCAGATGACTATAAATTGATAAATTAACTAAAATTATACGTTGGAGAAAAAAAATGTGAGACTTTTTTTTAATCCTTTTTTCTAATGAAAATTTTCGGTGTGGGGTTGGGTTCTCTCATATAGTAGTATACTAGTGTAATTCCGCGTGCTTCGCACGCTGTTATGTGCTCATTGGTGTAACTACTAACTGTTCATGAATGTAAGATCGTTCAAATTAAGATATTGTTGTGGAAATAAAGAAGTCATAAAAGTAAGTAATTGAATGAAATGTCATTTTAAAAAAAAGAAGAAGAAGATTGTATTTTATAAGCAATACAAAAGGAGTTCTTGTACGGAAAAAATAACATATAGAACTATTTTGGAGTACCAAAATATTTTTAATTTTGTAGACTCAAATAATTAATTAAGACTATTGTAATTTCATAGATCATGCAAGTAATTTAATCCAACATATGCACTAAAACTGAAGAGAGTCATAAATAGCTCAATCTTGTTTTTAAAAAAATGATTATAAGGAACGGTATTTCTGATTCCATTAGGACAAATTAAACATTACATAAACATAGATCAAAGAAATAGGTCTTTGGATTAAATTATAAATTCCTTCTCAAACAATAGCAACAATAATCAAGATAATGTCATGGATTAGATTCTAAAACTGTGCAAATAATGAGGCTTTTTCGTCCGTGTGTTTTGAAAAATAACTGTAAAACCTTGCAGCAAGAGAGCCTTTCTCCAAAAATATCAAACAAAATTAGAGATCGGTTTGCTGAGAGCACACAACAAACTATCAAGTATTGATGTTGAAAAAAATAGAACCATAAAAGTAAAACAATTAGAAAACTCCAGAAAGAAGAGACCACTCAAAATATTTATGATTTGAAGAAGTTCTAAAAAAATCATAGTATAGGGTAATGAAATCTAAGAGAATCTGACCACGAATTTGCTTCTTTTTTCGTGTGTAAGAATCTACGATTGAGAAATTGATGCGTCTATCTTCATGTAAATTATAGAGGGATCGATGAGAGACAGATCGGGAGAGATCTAGAGAGAGAGAGAGAGAGAGAGAGAGAGTTTTTTCTAATGGTTAGATTGAGAAGATGTATAAAGCTTTTTTTTCTTAACAAAGCAAAGAGGGACCTCAAATACTCATAAAATGCCTTTTCTTCTTAACTAAGCAAAAGGGGACCTAAAATACCTTCGAAAAGCCTTTTATTCTTGACTAAGCAAAGGAGGACCTAAAATACCTAAAATACCCACGAAAAAACCTTTTCTTCTTGACTAAGCAAAGTAGGATCTAAAATATCCCCCAAAAATCTTTTCTTTTTGACTAAGCAAAGGAGGACCCAAAATATCTAAAATACACTCAAAAAAGCCTTTTCTTCTTGATTAAGCAAAGTATGACCTAAAATAATCTCAACTCAAGACATCCAAAAAATATTTGAAAGACGAAATCTACAAGGGTAATTTTGTCTTTTAGCATGGTAGCTTGGCTTGCCTTAAATTAGGGAAAAGGAAGATTTTTTTTTGTACCTTTAAAAAACAATATCTCTTAAATTAGGGAAAAGAAAGATTTTTTTTTTTTGGTACCTATAAAAAACAATATCCCTTAAATTAGGAAAAATGAAGATTTTTTTTTTACCTCATTTTCTTCTTGACTAAGCAAAAGACCTAACACTGAAATGCCTAAAATGCTCTCATATCTTAACTTCACCATTGACAAGCTACAAGGACAAATTGGTAATTTCACATTGTGGCTTGGCTAGCTATCCTACATTCTTTTAAATCTTTCAAACAAGACGAAATGATGACCATATCCTTCAACTCAAACTACAAGGATAATTTTACAAGGGGTAATTTCGTATTTTTACGGCGTGTCTTGGCTTACCATCCTATCTTCTTTTATTACAAGTATGTTGATAAGATTCGGGTGTTGGGACAAGATGGTCAATACCACCTCCAATCTACCCCGTTAGTCATTCCTAATTGTAAGTTTTGTTCAGTATGCTTGATGATAAGCAAATATAGAAATTGTAAAATTCATGATTTTGTAGCACAATTTTATTTATTTACCATTTTTTGTCGGTATTTATTTACTTAAAAAGTGAAGAAATATTACCCGATCTCTCATACGAACACCTACTTCGATGAACTAATCCGCGCTCAATTTTAAAAAGCTTCAGTACTATTTTAGGTACCTTAAGTGTTGTTCAACCAAATACTTATCGTAAAAAAATTCAGTGTGTGCCATATGTGGAATAACGTTAAACTCACTTTTTAAATGAATGAACAATTTGCAAATTTAATTTCGTCTTGACCCTTGATCATTAATTATTCGGCAAATTTAATTTCATCTTGACCCTTGATCATAATTATTCGGCACCAATTCAAAACCCCAAATCGCATAACGAGCCTGCTAAAATATGAAAAACCACCGAAATACATAGCTATATATACATTGTTACTGCCAACAAACACTATTGAAATTTCAGGTAACCCGTCCCAAAATATAATTGTATACACCAACGGAAAAACTAGAAAACTCTGTACATTAATTTGCGTCCTACCCTCAGTTGTATGTCAACATAGGCAGAGACATCTACTACATAGTAGTACTAACCCTTTCCATCACCGGAACCACAATTTCATATCCTATCCATCTAAACCGCCCCTCACACGCACACCCTCACAGACCCTTCCAGATCTCCGGTGGCGCGTGCGGCGGGCATATCCAATAACGCGACGCACCGACTTAACAATGTGTCGTCGGTCCCTAGATGCGACCCCACGAACCCGGGCACCCTTTAGTGAGCCCGCCCTCCACTATAGGTGTGTATGGCGCACGATCAACCCCCCGAGTCCGAAAGGGGCCAACTTGATCAAAACGGCTTTTGGAGGTACATGAACATGTCCTGCAACGGCGAGGTGAAGGTGCTGTCCATGGTGGCATCGACGTAATTGAAGGGGAAATCGAGGGCGGCTCGCTCCCACTCGATCATCTTCGTCGGCTCGCTCTGGACCTCGCACGCGAACTCCGGCGACAGCACGTGCTCCGAGCAGCTCGAGTCCGTGTGCAGCCTCGGCACCGAGTCCGACGTGTCCAGGTACGCCAGCTCGTTGAACATCCCCCCCGCCGCGGACGGCGGCGCCGGCGGGAGCGCGCTGCCGCCGTGGGGCTGGATCACCGGCTTCTGCTCGAACGCCTCGGGCGAGTCGGCCAGGCCCTGGTCGACGGCGGCGGCGGCGTTCTGCTTCTCGATGCTGCCTTTCTTGTTGTATATGCGGCACAAGACCCAATCGTCAAGCTGCAACATCACAACCGTCCATCAGTTAATAAAAACCATTCGTCGAATCACGACCGTTAGATCATACTATAAAATTGACAGATTACGTAATCAATGACGACCACACGGTCATTATCATGCATCGCTGTACAATTACAGAGTATTTACTGTAATTTCTCTGTTTGGTCCAACGTCATTTATATTAGAGATAAGGAGGAATAATTTTCCATAACCGGAAAGTCATTAAGAGAAATTTATTCATTTCGAGCAATCGTTCTTGGATACGTGTCCCCCCATATCCCCACGAAAAAAATACCTGTAAATAAATTTCTCCGATAACTTTTAATCAGGCCCACATTTTCGTCACCTGGTTTAGTAGGGGCTACCCGGCTCGATAAGGAACAATAAATGTTGAACGGTCGATATCCGAGTGAATTAAGCGATTCATCGTCGATAATGAGATTAGTCTATCGAGGATGATGTACCCACATTAAATCTAAACAAATATGACTAATTTGCCCCTCCAGTATTATTCCTTTCATGAGAATATACAATGGTATTTTGGTCACAGTACACCCCCATTATTATCCCCCACGAATTGGTACATTTTTAACCCTCAAAAATAAATTTCGTGAAATTTGGTTTTTTACCCTCAAATTGTTGCTCTTCTTACGGGCTGATCGGTCCACATCTGCCAGCCTATACTCGTGCATGATCCAATTGGTTTTCTCTCCCTTGGGTGCTTTTCCAGCGTAAAACACCAGGGCCTTCTTAATCCCGACGGGCTTCGGAACCCCGATGGGCTTGTCCGCCCCGGTCGCCTTCCAATACCCCCTACCCGCTGCCCGGTTCGGCCTCGAACCGTTGGGGTATTTCCTGTCCCTAGGTGAAAAGAAGTACCACTCCTTCTCCCCATACAAGGCCAAACCTGTAAATACACAAAAAAATATTCATTAGCCCAAAAACGGAAAATCAGAAAATCCAAATTAAAACAATCAAAATAGATGTTCATTCCTCAAGAATTTTGGTCCACCATGAAAAATCGTGCAATTTCCAGATCTAAAAATATATATTTCGGTGCATTAGTTTTTTAAAAATCTTTCAAACTGATTTTATAGACTCAATTATTATTCTTTATTTACCAAAGAAATTTTAACAGCTATTTTTGAGTTCGAATTTCATAGCAATGAATTAAAACTTCGGGATTCCTTCCGTCACATTTTGTTTGTTTGCTCGATTAAAAGAATCTAACTATTCGATAGGTCAAAGTCAAAAGTACAAATTTCCACAACTAACCCACAAATAAAATCGAAAGGGTAAAATTGGAAGCTTTGCCAGCAAAATTTCCAAACCGACTCAAAATGAAAACACGAGTAATAAAACAAACAAAATGGAACGGAGGGAGGGAGGGAGGGAGAGAGAAAAATTACCCGGAAGGTCCCAAGGGTCAAACTTGTAGAGATCAATCTCAGTAATGATGGGGACGGCAATCGGCTGCGAGGCGCATTTCCGGCAGAGGTAGTGCGTGACGAGCTCGTCGTCCGTCGGGTGGAACCTGAAACCCGGGGGCAATTGCAACTCCGACGACATTTTCTCTCTCTCTCTCTCTCTCTCTCTCTCTCTCTCCCTCCCACCGCTTGAAAACTCTCTCTCTCTATCTGTGTGTGAGAAGGTTAAAGGAGGGGGGGGGTTTGGAAAAAGGAATTGAAACTTGGGTCTCAAGGGAGAGGGGGGAATATATAGGCGAGGAGAGAGAGAGAGAGAGAGAGAGAGAGAGAGAGAGAGAGAGAGGGCCCAGAGGGGACACGTATGGGATATGAACCGGTGATTTCTAGAAAACACGTGGGAGATAGGGTTGGTTCGGGGCGTGGGCCTGGCGGGGGAGACCAGACACGTGTAGGTGCTGCAAGTGAGATGTGTGCGTGTCGGTACCCCACACCGGGCTGTGATTCTGTCACTGCTTACGTTATCTCTCTTGGACACAAATGGTGGCGAGCTGGCGCTGTAGCGGCCCCCACCTCGTCGGCACCCGTGTCGAGCTGACCGTCGTGTTTTTTCTCGTTTATTTATAACAATTCTAATAAATACTCCATAACACGGAGTATTCTCTTTAAATAAATAAAAATTAGGCCCCATTTTGTTAAAGTTCTTACTCCGTATTTTTTATTTTACGAGACAAATTATCCTTTCACAATGCATCATATTTAATTTAAAAAATAAATATTTATTTAAAAAAATAAGTACAAATGTGACTTGGCAGAATTGGACTTTGGCCTCAAATATCTTTTCCATCATATTATATTGTGGTGCCACAATGATTTCCTCAAATATCTTAGTTTTTTTTTTTTTTTTTTGATCAGCCTCAAATATCCTAGTTTGTTTATCTAATTTTGAAACTTTAATGGCCCCCACACCTTGGCACCCGTGTCAAGCTGACCGTCGTGTTTTTTTCTCGATTATTTAATTAACAATTGTAAATATAATACTACAAAAAGGGAAAATTATTAGTGTCAGATTTTTCGGTTTTATTTTAAAAAATTTTGAGTTTAGATCACATTCTTTTTGCTTTTTCGATTTCTCTCATCAAAACGAACCAATAATTTATAAATTTTTTGAAGCAAGACTAAAAAATGAGAATGAAATTAAAATTTAGGACAAAAAAATAAGGGCTTATTTAGTCAAAACTCTCCATAATACCACTAGAATTTTAAGTAAACATTGATACTTGGCTCTAGAATTTTAAAAACATTTTTAAAAAATTGATTTCTTGGGGTTTTGAACCGACATCATTCGAATGGTTGATGCGTAACTACGCGTTAGCAAACAACGAAAACACATTGCCGTCGTCAAATATGAACACTAGGGAGCTTCTAAAGAGACGCCGCTCACACATGCATTGTAACTGGACGAATAAACATTAAAAAAACTCTGCATTAAGGTTTTGACAAGCATTTATGCATTTGGTAACTTAAGTAATTTCCTAAACCAGCCCCAATACCTTAATCATGCAATTAACATGTCGTAAATGTTCTTCTATATATGAAAGACCTTCTATACATATTGAATTCGATGATTTATCAGTAATTTCGAACTTTCATTTACTTCAGGTTGCAAAATCCTTTTACTGTCCTCAAGACCCTTTTACACTTTCCTTGTTACTGTGCTATTGTGTTATTTAATGTTTCTCTATAAATAATTCAAGGTGTCTCGGGCACTTGCGTGCACCTCGAATTAATTCTTACAATTTTTCACACGCTTACGTACGTATTGGGATGAGGTGAGGATTAGAGGTGGCCTTAAGAATTGTTGGCGAGAGGAGATGAACCTGAAATCTTAGTAAAGAGCAAATCCTAAGTTATAGGCCTTTTGCCTTCACCCATAAGCCAACCCCTCAGAAATCATCGTGTTTTATGTTGTAATAATAAAAGTTGTTGAAGCTTGATACTTTGATCGATTTCCGTTACTATTTTCTTTGAGTCCTGCTATAGGGATCGACCGGTCCCCTATTGAAATCGTACCGACGGTCACGCCGGGCCGTATACGGCCACCGGACGGCTGATCCGAGCCATCCAGAAATTCTAAAAAAACAAAACGATGAGGCCTACACGGAAATCAACGGCATCCAATGTGTGTAGGGTGTTTGATCCAAACACCCTATTTTTCGTGTAGGCCCCCTTGTTTTGTTTTTTTAGTATTTTTGGACGTCTCGGATCGGTCGGCCGGAGACAGCTCGGTGCGGCCGTCAGTACGATTTCGATAAGGGACCGGTCTATCCCTATAGCTTTATGGATTTTCTTTGACATGATGAAATGACAAGATGAATAGTACTAGTAGTAATTTTAGATGGCAGAAAGAGAAGATTTTGTTAACTGGTGTTGTAATAGCGATTGTTAAATTAAAACTTACCACAAAGAGTGATAGCCTAGTGGTTAATTCATGGCTTTTACTCTCAAGTGGTTTCGATGGTTGGCTAATTCGTTGCTACCAAATGTTTCAAAGTTGGAATCGCGCGATCCAGTTGTGATCCACTAGCTTTCAGTGGAATGGTGAAATCTATGACTCTCTGATCACCATTGCGGGCCTACAATCTCTATGATCAATTTCATGAAAGGACTATTAGTAGTCCACGCTCCTTACTTTAGTAGTATTTTTAATTAGCAAAAATAGGTAAAATAATTATACATAGGTTGCAAAAGTGCATAATGCAAACATCATGTACCTATAGTATAATATGGAAAGGTCAGTCTAGAACTCTACTTTCAAGGACCTTCCGGTCCTTTCTCTCTCTCTCTCTCTCTCTCTCTCTCTCTCTCTCTCTAAATTTTCACATTATAAAAATGTGAAGTGGTAAATATAGATCCCCAATTTTTGTACAATTTTTTTTGGGAAATGATTTTGCCACACCCTTTTTTGATAATGCCACACCCTGCAAGTGTATTTTTGCACCAAAAAATACACTTGCAGGGTGTGACATTATCAAAAAAGGGTGTGGCAAAATCACTACCTTTTTTTTTTAACTTTAAAGTCAAAAGAGACAATGAGCTAAAATGTTGATGGTTTTTTTTACAGAAACCCCGTTCCGATAAGGTTTTTATTTTTTAAGTACTTATTTTTTATTTTACGAGACTGATCATTCTTTCACAATATATGACTTTTAATTCGAAGAACAAGTACTACTTTTTTTAAGTATTTATTTTTTTTAGCAGAACGGAGCCTAATAAAGGTTGTGTAAAATTGGCAGGTGACGTGGCAGGAACAAAGTTGGATAAGGGCGTGGAGGAAGTATCTAGGCGTGTGCATGAAAAGCGGCACATTAATCTAATTATTAATAATATCTGGCCACTTTTTTTGTCGCACTCGAGAAAAGTTACTCAAAATTAAAAAGCCATTGTGGAAATATTAGGTCCACAAGTTTAATGTAGCATATTTTAATGTTTTCCAATTCTACCTAGTGAAGGTTGTGAGTTGTCTGTCTGCGCCTCCTTGGTAATGGTCCCAACTTTTTGACTTTTCACTGCATATTTATTAGATAGTGCCTAGCTAGAAAAACGTTGGGGAAATATAAACATATGGACAGATGTCTAGGACAGACAGTTGCCGGGCTGTGCTAGGGACAAAGGAAATGGATAAAAAAGATCCTTAAAGTATACATGAACGGTTCAGATTCACTGTGCAGTGCAGTGAATTTGAACCGTTTATGTACACTTTAAGGATATTTTCTTTGCCCATTTTCTTTACACTTAGCATTTCTCAGCCAGTTTGCCTAATTATGTACTTCACCTAATATAAACTCTCCGGTGGCCCCAAAAGAATAATACAAAAGAATAATCATAAAGACGCAATCAAAACTCAGTAACTTGTGGCCAAAAACTGATCAAAGGTCGATGTTCAAATACTATGATTTATCCCATGCCTTGATTATATTGAAGAAATATTCCTAGTAAAAAAAAGAGAACGAATTAAGAAAACCATGAATAAACCTCGGTTCAGGTTTAGAGAGAAGTTTTGGGGTAGTAAGGGAAGAGAGACAGATAGATAGAGAAATTAACGAGAGTAATAACTGAGAGAAACCAGAGCAAACAAAGCCCGAATTTCTCAAACATTTCTCTCTCCTTGAACTTATTGATTTAACTTTAAAGAGTTGTTCATCAGCTTCTATCAAAATAAAATTGTATCTCACTCTTGAGATGAGATATGATTAAACCAAAAGAGCCCGTTTCACAACATCTTCTTAAAAAATAAGTATTTATTTCACATTTTCAAACTCAAAAATAATGTACATGAAAAATAAATTTTCTATTTTTTTTTGCACCGTATTAAAGATCTCAATGAGATATTTCAAACAAAATCAATATTGCATATTTTTAGATTTCAATAAGCCCATCATTTTTTAGCTTAAAATTGGCTTCTTAAAAAATAAGTACTTATTTGATGCTCTGGAACGGGGTAAGGATTACTCTATAAACCAATTGAGGATTTCACAAAATGAATCAGTTGAGGATTTGATGAGAAGGGACAAAATTGGCCTTACAATCTTCAAAATCATCACTAAAATACAGTAGTACAATAGGAAAAGGAAAGCTAGTGGCGGTTGGCATGACTTTTGTTCAACATGCATTCAGAAACAGGTCTAGGTTAAATGAACACATGCACTTGAAAAGAAGGAATTCTCAAAAAAATTTTTTTTGTCACTTTAGACTAAAACCCATGTCATGGTTTCTTAAGAAGGAAAAAAACCCGATTAATACCCATGTTAAGAGTAATACCCTTGTGAAAGTAACCTCCGAAGGGTTGGTTAAGTAGGTGCATGAACGAGACTTATTTTCCCGAACGAGACTTTTTAACTTCTACCATCGGAATTCCTTCTTTTTGAAATCATGGAAGATTTGTTCTATCGATTGTTCTAAAATCAATCGAGCCGTTGAAGTACGTGTAAACTGGCCAAATAACGAGAATGCATCCAGTGGGAGACAGGGGGGAGTGAAAGGTTACTTCCCAAGTCGGCCGCCGCCAACTCCTCTCATCCTCCTTTTGGAGAATACATTTGTTTATTCAACGGTTCAAAACGAAGGACTTGTTTTCGGCCAGGTAGGGTTACCTATCCTAATTCCTACAATCACGCAATCTGTGTTTTATGTTAATGAGATTATATCAATCAATCAAAACACCAATACTGCGGGAATTAACCAACAACAATTGGCGCGTTCATACTTAGTTGGGATTCGTCTGAGTATTTCTTGTTTTTTTTATTGGCTAGCACTTCATCTCTTTTTGAGATTGCTAGAATGTGCGTCAGATAATACATCACTTGTAATGAAATTTCAATCGCCTTGTACTTTTCTCGTTTTGTATCAGTTAGATGATTAGTTTGACTTTGTCCAAGATATTTGTATGAATTCAGTATTGTAAATGCTATTAGACTTGTTTAAAATGCATGCGTGTAACGGGATGACACTCATCCGAATTGATGGGCACAAAATAGATTCGCATCCATCGGGACGGGTTTTACCCGAGTTTTGGACCTTTGATTCTTAATTTGTAAAATACGGTGGATTCTTACTTCGGATTCTATTTTATGTACTTACTCCGTTTATTTTAAAATGTCCCGCTTCGTAACTCCAACTTATTAAGAAAACATCATCATTATACCTTTTACATTAACTTTTACCTCCATTTTTCCTATTTACCCTTTATGAAGACATCATCATTACACTTCTACTTACTAACTTTTCAAAATAGAATATATTTTTAGGGGCAAAATGGAAAATGTACCAACTTCTACCCACTAACTTTACAAAATGAACACTTATTAAGGGACAGCCCAAAATGGAATACTGGACTCTAAAAAGGGGAAGAAGGGAGTAATATTTGCACGGCCTTAAATTCAAACCTGAATCGAAAAACCTTAATTATATTTACATAAATGCCTTAAATACACACACACATGAAATATGCACTTACTTGCATGACCAAGTACCCTCATTATACATATACAGACACATGAAAATAGGGTTCGGAGCAAGTGTTTGATCAAGCGCCATCATACATGCTGGAGGTCAGGCTTTGCACAATGACTGCGATGGTCTTGGAGTTTGTCGAAACATGGATCGAACCCACCCGTTGCCATCTCTCTGAGAGAAACTTATTCACGGCTCCCCGGAAAAGTTTCATTAAAATCTAGACCGTACACATTTATACGACCGCGAAACTAACATTCGGACCTTATACTTTTGAACGACTGCGATTATGCCATAAACAACTATTCAGCCGTGAAAAAGATTTTCTCCTCCCTATTTACTAATTAGCTAATACTATCATCAACTTTCTGGATTTGGTCTTGGGCCCTGTTCTCTTGAACTTAACTATAACTTAACTTAAATCTGAGAATTTTGTCTTTATTTGAATTTTTTTCGCATTTGTTAGTTTTGTGCCAAATTTTTGTGGATTATTGATTTGTCTCGACTTAAAAGTAATTTTTTTGTTACTTTTACCCAAATATTTGGAGAAATAATCACTTTTTAGCACGAAAATAAAATTTGACGCAAAACTAACAAATGCGAAAAAAATTTAAATAAAGACAAAACTCTCAAATTTAAGTTAAATTCAAGAGAAAGAGGGCTTAGACACGAGGCAAATTTCAGTTGTTGAGTCGTTGACCACTTTCTGTTTTCAACAAATTGCACAGGTAGCCCGAGCAAAAATAAAATAAAATTTGCACGGGTAGTCAGTGTAAAAAGCATTTTAGTGTAAAACTCTCTAAAAGCAATAAAATGGGTCAAAAGCCTAATAAATTCTGGGCGGGCCGGACTTTAGAGAGAAAAAAAAGAAGAGGAGAGAGAATAAATTTGAACTGTTCAAAACACATTTGGATGGTCTGGAATCTGAATTGCCAACAGATAACCGGCACGTGACACCCGCTCGACACCCAAATACTTCTCCCAAAAGCCCACATGCACAGGGGCTATAAAAGCTTTTCGTTTGTCCGCAGAGACTAAGATCAATCAAGTCCAAATTTGCTTATAATTTTTTTTGCCTTTTTTGGTTGAAAAAAAAAAGTGTAAGCAAGTTCACACAGAGTCAAAATAACTTTTCTGAACTCATTTTTGACATGTTACAGGTCAAAAATTCAAAAATAACATTTTTGCCATGAGAATTTGATTTCAATTTCAATTTCGGTACAATCCCAGAGCCAGACCTTTGAATTACGCTCACCTTAATAATTTTTTTGGCAGCAAATTTTGTTTATTGGCAGATTCGATGTAGATCAATTTGGTGGTTGTTACTTAAATTGGTACCAAACTCGCTTTTGTCGTCTTTCGGCGATAATTTTGCTCTGTTGACATTAATCTTGTCAAAAAAATTCTTAAATATGACTCTAACGACCAATATCGCATACGTTTCTCAAATCATAAACTCTCTTCAACAGAAGAAATAAAATAAAGAACGAACGAACGAACGAACAAATCAATCGTCACCGTGCGACTGCGGGGTGTGTTAAAGAGTTT
Source organism: Rhododendron griersonianum (assembly GCA_018127125.1). NCBI lineage: Eukaryota > Viridiplantae > Streptophyta > Magnoliopsida > Ericales > Ericaceae > Rhododendron > Rhododendron griersonianum. The sequence continues at coordinate 30,073,402 of CM030798.1, forward strand.
TGCATTTTTCTATGTATCCATACGGTAAGAAGCCCATGCGCATGCTTTTCTTGCACAATGTATAATAAAAAGTTAAAAACCATGTTTTCAAAATCCTAAAATTAAATTTGTTTTTCTTGGTCACTTGGACCAAGTCGGGACCCTCCATTTGAATTAAGGAAATCGATGGGGGGATGTATCTGAATGGCTGCGCTTTGAACTTTCTAATGTATATCTCAACCACGTGCCTAAATCCATACATACTTCAATAATCTTTTTGGAAAAAATTCAAGTTCACATTAGACATACTCTATATATATGTTCCTGTAGGAAAAATGACCCGGGGATCCTGCATGGCAAATCTCAGCTGTTCGTGAGTGTTTTTAATGGTTCTGATTTAAATGAAACTTTTCCGAAGAAGAGTTTAACTTTTTTTTCCGGAAAATTTCATTTGAATCCGGACTGTTGAAAACACTCACGGACGGTTGTGATACGGTTCCCGGATCTGTCAAATTTGGCACCGGAGAGGGCCGAACCAAATCTCCCGCATCATACAGGCCAAATGATTTTGTTACGAACAAAAAAACGAAATAAGTTTTAATTCAACTAGTGCATGCCCGTGCCTGAAGGCACGGCTCGAGTAAACAGCACACGTAAATCAATTATGTGCTCACATGCAATATCTCAACCCTCATCCAACGATTCCAACTTTGCGAAAACCAATTCCAAATTAAAATTTCAGAAAATCTAAACACCCAATCAAATAGTAGTGATTATTAAAAAAAAAATTTAACAAAGTAAAAATCATCGTTCATGCAGGGATAAGAAAACCATTGGTTTGGAGATAAAATAAAATCAAACCCGGCAACTCTCAATTAAAGCTCCATAAAATCTGAAATCTGGCAACAACTCATGATATGCACAGACAAAATTTATTGTAGTTACAGGTACTGTAAATTCATATCAAACAAAGTCATAAGTCATTCTCCATTCATAAGTCAATATCATTAGGCTAGGTTATTGTGACGTACGGTTGAGGTTTTATCAATTGCTTGGTCACTTGGGATTTTTTTTGAAGAGTTTATTAGTAAGTTCTTCTAAATAGCCAGTGAAAGAAATTATGAACCGGTAGACATAAGGTGATCAATGGATTGGGGATTTTATACATTATTAATTAAAAGGATTGGCCAGTCCCTCAAATTCTCACATAGCTCTAATTCTGTATAGGAAAATAAAAATAAACATATGGACTCGTCGATTTATTTATATTGTTTTATTAAATAAGTATGAATTAAAACCTCATAAGTATTTTTAAAGATGGAAAAGCAAAAAAGGAATAACGTGAATACCTATGGATCGGTGAAAGAGATTTCCGCAACTTAACTCCTTAACGTGTAAGAGGCATGATCATAGAGTATGATTCATACACAATGCGTGTGATTTTTTGACATCTCATTAGTGTTGTGACATTCAAACAACTTTCTTTTCCAATCCGTCATGTAACACCGAATAACATTGAGCTTCCAATATGCATGTTTTCTTATTTGAACTACAATGATCAAGCAATACCAATTACTCTTACTCTTAACATAGAGGTTCTAATATCTAAAAAACTGAATTGAATGCATAGGAATCCCCAATCAAATAGTGACGTTAAAATAAAAAAAGGCATGAACTAATTAAGCAATTAAGAAACATAAATAATAAAAATAAGTGAAGAATAGAAATAACCTTTGAGCGACGTCTCCGAAACAATGAAAGGGAGTGAACTTTTTAAGGTTCAATACGAATTTTATAGGGTTTTTGAACATGTGAGGGAAGTGGAATTATTTAGGGTTACCTTAATAGCATAGATTCCAAATCATTCCAAGTTTCTATTCTACAATTGCCAAAATAATAGTGCCGACTTTAATTCGTGAGCTTGCATAGATTGACATCAAAATTAATGAATTAAAAAGGAATTTGCTCGGGAAAATCATTTGGGAAGTGGGTTTTTGTAAACTTATATTTGGGAACATGTTCCCGATTTGGTGTGATTATAGACAACTATTATGGATCTTGTTCCAATTTGTTTTAATTCGGTAATATTAGATTACCATGATTGATTAGGATATTTCAATTCAAATGAGCTCCTTTTGTGGTCTTGAAGTTTTCAAAATTTACCAAAATGCCATGTTGTAGAAGGAAGGATGAAGATAAATCTGGACCGTTGGATTTGTTTGTATGAGTAGATAAATTTTGTGTCAGAGATTAATCTGAACCGTTGAGAAAGAATATTCTGTAAGATACCCGTCCTGTTTTATAATATAGATGGTCAGGGTTTGAGAATGTGCCAAAATGGCAAGAGTTCGGGTTAAGCTAATTTCCGTAACATATTCCGCAAACAGTGCTGCTACCAGCACCGATTTGGGCACAGATCACAATGTGGAGGATTCCACATAAAAGTTAGATGATTGAATCGAGCACCTATGAATATCGGGTTAAGCTAATTTTTCGCGAAAATCCTAGAAAAAATGTTTGTCATTTAATAAACGGCTTGAATCATTTGTATAGGACGCGAAGTTGACTCCACATAGTGATCTGCGCAGTATCTGTTTTTAAAAAGTCTGTGTGAACAGACTAAACTGCTCCACAAAAGCCAGATTAATTCTTTCCTTAAATATTGGACGCTTCTGTTTTCAAACTATAGGCCTAACTCTGGTATTATAATAACAAGAACTATGTCCCAGATCCAAGGTTGTAGTGAGGTATGGAGGACCACCACGAGCAGAGTCCAAGAGAAAAACAACGCAGTAACACTAGTTCTTTATGGGGGACTGGTACAGTGGTCCAAAGTTGGACCGAATGAGCCGAGCAATTAATTGTTCCAGATTGCTTCGAAAACTTAACGAGCTTGAAAAACATGTGTTCAAGCTTGGCGTGTTATTCAGGCAAGCCAATCTCAAGCTTGTGGTGTTTTCAAACCGATGACAAGCAACTTAAATTTTGTGGACATAATAAGCCGGACAAGACAGGTAATAAAGCTTTTATCAAGCTTTGTTTGAAAACTTATCAAGCTTCAAAAATTGTTCGGGTTTGTTTATGTTACAAATAGATTTTGAACAAGCTATTATCATGCGAATGAGAACTCAAAGTCTCTGATTAGTATAAGCTCTACGACCAGATAAGGTGCAGATAAAAGGCCTATGCACCGGAGGTAGCTCCAAGTTTCCATCTCATCATATTTTTGGCATTTCCTGGTGATATAAATGAACGAAAAAATGCCTATGCTTAAAATGAAGCATATAATTCTTGCCTTTTCCAGTGATTTGTCACAACCTTAAGCCTGTATAACACCATATCACTATTTGCAAACACCGTCGTTGCACAAAACATTTCAATTTTTTTTCCCACCGTGTTCAGAACCACCATGTATTAGATTCGGCTAAGAACAAAATCTAAAAAAATAGGCGGATGGAAGTACATGTTTGTTAAGGGAATCTAAATTTTCAAGGAATTCTGCATCCCACAACCTATTTTGGGCCTACGTGAAATCCAAATTTAAAATACCTGAATAACATTTTCCAGAAGAACACAAACAGGGCTTTACTTGGGCCAAGAAAGCCCATCAGTAGCAGGCTTGGACCGAAGAAGCAGAAATCCAAATGAGATGGGAAACTAGATACGCTTTTTTCGTTTTTATTGGAACAGGTCAATCCATCCTCCCCTTCAGAATCCTCTCTGTTACTTCTGTTGGTGTGCTGCAACAAAACAATTACACATGTTTATTACTCTAGCAATACAAAATTTGGTAAATAAGCAGAAAATGAGCGCCATGATCTTTGTCAAAATTCCTCCGCGGCAAAGCAAATCAAAGAGAAGGCAAAAGGAATAAATTTCATGAGTGTAATTTGAAAACTTATAAATGAATCATCCAATTAGAAAAATTAGCGACGTCATCTTCACCATGTCTCATCTAAAGATCTTAACATATTTCTTTTTCCTCGTTTATCAAAACGTATGGTACTTCTGAATATGACAAGGCGGAAAAATTTATTGCCAATATCAAACTTCCGATTTTCAGACAAAAATTTGTCAAAGATGCAAGAAAACACTAAACAAATCAACAAGCACAGTCTGGGTAATATAACAGCTATGAAGTCTATGATGCTATATTATGCATGTCCTTAACATTTGCATAGTCAGTAACGCAATTCCTTCCGGAAAAATTGTAACGGTTGTAGATAAAGATACAGGGTTAAGAGAGTAAAAAGCAGTTCATCAAGCTTACACAACATAGACGTGTCCTCCCCAACCACTCAGACAGTCACGATCTACTGATGATAGCAATGCTTGAGAGATAGTCTCAAACAACTCTTCAGGTTCCTGAATGATAGGACACAAAAAACAGTAATAGCTGCAGTTAGGACGAATTTTCTTGAGTTGCTTGAAAATAAGAAGTTTCAACCAAGTGTTTGCAACTCTCCGCTCGTAAGGTGGACAAAAACATGAATATTTGGATACTTACAAGCAACAGGACACAATGATTTCAAAAATCAATAGTTCCTATGTACAAGATGTTCCAAATGTTTGATCTTTCTTCACCCTACCCCCGCCTTGCTGTTCGAAGATTATAGAAACCTACAGCATCTGCAGTTAAAGTGTCTACGCTTCCAGTCACTGATCTAAAATGTCCTTCTAATACTTCCTGCACCCCCCTAGGAAGCATTCTACGCAATTTCCACTAACAATCTTTCAGAAACCAATGATTTACAGCATAATTTATTGACCTCTTAAAGAATGAATTATGCTGGAAAACTTGATAGCAAGTACATACTGTACTAGCAAGTACCCCTCCCATGCAACCTTATCTCTGACAAAAACAAAAAGCACGATGACAGGATAATGGGAACAAACATATACATAATGTTGGGGAATCTTTTTTCCTTGAGTGTTAGAGATTGCACCAACAATCATAATATGATGGGAAAATCTAACTGAAACTAAATTAGTGATTTGACCTCTTCAGTTTGCAGCTCTGAATGCACCCCTCCCCCAAGTCCCAACCACCTACCACCTAGCTCCCCTCACAACCTATGTTTGCGTGTGGGTTGTGGCACTTGCATAGATTGTAAATAACTTCATTGCACACCTCAAAAGCCAAGAGCAACATATGCTATGCATGTGAAGATACGAGTTCCACTTGCTACATGATATGAACGAATATTTCTACGGATATTTGTAGTGAACAACTTTACCTATGGGAATGTATTCAAATATACACATGTATGATAATAAGCATGACATCCACAAATACAGCACGTGGTTCACTACCCACTTTAAGGTGATGTAATACACCTTCCTGTATATTCATATGGATCATAGTTGCATGATCCTTTAACTACAGGCGACAAATCCCCTCCAAAACCTCGCTCCCACGCTCCTAATTAGCAAGAATCATATTCTAATCCGACAAGTGAAAATAAAAAAAGAGCTACACGCTCCCCCCCCCACTTCATGCGACTGAGATATGGATGTCTTTTCTCACCCCTTAACTCAAGCTCCCATAGGAAAGTTTCATAGCAAGGCTTACAAGGGGTTTGCTTCTGACACCAAAAAAGTCATCCATTGGACTGTCTATATTCTGTACTTGTCATAATATTTAGATTTCGTTCTCAAAAAGAAAAAAAACGTAATATTAAGATTCCAAATCTGAACAAGTCCATACATGCCATTTGCAAATCAATCAAAACATCAATTGCAAAGCTAAATCATGACAAACCATGTCAGGCTTGAACATTGCCTCACAGGCACCATAGAGAGATTCCGAGGCTGTCCCAGAAACAACGAAGTCTTTTGCAAGCTCCCTGCATTCAGGAAAGAATAGAATAGAAATTCAAAAAAGTGTCAGTATCATGCCACCATTGTACTAGCCATGATCCATTTAATCATATTGACCAAGAATCAAGATTTAGTTCTAGGCCATGCAGAAAATAAATGCCTATTGACAATTTCTTTCATTATTACCACTATCCTAGATATTAGTTGTCTGCTAACATCTTTTGCAGCCACAAAAACCGAAACAAATCTTAATGCAAATTCTACTGCTCGTGTCACTTAATTCAGCTTTAATGCACAACTAGGAAATCCATTGATTTAAGGTCCGGCCTACATGTTGGAAAAAAACTTACACAAGAAAAGACAGGTCAAAGACAACAGACAGACGAGAGTTTTAAGCATATTAGAGCAACAATAAACTAGCATCACCTCTGATGTAAGCTTAATGTATAGGGTGAAAACGAAACGCCCAGATACAACTCATCCCTTGTAGCTATTTCAATAGTTCATTGGTGCATGTGAAGGCAGTAAGAAAAGTGTCCCAAAAATATTTGCTGTTTACTGCCTCGATATTGATGGGTAATTGGTATAGCAGAGGATGTTCAACACGAGTGACAGACAGGCACAATAAAGTGGGATCTTCTCATTTTAGAAAATAAGAAAACGCAGTAAAATCCTGCCTGATTCAAGACTAATACAAGAACTCCTTCAAATCTGGGCATAAGCTGCAATGCTACATAACAAGAGACATTCAGGAAATTTATGCATCTGGCTTCAGCTTTTGTCCATCAGGAAACATCAGAAGCTAGTAGCTCCTCTACAATCAGTGATTGTAGCCGAAATAGAATATTGCAGAATGGGATTACCTTCTCATTCAAAACCAACACATAACTAGATGATCCTTCGAACTTACTCTAACAGTCAACTTCCAGAACACTTGTCTAAGCAGAACAAAAGACATGAAAGTTTACCAGCTGGAAATCTGAAACTCTCAGGTATGCAACAACAATTACACAAAGTAAAAAAACTCTTCAAAAAAGTAAGTGTACAAGACAAACAAGCCAACAAAAATGAAAAAATCTACTGTATTTCGACCCCATCTCAGATACGGAGAGAAGACAATTTACTTACTTGGCTCCAATTGAATCCATTGTGCAAATGAAGGGTTTGTTTTCATCTCCCAATCCGGCAATCACAGGCTGGCAGAAATATGGACCAAACCTTAAGAGAAAAAGGTACTATGTTATAGCCAAAACCTACTCAACAAACCAAACAGAAGCAGTAAAGAGAAGGAAAGAGAGTAAAGACATAGAAAGCAGGAGTAACACAAAACAGATTCACATAGGTGCAGTCTTTTACTCCCTCCGTCCCATAATATTTGTCCGGTCCGCAAAACAAGAACGTAAAAATAATGCATTTCTTTCAATAAAAAATTCAAACTTTTTTCATAAATTACAAGAACTCATCGATGTCTAATGAATTGTTGAAAAAAATTTGAATTTTTCTTGCAAAAAACATATTATTTTTACGTCCTTGTTTTGCGGACCGGACAAATATTATGGGACGGAGGGAGTAATTTTCTTTTGATAAGTAATCACATGGGTCCAATATTATGATATTATCTGTTTATAAACTTCGATCTGGGACCATAAGGAAACACTTCCGAGGAATACAATGACAGAGAGAGTTTGATACAATGTTGACTTGCAAACGAGAATTTTAAATCAACAATGGGAAAAGTGGGAAAGGGACAATGAAAATGTTGACTGGAGAGCGGATTGGATACATTGGAAATCTACGATAATGCAAAAAGAGACTTAGGAAGTACATTAGTTCTTTTCTACCATGAGAATGCCAGTGCTGGTGAATGGCATTCATACGGACATCTTTCACACTTACAGGACATTGAGGTACAAAGGACCCTTTGTACATTTCTTGTTCGTTCTCGTCACAGAGTCGTCGAGACAAATGACTGACGAGTCAGAGCAGGGAGGTTTCATGGATGTCTTTAAGATGGAAAGTGTGAGTGGCTCTGTGTTAGTGGCATGTCATCTTGATTCTCGTAGATGTCGATTATTTGCTATTTTATGTGGGAGTGTGTTTATGCTTGGTAGCATTTTCTAGCCTTCGGGTTAAGTAGGGATGGTATATCCAATCTCGTTGCACTGGAGGTCAGTTTATTATTTGTAATCCTCAAGCATAGATTTGGATTACTTCTATCATCTTATCTAGCAAATGACTCTAGGTTCTTTCAAACCTAGTCAATGTGGATCCAATCACAACGAGATTTCATAGGCATTTGACAAGTTGGAAGAGCCAAGTAGCCAACACCTCATAAATGGGGGACACTTCATTATGAGTACATTACCCAGTCTGCCCAAATATTGTAAAGCCTCTTTCCTTCCTCTATTGCTAGGAGAAGCATTTAGCTGAGTGGGACTCCCATTGGTTGGCAGGGACTCAGATTGGTTGAGTGGGACTCAGTCTGTAATTAGAATCACGAAGCTGGAAGACTTGACCAAGCTTCATTAGGAAGTGGCTTTGGAGGTTCACATGTGATGGTCCTTATGGATACGATGCTGGATAAGAGTGGTAGCATTCAAAGATGGGTGAGGGCAGGAACTGGTCCACGTTGAAGGTGTCGGTCGGCCTGTGAAAGGAGTTAGAAGGGGGTGACATTATTTTTCACCTGGTTAGGAATGGGCAAAGGTGAAATCCTCATCTGATCTGAAGAAAGAAAATAGAGGATCTTTTCCCATTAGTTTCAGGGTGGCAGCAGATAAGAAGGTTGCAGTGGTTCATTACTCATGCAAAGGGGACTTAATTCATTTTGGAGTTCTCCCTACATAGAGAGGTGCAAGATTGAAAGGCTGCATATTTAACTCAATAATCACCGACAAGATGCACATCAGGTCAAGTATTAGGGAAGAGCAAGATTATGCGAGATGAAATCTTTCTAGACGGTGGTGCTTCCAAACGTAATTCCATTATGATACCTTGATCAGGCAGCATATTTATTTGTCCTTGTTAAAGCTAAATGGCCCCCCAACTCATTACTCATGTACGATCCCCACTGTCAACTGGTTGATTCAAAGAAGAGAAGAGGAGGGTGACCGGCCGAACCATATTGTTATTCGTTTCCCTTTTGCAACAAAGTTTCCGATGGTCCAGGCTCTCTTAGTTTAGGGTAGAGTGAGAGCTGTTCTCGGGGGCGTTAAGAGTTTATTTCTTGTTGGTGGGGGTTAGACTAGAGAAGAGGAGGACGAAAATGGGGCTTTTAATTCCCCCATACAGATTACATTAAAAAGGATGGAAATTAATTTTGTCAGTTTTGAATAGTTGAAAGATGGGTTTTACAACCCCTCCCTAAAAACTCGACGAGGATTATTAGAGCTTTAATAACATGGAGGTGCATAGGAGCTTTAATGTTAGATATGACTTATGAGCAACTAAACTTAAAAAATGCACCTAGTAAAGAATTAAACTTTTGGAATATAAGGATGATGAACATATAAAGAATGATGATACAGGCAGAAACAACCAAGGACAAGTCTATAGAAGTAACAATGCAAAGAGTTGACAGGGCCGAAAGTACTTGATGATGGCCCTAAAGGCCTGCTTGGTTATGGTCAAAATACTAATGAAGGTTTCATATTTCTGGCTTATGAATGCATTGTCTTCCTCTGTATTTTGAATGACAAGGCATACCTAATGAGAGTATGAGACAATTGCTTTCGTACCTTTCCTTCCTACAATCTTGTGACAAGAAAAATGTCAAGCAATTTTGCTATAGGTTTGACAATGCAGGGGAATATACAGTAATTTCTAGGTTTTATGATAGTACAAAGCATCCTGTTTATAGCTTGATTCATTGACATGCAAAACAAAGCCATACGCCATATATACGGTATACACCATGATATATATGCCTTATTTGTATAACATTTACCTACCTTTTCTCGTAAAGAAGGGCAGAGACAAGGCTAGCAAAGGTTTCAGGCTTCATGTTCCTCTCTTCTCGAAGCTCATACAGTTTGTGTCGAAACACCAGCCGCTGGTACCTACAAAAGTAGTAAAAAAGAATACAATGATGGAGAAACCCAAAAATATACCTTTAATGAAGGTATGGCTATGGTACACAACCATAATGGTGCAAACTATATGCCCTGAGTCCCGACCATACTGGTTTGACACTATACGCACAAAGACTCGCTACACAACAAAATTTACCCCAAGCTTCATAATTTCTCTCACCAGTAAGTCTCCTAACTAGAAAAACACTGATTTGTAACATTCACAAAATTTCATAACCTAAACACAAACTCTCATAATAAAGGCTCATTAGGGTAATTGGTAAGAACATAGTTACTAAATTTCCGATTTACCAAAAAAAAAAAAAACCATACGTAGTAGTTACTATTTTTCCTTTCCGATCACTCGAGATGTCCAAGCCAGCTTACACACAACTCGACAAATCACAGGGTATATGACCCTGACCGTCCACTAGCGGGAGCCCAAATAAAGCCCAGGCAAAACCCCGTATGGACTAGCCCCGCAAGAGTTAATAGCACCCCGCAAGAGTTAATAGCACCAATGATTGAGAAGATTTTGAACCTGGCACCAGATACCTGAGAGGGAGCAAACCTAAGTCCATAACATGACCACCAGGGCAACCCTATCGGATTTAAGAACACAGTTACGATATTCACATCGATCTATGATGGGCTAGCAGGGCTGCTACATCGGGGTTGGTTCAACCCTTAGTCACATAATTCTTCAATAAGACCCTCCGCGTGTGCCCTCAATCCTCCTCTCGCGAATTTTAATACTAGTTTGGAATGTTTTTGAAAGAAGCTTTCCCGCTCCCGCTCCTGCAAGTGACTTAGGTTCAACCGCATAGCCTAATTAAGGTAATCGTAGCATGCACCACAATCATACACTAGGAAAAATCGTAATCTTAGATGGTGCGCGGCTTGTATAGCTAGATTTCTCCTCTAAAAATGGAGAAACGGAAAAAAAAAAACCCACAAAAGGCACATACTTTGAAAAGAACAAAGTAAGACAAAATAATCCAAGAGTATAGTTACAGAGTCTGAGCGTCAGTGGCGAGCCCCGAGAGGCCGATGAATAGCTTATCATGGACTCTGTAAATCTTCTGAAAATCTGTGGCGATTGTCTGAAGCTGGACGCCGAGTCGACGATCGCTGGCAATGGCGAAGCAATTCTTGCCCACCATCGCTACTACGGCACTTCCGTTGTACTCGAAAATCTGTAAATCCGTTCCAAGCAAATAAGCACTGACCCAGAGCAATTCGAATAAACTAGGGTTTTCCGGCAACAGTTGATACGTACAGAGAGAGAGAGAGAGAGAGAGAGAGAGAGAGAGAGACGACGTACCGACATTGGAGGAGATTGTTGAAACTTGGAACGGGATGAGAGAGATGAGTAGGCGAAACGGAGAGCTGTTTTTGGTGAGTGTTGGCTTGGAGGAGACTCCAAATCCAATTTCAAGAGGATGCCATTGCCAAAGCAAAAGTAACCGGGCCGGGTTTTGTGAACCGGGCCCTGGCGACCCGGTCCAACATTCAAGACGGCGTCGCCCTAAACTCGCGTTTGCATAGCCCGATGTCGTCATTCTTCTCCCTCCTCCCCTTCTCCACAACGCACACGAGCGAAATTCCCAAACCCAATCAACCAATTTGCTATGCAATCACTGTGCAAAACACTACCAATAATGAAGAGACACAGATCCAAGCCAAGCCTCACCACCACCACCGCCGCCGCCGCCGCCGCACCACCCACTCCTTCAACTCCTCCACCCCCACAAACCCTCCGCCCCACCCCCAAACCCCAATCAATCTCATCCAAAAAACCCAGAAACATCCTCTCTCACCTCACCCACCCCAAACCAATCCCAACCCACCAACAAAGCCCCCAAACCCCCAAATGGGTACCCCTCAACTTGTCCAAATCGGAACTCTCCCTGCCCCTCACCTTCCCCACCGGCCAGACCTTCAGGTGGAAACAAACCGACCACCATAACCACATTCAGTACACAGGCGTTGTTGGGTCCCACTTGGTTTCCCTGAAGCAGCTTGAAGACGGCGACGTTGCCTATTCCTTTCATCACACCGCGAATGAGGCCGGTGCTAGGATGGCTCTGTTGGATTTTTTGAATGCCGGTATTTGTTTGGCTGATATGTGGGAGGGGTTCTCGGCTTCTGACCCGAGGTTTGCCGAGTTGGCGCGGCGTTTGGGTGGTGCCCGGGTGCTCAGGCAGGACCCACTGGAGTGCCTGGTTCAGTTTCTTTGTTCGTCTAATAATAATATCGGGAGGATTACCCGAATGGTGGATTTTATTTCGTCTTTAGGGAATTATTTGGGGACAGTTGGGGGTTTGGATTTCCACGAATTCCCGTCTTTAGACCGGTTGTCGCAGGTTTCAGAGGAAGAGCTTAGGAAGGCAGGGTTCGGTTACAGGTTGGTTTTGATTCTCATCCTGATTAACTACCTTTGTTTTGGTTTGTATTAGATTATTCTGATTTTAGTTTTATATGTTTCCTGTACTGGATTTGATCGATTCTGTTTTTGTATTATGTTCTGTTCAGTATGTCAAAACTCGGTATAAGGTGATTTTTGTAGGTTAGATTAAGGTCGGGGGAACTTGATTTGACACCTTACGTAGTTATGCCCAAATGCTATCAACTATTTTCTCTGCTCAGATGAAAATTGAATATTCAACGGATCATTTGGCACATCATCGCGTTTTGCTGGTAAATTGTTTTGATTATACCCGGAGCCACTCCTAGTTATGTATTTGAGAGCTTCTTTCATTACTTATAGTATTTGATTATTTCTTCAAATTCTGAACAATTAGATACTACTTTTGTTTCTAAAGGGGGCACATAAATTCAACTTCATATGTTTCCTTTCTTAAATTAGCATGTAAGATAAAATTTAAGCTTGACGATACGTACTTGTCTTCAGAAAGTTTGTTTCCAGTGAAACAAATTTTCAATTTGGGGATTTTGTAGATTTTAGAAAGTCTATTCACCCTGTATACTTGTGCATTCGACCATAAGTCATCTGATTGCATAGTATTAGTAAGATTTTGTATAGCGAGATGATTATACAGAGAAGGACTTGTTTATGTTTTAAATCGTGCTTGGAGGAACCAAACTGCCAATTTTATAGATCCATTTTCTTGATATGCTCATTGTTCCTATTATCTAGCTCATGGCCATGTATGGTTTGCTATGTCTTTTTTGGGGTTAACTGTTAAGACTAGCAAAAACAACATGAGATTTGATTTTAATTTGACTTAACAAACTGAGCAGGGCAAAATACATAATTGGCACTGTAGATGCTCTGCAATCAAAACCAGGTGGAGGTGCAGAGTGGCTTGCTTCTCTTCGAGAGATTGATCTCCAAAAGGCTATTGATGCTCTCTCCACTCTGCCTGGTGTTGGTCCCAAGGTGGCAGCATGTATTGCTCTCTTCTCTCTAGATCAGCATCAAGCCATTCCTGTTGATACTCATGTGTGGCAGGTGAGCTTTTGGGTTGTTTATTGTAGATATCTTTGAATGATTTGAAACATTCTGATATGGCCATCATATTTTGTCACCAATTCGGTGATGCTTGTATATGATCTGAATCATCTGATCTTATACATTAATCCCTTTGTTCCAATTTGTTTGTCCATTTTATTTCGGTTGTGCCATTTAATCGGGTCGACAAACAATGTATTTTTGTGGATAATCAAGCAAAAGATCTTGATTTAATTTTTTGAACAAAGTTTAAGCAATGAATTTGAAATTTATGAAGTACAAAATGTAGACGATTTTTTTTGATATGTCCGGAATACTGAAAATAGAGAAACACTCAAAGTGAACCTAAATGCGCAAGCTTATGGTGACTATTCCTTCGATTTTGTTTTTTCCTTTGTTATGGGAATCAATTTGGTTTCCACTTATGCATATATGGAAACTTTTGCTGACATAGTTATTACTAAATCTCTTACCAAAGTATTATCTTCATTTGGATTAGGTTGATCAATGTCTCAAATGCCATCTGATTGTACTTACTGTTATCATGTTGCTAGGGATTGCCTTATCATTTCTTTATTTCTAGCCACATTTAAGAAGCATGGACATAGGACATTGATATGATGACCTGGACCTGGATATGCCGATATGTTAGTTTCATAAAATAATGACAGGGCTCGACTAGATATGGATTTCTTAATCCAAGAATCAGGATAAAAATGAAGCCAAAATGGGAGTCCTTTCACCTATTATCTGATATCATTGGTTGTTACTAGTAAATAAAAATGAAATATTCACATGTCTGAAGAGTCTGACCAGAACATGCATTTCTGTTTGCACATACCTTTTTGGATTGGAGTACTACAGATGTCCTTCAAAGATTCACAAACTACTGACATGCTTATTTTCTTGTCTTTGGAGTTGAGCAAAGATAGCAACTAGGTACCTCATCCCCGAGCTAGCAGGGACCCACCTAACACCTAAACTCTGCAGTCGCGTGGCAGATGCATTTGTGAGCAAATATGGTAAATATGCTGGGTGGGCCCAGACTCTACTTTTCATTGCTGAGTTACCATCACAAAAGACACTTCTACTATCAGATTCCTGTATTAGCAGGTGCCAAAAACCTGTTAAGCAGAAAGGCAGACGATCCAGTGGTAATCAAATATCTCCATACAAGTATCGGGATTTTTACTGGATTTTTTATTCGTACTTTAATTCATTTCCCTCTATCAAGTTGTAATTATTGCGTCTTTTGCTAATGAGCAGGACCTATAGATGGAGATAGTTCCCAGAAGCTTGGAATAGAAGGGCAAGAGGCTGATGAAAAGTTATGATTCCTTGCAGATGAGGAGTCTGAAAAGATGGTTCTTAGTGGAACCTAGAGTATTGGTAGGTGGTTGATTTCCAAACTATTGTCTTTTGACTCTTTTCTATTAGTTCTACAATTGGTTCCATCTCTTGATTTCTCTTCTCACTTCTCAGGTTCGCCTTTTCAATAATTCAGTGCTCTCTTCACTAGATTTTACTTCAATTTCTGTATAATGCACCTATACAACAACAATATCTGTACCCTTGTGATCCCCAATTGATGGGGATATGTGCGGGAGAGGACTGGAGGTACTAAAGAATAAAGACAGCCCTAACATTTGACACTGTATGAATAAAGTGGTCGCTTTCATAAGGTTTTACACTAAATAGCTGCCCTTCATACCAACAAAAATTGAGGAATTCAAGGGATGTTATGCCGTATAACCATGCCCCCAAATCAAAGCCACCCAGAAGGCATCAGCGAGAGCAGGCCTAGAGACCCGATTCAATTTCTATGCTCATTACCTTGCTTCCTTCATTCAAAATCAAGAATATCAGTAATGCACAATTGTATAATCCACCCATTGACGTACTAAAAACAAGTGTCACTTTTTAGACATGTGAACACCACTTGAAAACTTTTTTTTTTTTGTGATAGTAAAATTTATGTAAACATGCCAAACTCCCCGATTTTGAACTCCCCTGCCCATACCCCCAATGATTGGGGGCAACAAGGGTTCTGTTGTTGTTGTTGTTGTGTTGAATTTCCTCAGGCCTTCTGCCGGAAAATTTATAGGGAAAATGCTAAAAACAGCCCATGGGCTATCAATAAGGTTGAAAAAATATATTGTAGATGTGAAAAATGTTTTGAGTATTCATTGACATGTGTGAACTTTACATGGGCACACACACAACCCACATGCGCGCACGCACACAAAAAAAGAAGAGAGAGATCATGAATTACTTGTCTTTTTTGTAAGTTCTAGTTGTTTAAGGAGGTGTTCCGGTTTCTTAAAAAAAAAACTTTTAGAAAAGAAAGGTAATTTCAAGCTCAAAAATCATGTGTTTACGCAAATAATTTTCCTACCAATATAGATCTTGTTTGATAGATCTCATTGAGAGCTTTTAAACGGTGCAAAAAAAATTAAAAAATTATTTTTCATTTTTATTATATTTGAGCTTGAAATTACCTTCTTTTTGAAAAGGAAGGTTGAAAAAGAAAGCGGAACGGGGCCAAGTTCTCGGTTATATTTTTGAAAACTGATTTCATTTCTTGTTTTGTGACCGTGTACTTATCTGTATCTACTGATGGCTAGGATTTAATAGTGGTTATTCTTTTGCTCAGTTGCAGATGAAATCAAAAGCAACATGGAAAATCAGGTGGATTTGCGTAATGAATGTGATACCAATCTAAGAGTCCAATTTATTGCAGAATTTTACTGGATTGCTTCTTGTACAACTTGGAGCATGTCTTATAAGGTTAGCCAATTTTCCTTTGATGGCCATGTAAAATCTGGTTATATCATGTTCTTTTAATCTGAGAGATGCTCACTTCGAAAGTTGTCTTCTTATAGAAAAATATAGTTGTTTCGTCCTCATCGTTTAAGTTACTTTTTTCCGCAAACAGGGAGTATAGATCACCATGTGTATATTAACAGCTGGGTTTAGCAGCTGCCTGTGATGTACAAGCCTGTAAAAGGCATGGAGTCATTTCCTGGGAAAAGTTTCCAAGGAAAATGTTCTCCAAAATGGGTATCTGTCCGAAACGAACAGAGCGGAAGGCTAGCTTGCTTTTCGCCTCCCCATTTTAGTTTCAGATCCTGAAGGCCATACCTTCTTGGTTGTGATGGCTTCTCTGCGATGGACTGCAGGGTACAGTTGCTATGGTGGGCCCATTAGTATCCGCTCTTGATGATTCGAGCTATCCATACTTTTTATATTCTTGGAAAAAATAATAGATGCAGAAAAATTAGGTTTTAGTCCTCTGATCTTATCACTTGTCTTGAAAAAAATATACGGTATAACCTTAGTTTCTTTCATGAATAATTTACTCAACAGGCTCTAAATTTGGAACGACCCAGATTGTCATACCAGTGGTGCTTCACGAGCACCAAACTCACGAAAACATTAAGGCTGAACTTTGAGCCTTTCAAATAATCTGTTCCGATACAACTACAAAGTAAGGGACAGATGGAACTCAGTCCGCCACCACACACACACACACCACCGCCGCCGCCGCCACCTTTCCTCCAATACACAGGATAGTTGACAATATAATCCCTACTCCGGGACAGGGATTTCAGCCAGGTTATAAGGAACTTGGTCTGACCCAGGCTCTACGTCGTTTTTGGCATGACCGTTCTCTAGCTTAATTGGCTCGATGAATGTCACCACTGTGTCTTGTCGGAACACCAAATATACCATCGCGATAACATATATAGCCATTGACGGAAACACTAGTATTCCAATAAACACGGTTGCAACTCTAGGTAAACTACTGTGAATCATCCAGCCGATGAAGCTTATGCTCAGGTAATAGATGTTTATGCCCATGAGTCCAATCCCCAAGATCCATGAGATGACAATAATCTGCATCGCATAGTCTTTTAAATTGTAAATTCGAATTTAGAAGCCTATGTAGTGAACGAATCAAGGGAAAGAAATTACAAAAATAGTGTTCAAATGTAGTCTAGTCATGCAGCATTACCTTGTTTAAATCTTCATACTTGGATTTAATTCTAGATTTATCTTTTCAATCTTCATGGGTTTGCCAATATAATATGTATGTTTGCATTTTAAAAGATGCCAATTAAACTTTGCATACAAGTGAGGCCATTAAATAGAAATTCTCAGACCACAAAACGGAAAATAAATAATGAAAAACCAACGCACATATTTGGAGTTCTTGTGTGGTCCCATGTTCGTGCTACTGCTACTGAATTTAAGGAGTGGGATGAGAGCAAACGGAAGTTGAAATGATAGTATCATCTGCAAATACCAATTAAACCCGATAACCAATATGTTCAATTTCAATTAAATGAACCGGCAATAATAAGTATTTAATGAACGATTGACAGACCGATGAGATGATAATGAGCTCGCCAGATGCCGAAGGACCGCCGATGATTGAGACAATGAGACTTGGTGTAATGGCAACACACCTAGTCAGTAGGTTCCTCAGCCATCTTCTCATCTTAAGATCCAAGAAACCCTAGAAAGTTCGCCACCCCATTTTCTCATTGGTAAGCTCGGATTATATTTTTACAGCCCATAAGGGAAAAAAATAGGTAATTTTATTAGAATTTGTGTACCACCTGCATGATATATTGTCCAGCATAAGTGCCTGTAATTGTGGAACTTTGTCCTGAGGCTAGTAATGCGATGGCATAGACAGTGGAGCTTGATCTTCCCAGTACATTCTGCAAATGTACCAACTATCGAGTTAATCTACTGTCCATATTTTAACATATGCTCTCTCTCTCTCTCTCTCTCTCTCTCTCTCTCTCTCTCTCTCTCATTGTGGATTTGGATTCGGGCTCTCTCTTTCTCTTTCGAGAGAGATCCTTATCTACCGTCTTCCCTTCCTTTTTGTGGTGAATCTTGAGCTCCGGCTCCGAATGCTTCTGAAGAGGGCCACGATAGTGGAGTTATGGCAACAACGATGGCCCTAACGATGGGCATGATATTTCTAGATTGGCGCAGATCATGATATCACTCTCTTATCGGTATTTTGCGTTCACCTTGAGAAGGAAAGAAGCAGAGTTGAGGTCGATATTGTTGCACTGTTGTAAGGTTTCTTGAGAGGCGTTCTCGGCCGAACAAACAGCTCCTGAGACCGCGACAATTGAAACATTTATCAAGAATGCTACAAACAACGCTATGCCGCTCTCTATCAAGAAGAATCGACATGCATCCTGCAATATTAACATACCACATACAGAGTTAATAGCAGATCGAATCGAAATGAATCTGTTGATTCGAGTTTTCATTTGGATTTGCCTTGGCTTACGTTTATTCCTCGAACAGAATGTGGTATCTTCCTTAAGAGCACGAGAGCTGAGTGGAGAAAAAGGTTATGCCTGTCGATCACAATTGAACCCGAAAAAGATCAAAAATAAAACAAGAAAAATGATGTATGTTTTTCACCATGTACTACTACTTTGTTTCGTAAAAGATGAAGAATATTCATACGGCATGATTAAAGCTCCCAGTAAGGCGATGGCGTCGCCGGTGGCGCTTGGACCCTTGAGCAAGGGGATAAACATTCCCTTGAGCACACCTTTAGCAGGGGGACTTCACATAACTCACTTCCCCAAAGAAACATGCAGCCATTACGAATACCATAAATGTGACCAACATCTCCAGCTTCCTCACCTACTAGCCCAGAAAAGAGAGACTCAACACTTGGCGAACACATTGTAAACTTAAGTTCTCGTATTTTGATTCATCATATTTCTGAGTTACAATAGGAAGAGGGCACGCGGACAAAAATGATTTATATGGACGGTTGCATATACGCCCGGCCCTGGTCACGCGTGCAAGGAATCTGCTGCTTCGGATCCTCGAATTTTCACTTCAAAATAGGCCCAGGTTTTGGTATCTCCTTTATATTACTAGTTCTCGAAGTTGTTTATGTTCAACTCAACAGCTTACGATTTTACAATGAATCTTTATTATGTGGATGCGCAGATAATTTTTTTCAATGTATTTTTTATCATTACGATTCACGGTTTGATTCAACCGACGATTCGGAAGAGGGGCAATCCGATTCTCAATCCGATTCGCGATTTGACAACCTTGCATGGGATATATAGTTGATTGATAAAGAAATGGAAGTTCACATTACATATAGAAAGGCCAAATAGTATAACTGAAACATTACCCCATATCTTTGCAAGCCAAGGAGGAGGAGAGTGCTCAAACCAGTGAGGAGAACTCCAACCCACATTGGGATGTGAAAGAGTATATGTAGTGCAGAGGCTGTTCCTATAACTGCCACCAATAATTATAAAAAAGTGTGATAAGGTGTTTAGTTTATTTACATCTATATCATGATAAAACAAGAAAATTAAGGGAAATAATTTTAACACTCCCATTTTTTGTCGTTATTCACATGAAAGTATCGAATTGCCCTTCATATGGACCGAAGAAGTAAGGGTAACTTAGTAATTTCACATGAATAAAAAGACAAAAAAGAGAGAGTGCCAATGCATAAAAGGGGAGTGTGAAAATTATTTTGTAATGATTAATTATCATGCTGCGCGGGCACCATGGAATTCATTTTGAGTGGACCCGCAATCCAGTAAAAGCAAGCAGTGCTTGCATTTGACACTTTATGCCGAATAGTTTGAAATAAGGGAAAAATTCAAAAAAACCCCTGAACTTTGAACTCAATGTCAAATAGGCACCTGAACTTAAATAAACTTCAATTGAACACCTGAACTTTCACTCCATTATCAATTTACCCCCTCCCGTCTCAATCCGTGACTTGTCGTTAACGGCACAGTTAAAAAAAAAAAACTTACCACCAGTTTGCAATCCTATGAAGCAGAAACGTGATTATGAGAGCCTTAGAGACAAAATTTGATTATGTCTCTTTAGAATAATATGATCAGAATAATAAGATCTTCACACCCGTTCAAACGGATTAAAAATTGGAGCACTTAATTTTTTAACCATATTTTTTAATATATAAACGGTCTCAAAAAATTAAGTGCTCAAATTTTTAATCCGTTTGAACGGGTGTGAAGATCTTATTATTCTGATCATATTATTCTAAAGAGACATAATCAAATTTTGTCTCTAAGGCTCTCATAATCAAGTTTCTGCTTCATAGGATTGCAAACTGGTGGTAAGAATTTTTTTGGTGTGTGGGTAGGGGCTGATGTGCCTTTGGGGCAGCAGAGCCCTCGGGTCCGGGTAATAAGTGGAGAGAGATAGAGAGAGAAATGTTGGAAGTAGGGGAATTTTTTTTAAAATTCTTTTTGAAAATTTGAGCACTTAATTTTTTTTAGACCGTTTATATATTAAAAAATATGGTTAAAAAATTAAGTGCTCCAATTTTTAATCAGTTTGAACGGGTGTGAAGATCTTATTATTCTGATCATATTGTTCTAAAGAGACATAATCAAATTTTGTCTCTAAGGCTCTCATAATCAAGTTTCTGCTTCATAGGATTGCAAACTGGTGGTAAGTTTTTTTTTTTTTTAACGTTAACGGATTGAGACGGCAGGGGGTAAATTGATAACGGAGTGAAAGTTCAGGTGTTCAATTGAAATTTATTTAAGTTCAGGTGCCTATTTGACATTGAGTTCAAAGTTCAGGGGTTTTTTTGAATTTTTCCCTTGAAATAACTCAAAAGATAAATGCTTCAGGTAAGTCAGGTTGTCGCTAGCTAGCAAGAGTTGAATACAAAATCTCCAGGTTCACGCGCGCTTAGTTTCCATTGACAACTTCAAGCCTGTAGACAATCCTAGTAGAGAGCTGCTAATGGTACAGCAATGGCTATACAACAGCCATGTACAGATGGCTTTTGCGCCCATCTCGGGTCCCGAAAAGATGATCGGAGCCGCTCATTTTGTCCAAAACATATTGTTTAGGGCCCCTGTAAAAAATCATCTCAATCCGATATCGGTAAGGGCGTTTACGAATCATCCAACTTTGCTTCAGAATTTAGCCGATCATCTTTGCGGGACCCGAGATGGGCGCAAAAGCCATCTGTACATGGCTGCTGTGCAGCCATTCATTGCTGTACCTCAATCTTTACTGATCCTAGTAGTATCATGGTGTGTTCTGTAGTGCTACTAAATAAGGTTGCCTATATTACTTTTCATTTCAAATTAAAACGCCCAACATTATATAACTCATAATTTAGAAATAGTACTAGAATTTTGTTCCGAATGTTTTTCATAAATTAATATTGCATTTATAGTGTATTTAGGAGGGTACATAAAATATAGACATATTTGTATTTGGTATGCATATGTTGTGAAAGTATTAATGTAGTCCATGCCTTCAGGAATATCTGCTACTATAACAGAAACCTCTGCCAGTAACCATAGGCAATACTTCACAAAGGTTGGGTATTCTGCCTTGCATAACTCTGCCAAGTGTTTCCCTGCCAATCAAATTAAAAACAAAAAACAACATTTGATTAATTAGTTTGCAGTATTACACACATACCCTTCTAATAAGGTTAAGAGTGTGCCAAGGCATATATATTGAAGTTAAATAAGAGTGATACTGCAGGTCAACCAAAAAAAATAGATTTTGCTGGTCGATCGCTGGCTCCCCTGTCATCAGGTCACCAACTTCCTTGACCTTCAGACACTGGAGAGGCATCAACCCCCTCGTCGGCTCCCCTGTCATCAGGTCACCAACTTCCTTGACCTTCAGACATTGGAGAGAGGCATCAATCCCCTCGCGCCTGGTCCTCTTCAGTTGCCTTTCTGGGTGAAAACTCCGCGATAAAATTTGCTAATACTTGTGCCTTGATCGCGGTTCTCGACTAGTATATATAGTAGTGCCTTGCCTTGGAGGCCCAGGTGGAGTGCGTGCCGTCTTCGTACCGAGGTGACCTCACCAACCACAACTACCTCGCATGGACGCTGCCCAGATTATGGAGCGAGCTTGAGCTTGTTGGCCGGCGTGTTGACGCGCCGTGTGGACGCACCGGGTCAGTACCATGCATCCGGGTACCGCTGCGCGGTAGAGGACCGCGCCCGGGGCATGGCAAGACCGGATGGTGTCACATGGTCGGATCGTACGGTTACTGCATGTGCACTGCTTTGTCTTATGCTGCATGGCCGCGTCACGCGGCAAGACAAAACTGGCGCCACGTGACAGGACCGAATCACTCCGTACTGGCGCTCTTGATCCTCGCTGCAGTTCCTGGATGTGACCCGACCCGATACCTTGGTTTGACCGCTACAAGAGCGGGCGGAGTGACCCAATGGGCCCTCTTGTTAAAAAGGATGATGGGTCGGCCTACTTTAGGCCCATCTGGGCGGTTTGGGTTATGGGATATAAACGTGAACTACCTCTGTAGTCAGCTGATCACTGTTTTCCTTTTATGAACAGAGGAGAAGTCCAAGACCAAATCTATACTCTTTTCTCTCTCCTCACTTTCAGATTTTCTCTCTCTACAAGATCTGTTATCAAGAAATGAAAAATCTAACACCAAATCTACCCCCCTCTCTCTTTGTGTTCTGATAAAAAGTTCAAATAGGAGTATACATGAATATTAATTTTTGAAAAAAATACAACAAGAATATGTGGACACAATAAAATATAAGTACTTATTTTGTGGTACTTACCAGTGGTGACGGAAAATTTTTCAGTGCCGAGCGGGTACACGTGGTGCCCGCTCGTGCATCCGAGCCGTCTATTTTGTGTTTGAACAGCTCAGATTTAGAGAGAAAAAAGAGAGAGAAAGTGTTGGGGTGAGAGGAGAGAGACGGTTTTAATCCGAACCGTCCAAAAGTGAATCAGACGGCTGAGATGCGCCGAGCGGGTGCCACGTCGGCAATACCCGCTCGGCACTGAAAAACTCCTCAGTGGTGACACCAAGATTTGCAGCAAGTGATTGAATTATGAGAGCGAATATCAGTCCAATCAGGATCACCCACAGTAACTTTTTTTTTTGAAAAGGTCACTGATATATAAAAGAAGGTTCAACGGGTTACATCAAAATTAAGAAGACTTTGAAGCTCAGGCGGAATACAACCCGATGAAAAAACTGTAACAACCCGGATTTTCAACCCAAAATTTTTTTTTTTTAATTTTATTTTATAATAGCAGGTCTTAATTATTATTTTTTTTATAATTCATTTTCCTTAAGAGATAAATACAAAAAAATAATTATCTTATCTTATCTTATTTATTTTCTTTTTAGTTGCATGCATGCTTAAAACTCTTCCATCTCTCCCTCTCCTACTCCTACTCGATCTCTACCTCTTCCCTAATTAGAATTTTCGTCCATATTGCTCTCCTATCAAAACCCAAGAAATCGGAATCCTATTCGAATACAAACTATTCATCCTCTTCCAAAATTCCCTATATATATCCCATTAGTCTAACCCTAGGGCTCACCACGAATTTTTCCCACACCCTACCAGTCCAGAAGAGAGAGAGAATTCGAAGAAAACCGGACTCCAATCCATGGAGTTCTAGAGAGAGAAAGAAAGAGAGAGAAAGGTGGGTTTGTGTTCTAGACCCAACCGAAATCCGAATTGATCATTCCAATAACTTCTCTCAACCCCTAGCATCATCAAGCATCATCCAATTCGAGCCCAAGGTCCCCCGTTCGTCCAAACCGAAGTCATCTTCTCCAAAAGTTCAAGTTTCGCTTTAAATCAATTCAATCCGATTCGAGGTACTATAATCCTATCCAAACACTCCTATAAGTATATTTGATGTTTTTATACTTAACCTATAGCCCCCGTAGTCTCATGCATCGAAACCGTAGCCGAAAAACCAAAAAAAAACCGAATCTGCCTTCGAGTTTGCGGCCGCAAGGTGCGGGCCGCAAGAACCAGCCGCGAGTTTGCGGCAGCGAGCTCCACCGCAAGGTTGACTCGGTCAGACCTTGCGGTTTGGACAGTTTTGTTCCAAATTCGTTTTTCGACCCTCCGAACATCGTTTTTGACGCCCGATCTATTTTTCTTAGACTCCTAACACCTCAAAAATCATAACTTGTTAATGTCATATATTTTTTTATTTTATTATCTTTTTATTAATTATTTATTTGATTTCATGTAAAATTTTGCAAACGAAAAATCCATACGACCTTCTAAACCATTTTATAAATTCCCATACTATTTTTTTTAGTTTCTTTACATCATAAAGATGATATGTTATTAATCTCGACATATTTTATTTATTAAATAATTTATTATCTATTTATTCTACTTTTGACAACTTTAAAAATCATTTTTATTTTAAAAACAATTCCGTAACCCTCCGGACCCACTTGATGATACTCGAACAGGTTACGTAGAACACTAGGACTCCTTTAGAGCCATGCTACCTATTCTAGTGTTATTAATTACTTATTGTATTTATTATGATCATTAATCGATT
This sequence comes from Rhododendron griersonianum, assembly GCA_018127125.1. Lineage (NCBI taxonomy): Eukaryota > Viridiplantae > Streptophyta > Magnoliopsida > Ericales > Ericaceae > Rhododendron > Rhododendron griersonianum. The sequence continues at coordinate 30,098,134 of CM030798.1, forward strand.
TATTTTCCTAAATAAAAATTTATACAAGCTTAGATTATATTCTTTTTTTTTTTAAAACTTTTATTTAATAAAAGTTCCTTACCTTATTAATGACTTGTCGATCATACAGAACTAAGGGCAACGGCCCATTCATAAAAGGTTATGTGATTTAATGCATATTGTTTATTTCAATTATTATCCTGTTTGCCTAATTATTATTTCCAACTGCTGATTGATATGTTAGATTGGATCCTAGAGACATGGGGTGGTATGCGAAATAGAAATCACCTAGACGATGATAAGTAATGGATGAATTGGAAAAGTTTTTGTTTTAGATTGCCTGCAGGCGTGATTTTGAAACTGGTAGAGTAAGCCCAGTGTTGTGTGATGTGATTTGAAACTGGCAAAGTAAGCCCAAGGTTGAGTGATGATTTGATACTGGCAAAGTAAGCCCAGTGATGATTGTGAAGTGGTACATAAGATAGGCGAATCCTAATTATGATTCAGGCATGGTAAGCTTTCTTTTGTTGTAATGAGAGGGATACACACTTGGTACATAACTTAGGTGCAATCCGCGACAGCAAAAGAAAGTGACCCCATGGGACAGAGCATGGCTAGCGGTTGGGGAGGAAAGATCTCGTGGATTGAGATCTTAGACTACACGATAGGTTAATGGATAGTAATAAATTGATTAATGTGATATATCTCTGTTTTACTTATTCATACCATATTTATCTTGTTGATTGCTAGTTGTAAAGTAAGAGGGGTAATTGGGTTGGATTATTTTACTGGGTGATTTATCACTCACGGATACGTCTATATCCTGGTAAATCGATTGCTTCGGCGATCAATTTGCCAGAAGGCGCAGGATTCAATGGAGATGATTTAATGATGGTGCAGTTCGACATGGAAGAATATCAGAAGCGGAGATCGAGTATGCTTAGGATTCGTATCAAGCCTAGAGTCAGCTCTGAAGTTAATGTATTTTGAATCAGTAAATCTATCTTGAAATTGTAATAGTTAAACCTTTATTTTGGAAAATTATATTTATTTAGCAAATTTTATTAAAGAATTATTTTATTTTGCTCCCGAAAAAGCGGGGCGTTACAAAAACTAAATTTCTATGAAGACAATTGGTGGCCAGCCAGTGTGCCACTTTGTTCACTTCTCTTGGACACCAAACGAAGGACCACTTCTTTCCGGAAGCCCATCTTTTAATATCTTCAATCACAACTCTGATTTCCCATGGAGTGTGGCAGTTGGTCTCTTTGAAGCAGTTGATGAGTTCTAAACAATCAGACTCGAAAATAGCCTCATCGAGATTTAGGTCTATAGCAGTTCCGCAAGCGATTCTAAGAGCCCAAGCCTCTATGGAGATAGCAGAGGTTGTCTTTGCTTTACCTGAACGCCAAATTTGAGCTAATCCACCATGGTCTCTCGCGATTACGCCAAAGGCAGCAACGCTGCAGGAGGAATTATAAGCTCCATCTGTATTGAACTTTAGAGCAGAAGACGGAGGGGGAGACCATCTTCTAGCTGAATCAAATTAATAAGGTACAATTACTATAAAAAAGCAAAATTAAAAAAAAGATGACTAAATTTCTCAAAAGTGGTTATAAACAATTACTATAAAAATGTCATTTTTGCGCTAAAAAAAGGTTATTTCTCAAAATACTTGGATAAAAGTGCCAAAATTTTATTTTTTCGATTCCTCTCGTCGAGACGAATCAATACCCCAAAAAAATTTAAAAAATTGGTGGGAGGTCCACTGTAGCATGTTTGTAACCCACTGCTTGACCGATTCCTAGTCCTAAAATAATGGGTTGCCCCAAGCGTAGGGCGGAGACCGACGCAGCATAATATCCGGTAAGTCCGGAGTCGAATCCACAGAGACGGTGATGTGTGCTGACTAAAAATTCGGGTTTTACTAATTTAACGGGCTCTTAGGTAGCCACCCCTTGTCGGTTTGATTGAGAAATTAACTACACTAAGAAATTGTTTGACTTTTTAAATAATTAAAAGGAGGTACGGTCGTAGGGTTCATAGCACTTGTAACCAGTCCGGAGTAACCTGCTCTGTTTTGGAGTTCTAAAAAACGTAATTTTAAATTGAAAAAGATACCCCGCAAGATGCGAGACCTTATGGTCGCCGTATACCCATGCGCAGCGGAGAACGAGTTTTGTTCCCCCATTCCCCCGTTCACATGGGCTCCGTCGATGCCCGGGTTCGTCTCACGAATGTTCTCAATTAACCTAAAATCATTTTTTTCATCGTTTGAAAAATAGGAGCAGTGTCCGAACTGGCCACGATGTGCTAATCACCCCGCGACCCTACCAATACGACTACTCACTAATCATTGCAAGAGAAACAAAGGAAATCCTAATTTGAATCATGCTCATATTACTGGAAAAGGAAAATAAACAGAAGAAATCAATTACTTGAATATCAACGAACAACTTTAATAACGAACGAAAATCAATACGAGTTACCGGAGTGCAGAGATCTGAAAAAAACTTTAAATAACATGAAGAGAAGAAAAACAAAGCTCAGAAGAAATCAATCTACAACTGTAAAATAAAATTCGGAACAAATAATCAAGCAAGAATAAAACTCCATTGAAATAACAGACTAAAAGCTTGCAAAGAATAAGAGGAGTAAACCCTGAAGCCTTTTGACGTTTCCCGTTCCAGCCGTGAGCGCCGTGCTCTCTCTTCGTGCAAAGAAAGAATCCTGGATGGCAGCCCCGTCCTCTGTGATTTTCGTCAGAATAATCTGTTTTGCGTGCGTCAAAGCTCCTGATGGCTCCTCCGTTGTTCCCTGTTGAGCAGTCCAAAAAAAGTGCTGCGGAAGAAAAAAAACTCCTTTGCGCAGCTTCCTTTCTTCCTTTTATATGCTGCTCCCCGAATAAACCCTTTTTTCCTCCATCAGTCAAAATTGTGGGCCATGCCCATTAGGCCTAATTCTCTTGCTTGGTCCAAGACTAAAAGTCAGACTATATAGTAATGAATAGTAGCCTTTTGGGCCCACCAAAAACATGTAAAACTTGTATTGTTCTGCTACCAATAACGCCTCCACGATCACGACTCCGCTTTGACTTCTCACGGCGATGTCCAAACTGGCCTCAAGGCCTCATAATTCAGTCTTGGCCCAAAATTCGTCTTATTACCTACGAAAATAACAAAAACACAAAATAAAGGAAAGCACGGCATCAAGTGGAAAATAGAATAAAACGCGCCTCTAACGCGCTAATTCGTCCTACTTAGGCGCTCATATCTATAATATCACGCGCCTATCACCCACTAAGTCCACTAATCAAATCTCTAACCCACTAAGTCCACTAATAGGTATTTGGTAAGGCATGAAGTCCACTTCATTTAAAAGATAAATAATCCCTGACAGATTTACCCTTCCATTCAAATCCCATCCATTTAGCTCATTATCTCTCCATTATCCCTTCTAATTTTGTACTTATCCATTCAATCACGGGTATCTCTCTCTCTCTCGTCTCTCTCTATTTGAAATCACGTCAATCACGTTGTTGTACTTATATAACGTTATATAACAGTCGAAGATTCTCCTTTTCTGATACACTATATATAACGTTATATATTCTCCTTTTTAAGAGTTAAGCCGCTGCGCGGACCAATAAATATAAGGTTGTCTATGGTTATATATGATTATGATTATATGTTTATGCATATATATGATCAAGTTTTAACAAGTATTATGTTGGATCAGTTTTGTATCTAACGTTATTGTACTGATATAACGTTGTATAACATTGTATATTCTGCTTTGTAGAGTTACATCTTGATCTCAACTGCTTTGTTGAATTTTTTTTGAGTTTCGCTGCACAAAAACTCTCATATAACATTATATTTTTACTTTATTGAATTGGTCCGCGCAGCAGCCTCAATGACTTGTTTCTACTAACAATAATACACAAAAAAAAAAACGTAATACATGTGACAAAAAATAATCATATAACCTTATAACGTTATACATGAGATTTTGTCCTTTCTAACTCTAAAAATAAAAAGAGGAGATCTCGTAACTTCTTTCCCTTCGTCGCCGTCGCCTTCTTCACAGTCGACTTCACAGGTAACTAAATACTCTTCACCCCTTGAACAACTGCACAAATAACAGCCGTTAACAAAATTAGTATATAACCAACATTGATATAACCATATATACTATCAATCGAATCCCTAACTTAATTCAACCATACCATAACATTATATGTTCAGGTCTATTAGGCCGCTGCGCGGACCAATTCATATAAGGTTATATATGGTTATGGTTTATTATTCTTTTATAGGGTTATATGGTTATAACGAGTAAGGAACAATATGGTTATATGGTTATATATTCAGATCATACATAATCTTATATGTTTTTTTGTTCTGCTTCTTATTTATGCAACCATACATCTTCACAGAACAAAATGACATTTTATAAACAACCAACAGGAGAATATATAACGTTATATAATGTTACACAATAACATATGAATGACATTACAATGTTATATGTTTACATCCGGGCCATAGAACCCGACCTAGTTATATATATATTTAGGAGCATCCCGAACTGCAGCGAAAACGATATTTTCAAGAATTTGGGGTGTAATTTCAGCCATAGAACCCGACCTAATTATATTGCAGTCGGTATGTAACTAGGGTTATATATATATAACCACATATAACCTTATATGAATTGGTCCGCGCAGCGGCCTAACAGATCTGAGTATATAACCATATATGTACCTAACATCAACTAACGAAAGTACAAAAAATAAAACCCTAACAGATCTTAACGTTATATACAACGTAACTCCAAACAGAGAATATATAATGTTATATAACGTTAGAGCATGAATCTGATCCAGTTTTAACATGGAACTCTCATATGTACAATAACAACTTCTAAAAAATCAACAACGACAACAAATTGAAAATCAGATTTGATAACAACATCAAAATCAACATCAGCAGATCAATAGAGAGAGACGAGAGAGAGATATATTTATTTCGTTCTTCATATTCGGAACGAACTGTACCTTGGGCTAGGTCGACGATCGACGACGAAGAAAGTCTGGGACGTGGGTTTATCTCTGCTGTTCGTCGGTAGATCTCGATGTTGGAGTGACGACGGCAATCGTGGGCTTCACGACGGCGACAGAGACGACGCCGGTATTTGAGCGCTCGAGGACGGCGACGACGATCGAGTGGTTGGAGACGATCGCGACTGAAGAAGGGCCGACGACGACGAAGCCTGACAACGACGGAGAAGGGCAGACGAGGACGAAGAACGCTGATCCAGTGGTCTACACGAACCGTCTTGGGTTGGGTTTCTGCCGAGTTTTGTTCTTCTGGATCTTCTGGAAAAGGGGGGAGGGGGGGAGGGGGGATGAGTTTTATAATGGGAACAGACAGAGGAAAAACGGGAATGGAGGAAAAAAGGGAAAAAAAAACGGGAATGGAGAAAAAAAGGGAGAAAAAAACGGGATACAAGATTTTTTGAAAGCAGGGGTATATTAGACTAATCAGAATTATTATATCTTTACAAATAAGTTAGTGGACTTAGTGGGTTATAGAATTTAGAAGTGGACTTAGTGGGTTTGGAAAGTGGTACAGTGGACCTGGGAAAAATTCTCCCAAAAAAATTTGACGCAAAACTAACAAATGCGAAAAAAATTCAAATAAGGACAAAATTTTAAGATAAGTCTAAAAGAACGGATTTTAAACCATTCTCATCAACAATGTTTTCTGATAACTTAGTATTCGGCTCAATCAATGTTTTAAAAATCGCTAGGCGCTAGTCGGGCGAAAAAGGGGTGCCTAGCGCATAGGCGGGGACTAGGTGCCCGAGCAGTCAGCTCCCTAATCTAAGCGTTGGACCACCGCTTGACGCCATGGCGGGGATTAATCGGCCTAAGCGGCTGACTTTTACAACACTGGACCCAATGAATTAATGGACTAATTCTCCTGCCAGGTAGTGTTTACTAATGGGAGAGCCAATTAAAGTTGTATGTATTGGCCTAACACAAGATTTTAGTGATATGCCGGCAACATGTTTCCAAAGGACATTTGCCAATTTAATTAACAAAAATTCTAACTTCACACCCATTTACACAACCACTTATTAACGAAAATTCTAACTTCACACCCATTTACACAACCACTTAAACACCCATATTCATAAGGACAATGCTACTTACATAACAATTCAAACACAACAATTTACACAACCTCTCACATAATTTACACAACCTCTCACATACATGTAGGGCCCACACATGTCACATATGTGTGGGCCCCACATGTATGTGAGAGGTTGTGTACAAATTGTTGTGTTTGGATTGTTATGTGAGTAGTATTTTTGTATTCATAACAGGGGTGGGTCCCACACACACTAAGTGTGTAGTGTGTGTGGGCTCCACCTCTATTGTAAGTGTGGGTGTAGAGGTAGAATGATTGTTTAATTAAAAAGCCTGTACATTAATTCCTTGTGTACTTAATTACTTAAATAATAAGGCAATTAACTATTTGACACTCCATTATCCATAATTAATCTTACGACACTATTTAGTTAATTAGTAACAATAATATAATGGAGAAATTTATATATATACCTCATATCCATGGGCAGCTCCTGCTTGCAAATCAGTTTCCACTGTGACATGATATACATATATACCAGAAATAATTTCTGAAGTTAATAACCAAATATAGCCGAAAACAATTCATAATAATAAGAAAGAAACTTTGGGCTTGTTTGTTTTACTTATGAGCAGCAGAGGTATATAAATCCAAGGTGATAAAATATCTGGTGTTAGATTTAAGTAATCGCGACGTGAATTAAACCTGCATTCAATATATGTATAATCGACCCTCTTCGAGTTTAATAAAATTTTATTTTGTCGATAAAAAAAAAAATGTATAATCAAACAAGGTATGAGATATACAATAAATACAATGAGGTATGGTATTATGAATTTGGTGAGATTGTACATCCGTTGGGATTGTCTGGTAGGGCTGCAAATGAACCAAGCCGTTCGTGAACTGTTCGAGACTCGACTAGGTAAAGGCTCGTTCGAGTACTAAACGAACCGAACCTGAACCCCAATTTTAGGCTCGTTAATCGAATGAGCCGAACCGAAAGCTGACAGTATTCGATTAGATTAAGCTTGCGGACCTAGAATACATACTATATATATATATATATCATACGCATTTCACATATAACGTTGAATATGTATAAACTTTTAGCTGTACATAATGAAAATTTTATCACTTGTCCATGTATAAACTTTTAGAAGTATTATAAACTTGAAATTTTAATATTTTTTTATAGTTTTATATATGTATATAAATGTAAATATGTACAAGTCCAAGTACGTACGAGAGTATAAATATCTAATATTTTTTAACTCCTTAAGGCTTGCGAACAAGTTCAAGTTGGAATCAAACCTAGGCAAGCTCGGCACGAGCTTGGCTCGTCAAATTTTCATCTATCTTGAGCTTAGCTTGAATTCGTTTAAAAACTTAATGAATAAACTTGAACATTCTAAAACTTGATTAGATTCAGCTCATTTAGCACACTACTTCCCGATAAATAAACGGGGATTTGTTTGAGAGAGAGAGTGAGAGAGTTACAGTTGCCGGGGTCAAGGTAGGCCAGTGAAACAAGGAAACCAGGGCCAACAAATGATAGGAAGTTTAGCCATCCAGGTTTCTATCATGAACAACCAAACACAAAACACAAGGTTTTCATGAGTTAGGCAAAGGAAGGAAGGAGAGAGAGAGAGAGAGAGAGAGAGAGAGAGAGAGAGAGAGAGAGAGAGAGAGAGAGAGAGAGAGAGAGAGAGAGAGAGAGAGAGAGAGAGAGAGAGAATGATGCCTGGGGCTTTTGATCTTTTTCAAGATCAAATTCATCGTGGGTATTGTTGTTTAGGGTCAGCCCCACATGATCGACCAGCAGCTGCTACTTCGTCGTTGATTCCTTCCTTAGCCTCTTGCTGCTGCATCGGGCTGCCCATATCTCTCTCCCTCTCCCTCCCTCCCTCTCTCTCAACTAAAGAGTGTCTATTACATCGATTAGAGGTGGCAATCTCAACCCAATTTTTTAAACCCGCCCAAATCTGCCCACTTATAACCCAACCCAATCCACCCATATTGTATAATGGGTTTAGATGGATTAAAAATGGGTTCAATATGAGTTGGAATCAAAACATCCATTCTCTCCACAAGAGTTGTTTTATTCCTGAAATGTGAAATCCCCGTAAGTGAAAAAAAATACCACAGCTCCAGCAAAAAATGCGGCATTGTACACTCTCTCTCTCTCTCTCTCTCTCCTTCCTGAAGTGTGAAATCCCCGTTAGTTATTTTTGGGAAAAAAATTCCACACATTGTACACACACTCTCTCTCTAATTTGTTTATCAGGTGCCACAATTTCCTTTTCTCCGGCCAGCAAAAATGCGGCATTCATGTGGACTATCGTCCCCGTTTCATTCTAACTCTTCGTTAGCGGACGGCGAAATTGGTTTGTCAAGAATTATCCGTTCGGCTAAATAAGCTAACTGGCTTATTTTTTTGTCCTTATTCAATTTTTTTTCGTATTTGTTAGTTTTTCGTCAATTTTTTGGAGATTACTGTATCGTCATGATAAGAGGGATCTAAAAAGTAAGAAATTACGATCGAAACCTAATTTTTTTGAATAAAAACAAAAATAAGCTAATAAGCCAATTTTTTCGGCTTTATTAAAAAAAATTCAAAAAGCTGTCTTTTGACTTCTTTTTTTCTTTTTTTTTTTTGTCTTTTCCAAAAAAAATTATGAGCGTGAATATCAATTCCCTTATAATACCACATATATATTTCTCGAATGAATTGTTCGGGCACCACTTGGGCACAGTTACACGGTACCCATCTAGTACCCAAAAATTTCTCTGCCGGAGCACTGACTATTAGCTTGTACAAGGGTAAATCACCATAAAGAGATCAGCCATAACCCACAGTTCTCTAGGCCATCGATTTGTTTTGTGCAATTGATCTTCGTAAAACCTTCTTTACGGAATAGTTTGCAAATAAGATTTTCGTATTTGCTAATTTTGCTTCAAATTTTTGTAACTTATTGATTCGTCTCGTCGAGGGAAATCGGAAAAGTAAAATTTTTTGATCGAAACTCATAAATTTTTTTAAAAAATAAAGAAGTAAAAAAAGATATCACGGATAAGGAACCGTGTCAAGGAGGGAAAAGGAAAAAGAAAAAAAAAAAAAAAGAGGAAGGAAAACGGGTCGGGTCGGGCGGGTTTGACTTGACCCATATTTGACCAGCGACCCATATTTGACCAGCGACCCATTTCAACCCGCCCAGACCCGTCCATTTGCCACCTCTAACATCGATCTCTTATACTTTCTTTATCGGCAAGGAAAGTAATTTTTTATTGAGGACTAATAAATAAAACTTATCAAAATAGAGAACAATAATACTCCGTATCATGGTGATCGCATTTGGTGGCCATATATATTTTGGACACATCAATGCTACGTACACAGTATTGGACCACAACACTATCATATAGGGTAGGACCCACATGTGGTTCCTACACCCATGTGAGAGCACTGGTTACATATCAATATATCATCATTGTTTTGTATATCATATGAGTTGTCTTTAACGTATTGTTGGATTAAACTCCACCTATCATTTTTTTTTTATAGAAGTAGAAAATAAAAATTGCACCTCTCTTAATACAAAAACATGGTCACTATAGCCTTGCTCAGTAGAAAAACGACGAGAGTGCAAAACTATGGTAATAGTGAAAAACAAATATCCAAAACAAACACAGAACAAAATTTCACGCGGGTTGCTAGCTATGGGGTCCGACAGCTTGTGGGGTTTGCGGCGGCTCGAGTTGCTGACTGTTTTATTCTTCAGCTCCGACGGCTTGGTTCCGTTTTGGTGTGGTGTGTGCGCGTTTGATTGAAGCTCAACTAATCAGAGATCGACGACCACCCGTTCGGGGCACAACAAGGTTTGTCGAAACCTCTCGAGGTTCTGTGTTTCGGTCAAGCTTGTCTAAGATCTGACAAGGTTTGCTCCGGTGAGGTCATTTTTTACGAAGGTGGCTGCGTTTGGTCGATGCCGGTGCGTGTTGTTGGCCCAGATTAGAGGCTGTGGATACGCGTGGTCGAAAGATGGTGTCGGGTGCTGACCTCACTTGTAGTTGTGGTTCTTGTAGCTCCTGATCGTATTGAGTTTGTTAGGTCGAAAGACGGTGTTGGGTGTTGACTCCACCCCGTAACAGTTTGGTTTTGGGCTGTTTTGAGTATTATTGTTGTTGGGTTTCAATTATTTTTGTGTATTTTTGTGTTTCATTCAACTTTTGATTGGATTTCCCTCTTCTACTTCTGTGTTGATGTACCATTTATCAAGTTTCTTAATAAAATTTATGTTGTTTCAAACTCTCCAAACTCTAGGAACTTCTTAGCAGATTCCTTGTCAACTTGATTTCTGTAGTTCTGATGAGGCTTCTAATACTGCATCTTTTACTTTTCATGCAAATCCATGTCTATGCTCTAAGGATAAACCAGTCTTGGATATTTTTTGTGCCAATTCTTTTAATGTGCAGCTCAAGAAAACGGGCGTGGGTCTAATATTTATGGTTAACTCTAGGACTGTGGGCTCGTCTTTCAAGAGTTCCAATTCTCACAGGGATTGTGCCTCATCATTTCTCTCATGGCAGCTATGAGTTGGGCCATTGATAACCGTTTGTTGCATATAAACAATCACACTAACGACTCTTATCTTTTCCAGCAGTTGAGAAGCTCTAAGGAATTCCCAGCATTTGCAGACCCTCTATTTTTTGACTTCTGCTTTCTCACTCAAGAAGTCCATATTTGCAGTATATCTTTATGTGAGCGCTCCAGAGTTCATCAAGCTTTCCTTTTGGCAAGATTTGCGGCTTCTTCCAGGATTCACTCTGAAGTTAACACTGTAAGATAAATAATACACACCGGTGTACGCAGCGGAAATTAGGATCGTACTAACCTCTAGCCATTGTTGTTCAAGTGAACACACACTCTAGATTTAGGTGTCTTCTAACCTATGCATGACTTGAGCGCCTAAATTTGATGGAGATCATAGGCTTATATAGATGTTAGGTTAGGGACCCTATATCTCCTTAAGACCTTCAAGTTTCCTTCCATCAAAGAAACTAATTAAACTAATATAATGATGTACATGGGAAAGCCAAAAGCTTCTTAAAACCACCACTTCATCATCAATGGAAGTGGACACTTCCATTAATTACAATGTGACTAAGTGGGCCCTTAAATATTTCTTACATTCTCCCACTGGCCCACGAGACACTTGTATACTACATTGGGCGATAAATACTTTATATGGCCATACAATTGAAATTGCCCATAACTTAAAGTTTTGAAAACCTTTTACTCCATTAGAAAATGTCAAACATGAATCATAGTGGTAGTGCCATAACTAATAGACATTCCCTTCCATGTATTACATTGTATGATATTTCCTAAAGAGTACCGGAAAAGATACACTTTATAAATGACTAACTAACAGTCATTTTGGGTCCTCTTTATTCATCCCGACGGATAAACTTTATACGTACTTCTTACTTTATGTGCACATGTACGTCTTTATTCTCTAAAAACACTTATAGCGTGACAAAACTCGAATTGAGCAAGAAATGAGAGAAACATCATAAAATGAGCTAACATGTCATATTTTCACAACATGACATACACTGTTTTGCCGGCGAGAATTAGCTCAATACTTTATGCTTAATGATCACGAAAAGTGTTTTTTTTTTTTTTTTAAACTCTCTCTCTCCCCTAATGAGCTACTTTATGTCGATATACTCTATTCGGCTTTTTACTTTATCTTAGAGAAGAAAATTGTAGCCGTAGTAAACTTAGTAATGGTCTCACCCTAACATCGACAACTTGAGACCCTTATTACATGCTATATATCTAGTTTCATGCATAACTCCCACTAATTTCTACATTAATAGAAAATAGCAACTTAAGACATGATTGAGATGCATGTAAATCAACTTAAAAATTCTCGATTCTTTACAAGCACCTCATAACCTTTATTTGTAGCCTTCTAGTACTTCATATCATGCTCGCTTGGATATCGATCTAGTAAACCCTTGACCAATATCCATATAACCTTACAGAGTATACTTTTTCTCTATTTATAAGCAAAATGACCCCCTTTTTTTTTTCTCGACGCTATCCATGCCAAAACTATATTTGGATATTCCAATAGTCCTTAAACCACTAGTATAGATAAAGAACTCTAAATGGATATTACTTTGAACATTAATCCTAAAGGGTTAAACTTCTCCCACTATTAATGTTCTAATTTTATTTTGCACACTTAATTATGTGACTATAGATGCTTCATTCACATAGCGCAAAATTATGACCCCTGCATCGGAGAAAAGTGAATTTCTAGATAGTCAATATAATTCCTGCAACTTAATAGAGAAATACGAGAAGCAACTTTATAAACAGTATGAATGGCTACAACAACCAATAAATAACGACTCTCAATTTAGTTGTAGTAAATTCTAACCTTCCTGTGGGTAGAGGTGCATCACGCATGAATTTACATAACACTTTATGAATAAGATAAATGATCAAAACAATGAGAACAAATTCTCTGTACCTGTGGGCATAGGAAAAGTTTATTCTTGACTTTCAAATGATCATCTTACTCAACTTAAATCACAAAAATAACAGCCTCCTCGTATGATTGAGTTTCATTTTCATGATTTAACTTCAACTTTTATGCTAATATTTAACTTGATAAAGTAAATTCAACCCTCCTTGTGGGCAAAGGTTGCGATATGCACTGAATCTACTTCACTGCGACAACAATAAGACTAGCAAATTTCGAACATCTACATAAAATGCATAATAACGGGAGAAATTTCTGCTTTGATGTGAAATTTTTCATTGTGTCCCAAACAAACTAATAAAATTAATTATTCTCCTGTGGGCAAAAATAATTAATCTTGTCAATTCAACCTTAATGGTAGATGCCATATAACACCAACTATATAGTCCAATGCCTACTTGATCTGTATGTGACTACTCTTAATATGAACACCATAATATTTCAAGATGCTGTGGCTAATCTCAAAATATTACGACGTCCAAGTCATCTCAAAAGGCATCAACCAAACTTGAATGGGATAAATATAACATATTCACCCTATGGTCCCAGAAAGTACTCCAATTTCTCTGAATGTAGTTCTCAAATTGCAAAATCATGAGTCTGTCTCATGATCAAAATTTGAACATGCATAGTAAACATATACTGTAAGAAATATTGGCTTAATCCAAGCCAAAGATTTCACTGTTCACGCATATATATGGGCAAAGGCATAATAGTAATTGTAATTTACCTTTAACAAAACACAAAATCAATTACTACATCATATTTGAACAGGAACATGTCTCAACAATGAGCTTGCCCCATCATGCCAAATGCCCAAACTGTACTTATTTAAGATACCATCATGCATGCCCAACGCATGTAAAAAGAGTGAATAGAAACGGATGTAATCAAATTTCTTTCACTGTGTTCAAATTCCAGAACCTAAGCAGACAGATAGAATATGTATGAGAACATATTCACATGCCAGAGAGCATTTTAGAATTTATGGACAAAGTCCTTTCCATGTGTAGAATACTCCAGTAAATAGCAATCCTATCAATAGACCCTGATATGTATCAAGACAGTAGGGGATGACTAGCATATGCAATGGATATTAGTCAATTGGACAATAATGTCTCTTCTAGTGAGTCTCGTGCGCTATATTCATAGGTTTTAATAGGTACACATGGCTAAAGCATAAAGTCATGCAAACTGGTTGAGAAAATCCAAAACAGATACTCCATATAAAATGGTTCTGATCACTAATGAGCATGAACAGTTTGTGACCAGAATGAAGATCACGATCACTGTACCCCTTCAATATAACCAGACCGAGCTCGGTAATATTACTTACGAATGATACAATCTGTATACTAAACAACATGAACTAGAGATTGCTCTGATACCACATGTAAAATAAATAATACACACCGGTGTACGCAGCGGAAACTAGGATCGTACTAACCTCTAGCCATTGTTGTTCAAGTGTAACACAAACTCTAGATTTAGGTGTCTTCTAACCTATATGCATGACTTGAGCGCCTAGATTTGATGGAGATCATAGGCTTATATAGATGCTAGGTTAGGGACCCTATATCTCCTTAAGACCTTCAAGTTTCCTTCCATCAAAGAAACTAATTAAACTAGTATAATGATGTACGTGAGAAAGCCAAAAGCTTCTTAAAACCACCACTTCATCATCAATGGAAGTGGACACTTCCATTAATTACAATGTGACTAAGTGGGCCCTTAAATATTTCTTACAAACACATCTTATCCCTTCGACAATGGATAGTTTACTCAAAGTGGATCTTTTTGTTTTGGAAGTTGGCTATCCTTTATGCTTGTTGATTCTCTCTTATCTAGCTTTAGTTATGGTAACCTTTTGTAATTAGGACTGTATTTATTATCTTTGAACTCTTGTAATGACTCTTTATCTTTCAATGAAGTTCTTTTTTTGATGTAAAAAAGAAGAAGAAAAAACACGAAACAAAATTAAAGTCTAGAAACACAACTTTGGATACAATCCGATAAAAAAAACTTCGGATACAACTGTAGTTGGAGCCGTTTGATATATGTGAGTGCATGTACGCCCAACAGCTCCGAATACAATTTTGTTTTAAAGTTGTGTTTGTAGAATTGCTTCAGACAAAATATCTAGCTATAGCTAGGAATTGACATGATGCCAACAATCATAACAACCAATGTCAAAACACTCTTTTTTTTTTTTTTTTGAACGGCAAAATAACATTTTATTAGGGGGAGGGAAAAGATATCCAACCAAAAGTTAGAACCAAAGGGACGAGCCCAATGCAACACCTGAGAGCCTAACAAGCCTAGATATACAATAAACAGCACAGAAACCCAAAGGGCCTAAAAACCCAAATACAACAATGAAAGCCTAACCCAAAAGAAAATCTTAAACCTAACCCAAGAGCCGCCTCCTCTCGCCACAATAGAGCAAACACCACCGCCAGATTTCTCTACCGACATCCACTAAGCCACCAAAGGCCACCCACGGTAAAGAAATCAGAAACCAGCAAATTAAACCCAAACTGCTACGGAAGATGCACCATGCCGTTAGGCGAGAACCGAGTCGCCCAACGACGACCACGGCTGGAGCCAACGCCGACCGCTCTTGATTATTGAACAACTGCTTCTGAATCCAAAAAAAAAAAATTAATCTTTGGGATGCGCATCCTATCCATTCCACCTATGAAATGAAGATATTCATTGCATTTAATGTGGCGGTGACTTCGCACATTATTTACAAGGAGAATGATACCCCCACCGCGGTTCCCCACCGAACCGCCCACCGCACGCACGCCGGGCCCACTCCGGCCACCGGACGACCAATCCGAGCCGTCCAAAAATTCTATAAAAAAAAACCAAGTGGGCCCTTGCAAGAATTAACGGCATCCGACGTGTGTAGGTGCTCGATCCGAACTTCCAAAAATAGAGATCCGAGCCGTTAAAAGACAGAAGATTGGTTCGAGCACTTACACAAGTCGGATGCCGTTAATTCTCGCGTAGGCCCACTCGGTTTTTTTTTTAGAATTTTTGGACGGCTCGGATTGGACGTCCAGTGGCCGGAGTGGGCCCGGCATGCGTGCGGTGGGCGGTTCGGTGGGGGAACCGCGGTGGGGGTATCATTCTCCTATTTACAATGGATGTTCAAGATGATCCTGACTTAAGATGATCCTGACTTTACTTAATTTGTGGAAATCCCGTCATTTTGATTACCTAAATAAATATATCAATTACTTTAACCTTAAACAAAAGGAATTGTATAAAAAGAGTATAAATAAAACATGAGATTATTTTAATAGTACAACCACACGAACATATATACAAAAATTTGATTATAATTAAAAAATTGTAATATAGTACTTTTTGGAAGTTAATGGTTCCAGTACACCCAAAATTTCAACATCTGTTGTATGTCTTTAAAAAGAAAAAGAAAAAGAAACCTATGTAGTCAAAAAAGTTTAATTAAGTTTTGTGAATTTTTTGTGAGTGCCAAAAACGATAACAGATTGTATTTTAATCACGAAACATTACATCAAGAGGAAACCGCATCCCTAGACGAGGGATCGAAAACCCAAATGGGGAATTGGAAGATCGGCGAGCAAACAAGAAAAGACAAGCTTGGAAATTCTACCATTAGTGCATGTAATCTTAATTGGAGTACTAGTAGTCCCAATTGAACGCGGCTACGAAACCGCCACGGCCTCCGCAATTCCGGGACTGCCGCACCGTGGCAAACACCCCGGAGCAGCCGCAACAAATCCGTTCACATCAATCATTGAGGACATCAAAACTATCTAGTTTTCATTAAACTAAGGAAGTCCGGATCTTCTTGGATGTCGGTCTATTGTAAAATAGATGAAGCGTCACGACCACGTTGCATAAAAACGAGATCCTCTTTCCATTTCATTCCGTGTATGGAACGGAGAGGATGCAGATCCAGTGATAACACATTTTGATATGTGGTTTTGGATACAGCATGACAGTGTGACTATCTGATTGTCGAGAGCGGGTGCCGGCCAGGTGATTGACAATTCACACATTTTAATTGTTCAAAGTTCAAACTGTGACCACGAGAAGTAATCTCACGTACCATGCCAATCAAAAAGGAGAAGTAATACCACAAGGGTGGTAGCCTAGTTGGCCACAGTGAGTGGGATAAGTCCCCTCCTCCATGTGCACGGACCTCGGTTCGAATCCCACCCATGCTACTGCTGGGTCTTTGTGTGGATTTGCATGGAGGCCTTTGGCCAACTAGTCACCTTAGTGGTGCTGTGGTGACGGCATGTCCTCCCGATATATGGTCACGCCCAAGGGGAGTCGCTACGCTGGTCGCCCCCTCCCACCCTTCTGTTTATCAAAAACAAAAGAAAAAGAAAAAAAGGAGAAGTAATCACCATGCCATTATTCTTTATTTTACTTCGGGGGATGCCCTATTTAACCTATATCTGTGTCAATTTGCTAGGAGCTGTCCATACGTTGTTAGCGCGGTAGTGAGGGCCTACTCGATCTGATCTTGATCTCCCGATTGACAAAAAAAAAAAAAAAAAAATCTCAACTTGGATATAAATGTTTTTTTTCAGAAATAAATTCTCGAAAACAAAATCGACGACTTCGGGAATCTGAATCATTACTACTACTTAAAAGATATACTCTGTATAAAATATGTATAAGATCCCACAGTTTGTCTCGATTCAGTTGCACGTCCGATGGAAATCGGATGTACCAAGTCTGGATCGAGTACTTTGTTCGTTATTTATGAGATTAACATGGACTACATTTTTAGACATAAGTTCTAGACAACAAAATCTACTTGACGAATGTAAATCATTTTTCAGAACTTCAAAGATAAAATAGTACAATAAAAAAAGTTCAATTATTTCCGTAAAAGAAATCAAAATCCGAATGTTGTAATCTCAAATAAAATTGGACGAGCTGCAGCGAAATATGACTTCTTCAATACAAGGATAACATAAGTTATCGGACAAATCTTAAGGGAATTCCAAGTGTAATGACCAGCACAGTATCCTCCTAGGTTGTTCGGCATTATAAGTCAAAGTGGCTTTCCCGTCAAATTTTTTTTGTCCTTATTCAATTTTTTTTTGCAATTTGTGGCTTATTGTCAATTTTTTGGGGATTATTGCTTCGTTATGACGAGAGGAATCTAAAAAGTAAAAAATTTTGGTCGAAATCCAAATTTTTTTGAATAAAGACGAAAAAAGTGGCTTTCCCGCCAATTTTCGTCGAAATTCCAAAAAAATTGGATTTCGACCAAAAATTTTTACTTTTTAGATTCCTCTCGTCATAATGAAACAATAATCCCCAAAAAATTGACAATAAGCCACAAAATGCAAAAAAAATTTGAATAAGGACAAAAAATAAGCCACTTTGGCTTATTTATCCGAACAACCATCATTGGTCTTAGCTAGTTGAGATCAGGCGTACGTAGGCCTTGGTCAGTTTTATGGATGGCAATGGAGAAGGTTCGGATGGGCTCGTTTCTGAAAATTTTAGTACTTTTCAAAGAGCAAAAATACCTTATTAATTGTTGTCCTACTTCCACTCGACCATACTTTCCTCTTATTAGTCGAGGTGCTACCCCGATTTGTCCAGAAAAAAAGGGGGTGTAGTTTTGTGATACCTGCCTGGCCTCCAATGGTAGGAAGCGGAGATAGGGAAAGATTTCTAATAAAATTGTGTAGAAAGAATGTTTCAGTTGTTTATTACCAATGGTGATTACAAACATATATACAACTCTAGCACTAGGTTTACAAGGAAAGGATCCACAATCAATGGAACGGAATCCCCCAATTAGTGAAACAGACCTAAAATAGAAAAGAAAAACAAGATCAATGGGATATTACAATATATTTTCTCCAACACTCCCCCTCAAGTTGGAGAGTGAATGTTGTGAAGTCCCAACTTGCCACTCAATAAATTGAAATTATCCTTTCCCAATGCCGTGGTAAAAATATCTGCTAGCTGAGTACGTGAAGGAACATAAGAAGGATTGATCAATCCGGCTTGCAGCTTCTCTCGGACTATATGGCAGTCTATCTCAATATGTTTCGTGCGCTCATGGAAAACTGGGTTTGCAGCTATATGTAAAGCTGCTTGATTATCGCAATATAAAGGTGCTGGATTTTCCTGAATGACTCTCAAATCATGTAAAATGTAGCGTAGCCATGTGAGCTCTAGACATGCGGCTGACATGGCTCGATATTTTGCCTCTACTGATGATCGGGCAACATTAGATTGTTTCTTGGCCTTCCAAGAGACGAGAGAATTACCCAGAAAAATACAATAACCCGTGATTGATCTTCTTGTGGCTGGGCAACCTGCCTAATCTGAATCACAATAAGCTTTTAAGGCAAGATTGTCGGTGGCCGAAAAAAGCAAACCTTGACCAGGAGTCCCCTTGATAAATCTTAATACTCGTAGAGCAGCCTCCAAATGCGGTTTCCTTGGCTGGTGCATAAACTGACTCAAAGTTTGGACTGAGCATACTATGTCCGGCCTTGTCACAGTAAGATAGATTAACCGACCTACTAGTCTTCTGTACCTAGTAGGATTATCAAGTAGAACGCCGTCTGTAGGGGTGAGTTTTAGATGTTGTTCCATTGGGAACTTTTCTGGGCGTGCTCCTAAAAGACCAGCATCTTCTAAGATATCTAATGCATATTTCCTTTGTGACATGAAAATGCCTTTCCTGGAACGGGAAAACTCGATACCCAAGAAATATTTTAAATCTCCTAGATCCTTAATGCGGAAGTGCTTTAGAAGAAATGACTTGAGGCGTGCTATTTCTTGTAGATCATTCCCTGTGAGCAGAATATCGTCGACATAAATAAGAACTGCAGTAAAGGAATTGCCCGTGACCTTGGTGAAAAGTGAATAGTCAGCTTTTGATTGTTGAAAACCAGCACTCTTAATAGCATGAGAGAATTTAGAAAACCAATTTCTGGAGGCCTGTTTGAGGCCATAAAGAGATTTATTGAGCCGACATACTAAGTGCTCCCCCTGTCGGCGAAGGCCAGGTGAGGGCTCCATATAGACTTCTTCATGTAAATCGCCGTGGAGGAAGGCATTCTGAACATCAAGTTGATGGATAAACCAATTACGAGCAGCAGCTATAGTGAGAAGACACCGAAGTGTGGTAAGTTTAGCAGTGGGAGAGAATGTCTCAAGATAATCGAGACCCTCAACCTGAGTATACCCTTTAGCAACAAGGCGAGCCTTATACCGTTCAATGCTGCCATCAGAATGATATTTGATTTTGTAAACCCATTTGCATCCAATGGGTTTGTGACCAGCGGGCAAGGGTACAAGTGACCAAGTGTTATTGTGTTGTAAAGCCTCCAATTCTGCTTGCATGGCATTTTGCCAATGCGGGTCACGGATAGCATGAGCATAAGAAGTAGACTCTGTTTGTCCTGAAATTTTGGCTAAAAAAGCATAATGGGATGGGGACAAACGAGTAGGAGAAAGATAGTTGGATAAAGGATAGCGAGTACCTCGAGATGCAGATGGCGCCGGAGTCGATGAATTAGCGCGAGTAAGTGTGGTGTTGGACATATGATAATCCTGTTGCCATTTAGGAATCTGTTTGGTTCGGGTGGATTGGCGAATGGGAAAGGAATCAGGTTGGGGCTGATTGAGAGGTGCAGAAGTATGGGTGGGCGGGATGTCTGTATCGGATATGTCGGTTGGTGGGGTGGATATGGGCGTGGGAGATGTCGTGAGATCAGTTGGAGATGGGAGAGGCAGTGGTACCATGGTGGAGTCCATAGGGTCAGGAAAATCAAAAGTTGGGATGGGTAGGACGTTGTTGTAAGTAGGTGGAGATGGTGACGTGGTAGTGTAAGGAAAAATATTTTCATGAAAATGGACATCACGACTAACAAAAAACTGATGTGTATGCAAGTCGTAAAGTTTGTATCCTTTTTGACCAATGGGATAACCAACAAAGATACAACGGCGGGCACGAGAATCAAATTTGTGCAAGGGGTGAATCACTGTAGCATAGCAAAGGCATCCAAAAACTTTAATATGATTGAATGTGGGGGGTTTGTTGTGAAACAATTCATATGGAGACTTGTTAGATAACAATGGAGTGGGTAGCCGATTAATGAGGTAGACGGCAGTTAAGACACACTCCCCCCAAAACCGCAACGGGAGATTTGCTTGAAAATGCAAAGCCCGAGCCACAACGAGGATATGGCGGTGCTTGCGTTCGACAACTCCATTTTGTTGTGGAGTATCCACACAAGAACGCTGATATTCGACACCATGAGCAATAAAAAAATTCCGCATGGAATAAATTTCTGATCCGTTATCACTGCGAATTTTTTTAACGGTGGAATTAAATTGAGTGCGAGTAAAGACAAGAAAGGATTTAAGGAGGGACTGGGTTTCAGATTTATGACTCATGAGGAATAACCAGGTACAACGAGTAAAATCATCCACTATGGTAAGAAAATAACGTGCTCCTGAATGCGTTGGAATTTTATGTGGTCCCCAAATGTCACAATGCAATAATTCAAAAGGTGCAACAGATGAAATAGAACTTAATAAAAAAGGAACTCTTGTCTGTTTGGCCATAGGACAGATGCCACAATTATTATCAAAAGAAACTTTATGTGAAGGAAGGGAACGAGCAAGTAACTGAAGACGAGAAGGAGAGGGATGCCCAAGACTCATGTGCCACAAGTTAGGTGTACTAGATGCATTGCAAGCAACAGATTCACTTCGTAATGGCGCCATGTAATAGAGACCACCACGTTGTTTACCCGAGCCAATCATCTTCCCCGTAGCCAAGTCCTGCAGGACACAAAAAGTGGGGAACAAAATAGCACAACAGTTTAGTGAGGTAGTAAGTTTACTTGCAGACATCAAATTTAAAGAAAATGAAGGAACACATAAAACATTGTTCAATGTGATGTCTTGATTAAAAGGTACGGTGCCAATGGAAGTAATAGGGGCAGCAGAACCATTGGGTAAATTGACAATGGGCAATGACGAAAACTGAGATTTTGTAAAAAAAGATGAGTAAGGAGTAATATGATCGGTTGCGCCGCTATCTAATATCCATGGTTGAGAATGATTAGAATTAATTGAAAGGATCTCAAAGGAAGACCGACCTGCTGCATTTGCATGTGCATGGGTAGATGATTGTGATTTTACCATAGATATAGCTGCTGCAAGTTGCTGGAATTGGTCGGGTGTAAGTCCATTCAATATATTCTGGTCGGAAACATTGGAGTGGGTTGACTGATCTTGAAGGCTGGATTGGGCCGCATGTGCAGTAGGTTGTGAGGAGGTGTTGTCACGGCCTGAAGGGCTGAAATTGCTGCGTTGGCCTTTGCGGCTGTCAAGGCCACGAGTTGATTTGTGACTGTCACGTTTTCCCGCTCTGCCAAAAGAATTGTTTCCATGTAATTTGCGGCAAAATTCTTCTATGTGGCCATCTTTATCACAATGATTACAATGATAGAGTCGAGTACGGCAGTTTGCTATTGTGTGTCCGTCTCTATCACAGTGATCACAATGAACTTTGGCATTTTTGAAACTATTGAGGCGACTTTGTGTGGTGGCAGCCATGGAAAAATTTTCAGCAACTCCGTTTGATAGTTCGCGTTGTTTCTCCTCCTGGATGATGAGAGAATATGCTTTGCAAACAGTGGGTAGAGGATTCATGAGCAGAATATGACCTCGGATACCACTATAGGTTTCGTTGAGGCCCATCAAAAATTGCATAATTCTGTCTTGATCTTGCTGTTCATTAAAAACTCTCATCCCTCGACAAGAACATGTAGGAGGGTTTTGGTAGGATGAGAGTTCAACCCACAAACTTTTCAGCTTTGTGTAATATGTCGAAACTGATGTTGAACTTTGTGAATGAGATGCTATTGCATTCTTGATTTGAAAAATCCTTGGAGCGTTACCTTGAGAAAAACGATCACGGAGATCCTCCCAAACTTCATGGGAAGTTTCTACATATACAACTCCATCAGCCAAATCTGGTTCAACTAAGTTGAGGAGCCATGAAAGAACCATCTTGTCACAACGGACCCAAAGGGCAAAGTCCATTGGCTTCTTGGAAGCAGATGGTGGTTCGATGGTGCCATCGACAAAACCAATTTTATTTTTGGCTGTGAGGGCGATGAGCATCGATTGATACCACATAGCATAATTGTCGCCATTGAGGCGTTTTGAAACTAGAATAAGCCCTGGATGATCAAAAGGATTGATGAAATAGGGACTAGAGGTGTCTACCATGGATTCACCTTTCTGTTTAGAGTTCTCCTCGGGTGCGGTCATGGTGAAGGCGTGAAAGGAGTGAATATTGTAAGGGAAAGATCAGTGCTTTGAGTAAAAGAGAGAAGTAAATCAAGGTCCACCACAATGGTGCTCTGATACCATAATAAAATTGTGTAGAAAGAATGTTTCAGTTGTTTATTACCAATGGTGATTACAAACATATATACAACTCTAGCACTAGGTTTACAAGGAAAGGATCCACAATCAATGGAACGGAATCCCCCAATTAGTGAAACAGACCTAAAATAGAAAAGAAAAACAAGATCAATGGGATATTACAATATATTTTCTCCAACATTTCCTAGTTTGGGATGAGCGTATACTGTTGTTGCAGATGTGGATTTTAGAAAAATAGTGTATGAGCATATAATTAATATAGTATTTGATTTCTAATACAGTATATATTTTGATAGAGTCCACTTTCTATAAGAACCACCTTAACTTAATAAAATGCATACCTCCATTTCTCGATCGAATTTCAATGATCCGAGCCGCTCAATGTGTTCAGAACGTGATTTTAAGGGTATTTAATGAAAATCAGCAAAAAAAAAGACCAGGAAGGGCTTCATCCGAGCAGTTTTTGTTTGCGTAAACAAAAACTTCTCGGATGAAGCCCTTCCCGGTAATTTGTTTTGCCGATTTCTCGCGGGTACCCTTAAAATCACGTTCTGTACATATGGAGCAGCTCGGATAATCGAAATTTGATCGGAAAATGAAAGAAATGGGGAGGTCCTTATTTTACTCATTTGAAAATGACTGTATTTTGATAATACTTTCTTTTTTGTCAACATGTTAGGAAACATTCATTTACAAAAAGGAGCATAACAGTACATGATGGTTATCGTTCCAAAGAGGATCCAATAATAATCAATCAGGAGGTCTATCTTTCCAAGTATGAATACTAGAACCTGGCAAATCCGAAGTTGTCAAAGTATGTGCAATTACACATGCCGATCTACGGATAAAGAGAAAATCACAAATCCTAAACCGATAAACTTCTCGTTGAATTATATCTTCGATGAGACCTTCCACTTCCGTAGGGTACCCAAGATCTAAAACAACTGCTGCGAATCCCCGCCTATCGTAACCGAATCCAAACCCAACAACTTATCAAGTTGTAAGGCGTTCTTGCACGCCATGGCCTCAACACACTGAATCGATGACACCCTCCCCAAATGAATCGATCGAAAAGTCATCTAACCGGTTTGATTTGTCATCGGACCACCATCGCCGCCAAGTAAAGATCCCTACCACCATTAACGAAAGCCCAACGTCACCTCCATGATGAAGGAGAAGCCGAGAGAAAGGGGAACGAATGAATAATACACACACAAACTCTCACATATAAGATCGTGACAGAAGACCCTCACTGGACAGGAAGAGTTATTGAAAACAAGAAACTTAATTTGGAGGAAGAAAAACACCCATCAAGGGAGAGGGAGGGGAAGAAAGAGAGAAGGCAGCTAGGTTTTTTTTCTTAGTGAGAGAATTGAAGCTCTACGATACACGAAAATATAGCTTCGAGTAGAGTTCAAGTTATTTGCTAGGAATCATTCAATTATAGGATAGAGCTTTAGCTTCGATAATTCTTATTTTGTTAGGAATCATGCAATTATAGGATAGAGGTTTAGTTTCCACATTTGAGTTGCTTTAGTTTTCTCTTTTCATAGTAATTTCTAGTATTATTCTTTGTAGGCCACAAGTAGGTATAGGACATATCATTTATAATTTGGTAATTTTTGAGATTCACCTTCCTTTTTTTTTTTTTTTGACAAAGGAGATTATATTGATACCTCAATAAGGATACATCGAAGGAAGAGAAAATAGAGGAAAAACACAAACTCAATGATGTAGATACATAGAGTGAAGTGTATGTTGGACCAAAACAAACCACCAACAAAATGTTGGCAGAAATGAAAGAGAAAGGATTTGAAGATCCGCTGATGAGTGAGACAACTAGACTAGAATGCTAAGTCCCAAAATTATTTGACAAATACACCGTAGATCCGGGTATTGTTTCTTTTAAGTAAAAAATTTATCTCTGCGGAAATTTGAGCCATGGGTTGGAATGTGTATTTATGGGTTTTCACTATAAAATTTTGAGATTGGATAAAGAAATGGTGAAACAATAGAATTGGGGATGGTGCTGTGTAGTGGTGTGCGCAGTACCGTGCTACGCACCTCCGAGCTGTCGGATTGTATCCGACGGCTCGGATCTCATCTCGGCAATGAACGGCTCTCGATCGTTGATTGCTGAGATGAGATCCGAGCCGTTGGATGCACGATCCAACGGCTCGGAGATGCGCAACACGGTGTTGCACAACACCAACCTGAAGTCCGAAACAATAGGGGAGGCTTTTAAAAAAAAATTCTAACGTTGTTTTTTCTTTTAGTTCAAAAATCATCAACACGTTTTTTAAAGGAAGACATTCCTAGTGCTAAGAAAGTCATATCAATTCAAACGACTTCCGCTCTTCGACTAGAAAAAAACATCTTAGTATCTTACCTTCTAATTTATTAATGACCCCATACTTGCAAATTCCTAGAGTCGCCACGTATGCCCACAAAAATTAATCTAACATATATAATAAAAATAATTGCCCGAGCCTAAAGTCACGATTGATGCAATTAGAGTTTGAATTCAACTCAAACCTACCCTAGGAAGTTTTTGAATTGTCACTGTCCTCTCTTACTTTGCTTGCATCACACATGCAGGCAGTAGAATTTTGATGGGAAATGGTGAAGACAAGGTGATGCCATGGAAAGAAACAACTTGATATAGCAATACCCTTCTCTGCATATAGGAAACACCTCCGCCCCCCCCCCCCCCCCCCCTACTTACGTGTCAAGTACTCCCTCCGTCCCAAATTGAATGTCAATTTTTGATATCCGTACCAATTTTAATTCCTTATACGGAGTATCTTTTAATATGGATCTCAAAAAATATGCAATATAGATCTTGTTTTGATAGTTCTCAATTAGTTCTATTTTACAAAGTTTTCAAACTCATAAAAAACATTACAGATTGAAAGATATAAGCGATGAAAAATAACACAAGTTTCAAAAATTGTCATCCTTTTTGTAAAATGAAAAGTAACGATCCCTTTGGAGGGTGAGAAGAAAAAAAAAAGGGGGAGCTCTTTCTCATCCATTCTCACCATTTTTTGTGAGATTTGGTGGGAAGATTCGTGAGAAAAGGGAAGAGCCAATCAGAAAAAATGGTGAGAAATTGAAAGACGAGCTGTTTCTCATCCATTCTAATCATTTTTTCATAACCCTTTCTTTTCTTTTCTTTTCTTGTGACCCTCAATCAAAAGGAGTTGCAAAGGCCAACATAAATAAGAATGGTAAGCTATTGCTTGGATGAAAG
This sequence comes from Rhododendron griersonianum, assembly GCA_018127125.1. Lineage (NCBI taxonomy): Eukaryota > Viridiplantae > Streptophyta > Magnoliopsida > Ericales > Ericaceae > Rhododendron > Rhododendron griersonianum. The sequence continues at coordinate 30,124,530 of CM030798.1, forward strand.
GTTGATGAAAATTAGGATACATAAGAATTGGACGAGCTTGATTTTCACACTCTCTTTTTTGATATGTACTCTTCTTTTTTTGTTTTTTAGTGTTGAAAGTATATGTATTTTTTTTGCTAAAAAACAAAAAAGGGTATGTGAAAATCAATTTCCTAAAATTATCAGAACAATGAAAAATCTATAACTAAAATATGGATCGGCTCATCAATGCCTCCCAAATGCTTTAAAATGCATCTTTGGTGGGAAAATTGAACGCTGACCAGACTTCTTCATGTGCAAGGACTTGAGATCGGATCAAGGAGAAAAGTGACCGTAGTTGGCTCATTTTAAGGAGAAGTGACCCGTGTTGGGCTCATTTTACGCTGTGATGATTAAAAAATAGGAAAATTCTAAAATCAGTCTAATGGGTTGACAATAGTTAGTGTGTAAATGTGTATTAAAGGGTGTATGAAATACACAAAAATACGTATTTCCTTTGTCTTTTAGTGTGTTTATCGTCAGCCCACTGGGCTGACAATAAAAAATACTTGAGCAATTTGAAGTTGAAATTGAACATTGGACAGGAAAGGAAAAGGAACACAAGGAATAATTCTTTGGTGCTAGAACTTGGCGGGATTGGATAAAGATTGCACTTCCTTTTTTCTTCTTATAGGATTGGATAATCATGGAATGGTAGGTCCATCAGATTAGGTTAATTAAGTTAATTCCATTTCGGTTGAAAACCAAACCATTTTTACATCGTTTACAAACTCCATGTTTCTTTCCAAAAATAATGAACATCGCCAATATAATTCGTACCATCCCCAACACGAAAAATTTTGGCCTCATGTACGTGCAGGTCCCACGCCATGTGAGAGAGGTGTTTATAAATAGCCGTTGAATTGAAAATTTTCTGCCCGAACACACAAAATTCATGAACTTTCCTCATTCCCAACATAATCTCTCAAGTTTGAATAATTAAAATGTGCAATTCCTACCATCCCCAACACGAAAAAATCTGGCCCCATGTACGTGTAGGTCCCACACCATGTGAGAGAGGAGTTTACAAATAACCGTTGCATTGAAAATTTTCTGCCAGAACACACAAATTTCATGAACTTTCCTCATTCCCAACATAATCTCTCCAAGTTTGAATAATTGAATGTGCAATTCCAATGCCATAAAAAAAATCTCTAAAAACCTTTACAGGCAAATTAACCATTTTTAAACTTCCAAAAAGTACACAAAAAACGTTTTTCTTTTTGGTTGAACATTCATTTTGCAACTGGCTCCTTGGCCTGTAGCATCATTGGGATGATGTGGCCTGTGTGGGAATTACAACACACTAAAATACAAAGATCCAACTTACCGTTTAAATTCAAAAATTCAAAATACCCTATAGTCTACAATGCCAGCCTGTGACTCAACCCAAATGACCAGTACCGTTTGATTGGTTATTATTTACAATACCGTTTCTGTTACAGTTCAAAAAAAGCCATGGGTACTCCCACCAAATTACTACTGCAGATTGAGTCGCGCGCAATTGATCGGATCTGTTCAATTTGCTTAAAATGTTTTTTAAGTGTCCTTGTACAAAGTCAGCTCGTTCGTATGTTAGTAAGGTCTTGATCGCTTTACGTCCCTGAATTCACAAAGAAAAAAATTTAATGAACTGACGAAATTCCCTACTGATATTCGAATAAATTGATTTTTTTACGAAAATTCTTAAAAAAATATTCTGACAAAATTAAATGGCTCCCAGTAATGTAGGATCTCGAAACGGGTCCCATGCACGGTGTATGTATCAAATGATGCAGTCATAGGGGTTTTTTGTCAATCGATATAAGAGATCATTTACATCATATATAAAGTACAAAGTACAAATTTGGGACACTACATCGATTGTGAAAGTCCACAAGATAACAAAACCCGCAACTCAACCAATCAAATTCGTTGGAGGTTTTTCCATGGTGACTGTGTTTTGTTTCCTTGTTTTGTAATTTATTCTTGTTTCCATCGTTTCGGTATTGTTTGTCTCTGATTGGGATCGTGCTTCTGGCCGGGGCGGCTAGGTGATAGATTGCTGGCCCCTCGTGACCGGACCCTTTGAGGCGGTGAATCGTGCTTAGGTCTAGTCTCTAGTTTCGCGACGGTTTTTGCCGTTGCTCCTTTGTCACCTGTTTTCCATGGGGTTTTTTTTTCTGTGATGGCTTGTTGTACGTTTCTCTTTCTCCGTACTCGGATGAATTCGCTGTAATTGCCTTTTATGGTTGTTAATGAAATGCGTTTCGGATAAAAAAAAAAAAAACTAATACAAGAAATAAGCCGAGAAATTCGAACTCCTAATCTTCAAATGAGATGCAAGAGTTCTAATCAACGGAGCTAATCCCCGATTCGTTGATGTAGCCATAGTTGGGTAGGGTACAATTGCAACTACAACTTCAAAATTCAAACGAGAGAGAGAGAGAGACCAATGGGCCCCACCCCACATCCGCTCTTCCAACGACTACCGAGTGGAAAGCAACGGTCCCGATCTGTCCCATAATTCAAATCACGCTTTCCCCCTCCGCCTCAAAAGCATAAACTAATCTTAAATACTACCAACAATACCGTTCTCTCTCTCTCTCTCTCTCTCTCTCTCTCCTCTACAAAGTACAAACCTCCGCATCTCCTTTGCTCTGCTTTCAGCCTTTCACTCACCCCACACGGCTTTTTCTCTCCCTCTGTTTCCGTTCTAATTTCTCGCTTCAATTACCCAAAGAATCCCCAATTTCAAAACCCTAATTTTCCCCTGTGGAGATTGAAGTTCGCTTCTCGCGATCATTATACCTATACGTTCCCTCTGCTTTCTTGGTCCGTTTTCTGACCAAGAAAAGAAAGGCTGAAAACCTTCATTCTTTTCGTGGAGATAAAAACCCTGTTGGTTTCAGGGTTAGGGTTTGAGAAAATGTCGACCCAGAATCGGCGTTCGTCAGTTACTACTACGTCTTCGCTGGCGAAGAGGCAGGCGGAGAATCTTGGGAAGGCCGCTGCGGGGGGCCCGCCGCACATGGCGAAGAAGAGGCCGGCCCTCGCCAACGTCACGAATCAGCGGCAAGGGCCGCAGAACGGGCCGCGGAGCTTGGTTTCAGGGTCGTCGAATATGGTATATATTATATTAATATTAATAATTTGCTTATGTTTGATTGATTGTTGGTCATCTTTTTAAGTTTAATTGACGGGTAATTGATTTTGCATTAATTCTTTCCTTTCTCATTTATTTCTTTCCCTTTTACTGATCAGGTCCTTAACCTGGCTATAATTTGTTTGAATTTTCTTGGAATTCGTTTAATATGTTTATCTTGTGTATGTGCTTGTTTAAAGAGTTTTGTATTTACTTTTCATTTATTTCTTGTTTTTTTGCTTTTTTCCTTTTTGTTTGAATTCTGACTTAACCTTGTCATATTAGACCAATGTAGGACCTTTTCCAAGAAGACAAGTTCACAAGAAACCAAATTTCCACGTTTTCTAGAAAGTCTTAAGTTGCAAATGATAGAAGAAACAAACTAGGAAATGAATGGGGAGCCTCACAATAATTGAAAATCCTGCCTTTTTTGAAAATCTTAACCTAACCCTCATTTTGTAATCACATTCCGCAGTTGGCATGTTCTGGTGTTATAAATTGTGTGAAGTACAATCAAGATTTAAGTCTATACGACCTTCCTAAGTAGTAAGAAACTTCAGATAGTTGTTTATGTTTTGAAAATGGACCTTCTAATAATGCATTCAATGGAAAACATGTTAGAAAAGCACGTTGAATAGAGTACAGTTGGACATGGAATTCAAAATTCAATTTTAGTGCTGTCAGTCTATGTTTGCAGGAATGGAGTTTGAAATATCTGCATTATTCTGTGTCAGTTGTTTGTTTATATATAGTTGCGCTGTATCTTGAATCCTTGGTTAATTACTACTAAGTAAAAATATCTTAATATCTTATGAGCTTGAGCATTGACGCTCTTCACATTGATTGCATTTCAGTTGTAATTCCCTGCTAATACTATCAAACTTCCACTAGAATTGCATGTTCTGTCCCGAGGTTGGAGCTCAGATATAACCGTTTTGTTCGTTAGCAGAAAAATGCAAAACAATTTGCTTGATCACTCTTCTATCTCTTAACAGATTCAATTTGCTCATCTTGTTTATGCCATTTGCTGTGTAATCTAACAGTTCTCCAGTGTTTTGTACTACGTTTCTTCATTGGATAATGAGTTTTCTGTCATAACTAACATGTGGAAAGTGTCTGGTAGCAACTGCTGCTACTATTAATAATTTGTTTATGTGTCCTGTTTTTGGGGCACCAATGGTATCACGAAGATTATGGTATTTTAACTGAAAAGTTTAGAAAACGTGAAACTCTGAAATTTTTGGTAAGAGTCTTCTACTGATCAGTCAAGGATGTTAGTTTTGACTGTCCAGTTTTTCAACCGGCATTGTGCCATTACAAAATATGACTCTCTGTTGTGTTCTGCCAACACTTTGCTCAGAGTATATCTTGATTAATGGATAGTTCAATAGTATCGTGTTTTTAGCATTATTTCAGAGTACCTTTCTAATAATAGTATTGCTATTGAGATAGAAACTTCAATACAAGACTTGGGTATTCACTTGGATAACATGTGGAAGGTGGACAGGTTCCATTCATTTTGTTCCTTAATCTGCTCTGTATATCTTTCATCCTATTTCGGTGTTGGGGGCATACATTTGCATTTAACTTCCATAAGTGAAAAATATTTGTTCAGTATTTGAAAAGAGTGATTAACCTGATTTAATTTTTCCAGGTACCATGTGCGACTAAAACTGCCAATGCAAAGAAGATATCCTCGACTTGCATTAGTAATGCAGGCTTCCCCAGGAGTACCTTGCCAGCGCCCTTGAATGTGAAACCAAGTGTAGCCGTTTCCAGCAAGAGCTCACCTTTCATAAATTACAATGATTTTTCTAGGATTCCTTCTCCTGCTGCCCCATGCAGCATGGATATTTCTTCTCCTCACTCACATGAATCTTCAGTTTCTATGGATGAATCTATGTCCACTTGTGATTCTTTGAAGAGTCCGGAATTCGAATATGTAGACAACATTGAGATGACAGCAGTTGACTCTATTGAGAGGAGGACAAGTACCAAACTTTACATTTCAGAGCACGTGGAAGCAGCAGGTTTCATTTTTTGACTAGTCTACTTCTCTATCTCGTTTCTGTCTTCCTTAGTTGTCTGTTGAGCAAAATTGCAAGGTTTCCCTTTGGTGGTCATAAAGTTTTGATCGCAAAAGTTGGTTTTGATATGTTTTTTGCCTTCCATTTCAAGTCTTCTTTTCCCCTTGCTGTACGCAGAAACTATCTGCAAGAGAGACATACTTGCACAGGTGGGAATAGATGACGAGGTTGTTGATGTGGATGACAATTTCATGGACCCACAACTGTGTGCAACTATGGCTTGCGACATTTACAAACACTTGAGAGCAACTGAGGTTAGGAACCTATATACATTTCATGCATTGTTTGTAGCACCTAAAGTATTCTTATCTCGCTGTGTCAACTGTCAACATTTTATTCGCTGCTTGCTGTAACCGAAATATTTCCATTTTGCGCTAGATATGTTTTAAATTGACTTTCAGTAGACTAAATATTTCTCATGTAGTGTGAGTCTGAGAATGATTTAATTTTCGGATTGGCGGGCTATAAAGATGAGTCAAGCCAGAATTTCTATCAGCTAGAAAATATTTTCTTTGGGGGAAATGGGATTATTCTATTTTCCCATTGACATGGCTGATTTTGCTGTCATTGTTAGTTGCAATACATATATGACTAACTATCCACAAGTTGGCTATCATATGGCTGCAAAGCCTGCAGTATAAATGTTATTCTCTCCATATAGGGCTGACTATACTTACTTGCTGATATACTTTTTTCCTTTGTATTTTCTGCATAAAACAGCCCTGATTACTGTTTGCAGCCCTAAACAGCATAAAAAAGTATTGCGACATTGTCTAATCATAGCTCCAAAAGCCTACTTCTTTGTTCCCCCGTTGAAACCCTAAAATCCCTTATCGTCCTACATCACTTTTCCATATTGTTAGTTTTGGATTTAACTTGTGCTATTTTCCTCTTGAAAATCTCAGGCAAAGAAAAGGCCTTCCACGGATTTTATGGAGAGAGTCCAGAAAGACATTAATGCTAGCATGCGTGCAATCCTCGTTGATTGGCTTGTTGAGGTAATCCATGGTGTGTTATAGTGTTAGCAGTTGTGGCAATCAAACCATTCACTTGTGCTCTGGAGTTTTTCTCCGTCGTAATTGACTGTTTTACATGGCGAAGTGTGTTTTCAATTCGATTACTTCCATCCTGATTGGCAACACCACTGCTAATTTGTTTAACTCCAGAACACTAATTTTGACATTGTGAAGGGTGACTACTATCTCTAACTTCAAATATATGACCCCAGGTTGCTGAAGAATACAGGCTTGTCCCTGATACTCTGTACTTGACTATTAACTACCTAGATCGATATCTTTCTGGAAATACAATGGACAGACAACGGCTACAGTTGCTTGGTGTTGCATGCATGATGATTGCTGCGTAAGATTCAACATTTTGACCCTCTTCTAGATTAGTTCCTGCTCTCCATGTTCTCTGTGTGTGTGTGTATTTTTGTACAGAAATGTCCTTTTATCTAGGAAACAACATGCATAGTAACAAAGATGATTGACATTGCCAGAAAATACGAGGAGATATGTGCACCCCAGGTTGAAGAGTTCTGCTACATAACTGATAACACATACTTCAAGGAGGAGGTCAGTTTTAATCTCACATAACTGACTTGCATTTTATAGAAGTTGCTTTAGATTTCCACAAGTATAAAGCAATGAAACTGCTGCAGGTTTTGCAAATGGAATCCGCTGTTCTAAACTATATGAAGTTTGAAATGACAGCACCAACGGCTAAATGCTTTCTAAGGTAATATCTAAATTCTCGGTTTCGATAGCTACATTCTGTGTTCTCATGTAAGATGCTCTGGTTGTTGACTTGTCATTGATTGGCACGTAATGTAGGCGATTCGTTCGTGCTGCACAAGGCGTCAACGAGGTATCATTTTGGATTGGATCACCTATTGTTCGGCCTCTTACATTATTTGCAGTTTCTAAACTCTTAAAATTTTGCGCTGCAAGAATTCTTCAACTCTATGCAATTAGAAGGACAAAATCAGTAGATTTGCAACATGTGTTAGAAATTTTGCTAGTATAAAGAAGAAGAATTCATTTACTTCCCCTGTGCCACATCTTGTTGGTTCAGATTCATATTCCTTTTGAACCAATCGAATACATTTATCCTCCGAATAACTAACTATATTTAAGGGGAAGTCAATTGACGATGCTTTTCTTGTTGGTTTTATCTATTTTCTCTCTCAGGCACCCTCGATGCAGCTGGAGTGCTTGGCCAACTATATTGCAGAGCTATCCCTTCTTGAGTACAACATGCTTTGTTATGCCCCCTCGGTCATTGCTGCTTCGGCAATTTTCTTGGCCAAATATATGCTCATCCCTTCAAAGAGACCATGGGTATGTGTGTTGGTTTATAACTGCAGACTTTGCTGGCTTAGTTTAGATACCAGGATTTGGTACCTCAGTTTTTTCCCCCTTCTCCTGACATCCTAATACAAGAAGTTTATTTACAGAATTCTACCTTGCGGCATTACACACTTTACCAGCCCAGTGATTTATCTGACTGCGTGAAGGCGCTGCATAGCCTATGCTGTAACAGCCAAAGTTCTAGTTTACCGGCAATCAGGGAGAAATATAGTCAACATAAGGTAAACAAAGATTTCTCATTCCAGGCTCCTCTCTCTCTCATGCACATGCACATGCGTAGACGTCTCTAGTGGGCATCGGAATATAACAATGGTTCTTTTTTGTTAAGAAAATGATATTTTGGACCAAATTAATTGGTACGGCGTTATGACAGTTTTACATGGACCATTCATTGAAAGATACATGAGGTGTAAAGTCAAATTAAGAAGACAAATTACCCCCAAAATTGAGAAACTGGCCCAGCGATTTCATGTACAGTGTTTTTGTTGCTGCTACTGTTAGGTGATGAGGTTCAAACTACATAAATTAACTGCTTTTTGTTATTTTATGTGGATTCCAGTATAAATTGGTTGCGCAGAAATACTGCCCGCCGGCTATACCAGCTGAGTATTTCCAGAACCTAAGCTGACAAAAGTCACATAACAGCTACAACACAAGACCAGATGGACTTAATCTGATGTTTCCAATGCTCAAGTTGGATATCATTCGATTTTCAATTTTCTCTCCTTTATCCATGCTCGATGCTTTGTATTGGAATGATGTTTCACTCGGCCCAGGGGCCTCAACTGTGTCTCATTCCTCGGCTTTATCGACCGTGAAACTTGTTTAGATGAGAAATCTTGTACCATGTTGATATCAGAATTTTTAGTGTTCAATGCGTTTTCAGTTTAGTGTTCCTCATCCATACTTCCAGAATTCACTCTGCTTTTATCCTTTTTTTCGTTTTTTCGCCTTCGGAAAATACCAGAAGGTTAATATGTCGACAGAGTCAAGCAGCAACTAGCAACATTCTTGGCATCGTTCCCAATTCCTTTTTTTTGGGGTTTCTATATTCAAGAAACCAAAAAGCGAACTGGTTTGGCAAAGAAAAAATGATACTTCTATCACTTATATTGATTGGTAAATTCAGAAAAAATGATCTCACTTAAAGCAGTAAATAGGAATTATGGGCCGAGGAATAATTGATCGGTCAAGTGGGGTCACTTGATCTCACTGTCTTTAAAATGGTCAAACGCATAACGTTCTTTATTTTTTTACACACCCGACCCGCCAAAATAACATAACAGTGCCTCACTAAATTTTGAGAGGCTAGAGCAATTATGAGCGTATTTCATTTTCATTTCTATAAAATGAACAAGAGATCCACTCTACCCTTGCTTCCTTTGGTGTTTTCATTTTGAAGACCTAATTCGATTCACCAAATCGGAAATAAAAGGATGCTTAATTAAGGTCATTGCCAATTAAAATTTGAGAGAAGTTTATTTTCAGAAATTCAACTTCTTTTTTTTTTTTTTGGGTATTCGAAGTATAATGTCGCTCTTTGAGCATATTGATTCTACTGAGAAAGTTGACCTTAGATTTTCCGTATTTTATGCCTGATTTTTGCCTTACTAACCCAAAGTTCGAACTTTTTTCTATATATATATATTTTTTGGGGTAGACTGAGAATTTTGGACTTAAGTGGTGCAGAGACGTGAATAACATTTTTGCTAATCATGAGCAGCTTTAGCTTTAAATGTGTGCACCACAATTTTTCTTGAGTGCGTGGGGTTGGGCGGAGATGGGAGTGAGAGCCACAGCCACTTGAGGGCGGCGCACGCCAAATTGAAACCAATGGAATTTACCTTAAATGGCTAATTGCACAAACACACTTCTCAAATACACAAATTAATAGAGTGACTTTTTGACATTCACCTTGTTTGGTTGAGCATTTTGAGAATAACTTTTACTCTCGGCACAGTTTTCAATAAATTTCTCTCTCTATCTCTCTCCACTCATTACCACTCAATTCTCAAAAATAACTTTCTAAAAGTTCAACCAAACAAGGTGAATATACTACGGATCAATTCATTTTTGTAGATCTCGACGTGCACACAATTCATGCACAGAATTAGGTTGGTCAGACATTGATAGTAATCTTCGAAATTTACCTTTTATCTTGGAAAAAATGAATCGTTAAAATTCAAATTTCGTAATCGGTTGATGTGAATCAAACACTTCTCCATATTCGGTCAATTGACGTTTTCCATGAATGATGTAATGTCTGGAGCCACATAATGAACGGATCGAGTTGTGAAAATAGATATGGAAGCCCATGCTACTATTGGGTGATATTTTTGAGAGGTGGCGTGTACTTAGCAAATATTGTCTACCTTGAAACAAAAATGATATTCGTGCAGAATCTTGTGTCTGCCACACGACAATGGAATTGCGTTAGTATTCATTTCGTGTATATGGTTTTTTTAAACTTTGGTGTTCAAATTAGTTTACACACACCTTAATTAATCTTGAAAAACCAGACCCACCGTCTACTTGCAAGGGCTCCTATTAAAGGCAGAGCATCATTTCGTGTATGTGTGCCTAATTGTACTTTCAAAAGGCTTACATGCAATTAGTATCAACTAACCAAGGTGAATGCCGATTAGAATAATAAAAAAAAAAAAAAAAACCAAAGTGAAAAAAATAAGGGAAAATGACGGCCTAGGACAAGTTTTGAAGATTAATATCCGTCAAGGATATGCTGAGAACATTTGTTAATGCTGAAAATGTCCTTAGCGGGTATTAATTATCAACACACGTCTTTGGCCGTCATTTTCCCAAAAAATAATTTATGTATACATGATTTTTTATAACTCAGGATATCTGGGCTAGCTTACGCGCACCTCGGCTAATCCCTATGGTCCTAACATAGTTGTGATTAAAGTAAACAAATTTCAAAATATGTACTCCTAATTATCTTTACAGACTTTCGCATGTTTCTAACTCTTTTCCCTACAACTATACACTCTATACTTCCACACACATTAATGTCTAAACAACAAAAATTAAGAGGGGATTGGTACATTCACTATAGACTAGCATCACATCCACAGATATCCGAACATAAATACAAAAACTAATGTGTAAGTAGCTTTTCCGCGGTGAGTTCTACGAACATGTATTTGGACGTTCGTGTCTCACGCATTTTCTCTGCAGTAAAGATACAAGTACAGTAAATGATGCACAGCAGCCACATACAGATTGCTTTTGCACCTATCTCGCATCCTGCAAAGATGATCGGAGCCATACATATTGCTTTTGGACGTTCGTGTCTCACGCATTTTTTCTGTGCTATATATAAAATGCACATTGAAGGTACCAGAGTTTCCACCCAATCCGGGATTAAGACAACTTAATGGGTTGGATTAATTATTATTATTATTATTATTGTATTAATTTCTTAATGATTTTACTACAAGAGTTTCGTTTTACACAGAGGGGTTGGGTTGATTAATTTCAAAATGAGTTTGAAGGACAAACTTTCGGGTGCCAAGCGGGCAACATGTAGCGGTACCCGTCGTCGATCCCAATCGTCTAAACGTATTTTGGACATCCTAGATTTTTTCCCCTCTCTCTCCCCCCTACCTGACCATTCCCTCTCCTTTTATTCTCTCTAAAATCCAGATCGTTCAAAATACGTCTGAACGACTGAAATTCTCGACAAATATCACGTGTGTGGTATCCGCCCGGCGCAAACAAAAAAAACTTCTCAGTTTGAAGAAAATCGATCTGTCGGCCTTTGAATTCAACGCAGCCGTTGGTCCACCAACAAGCAATAAAGACCGCTAAAACTTTGGCACCCACATTGGGCGGTCGTGATAAGGTCAATGATTGAATTTTGGGACACCTATGACCTATCCGAGCCGAGGACCATTTTGATTGGGCCATGTTTTTGTAAACCAGTCAACTCTGGCAGTCTGTTATTTTATTTTATTTATTTATTTATTTGGGTAGCTACTGGTTTTCATTTTCCGCATCTCAACCAAATTACCCAAGCCATGAGCTCAGCATTTTGAATTTATAGTGTATGATATTTATGCATATGTAACTGTGTGCCAATTTTTATATTGGGTTGCATGTGCGTTACGTTGCACCCCTTGTATTTTTCTAAATTTTTTAACCACCAAAGGCCTAACTCATTTGTCGTTTACTACCTGTAAGCGGATTTTAGTTTTTTTTCAAAATACGGGAGTTGTTACGAGTATAGAAGGACAAGTTTATAACGTCAACCTCCCTCCTCATGTGAGAGTGTTGAAATGATACGTGTGTGATTTAGTAGATTATTGTATGTCGTCGGTTGAATCGATGAACGTAGTTCTGAAGACACTCGTGTGAATTTTTTTTAAAGGAAAATTGCATTGATTTTTAATCTACTACGATTGATTAATTTGATCGTAAACATGAGCTAAGATACAATTCAAGAAAAGGGATTTAACTTATCACTATTGGCTAGCTAGATAGACTTCACAGTAGATTTTACAATCATTGTCCCACCACGGATCTCATCTATATTCATCTTTTTAAGATCCATTAAGAGACATTATTTAGTTTCTTTCATGACTAATTGCTGACTACCTGCTTTGACATCTTCTTTTGGACTGCATTCTATTTAGTATATCTCTAATCTGGCGATAATTAAATTTTCCCTGAAATTACTAGTGGTATTTATAAATGTTGTGACACAGCATCAAGTCTGTCAACTTGACAATGATACATATATTGAGTAATGCTACATACACACCTCTCGACCACAATTCCAGACACAGTTGCATTCGGAGCCGTTTGATGCACATGGGTTCACATATATCGAACGGCTCCGAACGCAATTGTATTTGAGAGTTGTGTATGTAGACTTAGGCTCTGTGTGGAACATATGGAAAAGAGAAAAAAAGGAAAAGAAAAGAAAATGGGGGGAAAATGAGAAGAAAATTTTACTATTCACAAAACTGAAAATTGTTATTTTCTTCTCTCTTTCTCTAACAACTAACAATAAAAAAGAATATTTTTTAATTTTCCTTTCTTTTCTTTTCCATTTCTTAAGTTCCAAACAGAGCCTTAGGGTACATACAAAGGGCCAAAACGTAGGGTCACTTAACAACAATTATCAAGAGAGAACCCTTCTATGGGAACTGACCTAATGCACCGACTGTGCATAGACAGCACGCGAAGCCCATCTCGGGTCCTGCACGGATAATATGAGTCATTCAATAATTTTAAAATAATTTTTCGAATGGCCTAGCAAGAAATCACCTCAATCCGATACGTGTAGCTGCTGGATTCAATCTTCCAAATTTTCATTTAAATTTCAAAACCGTAATATGAATGAAATATTGGATAAAAAAAATTATTGGATTGAACTGATTTCTAACGAGACGACTTGAAAAATTATTTTAAAGTTATTGAACGGTTTGAATCATCCGTGCACGACCCGAAGTAAAAGTCGCGTGCACGGTCGGCGCCTACTAGGTCGGTTTCTATAGCCTTTTTTATGAAGAGACATTGGGATAATGTGAAAGCACTTCAAGTGGGGGGAGGCCGTCGCCGTCGCGCCCTCTATTATTCCGCTCTCACCACCCCACTACCACTTACCACGTTGAACTGAACAACACCAAAAGGCCAAAAAGGTACTCCGTCGTTCGTCCTTATTCGATTGACGAAACGGGACGAAGTGACTGTTAACTAAACCATAGGGAGCCTAGCTCTGTCTCCCAGCCCACCGTACCATTATTGTCTCTCTCTTTAATTATTTTATCCGCACCATACATCATTGTTAGGGAGTGTGTATCGTACTAGGGTATTTTTGGAATTCAGATCAAATATCAGGTTAGGATTAGATTAGAGTCGGTATAAATACTTTATGTTGTAAACCCTATTTGATAACTGTGATAATAAAGAACAGTAGCCGCTCTCGCTCTCGTGGACGTACCCGATTTTGGGGAACCACGTATATTGCTGTGTTGATTTCTTTACTGTTCTTATACTCGTAAATCGTGTGCGTGTGTGTGTGACGATCCTAACATTTCCGGTAGTGAAAAATTTGTAGATTTTTATTTGTGGTTGAGAAGTTGTTAGGTGTTTCCGGTAGTGAATAAGTTGTTGATGGGTTTGTGAGTAGAGTTACTGTAGCAAAAACAGTGTTTGTTGACAACTTTTTTGTTAGTGGAAACAAGATGATAAATTGCTGAAACTTTTTTTGTTAGTAGAAACGAGATGATAAAATGCGCTTAAGTTTTTAGTATTTTTAATTAGTAGAAATGGAGCCTTAGTCCACTACTATTTTCCCAATTGGAATAAGAATTGGGTCTTGTGGCTGTCTGTTGTTTGCTTTCACGTGGGGAAGACTTGGGAGTCCGACTGAGCCCGAGAGAGAGAGAGAGAGAGAGAGAGAGAGAGAGAGTGATTTTTTCACGCGGCGAATCGGGGCTGAGTGATGAGTGGCGTAGACCTCACTAGTACTTTTGTGTGTCGCGTTTTCGGCCGGTAACAAATGAATGAAGAATGTTAGGCATTTTAAGGTCAAAAATGTTATGCCCACAGATTACTATTTGTTGACAGATTTTGCATAGATGGGTCCGTGGAGCTCACTTTAAGGGGAAATTTTTCAGTGCCGAGCGGGTACCACGCGATGCCCGCTCGCGCATCCGAGCCGTCCATTGCGTGCGAGCCGTCCAAAAGTGTATCGGACGGTTCAGATGCGCCGAGCGGGTACCACGTCGGTAATACCCCTTGGCACTGAAAAACTCCTCCACTTTAAGATTAAGATTCAAATATTTCATTAATTTTGCAAGTCACTTCGTAGAAAATTAATTCGATCGCAAACCTATAAGTGGGTTTTTTTTTTTTTTGGTTTTTTTGGCAAGGCAAATTGTGCATTTATTCTATTTCTAAGGGGGAGGGGGAAGGGTTGGTGAGAATTGAACTCCGATCTAGTGGATGGAGAAGCTCCAAGAAGAGCAAGCTCAACCATTGATCAGCTATATGAGAAAAAAAGCTCCAAAAAAAAACCTATATGTCTCAACATCTAAAAATTGTAAGGGTTTGATCAAATACTGTAATTTCTCATTCAGAATTTCTGAATTCTGAAGGGATTTTGAGAAAAAATTAAACGATTAGATCAAACACTCACAGTTGGTTAATTGAGCTGCTTCGTTAAGTGAAGAATAAAAAAATTATTTAGAACTAATGTTGTTGGATCCCAAGGTATATATACATATTAAATAATATCTATGTCAAAATAAGTTTCCCCAAGGACGTGCACTTTTTGCCGCATAAATCAACGCAGTTCTAGACAATTGGTGCCAAAGGTCCTCTTTTTTCTAGATCATACAACAATTAATGATTAATCCTAGATCTGATCCTCAAAGTGAATCTATCAATGGCTCATAATTAATTTCTTGTCTTCTCTAATCCCGTCATCAAATAATTTCTCATCAATTCAATAATTATCCTCTTTAACATAAATATACAATTTCCTTGACTTTTATTTGTCTCATTATATCGCTAACGCATAATTAATTAGCATGTTAAGTGAAAATTTATTAAATAAGATCAGTGTTAGGTGTCAAACTGAAGAGATGATATCACCATAATATAGTAAGCCAAAAATACCACAATTGTCGTGCACGATATATCTCAGCTGCTGAAAAAAAAAAAAAAAATTTGCTAGCTAGACAAAGCTAGGTATCCAATGCTAGCCAACTTGCCAAGTCTCCGTATAATTAATCAAATCTGTACTATATAGTATTACAGGACAACTTTTCGTTAGTAGAGCTCTAGGAACACCGTGGCTTATTCGTTTGGGGCACTCAAAATCCTTGCGCATGGTCTCCAATTTTTTTTCTCTATCTATCTTTCTCCACTCGTTACACTTTAAAACCTCTCTCAAAACCCAAACCGAACAGGGTCGTGATTTATCTCATTTTAGTTTTTTTTTTCTTAAAGATATAATCAAGTACATGTAAGACCTAAATAGAGTTACCAAGTTAAAATAAGGTAGGATAAACATGATTGATTCCATAAAGCTTGTCAAAGGAAAAAGTAAGTTATTTTTCGTGTGCAAAATGTACAATTACCCAAAAAGATCGAGCAAGTTGGGACCGAGGGATCGAATAGGGACGGACACAAGTGGGGGGTCCCCAATTGGGACACGGGACCCCACTCAATTTTTGTAAAATTATATTAATCTTTTCAAATATTTTAATTATACCCAATAAAATTGTTCTAGATTTTTTTTTTTTGAGAATATTTGTCTGATCTATTTTTTACTGTGCTAAATTTTCACACCATCATGGATAGGATCGTAGGATAACTTCAAATACACATTCATTTTCTCGAATATCAGGAATTATTGCGGATAAATGGTCTCTGTCGCCCAAAGAAATAGTAGAGATACCAATATTAAATGCTCACGTTAAGGAGTGAATTTATTCTGAAAAGAAAAAAGAAACATTAATGATCAATGCGAATATATTACTACAATTAATTCTTCTCTATTTCTTGCGTACACGTACTTACTTTCAATCCAAATTAAGTCAATGACTTGTAACGACTTTGGCCTGTCATTTTAGTTCACTTATTGGTCTGTTTTAAATTTTTAATAACTTTTATGGGTATTTTCAGCGGACATCAATTTTTAAAAGCTTTTTTTTTTTAATTGGTTGTTGATGCTGGTTAATTGTTTATTGAAAATCCAAAACAAAAAGATCGATTAATTGGGAGAATTCCCAGATTTTATAGCAAAAGTAAAATTTATATATCTGCAAAAGTAAAAGATCGATAGAGCGGGAAGAAGGAGCGGAAGATGTTGCATCATGTATTATGAGACCCGTAAGTTCATGAACAATACCAATGAGCTCCAGAGGAGCAACAATTAATGAAGACGGAATAAATGTTACATATGTCCATTATTGATTGTCCAGTATTCTATTTCAGGAGTTATCTTTGAAAAGTTAAAAGTAAAAGGTGTGAAAATTTCTATAAACTAACTCTCATAATGATTACAAGTAATTTTTTTTATAAAGAGGACAATGGGTAATATTGGAGCGAAAAGGGTAGGATAAATGACAAGTATCCATGAAATTGTCCATGAAAGGGCAATGAACAGCTCAGAATCTGAGTCATTCATTGCCCTATCATGGACAATTTCATAAATACTTGTCATGTATCCAAACCCTAATATTGGAGATCTAAATTTGAGGGAGGGAGTACTAAGTTTGAAGGCAGGAATCATAAACTCACAAAGTCATGGATTCTACTGCTAGGCAAGTAGTAATAGAATACTGCACTCTAGATGATGATGAAATCTTAATAGCTGAAATTAATAATCCCTAGTTTACCCTTTAACCCAAGTACCATGACTTAGTCACCATGCAAAAGACAACGCCCTAGACTCTAGTCACCTTGCCAGGAAATATGTATCTATTTTTCTTTGGAAGTAGTTGAAGCCTTGAAAACTGCCTTTATATATAATAAATAAAGTACATTTTTTTACCAGTTTACTATTTGTTTTTAATTGGGATGGAAACCAGTTACTAAAAGCTTACTTGTGGACAAATGGAATTAAGTAACACCGCCTAGCTAGTGTGGTTGGTGCCTCACTCTCTCTCTCGTAAGGGAGAGCATATGAGTTCAAGTTCTCATGGAAGAGATACTCGACTCCCGTTATAACTATTAATAACTAACATCCTACCGTCTGAAAAAAAAAGAAAAAAAAAGAAAAAAAAGACAAAGTGAACAACATCGGTTCTCACGTACTGCATATAAGAGAAAGGTGTGTGAATAAGGCTGTCTGGATTACAGAGTAAACCTACCTAATCCCCTAGAAAGGGTACCCTTTTAGAAAAAGATAGTGGCTGCAGTCATCCTCAATGGCTTTTCGGTTCATCTACACACATGAAATATAAGGATATAATAAACTCCAAGGGGTGGTCTATCTTCTATGACTTAAAAGCTTAATTTGCTTCCTTTTAGGTCTCAAATTTGAAATTAATTTGTTACTAGATGTTACTTATGATCAACTCTTCTGGGATGAGCTTATATGAACCTCTTTTGTTGACTCGAGACAATTGAGATTAAGACGTGCGCAAACAACCCGCCACACCGATTCAACCGACACCACCTTCCGCTGAAAATCATCAGCGGGTTGAACTTTAAGCGGGCCGGGGCAGTTCGGGTGAGGGTACAATTTCTCTAACCCGCCTTCAACCCGACCCAACCCGCTAGACCTACATTATAAAATAATGGACAATAGAATACTACCATACCAATGCTAGGGTACACCTTACTATATACTTTATTAACCCTCCCTATTTATAAAGAAAAATCCAGACGTACCCTAATAACACCATGGTCCCCACCAAATTCCATTCTTCAGACTTTTCATTAGGGAAACCGTAACCAATAGTTTGATTTTTGATGAGCTAATATTAAACAATTTTCTAAAAATACTCAAATAGTGAAGTTTTTTTTCAAACTCGCCTAAACCGCTGAGTTTATGCTGCTAAAAAAGTCAACTAAACCGATGGTTTTAGAGGTTGGTACGTGGTTGGTAGCGCATGGGTTAAAAAATTATCAACCCGCCCAGTATGAGTTGGTTGAAAAAAACACCCTCAACCCGCCCAGCCCCACCCAACCATACCCCTGATCGAGATATCAGAAACGAATATGAGCATATAATAATCCATGAAGAGTGATTTTCTCAACTCTAATAGCGCTTGGCCGGGTTTGAGCAGTCTTACCTCACAGTCAAAAGTACTAGGGAAAAGGACCTAACAATAGCTCAAGTTTGCAAGTGGGTTGCATGCACTTGCTGAGCAAAAGAGTACAATTCATTCCCATTATAAAGCATGAGATAAGGAGAGATCGGCGAAACCAAGGGATTGTGATGCAGAATGGAGTAGAGCGGGTCACGTCCACGTTCCTCGAGCGACTGGACCGAGCACAGCCCAACCCAAACTGGAGCGGGGTGACAACGGGTTTCACTAGTTCTAAATTAGTGAATATTCACTAATTTCCTGTTTCCTTTTGAGAGGAGATTTAGTGAATATTCACTAAATCCTTTTTGATAATATTTAGATTGCTAATAACTTTTGATAGGAAATTCTGTTTTAGTTGCCGCTTGTTTTGGCAACCCTAGATTTCTTTTTAGTATTTGATTTTCCAGTCAAGGTAGGATTTTCCGTTTTTGGTAATTTTCGTATTTTCTGCGATTAGGGACCGATTCTCAGCCCTAATTGTTTCCTAAGTTGTTAGGGTTTCTATCGCTCTATTTATATTCATTGTAAGCCTAAGGGGACGGTAGCTTTTTGATATTGAATTAATGAAAAATTGAGAGTTTATCTCTATTGTGTTTGTGTTTCAAAGAGAGAATCTTTAACATAAGCAAGTTCGTGATCTCTTCTTGCAACTAATTTCGTAAAAGGAGGCTGCGCTGCATCAGTTGGTATCAGAGCTCTCGTTCCAATCCTGACTATGGCCGAAGGACGTGCTGGAGGTCGAGGTGGAAGAGGAGATCATACAGCTTATGTTGATGAAGTCTATGAACGAGATGATGCTGCTCGGGATGCTCGAGCGAAGGAACGATTTCAACGACTAAAGCGGAGGGTTGCATCAGTTATACAACGCCTCGAGGCTCTAGAAGTTGGGAGATTGCCTCGCCGCCAACCGTTTAAACCTAGCCTTCCAACGGAGGTAGATTTTTCGGATGGTGTTTCTATCACCAAACCGTTGCCGGGTAACCATCAGTCGACGGGGAGGACAAGGGCGGTCAAGGTTGCTAATCGTGATTCGCGACTTTGGGAATCTGGTTTGAAGATCAACTTTCCTGAGTTCCAGAAAGGTATGACACCAGAAAAAATCTAAAAGGTTGGTGCGAGAGAAAAAAAAGTTATAGAAGAAATTCTAGTTGAGGGAGACGTAGGAGACTCTATTGACGATGTACAAGAGGAAGAATTAGGTGAATTAATATTTTTTAACACGAATACTTTTTCATTGGGATCTCAAGTTGATTGGGATTTGCCTCCAAAATTTGATGAATACGTAGATGATGAGTTTGAAATTTGTGAAGCCAACATTATTGAGGATATTGTTCATGTTGCAATTCAAGAAGATGGAACGGTGGGTAAGATTATTGATGGTAGCAATGAAACAAAATTCATGTCTCTTGACTCAAGTTCGTCAATTGATAAGAGTTTTGTGACATGGAAATTTTCTAATTGGGTTGATATGGGTAAAAACCCCAAGTCAGATGAAATTGAAATTGCTTGGGGCAGTCAATTCACTACAACACGAAAGGCTTGTAGCGAGGATTTAGTTTCCTTGCAAAAGAGCTGATTTCCTCGCAAAATGTATTTGCGAGGAAAAAAAATTCCTCGCAAAAAGGCTGTCGCAAAAAGAATTTGCGAGGAAAAAAAATTCCTCGCTTATTCTAACACAATTAGCGAGGAATTTTTTCCTCGCTATAGTTTTTCCTCACCAGACTATTGCAATGTTTACAAAATAGGCGAGGAAATTTTCCTCGCTAGACTAATTTTTTCCTCGCCAATTATAGTTTAGGCGAGGAAATTTTTCCTCGCTAAAACTCTTGAAACTAAAAACAAGATAATTCTCCAGCTCCTTTGCCCTTTGTTTCCGCGCGAATTCGAACCGTGGCCTCCTGTATGGAGGCATTCACTCCATCCATCACACCAACTTCCTTTCCAGTTCTAACCTTTGCCTTTTTTTATATATAAACCTTTTGTACATCTTTTCACCTCTCTAAATTTGTTTCTTTAAACCTTTCTCTCTAATTTTTGTCCCTTCGCAGTGTTTATTTAAACTTGTTTTTTAAATTTTTAATATTATTCGCTTTTATTGAATTTTTTTATAATTTAATGTTTTGTTATATATCTTTAATAAATCGTTATACCTTTCTAAATTTGTTTATTTTATACTTAGTTTTAATTCTCTCTAAGTTTAGTAACCTTTTGTAGTGCCTAAATTAGTTTGAGCACTTTAAATTTCTGCAAATACGATTTTTTTTTTGGTGGGTTAATCTGTTCTTACTGTGTATATGCGTCCATAACAATTTTAACTCAACTACAATATTACAATAGTAATAATTTGTTATGTTTCTTTTTAAATGGGGTTAACCTTACATATTTTGAAAATAGATTAGTGTCGATCTAACTTCGAGATATTTTGAAAATACATTTCGCAATTATTAAGTGCTTTTATCTTTTGTTTAGCTTTTCATTAAATTTTTATGTATGAATTAATAATCAGTTATCTCTATGAAAAGCAATCCATATATCTCATTCTTTTTCTAAAAAACATATATCATTCATCCACAAACTTATAATCTCTATGTCCAGTCCTTTTTTTTGGGTTTATAATAGTCAAAAGAACAATACGATAGAATTGATGAATGCACTCTGTTACCTAGAGTGTTCTATTCCTTGGGTATTTATATACAAATACGGTTACAAGTAATAAGCTTTACAAAAGATAAACATACAAGTGATAAGCTTTACAAAAGATATTGCAAATGATAAAATAAGATAACCACTGAAATGGCTAACATTATCAGTACTTCTTTTCTTGATCAACTGATTTGCACTGATTGGTTGACATCCCCCCGCAAGCTGATGGTCAAGGCATGACCTTCAGATTGAAACCCAGTGTCCGAAAGCGGGAAGACGCAAGTCCTTTTGTAAAAATATCGGCAATTTGATCCTTGGTGCTAATATATTGGACAGTTAAATCACCCCGAGCGACTTTGTCAATAATGTTTGTATTCAAACAATAAATTTTAGTACAATTTGAACATACTGACATTGTTAACAATTAATTTCAGATGGGGAAAAGTGAATTCATATAATTCGTAAGAAAGATATTTTTTATTTCATCAATTCAATGCGATTGGCGAGGAAACAATTTTTTTCCGTTTATCACATTTTTATTTTAATAAATTTGCTAATGATATTGAACTATGTAGTTGATTATCCCTTACCATCGTGATATTAAAAATACATGAACATAATTAATAATGACTTACATATAAAAAATTTAATGAGTCCTAAAAAAGGTGACAAAATATTTTCGCGCCAAAGTGTTACATTTAGCGAGGAAAACAGATTTCCTCGCAAAAGGGTTACATTTGGCGAGGAAATAATAATTTTCTCGCCAAATGTAACCCTTTTGCGAGGAAATTTAATTTCCTCGCTAAATGTAACTTTTTAGCGACGAAATTTAATTTCCTCGCAGATTGTGTACTTTTAGCGATGAAATCTATTTTCCTCGCCATATTTCCTCGCAATAGGCCTTCCGTGTTGTAGTGATTCATGGATCATTGTAGGGAGTATATTGAAGCTGTTGTGAAGAAGAATATTTGGATTGCGTACTTTGAGCAAGTTGTGACAAAAAATATTGATTTTATTTTCGAAGACTCATCTTTACAATTTGGGATCCGAAAAATTAATTTGAGGTACAAGATTGATGCGGACAAGTTACGACGAATCCAACTTTATAAACTCGAGGACGAATTTCTTCAAGACGGGGAGAATGATGCAGAATGGAGTAGAGCGGGTCACGTCCACGTTCCTCGAGCGACTGGACCGAGCACAGCCCAACCCAAACTGGAGCGGGGTGACAACGGGTTTCACTAGTTCTAAATTAGTGAATATTCACTAATTTCCTGTTTCCTTTTGAGAGGAGATTTAGTGAATATTCACTAAATCCTTTTTGATAATATTTAGATTGCTAATAACTTTTGATAGGAAATTCTGTTTTAGTTGCCGCTTGTTTTGGCAACCCTAGATTTCTTTTTAGTATTTGATTTTCCAGTCAAGGTAGGATTTTCCGTTTTTGGTAATTTTCGTATTTTCTGCGATTAGGGACCGATTCTCAGCCCTAATTGTTTCCTAAGTTGTTAGGGTTTCTATCGCTCTATTTATATTCATTGTAAGCCTAAGGGGACGGTAGCTTTTTGATATTGAATTAATGAAAAATTGAGAGTTTATCTCTATTGTGTTTGTGTTTCAAAGAGAGAATCTTTAACATAAGCAAGTTCGTGATCTCTTCTTGCAACTAATTTCGTAAAAGGAGGCTGCGCTGCATCAGATTGGGACGGTTCGGATCTTAATCGAGTAATGGATGGTTTAAATTTATATGCGCTCAGATTCGATCTGAACCATTCGTGCTGAGATAGACAGCTGGATCGGCCACTTTGCACCTGCTCGGCAGGGAGCTGCTTGACAGCATGTCCGAATTACCAAGAGCTAGTCAAATATTTCATTTTTTTTTTTTTTTTGGTACTTCGGAATGTAACTAGTCAAATATTTCAGCTGTGCTTAAGAATTGCTTTTTGAGATTCTTTCAACACCCAAATCCTAACAAAAGAATACAAAATGTTTTTTTGTACCAGTCCTTGCTTTTTGGATATTTTTCTATACCGTCCTACTCCAGCCCAAAGGAGGACTGTGACATCAAGATATACTCACTATTCATTAGAGCAACCAATCTTGGACTGGAGTTTGCTTTCTAGTTTCTCCTTTTTGGATGTAATTTGTTTCTTTTATCTTTTTTCTCATCCTCTCGTTGGAAGTTTTTTCTCTTATCTCTCTCAATCTACCTCTTGAAGCACTGTGGATGTAAAAGTCATAATTTTTTTCTTTTCTCTTCTCTCCCCCATCACTCTCCGGGCCTCGATGTACCCATTATTGAGTTTATCAATGACAATATTTTTCCCGTTTCAAATTTAAAAAAAAATACATTTTTCATCCAATACTCTATAAAATTATGTATTATCAATCTAAAATGTTTTTAAAAAAATGGTAATTTTGAAATATATTAGTATTTACTCTATCTCAATGCTCTAGTTCTAATATTGTATTTATTTATTTTGGAATATAATTTTCTTTGTTAAACTCAAACAATCATCGATTTTCCATAAATTTAAAATTTTCTGAACATTTAATTATAAATATTTAGTAGTCATCTTACTTTAAAGATATGTGCATATATTTTGAAGGATACCAATTTCATTAAAAAAAAAAAAAACTGTACAAGTTAAAATAATTTCCATGCGATGGGTAAAAGTTCCATCCTCTGCTTTGGAGGATCGTCCTCTATTTTTTCTTTATCCTGAAAAATTTAGCGGATGATAGCTAATCCTATTACCTAGAGGAGAGGTTTGGAGGATGGGTAGGAGCACCAAATGCAGGATCCAGGGATCCAACAAAGCAGCTCTCTGTACAGGGAGCTGCTTTGCAGCATCGATCCCCGGATTCCCATATGCAACTATATATAGCATTGGTAGGATATGTCTTAGAGCACCTACAATATTCCAAAACTGATTGATCAGATATCCAAGTTGACAGTCTCAACGGGCATAAAATGGTCGTTTTTGGTGCTCCAATAAAATGTCATGAAATTGAAATGCCAACTCATTTCTGGAATTTGATATAAGAGGAAATCTGCCAAATTTAGCAGAGCCAAATATTATTCTAGATTAAAATAGCTAATGTAATAAAGATACCCATTATTGTTATTGTTGCAAACTAATTAAAAATCAGGAGGTCAAAACAAATGGAAGTTAAAAAAATAATGTGAAACAAAACAAATTTGACACTTTAATTGGAGGGACAGAGTTTATCGGATGTCAAATTTGAGAATGTCTGTAACGCCCCCAATTTTTGGGTACGTTAAAAGGACAATTTTATTAAAAAAATCTAAATAGAATCTGGCTCATTAATACATCATAACTCCCACAAGAGTTCATTAATTACACAAGGGAGGAAAACTAGGGTTCCTAACTACAGCTCTGCCTGCTCCTCTAGCTCTTCTGCTCCAAATGCCTCCAAGGTGTAAGTTGAATGGTGAATTGGAGGGTGCTATTTATAGCAAAAACTTGGCTTATTATCCAAGGGATAAATTTTTTCCTAACAATTATTGTCCAAGGGGCAATTTTGAAAGGCATGGCTTGAAAAGAGCTTGCTTGTAAGAAAGATCAAAATCATTGGTTAGGTTATGTTTAAAGTTGACTAGAAATGGGTTGTCATGAAGCAAATAGGCTTAAGGCTAATAGGTGGCTTGTGTAAGTGGTCAAAACACAAGCACACACTCCACCTCTCTCTCCCTCTTTCGGCCTCCCTCTCCCTCTCTCTCTCTCTCTCTCTCTCTCTCTCTCTCTCTCTCTCTCTCTCTTGTACTTTGTAAGTATATATTCCTATGTATATCTAGAAAAAAAAATCTAGGAAAGTAAGTCTAGGAGGGAATTAGGTTAAGTCTATTAGTTGCATGCATGACAAGGCTAGGTTTTTTTCTTATGGAAGCAAAATGATGAGATTTGGCTTTGTTTTGTCTAGTCAAGTATTCATTAGCAAGACTTAACTTTTATTACCCAAGGGTAAAATTTTCCCTAACATTTATTAACCAATGGGTAATGAGGTAAGTCAAGAGTGTGGTCTTGAAAATGACTAATCAAGGAGTAAAATGATTACTACTTTGGTCCAAAAGGGTTCCATTAGGGTTTGGAGGGGTTCACAAGGTTCAAAGAGGGTTAAAAAGGCTCATCTAGGGTTAGGAGGATGTAACGAGGTGAATTGGTAATTAGGTTTCTCCAGCTAATCGGTTAGAAGTTAACTAAACTTGCCATGTAGGATTTCTAGCTAAGAAATATAATTTTAAGACCTTATTTCGAATACTAGGAAAATATACAAGTGCTTTTATAAGCATACTTGTCTTTAGAAAATGATTAGATAGTCCAGTGCAAAAGGATATAATTTTATAAGTCTCAAATCTAATTATGACGGATATTTAGAAATTAAAAGGAAATTTTAAAAGCAATCCAAGTAATTAAAATAAAATTCAAATATTTAACGAAATTTTTATTTACCAAAAATCAGGGTTGTTACAATGTCAACCTTTCATGTAAGGTTTAAAAAATGTAGTGAAGTATTTATTTTTGTTGTAGGATAAAATAATACTCAGCTAATTATCGTGCCAAATTTAGCACATGAAATGCCATTGTGCTATTTGAATAGCAAATTTTGTTTTCCACCCAGCGACGGATCTATGGAAATTAAATATGAAGATGTCAAATTGTCGCATAAGTGTTTAATAAGTAATTGACATCTCCAAATTTAAAGACGAGGTTGGAGATGGGCATAGTTGTTGTTGTTATTATTATTATTATTATTATTATTATTATTATTATTATTATTATTATTATTATTATTATTTTATATCTAATGTTCAAGCTAAGTGCAAGTGCTATACTTATCGAGGAGGTTCTTCAAATTAACCTAAGATTTATTGTGTCTGCTATAAATTAAGTCATATTATAGTATTGATCGATATATATCTCAGTTTTATGATTGAGAAAATAATTGTCATAAAGTCATAATTATAGTATTGATCTTGCATATATCTGCCTTCCCTTGGGTGAGGTTCTCGGTACGTGGTGCTTTATCAGTGTGCCCGTGATCAATTTAATTTTTGTTTTCCCTTTCAAAGGTTAATTAATAAAATCTTTTTTTTGCCAGATCAAAATAAATAAATAAATAAATTGTCTTGATCGGTGATCAATAAGCATAACAATAATGATCTATTCCGTTCAAAATCCTCGGAACTCTTAATATTCCCGATAAGACAAGTTTATACTAAATTGAGTACCTAGAAAAATTATTCCAGGCTTAACATATTCCAGATAAGAAAACTATGTGCATGACAATCTAAATTGTAGACTTGGCCTCTACTTCTTAGAAAAATTATTCCAGGCTTTTGGAGCACTGTTTCACCCGTCAAAACAGCATGTGTGCCCCACCTTCAAGTGTTTTGAATCCCACACACTTAAGAATCAATGAATTTTTTTTTGCCGTTCAAAAAAAAAAAAAAACTAGGTTAACTTGACTCCACAGTCTTTTTCAATATTCCCATATTTCCCCCAATTTTGAAATTGATTAAACAAAATCGACCCCTCAAAAGTTACCCAACCATCCTATAAAGTTATACTAATATTCCCCCCCAAACTCCTACAAATTTGATTTTATTTTTTTTTGTCTCTCTACTTAACTAAAAATGTAACTTTGTTCCTTACCTTCTTCATTAGTTTTTATATATATATATATATATATATATATATATATATATATATATATATATATTTGTTGTTATGTAACCTTTTTCATTAGGTTGCTTGTGTCCGTATTGACAAAACATCTTTACTCGTAATTGTTATTCCAATGCATAAACTTCCATTATAAATAAATGAATTTCTACGTTTTCTCTTATGACTCAAATGCATATCTTTATTATCCGCAAATATTTGTGATACAATGGTAATAAATTTTATTTTTCATGTCCTATTAAGTAAGATTTTAGTCCCACTGACTCAAAATTCTAATTCCGCCATACACATCTATATATACTGCAATCGAGAGAGTGGAGCAATGCTCAGGATGAGCACGGAATCATAATCTCTCCTACTTCCTAATCACCATCTTTTCAAAACTGGAATATACCACTTAGTGAGGTAACTAGTCGTAGGCTCAATTACCCACACTACCAACGGTGATTGTTCTTTTGGAACCCTAATTGGCCCTATTATAATTCTTAATTCGGAATATTAATTAATACTTCCATTAAAACCCCAATTGCTACTTGTCACAATTACATCTTTCTGTAAAAAAAAAAACAATCATAAGAGAATAAAATTTAACCTTCAGGCATAAAGTGGTCCTACTCTGAAAAGGCTTAAGTAATTATACTTTATACTTATCTTAATAATAATAATAATAATAATAATAATAATAATGAAACCACATGTAAACAAAAAAAGGCAGCCGTACGTGTGTCTTTTAATGATTCTGCCACGTGTGTGGAGATAATGAATTGTAATTCCACTTAACTTGAGCTAATTATTAGATGAACATTAACTTCCATAATTGACTTACTATTTGCGGATTTTAATGGGAAATGATTTTGCCACTCTCTTTTTTGTTAACGTCACTACCCTGCAAGTATATTTTTGCACCAAAAATACACTTGCAGTGGAGTGGGTTAATAAAAAAAGAGAGTGGCAAAATCAGCTGCCATTTTAATATATATATTCGCCAATTCATATATCGACCAAACCAATGGTCGCACACTAATTATGTAATCCCGCAATCGATCGGGGTACGGACGGGAAGGCCTGACAACGGACGTAACCCCTAAAAATATAGTATGCAAAAAATGGCTGCTCTTAGAAAATTTACCATGCACTAAAATAAAGGTCTTCCTAAACCTCCGGAAATCAAGGAACTCGAGGGGTGTTATAAGATTACGTGTTATTCCAAACTTTGATTTTACGCCTTCATATACAAAACAAACAAAATTTGTGCCTAAAATTGGGTTCACGAATGATTTATACAAAACACAAGTTGGTTAAAGGTTCCTCTCGTTTGCCAAATACTCTGTAAGTAGTTTTTTTTTTTTTTTGGCTGAAGGTAGAATTTTGGTAATGAGAAAACGACTAATTATAGTAGTACTCTGCTTGGCCGAGGAAAGGACACTTATTTATGGTCTACCTTTAGAGCATCTCAAACAACGCAAGCAAACCTGAATTTTAACTATAATGGCTAGCAGCCTAACCTCTGAAATGCAGACCCAATAGACTCATCAACATTAGACTCGGCATTTTGTGATTGCTACAGTAATTCGCGCATCGGACTCAAAAAGAACATTGAGCATTTTAACTAGTCTACTGCTCATCCTCTAAATTAGTATATATTGAAACATGAAAGGCCTCAAGCGGTCTCGGTCTGGATTTGTGGGGTTTGAAGTTTGTTTTGTCAAGCATGGTGGCAATTAATGGAGTAGCTCATTGCTTGGCCCAGAGAGCTATGAGAGGGTGTCGTTCTTGTACTTGGGAACATATCCCTACGTCGTGGCTTCTGTCGGATCCCCTCAAGTGGGATGGATGCCCTATTTGATGTTTTCTTACTTTCTTATAAAATCGTTATCCTATCATTTTTCAAATAAAAAATAAAAAAATGAAAGGCTTGTGGACTGGTGCCTCAATTTCTTAATATTTATTTAATTTTGGGAGACAGTATCCAAATCAGAGGGAGAAAACAAATTGTAGGTTCGGATTAATATGCTTTTTCTACAAAAAGAGAAGTACATATATGTGTCTTTATGTAATAGCCTCTCTTTCCTCAGTCATTGGGAACAAAATTAAGATCCAGAGAATAGGATACCTCTCATTGTCCATCTCTGAATGGAAATGGTTTGTGCTTATAAATTAAGGAGGCTAGCTAGCTAGTAGGTGCTTGGACCATCTTTGGATTATTCCAAGACCACGTATATTTGAAAACATATTTGACTGATAATTGATATATAGGTTTTCAAAAAAAAAAGTTAATATATATCATCTTAGGCCTCAGGGTACCATGGTCAACTTACGCACTAATTCTTAACGTCTGGAGAGAAAATCTGATCATTAAAATCATGACAACGTTCATATGAACTAGCCCTATCGGCTATCGGAGTTGATAGAATCTATATAAGAGGATTTGAACTTGTGACCAACGGGAAAGCAAGTTTCTATGTCTAAGGCCTCGACCATCAGATTTAACTCTTTCGAGATGTAGGGGTTGTCACTTGCTTATACAATAATTAATTAATTATAAACTTTTAATTAGTTTACTATATTGTGTTAGTGACTAAAGAGAGGAATCTCATTCTCCTACAACAAGGGTGGAGGAGAAACAAAGCACTTGAGAAAAAGCTTCCTGATTCAGAGGTTGTCCTTTAAAGAGGAGATTAAAAAATTAATTCTAGTTTGCATTGTGTTCTTCTATATAAATCCATGGGGTTGAGAGCAATTAGGGAACATAACACAACTAAGTGACTTTCACACCCACTAATACCCACTGCCACTTAGAGAGTGATCAGTGGGTTTTTTAGGTCATTGGAACAGGGGAGAGGCCCTCCAAGGAAGACAAAAGGGTGGAAATGAAGGTAAGGAACCCTAAAAGAATTTTCTTCCAATTGTGATTAGGGTACTCATATTAGCAATTTGCAAGTATTCACTTAGAAGCATGTTTTGTATGCTTTTCACAAGTGTCCATATTGACAAGGGAAATGTGTTTTATGAGATAATTAATTAAGTACTTCTAAATGGCATGTTATGGCGCTGGATTTTTATTTTTGTTGGGTAGGTTTAGTTAGGTTGAAACTGTAAAACCTAGGGCTGCAAACGAGCCGAGCTTTGTCGAGCTCAATTCATTTACTAAACGAGCTAAAAACTTGAGCTCGAGCTGAATGAGTCGAGCTTAATCGTTTACTAAACGAGCCTCTTTAATGGAGACCTGCTCGTTTAGTAAACGAGCTGAAAACTCGAGCTCAAGCTCAGCTCGTTTACCAAATGAGCCTAGCTGCTCGGTTCATTTACAGCCTTAGTAAAACCCGAGCTTATTAGCTTTATAAACATTGGAAGCTTAAAATGTGGAACGGCGCGTATTCGGCTTGGTTTTAAAAGACTACTTTCTTCTTCTTTTCCGGGGGCAAAGGTAAACAGTTGGAAAAACCAGTTAAAAAGCTACAGTAGCTTTATTTTTTCTCCTTCCACGTGGTGGATTTTTTAAGTGATTTTAGTCAAAAGGTAAAAATGTCACTTTTTGAGACTCGCAACAAACATGTACAGTAACTATTGTGTGATTACATTAAAGAAACTCTTTTCCAAGAAAAAGGAAGACTTGAAGAAATATGGGAAAACATTTCAAACAGAGAATAAAAATCTTGGGAAATACTAGTACTAAATTTTAGTAATCTCTTTTTAATCAAAAATAAAATAAAATAGTAATCTCTTTTTACTGTTTTAGGGTACAACCCATTATGCTCTTTTATTTAAGATTTCTTTACGCTGTGAAAACCAAAAATGCAGGTACTGAAAAGGGAAAAGTGCTCTAAAAATATTCATCAAAAAAGTGTACAGTGTTATGGCTGCGAATTTGAGTTTTTGGCTCGTTTAGTAAACGAGATGAGTAAAGCTCGACTCGTTTGAAAAAAACCCGGCTCATTAAGGGAGGGTCGACTCGATTAAAGAGACTCGTTTAGTCAATGACTAAGCTCGGCTCATTAAGAGCTCAGCTCGTTAAGGCTCATACCGAGCTCGAGCTCGACAAAGCTGAGTTGCATTGACCTTTTCTCTTCTTTGCCGATTGTTTAGGTACCAATAGGAAAGAAAAGTGAGGAAATAAAGAAAATTGTGGGGGATCTAGTGAGATATTTTAAAGACACTTTTTTTTATTTTTTCCTTTTAAGCCAAGTCCAATACGTGTGCCTAGTGAGTGGAGTGGTCTGTGGCAATTGAAATGGTTATTATTATTTTTTGACATAAATACGCGTCTTTATTGATAGTATTTTTTTGGGGTCCCATTTCTTATTTTCTCACGTGGCTGCACTCAGTAGTACTCCCGTTTTCCCTCGGTTTTCCTTCCAACCAAACAGCCTATATAAACCCCTCCAGCCCATCCCCTATAGTGCATCATCTCTTAAACTGTATTTTAAGAGAGAGAGATTTCCCCCCATACCCTCTTCAATCCCCTCTCTCTCTCTCTCTCTCTCTCTCTCTCTCTCTCTCTCTCTCTCGAACCATTTTCCACACTGCCAGACTTGAATATCCCATTTGGGTTTTTGCGAACACCTTGAAGAGTGTGTCAAGAAAATCCATTGTGTCAGAGACCCACACTCTGTTCATTCAATAAGAGAAACAGAGCAAATTTTTATCCTTTCGTTTTGACAATTACGAACAAGAAGCTTTAAAATCTGATCTGGGTTTTGTTTTGATTCTGAAAAAAAGAAGATGGGTGACAACGCCGCCGTGAAGAACCACCACCACCAAGTTTTCGACGTCTCCGCCGACATGGCTCCGGCGGGCTCGAAGTGCTTCGACGACGACGGCCGCCTGAAGAGGACCGGTAATTAATCTCCCTAAAAAAAGTCTAGAAACACAATTTCATAATACAATTGTCGGGACAAGATTGTGTCTTACTGTTGTGTTCTCAAGTTGCGTTTCTACCCTTGCTCTAAGAGGCGCTTTCATTTATACTGGCATAATGCCAAATTGTTTCACGGGTTTATTTTTATTTTTATTTTTTTACAAAGGAGAAATTATACTATTACGGAAGGAAAATGATATTGACACTCTAAAAATTGATGGAGGTACTCCGAAAAACAAAGGAAAGTAACTTTGAAATTATACTGATTTTGAAGTGTCTGTATCATTTTTTAGAGTACCAATATCATTTCCCTCTTACGGAAATGCTCAATAATTTTTTAAGTTAGGTGGTGGCAGGTTGGGGCAATCAATTGGCCCCGCCAACTTTTGAAATGACGTGCTTTTACCTATTCTTCCTTGGAGGTTTCTGATAAATGGTTAAATAAGGAATACCAAGGGA
The DNA here is from genome assembly GCA_018127125.1 of Rhododendron griersonianum. NCBI lineage: Eukaryota > Viridiplantae > Streptophyta > Magnoliopsida > Ericales > Ericaceae > Rhododendron > Rhododendron griersonianum. Next base: position 30,156,592 of record CM030798.1, read on the forward strand.
GTATAAACTATGATACTGGCCACCTATTGTTCTTCTCTGAACTTTTACTAGCTTTTGTGAAAAACTTTTTTAGTTTATTCATTCGTTACGACGAGAGAAATGAAATGTCGAATTTGAAGGTGGTTCAAAAACGACGATGGTAATCTACCAATCTGTTTAACTTTTTCAAACTTTTTTCGTTGTATCTTTTACTTTTTCAGATCCTCCTCTCGTTGAGACAAATTGGTAATTTAAAAAAAAAATTGATGCAAAACTAACAAAGTTTAAAACGTATCAGATACGAAGAACATGAAACTTTGGCTTGTCTGAATTCAAGCCTCGATACTAGGAACTGCAACTTCCTCTTTCCCCCTTGAGTTTGTTGGTAGTTAACAGAGTTTTGGTTGTGTTTTTTTTTCTTCCTACAGGGACTGTATGGACAGCAAGTGCTCACATAATAACAGCTGTGATTGGGTCTGGAGTGCTGTCCTTGGCTTGGGCCACAGCCCAGCTTGGATGGATCGCCGGTCCAACCGTCCTCTTCTTGTTCTCCTTTGTCACTTACTACACCTCCACCCTCCTCGCCGCCTGCTACCGCTCCGGCGACCACTCCACCGGAAAAAGGAATTATACTTACATGGACGCCGTCCAATCCAATCTCGGTAAATCTCCTCTTCCTCCTTTCAGAAGTTGATTCGAATTGGCTAGTACTGCTTTCACAGTCGTCTTATTTGAAACTTTTCCAACTCCTGTCTGTATAACTACTTTTCTGATTATTCTCGACGAGACAAAAGATCACTAAACATTAACAATATATTATATTATTCACTTTCTTCAGGAAAAAACTAAGAGAAATCAAACCGGCCTAATCATCATCTGCTTTGTGTTTCTGGATTTTCTCAGGTGGTATGAAAGTTAAGATCTGTGGGTGGATTCAGTACCTCAACCTTTTTGGAGTTGCCGTTGGCTACACTATTGCCTCTTCCATAAGCATGATGTGAGTATGATTTTCCAAATTTAGCAACTATATGTTGGGTTCGGTATCCTTTTCGTTTTCAGTTCTTCGCTTTGTTTTCCGAGACAAAAAAAGTTTCTGTAAACAACCCACCTTTCGTAAAACACGATTTGCGAACGGGGAGATTTGATTTTTATCGATTGCTAATGGGTTCAATTGATTTTGTATTGATAATAACAGGGCAGTAAAGAGGTCTAATTGCTTCCATGCCAGTGGAGGGAAAGACCCATGCAAAATATCAAGCACTCCGTACATGCTCGCGTTTGGTGCAGCAGAGATCCTCTTCTCTCAGATACCGGACTTTGATCAGATCTCATGGCTTTCGATTGTCGCCGCGGTCATGTCCTTCACTTACTCTTCCATCGGTCTCGGCCTCGGAATCGCCAAAGTTGCCGGTATATACAATACACCTACCTTCCCAAAAACCTTATTTTCTGATATTTGTCCCCATTTATTTGAAGATCTATTGATACTTAAACTTGGGTATTAATTTATTTAACTTTTTGTGAAATCAGAGAGTGGGAAGTTCAAGGGAAGTCTCACTGGAATAAGCATTGGCACTGTGACTGAGACTCAAAAAGTATGGAGGAGCTTTCAAGCATTGGGAGACATTGCTTTTGCCTATTCTTACTCCCTCATACTAGTTGAAATCCAGGTATAATAATTGTTACTTCAATTTTTTCGAAATCGTATGTTTCGAAATCTCTACTTTGTTGTGTGAGAAAACAATAAAGAAGCCAAGAAGGCCACACTAATGTTGTTTGTGTTGGATATTTGTAAAAACAGGACACACTCAAGTCCCCACCATCTGAGTCCAAAACAATGAAGAAGGCTACCCTGATAAGTGTCTCCGTGACAACTCTTTTCTACATGCTCTGTGGCTGCTTCGGCTACGCCGCCTTCGGGGACCTCGCCCCCGGGAACCTCCTCACCGGATTCGGCTTCTACAACCCTTTCTGGGTCCTCGACATCGCCAACGTGGCCATCGTAGTCCACCTCGTCGGCGCGTACCAAGTCTACTGCCAGCCCCTCTTCGCCTTTGTAGAAAAGACAGCCGCGGAGTGGTTCCCAGACAGCGAGTTCATTAAAAAGGAGTACAGGATCCCGACTCCGATCCCCGGGTTCAGCCACTTCCGCCTCAACCTCTTCCGGTTGGTGTGGAGGACCCTTTTCGTGATCCTAACCACCGTGATATCGATGCTCATGCCGTTTTTCAATGGTGTGGTGGGAATCCTTGGAGCTTTCGGGTTTTGGCCGTTGACCGTGTATTTCCCGGTGGAAATGTACATTGTGCAGAAGAAAATACCAAAGTGGAGCACTAGGTGGATTTCTCTACAAATCCTTAGTGCTGCTTGTCTTGTTATTTCCATCGCTGCCGCGACTGGATCCTTCGCCGGACTTGTTGAAGATCTCAAGTCTTATAAGCCTTTCAAATCCAGTTATTGAGGAAGATTTCAAACGTAGCGTTTGATTCCGTCGGTAGCAGAGAGAGAGATTCCTAGAGCAAGAAAGGAATTGAACAAAAAAATGGGATTTCAATTCTTGGTCGTGTTCATAACAAGCATAAAGGAAGAGGATCAGAGGGGTGTCGCTGTTGTTACTTTCCAGTTGTATGTTGGTTTTTAATTGTAGTACAAAAAAAGGAAAAAAAGGCTGGTCCAATTAATGTATGTATCTGAAATTCAAATATGAATGTCCAATTTCAATTCCCAATTGTGTGACCCTTGTCTCTCTGTTTCTAGATGCAGATTGAAAAAATCCTTTACAAATTTAAAGGACATGTTGAGTTGTTCTTGATACTAATCAATAGTACCATACATGTATCCTCTCTCTCTCTCTCTCTCTCTCTCTCTCTCTCTCTCTCTCTCTCTCTCTCTCTCTCTCTCCAAGGCTGTTTTCATCAGTAAAGTGGATTGTTGTAATGTTAAACGTTGTATGTGGCATTGAAGAAATATGGGATAATCATTGTATGTGGTCATTTTCATCAGAGAAAAAAAGAAGGGTTTTTGCTAGTGGAGGCGGCTGCGTCTCCTCCGGCCCTCCCCCCTCCTCATCCCACTTACCTCTTTCTCATCGATGCCATTAGTGTCAAATCTGACGTCTCTGCCGCCCACTGCAACGACGACATTTGTGCAGCGTCTTTGGAGTCTGTTTAGACAGCAAAGCGACAGATCTATCGAAGGCAGCGCTAGATGGTTTTATTCGTCCCCTCGCTTTGTGCTGTGTTTCTTTCCTTTTCAAAGCTTTTGTGGGTTGTGTTCTTTCGGGACTATATGGATTTCATTTGTGTTCATTTTCAATGGTTTGGGCTACCCATTTCTAAGAGTCTCTTACCTCCTCTAGCTTTCCAGTATGTGCTATGTTAATCTGTAATGTTCGCTGTCTTGGTGTAGGTGGTTTTAGTTCAACATTATGAATGAAATTTCCAATTTTACAAGAAAAACAATCGATCGATGGCATTTAGATTCCAAGTTCCAAGTTATATATCCTCAATACTCAGATAAAACTTTGAATGCATAGACAAATACACGCAGTGGCTAACCCGAGATTTTTGTAGAGTGGGTTCCATAAATTTTTTGTCAAATAGTCTTTGTAACAATTTCAAAGATTAATAAAAAAAAAATTGCCATTCAAAAAAATTGATGTAGGACAAAAATGAAGAGTTTTTGTATTTTATTTTTATTGTTTTAGAATAAGATTTTAACTAGGAATATTTTCGTTTAGGTTAGAATTATTAACTTTCCGTATTCGGTTTGATTTTGATTTCTACCTTTATTAGGATTCTTAGTCTACAAGAATTAGGATTTTATTTTAATTAATTAGGAAATATCTTTTATTTAATGCCGCTTGTTTTGGCATAATTTATTATTTCTTTTACAGTAGGATTTCTAGAGTTAGGGTCTTATAAAAAGGGCTGTAACATATTCAATTATTCAACTTTTAAAACTTTTCATTAATAAAATCTCTGAGTTTATCTTTTTTTCTTGTGGATTCAAGAATTGCTCGTGGCTACGAGTACCTATCTCGTTTTGATTAGTACGCAACTAGTCTCTTGTGAATTCGCTGCGTCAAAAATAAAATTTTTGTTTGAATTGTGAAGGTAATAGTCATTGACCATGTACATGTACAAGTACAATGTTCATGTCAAGAGGTGTCATTTAGATTCCAAGTTCCTCGGAGATGAAGGGAGTACCATACAAATTTTGTTAGGAGTTTGAATTGTGAAGATACGATTTTTAAGAACTTGTAGGTGCCGGAACAATTTTTCTAAACACGCGTCGAAATTTACACAAGGTACTTCGTCATTTGCCGAAAACTTGGAGACCGCGACCGGCCCCGTCAATCACACCTCTGTCTGCCTCTAGATCGATACATGGCAACACGATTCAAGATCTTCACACATGCACAAGATCGTTTACCGGTGAGATATTGTCGTCCGCACATCTTTGCACTTCAAATCTCACAACAGATATTGTGAATTCAAAGGCAAAAAAATACCCTTGATTCTGATTTTGGGGAGATGGGGATCACACCCAAGTACGAATGACTAGATGTAACGCCCCGATTTTCGGAAATAAAATCGAAGACATTTAAGTATTAATTAAAGAAAACATTCCCTAAATTAAAGTTTAAAAACAATCTTAAACAGAATTCTCAACATCGAGATTCATTTATTACAAACCACTGGAAAATCCTAATGGTAGTCTTTATGATAATAAAATAAATAAAGCAACAGAGCCGACTCCTAAGTCTGATACGGATCCCAAGCGTACTCGGGTTCAACTCCCACTTCTGGATTCTCTTCTGCATAAAATCGCTCGCCTTCGCGATTCTGTGCTTCTCCTTGAAATTGTACCATCGTGGAATCCTCCCCATTGAATCCTGCATCCTCTGGCAAATTGATCGCCGAAGCAATCGATTTACCAGGATACAGACGTATCCGTGAGTGATAAATCACCCGGTAGAATAATCCAACCCAACTACCCCTCTTACTTTACAACTAGCAATCAGCAAGATAAATATGGTACGAATAAGTAAAACAGAGATATTTCATATAAATTGATTTATTACTATCCATTATCCCGTCGTGTAATCTAAGATCTCATCCACGAGATCTTCCTCCCTCAACCGCTAGCCATGCTCATTCCCATGAGTTCGCTTCCCTTTGCTGTCGCAGATACGCCTAAGTTATATACCGAGCGTGTACCCAATAACTACAACAAGGGGAAAGCTTATCATGCCTGCATCACAACTAGGGTTTGCCTATCTTATAAACCACATCACAAACATCACCGTCATTACTGGGCTCTCGCAGATCTTTTTACCACCTGGACTCTCGCCAGACTCAATTTTTCCACCGGACTCTCGCCAGACTCTCAATGTTCCACCGACTCTCGCCGAGACTCAATGTTCCACCTGGACTCTCGCCAGACTCAATGTTCCAGGCTCTCGCCAGACTCTCAATGTTCCACTGGACTCCCGCCAGGACTCTCAATTCACCACTGGACTCGCCAGGTTTTACTGTCACCAAATATCGCTGGACCTCCGCCGAGGTTTTATCATCGCAAAATATCACTGGACCACCGTCAAGTTTTATCATCAAAATATCATTGGGCTTACTTTGCCAGATTTTAAATCATCACTGGGCGACCCGCAAGTTTCAATTCACTTCACAATCTCATTATGACTCAAAATCACGCCTACATGCAATCTAATAACAAAAACTTTGCAATTCATCCATTAACTAACATCGTATAAGTGATTCCTATTTCGCATACCACCCCCATGTCTTTAGGGTCCAATCTAACAGATCAATCAAAGGTTGGAATGATAAATAAGTAATCAGAATAATAATTGAAATAAACAATAAGCATAAAATCACGTAACCTTTTATGAATGGACCGTTGCCCTTAGTTTTGTATGACCAAGATGTGATTAAATAAATAAGAAACTTTTATCAAATAAAAGTTTTATAATAAATAAATAAAAATAAGTCTAAGCTTGTATAAATTTTATTTAAGAAAATAGATTGATTAAAGACCATAATAAATACAACAAGTAATTAATAACACTAGAGTAGGTAACATGGCTCAAAAAGGAGTCCTAGGGTCCTACGTAACCTATTCAAGTATCAACAAGTGGGTCCGGAGGGTTACAGAATTATTTTTAAAATAAAAATGATTTTTAAAGTTGTCAAAAGTAACATAAATGGATAATAAATTATTTAATAAATAAAATATGTTGAGATTAACAACATATCATCTTTAGGATGTAAAGAATCTAAAAAAAATATTTCGGGAATTAATAAAATGGTTTATAAGGTCGTAAAATAATTTCGATTGGAAATAGCGTAAAAATAATAATTAATAGCAATTAAAATAAAATAAAAATATGAGATTAACAAGATATCATCCTTGAGATGTGAGATGTCTAGGAAAAATAGTTTGGGTGTTAGAAACAATGTTAGGAAGGTCGCAAACATTTTTCGTTTACAAACTTTGATTGAAAAACAAATAAAAATTTAATAAATAAATATTAAAATAAAAAAATATGATATTAACAAGTTATGATCTTTGAGGTGTTAGAAGTCTAAGAAAAATAGATCGGGGGTTGAAAACGATATTCGGAGGGTCGAAAAACGAATTCGGCATAAAACAGTACCTGCCGCAAGATTTGACCGGGTCAACCTTGCGGCTGGGCTTGATGCCGCAAACTCGCGGCTGGTTCTTGCGGTCCCAGGTTGCGGCCGCAAGGTTCGGGCCAGGTTCGGTTTTTTTCATTTTTTTGATGGTTTTCGATGCATGGGACCTTGGGGGACTATGGGTTAGGCCTAAAAATATTAAATATACTTAGAGGAGTGTTTGGAATGGATTATAATACCTCGAATCGAATTGAATTGAATTAAAACGAAACTTGGATTTTCGGAGAAGATGACTTCGGTTTCTTCGATTGGGGAACCTTGGGCTCGAATTAGATGATGTTTGGAGATGCTTGGGGTCGTAGGAAGATATTGGAATGGTCAATTTGAGTTTCGGTTGGGCGTAGGCACGAAACCCACTTTTCTCTCTCTTTCTTTCTCTCTCTAAAACTCCATGGCTTGGAGCTTCAATTCCTACGAATTTTCTCTCTCTTCTAGACTGGTGGGGTATGGTTAATTTCGTGGTGAACCCTAGGGTCGGGCTTAAGGGTTCTTTATAAGAGAATTTTCGATGAGGGTGAATAATTTGTATTCGAAAAGGTTTCAAATTCTCGGGTTTCGATGGGGACGGAATATGGACGAAAATATGGTTAGGGGAGTGGTAGAGATCGAGTAGGAATAGGAGATGGAGAGATGGGAGAGTTTGCATGCATGCATGCAACTAAAAAAAAAATTAAAAGGGATAATTAAGATAATATACTTATTTCTTTTGTATTTATCTATTAAGAGGAAAAAAAATAATGATTAAGACCTAATTAATATTAACGTTAAAAAAAAAATTGGGTTGAAAACCCGGGTCGTTACACTAGAAAACAGCAAGTACTACTAGACAGTGACCTGAACTAGGATCTAGCTGCTGGAATCAATGAATGGCAAGGTAAGTGTTTTGAACTACCATTTTGATTCCTTGTGTTTTTTCCTTGGCACCATCAAATGTGGTCTCCTTTTTAACATCACTATGGGGAAAGAAAAGAAGAAGTATACACCTAACTTGTTGGAGTAAGCATAAGGCGAAATAAGTACTTATTGAAAAATAAGTACCTATGTTTTGAATTTTTTTTTTATCGGCGACCTATGTTTTGAATTAAAAAGTAAGAGTCTTAGCGGAACGACTGCTTATCAAAAATTCAAGTCTAATCATAGAGTATTTTGAATGGTTGGGATGTTTGAGAACTATAGATACAAATAACGGTCTTGTTATTGTCAGCCCACTAGGCTGACGATAAGTACATTAGAAGACAAGAAAAACACATATTTTTGTGTACCTTTTACACCTCTTTAATACACATTCACACACTTAGTATTGTCAGCCCATTAAACTGATTTTAGAATTTCCCTACAAATAATGTGACCTTTTGGAAGGATTCCAAGTGCTGGGCCATTGTGAAACAAGAGTACAGCAGTAGCTTTGGTCTAGTGATCCTTTCACTTTTGCCAATAGCCACACCTTCCATTGCGAATGGATGGAGGAGAGGTGATGTTAGGAAGAAAAAAAAAGTTATTTGTGAGAGAGGAAAGAGAGGAAATTTAAGAATCAAGATCCTGTATAATTCTTCGCGTGATTTTTTATTTGATGCAAAAATAAGATCTATCATATATCTATTCGATGATTCAAACCGTTTCAATTTATAGCATCAATGAGTTTCTCATCGATGCAAAATTAGAGACATCGGTATCCATCTGAACGAAGTATATTTATTGCAAGATAAAGAGGATGATTGGGTGGCTGTGGGTGGAAGATGGTTCAGTCGTTAGGTTTTTGGTTTTGGGCTTCTTGATGGTGGGCCAGTTGTTGGGCCTTTTTTGTGCTTAACTTGTAATATTCTGAGTGTGTAGACCTTTGGGTGTGATCTTTACTGTTGTATTTGGGCTTTTAGACCTCAGGTGTTTTGGGCTTTGCCCTTTAGGTGTATTTCCAACTTTTGATTGAATCCCTCTTTCCCTTTCCCCTTAATAAAATTTATTTTGCCGATCAAAAAAAAGATAAAGAGGATGAAAAGAATGATTCGATCAAGTCTTTGGCGTTATTTGACAGACCCAGTTTTTTGTATGAGGGCGCAGATAAAGGAACATCATGTGAGAGGATATATCTCGAAAATACACATATAAAATTAGTTTTATGCCTGAATTTCATCATATGGTGCATTTATATTTGTTGTTTTACGAGCTGTTTGTCTATTTGGAGCTATTTTTTCTTGATTCTCTTTATTTTTAACCGTCTGGGAGAAATATTTGAAAATAAAGGCATTAACAAAACTAGCTCGATCATTCTAAAACTTGTCGATATTCATTTAAAACATATTTTAAAAAATTCGTCTGAGATTTTGTGTTCATTGTTACCTAATTTAACTTAAAGTACGCGTTATAAACTTTTGTAGTTAGTAATGCATGTCGTAATTTTGTACGATCTTACTATAGTTGACTAAAAAAAATGAATTTTCACCACTATGGCAAAACATGCATGTGCCTCCACTAGGCTATATTTCTAGATCCGTCCCTACTCTACACTACCCACCTTTTTAAAGGGCACCTCCGTTGCTAAATTTTCATCTAAACAAATGGACCCTTAATGTAAAATATTTTCCATAAGAAAATATTTCGGTGTAAAATTAATTACATGTAAAACAATTTCTGAACTTTTATTTTTGATTGTTTGGGAAATTTTTAAAATGATTCTTTTACTTTTGATGAAAAATGTTCCCGTACATAAGCTTCAGTGAGGGAGATGCATGGTTGGGAACTCTACATGTGGAGAGAGAGAGAGAGAGAGAGAGAGAGAGAGAGAGAGAGAGAGAGAGAGAGAGAGAGAGAGAGAGAGAGAGAGAGAGAGAGAGAGAGAGAGAGAGAGAGAGAGCCCTGGAGCCTTGCATGTTTAGTGAAAGCATGAACTGTCCACCACAAGGAGATCAGAACTAGTAAAATGACTTCTGGAGTTCACAGCCGCAAGTCAATTTATGCTCCTTCAGTGCAAAAAAATTTCTCAGCTTTTGTTCAATCAAACACTGAATATATTTCCGTTTGACCAAAAAAAAATCAAACACTGAAAATTCGAAAAACAATTTTGGGGAAAATATTTTCAGTTCAAACTCCAAATAAACAGAGCCTAAGAGATAAAAGAAGCTAAATTTTTATATCAACGAGTCTCTGAGCCTCAAAAATATGTATAGCACGCACTCGTAGCAAAAGATATAATTGAGTTTTACAAAGCCACGCATGGGTCATAAAAAGATTGCACTGCATTGTCATAGAACAAAGTAGGAATTCATCTAATGTTGTTACATCAGATGAGCGCCGGCCCTGACATTTCTGTTTTTCGGGCAAATTCCAAAAATGGGGCTCTCAATAAATTTTTACAAAAAGAAAAATACAAAATTGGTGAATAACTTTTTGGCTCATCTTCTTGCCCTTTCTTTCCTTATCGTCCCAAAAAGAAGAAGATAAGGATTTGTAATTTTTTTATTCGTAATTTAAAACTTTTTCGGTTTTTTTTTTTTTTTAAGGTGCTTCGGAAACTACTTTTTGTTTTTTCCCTTTTGATTCAGTGATAACTAAGTTGGGCCACTAGCCCTTATAGTAGTATTAAAATGGGCCAAAATTACTGGACTTATAATTTTTTGGTACATTGGAAAAGAAATACTAACAGAATTAAACTCTCTCACACGCCACTCATTTCATATCCGCCTCAAGCAGCAGAATTATGTCGTCCGGCAAGATGATATGCGACACACCATCTTGTCCTCGTGATCCACTCCCATGTTAGTAAGCCTGTCAGCAACATTTTTTTTCCTCCCAGAGAGTGTGCTAGCTGGACTTATGTATTGGATAATAAAAATAATTTGGGGCTCCATTTTTTTTTCTTTTTGGGACCTAAGTCAACAGCCTCTAGGGCCTTAGCCGAGGGCTCTGGCCCTGCATAGGATGATACAAATATTTTTTTTTTGAACAGGATGATACAAATATCACACCCTTATTTTAGTAAATTAAAGGCTGCTGATTTTGTCACTCCTTTTTTTTTTTTGGTTAACGCCACTTCCTTGCAAGTATATTTTTGGTGCAAAAATACCCTTGCAGGGAAGTGCCGTTAACATAAAAGGAGTGGCAAAATCATTTTCCAAATTAAATAGTATATACATATATAATAATAGGAATTTGATTTTGGCACTCCAGTTTTTACCACTGGCACTCCACTTTGTGTGTTAATCATGTGAGAAAATAAAACTAAAAGTGAAGTGCCATTGGCTAAATTTGGAGTGTCAAAATCACCTCCCATAATAATACTCACGTTTATGGAGATTTAAACCGTATAATATCTACCCATTGGACAAAAGCACAATATACTTTTACAAAAGTGAAGATCTTAGAGATATTTTACATGTCTGATGATTAACGTCAAATCAATATCATTGAAGTTTTTTTTAAAAGGTTTCCGGAAGAACTTGATAGGGTTTTTTCTTTTCTTTGCACCAAACAATAACAAAAAGAGGACTTCATAGTTATCACTTATCACAAATTGAAGCCGAATATGATCAGTCAAATACCGAATCCAAAATCATTGAATTACGTTCATTTCATTTTCAGATCGAGGGGTTAGTTACGATATACTATTTGACAAAGCCAAATATACCGCGAAATTTAGTAGAGTAGTATCAAACGTGATTTTGTCTTTTTGTAACAATTTTGACTCATCGATAAATACAAATTTTATCAAAAAAAAATCTACTAGTACGTTATTCTTTTTAAAGCTAATATAATATAACAACGGGTGGACTTATTTTTACCTGCATGCCATTAAGCAATAATTTTATCCTATCTAGTTGATAGATACTATGAATTATTTCGTGCGAAAAGCACACAATCAGCATAAAAAGTGTCCAATTAAATATGAATTCTTTTCCCCAAGAACACATTACCCACATGCCGCGGAAACATAAATATCTTTCTATGTACTTAATCCGAAGGGGTTGGCGTGATGGTCCAGACCTGAGATTTAAGAGTTTGTTCTCTCCTGAAGTTTCAGATTCAAAGCCTCTCGAAGACTATCAACTCCTTTAAGAATAGTTCATACAGAGCTTTGTTTCGATTTTAATTGAGCTTCCCATAGGTGAACAATGAGATTGGACGCCGAGTATCAGTTCAAGTGCTCGTAAATCGATCCGAACAGTTGAATTATTTAAAAAAAAATAAAACTATCTTCCTACTTGACATTTACATATGAATTCTTTTCCCCAATCAAGGACAAATGAAATGCGGATCAATAAATAAATAAATGACACATGAAACACATGTCTCAAAATTAAAGGAATTTACCAGTCGAGCATATCCAATAGATGGTGGAAGTGGTGGGGGTGGTAGGATAAGTGGTGGCGCCGCTACCGGTACTGGTGATCATCGGATTTACCGAATAAACTTTCGTGTAAACAAGTGTTTAATTTATTCTCCTATCATTAGGAACCCAAACTATTACACCAACAACATAATAATAAAATATACGAATCAAGAGCTTAGTGGGTTTTGGTGGTGGGCATTAATGGAAAATGATTGGCCCAATTCCGAAAGGTAAAAAGGGGATTTTCTTCCCTTTTTTCTTTTTGCGTATGTAATAATTGCTATGTACTCCTATTTACCAGTAATGGAGCATTATAGAAGAAATCTCAAAGGATCAAGAAAGTGAAAATTTCTCAAAAAAAAAAAAGAAAGTGAAAAAAAAAATGTTATCCGGTCTTTGAAGCACTTGTGACTTGACTAGTTGACTCCTCGTGTGGAACGGACTTCTCACTGTTTTTAAAAAAAATGTTATCCGGTCTTTGAAGCACTTGACTCCTCGTGCGGGACGGGTTTCTCACTGTTTTTTTTTTGGCTTTTCTGAATAGGTAATTGGTTTTCTTGCTATTTGTAGTATTTCTTTTGATTGTCACATTCATGTGAATTTGTAACAAAACTCTTTTATATACTCCGTATGAACTTTTGACCAATTGAAAGAAAACTATTGTAATTTTGCAGATATATAGTGCAAAATGGTAAAATAGAGCACGTGAAAATTACCACCTTTCGTAAAATAGCTATAGGTTTACGAATATTAGTCTCGGAAAAGTAAATATTCAAAGTGAATTGGAAAATATCAGTTAAAGCTAAAATTCTACTGAAAATCCACACACACACACACTAAAAGCATCCAAAAGAGGTGAAATTATGCAATACTCTATAAGGAATAGAGCAAAACCTCCAAAAACTCAGAAACACCAATTCAAAAGTCTAATAAGTAGAGAGTAATGGAGCATTAGAGAAAAGGGTGGAAGACCCTTTCTTCAAATACAACTCGCTTCAAATGTCTAAATTGTTATTGTAAGTAAATCTAAGATTATTATTATTGTAATTGTGAAAGTCCATATGTGATCTTATACCTAGTTGATCAAACACGCATAATACCAACGATAACATTCCTCTCTATCCCACTTCAATTTTCATAGGCAAACCATTGTATGAGGCCATGAGCAACGAAATGCAAATTAGGGTGGGGTGTGTGTGCACGCTCGCTCATGTGTGTGTGAGAGAGAGAGAGAGAGAGCGGGGGACCTAAGTCACATAATTCGCGGGCACGCAGGTGCATGAGTGTCTTTGAATCACATCTGAAACTACTACAATCCACGAGAGCAAGAATTGAGAACGCGAGCGTTGTGCGAAAATTGAGAGCGAAAACGCATGTCATTTTGAAGAATTATGCGACCAAGGCTCAAACTATGGTAGCCAACAAGTATGAGGAATAAAATGCAAATTAGGTTCTATAATGGTTTAAGGTGTAAATACAAAGAGAACTATGCTAGTAACAGAAAATTACAGTAAAGAGAGACCACATTGAGTTATTTCATAAAATAAAGAGAAACCACATTTAACTTCAAAAATTCCAGCCATTCCCAATGCAGAATCACCTCCATAAATGAAAAGATCCAAACCCAGGAAAGACATAAAATGGGTAGTAGTATATAATTATAATTTGATTTCACTGGGATCCCAAATTGGAAAGAAAAAAATGGGAGAAAGACCATGTAAAAGCTTAACCATATCCTAAATAATCTCCTGACCCAAAGCCACATTAACCGGGTCAATACGAATATGACACGTGAAGCCACACAATGCTGTTTGTTGCACAGATCGCATAATAAGCTAACAAATCAAAACCAAGGGCTAAAACTAAAATCAAATGGGTCTGCCTATGAAATTTCCTGCGTAACAACCAGCATCCATGATAGTATCACTTTACAACAAGCAGATATCCGATATGTACCTAACGGACCAAACCTCGTGCATATTCAGTGGCAATGTCAATTTTGATTCAAGCTTATTGGTAGATAACCATGCGCTGATAAAAAAACAGTTCATCAGCAAGTATGACAACATTATGCCCGTTGCATTCCGAGAGTTGCGTTGGAAGTATACACCTCCAGACCCAAAAGAAACCTTGCGTGATTTAGTCAATGAAGTGGTTCCAACATTCTTTACTACAGAAAACCATTTCACTCAAAGTTCTTCGGCATTGAATTTATTCCAAGCTTCCTGACAATACATCCAAAAAACCATGTAAGGAAGAAAACACAAATCTAGGAAGAGATAGGTGTAGAACCCAACATGACACTCAAAAGGACCATTTTTGTTTTCATGAAATGAGATCTAAGGCCCCGTTTGTTAGCCGGATAAATGTATGTATCCCACGTTTGGTTGAAATTCCTGGTTGCATTATATATCTGTCACCTATCATAACCCACTGGATTATACCTCCATCAGATATGAATATCCCACAGAACACGGGATATATATACCTTCGAGATGGGTGTTATTGATCCCCTCACTATCAATTCGATAGGAATATTCATCTTATGAGATTATATATCTTTTCTGTTAGATCAGTCAAACAAACGGGGCCTTACATATGTCATTCAGTGATAATACCAACTGACATATGTTTTGGCTTATCTAAGTTAAATTACTAAGCTAAAAGCCTTTTGGTCTGATTGGTGAGGTTCAGTAGGTATTTCTCAGTTACTGGTACTTCCGTAATTGGCAGTACAAGAGAAGTTAAGGTAGGAAGAATGGCTTAAACGGAAAGAAGTACAACGGAAGTGAGAAAAAACATGCATTTTTAAAAGCGAAAAAAATGCCACATAATGAAGTAGGAACAGTGGATTATTTTTCCATCTACTTCATTAAATACCTTGAGACGATCAAAAATCTTCTCAGCAGTATACTTTTGTTCAATATTGGCACCTTTCTGTTGAACCTTGTCAGGATGGACGCATAAGGTAGCTTTATAATAAACCTTCTTTACTGAAACAGAAGTAATCAAGTCCGTCAACGAAACTGGCTGCCAACCACAGTCCGGCCATAGCACCTGGCCATCATTCCACAGGTATAAAGAATTAGAATATAAATGGAAGAACACATAGGACTAAAAAGGATCCTTCATTCACCATATTAACTTCTCCCGAAAGTCTCTTCCTACTTCTAAAAGGCAATGGGAAAATAACTGTATACAAAGGAGACAAAATCTCAAGAGGTAATGAACATGAGCATGCTGGATTTCCTCTTCTAGTCATGTCACAGCCAACATCTTTAAGTTCAAAACAAGATGAAACTGCATTTATCCCGAAAACTGAAGTTCAAATACTTAGAAAGTGGCCAAGAATTGTCTCATGAACTATTCTTCTTGTTGTAGCCAAAATCCAGACAACGGTTGATGCAACTCAGGTGTTGCCTCAGAGGTGAGGCAAGACTGCTTTCCATTAGGAAACGACCATCCCTCTAAAAATAATTAGGTTCAGCACTTTGACCTAAGCTTACTTTTTCATCTGATAAAATTGAGCAGTCATTACTTTAAAAGCTAAAGTCTCACCACTGTGAAGAAATAAAATTATCACCAGCAAGAAGGAAGCATTTATCACTTTCTTCTTGGTGAATTTTAAAACCAAACATTTTGGAAATTAAAAAGGGACCTGACCATAATTATCGAAGAAAAAAGAGTTAACCACAACCAATTTATGTACTCTAAAATGTCACCTGAGAAAAGAAGGAATAGAAACAAATTAAAGATACAACCAGAACATACATCTTGCAATGATGACAACAGTGCGCGCAAATTGCCTTCCTTCCCTGCGGCCCACCGCTTTATATCGTCATCCAGAGTATCAGCAATCCTCTGAAACCATGCTAACTTCAGGTCAAATTAACGGGAATTTTACAAGACTCTAAGCAAGTGCAATGTACTATTACAGGGAACTGGGAAAAGCAAAAGAACAAAAAACAAAAACAAAAGTCATTTAGAAATTTAGAAGAAAAGAGACAATGCAAGCTGCTTGTGAGACAAAACACTCACAAACAGACAGACTCAACTTGAAATTGGAAAAACGGTCTCAACAGGCATTACGAGGAAGTGATTATCTTTAGATCAGACTATGGGTACTTACATGTCTCTCTTCTTGCTCCTGCTGAGTCTGAAAGTCACGCTGATTCTTTTCTGCCAAAGCTTTTGCCTGCACATACAGATGTCAAAACCCCAATACAGAAGGTAACAAGAAGGTTCACAAGTATCCTTCCCTATTTACAATAGTCAATCACTGTACAATCTCAATTCAAGCAATGCAGCTAAGCCTCTAAGAGAACACTGAATTCGCTATTCCATTTTTTCCAGTTTCGGATGGTAAAAGCCTCCTTCCCTCATTGTTCTTCCTCTTTTCCATTTGGGATGTCCCAAAATATTAGTCCTTGTTAAGAATTCCAAGGAAAACGTGTTTAGATTTCCCAAACTAAACCCCAATGGGGTGGTATATAGTAACAGAATATTAGAAAACAGCATTGTTGGAATTACTGCTTTGAAATTTGAGGTCAAGTACATTAACTCTAAAGGACCTTAAACAGTTGGAACTCCCAAAGCAGACTAACAAAAAGGGACGGTGGCGGTTCAAATCATAATATCAGGGTATACAAAACTAGAGTTTTGACGGTAAAAGGTGTTCGAACAAATGAAGTGGTAGTGTAGATCATGGAAGCGTCAATCTTTGATTCTTTTCATGGCAGCATTTCCTGAAGCATATGTTCAAAGTCACACTAATTAGATACTGATGATCTGAAAGCTGATCACTGTTATAAATCGCTCGGCTATTAAATCACTCTTTTATGTTGCACCTGTACTTTTCACTAGGAAATTGCCTATCTCATCTTAAGGAGGACAAGATATTTATGACCACTGTCTTAAGCTGATCCTAGCGGATGGAAAGGTTCATTTCCTAAAAGACTATACACCTAGTCACCTGGAATGTGAGGAAATAACTATTCTTTTTGATGGACAACTAGTTGTCAAATGAAAGGAAAGGGAACACATACCATCCGCTTCTGGGTTTTCATATGATGGTTTAATCTGGCTTTTCGTCTTTCTTCACTTTCTCCTTTAATTTCCTGAAATTCTCCAGATGAAGGAGCAACTTCTGGAAAAGGAACCAACAATCAAATTATTAGCATTAACAGCAAATTTGCCCGAAGATATGCTAAGTCACAATGAAAATCACACATGATGATTAGGTCACCTCCAAAAATGAAAGAAAAGTCATTGCCAATATTTGTACTAGGAGAAGCCTTCTTTGCAGCGGATGAGGTCGGAGGAGCTTTTTTGGCAACAGGGTTTCCTCTGCTTTGGAATAATGAATCATACACAGGGTCCTGAATCATAAGTGGCACAAATCAGAAGCCTTAAAGACTGCAAATTTCACCAATTCCTCAGTCCTCAAAAATATGACAGCACTTATGTAGTTTTCTATTCTCACCACTGTTTTAGCCTTATGCATTGAGCCACTGCTTGGTTTAGAACCCATACCAAAAATGGAGTCTAGATCTTGGGTAGCTGACTCAGCTCTTTCCTTCTGGAAGTAATTGGATTGCTCATTGGCCTTATTCTGCACCTTACCCATGGCAAAACCCTCAAGTTCATCAAATGAAGAGAAAACTGAGCTCTTTCCTGCATCTTTTTTCAACGGTTCTGAAAACAAACCAGAAGAACTATATGCCTGGGAAGATGATTGTTCCAAGAATACAAAGGGATCGTCTGCTGAAGTAGAGGTTGACTTAGCTGAATGACCACTTGACAGTGAAGACCAGCTTGTTTCTGCATTTCTTCTGCGCAAAGAATTCATCAAAAAACTTGAAGAATAACTCTACATAAAGCAAACAGGAACAAATTCCAGACCAGGAAGATACTGATGCTGCAAGGCATAAACTAATATGCAACATGATATCCGAAAACCTTACTGATCACACACTAATTATGCCTCTTTCACTTCATGGTTCAGGCCCAGTATTTTCAAATCAGGATACGTATCGTGTATCATTTATTTGATTTTATGAATCATATCGGAATACGTATCGTGTATCGTAAGATATGTTAACAGAAGCTAATATACAATAGAATAATAATTATACCTAATTACTCCCTCCGTCCCTTTTTAAGTATCCCAGTTTGACTTTCACGCAGTTTTAGGAGCTAACATAATTTTACCTCCAAAATATTACTTTCCATACTTACCCTCTATGCAAACATCATCATTACACTTTTACTCATCAACTTTTCAAAAGGGAATCTACTTTTAGGGGCAAAATTGAAAATGTATCAACTTTTATCCACTAACTTTACAAAAGGACACGTATTTAGGGACAGCCCAAAATGGAATACAGGACACTTAAAAAGGGACATAGGGAGTATAATCTAAAAATATGGTATACATTTGAAAAAGGGAAATGATTTTGCCACTCCCTTTTTGGTTAACGCCACTCCCCTTGCAAGTGTATTTTTGCACCAAAAATACACTTGCAGGGGGAGTGGCGTTAACAAAAAAGGGAGTGGCAAAATCAGCAGCCTTGAATAATAAGTGTTTTATATATGAAAAAAATGCTTTTAGGATGAAAAATCCAAGTCTCTCAGGTAGGGTCTATCGCATTGAGGCTTTTTCGGGTGCCTGAGTTAAGGGAAGAGAAAAAGTTTCTTTATCTGATTCATGCAAACCATGATTGAAATACATTTTTTCTTTTATTCAAGCTTTGAGTTTGGGTTTCTTTAAATGATTTGGACACGATTCACACGACTATAACTAGATGAAAAGATCAGAACACATTTCACTTCTTAAAATATGGTATGATTTGTTCTCTGTAAGTAATCGTAGGATACGCTGTGAATCGGGATACGCTATTATATCGTAGGATACGCCGCCATATCTTAGGATTTCTATACAAAAAGGATACGGGGTGTGATACGTATCATTTTTGGAAGGAGACGAAACGAATCGTAGGATACGTATCCCGTATTGTAAGATTTTAACAACCATGTTCAGGCCCTTAAGGGATGCTTGACGTTGGTATACCAGATGGGTACCTTTTCATAGAAAAGGATTGCTTGGTGTGATCAAGTGAGGGATGAAATCTGGGGGACTTCTTAGCCATGATAAAACAGCATTGGAACTACTTCTACTGATGTTAGTTAAACATGCATGATTCTAAGCAAACGAAGAGGTTCATACAGTTTTACTATGCATGCTAAATAAAAGAATAGACAGCAAACAGACACATGTTTTCCACTTCAGATTTTAATTGTTCACTTGTAAAAGCAAAGTTTGTCGCTTTTACATCCCAACCCGATCTAGATCGAATGAATAAAGAGATGATAGGAAGCGTATCCAGTAGTCTATATGTTTGTGCTGTGCTTTCTCCACTGACCATTTTTCCTACTCATGCTGTCATTTCAGCAACTCTTAAAATTTACAACCATAACTACAATTGAACTATGAATGAGAGAGTTAAATCTTACAGTGGTCCTGACACACGTTTTCAACTTCACTTCTAGGCTTCTAGCTAGGTCACTACTTTGATTTATCATCAACCAGCTAATAAAATTCAAGCTTACGAAGTCCTTAGCCCTAATCACAAAGTGGTTTACCGCAAATTGCCAGGCTTCCCATACAACCACAAGCACCCCAGCCAAAACCAAAGCAATTCATTTCCCATCTTTGCATCCATTAAAATCAAACAGAAAAACAGGAGTATTCGCCAGAAGCTCCAGTGGAATCATGAGCGTTGAAAATCAATCTCGGAGCAATTTGTTTCCCGTCATTGCATCAGATCAAAACACAATTGCCAAAACCTTCCATGTTAATCCTTTTCCAAAACTGCATTGGTTTTCTTCATTGTATCACATTTCTAAATATACTGAAAACTCCCTGCATCCTTGAATCCTTCACTTAAAATATTCATCCAAAATCCCTTCAAATTTGTTCATAACTACTTATAGAAGGGTTTTTTTTCCCCCTGTAAGTAGTTGGGACGGATACTAGTTGTTTGTTGTTTCTGTTTCTCCTACAGTGGTTTGTTGGGATTGTAAGTCTGTGTCAGGACTAGTCTTCATGCTATGTTTGTGGTTTGTTTGCTTTAATAAGATCATATTTTACCCCAAAAAAATACACCTAAAATACCAATATAAACAAGAAATAAAGAATCAATAACCAAGAAAAATTGCTCAAGGGCTCCGGCTATGATGCCCCCATCTGGTTTCGGAGCATCAATGCCCCCATTTTCCCCCAACCATTGGATCTCCCTTTCTTTTATTTCAACTATTGGTCGAAACCCACTCGTAGTAAATGTGGTCATACATTGTGCCGTTGTGGTAAGTGTGGTCATGCATTGTGGTAAGTGTGGCCATCCATTTTAGTAAGTATGACCATAGTGTAAAGCCATTTTGTAGTAAAATTGCAATTTTTTGCAGAAAAATCATAAAATCACCTCATTTTTGTGGGTGGTTTTGATCTGGCTGGGATTCACCCACTTTTCAATCTAAAGGTTTGTTAAAGCATCCAACTCCAAACCAATTGGCAAAGAGTAGAGAGGCTGCCCATGCTCATATACTAGATTTGGAGGAGATAATTAACCGATGTGGGACAAACTCCAACAAGGTTCGTATTTATGGGGGCATCACTCAGGGGCATGGAAGAAAAATTGCTCAGGGGTCAAAGGTTCGACACTTTCTTCCCGCACTAAGGCTTTATATTGTAATAGACAATAGACTAATAGCTAACTCCCTATGACAGACATTGTTGGATTCTCTAATTTTTCGAAATGCCCAGATCGATATAACTGTCATAAACTTACTGCTAAATGATGAAAAAGAAAATCAATAAACCAATCCGATAAGTAACTATATTTGCGAAATTAGCACATACCCATTCCTTGAAGGGCTGCTCCCATCAAACCCAGGAATCAAATCATCAAATCCCTGACCCTTCTTCTCCACTTTCTTCCCCCTCGCACCATTGGATCCCAACCCCACGCCCCCAAAATTCCCAAACAAGTCCTCCATCTGGGCACTCTTCTTCGGCATTACACCAAATATATCGTCGTCATCATCATACACAAAGGAATTCCCACTAACATTATTACTCGAGCCATTGAAAATGGAACCCAAATCAAACCCAACGCCACCCGATGGCGTCCTAACGGGTCCGCCAAATACGTCGTCGAAAGCATCAAAACCACCTGAATTGTTGTTGAATGACCCGTTTGCGGAATTCGACGGTGGCTTGGGGGTGAAACCGGAATTGAGACCCAGATTTCGCGACTTGGTCTTTAAATCGGAGAGCGGGGCCGATTTTCCCTGCGCTTTGAAGCCGATGCTTTCCACCAGAACGCCGAACTCGTCCATTTTGTTGAGTCGTTAAATGCGTCTTTGTTCTTAGAATTTTGAAGGAAAAAGGAGTTTTTTGAATTGAAAGGAGATGATCTAAACGAAGATTTCTCTCTCTCTCTCTCTCTCTCTCTCTCTCTAGAAGGGTGCGATTGCAAGGTGAGGTGTCGGTGGTGCGGAAAGGTATTTGGAATTTTGGAGCAGTGGCCACCTGAGAGAGAGAGTCAACGGTTGAGGTCGTTTGGAGAGGTAGCCCACGGTGTCGCTGTGGGGTTCCAACTAAGCAAATTATTATGCTTGGCGTCTGGACATAGGAAAAACCCTTTCTTCTAAGAAAAAGTTTTGCACTTTGTTTTTGGGAAAATTTCAAAATGACGCCTGAACTTTCACTCAAATGTCCCATAAACATCTAAATTTTAATTTATTTCAATTAAACACCTGTAGTTACAAAAACCCCAAATTTAGGCACCTGCCGTCATATCCCGTTCAATCTGTGATGAAAAATGGTGATGTGGCGTTTTTCTTCCGTTAAGTGCACTATTAGCACATGATAGTCAGCCCTTGCAACACACCGAATCAAAGCCTCTCTCTCTCTCTCCATTCAGTTCCATCCTTTTCTTGCCCAAGAACAGCCGAAGCCCAAGAACCCCATGTCTCTGTTCACCACCAAACTTCTCTCTCCTCACCTTCTTCATTTTCCTGGGATTTCTTACCCTCTTTTTCCTACCTATTTCTCAGAACTCTGTTTCTTGCTCTGTTTCCTTTGTAATTCCAGCAACTACTGATGATGATGTTGATTCGAGACTGCTGAAAATCGCGATGGGGCCGTTACCGACTCATTGGGTTGTGGGTAATTTGACGGAGGAGGGGAGGGAGTTCTGGTGGCAGCCAGTCGGTGACAATTGCAGGCCGTGTTTGGGTTTTGGGATTGGTTATCGGAGGGAGTCGGCGAGGGTTTCGAAAGAGAAAAGGAGGTTTCTTGTGGTGGTGGTGGTTTCAGGGGATTGAATCGGGTGAGGAATCAGATTGTCGATGCGGTTGTGATTGCGAGAATTCTTGAGGCGGCGTTGGTTGTGCTGGGTTTTCGGGCTGATCATGTTTGGGGAGACGAAAGGTATCAACTGAATTGGAGTGTTTATGTGAGGGATTAGGAGGTGAAATCCCTCCAATCTGGTGTTTGCGTGCATAGGGCAGAGGGGAGAGAGTTTCGAGAAGGCGGAGTAGAGAGGAGAGAGAGAGTGGATGGGCTTTGATTCTGTGTGTTGCAAGGGCTAACTGTCATGTGCCAATACGACACTTAACAGGAGAAAAATGCCACATCACCATTTTTCTTCACAGATTGAACGGAATATGATGGCAGGTGCCTAAATTTGGGGTTTTTGTAACTACATGTGTTTAATTGAAATAAATTAAAGTTTAGGTGTTTATGGGACATTTGAGTGAAAGTTTAGGTGTCATTTTGAAATTTTCCCTTTGTTTTTTCTAGTCGGCCGGCCGGCCGAAAAATATTGTTTTTTAATAACCGAGGGTTAGTTTTGATAGTTTCGTTGTCGACGTGTAGACTAAAGGAAGATCAAAATTAAAAAAACGTAGACTGAAGGGTATGTGGTCTCGGTCAAGTTTGAAATATTCTAGATGCTAAATTAACTTTTGTAGAGTATGGAGTTTTTGTCTTGATGTTGAATGCACCTCGGTAGTGGACGGTGGGATAGGTCTCCAAAACCACTTGAAGTGTGCGCTTGCTGATTCAGACATTCTAAAAAAAAAAAATTATAAGTAGACATTCTAAAAAAGTTCAAAAAAGTTATTATTATACTTTTGAATTAATAGGTTTAGAGTAATCGTAGCTCATCATCTTCAAAAAAATTAAAAAAATATATTAAAAATAAAAATAAAAGGAAATGAAAGCCCCAAAAATAATAAGATGATTCAGCATATTAGTAATATTTCCTTGTTAATTTACTTAAGTCGTGATCTAAAACAAAATCAATAAGCAAATGAATTATGAAACGGTTTTCGCTTATTTTGTATCTTGCTTATTAATTATTTAACGAGCATAAACAACTACACCAAACGGACTTTAAAGGCCATCAATACTTTCTTAGTGCCCAATAGTTGGTACACAAATTTCAGTGCAAAGATTCAGATATAGCTATGTCCCACATGCATCGAATGATTTTAAACGCATATATATCCGATCTGTACGCACAAACTCTTTGTGTGGCCTCAACATCGATCACAGGCTCACAGCTCAAAAGTACTAGTATTGGTGCAAGATAGTACTCCAACAAACAGCCATATCCAACTAATGTGTTCCAGCTTGAATGTGGCTGGCCATTTCCTCTATTGTTGCACCCATGAACAAAAAAGGTTATATGGGCCCCCCCTCTCTCTCTCTCTCTCTCTCTCTCTCTCTCTCATGTCACCGTATCATGGTCTGAAATTCCCAAATTGTAAAATTTTCATCAATTTTTAGAGTGCCAAAATCACAATCCAAATTCTTTTGTACTTCATTCATAAATAGGAGTTATTACTGTAAGCTATCGCATAGGGATCTAAAAATCCTGTAGTGCAGGGTGCACTACAGGGTGTGTAGTGGAAATCACAGGCCGTCCAAGAGTGTTTTCAGCGGTTCAGATTTAGATGAAACTTTTCCAGGAAAGAGTTAAACTCTTGATGTAGAACACGTGGAGGCCCAATTCCATGATCAGCTGGACCGAGCCATGCCTCGGAAGCCCAAACGGTGTTTAATTTCAGATTACCCAATTTGGCAAAATTCGGACGAGCTCGGAATAGGCCCAAACTTGGTGGGCTGACTTATTTTCGCGCTCCGGTCAAGAATCATAACCCTGGTCAAGAATCATAAACCTAGGTTGATGATGTATTTGCTTTTCGGACTAATTCCTTCGTTTAGGCCTCCAATTGGACGTTTTTGCCGTTTTAGGAAACATTTGTTTCGTTAATAACTTTTAACGTATAATTCCGTAGAAGTTGATTCTTTTTGGGAAAGTCATGTTTTTCTTTCCTTTTTCCAATTTTATTATTTTCCCCAAATTTTGGGAATTTTCGTTTTTGAGTTAGGGTTTTGCTAGGGTTACGCCTTTTTTCCTATAAAAGGGTTGTAACCTAATGTTTATGCAACTTTTGATGAATAATATTCAGACTTTGTCTCTTTCTCTCGTGGACTCGAGTTTATCATTCGTTCGATTAGTACGCAACTAATCTCTTTGTTAATTCCGCTGCGTCAAGTGGTATCAGAGCAAGGCTTTTGCCTGGTTCGATGGCACCAAACACAGAAGAAAACACACCCATTGACGTTGGTCGTGGGATTACTGACCTAAGGAGGATGGTGGAGGATCAACAGACTCAATTGACCGAGATCCGTCAGAATACTCACACTCAGTTCGCTGAGATCCGTGAGTTGCTGCAGGAGTTGACTCTACAAAATCGCAGAAGGGCAGAAGGGGTTGATGAGGAACACACGGTGGGGTTTGCCCATCGTCAACCTCGTAACCAGGATCGGGAGCGTGCCGAGGGATTTGCCCGAAGCCCACCCGGTGATCGACGGGTTGCAAGGCATCTTCGTCACCGTGCTGATACCGAAGATTCTGAACCTGAAGATGAAGAAGAGGCACAGGGAGGACGCCGTCCAGCACGGCAACAACAGTGGTTGGATGATTATAAAGTGAAGGTGGACCTTCCCACGTTCAATGGTAACTTGCATATTGAGGACTTTCTTGACTGGCTTTCTGAGGTTGAGAGGTTTCTTAATATGATGGAGGTTGCGGAGTCTAAACAGGTCAAGTTAGTTGCTTACAAGTTAAAGAGTGGCGCTGCAGTCTGATGGGATCAGTTACAAGCAAAACGGTACAGGCAAGGAAAGGAGCCTGTGAGGACATGGCGCTGGATGAAGCAACTGATGATGGAAAGGTTCTTGCCGCCTGATTATGATCAACACCTGTTCCGATCACACCAGAATTGTTCACAGGGGTCTAAATCCGTGTTTGACTACACGACTGAGTTTAGTCGACTTTCAGATCGTAATAATCTGAATGAGACCGAAGGTCAGCGCGTAGCAAGATATATGAATGGATTGAAGTCTTCCATTCAAGACAGAATTGGATTGCAGGTTATGTGGGATGTCGAGGAAGCCTATAACCTAGCTTTGAAGGCCGAGCAGTTGGAGCGTAAATCGACCAATTCGGGATACCGTCGAGGTTCTGTGGAGTCGTTTGTTCCTACTTCTGATAAGGGGAAGGACAAACAGCCAACGGTTCCCGCGTTTCAACCTAGGAGTGCAGTTGGTGGTGGTGCTAAGTTCGGAGGGGCTAATCAGGCAAGTAGTTCCAACAACAGAAACGTGGCCAAAGATTCGAACCCTTATGCCAAACCAAGGGGTGACAAGTGCTTTCGGTGTAACAAACCCGGTCACTTGTCTAATGCATGCCCAGATAGGAAGGTGGGCCTGGTAGAAGAAGATGGGTTTGCTGAGGATGGCTATGAGGATGATCCTGATGATGTGGATTATGCCGAGGAAGATGGGGAACGGGTTAATTGTGTGGTTCAACGGGTGCTGTTCGCGCCAAAATCGGAGGATTCCAGCCAACGTCACAACATATTTCGGTCGCGTTGTTCAGTCAACCAGAAAGTTTGTGATTTGATTGTGGACAACGGGAGTTGCGAGAATTTTGTGGCAAAAAGACTAGTAGAGCTCTGAAGTTGCCAACGGAACCCCATCCCATGCCTTACAACATTGGATGGATCAAAAAAGGCCCCACGGTGAAGGTAACTCAAGTCTGTAAACTTCCTCTTTCAATTGGGAAATTTTATAGAGCTGATGTTACTTGTGATGTTATAGAGATGGATGCTAGTCATGTATTATTAGGTAGGCCCTGGCAGTTTGATGTAGACGTTATTTATAAGGGTCGTGACAACACTTACTATTTTAATTGGGAGTCCCATAAGGTTGTTATGGTACCTACCAATCACAAGGTGTCTGTCAAGCCTCCTAAAGTAGAAGGGCCCTCGTTTTTAACCATTGCTAGTTCCGAAGCTGAGTTTGTTGCAGGTTTGAAAGAGTCTGAACAGGTTTATGCAATGGTGGTAAAGTCGTTGGTTGTGCATGGAAAGGATGAGGTAGTGATTTCAGTGCCTAAACAGATACAACCGTTACTGGAAGAGTTTGAGGAGCTGGTTACTGATGATGTGCCTAATGAGCTCCCTCCCATGAGGGATATTCAACATCAGATTGATTTGGTGCCTGGGGCAAGTCTGCCAAATTTACTGCATTATCGTATGAGTCCGAAAGAGAATGAGATCCTGAGGGAGAAGGTCGAGAGTTATTGCAGAAAGGGCACATTCGGGAGAGTCTGAGCCCGTGTGGTGTTCCAGCCTTATTGACCCCAAAGAAGGATGGAACCTGGCGTATGTGTGTGGACAGTCGAGCCATCAATAAGATAACCATCAAGTACAGGTTTCCAATACCTCGTCTTGATGATATGTTGGACATGCTATATGGGTCAAAGTGGTTTTCAAAGATCGATTTGCGGAGCGGGTACCATCAGATTCGTATCCGACCGGGGGACGAATGGAAGACGGCGTTCAAAACTAAGGATGGCCTGTATGAATGGTTGGTTATGCCATTCGGCCTTTCTAATGCACCGAGTACTTTTATGAGGGTGATGAATCAGGTTCTACGGCCTTTCACTGGAAAGTTTGTCGTCGTTTATTTCGACGACATACTGATCTATAGCAAGTCCGAGGAGGAGCATGTGGAGCATGTGCGCCAAGTGCTGATGGTGCTGCAAGAAAATAAGCTGTACATTCAACTCAAGAAGTGCAGTTTCTTGACTAGCAGCTTATTGTTCTTGGGTTATGTGGTTAGCTCTGAGGGGATTCATGTGGATGAAGATAAGGTGCGGGCCATTCGTGACTGGCCAACACCCAAGACTGTTACTGAGGTTCGAAGCTTCCATGGGTTAGCCACTTTCTATAGGCGTTTTATTCGGGATTTCAGTTCTATTGTGGCGCCGATCACTGAGTGTTTGAAGAAAGGAAAGTTCTTGTGGGGAGATGAAGCGGAGAAGAGCTTCATGGTGATTAAGGAGAAGCTGTGCACAGCGCCAGTTTTAGCACTACCTAGCTTTGAAAAGATTTTCGAAGTTGAGTGTGATGCCAGCGGGATTGGTATTGGGGCTGTTCTGTCCCAAGAAAAGAGACCGGTGGCTTTCTTTAGTGAGAAATTAAGCGAAGCAAGACAGAAGTGGAGCACGTATGATCAGGAATTCTATGCTGTGGTGCGCGCTCTCAAACATTGGGAGCATTACCTGATTCAGAGAGAGTTTGTTTTATATACTGATCATCAGGCGCTGAAATTTATCAATAGTCAGAAGAAGCTGGATAGTATGCACGTGCGTTGGGCGACGTTTTTACAAAAATTTCCTTTTACTATTCGGCATAAGTCTGGGGTAACAAATCGTGTGGCTGATGCTTTAAGTCGTCGAGCTGATCTATTGGTGACTTTGGCCCATGAGATTGTGGGCTTTGAGTTTCTGAAGGAGCTGTACCCAGAGGATGATGACTTTAAGGAGATTTGGGATGTATGTGTGCAAAATCGGCCTATGAGTGATTTCCATATCACTAATGGGTATTTATTTCGAGGCAATCGCTTGTGTATTCCAAAGTCTTCTTTAAGGGAAAGCTTAATCCGAGACTTACATGGTGGAGGATTAAGTGGTCACTTAGGGAGGGATAAAACTATGGCCAGTCTGGAGGAACAGTATTATTGGCCTCAGTTGAAGCGAGATGCTGGGAATTTTGTGAGGAAGTGCTACACTTGTCAGGTGTCTAAAGGTCAGTCCCAAAATACTGGCCTTTACACGCCTCTGCCTGTTCCTGATAGCATCTGGGAGGACTTGTCGATGGATTTCGTGCTGGGTCTGCCTCGTACTCAACGGGGAGTAGATTCTGTGTTTGTGGTAGTGGACAGGTTTTCGAAGATGGTGCACTTTATTGCTTGCCGAAAAACATCCGACGCTTCTCATGTGGCTCGTTTGTTTTTCCGTGAGGTGGTGCGTTTGCATGGGATGCCGCAGTCCATTACTTCTGATCGTGATGTGAAGTTTCTTAGCCATTTTTGGGTAACTTTGTGGAAGATGTTCGGTACGTCGCTGAAAAGGAGCTCCACTGCACATCCACAAACAGATGGCCAAACTGAGGTAACTAACAGAAGTTTGGGAAATTTGATTCGCAGTATTTGTGGGGACAAGCCGAAACAGTGGGATTTTGCTTTACCGCAGGCTGAGTTTACTTTTAATAGTGCAGTTCACAGTGCCACAGGAAAATCACCTTTTTCTTTGGTATATGTGACCCCTCCAAAGCATGTGGTGGATTTGGTTCAGTTTTCACGAGGGCCTGGGGTTAGTGTTGCAGCTGAGGCAATGGCTAAGCGGGCCCAAGAGGTGCATGAGCAAGTCAAACAGAAGCTAGCTGAGACTAACGCGAAATACAAGAGGGCTGCAAACAAGCGCATGCGTGAGAAATTGTTCAAGGAAGGGGATTTTGTGATGGTGTTCTTGCGCAAGGAACGGTTCCCAGTGGGGACCTATAACAAGCTGAAGCCCAGAAAGTATGGTCCGTATAAAGTTCTGAAGAAGATTGGCGACAATGCTTATGTGATTGATCTTCCTGATTCCATGAAGATTTCAAAGGTTTTCAATGTTACTGATTTATCTGAGTATCATGCTGAGGAGTCGCTGTATCCAGACTTGAACTCGAGGTCGAGTTCTTTCGAAGAAGAGGGGACTGATGTAGAACACGTGGATGCCCAATTCCATGATCAGCTGGACCGAGCCAAGCCTCGGAAGCCCAAACGGTGTTTAATTTCAGATTACCCAATTTGGCAAAATTCGGAAGAGCTCGGAATAGGCCCAAACTTGGTGGGCTGACTTATTTTCGCGCTCCGGTCAAGAATCATAACCCTAGGTTGATGATGTATTTGCTTTTCGGCCTAATTCCTTCGTTTAGGTCTCCAATTGGACGTTTTTGCCGTTTTAGGAAACATTTGTTTCGTTAATAACTTTTAACGTATAATTCCGTAGAAGTTGATTCTTTTTGGGAAAGTCATGTTTTTCTTTCCTTTTTCCAATTTTATTATTTTCCCCAAATTTTGGGAATTTTCGTTTTTGAGTTAGGGTTTTGCTAGGGTTACGCCTTTTTTCCTATAAAAGGGTTGTAACCTAATGTTTATGCAACTTTTGATGAATAATATTCAGACTTTGTCTCTTTCTCTCGTGGACTCGAGTTTATCATTCGTTCGATTAGTACGCAACTAATCTCTTTGTTAATTCCGCTGCGTCAACTCTTCTCTTGAAAAGTTTCATTTTAAATCCGAACTGTTGAAAGCACATTTAGACGACTGTAATCTGCCCTATAGGGCGCCCTGCAGGGATCCGCCCTGTAGGATCCCCGGATCCCATCGCATAGACATTATTTGGAGAAGAGTGATGTAACAAAGCCTCATGGGCGGAACCAGTATAGGGCAAGCGGGGTCACTTGACCCCGCTGAGTTCCAAAATACTTTTAGAGCAGGTATAGTTTTGAGGAGTATTTTGTAATTTTGTCCCAAAAGATATGTAATTTTGCCCCAAAAGATATATTTTTGCCCAAAAGGTTTCACAAAATTACATGTGTTGTAGATATTTGACCCCACTGTAACTAAATCCTAGGTCCGCCCCTAAAAGCCTTATCCCTACTAACAGAGGCCATTTCCGGAAATCGAACCCTTAATCTTCAAGCCACTATTTTTCTTTTTTTGGTTTAGAACTTTGCACTATTCATGAGTTATGTGAAGCACAAGCAGACAATACAATTTGCCTCATAGCTCGACATTTGTAGGGGAAATTGAAAGAACTAAAAAAAATTCAAGATAGACAAATAAGCAAAAGAAAGAACTTTAAACAAAAAAAATCAAAATTCAAGATGTAGTTAACCAACGGGAAAATTTCTTATATATCCCTTCGTCTTTGATCTAAAATTCAATTTGGTTTTTCACCTTTCAATTTCGACAACCTTTAGATGAATGGCATTATGTTTTTGAACGGAAAAAGATCACATGCCCAACACGTGACCCCTTTTGAGGGGTATTATCGCCCATTTCCCCTCCCCCCTCTCTGTTGAATTAAACCCCGTAGCCTTCTCCCTTATTGGATAAGAACCCTCGTAATCTACTCCCTTTATTTAGGAAGAATTCACCGCATCCTATTTTATTATTCCCCCACAAATTTTTTTCACTATTTGGATCTCATCTGTTATAACAATAATAATATAATCTTTTTATATAGGGATTGCCAAGTATATGATCGATCATATATTTTATTATAATCAATTCTATTTCTTTTTTTATAACAATAATAATCTAAACTTTTTATATAGGAATTGTCAAGTATATGATCGATCATATATATTTTTGAATTGATTCTACGACGTTTTCATTCTGTACATGTCAAATCATGAATTAGTAATTTTCCTATATATCTTTCACTACAATACTTATATGACAAGTAAGTCTTTTTATTTTATCGGATAATTTCGAATAAATTAAATATTACATTATTAAAAAAGATAAAGTATACAACTATGTAAATAAAATGTAGGAACAAACTAGTGAAAAAAAGTGGTTGTATTTTATAAAATATATCTTCTAGGTCGAAATTTGTGCTGAGCAATAGCAAATTAATAGCCACAACAAAAATCTTTCCGGTTAGTCCGCGACTCCACTCGGCTATAGTCCATAGGGATTTTAAGATAACTTTTTTAATTAGGGGAGTCATTTGGTAAATCCTCCATCTTCATTTTTTTATTATTTAACCTTATAGAATTAAGAAAAAATTACTGTTTGCATGTTAATCGGACTCTCTATCTTATTGTATACTCGTATAATATTTCAATTTCTATATGCTCTAAGCTTCCCAACCACAATTTTTTTTCCTTTTTCCAGGCATTTTACAGAACATCCCAGATCATGAATTAGGAACTGTATCCAATAAAAAATCCCAATTGGTTCGAAGTTTCTATTTTTGGAATGGAATAGTTACGGAATCGCCATGAATAGGATCAAACCTTAGTCCATGGTATCTCCATGAGGTTCCTCTTTCTTATTCTTAAGCAAGTTCCCGAGAGGGCTCGGTTCATCCATAATTTCTCTTTCATCTTTCGTTTCCTTTTTGTTTGTTTCGAGAAATAGATCGACCAATTCCGATTCTTTCTTTTTCTATTGATTCTTTTCCCATCGAGATGGATGAATCCATCCATCTATGTGTCTATATATAATATAGATCATGTTTATGGATTAACAAAAATGGGCCAAAGCTCTATTTGCCTCTGCCATTCTATGAGTCTCTTCCTTTTACATATGGCCCCGCCTCTCCCTTTGGCAGCATCCACTAATTCGGAACTTAATTTGAAAGCCATATTTCGACCCATACGTTTTCGTGATGCCGCTAATAACCAACGAATGACAAGTACTTTTCCTTGTAGGGGTTTTATTTCAATGGAAACTTTCTGAGTCAATTGCCTTTTACGTTTTACTTTTACTCCTATCTTGGGAGTTATTCGACGTATTGCTTGACGTATTGGTTTTCAGAAACTCATAGACTGTGTTTGGATCCTATTTGTATTGAGACTTTGAGTGAAAGGGAACTAAGTTACTTACTGAGTTTGTTTTGGCAAGTAAACAAATGTGGATTGTTTCACAAGAATCTATTCATTTTCCTCTTTTTTCTAACCTAACAAAAAAAAAAGGTAGAAGAAGATAGAATAGGTTTTTCAAGATTTTGTATACTTATGTTTTGATCTTTCCATTCTTTTCCCTCCACAACCCCTCCAAAATCTGAAATCCAAACTCCGAACTCAAAAATAAGATACCTGTTTCTCTTGGTATTATTCTGATAAATGACACTGCAGGAATTTCTCTCCTACTCTCCACTTCAATAAAGAATGGGATCTAGCCAGTCAACCAGATCAGTCCATCGATGAATTAATCAGCATACATATTGGTTCCACGATAATTGTTCCCCACTTTAAACCATTTGTAGTATGATCAACTTGAAATTCTAATTCTTTAGAGTAGGAATTCAAGGCAAACCATTTTCTTGTCGATTATATCCTCTTTAACCATCTTATTCATTCTATTTTTCTACAGTAACTTATGACTTATTTGAGAAAGTACTTTTCCCTGGGGAGGAAGAGAACCTATTGTTACTGTCCCTGCATGCCTTTCTGGTCTTTGCGCTTTTTCCCCTTACCAGACAATTGTCATCACCATAGACAAGCGGGAGAAAATACAGGTTTATGAGCGTCGGCTTTGTATATTTGAGCGCTCACCTTACCTGAGTTTAGGATAATACGCCCTACCAGTTACTAGGTGGGAGTAAAACACTGTGAGTTTTTTGTACGAGCTTGATTGATACTACATTTTTACATATATACACAAAGTTTGAACACTTTTTAAAGCTTTCAAGCCAAGTTCGAACAATTCACTGTTCCACTTGTTTAACTAATCTATACTTCTCTCATAAAAGGACGAGTGTTTTGTCGACTTTTTTTAGTTCCCAAAATACCCTTCCTATTTTCTCTCCCAAAGAGTGCAGCCCCTTCTTTTAAGTGCAACAGAACCCGACGTGATTCGGTTTGGATGCGGTAGTAGTTGCGAATTTCGGATTCCAGCTCGATTTCTTTTTCAAAAATCTGGGCTGAATCGACCTATTGTCATCCCCAAATGATTGAGAGGAAAGATAGAGTGGGGTGGCTTCTTTCTCCCATTAGGCAATTCATAGAATCATAGCCAAACTTTGCATGGGAAGCTTGTATAGAACCAGAAGGGGTATTCAACCATGGCACTCATTGGCATGGTCTAGTGGAAATGTTCCCGAGTGGAGTTTTTGTGGAGTGGTTAAGTCATTTCGCAGAGGCTAGCTACTAGAGACAGACGTCCAGATTAGTTCACCCAACAAAAAGAAGGAACCCTCATAACTTGTGTTTTAGGGGTTTAATTCGGGCAACAACTATATCAGAGCTACAGTTATCCTCCAACAAGCAAAACTAATCCCCGAAGTTAAACCATAATTTTAACTTCGCAGAAGAGATTCTAAAGAACCTCTAACCGAACAGCGTTCGCCGATCTTGCACACTTGAAAAAATGTTCATGACATTTTGCACTAGTAACTGCGAAATCCTTATCCATGACTCTCTTCATCCCAAGTTGCAACTGGAAACCCTTCAACGTCGTACGGATGAGGGGGAAAAAAGCATAATATATACGTACATAGGTACAATTGCAAACGAAAGTTTCTTATCGCGGGTCACATAGCAACAAACCGTATAGTGTACAAGACAGTTTCTTTACAATCTATATCTATAAAAATCTCGTATTCCTTTCCTATGTTTATTGTCTTGAATAGCACCCCTTATGCTATCGTCAGAAACAACTGCGGCAATGAGTAACGTACCCACTTTACAGAAACAATATCGGGGTTGACATACCCTGCTCATCACATCTAGCTTCTGGCCCTTGTACAAGTGACCACTAGTATGCATCTTCATAATGTTATCATCCACGCAATTCTTCAGAATTGTATACAACCACCATTATGATCCGCAATAGTATACCTGGTGAGCTCAAACAACAAAACTGAATCAGCATGTCTATATGAGTTTGCCTATGACCAACTCATAACGTACTAATAGACAAACTTTGGTTGTACAAACAGCTTATTTTGCCTCTCTGTGGAACAGGAGTCCTTCTCAACGTAAATCTGTGTCTTCCGAGGAACATACAGGGCAATTTTTTGGAATATTTTATAAGAAAAGCCATTTCAGGAAAATGGGCGTGTCCAGTAAAAAAATTCCCGTCCAACAATGCCCTAATCGTTTAGGGAAATAATACAGACTCTCCATTGGCTGTCCTACTTTTGTTGTTCTTTAGCAAGAACCTTAGAGTAGACAACCAAATTGGAGGATTTGTTTAAGGCCGTATTTGGATACACATTTGTGGAGGGATTCATCAATGAAACCCAGAAATCTATGATCCAATCACAACCTACGAGATAACATCAAACTAACTTGCATATACGGAAACCAGTTTGTTGTCGATCTATAAGTTACAATAGCTAAACCCATATGATAAAAGGTCTGGTGTACCTTGGTTACCCTATCAGCTCGTCCAACGAAAAGCTTTCCTTGCCAGTATAAGAGAGCCGTTATGACAGAGTCACAAGAAATGGAACCAAGATCCACGGTGTCTATTTGAAACTCATCCCCAATTAGTTCCTGAAAATCAGTCAGACACATGTGAGCTTGAACAAAGTGCACATAATCAACATATATAAAACTTCTAAATTAGAGGAAATAACAAATAAAACAAATGTAAGGAATCTTGGCTCAAATTGAAGAGTACAAAGTTCAATATTAAAAAGAGGAAGTTATAATGTTTTATAGCATGTATCCCTCTCTATAAAACGTTGGAAGTCACAATGTTAACTTCAGCAAGCCAAGAAACTCAAAAAGCTCAAGACAGTAAATGGTGATGGCATAAGAATCGATACAATATACTACAAAATTTACCTGCACGTTAACCACCTTGTCCCAACCCCCGGTGAAAAGCCACTTCCCCTCCATGCCAACAGCAAAAATGGCACCTTTGTGAGCTTGTTTGCATTTTATAAACACATCGTTCCTCCAAATCTGAAAGAAGGAAAGACCAAAGAAAATGATTGAAGAGGCCTTAACAAGTAAACTTGTATTAGTGCTTGAATTTTCAATTTTACCACATTGGTAGTGAATGCCCTGTGATGGCCATAGTTAGCTAATAAAGTCGTCAAGTTAACAATACTTCCACATTATTTTACAAGTCAATCCACAAATTGAAACACGACATCTCAGATGATAATGAGAGTAATGTTACTTTGTTCCTTCCTTTATATTTTCCTTAATATGTAATTTAATGAAACTTGAACTCAAGTATCTTTACTAGGGAAATGGGGGGCAAAGGTGACAGAAGAAGTCATTATACAACCATGGCAGATTCCAAGTGCAAAATAACAATATGACCAAATTGAACACGACTTTTTACTATGGTTGAAAGATACACCTTCACACACCCATTCTCATAAGCCACAACCAGAGCATCCCGATAAGCAGCAAGGGACAAAACAGAAGCCGACTTTCCAGGTGCATCTTCCCCCAATACTGTCAAAGGACTGTGATCACTTAGAGACCATAACCGCACGGTTCCATCCCAGCTTCCACTATAAAGAACCCCATTACAAACTGCTAAGGTAGAGACAACTGATTTATGACCATTCATAGTACCTGACAATGTGTAATCCTGAAGAATGACAAAATAACTCAAAAACTTTCAGATTCCATAGCAATGAATTTACTTTACAACCACATTGATCATGAAATAAGAATTTACCTGCAAGGACCATGCTTTTATTGACTTATCTCCACTGCCAGTGTAGAGGTATCCAGTTCCAGAAATGGCAAGGGCATGAATACCACTATAGCGCCAATCTTTTTCCTCTAACAACTTCTTTATTGGTTCTTGACCAAATGGATTACAAATACCCCAGATGTAAATGCCACCTCCACTGTCACCACTTATGCACAATGGTAGTTCATCATCTACAATGACTATAGCCATAACTTTGTGCTCGTGACCCACAAAGGTATGAACATGAGTAAAATCCTGCAAGGGATACGTCCGCAGATAGAATAATAAGTAACGACAAATTAGGAAATCACAAGATTAAAAAATTGAAATAAGTCCAGTCTATCCAAGTATTATTGTATAGTCAGCTTTTTAACTTCAAAGGCTTTTTGAGTTTATCCCACATACTAATCTTAGTAAGATATTGTCCCACTGAGCCTTGTTAATATTTTGTAGAAGATGGAAGAGAATTGCCCTGAGTGACGTACAAGTGTCTTGAAAATTAACTGAGGTATTTGGAACCTAGTCTCTGTCCTGGCCGTTCCCGCCCTTAAATATGGGTCTTAACTGTAAGTTTTCTGAATTGTAATCTAACCATACCTAGCAATTCAATCTCTTTCAGAAACTATCACCATTAACAGTGTAACATAAGTGCCACGAAGGATTGAGAATCAATCAATTACGTCATATTAGTTGCCGACCCCAATTGATTGTGACGCTAGGCTCGGTTTGGTTTGGTAAACTGAACAAACTTCAACAAATGTGACTGTATACCTGCAGAGACCATACACGGACTGTTTTATCAAAGGAGGAGCTGAAAAGGAAACCCCCTACAAGAGAACAATGAAAAAGATGTGTTCAAACATCAAGATCTTCAATGGTATAAATTCAGAACTTGAATGGTGCTGCAGCATGTAATAACAGTAATGAGTAGTTCATATTTCCCTAGGAAAAGCAAAACTACCAAAAGCCACAAAGCTGAGAGTCTGGGCAAAGGAGAAACATGAGTCGAAACAGAACCACTTGTGGCAACTTAAGAATTCACACTAGCAATTTTATGAAGGGTTACGATAGGATATAGTCCCAGTAGTAATCCACCAACTAGCTATTTGTAAATTGAACAAATAAAAGTAATGAATAGAAACATCTTGTGGTTTGCAAAAATGCAAAGATGTTCGTCAAATCTAATTGAGTTTCATTAGCCTTGACATAAAATATACCAAATGGGTGATAACGAGCATCAGTACACAATTATCAAAATCAGATGATCGTCAATACTAAGAGGCTGGGCTCGCCAAATCCCCAATCTCATGAAACTAAATCCGACAAAAAGATGCATTTCAGAAATTTGCACAACATGCATTCTCCATATTTTTTCCACCACACACAGAACTGCCACTCTGCACTGCAAATTTTGCACAAACAAATGGCAAGCCAAAGCAAAACTTCCACATTTAAAGGACTGATTACTCATAAAAATATAAACTTTCAATGTTGGAAAGTAGGCATACAGCTAGCATCTGAATTACTGGAGTTCAATTATAATGGAACCATGTATACTATCTAAAAGCACAATAATGTCATTCATACCTCCAACGGTTAATCCTGTAATACAATCAAGATGGCCCTTCAAATCAATACATTTGACATGACCCCCGGAGAGGCCTTCAACAATATCTCTCTCCACTCTCGCTTCCGCAAACTGATCAACATTTGCTCTGCCATCGTCATTTTTGTCGTGCAAGCCATTTGCTATCTGTCTTTCCGACATTTTGCCACTTTCCTTTTGTAACTGACACAGTTCTCCAAGAAACAAGCAATGCCCTTTGTTCGTGTTAATGTCCTGAACTGAACTGACCATGATATCCATCTTTGGTTCAATAATCAACTCCCTAATGCATTTCCACACATCAATCACAGATGGTCTGCTTCCTGGATCAATACTTAAACATCTGCATAGCATCTCCTGCAATGCTACAAAATCTGAAACCAATTTAGTTTCTAATGAAGCCTTAACTTCCTCCATCCAACTCTTATATATCCCTGAGTAATCAAAATCCTTTCCATCAATTGGCATGGGTACAAAACACCGTAAATAGTTGCACATCAGTTCAGTAAATGGTTCTCCCATAAGAAGCCAAAGCAGTACACAAGCCAAGGACCAAACATCTGAGACATAGCCAACCTCAAATTTTGACCCACATTCTAAGTCGGTGGCATTCTTCTGTTGTAACTCAAACAACAGCTCTGGACTAACAAATGCAAGGGTTTCTAAGGTGTCATTTCTGAAACTTAATTCGAATTCTTCCCCTTTTCGGACACCAAGACTAGCCTCTGCAATCAACATACGGATTCTCCTACTCATCACCACGGCTTCATTCAAGTCAATATGAATGTGGCCGAAATGATCAAAACTAAAGCACATTATTGCCAAACACCCACTAAATAATCCTTCTGCATGAAGAGAACTCAATGTTTCACACATCTCCATAGCAATCATTGCAAAACTCTTGCTATCTAACAAACCTCTACTTCCATGTTCACCAACAAACCCATTGCTCCTATCACCAAACCTCTCCACAAAACTCCCAGCATACCTCTCACACACCATGTACACACCCTGATCATCTCGATTATACCACAATCCATAAACCTTACAAGTTCGACAATGCTTCAATCTAGATGCCTTCAAGATCATACCCAACTCATCCCTTTCCCCATCCTTCATCCCGTACAAAACCCGCAAAACTTCCCAACTATAACTATACTTCAACTTAGAATCGCTCACAAAACAACCACCACCAACTCTTACAAGGCTCACCTCTTCATCCCCTTTCATCGAGCACCTTATACGCGAAACCCAACACAAACCCTCATCAGACCTAAACCCAACTGCCACGTCGCCCTCCGGTATAATCCAGTCCTTCCATATTACATAAAACTCATGAGACCACAAACTGGGCACGAAATTGACATTTTTTTCAGTTGGGTTTTGAGGGTTTGGGGGCTTTTGGGGAAGTGGGTATTGGAGGAGGGAGGAGGAGAGGCGGAGGAGGTCGATGTTCTTGGGGAGAGAGGTGAGGTTGGAGAATTTGACGAGTTGGGTGCAAGCGGGGCAGCGGATGGTGTGGGGGAAGGGGTGGGGGAGGTGTGTGAGGCAGGTCTCGCAGGCGGAGTGGCCGCAGGAGAGGACGCGAGGGGTGGTGGTGGGGGCGTCGTAGGGTTGGAGACAGACCGGGCACTCTGGTGGCTCCGGCGGATCCATTGCCGGCGGGGAATTTTTCTGTGGTTTTGTGTTTAAGGCGCGCAGTGTCGTTGACTCGTTGGTGATTTGGTGGTTTTCTACGGAGACGTGGTTGGGTAAAGTCAACCGAAAACTCTTGCCAACAATCCACAAGAGGATTAATACGGTAAAAAATA
Organism: Rhododendron griersonianum; assembly: GCA_018127125.1. NCBI lineage: Eukaryota > Viridiplantae > Streptophyta > Magnoliopsida > Ericales > Ericaceae > Rhododendron > Rhododendron griersonianum. Next base: position 30,195,896 of record CM030798.1, read on the forward strand.
CGGTAAAAAAAATCTTCCAGGAAACGGTCTAGGAAACACAAACGATCGGTGTAAATTCACTTAATCTGAAAATATTGATCTTTCATTTATAAATTTATAAGTACTAGTACTTATCCGTGCTTACGACACTACACACGCTGGTAGTACCGTAGATATGGATATTTTTTTAATATACTTTTGTTTTATTTGCTAACGCCAGAAGCCGAGCAGTGTATTGGGATTTGTCTTACATCGGTTAAATATCTCTTCCAAAACTAGTATATGAGTCTGAACGGCCTCTCCACTCTTTGCCAATTGGTTTGGAGTTGGATGCTTTAACATGGTATCAGAGCTAGGGTTTCGGAGGCTTTTCCCCATTGTCTGTGCCATAGTTGCACTTTCTTTCATTATAATATTCTAATATATTTATAAGAGTTGGAGAGCACACATTAGCTGTTGGATCAAATGAATCTCAGTCCTTTTTTCAACTTGTATTTGTGTGGTCTCCACGCTCTTGTATTTTATTAGGTAGATTTCCAATAACCATTTCCTGAAAACTTTTAATGTTTTCTAGTATCATTTTCGATCCCACAAACACTAATCCAGGTGGCTCCCACACGTCATCATTAGTAAGTGTGTTGGTGTAATTGTTTGTGGTGGTAGCGAAATTGCAAGTCAACCAACTTGTGAAAAGAAAAACAAAAGAAAAAAATGGCTAAGGAAAAAAGCATGACAAAAATGTAGAGGAAAATATACTCAATTTTCTTATTTTTCGTACTTTCTTTATAAACCAAACAAAGTGAGGGAAGATTTGTTTAATTTTTTTTTCCTTTCTTTTCTTTCATGGATTCCAAACAAGCCCTTAACATTACTCGCTCTGGTGTTTTAGGTAAAATACTATGCATTTAATAATGTTAGCACATTTGTGAATATTACCTCCCAAATCAGATAAACAGGAAATTGGATAAAACAAAATAAAGGCGGGATGTAGTATAATGTTGGTTGGCGTACTACTTCAACTCTTACACCTAGTCATTTTAAACAACACATTTTCTTGCCACCGCATATGTAAGATTGTATCGGGTCATAGCTATTTGATTTATATCTGGGAAAAATTCAAAAAAACCCCTGAACTTTGAACTCAATGTCAAATAGGCACCTGAACTTAAATAAACTTCAATTGAACACCTGAACTTTCACTCCGTTATCAATTTACCCCCTGCCGTCTCGGATCGTTAACGACACAGTTAAAAAAAAAAAACTTACCACCAGTTTGCAATCCTATGAAGCAGAAACGTGATTATGAGAGCCTTAGAGACAAAATTTGATTATGTCTCTTTAGAATAATATGATCAGAATAATAAAATCTTCACACCCGTTCAAACGGATTAAAAATTGGAGCACTTAATTTTTTAACCATATTTTTTAATATATAAACGGTCCCAAAAAATTAAGTGCTCAAATTTTTACTCCGTTTAAATCAGTTTCTGCTCTATAGGGTTGCAAACTGGTGGTATGAATTTTTTATTTAACCAAAACGTTGCCATTTTGGTGTGTGGGTAGGGGTTGATGTGCCTTTGGGGCAGTAATAAGTAGAGAGAGATAGAGAGAGAAATGTTGGAAGTAGGGGGAATTTTTTTTAAAATTCTTTTTGAAAATTTGAGCACTTAATTTTTTGGGACCGTTTATATATTAAAAAATTAAGTGCTCCAATTTTTAATCCGTTTGAACGGGTGTGAAGATTTTATTATTCTGATCATATTATTCTAAAGAGACATAACCAAATTTTGTCTCTAAGGCTCTCATAATCACGTTTCTGCTTCATAGGATTGCAAACTGGTGGTAAGTTTTTTTTTTTTAACTGTGCCGTTAACGATCCGAGACGGCAGGGGGTAAATTGATAACGGAGTGAAAGTTCAGGTGTTCAATTGAAGTTTATTTAAGTTCAGGTGCCTATTTGACATTGAGTTCAAAGTTCAGGGGTTTTTTTGAATTTTTCCCTTTATATCTAGTGCATAGTAAGCCTGATTTGATTGTGATAATGGTATGTTACCTCAAAATTTAACTGTGCTAAGTTTCTCTTTTAAAGAAGTCAAACTAAGATATTCATAGGGTTGACGTTGTTGTTAAATTAACTCCCAATTAACAATATGTAGAATTAGAACTGAAAACAAGACCGAGTACAGGGAGTAATTTGTAACAGAGATCAAGCTCTAGGGGTTTCTCTGTGATTGTTGTGATATATAGTTTTTGTTTGCACCCCTAGAATTTCTATTCGATCAGAATTCGTACCAGGCCAAAATCTAAAATCGAACAGGTACCCCTCTCTCTCTCTCTCTTCTTGTCGATGTTGTTGTTTTCCTTCTGGTAATTGAGACGCTTAAACACCGTACCTTCGGGGTCTTGTACAAGAACACACCTTCAGGAGTAAGAGATCCACACACCAGGAGTAAATTCATTCTAGATTCGAATTATATGTAGGAGTGTTATAGAATTTAGGGTCTCCTTCATTTTAGCATTTCTTCTGGCCCTGAGCGGTGGGCTTTCTAGGCTTCTGCCCGGGGCCGGCCCAGTGTTTTTGGGTTCTGTTGTTTTGCTGGAGTACAGTGGTGCTTAATCAACTTGACGCATCTTAACTAGGAATGAACAAATTTAAGGCATCAAACAACAATTGTGGCATAAAAGGCTTGCAATTTTGTCCAATGGGTTTGTGCAATGTCTCTAATGCTATGTTTGGATGAAGGATTGGTAAGGAAAATGATGAGGAAATGGGAAAAAGTTGAAGGATTTAACCGTTTGAGCTGTTAGATCCTTTTATTTTTCTATTCCCAATTCTTTTTCGTTACCCATTCCTTGATCCGTACACAGCCCTAGGAAATTGAAACTTACTGGCCGCCAATAGAACCTCTTTTTTTAGTCTTGAACTTCCTTGCGTGATGGATGAATGCTTGTAGCCTTTCTTTAGTCGAATAAGCAGTGCGAGTCTGTTGACTGGTATTGTTCTCCACTTCTCCTTTCAAGTTTATTCTTACGGGTTGTTGTCTGTGTGTTGTGAATAGGATTGGAATGATTTATCATCCTTCTTCTTAGTGTTGTTCTTAGCCAGTAAATGATTGATGCGATGATAGTCTGTTTTCTTTTTGGCATCTTGAAGGCCATGGCGGGAACGGGGAGTTCAATGTTATATTCTATTCTGCTATTTATTATCATTCTCTCACTCCAAGAAATGTATAGAGGGAAGTTAGCATCATCGGAGTTATTCACTATACTTGGAGGGTTCACCAGTTCTCTCCTATTTGTTGTGTTGCTGACGGTGAGTTAAAATATTTCTCATGTGGCTATTTTTGAAATGGTTTTCATTCATCGGTTTATCCCGAACTGTGGTTATAAGTTTATACAAAAGTACTGCTCTGCTGATAATACCAATTTCCGAATCTATTGTCTCTTGGCGATGATATAATGTTCTTCAACAATTTGAACACTTCCTACCTGCACCCCTTTCCTAAGGGCTGCGGGCAATACACCATCTTTCTGTTTGTCCCTAGACCAATGATAATACCATTTGATTCATTTGAACACTTCCTACCCGCCCCCCCCCCCCCACCCCGGCTGCTGACATCACATAATCTTTTTATTTGCTTGCAACCCCTGTTTGTTGGGATGGCTTTTTATGTTTGATTTTTTGTCTCTGACCATTTGTATAATTCAGTATTTTTTTTACTGCATTATAAGCACTTGCTGCGATTATTGTCATTTATGTTGGAATTTGAAATTGAAAACTACGTCGTGCAAATTTTATGAACTATGTTCCATGCACTCGGGAATTGACATCAGAAGTGGGCCCACCCATTCTCTTATTTCAAGGGTATAGACTCAGCAAAAGTGGATTATCTCTTTTATCCTCAAAATATGTCTTGTGAAATAGAATGGTGTAATACAAAATGTAGTGTTGCAAAAGTGCTTTACTGATTTGTAGCAATTATGCAGTTAAATATGCACGTGTAACAAGTGTGTAGGTTTACCTTGAAGAGTTGGAAGTGTCATACTACTTGATTTACGTAAAAATGCTAAAATTTATGTTTCCAAAAGAATATACTTTCGCTCCCAAAAAATGGTACGCAACAAACCATTCTGTGTTTTGCGTTCCATAGTGAACCCCGAAGTTTTTTGATTTTCTCCCGTAGTATTGTATAGGACAAGAAAATGAGAAGGCATATACTAAAAGTCTAGAGAGTGGAGCTTTGGAATGCCAAACAGATGGTCATGAAGCCTCTAGAAAATTTACTTTACACGAATAGTTTGGAAAATGATATGTCATTTCAAAGATGTAGATTCTAGTTTTGCTTTGCCATTTATAGAAGTCTGCCGCTATTGTACCTCACGTTAGGGCCTGTGTGTACCACATTACCTTTTCCTTCCCTTGTATCGAAACGATCTGCATCTAGTTAACATAGCAATCTGAAGTACCTAAACGATTCTTCTTAATGTCATGTATCACAATTGAGTGGTTGGATACTTGGATTAATTAGTAGTCATGTGTTTGGCCTCTTTTGGAGTATCTAATGCATGCCTCGTTTCTTTAGTTCCTTTCCTGTAGTCTTCTCTTCTGCAATGATATTTGTTAAAAAGTGGCCATACTATATACCTTAATGCTTTTCATAACTTAGTAGTTAGTAGTTATTGCATAGGTGATTTTGCCACCCTGGATGTATAAGTTCTTTCCGACAAAAACCTTGGAGCTCTCTTTTTAGCAAGTTTTATTCCAAGTCGGATGCCTATTTTGGGTAAAATATGGCAATATTTGGACATGCGAACATGATAATGACCAAATTGTAGGACAAGGACGTGGTAGGGAGTCACCGATTCTCTGCGTGCGTAGATTTTTTTCCCCAATGTGGCCATGCTTATGTAGATATGAAAAGCAACATGTCAGTATTATTGATAGTAACAGGATACAGTAATAGAGGATTGTTTTAGATATTTATGTTCGAAGTAGGGAGAGAATCCCTATTATCTAACTTTAGAAGCCTCAACTGTTTATAACCTAAATTGGAAGTTGTTATATAGGGTGTTGTGGCGATCTTGGGTTCGATTATTAAATGGCCTACGGGAAGGATAAAGTGATAAATCCATACGTGTGCCAAGATACTGAATGTGTCTCATATGTGTTCAGACGATGAACACCAAGTTGCCCACATATGGGGCGTTGAGGTAATTTAAATAGTATTCTACGAGTTTGGACGTATTTGACGTCTAGTGTTTATGTGACGCAAATGAATACAATTTATTGCTGTACTGATGTTCCATGTTATGTACTTTGTTTTTTCCTTACAATTCCAGAATGTAATGACCATTTTATGTGTTCATCTTTCCATAGTCTTAGATTATGAGCTATCAATATGCTTTAATCCTCGACATAGTTGACTGATACATAGTGAGCTAGTTATGGTATTTTGCACTCACTTCCATTTATTTCTTGCAGTTCATTGGGAATTACCAGGAAACTATTGGCATCAAGACAGGGTGGGGTGCTGGTAAGGGCAGATTTTTCTTTTATTGTTTTCTCTATCTTGCGAAATTATATTAGTGAAGCGTAAATGACAAAAATAGGAACTTGGTATACATATATATCTGTTCCACTGTTTGTCTTGAGTCCTGACCCAGAAAATCTGACACTATGCCCATGATTTTGAGGCGTAAGTGGCACAAGTAAACTAGAGACTCCTGTATGGAAACATTTAAGTAATAGACAAATGGACAAAATTGTGCAAAGTTTATGCATTGGCTATTTAATGAAGGATTAAAGCACTGAAATTAGGTAATGATTATTACTGTTCTATGTTTTTCTATGCAGTTATATTTGCTGAGGCAGTTGCTCTTATCGCTGCTAGCACTGTTCATCGAGTTTGTATTACAACATGGTAATGCTTGTCATTCATGCTCGAGTTTTATTTACTGCAATTCTGTTTTTATTTACTACAATGTCATTCATGCTCAAGAAATATGAAATCCTTTGTCACTAACTGCTCTGGGCTCCATAGTATTTGATTTGGCAAGGGGCTTTTTTGCAATGTAAATTGTGAACATCCCTTGGTAAGCCACAAAAAACCATAATGATCAGCCATATCATGTGGCAAGTAGCATTGCTAATCTTGAAACCCATACATAGAGCATTGCTGTGTATGAAGCATTGAAGAGCGTTCAGTGTGTTTTTTGGATCATAAGAGCATTAAGTTTGCTGGACTAAAGTGTTCTGGTATTTATATACAAGTACAATTATTTGATTGTAAGTGCAAATGTTGGCACGTTATCTAGCAACAGTCACTTTAGTTTTCAACAACTACCTACCCCTTGTAGCTCCTCTCTTTTGATGCATTGCAATTTGCAGCTAACCGTACCACCTTGTAAATGTTTTGAACAATCCAACACCTCAGGGATTTATCCAAACATGCTATAACTTTTAGTACCTAATCTGCATTTTTGTGTCTGTTGTTTAGATATTAGCTCCAGTTCCAAATTTTCATGCAAATGTGCTTCAAGATCTCCCTGTCGCAGGTTTTGTGGGAATAGAAGAGTTAAATATTCTCTAGGTCATGTTTACTTTCCACGATGGAAGGTTTAGATTCTAGACCATAGGAGCCAATAAACAAAATGGAAGTGGGATACATTTTGGGAATTGAAAACGTAAAACAAGTTCCAGAATTATCATGGAAGCAGTAAATGCTAGCTGATGTATAATCGAAGAGTATATTTGTGAGAGAATCTGATTGTGAACCTTATAGCAATTAAAGGTACTGAAATACTTTCATGAAAATTTAAAATACGAATGCTACAGAATTTCTTTTGGAACATATTGGAACAGTTTTGCATGATTGAACGGACAGTATTTGCATCCTGAAAGTTTTGTAGAAACTGTGGGAAGCTGTTTTTATGGAGTGTCTACAACCTATGGCAAGAGTTTCTAACAAGTTTAAGTTTCTTAAATGTCTCGGGAATGTGACCTTGTGTCCTATCAATTTTCATTGTAATTTTGTTCAAGTTTTGTCTTTATTTCCAAATGAGTTTCCTTCGCGATCAGTTTCCCACTTAAATTGGGTTTGTTGACAAGGAAATCAGTTTCCTCATTTGAGGAGAGTTATTTCATCTCTATGGATTGAACTAGAGGACCTATGTTATCATGTTATAAGCTGAAGGAACCTACCTCCAAAGAAGAATAAAACAGTGAAAATCAAAAGTGGAAAAAGATACATATGTTTTTGGGATGTGATGAAGCTAAAATCAAGGAACTGGTGATGAATTTAGCCTTAACACCTATTCAGAACTGGGTATCCCTAGGTTCTAAACATATCAGATATTAGAGCTTTGTTCTAGGTTCACTGCTTAGACGATAGATCCCTGGGTCCCATAGTGTTGGTCCGTCTTTTTCCTTTGGGATGTCCCAAATTGTTAGTCCTGTTTCAAAAGTGAGAGTAAGTATCCAATCACCATCATCATCCTTTTCTCTTGGCTTTTAATTTGCATTCCGTTTGTTTCTTGTCCCCTTAAAAAGTTGGACTTCCCAAAAAGGGAAAAGATTATGCTCTTGGCTTTTAATTTGCATTCCGTTTGTTTCTTGTCCCCTTAAAAAGTTGGACTTCCCAAAAAAGGAAAAGATTATGCTCTTGGCTTTTAATTTGCATTCCGTTTGTTTCTTGTCCCCTTAAAAAGTTGGACTTCCCAAAAAGGGTAAAGATTATGGGAACTAGCATCAATTTCAAGTTAGCAATGTGTCTGAAGCATATCCTGTGCATGCATTCATTCTATTGGTTTTAGGATAAATTTTTTGATTGGGTATGCAGCTATATAGATTGGTTTAGTTCTCATGGTTATACCTCGGCATTGGAAGGCATGGTTATAGTTGAGGAGCAAGCTAGAATGGATCTATAACATCTGAATTTTCTGTTATAGCTGGTTCCGAAAGGGGAAAGAACTAGTGTGGAAGTGAACAATGGGCAAACACCTTAGCATGAGATTTGAAATGGTCAACTTCAGAAAGGAATTTGGAGACTGTACTTTTTTCTTTACTTGGTTTCAAGATAGTGTGGTCACATTAGCATTTTTTTCTTTATGCCCTTAACATATTGCTGGTGGATTACGTTGTGGTCTAGGAGTGAGAAAAATAAGGATGAGAAATGAAAGGAAATAAGCGGAAATACAGATGATGCTATACTAATGTTTTTTTTATTATTCTGCAGCTTCTTGTTCTCTGCTGGACTTCTGTACGAGATCAACAAGCTTTCAGGGATGACGCTTACCAAAAGCGAATCTAAAACGAGACGGCACTGAGGAACATGTTGAAGATTTTGTTGCATTTTCCGCAGATTTGAGTTTGAACCTTTGAAACATTAAACGTGAGTTGTTTTTTACATTGAGCAGTTAGAACATCTACAGGGACAGACAGTAACTCGTTGAAGTATGTTTTTGAATGGAGAATGTTGATGCAATTAGACCCGGCCCATCTCTATTCTGACCGAAGAAATTTCTGCATGGTTGCATAATGTTGTTTTTGAGTGGTTGCCTATCAACCTCGGTGGGATGTGGTCTACAATTGAAAAATCTGGTTTTGAAAGGAGTACGGCTATGTGTACATATGCAATGCACATACCATGTATATATGCATTTTGTGGGGCCATCTCGGGTCCCACAAAGATGATTCGAACCGTCTATTATTTTTAAAATAATTTTTTATGGAGCCTTGTAAAAAATCAGCTCAACCTAATATTGCTAAAAAAAATTTCTGAATTTGTAGGAGCGAAACTGAGCAGTTTAGTAGTTTTGCCTTGACAAATTCAGAAAAAATCCTTACCGATATCGGGTTGAGCTAATTTTTTACGAGATTTCATAAAAAAATATTTTAAAAATAATAGGCGGTTCGAATCATCTTTGTGGGACCCGATGTGGGCTCCACAAAACTCATATGTACATGGTATATACAAACTCATATGTACCTATAGCTTTAATTCAAAATAAGTGAGCACAAATAATAGACGTGCACGAAATAATTATTACAACTTAACCAAAATCTACTATCTAAAAGCAAAATGGAAGAAATAGTTAATATTTTATGTGGTGCTCCATTTAAGTTGTAAGGGTAAAAATACAAGAATAAAATATATTTTTATTGCGTAAAACAATTTCGGAGCGGGTTCAGGGTGGGTTTCGGGACGAGGCAATGCCTACCCGATCCCAACTGGATTTCTTCAATTCTTCCGATCCTACTGGGTTTCTTCAAATGCATCAATTTGAGATCCAGCCATCCTACTTTGGATTCTCAAGTCTTTGTTGTGCGCTTTGGTCAGCCCGCGCGCGGTGACATCACCCACAGAACCTGGAGGTACAGAAGGAACACGTGTTAGTATTTCACTGGGCCATCCTGGGCCTGATCAAGACCCATGTATCTATAAATACCAGACATTAATTCTCTCAGATTTGAGGGGGGTCTTAGAGACAGATTTTCCCAGAGGGAGAAAGTGGTAGGCACGAGAACATTCTTCCAGGGAGTGACCGCGGCCAATCCATCTAGGAGAACTTGCCTATACCTCACACGGAACAAACAAGAGGGTCACTCTGCCTTTGTCTCTTCTGTACTCTTGCTTCTTCCTTCATCCGTCTAGATCATTCCTCTCTTCTCTTTCCTAATCATCAACCAATTGCACATCTCCAGCTCACGTAGATTCACACGTCAGCTACTCACGCTAGATTTACGAACCTACACTCATTAAGCTGGATGCCCGCTTATTCTGTAATCGTATTCAACATGGTTCAGTTTGGTATTTCTCCGAATTTGGTAGTGTGTAATATATACGTTTATTTGTACACATGCATAAGTACTGAGTAGTAGGTGTCACATGTCCATATATATTTTTACATATCCGTATATATGCATGTATTTATGTAAATAAATATTATGATTCTTGTTCGGATTTGGTACTGATGTACTGTATAAATTAAACCAAACTCGAACCAAAAACCAAAATCATGCAAACTCGCGTGCGGTTAATAAGAAGTCGGGTTAAAACAGCTCCGATCAGTACGAGCCGATTCGAGCATCCATCAGCTTCGGGTGATCGTGGTCATTCCTACGTACCCAATCTTAGTTCAAAGGGACGTTTCCTTGCTCCCTAAACATCACCAACAAATGTATTGGATCATGGGCTGGCATATATATATGGCAATTAAGCTTGAAAATCATTCTCATCACCCAAGAGGCATCCGGCCTACTGAGGGCCCATAAGTGCCTCATATAATTGGAGCTTTGTTCCATTCCCATAGGATAAGAAGAGTGTATGTATCCAGCTGATTGAAGATTAACTTGCTATTCAAATTAGATGAAATAATGATATTACAAGGGCGGAATTAATCAAAAATGTAATCTGCCCTAGACTAAACTGAATCGGTGGGTGGAATAGGTTGGGCTAAAACTATTTGACATGGGCTAAATTTTACATATATAAATTTTTTGATTTTTTCAAAGTTGACCTGGGCTACAACCCAACCCACTATGAGTATAGTTCTGCCCTTAGCTAGATATCCATGACGTAGATCCATGAACATTGAAACACTTGTTAGTAGATACTTGTGACTTCTGAGTGAATGTTTAATTAAGAACCGGAGAAAACAATCTAGTGAAACATGCATTAGAAGGGAGATTTGATGCACCTATGCAGGGACTGCGATAAATAGCTTAGTCGTGCGTCGCACAGGTTCACTTTTAGTAGATACACGGGACAGCAATTGGCTACTGTTTTGTATCCTAGCTACTTCATATATATGATCCTTTTAATGTATGTATATAAATAAGGAGATTTGATGAAGTTTGTGACACGTACACAACCAGTTTCTATATATTGCTTTCGATGATTAGCTCTTTTTAAGAGTGTTTGCGATATCTGTTCAAATAAATTCTAGATTATAAATTTAGATTCTCGATTTTAAATTTTAGTAGAATCGGATAAAGTTGTTTGCGATAACTGTTAAGGTTTACTACGAAAAGTAAAAATAGACTTTCAAGTTACTTTAGAACCAAAAATTTGATACCAAGAACACCTAAAATAAGCTATACCATAATTGTTTCCTAGATGTGCCTATTTCTCTCTCTAGAGAACTCTCTGAGGTTGTGCTTGGGGAGGGGGCAGTTCCCTCCCCCATTTTCCGGCCATTTCCATTCTGACCCACTCATCTCCTTCCCATACCCTTCTGCTCTTCTTCTCACCTCTGTCGTCGACTTTTCTCTGCTTACTCCGTCATCATTTTCTCAAATCTGGTCCCAGATTTTTTTCGTGGCTGTATAGTCCGACGCCAATGACGGCGATGGTGCATGTTGCAAGTACGTTTTCTCAAATCTGATCTTAGATTCTTTTCATGGTTGTTGTCTGACGCCAATAATGACGACGGTGCATGTTGCAAGTACGCTAGGCGACCACCCGGGACTAAGTAGAGTTGCATCACTAAATATATATGGATGCTTTCTTTAAATTTTAAAAAACTTATTGATCCTGTTTAGACCTATAAATATAGGTGTTAACTAACTCTAGACTTGGGCTTCCAATTCTGTTATTGAGAAATGTAAAAATAAAAATAAAAATATTGGTTTTTGATCTCCGTGCAGGAATATAGCATTTGTCGATCTAGCCAGGATTGAATAAAAAATCATTTGAATTGACAATAATCAAAATCTAATTAATATACTCATGAAGTTCAGCAATCACATTCTTGATTCTTCTATGAAACCATGCCAAGTGTCACTATGATTAGGGGTACCAAACTCATTACCTTTTTTTTTTTAAAACCCTCATGGCCTATGACTTTGATCGCTTGATATGTTTTATTAATGGTATCAATATATAAATAACTAAATTAATCACAATTATGGTGATGAGGTTGGTAATTAATTACGATATATTATATAATAAAGTAGAAAGACAGAGTCGATCTGTGCGCCAAACCTATGTACATGCACCCTAGACCATTTCTTTGTCACCCTGATGAATGTCTTAAAAACTTAGTAGTATTAGGGACACCACTAATCAGGAACATGTGGATTTGTGTCAGAGAGAGAGAGAGAGAGAGAGAGAGAGAGAGAGAGAGAGAGAGAGAGAGAGAGAGGAAAGGATGGGAATCAGAATCAGAATTCATCCCATGCATGATCAATCTGACGAGAACACTAAAGATGCATAATATGAAGAGTATACATTTTCTGAATCGAACTTATCTTCTAGTCTTTTCTTTTTTGTCAGTTGATAGTATTACGATTTTATTGATAGAACCAAAATAACGAAAAATTACATCAAATAGGGCATCCTCATTACCGCTCGGAGGCCTAAACTCCCACGTAGAAAAGACAAGACCTCTCACTGCTTTTTGAGCGACACCATGGGCAACCTCATTACCACTCCTTCTCACAAAGAAAGACTCCGCGTTACAAAACCCAGCTAGAAGATGCATGATATATATATATATATATCCGCTACAAGCACCCCAACCCCTAATGGTCTTCCTTGTGCCTTTGTAACAAACGCACCAATTGTTGTGAATCATGCATCTTCAATAATAACCGATTCCAGCCCCAGTTCCATCGCAAAATGAATGCTATTGATCCCTTGCTGCCATCGCCTCCGCCACCGCCACCAAACGGATCCGTCAAGTACCAAATAGCCACTATACCAACATATTATGTGAGGTAGTTACATCACCAAAGATGGATGCCTAAATTTAAATTTTCAAAACTATAAGTAGACCTATTAGTGTTAACTAACTCTACACATGGGCTTCCAATTCTGTTAATTATTGCAAAATGTCAAAAACAATTGTTTTAGGACAATGCTACTCACACAACAATCCAAACACAACAACTTACACAACCTCTCACATATATGTGGAGCCCGCACATAGTAGTGTGTGTGGAGCCCATATGTATGTGAGAGGTTGTATAAATTGTTGTGTGAGTATCATTTTTGTTTGCGATAATCAAAACCTATTTTAGTGAAGCCATTCACATTCTATGATTGTTCAATGTAACCATGCCAAGTACTGTCCCTATGATTGGGGGTACCCAACCCATGACCTATGACTCTGATTGCTTGGAAAATGTGTTTAATGGAATAAATAAATAAATAAAATTCCATTTATGGTGATGAGGTTGGTTAATTAATTAATTACGATTTTCCAAATAGAAAGACAGTCTATACGCCAAATCTATGTACATGCACCCTAGACCATTTTTTTTTTGTCACCCTAATGAATGCCTTAAAAACTTACAGTATAGTATAAGGGACACCACTGGTCCGCAACATGTGAATTTGTGGCCCTGAGAGAGAGAGAGAGAGAGAGAGAGAGAGAGAGAGAGAGAGAGAGAGAGAGAGAGAGAGAGATTGAAAAGGAAGGATGCATGGGAATCAGAATCAGAATTCATCCCATGCATGAATATTACCCTAATCCCAATTTCAAATCCCATCTCCTGAATTCATCTCGTGCAAAGACTTGCATGGAACTTAGATGCATGTGAATATTTCGAATCAGAATATTTAGATGTGCAAAAACTTGGAGAAACATGTGAATATTCCGAAGTATAGATGTGAAAAAACTTGGAATACAGAATCAGAGTTCTTGAGAAAATTTCTTGGTCAAGGCTTGGATCAACTTGAAAATTATTCTCTTAAGTTTCAGGTTCGAGATCTTTTACTTAGATGTTATCAACTCTTGTGGCTCAGTTTATATGAAACTTTATCTCGACTTTTTAATCGGGACTTTTTGCTAGTAGATGGTGGATTAGTTTTGAAGAAATAGTCGAGATAGGCGTACACTCATCTAAAAAGTTACTTATAAAAATTAAGAATATTACCAACGTTTCATCTCTCTTAACATGCACGCGCCGTCAATCGAGGGACAGTGTCTCGGGGGAATGAATAACATGGCCAGGCTCAATCCTTGATTGGTATCACATTTATCCGGGAAATACTAACAAAATAAGTGAAATTCCTGAAAATATATGTAGATTCCATCTGGTTAATTTTTTTAAGACTAAGACTATCAATGAGAGTTGGTTCAAGTGGCGAAAACTCGGATTTGGTTGGACAAGACCCACGTACGTTCGAGTCGTCAGTCTTTTATTGAGGCTAAACATACTCATAACACCACCTATATGTGGTGAGATCTCTTAGCTTTGGTTCTGACAGTGCAGCAGGATCCCTTGCCGATATATAGTAATATGGTGTGACAGAGCAATACTCATTGACGGAGGTGGCGAGTATCATACCTACACTTCCATTTTCATCACCCAACAAGGAAAAAAATTAAGACTAAAAAATATCAGATGACTTGTATTGGACAACTGCCCATCTGGTGGGTGGATCTTGCCTTATATGTGCATCCCCTGAAAGTGAACAGTCTTGATCATTGAAGTAGGCTAAGGTCCCGTTCCACATTCCAAAATAAGTACTTAAAAAATAAAGACATATTTTCAAACTTAAAAATAATGGGTTTACGAAAATAATTTTTTAAATTTTTTGCATGGTGATTTATTAAACAAGATCCATATTGCATATATATTTTTATTTCAATAAGCATATTATTTTTAAACTTGAAAATTGAAAATAAGTACTTATTTTTTAAGGGGGTAAACCGAAACACTACTTAAGAAAAGACCTTTGAGGGATTGGAAAGGATACAATTTCTTAAACAACAGCTCATCCTGATAAGGTTTGGCCTAAATCAATTATTTTGTATTTTTTTTACCTTTTTATAATATTTTTTTAAGCTTGAGGTACACTTTTATAAGATTTTAAATCATCATAAAACAAAAAAGAAAAACCACCGAGTTTCAATTTTCTATAATAACTCAAGTTGGTTGACCTTTCTTTTTAAATCATCGAACCCATGTTCGAAAAGTTCATATTTCCAATTAAGCTCGATGGCCAGATAGAGTGATAGGTTAATTGTCTTTTGATCTACCAACAACTCTAAGGAGTCAATTATAATCCCAAAAAGGGAAAAAAAACTATTGGATCATTCTTTTTATATGTTTATTCCAGTTAGATCTTAGTGTTTTTTTTTTTGTGTGTGTGACAAAAGGGAACCTTCTTAGTTTGATCCGAATTCATAGGTGATCAACAGTGACGTTGAACCAACTAGGGCTAACACAGTTAACCAAGACTCTTGCATATCATTGGGAGGTTAGAAGTTCAAATTTGTCCACCTGCGTGTGACGAGTACTGTTATTTCCTTTGTATTTATCGGGATTATTTGTCTCTATTATTTGATCAACAGTAACGTTGAACCAACTAGGGCTAACGCAGTTGATCACCAAGACTCTTGCATCTCACTGGGAGGTCAGAAGTTCAAATTTGTCCACCTGCGTGTGACGAGTACTGTTATTTCCTTTGTATTTGTCGGTATTATTTGTCTCTATTATTTGATCAATGGTAACATTGAACCAACTGGGGCTAACGCAGTTGACCAAGACTCTTGCATCTCATTGGGAGGTCAGAAGTTCAAATTTGTCCACCTGCGTGTGACGAGTACTGTTATTTCCTTTGTATTTATTGGGATTATTTGTCTCTATAATGGGGCTAGTAGTTGGGCTGAGCTTATAATAATTGTAGAATTGTTTTCAGTTTCATGTAATTTTTATACTTGTGCTCTCCTACTACTTGACAAAAAAAGAAACAATAACCTTGGGTAAGATTTTGTTTTTCTGTTGAGTTTATGTTTGATAAATCTTGAATTTCAGAGAAAAAAAGAGAGGAAAAAGTAATGGGAGTTAGTATTTAGTTCACTTTTGACAAAAGAGTTTTGTTAACCCGTCCCAAAACACCTTCTTAAAAAATAAGTACTTATTTCATATTTTCAAACTCAAAAATAATGTAAATGGAAAATAATTTTTCGATTTTTTCCCATCGTTCAAAAGATCTCAATGAGATCTTTCAAACAAGATCCATATTGCATATTTTTAGATTTCAATAAGTCAATTATTTTTTAGCTTGAAATTGGCTTCTTAAAAAATAAGTGCTTATATCAAGTTCTGAAACGGGGCCGTTTGTTTGATCAGATTTGAGTATCGAATTGCAATATGTTTGTAGCACAACCAAGTATCTATTTATTTGGTTGAAATACACTCCTGCATGCCTCAAATATAAGTAAACCTACGAATTCGATCGCAATTAGTGCGATGGTAAGTGCTCTTTCGGGACTCATTCAACTTCCATTGAATAGTATGCTACTGGATGCTTGGGATGTTTTGCTCTCTATATTTGCTGGAAGCTGTTTAAGTGCTCTTTTGGAACTCAGTGTGACGTTCGTGCTATCATTGGTTGCTGGATGGGCTTGATTAAGTATGGCGTCTCTCAAGGCCAACACAACTGATAATGGGATGGTGGTTAGAGGGCCTTTTGTTCCGGGGATTATCATTGAATGTAACTTTTCGTATTTTTCTTTTCTCTTTCCTAGGTCTTTTATGGACTTCAATCTTTAAAGTGTGTAAATGGTCTTCCCTCGATGTACCATTTGTCGAGTTTCTTAATAAAATTTTGTTGCTTATAAAAAAAAAATAAACTTAGTGTGATGTTTATGTATACAATATCATGGGAAGTGTTGTGCCGAACACGAAATTGAGAATATAACAAATCAACAAGCGATAAACAAGAACACAAGGATATACGTGGTTCCGCTCAAGCACAAAGCAAGAACGTACTCCACGGGGAAAAGAGCAAGAGGATTCACTATAAACGGGGAGAGAAACAAAGAGCCGGCTATACCCGTAACTCTATTTGAAGCACCAAACAGATATCTAGGGACAAATCTCTGGTGGAACCCAAAAGGGAGACACAAACCCTTGGTGGAACCCTAAGAGATGAACAAAACCCTAATATCTAAGCCCTTGAACAAAAGACCATAACTCTAGCAACCCCCAAGGTCCCTATTTATAGGAAAACACTAAATAAACCTAAACCGAATAGGAAAGGGAATCCTAGTCAATTTAGGAATTCTAGTCAATTTCCAACAAATCTCCACCTTGACTTGAATTCCATCGAACTCAACACTATAGGCAATCCTCTCCTTCAATCGCTCATCTCCCCCAAAAGCCCCCCACGGGGCAATCACCAACGGCACAAACGAATAAGGCTCAAGCACACCTGCTTGACCTTGTAAACGCGACTTAGGAAACCCAGCCGCACATGCCTCCAAATTGAGCCTCTATCTTCCAACGGGCACCTCCCACCCAACGCATCCCTCTCGGATACACACGAAGATCTGCTCAAACTCCCCACAGAGTTAATTACCGACTCCACCACGGAGTTAAAAACCCAAAACTGAGTCAACCTCGAATTCACCGATGAAGAACCCAAAGATGTAGCACCCACAATCGTATTACCATCAAGCACATAGAGGTTATTTGATTTTCGACCCTTCATCAAAACACGAGCACCCTTCAAAACCCTCAAGACTCCACCTTCAGCGGTATGCTTCCAACCCAAAGAGTCAAGAGTGCCTAAAGAGATAAGGTTCCTTTTCAAATCTGGTACATGTCGAACACCAAACAACGTCCTCACAAAACCATCATGCATTCTGACTTTAACTGTTCCAATCCCAACAATTCTACAGGGCATATTATTCCCCATAAGAACTGTACCACAACTGACCGATTCATAAGTATTGAACCAATCTTTATTCGGACACATGTGGTAAGAACATCCGGAGTCCAGAATCCATTCGGCATTCGAACAGACATCACCGACACTCACAGAAAGAACCATAAGTGAATCGTCGGAATCCTCTTCAACAATACCAGCAACAACCTTCTCTTCAAAATTGTCCTTATTTTTCAACCTAGGACAATTTCTCACCATATGCCCGTATTTCCTACAGTAAAAACACTTTACTTCCTGATTTGTGGAACGAGAGCCAGAAACCCCTCTACTGCTATTATCCCTCTCAGAAGTTCTTCCTTGCACCACCAAACCATCAGCATAAACCTCACTTTCACCAGATACCTTTTTCCTTAATTCTTTTGAATATAAACTAGATTTAACATCCTCCATGGAAATCGTATCTCTCCCGTAAAGTAGGGTAGTAACAAAATGCTCATAAGACGCAGGCAAAGAACATAACACAATAAGGGCTTGATCTTCATCATTAATCACAACATCAATATTTTTTAAATCCATAATAATTCGATTTAACTCATCTAGATGGTCTTTTACGGGCGTACCTTCCCTCATACGAAACGTATAAAGGCGCTGCTTCAAATACAACCGGTTGGTAAGAGACTTCGTCATATAGATACTTTCCAACTTCAACCAAATACCGGCAGTAGTATCCTCCTCCCCAACCTCGCGAAGCACATCATCGGCTAAACACAACTGAATCGAACTGAGCGCCTTCGCATCGAGATCCTCGAACACACTATCCTGCATATCAGCAGGTTTCTTCGATTTTCCCAACAAAGTCTTGTGTAATCCTTGTTGAACAAGCAAAGCCTTCATCTTAATACGCCATAAACTGAAGCTAGTGCTCTGCCCATCGAACTTCGCAATTTCGAAACGAGTCGCCATTGAAACGATCACCAATTGCACAATACACAGCGGAAAACAAAAGCCTCGGATTGAAACCCAAAGCTCTGATACCAATTTGTTGTGCCGAACACGAAATTGAGAATATAACAAATCAACAAGCGATAAACAAGAACACAAGGATATACGTGGTTCCGCTCAAGCACAAAGCAAGAACGTACTCCACGGGGAAAAGAGCAAGAGGATTCACTATAAACGGGGAGAGAAACAAAGAGCCGGCTATACCCGTAACTCTATTTGAAGCACCAAACAGATATCTAGGGACAAATCTCTGGTGGAACCCAAAAGGGAGACACAAACCCTTGGTGGAACCCTAAGAGATGAACAAAACCCTAATATCTAAGCCCTTGAACAAAAGACCATAACTCTAGCAACCCCCAAGGTCCCTATTTATAGGAAAACACTAAATAAACCTAAACCGAATAGGAAAGGGAATCCTAGTCAATTTAGGAATTCTAGTCAATTTCCAACAGGAAGTTTCCAATATTAATCCGATTGCAATTAGTGCGACGTCTTCGTATAACTGGTGTGTTGTTTTCTTTTAGGGGCTTAGTGGCATCGACGACTGTGAAATCTGGATGCTTCTCCCTTGTCGTGATGCCATCATGCTTTAGGCTCCTTAATCTTTGTAACTTTTACAAGTGATCACTAAAATCCCTTTTTCGCTGTTAACAAAAAGGGGTTGTCAGCATTTTTTTTTTATATTCTAGTCTTTTTAATTATTTGACTTACAATCTGTAAAAGATCTAGCTCTGACACGTGGTATCTCCTCCTATATTTAATTAATCCGATTTCCTAAGGTATGTATGTATCATTAACCATATATGTTTTTCATCAGACGGTCAATGTTGTCCATTAATTGGAGTTGTACCCTAATGAATGGACAACTAGAATAAAATCAATGGCTTGTGATATGCCAGATGTAAGTACAACAAGCTAGTTGAAAATACAGATCATTCTCTACTATATATATACTACTACTAAAAATGGGAATGGATCCTCTCTTATCCTTCCACTAGTCTTGATGTGATCCGTGGAACCCATCACAGCAGGGAGTGACTACAGAATTTTAGTTTAGCGGTGATAAAAATATACTAAAAAAAATTTCGAATACGAAACAGTATATGAAATAAAGATATTTATTATGATTGAAAACTAAGCATGGCTAGTTTATTTGGATTTGTAGAGTTATATGATCTGCTTAATGACAAATTCAAGTGAATTTTCATTTACTCCGGCTTTGTATGAAAGATCCAGTGCAGATAATATTGAAGAAAAATTAAATTAATTACATGTAAAAAGGCAGCATTAATTTTAGTAGTACTACAAATTATGATCCTAGGGGGTTCACTTGAAAAGCCCACTGCAGCCACCCATGCACCGCGGTTCTACTTTGATGCATGATGCAAGACTGTCAATTTGTAGGTTATGATAAATAGATTAGTCAGACAAAGATGAACTCAATTAGACATCGACAATTATCTGACCAAATTGCATATTTCTTTCAATAGAATGGACGATCAACCTATTTTTCTGTAGGGATAATCTATCAAAGGGTGATATAAATCGAACGATCCAACATTAAAAAAAAAAAAAACTAGAATTAACGATTCGAATCATCAAAACGAGACTCGTTCTCAATTGGTTGATCTGTCGTGATCAGTTCGCTCGCACTCATTACCTTCAATCGAGTGGGGGCTACATGGTACTACTGTCACTATTGTTATTGTTGCCCTTATACAGCCATATTAATTAAATATATTTGTACTGAAACAATAATCTCTATATATGAAAATTTATGCTGTGACAATCTTTGACTTCCACAAAATAAATCAAAGCACTGATAGAGATGACAAAGCTGTATTTAAAAAAAAAAGGAAAGTCAATGGCCACGTCATTTAGATGACAAGATATATATACATAAATTCTGTTTCGTGAACCACGCATTCTTTTATACAATGGCGTTGACAATTTTGTGAAGGAACTTTTTTTATTGTAAAATAAATGAAATGAGAAATAAACGATAGGTTTGTTTATTAGGAGTTCTCTCTCTCTCTCTCTCTCTCTCTCTCTCTCTCTCTCTCTCTCTCTCTCATCTCTCTCTCTCTCCAATTCCTTAACCCACAAACCATGCCTACTCATCTGATCCCTTTGGCATGTACAAAGGGGCTTTGTCATTTGGTTTAGGAAAAAGTCAAACGGCAGAGCCTGCAAAGATAACTGTAGATTGGTCAACATGATTAACGGTGGGTGGTCGGTACAGATCTGAACCCTTTTAAGTAGTAAAATAATAATTGTGCGTTTTACGCTATGCGAGTTTTATATCGGGTCAGTTTACACTCGCCTCGACTAATCTTCAAGAACCAATCTCGCCACTCGCTTGCGGAATCTCGGTTAAAGCTACTGTACGGACTGACCCAGTTTTATAACAAGTCTAGCAGGGCCGGCTCCGATATTTGGATTGACCATGTCCAACCTCAAGCTAATTGGTTCGCCAACTTACTATTAGTAAGTCATAAGAAATAAAAATAAATATAAGTCGGAGAAAAAAAAACAAAACCTAGGTTACATTGTGCTTTTAGCTTGAATTACATCATAAAATGGAAATAAAAATGTAACCCCAGTTGTTGTGCTTATGAGTATTGAATAGCACAATCCGATTCAAAAAGAACAACTTCCCCCATGGTAGGGGTTGCCCTATGTTTTTTTTAATTGGGCTTCTAAGGGTTTTTTTTTTTTTTTTTCCGATCTATAAAGATTACTTTTTTCTTGCCCCATGGTGGGAGTTGCCCAAGCCGGAGGTCTTGTGAGGCTTACCCTAGGACCAGCTATGTCTATTAAGGGTGTTCATGGAACCAATTATTTTTTAAATTCTGAATTCTTGATTATAAGTTTCTAGATTATATTAGCATTTGTAAAAGTGTTTGAATAATATGTGTGGAATATATTTTGTCGGAGTCGCCAATAAAAAGAAAATTATTCGTAGGAGAATAGTGTTTCGGAGTATATATAATTTGGAAATTTATTGCCGTTGATGTACCCTTATCAAGTTTCATAATAAAAATATAAAATTTATTACCGTTTCAAAAAAAAATAGTGTTTCGGAGTATAATCTAGAAAACTTTTGGTGCTTTGCATTTTGATCATTTTGTGAGAGTATTTGGATGCATGAAGTTGAATGAGTATAGTTGCACATGCACTCCCTCATGAATGAAGAATGGAAAATAAGATTATTCCATAATGGTGATTTTTAGATTCTCCATTTTCCAATTCATTTTTTTCTTCTACATTTTTGTTGTATAAAATAGATTTTCACATGGGCTTCCAAACATGAATAATCTGAACATGTGCAATCAATTAGTATAAATTAATTGGGGGATCGATCAAACACCCCCTACTTCCATATATGCTCTTGGTATTGGAATTTGTTGGTTCCCTTTGCATTTTCCTCTTTAGTTTTATGTGAAAAATAGTGTTGAATTTTTTTTTTTTTGGTGTTTATTAAAAAGTGCATTGCTTTCACGATGAATGTCCACACCTGTTTCGAAAACATGCGGTTTGAAAACCAATCTCTCTAGGTTAAAATTGTTTTGGCGCGGGTTAATCTATTGGATATATAATGCCACAAAGTGTGGATCATATAAAAAAACAATCCAATGCGTACAAAAAACAAGCACCAAAAAATGATGCCAAACAATGAGTTTAATATACAGATTGATGATGTGTATTTTGATTTACAATAACAAGAATATAGTAATATTATATCCCAAAATAGATACAAATAATTCAAGGGGTTAAGGACACTCGTCAATCAAATAACTAGGGGTAGAGCTATGATCTCTATTCGAAAGGAGCCGAACTCTGAGAGAGAATATTTTTTTCATATTCGGAAGGGGCACTCATTGATTTCATATGTTCTTTACTTTCCTACATGACATTAGATCTTCAAATGTTTGGTAATTAAAAACTCATACACTTATATTAAGGATTTTTTTTTTTTTTATCGAAAATGGAATGTAAAAGTATTCGAATTTAAGCCCAAACCAAATTTATTCTCTTTGCACTCATTTGCAAATAAAATTTCAATTCAATAGTACCCCTCATCTTCAATCGAATCCCAAATCTATTTTTTCGTCGGGCCACCTTTTTTGTAAGCAAAATTTTGTGCTAATGACTGTGACGCACGTCACGCACCCTACAATTGCGGTTGGTGAAATTAGTTTCAAATTATAAAAAAAGAAAAAGAAAAAAAAACTTCAAAGCGTTGAAGTGCAAACCAACAGAAAATTCTTTGTAACAATTTCAAAGATTAATAAAATTTTCTTTTACCGTTAAAAAAAGAATGCCCATTAGGAAATTATCCTATACCAGAAGGCTTATTTGGATGTTTGGCAGCTCAAAAATCCCTGCCTGCTACTGGGCGGGACCATGTGGCATTCACATGGAGAGATAACCCATGTGAATATATATATATATAGAGAGAGAGAGAGAGAGAACAATACGGGATGTACCACCTGAAAGGGTAATGCTTCTGTTGTGGGTTACCATAACCTCACAGAAACTTGGCATTGTTTGTAAGTTTAATACTATATGGTCACCGTCCATCATCTTATAACCCTATATATCGGCAACTCTATATTTAAAAAAAAAAAAAATATACTTTCGCACATAGATCCGAACATAGATGCATTTGGAGTCGTTCGAAAAGTTTGGATCCCACATGCATCGCGTGGGCCCATATTCATCAAGCAAACTTGTATCCAAAACTGTGTCCCGATATACGTTTATGAGACACTATTCTAATTTAGACGAGAAGTTGTATTTTACATAGAAACAACTACCGGCTATTCTTGTTTAGGATGGGTTTCTCCTATTATCTAAACGGACCAAAGCCCATTAAAACACAAATTTTATTTAGCGGAAATAACTTGTTTCAAGTCCTTCAGCTATAGACAAACTTTTTGTTAGCAGTACTGGTGCCGTGCGGCCGTTCATCTCAGCCTCGGAATCGACAGCTCGGATCTTAATCCGAACAATAGACGGTTTAGATTTTTATGTGCTCGGATAAGATCCGAGCCATCCGTGCCGAGATGAAGCCGCTCGGCACCACCGCTTGGCAGCATCTCCCAATCCGACTTTTTAGGGGAAACCCACCCTTATTCACATAAATTAGTACCAGAAGACCCAGAATGATGAAAATATTGTGATACTTTTGAAATTTTATACCACAAGTGGTTGAGAATAATTTTGTCACAAATTGAAAAAAGACCACAAACGGTCGCATTGCACATTGTTTAGAGTAACTTTTTCTCACAAAAAACAGAGAAGAAAACTATTGTACTTTTTTCGGTTAGTGTAGCAGTACTTCTCCATAAGAAATAAACAGTCAATGGTTGGAACCTGACAAATAAATGAATTATAGAGAGTTGACATTTAACAAAGCGGGAAGAAAACGGCTATAAATATGCTTAAGCTGACAGCTACCTCTTCACCACATTACAAAGCCAAGAACTGGAAATACTCCTACACCCACCCCCCCTCTCTCTCTCTCTCTCTATACGCAACTTTAGATCGCTCCTTCATTCCAATGGCAATCCCAGTTATCGATTTTTCGAAGCTCAGTGGAGCTGAGAGGGCCAAGACGATGGCCCAGATCGCTAACGGGTGTGAAGAATGGGGATTTTTTCAGGTACCTTTTAACATCTCTATATGCGATTTCCATTGCTGATTACAACACGATTAATGCATCGAAGATGCTAAGCTATTTGTGGGGTGTAGTATTTTCACTACTCGATACACATATGATTGCGTTGCATCTTTAATGTAACTCGGCCTTATTTACACATCGCTAGAGATCCCACTGAGATGCATCGCACTAAAACTGACCTACGTACACCATACGGTTATTTTCTGGGTAAACAGCGTAACGATTTGGATTTTTAACGACGAATATGGGGTGATCAATTTTCTGGTTCTAACTGCTTGATTTGGATGGCCTGTTAGTATGATTCTGAATTTGGTAAATAGGAATATAAATGCTTAACATTGTTATGGTGTGTGCACGCAGTTGGTGAACCATGGGATCTCAGAGGAGCTCCTGGAGAGGGTGAAGAAGGTGAGCATGGAATGCTATAAGATGGAAAGAGAAGAAGGTTTCCACAACTCAAACAAAGCAGTCAAGATGATGAATGAGTTGATGGCGAGGAAGAGCGATGAAAAGATGGAGAATATTGACTGGGAAGATGTTTTCCTTCTCACAGAAGAAAACAAGAGCGAGTGGCCATCAAAGACTCCAGGATTCAAGTAAGCTTCCAACTTTTGAGTAGAATTAATGCATCATTACTTCCTTCAAAACAAGGAGTGAGAAGGGAGGCGACTGCCTGGCGCAACCTCCCCTAAGTTCCTAAGGTGGTCTAGGTTGGCAGCCAAAAAAATTGGAGATCTTCAAAAAGTCTTACAGTATATCTTAAGTATAATAGATCACCCTCCTATATGGACTTCTTAATCTTCTACCTAAGGATTTTGAATATCGGCCAATATGTAAGCCGATATTTATGGGTTTTGGGTCAATCTCTTGATATGCTGGGAAGAAAAATAAGTAGTGTATCGGCTGATTTGCGATAGGTATCAGTTTATAGCCAATCCATTACCTCTCCGCCTTCCCCGACAAGGGGAACAGATCATACGGCTGATTCAGTGGCTTTGAAGAATTTTTTTTGTAGGCCTGATAATAAGAAATTGAGACCCTCTAATCCCGATACACATCACTTTATAGTTCATCTTCCCGAAACTGTTCTATGCTGACCTCGACCGTTGCCTATTCGAATACCAAGATCAAAAACTAACATAAGTTTTGAACTTGATGACAGGGAAACAATGGCAGAATACCGATCCGAACTGAAGAAACTGGCCGAGAAGGTCATGGAAGTGATGGATGAGAACTTGGGCTTGCCAAAGGGATTCATCAAGAATGCATTCAATGGCGAAGATGGAGGGGACAATGCCTTCTTTGGCACCAAGGTGGCCCACTACCCTCCTTGTCCTCACCCGGAAATGATCACCGGTCTCCGGGCCCACACCGATGCCGGTGGGGTCATCTTACTCTACCAGGATGATGAGGTGGGAGGGCTTCAGATCCTCAAAGATGGGGAATGGATTGATGTCCAACCCATTCCCAATGCTATTGTCATCAATATTGGTGATCAGATTGAGGTCTTAAGCAATGGGAGGTACAAGAGCGTTTGGCACCGGGTTCTGGCTATGACCGACGGGAATAGGAGATCCATTGCTTCTTTCTATAACCCATGGTTAAAGGCTACCATAGCTCCTGCACCACGACTAGTGGAAAAGGTAAACCAGGAGGAGGATCAAGGTTATCCCAAGTTTGTGTTTGGCGACTACATGTCGGTTTATGCGGAGCAGAAGTTCCTTCCAAAGGAACCAAGGTTCCATTCGGTAAAGGCCATGTGATCAACAGGACGGATATCGTCGGATTCAGAAGATGAAAATCTAAAAGATACCAGAAAGCCCGAGTTATCGTGTCATATCGTGTTATATTTGTGTGCTTTCTTTTTGGTGGGCATCGTGTGTCTAGTGGTATCGCATACTGGGTTTTTGGGCGCTTTTCAGATGGTTTTAGTGTCCGTGTCTTGGTGTGTAATATTTGGGTGCTTGTTAAGGTTTGGTTTGTATGTTACCACCCTTTCTACTGTACTTGTATGTCTTGAATGAATCTGGGAAAGAGGTGCAACTCCTGTTTGATCTGGTAAGTTATGTTAACTAAAAACTTATTCAAACTTCAAGTATTTCTTACAAGAAAAAGTAACCATGTGCTGCTTAATATGTTTAAGAACTATCGATGAGATGTCAGTGACCCACATAATAACCCAGATGGGTCAACACATATGCTGTCATGCTGTCCCCTAAGGGACAACGGATTCCCCAATGTCTCCAAGGGGCAGCATGTGTGTTGACCAAATTGGGGAGCCTGCTGTCCATGTGTGCCGTCCAATTTCGGCAATGGATGGCTCAAACTTCATCTTGGCAATGAACGGATAGATAGCTGAGATCTGTTCGACTGAGATGAAATCTGAGCCGTCTATTACCGAAATGGACGGCCCGGATGGGATTATCACACATGATGTCCCCTGAGGGACAATAGGCTCCCCGGGTCACCCCAATTTGCACAAGAACAAAGTGGTTTAGACTCTGTAATCCAGGTTCAAGTTGCAGGAATTAGGTCAAGTTCAACTAGGAGTATCTACCTAAAACCTCTTCCCGAGTCCATTGTAAGCAAAAACCTTGAAAGGCCGTGCGACTATAAGCTGCAAATTAATTTGTAAGACCTACTATTAGGGCTGTTAAACGAACTAAAATCTCAACTCGAGCTCGGCTTGACTTTGGGCTAGCTCAAACTGATTTACAAAAAAAAAACAAAGGCTGCTGATTTTGACACTCCCTTTTTTTGTTAACACCACTCCCCTGCAAAAATACACTTGCAGGGAAGTGGCGTTAACAAAAAATGGAGTGACAAAATCATTTCCCAAAAAAAAAACAAGCCAAGCTCAATTACTTTTGATTGTTTGTTTAGACAATGCAATCAAGCTTGAGCATATCAGCGTTTGACTCTACAAGCTTGTGAACAGGGGACCAATCCATAAATATAGTGAAGATATGGGTAAATTAATAAATAGCACATAAAGATATAATTTGTTATGGAAATGTAGAGCTCCATCAAATCCTACAAATCTTCCATGAAGCAATTCCTTAGCTTTAGTGAGAGAAATTGGAGCTGTCATTGCCTTCTTCTGGTAGGGTTTCTTGGGAAAAAATTCAAGCCCTTATTTATTACTTATGTATTTGGTTAGTTTTGTATCGGTGAAGTAGCGTACAACTTTTTTTCCAAGCCTTTTCATGTGGAACTTGACGAGATTAACTCAGGCTTGAAAGGTAAGAGATCGACTTGCACATTCCCCAAGCCAAGCCAAGCCAAGCTTAGCTTATCACAATCACAAAAGTGCAAATGTGAGCCTAGCTTGAACAACCAGTCCCAAAAATTCTCAACCTCTAGCCGAGCCTGAACAACTGCATAAAGAAAATGAGCCCAACCTAAGCATTATCGTGTCAACGTGTTCGGCCTGTTTGGCTCGACTAGCACACTTTTTTGGTATCAGCCGTGTAAAAACAGTAAACGATCTGCATGTCTTTTACTCCTATTATTCTCATCCACTTGACATTTGTATTATCTTCCTCACGCATTTAGCTTCCAAGTGAATAACCATTTCCGGCAATGTAGCAGCAACTAGCTAGCAAGAGACTAAATACATGGATCATCTACACATCTGCAGTAATGGTTTAAATTTCTTAGGAAATCAACTGGTATTTCTATGGTAATGTATATAGTACTGTTCAAGAGAAGCACGTAAACCTGCAAGAAGTTCTGTATTTCCTTTGATAAAAGTGTTTAAGTATAATAAATTGTCTAGGCTTACATAATACAATCACACCCATTAGTGATTTTGACACTTCACTTTTTGTCTTTATTCTATGTAAAATTACCCAATTACCCTTTACTTTGTTAGTGATCATCCACTTTAAAGGGTAATGCTGTAATTTCAAATAAGAAAAAGTGCCAATAGCCAAAAGTGGAGTGTCAAAATCAATTTCCAAAAACAAAGGAGTTCAAAGTTAACTAAAGCTAAAATCCGTTTGTAAAAGTCAAACCTTTTGTTTTCCCTTCAAAAGGTGGCAGCTGCAAATAAGCAGGTCAGCTCCTGGTTTCGAGACATCATTGTTATGGGTATATGTGTGCACAGATACCTATTCGTACATATACGTGTATATATCTGTATCTATGTATATTTATATATTAACAGATCAGGTCAACAATTCTAGTCAAATCACCTTCCTTCTCATCCTAGGGTCAAGTAAGGCAAGAAGGTTTTCATGTTCTTTCATCACAGACTATTTCTAGATCCCAATAACATCCAGTGTCTGCCAATAATCATAGGCAAGACGAGACAGCGTGCTCCCTGGCCAGCTGGCCACACTTTCGTAACTTCGAATTACTGAACCTGTAAGAGTCGAAATGACTTTGTTCTCGGCGAGCTAAAACAAGGTATCCTAATCTTGTTCCTACGTGACCCGAGCACAATTTGACTAGGCACTCAGCTCTCTGGGTTGGACACCCCAGTTAGATCATTGTATTTGTGCTGAGAAAACGACACACATCGGTGGAATTTTACACTATATAATAACATCTTGATGCATCTGATTTTGAATCATGTTTCTATGGCTTGATTGTTTCAATCTAGACTCTCAAACCCAAGCATGTAACTACCCAAATCTTGTCCCGCAACCGTTAACCTCAGACTTGACCACGGACATACTAATAGTTTCAACACCTTCCTTAGTCACTGCAGAGGCGGACGTGGGAGGGTGCAGAGTCGGGCCCGAGCCCCTGCGCCACTCCCAATTTTTCCGCTATACATACGGTATCTTATGTTGTGTTTGCAAAAGTTCAATTGGTTACGTCAATACTAAAATAGTTGGTCAGAAGTAAAAGTTTTGCTTCTCTCCCTCTCTCCCTCTAGTGGGATACCAAATCCCAAAGCAAAGCAATCAGCTGGTTTCCAAGCACTGTTTGCCTTCATACCGTAGCCCAGGAGTGATTATTCAATGTCTTTAAGCACCACCACGTGATGCCTCAGGTCCCCTTTTCACCACGTATTATTGTGAGGTTCGCTTGGACTCATCACAATTTGGAGGTTCGCTTGGACTCAGCACAATTTGTGGTAGTGCCCAAGAGCACTGAATAATTTTTCATGGCTCGGGAGTGAGGACTTGGTCAAGACTACCATTGGGTCGATATTCACAAGTGGGCTGCCACAAACTCGAAGGTTCTACCCTAAGATTGCATCAAATTGTTTTTTAACTTGTATTCCATATGTAAGTAAAGTACTTCGTAAAAGCCTATTTTCATTTCAGAATTACGTGCTTTTTGCATCGTCATCTATAAAATATGTATTATCAGAGACAAATACGATTAAAAGGTAAAACTTTTGCCATATATGGGGGAGCCAGTTGGATGAATAGGCAAATATACACTCATTCTAAGTTAGATTAGTGTGATTCCTTTAACTTGTAACATGTACAGTAATATTCACAAACCTCAGTCAACCTTGCGTAGGCTTCAGAGGGCCTTTTGATCAAGTCTTTCGTTCCAATTCAGGCAACGGACTAAGCTGCGAAACCAGTCACCGGTTTGGTCAGCTTTGTTCACTGTCGGAAGTGGATGTTGGCTCATAAATATCCGCACTGAATCACCTCTTGAGAGTTGTTGTCTTCTCTTACCATCAAAGGAGACCCATGCATTGCTTCTTGCATCCTCGGGGATCTGTCCGGATACAAAAAAAAGTTTCACAACCTCCAAAAAATTGAGAATACTTAGAATCTGATCGGTAGGTAGTTTAAGGGACACACTTTCAGAAAATTCAGTGGAAATTGGAAAAGATGTTTTGCAGTGAAAACAAAAAGAGGGAGATAGTTTTGCTGCGGACATTTTAAAAATATGTCATCTTTTACAGAAACAAATATAAAAGAATACGATGAAAGGCTAGCCGGGGTATCGGCCTGAAAATAGTATCCTACTGGAGCTGTCATACTTGTCTGGTTTGTCACAAATGATCGCAAAAAAGGAAAAAGAAAAGAAAAGAAAAGAAAGGAGAGAGCACCTTTAATTCAAGCCGTGCAGAATCCGGAAGTATGACAGGTCTGAAAGAGAGGGAATGTGGGCAAATTGGTGTAAACAGCATGCACGGAACATTTGGATGGACCTGTATAGCAGACCATGCATCATTAGCTACAGAGTACCTTTATGTTAGAACTAAACAGATATATAAGTCAAAAGTACCGACAGAACGACACTAAGAAATTGCAAGTTTTCTGCGTTTACTCTGTGTTGGTGCTCATCTAAAGAAGCCGACTCTGAATGCGACAAGCACTAAATATCTAAAAATTGGAAAAGAAGGCTTACCATAGAACCTCCTGCAGCAGTAGAGTACGCTGTACTTCCTGTAGGGGTGGCAACTATGACTCCATCGCCTTGCACCTAGAGGACATATGATGGAAAATATCCTCGTAAGTAATAATCACTAGTACAAGAGCAAGTGGCAGTTTGACTCCTATGTGAAGGTTAAGGGCTTGACCAAAGGTTATTTCAAAATATTTCGGAAACAATGAGTTGATCATACCTTGGTTATAAGGCGGTCATGTTCATAACATTCGATTTTTGAAATGTATGGATTAGAACCACGATCAACCACAACCTCATTGAGGACATCAAATACTTTCCCAAGCATGGCTTTTCCATTTCGATAAATTTGACAGCAGAGACGCATGCGGAGAGTTATATAAACACCATCCATTGTATTGTTCCCATAAATAACTTGTTTCAAGTCTTGCCTAAAATCTTCAAACTGTACTCAAAAACAAGAAAAAGAAAAAGAAAAAGAAAAACGAGTAAAAAAAAAAAGGCGAAATGAAGAAGAAACAGTGCAAGAGATAAAAAGATGGATACATGGTGGGAAGTGAGAAATCCAAGGGACCCAAGATTAAATGATACAACAGGGGGTACAGCTCCTCTAAATAGGTTTGATGCATGTAGTATAACACCATCCCCTCCCAAGCACGCCACAAAGTCAACCCTCTCGTGAAGATCACTACATTAAGAAATCCGATAGAGTTCTTAGGATGTGCAGGAGAATAAAGATGTTACATTCTAAAATCTGCATTCCATACCTTGTATCTTGACTATAAAACGTTTGAACGAAGCCAAACCCTGGGATTCTCGCAAATACATCATGTACATCAGGTTCAACAAGGACACACATCTTCTCTTGGTGATGCAAGAAAGAAGCAACCTACAATTTGGACATAGAAACCCCTCTTTAACAAGGCCACAATGGAGAATTGCACAAGTACACAATAATGCAGTTGATTCCAAACATATCTGTTCATTCCAAAGAAGCTCTTCAATATAGAAAAGAAATCATTCAGAGTTTACCATACTCTTTATGTTCCAAAAAGACATCCCCAATCTGAATCTAGTCTCAAATTTTCTGCCTCAATTACTGAGGTTTTGGTATATCGCTTTCCAAAACTTCATTCGTTTCGAAAAGGAAGAAGTGGGAAACTTTTGTCACTCATTTAGTTAAGAGTGTTTCTGGAAATGGGATGCTTTTGTTAGACTTTTCCTAAAAGTTGTTTTGTATAGCAAGGAGAAAAGTAACAAACGATGGGTGTTTTCATACTTTGGTTGCTTTTACCAAAAGACAAAACATGAACGCTGAGAAATAAAGAGATACTCAAACATAAACCTCTAAATGGTTTTTTTTCCAAAGAACTCATAGTGATCATTATGTGGAGGCATTAAGTGAAAAAATCGAAGTGGTAGCTAATTGTGGATACATACTAAGGATGGGCATTTCTGAGAAGGTATTGTGTCCCTATTGGACATGCCCCGGCCTCCAACACATTTCAGACATACATCCCGATATGCCATTTTTGCTTTAGAATGGAAGACGCTCCATATAGTTGGGGGCACAAGGGCGCCTTGATACCCATGAAACACATAATGGTATTGGCATAAGTTTAAAAGAAAATCGTCTTACAACAATATGGATTTAAATGACTATTAATCCCTCCCCCTTAAAGGATTTTTTATGAACCGTAAAGCCCACAACTTTCAAATTGTTTTGGGAATTGCTCTTGCTTTAGATTTTTCGCATGTCAACTTTGCTCTGAAAGTGACACAGAACTAGCTGCCATGCCATGTGTGCCAATTATAGCTGTGACCCTTTGACTTCAATTTCACTCAAGCAAACTCATGAATTCTGGCCTTAAGTTTGCATGTATACTAATTCTCTGTGAAGGTTAGTGAAACTTTGTGAACATAAGAATATGCCACTGTGTTATACAGGCGGAATAAGACAAAAGCTAATATTGTAGAACTTATGTCTATGACTATGAGATCCAGTAGGAAATACACTGATCTAAGGGCACACTATTCATGCATTATCCAAGCTTAGCACATCTATGATGTAGCTCTAAAACGAAAACTTTTGATATAAAACCAGAAGAAAAGGCAGAGAAGATACCAGAACTTTGGTTTCCATTACTACAAAAGTCTATCAAACATGGTTAACTCAATCACAAGCTACATTATTTAATCGACTGATTTTCAAATTTCCCTTCTTCTTGCAATGTGTACTTTGTACGCACTACCTCTGAAGTGCTACCATGTACTCACTGGCTGCAGCATCAAGATGGTAAAGTATGGGAATACTAACATGAGAAACTAGTGGAATAGAATACAGACACAGAATTTTTTTCAATTTATAAGCAAGATCATGGCATGAATAATTGTTCTGATTTGCAAGCAAGATCATGGCATGCTACCTCTTTAGCTTCTTCCATAAGTTCTTGGCCCAGTTTCTTCAACAAAAGTACAGTCTTTGGCATAGATTTCCACATAAGCATCTGCTGCTGGGTGCTAGGATGAGTGAACGCCAAGGAAGATTCTGTCACCTTTTCCCTAGAACATGAGACACCATCCGTGCGAACTAAGAACATCTCTGCTTTCTTTCTTGATTGCACTCGAACCACACCTGTCGCAGAAGCACACATATTACCTTCAATCGTCCCCAAACCATCATCACCTGAACCCATGGACACCTCACTATTGCTCTTTTTGCCCTCCGTGATGGATGTAACAATCTTATTCAACTCATTGCTCAGTTTTATAGGAGCATTAACAGCACTTATGG
This sequence comes from Rhododendron griersonianum, assembly GCA_018127125.1. NCBI lineage: Eukaryota > Viridiplantae > Streptophyta > Magnoliopsida > Ericales > Ericaceae > Rhododendron > Rhododendron griersonianum. Next base: position 30,229,305 of record CM030798.1, read on the forward strand.
GATACCTTTGTTCATTTAATGGGGGACCAGAAGAAGAGTAATATTTATCACCCAGATAAGTCCCATTGCTAACTGGAGGACTCTGAGACTTCAGAGTTAGATTCTTCCCGGTTGCCGATCCATTTGTACTTCTTGTTTCTGCAAGCCTCAATTCAGGACTTGTCCCAATGATTTCACTCCTCTGAAGCAATCCATTGGGATTCTCCCTTTGAGAAGTCTCCAATTTTCTCTTATGGTAATTTGAGTAAGTGGGAGGTGAAATCTTCTTGCTTTTGAGAAACCTGGATATCTCCTTTCTGGAGAAAAGGTTGCAAGGAGGTAGCTGGGCCTTTAGAGGATTCACTTCTCTGCAGAAGTCAGTTAAAGATCCAACTTCAGCATTATCAACTGATTCTATCGTCATGGCGCCTTGGTGAGATACGACTCCAACATGGCCCCCATTGCAGTTATCATCTTTGTTGACATGATTGATAATTTTTCTGGTTGTATCATGAGCCATATCAAACACATCTTCTTTACCCAATGATGCAACTTCTACTAATTTTGACGTCCTCAATTCTTCCGTTCTTACAGCATCCAGCGATTGGATGCCTCTTTTAGTAGATTCATGATTGGAGACGAGCTGTGATTTGTGTCGCGCCATGTATTGCCTCCACCTAGAAACCATAGCAGAAGTTCTCCAAACTCCTTCCCTACTATGGAGGTATATGGCCTTTTTGCTTGAATTCGACACTATGGTTGCAAACTTCTCAACCTGGTCCATCGATGGTGCAGTACCAACTTCAACAGGAATTTCGACTAGTTCAACTTTTCCAGACAAAATAGCCTCATCTAGTGCTGTTTCATAGAAGTTATCCTTTACAGTCTCTGCTCTAAGATCTACTATAGTTTTAAATCCTTTCTCTAATAGCCACTTCAGGCCTTCTTCTGTCACCTGGCTACCCCTCCAAAAAGAAACCTCAGAATCCGTAGTTTCTATATCCTCTTTTGAGGTGGATAAATAAACAGGATTCCAGTTTGCAAAAAGGGTATGGCTGGGATCACCATCCCCACGAGGAAATCCAGAATCATAACAAACACTTTTCAGTTGTTGTAGTTTCCTCCATACATTTATACTTCGAGCGTCGTCAGGTGTTAAGTAGTTTTCAAGAGCAACATGTAAGCTCTCACAATACCGTTTCATCTCACCCCTGAAAACGGAAAGTGGTGGAAGCATATCGTCCCTTACATTTATGTCTGTAGCACGGAATGTATTCAAGACGGAAGATCTTCCAGAAAGAACATCTTCCTTGCCTTTGTTCAGGAGACATACCATGCAACCAAGAACAGATACTATTCTATCTTCCACTACTGGTTTATCCTGTGATGGCAAATTGTAAGAAACACTGCATTCTCCTGTCAATGGATTGCACAGTGTGTTCATTAATGCATTATGTAGTCTTTCAGCAGCTCTAAAGATTCTACAGTAAGCCTCAACTTCAGCGATATCTCCTGGAAGTGGGCCGATCCAGGGCAACTGAGATAGATCATGGGAATGGAAGGTCTTCAAAGTTCAAATAAACTGGCATCAGTACACAATTTGACACTAGTCCCAGATTTATCAAGTTTATCAGGATCAATAGACAGAGAAGCAACAATGAAAACTGAACCAAATGGCACTAAATGAAAGAGAAAGTTAAAGAACTTGCTCTAGGTTGATAAGTAAAATGGAAACCAGTGGCAGAATTCAATCTACATGCTCCGAAAAACAAAAGCTATGAAGTAAGCAGCATCATGAGAGGGAATACTGTTACTAAATTTGTAATCAGGAAGGCACAGTCTGACTCAAATTCATACTACTGTTTTGAGGCTCAAATGTTGTGAAGAAAGCAATGGTAACATCAGGATAGTGCACTAATGTAGTCAGATGCTCGAGCTTCACTTGAGCAACTAATGACCTTTGATTAGCATAAAATTCATGTTGTTTAAAAGGTCATGAAAGAGCTTCGGTCTTGAGCAGGGCTAATGAGCTGATCGAATGCAACTCAACTTTGTCTGAAAACCTAGCTAGCTCACAATACTGACAGTGGCTTTTTATAGTAAATGCAATCTTAACAAGCCTCCAATCAAACAAAACACATGTTATGTGGTTACACCACATGTAACATGCACAATGTCACGTTGTAAAGAAACAAAGACGAACCTTTTGACTAAAGCCAGAGATCGATGACCCCCAATGTTACCGTCTTAGAGAACTTAAAGCATCTTAGAAATACGGGTTAACCAATTCATCATCAGTTCAATGAGATTCAATTTTTTAATTATTCAAATAGAACTTTAAAAAAGGAGGTAAATCAAACAAATTAATAGCAACTTCTTGCTCGATCAAGATCTTCAATGAACAGTAACTCATTGAAACAGTGGTAATATAGACACATCAAGTGACCCCAATTGAAATAGGAAGAACAGTTTGTCGAAATTTTGCCCCCCAAAATGACCCGGTTAACAAAACCCATATTCTAAGTTCAAAGCAATTAGCATCACAAAATCAAAACAAAAAAACCGTCTTCTCGAAATTGACTTAATACAACACAGCAATGGAACTTGTACTGATCAAGTTTTGTAGGCCTCCTGAACCCCCAATTGAAAAAGAAAAGCTTTTCCAGACTGGACCCAAATCGGCCAAAACAAAAAACCAACAAAAGTTCATCACAAATCGCATCAAAATACCAAATCAAAAGCCCAATCAAATCAAACCCATTAATCAGAATCGGCTACAAAACCCTCTTATCTAAATTGAACCAATCCTCACAGTCATTTCATCAAACACATCCTCACAGACATTTCATCAAACACCCAGTTTACAACTACTCATAGTATTCCTATACAGGCAATAATCACATCACCTTGGAGTCCAAACCGATGTTCCCAGAGAACGGCTTCGAGAGCTCCGCACTCACAACCAACCCAACACGACGTCGCTGCAATTCCAACACCGAAGACTTGCTGGCCTTGCTCAACCGGAGAGACCAGAGATGGGTTGTTTTGGCTCCGGTCGAAAAGGGCCGATTCATCTCGACGACGAACACGTGGCGCGAGCAGAAGCATGCCATGCCACCATACAAAAATCACAGGGTTTATATGAACATGTACTTATGGATAAAGCTATGGTATGCGATAGATATGATATGTGGTTGTGGATAATGTTGTCGGCCGTTATAATTGGTGGTGGCCTGGTGGGTTTGTTCTCTTTTGGTCTTGTGCGCTGCGTTTTCCTCCTCCTCATCTTCGTTCTTGTTGCTGTCGCCTTGAAGTTTTTCTTTGTGATTTTGATGTGTTATTGATGTGACCTACCTAACAAACGTTTTATAACCACACACATATAGTCGTGTATGTAAATTCGTATTTACCGTGGTACGTACCGTATATCGGTATACGAAAAATTAATGTTAGTCTTGAATGACTCGAAGAATCTTCAAGAATCCCTAAACGGAAGTTTTCACATAAAGAAGCACTTCGAGAGCCAATACTTTGCGTCTTAGAGGGATTTAGAGGATCAAAATCTAAAGTTTTATAGAAATATCTGTTAAAGCCATTCGAACAGTTAAATATCCGCGTTAACTCAGAGATTCAAGTCCACTTATAAAGGTACGGAAGAATCGTAACCACCACACACTAGTGTACGCGCAGTCACGCACACACTTCCACACACGTGCTTGCTTCTCATGTGCGACTACGTGCACTTGTGTGTTGCACTAGCATTATTTTTTCCTATTTTGAATTTTGATTTTGTTTTATGTTTTCAATTTTGTTTGGAGATGAAAAGCAAGCTCATCACACGGCAAGAAATCATGAACTTGGATTTTGCTACTACAGTATTTATGAACCACCTCTATACTTTGATTCCTTACAAAAAGTGTATATGTGAGACACATAAAAACGCACAACACGAAAATTTTGCGGGATAATGCTATGAATCAATAAGCAATTTTGAGTTTGAGTAAGTTACGAATGTTACATTTAGCCGTTTATGGATGAGGTTGCTCGAATGGATTGGGATATGTACCGGGATGAAAGATCATACACTCTGATATCTCCAATTATTACACTATCTGAAGGCTATGATTCGATAAAAATGTGCAAAACAATGGTCCTCCACTCTGCTTTTATACAAAACATTTTGGCCTTATCCCTTACAAATGAGAGGAGCATATAAGGCAATACAAATTAAAATAGCCTTGGAATTAAACACATATCCTTGTAGCACCTTTGACTTCTAACGAGAGATTCAACATTTTAGGACTCGATATGCATAGCCTAGAGGCACCACGTGGCCATACCACACACCAATCACTCTATTTGCCACCTCTCATGGTGTTGGGGTTACATAAAACTCAAGGGTGGAGCTAGTTGGTGGGGCAATGGTGCACTGGCCCCTTTTTTGAAAAAAGTTTCACTATTTTACACTAGTAGATTAGGTACTTACCACCATCCAAATAATTTAATTTTTCAAACAACTAATGAAAAGATGACAATTTAAAAGATGAATGATTCAGATCATGAAAAAAATTATCTATCTTAACTTTCATTTTAACCACATAAGAATTGAATCAAGCATTTGATATTGTTTCAAAAAACAAAGAAGCTAGGAGAAAGACTTGACTTGACATTTAATAATTCTCTTTAGATGAATTCATGCATACAACAGTACAAGTGGACTCACGGTAAAGAGCGCCGCCCTGAACCAAAATCCCAACTCCGCCACTGAATAAAACTATAAAAATACGATGGGTTTCACCATCTAAATTTATTATAGTCAATCTGTGATACTCTACGACAATTTCACATGTGACCTCACAACTCATTCATGCATGAAATTCATATGAAACATGCATACAGAAGTGTATATATATGTATTCTGAAGCTTAGTATTTGAAGAGGTGATTCACCAAAAAAGATATTAAGTATTTGAAGCTAGGCACAATTAAGTGTCTTCATACTAGCTATCATACAAATATTCAAATCAATAGCAATTTATGTCTTGACACCAATGGAAATTATAGAGATGGCTTGAAATATTCCTTCTGTTGCTGATACCATAGGCCTCCTCATGACGAATTATCAGTGATCTGCAACTCATATACAAAGAACCCAACTATAATTAACTTGAGGGATCGTGCGAGAAGATGAAATGATCGATGCAGGCAAATTTATACTCCCTCCGAATCATAATTTTGTTTCATTTTAAAAATTGCGTCGCTTAAAGAAAAAATAAATGTAGTTTTGACAATCTTTTGAAGTTTTCTGTGTTAATTAAAAAAAATTGATATTTTTAAAAGTTAGTAGGAAAGAAGTTGAAAAAATAAGCAATGAACTGCACTACGTTTTAATCTGAAAATGACAAGATCTTTTAAGAAAGACAAAAATTGCCGGACAGAAGAAGTATCTTTTCATAATAAAAAAGAAAGTTGAGGAAACAGAAGGAACAGAAGAAATATTATTGGGTCTAACCTCCGACTACAATGCAATATCATTCTTGTATATATTTTCAGAGAAAATATGTACCGTAGCTACGGGCCGGGGAGGAGAGTGGCGGTGGCGGAGTCCTGAAGATTGGGCTGAGTGGGCTGGAGCTGGTAATGGTGGTGGTGGTGCTGGAGGAAGGGAAAATCAACACCAGTAGTGCTACTACTGGGCTGCAGGCCCTGATCATTTCCTCCATAAAATGGAAAAAACTGATTATGATGATCACCATATCCCAACACTTGCTGTTGTTGGTCATGGTGATGATCATGTCCAACTAGCTTAAGCTCAGTCATTGCTTGATGCTGGTCCATCTCTGCTTGATGGTGCTTCTGCATCTGGTCACTCATCAACTATATACATACATATCCCCAAATGATAATTAATTTGTGATCATCTTTAGTTAGTTAGACCACGATCCACAGTAAATTGTGATTTCATGAACTCTTTAATTTCTAGTATATATAGCACAAGAGAGGTAATTTATCCTTTGTAATTACTAAATTCAAATTGTATAGCATTTATTCATATATTTAGACAAGGCACCTGCAATATATTTCATGCGTGACGCAGGAGATCGAGCGTGAAAGAAGCAAAATTTTGCATAGCGAGAGCAAGTACGAGCATAGTTAAATTGGCAAGGAGATCGAGCTGGTACAGTATATGAAACTGGGTCCATCAAACTGTTCGGAAAAGAAAATGAATGGTCCAGATTTCATGGACCCCAGTTTCATGTATTCTAACATTTTCGATTAGCAAGACTATTTAAAAATATGGCTAACAAGGAATAACCTAGTTTTCAACAATGTTGTTCCAGTGATCAGGGAAGTTGGGGATGGTATCAAAACTAAAGTGGCGATGTGGATGAAAACCAAATTTGATATCAAGATCTATATGGTGGAGGAATTTAAGGGCTTCTTGGATGGTATCCGAAAGTTGTAGCTTTAGTTGTGTTCTTGAGGAGTCTTTGTTTTTTCCTCCAACTCTCGGTTGGATGTTTTCTGTTGTATTTTTCTTTCCTTTGGCCGTGTAGTACTTTTGTGCTCCGTGTCTTCCCCTCGATGTAACCCGGTCGAGTTTTATAAAAGTTTGCTTTGCCGATAAAAAAAAAAGACTATTTAAAAATATGTTCATGAAAATGTATGAGATTAATTTATCACTTACCCAATTGAAAATGTCTTGGTTTTCCTTCTCCAACATTTTGTCCTAAAACATCATATACAAAAGAATAAAACACTACAAATTTCGAAATAAAATATGCCTAAATACATGGATTTCAGTGCGGAACAAATATTTATAGAGAGAGCAATTACCGTCCTCTTTAGGTTTTCCAATTGCTGCTGGAGGAGCTGAAACTGCAATACCAATATAAATTACTCCCTCTAATATCCTTTATTAATTGATCAATTCTACTTTAAATCTTTTGATTGGCGGGAAAAAAAAAGAGAGAGAGAGAGTCTGGAAACTTCAGTTTTACTTCTAAGGCCCCGTTCGGACAAAAAAGAAAGCCAGGCTTTCCCGCCATATTTAAGCCAAAAAGTCACAGTGGTTCAGCTACCCCAAAAAGGCAGACTGCACATGAATGAAATTACCAAAATGCCCTGCCAAAACCTTTTCCCTTGCTCTTTTTTCATCACCGACTCCATAGTGTGTGCATGTCAGAAGGCAATTATCTTGTGGGGCGGGGGGTATTTTTGGAACACCGGGATGGGGTCGGGGAGGTTCTGTGTGTGTCAGAAGGCAATCATCTTGGCAATAAGCCATAAAATAGCGGGAAAGCCTGGCTTTCTTTTTTGTCCAAACGGGGCCTAAGTAATGTTAAGACTTATTGGAATGAACAAGCAATATGAGACGGGGGTATAAATAGAAAATAAAAAGGAAGGTAATTAAAAGGAAATTAACAACAAAAAAAACCTTTCGAGCTCGGACTTTGTTGACCGAGGATTCGAGCTTTTGTTCGAGCTCATCCAAATCCTCGTACTTTGCAGAAAGCAAGTCATGGCCTTTGTAGCGTTGCAAACTCAGTTGCAGGTCGTGAGTTTCTTTTTTCATTTTTGTAATCTCGTTGTATACTTCTTCCTGCAAATTTTAGTTTAGAAAATTTAAAATATGTTTACTGAATTATTTTGAAATAAAACATAGATTCCCCCAAATGTGTTTTTTTTTTTTTACATTCTGTTCGTATTAAATTTATAATAACACAAATGTGTAAGAGGAGCCTTACCCGGTTATCACGATCGGGTATTATACGAGTCCCTTTCACACTCATATATCTTTCTATGATTTGTCCCATGCTGCAAAGTCAAAAATTGGGGGGAAATTGAAATTAGAATTATATTAGATCCTGCAACTATACAAGGTATTTTGGTTAAAAATGTGAGAACATTCGACGATATAAGTCATATAATTATGTTTAGGGGGTTTTCTGATTTGATAGTTATGGCGGGGAAATTTGCAAAAAATATTGCAACGAGCATAAGAAGATTGCAAAAAAAGCACAATAAAACGTGGATGCGAATGGAAATCATTTGAAACATTTTTATGGGTACATGAATTTCTTGATTTAAAAAAATCATTCCCCGGAATTGAAATAGAAATGTTTAGAAACAAATGAATCAAATCGAAGGAACGAACAAAATTTATTTGAAAGAACACATCACAAAAGAAGATTCTTAAGGAAAAAAAAAAATTCAGGTAAATTGTTAAAGAAACAGATGCATGAAAATAACATGTAAAAAGAAAGTCAAAGCACTCAATTGTTGGTCAAATAAAATTCTGATGAATTAGGAACATCAACAATACTGATCAAATGATTACCATCATATATATATATATATATATATATATAGAGAGAGAGAGAGAGAGAGAGAGAGAGAGAGAGAGAGAGAGAGAGAGCAGTTAATTAAAAGGCCTTCAAAGAAAAAATTGAGAACTCAAAACCAACCTCTTTCAGGCAAATATATAAGTAAATCACAGCAATTTGATAGAGAAAAATTTAGGAAACCCTACCCCCAAGAGAGAGAGAGAGAGAGAGAGAGATCTTCAGGAGTAAGAGGAAAAAAGGTAACCTGAGAGGTTGAGTGCAGTACTCAAAGAGTTTCCCTTTGGTTGAGAAGACGATGAGACCGATCTGGGCCTCGCACAACACCGAAAGCTCATGGGTCTTCTTGAAAAGCCCGGCCCGGCGTTTGGAGAAGGTTACTTGCCTGCTAGTGTTGTTCTCAATCCTCTTCACCTCTATCTTTCCTCTACCCATCATATATCGCGCCTCTATCGCTCTCTAGCTTCTAGAAATGGAATTAAAACGCAAAAAGTTAATTTTCAAATAATATAATAAAAAAAAAGCCCACAATAATTAAGTTTTTGTAAAAAGAAGAACAAGGAAATGGAAACCCTTTTTTCAAATGCACGTATGGTAGTAGATATAGAATGCGTATCCTCTCTTTTTTATCGGCAAAGAAAATTTTACTGAAAAGAACTCGAAGGGAGAAAACAAGCATCATTGAGGGGGGAGAAAGCCCACTCCAATCGTGTGCTTAAGAAATTGCCCTAGCAAAAAGAGTTCATATCTCTTTTAGAGTTATTATATAAGTTGTTGAAAAAATGGAAATGCAAACCCTAGCTATTAATTTCCTCTTGAATTTTCTTTTCTATGTCAAGTTGAAGAAGAAGAAGAAGAAAAAAAGGAAGTAAAAACCCACAAAAATGAACAAGTCCTATGAGTTAGATTTTTTATTTTTATTATCTTAAATTACACTTCTTAATTAGAAAGACGTAATCGGAATCGGAATCGGAAACCCTAGTTCTTAATGAAACCCATGATAATTAGAGTTCAGGTCTTAGGAAATTCAAACCCATTTTTCTCCCTTCAAGAGAATAACTACGTACTGATCAAGGCTAAAACCAAAAACAGAACAAGAATATAAATATGGGTTAGAAAAATGGGGGCTAGATGCACAGGAAGAAAACAAGCTAGCTAGTTGTTTCTGAAGCACATACTCCTTGAAATGTAAATAATTCTTAAAACAGAAGATGGAGGAAGAAGAGAAAAGGATGAGAAAAGAAAGAGAGATCTATATATCAGCAGAGTAGGGTTGATCAGCTTTAGAGGCTTTGTCTACTTACACTTACACTTGGGGTTTCTTGTTGGATTCAGAGCTCGGCGTTGGAAGCGTCTGTACTGAGTTGATATATAGTACCAAGTTGGATTCCTATTGGGCAAGAACCACCAATATTGGAGAGAGAGAGAGAGAGAGAGAGAGAGAGAGAGAGAGAGAGAGAGAGAGAGAACCACCAATATTGGAGAGAGAGAGAGAGGAGAGAGAGAGTTTCAACTTAAAATACCCTGGTGGTTATGGGTAATTGCAAAATTGCCCCTGCTAATTTTGTTGTTATTCTCCAGATAAATCTGTGTTTATATGTGCCTTGTATCGTTTTCCCAATCAAGAAGAGATTGAGTGCTCACAAACACTCCTCGTTGAAACAAACAATGGAATTAATCAAGCACCTCTTTTTTTGAAAACAATCAAGAACCTCTTACGAGATGATTTTTCATGTGGTTCCTCGTATGACTCAAATTAATGAAACCCACTAAGTATTATTCAACGATGTCGTTCAAGAAAAAAAAGTATTATTCAACGATCCAGGTCGTTCATCTTATACGGCTCAATGTATTTATCAGTGTGCATGTGGGCCCTGTGTAATTTTATTGTTATTCTCCCACCAATGAGAAATTCTTCAAACTGCTAAATCCTACCCGGAGACACTGAATTATTAAAAAAAAATTATTATTATACGAATTTTACCCAATGCAATCATTAGTCATGCATACTCCAATCATTAGTCATGCTCTCACAATACTTTTATTTTCTTAATATTTTATTGTTTTCTTCTCTCCTCGATGTACCATTTGTCGAGTTTTTAATAAAATTTTGTTGCCTATCAAAAAAAATATTGTACTGTTTTCATTTTTTATTTTTTTTTAATCTCTTAATGAATGAAATTTCCTTTCTTTCTTTTTTTTTTCTTTTTCCCATGACTGCCTCAGGGCAGTGGCACTGCTGAAAATATCAGAAAAAGATTACCCCTGGCACTGGCATATATTGTCCTTTATTCCTTTGGCTGATGAGGCATGAACAAAAAGTTGTAGTAGTTGCTGTTGACGTTTAACAACCACGTTGATTTACTCTGCCAAGCCCCCACCCCCATCCTGATTTCCTTCCAATTTCGGATCGTCTCAGCACTGGCCATAAATTCTAGAGTTTCTTCTAATGGTAACTAATTAGTGTGTGTGTGTGTGTGAGAGAGAGAGAGAGAGAGAGAGAGAGAGAGCATCTGATAGGCTTCATGGCAAATTAGTATGTCATTGGTCATCATAGCAGTTTTAGGTACTCTTGATAAAAATGAAAGTGCTCACACTTGACTTTTTAAGTGTTAAAACGCCACTTGATGTGGGTAACTTTGATGTTTCCATTTGGTCTTTTAGGGGTGTTGGGCTGCGTCTCATTTGAGTTAATTGATTTATCTGAGCTTTTAGGCCTTTTAAGTGTTGGGATGTTTCTTAGGTTGGCATCTTGTCAATCTAGGGATTAGGTCTCGGATTTGACATCTCGTTGCCTTCTCCTTGCTCCTATTAATCTTTGTATCATCTTCAAAGATTTATAAAAAAAATCGACGTTCAAAAAAAAAAAAAACTTTGATGGAAAAGATAGAAACAAAAAAGGCACATCCAGAATTAAAGTAATCGGGATTACCTCGAGAATGAATTTCAATCCCATTTTCCTATGCATATTTCTGCTCGCGAATGTTACATTTCTCCTCCATCTAGGCCCTTAATTGGGCACTATCAGAGCATTTCCAACTCATGACTTCAAATCTTACAGACTCGGCTCTCATCCCCCCCAACACACACACTTACTCAACCATGTAATTAATCTTCACTGTCTTAACGTGAGATTCATCATTTGTTTCTTATATCGCTCTGTCATTTTTTCCTTCCTAGCTTTTTCTATAGACAAATAAAATAAAATAAAGCAGCTATGGACTACAAATTTTGAACAAAATTTCAATAGTGCAGAATGATATAAAAATGTGACTTCTAATATCGATTAATATATCATTAACTGAATTATCGTTCCTAATTGCTAGTAAACTAACTCTATGTATTGAAAAAAGAAAAGAAAAAAAAATTGTATCATACATTTACTGATAGTGATTTTTTCCTATGGATGGAATAAAGCCTCATGCTTCCTTACAATATAGTCCACTTTTGCATTACTTTGTTCGATATTGATCGAGGTTGAGAATATATATGACTCTTTTGGTGATATTGCCAACAAAATTAACTAGGATTGTCTTTTATGTTGCTTGTGCAATTTTGTCCTTAATTTTGACGTTTGATATTTGTTCGATCGATTAGAAAAAATCACCACATATGCATGCATTTTATTCGAATTTTAATTAGGATACACATTGATAGGGACCAATAGTACTTTACCCTCTTTTTCCTTTGATGTGCCCATTATCGTGCATGTATCGATGAAAACTTTCTTTTGCCAAGACAAAAAAAATTAAAATTAAAATTAACATCAATCATGAATTCATAACATATGTATGCTATGAGTTTCTGTTTTATGCAATTACCATGAATTTAAGATGTAGTATTCGTCCCTTAAAGGGGTTTTTCCTTTCATTCTTTGTTTCTAGCCTATTATATAGGCTTATTTCTCATATTGGTTGAGTTGGTTGTCTCGTGAATTCTCACAATTGATGTAGTGTTCCAGGTTTGTATATATTTTGTACTTCATATATGATGCAAATGATCTCATCTATTGGTTGACCCAAAAAAAATTATTTTTACTAGAAGTATGCATCCAACAATATCCACATATACGTACTCTAATTAATTCAAGATTTTTGTTTCGAATTTATGTGTACATGCAAATATTACAATGCGAATACTATGAATTATTATACAATTGAACGTGTGCATCCTTGCATACCCAAATATTTGATGTGTATTAATGTAACCATTTCCATAGTGATAGAGTGCGCGGAAGTTTGTAACCTCAGCCACTGGTCATTTAATTCTCTAGTAAAACTTTTTATTCTCACTCATGATTCTTGCTCCGCATCGTCGCAAATTTTAATAATTTGAATCATTTGGAATACACCCTTTCAGCTCGTACATAACTTAGTTTGAAACTGTATCTTTCTCCCTAATTCCCATCACCGAGGATTAATTAAATAATAATAATCCTCGGCAAAAGAGATAGAGTTTTATTAAACTCGACAATTCAAAATCTTTTCTTTCTTTTGGGTAAGTTCAAAATCATCTCTCTCTCTCTCTGAATTTGAATTTAAATCAGTAAAACTCTTTGGTCAATGGGCACATGACAGTCAGAGGGGGGTTGAAGCCATGATGTGATTATCGAGAAAGAGAAACTGCAGCAGTGTGGGAAAAGAATATTAGTAACAACATCATTAATATGGATTGTTACCATAAATGGTAACTGCTATTTCGGTGGCCACCACCCCGGGAGGAAGAAGCTTCACGTCCATTTCGAAACACCTTTATTTTTATTTAGTATTTTTTAATGAGAGAGAAAGAGAGCGTGAGAGCAGTAGTACTATTTAATTTTCATCCTATACTTCTTCAGCAAAACTTCTATGATGCTCCCAAGTGGTATGGGAGCATCATACTCCCAATGAATTAGAGCCATTGGATTGAAATTAGATAAATCCCAGCCCCTGGATTGAAACCCAAAACTAAAACTAGGGTGGTTTTGTTGAAAACGAGGTGGTTTTGACCAAAAAAACGGAGGATTACTTACCATAGAACAGGAAATTTATACCATTTCTAAGGCAACACTTACTATTGTATAAGCTAATACTTACCACACAAACAGGTAACGCTTACTATAACCGGTTGGTCAGGTAACAAGTTGCCATTAAATAAAAAAAAAAGTATCTGATTTTTTTGTGGGAAAATTTGCAGATTTTAGAGATTTTTATATTAGAAGAATTATCTAAAAAATAGTGTTCATTTATAAATCTAGTTTAAAATTTTAATTGGTTATGAAAATATAAAAATTTGGAAAATATTTTCCATAATTTCCAAATGACATTATAAATGTATTTAATTGATTAATTTTTAAATAATCCTTTATTATAGATATATTTAAGTAACTTAGTTTTAAATATTATGGAAAAAATAAGATATTTATTAATATTTTGATAGCTTACAAATTTAGTTAATATATATTATAAAACGACGCCACAAGTTGATTGTTACAACAACATTGTACGATAAATATATATATTTTTAATAGTGATTGAATAATTTTGTAGAATTCTCTAGTATTTAATGAAATTAGGCCATTCAAATTCATTAATATAGTTTATAGTGATCAATATGATATATTTTACAAATCTAACAACTAATAGTGTTGATAGTAATATATTTGGCAGTGATCAATGAACGAGAATTGATTCATTTGTAATTGATTGATCTGGTTATATGTTCAGCCAATTGATCAAACAATTTGAATCGATTAAGATCATATTTGACAGATGTGGTAGTTAACAATGATGTTGAATGATAGTGATTAGTGAAAATTAATATAATTGGCTAAAGTAGGTTGACTAATGGTTATTTGATGGTTAACATTGATCATTTAACAAATGAAGGAGTAAAAGTCTTTGAGGTTAACATTGATCACTTTGCTAATGTAAGAATAACCACTAGTGAACCAGCAAATTGAAATATCTCATTTATTTGATCCTTTTTTCAAAGTAAATTTATTAATATGGCTGCTTTTATTTAATTTATCATAAAAGAAATTCAATATATCCAAATAAAATTTAATGTGGTAGGTAATAAGACATTAATGGGTAACAAGACATTAATGGTGATATACATTAATGTATACCTACCCGTCATTAATGTCATACTTACTATAGAATAAAGATTACTTACCAAAGAATATGGCTAGAGATACCACAAAAATTGAATTTTTACGACGAACTAATATTCGTTGATAAAACTTACCATGTGGTTGACAATACTTACCATGAAATAAAGAAACAACGACTATATCCTTAGACCGGTTTTACCACACAAACTTGTTCACGTTTTGTCAATTACCTTGTTTACCTACCACCAATTATGACATTAATGGTACTTGGTTTCTCCACACCTACCTTAAACTTAACCCTGCAAACTTATCCACTTTAACTCCTCTAGCTCCCAGTCATCTCTCCTCTTGTCCAAAAAGCTCACATTCATCTCTTCTCTTGTCCAAAAAAATGAAGATTTAAGAAGAACCTCCATAACAAGTTGAAGAAGCTCACCAAAAGCTGACCAAGTAAGTTTTTTTGAAGAATAAACTGAAATTAGTTGTGATGATTACCTCATACCAACTTACCAAATGATCATAAGTTGAAAAATCTCAAATAAGTGTTTCACAAAAATCTAATGAAGCTTCCCAAATTTTTATGTTTTTATGGTTATACTTACCATTTATTATGGCTTTTTATACCTCTTTTTATGGTATTTTTACTACGGATGAAAACCGTATTTAGGAAGTATTAGGAGAATAAGTTCTCTATATTCCTGGTAAGTATATCCAGAATTTAGTAAAAAACCATTTTGTTATGGTAACTCTGATTATGGAAATGGTAGGTAATCTCCATAGGTAACACAGTTTTGCTTGCCATACAGTAGCTAATATAGTATTTGTGGTTAACATATCTATGTTAGTTTTTACCATTAATTGTGAACCTATTTGTCTGGATCAGATTTTGAGAGATGGATGACAATGTTCAGCGGAATGGAAAGAATGTAGTGATTGACATTTGTGACGACTCTAGCAATGATGACGGAAATGACGAAAAACGGTTGGATGAATTAACGGAAGAGGAAGTTTATGAAATGACATTTGACATGCATGAGGATGGAGAAACATTCTATAATGCATATGCCAAAGTGAACGGCTTTAGTATTCGGAACTATAATATGCATAAGGACAATGCTGGTATCGTGAAGTCAAGAAAGTGGGTATGCTCAAAAGAAGGATATAGAGACACTAAATACTTGGAGAGAGAAGATCGAATAAGAGGGCCGCAGGCACTTACTAGAGTTGGATGTCCTGCTGAATTTAGTGTCACATTGGAGAGAAGTTCTGGCAAGTACTTGGTTAATAACTTTGTGAGCATCCACAACCATCCCATGATAGGGCCTTGTGGTGTCCCTTTTCTCCGCTCCCACAGAAGGTTAGTAGTTCTGATAAAGCCTCGGCCAATACTATGCATAAAGTAGGTATTAAAACAAGTCACATAATGGATTTTGCGGCGCAACAATCCGGTGGATATGAGGCTGTCGGATACATGCAAAAAGATCTTTACAATCATTTTACAGCTCAGCGCAATATAGAGGTTGCGGACGGTGATGCGGAAGGTGCCTTAGCCTACTTGTGTGCGAAAGCCGACAATGACCCCTTGTTCTATTACAAATATGACGTGGATGAGCAAAATCGGCTAAATAATCTGTTTTGGAGAGATGGAACATGTAGGACAGATTATATGTGCTTTGGAGATGTGCTAATATTTGATTCGACTTATCGGACGAATGCGTATCGGAAGCCATTGGTGATACTAGCTGGAGTTAATAGTCACTTTCAAACAACAATTTTTGGTTGTGCATTGTTGACTGTTGAGACTGTTGAGACTTATACATGGGTGTTGGAAAGGTTTCTTGATTCCATGGACCACAAGAAGCCTGTGTCGGTAATGACCGATGGGGATAAGGCTATGCGAAGAGCAATAAAAACTGTGTTACCTGATGTTAATCATCGTTTATGCAAATGGCATCTTAAAAAAAATGCTGTCAGTAATGTCCATGTTCCCGGATTCTTAGCTGACTTTGAGAAATGCATGTCAATGTCAACTGAAGAAGAGTTTGAAGTTGCATGGAAGAATCTTTTGGATGACTATAGCCTTCACCAAAACCAATGGGCGGTAGATGTTTATGAAAAAAAGACCTTATGGGCAGAGGCATACCTGCGAGGTATTTTTTTTGCGGGTGCAAAAAGCACACAACGTGTTGAGGGAATGAATGCATACATGAATCGATTCTTAAAACTGCGTCTCAAACTTTTTGAATTCGTACAAGCATTTGATAGGGCTCTTGCAAAACTTCGTCATAACGAGGCTAAGGTACAAGTTGAAAGTGTGAATAGTACTCCGGTTCTGTCTACATGCATGAAACGAATTGAAAAACATGCAGCTGATATATATACTCGGGGCATATTTAACAAGTTTCTCAAAGAAATTAAGAAAGAGCAATCATTGTTTAATGTGGATAAAGTTGAGTTTGAAGATTTTCGGGTTTACTACTTATCTCGATACCAACAGCCGGACGCCACGTGGAGTGTCAACTATCAGCCGAATGATGGCATCATGAAATGCTCTTGCTCGAAATTTGAGTCAATTGGGTTTCCATGTCAGCATATGATCTCAGTCATGAAAATGGAGCATATGAGAGAAATTCCCTCTTGTTTGATCTTACAAAGGTGGACAAAAACGGCGAAATCCTTCCCCCTACATGGTAGCACACCAATGCCAGAATGGATCACGCAAACGACAAGGTTTGGGGCATTGTCAAGCGCATGTGTCGAAATGTGTTATTATGCTTCGCACATAACGAAGGGGTATAATGAGACCATAGAAGAAATCACCAAGTTAACATCCAGAATGAGGGAGCTCTATTTGTTACATGTTCAGGAGGAGCAAAGAAATATGAGACAAAACGACAATGTTGAGGGGACATCTATGCATTTTGGTGTTGGCGACCCAGTCACTATCAAAGGTAAAGAGACCCATAATTTGGCCAAGGACTTCATCCCGAAAACAAGAAAATGTGGCAATTGTAGAGAACCTGGTCACATAAGAACCAAATGCCCCAAATTAGTGCATGGAGATAATCTGAGAGACATGAATGCGGATGACGACGCATATGAATCAGATGTGAGCGTTATTCACCAACAATCATTTACCGGGCGAGACTCGTCGATATATCATCCATCGTTTATGCACACTGATTACACAACCAATGGTTATGAATCCAGTGTCAACCCTAATTTGGTAAGCCTCTTACTATCTA
Organism: Rhododendron griersonianum; assembly: GCA_018127125.1. Lineage (NCBI taxonomy): Eukaryota > Viridiplantae > Streptophyta > Magnoliopsida > Ericales > Ericaceae > Rhododendron > Rhododendron griersonianum. The sequence goes on from CM030798.1 coordinate 30,246,967, forward strand.
CTTAGTTGATAGACTATTATTAATTTGTCCATTTACTAATTTTCAATCTTGAACTTTGTAGACTGCTAACTGGTCAAGAAATCCCGAGAGTGTGCAAGCCCAGTTCCATGGCAGCAACGTTGGAGGATGGGAAGATGATTTCGGACAAGGATTGTGAAGGATAAATGTAACCTTTATTTGTATTAAGGCATTGAGTAGGGACAAGAAGTTTATTGTAATCTTTTAATTCAGTAAAACTAAGGTAATGATCTGGACAAGAACTTATGTGTAGTCATGGTAAGGCAGTCAGTACAAAGTCAGTAATGGTAACAATGCTCAAAATCTAGTAAGTACACCCTGTATAAATGGTAAGTAATGCTATGGAAATGAGAAGAGCGCCCAGATTTTTTTAAGTACTGTCATTGTAATGGTAAGAATTCCCAGATTTTAGTAAGCACGCCCTGTATAAATGGTAAGTAATGCTATGGAAATGAGAAGTACGCCCAGAAGATTTTTGTAAGTCTTGTTATTGAAATGGTAAGAATTCCCAGATTTTAGTAAGCACACCATGTATAAATGGTAAGTAATGCTATGGAAATGAGAAGCACACCCAGATTTTTTGTTATTACGGTTTTAAGAGCATAACAATCTGTAGCTTAAACCCAAGCATAGCAGCCAACAGCAATCTGTAGCTTAAACCAAAGCATGGCAGCCAACATCAAGCAGTCAACAGAACAATAGAATGATCACCATAACAGCTGGTCATTTCATTAGACAACAGCAGCAAACAAGGAGCATAACAGTCAGCTGCTACTATTACAACGAGCTGTTACCATTACAATATCAACAGAACAATAGAATGATCTAAAGTGAAGGCAGTATTTGCCATATCAAGTTTACAACAAAAGCCACAAAGGCACCTCACATTCATCAAGTTTACAATATGATTGAAATCAAGTTTACAACAAAAGCCATAAAGGCGCCGTGGTATCAAATTATCCTTCTAATGTTGCGGTATTTTTCTTGAGCCTTTCGGATGACTTCATTCCTGATTACGTTCTCCCCACAAAGGATCAAGTCCAAAATCAAGTTGTTCCTACCCTCCTCAGAAGTGAATCTCAACTACAATTAACAAAATAACCAAATATTAGAAATAATGAGTGATCCTAACGAATTGTAACTGTAAGATGAATAAAAAGACTAATTTTATACCTTAGCGGCTTCTTGCTCATTAAATTGCTCAAAATCAAAGTACTTTGCAGTGTGCACACCACAATCATCGCTACCTGGTTCTTGAACTGAAAGCCATTTCAGTCTTTTTATTGGTAGCTTATGGGCTTTCATGACACATCCATTATTCCCCAAGTGTTGAATTACATCATCCAAATATTGAAGCACACGTACGACCTTCTCGTTCTGTACTTTGGGTTTGCTCAGAGACGGTAATGAATCAAGTACATATACATTTGCATCTTTGAAGTTTACGACACACATAAACCAATGAATGTTGTTTTCATTGATTGGGATGTACACCCGTTCCACGGATTCGAGTATCCCTGTGTATCGACTAGATCCACCATAATACTTGACCCAAGTTCGGGAATTAATACCACCATTGAGAGCATAACTCTACAAACAAACATAAAGGAGCACTTACACATTGCTATAGCCGCATACTATCGTTCAAACTTCTAATGCATTACGAATACATACCGCTAAATAAGTGGGCAAGTACCATGATGGCCATAATGCATTCGGGTCTCTCTTACTTTGTATTAAAGTTTTCCGCAAAGCAACTGCATTTATGATCTAAAAAATATAGCTCTTAGTTAGTTATCGCATTCATGTAGTCTATTACAATAGGGCCAAAAAATTATAATACTCACCTCACCAACAACCCACCCATTCTTCCGTAATGACATAAAATCTGAGCGAGTTGCATAGCTTATTCCAAGGTTGCAAAGTTGTTCTCTACATTATGCCAAAGTTGCAAAGTTATCAATCTACAAATAGAACACAATAATTTACGTATAGCTTGTAATGAATTTTTACCTTACAGATAACGTTGTGTCAAAGACAAATCTTAGGATCAACTCTTGTACCAACCCTATAGTAGGCTTCTACAAATAACAAACACGTATAATAATGAAGACACATATAAATTAGAAATTTCTATAAGAATTAAGTTTATGATACTTAAATACTTTGTGTTACCTCGTTGGCATTTTTCTTCACGGGTTGAGATTCCTTCAACCTAGTCCTTGCCATTTCTTGTTGGCATTCCATAGTAGGCTTCTACAAATAAACAAACATGTATGCTAATGAAGACACATATAAATTACAAAGTTCTAGAAGAATTAAGCTTATGATACTTAAATACTTTGTGTTACCTCGTTGGCATTTTTCTTCACGGGTTGAGATCCCTTCAACCTAGTCCTAGGCATTTCTTGTTGGCATTTCTTTTGCCTCTTGTTCATGCCAATAGTTGGAGGAGCCGTTGAAGACATGATATCACCAATATTAGTGCCCATCTTTCTTGATCTCTTTAATGAAGGCTTAATTTTAGGTTCCTTCATGTCTTGTTCCTTGTCTGTCTTCAAAGGAGATGTCAAATGACTTAATGATGGCTTTTTAGTGTTTTCTTCTTGGTTTGCCTTCAAAGGAGATGTCAAATGACCCGATGATTGCTCTTTCCTGTCTTTTTCCTTGTTTGTCAAAGGAGATGTCGAACTATCAAATGAAGGCTCTTTCTTGCCTTTTTTCTCATTGACAACGGGTGAAGAAGTGCCTTTCATGTCCATGCTTACTTTAGCCGGCAATGAATTCTCATTAGTTTTCTTCCCCCTTACATCCATTGTTTCCATTATACTTGCCAGTCTCTTTAAAATACCGTTTAATTCTTCTATCCCTTGAAATCTCTCCATCGGTATATTTTGACCAATCTCCTTTCCTTGATCTACGGCTCTCTCTCTCTCTTGCCAACTCCATCCTCGACAATGATTTTGAGCTATTACATATATTTACCATTTACTACGTAAATAGACGCTTAAAAAGATGAAACAAAACTAATTGATCGAAAAAATACTAAGATTACCTTTCGAGATTTGCTTTGATCAAGCCAATGTATCCTGTCCCTAATCTCTTCATTTCCCCATTGTACGAGACGAGGTGAAGGCCGACATGCACAAGGGGAAATGAAATCTTTGCCCGGCGTGCAATGTTTAAAATAGAACAACTGTAGAGAAAGAAAAAACGATACATAATCAATTCTACAATGAAGCAACTACTTTGATGTAAAAAAATAAAGTTAAGAGATGTACCATTAGAAACAGTACACAGCCCCGGATCACTTTTCGTCCATCCTGATATTTTTGTATGCCTTTGGCTAAAAAGTCAAGCACAAATTGGCTCCAATTTAATTCACTAATAGAAGACACGTCCTTACCGCATGTAGAAAACGTCGATTGACTCCCAATTCCGACGTTGGACATAGAACAGCCCCCATAATGAACAATACAAATGCAACCTTGAAATTATCATCGTTGTCTTCCGTGTTCCTTACATATTTTTCCAAATGACGCAACGGAATTGAACCTTGAGCACCCACACAATGTGTCTCACACAAGGGAAGTATTTCAGAAATGTCTCCTTTAAGGATTACCCTTTTACCTTCACATGGCAATCCCAGTATGTGGTGCACATCTAACGGTGTAATTATGGGGCTCTTACCATGCACATATAAACAAAGTGATATGGGATCAAATTTACTAACCAACTGCTCACAAAGTTTTCTATCTAGCCTAGTACATTTCAAACGCAAAAGACCTCCAAATCCCATTGCCTTTACACTCTCCACTTGTTGCGGTTCAAGATTGCGTATAATATCACATGCCGTCTTAAGTTGAGTTCTTGTTATAAAGGTTTCCTAAACACAACATCAACAACTCTAATCAAATTTACAATCAAGTAAAAGTGGAAAGATTATGCATAAACATAAGTGCTAAAAAACAGAATATTTGCACCTTTGAATTTTCTTGAGGATCAACTTTAACCTTTTGCTCTTTGTACGCTTCAGAACTTAGCTTAGCCTTTTCAATGTACTTTTGTTTAGCCTTGTCTCCCAAGGCTTTCCATTTTTCACGAATTTCGCTCATTGACTAAAATTATTTGAAAGAGTGCAAATCCTAGTTAGATACATTGACAATCCACATGTGGGTAAACACAACTATAGAAAAAATTGTAGTTACCATTCGTTTTGATGAACTCTTCTTAGTCATCTTCGACTGTTCTTGGCTACAAAAAAATATTGTACATCAAATTGAATAGCATTTCAATAACAAGACTTACAAAAATCTTCTGGGCGTACTTCTCATTTCCATAGCATTACTTACCAATACAGGGTGTGCTTACTAAAATCTGGAAATTCTTACAATTTCAATGACAGTACTTAAAAAAATCTGGGCGGTCTACTCATTTCCATAGCATTACTTACCATTTATACAGGGTGTACTTACTAGAATCTGGGCATTGTTACCATTACTGACTTTGTACTGACTGCCTTATCATGACTACACATAAGAAGGTGAAAGGGGAGGGAGCACTGACCTACCCTGTTGCTTATGTGTCGTAAAAGACAGGATCATAGCATACCAAGATGTGATGGAGGACCAACTGATGGACTGGTACATAGCAATATATGTCACCATATATACTGATGACCACATCTAATGACCATGAATGATTATTCTAGTGATAGTTTGAGGGATAAAAACATAAAAAAAAACTCCCCAAAATATTAGCCCTATTTGAAAGTCAACTAAAAAAGTGTATGGACTTCAAAAATTTACCCTTCATAGCTAATTAAAAGCAACTTTATAAGTGGGATTCAAGGGGTGGAAATCAATGCTCATTTTGAAAGGAGACGTGTATTTAAAGCTTGTTCCCTCAAAAAGTTGGAATTCCCAAAATGAACCAATATTGTGGGACGGAGGGAGTAACATTCAACGTGCTAGGCATGTTTGGAGACTGCTCAAGGAGTGTCCACCAAGTTCCTCGTACTATTGAGTGCACACTTAAGATATGGGTCACCCGTGTCCTGAATTGCCAAGGAAACATGAGTTTATGACTTGCTGTATATGGAGACTTCTTGGTAGATACTAATGAACTGTTTTTGGTAGTTCAAAAGAATGGTATTTTAAAGGTGACCATAGTTTCTGGCAGTTTATAAGAATGGTAGAATATTTCAAAGTTAACCATAGTATTTTGCAGTTCCTATGAATCCTAGGAATCTGACAATGACAAGTGCGACCCCCCCCCCCCATTCTGAAATGAGACCGAACTCCTCCGTCACCATCAGGAATCATCGCAATCAGTGTACTGCCATTAAAAACAAATCATTGTTATACTTCTTGACTTTTCTCATTTTCTTCCTCTTTTCCGGAGTTCACTAATATTTCCCACTACTCTCTCAAATGTACTTCTTTGCCTAACAGACAACCACTAGTGCCTTATTCAGTTATTCAGTTATTCCTAGTAGCAGCAACCACAAAAATCCAATCCATCCACAGCCGATACAACCAAACTCTAAAAACACACTTCATTGTTGGTGCACACCAAACTCTAAAAACACGCTTCAAATATTTTTCCTAAGCCTAGCAAGACATAACAAGGAAGCTTCTACGGTATTCTTTCTTGTTCCTATTTGAATCCCTTGAATTTCATGACTAGAACTTGCTTTGGCCCATGAATTTGATGTTTCTAGAGTAGCTCTATGGTATCTTCATGTTTAGGTGTGTTTTGTGAAGTTTTGGTGTGAATTTGGAGGTGTATTGAAAGGTTTTGGGGTTGGAAATCGCAGGAAGAACAATAAGTAATTTTCTGGAAATCTGCAGATTTGAGAAACCTTGTATCTGACCTGTTTTTGGGGATTTTTTTGAGGCAGTTCCTGAGCTCCGAAAATTATGAGATTTTTATAGAGAGTTCCTCTATGAGTCTATTGTCTATGGTAAAAATTTCAGGATCGGATTCAAAGTATTAAATTCTGTAGAAATTCGTAACCTCACAGCGCGCAGTTTCGGAACCTTGCTGACTGCTCAGACACGTGTTGGGGAAACGGTCATATTTTTTAGGTCGAGCGATGAAATTACGATCCGTTTTCTGATTTTGAAACTTCTGATTTTGAAACTAGATTCATAGACCTTAAAAAGTATGTGGAGTTTGTACCTTAGTTATTTCTGTGCAGAGTCAGATTTTAAGTTGAAGTTGATAAAATTGCAGATTCTGAAATTATTTCTTGAGATTGGTTATCTAACTTCATGTCTTTCACTCTAGGACCTTATGTTCATTTAAAATAGGCTTGTTTGACATCCCCTAATCATGTTTTGTTGCCTAATTATTTTAGGAAGTTCGAGTGGTTCGTAGAGCCGAGGTGAGTGATTAATACCCAAAACACATGGTTTGTTACAAGCTTTTCGCTTTATTGATGTTTTACACTTTGATATAAACTCCATGGATTATTAATGAAAGGTGGACATGTTTTATATCTATTAATGACATCCTCCCACGTCCCAGCTTGCTAGGGGACATGTTTTATATCTAAAATTTTCTCTGCTACACTTGTATGAGTTCATAGATTACATATCTATACTTAGTTGTGAGGGGAAGAAGCCAGATTGAGATTGGTCTCAATCTCCAAGCAAATCACGTAACAAATCTCCAAGTGGAGCACATATGGCATAAAGGCTTCAATGGCTGCTCATTCATTCAATTCGAACATCACGTTTCACATAAGCGACAACACTAGTAATTGGAAACCACACTAGGAACAGCTCTGAATTAGGCACTGTTTACAAACAAAATAACAAGACAAACAGCTAATCCTATCGTCTCAAGTTCAACCAAATTCATTTTCTTTTCAAGATAGCAACAGTAATGAAGCCCAAACACAGTTCAATTCTATTGAAAGAAAACCCAAGTAAATACAAGAAAAAAACAAAATGGATATAGCAAGGTCTCAAAAACAACATGTGGCCATTAAAAGATACTCAAAGTCTCAAAAAGACTTACAAGAAATATATCCATCCATTGCAAGGATGCTTTGGAACAGCATTATGGTCTTCTTTAACCATTTTCAACTCCTAAAACAAATAGACCTGTTAAATAAAAAATTGATAGTTAGTTTGTCAAAAGCAAGGTTGAATACATATGTACAATGCATTTAATATGGAGTAGTTCCAACATTTTGACTAGTATAATACTCCCATTATAATTATGGCTGCTAAAATCATGGAATAGCATGGGGGACCCTCATGTCTGCCCTTCGTCCCCTTATTTTACTCTTTCCAATATAGTCATGGCTGCTAAAATCATGGAATAGCATGGGGGGACCCTCATGTCTGCCCTTTATCCCCATATTTTACTCTTTCCAATATAGGTGTAGATCATCCCCATTGCATGGTGATCCCAGTGGACCACAAATCCCAGTGGACCACAAATCATGGAGCCATTAATATTAAACGGACTGTTTGCTGATTGCTCTGCCTATAGGGTTCTTTTTTAGGTTATTTCAAGAGATTATTGTCGGAAAGACCAAAACATGGGATCCAACATGGGGGACCCTTATGTCTACCATTTATCCCCCATTTGTTCTCTTTAACATTATTAAATCTCTACCTACAAAGCAATATATAAACCCTCTCTCTCTCTGAAAACAAAAATGTCTGGATATCCCTATAACAACCCACCACAAGGCTACGGTTACGGCAGCCCCCTGCCGTCCCAGCAACCTACTCCGGCGGCCCCCTGCCTCCCAGCAAACCTACTCCTCCGCCCCATACGGCGCCCCACAACCACCCCCCCCCCCCCCCAAACCCCACACACCCCCACTGTCATCCACCCCCTACGCCGCTCCATCCTCTGAATGGTACTAAAAACCCAATCACTGGTAGTTCAAAAAATAGAAGAAAAAAATAAGGGTTTGGCAGTTCAAAAAACCCAATCACTGGTACTAAAAACGAACCCCTAGGGTTCTTTTAATCACTATGGAAGCATAAAAAAAATTGCAATTTCTCAACCCTCCTACATTACGGTTTCAGAGAGAGAGAGAGAGAGTTACCTCGTCGTGGGCTGTGGAGGTCAAGAGGAGTAGGAGCTGTGGAGGAGGGGCGTGGAGGAGCTGCAGGCTGTGGAGGAGGGGCGCGGAGGTCAGGAGGCGGAGGGGGGCGAGTTTTACTCTGGCGGAGGGGAGCGAGTATTGCATCGACAGAGAGAGGAGAGGGGAAAAGTTAGGGATAGGAAGTTTTTCAGTGTAATCCCAACCGGAATAGGAGGTAGTGAGAGAAAGAGAGGAGAGAGACGAATTGAGTTCATCAATGGCCAGGATTAAAAGGGATCACATCCTAGGGTTCAGAATTAATGGGAGTATCATGCTCCCAAAACCAGTGGTTTTGGATGGGAGCATCATAGCCGGACTCCTTCTTCAGTGGTCTTCAGGACGGTACCCCAATACCATCCTTCAGCCAGACATGTGGGGTCCAAACACTTAATTTTGGTGGTAACATAAGAATGTGACGGATAATGGTGTTGTGCCACTGCGTAAGCATCATTCACAAATAATCTCTCTATAAGCTTAACTGCATTTCTTCTTCTTTTTACTAGAAGGGTGGGAAGGGGCGGTCAACGTAGCAACTTCCCTTGGGCGTGACCATAGGGGTTCCCAACCTGCTGTGGAATGTCCGGTTCGAGCCATAGCTACTATCGCAAGGGCAGGCCGTCACCACAGCACCACCTATGTACTAGATGGAGAAGGGCCCTCCACGCAATACTAGTCAAAGTCCCTCAAGACGAGAAACAATTCTTGCTTGGCGTGGGACTCAAACCGCAGACATGGATGGAGGAGCTTTAACCTACTCACCTTTACCATCTAGGCTACTACCATCGGTGGTTATAAGCCTAACTGCCTATAAGGCCCAAAACATTTTGCTCATGCGCATGTTGGTAAAGTTTAATTCCGGCCCGTTCGCTTTGTCCAAAAAAGTTCTTTTCTCAAAAAGATAATTATTCAATCGTATTTTCCTAGTTTAGAAAATTAAAATATGTCCCAACGAAACTAGGAAAGTACTAGCAATATGACAATTACAAATATACAAATACTAGTGCTAGCCCGTGCCTACGGCACTACACATCCCGATTGGAAGGGGATGGCAGTTGTGTGATTTAGGTGAAAACCATGGGCATTTAACCGAGAAGTGGGAGGATGCAATATAGCCTTTGGATCAAATGAATCTAAGCCGTTCTAACAACTTGTCCCCACACCCTTCTGTTTTATAATAGAGATTGGGAAAAAGAGCAGAGCAATGAAACACTCAGTTGATCCTCCCCTAGCAATTGTATTGGTATGATGGTAAGGGGTATCTAAACCAGCTTATTTACGTGCAATTCGACTAATTTCCTTATCGGTCTAGTCAAAGACAAGCATCCGACACTAGAATAGGGAATTCACAAGAAATTGTTTTATCGTGACATGTCCACAAACAATTTATCTTAAATCACACCCACTCACAAAGCCCAAAGGCGCCACAGACACTAGAATGTTTTTTTTTTTTTGGGTGTGGTTGTAGCTTTATTGGTCCCCACAAATCGAATCCTGAATAATTATGCGGGAGCACACCCACCAAGCACCCGGACTAAATTTGTCTAATCCGTCCTAACTCCAACTGCACTACTTGTATGATTATTTCTCTAAGGAAAACATGCATTTTGCAATATCATGTTATTCTAAGTGGAGAAAGCCATGAGACTATCGTGTCCTTGATGCATATATACAACATGACTATTACCCTTTGAGGTCATAAATTGTATGAGTCCACTAACTGAATGACTTTTGGCTATAAATTCCTGTAAGCACCGCACCATAGTTCAGGTAATCTATCAATTCTAACATATTAAGGGAGAGCACTAATTTGGTGTCTCCTTTATTTAAGCTTTGTCACACTTTTGTTTTCCAAAGACATCCATAAAAGTGTGAACAAGTGTTTAAAAATTCATGAGGGGATAAATATAAAATTTTGAGATATTGGAGCAAACTAAGCAACTAAACTAGTAAATAGAGAGCTAGTAAAAGATACCAAGAGAATGGACGAAAATGTGGAACATCATGTTTTCCTGCCTAGTAAAGAAAAGTTGATTTTGATAGATTTTTTAAGACATCTATAATATCTTTCAGGACGTGTTGGTTGGGGTTTGATCGAATGTTCAGGTAACTTGGTTTACACTTGTTTTGGATGCAAATTCTCTTAGAATTGAAAAGCTAATTAATAGGATAGGAACACGTACAGTGAAAAGAATTTTTTTTCTATGCTGCATTTTCTTATATTTATCTTGTTTGTTTATTTTCGAAGATTTACAAAAAGACGAAGGAGTCTTTGCATTTTCATGTCCAAACTCCTACAAAACATGCTGAAGTAAAGGCCGAAGGTTTAGGGGCACAAGCAAGTAAGGAGCTAGAGCAAGCAAGTAACGATAACAACACAACGAGTTGAGGTCCACTTTTTCTCTTTCATAGGATAAATTTCTCATTACTTTTTTTTTTAGGTTGCCATTAATCAATCTATTGTCTAAAGAAGTTTATAATTTCGTTTTTTAGGTACTTGTGAGCTTTTGTAATATGGTACGATAAAATTTCTCATGTTGAAGGGAAAAAAATGTTTTTAAATTCTTCACACTGATTGAAACAACACAAGCAAGAAGTTATAGGAGGGCAGGCTGCGGAGAGGCTCCACTGAAATGAGCAATTCAAAAATGCCATGTGACAAGTATACGGCTGGACATTTGATCCCATAATAGAATTGTTCACTTAAGACTACAAGTATGAGATTGTAAATTTGCAATTGAAGATATGAAAGTAGTTGGAGTTGTCATCTTCTATGGCAATAGAATATCTTTTGCTTGTTTCTTTTTGGCTTTGTCCGCTGTTCGTTGTTAATGTTTTCTTATTTGTTTGCTTAGTAAAAGGGAAAGGAATCTATTAATCTTTAAAGATAGCATAATTAAAAGAGTAGAGTAATTTTGGACAGGAAATTGATTTTCGCGCTCCACTTTTGTACGCAGACGCTCTACTTTGTACGAGTAATTTTATATAAAAAGTGGAGCACCTGCGTACAAAAGTGAAGCGCCAAAATCAGCATCCTTTTGGACAGGGAACATCACAATCAATAACAAACAAGCCAACAAATGCTCAACGATCCATTAGAAAAGCAGCTTACGTACGTAGTATCCCAATAGACCAAATGTGTGGAACACAATTCCAAACACGAGTATTCAAAATCGTTCGATATACGTGGACACATATATCGAACGGCTGCGGATCCAAAATTGTGTCCTGAGTTTGTTTCAAAATTGTGTCCGGAGTTTGATGCACATAATGTCAAACATTTCCTCTAGTACAACCTCATTGCAATCAACTAGCATCCCACTCGCACTCGGCCCTTTCAATCAAAAAGAGCATTTTGTCAAATAAAACATGGATCTGTTCGTCGAGTTCCACAGAACAATACTCAAGTTAATCCAGAAAGATAAACAATACTCAAGTTAATCCAGAAAGATGAAACATCGCCAAAGACATTTATTCCTATCTGGTATACCACTTAAACGAATTTCCGTTTGACCGAAAAAAAGTATACCACTTAAACAAAATGTGGAATTTTATATGCTGAGAAACACCATGTAGTACAACAAATTTCCCTACTCACAGTACACAAATGTGCCGAACAAAATCAAACTTCTGCAATTCAGTCTAACACTAAAACGACGAATTCCATCCATTAGAAAGTCGAAACACAAGAGACTGACTTTATTTCGATGATAAATCCAAATACCCTGTTAAACTACAAAGAAACCTAAGGCAAAGTTTGATAGAATCAAGAATATAATTTTACACGCAAATTCACAAAAATTGGAAAAAGGATACAAACAAATTTACCATGACTCCTTTAGCTATTGATAGTTTTCTAAAATGCATGCCTATTAAATGTGAAACGGAAAATGAGTACCATAATTCCAACCCCAGCTGCAGTAATATCCTAGTCAAGATGAGTTAGCAAATCTAGCATTCTTCAGGCAAATTGCCTAGGACTTTATCATCCCCTTCGCAAAAAAAGTAGGCTAATTCAACCTCTCTATTGCACACCTTTAAATGCATTACTGAAAATGATTCCTGCGACATGATTACAAAAAGCTTCCCCTCATAAGGCATCATGTTTACCAACATAAATACTGTCAAGTCATTTAATTCCAGCACACAAATTTCTCTTCAACTGAGCAATTCCTAGGTGGATGAAACGTATAATAAGAAAAAGAAAAGAAAAAATAATATGCACACGATGTCACAGATTATTTTTTTTTCCCTTCGTTGGTGGTGGTGGGGGTGCGGGGAGCGCTGATTTACCATTCATAACTCAGCAGCTGAACTAAAGTCAAAATTTATGCTATGGATTTCATACGGTTTACCTTGTTCAGTCAGCATCACCAAGTCCATCACTTCCATCCCCTCTCTTGGATATTTGAGCAAAGTGAGACTTAGGCTTCTTCTTCTGCGAAGCAATTTCAGCATTTTTCCGCAGCACAGCTCCAGGGGAAGGGTAGGGGCGCTGCTGAAAGAGAGGGCCCTGAAATTCATAGAGAAAAGCAATTCACTTTGAAGCACTTTCTCCTTCAGATGGTCAGAAAGCAAGCTTTAGTAGTAAAAGAGCAATATAAGTAGATGCAATCACAAAACATCCTCAAATAACCAACCCTCAATGACATCCAGTGAATATCATCCCATAGACTAGAAAAACATGAAATGTGAAACCAATAACAGCAGTACCCATGTACTCCCCAAACAATGGGGCTATGGGCAGAAGAGGACTCGAGACATGCAAAGATGACAAGTAGCATGGAAAAGAAAAACACAGAGAGGTCAATAATGCAATAACAAGCCTTTAGACCAGAAAAAACAAAATGAAGAGCCAGCAAGTCAGCAAAAATACCTAGCCAAACCATCTTTTTACAACCCCAATGGCTGGGAGATAGGCTAGGCATTTTGCCCGTTATCAATTGGGGGACTAAACAAATTTGGTCAACTAACAGAAATATGCTACATGACCAACTATTTTAAGTTATTTTAAGTTGAAAGCGGAAATAGAGAGCAGGGTGGGATTAGGCAAAATAAAATGATAATTTTTTGCGTACTTTGACGAGGCAAAATGCCTATTAACTAATGAGGGCAGTCTTGACATATCAATTTACAGAGAAGCCTAAGAGTAATGTCACCCACAATAAGATGATGCTTAGTTGCAGGGAGCTTCCAAACTGGGCGCACTACCAACACCAGAGCTCAAATCGGTGTTCCAGAGTAAGGATCGGAGCTCGCTCCCCTCAAGACAGGAGCGCACCCCTAAATAGGATGGGAGCTTTCACACTAATGTCAAGGAATAAATTCGGACTTCTCTTCGCATACATGTGCAAGGAAGAAGAAAAAGAGGGGGGAAAAAAACCATTCCGTTTAACCGAGAGAGAGAGAGAGAGATATTTAGGACTCCCGGCTACGTGTTTTGTCCATAAATTTGATATAAAAACTATTGGGCCATCTTTCGGCACTCCCAAATTAGGATCTTCTACTTACCTCCGATCCCATTCCCGCTTTGTGCAACTAAGACATGATGTTACGGTGTAAAACAATTGAGGGCATACATGACAAGACGAAAGCATGTCCTTTAGCTGGAGTAGTTACCCATCATAAAGCCAAAACCAAAATCTTGGGTCAAGCTTTTAGAGTTGAGTTTAATCCAAGTGGTACTAATGCAGTGTACTACCTTAGTACTATAGTTGGACTTTCAGGGCTCGTTTGGATGCGGGATTAGGTTTGGAGGTGTTATGTAATAAGGGGGAATTGGATAGTAAGGGGTATTAGTTAATAAGGGATGGCCCACAGTGATGTAATGTTTATGGAGGGGGTATAAAATAGTACTTGGTTTGGATGGAGAATAAATAGGGGGTATAAGGAAGGGTGGATTATGTAAAAAGCTGTCAAATGACCCTTTTGCCCTTGTGCAGTCCCAAACATAATTATGTATTACGTTATATATATAATTACAAATATAATCTTTCACACTTTAAGCCTTAATATTTAATTTTACTAATAAATGTACTAATTTAATAATATTACAAAATAAAAAAGTCAGTTTTAATTTGATAAAATTCGTTTTATTTTAATATATAAATTGAAAAAATCAGTTTTACTAACAACTGTAGATGCGGATAAAAAAAACTAACAACTGTAGATCAAATTAGTACTGTAGGTTGAAAGATTCGTTTTTAATCTTTCACACTTCGTTTTTTTAATCCTATTTTTTACTATATAAACTGTAGGTTGAAAAATTAAGTGTTCCAAATTTCAATCCGTTTGAATGGGTGGGAAGATTTTATTTTTCTGATCATTTAATTCTAAAGGGTCATAATTAATTTTTGGCTTTAGGGCTCTCGTTGGTTAGTCCTAAGATATTTGGTTGTACAACTTTCTTGGGCTAATCAACGAGAGTCCTAGAGTCAAAATTTAATTATGACCCTTTAGAATTAAATGATTAGAAAAATAAAATCTTCCCACCCATTCAAACGGATTGAAATTTGAAACACTTAATTTTTCAACCTACAGTTTATATATTAAAAAAATATGGTTAAAAAATTACAGGCTCTAATTTTCAATCCGTTTGAACCAGTACGAAGATCCTATTTCTCTGATCATTTTATGGTCATAATTAATTTTTGGCTTTAGGGCTCTTGTTGGTTAGCCTTAAAATATTTGGTTGTACCTTGGGGTGGGAAAGGGGGATTACGAGGGGTAGAATCGTCCGAAATAGAGGAGGATTTGGGAGGATTCCACAACAACTGGTCCAACCCTACCCATCTCTAACACCCCCTCAGGGGGTATTAGCAGGTGTAGTGGAAGCCGGGGTAAAGATAATACCCCCTCCATTTTGGAATCCAAACGGGGTCTTCGGCTATTCCCAGGGATTAAAAGGGGGGATTTCACAACCCCCCTTCACAATACCCCATCCAAGCAGGGCCTCAACCTACAAAGCAATGACACCCCCGAGAATGTGGGGTGTCCCTATCCACACTTCCCGACACATATTGGACACTCGTGTGAAAGCGTCCTTGACACTATCAATTTAGAGATGCCTAAGGGCTAAGAGTAATGTCATCCACAATAAGATGAAGCTATGGTGTAAAACAATTGAGGACATATATGATTAAGTTATAACATGTCCTTTAGCTCAAGTAGTTAAGCATCCTAAAGCCAAAACTAAAATCTCGGGTCAAGCTTTTGGAGTTGAGTTTAATCCAAGTGGCACTTCAGAGAATGTGGGGTGTCTCTGTTTGCACTTCCTGACACATGTTGAACGCTCATGTCAAAGCGTCCTATATAATTCACTTTTACAAAACCGAACATGTTTCGGACACTTAGGAAGACAGAAAAGCATGAATGATCTACTATGTCTCTAGCAATTTCTTCAAAGAATTACATTTTATGCACTAGCCTGCCAATTTCCTATGGAACCGTTTCACGAAATTTCCAACTCAAAACCTCTGTATTGATGAGACTAATTCATTTCGTACATGTCGAATGCAAAGCCTCAACACGCAAAAGTTAAAAAATTGTGTTCGATCTGATTTCACTAAATGATGTCTTATACAAGAAGGCAGCAGACATATCCCAAGTAGCTTCAAGGCAATAGAATTATCAACTAAAAGGCTGTAGGCATACCGTGGCAGTGGTATCCGCTGCTCGTGGCTGAACTCCTTTCAGGCCTACAACCCTGCAAATTAGATGAAATTAAAGAACAACTCTGGCACACTTCAAGGTTACATATGAAAATTTCACTGTTTTGAGTCTTTAGTTTGTAGACCATAAAGTGCGCATGTATGTGTGTGTGTGTGTGTGGGAGAGAGAGAGAGAGAGCTGCTGCATTAGTTAAGAGAAATGAGTATGGCTTACCAGCCACCGCGAGGGGCATCTGAATAAGAGCTAGGATCCATGGGATCCAACTCGTCATCCTCATCATAGCCGCGTTTCCTGTTGTCTCTTTTATTTCCTTTTCCAAATGGGGGTTTCATATTAGACCTGGAGCCAGAGATCAGTCAAATATCTAAGATACAAAGACCCACCAGTTTTTTTATTGTTTTTTGCTCTGACTTACATCCTACTGCCACAGAACACTACAACAATATAGCGAAGACCACTATTCCCCCGATCCCCCAATGCTCAACCTATGGGCCCCATATTCAACATTGGCGAAATGGCCACGGTATTAGTATCACTTTGCTATTAAATCATAACATTTAAAACAAGTAAAACTAAAGAGCCCAAGAAAACAGATGCTCAGGAAGTTCTTTAGATTTTCAACTCTTTTTTGTTTCTTTTTGTTAAATTGTTAGGGGTTTTTTTGTTATGTATCTTTTAGATAGGGGTATATTTGTACTTGTACCTTTGTCCCTATATATACAAAGTGTGAGAGAGGGAAACCTAATTTTGGGTTGGCTCTCCTTTTTCCCCCCAAAAATTCACATGGTATCAGAGCACATCGATCTCCTTGGGCAACCGTGTTCTGATGATATCGTTCCAGAACAGTGGATTTGAAGGCTTCAGTTTCGTACATCATCGCCGACAGCCTCCGACAGCCTTGTTCCTGGCCTTTCATCACTACCCACTTCGTCAGCGACCTCCGACGATCACCCTTTGTCCTCGTCGACCTCTTTCAGTCGCCGGCAAACCCGTGCGACCACTGCTTTCCCTCCGACGAGCCTTGTCGGCACCTCCGTGGTCTATTCCGACGTCGTACAGCTCGGTGCTACCTCCGACGAACGCAGATCTGGAGTTCAGACCACTTTCCGACGTTACCCATACTCGCCAGAGCCTCGCCGGCCTTTTCCGACGTCGTTTGGTCCCGCCGGAGCTTCGCCGGCCCTTTCTAACCTTCGCCAGACCTCCGGCGACATTATCCAGTCCATTTTTGAAGTTTCCAAGTGACTACGAACTTGATCTGTAAGTTTTAACCTTTCTCAAGGCTGTTCGAACTTCTTCGTCCAGTACCCAGTGACTTTCTGCCATTTCGAGCTTAACCCAGTCTCCGACGACCCTCGCCGGAGCTTTGTCCGCCTCCGGCGACCTTAACTCTCAACGGTGACCACTGCTTGGACTGAGAAAGGTCTGTTTGCACTTGTTTGGACCTGGGTCTGAATATTAAAGGTTTTTTCAGACCCAATCTGTGCTAGTGTTCTGTTTAACATCTTATAGAGCTCCGTTGAACTGTTTTCTGCAACTGTGCTGTAATAAGAGGTATTTTGCATTAATTTGCTCTACTACGCACTGTTTAGTCACTGTTTTGGGAGCTGTTTGTTACTGTTGGGACAGTATTTGCTCTTATTTTGCACTGTTGAGGCTGTTTGTGCACAAAGTTGGCTGAATTTGGGCTTAAAATCACTGATTTAACTGAGATTTGACTGAGTTGACTGGGTGTAGTAAGTTGAACTGGTGCTGAGTTGACTCAGACCTCGTATTCTCAGCTAATTGACTGTGGTTGACCATTATTTGGTATCGTGGAATCAACTGGGCTTGGTCTGCAAGTTGGGGTGTTGTCTGGTATTTATTTTACTGCTTTTCTGTTGGTATGGCGGAGTATCGCAAGCATGCTCCAGTCGGGGCTCTTTCTCAGGGGGAGTTACAAACTCTCAGGTGCCTAATAGCTAAGCTTGACATTCCGTCTACCACTACCTTCTTTGCTCACACAGGTACCCAACCTAGTGCATCTACTGCCTCCTCTTCCCTTCCTTGGATAATAGATTCTGGTGCTACAGATCATATGACAGGTTGTTCATCTGTTTTTGACTCTTACTCTACATGTTCCGGTAAGGATAAAGTCCGAGTCGCAAATGGATCTCTATCTGCTATTTCAGGAAAAGGTTCCATTCGCTACTCTCCAACCATCTCACTTTCTTCAGTTCTTCATGTTCCAAATTTTTCTACGAACCTTCTCTCTGTTAGTAGTCTTACTCATTCCTTAAATTGCTCAGTGACATTTTTTCCTACACATTGTGTCTTTCAGGAACTGGATACGGGGAAAGTGATTGGCAGTGGTAAAGCCCATGGTGGTCTATACTTTTTGGAGTCAACACCTCGTTCATCTTGTCCACCTTTGTCATGTGGTCAAGCTCTTAAAACAGATACGGGTTCTGCTCTCCCTTTGTTACATCAATGGCATCGGAGATTGGGTCATCCTTCTTTTGGAATTTTAGAAAAACTTTTTCCTAATTTAACTAAGCACTGTCCTAGGAGTCAGTTTTTTTGTGAAGCTTATGAGCTTGCGAAACATAAACATTCCTTTAACGCTCCTATTAATCAAAGAAGTGCTTCTCCGTTTATGGTTATCCACTTTGATGTTTGGGGTCCTTCTCCTGTCACCTCACTTTCTGGTTATCGATGGTTTGTCACTTTTATCGACTGTTATTCTCGTGTCACTTGGGTGTACTTACTTCGATCTAA
This sequence comes from Rhododendron griersonianum, assembly GCA_018127125.1. NCBI lineage: Eukaryota > Viridiplantae > Streptophyta > Magnoliopsida > Ericales > Ericaceae > Rhododendron > Rhododendron griersonianum. The sequence goes on from CM030798.1 coordinate 30,265,523, forward strand.
AAATGAAGTTTTTTCGTGCTTTAAATCCTTTCATAAAATGGTGTGTACTCAATTTGACACAAACATTAAGATTCTCCGTAGTGATAATGGGACTGAGTATCTAGATGGGCTCTTTCGAGCATACCTTGATGACAATGGCATTCTCTTTCAAACAACTTGTGTTGGTACTCCACAGCAAAATGGAGTTGCTGAACGTAAAAATCGTCATCTTGCTGAGGTAGCTCGCTCTCTTTTGCTCACTATGCATGTCCCTAAACATTTTTGGGGAGAAGCTGTTCTCACTGCAGCTTATCTTATCAACCGTATGCCATCCAGTGTTCTTCAGTTCAAAACTCCTCTTGAGTTTCTTCCAATCAATTTTCGGGTCTCTTCTCTTCCGCCCAAGATTTTTGGCTGTGTGTGTTTTGTTCATGCCCCTAAACATCCTGGTGGTAAGTTAGATCCTAAAGCCCGTAAATGTGTTTTTCTTGGCTACTCTCCTACCCAGAAAGGCTACAAATGTTATGACCCTCACGCCCGAAAAATGTTTGTTTCTATGGATGTCACCTTTTGGGAACTTAAGTCCTTTTATCCATCCTCTGGTCCATCTCTTCAGGGGGAGAGTGATAGAGAGGAAGAGATGTTGATATTTCATAATCAAGAATCATGGTCTTACTTCCCAATGCCTTGTTATGGTGAGGGGGAGAAGGAAAATTCAAGGGAGGAACCTATATCTGAAGCAAGAGCAGAACATGACATTGGTGGCCGAGATGTTGATGATGATAGGCTTTACCCGCATAGGTTGCCTAACTTGCAGAAGTTTTCTCGACGAAAAAAGGGACAGCCGGCATGTGCGACGCCACCTTGCCAATCACTATCACCTACTCCGGCTCCAAGTCCAATTTCTGATTCTTCGACTGACTCATCTGGTAATGAACCTCCCTTCTTGTCTTTGACAATCTTGATGCTCCTATTGCTCATAGGTAAGGAGTTAGACAGTGTACTCAACATCCCATCTCACAGTTTGTTTCATATGATCATTTATCTCCTTCGTATCGTGCATTTGTTTCCTCTCTTTCTTCTATATCTATTCCACAGAATTGGCAGGATGCATTTATGATACCTAAGTGGAAAGGAGCTATGGTAGAGGAGATGACAGCTTTGAAAAAGAATGGCACTTGGGAGTTAGTATCACTTCCAGGAGGAAAGAAATCAGTGGGATGCAAGTGGGTTTTCACTGTTAAGCATAAGGCAGATGGGACAGTTGAGAGATATAAGGCAAGACTTGTTGCCAAGGGCTATACTCAGACATACGGAATTGACTACGAGGAAACCTTTGCTCCGGTAGCAAAGATGAACTCTATTCGAACCTTAATCTCTTGTGCTGCTAATTTGAATTGGCCTCTTCAACAATTCGATGTTAAAAATGCATTTCTTCACGGTGATTTAGAAGAAGAAGTGTACATGGATATTCCACCAGGTTTCTCTTCCTTTGCAACCGAAGGGAAGGTGTGTAGATTGAGAAAGGCCCTCTATGGATTAAAGCAGTCACCGAGAGCTTGGTTTGACAAATTTCTTAAAGCTATGTTGAGATTTGGCTACCGACAGAGTCAGGCAGATCATACTATGTTCATCAAGGGAGGTAATGGCAAGATTGCTATTCTCATTGTCTATGTGGATGACATAATTATGACTGGCAATGATGCAGAAGAAATACTCCATCTTAAGGCTCGTCTTGCTCAAGAGTTCGAGATTAAGGACTTGGGGTCATTGAGATACTTTCTTGGGATGGAGGTGGCAAGGTCTGATAAAGGTATCTTTATATCCCAAAGGAAGTATATTCTTGATCTCTTGGAAGAAACGGGGATGTTGGGGTGTAAGCCTGCAGACTCACCTATTGAGGCTAATCATCATCTCAGTGGAGATGTTGGGGAGCATACAGATAAGGAAAGATATCAGAGGCTTGTGGGCCGCCTGATATACTTATCTCACACTAGACCAGATATTACATATGCCGTTGGAGTTGTCAGCCAATTTATGCATGAGCCACGTACAGTGCATCTGGATGCAGTCTATCGTATTTTGAGATATCTCAAATCAGCTCCAGGTAAAGGAATCTTGTTTTCCAATCATGGTCACTTAAGGTTGGAAGCATTTACCGATGCAGATTGGGCTGGTTCAGTGGATGATAGGCGCTCCACCTCTGGTTACTGCACCTTTTTTGGTGGGAATTTAGTTACTTGGCGCAGTAAGAAGCAGTCAGTGGTAGCTAGATCCAGTGCAGAAGCTGAATATAGGGCTATGGCGCATGGCGTGTGTGAACTTTTGTGGCTCCAAACCTTGTTGAAGGATTTGGGACTCTTTGACGATGGCCATATGAAACTTTATTGTGACAACAAAGCGGCTATAAATATTGCTCATAATCCGGTGCAGCATGACAGAACGAAGCATATCGAGATTGATAGGCATTTCATCAAGGAAAAGTTGAGCAAGGGTTTGATATGTATGCCGTTTGTAAGGTCTGAGGACCAGTTAGCTGATATATTTACGAAAGGGCTTAGTAGTAAGATTTTTCATCCCATTGTATTCAAGTTGGGCTTGATAGATATCTTTGCACCAACTTGAGGGGGAGTGTTAAATTGTTAGGGGTTTTTTTGTTATGTATCTTTTAGATAGGGGTATATTTGTACTTGTACCTTTGTCCTATATATACAAAGTGTGAGAGAGGGAAACCTAATTTTGGGTTGGCTCTCCTTTTTCCCCCCAAAAATTCACACTTTTAATTCCTGTATCCATCGCTACAGCAGTACAGCCTATTTTCTCTCACTTGCCTACATGAGGGACCATCCCGAACAAGTTGATTTTCCTAACTCTTTCCCCTCCCTCTTAACTAGTGCTTGTGTTTGGTCTTAGAAGGCTAAATGATAAAACATTAGCTTTGGCTTTGGTAGATGATGCAGGAGCAAAATAATGATAATCGGGAAACGAAGAGTTATCTTACTTATTTTTGAAGTGTCTTTTGGTTTCTAGTCAATGTCCTTTAGTTTTTGGTCTAGGTATCTATTATGTGTCTTAACTATCTAGTAAGTTGTGTCTTTGGTTAATAGTTGTCTAGGTATTTGAAAGGTCTATGTTGGAAATTGTCAAGTATGTATTATTAGTCTTGAAGAGTCATCTTTGTAATGCTTATAAATAGTTGATCTAATGAAATGAGAAGAGGGAGTTTGAGTTTATGAAAATATTGTGCAAGTATTTCTTGCTTGAGAGTGAGTGATTCCTCCGACAATCAAGTGTGTGACTTGGTCGCGTGAGTGTCTTCCGCGATTAGCAACGTCGAGCGACTTCCATTGCCCCTGGTGAGTGTCTTCCCGGGACTATCCTAACCTCGTGGGTCTCGGCCTACGTAAAATTGGTATCAGAGCGGTGATCCTGCCCTGCTGAGTTTTCATCCCATGGCATTTTGAGATAAAATGTTGCGCATGAATGAAAGACCGAGGACATATCACAACAACACCGAAGTTGATGCAACTTTGACACCATGGACAATGAGTGATGACATTATATTTCTTGGAATGAATTTGGAGGAGATTTTCTCGAGGCGTGACCAGTCCCCCTCTGCCGGAAGTTGATTGGACTCTACCTCCGAGGTTTGATGAATATACGGAAGATGGTTTCCTAATCACTACTGAATGTGATTTTGGTCAAGTGGTGAGTTCTAAAGATTTGAAATTTGTCCGAGATAATATGTTTTATGACTTGAAATGCGAAAAAGTCGATAAAGTTGATGTTGTTAGTCATGAAACGATTGGTAACTTGAAGTTACGTGCAACAAAACCATCCCTACGACATAAGGATTCCTTTTGGTTGGCATTTTCAAAAGAAGACATGGTTAATGAAGTCTTGGGTGTGCTGATTTTATTTGCTGGAAATACGAACGGTTATGAGAGTAAAATGGCAAGGAGTAGTTTGCGACAACTTTTTGTCTGGCTTCGTAGTTCCACTGCAGATGGTTGATGGCCAATTTTCAAGAGTCATGAAAGTGTTCTACTCGCGAGTTGGTCGCAAACCAAAATTCAAGCAACATCTCTGGCAAAAGCAAAGGATGGAAAGGCTCATTGGTCAACCCGTGGACCGTGGGCAGTTAAACTCGAGGTCGAATTCTTTTGAAGAAAGGGAGTGTGATGCAGGAGCAAAATAATGATAATCGGTAAACGAAGAGTTATCTTACTTATTTTTGAAGTGTCTTTTGGTGTTTAGTCAATGTCCTTTAGTTTTTGGTCTAAGTATTTATTATGTGTCTTAACTATCTAATAAGTTGTGTCTTTGGTTAATAGTTGTCTAGGTATTTGAAAGGTCTATGTTGGAAATTGTCAAGTATTTATTATTAGTCATGAAGAGTCATCTTTGTAATGCTTATAAATAGTTGATCTAATGAAATGAGAAGACGGAGTTTGAGTTTATGAAAATATTGTGCAAGTATTTCTTGCTTGAGAGTGAGTGATTCCTCCGACAATCAGTGTGACTTGGTCGCGTGAGTGTCTTCCGCAATTAGCAACGTCGAGCGACTTCCGTTGCCCCTGGGTGAGTGTCTTCCCGGGACTATCCTAACCTCGCGGGTCTCGGCCTGCGTCAGTAGAGTGGAAGACACCAGTCTGTTCAACACAGGACCCTGTACAATCTTAGTGTCATACTATTTTCTTGGTGCTTGAATTGAGGTTTTCCTTTCATCACTTCCATCATCTTTTGCTGATTTGTACTTCTCTTTTTCAATTTTCTTTTTAGTGCACCATTAAATATCCTCCTCGACTACCTAAATTTCTCCCTTTGTAGGGATTAACTGCCTAAGTTTGTGTTAGGACCCAGGCCACAGTCTCTATTTGTTGGCAAATTTCACGACAAAACACACATTTAATTGTTCCCCATTTATCGAATTTGGTCCTTCTCCTCTGTCCGGCTTTGGCCCGCTAGCCCTTGGTGGGGCGGTAGTTGCTATGGCTCTTTGGTCCCTCTCATAATCCGTCGCGGGTCTGGAGTCCCTATGGTTACACCCAGGGAAGGGTTGCTATGTCTGGTCGCCCCCTCCACCCTTTTTTAGCTTAGCAAAAATATCTTCCTCTACTTATTTGAGAAAAGCCCCAAGGAGGATTCCTAGGCAAGTTAAAGTCCTTCGGTGGATTTCCGGGAGGCAAACGGAAGGCTTGTGGATTCAAGGAAGCGGCGGTCAAACACTGGGTGTGGTGAACGAGGATTCAGCAATTAGAACTTAGGGCGATTGGTGAGGATTCATAATTGTATGTAAGTTTACTTGTAACTACTTATAGTGTTTTGATTCCTTCCCGTGGTTTTTACCCTTTTCAGGGGTTCTCCACGTATATCTTGGTGTTCTTATGTTTATTGCTTTCCGTTCGTGTGATTGGTGTTTATCGATTGGTTGAATATTGATTATTAGTTTGATTGTTTTTATAAGAGATTAAAAAAATAAGCAACTTTTTAAACCTAGGCGAGCTAGGGTTTTTCAGTTTGAAGAGATTTGCAGTGTTCCATACGACTTCATAGTTTATATGAACTTCTAACAAGCAGAAGAATCCCTACATGCTTGATCTAAATGGTAAACCAGATCCAGTCCTTCAGGGTGGAGAACAATTTCGTTTCTACTTGCATCTTAACAATGCAACTAACATTGACCACAATTAAGATATCGAAGACAACAAGATCTCAAGCTTCAAGAGAAGTTAGAATACCTCTGCTTGGGAAACTTTTTTTCTGAACCTTCATTAGAATATGCAGAACCAGTGGTACGCTGCTGGTAACCCAGGCTAGTTGGCAACAATTTGCTCTGAGGGAGATTGAGAACTCTACATTCAAATTAAAATTTAATTAAAATGCAGAACCAATATCCTTCACCAAATATTGATCATATTGACAATCACACATAGAGGTGATGATGATAAAGCCAATAACTAGAATAGAAATGATAATAATAACATAGAAGGTAAGACGCACTGATTGAGAAGGGAAGGAAACTTTCTGAACAATTATTTCAAATGACCCGAATCTCGATACCACGTATCCAATTCAAACAGAAACATGCATGCATATTAAACAACACCACACACGACCTCATTTGAGTTACGAAGACACCAAAATGAAATGTAGAGAAGGATGGAACTTAAGTTAGTTGTAAAGTCCAGTAACCTTATCATGAAATTTAATAGATAATTACTAAAGCCATCCCCTAAGCCAATGTAAATTGTTAACATGGTGCCCAAATCAGACAGAATAAAAGGCTATTCTTATAAAATGATTCCTAGCAATAGCACAGCAGTCAGATCACCAAATGTCCACAAAACTTAAGCTATGAGAAGCGGGACCAAGTTATGCATGTCTAGTTTCAACACCCTCCTTCACCGGCGAACTCCCAGTGCATGTAAAGAAGCAATCATCTAAACATAGAGTAACATAATGCAAACAAAGAGACTTGAGTCAAAGACCTCATGGAAACCAAAGCTCTGATACCATATTACATCACCAATTGTCCAAAAGCTTAAGCTATTAGAAAATGGGACCAAAAATGTACAGCAAGCTATAACACCACCTTTCTGCCTCAGAAAGTTAAAGATATTGCAATATAGAAGGGCAGGTAAAGAAAAACCTACTTGTTGAATGTATAACTAGAATGCATTTATTTTCCTTCATATGTGATCTTTAAGTATTGGTACGTACATGAGTTCATACAGTGTTTTAAAATGCTCGAGGCACATCAAGGCACCAAGGTCCGGTGGGGCCTGGCGCGCAGCGAGGCACACTCCTCATCAGAGCAAGGCACAAGTAGCAGAAAATAAGCGCGAATTGTAGTATTGGCAGAGACAATAGCATAACCTATATTTCTAGAATTCCAAATACCATAAAACCTAACACTCCAAATGTTCAGATTACCAAATACTAACAAAAGCACAACATCTATCAAAAACCAATGTTTTAACATTTAGCAATGGATAATAGAACGGGTAGTGGCAGTCGAATATTCAATCAAGTAGGCCCAGTAATCATCCTCAAATGTCTAATTTAATCACTTAATTTTCTTCTTCATCATTAGAATTTATGCAATCCACATCTTCTCTCTCATCCAAATCTCCATCTTCGCATTCTGCCCACTCATCGTCCTCATCGACAAGCACACATATAGCTGATGATTTTAAACTCATTCCCATTGCCATTAAACACTGCATTGCTAGAGTTCACGTGTGAATGGTTATAATTGGAAGGATTTTATAACTTGCGTTCCACTATTGGTTTTGCATTGCAATGTACTGGTTTTGTGATGATTTTATCAACAGTTGCACAGAATTTCTGATGAATCCTAGAAAAACTAGATGGGGCACGCGTGTCGCTCGCTTCGCGAGAGCCTCATTGATGTCGCCTCGTCTCTAGGGGCTAGGGGTTTGAGGTGCAACAGCTAAGCCTTGTTGTGCCCCACGCCTAGGCTGACATTTTAAAACACTAGTGCCAGATTCTTCCGCTTTTCAGAATGTCAATTATATCAATGGATCATGTTGCAATGAATAGGTAACTTAGGTCTTCGTCACAGTAGATTTTGAAGTTTTGGACTGCCGGAATGTATTCTCTCTCTTGTCTCTAATTGCTTTAAGCATGAAGATTAATCTACTGTTATGACAGTACCTCCCCATCCTTTTATTTGTATGCTTAGAATAAGACCCATATGTAAATATAATAGGTTTCGCGGACTATGGTATATGATTGTTAAATTAAGGGACTTGGGATTGTATTCTCCAGTTTCTTTTTTCTCAATCCTCTTGTATCTCTTCTTCTGTCCTCCTCTCCACTCTGGTTGCATCTTAAAGAGACTACCATGGGTTGGCTGATGTACATTTTTGAAAATATAATCTCATGACTGATCTCGAATTTGTAATATCCAATACTGCTACGAATAGGTTACCTATTCCTTAAAAGGCCAATAACCAACAAAACTCATCCCTATTAACTGGGATAGGCAACCTGAACCTTTTGAAAATGAAACAATGGACTATTCTTTTGTATCCCTATCCGAATCCAATTTTCAATTGGATTGATTAATTTTATCACATAAAATTAGGTTTCCACTAGAATCAGCAGTATTCAATCCGATCTGATAGTATGGTAGAAAGAAATATATGAATCGTTTTTTCTACCATACTCTCTATTAGTATAGTATTATTAGAAAATATTATATTATTATTCTAAAAGATTCCAAAATTTATTTATACCAAATAAAAACAACTGGCATCTTAATTTGGAATCGTGTGGCAATTACTTTGACGTTAAAATCATGACATAATCATCCGGTTAAGATCAATCTAAACCATCGTATCATGTATACGATTCAAAATGTTATGGATAAGTTTCACAAAAAGACTATTCCTTCTGGTCCTGGGGATTCTATGCTTGAAAAAAACCAGGGTCATCTCATTCAAATCATTGATCCGGTACTAGATGTAGCCCTTCCGGCGGACAAGATGCCTAAGGTTTATAACGTTCTGTTAGTTCAAGGTCGAGATACTTTCGGTCAACCAATTAATGTGCGTTGTGAAGTACTGGCATTACTAGGAGACAATTGAGTTCTAGCTATACCTAGAGCTAGATTGTCTTCCTATCGTTGTCTAATGATAGGAATGAAAGTATTTGACACGAGAGCTCCTCTATATACTGAGTAGCAGATAGAAGAGGCTATTGAAAAAGAAATGAAAACGACAGTAGTACAGCTTAAACCCCCTTATTTCGGTTTCGATTACAGCGTATTCATCAAGCCGTCGTCGTGTGTAGCGAGTAAGGCAATAAGGTTTCTGTTAGTGCTATACTTTGTCGTTCATAGTAAGGTTTAGAAGATAATTTTGCTCTATTAAGGGCTATACACATAATGCACTCATTTTTACACACCCACATTTGTATTCGAAAGCATGATAGTACCTCAAACTCAAACTGTTCATCCTTCTTATGACAACTCTTCTGGTTAGACCTTTATACTACAATACTAGAACATTCCTCAAGTACTTTGCATTTCCAATATTCCTGTGGGAACAATAGATTCTCCAACATTACCATCAGAAACACTAACATAGTGTTCATGGAAAAATATAGGATTATTTTACACTGAACTACTAAGGAAATATTTTTCCAACATTGCAATAAGATACATCAAAGCAGTGTTGACAGGTCAATATTGAGAATTGAGAAGTTTACAACGAATAAATATGTACGGAGACATTTTTCTAACTCATAGGCCATATAACAATTAAGAAGACAATGTCGGCCTCTCACATTGCTGGCCTAGTCTTTCATGTTATGGTGTAATCACATGGATAGGTTTCCGCACTATTCTTTTTTTGCAAATTCCATCAATTGCTATCCTCATCTTCATTAAAGAACAAATTTTGCAATTTGAACGAAAATACTGAACATATTACTTAAATATCACCATTGCATTCACAATCTAGGTTTAACCATATTAAAAATATGTTCAGATAAAAAAATCTAGTCAAAAAACTGTTTGCAAAAACAAGAGGGATCACCAAACCGTGTACAATGATTGCAATAACCCCACGATTGCACCAGCGCTACTCCCCAACCACCGCACTCCATGCATTTGCCTAACATGGATGCCTGATCACTCCAAATCCCATTAGCTTCATTTGTTGAAATGGCGTCGTCAGACTGCTCTGGGCCAACCTGCTCTAATGAATTAGGGCGCTCCCATTGTGATACAAGAGTCTTTGTATTATGGTAATACTTTTGACCTGCACATTTAAGACATCAAGCTCAGAAGAATAAAGGGCGGAGAGTGAGAGAGTAGTGTAATGCTGCTTATGCAACTAATGATCTACAGTTGAAGGCCTTGCATCAACATTGATCCTCATTCCTTAAAGGAAATACAAGATGCATATGCCATAATGACCACATCATAACATGGGAAATTGAATCAAAGAGGACATATTAATTAACAGTCTTGGTCTTGGGATCCTTCCTTCCCCCAACCTCTCATCATCTTCTAGTTACTAGAGGTGGTGCATAACCTCTCCCTACTTCTCTCTCCCTCCGTCCCTCCCTCTGTGTGTGTGAGTGACTGAGAGAGAGAAGGTGAGTAGACATGAAACAATTATTTAAAATGGTCAGTTTTCCTCATCATGACCAGATAAAAAATTCAATTTCCCACAAACAAAAAATTTCGAGGCATTCACCTGTTTCCACATAACCTATTCAAAGGACAAAGAAGGAAAGAGTATGTGTAGCAAACCTGATGTTTCATCCAATACCTCTTGCCAATCTTCCGGAAGTAGCAAAGTTGAACGAGGCTTTGAACTACTTTCTATCTCAACAGGTCTTTCCCACTGACTTTTCCCAGAGTTTTCATTATAATAGTACGCAGCACCACTTGTTGGGTCCTTGGCCTCAACCTAAATGCGGATTTATGGATGTTACAATCAGAATCAAAGAAGTGTAAGCCAAAGTCAAAACCCGAAAAATCAAGATCCAACAGGATTAGCAAGTAATAATTTTTACTTCCACTGTAATTGTATGTCAGGTAATTGGAACATTATGGTAATTGTATCGGATAAGTTTCTCAACTATCTCAAATTTTCCTTTGCAATTAAAGGAGTGATATTTAACTTTACCAAGTTTAAACAAGATTAAGTTTATCTCAACTTTTATCATTTTTAGAAGCAGAGTAGAATAGGGCAAACAAAACGAAACCCACATGATTATAGGAAAAATTGCATAATTTATACACAATGTCCCATTCCAATTGGTCTAGAAGTTAAAAACCAGTCCACTGAACTGCACATAGTGAACAGATACCCCAATAGCAAGTCATACTCACCCATCCAAGGGGCAACTTCCCAAGTGATACAGTCTGAGTTGATGGAGTTTCTGACTTCTGAAATTTGAAGTACAAGGAAAAAATGTCAACAAACTAACTGAATAAGAAAGCTTTGACAAGAAAACCAACAGATCCCATAAGTGCTGCAGTCAAATGACTCAAATGAGTGAGAAGGACACAAGGAAACAAAAGAAGAGGAGGAGAAATTGACGACACTGCAGAAAGTTGGGAATGTGCATATGTGCTTATATATATTTTATGGTAGCTCACTCAATCAAAACATTTACAGTCCAGAAGCTACTTGCATTATCCATGACAGCAGAACCCTCGGCTGCCTCATCTTTTAAAATACCCCTTGCTTTCAACTTCTGTTTTAGGTAATCAGGCAACTCTTTGGTCACAGCCTTCTGTCCCAACTCTCCACCCACTTTGGGGACTTCCAGGCCTGTGTCATGCCCACCAACTCCAGATTTACCTGTAGGGTTACAATACAGGAAATCTTAACCTAATCCAGAATCTAGTTAAGATAATAAACAACTAACAAAGTGTTCCACATAGCTTTAACAGGAATACCAATATAAGGCCTTGGACCATCATAATAAGCACCTCCACCTGGTACGCCATACCCATTGCCAATTTCCATATTGCCTGACAAGAAAGCAAAAGCTTACTAAAACATAAAGTGGTGCAGGATACTCAGATCAAACCAAACGGTAAAACTGTTATGGAGCCACTAGGCCCACTACCATTACAGTCTGTATTAGATATTCAATATTGAGAAATTACACCATGTATCTTCACGTATACCAAAGCAGCGGCGGCCGACTAGTCCCCTCCTAGGCGCTATGCGGTGGTCCAATGCCTAGATTAGGCAGCTAATTAGGAGGCGCCTAGTCCCCACCTAGGCGCCCCTTTTCTTTTCCGCTAGACTAGCGCTTAGCGTTTTTTAGACAATTGTAAAAAAGTCATGGAGTTAGGAAAAAAAACACTTCACTTCAATCACTGGCCAGAGTGAGAATAAGGAGAAAGCCATCGTTTCGTTCCCCTTTTGGTAAGAGTACAATAGAAGAACTTTGCTGGGAAGGAAGAGTCTATTTCTAGATAAGATCGTATAATACAATCAATCTTGTCTAGTTAATGGGAAGGAAGAGCCTACTTCTAGATTAACATGAAGACAATATCATTTATGAATCAGTACTACGTCAACTAAAAGAAACTAAGAAACCAACCTTCCTCTGGGACCGTAGATTTTCCGCGTTTTAGGGCCATTTCTGCACGGTGATCTGTGGTCATCTTCAATAGATGCTCCTGGATAAGAAGGTTGAAAGCATATATTAGTTCAACAAGACAAAAACGACAAAAGACTGCACGAAAGAAGTTTCCAAATGAGAGAAAACCTTTAGCTCATTTGGGTCATGACGTCCTGAGAAGATGTCCGTACCATCTTCGGGTGGTCCACTTGCACCTCTTGCGTGTCTGTGATAGAACATTTGAACATCAGATTTGCATCTTGTAGTTTTAGCATCTACTATTTAAGTAGTTTCAGATGCAGAAACAAAAATAAGCATATAATCTAAAAATAAAATCGAAACAAACCTTTGACTTTGGATAATATTCTGGGTGGCAACTTCCTGATAATTACACATAAAAACATATTAATCATATCAGTCTAAAAAGGCAAGAAAGACATGAAACATGTAAATAAACCCTATCTTCAAAAGAAATACTTGTTCACGCAACACAGCATCCTGAGCAGAAGCTTCAATGTCCCTGACATTTTCCAAATGCAGCCTAGAGTTGCTGGCAGATTCATAAGGACCATCTGGAGCAATGTTTATTCATGTTGTGAGTTATAATAGTCAAACTGCTGATAAGCACAGACAGAACATAACAAAAAAATGTGGATCAACTTCCTCTTTCATCAACTCAAGGGAATGGCCGTTTGAAACAAAAATCAGAAACTTATCAACATTTTCGGCCATTCTTCTTCTGAGTCAATTCCCCTCCATCGTACATGGTTTCTGTACTGCTAGTTCAAAGAGGTTTTCACCTTGTTCTTATTTTTGTCTTTTATGTTTTAATAGGCAACAAAAAAGACCTTAAAGCAACAAAGTAAAAAAGGAGAAGACAAGAAGTCCAACAGAACAAAAAAGAATTTGACAAAAATAAACATAAAAGAACTCACACTGCAAATACTACTCACCTTGATGAGCAACCAATGGTTCCTTTTCCCATTCGACAGAGCTATTCAACTCTGGTAACAGAGGCAAACCATTGTTATTAGATTGAGGACTTTCTGCGTGCAGCTGAGAGCCATCACATTGCCTATCAAGCTGTATCGACCTGTGAGCAACCTCAGTATCCTGTCTGGAAGGAGGAGGTGCGGGCATGCCAGGTTGAAGGTAGTCAGTATACTGAAAGTTAGTTGGGGCAGGATAAGACCAATGAGGAGCATGTTCAAAATGTGTGGATGGCCCAATTTGTGGATGGAAACTTTGGGGGGGATGAAAATAGGCTGAATGGGAAGCTGGAACAGGAAAAAGATGGTTTGGAGCAAAGTGAGCATGGTGGTGAAATCCCGCAGAGTTTTGAAATGGATGAGGAGGCGGTTGGGTAGATTGATTCGGAGAAGCAGAGAATGGCAAAGAATTTGGAAGGGACTGAACTCCAGGAGGGAGTGGCTGAGCATAGTTGTTATCCATAAGCTCTAGTAATCACATATAACCAGTAAATCTACAATATCAGCAATCCGAATGCCGGTGAATTAATGATAGAATGTCAATGGAGATGCCAAGAGTACTGAATGAGCAAACATACAGAAAACAGAAGTCATCACTGTATCAACTTCAAAGAGTGCTTAACCCATAAATATCCACAAAATAAGAAAGCTACGTTAAACATTAGAAGTACAAACACCAAGAAAAATTTAAAAAGGATTTGGTTGGTATAAAAATTTAAGTCTGTGTTTAGGATGGCCCTTCAAAAGGTCACTTGGAGGTTGGAATCATTTGAATTCTCATTGAGATGCAATTTTGCTACCTGACTAAACCGTAAATCGTTCACAAAAAGATAAACGTTGAACAGGAAAAAAAGATTCCCAAATGAACTGCCAATCAATCATCGCCCATCAGCTTTACATCCTTAGCTATGCATTCATCAGCCAGTAACCCACCGAGACCTTTTCCAACCTCTTCAGCAAAGATTGACCATTCCATCAACTTCTCTTTCCATCTCTCATCGTCTCTACGGGCTTTATTTACTCTACAGCATATCTTTGAATTCTCATACATACATACATATGCACGCACGTGCATGTGCACACATATGTTTGTTTTCTGATCAGCGACAAAGGACCTTAGGTCATATAGCTCATTTCTGCATAGCATATCATCAACTGAATGCCTATCATCTATCCTTACAGTTACAAGCACACATATGCACGCACGTGCATGTGCACACATATGTTTGTTTTCTGATCAGCGACAAAGGACCTTAGGTCATAGCTCATTTCTGCATAGCATATCATCAACTGAATGCCTATCATGCTTCTCACTAAAGAATAGCCCTGGTTTGAATTTCTCAGTTGTGCAATTGCAGAACAAACTTAAAAAGTGAACTCAATAATCAAACAAACAAAGTACATGTGGATACAAGTCACGGACTTTACCTAGTTGAGCAAATCATTTAGCATAAGCAAATACAATAATCACAGAAAGATTCCTTGACACACAACTAAATATACATAGGACCGCATAACATAAGCAAATTCAATTTCCTCTAGCATCTGTTATTATTCCTTATGATACATAATTGCACGCACCTACGACAACATAGAGATTCGTATGCATGTATTTTGTAACAATTCCACGTTCAGAAAGCTCGATTTCAAACGGCAGAAAGTAGGAGAAAACATTGACGAACCTGGAACGAGAGATTTGAAGGTATTCTGATTAGGGGAATTTTTCTGTGTCGCCAGAGAGTTCAAGAAGGAGGAGGAGGAGGAGCACGGCGGTGTAAATATACGCTAGGAGCACGGCGGTATTCCTTCTGCATAGATTACGGTGTGAGCCCACTCCGAGTTCTACAAGCAGCCGAGCCGAGTCTTTGGTTGTTCTTCTAAATAAGCCGGCGTTTTTTTTTTTTCCTTATTCAAATTTTTTCTGTATCACTTGATTTATCATTATTGTTTTTGGGAATTATTACATTCTCATGATAAGAGGAATTTAAAAATAAAAAATTTTAATCGAAATTCAAATTTTTTTGAATAAAGACGAAAATAAGCCAATAACCCACTTTTTTCGTCTTTATTCAAAAAAAATTGGATTTCGATCAAAATTTTTTACTTTTTAGATTCCTCTTGTCATGAGGATGCAATAATTCCCAAAAAAAATGATGATAAGCTGATACGAAAAAAATTTGAATAAAGACAAAAAATAATCCAAAGTAGCTTATTTTGATTGTGCACAGATTTTATTGTGGGGCCCACCACAGGTCCCACACAAATGATCCGGACTGTTCATTAAATGTAAAACATTTTTTCAAGGGTTCCCGTAAAAAATTAACTCAATCCAATACCTATAGGTGCTTGATCTAATCATCTAATTTTTCATTACTTGAAAATCTGAATGAAAATTTAGATGATTGGATGGAGTATTTATAGATATTAGATTGAGTTTATTTTTTTACGGGAACCCTTGAAAAAATATTTTACATCTAATGAACGGCTGGATCATTTGTGTGGGACCCGTGGTCACAACAAAATCTGTGCACAATCTGTGCACAGATGTATGTGTGGTTAGCAAAGTTCTTTATTAAATGTAAAATATTGTTTTGAGGTCCATTATGAAAAATTAGTTCAATTCAATCCAATAAGTATAGGTGGTCAATTCAATTACTATTTAACTTTTGAGAAGGAATTCTCTTTTGTTTTTCTTATTCTCTCGATTGCTTTTTTGTTAGAAAAAAGAATATGGCCTAACTGCTGTCCAAACTTGCAACTGTACAAAAAAAAAAAATTATTAGTTCAAATTTTAGTAAGCCTGGACTCGAGATAGACGGTTAAGATTGAACTAAACTCGTCCGGAAAATCGAAGTAGAAAATCATAGAACAAAATTTTCCTTTCATATTCCAGTTCAAAGAAAAAGAATATTTCAAAATTAAACAAAATAAATAGTGTTAACTATTTTTAATTTCATTATTTTTTTTTCTTTACATTTCAAACACTTTGTGTTTGGACGTTATTTTTATAGAGGGATGTGTAGAAAAAGCAAAAGAATTGTCCGCAGGGGTGTCCCTCAGGGGCGTTGTGTGGTCTAGGGCTATGGAGAGCCATTGGATCCCATGTGATCTAGTTGCTACTAAATGCGAACTTCCCTCTAAGTCCCACTTAAAAAAAAAAAAGCTTTATTTTTGGGCAAATTACCAAAACCACCCCTAGGTTCTTGCAAATAAAAATTGTCTCCTCACGTTTGAGAAATTACAAACTACCTCTTGTCGCTTAACAAATTACCCTATGTTGTGATGCAGCCGCTAAATTCGACGGAATCTGTCTGACATCATCAAATTTTAGTTATAATGGATCACACTGTCCTTTTATTCCCTGTGAAATGCTACAGATGCGTGAAAATAAACATGTTACGAAAAGATAATTATGTCTATTGTAATTAGGATTGATAATGTGAGACAGATTTCGTCAAATTTCGTAGCAGCTCCATCACAACAATAATTTGTTTTCTAACGGGGTATTTTGTGAATTTCCATAATCACACCATAATGTGTGTGTACATATAAACTATATTTACCCCTTAGTATTTTTATTCTTATATGGATTCAAACACATATTTTTTTCCCTCTTTTGCAAATTTTTTCCCTAGATAGCCTTAAATTGTTTGTATCATATGAGGTAAGACACCCCAGTTGTTGGTAACGACCTTGTGTGATGTCAGAACTAAGAGCAAAATTATTTGGGTTGTAATTCAAGCGTTGGGTATCGAAAATTTATTAAGCGCTCCTCCAGGAGCTTGTTTTACCATACATTTTTTAGGGGTCTATGACTTGATAGCTTCCGCATGCCGCTGCTTTAGGAATACCGAATGAACAGAATAATCACTCATGGGTGCGAGGCTAAAGCTGTGTATTTCATTTTTCTTTTCTTTTCTTTTCCTTTTTCATTTTGGGCAGAGGCCACTCAGCATTAACTATGATGAAATTGGTAATTTTGATTAACGACTCAAAATGCTTAATGTACAAATAAAAAATGATTTTGTTGTTAGGAATTAAAATAAAAAGTGATTTGATCATGTACCATAAATATGGCCGGACTGAATTCCTTTGAGAGGCATTAAACTTTCAGAATCGACGAGTTCAAGATGAAGCTTAACATGATATCGAATCGCAGCTGATTTGATTAATATTACAGGATTCCAGTACATTTTTCCGTCAATACATAAGGAATCTCAAAAATTGCTACCTCCCTACCCTACCCTACCCTACCCTCGAGCATATTGTTGACTTTTGGCAATCCAACACGAAATTGCATTGCAAGCTGTTGAACTATACATAGTTACTAACCGCAAGCCAGTGAGGAATTAGAAGGCCACATGGCATGAACCTGCATGTAATGGTTCTGTTTCTTGAACCCTTTAGTCAGCATGTTGTTTGATTGATGGAGAGCGGCCCTTTTTGGAAGTCAAATCAAGCTACTCCTTGTTCGGACTCTATCAATTATCATTTGCCGGCCAGATAAATCTTCTTCATAACCAACAACCTGTATTTGCAGCACATAACAATAGGACTACGTTAATGTGCAAAAATGCAGTCAAGGAGAAACCAGCTCAAGCTGGAAACAGGAGCTTCCAAGGCCTCAAAAGTGATTTGCTTTTAAAATTTGAAGCACTGTATTGCTTTCTTTTACTGCACAAAATGTACTTTAGCACAATTTCATGCTAATGGTTGATGTGCAGAAGCTCAGAATTCAGCCAACCACTAACAACGGTACCATTAAAGATAGGCTGACAGCTCACGAAGCTGTGTTAGAATCATAATTTGTGAAGAAAGAACAAAAAGGGAAAGGGAAAGATAAGTAGATGATAAAGTGAAGCTAAATGTAATTCTTTGATTTGACTACGAATTTCCTTGGTAACTCCCTCCACAAATCCATGATATGAAAACAGCCTAAGAAATTAAAACATGGGAAAGAATAATATGTTTGCTGCTGGTGGCTCGTAAAGTCTAATATGTTTGCTGCTCTTTCAGATGGGGGGGAAGGTTGCAGGAGATGCTGTTAGCTCTTCTTCTTTATCTCCTACTCACTGTAATATGAAAGGGGGTGCTCCTCCTGTGTCTGAAATTAGTATGGCAGCTCAGGATTCTTATGAATTCTTACCTAATGATCTTGGAGTGGGTATGACTGACCCTGATGCTGTTATGATGGCTCTGGATTCTGTAGGATTGAGTAAGCCAAAAGGGTGTAGTAAGGCTCCTGGGGTTGGGAAGGGTGGAAAGAAACCTAAAAAGCAATGATTAAGTTTGCTTCTTGGAATATTAGGGGCTTAAATAGCCCCATTAAGCAAGTAGAAATAAGAAAATTCATTCGTACTAATAAGTTGTCGTTGATTGGAATCATTGAAACCAAAGTTAGACAGGAGTTTTTAGAACCTACTATGAAGAGTTGCCTTCCTTCAGGGTGGGGTTTTGTTCATAATATTGTGTCTGGATCTGTTGCAAGGATTATAGACTTATAGTAGCTTGGGATAAACAAGGGACTTTGGTGAATGTTCTCTCTACTACTGATCAATTTCTGTTGAAATGGAATCGATATATTTTGTAATTTCTTTTGTCTATGGTTTTAACCAACCTGGTGCTAGAAGAAATTTGTGGAGTGACCTTAATGCCTATGGGGTCTCTACCTTGGATCCTTATGGGCGATTTTAATATAGTTAGATGGCGGAATGAGAAGTCGGATCCTACTCATTTTGATGTAAATGCTGCTGGGGAGTTTAATAAAGGGGAATTTAGAGGCCGGCCCTTTTTTCTTGGTTCGAACTTCAAACAGTCCTGACCAAAATATTTTTTCTTTCCTTCAATCCTTTTTCTTGACTTTTCATGCAATTTTACTATTTTACCCATTCTTCTTAACTTTTTGTGTACATGTCTATTTTTAATAAAATTTATATTTTTATAATTAATTTCTGACCCATATTATTTAGGACAAAAATACCCTTGGCTATGTGGGCTATGAGAACTGCCAATTCTCATAGTCAGTTCTATGAGAACTGCTCAGTTCTCATAGAAAACTGGCTATGTGACCCATATTATTTCGGACAAAAATACCCTTGGCTATGTGGGCTATGAGAATTGCCAATTCTCATAGTCAGTTCTATGAGAACTGCTCAGTTCTCATAGAAAACTGGCTATGTGACCCATATTATTTCGGACAAAAATACCCTTGGCTATGTGGGCTATGAGAACTGCCAATTCTCATAGTCTGTTCTATGAGAACCGTTCAGTTCTCATAGAAAATTGGCTATGTGAACTGAATTATGAGAGCTTGCTATGTGAATTGCCAATTCTCATATTCAATTCTAATGGTAAGTTTTATGAGAATTGACTATTCTTATAGACTGGCTATGAGAATGGGCTATGTAAACTGAAAAATAAACAGTTTACATAGTTTTACCACATACTAAAAATACACAGTTCTCATAGAAAATAAATAGTTCTCAGAGAAAATATACGGTCCAATAGATAGTTCTCATGGACCATACAAAGTTCTCATTGAAAAATATACAATTCTCATGCAAAAATACACAGTTCTCATAGACAATTCTCATTGAAAAATATACAGTTCTCATACAAAAATACTTAGTTCTCATAGAAAACTGGCTATGTGACCCATATTTATTTCGGACAAAAATACCATTGACTATGTAGGCTATGAGAACTGTCAATTCTCATAATCAGTTCTATGAGAACCGCTCAGTTCTCATAGAAAACTGGCTATGTGAATTGCCAATTCTCATAGTCAATTCTAATAGTATGTTTTATGAGAACTGACTATTCTCATAGAGAGTTGGCTATGAGAATGAGGCTATGTGAACTGAAAAATAAAAAGTTCACATAGTCTCACCACACACTAAAATACACAGTTCTCATAGAAAATACACGGTCCAATAGATAGTCCTCATGGTCCATACAAAGTTCTCATTGAAAAATATACAATTCTCATTAAAAAATATACAGTTCTCATACAAAAATACACAGTTCTCATTGACAATACACAGTTCTCATATAAAAATACACAGTTTTCATATACAGTTCTCATGAATAATACACACTTCTCATAGATATTTGATTTATAATTTAACTTGTAATGGTAAATGTAAAGTAGTACTCCACATGTAGTTAATGATACACAGTTCTCATAAAAAAAATACACAATTAATTCTATACGGTTCACATATAGTACATTTCACATAGTAAACATATACGGTATACAATTCACATGGTTTAACATTGAAAATCAACATCAAGCCCAATGCTACAGAGAGAGAAAATCAAAATCAAAATAAAAGATTCCAACTAACATTGTGCATAGAGCCATAGAGTAACTTTACTTTTGTTTATTTCTCTGCCGACATCAGAACCATCCATTAATGGTTGGATTCGCATTTTTGAGGATTGAATATCGACGGAGAGGTCGATGGCGCAACTGTAGTCAATCATTCAATCTATTTCCTTACACATGACACAGGCATTAGATACGAGTAAATGCGGACGAGTATATATAGAGGCGGTGATGACTTGGATGGCCGGCGAACAGAGCTGGGGGCCCTCAACGACCTTGAAGGGGTATTTGAGGACGGAAGGGAGAGGAAGAGCATGGTCGAGACGACTGTTCCGGACCTCGCTGTACACGGCGGCGAAGCAACCTGTTGCCGGCGCGAGGAATTTAATGATGGAGAGGTCACCGTTTGCAACCATCGCAGACGCCATTAGTCGAAGCAGAAATCTCAGATCTTTCAGAGGATGGTGTTTTGAAGCCTACGCTATTGGTGGGGCGGGCATGGAGGAGGATGACGGCGTCGCCTAGGCAGAGGTAGTGGTGGACAGACCACGTACTTGATGGCGAAGGCGCTCTCGTCGCTCGACGGCGACCTGCATCTAGCCGCCGGAGAGAAGCTAGATGAGTTGAGAGATGGTGGGTTTGGTAGAGAGAGAGAGAGAGAGAGAGAGGAGTGGGAACAATTCACGTAGTCCACAAAAAGGGCAAAAAAGACACTAAGCAATATAACCGAGCCTATCTAGGCTTGGGAACAATATTCAGGGTTGGGATGAGACCCAACCTAAAAAGGGGACCGGCCTCTAATTTTCTATTTAATAAATGCTTGGAAGATATTGGTATGGAAGATCTGAATACAAAAGGCTCTTGGTTTACTTGGTCAAATAAATGGAGTGGTCAGGATCATTGTTGCGGTCGATTGGACAGAGCTCTAGGCAATAATCAATGGCAGAATTTGTTTACGGAGACTGAAGCTGCAGTTCTTACTCCAGGTGTTTCTGATCACAGCCCACTGGTGGTTTCTCTTTTTCCTTATAAGGGAGGGAAAAAACCATTTAAATTTTTTTAATTTTTGGATGAACCATAAGAAATTCTCCTCTCTTCTTACTTTGTCATGGTGTAATCCTGTGGAAAATGGTGATAATCCTATGCTGCTCCTGTATAATAAGATGCAAAGACTAAAGCCTTGTCTAAGGGAATTCTATAGTGATATTCAAAATAGGGTGATGGTTGCTAGGGAGGAGCTTCTTAGTGTTCAAAGTCGTTGTGCTCACTCTTTTAGTGATCCCATCATGCTGGACTATGAAAAGCTTTGTCTGCTGAATTTTAATGATCTTAGTGCTGCTGAAGAAGCTTGGAGTAAGCAGAAATCCAGAATTAAGTGGCTGGAGTTGGGGGATAATAATACTCGTTTCTTTCATAAGAAGGTAGCTAGTCATAGGATGAGTAGAGGTGGCAAACGGGCGGGTTTGGGCGGGTTGAAATGGGTTGCGGGTCAAATATGCGTCAAAAAGTAAACGGGTTGAAACGGGTCGGGTCAATATATGGGTCAAGCCAAACCCAAACCCGCCCGACCCGTTTTTCCTTAAAAAAAAAAAAAAACTAATTCCCCTATATCGAAACTTAGACTTGGTAAACAAAAATACCACATTTGCGAACCTTTCAGAATCAATAAGAAAAAAAAACCCCAAGTCATGCCTAAAAAAACACGAAATTGTCTCTGGTTTTACTCTTAGTTCCCAAAAAACCAATTTTTGGGCTTTATCTTGGATGTTTTTAAAAATATTAGGGTAAAAGACATAATTTTTTACTTTTCCAATTGGAGCGAATCAAAAATCGTAAAATACTTGTCGTAAAACAACAAACACGAAAAAAGTTGAATAAGAACAAAACGAAAAAAAGCCCAAAAGAGAGAGAGGAGCTCAAGGGACTAGTGAGAGAGAGAGAATTTGTGTGGATGAATTTGACGGCTCGAATATGCCGAGTGGATACCGCGTGGGAGCTGTGTGGGACCGAATGGGGTTGGATGGGTTTTGGGCCATTGATTGGTTACTTTGATCAGATGAAGAGTGATGGAAGAGTTTTTGGGCTGTAGGTGATAATTTGCCAGCGACGGAAAAGGACGTTGGAGTTTACAGGTTCGTTGAGACAGTTCGGTCCTCACGAGTGATTATTGGCAGTGGGTCTTTTAATTCCAACTCACATTGAACCCATTTTCAACCCGTCTAAACCCATGTAAATATGGGTGTATATGGGTTCAACCCATATCAACCCATTATGTAATATGGGCGGGTTGGGTTGGGTTATAAATGGGCGGATTAGGCGGGTTAAAAATATATGGGTTGTAATTGCCACCTCTAAGGATGAGGAATAAAATTCTGTCAATCAGTGATGAGCAAGGTAATCGTTTGGAGGAACCTCAAGCTGTTAAAGGGGAAATTCTGCGATTCTACAAGATGATGCTTGGCACAAAGTTGAAAGTTCGATCAGAAACAACCCTCCAGGGAGGGTTTCAGTTCTACCAACACAGTACCTCATTGCTTCCATTCAGCTCTTACTTCTCCTGTTACTTCAGAGAAAATCAGTGGCTATATTTGCAATTAATGGTGAGAAATCCCTGGGTCCTTATGGTTATAGTGCCAGTTTCTTTCAGAAAAATTGGCAAGTTGTTGGCCAAGAGGTTAATGATGCGGTTCTCTATTTCTTTCAAACTGGTTCTTTGTTAAGGGATGTGAATGCCACAGCTCTAACTTTGATCCCTAAAACCAGTTGTCCTCTTACCATGAAGGACTATCGTCCTATTGCTTGTTGCAACGTTACTATTACTAAGATCCTAGCTACCAGATTACAACCAGTTCTGCCTCACATTATCAATAAAGCTCAGGCTGCGTTTGTCAAGGGCAGATCAATTTCTGACAATATTCTATTGATGCAAGAATTAGTGAGGAACTATCAAAGAGATTCAGGGTCTGCAAGGTGTGCAATCAAGATAGATTTAAATCATTTAATGAAAGCTTACGATTCTGTGGATTGGGACTTCTTATTTGATGTTATGATGGCCTTAGAGTTTCCTGCTCAGTTTATCTTTTGGGTCAAGCAATGCATTACTTCTGCTATGTATTCAGTGGTAATAAATGGTGAGTTGGTAGGGTTCTTTAAAGGAGAAAAGGGGCTCAGACAAGGCGACCCAATTTCCCCATATCTCTTTCTCATGGTAATGGAAGGGCTTTATTCTATTCTTCAGAGAAGGATTGCTCAGAGCCAGTTCACCTACCATCCTAGATGTGGCAGTCTCTCCATTTCTTACCTTGGTTTTGCTGATGATCTGTTCCTCTTAGCTGGAGCAGATTATCCTTCAGTAAAGGTTCTTAAAGAGGCTTTGGATGAATTTTACTACTCTTCAGGATTGAAGCCTAATTTACAGAAGAGCATAAGTCTTCTTCTCTGGTGTCAATGCTGCAACTAAAACTGCTATTCTTGAGATGCTACCTATTCCAGAAGGGTCTCTCCCTGTGAGATACCTAGGAGTGCCTCTCATTTCAGCTAAACTCAAATATGAGGACTGTGTGCAGTTGAAGGATCGAACACAGCAAAGAATTAATAGCTGGTCCAATAGAATGTTGTCTTTTGGTGGGAGGGCTCTCCTCATTCAATCAGTCTTATTCAGCATGCAAACTTTTTGGTGTTCCTTGTTTATTTTACCAAAGAAGATTTTGAGAGAGATTGAGGCTATCCTTAAGAATTTTCTGTGGTCTGGTCTTAATCTCAAAAGAGCAGGAGCCAAAGTCAAATGGTTGGAGGCGTGGAC
This sequence comes from Rhododendron griersonianum, assembly GCA_018127125.1. Classification (NCBI taxonomy): domain Eukaryota; kingdom Viridiplantae; phylum Streptophyta; class Magnoliopsida; order Ericales; family Ericaceae; genus Rhododendron; species Rhododendron griersonianum. Next base: position 30,289,743 of record CM030798.1, read on the forward strand.
CCCAAAAGCTGAAGGTGGACTGGGGTTAAAGTCTCTTACTATTTGGAATAATGCTACTATGATGAGACACTTGTGGGACTTATGTAAAAAAGAAGACACTTTATGGGTGAAATGGGTCCATTGTCATTAGGGATCAGAACTTTTGGTATATGAGGACCCCTTATGACTGTTCATGGACCATCAGAAAACTTATGCGTTTGAGAGTCATGGCCCAGAACTTTGCAAAACACATTATTGGGGATGGACAAGGTACTTTCCTTTGGCTCGACAATTGGCACCCTAGTGGTCCCCTTTACAAACTGTTCAATGCAAGACTTATTTCTACCCTTGGAAGATCTATTTCCGCTACTGTTAGTACTGTAATTCAGAATGGGGAATGGCTTCTGTGATTCATCAGATACAACACTCCATTCCTAGCTCTGTTGTTCCTCAATCTGATAAAGCTGATGAAGTTGTATGGACTCTTTCCCCTACAGGGCAGTATACTACCAAGCACACATGGAAGGCTATAAGAAATTAAGGAGAAGAAACTCAATGGGCTACTGTTGTTTGGTTTTCAAAAAATGTGTCTAAATGGTCCTTTATCCTATGGCTAGCTTGTCTTAAGAGGCTGTCTACTAAGGACCGTCTTCTGCGATGGGGAATGGAGGTAGACCCTGTTTGTGTGCTATGTTCCCAGAGTGCCGAATCTATTCAACACCTGTTCTTTGACTGTTCTTTTTCTAGGGGTATTTGGGAGCCTATCCTACTCAGATTTCAGATCCAAAGAAGGGCATATACGTGGGATTTAGAACTGAATGATGCTTGTGGTTTTTGTAGAAGTAAGACATTCAGCTCTTTGATGTTTAAATTGGCATTAGCTGCTGGGGTATACTTCATTTGGCTTGAGCATAATTCCAGAATTTTTGAAGGCAGGCCCAGGAATTCAAGTGCAGTCTTAGCGTGTATTGTGACAATATAAGACTAAGAGTTTGTACTTGGAATCAGTTCCCCAACTCTTCGGAAAACCAAAGACTCTGTGCTCATTGGAACATCTCTACTAGAGTTCTTGGATCTGCAAATTTCTAACAAGGAGTTATAGTTGTTTGGTAGATTGTAGTAGGATGCTTTTCTTTTGTGTAAAGCAGTCTGTATAGTGGGTTTTGCACCCGTGTTTTTTCAGTTTGGTTGGTTATAAAATGACACATTTACCCAAAAAAAAAAAACATGGGAAGGAACTGATACTAATGGTGAGAGAAAGAGTTGAAACCTGAGACTCTGTTTGCGTTTCACTAAAGCCATCGTACATGCCAGCATTCACATCTCGAGAAGGATTGCTAGTGTCATCCTTTCTATCAGTCCTGATGAAAACCAAGATCCAAACCGAGAAAATGTCAAATAGAACAGATATGTGCCTAATCAATTGGGAAGAGTATAGGTATATTGATGGATAAATCTTAAGTTGCACTTGGTATCAATCATTTCAAGAACTGAAAACTTCAACTTAATTATGCATTTTTCAGGCCTATATATCTACACGGATTGAGAGCTGTAGATTGATGGTTTGAAATAAGTACATGACGATAACTATTTGAATGCTTCCATGAATGATCCTACTTTCACGTGAATTTAACAAGATGCCTCCTTACTATATATATGTTCACTCCTAGACCTGAGAATTCAATCTACCTCCAACAGTTAACCTTCGTACAACATTACAAAGTTCAACCTCACATTCCTTCATTTCACATCCACCCTTCCAAAAATGGAGCTTAAATGTTGGCGTAACAAATATCAGGGTTCTGTAACACTAGTTCAATATTACTTGCCTCAATTTCCTATATTATGGGAACACAAAGGAATTTGCTAACCAGAAACAAGAGAGAAAAAAAAAACTCGCAATACCGGTTCTACTGATTTTTCTTCATCATTCGTAACGTATATCGCCACTACATCAATGCGACTGAGAAAAGATGAGATAAAAACCTGTTTATCCAGTGCTTGGACAAACCAAAGGCAGAGTGGGAATCTGCGTGATCTTGACCAAGGATTGAACAATCAGAGTAAAGCTGTTCTAGAATCAAGGATTGAAACTAATAAAAACATCAGAAGTATTGAAAAGGTAAAGAATAAGCAATATTCAGATGAAAACAAGGATACATTTTTATTGGGAACAATCCTCTCTGGAGACTTCCGATTGTGAATCTAGTACCAGAAACAAGACAATGAAAGGTTAGCGCTCAACAGACATAACTGCACATTGTGAAGTAACTTAAAACTGCCAGCTTTACCTTGCTAGTTTCCTCTAACAAATCCTCAATAGCAGAAGCAACATCAGGTACAGCATTGGAAGCTTCCTCAGTTTTTTGCAATAAGTTGTTTCCAGTGGAACTTGTAGGATCACTGTGATTTGATGTAGAAGATATTAGACCCTTGTTTCTATCATCATGAAGAAGCCTTGCCCTTTTACAATGAAAACTCGGAACATTTGCCTCCTCCATACTGCTGCCACTTCTACCACTAGCTTGAGCCTGTATATTTCTCAGGTCCTGGAACTGACTTGGAAACTGAGACGGAGTATCGCCAGTTACCATTCTAGTGGCTTGTGTAGGATACTGGCTCATTGTGCAGAGTCCCGCCTCTCTGTCCTGAGAAGTAACTTCCCTTGGAACAAATGGACCCGGTGCAACGACATCATCCTGTCCTAGCACGGGTTGGAAAAATAGATGAAGTAAACAGAGAGAGACAGGGAGAGAGAGAGAGAGAGAGAGAGAGAGAGAGAGAGAGAGAGACCAACCTGCTTAACACACTCATAAATCCACTCGCGAGTAACTGTCTTTATCCCCCATTTACAAGCAGCTTCGTATTTTGGACCATTACAGAACTTGCAGAGTAGATGGGTGACTTTTTTAGTCAATTTTTCTCCAAATGTGGCCCCAAGAGTGAAGCACAAATTTCTTAGCAGCATCCGGTCTTTTTCGTCATACTGTGAGACACAGAAGCGAAATGGTTTGAACCCAGGTAAAGGAACCCGGCATGGTAGTGGAGAATAGAGGATGTGAGTGCCCACTTCAAGCAAACATCCATCCTTCAATAGCAATATGTAACCTCGTTAGCACTTTCCCAGAACAAATTTCAGGTTTCACAATGTGAAGGGAAACCAAAAAACAAAAATTGCTTTGGTCTAACAAAATGATAGAAGATGGATCCAATCAATTCCCAAGCTAACAAAATTAGGATTCATTACACTTTGACCCTGCACTTTGACTCAAATCCTACTTTGTACCCCTCAATTCATAATGTAACCCTCAACCGAGTCAACCCCTTACACTTTACGTAAAGTGTCAATGTGCCATTCCTATACACCCACTTAGAGAGATGGAAACCCAATGTGCAGCCTAATTTTGAAATCAGCTCCAACATCACAATGAGACTGTTTGATGTTTCAGAATAGACTTTCAGGATATTTAAATTGATGAAGAAAAAGGAGATACTGAAGAAGAACTCACGCATAGATTACCTTACAAAGAGTACCTTAGGCATCACATCAAGGAATAGGATTGCATCACACAACCTTGAGAGATTGAAGATGTAGATCGTTTTGTAGCCTCAATCCTGCTTCAAAGTCTTAAGACTATGTTGGCTTGTCATATTTACTAACATCTGTTGTATGTAGAAGTGCAATCACATTCCCTAAAGGTCTAGGCATGTGAACTATGTTCCATGGACTCTGGTATATATGACTCCATATTAAGGACACTGGGACTCGAGACAAAACAGTGGTCTTCGATATTTTTCGTTCAACTTTTCAGGTAATTGGTGTTCACCCATTGCCAGAGAGCATTCCATATGTACCAGGAAAGTTTTAGCATTATTCTTGCAGTAAACTTGACTGTACTGATTTATGCTTCTTAGGCGAATGTCCAACTAAACATATCACACATTTCTCATATCCTCACCCAAGGATCGAGTGCATGTGATGAGTACAATATACTTTTAGAAGACTCCATGTAAGTGTGTAACACAGCTGGTTATGAATGACCCTGATTGATGATTATGGATGCATACTCTGAATAAGCTCTAGGGTATCAATGAATAGAACATATGGTCCAGTGTATCTGAATGCAAACATGCTATTAGTAGGCCCATAGGATGGACTATAGTAGACCTGCCCCTACAACCCAGACCAGGACATTTTGAAATTTCCAAAATACCCTTGACCTCATCTCGTGGACTGATGAAGAAAACAGGCAAAATATAAGAAAACTATTTGGATCCCTCCAAGGCAAACTTTATCGTCTGAACAAGTTATCTCATACTTGAGACCACTTTCAGTTGGATGGGCATCCCTCAAGATATGTTAAACTTCATGTCAACATTTAAGAACCTAGCGTTGGTAGGTTTGAGCGGGCATCAGTGCAAATAAATCTCGATTGAGTAGCCCCTAAAGGGAGAAACTAACAAAAGCTCAAACAAAATTGGTAAAAATTTGTTTCCACATGCATCGACTTGTTTACCCATGTTCAATTATTCATGCATGAGATCTTCCAGACCTATGAAGCAAGGATACACACCAGACAGGCAAACACAGCCCGGACAAGGACACAGACACCGGGGAAAGTCATTTTTTAAAAATTAGAACAAAATTCACAATTAAGTATTCATGTAGATAGAAGCTATAAATGGACTTGGTCCTCTTGATCTTGGTTGGTTTGAGCTTACTAAGATTGGACTTGACCAAAAAAGTATTCATATAGAACAAAATTCTATCAAATTCAAATAAGTGTTCAGGACTAAGCATTCACAACAAAATTGACCCTGCCAACTTCTCAAATTTTGCATTTTGACCTCCTAACATGTCTCTAATGTCTCCGCAGTGTGTCCCTAGCGTGTTCCAAATAGAAAGGCATCCTAAAAATGGACACATATTTTGGCATGTCTGACATGTATCCAAAGTGTGTCTGATCATGTCTATTTCCGTGTCCAACAAATATACGCGAGGCTGGTAGAAGTGCTTGTGCTTCTTAGATTCAGACATATTAAAAGCTATTTCCGATCAGAGCCCAATGACAGGATTGAAATCAAAAGATTAAACCAAGTCTTAAAATAAGGATAACTAAGGATCCAGTCACAGTCAAATTGAAAGCAATCTTTAAACCATAGACTATTAAGGGGGAAAAATAGAGAATGGTAGCAGTGGACACAATAGCAGACATAAGCAAATTCAAATCTTCAACAGTTCCAGTAACCACTTTTTAGGCTTTTTCACTACACAATTGACTTTTAGGGGGTCCATGCATCAAAGCAACATTACAGCGACATAGAAAATCGAAAATGGAAGATACTAAGACAGAGCAATAAGAAACCAGCAAAAGTCACTTGAAGTGTTATAATATACAAACAACAAAGCATTAAACTACAATAAGGTACTAAAGCATAAGGATAATCCTTGGTGACAAAGGCAGCCCATTTCTTACAGTAGTCAAGGAGTTTAAATCTTTTCAGGAGCCATTCCGTATGTTTCTGACTGTTCTATAGCTGATATTAGTATACCACAACAAAAAGACAAAAAAAAGTAGAGCCATTACTGGTCATGGTACCTCTAAACAAGTCCGAATCCAGTGACTGGATACATGGGTGGTTCTGGATGCAGCTGCTGGGCTAGGTATCACACCATGACACTCAACAGTGAAGTGCGCGTTCTGCTCAGTCTCCTCATCTACCATTGCTCCTCCCCCTTTATTAACCCATTCAATAATTTCAGCTCGCTGGCAAAATAAAGAATCAGGAACTTTTAGCCAAACACAGTGGATGACAAATAGAAAGGATACTAAAGTTGTGACAGAGTTAGGGGCGATAAACGAGCCGAAGGAGCAGAGCAGTGAGTTGTTCAAACTTGGTCTGAAAACTTAATGAGCATCAAAACATGTTCAAGTTTAGCTTGTTTATGAGACAAGACAATCTCGAACGAGCTTTAATCGAACCGAACACGAGTAGCTTGAATTTACCATACATCATAAACCAAACGAGCCAAGTAATAGCATGTTCAATCTTAACTTAACGAGCTTCAAGTAATGTTCAAGCTTGGTTTGTTTTAGTAACAAACAGGTCTCGAATGAGATTTTAACTAACGAACACGAGCTAGAGCTCGAGTAGCTTAGTTTGTTTATCAGCCCTAGACAGAGAATTTACAAGATGTCAAAACAGAAAAAGTGAAACACAACGCTCCAGCATTGCACACAGTAAGCACTTTTAAGGCTTCAAGATCATGCAACCACGTATAAAATGATCTAACTGTTAATTCGTCTGCCAACATGTCATTCCCATTGATGTTCTACATCACACAGCCAAAAGATAAGAATACTGTCATAATCTTTCAAAGTCTTAAAATCTTTGAAATCTCTCTCAGGCATGTTTTACAATACATAACCAAAAGATAAGAATACTGTGGTAATAATCTTTTAAAAGTTTAAAATCTTCAAAATCTCCCTCAGGCCCAAATTGATAAGTCGTGAAAGTTATACAACGGGTACTTACATAATCGACAATTGATATCAATATGTAAAGCTAAGCTTACCCTATCTGGAGGAAATGAATTTGAAAACTGAAATAGCTTCCCTTTAAATACCACCAGTGACTTCAAATTCTGAATTTCATTGCAGGTTTGAAGTTGTGTCTTCTGTTGATCCTTGTCTTTGCCATCAAGAGCAGAAAACTGGCTTTGTTTATCAGGTCTCACCGTTGCTCTCAAAGAGCCATCTCCATTCAAGTTAACTTCCAATTCTTTGCGTTCCACAAATGGAATCCCAGATCCGGAATTTGAAGCTCCTCGTACTTGATCCTCTGGCAAGATAGGCTGAACAGTGGAGGCTTTTCCCTTCATTCCAGCCATGCCCATCCCGCCTCCTTTATTGGAGCATACAGGATCTGAGATTTGAAAAATGTGGTGAACAATGGGATAAAAGTACCGCATAGAGAGGCTCAAAGGATTACTGACCAAAACCAAGTCAATCCCATATAGTGGTAGCTTTATGTGAAACAACAAAGAAAACCGAAAAAGTAAACATAATTGTTAAGGACCTTTTAGGAGAAGTAAATCATAAGCAATGTGCCTCCGCTGTACAGGAACTTCTTTCTTCTCATGATCACAATCTTCAAGCCACGTGGTTCTGACCACATAAATGACACCCAAAGCCGCAAGCCCTCTGACCTCCTTTTTCTCACTGCAAAGTATTTTGAGCAAACCTTTATGCAATTCCCTTAGAAGCACAACATCTCACAGTCCCCCATCCCTATCACCAAATTCAGGCACAAAAATCCTACTCCATGTTCCAGTAAGTAATGTAAATTGAGAAACTAGTAAGCCACCATGTATCAGGGAACATTACACAGAGGAATATATTGGTTGCAGACTAGAAGGTCAACATACTATCAGTGATTACAATCTTAAACATATTTTGTCAAAACCACTACTGTCCTTGTTGGACCACAACTTATTTGGCAAACTTGTATATGTATTTGATCATCCTAAATCTGTTACATCAATGTTGAAAAAATTCAGCAGTCACATAGAAATCACTTCAGTAGAAATCAATCAAACAAATGGGGATGTTACTATCAGCTAACAATGTGAGTTAATTCAACAGTGAGAAGAAGAACTAGGAGAGAGAGAGAAAATCAGCTTGAATTTATCCAATTAAGTGCTTCAAATTACAAAAAACGAGCTCCTTACTAAAAAACAACACATAGCAATGTGAGAGATAAACAAAAGAGGCATACATTAAGTAATCTCTTAGATGCAGCAATTTCACTTTCACCCAACAGACAAAGATCAAATTTGAGTTTTTAAAAAGATGAGCTCCTGCCCTTTAGGGCCATGATACACGAGCGATGTAATGTAGAGCTCATGATCAGTAAAGCAATCACATAGGGCCATGTTAAGTTCATACGCCCAGTGACATGTAATTCTGAACAATTATTTACCAATGGTAACAACTACTTCAGAACAAGCAGAATATCTATGAAGAAAATTAACCTTACATCTCTGACGGAGATCCAACAACTATGTGCGTCAATTTTTCATTGAATGACATATAACGGGAGCCACCACCTCGGCGCACCATGTTGACTAGTTTACGCATTTCAGAAGCATCAAAACCAATAAGTAGAATTCTGCAATCTGACAAGTACAAATCATCGTCTTCATTTTGAGAGTCGTCAGCAACACAACCATCAAAATTTGTATCACATTTAGCCTGCTTGGCTGGTGTTCCACTCTCCTCCTTGACAAGGATAGATGCATCCGAAAATGTAGTTGACATGTTCTGTGAGAGAGTAGCTTCTAAATCTGGATCTATGATCCCAGAACATAAAACAGCCTCCAAATTTGAACCTCCAGCAAATGAGGATGGCGCACATTGCGAATTTCCTATACTTTTTTCTTGGATGCGCTGTGCCAACGAACAAGTCCTTGTGCCATTCATCAATGATGCAGAACCATCTTGAACAGGATAGGACTCCTCATTGAGGCACACTATCCAATCGAAAAAGGTCAGATGCCCATGTTAGGCAATCCTCACAGTATGAACAAAAGTTAACAGGCACACTATCCAATCGAAAAAGGTCATATGCCCATGTTAGGCAATCCTTACAGTACGAACAAAAGTTAACAGGTTCTAAACAGGTAACAGAACATACTGAACTCAAGGCATTACCTCTTCTTGCAACAGATTGGTCAAACCATTTCCGCGGAACGATATGAATATTGCCCCATCTTTTAGCAACCTTGTATTTGTCACCTTCAGGAGCTTACCAAAGTCAAGGGCACAAATTTAACAAAAAAGTATTCTAAACAAAGATTTCCAGACTACAAAATCTTCTTGTTCTCCTGTATTTCTTCACTTCCCATATTTGTTGTTGCTCTGTATCCGCATGTCTGTGAGTGTGTGTGTGTGTGTGTGTTTGTGTGAGTGTGTGTGTGTCGGTGGGAAGGTGGGGTTGATTCTCTCGGGTGAAACCCATAAGCCACAGTCTAAATACCTACTTCTATGCTGTAAATCTAAAATGCTGGCAAAGGCAGACAAGAAAAGAGTAGCTGATTGGCCTTACAAGGATAAGTAATACCTTCGTCCTATTTGGTTTAAACAAGGGTTACAAATTTGAAATGCTGTGACGATTGCTATTCAGACCCATTCACATCCTTAGTAAGGTTAGTAAGTTTGCTATTGATTGCATTGCTGAGCACTTGATCCCTCTTAACACTTAACAGTATTGGCCACTGAAAGTGTTTCCACAAGTATACCAATAGTAAAAGCCATATCAGCAATGGATCATTAACTAGTACACAACTACAGAAGATGCCAAATTGTGTGCGAGTGTAGGACCCCACCTAGCCGAAACGCCACGTATCAGGTTCATCGGGCACCTCAAGTAGCCGAGGGCCTAGACTTGCCCCACGCAGCATATTGGTCACTCATGCATCCAAAAGGACGTACGAAGGACAATAATGTATTTATCTGACAAGTGACAGCATTAAATGGGCAATGCACATGCAATTCAAAGAAAATCATGTATAGGATATATCGCAAACTAAATGTGTACACTTCTTGGTCAATTCAGCAGAATATTTTCCACCATTTTGCACCACTGTATTGGCCACATCTTTGCGCTCATCTGAGAATAAACATGTAGATTAACATTAACCTGGATATAACATAAAGCAGTACCAAGGGGCAGCCCTAATACTAGATTAACTCAAAATCTTTATCCAGCATAGTAAACCTGCAGGAATTCTGGTTATAGAGATTGTCAATCCAGTAAACGGAAGAACCCTGTATGACTCCTGAGGAACAACACGATGCTCTTTCCAACACTGATGTAACCAGTTTAATGTGACAATTGGTTTCTTTAGAACATTTGCAGCCCACTGTACCACAAAAGAGGGAGGAGAGGAATTTCTGTCAAATAAGGGATCGCAAATTTGAAACCAAAGACGAAAGGTCGTAACATGCAGGACTAAAACCCAATATGTAAAGGAAACTATATATATATATATTGCCCAAGAAGGAGAGAAAAAATTAATAACAGAGCCAAAAAGTCTCAAATACTAGTTTATATATAGAGATATAGACCAGGTAAAAGGTGGAACTATATATTACTGCCAAAAGTTACTGGAGATGAAGAAAACAAGAACAGTAAACAGCTTTCCCGCTCTACAAAATTATATTTCCATGTCAAAAAGTTCCTAACAATTCGTAAGTTTATTAATCAATGATCAATTGGGACAAAAGTAGCGAGTGGAGTGGTAGGCACCATATACTCCCATGGGGGTTCAATCCTCACGAACTACAACTAACAATGCAGACTTTAACCAAGCGAAAAAAAGGGGACAAAAGCAAAAAAAGACTGAAAATATCTCCTTGTATTATTATCACATATGACATAATACTCCCCAGCCCACCAAAATAAAAACACAAAGGAAAAAAGATCAACACACACCTATGAAGCACTGACACCTCTAGAGGTCGACGTATCGCAGTGTCCGGACACGGGGACACGCGGGGACACATATGGTACACGCCAAGTGGCGTGTCCCATAATTTAATATAAATTTTTTAGGGGGGCTAGGGACACGTATGGGACACGCTACGTGGCGTGTCCCATAATTTATTATAGAATTATGGATGTTTATCATGTTTTGTTTTCAATTGGGTATTTGGATTGTGTTGAACTTATGGATCATGGATGTCTTGTTTTGTTTGAATGGTATTAGAACTATGGATGTTATGTTTTGTCTACATTTTGCCATTTAAACTTGGAAAAAATATATATTTATATATATAAACAAATAAATAAATATACACGTGGCGTGGGCCCTGCCGTGTGTCTGTGTCCCCATTTTTTTAGAATTCCCGTGTCCCCGTGTTGGTGTCCGTGTCCGTGCATCATAGACACACACTCATTTTGTGTCAGAGAGAGAGGGAGAGAGTTCCAACCATTTCTTATGGAAGATGACTTCACAAGAACCCAAAAATAAAGGGATGTTAAAAATACCAAGGTTGTATAAACAATATCTAAAAAATATTCATTAACAAAGTAAATAACAAATCCAGACAAATATGTACTAAGACTATAGTCACATGCATTACACATTGCGTGTGGGCATGTGTTTATAGGTGTTTTTTAATGGTTGTGTGCGAGCCAGAAAGAATGAGTGAGAACAAGAGCAAAATAAAAAACAGTTCACAATGTGGAATGCTGAAAACTGAAAAGAAAACGAAAACATGAAAACCTTGTACTTAGCAGCCAAAACATTCTTTACAATAACAAAGCTGACATCCAAAGATGCTTTAGTATGCAACACTCCCCCCATAGCAGTCACCATCTTGCCAATCTCAAGCTGCAACACAGTCATAAGCACGCGATTATGAGTCCAATAACTAAAAGCACATGGAAGGAAAGTACCAAAGGTGGGAGACTGGATTCACTAAGTTGCACTACAAGGTTTCCTATATTTTGTTTCTAGAAAACAGGAACCATGTTTTGTCATTTCCACAAAGATTGCGCAACGGGAATGGACTTCCTTTTCTGTTCATCTTCCTGTTTTCACTTGTTCCGGTAACAAGTGAAAACAAGTAGAAGAGAACAGGGAGAAAGAAAGGTCATCTCTTCCAGGTTTTTTTTTAACACAACCCAGAACAGACCCCACCAACCGCAATAGGTCACCTGGCTGCACTGCAAACCGGGGAGCCCTACCACAACCATTTTGCACCAGATTTCACTTGCGGGGAGGGTGGCCCAATCTTTTGGTTTCACAATAAACATAGTCTTCAACGGAAACCATTTCTATTTTGCAAGGAACAAAGTGAAGTACGATTCTGGGCTGTGAGGTGGGCTACATCCTTATTTGAGATGCAACATTGTCCAAGTCGGTTTATTTGTATGCTTGGTGCTGCATATTCTAAGTTGGAGGTAACTTGCGGGGAGGGTGGCCCACAGTCATCTCTTCCTGTTGGTAGTAAAGAAGAAAATGAAAAAATTATGCACTTAGCCCTGACACGATTACCCAATGTAGCACGGATACGGACACGGGACATGGGATTTCTTGAAAAATGGGGACATGGACACAGGAGGGGACATTGCAAAAATTAATAAATAAATAAATAATATTTATTTTATACTAGTGGAAATATAGTTAGATGTATAAGCATGAAGCTTCAATATATATAAACAATTATCCATATTACCTTTCTTGAAAATTATATCTAACAGTATCCAACTGAGAAGTCAAAAGGATAACATGGTTATTTTTATTTTACAAGAGCATATCTAGGCTTTAGAGGGGAAGTTGTTTCAATAAGGGTTGATCATCCTCCTCTCTGACCCTCTACTCTGATGCTATTTTGTCCTTCTTGGCGTATGTACCGCACCACAGTTCAATTATGAGAACATTTAGAATTTAACCGACAGCAGAGCTTCTCCAGCCTTGATGGCTAATAAATTACTGAAAGTTGCAAAACTAAAGTGGACCAAAATGGGTCATGATTTTAGGATACCCAGCAGCCCCACCTCCCTGTACGTCTATGATATAGAGATCAGAATTAGTGGGGAAGTGATGTATCATGGAGCCTCAATACCTTTTCATCCATCTCAAAACCAGATGCCAGTACTTTGACCCCGTCCATAGCGAGACAACAAGTATACCCTTGTTTAGGAAGAGGTCTATGTTCTTTCGCACAGGAAAAAACACACTGAGGACCTGTAAAAGTACAAATGTAGACTGTAATAAGGAAAACTCAACAAATCGCGCGCAATTTGCACAAACACTCAACAGCTGGGGAGGCCTACACACCCATCCATGTTTGCGTAAGTGCGTGCATAAAATGTATATAGTTGTAGCATCACCGTTACAAAAACCACTTAACAAATTAAACTCAACACGTTCAGCACTGTGGGCTTCACACATCCTTTTGAGTATTTGCGTGTATATGCAAATGTGTGTAGTTGTAAGATAACTGCTGTGGTACGCGATTTGCGCATTAAAATCAACAATACAAAAAAATTACTGACTGCGTGGGCTCCCTTACACCCATTTGAGTACTTGTGTATGCCTGTGTAGCATCATGGCTATAATAATCAATTCGCACTTTAGAATCAACTAGAAGGATGGCACACACAAATTACACAATTTAGGATGATTGAGGATAGTGGGGTAGTGGTTAATGACATGTGAGATTAATATTTTGCCCATAACAGTTATTTAATGGCACATTTAAAATAATGGTAAAAAATTATTTTTCGGAGTGACAATTACGGAAACTACTTTTGTGACCGGAGCTTCAAATATTGTTCAAACCAAAATGAATTCTCCCTTTCCATATTTCTAATATATTAGACTGGATGGCACATTTAAAATAATGGTAAAAACTTGTTTTTAAGGGGCAATTATGGAAAGTGGAAACTACTTTTGTAGCGGAGCTTCAAATGTTGTTCACACCAAAATGATTTCTCCCTTTCTGTATTAGAATAGATACATACAGAAAAACTACTGCGGGTAAGCTCGAAACCGTACCGATCAAATTACAACCCTTCTTCTGAAGAACTTCAAACTTCTCCTGCAAAATGCAAAAGGTAATTTTACTTAGGAAATGCAAAATCGAAATTGAATTGAGATTCAGAATTCAAAATTCAAATTGTTTATCGCCGATCCGTAATTGGAGTCTCACGTGGAGGTTGGAAGAGATGAGGTGGAAGTCGTTGGGGCCGTTTTTGGAGGGGTCACAGCAGAGGGAGATGTCGGCGCTGTTGAGCTTGAGGGCGTCGTGGAGCGAATCGAAGAGCTCGGGCGGGACTAGGTTTCGAGACATGAACACGGTTGATCCTTTGAACGTCTTCGACATCATCTTGTGCGTGCAAACGGTGAGGTGCAGGTGTGAATCTGTATCAAGATGTGAATGGTAGAACAGCTTCGAGTCAGTCAACCTGGCCACGGGTTCTCTACAGGTGAAGAATAAGCGTAGGAACGTGAATAGACGGACGTCTCGAAGAACGTCTTGGCGGCAGATCGGGTATTTGCCTCAATCAAGAGAAGGGCCACCTTATCTCGAAGAATACGCTTTGCCGCCCATGCTTGTGATCTACCTGGACCACGAAGGAGAGGATCTCACCTCACCACCTCCCGGCGTTGTTGGATCAACCTTTCCACACCACCTTGAGCGTGGGAGAGAGAGTGTGTGTGTGTGTGTGTTTTGGGGCCTAGGTTTTGTTTCTGGAAATCGAGGCGGGAAAGATTTGTGGAGTACTCCCTCCTTTCTTAAATTTTGAGTCGCTCTTTGAAATTCCAATTCGTTATTACAACTACTTTCAAACATTACTTTTATATTTAACTTATTTTTCATAATTTATATTTAAATAAGAGGGACATTTTTTTAAAATTTTATCAAATTTTCACTTCGATTTTTGGGAAGAAACAATCATTTTGGAACATTTCAAAATGAAATAAAGGAATCTCAATTTGGATAGAACAAGGAAATCTCAATTTGGAACGGAGGGAGTATCAGATTGTTATATTCAAATAAGAGAGATACTTTTGAAATTTTTTCAAATTTTCACTTCTATTTTTGGAAAGAGACAATCATTTTGGAACATTTCAAAATGAAATAAGGGAATCTCAATTTGGAACGGAGGGAGTATCAGATTGTTGAAGGACAATTTGGTGTGGGTGTAGGGGTGATGGGCATAGGTTGCGATGCAGGGGATTGTGTCATTTGTGTGCTATCAAAACGCGAGGTTCTTTTATAAAACACGACGTCGGATGCGTTCATTAGGACTTCGCAGGTTCAAAAATGAGGAGTACATTAAAACGAGGGGCTTGCTATTTGCAGCCACTTATTTCCTAAACGTAACCTGTATATACTATGGTACACATCTGTTTATAATATGGTACACAGGCTACGTTCAGGAAATAAGTGGCTGCAAATAGCAAGCCCCTAAAACGACGTTGCAGATCTTGGAAGCTTCCATTGCAGGAATATGCGACATCTAATTGGTAAATTGTGAACTCATTCTGGGTTTATTTCTTGATCTGATCTGCTCAAATTGTAGATCTTGTCAATAAGATAGGAATCGTTAAAGATCATTTCGATCAAATACCGATAGAACAATAATCGGAGATCATAAGAGTCAATTTAATTTTTCTGAAAATAGAAGCGGCCACACCTGATAAAAAAACGACGGATTTATAAAACCCCGCAAATCTTCAAGTTCGAGGTAATTTATACAAATTAAGTAATTTGTAAATTGTGAACTCGTGTTGGATTTATTTCTTAATCGAAACTGTTCAACTAGTAGAATGTGCCAAGAAGATTAACCACGTTGAAGATCTTGTTAATCGAATACAAATTAGTTAAAATTCTTTCCTTGTGGTGGAACCACCACAGTCCGTTACGGTCCCACCAAGTATTTTTTGTTATAATTTGAACCGATCGTGAAATTTAGAGTGGTGAGGCTATTCCCGTTGCATAGTGGTGAGGCTATTCCCGTTGCATGGTTACGGGTCCCACCAAGTATTTTTTTGTTATAATCTAGACCGATCATGAAATTTAGAGTGGTAAGGCTACACTCCGGATCCCTTGAGGGATCCCGGATGGCTGGTTGGTGCGGGACGTGTTTTTCAGCCGTTGGATTGTGTTTTGAATTGTCAGAATTCGTAGATAGTTTGTTCACGCGAACAGATAGTTTGTTCGCGCGAATAAATTATCCACGAATACCGACCATTCAAAACACAATTCAACTGCTGAGAACATGTCCCGCACCAAAATCCGGGATCCCTGACTGGATCCGGACTAGGTAAGGCTATTCCCGTTGCATGGGCGAGATGAGGACCGGAAGATCGGAGCCAGATCAGCCGCGCACGCCTTCACCGTCGAGGTTGGAGAGCTTGAAGAACAGTCGCCAAGCGGATTCACGAGTTGATGCTATAAAGTAACATACTTAAATTTATCCACTTAACCCAGAACGTTTTCCTTTTGCAATTTGCATTGCTATTGTTGATAAATCTACCGCTATGTTGGTTCTCTTAATTTACATCCTCTTGGGCTGTGTGTTTCATGGTACAGAGATACAATCATAAAAAACCCATCTGTTGGCTGTTGCCATCCATTGTTTTTTGTTCTCAACTTCTGTTCGAGCCATTTCTTCACAACTTAGCTCATGGAGCTACGAGTTGTTAGGTTCTTCTTATATTGCCAATTCTACATTGTAAATTGCATTTCATTGGGAGGTCAGTAGTTCGAGTCTCGTGTTCTTTCCATAGAGGGCTTTTTCTTTCTTTGTTTCTACCCTATAATGGGCTTATTTCTTGTATTGGTTGAGTTGTTGGGTTTGGTTATCTCGTAGACTCTTACAATTGATATAGTGTCCCGGGTTTGTACTTTGTACTTCATATCTGATGTAATGATCTCTTCTATCGATTGACAAGCTTGCAAGGCTAAATATTCTTGCCCTTTCACTTTGTAGGGAAGAAAAATGTCTATCATGGCAGTGGATGAAGTTTTCTTTAGGGAATGGAGTTATATTACACACTAATCGCTTTTGCTGACAAAACTTTTCAGGGAGTTTGGAGTATCCAAACACTTCTCAAGAAATCAGCTTTTGGTTACCTGTACATGCATCCAAAAAATGAAAACTAAGTTAGTAAGTAGTTAATGGAAGAAATCACATCTCGAATCCATCGGGACACGCTCTTATGTCTTGTATAAGGGCCGGAGATGCTTCTGCGGTGGTGGAGGATGCTCTCTTGTTTTTTGTTCTTCTTCTAGTTCTTTCAAACTCAATTTCATGTGTATCAGTTTGTGGACTTCATTCCCAATGTACTTAAGATTGCGAATGTTAGAGACAAGATCAGACATGCTCTCCAGAAAGTAATATTGTACTCGAGACTTAATTCCTCACTAGTTCAAGTTTGGGAAGCCATGACAACATTGGAGGGGCATACTTTGCTTCCAACTCAAAACCAACCTTTTGCTATTGGCACCAAAGATATCATGCGCTTGATAAACAGGGGATTCGTGAGCATACTTATCTCTTGATAATGGAACGATAAGTAGTTTGGGGCATGTGTATCAATGTACATATCCTTTCTTTTCTTTTAATACCCTAGTTTTGCAAATAGACTGCTCCATACCTGATTATTTTGAATCCTGTTTGAATTCTGTTCAGCGTTTACATTTACTTTCAATCTAAAGTAACCGTAGTCTTTATCACTTTGTTGAAAGCATCTGCCTCAGAAAAGGCTGCCTCAGATCAAGATTTCTCCCTTGGGGGTTGTAATAAGTTCAGCTACTTGGAGTTGAATGGAACAACTGAAAGAAAAAGGACGACTGACTGTGGTTGTAAGGAAAGGCGTTTCACTTCTGGTTCGATATTTTTTGTGGTAAGCTCTCTGTCGATTGACTTATGTGGTGTATTTTTATCTGCTTCACACAAACTGTGCTAATATGGTCTATCGCTTTATGGGTATATTATCGATTGCTATGCTTATTGCTATCTACATTGGTCTAAGTTTGCATTAGTTGTTTGCATTTTCTTTTCTCTCTTAGCTGTATTCTTTGTACAATACTTGAATATTGTCCTGTTCATCATTCTTCTCCTTGACAATGGCATGACTTTGGTCATTTTTGACCTCCTGTCACCAAAATTTCAAGTGTGAACTTCACAAGCTAAATGTTCTTCAATAGGATAGCAAGCCCTGGTAAGAAATGTAATGCGTAGATTGTTTCCATACATTCCTGAGCTTGGGTCATTACTTGTTACAGTAGTCACTGATGTTAGTGCATTCCTATACAGTTTCCTCTGTGGTGTCTGACTTTTGTTGTTCAATTTTCTCGGCTTTTCCTTCTTCATGTTTCCCACACAAGAAGCCATAGAGCCCCCCCACAAGTAGCAAACCACCGCCGACACTGCCACAATATTACGAAGATAGATTGTCATCAATATCAAGGAAATAGGAGTGCTCTTTACTACCTATTTAAAGCCAGAAATGTCTTTTAGAATGATGTGGAAGCGGCATTTGCAAAAATTTTAAGATTGGACAAGTCTTTCACAATAAGGTAACAGATCAATCCTTGCCACACTTTCTCTGGTTTTATAATGATTTTTTCTGGTTAATTAACGATTGAAGATAAGGCACGGACCTTCCCCAGTGAAGGGTTTCCATCCCTAATATTGCTGATAAGAAGGCTGTTAGAAGAAGTGACAATGGAGTGAACACAGCTAGAAAAACGGGACCTTTCTTCTCTACAACCCAAATCCGCAACCAATATGTCACCCCTGTAAAAATTAGACCCTGCCATTTTAATCGTCAAACTGTCAATTCCAAATGACTTAAACCCATTATAAAATAATCGAGTAGTTATACAATGAAGAGAAGTTGTTACTAAAGATTATGATATATACGAAACATCTTGCCAACTGTAAAAACCAGACAACAGTACAATGAAAGGTGGATATCCTACCCCTCGTAGGGAATGTGATTTTGGAAAGCTGAGTTGGGGGGAAAAAAACTCAAAGTTCTTGACACAACTTGAGGCTAACCAATTAAGAATACGCATAGAAGATATTCTTATAAAGATCAATCACAAGCCATTGTAATTGATAACGTAATGAAGTCTTAATAGTTTGTTCTTTAGAAAATGAATACTGTGGTTTTAATGTGATTTTCAAGAACTGGAGGTTCAAAGTAACTGTATATAGGAAGGCTGGACAGGATATTCTGATTTGAAATATCCATGTCCCTTTGTCTCTATTGTACTCCCAGTGGAACAATCGCATAATTCGATGTTTCCAGCAGATTGTGCGTCTGCGACTAGTACATTGGGACAAGGAAACATGATCTTCGGCTACATAAGATGTGAAGATTGGACACTTTGCATCCACTATTGAAGGTGGAAGGAACACTATACTATTTAGCACGGATACATGGAATTTCTAAAGAAATGGGTACACGGACACGACTTTAATTGAGACCCCCGCAAGTGGGCAGTGGGATTAGTCCCCAGGATTAGTTGAGGTGCCCGTAAGTTGGCCCAGACCCTGAGTTATTAAAAAGAATATTTATTCCGTCTCAAGACATAATAGGTAAAAACCAGTAATGCAACTTACACAATAGGTGACAGAAAGAAGATTAAGATCCCATCCAAGTTTCCATGCAGATAAGTTTCTCGCCACTGCAGCTGCCCAAATTGCCGATTGTATGCAGCTAAAGAAGGTTTGCAAGGCTGTAAGTCGTACTATTGCTGGATATTCCTTGACAAGAGAACCCTGCAAATATTCCCCCACAGGAATTCAGGGACAGAGCGGCGCTAAAAAAATTGATTACAAACACAGATGCGGAAATGGTAAAATACATGGATGGCCAAGCCTTTATTGCACTTGATATCGTATGATTCTGGCACGATATGAGTTGATTTCAACGATAACCAACTAGGAATTTTGGACAGTGTAATGTGGATAATCACTAAGAGTACTGTTGGAGCTAAGAGTGAAAGTAAAAGAGATGTTACATAGTTGAGGGGACACTTGAAATATTTGGGGTTATATCTAATAGTAGGTTTGATTATTACAAGGCAAAGCTAAAATATGCGTAAAGTTGGGGAAAGGACACATGCCCCTCTTCATCCTATGTTGCATCTACCACACGCGCGCCCACAGAGAGAGAGAGAGAGAGAGAGAGAGAAACCTGCATAATAATCCACAAGGACCATGATATGTTGGATGAGATAGATGCAAGTGTGCCTTTCATCCAGTCCCCTTTGGAATAGCACTCTGTAGATGAGACTGAACTTGCCTTGGGGTCAGCTTGATACACAGGTGGTCCTTGAACAAGAATGTAAACCAAAGCCCCAGAGAGACTGACTATGGAACCCACCACCTTGGCTAATCCATGCCATTGCTTAATGGAAATGCTCTCAATCCTGATATGGTCAAGCTCGATCAAAAATTCCATTTCAATCATTTCTCTTCCAGAAAAACTAATTAACCATCGAATGATCAGTACATTTTGATGCACGTACCTTAAGAAAATAGCCATGATGAAGGTAATGGCAGGAACTGTGGTACATATAGCCACGGAAAAAGTCGCAGAGACATAATTCAATGACAAGGAGTCTAGATTTACGCTTAGCGTAATCCTGAGAATTTTTTGAGTACCAGAAGCATGGTATAAGAGTACTTCATTATTAATTCCACATAACAAAATGCAAATTTGGTCGATGCACGTACCCGCATAAGGAAACGAAGAAGATCTTGCAAAGTAAGTTCAATGACAGGGTAGCAGTCTTGTTACTGCATAATATTCACCGACTAATTACTAGTTAGAGGCAGAGTAACGAAAGAATAAAGATCAATTATATTGGCTGCGAAAGGTAAGAAATGTAATGTTTTTGAGGGACCTCTCAAGGAAGAAAGCGAATGGAGCTAAGGCTAGTGAGGCGAAAGCTTGGCGATAAAAGACGAAGACGTAAGGGTTCATTCCTTTGGCAATTGCTGCTTTGGCGAATAAGGCCTTGATTGCATACACAAACTGGATAAAGAGGACCCCAATGTAAGGCTTGTTACTCTTAATCAGATGGCCTATTGAACACTTCATTTTCAAGTTGTTTATTCAGAATCCAAGCTCTTTTATTATCTTTTGATATCTAAGCTCTTTTATTTATAGAGATGCAGTTCCTCTAGTATGAAACATTTTCCCAGCCACATCTATTTAATAAAACACAACGGTCTTTGGGAATATTCTTAAAGAATATTCTCCCTCAACGGTTCAAATTTCTCCCTGACACATGTCTTATAAAGTAGTTTTTGCCTCTAAGATGTTGTTAGAAAGCGGGAGGATGAAAGAAATCATTCGATAGACTGTTGCACTTTTGGGAAAAGCAACTAGGGGTCCAACTTCTTTGTATAGTATAAAATTACGCGGAGGAAGAAGAAGATGGTGAGTGTCGTGAGGATTAGTTAAGGTGTGTGAAATCTGACCTGGACACCTGAGTTATAAAAATAGTACTAGCGTTCAACGAATACAGATTTTGTATTTTATTTCCGTTGTATTGCTGTTCTTGTTGTTTGCATGGATGGATTCTTCTCATTCTTGCATAACATTTGAAGGCACATTACACCGTCACTTTCGTCACCTCCATATTCGTCACTTTCGTCACCACCATATTCGTCACTTTTAAGTTTGGTGAATTTGTTGTGCACTGGGTTACTCATGAATATACCTCCAGAATACAACGAGCCTGATGAATGAATAGGCTGGTGGTTGCATTTTGCACAAATGAAGATAAAATCAGACCCAATTCAACCCGTGGAGAAAATCCATTTCGACTAATCAGTTATGATTCCACTTCTTTTGACATCTCTTCACCAAGCGATCACTATCGACAACGAATCAACTGTCGTGCTACCAAGGCACACATCCGATCGAAGGGCCCACTCATGTATAATTTTCTAAGCCTCATCAAGGGATTTGTTGGCTTTTCTCGGGTCAAACTGCAATGATCAGAATTCTTTCGTTATTAAAACTCATTGAGAACACCTAACAAGCTCAAAAATTATTCAGAGGATGTAATGTAATACGAAACACATTTGTGATGTTAAAAATGGTTTCAATTCAGTGTTTTAATTTTATTTTGTGAATGAGTTCTGAGACAAATATAATTTCTAACACGATCGATGTTTTTGACGAATGTTTAGAAAAAAAAAAAAAATGACTCAAGTCATCAAGGGAACCAAAAAAATACCCCCAAGTACCTTCACTTAAACCAGTGGCTTCTGCAATCATAACTGCCTAACTAGTGAAAAGGGAGTTCCTCAGCTCCTTTCAAATGGCAATGCTCTCTCAAAGAAGTGATTTGTGTGGGATTTGGGTATTCCTGTTTTTGCTTTGAAATCCAGTTGATGTTGTTCTGTTGTCTGTTTTCTACCTGGTGTCATTTTTGGCTTGTATTCTTGCCTGACAGTTGGGTTAGCTTCTGGTTTGTTTGTTGTTGTATCTTGCATTTTGGTGCTGGAAACGGCTAGTCTACAGTCCAAAAGTCTGTTTGATCGTATCCATCCAAAAGTGTTTTCAATGGTCCATCTTACCTGTAGGATACGCAAATCTGGACCATTGATTGCCGAGATGAACGGCAGTGATTGAACTGCAATACCATCAACTGTGCTACCAACAAATTCGATCCGCGTTAGTACCGCAAGATTGTCGTGACATGATCTTACATGGCCATGGCACTAGCAGCTCTCTAGTGGAGAAATTATTCAGGGCTCCTGGCTCCTGGCCCCTGGGGTACTTCTCTAGTGGGGTACCTGTTGGCTTTTGGTACACATTGAAAACCACAAGAAGGGTTTTAAATTCACTGCTGCTTAATTATTTACCAGAGGTCGGGCACACGCAAAGCCGGATTTTGATGGTGTTTTTCCTACCGTCGGAGTAGAATTTTGATTTGTGACCCTGACAGTTAATTCGTGAAAGGGTTTAAGAGCGGTTGGAATTTTTTTGGTGAGAGTAATTTTGGAAAACACCATTGTGACGGGGCTTTGAAATTGGGAGACACCAAAATGCTGTTCTCAGCTTTATATATTAGAATAAATTAGTAAAGTAATTAAGGAGCAATGCATGTTATGGAATTCTTACGAGGACAACTCACTATGTTTGATCTGGTGAGAGACAGACAATATAAAATCCCTTTGCTTGCTCTTTGTAAAAAGCATATGAATTGTCTTTTGGCAAACTTCTTTAGAGGGAGAATGAGTCATTCTATATTCAAAACCATTTTCTCAGTTTGGTATGAGTGGATATGCACTCACAAGAATATGCCTTTCAGGTGCTATATGTTGCGTCAGGGGCTGCGTATGTGGAGAAGAATCAAGATCATCCATGTGGTGTTCTATCGCGGGACTCTCACTGGACGCAAAATGAGATTCAACACGGTCTCGTTTGATGAACATCAATAAGGGGATTGATCGAATCTTATTTTATCATAAAAGAGAAATGAACCTTTACATGCAAAACTGTCCATTTCACTTATACTACTAACAATCATGCTTTGTTCACTTGGATATATGTCCGATTAAGTTTGCACAGATAACAAACATATTGAGATCTGCCAAATGAACTCTTCAGATTGTTTGTTAAATCTATCAATATAGTATAGAAATGTAGTTGAGCTAAAAATCTCTCAACTCTCAATCTTAAATTCTTAGAATTTAGAGTTTTGTTTTAAAAAGAAAAAAAGAGAGAGAAAAACGTGGGAGCGGGGGAGGGGAAGAGAGAGCGAAAAAGAGGGGGGAGGGGAACGTGGAAGTGAGAGAAAGAGAAACTTAATGAAAAATTATTCTATGCCCCAGCAAGGTACCGTCACGTGGAACTCTAAATTTGTTTTACATCACATGTCTTTCAGTGTACAGAATGAGACTAATGCTAGCGTGCATCGAACATGAGACAAAAAAATTAGATTATATTTTTTATTACTAGCGTTGTGTCCGTTCGATACACATGATCGAAAACACTAATGTTAATTTTTTATCTCATACATTGAACGGGTACAATATTTGATTTTTTTTTGTTACAAATTTATTTGATTTAGTTTTGTTTGAAGTAATTTAATTTGATTTAATATTTGTTGCAATATGAGTCGTTCATTGCCGAGCATGGACGGCCCGGATTCGCCCAACACTCATGTTGTTTCTGAGGGATAGCACGCACTCCGGGTTCCTTTTCTATCAACTAGCGTCGTTCCCATTCGATGCACGAGACAAAATATTCGTGTGGCTCCGCTACAAAATATCGAGCTCACACTAAAATTGTTGTTTGTCCCGTTCATCGAACGGGAATGACGCTAGTGTACAAATAAAAGATTGTTAAATGGACAAATGGAACTTATCAAAAAAAGATTGTTTGTTAAATGGAACTGCTTTTGGCCTTATTTTGCTCCACATGAATGGATCTATCACATCACATGACTGATCCACACTAGAGCACCACATTCACGCTCCGTTCCAGAAACGGAATAAACTCTTCTTTTTTGTCCAATAAGAAGGGGAGTTCCTGAAAAATAAGAAGGCTTGGAAGAATTTATATAGGTTCCATGAGGGCCGGTGGAGAGAAATAGGTCCGGCGGCCGCGCCGGGCCGTCTCCGGCCACCGGACCGATTGCCCTCCGCCGGCCCTCATATTGATAAAAACAGTCTTCTTTTTGTAAAGGCAACTTCAAGCTCAAAAATCATGTGTTTACGCAAATAATTTTTCTATCACAATGGAGGGTGCTTGATCCGAGCACCCCTTTTCCGTGTACATATGAGTTATTATTATTTTTTTTTTCATTTACATTATTTTTGAGTTTGAAAATGTGAAAGAAACTTTTTGTTTGGGAAAAATAAGAAGGGTTGATTATTTTTGAATGAGAAGTGAAGGAAATAAGTACTTATTTTTTAAGAAGGTTTCCGGAAGGAAGGAGTCTCATAATAATAACTGAGATTGATTTGATTGAATAGTTAACGTACATTGTCTCTAACTATACTACGCAACTGTAGTGCCCATTCAAAATTAACTATAGTGCCCATTGTCTCTTGGTGTTCCAGTTTTTGTTCTTTTTGTAAAAGTTCATTTTTTTCAAATTTTATAATGAAAATGAAAAATAATTTTTTAATTTTTTTTGCACCGTATAAAAGATTTCAACGAGATTTATCAAACAAGATCCATATTGGTAAGAAAATTATTTGCGTAAACACATGATTTTTGGGCTTGAAATTACTTCCGTTTGAAAAAAAAGCACTTTTAGAAAAAGTGGAACACCAAAATTAACTATACTACGCAACTGTAGTGCCCATTCAAAATTAACTATAGTGCTCATTGTCTCTAACTATACTACGCAACTGTCATCAAGGTCTTTGTGTTTCCCCTCCCCTCTATGGGTGCTTCAGATCAACTATTTAGTTTAAAATAGTTGATCCAAAAAAAAAAAAGTTCTTTATGGCTTGAAAATCAGTCATTAATTAATTATAAGGAGAAGTATAAAAACATCAAAACACGGGGCTCAATTTGTTCTCCCCAATTCTCTCACATCAATCTCTAAATCCATCAAAGCTGTGTTAAAATTTAAAAAAAACAAAGCTAAGACAGAATCCAATCGATTAAGGTCCGTTTTTTGTGTGTCTATATTCAAATCCTATTGAAATTTTAGTATTTTGTTTTTCGAATAAAAATACATAGATGGATACACAACCACCATACATGGAGAGGGAGGAGTAGAGAAAAAGGGAACATAGTCATGATCAACTAATTTGTTTCACTAGAATAAAGATCTGAGATCTTCACAATTGTGGCCGCAATGTTTTAGGTTATGTCTGCGAGATTGGAGTACATGGACGCAAGGTTGGAAATTACGGCCGCAAGGATCAATCTCCCGGACACAAGGTTGGAGGTGGTCTTCGCTTTATGCGAGAAAATGCGGTAGATTGAATTTCCCCAATCAAACGATGCCGTAGGCTTGTCAAACTGGGTCTTTTTTTTCTTCTTTTCCGGTACAACTGTTAAACTGGGGGCTTGCTATTTGCAGTCACTTATTTCCTGAATGCAGCCTGTATATAATATGGTACACACCTGTTTATAATATGGTACACGGACTACGTTTAGAAAATTTGTGGCTGCAAATAGCAAGCCCCGTTAAATTGCGTTTGACAACATTGATAGGGTTTGGAAATTTGTTTAATAGCTTCCGAAGTTTTTCTCCTGAGGGAACAAAAATACTTTCAAATTTGTCAAGATTTTTCTTTCTGCTGATCACATCAGGTAAGTAAGTATCCACGTCTTTGGCTAAATCTTAACCAATGCCTACTTATTTTAATCTGCAAAAACTTTACACAAGGTGAGGTCTGCTATCAATCAGTAAGTTCAGCAATCCACCATCTCTTCTTCATTCAAATCCGTCCCTTTTCATCATCTCTCTCCCATCATTGATCAAACACCAAATCCACATTCATTCAATTACCTCATAAACTCAAGTGGGTATCCTCTTGAAAAGGCTACAACAGCATCAAAGAAAATCAATTTCGAAAGCCGGACTCTGTCATCGCATTCTTCTATAACCAACTATGTCATCGCATTCTTCTATAACCAACTATTTTGATGATTATACTCCCAAACATTACTCTTGCTGCAAAATGTATTCCATACACTTTACAGATTCATAATACATTCAGACCTTAACCCAAAAATCCGGGGGGGGGGGGGGGGGACTTATGGAAAGGGTATATGAGGCCTTACCAGGTGCTAGTTCCTCCAATGTCAAAAGTACCCTTCGCCAAGAGAAAGAAAACATGCTTTAACCTTTTCACACTATTTGTGAAACACTAACCCTTTGGTCATTGTCACAACCGGATGTGTTTTCTAACCTCTCTGGTCCTGTGTTTATATCTGATCTGAATCAAGCAGAGTAGAGGTATTACTCAAGCTTGACTAGAACATATGGACGTGTTAAAAAAAAAACATCATAATTCAGCTTGTTTATCTTTGCTATTGACCTCAAAGGCGGTTTCGGCGAGCAAATTTATGAACAAATAAAGCAGCAAATATTTCAAATAATTTAATCCTCACATCTGCTGATTCCCATTTCCTTTGCGGAGCAGAACAATTCAACGATATCCCATCTGTACTCGAATCCTAGTTAATTTTGAGAACAATTTCATCTCAGGTTACCTCTAATCAAAAGAAAATTCATCCAACATGACATCAGCATCGAATTTTGGAAATAGAACAATATGCCAAAATGAATGAAGCCGCGAGCAAAGGGAGAACAAAAAACAAAGATTGAAGCCGCGAGCAAAGGGAGAACAAAAAACAAAGATTGTAGTTACAAAAAACACCAACACGGTGAGAACTTCCTATCCGAGCTGTATCCCGTCAGCTGAGGTGTTCAAACTTCAAAGTTTCGAGGAGCTGCCGCCATTGGAAGGCTTGGTTTTTGAACTAGAGGTGGAGGAGCCGCCACCATTGGAAGGCTGGGTTTTTGAACTGGTGGAGGAGGAGCCACCAACGGAAGGCTTGATTTTCGGATAGGAGGAGAAACCTGCCTGTGCAACTTGTGTCTTTCTTCCCCATCAGCAGAAACAAATTCTGGTTTCCTCTTCACCTTTTTCTTTGTCAATGCACCCATTGTTGTCATGTCATTGGGATTACTTAGAACCCCCTTTACTTTCTCTTGCTTTGGCCGGTGCAATTTGGTAGCGTCCGATATAGTATTGGACACCCTCACAGTAGTATTTGCTTCTGCTGCATTAGAGACTGGCTTTAAACCGTAATTACTAGAATCAGTGACCAACTTCTCTTGTATATTTTGTGGCTGAGCTATAGAACTACCATCCACTCGAACTGCTTCCTCATTCCTCTGAATCAACAACTTCTTCCTCTTTATTTTCTCCTGATCCTAGACGTAAGATGTATATTAACACACATCAGACCTGGTGAAAAGATATAGTTTGAAGCAAATTTTGTGAGAAGTATCGCCTACAGAAGCATTAGCCAGCAAAATAAGCTTCGGAACTTTTGGTAATCAAGCCCAAATTAACTTTTCTATATAGAACCTCACGAACTTTTTCCTACCAAAATAAGAACTCTAGCCCCAGAAGCTCCCAATGACCAAAACCTACCATTAATCATTTAGTGGGCAGCATTAGCAAAACCTCAATTTTCCAAAAGAAGTCCTACATCACTCAAACCAAGACAGGTTGCCAGAATACATCAAATAACATCATGACAAATATAACAAAACGAAATCCCAAGCTATCGACACGGAAAAAACAACAAAGATGCAATATTGCCAAACTTCAAAAAAACAAAAAAAACAAAAACAAAAACAAAGAAAGAAAGAGAAAGAACTGATGATACTATGGTGCAAGTGCCTTTTCCCCCATCAAAATACGATGTAGAAAACAGACAAAGTAGCCCACCTTGATCCAATTCAAAATTGAACATTTCCTCAAAAAAAAGAGAGAGCATGAAATGCATAATGATGCAATTTACAACAGTTCACTAATGTCCCTCCCTTTCTTCCAAATTTTTTATAAGAATTACTGAAACATGGTAATTTAGTGAGTTGAAAATTCTATGGAGTTCGCCCACAAACATTTTGTTTACTTCTTTGAAGAACGCACGTGCATATAGCTGTTTTGTTTGTTTTCTTGTGGTGTGTATATTGTATAACTTTTGCTACCCCAAAACTAATATCAAGTCCAGTTCCCGTTCGCGCATGTTTGTGCGTGTTTTCTCAACTCTCTCTAGGAAAATATATCGATATTAAGAAAGGAGTTAATTATTTTTCCGTGTACATAATTTATATGCGGAAAACTTTAACCAAATCACAATTGAGTAACTAGAAGTCTAGAACAGATGTAGGTCAGTATGAATGCATGAAGAAACACCTGGAGAAGCAAGAGCTTAATTAATTTCCTTCCCCTCTTCAGGTATTCAATGAAGTGGGAACCAAAACTTATGTAGACGTGCCGTTCCAAAAAAAAACTTACGGAGACGATGTCACGACACACAGAAAAGACAAGGAATGCATATACACGACATACGGAAACATCAATACCTTATGCCGGCTGTACAGTGCTCTCTTCCTATCTTTTGCTCTGCATATAGCCCGTTTAATTCCATGATTGTCCATATATCCATCTGGCCATAGTCCTGCAAGCTGAATCAAGAATGGCAGAAACAACAGAAAAGGTCAATAAGTTATAGGCATACTGAAGAAGGTTTGAACAACCACAACAGCTTTAGTTTCACAACCAAACCAAACCAAGCCTTATGTCCCAATCGCTTGGGTCAGCTACATGAATCATTTTCCTCCATTGAGCTCTATCAAGGACCACTTGTTCACACAAACCTACTAGGGCTATCCACGGGTCGGGTTTGGTCGGGTTGGACCCGACCCGGCTTTTGTTGGATTATAGAAACACTCACCCGAAACCGACCGAACTTGTAGTCGGGCTCCGACCAAATTCTTGTCGGGTGGATTTGGACGGGTTCGGTCGGGTTAGCGGGTTGGACCAAACGCCCAAACATTTCCAGAGTGTAATCGCAGTCCCATTCTTCAACCAAATCCACCCGAACAACAATTCCATTCTTCAACCAGCAGGCAAAAAAAAAAATGGAAACTTTGCAATCACAGACCACTGAGACCAGATCATAATCACGATTCACAACAAAATATTACAAAATCACGATTACCAATCACAGATCTAAAAAAAAAATCTGAAAATCAAATTTTTGATTCCAAAATTACAGCGGCCCAGAGGACGAGGAATGACTGCGAACCTTAGTTCTCTTTCTCCTTCTAAAAACCTTCGGTCTAAAACAGATCTACAAAGTACAAACCTTCGTTCTTCTTCTTCTCCTTCTCGACATTGTTGAGGACGACGTGGAGACGCCACCGTAGCCAACAGAGGACTGGTGGGGAAGCTAGCGGAGTGTGTGGTGGCAGGCGTTTGGGAGGAGAAGGAGAACTGGATTGTGGGAAATGGACGAGGAGTGGAGGAGAACGCCATTCGTCTGGTGAGGAGTGGTGTGGGCTGCGACTGGGAACTGAGAAGTGGGGAATGGCCGAAATGGGGATTAGGGGGTTTTTTTCAGTTTTATACTAAATCCGTCGGTCGGATCGGGTCACCCGAGAAGTAATCTGGTGCATCCGACACCCGACCGACCAACTATAAAATCCGAGAAAATGGACCCGAATCCGACCGATCGGGTTGATCAGATCCGTCCATTGCCTTCATTTTTCGGTCGGGTTGGGCCTGTGGGCAGCCCTACTCATATTGTTGCGCACCACAACATCTAATGTCAATTTAGGTCTACCCCTCCCCGTAGCATTGCTACCCAAAGCTATCCTATCCGCTCTCTTAACTACTGCATCTCCTGGTCTACGGTAGACATGCCCAAACCATCTTAGCCTATTTTCCCTCAACTTCTCTTCTATGACCATCTCACAAACCGTTTCATTTCTAATCCCGTCTCGTTTAGTCTTACCACATATCTACCTCAACATTCTCATTTCCGCTACACTCATCTTGCTCACCTGTTGTTACTTAATAGGCCAACATTCTGTCCTGTAAAAGAGAAAAAGAGCAACCACAAAACACCATCTCCTGTCATTGGAAGGTAAAAACTGATGGCTGAGAAGTTAATTGCCATAATTAGAGATGAAGACTAAATGCAATCGCACCAGGCAAAGGTGAGAGTCAGAATTCTTCCAGCTTCCTACACAACCACTTAACACATCCTTGAAAAGTTCCCACAGGGAACGCCATATAAGCAGATATATTTGCATAACAAACCTACCTAGTCTCAACATATTCAAAAGAAAGCACAAGCCAACTACCTCTGCATAAAGCTTTCTCGCTTGCGGACCTGCATCTTCATCCAGCCCCTAGACCAAGGAATAAAACGAGTAGGAAAAAGTAAGAGACTTTCTCAAACAAAGCAAATGCTCTAAAGAGATCATTACCAACACAACTCAGTACTTGGACATAGAGGTCATAGAGATCACAAATACTGTCCTCTAAAGCATCATCCATGCTATATTTTCTTTTGATGACTTCTTTCCCTTCATTGCCAATTTCTTGAAAATCATCAGATGCTCCAGCTTGTTGTTCAAGTGCCTGAAAAACATATCATATGTACAGTACCAATTTAGAACAACACAAAAACTAAGGACTTTCCAATACTAATCATCTATATGCAGAACATCAGCAGGGTAACGAAACTCGTTCCAAATGACTTTACGGTTTCCACGATGTTACATTAGAAAAAATAATTTTAAACCCAGGAAAAGCTCCAACATGATCTCCCTGAACACTAGAGATCTTTTGTTGCCTTTTCCTTATTTTGGCCGTGGGAGAGGGAAGTGGGAGCAGGTGGATGCCATGCAGCACCAACGCGGACACAAACGGACATGACACCGACACGCAAATTTTCAAAACATGGGGTACACCACATGTTAGGGGGACACGTCAATAGACCGACACACACACCTGGATGTGATAATCTTACCTTCGCCTTCATAGAAGGCACTCGCATTCTTATCTGCTCAGCGACATCCTTTTTCATCTTCTCAAATCTATCATCTTTCTCCTTTTTGGATGATAGCCCCATAATAACCATGTCTTTTAGGTTTCTCTGCAGCACAAACATGTGGAATTTATCAATGATCGACACAGAAGCACTTCTTTTGTTTTTCATTAAAGGAAACACTTGATACAAAAACAAAGACAGCTAAGGTCTATATGTACCCTGGTTCCCATCAACAGAAAGGAGATAACATCAACTTCACGAAATTCAAGGTGACAAAATTCTATCATCCTTGAGATTTAAGAAGCTCTTACTGTCCAATCATGATGTGAACTGTCGCAAGATTGTCACCATACGTAATATTTCTTGCTTTGAGAGCAAATACAAAATAAGAATATGCTAGTCAATGATAACTTTTCTCATAGTTGAATTGATGAGTATCTTACAACAATTCCAGAATCATCCCAGAATCTTATCATGAGGTATTGGTCAGTTGCAGAATAAGGGCTTTCCCATCCTGATGGGAATTGGGCCATGCTTATTTACTCCCATAAAAAACAAAGCAGTTGCTTTTTACGGTTTGATAGGAGCAAGGAATATAAAGACTATTAAAAGGACTGGGCAAATCATTTCAGCAAAGTCGGACTTGAGATCTTTTCCCTTCCTTTTGGGTTTAGTCATGTCATTACGTATTCAATTTTCTTGCATGATAACAGGTTGGACAAAGAAGAATATGCTGTTTCTCACTGCGTTTTCCTATTTCAGAGAGACACATCATATGGCTAAAAAATGAAAATGGATAAATGGATGAATATCCATTGACAAGGGCTTATTTTTCCAACTTCTGATTTGCCCAGGTAAGAAGTTCATTCTTCAGAAGTACCCTCATTAAAGATTTTCAGACTAATCATGAAGGAATAACTCTTTCTGGAATTCTCCAGTTCTCAGTTTCAGTTACTTTGTTCTCCGTTCTCATGCCCGTACATGCATATGAAGCAATATGCTATCTTCGCTTTCCTCTTAATGCTTTAATCGTCGACAAGAAATTTAACATTTATCATTAAGCTGTTCGCAACAATTAGTTTTGACTTTTCAGAATTTTAGCGAATTATCCAACTCCTCAAAAGCAATCCTTATTCAGATTTGAGATTGTAACCTAATCAACAATTATAGTTCCTCTAACTTGTGTAATAACCACCCAAGCCTTCACCAAAGTGAAGCCAACCTTGGTTGGGAGTTAGCATCAACGCAAAGCCCTATTTACTGAAGGATCATTAATGAGTTCTCCCCAAAAAAGATACCTTTAACGTCCTCAGCTGTACCAAGTGTCCAAGAATACTCATAAGACGATTAACCAGCTCCTTCGATATTTTTCCATGGCTTGCCTGCTGCAATCACCAGATGTATGATTTACCCAAAAAGTAAGGGACAAAATATTGATATCTTCTATGACAAAAATGGGAAGTTAATGAAAAGAAAATGCAAGTACTAATGAACTCCATTAGACCGTAAACCAAGGACTAAACCATAATAACATGAGCTCTCTAGTACCGCTAATCTAGCAACTTTTGCAAGCTTCTGCTTCACTTCACGTGGCAACCTCCTCTTGACTGCCTGAGATGAAATATCAGCATTCTGAACTTCCATGGACGGTGGTCTCGCTGTTATATAATACAGACATGATTAATTGACTTGCACTATGATTCCAGTAATCGACTAATCATTAGAATAATCATGAAATACTTCACATACATTCTGCAACCATGTTCTCTAACTCTCTAATGGCTTTCTCAAGCATCGAACTTTTATATCTTACGCTGGAACCTTCCTTTCTCTGCTGGAGTGGAGCCTTCTGCATGATCTAAGAACACCAAATGGATATGTTAATATTAATTATAACAAACAAAAAACCAATACATATCTATAATTGCATGAGTTTCAGTTACAAGCACAAGATATAAATGTTACGAAAAAATTGCTAGTAGCACGCACATAAGCCCCCCCAAAAGAATAAAAAAAAACTTAGGATCGATCTATGTAAACACAGAAAATAGAACTAACAAGTTACTTTTGTCGACCAGAATAGCTAAATCGTCTCTCAAAGATTTTCAGTTAAATGTTCTACTGCTACAAAATGGTATGGCCCCATCTGTTACAGTCTGAATTAGACAACTCCTAAAGTAAAACAAACGCAGTTAGCAGGGCCACAAGATAAAACACCCAAGAATGGGGCAACCAAATGCACCGGCGATGGATATATACTGCTGCGTACTCCTCAAGGCTTCCGAAAAAAGAAGAAGAAAGAACTCAAGCTCCTCGGTGCACTTAGTCTTCCTAGCATGACGCATAAATAACACATCTACTTCTTTAGCAAAACAGAAAAGCTTAGCAATTGTCCCTGGTCCTCGGAGATCCGAATTTGAGAAATATCCCATAGGGTTGTAGCATGTGCACAATTTTGAAGGGCAAAAGGAGTATATGGACAGAGCTAACTTGGTGACTAAGTATTTATTGCTATGCTAACATACAATAACATTACAAATCTCTCCAAGATGAGAGCTGCATTGTACTTTAAATAAGAGTCCTGAAGTAAAATTTGCTGGATAGCTTCATACTCCCGGTTGCCAATTTCCCAGCGGATTTAGTTTAAGAACAATCAGTTAACTAACATGGTGCCAAAGCTCACTTTATGGGCTGTTCTTAGGTTCAACTGTCCAAGTTTCCCCCTTTCGGCGTTTGTTACCCATTTGTAGTATAGTCTATGGAGCTCATTTGACCAAGCCAAGGCAATGCCTTAGATGATGTGAGAGGTTTCGGAAGGGTTGCTAGAAAAGAAGCTAACAAAGATAGAAGCATGTCTCCTCCCTCAGTGTGACGAGCCACTAAGTAGAGTGAGGTATCCTGAGTTCGTAGGTTTACATTTTACACTGAGAAAACAAATTGTTAATGCAAAGTTTTATGATTTGATTAGACCATCAAATCAATCATCCCTCGAAACCTAGACATACAAGTGTTAAGCCTAAAAGCGACCGTTACGACCCATCACATGATTTTGCCATTTGATGATACATTTTTAGAATAGGACACTCGTCCGTTACTTGTCTAAGTCTCTAAGACACTAACTGCATTATCGATGGACATATTTTTGCCCAGTAAGATTCATCAGCCTCTATAAATACTCTTCTCTTTTCTAGACTATTCAGAAACACTTGAATTCCAAAACTAAAACCAAAATAGCCCCAAATAACCCCCGGACTTGCATTTCCAAACCCCCTTTCAAACTGGAATTTTCCAATAGGATTTGCATCTGTTTGCAAATCATAGAGGATCTGGCCCAGCCTTAACATACAGACGGGTACAATAACTACAGCAAGAAAAGTACACAGATTTCCAACAGAACATGTAATTTCAGGTTAAAACTCTTGACGCCTACAAAACTCATTTCAAATAAACAAGTTTCACCATCTGCAGCCATAGTTATCCCAGTAGACTTAAGTGAAATCAGAAAAGAGAGAGAGAGAGAGAAGCACAATATTATCAGCCGAATATTGGCAATACCTTGGTTGCAGAAGAGCAAAAAGTTATAGTTTACAGTGAACTCCCATAGACAAAACAAATTTTGTTTACAAGTAAGAGAGGACATCCAATTAACTAAAACAAAACTCTCTCCGTCCCTTTTTAAGTGTCCCGCTTCGTAACTCCAACTTATTAAAAAAACATTATCATTACACCTTTCAATCAACTTTTACCTCCACTTTCCCTACCTACCCTCTATGGAGACATCATCATTATACTTTTACTCACTAACATTTCAAAATGGAATATACTTTTAGGGGCAAAATGGAAAATGTACCAACTATTACCCACTAACTTTACAAAATGGACACTTATTAACGGATAGCCCAAAATGGAATACTGGACTTTAAAAAGGGGACGAAGGGAGTACTATTTTGAAAAGCCATCCAGAAATCCCTACCTGCGGAACACTTTGGAAGCTCAAGCATAATGCACTCAGAAGTGCATAGAGGGGATAGAAAATTCAGAGAGAGAGAGAGAGAGAGACTCACCACAGTTTGCGTGGAATGCGTTCCCTCAGAAACATTAAGGTCAAACCTTTCGCGAATGCCATCTTTTTCTCTCCGCTGAACAGCTTGATCCAACTCATCAACGTCATTCGAAGATTTTGCAAACTGGGTTTTGGATTGTGCATGTGAACTTTTGCCAGGAACTGAAGCATCAGAAAAATCACCTCCGTCTTTCAATTTGTCACCCTGGAAGTTAGATGGGGCCATTGTCTTCTGCTTGTCAATATCCTTTTCCTCTGGTCTAAGCAAAGAAGCATCACCTTCTGAAACTTTTGAAGAACGAGATGGATCCAATGAAGTTTTTGTTTCGGCATATTTCTTTTTAGCAGAAACTGCAGAGGAATTCATCTGATTCTGGAATTTCATCTCTTCAGGTCGTACACTTGGTAAAGCCACAACGTGAGAGGGACCGGTAGAGGTCTTCCCAACCAAAGGCACTGACTTTTCAGTTTCTTTCTTTCGTACTTTTGCATGTTTATGTGGAACGGCCACATCATCACCCTCAACATTACCTTTTGCCGAATCTTTTCTTCTCCTTTTCTTAGGTTGTTGGTTAGGCAATAACACAGGTTCATTTCTATCAAAAGGGCAAAAAAGAAAAAAAACATAATAAGGAATAACATAAAAATTAATTTCAACTGAACCACAACAAGACAATGACTTGTTTGCTCTAGCAGAAATCTGATAAACAGGCACCACCATAAGCTGGAAAACTCAGGGAGGACTGCGGAGAGCACCACATAAAGCTACACAACGATATCCTTCTCTAAGTAGACGCACAAATTCTTCCTGGCAGCTAACTAAAAGCTTAGGCAATAGAGTGCACTATTGCTCTAGTATAAATCTAGTAACAGGTATCACCTTAAGCTGGAAAACTCAGTTATGAGAGTAACTTATCAAAAAAAAGTTATGAGAGTAGACACAAGAATTAATCTCAGCCGCTAACTAAAAGCTAAGACAATAGAGTGCTGTACATTTACTAACTAATAATGTTTGATTCTAGCTAAGTTAGGATTCTAGCTCCAAGAGCAAAAGCAAATAACTTTGCCACATCTAGATGTTTGATAGCAATTAAAACCAGAAATGAAACAGGTGCTAATAACCGTACCATACTACACCCTTGATCTGGATCCCCCTGACTGCATAGATGGATAATTACTGTAATTAAGAGCATCTTGGCCAATACATCCTTGTCTTGAGAATGATGACTAAAAACTTTATACAGCGTTAAACCTACCAGAAGTCTTTCTAACTTAACATTAAGACCCATTTTGAGTCCATTTGCAGGTTCAAGTGCTAGGTCATTATACAGTGTCATATCATGGCAAACAGTATAAAGAAACTGGATACGAGAAACTCACATGCGTTCCAATTTCCCTCGATTGACAAAGAATCCGTCATGTTTTATGGCTGAGTTATCAACCTGAAAATAGTCATCCTGCACAGGAGCAAAAAAGTGGCAACGTTAGTGGATGCAAAATTTTACCAGTCATGCAAACCTACAGACAACATTAACAATACCAACCAGCTCTGCATCGTCTATGAACGAATCTTCTGTATCATACTCGTCATCATCTGGAATATCATTAAGATCTTCATCATCACTACTGTTTTTACCCTGAGAAGTTTACATTATAACGATTAGCCTATTGAAAACACACCCAACTATCACTAGCAGTTTCCGGTTAATACTGCTTACAAGAGTTTCAGAGAAACAAAAGTGGGAAGTCAAGGTCACATACCACATATAGGCGTTCTATTTTTTCAATAACAGCACTAAATCGACTTGCAGGGGGGGCATCCTTCGCGTCATTTTCATCAGCGTGTCCCTGCAAGATTAAAAAAACAGTTAAAAATGAATGGATAATTGATGATGTACAGAAACGGGACATGCACCTTGTGTCATAAAAGATATCACACACACACACACACAAATAGAACATAAAACATACATGTAAATATCACACAAAGATAACATAGTAACACATACTAGAGCATGTGACGTGTCGGACATTGCAAGAAAAACAAGAACAGCTATTTCCATCCCAAACAGCACTTGCAGCTCACTTCCTAATGGGTCACGCACATGGGTAATAATTACCTACACATCTTTTTGGGTTTTCTCATACACTAGTGAGTTGTGGCATCCTTCTTATTTCCCTTTCAACGACCAACATTCATCTAACCAGAGAGAATTTACCAAATCTACACCCCTGCTCAAGATGGTTATCTTACTATGATGGATTCAAATAAGAATTACAACGAGAATTATTGGTATGTATGTTTAATGGTTCAGGGTAATGAATAATGCTGTACAATGCTACGGAATAAATAGACTAGCAATCACTCATTCACTCTTTCATTGGGCCTGGAATTCTTTGAAGAACAAGGCTCACAGGACAGCTTCTAATATAAGAGGCCAGTAGTCTACTACAAATTTACAACAATCAAACCCCCATTAAGAACTTTTTTTAAGAACAGCCTGCAGAAAATCATAGCTTATTCCACCACTCTAGTTAGATACAACCTTTTGCACTAGAAATGGAAGCGCATGGTTAGTGATTGGGTGGACAAGTCAACAATGGAAGTAATTGGTCGACTGGTTGCAACATATATGCGAAAATGAGCATGTCATAAATTATGTGCAAGAACAAATGCCACAACCACTAAAAGAAGGTCCCCAGTGTAAAATTAGCAAATGAACCCAATGTTCCAAAACTCGCTGACTAGTAAGCTGCCTAATCTAGGCGTTGGACCAATGTCCGACATAACTTGGAGAGGATAGCATCAGTTTCCCCCCTCCCCCCAGCAAATAGCATTATCTAATTCTTGCATAACTAATAAGCCAATTGGAAACATATTCTAATTATGCTTTCAATAAACATCTCAATACACTTCCACATATTCTTGTACACTTTATTCACAAACATTCCAACACAATCCTAAAGGCTCAAAGCTTCGATTACACAACTTAATTACGCTTTCTCACCCCACATTCGCGATTGAAAAACGATCGAAAAAGGCACTCTTACCGGAGCTAACCGAGACTCGAGGGCCGGGTGAGCGTTGGCCGGGGGCGGTTCGGGGACGGAGGCGGGCCCCTGGGCCTTGGTCGAGTCCTTGACGAGCTTCTTCCACGAAACGATAGTGGTCTCCCCCGGCCTCAGCTCCACCGTGAACCTCTGCCGGTCTCCCACCGTCACGAACGACGACGTCGTAGCTCTCCTCGATTCGCCGCCGCTGCCGCTGCCACTGCCCTTGTCTTCCCCCATTGATGATTAATCTACACTTGAAATTGAGGTACCTAGGGCTTCAGAATTTGTAGAAAGGGAGAGGGAGAGAGAGAGAGTGAGAAACCCTATTTGGAAGAAAGGAATTGCAGAGAGAGAGAGAGAGAAGTGGTGCTCTAATTTTCGTCGACGACTCGGTTGGGCGCTAAAGCCATTTTACCGTCTGATTTCAGTTGTGATTTTGGTCTCACGGCATGACATGGTAAAAACTCGACAAGGACAAGGACAAGGACATGGTTTTTTACCCTTTCCTTTTTCTGGGGTGGGGAAAGCTGGGAATGACGAACAAACCTGATCTATGTTTGGCCCAGGCCCCAGCACAAACGATCACTAGTGGAGTATTAGGTTTAGGAAAAATGAAGGTCAATGATGTGTTTTGATAATTAATATCCGTCAAGGACAAGTTAAAAATATTTGTTAATGTTGAAAATGTCATTGACGGGTATTAATTATCGAAATACATTTTAGGCCGTCATTTTCTAAGTTTACGCAAAGCACAAGCCTTGTTTGCAGTCCAAACGTGGACTGCAGAGGTGCGGTTGGAGTGTTCGCAACCGTCGGATGGTGTTTTTAACTGTCGAGATTAAAAAAAAATTCTGGGGAAAAGTTTTTTAAAATCTGGACCGTTGAATGCAAAGATGAACGACTGTGATACAACTGCATGAGCTCTCTGCAGTTGGACTGCAGAGAAGCCGGGTCCTACGCGAAAAGGCCCCAAACAAAGGAACAC
This sequence comes from Rhododendron griersonianum, assembly GCA_018127125.1. Lineage (NCBI taxonomy): Eukaryota > Viridiplantae > Streptophyta > Magnoliopsida > Ericales > Ericaceae > Rhododendron > Rhododendron griersonianum. The sequence continues at coordinate 30,328,935 of CM030798.1, forward strand.
CAAAGCCCTATGCAAATAATGAAGGGATTACCACCGAGGTGGTAGCCCAGGTGGCAAAGGGCATCACCTCTCCCCAACACAGGCCCAGGTTCGAGCCCCGGAGGCACTTTGTGCAAATTTCCGGTGGTGCCCCATGACTTAATTTCGAACCCGCTTTGTGGATCAGGGAGGGGGCTTCTTTGCCAACTGTGTACTAAGGTGGCGCCGTGGTGACGGCCCGTCCTCCCGGACGGTAGCTATGGCTCGAACCGGACATTCCACAGGCGGGTTTGGAGCCCCTATGGTCACGCCCAAGGGGAGTTGCTACGCTGGTTGCCCCCTCCACAACCCTTTTTGTTTTTCAAAAAAAAAAATAAGGAAGGGATTAAATCCCTTTCGCAGGCGGTAGAAATCATGGGTTTCCACCACTGTCACTATGGGACCCATTGCGTGTCTATTAGTGACCCGAAGTGTTCATCTTATAGAGCCCGTAAAGTAGCATGTTCACTCAAAAACTTAGCTTGATCAACAAACAATAGGTGTGTTAAACTTTAAATCATGGTTTAGAAAATGGATGGTTTTAACTTTAGAATTACTAATCAGCCCATTCATTTCATATCTTATCTTAAACTAAAATTCAGCTTTTGATATATCTCTCGATATTCGATCAAACTAATTTTTTGCGTGGACATACTACTCTATGGACCCTACAAAATGAATGGTTCAAATTATATTAATAAACGCATGGTGGGGCCCACAACGACGGTGATCGAAAACCCACCATAAAGAATTTGATCTAAAAAAAGAATGATAATTTTACTCTCACATCTCTCAAACACATACGAATTACTAGTGTAAAGACTTAGGTTGAACGAACATCAATGGTAATCTGAAAAATTACATTGAATTTGAGACAAATTGACCATTATACGATTCACTATTCATCGATTGATTTGAATCAGGATCTTACCTTATCGATATTTAATCAACTTGATTTTTTTGCTCGAATGAATTACATGTCGGGATCGAAATAATGAATGGCTCATACTTCTGGTTGTGAGACACAACACTATATCTATTCAGTGGCGGACCCAGAAATTATTTATAATGGGGGCACATAATCATTCATAACCTTAAAGAATTTCACCGTCAATTATAATCATATACCATTCCAAAAGTTTTTAAACATATCCACACATATGTATTCTTTGCTAGATTTTTTCACTTGAGTGGTGAAGTGACAAAATACGTTTCCCAAAATTTTGTTTTAATGTTCTGTTCTTTCTTATTCTTTCCTAACTTAATAAAAGGACCCAGATTCCCTACAAGTGCAATTTGCCCACAAGTATATCTTCTCTCGTCAATCCAAACTGTTCATATGATAGGGCTCGTCATATAATTTGTCCATTAAAAAATCTATGTTGATTAGACTTTAAGTTAAAACAACTTCATCGAAATACTTATACTCATAAAAAATACACGGTCTAACAATTTTTTGAATAAATAAAATGTTCTTATCAAGTTGTTAGTGTCCAATCAACTTGATTTTTTGGGTGGACAAATTATTTGACAATCTCTACGTTATATACGTCTTGAATCATCGAGAAAAGATTCACAATTGTGCGAAATATACTTCGCACCTCTAAATCAAACAAAAAAAAAAACCTTAGTTGAAAAAAATAGTATGAGAGGGTGTGGGGGCAAGTCCGCCTATGTCTATATGTAGTGTGTTTTGAGAGGTGTGTTCGAAAATGAAGAATGTTCGAACTAATAATATTTGGAAGGACAAATGCTAGTGAATGCAAAGCTCTCAAAGCATCTCCAAACTTCATTTTTAATTTTGGTTCTTTATATCTCTTCATTTAAAAACGTTGTCTCCTCCAACCACATTCATATTCAAAATGAAGAAGTACTTTGATTTTTCGATATAGGAAAATCACTTAACCAATGAAGAAGATTCTCCAAAAAAAAAAGTTGCAATATTTTAAAATGAAATTAATGACTTGTCAAATTAATATGGAATTTGTAAGCACTTAAAACCGTTAGAAAGGTATTCGCGATACCTTCAAAGTGAGACTAATATTCACTACATTTAGCTAAGAGCTAAGAGCTAACAATTTCATAAACTAATTAATTCCTTAGAGAAAAATTAATGAATTTTTGAAGAATAGAGATGAAATGAAGACTTGTGATTTTTGAAGCTTGGACATTTTTTTATGCTCTTTAAGCTTTTTAATCAAGCTCGAACAAGCTATGAAAATTTGCTTAATGTATAAAAAAATTCAACCTATTTGAGATCGACTCATATTTGGCTCAATACAAACTCGTTTTAGATGGACTCTCCTAAACTACGCCTTGGGTTTCAGCCGGGGTGGGGGTGGCGCCTCTCCCCTCCTCTCCCGGGCCTTTTCCTCTTTTCCTCTTCCCTTTTTGTTGCGCAGATCTCCCTCGTTGCTCTGTCCTCTGCAACCGTTCTTCCTCCCTCATCTCGTCTTTCCTCTGGTTTTTTCGATCAACCGCCAGTTATCACGTTGGTGTAATCGGTTTTGCCTAACAGCGAGGTTTTGGTCGTGGGGCTAGGGGGCGAGGACTCGCGTGGTTCCCCGCCGATCCACTCCTGAGTGGCTTCGGTTTGCCTAATGGCAGTTGGGAACTTGCGATTGGTTTGTTGGAGTGGCCGTGAACCTGAGTTCGGTGTTGCTCATGCTTTCTCGGGGTGAATTCGCTGCGATGGCATTGCGGTGACGTTGGTGCTCTTTGCCGATGTTCTAGGCCGTTTAGGAGGATCGAAGTGGCTATCCTTGGCGGTTTTCGACGGGATCCGGATTGCTGTGGTGCTGACGGCGCCGTGGGTCTCTGTTTCGACGTCTGGTGGTGATAGGTTCTGGTCCGGTTTGGTGGATGCTGGTGGTGGTGGGTTCGCCTAAGGTCTTTGGTGGTCGGCGGCGTGCTTGGGCGGTGGTGTTGGTCGATCTGGTTTGGTGCTAGGGTTGGCTGTGGTGTTGGGCTGGGTTCGGTTCTTTTTGGGCTTGGCCCTTTTGGTTGTGCGAAATTTTTTGATTTGGATTTATAGGCCTCTGTTTTTTATGTGCTTATTTTGTATTGATTTGAGTATTATAGACTTATATAGGGTGTTGGGCTTCGACTCTTTTAAGTGGGTTTCGTCCCTGCTTACGTCGAAACCTTGCCTTCAAATATAAGGTTGGTAGAAACCCGAAGCGTAGGGCTAGGTCGTTGCACGCATAATATCCAAAAGTCTGGAATCGTTCCCTCAGAGAATCGAATATAGCTTGAAATGGATTGTAGGTTTTATGGTAGGATCTCGGCCTTTAAGGCGGCCAACTAGGTTTTGCTTTAAACGGAATGACTAAAATAAAAACTAGATTTGTGCTTGATTTACTAAAAGAGGCAAGTCTCGGGATCTTCTAACCCTTGACGAAGGCCGTTACCGGTTCTCGATTATAACTCAGGCGAGAGTCACGACCGCGTGCTCACGCCCGGAGGATTTCACTTTAAAAGACTACGTTTAACGAAAGGTGTGATTTTCCGGAGGCGAACCAACTTGTTTTTAATATTTATCGAACACATAGGAGGCCACTAGGCCTCGGTATGCTACTTGCCAAGACCGCTTGACTAAATACCATGCCGAGGGGTTAACACCCCTTTGCTTAGACCAAAATTGCAAGTCAAGCTCTATTCCGGAAATCATGCTTTAAAGCTCGATGGCTCAAGAACCAAATAACAACCTAAGTCCTCGGGAAAGATTATCCCGAGACTTAGCCGAACGACTACTCACACATAACTAGAGCAAAAACTAAGGCATAAAAACGAAACATAACTTTTAACCGATAGATTCGAAAACTAACTTGATATTAATAACAATCTTAACCGTAGCTACAACATTAATAAACGACAAAATGAAAAACGAAATTAACTTACTAGTGAACTTCAAGGTTTAAAGCTAGAAACTTGGATGAGGAGAGACAAAAACTTAAAAGACTTCAAGAGAGAAAGACAAGAGAGGAGTAAAGGTGAGAGAGAAAGGCCCTACTTATACAAGGTGGCACTCTCTCACAAAATATCTCCCAAAATATCATAAAAGTTGCTAGGTGAGAAAATATCCCAAAAGCAAAAAGGTGAAAAAATAGCAGATTCGGGCAAAAATTACACAGCATGAACCGGTACTGGGCAACCCCCAGTACCGGTACAAGGTCTTCAAAAATCTACCAAAATTCAAAATCTGGACTTGGTGAACCGGTACTGGGCGACCCCGGCCCAGTACCGGTTCATGGTTGGCAGAATTCTGGTTTAAGCCTTGCTTGGTCTGAACGGCCCGACGACAGCCCGACGCTTCCTCACTTCTTCACAAATCACCCGACGGGACCAACTGGACTAATGCCACGTGGCCTCGGATGCTTGGACACTTCCGAGAGCAATCCTTAGCGTTCAAAAATACGTAAATTCCACGTTCAACCTGAAACTAGCAAAACGAAACCTTACGAGCAAAATGAGGTAAAAAGGTATAAACGGGAATAAACCGCTACAAATAACAAACTAAAAGCCCCCAAGATTATACAATCTTGGGTGCGGATCAGTCCCAATAGGTGTCCTTGATTGGTTTCTTGCCAGTCGCAGGGTTTGGGTCTTGGATTGAACAGATTGTTCTTCGAACATGTTTGCTGTTTCCTTACTTCTTTTAGTCTTATAACAATTTCAAAATTAATAACAAAATTTTGCCGTTCAAAAAAAAAAAGTTCGATCAATTAACTATTCGGCTCGTTTGTCAACCCATAAATTAGAAAGTTTGTTGTCTTAGGCTCCGTTCCGGAAACCTTCTTAAAAAATAAGTACTTATTTCATTCACTTCTCATTCAAAAATAATCTACCCTTCTTATTTTTTCCAAACAAAAAGTTTCTTTCACATTTTCAAACTCAAAAATAATGTAAATGAAAAAAAAAATTAATTTTTTTTTCATCGTATTAAAGATCTCAATGAGATCTATCAAACAAGATCCATTGTGATAGGAAAATTATTTGCGTAAACACATAATTTTTTAGCTTGAAGTTGCCTTTACAAAAAAAGAAGACTGTTTTTACCAAAATGGGCGCCGGCGGAGGGAAATCGGTCCGGCAGCCGCGCCGGGCCATCTCCGGCCACCGGACGGCCGATCCGAACCGTTCAAAAATTCTAAAAAAAAAAACCAAGGGGGCTAACGCGGGAATCAATGGCATCCAAGGTGTGTAGGGTGCTTGATCGTAGCACCCCTTTTTTGTGTATAATCCAATTCAATTTTCGTGTATATTATACACGAAAAAGAGGTGCTCCGATCAAGCACCTTACACACCTCGGATGGCGTTGATTCCCGCATTAGCCCCCTTGGTTTTTTTTTATAGAATTTTTGGAAGGCTCGGATCGGCCGTCCGGTGGCCGGAGACGGCCCGGCGCGGCCGTCGGACCGATTTCCTTCCCGGCGCCCATTTGTACCTATATAAATTGTTCCCAATTCAAACAAAGCCTTCTTATTTTTCCGGAAGAGGGCTTCTTATTGGACAAAAAAGAAGAGCTTATTCAAGTTCTGGAACACAGCCTTAGACTATAACTTGACCAAAAATTTATCCATATTAATGATTGATGTTGACATGAAAGCTCTTTAAACCTTTTGTTTACTTCTAATAATATTTCCTCCAGGAATCGAAGATGGGAACAACATTTTGGACAGCAAACAAACAAACACATGCCCAATGGATTAATTATGGCAACCAGCTTAGATTTCAAGTCACACCAGGCTTAGATTAGAGGGTAGCTTAGCTTAGACCCAATTCAAACTAGGCATTTCTGCAGCTTGACCTTGACCCTAAAAAACATAGGAATCCCTTCCTTTTTGGGGTTAGGGGACTCCTATAAAACCATCTCCTCAGTTCATGACTCCTTTCTTTACCCCTCATTTTTTCTATGTATAAGTAGAAAACAACGTTTGGTTTTGTAGGAAAAACAAACGCTTGATTTGTGATATGATATGATGGTTTAGATTTGATTAAAACATATCCGCCCGCCCACATCTATGGGGCTATCACTCGAATCCTAGACAAGACCCCTCTCCCGAATTCCAATTCCTTAAATCAACAAATTAAGACACTAGCTTTTACTACTACTTAATTTGCTCTCTTTTTTTTTTCAATTCCCAAAGAAAAAGCTCTTGTCATTTTGTTACTCAAATCAACAGGGATTGTTTTCTAAATGATGCTGTACTGTGGGAATCAACAAATTATGATTAGTCCACAACAAGTATTTTCATTATTTTTTTCCAATAACCATGCAGGGTATTTGAGCTAGTTTACGGGCACCTTAACTAATTTTTAGAGGTGTTAGACAATAGTCCCTCATTACTGTGTATAAAATGGGAGATCCCATAATAACATGAGGGATCTCTCCAATCATTGCTAATTTGGTCTGGCCGAAGTTTCTGGACTTGGGGATGTAATCGTTACATTGACTAGGAGGAGACAACTTTAAAAACAGAGTAAAGTTCGGTATGAATTGACCCACAAGAGTTGTTAGCACTTGGAGTTTTCGAACCTAAGATCTAAAAGGAAGAAAACTCGTAAAATCCAGATCTTGAGGACCAGGCGAAATCAGGTTATCAATTACTTCATACTTGCATGAATTTTGACTCCACCTCGAAGTAATTAGTATGTACTATATACTTCTATTCGACATTGTGGTAAGTATTCTGAGAACCACTGAATGTAATTGTGAACCAAGTATGCTAGTTGCTTTTTCCTTTTTTCATCAACTTTTTCAGTGTGTATTTTTCAAGTCTACGACTTTTAAATTGGTAAAAGTTCTATCTAATTTTAGTGTTCCTATTATAATGAAACTCTTTTTTTTTTTTTTAACATATATACTAAATAATGAAACTCAACTCTCTCTTTTTTTATCGAGTAGTAGTAATAGGGTAGAGCTAGGGCTGGGAAGAAGGTGAAACCCTAGCTCACTTCTGTCTTCACATGAATTTAGGGAGAGAGAGAAAGAGGGTCGAGAGAGAGAGAAAAAAAAAAAAAACCAAAGGTTAAGAGGGTGCAATTACAGGGGGATGAAGGAGTACTAACAATTTGAGCAAAGCAGATATTTTAGCAGTTGTTTTGGCTTTGTCAAGGGCCCTAATACAAGCCATCATTTTACAGACTCTCCGAAAGTTTCTTGTCTTCCAATCCTCTAATGGAAAATCCACCTCCCAACACTTTCTCTCTCTCCTCTCTCTCTCTCCACCCCCACCTTTTATGTCCTCTTTATATCTTCCCCATCTTCACATTATGCAAGCAAGAGAGAGAGAGAGAGAGAGAGAGAGAGAGAGAGAGAGAGAGAGAGATCAGAAAGAGAGATAAGATTTAGGTGGTTCTAGAGAGAAAGATGGGGAGGGGAAAGATAGAGATAAAGAGGATAGAGAACACAAGCAACAGGCAGGTTACCTACTCAAAGAGGAGAAATGGGCTGATTAAGAAGGCTAAGGAAATCAGTGTCCTCTGTGATGCTCATGTTTCTGTTGTCATTTTTGCTAGCACTGGGAAGATGCATGAGTATTGTAGCCCTTCTACTACGTAAGTATGAATTTTTTTTCTCTCTCGATGTTCGGTCGCGTTTGGATCTTGAATTTAACGAGTTATTTGTAAATGAAAAAAAAAACAAAGATATGGTTTTGTGAAATCTAATTTTATTTCTATCTCTTTCGATCGATTTTCTTGCTCTATTTCATTCTTCCGAAAACCGATCTAGTCCCAAATCCAAGATTTAAACACAACCTATATATATATTTTTTTATCAACAAACACAACCTAAGTTGATCTCTTTGTGTGCAAGAAATATACTTTTCTATAGTTTTTTCTTTTCATAGACTCTCCCTCTCTAATCCTTGATGTTAATGTCTTTGATTTAGTACCAAATCCAAGATCCAAACACCACTTTAGTTTTTCTTCGGTTAATCTACTCCAAAACTAAGATCCGAAGTTCCAAACACAAACTAAGTCTTGTGCTTGAATAAAAGTACATATTTATTTCTCTTGAAAGTTGTCTATGGGTTGAGTTTTGTTGGGATTTCTTTCTTTTTTCCATGGTGTGAAGGTTGGTTGATATCTTGGAGAGGTACCACAAGCACTCTGGGAAAAAGTTGTGGGATGCTAAGCATGAGGTATTTTTCCTTTTTATTCTCTCTCTCTCTCTCTCTCTCTCTCTCTCTCTCTCTCTCTCTCCAGCACCCCTTCTGTCCATTTTACATAGTTTGCCCTAAAAGCATCTCAAGTTCTATGCTTATCTCTGTACAAGATAACATGTTTTTTTGCCCAAGAATGACAACAAACTGGAAACATGGATTCTATGAACAGATCTAGAAATGGGTGTCTCCGGTTTAGTTTTTTTTTTAAATTTTCTGTCTTGTCATCAGTTTTTATTTTCAAGTCTTTTAATGTTTAGAGAGACACTAAAATCTATATGAGATGTTACATCCAAGGGACAGATCTGGCAAAAAAAATGTTATTCTCTCTCTCTCTCTCTCCTATTTCCTTGCAAGAACTAGGTGGTAGTAGTAGTCCTGCATGAATTTTTAGTCTGCAACCACATATATAAATATTTCCTTGATTAGATCTGTGAATGAACACTCTCTTTTACCTGGTTATTTCAAGTAATCTTGCAATTCTTCCATCAAAACCACATGAACAAGCATGTACTAAAGGCTCTAGGGGCAGATCTGCCTATTTTTCTTTTTCTTCTTTTTTTCTTGATTGTAATGATAAATTAATATTTGGTTTTTTTCTTTTTGGCAACAAATGGGGAAAAAAATTCACAGAATCTCAGCAGTGAAATTGATAGGATCAAGAAGGAGAATGATAGCATGCAGATTGAGCTCAGGTCAACTAATTTGGACCTTGTTTCATCTCTCTCTCTCAATATATTCTCACACCTTATCATGTTAATTGTTCAGGCACTTGAGAGGAGAAGACATAACCTCTTTGCATGGTCACAAAGAGCTCATGGCCTTGGAGGAAGCTCTGGAAACTGGCCTTGCGAGTATTCGTGACAGAGAGGTAAATCTATACCGGGAAATTAATTTTCCCTTGTGATTATAACAAAAATGCTATGTGCACAAATCCCGTCTATGGATCTCGAAACAGTGGTGGCTCTAGAAATTTATAGCATGGTGTTCAGAAATTACCTTGTTCTACAGGCTTATTTATTAACCAACAATATATATATATATACACACACACACACAAAATCTCAGATTTTCGCGTAAATAGTGCAAAAAAAAAAAAAAACTCTATTCAAAAAAGAAGTTATCTAGCTATCACGCGAAACGAGAACTTAAAATATTCTCCTTTTTATTTGTCAAAATTTAATTCAAGTTCTCCTATTGCATAGTGGACAATATTTTGAGTAAATTTTACAGTTGTCTTAGATGAGTTCTCATATTTTGTGTTAACGCTAAACTGACGTATTAAACTACTAGCGCCTTGTTGAAAGAAATTGGGACGAATTAATAGGTTTGAGTGGACTTTTTTTAAGATAAGCTCTTCGATAGAATGATATGATGAGGATTTCTATGTAGACCATAATTTGAAGGATTATTGTTTAATTTAACGGGATTTTGAAATGTAGTTTATTTTTTTTTAAACTTGTCCATAATTCTATGAGCTAATCAAAAAATAAACTAATGCAATTAATGTCATGAATACAAAATGGATGCTGTTAATGCCAAGGGGCAATTTGTTTGTGCCACGGACATTATTACATAGAATGGTAAAAAGGCTCAATTGCCCTCCCGGCAATCAAAATTGTACTCCTTTTAGTGCATTAATTAGTGTTCAATCCTTTTAGTGCCTTAGTAGCATGGGAGGAGTTAAAAATGGAGAAACCATTATGCTCATATAGAGATTTGAGAAGTTATTGGTAATTTAGTTAGTTTTTTTAATCGTATCAACTTGGTTTTATAGAAGAAAGATTTTGGTTGGAGTACTACTATTGGTACCGAAGTTTGGGGTACCGAAAATGTACAACAGTTTGCGGGCTACTTTTGGATCACACACAAATAATTCGAACCATTCATTAATTTTAAAATAATTTTTGGACTGGCCTTTCAAAAAATCAGCTCAATTGGATATGCATAAGTGGTTGATCCAAACTTCAAGTTGTCATTCAGAATTCAAGATCATTAACTCTGAATGACAAATTGAAAGATTAGATCAACCACTTACGAATATCTAATTGAGCTGACTTTTTTGTAGGGGCCACTCAAAAAATCATTTTCAACTTAATGAATGGTTTGAATTATTCGTGTGGGCCGTAGGCCCCACTTGCCATTGTACATTTTCAGTACCCCAAGATTCGGTACCGATAGCATTTTTTTGTTTTGGTTGGGTCTTGTGATAGTGGAGTATCAAATTAGATTAGGAATAAGATAAAAAAAAATAGATTAGGAATGAAAAATATATGAAGAGGATTTTGTGGACTGTACACGGAAAGTCATCAAGAGACATTTTTAAAAAAGCATGAGAAAAGAGAAGCCAAAACAATTTTGCTTGCTTGCATGTGAGGGCAATTGAGCCTTTTTACAATTCTGTCTAATTAATGTCCGTGGCAGGAACAAAACGCCCAGTGGCATTAACAGCATCCATACAAAATTAGCATATTTAGACTATTGGTAACAAACATGGAGAGAATATGCAGAGCACAATACCTACCCCAATAGATTCTTCTTTTCCCTTTCTTTTATTCTAATTTCTTTCGCTATGATTGTGAGCTTTGTTTGAACTAATATATTACAGTAGGAGTTTAAATATGAATTACCTGAATTGGCTGTAGTTGGATTGTGGGAGGCGTGTTCAATTGTTTTTGGGTTGGTGTTCAATTGTTTTTGAGTTAGGTGTTCAAGATTATTACGACTTAGTGTTCAAAAAATGGTTGAACCAAAATTATTACATATATTCTAAGATTTTTTTTTGAAGGGTGTTCAATTGAACCTCGTTGGCTCCGCCTGTGCCTCAAAAACCTCTTAGAAACGTGGTTTTCTATTTCACACGTCTCTTTTGTGTTGTAGGATTCACCCTTATGAGTAGTCATACTCCTAATCCTTTTAATCTTTGTATTTATTCCCTGAGGTTTGGGCAAAAATACTTACAGTATTACTGTAGTTACAACTATGCACTATTTTAGGGTTTTCTAAGACTAATCTTGCGATCTTACTTCCTTTTCCCTTGTCTTGTTCGCAGATGGAGCTCTTCAAGGTGATGAAGAAAAATGTATGTGTAGATCAGGGAGAAGACATAAATCTAGGGCTTTTAACATTTTTTTTCCTCATTTTAAAGTCTACTTATATACAACATTCGTCCCAAAATGCCTGTCAATCCGGTCTGCAAATGGAGAATTTGAAATTAATGTAATTTTTTCAATAAAATTTCCAACCATTTCCATGATACCAATGAGTTCTCTTAATTTGTGGGGGAAAAAAAATTAATTTAAAAAAAAAAAAAACTTTTTTAAGTCATTGTTTTGCCGACCAGATAAATATTTTGGGACGGGGAGGTAGTACTATCTTTGTTTCGAGAACGTGAATGCATGGAAGACTATTGTTGACTGTTCTTCTTTTGGCTCTATATAACTAATCAGGAAAGGATGCTGGAGGATGATAACAGGCGCCTCCAATGCATGCTGGTATGCTCATACATCCTATCCTATTGATTGAAAATGTTTATATATACCGATGAGATTAAATTATATACACTGGAGGTGTAAATATTAACATAAACTTTTAATTCATGGCAAGTAACATTTTTCTTGTATCCAACATGCATCCTCATCTTTTTAGTATCTTGCGAATTTAAATATTTGCGAATTTATATTTCAATAGGAGCATGGATGCATCTTTTAATAACCTAGTATACGGTCCAATAGACTAGCTAATTCGGACGACCAATCTTAACATATCCTATTGCGTACATACTACAGATGCTGGATCTACTATGGCTATATAAGAACTTAAATGAAATAGTTTCATTTGGAAATAATATTTCGGGCACCATCTATTAATATGTAACCAATATGTATGTTAGTGAAATTGTTTTGTCACCAATCTATTGGCATCTTGCCAACATTGCCCTTTGTCCTTTTATCTCATGGCAATTTTACATTGTTTCGATTAAAAATTAAAATAGTTAATTGCTAATAAAAAGGGAGAAAAAAGGATAGTCATGATCCACAATGATTTACAAGCATTGCCACACTCATAGTTCAAAATATAACTCCCTTTTTTTGTCAATCGAAAATTCATTCCAACTACGAAAGAGCAAACCGCATCAAAGTAGCAAGTTTAGAGAGTAGCATACAGACCCTAAAGAAAGACATAAACTAATCTAGTACTTCCCTAATGTTAAGGCTATCTCTAATAACAATTTCCCTAGCAGATATAGGAATATCGATTGCCAAGACAAGCTCTTTATTTTGTTCAGCTCCCATACGTGCTAAATGGTCGGCACATTGATTGGTAGATCGGTATGTGTGAGCTAGAACCGTGTTAATGAGCTTCATTTATAATCACATGCACTATGAGGTGATTTTCTGGTTTCCCTTCTTTGATTAGATTAAGTGAGAGAGTCATGAATCTATTTGGACATTGGACAAGCTCGATCTTCTCCAAGATGATGGCCAGCCCTTTGTAAATTCCCCATAGCTCAGTTTCCAAACTTGAAATGCAACTGTTCTTTCCATAGAAACCCAGAATCCAGTCGCCCTTGTGATCGCAGAATAGCCCTCCAAAATCCCATTTTCTAAACCAAGGTTACTATATAACTCCAAAATCATACAGCAATCATTGTTGACGGAATTCATTTCCCTTTTCCTAAGTTTTAATTGCGACATATATTTGAGTCACGTGAATCAGCATCTCTACGAGAGTGCCGGAAGACTGCCTATTTACTACCGTCTTCCTCTACCAAAAGTCTGCTGTAAACGATAGATTTTCGGTTCACACGGGAAATCAACACAACCTTGTTACTTTTGCCGATTAAAAAAAAAAAACCTTGTTAGTTTCCATAAACATGCATTAAAATTTTCACATTTTCCCTTCAAATTTAACTTACTTTTCCTTGTGTTGGATTTTCTTTTCTTTTATCCTGCACTTCGCTGGATTTCACTTGGGCCATCTACATTACCCTCTTGCGTTGTTTTTTGTCTTTCTCGATGCAACCTTTGTCGAGTTTTTATAATAAAATATTTGTTGCCGATAAAAAAAATAAATCATATAAAAGAATCAGAAATTTGCCAAAACAAACTAGCATAAGAAACACAAATGTGCAAAAACTCAATTGTTATAGCACGCATGTTTCGCTAACAATTCATGTTATATAGTGTCTGGTTTTCATTTCTTATTTCATTTTTTGAGGGGGGTAAGTCTCATTTCATTTTCTTGTTTGTTCTTGCACCCAGCACCAGCAAGGGATTGACATGGAGGGTGGAGATATGGAGAATGGATATCATCAGCATCATCACCATCATCAAGTGAGAGAGTACCAGCCCCAGATGCCCTTTGCCTTCCACAATCTCCAGATTCAGCCAATTCAGCCAAATTTGCAGGAGAGATTTTAAAATCTGCTGAAATATATATTCTACAAGTTGAACTTATATATAATTAATCTCTGGCTTCTTGGAACTGTAATGGGGATCGAACCTTAATCACCTACTTCTAGCTGGTACTAGTAGTAGTAGTAGTAGTAGTGGTGATGGCGGTCGTAGTAGAACTTGTAATAAGGTAAAACTTGGTTAATTTGCTCAACAATTATGTGTGGGAGTTATATATTACCACGGGAATCTCGGAACGTACACAATTTGCAGGTTATAGGATTGATGGCTATTTTGTCCCAAAACATGCATATGACACGATCCAACAATTCAGGTCGAGTAGAAGTTGACCCGCAAAATCCAATAGGTAGTTTGCTCCACTTTTTCCGTTTTTTTTTTTGTTTTTGTTTTCCTAGTAAGTATAAGTCAAGTTTGGCCATTGTGCCTGTGGCCCTTAAGTGTGAAATAGGTGATTTGCATTTTAGAATGGCCCCTAGTGTTGTTATTGAAAAAAAAAAAGAAGGGAAAATGACAGCTAAGGACGTGTTTTAATAATTAATACCTGTCAATGACATTTTCAACATTAACAAATGTTTTCAGCATGTCCTTGATGAGTATTAATTATTAAAACACGTCATGGGCCGTCATTTTCCCTTGACAAAAGACATACGTACTGGGTACTAAAAAGAATTAAGGGGGCTTAGTTTTTGCGTATGTATTGGGGAATTAAGACGACGGTCTTTTGGGCCTTAGCCAATGGCCAGCCCCAATAAATAGGTACAAGAACGAGATGTGTTCAACAATGGAGTACACCAAATTAGTAAAGAGATTGTCTTGTTTTCGGCTGTGCTGTAAACAAGTTGTTTACGGCACCAATCAATCTCAGCCGTCTATTCGCATAATCAATGGCTAAGATTCGTTTTCAATTATGACCGGTAACAATTAACTCTTCCCCAGAAAATTTTCATTAAAATCTGGACAGTCCAGAACACTTTTGGATGGTCACGATTGAGTGTTGTAAACACATATTTACAGCACAACTGGAAATAAGTTTTTCCCATTAGGGCCAATAGATATTGTTTGACTTTTAAGAAACTAGAATACAACTAGATAATTTTTCAAACGGCTTAATCCATAGTTCCATACAAATTTTCCTACCAAATTGTGTGATCTCAAAATTTTCTGAAACCTCTTTTAGACAACTAGTTAGCTAGGCTTTTGTTGGCTGATGGACCGGCCCCAGCCCAACTTCGTGGAGAAGGCCCAAGTCTTTACAAATTGCCCAATCTTTTCCAATCTTCACATCACATGTCCTAGCAAGATAGTTGGAAAGAAATTGCTATTGTATTAGGCATGAGGATTAAACACTAATTAAAGTCCGCTTGATTAGGAAGAAAAATATAATGAAAAATGAAAATGCATTCATGGAGAATAATGGCATTAAACAATTATAAAATCTACATAATAAGAGAGAACGGTTTTTGAATCTTATATCTCTATAAATCCTAACCATTAATTTGCTCCATAAATCCTACGGCTCTCCCTCTCTCTCTTTCTCTCAAACATTATTAATTGCACAATTACCACTAATTAGATCTCACGTTGCGCCGTACCTTCAAGTATTGGCAAACCCTAGTTAGCAAATATTACCTCTGTTATTGGCTTCACAGGTCAACAACTATGGCTCTGACCTTGTCTATATATGCTCCTATCTGGAGTACTACTTTAAAGTATCTATTTTCCCACAAAAAAACATGTTAGGGGTCCAACCGTAATGGGGATGCTGCCGAGCATCCCTTGCAGAGCAGCCAATCAGGTCGTTCATCTCGGTAATCAACAGCTCGGATCTCAACCGAGCAATAGACTGTTCATATTTGTATATGCTCAGATTCAATCCTAATCATCCGTGCCGAGATGAACGGCCTGATCAACCGCTCTACAGAAAGATGCTCGATAGCATCCCTATCGGTCCAACCATCTCAGTCGCAATGAAGCACAAGCAACTGCATGTGTGCAAAGTGGAAGTCATTAAATAGGATAATCTAACTTGTCGGAGCATATCTATGATATTCACATGCGTGCTGCACTAAATTGTGATAAAAAAAAAAGAAAAGAAAAGAAGAAGAAGTGACTTTTAGGAATATATCTATATTTCACAAGCAATGAGAGAGAGAGAGAGAGAGAGAGAGAGAGAGAGAGAGAGAGAGAGAGAGGGGGGGAGGGGGGGTGTCACCTCCAAATTGAATTTTTATGGCCTGTAAGTAATCCCGAAGGAAAAATGGATCGGAGGTCACATCAGCCAGGGCTTCCATGTCAAAATTGTGGATGGAAAGAAAAATGAAGGTCACTATCTTATTTGTGAATTTTGTTTTTAGTTTTTCGTCATGTTTTGAGATTAATTATTATTCTTGATAAGAGAAACCGAATTTTTTTAAAAAAAAGTGACTAAAATTTAAATAAATTAGAAAAGACAAATAAGATTGTGCTCTCTCTCTCTTTTTTTTTTTTCTTCGGTAAACTTTGTTTTTCTTTTTTCTATAATTTTTACTTTTAAAATTTTTGTTGTTAAGACGAATGATTTATTCGAAGAATTTGACACGAATCTAATAAAAATTCAAATAAACAAATGAAAAGACGGAATAGTACTGGCCAAAAAGAGCTCGAAAAAGTATCATAATTGTTATCCTATTTGGTCTTTTACAAATCTCGTACTACCAATCAGAATGTTATGTACCCCACCAGGACTTGTAAGGGTGTTACATATTGTATCTTCTTTTTCTAAAAGTTCTTTTTTTCAATTTTCAAACTCAAATATAATGAAAATGAAAAATAATTTTTTGATTATTTTTGCACCGTATAAAAGATCTCAATGAGATCTATCAAACAAGATCTATATTGGTAGAAAAATTATTTGCGTGAACATATAATTTTTAAATTTAAAATTACCTTCTTTTTCAAAAAATATTTTTTCAAGAAACCGGAACACCCCCTAAAAAATATTACTACTGCGTCTGCGTAGTAACATTATTTGGACATCATAGACTTCTACCTTTTTCATGGGCTCTTTCTCCCTGGCCTCTTTTGTTCTCATTTTGAGACATTCTCCCCACTAAAAATTTGTAATTTTTTTTTTCATACGCTTTCATTTTTTTTTCTAATATTGTCTGTACTGGATCATTAGTATGACGCTAAAGTAAATGAAAACTTTACTTAGATTTGTGAGTAAATCAAGTCCGATAAATTTTGTTATTTTATGTATATAGTGTTTCATATACCAAATACACTAATGCATTTTTGTCACCACTGAACAAAAATTCGGAAGCCATCCCTGCAATATTGTAACCTAATAGCGAATTGATCGAGTTGAACACAATACCTGAACAATCAATCATATATATGAATGTTGCTGATCGAATGCCACTTACACTAGATGGAATGAAAGGGTGACAGAATATCTAAGTTTCATTCAAGTATTTATTAGATACAGCCTATAAAAAAAAAGAAGAAGTATTTATTAGATACAAATTGAGAGGATCGATATGGTTAGGGGGTGTTCCGGTTTCTTAAAAAATGAACTTTTAGAAAAGAAAGGTAATTTCAAGCTCAAAAATCATATGTTTACGCATATAATTTTCCTACTAATATAGATCTTGTTTGATAGATCTCATTGAGATCTTTTAAACAGTGCAAAAAAAAAAATTAAAAAATTACTTTTCATTTTCATTATATTTGAGCTTGAAATTACTTTTTTTTAAAAAAATAAAGGTTTAAAAAAAAAAGCGGAACGGGCCTAATTCATTTGATGTTTGGAAATTTCAAATTAAATGAATGCCAACTGGTGACTATTCATTTCTCAATTCCCCTCGCAAGAGGGTGAATATGAAAGGTGTAAATTAAACTGAATTGAAATTAAGGGGTACGTTGATTAAATAGCCATCTGGGCGCGATCTACAGGGGCCTCACAATAACTCTTGAAAAGGGCATGACTAACGTCAACATTGAATCAGATTCAAGTCTGGCGGTCACTCTCTGTAACGGAAAATTTTTCAGTGCCGAGCGGGTACCACGTGGTATCCGCTCGTGCATCCGAGCCGTCCATTTCGTGTTTGGACGGCTCAGATTTTGAGAGAGAAAAAAAGGAGAGAGAAAGTGTTGGGGTGAGAGGAGAGAGAGGGTTTCAATCCGAATTAAACTGTCCAAAAGTGAATCGGACGGCTGAGATGCACCGAACGAGCACCACATCGACAATACCCGCTCGACACTGAAAAACTCCTCCTCTGTAACGAAGGACCCCACCCCCCGCGCCACACTGTTGAAGAAGCACGTAGGCTTGCAACTCTGACTAGATCAACCGCAGCCCACAAGTTTCGCCAGGCAAACCAATCAGCTGACTGCCTGGCCCGACTTGCTCTCAACAAGAATAAGATTTGATAGTCCCTACCTCTATCCCTCCCACAGCCAGGGAATTTGTTCTGGCTGATTCCTTGGGAGTGGGTCTTAGAACTTAAGTATGAGGGCTCTCGTGGCCTTTTGATTTTCTATCCTGTATGACGCTTCTTTGGTTTCCTAACGTTGATCGTCTAGTTTAATATATAGTATTCCTTTCCGGTTGACAAAAATAAAAGATTAATTAGTAACTCATCACTATTAATCCGATTAGATTATGTATCGTTTTAGGATATATACTTCTTCATACATTATTAGTCCCACCAAATGAATTATTTTTTACATATCAAAAAAATGTACTACATTGTACACTCTGCTTTTAAATTAATGACTACTATACATTTGACCATAACATTACCCAGTATTATTGTTTGATTCTTTATTATTGGCAAGCTACCTATGACCAAAACAAGCTTAATTTTAATTTGCCAATTGGCCTGTCAATGGCGTCATCCCATGATGGGATCATGTTTAATTTGTTATTTATTAATCAAATACATCACCTTGGTAGCCCAATTTGTGCCAGTAATTGTCAGGTTTCTTCATAATTTAAATGTAAATGTCAATGGGTGCAATTCCTATTTTTATTTTTTGTATGGCCTAAAATTTTCAATGGGCGTGCCATATGTTACTGTACGGAACCGGCATTTACCGCGCGTCTTTACTTTTTTATTATATTACTTAATACGTTGACAGATAGTATTATCAATTTTGTCGGCTCCAATCGTTCCCATTCGTCTTTTTGTTTTTTTTTGTTTTTTTGTTTTTATTGAATTAGCACATTCAGGAAGAACAACTTATTTGTTCTGAATGCGTCCGAATTTCTTGGTGCAGAAAATTCTGGTATTGTTGAAAAATAAAAAAAGGGAGAGCTCTCCTTCAAAAGATTGGTCCAGTATTGGATATAGACTTTCCGCCAAACAAGATTGGTCCAGTGTTGGATAACAAGTCTGATATACACTTTTACAAAACGGGGAGTTGCTACCCCAAGCTGATCCTTACGCAAAGCTTGCAACAAAAACTCAGGTGCACTACTATGTAAAACAAAATACCCTTGAGTTGTTACAACATTCTTGACTAACGAGTCAGCCACCCCATTAGCCTCGCGATAACAAAACGTGATTCACAGCGAGGAAAACTCAGAAGCGAGTACCAGAATCTCCTGCAGCACCCTTGCAAAACCGACCTGCTTGGACCAGCCTCCTCCACAAAGCATCTAAGTTTTTAGTCCAAAGCACTCCCTCCGTTCTAAAAATATCTCGTGGTTCGCTAAATGAGAACATAAAAAGATTCCATTAAAGAGTTATAAATTTTTTTCGAATTAAACAAACTCATTACATCTCAGTAACATTTTTTACGTTCTAATTTTACGGATCAGACAATCTTTTTTTTTTAGAACGAAGATAGTAGTATTTTGCTGCTTTCTTATCGTGAAAGGAAACTAAACTAAACTAATGATTTTCCTAAAGTTCTCTCCTACCAGTAAACAAGTAAACAATAACTGTCTGAGTTCGACAAATCTCCATTTACATGCACGATGCGGCCAACCAATTTCTTGTTTAGATTTCATTTTCGATCCGTCTGTTAAAACTTGAAATGTTAGTCAGATTATATATTTTGGGCGAAAGATGAATTTGGTGTGTATTTGTGCTTAATTTGGTTAAAGTGTCATTTTAATTAGTAGTTCCCCAAACCCCATTTTATTTACGTACAAGCAAATTAATATCATCATCACAATTACCCGCCAAAAGTTCAGTGTAGTTTGTTCAAACTTTCCCTCTGGCCTTCTCTTTTTTTGCCACCAAATATTAGCCTAACTATTGGAGTAGTTGAGAAATATAATAATAATAATAATAATATCTTAGGATTTTTTGTGGGGAATAGTGTAGAATCCATGGTGTATTTTGCTGTCCTCCACGTGTTCTGTGCATTGTTTTAAGGAAAAGTTCGTACTAGTATTTTCTTCCAATTACTACTCCCATGTCCCGAGAGAGAGAGAGAAGTAAATTACTCCTAATATATTGAAAAAAAAGGAAAGAATATATATTTCGGAGAAGGATTGTGATTTTCAAACTCCCTTTTTTTTTTTTATAGCACATTTTATAAGGAATGGACTGTCCCAAACACCCCCTATTATAAGGAATGGACTGTCCCATAGGACTATTTGGAGGTTCTTTTCGAGTCACTTTTCATGATCGAGTTTGTTCATCTTTAATTACAACTTGGCGAGAAGTGAGAACATCAATTGTATCAAATTCATATCGATTAAACTTTGATCAATATAACCAACGGAGGTCAGCTCAGTTGGCCAGAACTCTTACATCTCACTGGAAGATCAGGAGTTCGAGTCTTTCCACCTACGTGTGGGTATACTTCCCTTAGAGGACCTTTCATTTCTTGCTTTGTTTCTCTACCCTATAATGGACTTATTTCTTGTATTGGTTGCGTTGTTGGGTTTGGTTGTCTGGTGAACTCTCACAATTGATGTAGTATCCCGTGTTTGTACTCTGTACTTCATATATCATGTAAAAATGATCTCTTCTATCGATTGACAGAAAAAAACTTTGATCAATATGAATATATTTATCTACACTGTATCAAAACTCATATACCTCAAAATAAATGTATTATCCGTCGGTATAGATTTCCTCAAGGTTGATGTTCTTGACGAGCTTTAAAAGAAGAACAATTAATTTCGATAATCAAAATGGGCTTCAGAATGACTCAATTGAACCGTTCAACTCTTTGAATTCTAATGAAAAACATGGATGGAGAGTATAAAAATTGCATGACAGCCGGCCTTATGCAAATCCTAAATTTTACTACTAGTATTTAATTATTAGTTGTTTGGCATCACAATTTATTCTTAGCATCGGTCATCCTTAATATAAATTAAGGGAAATGATATTGGCACTCCAAAAATTGATGCAGACACTCCAAAAAATAAAGGAAAATGGCTTTGGAATTACACTGATTTAGGAGTGCCTGTATCAATTTTTGGAGTGCCAATATCATTTCCCTAAATTAAATAAGTGAGGTGAGGTATTCGGCCTACCATTCCCGCCTTTTACGTGCGAAATTTCTTGAAGCGCATATTATGCGAGGTACGGTTAAGATCACGGAGAACATTTTTGCGTTTTATCCGGAGAACCAAATATTTATAACCAGTTTAGGGCATGGAATCCCAACAAAACCCAAGGTATGAGACTTGGGAGTTAGTCCGGTTCTGTCCGGATTTTGATATGGAGCTCCGTAATCCTGAGGTGCCCGGCGTCTGGATACTAGCTTCACGTTTGCCGTTCAAGATTACGGTGTGGATGGGTAATGGTTCTTGCTTAGGAGTTCGACATTAGTTTCGTCTCTTTTAGGATCTGGTTGTTTTTTTGTATATCTATTTTCGGGTGGTTACCAGTAACTGTTGTATGGCTTGATCTGTATCTGGGTGATTTTTTTTAGATGTCATATTTAGATGTTGTATGGCTTGTTTGAATGAATTGAATGGGTATACTTTTTTGTGAAAAAAAAAAAGGAAATTGATTTTCACACTCTCCTTTTTTATATTCACTCTCTTTTTTGTTTTTTAGCAAAAAAAATACATACACTTTCAACACTAAAAAACAAAAAGATGGAATGTGAATATCAAAAAATGAAGTGTGGAAATCAATTCCCCTCCCAAAAAAAAAACTTAGGAGTTAATTTGATCTCTCCTAAGATCTCATATTCAAAACTTCAACTTTTTGGGGGACAATTCATGTAGAGCTTTGATTTGGATTTAACTAGGACCCCGCAAGTGGATGAGGGTCTTAAGGTGGATGACAGAATTGATCTGCCACGATTAGTCCAACTGCACGTAAGTTTGCTCGAATACTTGCATTATTAAAATAAAAGACAGTTAGGGCATGGTGCCGGATATGGTGTAGGGGTCCTCACCCAATTCCACTTTAGATACAACTTCGTTATTTTATGTGTACATTAGTTCCACTTGAAGATAAATTAAAAATTGGAAAATGATAACTATAGCCCATTAAAAAAAAAAAAAGGTGCTCGTACTCAAGGGCGGATGTACAATGGGGGTTTCTAAAGACTCCAGTTACTACATAAATATTTCAAGCCTAGTCTAGATGTAAATATTGCCACACAAAGCAGCGGTAAAGATTTTAGTTCAGCGATGACAATAACATAAAGGATTTTTTTTGTATACAATGGTCTATATAAAATAATTTTTTTTATTATGATTGAAAATGAATTATGCTTAATTTATTTTATTTTGTTGAGTTATACTATCTAAATACTCACAAATTTAAGTGAAGTTTTTTTTTTTTTTTAATTTGACTACTCATGAACAATTCAGCACCGACAATATAAAAAATATATGAAAGAAAAATTAAATTAAATTTTAAGAAAAATACGAAACTTTAGTGCATTTTTTCGAGTCCAAGAGGGTTCACCCCCTCAACTCCAAGTGAAGCCACCCCTGACACAAAGTATACGCATATGATCGCACAACGAAGTATAAGGTTGAACATGTGCCTTTATTTGACTTAAAATCCTACCATTTCAACACACACACACAAAATCAACAACAACTCATTGTGATTGTGAAGGACTTTTAGAATTTGTGTTAGCAGTTCTATGTAGAATATTTGTATCCCAATTTGACCAAAATATTGAATTCGCCACTCCTCATACTCCTATACAAGTGCACTTAATAATTTGACCTTTACTAGATGACTAGAGTCATAAATTTGAGAATTAATAAAAATATAGTATGTCATTAATAACCAGTGGTTATCGAAACCCGGGGAACTCGTTTACTTGTTTTTTATAACTGGTCACGCCCCACTCCTCATCAATAAATTGGAGCCGAGTGAGCAACCCTATATGACGATAGGAGATTAGGCCATAATTTTCCCTGTTTCAGTCTGGGGAGTGATTTTCGCACTCTCTTTGAGAGTACGGTTAACAACTTGGGGAGTGCGAACATCACTCCCTTTTGGTCTTTATTTTTTTACTTTTTCTATCTCATTTTCGTTGCCTATTTTTATAATTTTGTACTATGTCCTAAATAGTTTGGCCATTTGAAATAATAAAGCGGAAAACCTCCTGAGATTACCCTTTTGTCCTTCTCTTTTGGATTGAGAGATGTGATAAGTTTAACCTGAATTTAAGGACAATTTTGAGCAACTCAAAACTGGTGAAGTGCTATCAGATAAATAAATAAAAAAACTGTTGAAGTGCTATCAGATAAATAAATAAAAAATTGTTGAAGTGCTATCAGATCGAAAAAACAAAACTGGTGAAGTGCTATATATGTTGAAATTTTCTTAATAAAGAATATTCTCCCTGATCAGGGAGGAAAAAAAAAAAAAAACAATGTTCTCCTAATTGGACGGCCGATAAGTCAATACGGGAGGAGCTTGATTCATCCCCTATTGAAATATATTGAACCCCAAGTATTTGGTCTAGTGCTCAAAGTATGAAACTTAGAGATTCAATCTCTCTCTACGTCTCATGTTCAAAACGTTCTTGGGGGTATTGGAGTAACTCTTATGGGGTAGGTCATATGAAATTTTCTCACGGCCATCATCGGGCTCCCACTATTGGATAGGTTTACTTGAGGGTTAGTTTTCTTTAAATTAACTGGGTTTAATATTTATCAGAAACAGCTTGACTATTGCCATTAGTCTTTTTTTTGCCAAGATTGTATACATTAGTGGGGGTTAGAGGGGAGTTAGTAGTCCACAGGGGGTCTAGCCTCCTACATGGAGAGGATCAAGTGATGCCAACTGGGCTATAGCCGAAAACTTTTACTGAAAACTCATCATGAGCTCGCTTTGAGAAAGAATGAGGTCAATCATCGCAAGTGGTCAAGATGTGTAAAAGCTGACACGAACAGTAAAATATAGGGCGAATAAGGCCAAAAGGGACTTCTCTGAATTGTAGGTATGTGATCATGTCCGTTTTCTTTTGGACATGCATGTGATGTCGTAGTACTACACGAGTAATTAAGATAAGGACGTTAGAGTCGAAAAAAAGGACGTTAGAGTCGTAGCTCGTGAAGGGGACTGGCATTTAATTAAATCCACCGACAATACAAACCTCCAGGCCACAAAAATAGGAGCAGGTATTAAATTTAAGAGATGAGCAGGACTAAAACCGACTAGGGGGTTGCGGTTGACATTGACAGCACAAGCAATAAAGAGAAGATGGCGAAGCACAAAAGCACTCTGCGGCGAGGTTACATAGGGAACGTTCAAGACTTAAATGATTCGATCGGGCATTGATGGTTACATGATTGTGTACCGTATTTGCGTTCGAAATATTGAACCAGCTAATAGCATAAGTTTGAGAAACAAAATTACGACGAGATCGAATGTACACGGATCATCATGTAGGTATCACCATCCAAATAGCTAGAACTTTTCTTGCATGGGTTACGTACTTACATAATGAGTGGATACGATCAAATCATCGGATCTCGAGTGAACGTACTTTTGTTCTTTGTTACATGCAAAAAAGGAAAAAAAAAAAAATTAATTAGTGGCTCAAGTAAATTGTGGATGTGGAATTGCACCAGATTAGACTTTGACCACACATCAAATTAACTTTTCAGTTTTCTTTGCAGTTAATTTCTATCTATTTCCTTGGTTAATTTCTACATATTATCTATTAGATAGCCTAGTAATAAGTAAGAGCTAGAAAGTATCGGCACAATCACGGGCACATAAATTTGAGTTCCAATTGCAAGAGTCACTCTCTGCAGAGATAATGCGAGTAAACTTAAGTGATTTATTCATCTTGTCCCATGCTAGTGGATGGTGAAATTGATCCTCAAGATCAATCGAAATGTGCATACGTAAGCTGACCCGAATACCTAGTTATGATAAATAAAAAATAAAAAAATTGGTGCGGTCACACGATCGCACCCCATTGCCTCCCTATGACTACAATAGAAGCATTGTGCACAATAAGGTGTGGATCAGTGTAGTGGCGATCGACCACAAAGGGACTATGGTGTAGACAAGGACCATCGAACTCACAAGTACTTTTAATTAATTTTTTTAATAGGATTCCGTAACTATAGCATTTGGCATCTCAAAATAATTAATTTTGCACGTGAACCTCTTCAAAATTTTAAAAAGTTTAGTACTATTATCCCCAAAGGTAGTACGGTAGTAATTTTTAATAGACTTGGTTTGGTTCTCGGATGACTTTTTTGGTGGTGTGCCCCAAGATTCGTCTATTCTTCGTATTCCTTCTCAAAGATTAATAATAATAAAAAAATTTACCGATAAAAAATAATTTTAAATACACTTGATCAGTTAAATCGCGTGGTGATTGAAGAAGATCATTGCGCCATATATTGACCTAAAAAATGAGGTTTTCACTGCCAATAAGATGCGGTTGCCAAATGCATTGTTTTCCTCCTCCTCAATAAACATGGTGGCTTTTCTAACTAGAATTCCTTTTTGTGATAATCACTTTCCAATGGCTTAATTAAAGTCCTCTCGACTCATTTTTATTGTACTCATGTACTAAGTGATTTGCAGCCGATTGATTGTGTTTATAGATGTTCTGACCATGATTTTGCGGTTGTAATAACTGGATACACAGAAAATCGGGCGGAGAAAAACTTTCGAGTCATAGACGGAACCAAAGGTGGCCTGGCTAGGCCCTCCCTGTGGTTTAGAATATTTGTGATTATCTAAGTGTTTTTTAAAAAAAATATCAAATCTATACATGGTGTCCCCTTACCAAATAAAATATGGTGGACTAGAAAGGGCATTTTCAACTATAAATATTATCAGAACCAGGCTTGGAATGGCGGATGAGTTTCTCGCAAAGGCTGTGATTGTATTTATTTAGAAGGAAACTGCTGCAAAAATTAGTTCCAACACAATCATAGATGACTTTCAGATCTAACTATCTTTGAATTCTATTTTGATACATGCTTGATGTATGAAGTATTGGGAAACTTTTATTTTTTCATCTTTTAGTTGTGTTTTGTTTTGTTTATTAAAAGCACCTAGATATTTTATTTTGTACTGGGTATTATTTGGTCATTTAAATGTTTTGTATTCTTGAACTTTGAAATTTGAAAATCTTAGTATTCATGTTGTGGCTAACCCCCTCCTATATGCAATTCTGGTTACATCCTTGTCTTGAGTTGAGATCCTCTCATGGGATGATTCCTCATGTGGCGCAAAATAGAGACGATCATGTGTCCATTTGAAGATCTGAACAATTCACTACTTAAGCCTTGACATCTCCTGTCCTTGCCAAAATTCAATTTCGATGGACATCAGTATTGAGTTGAACGAATCATATTTGTAACAAGTAAAACAAATATCATTCAACCAAGCTTCTACCTATATCCGATCACCTCGATTTTTGCATAGACGTTAAACACCCCTAGACCTACTAAATGAGCGGTTCGGATAATGAATTAGGACCGTGAGGAGTCTCGTTTGCATCACATGAGAGACTACCACCAAGGACTGAACCAGGATTTTACCCTAGCAGTGGCGAAATGTATACTAAAAAAATCTAGTGGTGGCGATACTATATAAGTTGGGCATAATTTTTTTTTTTACATATAATAATTGCATTTTCTAAAATTCTTTTCGTGGCAGTTGCCGCCACTAGACCCCCTGGTCCCATCCTTAACTACCACGTGAGAGGATGTTGATTCAGATCTCTAACCCCTTTCCAATAAGCAACATCAATCTATGGTGTCCCCGGTCATTTTGGGGACACCGTAATTTTTGGCATAACTTCACCATTATGAGCATAACTAAAACCCATTATAAATATAACAGAATCCAAACAAGGCATAACCAAGGAATATCCAAAAAACCAATTAAGGCATAACCAAACCCAACCAAGACATAACAAACAAGTTATGCCTTATTATGGTTCTGTTATGCTTGTAATGGGTTGTAAGGATCTAAACACACACGCACACAATATTCGAGTATAAACAGTAAAGGATTGACACAGAGATATACGTGGTTCCCCAAAATCGGGTACGTCCACGGGAGCGGAGCTGTTTTATTTATGATCACAGTACATAGGGTTTTACAATAGAGAGTATATATAGTCATGACTTCTATTCCAAACCCTAATAATTCCGTACCGGCCGGCTACGCCCCCCCGCACCCCCCCAAACCTTTGGGCCTTCGGCCCAACCAACTAATCTGCGATGGGCCAGTGCCTCGCTCCGTTCCGCTCCGCTCCACTCCGCTCGGCACTGGCCTTATACGAGAACTTTTTAGTACCTCTCATACACAACATATGAGCCATAAGTTCCAACATGGGTTTTAGTTATGCTCATAATGATTTTGTTATGCCAAAAGTTACGGTGCCCCCAAAATGACCGGGGACACCGAAGTCATTCCCCAATTTCTTAAGTAATTACTAGCTTCCTTTCTTGAAAAAGAAGGATCAAAGGATAGTGGACATGAGGGCCTCAAGGAGGTTACGTAGGAGAGTTAGCAAATTGACCGGAATGAGCAGCCCTTCACATACGCTAATACGATGTTTAAAAAATTAAGTTCAGGAATGTGTCAAAATCAAGTGACTGTTTTTCAGGGAAGTGGGCGTCTGGAATTCGCAATTCAAACCTAAAGCAACCACCAACGGTACTGTTCTCGAAGATATTTTGCCTTATCTTTTTCTTGTTTTTGTTAGTAATAGGAGTAGTATTTTTTATGTATATGGTTGCTTGAATTTAAATCTTGACGGCCGCTGCCATTGGCTCTCCCAATGCACGATACCAAGCAATAAAATTTCAAATTTATTTATTTTATATCGGGAATCCAGTTCATGTATCTTGTTAATTCTGAAATTAAAGAAGGTCGACGTTTCAAATTGATCGGAAGGCAATTTTGATTCTCTATCAAGTTTAAAACTAGAATGAATCTTATTTATTTCTATGAATTTTTCTCAAAGTATTATTAAATCCATGGTAAAAGTAGAAATCTAATCATTCGTGATCGAACAATTATTTGTCCAATAAATTCCATGCAAAGAAAGCACCTGATCCCAACTATATTTCATGATATCAATTACGAGAAGATGTAAAAATACATAGGAGTATGAATATCAAAAATTCCAATTTCGGTGATCAAACACAAAACGTTAAGACAAAAACGTCACTGGTGCTATATTCGCTTATACCTCAATTGAACCACTATCTGTAAATAAAATGAATATAATTACTCAGGCCCCGTTCCGCTAAGGTTCTTATTTTTTAAGTACTTATTTTCCGTTTACGAGACAGATCATTCTCTCACAATACATCACCTTTAATTCAAAAAAAAAATTATTTTCTTTAACGGGACGGGTCCTTAAAGTACCAACAAGAAATTGGGGAAAAAAAAGTAAACGGTCCTAATCTCGGAACACAAAATAAATAAGTGCACTCACTTGAGGCTTGTGCGTTGCCCCACTCTTTGGAGCCACAGGATCATGGGATTGTTTGCGCTGATGTTGACTCCATTTTTTGAAGTATGGCCCTACTTGATTAATTGTTGTGATACGTACGTTTGGAGACAAGGCTTTGGATACACATGCTATATCACGTGAATTTCCAACAAAATTCAGATTTTTTGGCCTAATACTTGGGAGAGGCCTTTCACGGTACAGTAATTATAATTAAGGGGTCACTTGTTTTTGAACCAAAGCATGATATGTTGTCTAACGCGGTCGGTTTTCTTAAGCCTTTGAGACGTTTATATCTTTTTGAATTTATCATTGTGTGCAATCATTTTTTTGGGTCTATTGTTGTGCGGTGTGGACTGTACATGTGGGTGGAATGAGTTGCTCTGGTGCCATACGGTAACTTTGATTCCAACCGAAATGCTTGAATCATTCCATCATCGATGGAGAGATCGATATCGCTTGCATACTTATTAAGTACTAATCCCTTATTTTATACCTAAGTAATAAATGAAATATTATTTTCTCTAGCAATTATGGGAACTGAATGAAGCGATTTCGGACACCATCTATTGCCTGACCTGCAAGAAGAACCAAGAATACTAGTGTGGTGCCAACGAATACTCCTCTAATCCTCTGATGTGTAGGACGTAGTCAAGCAACATATTAGCGAGAGTATTATTCAGGGATCCTTTTAGGCAGCCCGTCCTACAGGGTTGTAGTGCATCATACCAGCCGTCCATATCAACAATTAACGGTCCAGATTGAAAATAATTTATTTTCAATCCAGACCGTTGAGCACTACAGAGTTTCCGAATACGTACTACCATACCTTCTTTGGTGAATGAAGGTGCATATATCTTTGGGAGGTGAAACCCCTTTGGCATTGGTTATCATATCATATCATAGATTTAAAAGGATGCTGATCAGGTTGACACCCGATATGCATGGCAAATAGTGAAATAGACCTAGCTAGCCGTCTCACATCCTTTAGGAGTGGTTGGTACTTGGTAGTCTTGTGAGATTATAGGAGGATTAGTATATGGATTCCATATGGAATCAGATCGAATAAAATTAAAGGTCCTTCCACGTACTGGGAGCCCCTTGGCACAGTGGACTGGCAGGGCCGGCTCATATATTTTGGAGGCTCGAAACGAATTCCCTATATTGAGTCCCCTTACGTATTCTTGATTTGTTTTATAAAAAAATGATAAAAGTACAAAAATAACAAAAAAAAAATCAAACTAAAAGGATAGAATTATGACCATATAAATGTAAAATGATATTATTGCAAGAGTTTTTGAAGAAAATAAGATACAATTGTGTTTTTATTTAGAAATATTCTAATATTACTCCATATGTAAATTACATTACAGTGGAGGCCTTAATTTTGGACCAAAATTCGGGGGCCGGAAGCGGCCGCTTTCCCCGCGTACCTCATGAGCCGGCCTTGTGGACTGGTTACCAAATTATTTATTATCGCCGGCCTGAGAATTGAAGGTCTCTGACTCTCTGAGTTATAGCCGTGGTCAGCCATCGATCATATACCTATTGGCGATATCATAAATTAATAAAAGAAAATGGTAGCGACATCGTAACTACACAATTTGGATTGGTGAGAGAGGAAGAGAAATAGTTCTATTTTATTTACTCGTTTATTATGCAATAACAATACTATGTTGACCTTTTGTCTTTTGTTTTTTACATTTTACCATTCTATGTAAGAGTCATTGCCGAGAAAAAAGAAGAAGAAAAAAGAGAGTTAAGAGTCGCTGTCTCAATAGTCATAACATTCGTCACAAGCCAACTAAGGTTTGAGTTTCTTTAGGCTGTTTCATCTATTTTCTTCCTCTTGCAATATTTTGTAATTGTTAATGAAATATTATTTTCTTTGCGCTCTGTTTTAAAAAACATATATATATAGCGTGCATCACAAGAGATGATAAATGTAAAAGATAAAATCAGAAGGTTAATTAGCTAGCATAACAATATTCTTTATTAAATGGTATTGCTATTAGGGGAAGAGATCATTTGAAAAGGAAACTAGACAGTGTTGGGCATATTTGTGGAGTGACGAAATCCATAATTTATGTCAAGGTGAAGGGGAAATGATAATGCCAAAACTGTTTTTATTGGCACTGGAGTTTTGGCACCAACAAAAACAGTTTTGGCATTGTCACTGATAGGGAAGTACTTAAAAACTATGATCTTCGTTGATAAGAGCCAAAATTGCGAATATCTAACCCTGAATATTTTTCATATTTTAGAAATTTGCACGACAGTCACGTTTGAAATTTATATGTTCATAGTAAAACTACCATTGATCAAATGATCACACATTTGATTCCGAAGCCAAATCTTCTCAATTTTAATGATCGAGCATATTACTATATCATTAACCAAAAAGGTTGAATAAATAGTTGAAGAAGCATGTGTAACTTGAACCTTGCCTTACATTTTATCGTGAGACAAATATACCATGTCTTATCAAGAGGACGACAATTTCTAAGTTAGGTCTAAAAAATATTTCCAATGGGTTTTTTTTTTTGCTATTCAAAAAAAAAAAGGAAGAAAGAAACCTAATGGATGCTCTTAACCTACATCCCCTTCGTATATGTTCGCTCCTGTATTTTCGTAGGACTTTTTTCGAGGTTATTTTCGTGATCGAAATCACATATTCTCAACACTCATCGAGACCATCAATTACGCTAGAAGACATATAAATCACATAACAATCAAACCCAATAATAGCAACTCAAAAACAAATAGATTGTCACCATACCTGTATGAAAAGTAGTAGAAATTCATTTACACATACATAAGAGCAATATATGTTGTATTAGTAGAGGTGTGCCCCGCAATTGAATGGTGGAATTGGTCCTTCAAAATTAATCGAAGTGTGCGTAAGCTGACCGGATGCCTATTTACCGGGAAAAGAAAATTTGATTGTTGGATAATTTATTCCTTGGTACAGATTATTACTACTACCTTGTTACTCCAAGTGGGGTGGCTAATGACCTTATGTTGACCAAAGTTACCAAACGCATCATAATAGCGTAGAACAAGTAACACACGGCGCTGTTTTCTCTCCTCTTTTCACTCTTTTTTTCTTTTTTTACTTATCTTTCTTTTTTGGGTCAAGTCTCTCTTTCTGCTCTGGTGGTGGGCTTTATAGCATGATGAAAAAGCAGCAAACCAAAAACTAGTACGAGTACTACCCATAAAGCCAGAACGAACACGACGGCGGTTTACGCTTTATTATGCCCATATAATAACTCCCTCCTTTTCATATGGTCCCAAAAGATAAGCCCGTAAAAGAGAAAGACAGAGTGATAGGGATCCGACCCACGAGTTGGAACCAGCGGAAATAATGACTCGGGCTGGGGTTGCCGGAGAAGTGGAGGTTTCCGGCGGCGGGAAGACGGTGGTGGTGGGGGTGAAGTTGGATTCTCCGAGCAGGGAGTTGCTGACTTGGGCTCTGGTTAAGGTTGCGCAGAGTGGTGATCGTGTGATTGCCCTCCATGTTCTCGGTGACAATGGTACGCTTTTGTGGAGAGTGTGTGAAAATTAATCGTTTCGGTTCTCGTTTTTTGTGGGTTTGTGCGATTTTTTGGTAATTGGAGTGCTTGTTGGAATGGGTTTGAGTAAAAATCGTGGAGAGAGAGAGAGTTAAACTTACTCATTTTGCTCCTTTTTTTCCCTCGGGTTTTCTTGATTTTTGCTGATTGAAGTGCTAATTGGAATGGGTTTGTGTAAAAATCGTGGAGAGAGTTAAAATTACTCATTTTGCTTCTTTTTCGTTTTTGGGTTTTATAGGTTTTTTGTTAAGTGAAGTGATAATTGATTGGTTTGGTGGGAGGGGTTTGTGTAGAATTCGTGAGAGAGAGAGACGTAAAATTATTCATTTTGCTTCTTCTTTTCTTTTCTTTTTTTTTTCTGGGTTTTTGCCTTTTTATTGGTAATTGAAATGCTAATTTATTTTCTTCTGGAATGGGTTGCGTGGAGAGAGAGAGAGAGAGAGAGAGAGAGAGAGAGAGAGAGAGAGAGAGAGAGTGTGTGTGTGTGTGTGTTAAAATGCTCATTCTGCTGCTTCTTCTTCTTCTTCTTCTTCTTTTTGGGTTTTTTTGCAATTTTCGTATTGAAGTGCTAATCGATAGTTTTTGTGGAAAGGGATTGTGTGAAATCGTGCAGAGAGAGAGAGAGAGAGAGAATTAAAACTTCGTTGTGCTTTTTATTAGTTTTGAGCGGCTTTGGTTGACTGAGGTATTAAATGATTGATTGGAAGGAAAAAAAAAAAGGATTGATTTGGTGTTACGGGTTTGTGCAGAAATTGTGGATCCAGAAGGCAAATCCTCACTTCTCTCGCTTGTTAAAGCATTTGATTCTGTTCTTGCTGTGTATGAAGGTTTCTGCAACTTGAAGCAGGTTTGGATTTCACAAACTTTTCATACTTCAAACCATAAATTTGATCTGGGTTTTTCGTTTCGTGTTGAGTTCTTTCAACTAGACTAGCCTCTGTTTGGTTTCTGAGAAAACGAAGGAAAAAAGAAAAAAAAGTACTTTCTGGTGTTTGTTAGTTGCTGCACTTCCCTGCACTTCCCAAAGATCAAATTTTCATCAATCCTAAGGCCAGTATATCAAAATTAGTACTTAATTGTTTGTTAATTGCTGCACTTTGTACAAGATCAAATACTCTTCTTCACTAAGTCCAGTACTTGC